>JAECXR010000049.1:2464180-4928360 GCA_018153035.1 Drosophila pseudoananassae pseudoananassae | reverse complement strand
TCGGTGGTTGTCGGCCGTAAATCAATTTTAATCAATTTTTTGTGCCCAGGCCGGCCCGCCCCGTTTGCCCACTAAGTGCTTAGAAGTAATTGATTTCCCCGCCATTAGCGATGCGAATCGCAGACAATCAATTGCGGGAGTGTCCCTCCCCAACCCCACCCTCACTTCTCCGAAGAAAGAAGAATATTTAGGAGTAGTCCTGGGAAGGAGGGTGGAGTGTTGTCATTGCTCTGAGGCACAAACAAATTAAGGACAATTATTTCAATTAACCAAATGCAAATAAATCGAACCGCGTTAAGCAAACAAACATTTACGCTCGGTGCTTTTGCCTTTGCCCTTGCTTTCGTCCTGCGGAGGATATAAACGCAGGATTCAGGGAGTGGCCGGGTAGATTTTTCACTTTGCGAACGGCTCTGGGTTGGATTGATAATAATTTAGCTGGAGTTTATTTAGGCTTTAATTAATAATGAATTGCGAAACTCATTACGCGGCGGCAAACAAACGAAATAAGGTAAGAGCGAGGGTTACCTAAAGAGTTTTTCTGAAATGAATAGCGACAATTAATATTATATATCTAAGAGGCATCTAAAAGGTTTGTGTTTTTATAGTGTTTATTAAAATATTCCCTAATATTTTCTTATTATTTATTCAAAGGAATTAATTCTACCTTCGCTGACATTTACCCTTCGAGCTGAGTAAGCGTTTTGTACCGCTTGACGCTAATTACAATGGGCCAACATCCCGCCCTCGAAGGCTCTCCAGTTCACTACAGGACTCTTCGATGCCCGTTTGTGATTTCATGAAGGATGCAGGGATCAGGATGTGGATGAGTTCGATTTCGAGGAAGGTTGTCGAGTTGCCGGGACAACGCAGCTACTTAGTTAATGAACCTGTTGAGGTTGAGCGGCGGGAGTAGCTCGTCAGGCCAGAAACAATGCATGCCATTTCGATTGGCTACTCCCCTGTCCACCCCCCTGACTTCCACTCGACATGTTGTTCTACCAAATGTGCTCCTCCGATTGCCACACACACATCTATGTAAATAGCTCCCCGAGTGGGCTCGTGTGTGTTTGTCTGTGGTTTATTACGCTGCTCTTGGCAATTATATTTGTTACCCAATTAGCGTAAAATTGTGTTTATTGGCATACGACGGAGGTGGCAGTGGTAGTGGCAGGGGCACAGCGGCAGCAGCTTACTGCTGGGACCGCATCTGGACTCCCTTCCCATCTCCAGGTCCCGCATTGAATTAGCTAATGAAGTTGTAGTTGTTGCCGGCCGATTTCCCCGCTCAAACACTCCCCAAAACACACACACTCGCACACCTCTTCGAACATCTGCATGCCGGCGTAGGAGTATCTATTAGTTTGTTAACCTAATTTGCTAAAAACACCCACCAAGATGTATAGATTCAGCTTGTTGCTCGAGTGGGAGTTGCCGGAGTTTCTTTGAAAAGAGCGGCACATAAAAAAAATAAGCATACTTTCATATATAATAGCAAAGACTAGGACTTTCAGACAAAATAGTACACAAAAGTAGAGGATTACCTTTACCTACTCTCCAAGTTTAGATCCCTAACTAGAAATTTTTCCAAGTGCCCTGCTGCTATAACTTCTTGGCTTCCTCAACGCATTCTCACAGGAGCTGTTCCTCTTATCCTGGCGTTCTCTCGGACATACATAGGTGTTATGGCTAATGCTTAGATAAAATATCTCATTACGTGTGTTGGCACTGCCAGTGGAAGCGCCACTGCCCCATCGTCTGTTATAAATCGCTTGTGGGCTAAGCACTGTCCGGCTAATGTGTGTAGTTGCACATTCTGGCAGAAGGCCCTGAATTATTCAATTAAAGTTGATGGAATCCAGTCGACTTCCTAAATGAACAGACCGGCAGTTCAGGAAGTAGGTTAGAAGCGAGTACAAATCAGGGATTAGGGCCCTTTGCTGGAGAAACTTTCTTGGGTAAACAAAAATAAGAGCCAAATAAGCCAGAAAATGTTTTCATTTCCCAAATTTTATGAAACAATTGAATTTAACGTTAAATTAAGTTACTGCCAAAATCGGATATTGTCTGTCCAATTTCCAATTGAATGGGCCCGGCTAAGAGAATTATAAATTAACGCGATTGTTTGCTTCTATTTGCGAATGTATTTGCTCTCGGATTGCAAACAATCAAGATATAACTGCTTAATTAACCCTTTGTTTGGGCCATCTTAGATGATAGGCACCGATGGAATTTGGAATGCGAATTGGAATTTGATTCCGCATTATGCTCACGTTCGGATCGACTTTAATTTTAATTGAATTAGACTTTGTGGCCTCACTTATAGCCATATTTTCAAATAAAATTACCAGTTATATAATCTTATTAAATTCTGTGTCTGGCTATAGAACGCATTCAAGACCAACCCATCCACTTGTAGGACCCTCCCAGGAGACAATTATTTATTAGCTCCTTCGGCTAGCACACATTTGGCTGGGACTGTATTTGTGTGTATTTTTTGTTATCCTGCCTGTTTAAGACAGCTTAAGGAGCGCACATGTTGAAAAATTCATTCTCATGTTTAGATGCAGCTTAAGCAATTTCTCATAACCGAAAACAGAGTTTTCTTTTTGGCCGAAAAAGAAAAACAAAGGAGAAATTTAATTTGAGCTCCTTATGCGTGTCTTGGCATTCGGGTAAGCTGCTTAGCATATGGAACACGACATATGGCAGTGACTTTAGTGCCCTGCCCCCCCCCGTACCATCAATCAGTGGCAGGAAAAAGGATATGGCCCTCGTCGACAAGAAAGAAAGTATTTAAAATGCCAATTACATGGGAACGTGGACAAAAGAGCAATGCTGGCAAGGCGTTTGGAGGCTCAATTAATCATGGAATGGAAAGAAACCTGTAACTTGCTATAGTTTTCAAAAGAGGGTATTTTAGTGAAACACCTGAGAAAGAATGAAAATATTATCCTTTTAAATATAAATCTAGTTAAAATCCCTTGCATTTTCATATTAAAGTTTTCTTTATTAACCGATTACTTATATTGACAGGAGGTATTCCCTGTTCGTTTTCTCAATGTCATCTTTACAAGCCGACCATAAAACAGCTTTAATGGCGGTCGTTTGCTCTGAGCCTGGTCGGTTTCTTTTGGCCGGCATTTAACTCTTACGCCCATTTATCATACTTTGGAGCTTGCAGCGCCCGATGAACTTCATCTGTGCGGGTATGGCCTGCATTTAACTCTTATATGTACTCTATATATGTATGTATATATGCATTCGGGCCATATATTCACTCGATATTGGTTGGCAAACATTTTGCGCCAAGTGCGGCCGAGTTAAGCGTTCGTTTATTCCCGCATATTTTTTTATTGGCCATATTGCGAGCATTTCATTTCAATAACTCTCGCCACCCTTCTTCTTGCTCCAAGCCACCCAGCCCCCGTCGATCTTTTCCCTTTCCACCACAACTGCTTAAGTCGTAATCATGCTGCAGTATGGCCTCTTAAAATGATGGACCCAATATACGTATCTTTATGTGTGCGAACGCATATATCCTTGGTCCGTGTTCGTGTCGGTGTCTGCGTCCGTGTCCGTGACATATTGTTGTATGTTCGCTATGAATTTATGGCCGTAAATTAATTGCGCATACGTCATGTATGACATACTCATTTGACTTGAGCCGAAAGCTTGTTTAAGTGCAGTTGCAGTGGAGTTTCATGGCGAATGTGGCTCAAAGGAATCTTTCAATACTTTCTGATTGTTATTGGCAATCAATAAGTTTACAAACTTAGTTTGATTTCGACACCAAATGTTCCACACCTAAATATAATGTTCCATATATTTTGCCTCCATTTTTAATAAACAATATTTCTTTAACTGATTTTGTAAAAATTTTAACAAATTCGTTTGCAATGGGAAAGGAAATTTCATTCTAAGAGGCTTGCCACGTATCACAGCAAATATTGAATTTATGCTGACAATGCTTATTCATAAAATTGAAAAAATAAAAGGGGAAAAAATTGTGGGAAAAATGGATGAAATTTTCTCAGCAATAGAATGCGGGCTAAATGTGTTACGGGGAAACTGGAATCAACAAACAGCCAGCAAAATGCATTCAACGAAATGTTCCACATACGCATCATCAAAGGCACAAATGCAACTTCCGTTTCCGTTTACAAACAGCCCGAAAGCAACGGGAAGTGGAAGCGGGATGGGGATACCAGTGCAAGTGGGAAAGGGAGAAAGCATAGCCCGAGCAGTGTCAAGCACAATGCTTGCTCAACACTCAGCTCAGCTGATTGCAATTGCTTTTCCATGTTTGCATTCAGAATCTCAAACACCGGGCACACACACCCACTCCACTCTACACACAATTTACACACTCGGCTGTTTATTTGTTTGCCCGGCCCGGAACTGTATTTGAATATTTCATAATTTGCGAATATTTCTGTGCGTTTTAGAATATAGATACGCAAACGTATCCGTATATATATATGAATATGCATATCCTTTCATGCCACAACCGCTCATCAGCCAGGCATGATCTGTTGCTGTTGGTTGTAGTACGTGTCTGTGGCTTAATTTGTTGCAAATGTAGTTTGTTTTTCAATTAGCAAACACTTCCACACCACTCCAACCGAAAGCTGCCTAGAAGAGCCACTAATTGGTATTTTATCTTTTAATTTCTAGCAAATTTTCAGGCGCACACACAGTGGCAAGGGGAGAGATATAGACAGATATAGAAAATCCCAGCTGTATAGCTCAGAGACACTTGCTACGTTTTAGTTTTCAATTGTTTGCCGGGGGATTTTCCAAAGGCTCTCACTCTTCGTTCCATTAATTTCCCCCATTTCCCCGCCGCACTTCTGTTTTTTGTTTGCACTTCGGTGAGCCGCATAAATTATTTTATTATTTAGTTTTCGTATTATGGCCAATTGAAAAGGTCTGATTAGGAATGAAATCGATGATAGAGTGCGGAGTAAATTATTGTATGGAGTTTATAGTAAAAATATTAATTGGTGCAAATTCTTGGATGATTAATTAGATGTTTTCAAAGGCACTCGGGTGACAAATTATTTCGCAACATGATAATTAGTTTTGACAAGAGTGCATCTGCCTAATTACTGTTCATAATTTTTTGTTGGGATGTGGAATATAATTAATAAATTATTAACAATATTTTTCACACAAACCTGGCTAACCAGCACAGATGCCCTGCCCTTTTTTCACCACTCGCTGCCACTGCAGTTGCTGCCTTCACATGACAAACGATGTGACAATTTAAATCTATTGGGGCAAGCTGTGTGATAAATTGGCCTCAGCCAGCGGAGCATCGCTCGCCTGACAACCTAAAAAAAGTGAGAGATAAACAAACAAAACACACAAAAAATTAACAACAAAAAATTGAAATGCAAAAAATGCATCAGTAGAGCGAAATGACAACAAAGAATCGAGGTTTCGGGGCCAGCCAGTGCAACACTTTTGTCGGACACTGTCGATTCGGTATTAAAATATCCTACAGAGCTTTATTAAACAAGACAGTTGATCCAAGGACTGGAGGGACACGTTTAATTTAAAGGATGGATACCTAGCAATTATGTTTTGGGTGTATTTCTATCCAGTTGCTAGCACTGATTTAAAACCATTGCTTCAGGGAAATTATAGAATACAATTTTAATCTAAAAGTTATCTTAATAAACCTATTATAAATTTCCACTAATTTCCTCCGCTAATTGGCCAAAACTCACGCTTTTTTCCGTAAACATTTAACCTATCTAGAAGCTATTAGTTTGGTGCCTTATCAATGTCAAATTACAAACTATTTATAAACAAATATGGGGGATAATAAAAACAAGTATAGTTTGTTAATTTTGGAGTAAACCCAAGGCCAAAAAGGAAACCGAACTCCATTGAATGTCACGCAATGCGTAGTGTTTTTCTTTGTTTCAGGGGGGTTTTCGGTTAGTTCGTAATTATTTAAATGGTACAAGATGTTCCATAATGATAACACCCCAGAACCGGCACGTTCCATTGGCTTTCCTTGATATTTTCAGGATTTTTTTTTAGTTTTGGGATGAAGGGAACAAAATTAATTGTCGCTGTAGTTTGGCTTCGGTTTTCGGTTGCGGCAGGGCTTGTCTTTCACTCCGGCTAGTTACTTTTGCTTACTGCCACTCAGATACAGTTCGGCTTGCAGTTGCCGGCTCGAAGGCAGCTTTGTTTTTGTTGTCGCTGTAAGCAGTGGGGGATTTTATATGGAAAAGTTTTCGCACTGCCAGAGCTGCTTATCGGAAGCAGCAGAAAAGTTACCGAAAAGCCCGCAAGTGTGTGGTAATAAAAAGTTTTCCTCTTTTTGTGTCTTTTTTCCCAACCATCCATAACTACCCAAAAAACGTTCGTTATGCCACTTAATTGTTAGCTGTAAAGATTTACACAAACGTTTTTTGGGAAGGAGTATGAAGTATATACATAGGAGGAGGTCCTTACGCACATTCATGGCCCATTGTTTATGCTTAATTTTTAATTGCTAAAGAGAAAAACTTTCAAGTTTGTCGTATGGAAGAGGGTCTTCGGCTAGGAACGGGGAGTTTGTAAATCTAATTTTTTCTGATATTCTTGATATTAATAATAAAATGCCGCGTTGCACACTTTTAAGCTTTCGCTATGAATAATATTTGTGCAGTAACCACACAAAAACAGAAAGTAATAACCAAAACAAAGCATCCCGTCACCCACAAGCACAGATGGCAACGAAAAACCTTTCACGGCTTGTCAACGCTTGTTTGCTTGTTAGGGATGTCCTTTTTTCTTGTTTCAAGGAATATTTTGTGCAGCTGCACTTAAACGTAAAGTAGCAAAGGTAAACACAATATTAAAAAAACACAGGGCACGAAAAAGAGATCAGGCTACAAAAACAGAAAAAGACTTGATGCAGGCTGCTTTGGAAAAGGATGTGCTACCAATAAAATATACTGGAAATGGAAAAGAAAAAAGGTGAAAAATTAAATATGCATTATAGGGATAAATATATTAGGCACTGGAAAAAATATTTACATCTAAGAAGTTATACAGCGATGAAAACTATAAAGCTCTTCCAGAAATAATTTATTTAGATATTTAGAATGAAGGTAAATACATTTTTAAGAACCTCCTTAATTTTTATAGTGCATGTCAGCTAATACTTATATAAATACATAGACGTAGGCACACCAGGTGCACTTTTCTGCGGCAGTGTGCGCGTGTCCTTGCCCAGGACTCAGACGACGTAAGGTGAGGTACATCCGTTTAGGTTCTCGGCCCAGCCAGGAGCACCTAAGGAGGCAGCACTCAGCGCCGGGGCTACACACGTTAATGTTGTCCAAGTGCTGTGCTAAATAATGTATGTGCCCAGCATGTGTGTCTGTCTTCCCTCTACCCCCATGGTCCTTGCCCTTCTCGCCACTGACTTTCCATGTGAAAATAGTTTTTCAAAGTGCATGGACGGAGAGCGTGGAACGCGTGCCGCCAGACACCGCAACTGTAATTATGTTGAAAGTAAAAAGCTTGTAAAATATTAACTACTGACTTGCTCTTGCCACATGCTGCATCAAGCGTATGTGTGTGAGCGAGTGTAAGTTAAATATTTACGGCATTTGCTATCGCTGTACGACTTTTCTGATACCTAGCCTTTAACATACTCTGGAAAAGCTAGAGACTTTCAGAATAATTGAAACAAAAATTGATAAAATGGCCCTAAAGACAAATCAATTTTTCTACCACAAGTTCGATCAATTTACACCCTTCTTCATTCCTTCAAATATACCCTTCCTTTAAGTGTAACCCCCCCATCAGCCATGCATAATGAGTCCTTTTGTTGCGCTGGCCAACAAATTCTGGCCAAGAGCGATTTGTTCATTGAAAAAAGTCGTTTATTTTCGCAACGACGACTCCGGGGACAAAGTCCCGCCCACTTGCAACTTTTCATTTAGCCAGTGGACCAAGGCAGTCTACTAATAGAAATAAAAACAAAAACTGCACACAAACTAAGCCGGGCTAAAAGCTCAAAGGCGGCTGGCTCAGAGGACACCCCCCTGCCACACTCTCCTCGTTCTGCCCGTTTTATCCTCGGCCTGCAATGAAAACAAAAAGCGATTTGCAAGTTTTCTATTGCGCATAAAAGTATGCTATGGATCCTATTTTTCCACTGCCAGCTTGTTTTTTTCTTCCATGCTCGTGTTCTTTTTTCTCTGCCCCCCCTCCAGCACCCCCTCTGCCAGCTGGTTTTTCATTTCTACCACTTTTTTTTTGCTTTCATAAAACCAAACTATTAAGCCAAGTGTTAAACTCATTTAGCGCGGATTTATGCGCCCGAGTGCCTCATGCATATGTGTGTGTGTGGGTGGTGTAAGTGGGAGAGGTCCTGCATATGTGCGTGTTTGTTGCATGTGCGCTTGGCGTGTGTGTGTGTGAGCCTGCTTTGTAAACGTGCCGTTTTCTTTTATGCGTTTTTAATAAGCCTTTTGCCAAGCGTGTCGTAGTTTGTTTGTGAGCTACTCTTCCTCTCGCTCGCACCTCGCCCGCTCTCTCCCTCCCTCTGGCGTACGCCTTTTTTCTATTTTTTTCTCTATTTACAGCTTTGCATTTTGATTGCTGGCATTTGTGTGCCTCTAATATTTGCTGCTGCACCCGATTTTTCTCCGTTTTTTATTTCGTCCTTGTTGTTTTTTGTACCCTGACTGAACTTGAAGCGTAAAAAATTGAGTAGCAACGCAGGCCTTTTGTATTTTAGATGCTGGGCCAGTGTGGGTGGGTATGTGTTTCTGTTATGAGAACAGCATGGGATTAATTAGAACATCGGGTTTTGACAATGGCCATGCGACAAGTCCAAAGAAAAGAGGATCATTACTTGCCGAATTGGGGACACTTCGCAGAAGTCTATTTAAGATAGATTCCAAAATATTTAAATTTACTTTCAAGTCATTTTTACACCTACCTGAACACTTTTATTATAGCTGTCCATGCTCTTAAATGTGATTTAAATTTCGGAAACTTCAAATTCGATTTAATGTCATTGATTTCAAAAGGATGCCAGTTGCAAAAATTGTAAATTTGAGAGGCCAGCAGGGACTTTAACAAAATTTGTTATTTGCCTTTGGATTATTGTTATTATCGTAAAATTTTGCCTTTTTCTGTATCTCTTTGTGTAACATAAAGCTACGTATTGCAAACTATTGGCAAATTTTTGTAAAGTCAATGTTTTTGTTATCCTTAACGTGTTTGTCTGTTGTCGGTTGTAGTTGTTGCTGTTGCAGTTTGTTTATTTCTGTGTGTTTTGAGCTTGACATGGCTTGCTGATGCGGAATTACCGAAGCAAACAACAAAACCAAAAGGCCATGTTACAGATGGTTGATGGTTTAAACAAGCACTTGAAAAAAATTATTCCAATATATACAAATTAGATATGATATTGAACGTTGTAGGTATTAGAAGCATGCTAAACTCTTATGGTCACTAAAACATTCAAAGAATTCTGCATCTTTTAAAATTAATGTATTTTTTCTCCAGTGTAGTTATATATATGACAATTTTTGCCTAAAATAGCCAAGTATAGGCGGCCAGTCCATCATTTGAATACCTCAATTCCCTAGCCTTTGCTTTCTGGTTCGGTTTCGGTACTTTTCCGGTTCCTTCGCTTTTCTTGCTCTCGTCCTTGTCCCTGTTCCTGGCCCTGTCTGGCAGGATAGACCGCAAACATCCAATAGCATCCATCGACTGAAGGACTCAGTGCCGTAGAAGGAAAAGTGCCAATCAAAGTTAATTGAAAATTCATTGAATCTTGTATATTTAAGTGAGCCATACAACATAAATCTATGCAAGATGTGAGTGTCTCTCCGTCTGCCTTCAGTTGTATTTATGTTTGCCTGTGTGTCTGTGCCTATCTTATCCTGATTTGTTTGGTGTAATCGTGTCCTTGCTGGCCCTTCCACTGTTGTTGTTGTTAATGTCTAAAGTGTTTGCAGTTTGGCTTACAAGGTAAACAAATTTTTGATCAATGCATAAATAGCAGAAATTGCAGCACAAATACCAACACGAATTTAATTTGTTTATAAATAAAATGAATGAAAACCCAGAGCTCCGTTTTATTATTTATTAAATACTTATTAAATCTCAGAGCCAATAAAACCACATTAATAAACTTTATTTTATGTTTGCTTGTCAATTGATACATTTTGTGGCAAATATGGGATCTAGGTATTAACTGAGTGCTCCTGCTTTTGACGTCACCACTTTTTGTGGGTTGTGTGTGGGCGTTTCGGCTTCCGGCTTCACACACCGTCCAACGTTGGCTGTCATTTGCATCGCGTACACCACACTTACAGCTACAGCTCGCCAAATGTTTACCTTTTACTTAAGAAATTACACTCGAGCAAACAGAATTTGCGTGCCCACAAAATTCAGAGTCGGAAGTCCGACTCAAGTGGCCGAGCACATTATACCCCCCTCCCAGGACCTCCGCCCACCCCGAATCAAATGCCAGGGATGCTTTTCCAATGCTTTTTCATTTTTTCCCTACTCCATTTTCCATTTCCCCCTTTTGCCAAAGCCGCTGCCTACAAATTGAAAAGTTTTCTTGGCATTACTCGGCAGAATTTTCTCTTGTACCTCGTAATCAATAGGCTAGTAGGATATTGATTTAAAAGATCGGAAAGATTAAAGAAACAAATTTTTAATTTAATTCTATATATTAATTATTTCCATAGTTTTGTATATATCTAGCTGTAGTCTTCTATTTTATAGAATAGGGTATCTTACTATTCGTTACCTTTATCACAGTTCTTACTTTTCCTGATTTCCTTCTTATTTTCAAGAGTGCCCTGGATTGGACGTCTTTGGCTTCCAGCATGTTTGTTGACTTTTGTGCGCTAATAGCAAAGAGCGTACCATTGTGGGGCCAAGAGGTTTCTCCAACCAACACACCCAACCAGCCACCCACGCCAAGGACCTTTTTAGTGGGAACTGGCTCCAGCCTGGGCGTGAAGTTCAAAAGTTTAGCGGGCCAGACAATTTGTGGGTCTCAAAGTTTTTAATAAGAGGTCATTGATTTACATTAGCCAACCAAATTGGTAAAATGTTCCTTTTGAGAGTGAGAAACCGAAAGTAGGATAAAAATTGGTTTCCTTTGCACTCAAAGCTAGAGAAATAAACAGCTAAGTCTGATGAATGAGGCAGTCCTTTTGGGCACCTTTTATGGCGGCAGGACCTTTCGGGCAATTCGATTGATTGGCCAGTCACCGCAGTGTTCATGCATGTCAGTCATGAATGGAATAAAACTAGAGGAATGGCAACTCAAAGGACCGCAGGCACTCAATATTTATGACCAGTCGAACCGCAAACAATTGAAGCTTAAAAGCCAAACAATGAAATTTAGAACTTCCAATTAGGAGTTGACCAAAAACAGCGGCACGGCAACACGACAAAGCAATAAAAGCCAACTTTATGGACTGCACAAAAGGCGTGGCCGACGACGACAATAACAAGCTCATAAAATGTTTTTTGTTTGTTAGTTGGTTTTGGCCCACCTAGCCACCTAACCATCTGGCTACCTGGCCTGTTGGCTGAAACCAATAAGCAGCCATAAAGGCAGCCACCGACATACACACCCAAACCAGCTGGCCCAAATCAAATTCAAAATCAAAAGGCACAAAAAATGATTGAGGTCTTCCAATTGAGAACCGAAAACTATGCGTAGGGTCTCCCCCCAGAAGCCGCAAATTGTTGCACGATTTTTTCTGTAGAGTGGATGAGGTTGCATTTGAGTTCCAAAAAAGAGGGATGCTCCACAGAAAGCCTACCGAGTCATTACATTCAAATCAGAGCTACCAGTTAGTTAGTGTCCATTGTGTCCAGTGTCAGGGTTACTGATGTCCCGGCTGCGTTGGTGTGTTTTCCTGAAGGTTTTCGGTTGAGGACGTTTTGGAAGGACATGCTTTAAGGGCTTTATTTTCAGGTGGCTTTTTGAAACGCAAATATCTACCTATTTAATTTTATAAAATATACATAAAACTAGCTTTAGGCCAAGTTTTTTCTTTAGTTGCAGCATTTTGTTGTCCTGGATCATGCAGCCAAAGTCTTTGTCCATTTTCGTTGCATACAAATTAAGCATACGCAACGTGGGCCCAGTTTATGGGCCGACCCAAAGCTTTTATGCCAACATTTTATTGATGCACATCGAACCACAAAAGCGGGATACGCAGGGGATGGGAAACAAAGGCAGACTGTATGTCCATCTACAGCAAAAATTGTCAGGGATATCCCCTCCCTGTTGGTGTTTTTGTTGTTAATGTGAATGTGGTGCGTGGCTGCGTGTGTGTGGGGTATGTGTTCTGCATTTTGGGCAAGAAATTAAGTTGCATTTTCATTATTTTCGTATAGCCAGGCAGTCGTTTGGCCATTCGATTCGCTCGACTGGGCCACAGTTCAATTATAAACTGCCCAAAAGGCAGTGAAAAAAATATCCTATTTAAAAGGATTAATTGAAATATATTTTATGTTTGAGGGGGAAGTTTTTTCGAAGGCTAGTACGCTGATATGTTTCTTTATTTCAAAGGAAATATAAAGTATAATTCATATGCAAATCAACTTTTTTCACAGTGTCAACTGGGTTACTGGCTGGGCTTCGCTGTTGTCTATGTGTTTGTTAGCATGTTGTTTTTCCTTTTCGGCTTCAGTGCATCTTTGTTTGTCAATTTGCTTGGTTTTCTTTGCCGTTCGGCAACTCGGTTGCATCTTTAAAGGTCCGTGTGCCAGGACAGGAATATGGTATGCACACAAAAGTGAAACGAAATTCCCCCTAAAGAACCTAAAACAAATGCCCAGCCCCTGGGACTGGTACTGGGACTCGGACTGGGAAGGGATTGGGCTAAGGAGCGGAAAGCTGGGATGCCTGAAAAACTATCCCATTGGCAAGCGGAAATGCAAATTGTCGTGTGCGCATGTTGTTACAAATTCAAAATGACAATGGAGACGCTCAGCTCCGGTCTGCTCCGCTCCACACGAATCCAACTAACCATGCAGTCAACTTGGTAGCAACTCGAGGCGCCACAAACCATTCACCCACAATCTTTGCCCCACTCCCCAGCCAAATACGATGTCCTGGCTGGAGGAAAATGAACACTGCATTAGCCTGGCTTTTAAAGACACCAATAGCTTTAAGCCAGAAAAGTTTATATCTTAAAGAGGGAGTCTAGAGGGCTTGGGAATCATTTTTAGATCCATTGTATTTCGCCACTTATGTCGGCACTTGTCAGAAACTAACATACCATATACGGAGTATTTTTTGTCTATTTTCTATGCGTGAAAATTTCCATCAGATGCATTTTTCATGCAAACCCAGTACTCGGCATTTCTGAATTTCCATCTATATCCACCCGAAGACATGCATGCAAAAGTCATTTTTCTTATTTGAAAACTGTGGCCAGCTCTGAGGATAGGTGCCACGCCCCCACATTTCCAATGCAACTTAGAAAAATGGTAAGAAGCTTCTGTTTCTCTTAGGATTTCTTAGGGTGTAACTGCTTAAAGAATAATTTTTAGAAATATATAACTTTTACAAGTGTAATATGCAGAGTCATTAAAATCAAGATATTTGAATGAATGAATGAATTATTATTAATATGGAGGGTAAGCTGAAGGGTATCAAAAACTTCGAGCTAAACGACTTGGCCATATCTGAAGCTAAAACGCACATCCGTTTCTGGGCGGCACTCTGCTCAAGTCAAGGCTGTCCGCGGCAGGCAACTTTCTGAAGCTTGCCAACACTTGGCCTCGCTTTGGGGGAAAAGAAATCCCATCCAGAAACCATCGTGGTTGGGAGAGAAAATTGTGGAAGGATCGAAAGGACAACCCACTACCAGCGAGTACATAATTCGACCATTTAATGAAACTTGCTGCATTCCTACGTAGTAATATTTTCATTTTATTTTTCTGTTTCTTCTGTTTCTTGTTAACTTTGGTCTTCGGGCCAATTTCTTTCCGGCTCTCGTCGCTGCTGGATTTCGTCGGACGTGGACAGTAATTATAAGGCCATTAGTAGGGCGTCGGCTAAAGGGGGGCTCCAGGCATGGTTATTGTGTAAACGCATTAAGCGTAATGCTCAGCACAAAATTAAACAAGTGGCCACAACCAGTTACACAGAATCGGCAAAAGCCGCTGGCATTAATGGAGGATGGAAAAAGGAGTTCCTTAAAAGTATAAATAACAGTTTTTGATTTAAACAGTTCAATTCCCAATCATATAGTAAAATTTAAAGATAACAAAACACTCGACTTGGCTTAAAGTGAGCTAAAAGGTGATATCATAAAAGCTTACCATATTCCTGATTATGATTCTTTGGCATATTTACCTGCTAAACCCCATTTGGCCCAAGGACAGCCACCAAAACCCTCGAACATCAAATTTCTACTATCATTAAAAATCTCATAAACAGTGGAAATATATGGGGAAAAATTGTAATGAAAACTTACGAAAAAAATGGGATGGAGAATGAATTATGGTAAGAAATCCAAAAGTAGTTGATACAATTATCTTTGCTGAAATACTGAAAAGCTTGGATTATAAAATAATCTTTGCTATTATTTTACTTCAAATTAGATAAAAAATTATATGTTTTTGAATAAGAAAACATCTTTTTAAGTGTAATAATATGTTGATTCCTGTGCTATCTCCCTGGCGGTTGCTGTGACGGCAGCCATATGAGATTGACTTACCAAGCATATCCCTGGAACAGAAAACTTGATATAATGACCGCATTAAGCTAAAATAAATGGAAAGCGACTAGAACCGGGACCGAGGACATTGGGTGTTGTATTTCCATAACTGGCAACTGGCATTAAGACTCACCTGGAAGCGAAAACCTGCGCTTGATGGTAGTTTTATCAGCGCTTAAGTTTTGGCTGTGTCCCAATTAAAATGAACACATATCTTAATGAATGGCTGGTAGGTAATGGAGATAAATAGAGCACAAGTTTCCTGGAGTTATCTGAAACCTGGAGTTATCTGAGATTTGTTTTGTTTTTCGGGAAAATTAAACCAAACCCATTTCGTGTTTCCATCTTGCCAGCATAAGCGAATGAACAGTGACTTGACAGAAGCACCTCCCTCTGTGAAAACTTTTTTAATGGGTCCTGGGAGGGAAAATGAGTTGGAAATATTCTACATTTTAAAGAATGTAGCTCAAACTCTGTGTTCTTTGGTATAAGCTTGCCAAATATCCTTTTCTTCTGGTTTGTCCCATCCTTTGTCATTTTGTGCTGCATCATTGAGCAGATGCTCAATAAAATTTGTCGCATCCGATTGCAGGCTCATCTTTAAGGGGTCGCCACTCGCTTTAATAGTTATCCCGATCCCTGTCAAGGGGTGGTCTCCTCCACAGAGATCTCTATGTGTACACGCCTTGGCTGGGAGAGTGTTTGTGTGTTTGCAGCAGGTTGATTTATGCGTCGGGCCCGGGTCCGGACAGGAGGCAAAAATAACACAGTCAAGTGCATGGCAAACACTTGGCCCTAGACGCCGTGCCGTCTCTGCGGCTGTGGCCACTTTCTTCTGCCCTCTTCCCGAGTCCTCCCAGGCTCTCAGCCTGGTTTCCCGCCACTTGGCCACTACTACTTGCTGGCTTTTTGTAATTTTTCACATAGGCAGCCGGGCAAATGCATAAAAAGCCAGACAGCTGAGCATAAAATATTGTTGTTATATGAAAAGCAGCCGAGGCACAAAGGACCACCAAGTCTAAAAAGAGCAGAATGCAGCGAAATAAGAAAAGGAGACTGTCTTCAGAGTACCCGATGCTAGGGATACTCTTTCTTGTGAGTGATATCTAAAATAAAAGTTGCTTCTAAAAGCTTTCATAAATTATAATACTAATAGTTGTGTCTTAAAAGTTTTCTTATGGTGTTATATACTTCTTTTAAGAGTATCGGGCGGTTTTTAAGGGAATATCCTTCAAGAAACAGCAACAGAAGCTGCATTGCCGCTGTCTGGCTTGCTTTGAATGAATGAAAAATGAACTGAAACTGAACTCGAACCGAACTTACTGAACCCAACTGAACCGAACCGAACTGAACTGAGCTCGCCAAGTGTCGCTTGCCAGCCAGTTAGGCTGCGTTTTGCCGCGTCATAGTCGAAGGATGCAGAAATCGTTCTAATATACACTTTAAAAAAGTATACATTTTATTCAAATATTTTTGGAAGCATTATAATACAAGAAAAATGCTTGAATTGCCTTGAAAACCTAAAAGGTTACTGGTCTAAAAGTATACGTCATAAAGATTTTAAGAATTTAAATAAATGAGTATACAATACTTAGTACTTATACAGACAGTATATTCGCCACACCCCCCAAATTAGTATATATTTTTTTATGGAAAAACTCCTTTTAAACGTTCCAGTGTATGGTAGATATTACGCAACGTTAAAATTCTTTTGCAGCGTCTTCGGCTGCCATAGAAACTTGCCAACTGGCTGTGAATGTTTGATAAGAAGCATCCATTGATAGAGCCGGACAAAAGTTGTTGCGATACTCGGCGAAAAAATACAAACACATGCATAAAGAGTCGTGTGGGCGGAGCAGGATGCAGGACTATTTGATATGCAAGGTGTTCGTTCAAGTATTCTAAGATTCTCGCTGAATTTTGTCAATAACTTCAATGAACTTTGTCAGCTATTCAGTTTCTCAAGTAATGTGAAGTGATATGAATACCATGAGGAGACTATATTGAGGAAAAAATAATAACTTTGTTTTGGAAACAGCCCGCGTCTGCTTACTTAATTTCCTTTCCACCAAAAAGTAATCCTAACCACAAAAAATAATATTAGCTGGAAAGCAAACCGCCTGACGAATAGCTGGCAGCTGCTGATGGATGCCATTATGCGATATTCCTGGTCTAAATTGACACGCGCCACTATTTAAGGTTCCTGTACCCGAAGTCCTGGCGTGCTGGGGTGGTATGGGGTTTCTCCTGCAATGAGCCCATTGTTATGGCTGCGAAGCTACGAAGCTGACGCTTCAAATGAGCGGCATAACTCAATGAAAACTGTTGTGATGTTGCTGCTGCCGCTGATCCAGGCAACCGTGCACATATTAAATAAGCAATATAAACAGCCCCGGCAGCCGGCTAGTGATGAAAAGGTAAAACGGGTCAGGAGGGGGTGAGGGGTGAGGCGTAGCAGGTTGGCGGGTTTACCGCAACATAAATTATGGCAAACGCTTGGCTGCCTCATCACTCAGGCATCGCATAGTTTGTTGCGTATTTTATTAGACGCGTATTTGCGTCGGCGGCGACTGGCATAATTTCACAGCAAATAGCTTGAAAAATTTGCATACACAAATATGTGCTGGTTGGCTGAGTGTGTGTGATTGGGTGCGGAATGAATTAAAGGCGCTTGCTGACAGGTGGGGGGACGTGGCGGCTGGCAAGTCAGACATTCTAAAGTGGGGGCGGAGGTAATCGTCAAGGCAATGTGCAATGCGCCTAATTGAAACTGTGTGGCTGCTCAAATTGAGACAATTAGAAGCTGCCAAAGGAGTAGGAAGTGTGAGGACCAGAAGCGGAAAGGGTAGGGCTTGTTAGAGACCTGAAAGACAAGGAAATACCAATTTAACTTATAATTTGTTGTAGTATTTCTTTCCACATTCTAATAAATTGACCTATAAAATTTCGTATTTTTAGAAGAAAAAAGCCATTACCACTGCAAGTTAGTGTAATTTGTAGTGTCATATCCCCCTAATTGGTAAAAGCAGAATCTGAAACAACAAGCAAGTACAAAGAGTTTCAGCGCATAGAGTCCTTTCTTCTTTCGTTTCCATCTTGATTGCTAAGCAGATGCTGAATTTTCAATTTACATTTCATTTACGGCCTAGATGCGGTGCGTGTGGATGGGTGGATGTGTGCTTTTCGTTTCGAGAGGAAATTAAATAATTGAAAAATAGTGCAAAATAAATTGCACGTCAAGTCAAGAAGCACAGAGATGATGCCAGAGGAAGTGTATCTAAGATTTAGGGCGTTGTATATCTTTGGACTAGAGGCCAGAAACGGAGACTACGGATAAATAAATCTGTTGGGAAAAAGGATATATAAAAATAGAAGAAATAAAGTTTTCCTACAATCATATTTTTAATACAATTTATTCTTTAAATTGTTTCAGGTTTATGTATGTTAATTAAAGTTTAATTAACATCGAATTTTTTTTATAGGAAAAGGATATTTTATTCTTTTTTTTAGATGCTATTTTTAAATTAAAACTATCCAATTTGTTAAGATTATTTCTCTCTCAATTCATTTTCAAAAATTAGCTCTACAACTTTTTCCCCTGCATAAGTGCGTTTGGTGCAGTCTTTGGTTTTTGCGGCCTTTGCTCCTTCGAAGGACATTAGCATAAAAGCGTTACTAATACACATCTACTAGGGGACCAACAAGAAACACTTAATGAAGCAATTTTTAGCAGGATGCAGGAGCAACAGAGGCCTCGGAGGCATTGGGGGTACCGAAGGCAGGCAATGCTGCAGATGTTGCATAAAAAGCAACAATTCCTGGCTAAAGCCAGAAAGCTCTCAACATGTGCTGCACCTTCTGTGCCACGGCCCCTCTCCATGCCACCTGCGTGGGAGCAGCAGACTGTACTGTTTGCTTGTGCAAAAGTGTGTACAGGTGACTTAATCAACATGCAACTCATTTTGTTTTCCATGCAGGTGCATGGACTGTGCGACCATGTGGGCATGTGAATGTGTGCGGCTTGTTTGCTTAGGCATGAAATGTCAGGAAGGGGCTGGGGGTGGCAGGAGGCGGCACAAGGTTGCAGTGGCAGGTATTTAGCTAAAGCTCTTCCTAGTTCCAGGTGAAACTGCACACTGGCAACGGTAACAGGAACAACGGCAACCCGGGTCGCATGTTTAAGACACTAAATTGTGTTGATATCAACAATGAGCCCGAAACACAGCTCATACACGAGGCAAGGTCCTGAATGGGTCGGGTCAGGACAAGGACTCGAGGTCTGCCAGGAGCCAAGACAAAGATACTTGAGTCGGATGCACTGAGAGAAGTAAATACGTGTTCTAGGTAGGTTGCTAATAAGCTAAACTTATTCTAAGATAGCGTGTTATGAATACGTATTTACGATCCTTACAATTTCCGATTCATTTCTCTCAGTGCCTTTGCTCATAGATCGAGGAACGTGCTTAGAGCCAGGCTCAGTTAGGCAAATGCATACAAATGGTATCTCCAAATGCCTTTGGTTCGCGCATAAGTTTTCCGACTTACCTGCCACTAACACAACCCCCACATCCCCTCATGGTTTTCCTGGCCAAGTTGTGGAAATTATGCACATGGAGAATACTCTGTGAGGCGTATCCTAAGCCGGGCAATAGATACTTTTTGGGTGTGGACAACATATTGAGGATGACTGCCACCTTGCAGGACTCATGGGCATGGCATGAGTGGAAAAGGAAACGAGGTCCTGTGTGGGGGAGGATACCAAGAGAAGAAGTCACTTAAAGGTGAACCTCGTGGGATTTCCCCCAAATTGTCGATTGCACATCGGCACTAAGTTGGCTTCAATTAATTGGAGTTTGGCCCGAAGTGTCCCTGTGTTTTCTGTGTGAAAATTACTGGTAATGAAATAATACTTTCGATAGGTGGTTTAAATGTGGCGAATGCTGAATAGGATGTACAAATTTTTATGAATAACTGGGAAACTAATTGGCTCAGCTGGGGTTGGCTCTCCTCGGTTTTCTAAACACACCATAAATCCTGCTCCGCCAGGCAATTTGTTGCTTTTCTGGTTTTCTCGGACTGCTAGTTTGAAGCCAACTCCATCAAATGAGTGCTGGCATATTAAAACAGTCGAAATGTAGAGCGTAGAGTTGGAAAACAAAAAACAGAGTCAACGAGCTCGGCTTGGGTCAAGTGTGACATGGCACATTCTGATTCTGGCTCGTTGCCGGCTGTCTGCCCTGTCAGGTGCAACACTTTGGCTATTAGAACGCAAAATTTAACAATGTCGCCCTCGATTCCCCCTTGTTGCCACACACCTGGCAGGTCCTTCCCCCAAAGAATAGCTTCTCAGCAAGGACTGTGTGGCCGTGTGTGTGTAAGTGTAACGCCACAGGTCATAAATTCAATTTGGCTAACAAACACGTTGCACACACAGACAGTTGCAAGTTGGCCAACTGCAACATGTGCGAAGTTGTTTGCCAGAGCAATTTTTCATCCCAGCAAGTGGCAGCTGGAGATTTAAGTCTTAGGTCTTGGCTTCTGGATACCCTATGCAGTTGATACCCTGTTTATTTTAAAATATTAATAAGTATATCGAAGCAGTATCCTTAAAAAACGCATCTATTAATTGCCTTATATAATATAGTTGAGAAAAGGTAACTTGATAGTCGATCCATGTGCTCTCAGTACACTTTTTATTGCATTTTTCGGTTTCACTTTGTTCCGTTGAGGGGAAATCAGAACCGTAAACTAATTAAGATGATTAAAATCTTTTGTTTTACCCTGCATGCCATGACCGTAACAAAAACGAAAAATAAAAATAAAAATGTAGAGTATTTTGTGGGCAAAATGCTTTCCGCAAAAAGCAACGTAAATTTGATTTACAAAAATTTTCCATTTAGTTTTGCTTGTCAAATGGAATCTGTAAAAATCTATACTGAAAAAATCCTGCCGGGGGTTGGTAGTGGATGGTGGGGGGATTGAAAAACTTAAATAATATAAAACTGGCAAACGGAGGCTGGAACAGCAACAAATATCCGATTAAATTATGCTCAAAGTCAAAAGCGCAGACAAAACTGGCCAACAAAACTGGCCGAGAAGCACTTTCGGGGGGCGGCTGGTCGGCTGGTGGGTCCTGGTTGCCTCAAATAAGAAAACTTTTCGACTCTATCTGCAACTCCCTTGTCGCCCCCTTTAACCCCATCGCCGTCTCTGTCACACTATCCGGACTGTACGCTTCTTTCTCTCTAAAAATAAATCAAATAATTCAATTTTAAGCTAAACTTATTTTCGTATTAAAAATGAAAATCAAATAGAAGATAAAAAAGGATCAAGCTGTGCTGGGAAATGCTCTTATGTGGCCAGCAGCTCCTCTCCGCCCCTTTGTGACAGTGGGCGTGGCCGGGAGTCATGCCAACGCATAAAACTGCAACCGCATGTGAGGCTGTCTGGTGACTGTGTGTGCGAGTATGAGAGAATATCTATATTTTTCAAAGGATATTTGAAATACCCTTCAGAAGCCCGATGCTGAAATTTGTATTAAAATTTTAAAATATAAACTATGTTATTTTATTAAAAATCAGAATACTAAAAACTGACTTTCTTTAATTAAAGCTAACAAAAAAAGAAACATTCAAATATGCTGCCTAATATTAAAATCTCTTAGTGTCCTGGATATCCTAGAATTTTTTGGAGTGTCCGAAAGTCATATCCTGTTTGCCGGTCCCCAACCTCACTCATATGGAGGTGAGTGTGCCAAAGTTGCAAGTGTGGGCCGGCGAGGTTGCATGTGGCCGGCACAATAAAATTGTTTGTCGTTCAGCGCAGTCTAAGCAAAAGGATCTCTGGCACTCGCTATCTCCTTCCCGCAACCAGGACCTGAGATTTATGCGGGCCAAAAAGTAGTCGCCTTTTTGTATTTTTTGGATTTTTGGGGCTCCTGCAAATTGCATGAAAGTTAAGCAGTTCAGAGCTAATGCCGTGCCCCACTGCACAAAAGCCACAATAATCTAAAGTGGACAAAGGGACGAAGTTGGAAAGGATAAAGGATTGCCATTGCCGAGTGTTCGCCTGGCGACTTGGAAACTCCTCCCCAGCTAGGGACAAAATCAATTAACAGTTTTCGGCTGACCGCAGGAGGTCTTTAAAGTTTTCCCTTCACTACCCCTACCATTTTTTTTTGCAACTCCCTCCCTCTATTTGCAACTCTGTGGCGCTTTCCGGCACTATTTTCTGTGGCAATTGTCCTTTGTCTGCGGGTTTTAAATAATAAATAAACGTTTCACTGCACCTACAATCAACGGAAAAAACCACAGGGGAGGCGCACAAGGATATGGCCAAAGTAAGAGCAAAAAATATATAGAAAATAAAATTTTTCATAATCGAAAACGTGACTGTAATTTTTGAGCTGCCTAGACCAATGCCACAATATGATTGGCATTCCGCAAATTAAATTCTTTGGTAAAACTCTGCCTTTTCTATATGTTTTTTTGTAATTATTTGGAGACCTTCAAGATTAAAGAATTAAGTCACAAGATAAGACATATATTATTTTAACAAATTGCCAGAATGTTTCCTCGGCGAAATCCCTCAAGATATTGCTTCCTGGAACACCCCAAGCTCCCTAGCTTTTTCCTTCAGTTTCGATTTCTGGTTGGACGGCTTTTGTTCGAATGAAAATGCGATTTGCGCTTTTTATGATTGGCATGTGTTAATAAATTTTCAGGGCTCATGGCGATGAGTGGCACGTCACGTTGTCCAAAAGGGCCCTGTACAATACTCACCCCTGTGAAAGCCACCTACCTATTTTTCAGGGCTCACATAGTGTGTGGGAGAAGCGACACGTGTTTGGGGCCTCCATCCATCCTTCGAATCTGTAAATTAGCTTCGCACTAATTTTGTGCTTCGGTGAGCAAAAATATTCTTTGAAAAGTAAGAGGAGCGAACGAGGCGGTTAATGATGGAGTCGTGTTACTGACACGATGACAGGATATCTTCTCCCCAATAACATAAATAATTCAAGTCAAATGTCAATAGCTCAATTTTTGATCTAGTATAAAATACATGTATGCCAAAGTGAATAGTCCGAATGAAAACAGGAATGCCTGGTTTATGGCTATCGCCAAAAACTTCATGGCAAATTAACTTAAAACGTTTTTTGCATACGCAAATAAACACGACAAGTGGCAGGGTGGAGAATTGCAAACATTTCCCTGATCTATTTATGGTGCAAAAAATATCTAAAAAATTAAAGCCAAATAATATCAAATGGAGCGGGAATCCAAACATTCACTCGCACATACAGAAGCATATATAAATAAATTTTCATTTCGTTTCGCATTCATCAAACATTTTGACAATTTTATCTCCATGGGCGTTCGAGTGTCCTTTATTTTGGTGTATTTTCCTTTTTTTATTTTTTAGGCGTCGACTACTCCTCCTAAGCGAGGACCGCTGGGCAGCCAAAAAGTAAATTTATGTTATGTTTTTCGGGCCCAGAGCCATTCCCTTAGCCATTTCCATTGGCCATTGGGCACTGGGCATTGCCATGCAGGAAATGCGTGTTTAGCAAATGTTTTTAAATTGTATAACGAGTATTTATGACGGACATCGCAAGGTACCCGGACTAAAAAAAAAACAACTTGGCATCAGCACGACCAACAAAAATTGCATGTTTCAAATTCGTTTAGCATTTCATTTTATTCCTTTTCCATTCCTGTTGCTTTTACTGTTTTGGGTGTTTTGGTGAAAATGTGGCATAAGTATTTACATTTATCGTAACAGCAGAGAAAGTGAATAGAATTTGGAGGATATCTGGCTTTACTTTCGTTTCAAAAACAAGAGCCTTACTAAATAAGTCTTATCTAGCGCTCTACGCCAACAAGTTTCCATAGATCTATTTTAAATTTTATATAACAGCATCCATCAAATAGCTCTTAATAAAAAGGTCCCTCAACATTTCTTCTATTTTCCTAGGCATATTGAGTTAACCATCTCTTCCATTTCAAAATATCCTTGAGCCACAAAACGATATCCTTCTTTTGCCCCATCTTGGTCCCGATCCCCTTGATTGTCATTTATTTGAGGCTCGTGGCGAGCTGGGTTTGTGCAGCATTTCAATGAGCCAATGCAAATAAATTATAAACAAAATAAAAGGAACAGAAAAGGGAGACAGAATTCAAATAAAAATATTGATGCTGCTCTCGGTCGCCGGAGACGTGACGAAATGTGCTTCGTGTTTGTTGTTTCTATTTGTCGAGCACTTAAAAGAAATAACCGCCACGTTCTATAAATTAGATGGCGTTTCTCGCTTTCAGGTTTTGGGTTCCGTGGCTAACGAGGCGTATGCGCTATGTCCTGACATGTGAAAAATGTCCCGCCCATACATATCCCTGCCACTTCTTAGCTTGACACGTCTGTGTGCGAGCGTGTGTGCGCGCTAAGGAGGCGTGGCAAAGGAGTCCCACAAGTGCGAGTGAGTGGTTGCGGTTGGCTTGAGCTGCTTCTTAATCCTGGAAGCGGCAACCGCTTAATTATTCATTGAAGCCAATGCATTGGAATGCCGAAAGCCGCAGGCTTATAAATAGCATGCGAACGGCGGAACCTCACAATTGTGCGGCCATCACCCTCCACATTAATCAGTTTATGGTTGGAGTAAGAATTTATTGAAATAAATATATTCCTTCGCCAAGCTCTCTCCAGGGAGCAGAGTTATTAAGCTGCCTTTATTTTTTAAAAATTTCCAAATGAAATGGTTTATTCAGTATAAGTATTATAAAAATATAAAATCAGTATTTTGACGCAGAGTGCTACTGAGTTGAACTACGATTTTTTTAAGGTAACTTGTTCAATCGGATTAATAAAAGAAAATATATAAACTTTTTTGGAGGTCCTACGGATCCTTTCGTAAGAGTCTATATTCAAAAGGGTTGCATAAAAAAAATTATTTTTATACATTTTCAGAGGGGTACCTACAGAATATTTGACAAAAAAATTGGATATTCAATGCAATTTTGCATGCTTTCCGTACATAATTATTAAATATTTATTCAACTACCTTATTCAACTATTCAAACTAATAAAAAATGCATATATTTTAAAATATTTAGTGCAATTATTTTTTATAAATAACATACCATTTTCAAGTATAAAAACTATTTTAATTAACATGGAAGGCGTTTAAAGCTTAAACACTTCTGACATTTCTGAGGCCTGAACTGCAAACATTTCGCACACATCCACCTAAGAGTGTGTGTGAGGGAGTGTGTGTTTATTGTGTGCGTGATTTCTCGTTGCACTCCATTTTTTCCAGTTTTATTATTTCGTCTGGTTACTTTTTTCCCTCTATGGCATTTAGCAGCATGGGGCGTGCTTTTGGCTGCGTTTTGTGCCCCAAATGACCGAGTTCTTTGTTATAGTTACTACTTGTGATCCTGTTTCTTTTGCTTGTTGTTGTAAATGCATTGTATTCGTGTGTGTGTGGGGGGGGGGGTGGGTGAGCAGGTTTGCGGGTGTGCGTGTGTTTTTCTGTCTGCAATTTCATGCGGCCGCATTTATGAGTTTGCATGTCGTGTTTGCCACCCAGGACCTCTCCCTCGGCCCACCCTTATCGCCATAGCACACACTGTGTGTGCTGCTGCCACAACACTTTCAATTGTTTTCAACACTAAAAATCCTCGACAATGAGCCTGAAGTGAAGTCGCTCAATGGGCGCTTTCTTCAGTCCAAATTGTGTTTTTCCTGCGGCAAATATTTCGTGAAAAGTGAAATTTTCTTTCGGCAGGTCCTTAATTACTCAAACTACGCCACAAAAACTGTTGAATACCATTTATATTTTTTATGGGCGGAAATAGTAAAAGGTGGAGAACTAAGTGCCAAAAGATGTATAAACCAAAAACTTTAATTTAGATTCAACACAAAGGGCAATTAGAGATTGAAAGATCCAAGAAAAGATTCATTTTGTAATCAAATGAAACATTTGCGAAATTATTTTCCAGTCTAGTTCGCACTCGCACCATAAACATAAAGAAAATCCATTTGTATGCAAAATAGATACTGTCTCTGACTAAAACCGAGGCTCTGACTCTGCGACTCAACTATTTGGCACTGACTCGCATTTACATGCTAAATAGTCCCTGCCCCGGGACTCAAGGACTCGGGCAAAAGGACCCTCTATCTCCGCACTCACATGCCAGCTTCTGACTCTGAATTGGACTACTTCTGTGTCTCTCTCTGTCGGCTTGTAATTGAAACGTTAAATAATAAAGCCGCCTGTGGAGCGTAAGAGATTCAATCAGTCCATCGAGAAGGCGGGCAATTAGGGACAGGATTTGCCTCACAAAGGACCCAACTTGCTAAAGGCATGGGTGGGGAAGGCGACATAACTTTCTCACCTACAAGAAAATTTCAAATAATCAAATTTATGCAATTTTCTGAGGGAAACAGAAGCAAACAACGAGTTTACGCGACACAGACGTGTAAATAAATTTATATGGAAGCTAAAGATACCCTAGAAATATGACATACAAATTTGTATGGCGCTTATTATAATATTTCCTACTTAAAATAATTTAATTTTTAACTTAAAAAAGTCGTAAAAAGAGAAATCTGCCTTGGGGATTATAGTTCTTTAATGAAAATACACTTTGAAACAAAGAAAGTTTGTAAAAAAAAAAGTTGACGCAATCAGTAACATTATTTGAATCTCTTCTTATTGCTCTATGTCTCAATTTCTCCATGTCTCACTGTCTCAAAGTCCCTTCTCTTCTCCGTGTCACTTTTTTTTCTCAATTTGCGGCAAAGGAAGCAAAATTAGTTGGCTGCAACCTGCAAAGAAAACTTTTACGCTTAAGTAAAAGTGCAAATGCTCGCCATTCTTTCCCAACTCCACAATGGCGTTGTCTCTTTCCTTCGCAATTTGGCCATCTCTTTCGCCATTCATTGGCTGTATCTGTGTGTTCCAGTGTATAGCTTTGCCTTTGCTGTTTCCGACGCCTTTCTTCGCGCAAATTGCGCACAAATTAGTTCAAGTTGAGGCGCATTTCAGCGTTATGACTGTCAATGAGCCGAAGCCAGAAAGTGCACTGTAAATAATTGGATCAAATTAATGTTCCATTAAAATCTCAAACATTAGAATTTATTAACAATTTACTTATTTTTGGCAGTTAATGTGTATCTTTTATTGTTGAGAATCCTTTTTTCGCTCTCTGTAGTACACAGGGCTGGGTTAGAAAAGAAAAACCTACTTGCCTTTGGCTCAACTTCAAATTGCCAGCGGGGCATGTGCAGCACGAAGGCAAAAATAAAAAAACTTAGAACCCCTCAAGCTAGGGTTACGATAGAACAGCAAGCCCGGGGTGAGAGGGAATTGCGGCGGATCGACGGGGTAAGAACTCTCTTCACCCGATTTGCTTGCTGGCATTGTGCCCCAGTCAGCAGTTTTTGTTTGGGCTAATGATGCGGAGGATGATGTCGATGTTATTGGTATTTTCCATTGATGCCTCACTGGGCCAGAATCTCTGTGTGCTCCGATGTTCTGCTGCTTGCTGCTAGCTGCTCCAAGGAGTCCTCCTTGTTCTTCCGCTTGTTTCTATTGTTTTCCTTGTTTGCCAAAGTTGCGTCGTCCCTATCAATGGAAATGCTGTTGATGCAGGCTCCGTGAGGACTTAACTAGGCATTTGACGAACAACATGTCCGGGTTATTACGAGGGGGCCCATTGCCAACAATAAAAGCCTTAGAAGTTTGCCTAATTTCTATAAATAGGTAGGTAAACAATTGATATAAGTAATTTTTCGTAATTAGCAGTTATTCTTTTGATGTTTGTTTTTTATTATTTTGCCCCATGACCCCATGTCGTATACTTAATATTTTATAATGAGTTTTAAATTAAAGTTGATGCCTTAAAGAAGCACATGGAAATCTTCTATAAATTCTCTTTTAAAACCCTTACCTTCTTATAGGATTCCAAATAATATCTTTAACATTAATATTCTGTTAGCCAAAGATTTCCCCCTATTTTCAGGATAACAGGCCCCTGACAGAACTTTTACAGACATGACCCGTTAAAATGGCTAACAGTTATGGAAAGAAAATGGAATTGAAACAAACAAAAGCCGAGGTAAACTTTGCACCCGAAGGAGTGCTCTCCCAGGCTTTCTCTCCCAGAGAGCGCTCTCCTGCACTCTCCCAACCTCAGACAATGCGAACCAGTTTGTGCGTTTCGCTTCGGTTTCCTAATATCCGGTTGTCGGGCGGCCTTCGTGCGAGGTCCTTCGTGTGGGCTCCGCGGCCATGGGCGGGCTGGGGGAGGTGGTGCGTGCGAGCACGGGCGTGTGTGTGCGGGGCGCCAAGTAAAAACCAGGTAATAAGGAGAGCAAAGCTTTTAGTCTTGGTCGGTTATTGGTCCTGTGTGGTTGGCGAAAGCGACAAAACTCCGTGAGCCCAGCTCGACGACTCCATTCTCGATTCTCAATTCTCGATTCTGCACTCCGCCGTACAACTTGGCCCAGTGCCGACGAGGACTAGAAACGCGATTAAACCGAGGACATTCGTGCGTGTGTCGGTGACAGTGGGTGTGTGCGTATGTGTTCCTGCGTACGTGTGTTTGTGTGAAAAACAGTGAATAATTTTGTAGAGCTGCAAGCTAAAACTATTCGCACTTTTGAATACAAAAAAAGAAAGAAAACTCATCTTGGTAGAAGTTTTGAATTTTTCCAATTCATTTTCATCAGTGGCTCTTTTTCGCACTCCCTCCCCCTCGTAGTGGGTTTGACAAATTAAAATGCATAAATTATGAATGAAAGTACCGTTACGTGCGTGACAACCAATCATTTGTTATTATTATGCACGTGGGCCAGCCAGCGAGCGAAAACACCGAAAACAAAGTGTGAGAGCAAGTGAGAAGGCCAGAGCCAGAGCCACCAGCCACCAGGCAAGAAGCTAACTGGGCTAAAACGGGCCGCACTACCTCCCAAAAAATAACCGTCCTGCCGGCTGGCAAGGAGCCTTCTCTTCTTTAAAGTTCCACCCAAAAAATAGAGCAGCGAAGAGCAAGGAATCGTCAGGAGCAGAAATAGCAGCAATAAGTGAGTATTATGCGACATACAATTTTCCTCATATTTCTCCGGGGATTTTCTAGCATTCGGGAAATGGTTGTGGGAGAGAAGCTCGAGGTGGGGTTGTGTCCTGCCCACACACACCAGTACACAAATTGTAACTTAAAGTTTTATTAACTTGGCGCGGACCTCGGGACCAGTTCAATTTGTGCACACGCCTCAGGTGTCAACATAAATTATTATAATTATGAAATTCTATAGCCCCGGATACGGGCGCACAGCCATTTACAATAAACAACCAAACAGCCAAGGACACAGCTATAGGATAGCCTTAAAGGTACTCTATCTAGAACCTACCACAAAAATGAGGCTTAAAAGCAAATAATCTTAAATCAGTTTTGTTTAAGTACTTTATAGCTATAAGTATAAGGAAAGAGTCTTTCATATAGAGCCTAAAATATTACCCATAGCTGTAAGTATAGACACCTTTATTTTCCGCAGAACATACGTATATATGAAATTCCCGTACAATGCCAATTAATTTGAGTCGCTGAGCTGGGACACTGCCTGGCCTGGCTTTGAATTATGGCCTTTCATTAGTCTCATTTAGTTCAGGGGCTGCCAGAGGCTACAGAGACGGGCTATATATAGGCTATAGCCCACCAGCAGATCGTTAAACTTCTAAACTGGCGCAGAGGTCAGCTACATGGCTGACTGACCTTTATGGCCTTATACATCGACACTAAAAACTCAAACATCGCGATGAGAGACATTTTCGGCCCCATTATTGAGCAACATATTTTAGAATTTCCGGGGCTTCAATTTTGAAATTTATTTCATTGGTCAGGACATTAAAACGGTCGATGTCCGCCCGCCCGTTTTTATTTATGAGTCATATTTTTTGGCAAGTATTGTGTTCATTCAGCTGCTAGCTTTAAGCAATTTATTTGATTATGAACAATAATAATTGTTTGTCAATGAAATTGCAGTGATTTGTGGACAGTAAACGATATTGCTATTCAATTTGCATTCGTTGAAATTGAATATACGATGTCTAAGGTAGCTAGTAGATGGGCTTTAAGTTCAAGCACTAACATCAAGGGCTATTCAGGGATTCGAGCACACAATGGCACAGTACACACACTTGCCCCACAAAAGTGCAGAGGGCAATGCCAGTCATTCATTCACTCAGTCAGTCATTCCGTACAGAATTCATACAGAGACAGCTTTAGGCCCCAAGGTTTCGTATCTCTGAGAACATGACCTTTTAGGTAAAAATGCAGATTTAGTAAAGAATTTAAAAAGAAAAGTCGAGGGAAAAAGATGTGACTGACCTGGAACGGTCCAAGTCGCAGCTTAGACCTTGTTTTCCGAATATTTGCATATTTAACAAGCCAGTGCCGTGCTTGCCACATAATTAATTATGCAAAAGACTCGGTTCTGGAGCCAACATCAAGTATACGCAGCGTGTGTGCTCAGGGTCCGTCGCAACTATTTTACATAAGCCACTCACCGTTGTTCGACATGTGACTATGAGTGCGTTTGTGTGTGTGTGTCTGGCCTATGGATTTCTGTATAAGTGTGCGTGTCTCTGAAAATGACAACAAGGTGCTAAAATTATTCATGGCCTCTAATTACAGGACATGATTTTGGAAAACTTTTGCCCAAAAGGCTTTCACAGATTTCTAGCCCCAAGTGCTTTACTGCTTGCTGCTGCTGCTTTTGCGGCAGTTTTCGGTTTTAATTGATTTTATGCAAATTTAATTCAGCCTACCCTAGAACAATTACACAATCGCAACGATGTTATTGTTAATTTATGCCTTTGCTCAATGATTTTTGAGTTATCTGTCCCGGAGCTTCTACTCGGGCTCTGCCCAGGGCGTTTCGGTTGGAAGAGCATTTAAATCACATTAACAGTTATTGGCCATAAATTGTATGATTAATTCAGTTGGCTTATTGTTTCTACTGAGTGCGTGTGTCCAAAGACTGTCAAGTAATTTCCAAATAGCAGCCCTAAGGATTCCAGTTTATATTTCAATAATTCACACTAGAAACTACTCAGGTCTCTTTAAAAATGTCCTGAAATATTAAAACAGATATTGTCGGGGCTAATAAATAATACGAACTGTAAATAACCGGACACACCCGACCTAGCAGGGATTAAAATAGATCCTGACAGCCATAAATAATACCCACCCAAAGTCGTATCAAAAATAGAAGCCCAATGATTGATGTGTTGTCCCCGAATACGTAATCAAATTATTACGTGAATCAACATCAGAGACCATTGCTTAGGATTCGGGATTAATTCCAAAACAAAACACTTTGAAGCTAAACCTTTCCTGTTTTCTTGTCTTTTCAGAATCTTGTTTCAATTAAGTTTGGTGCGTAAGATAGAGAAAAAGTAGAAACCGGAAGCCAAACTCGACTGGAAGAAAAGAAATTGGGAGGCAAACACAAATAGACAAAGTACAGACAGGATATAGCATGTAAATGCGACTGCCTACACACGTATTGTCCTGTGGATGTGTCTGCTTAATAGGAAAAGCAAATAGCAACGAGCTCATGGAAAATAAATATATATAAGCCAACGCCAACAACAATAGCTGGGAAAAGCGACAAGGAAAGCAATTGGTTGACGCTTTCCCTCGTTGGCGGTCAAGGAAAATTTATTGCATTGCACAAATGAGACAAGGAGAAAACGCAAACGAAGCAAAGGCAAACATGGACAAGAAAAATAACCAAAATTTGAGCAACAAATTGAAAAATTAAAGTTCCGCAGAAAGAAAACTTTTGGTGGAAAACTCTAGACATAAATCAAGTGCCCCAGTATGGATTCGGGACATAGAAGATATTCGCTCGCCTATGGCATAGTGGCATGGCTGCTGCTCCTTGGTAAGATAAAAGTCAAAACTTTTCATTAACCCGAAAATATACACAACTTTCGCTGCCTCCGAATAAAACTCATACGCCATGCGGTTCCGCTCGGAGATAACTCATTGAAAATTCATTCAATAATCGATAGACGGGGGCTTGGCCCACAGAGTTGATAAAGTCAGGAGCCAAAGTCGGGGCTGTCAGTTCAGGGGGATAAGTCTTGGGCGTCTTGGGTTGTAAGGACCTCTCGCTAAGGCATTAATAAACAAGTTTGCCACTGCCTCAGCCTCGGCTGCCTCTTGTTATTTATTTTTAATTAAGTTCAACAAACTGCTGAGCAGAAACTAAACAAAATTAACTGGCAAACAAGCGAAAGTCGCCAAAGCCGCTAACCGCGATACTGGGATAGAGCCTTTCAAAGATAACTTTGAAGGGAAGGGGCGAAGATTTAGATGGTGGCTTGCCAAACGACTCAAAAGGACCCCGAGCAAACAAACACAATTAATCGAAAATTAGTCACAAATAGTATTTCAATTTCATATTTCCGTTCCATTGGCTTTAGTGTTTATTCCGGTTGAGTTGCTTTAATTCCGACTGATTATAAACGCCAAACTGGATCCCAAATAAAAACTTGGCCTGCCTCCTAACACTATTTATAATTGTTATTGGAGATAGAATTAATTGCCATTAATTTGATTCCTTTAATTTCGAGTGAGAAGTGAGGCGTAAACAGAATTCAATTAATTGCACATCTTTCATTAGCGGAAACCGTAATTAATATATTTTATTAATATTAATTTTTTGTTCGGGGCGACCGCAGAAACCTTCAACTTAATTAGTCTGATTGCCTGGCGGAGAAATAAAATAGGAAACAGTGCGAAACTTGCCTGATGCCGCTTGCCGCATTTAATTAAATAAATAAACATGCTCAAGTTTTTTGCCATTTCCGTTTCCGCTTCTGGCCCGCTTCCTTTTGCGGCAGAGTTGTCAAAGCAAAAAGTTTCTGTGGCAGATCTGTGTTTACTATTTAACTAGCAGTGGTACCTCCCAAACCTCGTTATATTTCCACGCTCAATTGCGAAGGAGACGGCGGAATAATAATAATGACTGACAAATACAATTTCTGTCTGGGTTCTGGAGTCTAGACAAACGGGGGAACAGAAAAATGATTATTATTTGCTGGCACTTAGCCGTCTTGGACTCTAGTTTGGGGTTCGCTGAATTATAGATAGAAATCTTATTTTCCTATTATGAGGTCACGTACACATGCCCCACACAAAGTCGCACACACTCGCAGAACACAGTCCCTTTCACATTCGTAGAGCAACAAATAATGAAATTAAGTTAACGTGGCGCACACTTTTGCCCAAATTGTAACTAACAAAGAGCCAGCACCGATGTCCAGGGGAAGTACACATTTATTGGCAGCACATGAAACTAATGTTGAGCGACACGCACTTCGTTCGACGCCCCCCCTTCGGATCGCCGCCTCTGTGCAGTTAATGAAAGTTCCCCCTGCGAAGGCAAACACTTGAAGCTCCATCGAGTGGAGTTTATTAAAGATTTTCGCCGGCTTGTAGGGCATCATAAATACCAATAAGTAATATTAAGTGCCTTTGCTGGCGATTAGGCTGGGTTAAGGGCCCATTGAGTTGGCCCGCAAGTTGGTAGGTGCGAACAGATTGCGGGATTCCGAAAGGGCTTATGTAAACAAGTCTAAGAGGCCTTCACTCATCAACTGGAGAGATGAATAATGAATTCAGGACAAACCGCCTTTACTTATGAATTAATAATTCATTCAGCATTTTCCATATTCTCTATCCGAAATGGCATTAATAATAATGCGTTAAAATTGACGTTTTAGTTTTAATTGAATTAATTGATTCCATCTGATGGGTGTTGGGTTGGACTTGCGAGGGGAAATCTTGTTATCCAGTCATGCCTTCGACGTCACCCCAATTGCCAGCCAAAGTGAATTTTAATTATGTTATTACAGCTGCTCCTCTGTGTGTAGTAATTTAATTGATATTCTAATTAAAGGCAAATACTTTTGTGGCAAAATTAGTTGGATTTGACGGATGACCTGATTAAATTCCCCCCATTTGTCACTCCCAGCGATGATTACAGAGAATAATACAAGTCTCTAGGAAAATTCCAAATGTCAGTCGTCATAACATGCTCCCATGGATCACATTCAGATAATCAATCATCTTGAAAAGTTCAAAGGCCGATTGCCACATAAATATTGCCACAAAGTTCCGGGCAATATCAAAAATATGTAAAACTCTGCGATTTTGTGGCAACTGCGATTAACCAGCTAACAAGAAACTGTCTCAATGGGCCCGATCGATTATTGCCAAGTCGCCTTTTTTCAGACCCAACCAGACTCTCATCTTTCCTCCTACTTTATGGCATATTTTTTGTTTCTTCAGTTCAGTTTTTTCCTCTTTGCGAAATATGCAAATGAAAGTGCGCCTGCAATGCAGCAAAAACAGAACTGAACTGAGCTGAGCTGACAACTGGGAGCTGTTGGCTGTTTTGTGGGCCAAACGGGAGGAGTGGCAGGACTTTCTAGGCAGACGTGCTCCCGTTTTGCGGCTGCAATGACAACGACCAGGACAACTCGTGATGCACTCCCTGTCAGAGGAGATACTCTAAAAGGATACTGACACTTAAATTTTGCGGGGCCCTGCTAATTGTAGAATTTTAAAAGACATGGATATATTTTATTAAAATATCATTCATAGATGGATTGTTAAATTCTTGATACTTTTCCCCGAGACTGCAACGGGGACAGGCACTCCCAAATGGACCGAAGGACCCCTAGACTGTCAGACACAATGGAGGCGACTGGGCTTCTGGGGGAGCAACTTCCGCCTCTGATTGCAGATTAAGCACGTTCTAGGCGTCTGCCTGGGGCGTGGAAGGGGTTGGCATGGCAGGCGGGGCCAAGGGGTCACTGGGATTGATGCGTATTGATGCTGCTGGCGTCTGCGAAACATCCAGCAGAGAAGAAAAACCTTCTTATTTGCTCAAGGCTTGGCATCCGGTCTAAAGTCCTTCCTTCACTTGCTTTCCCCATTTTTTCTGTGCCTCCCCTAAGAGCCCATGAGTAAGCTCTCCAACTGAGCCGCATCATAATTTCCTTGTACTCCCTGCCCCCTCCTGGCGTGGTCTGTCTGGCAAAAATTTTCATTGCAGTGAAGCCTTGGCAAAAGCCATAAATTCTTGGCCGCCCCTTCCTACACCCCCCTAGCAAGTGAGCCAGAGAGCCAGTCAGCCCTTCAGCCGCTTTTGTAGCCCGTTTTTCCAATGAGTTTTCAATGGACTCTAATAAAATTAATTGCATTTTGCATTTGCCTGTCGAGCTATATTGATCGTGGGGGAGCCAGGCGGAGAGTCCTACGGGCGGAGCCGGGCTGAGCTCATGTGACAGTCAGATTTGGATTCGAAATTGCAATTGCTCTGTCGAGGATTCTCGGGCTTTGGGCCCGTTAGCCGGAATGGCAGGATGTCGGGGGGAAAAGGAGCTCTGAGATTGAGAAATACTGTTTGCATTGTGTAACTAATCCAGTTGGGTAAGCTACTGTCTTTGTCAGGCTGTTTCCAAATGGGTTTTCCGGACAAATATGATTTTTCCGATTATTTCTTTTCGAAAAAGTCATACATCTCTAATTGATTGAAGTAAAGGGCTTACCCTACGATATATTTAAATATTTTATACGCCTGGAAATGGTCTGAAAATAAGCATAAACTTTGCAAATGTTCATTAGTTGTTTATGGAAGAGGCCAACCCCTTGACGGTTTATTAAGATGGCTGGAACACCATTGCTCACCCCATTAAAAAGCCATAATGATATGCAAAGCTAAACTTTGCTCGGCAAACTTCTGTATTTGACACCAGAACCGGGCTCGGTTCCTCCCGCTCTTCTCTTAGCCATTGAATTAGATTTCTAGCCCAACTAACCCCAAAAAGAAACTCATTTTTCCTAGAAACGGGGGGAGAGTGCGAACGATGAAGGCGGCAAACTTTTGTCTGCGACTGACATTTGTTGCCCTCGGGCGGCAAATGAAATCATTTAAAAATCAACAATAATTAAGTAGCAAACTTTGGTCCGTGGCAGCCAGTCAGCAATTTGTTTTAAGGTAGGGCTCTCCGCAAAACCAACGTCACTCGAGGAATCCAGTCTCGACCATAACTATGACGGTTACACGACATCAAATGGAAAACTTTCTATTTTGGCACTTTCTGGCATTGGCTCTTCTTAATTAAGCTCAGGTTTAGATGACAAAACTTTGCAATTTCTGGCTTATTAATTAGCGGCCCCGAGGGGGAGGTACTCGACACTTCTCTGAGAAGGACCTCTTTTCAATGCATTGAGGAAACGAATTGAAATTTAATCAGACATAGTTTTAAATGAATATATTAAAGCTGTCCCAGCTCCTTCTGCTTGTGGCCCTGAGGTGTTACTTAAAAATTCTCTCTTCTTACTCCGCTTAGAAAAATATCCTTAAAAAGGAGTCTTCACGGGAACTGGGGACTGAAGACTTTTGTTTGGCGGAAGCCTTTTGGTAACGCACTTTGTGTTTGTCTTCCGCCAACGAGCCCGGCGCTGGAGAGTGGAAAATGCTAAATTATACTTAAGCCACACACTCCTACACAACACAAACAAACAAAATACATTCCACAAAGTGTCCGCCAAAGCGGAGCCACGCACCGGCCGGAATAAAAAGGACTCAAACGACGCCGCCTCGGCTGCCGCAAAGCGGAAATGCACTCAAAAGGAGCAAAGCCCAGGGAGGGCCGAGCAACGCCCACTACCGCCCCACCTGGTTCCACTCCCATTTCCGCTGGGCCCCGCTCCTCCATCTAGGACACCGTCATCAGCCTCGTCATCGACTTCAATGGCGGCAGTGCTTCTTTTTGCTGCCTTTGTGCATTGTGCTTTCAATTTGTTTGTTGGTTGGTTTGTTTGTCGCTTCGGTGGCTGGCGGGTTGAACAGAAAAGTAAGAAAAAAGCTTTAACACATAGCCGAAGTTGTAGCTACCCAGTAATCAGTCAAGTAACTTAGATGGTCAGTCAAAGTCTATACCCCTAGAAATTGTGAACTCATGCCCTTTAGGAAATATTATACTTGTAAAATGAATAGAAGCTGTATTATGAGAGCTAAGCCCACTCTGTGAGAAACTAACTCTATTACTATGCCAAACCCACAATTTCCTCTAAATAGCCCCCTCAAAATCTTTGTAAAAATATGCAAAACAAAAAATAGCTCCAAAATTAAGAGCCTCCTTATAGTATTATTATAAAGTGCCTGTCGTTCGGACCTATTTTTAGTCATCCTCATTTTTCATTTCCTATTTCCATAGCCCACACATCACTTTAGGCTTATTTTTAAATCGTTTTCTTTAACTTTTCATGAACCTGTCCAAAAATAAACGCGCCGAAGGCCTGAAGGACTTAATGAGATGGACTTTGGGATGGCAAAGTGGGGGATTGATTTTAATTTCATGTGGCTTTGCTTCTATTTCTGACTTGACATTCGTTTGTCACTCTAATGCACCATGTTGTGTTAACTAATCAGGAAATTACGAAATGCCTGGACTCGGCTTGAATAATAAAGGGCTCAAATACTAGACTAACCACTAATTTGGACTTTTATGACGCAAGACTAAGCCTCAAAAGTCAACATAGGGACTTAGTTAGTGTCCATTATAGGTTTGTTTGAGTGACACGGCCTTTAAGAAAGAGCCTAGCCTTCTTGGAAATTAAAGCCGTTCTTGCCACAAAAACGAGTCATAACTGGCAATGGAAATTTCCCAAATGACTTCTAACTCGCTCTCGGATTGGCCCAGTTTTGGGCCCGAAGAGCTGCTCACTTCGAGCTTTGTAATATTAATTTCATATCTCGATTTGCCTGACCCAAATTGCCCTTCCAGTTACCAGGGCCTACACAGTTTCCGTCTTTGTCTTGGGCCGTTAAATAAGTTGCCAACTTTTCATTTCACTACGGCATTGTGTACTGTGAGTTATATTCCCCATCCAGCACCCGGGGAGCATCTTTTCCTAAGAAAATTCTCCAAACAGGCCACGTTCCTCAAGTTAGTCGCGTTCACCTCCCCGCGAGTGCCCTCCTTCCCGGCCATTGTGTTGCCAAAACAAAAGCGCATTGTTCTAGTCGCAAGAACGGGGGAGTGGGGGCAGGAGGAACCTGCCTCCTTCGATTTCCTTGACTTTTATGCACTTGCTGCAAGTTATTTATGTCCTGCCACTGGCATTGAAACCGCGAACACAACGAACACGGCTCTAACAGCTAGCAGCTAAGGGCTTATTAAAGCGCCACTCAGTCTCACTCGATCCCCGCCTGACAAAATCTCTAACAACACATCCACGTATTTGCAGAAACCGCCGAATGCCTGACAATGACCGAAATCAAAATCCCCAAGCACATAATGCGGCACGAGGACGCGGTGCTCGGCTGCAAGTTTGATCTCGACGGGGAGTCCCTCTACTCGGTGAAGTGGTATAAGGACGGATTCGAGTTCTACCGCTACGTTCCGAGGGACATGCCGCCGGGCCAGGTCTTCCCCCTCCCAGGAGTCGACGTGGAGGTAAGAAATACTACTTTTACTATTTTTTCCATCAGGTTTTCCTTCAAAAACACATCATAGGGGGGTCGAGTAAGTTATTTAGTTTCTTGATTTTGGGCCCGAGGGACGATGAGCAGCCGGAAGTCAAAATTGTTGCAGTCACTGGAGGAGTCGGTGCTGCCGATCGACCAGGAAGACACTGCCAGAGTAATCGCCGAGCATATTCGTCAGCCCATGATGGATCCCTTCAATCAAAGCCGGATTCAGGGCAGTAGCAAGGATGTGAACCTAAGTGTCCTGCACCTGGAGGATGCCATGAGGTTCAAGGACACCATGAAAAGCTTCCAGGTCTCGCCCACTGCCGAGAGCCTCGATGAAGTAATGCCCGTCAAGAACAAGGACCTCGATGAGATGTTGGAATTGTTGATCGATGATGAGGACGAGGACGATGAAGAGGAGGATGACGACTTTGATGAAGATGACGATGATGAGGACGATGGTGGAGATGATGACGTGGACGACCAAGAGGACGATGTGAAAGAGTTCTCGAAAATGCCCAACATCCTCAGAAACTGGCTGGATCGCTTTAAAAATTCTAAGTAAAGGATGTCCCTGCGTAGAAGTTTTAGAAAAATTCCTTAAATTCCTATTTTATATCGAAAGGCCAAGCTTATGGTGCCAATGATCTAGAATATTTTTAGGCTTTAAAATAAATCAAGCTTTGACTTAGTGACCTCCATTATTCGTTTGTTTCCATTTCTTTCCAGCTACAAAATTCAACGGAATACGCCGTTGTCCTGCGCTCTGTGAGCCTTCAGTCCACTGGCCGATATCGCTGCGAAGTGTCCGGCGAGGCGCCTTCGTTCCAGACAGTTTCCGGTCACGAGGACATGATTGTTGTGGGTAAGTGAAAGTGGGTAACAAAAAGCATGCACACACAATACTGGCAGGAGCACGAAAAAAGGCCAATGTTGCAGCTATAACAGCTGGTTTTTGGTCAATAAACTATGAAGGACTTAAGAATAAGTCTGACCATTTTTATTTTTCAACTATAAGATACCCGATACTCTTAAGGATGGTGGAATTTATTTTAAGAATTTATTTGTTAATAATACTTTAGCCTATTTTGTTCCTCCAGTTGGCATCACTAGTGCAGAACTGGAACCAGCATAAAAGCGCCAAGATTAATTGCACCAAACGGACTAAGCGACGAAAAGTAATCTGTTTCGGTGGGTCTGTCTCTGTCTGTGGCGCAGCCCGTCTCTTTCCGTCATTTGGCGCCCGCTTTCTCCTTCTCCCACTTTCTCTTGGCCTGTCTCTTTCTCGTACATGTATAAAATATTTCACATTTATTTAGTTTATGCCTGGCATTGTTTCTCGCTGCGATTTACAAATTCTCGAGCAGAAAACCTGTGCCAAAAAAGCCGTCGGGCAGAGGGCGGTTAGAGTGAGACGCCAGTCAGGCGTAAGAAAGAGACATGGGCAGAGGGGAAGAAAGAGAAGTTATAAGGGGAAGTGAAATGGCCATCCTTTTCCCGGGCAGCTGTGTGTGTTGTTTGTATTGTATTTCCACTGGCAAATTGCCCATGTACGTGATGCAATTCTGTTGCTCACTTACAGCTCGGGTTTTCTCCTCGGCCATGGAGACTTTCTCTCTCTGTCGCTCCGGCCGCCTCCCGTCTCTTTCACTCGCTGGGCTGCAACTTAATTTGAAATTTTTGCGCAATCCAACAAAACATGGCGCAAAAATATGACCAAGAGCAGTGTGAAAAACTGCTGCGGAGAAAAACTTAGGATAAACGTGTTTAATAACGGTGGGACAGGAGAGATTGGAGGATCCAAGGAAAACAGAGAAACATAAACTATATTTTAAGAATTTAATATTTCTTAAAATATCTTAATCTGGGTTCACATTGGCACATTTTTTTTATTGGGAAAATACGGAAAAAATTATAGTTATAATTTGTATACCCTTGCATTAGGTATTATAATTTTGGTCAAAAGTGTGCAACGCAGTGAAGAAGATATCCCCGACACTATAAAGTATATATATTTTGATCAGGATGACCACCTGAGTTGATACAAGCATGTCCGTCAGTCTGTCTGTTTCTACACGAACAAGTCTCTCAGTTTAAAAGCTATCGATTTCAAACTTTGCATACACCCTTTTTTCCTTCGAACGCAGTATGGCCATGATAAGCCGACAATATCCTATAGCTGCCATATAACTGATTGATCGGAAATGCCATATCTTCAGTATTTTTAAAGTAGGAGTGTTCGAATTTTTTATAAATTCTATTTTTGGCAAAAAATACGACATACCAACTTTCATGAGGATCCTATTGGAAAAATACCCATTTTCAAAAGATCCCACGCAAAATGGACAAAAAATCTAAAAAATATTTTGTCCCAGGATTTTGATGCAGAATGGTGGTGAATAGATCCAGAAATCGTTTAAGGTACTCCCCTTGAGAATCGGATGAGAATTGGGAAAGATATAGCCATCACTGTGGAGCCAATAGGGGAAAACCCCATTTTTAAGGGATCCCATCAACAAAAATGGACAAAAAATCAAAAAAATATTTTGTCCCAGGATTTTGATGCAGAATGGTGGTGAATAGATCCAGAAATCGTTTAAGATACTTCACTTGAAAATCAGATGAGAATTGGGGTAGATATACCCATCACTGTGGACCCTATAGGGGACTTTATCGTATAGCTGCCATATAACTGAACTATCGGACATGACCCTCCGACATTCAATGTTGGGCAATATGCTCGTATGTCATGGGCCATGGCCCAAATTTCATAAGGATCGGTCGATTATATCCTATAACTGCCATATAACTGACAAGAAAGGAAAGCTATCTTCGGGCGGAGCCGAAGTTGATATACCCTTGCAGTTAAAACCAGATATATATCATATTATATCCAATTTATTACAATAAAAAATCTAAAACAAAGTACCAAGCTTCCATCTTCTAAAATAGCAAAGTTGGTATTTTTACTAAATACCACCTCCAATCGTTTAGTTATATGGCAGCTATAAGATATAGTCGGCTTCAATTTGGTAGGTTGTATTATTTTGCCAAAAATAGCATTCATACCAAATTTCCGATCAATCAGTTATATGGCAGCTATAGGATATAGTCGGCCGATCATTATGCAGTTTGGAGGTCGTATTATTTTGCCAAAAATAGCTTCCGTACAAAATCTGAACTCTGTAACTTTAAAAACACCAAAGTTATATCATTTCCGATCAATCAGTTATATGACATGCTCATATCAACTTAGGAGGTGATCCTGATCAAGAATATATATACTTTATAGGGTCGGAGATGTCTCCTTCACTGCGTTGCACACTTTTGGACAAAATTATAATACCCTCTGCAAGGGTATAAAAAATCGAACAAATTATTTGGTTAATATACCAAATTTAGTATTTCTTAAAATAGAAGCTTGGAACTTTTTTTTTAGTTTGGTATTCTAATAAATTGGTTTTATAATATAATTATATAATATAATTATAATATATTTATAATCGGCTCCATTTGAAGTTAGCTTTACTTTCTTGTCATAATTTCCATGCTTCCATATAATTTCCAAGACAAGGGCTCTTAAAATAGGGATGTTGAGCATCCGCATAGAAAACAAACAAATATACATATATAATATGCAAAATATAATGTTTCAGCTTTGATCTGATTGTAAACGGCTATAATGTGAAAAATGTTAAAATTTTGTTGTATCTACAAAATAGCATAGATCTAATTTTGTAAAGCCATCATTGATGTCAGACAGATATAACCCATATTCGACCCAAATTCTTCCCCCAAATGATGTTTATCGAAAACATTCGGCGGCGCAATTATGTAGGCCAATTTCAGCTTTATTTCCGCAGGGACGGGGGGTAATCAAAACTGGTATTTTGTATAATTAGGTTAACTAAATATTTCCTCGGATGGGGCACGGAAAGTCAACGCAACACACACTTCCGCCTTCAGTTGGAAATTACTCAATTAGGCTGAGACTTTAATAGGGAAAAATGCTCGGTTCGACGATGCTCGGCTCGGATGTAAGCGGATTAAATCTGAGGCATAATGACTATGACGATTTGCGGATCAATAAACCTAATGAATTCCTGAGCCGAAAAAAAGAGCAGAGCCCGACAGGTCCCAGTGTCATTAAAGGGCAAGCGAAGAGTTGGCCTGGAAAGCCAGATGTACCGGGAGATATGGCGATGCGATGGCTTCAACTGGCATTTGAATTAAGGATATATATTTAAATTAATACCCAGGACCTCCCTGCCACGGTGGAAGGCATAATTGAATGCAATTACAGGGGCCGGTCTAACCGATGAGCAGAAAATGGGTTCGACCCAGTTCCTTAGAGTAGACGGCTTTGGACGACGAAGCGATAATTGCAGTGTATGCGCGGAAATTGAAAATGGCAATAGGGTATGGTGAGTGGGAGGAAATGGCCGGGAAATCGGGGGAAAGTAATGTCAACCGGCGCAGTTGCATATGATGGGTGCATCCGGCTGGGAAAATTGGTTCAACGTAATCCCTGCGAGAAATGCGCGACTGGGTTGCACGTGCGGAAAAATTTTCGACTAGAAATGGAAATCATGGTCTTAAATAAACAATATTTAATATTGTTTCTAAAAATATTATCCAGACATAGATTCTAGATAATCTCCTATCATCATTTTCGAGAATTCCTTCGGCTCTCATTGATTACCAGGACCTCTCTCAGGGCCAAAAATAAAAGAAAAGTATCAGGGCCATCAGGGTCGAAGCTCCACCATACCAGAATCTATGACAAAGTTTGGCAACTCGTTTCTTTTCAATCAATTGAGCCCCTTTGACCCTTTTGTGCGGCAGAGCCATTAAGGTGAAAAATTGTTAGTTTATTTAGGCATCCGATTTACTTAGATATTTGTTTCAGTTGCTCAATTGAATCCATTGTTCGGTCGAGGTCCGGGTCCAGGTCTGGTCCCGGCGAAGGACAAAGGACGTAGGACGGCCCACGCAGAAACAACTGAGCCCAAGTTGATCCCTTGGAGGCAAACAAAGCCGGACAAGAATAAAAATGCCCGACAATTATTACCAATTGGTACTAAGCCTGGCCATAATAGAGAGTGTAGGCCCCAAACGACAAGAGAAATATATGTTGAGTATTTTGACAAATATTAAAGGAAATACAGTCCTCCCACACAGCTTCATCAATGTCATTAAAGTAAGACTTTAATTTTTTACAAAAAATGGATAGAGGAGCATTTCCACGGGCCAAGTTTTTGCCCAGTTATTGCCATTATTAAGTGGCAGACGAAAGTGCTAGAGAGGTATTATTTTGTGCCATAAACGTTAAAGTTTTTCTTCGCTTTCGGAAAACATTTCATCAGTGCGAAACTATCGATTATGTTTAATTGAAGTTTTGCTTTAGTTTTTGTTCGATTTTGCCAGTGGTTGACCCAATTGGCCCACAGCCAGGTCTCCGTCCGCCAGCTGGACAAGCACACACTGACCCGCAAAAAGCAAAAAACAAATGCAACATCGCACAAAAATTGTGCAGCTAGGAGATGCCTCCGACATTCTTCAATATTTATTATGATTCTATTTTTGTTTAAGCTTAAATAGATTGCATTGTTCATTTTGTTGTTGATCGGAATCGATTTAATTGCCCAACTGACGGCCTGCCAGCAGCTAATGGCAGTGGAATAGAATTTTTGGCTAAGCTCTGGCCAACCGAATTAACCATCAATCTTGTTTTGTGGCCGAAAAAATAACTTTATTTGGGAATGGCAATGCAATTATCCAATCCCGAAGCGACATCTTTCTTGTTTTGTGGTTTAATTGCCAAAATAAAAGTACAAGTGACTTTATTGTTTTTAGAACTATTATGAGTTTTGAAATATTTATGGGACTTGCTGAATACTTTTCTATAAATTTAATTAGCAGGGAAATACGAAAATTAAAGTACATATTTTGTTTAAATTTATTTAATAGCTTAAGTCCTTACACCTCTTCAGTTATATCCTAGTTTAGCCCCTCATTCAGTATTGGCCATTCAGCTAACCATTCAATTGCCACTTCTTGTGCTCTTGGCCAATTGCAGTGACACCGAAGCACGGACCACAAATCACGGGCGGACAGCCCCGCTACCAAATTGGCGACATGGTGCGCGTCAATTGCACCTCGGCGGCCTCGAAGCCGGTCTGCCACCTCAGCTGGCAGATAAACGGGATGCACGCCAACCGCTCCCTGCTCCGGCCCTACGAACCGCTGGTGGTGGGCCGGGAGGGCCTGGAGGTGGCCCGACTGGGGCTGGAGTTCCGGGTGAGAGGATGACATTTCAAGCACGGCGACATGAAGTTAAAGGTAAGCTAATGAACACTGAACGTATTGGGGAATGGAAATATATTTTTAATAAAATTGCTTTCATTGGTTTCTCCCGAATGTGCTTATTTTTTGTACCTTTTGAGATCTTTGCTCCCTTATCTCCGCTGTATATAATCAGCTTATACCACCCGAATAGGTCCTGAAAATTGATACAGTCATCCATCCGATATCCACATCCCATACATATTTGCCAGCGTTCTGTTGCTCTGATTCAATTTGCGACAACATAACATGGCAGCTCATGTTGATTATTATCCATTCGGACCCAGTTGGCCGGCCCCCACCTCTCCACTGACCACTCGTTCCACAGGACCACCATTGAACCGCCCAGTCACCCAACCACCCAGCCACCCGCACCACTGCGAGTGCAAATGTATGTTGAACAAGCCACAAAATTTCATGAGGACGCGTGGTGGGGTGGCGGAGGAAGTGTTCTGTGACGTGGCCGGTGGTGGGAACAGTGGTTATCATAGATATCTAGTTAAAAAATAGCCAGGATTTAATATGAATATTTAAAAAAGTAAAAATCATGAAACCATTCAAAAACCATCATTGCCAAAAGTTTTTATTTCCAAAAATCTCATTCATCTGGAGGATGAATATGAATCCCTTCATTCCACTGTTCCGATGACCATTGGCGGCCACCTTGTGGGTCACTGTCCGTTTGCATATGTGGTGAGCGTGGCTGTGGGTTGTGTGGGTGTGTGTGTGCATACATATTTGTGTGTGTCCTGCGGAGATGTATGCCGGTCATTTTTGGGTTATTTGCCGTGCGGGAGGAGTTAATGAAAGCATAAAACTTTTACTGCGCCGTCAAGAGAATGGCCAATCCTTTCTCCCCTGTCACTGCCCCACAAATTTATCAATGTACACAGATTTGATGAAAGTTTTCTTCTCTCTCGCCCCTCTTTTCCGATTCAACGTGCATTTTGTGGCCATAATCCTGACCGAACTGCAGTGTGTCGCCAAAATCTCCTCTGTGTACTGGCAGAGCAACGAGGAGAGTGTGGAGAGCGACAAGCACCAGAGGATTCCGGTCCTGGAGTCCCGGGAGACGGTCATGTCCAAGTCCCGTCAGTCGCTGGAAAAGGCCCAGTCCACGTTGGAAGGTGAGTGATCATCAATCATCTGTTAGCTGTGGTTAGTTAAGATACACTTGAAAGAAAAGGTTTATTATTTCTAGGGATTTTATATTGTATTGTTTTTTGTAACTAAAAAAGATAAAAGATATTAAAAGCTCTCTCGAAGTCTCTTATTTAATTAAAAAACTATTATTAAAGTATTTTTTTTTTATGTCTTCCGAAAGAGCATAACAAAAGTTGCTTTTATAAAACTTCTCCCAGGCTGTGTCCATCCATCTAACCTGCTCCTCCTCTATTTTTGCCCACAAACCAGACAAACAGCTGAAGAAGAGCCGACGCCCTGCAGCTGCAACCTCTTCAGCGGCAGCAGCAGCAGCCGCCGCCGCAGCAGCAGCCTCCAGTGCAGCAGTATCAACTATGGCGCCATTAGGGGCGATCTGGGGCTCATCTGTACCCTGGTCACGCATATTAGCTTCCAAATCAATCGCACGCATTTCCCTCTACGCACTGCCAGTCTTAATAGCAATTCTGTGTAGCTTTCGACCTCCCGTCGCTGGGAGTTGCTGTCAAAGGCGAGGCAAAACCAACAACAACAGCCACATCAGCAACAGCAACATCGGCATCAGAAAGACAAACAGGAGCCAATTAAGCTGCGAGTCAGCTTCCCAGCGAAGATAACAATTAACCGAGAAGAACATCCCAAACAGCCTTGGCATCAAAAGGGGAAAATATTAATAGGTTCCACTGTACATATTTTTGGAATTTTCGGTCACATCACGTATACGCCGCGTGGGCGGCCAACATCAACTAAATTGTGTACATATCCATATGCGATGTATTTTTATTATAAAATAATTATTATAATTAGTGAAGCATTGAAATGTCGTTGTTCCTCTTTGGGCTTTTTTGCTTGTCGTTCTTAGTAAGAAATGCTCAAAGTTGTTGGCTAAGTAACCCAAAAAAGTTAAGCTTAAATGTGTAAAATAACAAAAACCATCTAATAGCCAAAGATCTAGTGCTTAAGAACATAAAATAAGAATAAGATTCTTAATGTATTTAATTGCTTAGGGCAGAAATTAATAAACTAGTTGAATATTGATAGAAAACTAAGGCGGTTAGGTGTAATAACTTAATTTAAAACGGTCCTTAGCGACTTGAAAAGTAATTTAAAACGTTTTCTTTCTCAGGGTTCTGAAATCCATTCGAATTTGTTAATATTATAAGTAATTTATGTATATAATCATTAATGTGAGTTTTTTTTATAATCCACCTTATATTAACTTATTTATCGAAGAAACCTGGCATATCGGATACACTTTTTAAGAGAAACCACAACATCCCGGCATTTATTGATTTCACTGCCTCTAAATGTATGACGCACACCTTATGGCATATCTCCACTAAGAATAACTTTGTCTCTTTCTTGTACGACAAACAAATTGTTAAATGTTACTAGACTAAGACCTCCATTAGCAGATTATAACCAAGTATAGAAGGTGTAAGCCAAAGTCCCTGTGTAGCAAGCAGTCTGTAAAAAATATGCGGATAATGAATGTTATTAAGTCTTAAAAAAACAATAAAGAATGCAAAAAAAGAATACCAGAGTGCCTGATTGCAGTTGGCCTAGATCCAAGATAGAAAAGGCCAACATATTTTCAGGATATTTCTTTACCCTTTAGAGAAGGTAAGTTAAGGTATATACTGTTTGAGGTTCAAAAAGTAAGTATAATGATGATTCTTGGCCAGAAATAAAACACCACCTCCCCCACACCAGATGTCTTAATTTTGTATTTATATTTTTATATTTTTTCGTATTTTTCCGCATAGCCCCGTCATCCTTTTCTTTCCCAGCGCTCTTGACCTGAAACAGAAACTCGCACTGGCGGACGGAGAAAGGAGCACAGACGTTGCCAGCCCGGACAATTGTCCTTGCCAGGCATTCTTTTCGCTGTTATACTTTTTTTTTATTATTGCCGGCAGTGTCATAATATCTCGCCTTGGCGCTGGGATGGCATTCATGTCGTTGCTTCATTTTATTGTTATTATATTTACTTGTCGGATTTGTTGTGTGTGTGCCCCTGGCCCCGGCCCCGGCCCCGGCTCTCCTATAGATTCTGTTCAAATTTTGATGGCGGACGACTCCGCACTCCTCCTCTGACTCGGCGATGCGTGTGCCATGCACTTAAACATTTGATTACGTGTCATATATCAACACATTGTACGATTGAATTTTCGCTACGCATGCGGTGGAAGCCCCTGAGGAGGAGCTCCTGGAGTCGTGATTGGGGGCCATAAAGGGCCGGGAATCACAGCCAGGGCCCGCTCAGCCGGCCATGCCTGAGTAGATGCAGTTAAAGCCAGCCAAGAACATCGCTATCGGTGGCCATAAATGAGAGCAGCTCCAGACTGCCTTCCTTATGGCGGGTTAATGACTCGCCGGGTACTCCAAGCCGGCTCAAGAAATGAGGAATATTCGCTTTGATAAGTTCCAAGGATTCGGATAATATTTATGACTGGAAATTAGTCGTTTACTAACTGGAAACTTTGAAGGTTGATTCCGGCTCACAGGGGGATCGACTACTAATACAAAAGTTTCCCTTTTCTGCTGCCCTTTAAAGCCTTGGCAGCAATTAAAAGTTGGCGAAATCTGGTCATAAGGGTTTCTGTTGGCTCTGCAAAGTTACATGGTTTTTTTTGCCTCCTTTTCCGTTGAACCCATTTTGCTTTTTGCTCGTGCTTATTTGCTTAATTTCACAGCGCTTGCATCGCATGCACAAAGGACGAGCAGAAAGGACGAGGGCAGATACCGAGTGGAGGGGGCTGCTCGTACAGTGACATTCACTCGAACAGAGCAGAGTCAGAGGCCTTTCGGGGTTGGGCTGTTGCTTTTTATATTTATCACAGCCACTTGCATCGCATTTTGTTTATATGCTTTTAATGCAATTAGCACGCTTTTCACTTTGATTTACGCCCGGACGGAGACTGAGAATCCGGATCGGAGATACGAGTGCCAGCCTGGAGGGGCCAGAAAGGGACAGTGGCTTGACAAAAGGGACAAAGTGACTGACTGCCAGACCACACACACACACACACACTCGTACTCGCACAGAAGCGACTGGAGTGGAGTGGAGTGCATATCCTCCCTCTTGTGCGCCACGCCCCTCGCCTGGTTCTGCTGCCATATTTATGAGTGGGCCGCTTTCATCCTTTGTGCTGTCCATTTTAGCATTTGTGTTTGCAGTCGCATTCTCAATGCGCCGCCATTATCCTCATTTGTCCTTTATTTATTGTAGCCCTCTTTTCCTGTCGCTCTGTTTGACACCCGTTCTCCCTGCACTGCTGTCTCGTTTGCACAGCTTAGAGTTTTTCACTAATTAAAAATAACTATCAAATTATTTTATAGTTTAAATTTTAAGGCAAAACTTACAGGTATTATTTCTCAAGAATTAATGGTCTTAATAAAATTATTAAATTATATATATGTAAATGGGGACTTAAATGAGGAAGAGTAACGAAAATGGAAGAAGAAAATTTAAAATGGAGGATTAAACGTGTTGGTAAACGTTCTGCGCCATAATTTAAACACTCTGGCAACGCCACATTGATCTAGGGTTGTGAATTATCGAAAATTGGAAATGGATGCATCGTTTATTTAAAGCTTAGTAAAAGATTAAGTCAAAAGACTAATTTAACAGAAAACGTAACATATCTGCAAAAAACACCTTATATATGGTTATTTTGTTTCCTTTTAAAAAACATTAGCAATAGTTGATAGAAATGTACAAAGTTTGCGAAATCATAATTGGGACAGGACTCCCCATGCCTTATACTGGCATTACTCCCATTTCCACCGAACTGCATCTGCTTATGCATTTTCATTAGCGTCTCGTCTCTGTCAACGTCATTGCCACCATCCGACAGTCGACAGTCGAGAGTCGAGTGCTTTGACCCAACCCTTGCCACTCCATCAGAGCTCCCCTCGGGTGGGTGAGCCGCTGTCTTTGCTTCTTCATCTTGTTCAGCTCTAATGCATATTGTTTGTGTCCTCGAGCGTAATTTGCTGCCTCGTTTGTTTTTGTTATTGCTCCGCCTCGCACTGCTCCGCACTGTCCCGCTCTGAGCTGTTTTGTTTTTCTCGGCGCTGATGGGCGCAATTTTAATTACGATTTGCTCACTTACATTTCATTCTGCTGCTAATACATGGCCCGCAGCTTCCTTCGATTGACTGACTGAGTGAGTGACTCGCTGACTGACTGCCTGCTGATTACACTTCAATCAACCGGAGCCCGTAAATATCAATCAGAGCCGCCGGCCCGGCAGGAGTTCAAGGGCCAAAGGGTGAAGCGGAGCGAGTTAGAAGCGCCGTCAGCAAAACTCATTTAAAACTAATCAACAAGTAGCGTGAAAACTGAGCAAAGAGCCAAGACAAACAGGCTATAATGGACCGGATAAAAGACGAACTGGTAATTGCTGGCATTATGTGGACACATTTTGAAGGAGTAATCGCAGCTCATCACCAAATAAATGCATTCCAATGGCACTAGTAATTTTAAATTGAACCAAACAGCCTGTAATTCTTCCCACACACGATTTCCCCACATTTCTGGCTTAGCTTAAGCGCTTTACAACTTGTCCCAGAGCCCACAAGATCCCTGAGCAATCAGTGTGCGCCCAGCTCGGCTCATCTTCATCGTCTCGAGTCCTGAGCACCGGACCCATTCACAGATAATTCCAATTGAATGCAGGTGGCTGGGCCTGGACCAGGACATGCAACAATTACAGGGACAAGCAGTGGAAGGGCTAGTTCCAGTTTGCCACTTGCCAGCCTGCCTTTTTGTTAATTTTTTAATACCCACAGCCTTGTCTCTGGTCCTGCGAAAGTCCCTCCATCCCAGCCAGCTTCTTGGATTGCCTTGTACCTTGTGGAGAGCAATTTCCATTAATTTTGTGTGCAACTCAACTGAAACGTAAATGAACAAAGGATCTTGCCTTCAGGTGAACACCCATCAGGATGTGGAGGAGCTGTGGCGGAGGGGACTCCCGAAGAAATGTTTGCCATTGATAAAATTTACTAAGCTCCCTCTCGAGCCCTCAGTTCTGGGAACAACCCCGGGGTGTGGGAGATTCCATATCCCCAGCAAGGCTAAAACAAAGACTAAGGACACAGGAGGTGGGGGCTGAGGTACTATCAGCGGCATCGGGTGTTGATTGTGCTAAATAACTGCACAACAATGGCCTAAGTACGTTGATAGAAAAGTAATGAAAAGCCAGCGGCATCCAAAGGGGGAAGCGAACAGAAAAATACCATCCACAGCCAAAGCCAAAGTCGGAGCCAGTGCCAGTTGATTGGTTGCCCAACAAAGGCTAATTCGCTGGCTAGCCCCGGCACTGGCAATAATTGGTAAAAGTCAGGGCTTGAGCCAACCCAGAACACAAAAAAAAAACACCGAGAGTATCTACGATTGCAGAACAAGCAGCGAAATCAGAATGGAAGAACATTTTGGGGCAACATAGTTTTTAAACTACGAAAGACACCATAAAAAAATGATATTTTAAGCATTTGAAAAGCTTATGGAATGCTTAAAAACCTTAATCACAATTGGAAAAAGATTTTAAACAGTTTGTGAGTCAAACTTCAGAGCAAAGTGAATAGTCCTTGCAAGCCAAAAAGAGCATCCTGGTAGCCAGAGAAGAAACTGCCGCAGAACATGAAGAAAATCAAAAAACAAAAGACGAAAATTGTGTAAAGTGGTTTTATGGGGCAACAAAATAGAAAAATAGGATTTACCACACTCACATATACCGAACTCGGAAAAGGCCGTTGGGAACTCGACTGGGCCGGGCTGGGACTGGGGCTGGGATTGGTGCGCCTTAAGGTTAAAGTAAAGATTGCAGCAGCGGCTCAAATGGATTTACGTGTTGCGAATTTTAATTAAACGATAAAAAAAGCAAAAAAAAAAAGGAAGAAATTACGGACAGCAGACGTAGACACATCTCTCAGGCCGGAGAAATAGATGACCAGGCCAGAACCAGAGCAGTGCGGAATAGAAACCAGCCAGAGAGCACTGCGTGTGCTTAGTAAAAATTTATGGGCCTAGTCTGACAGAAGAAAAAGTTAAGGGGCAGCCAAGTAGCGGCATCATTTGGCCATTGTGAGGGGTTCTATTATTCACACTCTTTCTGCCGGGCATGATGGGGTTTCGTGTTTATTTGGTTTGCTAGAAATATTGTATAAACCATAAGAAATACAAATACGTATTTTTGAAGTAGATAGTATGGCTTAAAGCTCAAAATGGGAATGAAATTTGTTATTATAATTCAAGTATTAGTATTTAAGTTAAATAAGACTGTCTATGCCTACTTATATACCTTCAGCTTCCCTTTCTTCCTTTTTGCTATTCATTGCGGTCCACTGGTGTAAAATTTAATTTACGAGCTTGTATTTTCAATATGTTGGCCCTCCCACCGCTCCACTGGCGCTCCTTTTTATCTCCTTCCCAGTGCCTCCCCTAAATGTGATTAACATTAAATCATATAGATGAGGGGCCCGGTCATATCTCTAACAAACACCTGACCACGCAACCTCGGTGAAATGGCCGAGACCATCTTCAATCTCTTTGGAACCGCAACCATCTCGGAGAACCACTTCTGCTTCCTCCCCTATCCCTGGCCTGGACAATTACACTTGGCCCCTGCCATTCATTTTCACGCACGTACGGTTTTTTCGCACACAATTTTCACCTCTGCGGAAAACCCGAAATGAAAAACAATAAATGCTTCTAGCCACGAAGGAGGGAAGTTCAAGGGGTCTTCAGAGGGAAGAGGGCAAAGGCAATGGCATTTAAGACTACGCACTTTGTTTGCTAATTTTCTTAGCCGGCGTGATCGAGGCGGCTTATCAACAAGCCAAATGCCATTAGCCAAGACCTCGGCCTCCTGCCACTTCTTCCTGCTGGTTGGAAACTTTCCAGCAATTTGTTTGATTTGCCGCTTATTGGACTTTGCGTTTTGCATAAGCAATATACATAAATTATCAATATGGAGGCGGCCTTTGGCCTTTTGAGGTCCTCAGGATGGGCTGACCCCTGGATTGCTGACATTTATTTATGCCCATAAGTCATTAATCTAAGGATACGTAGATGGAATCCTCTAAGAAAAAACGGAAACCATCTCTGCATAGTAGATGTTATAAATTTATTAAAGCACCCATGATTTCCGCAATTAAATCAAGACTTTATTAATATTTCATTAATAATTAATCACCAAAAGTGAAAATTGAATTGAAACGGGGTTTCGCCCATCCATCAACCAAGAAACCGCGGAAATTCCACACGGAAAAGCCGCACGCACTCCCTGCATGGCTGAACGAGTTTCTAATAAAAAAATGGCAGCGATAAAGCGCAGCTCACAATTTGAATGAATTAAAATGCGAAAATCCGATATGCTTAGAGCCAGAATCAAAAGGATTAACGTCAACGACGCGGCGAAACGGGTTAAATAAAAAATATAGAGCGAAAAACCAGAAAACAGCAACACGATTTCCAAACAAAAGCAAAAGTTGCATCGATATATGGCAGTGTTTCTGCTCCCCCCAGGATGGGATGGCTGTGTGCCTGTGATATGTGAGCTCCTGTGATATACATGAGCACTTTCTAAACTGCTTAAAATATTTTGTTGAAGCTTAACAAAAACAAAATCAACGAAAACCCAAAAGTTATCCTGCCCGATCCCTCTTTAGCCATCCTCCATCACGAAAAATGGCTTTCAAGCGTCTAAACGAGAGGTATCGTTTTCATATGTGCTCTCATACACTGTGAATTTTAATGGGTAATATAATAAGTTTGTATTATGGTGATACATTGGAAGTATATCTATGAAGAAATGAACAGACTCCACTCTTTCTTTTGGTGTAGGATCTAGCTGCACCTGTACGGTGATGTATCTTTCACTTTTCCTGCATGCGGCAATGAACCGTGAAACCGTAAAATGTTATGTTCTGAAAATCTGAAAATTTTTACCGCGCTTCAAAGAATTGCCCCCGCCTCCTCCCGCCCACTAGCTACATGTGCTTTCTCTTGGAGCTACTTGTATGGCTGCTGCCGTTGCCAGGACTTTCCACCTGCCAATAACGTTGTGTGCGCTGCGCTGCGCTTCGCTTGGCATCTGCACCTGAACTTTACCGAGTTCGGTGGCTTAGGCCAGAGGCTCCACCTACATCTCCCCTTGGGTTGTCTGCCCCATTGGGCAGAGTTCCTCCTTCCCCCTTATATGTATCCCAGCCCTTACAGCTCTTGGTATAGCTTGTTATGATATAGATGAAGTACATAGAAGATCTATTAGAAGGAAAATACTAATTAAATTTTGAGTGTATAAAGTATTACCTATCAATACCTTTTGATTAATATCCCAAATTAGTCAGTAAGCCTCTGTAAATAGATTCCCCACTTAGTGTGGCTTCAAGTGCTAAACTTTCTTGAGTTTAAAGTCTTTAAAGATTTAACTAAGGCTTCCCAACTTTCCCAGCGGCCTGTACAGGTGCTCTGGCGTCCCACCAATATCTTACCTTCTGCTTTTAAGCCAAGTGAAAAGTGAGGGCCGTGTGGGTGTTCGGCCTACACGGAATGTAATTTTGAGAGCCTTGTTAAATAAATTTAATATGGCCACGGCTATCGATGGACATGACCACTTAGGACTTGTACATTTTTAATAAACACCAACGGATCGGAGTGGCCCAGGCACGTGTCTAAGCCTTATCCTTGTCCGCCTCACCGTATCCCTGGAAGGTGCACTCGCTGTAGAGAAATCCCCGTTGGGGTATCCTTTTTGGCCAAGTTAGCCAGCGATTTGCTTTCGAAACTTTCAAAGAGCAACAGCCCCAGCACACTTAATTTACGAATAAACGCGCATAATTTTATATCCACACAAGACTTGCCAGGAATCCAGGCCCGGACCCCCCTTTCCGGGCCTTCCGGCCCCACCGCCCGGTCTTTAGACGCTGTCTAAAGTTGTTGGCATATGAAAAGGCTGCCAACGTGGCGTGTTATAATAATTTCTCAGGCTACGCATGTGTGCTAACGCTAACGTGCCACTGGGTGTGCGAGTTGGTAGTTGAAAAGTTTGTTAACCAATGTCTGCTTGCGGGTGAGGCGCAAAATTTTGCTCAAGGTGTGCCTGGCACGCAGCTACACAGAGGGAAATGGAAAGGCACATCATATTATAAGCTGAAAGTTTTGCTATTTCATCTATTTTATTTTTCCCAGTGTACAACACACTCACAAACCTTCTATGCCTGTCTGACTGCTGGTCTTTTGTGCAAGTTTTTGCGATTTCCCTTGCCCGAACCGCTACGGTTGCCGTTACTTTGCCGCCTCGAAGCTGTCACGCCCCCTTTTGCCTCTGTCTTTTGGTCTTTTGCTTGGTATATATGCTAAAAACTTAAACCAAACTTACACACACACAGTCTTTACACCCGCACACACAGGTGAGTGCACCTGCACGCATGTGGAACCCTTTTTCGCCTCCACTGGCATGTGCAGAGCAACTTGTTTTTCGGCCAAAAGTTTTAGCCGCGCTCTGAAATTGGTTGTTCTTGGTGTTGTTGTCTTTGATGATGATGAAAGCGGTAAGGAGCCCAGGGAGAAGGAGGAAAGGTGAAAGGTGAAAGCAGGGGCGCGTTGAACCGCAACTGGGGAAAGCGCGAGCAGCGCAAACAATGCGCAATGAGGGCAACAACAATACTAAGAACAATGGCAACAAATCAAGTAACAATGCCGGGGCGCAGGAGAAATAATAAAACGCTTGCCAACCACCGAAAGGAATTCCAACAATCCAGAACAAACTGAAACAAGAAAGTTCAATGGCGGTAGCTATTTGTTATACCTTTTTTAAACTATATTTAAAAAAATGTTTTAATTATACATAGCTAAAAATTGCAGTAAAGATAATCGTCATTAATAATAAATCACAGTTAATCCTCTGAAGCTTTTTTCCCTAATACTTTGTCATTTTAACTTTAATAAGCATACGATGATAAACAAAAACCATAAACCACAATAAAAATGAGATGTTTCAGTTATTAAATTTCATCATAAACTCTAATTAATCGCAGTTTAATCCGCGTTTTCAGTTCGTTAACTATTCACTTTTTCCAGGAGAATTTTTAATCTTTTTTATTTCAATATCTGTTGGACTGGTAGCTTCTTCAAGCAAATTTGTATTTCATTATTTAATTTCCGATCCATCATTCAATTATATTATACAAACGATTAGCTAAAGGGCACAGTAGGCTGGGACTCGGAGGAGCCATAGCCGGAAAGGTCCTTCCGGCATAATCCCCTTGCAGCAATTACAGGGATGACAGTGTTGACAGCCTCGAGTGTGAGACTCCCTCATATGTGGACAACTATTAGCAGAAGTTTAAGTTTTACATTAAAGCCTTACTTGCAATTTGAGTTTCTTTACCAATTACTTGATTATTGCAATAGTCCTGATCCATAGTGCTTGAGTAGAGAAACCTTAGGGTGAGACACGTGGACAGATGTCAAGTTCAGCTCGATGAAGCCGCAATACCACACAAAAGCCAACCAACCAGGAGAACGGGAGCTGGAATCTTTTGTGACACACTAGCAGGCGGTAGTTTCAACGTCAATTAGATGATGTTTACTGCATTTGCCACAAATTGACAAACTCGTCGATGGCACAAAGGGACTCTCCCACTCGCAGGGCCACCACACGAGAGCCAAGCACAACAAAAATGTATAAAAATATGTAAACCAAAGACAAGGAAAGCCAAAATGAAAATTCAAAGCAAAGGAAAATATGCCAAAGCGTTGGGTCCTGGGACTGAAGAGATTGTTGCTATTTCTGGTTTGCGGCCATGTTCAATTCTGTTGACGTTATCAAAAGCTGCGGCACAAATAACAAAAATAAAAAATAAGAGCAAGACAGGAAGTATATACAAAATATATATATAATACAAACAAAAAACAGAAAAAAATAAAAGGAAGAAAAGGATACAAGTAATTTGCCAAGGGCAATGTGGGCACAGCGGAAGTTAACATTGAAAAGGATTACGGCGTGCCAGAGACTCGTCTTTTGTGTCCAACTTCCCCTCGGCTCCAAGTCTCTCGATTTCTCAGTTTCTCGCTCGACGTTCTACTTTCTCCGTTCGTCCTCCGACATCCCATTGTGTATATGTGTGTCAGTGTTGACAACAACCAGTTAGCATCGCCAGCTATTGGGCCATTTGTCGCTGGCCCTTGGGTCCTTGGCAGCTCCTCCTTTGGCTGCGTGTATCTCTGCCATCCTCTGATCCAAGGCTATCCAGGACCAAGGTAAAGAGTCAAAGATTTTCTGCAATTGGGACTTCGTTATTATAAGCATTGTTAATTCCTACACTTGCTCACTATCTACACGCGAAATAAAAGGATAAAATTGGTTTGTTAAAAATATAATATTTTCCTTATTTAATGTAGTATCCGCTTTCCTAATTTTTAAGAATGATATTGCATATTTTCACTGCAACTTATGCATAGCAATGGGTTCCTTCCTTTTCCTCTTAGGGTGGCAAATTGAAATTTGCATTTTGATTAGCTGGCGCTCAATGACAGTCCAAGGACTGTCCCACCATCCCATGCCATTTGTATCCATTTGCCCGGCCCGGGGAAAGTGTCAGGCAGAGCGGCAGCCCAGGCATATGTGACCGTAATGACTCCATAATCCCCTTTCAGGCACAAAGCCCTCTTCCAGAGACTTCGCCAAATTATGACATTTACTTACTAATTTCCTTCCTAAATGCATTCTCTCTGCGAGATGTCCTGCGAGCATGATACCGAGGAGTATATCTCCACAGCCGGCATAAGTTGTTAACTTAAGCTCTAACAGAAGCTTTTACTGTCGAGAGCTCGGTGTGAGTGTGTAGCCTGGGTACATCCCCCCGATCCTGGCCAGACTCTCCACTCGAACTCTCCCCAGCCCGCACCACCTTTATCCGTTTGCAGGATTCCCGCAAGTGGTGCGAGTGTGCGGAAGGAAATGTGAAATTTTAAGTGAACTAGGATTTGGCTTCAAGAGGAGACGGGCGCTGGCTTCTGACTCTTGACTTCTCGGTTCTGATTCTGACTACTGACATTGCCAACTGTTTTGGGGTTTTTGGGGATTCGGCAAACACGAGTATCAGGCAATACTGTTGGCACCTGACAACTCATTTCCAATTCACACCCATTATACCAACTGCATTGATGTCTTCAAATTTAAACTTTAAAGATACGTTTTTATTTTATTTGGTAGCTTGTTATTTTAATTGCGTTTTGTGGAACCTCCAGTTATTTCCTTCAATCAACAAAAAATTCTGCGGAATTCCACAACAACTTGAAGGACCTCGAAGTATTTACTTTGCCGCCAATTACAAAACGCAATCAGTTATTAATTTTCTTCTTGGCCCGGTATGCATTTTTTTAAGAGACTCGCCTCGGCATGTTTATAAATTTATTTGGGCTTTATTTACTGCGGTTCTCGTTTGGGGCTCATTAATTTTGGGGCAATTTGTATGCAAAATGCACACGCAGCGACCAAAAACCAGTCCCACAACTGTCCGATGTCTGTCATTGTCTGGTGTAATTAGAAGGCTGTTAATGAATTTCATTTGTTTGTCGGCCTGTCGACGGAATTTCGTATTTTTTCGCAGTCTGTTTCGGTTTGGCTTGTACACTTGTGCTGTTTGCCGTTTTGTCCACTTTTGCTTTCGTTGTGTATACGTAATATTTGCATTTCCCGAAACAATGGTTTTTTATGGAAATATTTAACTCTTGTTTTCCCTCCTTATTATGGAGATATAATTAAAATTTAAAAGCCATTCGCATAAAGTTAGAGTATTGAATAATTCCACTTTTATTTATTTTTTCCGGCGAATACATTTCTTTTGTTTGGTGGGCACTCTTCGCCACTCGACTGATAGTTATTTAATTTTTAATTACTTATGACGGTCGAGTGGCGGGGACAGGGTTCAAGCGTCCAAGTTCGGGCTGGTATCGGTTTTTTGGGATTGGCTGTTTGTGCATTGAAATGTGAAATTAAATTTGCTGTCGCGCACTTTTGTGCGGCACCCATGTCTTTGGCAATTAATTGTTTAATTTTGTTATTTAAAATTAATGATATGTTTTTCATATGTCATTGCACATCTGTACGTGTATTTTATATAAATTTGCGTCAGGTACATGCGTTTTTTGCCCGCTTTATGGCCATTTAAAACGGCAAATAACGTTGAAACATTCATTTCAATTATGCAGATAAGCGCAAATGTAATGAAAGCTGAACAAGAGGATTAATAAGGCCAAAGCGACACGCGGCTTAAAGTCAACTTAATGAGTGCCAGTGCCAGGCCAGAATTTGCAGTTCATTGATGGAACGTCCACACGGATGGCTGGAGCTCATATTTGGGTTTCAGAAGCCACATGAATTTTATTAAAATATTCTAAAAATCTATTTTACAACTACAATTATAGTATAAGTATAGTTTATGGTTTTGTTAATTAACTTACGATTGAGATGGAGCTTTTATGGTTCTACCAAAATACTTATTTCCGCCACTTGCATTTGCCACCGCATTTAATGTATAATTATAATTTTTTTTGTTTATACTTTCAAATAGATTTTAATGCCGTTATTGCGGAAAAGCACTTGACTAACCAATGAAACGAAAGCTCCCGCTGCAGGATTAATAAAAGCAGATTAAGCTTCCCGTAATGGGTCACAAAAAACCAAACGAATTAATTTAGAACAAGAGCAAGTGTGTTGGAAACTTTGTAAATTTTAAACTATAATCCAATATTTTTAGGATTGGTTTTTACTATTTGAACCTTGCAGATTTTCATCGGATTATGTTGGGTGTGTTTTTATAGATTCACTGATAATATGCGTTTATAGCCTACAATACAAATAAACCAGATTCCTCATAGCGATGTTTATATCTTTTAAAATTTTTATCCGGTCCTGAAGCAGCATACCCAAACGGTTCGTGGATTGGTTATCTATTGATCTGTATTTAAATATGAGGACAAAATATTTTGAAGATTTGTTTGTAAATTGGTTTGATATGACCCCTTCAATAATTTAAATATGAATGGATGGCCTATTATTCCCCACGGGGATGGCTTTATCTATGGAAATGTCCATCCCGATCCTAATAAAATACTTTAAAAGTGTTCAACGTATGAGAACGTATGAGAGTCTATGGTATATCACAACATTGTCTAAATTGGGATATTTTCATCAGATACTAAAGCACAATACGTTTATTTTCGATAAAGGAACGATTTATAGATGGATTGCTGGTTAAATTTATAATACTTCTTTAAAGCAGTAAAAAGTGAAAAAAGTGAAGCTTTTTAAAAACTGAGGAAAGTAAGAATGATGCATATCTTTAATTCAATTCTGTTTATGAATAGGATAATTTTCAACTTAACCAAAAAGTTTCTCATTGTCATTATTGTCGAGGACTTTTCGAATTGTATTTAAGCCTTATGGCCTGACATTGGTTGATCTTTTTATTGCCTCTGCCATCGCCATTTCCAGAAATGTCTGAAAAAAGCAAACTGCAAAAGCCATCACACAGTCACTAACAATTGCGGCTTCACTTAATGGAAAATGTTTCTGTTATTGTAATACATTTATTAAACATAATTTGAGCGCATGAATTTCAGCATAATTCAGAGACAGACACTGCGGCAGAAAGAGACGGTCTCTCCGCCCGTTGCAATTAACATTCATTGTCATGAGCAATTTTTTTTCAGCATTTTCACCATCGATTGGAGCTGAGCCATTTTCCGCGCGATAATTATGGCCGCTCAAAGGTTCCAGGCCCGGCTGAGGGCCAGCGGGGTGGACGTATTTAAGAGTATTTAAGTAGCATTTAAAACAGGCCATTACACGTTCCAACAGCCAGAGTCCCTGCACAAAGTTGCAAGTCGACATGCAGCCCGTAAAAGTAGGCAACGGTTTTAGCACACTGATTTGAAGCCAAAAATTTCGTGTTAGGAACGCACTTTTTGGGCGAAACTGACATCAGCTGACTGGCCTTTTGATGGCCGGCTAAAGTGGACACGTAAACACTCAACACGACTCCGAGTACACTTGGGACGGGTCAGAAACATGGCACGGTGAGCTGCTGATGACTGACTTAATTTTTCAACTGGCAACGTGGGTGAGGCGGCGACTAATTTAAGAGCGAAAATCATTTTCGGCGCTTTTTCTTTCGGGCTAGTTGCCAATCAGGTCACGAACTGTCGCTTCTGTCCGGCGCTCGGTCCGGGTCCTGATTTTTCATGTTATCGTGGTGGCAGGTGAAAGGGTCACAGAGAACATGTTCATAATGTGCGCTAATGTGCATAATGTATGCGAGCCAAAACCAGACACGCATACTTGCACACGAACTGTACACGTCCCACACACACAGGGGTACAAACAGGACCTGCTCGTGTACAGGTAAACACGTGCAACAATAACAACAACAGGAACAAGGCGAAACAGGCAATTTAACAAGCCATCAACGCTGATGGTGCTGACAATGATGTTGATGATGGGATGGAATCGCCGGCAATAACAACAAGCAGCTGGAATAACAACAAGGCCAAACAACAGTCAGAGCCTGGCAGTGGCCTGACAACAGCCACTACCACTACAACAATCGGTGGCAATACAGCAATACTTTGTTGCACCCAACCGCACACACCTGTCATAACATTTATCATTTCATAAGGAAAGAGTTAATTGGCTAAACATACTCTTTAGTACACCTTCTACCTCACCAGGACGGCTAGTCCAGGCGGTAAAGTTAGCTACTGGCACTCAGGTTAGTTACTTCACATAATAAATACCCGAAAACTCTGCTCGAATGCAGTTTCCCAAGAGTGGAGTGCAGTAAGAAGCCTCTTTTGGCATCAGGACCTTACTTATGCCACTTTACAAACGGACGCGGAAGCTTGAAATTAAGGCAATTCAGTGCGGGCTCTGCTGCTCGTCACGTCCTCCTCGAAGGATCACGTAGTGACCCACACGCTTGAGCCAAAAAGGGAATATTTGATGCAAAACTTTGCCTTTGCCAGGCAGCGCTTATCTTTGCTGCCGCTACTGCCACCGCTTCCGCTTCAGCTTCTGGCTCTGACTCTGCTCCGGATTTAGCTGCTGCGGCTGTTCAGGTTGCACATTCAATATTTATTACGCATACGACCGGATGACACGCTCGGCTAGAACGGAGCCAAGGCCGAGGCACACATATAAGTGGCTTAATTAGTGCGACAAAGTGTTTGCCAATTGCTGCCTCTACAAGTCCCGAAACTTGCGGTCTTTAATCGGCTTACAGGGCCCAAAGCATCCTGTAGGATTTGCCAAGCTAGGCATTTCCATTGAAATTGGCTTGGAAGTACTCGCACTCTAACATCTTTTGGTGTATTAAAATCGGAATTTAAATTATACAAATTATTTTTAAAGAAAAGAAACACTTTTTAAAGAAATTAAAGTATGTTAAAAGTGAAAAATCAGAGATTCACCCCCTCTGAAGGACCTCTCCGCGGGGTGGAATGTATAAAATGTAACAATTGAGGCACCAGACACGCCCACACTCCGGCAAATCCCCTGCCCCAGGCATCCACATAAAACCGAGCTGTTGATGGCTTTCAGTCAGCCCAGGGAGTTCGAGCATTCGCATTGGCCGGACACACATAACTCAGCGGAGCGACTGGCAATGAAGGCAATGCATCCGGAGGCTCGTGGGCTGCCGATAATTAACAGCATAAATTTAAATATGCAATTAACGCAACAGCTTGATGCCCAAAAAAGCCAATAAAACACACAGAGTCTGAGTTGCAGAGGAGGAAACTAATGGGGCGGGAACGTTGAATCGAATGCAAGGCGGGTAAACTTCAGGACAGTGTATTTAACTAAAACTGACTGACTGTATTTAACTCTTTAAGCCTAAGAAACTAGATTCCTTATATGAAATGCTCCTCTTACCTATAAATTTATGCCTCTATACGTATACACCTATGATAATAAATGCCCCAGAATATTTTAATTATTTAAAGTGTAATTACAATTTTCACTGTAATGCGAAGTCCACAAAATGTAAAAAACACTCAAACTAAGTGCGAAAGGACTCTGCAACTCCCCCAATGGGGAGAGCGAAATTCGAACAGGAAAAACAGCAACAAAAGAGGACTCTGGCGACAATAAAAAGCCAAAGGTCATTTTAACACATGCACACGCGTACACCGAACAGTGAAATGCATTTGATTGTTTGTGTATTTTTTTAATTCTTTGTTTTTTGCCGGCACTCCCGTTCCTTTTTTACTTTGGAACACGCAAAAAATCGAATAAAAAAGTACAATTTTCCGCTTTATTTGCGCAATGCCCAAGCCACAACAACAGCAAAAATGACAAGGGCAATGTCTGTACGTTATATGATACTGGCACTGCCTCCCACTGCCCCACTCGGTGGGCTTACTGCAGCTTGCCACTGCCATCGCCTTCCCCAGCAGGAGCCCCGCAGCAGTCGTTGCCATAGCCACATGTCAATATTTTTGCGCTTCGGCCTCAGTTACAAGGAGCCGCAGGGGATTCGTCCTGTTAAATTTATTTCAGTGCAGCGGGAGACCCTCCACCGATGTGTGAATTGCTCGCTCGAACTGCCCATTTAATGAAATTAAAACAAAATTTCAGCGCAAATTTAATATTCAGTAGAAGCCAGTCGGCTACTCTGCATGGGAGGCAATAATATAATAATAAGCATAATAATGGTATTAAAATTATTGCACCTGGCCACTGCAGCGGACAGTAACAGGGAATATCATGAAAAATTGCGCCGCTCAATTACGGGAGTCAAATGGCAAAAGGCGATTGCAAAAGTCAATGAACTAATGAAGTGAACATCACATAGGAGTTGAAATTGTTTTTATTACAACAACAGAGAATCATTGGAACATTGTAACAAACAGAAAGAAACTAAATAACAATTTGAAACGCAATGGGAAATCAAAAAACAAATGCTAGTCGCAGAGAAACCCCAGCCGGGTTGCAGACTTCAGGAAATTGGGCTTTTCAAGCTGCCCGGGATGGGGCTCGAACTTTAGCAACTGATCAATGGTATAGCGCTGGACGATTTTGCCAGACTTATTAATGATCGTCTTCATAGGTCCCTGAGGAGCGGTTCGGGAGCTCCGGTGGGCTATGGGCCTCGAATGGGTGAGGTTCCCTTTGCGCATCTCGCTGTGGAGAACCTTGGCCGGCTGACAGTAACGCGGCGACGCTGCTGCCTTCGCATCCTCCAGCTTTATGACCTGTGTTGGCATGATGTTGTATGATGTCGAAGACACCAGTGGCTCCACCATCCTCGCATGAGCCAGATTAGGCATCCAGTTCTCGTCCTCTGGATCATTACAATGGTCAGCGGCGTGTATGGCCGCCAGGAGCTTCTGCCGGCACTGCTCATCCCACTCCTTGGTTGTCGGAATATATCTTTTTCGAACTCGACTGCTGGCTTTCGGTGGCGAGGGGCTCTTTTTCTGCTTTGGCACTTGGGCCACCTGTGGCTCCTCCAGCTCTGTCTTCATTTCCCGCAGGACCCGTTCGATCCGCTCTTTCTTGGCTATTCTCAGACGGTCCACGCGGTTCCGTTCCTCGGGGCTAAACCGGACGGGCGACCGCGAGAGGTGTATTATTAGTTTGGATTTTTCGGAGTCCTCGGTGCTTTCACTGGAACTGACCAGAGGGCTTCGCATGCGCCTCTGTTCCACTAACTTCAAGGCCTCCAGGGCGACCTTCCGCTCCTGCTGCCGTCGCTTTTCATCGGCCTCTATGCGCTTTTCTGCCGTCAGCGCACTCTGGAGGTCGGCTTCCGAAGGAATTGTCTCATCATTTTTGGCCAACTTGGCTTTTTCTTCAGTAGGCTTAGCCTCGCCCGATACCACCTTAGTTTTATTCTTTGTCTTCTTTACCCTCTTGATCCGGGGCACTATCATGTAGTCCACATCGTTGAGTAAAACTACCTGGGCAGTCCGAGAAGCTATAAAATTGAGTTTAGAAAGATGTTTCATTGAGTTTCGAAGAGTCATAGGTTTTAGAAATAGGGTCTACCTTTCTCGGGCTTTTTCGGGAACCCTTTCCAGGGCTGCGTTAGTTTGGTCTTTAGTTTTGACTCATTACATTTGCTAGAAACTAAATCTGCGTCAGTTCCTTCATCTGTGACTGGCGGAGAATGTACCTTGCAACGCGGAACAAACTCCTGGGCATTGACGTTTAGCTGTACGTTGGCGCCTCCTGAGACTCCGGACTCCGGTTCGTCACCGACACTATTACCCTTGACATTGTGGGGATTCGGAATGGACGTCTTAGGGACCTCAAAAAGGGCATGACTCTTAATCAGGTTGTTCATGGTTGGCTCATATATTTTACTGTTGGATCTGCTGCAGCTGTCTGTGACTCTTGAATTGTTGTTGCAGAGCAATGTTTGTATATATTTGCCTATGGGCAGAGCTGCTAGGTATATCACCGAATGTTTTTTAGTATTTGAGATGTGTGGCAAGGCCTGCCAAGACGGGACGACACTTAACAGATAGCTTCTCAGCCTATAATATTTAGGCATTCGTGCTTAAAGTATGGCTAGGATTAAAGTTTCTAGTAACTTGCCTTGCCTGCAAGCTCAAAGGAAAATAAATATCCAATCTCTCCCCTTCCAAATCGCCTAGCAGTTCGTGTACATTTTGCCATTGTTGACATTTATTCGCACAATAAACACAAAGCCAAGGCAGCCAAGGAAGCATGGCTAAAGTAGGTGCAGTCCTGAAGGAGCAGGAGCTGGAGCAGGCAGCCCGTGCAGGCGGTAAACGACATTCAATAAAACGTTTGAAAATATCCTGGCCAGAGACCTGAGATGGAGGCTGAGATGGAGGAGCTGTGCGAAATGAAATGAAATGAAAGAAGCGCACAGAAATATGCAATTTCACCTCAATCAGAGTTGTAAAAACAAACAAACAATGGCCAAGTGCAGTGCCTGCTCTCTCCTCAGCCAGATGTCATGTGAGCCACATGCTGGGGCTCTGCCAGAGTCCTCGTTACCAACCTCGTTACCCGTTCCCATTCCCAGTGCACTTCTCCCATATCGTTTTGCAAGCTCTAGCGAAAATGCAAAGAGCAGAAAAATGCAATAAGTAAAACGTAATAACTGGAGCTCAGGAGCTCAGGACATTTGGCATATAATCAGGTAGCTAAAGCGACTGGGGTCAAAAGCGTAGAGCTTGCGCTTTCACTAGCCCATATAGCAACACTTTCTATTCGAAACTATTACCAACAAGCCAGGATAAATACAATTATTGTAAATAATGTATATCAATTAGAAACTTGCTGGCTGCCGAAATGGGCAAAAATTTCAACAACATTGTCCGACAACTTGTAGGTCGTTTGGGGATTACCACAGAGATCGCACATTCACTTATTTATCTATGCATGGCATGGAGTTGTGCGCCATTTTTGTACGTAATACGACTTGGGCGAAGGTGGTGGCGGTTACCAGTAATGCATTTGTGGTCAATTGCCGGACCGTGGTGCGAGGGACGAGCCGAGGCACTGACATCATTTTAATAATAAAATTGTTAACAGAATTGCTGTGCTTTGTGGGGCACGGGCCAAACACAAAAACATGTGTTGGTCTTGTTAGCAGCCAAAGCACACATATGCAGTGAGAAAAATCAAACAAACAAGGCTTTCATAATGTAAAAAGTTCCTGAATGTGTAAGCCCATTTTTTTCCGGTGCCTGCAACAATTTTTGAGGGCCCCTCGACGACGACCTCAATGTTGTCGGTGTCGCTGTTTTGGTCCTGGATCCGTTTCGTTCTCTCCGTTCGCAATCTAAATAAAATGGCCGACGTGTGTGTACGCACAACTTTTGCCATATTTAATCGTATTTGTACAAGCAACAACGTCCCCAGCAAGAGGGATATGTTTTTTGTTTGGATTTTAGTGTTGTAGTCGGCAATTGTAGCCGGCAGTGGAACAGGCATTGGGACAAGAGCTCACTTTTGGGCATTTGCTTATTATTGTTAGAAACTTTTGCATTTCGCCACAAAAAGAGCACACTTCCCACACAATTGGCCTGGTCCGACCTGGCCTCCTTGTTGCGTGCTGTGCCAATGTGTTTTTCGAATATTTTGTAACACAGAAATTACCTCAGAAGTGGCTGAGAAATAAATGGAACTAGAGATGGTAGCAAGACTTTAGATCTATAGAAGTTGTAAAGGTACTTCCCTTCAAAGCTTTAATAATAAGGGTTAAAAATGAAATACTCTTAAGAATACTCTTAATTCTGATATCCATACTTAAATCCTTTGTAAGCGAATATATCATCTCGAATTTCAAGTTTTCAGCTCCCCTGCCATTATGTCGTTGTGGCTTTATTCAGATTTTTAAGCTTGTTTCGCCTCTGACGCTGGAGAATCTGCTGGGGCAGCTTAAAACGTGCAACAGAAAGTTTAGCCCTGGCCAGGTATAAAGTTTTAAGACACAAATTTATGCCAGAACGGCGGACGGACGGAGTGGACGGCCGAGAAGTGAGCATGTGTGCTGGGAAAGTGATTAAAAATTGGGTCAAGTGTCTCTGCTGGGAGACACTGGTAGTGTGCGTGCCCAGGGAGATTAAGTAATTTGGCATTGGCACGCACACAAATCAAAGGATTTGTCCGATGCCATCCTATTTTTTGTTGTTATGACTCCCCAGCACTTAAAGTTGCTCAACCACAGCTATTTGTCATTTATGCGAAGGGAGGTCAGGCCAAGATTGCATTAAAAGGGCGAAACTTTTACTTAATTACACAACGAGACCGCAAAGACAATTTTTGGGAACAGTGAGGCAATCGCAACAACGAGTTTGCTGGAAAGTGGAATCAACATCAATTGACCCACAACCTTGATGGTTTTAGTCAGTAAGGCACTGGGAAAAAGGACTTTCTTTGCCCTAAATTGGGCTACACTTTTGAATCGACATCCCTCCCAGAATTTGCTTAAAATTTCTTCCTGTTTAGTTGCTTGGCAGACGGAGCAAAGAACCAAGAGGAGCTTGTTACCGGTTGTGTTGTTCTGGTTGGTTTTCGTCTGTGGTTTCAGCGGCATCACAGGCAGCGGCCCAGACACCACACCAGAGCACCAAGCACCAAGGCACCACAGCCACAGGCGAGAACAACAATTGCCAGTGCCACTGCCACTTGCACTGAATCAACTCGGAGAAGGCTTTGCCCAAGGAGGCATTCCTGGCATAGTCCATCTCCATTGGCCCACTGCAGTATCAGCAGCGGAAAACGATTTTGAACGATTTTCCAACTGAAGTCGGAGATTTCACGCCAATCTACGATTTTGGCTGTAATTTCCGCAATCGGTAGCACAACACTGGCTCCTAGGAATTCAGCTGTTGAGCAGGTCCTACAGCTGAAGTTTGGAAATGATTTTCAAAATTGGCAGTCTGCCTGGCCGTCTGTTCGCAACTTAAAAACGACTTTCAAAATTAACAATTGTATACTTGTTAGATATTGTGGTATACCCATAACACCTCACCAGCTTAGAGTGCAGATGTGTGGGGCGTGTGCCTGAATATTTTATGGCTTCCTGGGAGTCGCAATAAAGTGGAACTGCAGCTGACCAAAGCCCATGCCTCCACTTAGTGTCCGTCGGTCTCCAAATTGTTGTTATCTGAGCTTTGATTGTAGACCCTACTGTCCCTTCCCGATATACATAGGTGCACTCGGGTGCAGTGGTGTGTACTTAACGTGCCTTAAATCACATTTGGTCTGTAATCAAGCTAAACAAATATGGTAGCATTTGATGGACGGTGGCTCCCTTGTGTCAGGCTTTCGTTACGATTGGGCAAACTTGAATCTGAACCAGGCTATGGAAATGCAGAGCTCTAACTGGGTCGGTTGCTGAGCTTATTTTGGCCATAATATACAGTGCGTGCAACACGTGTATGGGAGGTATTGATGATGATGGGTATTGAGTAGCTAGAATTGCATTTCGAAGCACAAAGAATAGCTATTTAATGCTATCGTATTTCCATAAATGATCCATGCATGATACTCATGGCCCTCACTGTCCATAGAGCCAGCTATGTTACTGCAGTTAAAGCGCTTACGCTCATGCATCCGAGGATACATTTTACGGCCATGGCCGATGATGGGCACTGCGGACATTTTATTGTCACATCGTCACGGGGGGTGGTAGCTCAGTTTTGACTCGGATTTGGATTTTTTATGCAAAATCAATATGAAACTGACAGTTGGCGCGGGCGGATAGTTGGGCAAAAAACGGAAATCTGATGGAAAAATTGCCATAAATCGACGTCAATTCAATTAACATAAATTGCGTGATTAATGATTGACAAATGCTAAGCAGACAGGGGGAGGGGGTAATGGGCGCCGGTTGGTGGTGACTCCCGCAAGTAATTGCCGCATAATTCGATAACGATAACGATGAATGATGTCCACACCGACGCTGCGTCCAGTTTACAAATTCACGCCACTACTCTCTCCAATAATTTTTTAATTCCTATCCCCCAAAATCCTGGGGCAGCGTCCAAAAAAGACTGCCCATGTCTGCAGGTCATTAATCATGCATTGTACTTGCGAATCCCAGACCGTCCACTCAGTCGGTTCACTCCCACACTCAGTCAATCAAACAATTGAATACATTTCAATCATTAATGGCCCTAGCCGGCAAAAGGTGGAAGAGCAGAAGAGCACTCGAGCCCGCCGCCCACCTGACACAATTCGATCTGACTCGCCGTGACTGGGGTCGAGAAGTCCGCAGACGAGGCTCATGTCTAATTGATGGACAGTCGCTGAAGTTGGCCCTAATGATGGCCGGTAACTTATTGAATTATGATTGCTGAATCGGAGTTAAGGGAGATATGGAAGGAGAATAAGAACAGTGATTATAACCTATAGTATCATCAAACTTTAAAGTATATGAAGGACATACCAGATGAATGCCCTTCTTTGAAATAAATGACTACGGAAGGGTGGAGCTCTGCGAAAGGTCGGGGAAAATAACAATTATTTGGCCACGACCTGTTTCTGAGGTCGTTAATTTGCGAAACATTTTAGTGGCGCTCTAATCGATGGCCATTCATAGTCTGCGACAAGAGTGCCCTTACTGCCCAGTCCCGTCCTGCCCTCTATCCAAAGAGTCCATAACCCTCTATATTGCAAAATGGAAATGTGTGGAAATTTATGCCTATTGCGAATTGGGTGGAAAATACTTTCCAATGGCCCGACAAACATGGAATATTTTCGCTGGCTTTGGGCCAAAATGTTTTGCGGCAACATAATTACTTAGTGCGGGTCCTGGTCCTGGGCGAGGGGCGTTGTAATTAGCTCCTGCAATAACCCTCTGAACTATTCGCACATTCAATCGTAATGTTGAAACAGAAAATACAAAATCTGAGCGCTACATCCATACAAATTTTAGGAGTTTGTTACCCATTTAATAAGGGGATTTAAAATTTGAAAAAGAGAAGGGTTCTAGCCCTTTCAATCAGCCGGAGTTTTGTTTTTCTTGCCCTTTTCCACTAATTTCCTGCGCTCCTTTGTCAAATTAAAAACACACAGACCAAAGTTTCGCCCCGCTCCCAGTTTAGTTAGTCCTTTGCTTTCTGTTTGTTTGGTTGCTGGTCGGGTTCATTTATCATGATTCTGTTTGTCGAACTTTGTCGCGTATGTTCGGAGTCTTGATAGGCGGGAAAGTGTCTCCGATGTTGCTGCTGCTGATGTGAGAATGCCAGCAGCAAATGGCAGCTGCTGATGGTACGTCGGCTCCCCTTTCTAACTCCTCGGCGCCAGGCTCACTTTCTGTTTGTCTTTTGGGTTCTGCGTCGGCAGGATTCGAGGGAAAATTGCAAAGTGATTACTTTTGATTAGTTGCAAAAAGAAACGTAATTTGTTTATCGCCGTTGTTGCCGCTGCTGCTTTTGATAAATGTAATTCCATCAAACTCGCTGATTACAACAGAATAATTTGTGACGAAAACAATGGCTAACGAGCGGGTGTTTGATGTGTGAGAGTTAGAAACATGTTCGGTTTTGAACATTTTCCGCAACATGCACTTCCTTATTGTTCCAAAATTAGCATACAATTTCAGTCAAAATGTAGAAGTACTTCCGGTGGAGTGGATAGTATTCAGCATAGATGAGGCTCCAGTTTTGGGAAGAAACTGGCACAGAAACACAGGAAAACTTAATCTAGAAGCTACCGAGCTTACATTTTTAAGCAGCTGTCGCTGCTTGCATGCAAAATTATGACTTAAAGCGCAGCTGGGGCTGCGATATACTATATATGTATATAGTATCCTTCAGCCCAAGTACTCACCCCCTTACACACGCACATCTGCATAGAAGCTGAAGAGCTAGCATGAGCAGGAGCAGGAGCACAAAAGGATAACACAGAAGTAAGTTATTCATTGTGCACGCAAACATTACGGAAGTCATATGTTAAAGGCACAGAGGGGAGGCCAAGGCATGGGGCACCAGGCAGTAGGAAGGAAGAGTCCTGGCTAAAAGGTAGCAAAAGGTAAAACCAGCAGGCAGCCTGCTCCACCCATTCTGGTTCTGGCCAAGTTTTTGCCGCTCGAAAGAAAAGAAATATGAAATATGACTCCAAGTCGAATTGTGAAAACTTGCAGAAAGGTAAGAATAAGCATATCAAGATCATAAATAAAACACCGAAGCGGGCGTAGAGCGCAGAGAGAGCCGGGAAATTAAATTTTCGACTAGAAGGCTAACCGAAAAACATGCCCTCCTCTAAGCCTCAAGTCCCAGCCCAAGACCAAGCCCAGGACCATATATACTATATGGTGCACATTGCTAATATACGCAACGCGCTGCCAACTTTGATTTGCAAATAAATTATTCCATTCGCCTTGCTCTCTGGCCCGAAAATGAAAATACTGCCGGAAAAGCAGAAAAGGCAGAAGGAACCGAAAGGTAACGAAACCCTTAAACAAAAACAAGTGAGGAATCACCGGTGAACGTACAATAATTTTTTCAAACACTGAAGGGTAGCCTGGTGATATATACATACGAGGCATCACTGAGCCTGGTTCTAGTTTTTTTTTTTTTTTTATATATATATATTTTTTTTACTTTACTTTCTAAAAACGGTATCACTTACCTCTAGTCTTGACCTTCTAGCTAATTTTTTCCACCAAATACTGCTCCTACTCCGCCTTCAGCCCACGGAATTCTAACCAGAAAGTTAACTCTAACTTAAAATAAAAGTTTGCTCGCCTTTATTCGGTTGGCATTTTTGGTTTCGTTCCGTTTTATTTTCCTTTTTTTTTTGAGAGTTTTTCTTAGCGTTCCACAAAGTCAAATATCATAAAGTTCGCTACGCCTTTTTGCATATTTTATTTGCGCTTATTTCCAAAAGGGGGGTTCAGTGTTAAGGGAAAAGTTTTTTCCTCCAAAGCTGCAGGATGTTGGGAATTTTTCTTTGGTCGGCTTGGCTTATGCTTGTTAGAATGACTTTATTTAAGGACTAAGGATAAAACAATGCAAATACATCACTAAATAAAATTTGAAAAAGGCTATTTCTTTTATTTACAAAATATTTTATATATGTAGCTGTTATAGAATCAACGCCTTGTTTTAGCTTTTTCTATATCTAGCTGATAAAAAGCCAAAGTCTGGTGGCAAAACCAGCCAGAAGGATATCATTTTCAGAGACTCCCCACACCTCCTGACAGCCACACTTTTTTTGGCCCTCTCTTTTTGGCAACAATTAAATTATTCAACCGAAATTTGTTGAAGCTCCCGAAAAAGTCACGCGCACTTGACGGCAACAACCACAGCAACAACAATGGCAGTTGGAAAACTTAGTTTCCATATTGTTGTTTTTGGTTTCGGCGCTTTCAGTTCCAGTGTCTTTATGCCTTGCCTTTGGGTTCAGGTTTTCAGGTTTTATTTTCCAAATGAAATGAGTTTGAAGTGCATTTGACGGCGGTCGCCAAAGTTGGCCGAGCGCCTTCTTTTTCGGCCAGTGGGCGTGGCTCTGAGCCCCAGCACACAGCCTGCGCAACTTTTTTTCCGGGAAATTTTCGGGGTATTATTTTTGTTGTTGTATTAAGCATTTTAATGGAAAAGTTTCGCAGTTAAAGGCGCTTTTCCATCAATGATATTTTAAAAGCTTTCACTTCCCAAAGACACAAAAAAAGGGACACAAAGTTCCGGGCCCAAAACTAATTAAACAAATCTGAAAGAGGTCATCATGGGAATCAAAAATATTCCGTAATTATTTCGTTAATAAAATGGAAAAAGTCCATGTTCGTTTTAAATTAAACTACTGATTTTTTTCTTGGGCTCACCAGGACTCATCTCTCGCCCCGGGTCCTGACCCATTCCAAATGCAATTCAATCCCGGTCACCTCCTTTTGCTCACCTATTTCTACCCAGGTCGTGAAAGGATCTGCTGCATGTGTCACTCGATTCCGGGCAACGCTTTCCACTTGCACTTTAGCACCAATTTACACACAGAAGGCTTTCTGTGGAGAGTGCAATACAAATACGGCCCGAACGGGGCAGCAGGAAGGGGCTTCCAGACACTTACATGTATCTTCATCTTCATGTAGTTTTCTAGTTCCTAGTCTCAGCCTTTCCCGTTTCATTTCCTGGCCTAATGGCGCATAGTGTTCTAGGCCCCTCAAATCGGACCCGTCAGTCACTGTCTCGTGCTCTGTCTTCCTCTCCGGCTATCTAGTCTCTATGCGTCTCTGTTCCGCTTCTTCCCCTTTCCAGCTCCGTTTTTTACAGATTTAAGCCTTTTGAGGCAGGACTTGCACTTATCAAGTGCCACTCTGAGAAACATGTGTTCATATTTAAGAGGCTTTGCCTTCATTCTATTTTATTACCATACTTCTCTGGCAAAGCGAAGGCTTTCCGTCACTCCATTAGAAATCTAGTTACACAGGAGTCCTGTGACAGGAATCATCAGAAAACATAGATCCTTTGCATATTAATTCTCAAGTGATTCATAGATAGTCCTGCCACAGAACGAATATCACCAATTGGTACACTTTAAAAACTACTTATACTTTTTAATAAACGTATATATGTACACATTCAATAAAAGCTAACGCGATTCCTTCACATAAAAACGCTTTACAGCTTTTTAAATTTGTTTCTTTATAAACGAAGGTCAATCCGGCCTGTTATCTTCATTATCCCCACTTCCCCGTGATAAACTCTATTTGATCCATTGATTATTGTTTATCAATATGCTTTTTAAATCTTTGTTTCCTTTTGGTCCGCTCCCTGTTGGCCAGACAAATAAAATGAACTTTATTTGCGAATTTTATTTATGCGCTTCATTAAAACTTTAAGTCGCCTTTATTTATAGCTGGACCGGCGGCAGCAGCATTGTTAATATTAATATTTAATTTATTTTATAATTTTTACACACACACTGCCTACATATGCATTTTCAGCACAATAACTCTGGGTTGATGATGTCCTTGTTTACTGTTATTATTGCGCACATATATCTCTCTTTGTATTGGCAATGAATTGGCCGACTCCGTCCGATGTAGGCTCCTGTCGTATAAATCGCACTCAATAAACCATATAGAAGGCATAAATTATATTTTGCCTGCTCGGAATTTTCATTAAGCCGCGCCAGACAGTCGAAGAATGAGATGAACGTCGAAGGGGATTGCGCAAATTAAAGCTCTTGAAACTTTAATGCAATTCCAGGGCCAGAGCTTCAGCTTCGACTTATACTTCTGGCCACTGCTATTTGAAATTTTATTGTGTTGGCCAAAACAACCGAAAACAACCGAAAGCAGCCAAACGGCAACAAACCAACAACTCTCCAAAAACAAGCGAAAAATTAATGAGCGCAATAAACATTTTAAGTGGAATTGTTGGTAAAGTTGTTAATTTTTAGTGCAATTTATAATTTTATTTTGTGCTGCTGTTAGAGCCAGTCTGCCGCTACGCCGCTGTGTGGCAAGTGTAATAAAATTGCTCTCGAAATTGGCAACAGTCAGAAAGCCACTAACTCTTTTCCAGGGCCCTCGATTGGCATCATAAATAATCTGTTTACAAGTTAGTTACGCAGTTAATTTTGGCTCCCACCGACGTCTTCGTCTTCGCTGACCTTTTAAACTAATTTCCCTGAAGATTGGCGACCGGAAAAGCAGCGAGCTCGCTGCTGGTCCAATTCCCAGGCACGCAGCCGGTTAACCCTGCCCAAAGCTTTGTTTATTGTTGTGTAAGCCAAGCACGACACCTGTCCACCCCTACATTCAATGGTAAAAGTAGTGCCCTCTCTCTGTGATATTATTAATATTTTATCTGGTGACCCCGAACCACTCTCAGTTTTGGTCTAACCATTTATTTCCTGCTTGGATTCTATTCCGTACTCGATTACTGCTCGCATTGCATATCTGATGATGCTTTCATCTGGTTAAGTGGCTTAAAGCCTTTCTCGGTCAACTCTGCTGCTCTGCTCTGCTGGCACCCGCGGGAAGCTGTCCGTCATAATTGGGCAACCTGTTCGGGGCGTTTATGGAATTAGTGGCCAGCGAATGGCCAAAGCAAATCCAACTAGATTATCGTGGAATTCAATTTCGTTGTTTAGTGGCTAATGATGGATGTGTGCCTTTAAGGTGAGAGTGTCTCAAGATTTCCCAGATACTTGTTACAAGATATTTGTTACAAAAACCAACCTCCATGAATATGAATATGGGCAATCCAGCTACCTGAGCAAAAACTGCATGCCAAACATGTGCTTTGTGGGAGAAAGTTCTCGTTCCCGTGTGCATATCTTTAAAAATAAGCAAAGCATTAAAATAACTTGGAATATGCATGACGAAGTGGGGGCCTGGCGGGCGAATAAAAACAGCGAATATTTAAATGTATAATGAGCAGCTGAAAGCTTTTTAATGGCTTTTCAATTAGATGAGGTCAAGTCGGGCCGCAGTCTGCGAGTGGGTGACTTTTGGCTTGTGGGAGTGTGTGTTGTGTGTGCGGGGACTAAATATTTGCGCAGCACCTGCCTCAAGCTAATTAGACACCGGCTGACACAAAAGCCAGCTTTTGGTGAAATATAACCATACTTACTAATTGCCATTTAAGAGTGATCTCAAAGTTGTGTCTACAGTTTAACATTTTTATTTCCGCAGAAAACACTCACTGTTTTGTTTGGCATCTGTTATAATTTCAGCAAACACATTCCATAATTTGAATATTTCATACTCCCTTGCCAAGCGCATTCCAGTTTTTATCGTCCATTGGCCCTTTTCTCCCACATTCCTTGCTTTTTATATTGCTATTTTAAGGACTCGTGGCTGCGGTTTGTAATTTTTTCTGGAAGCACATTTTTTCTGCAGGATAACGTGTAAGAACACTTTGCAGTACAGGAGTTCATAATTAGAATGGACATGGTACACAATTTTGCACTTCACCTTGCGGTGGGTAAGAACGCCATCCACAGTAATTTAAAGCCACATGAGTGTCTATGATTTAATGAGACAAAATTATACAGTCAATAGATACTCTAATCCTTTCATTTAATACAGCATACTCAGGCTCCCAATAGGACGAAATGAATTTCCGAGGCTTTTGTGCCATTTGAGCTGATTTTCATGAAGGGCCGAACCCCTTTGAGCCGAGTCCTAGTGAAAAATAAACAGTAGCTATTGTGCCATGAGTAGGATACGGTATATGGTATATGGCATGTAAAAAAGCAATCTCCCCGAAACCGAGCCAGAAACTACCAGCATTTTTGCGTGCGTCAGGATTTTGCCGAAAATATTTTGCAAGTACAAATAAATCCATTTCAATGCAGCTGCAATACATCCAGGAGCAAAAAAATACAGGCGGACATGGAAGCTGGGCGAAACCAAAGCGGCATAGCACTGGTATTAGTGGATTAGTGGGGTGGGCCGAAAGGATAGGTGGCTAGGGCCGTGGTAGTATGCCAAAACCGCATAAACAACAACGTAAATAAATCAATGTAAACAATCGAAACAGTTGTCGGTAAATTGAAATTTGAAATGCAACGCTGCCGATTCCGATGCCAGTGTACTCAGATCCATTCAATACGCATACGAGTTCTTTTTTTTAATTCTTTGTGCATGCACTGTCACAGCACCCAGTACCCCCAAAATGTGTTGAAATAGACAACCAAATAAAAAGTATGAGAACAATCCCTATGACATATGAAGTTTGGCATTCAGAAAGCAAAGGGTTGCAAAAAGCAATATGCAAAATGTCCTTTTTCGGAATCGAAAACAATAAGCGTTAATTAACAACACAGAATTCAGAAGAGAAGATAAGAAAAGAAAGAGCCTTTTAAAGAGAGTTTGGAAACAATTTAAATTGTAAAAAATAAACTTATATTAATTGTTTTTTTTAGATACACATGTCCTTTACTTTGCTAATTAGACAAAACCAAACACATTGGCTTGAAAACCTCAGAAGCAGAAAAAGAAAAATGTTATCTTTCTGCCAGGAGCTAACTTAATCATTACAAAAATCCATTACCATTGTCTTCGTACGAAAACTTTCTGGCTTATCCGGGAGTTAACTTTGTCCTGGATTCCATTCCTGTTCCAAGAGTCTGCTAGCCACCCCCTCTTGCAACAGCCTCTTGATGATTCCAAGGCTCAACCCTTTTGTCACGCCACTCCTTGCTTTTGTGGTCGCAGCCTGTGACACGTGTCATGTGTTGTTGTTATTCGGGCTCTAGTTGGTCCTGTGTCCTGGTGCGTCCTGTTAGAAATACAAAGGACGAGAAAAGGAAGCTGGAATGCCAACGCATGTTTCGTCGAGGAGAACAAGAATGATGATAGACCACAGCAAAATGAACTGCGCCCGGTGGCGAGAAAACAAAGGAACAGGACGAGCGGCTTCCGTATCCCACAATACGATTGCAGTGATGAATATACTGAGGTAAATAATAATTTCTTAAAATTATTAATTTAATTTCTTTTTAAAATAATATTTAAGCTTAAGGATACTCAATCATAAATAATTCAAATAATTTTAAAAGTTCTGTCCAGTCCAGTACTATTCCCTACAGAGACTTTACAGTTTCTCGCTGTGTGCCTTGATTTTTCATCTGTGGCTCGGTGTGTGGCAATCAACAATGAATGGATGCCACAACTCTCGCCTCGGACCATGTCCGAGTGCCATGTACAACACATTGTTGGCTGCTCCGTCCGTCGGCCGCTCATTTCACACCACATAGATTTTACGTACTGAGGAAATCTTTACCCGAAACTTGGCCAATAATATAAAGTAATTAAAAACCGCACAGATACAAGAAGGAATGGGCGGAGAAAGCTAATCTGGTTGGACTTTTATTGAGGAAATTGTACAAGTGTAGGTGGAAAGCGAATGTTAATGTTGCTGGCCACAGGATATGGCGGCACCTGTTTCCTTTTCCTGCTCCTGCTCTTGCCTCTCCAAATCTCTGCCCCTCGTCCACCTTAGGCAGCTCATCCCGCTCGCACTCGCATTCTGGTTTTCGTCTTTTCTAGAACAAACAAATTTTTATGATGGAATTACAAATTTTAATGTTTGCTTGGTTGTAATTAAATTTTCTACTGCCGTTGTCGTGTCCTCGCTGATGAGTACTGCCGAAGGGAATGATGATTCTCTAGAGACCTCACCTTTATGTCAAAAGATTGAATAATTCAGAAACTCTCATAATTTGTACTAAAGTACAGAGCTAGATTTTACCACAATAATACCTACAACACCCATCACTTTTAGATTCTAGGGTATTTCCCATGTCGACCCATTAAAATTTGGAACCCTCCCCTCAGTTTTTTGTTGTTTTATGTGTGACTTTTATGGGCGTGACACGTGAGCTATTTTTATTACCCAGCCAGCGGAAGCGGAAACAGGAGACCAATGCCAAAGGAGACCGGAAAGGATGGGGCACGGCGAGCATGGCATGGCTGATTCGCAAAACAGAGCAAGGACAATGGCTGTGACCTTTAAACTTTTAATTACACAACTGCCCAAACAGCAGACTACATTTTTAATTAAACCAAATCGCCACAAAATTGAATGAGAAGCTAATGGAGGAATTCGGGTTGCATTAAAGGATATATTGGCACCGTTCGATGTTCTCTTGCTTAAGTGAATTATAACTTTTGTTTTTTGGCTATGTCTATTTTTTATGTCCGAGTGTGGCATGTGGCAAAGTTTGTGGCTACAACTTATCCACCAAATCAACATTTGTATTGGCGCTTTTGAAGAGGGAAAATGGTTCAAAGGTTCAATTCAGCCAGTCAACCGTCGAAGTCGAGCAGAAACTTCCACAGGACCCAGCAAGGGAAACTGTCAAAAGTTTGCTTTCTTTGTTAGGGGTACAATAAGTTAAACTTATCCCGGGGATATCCCACAGAACTGTGGCGGCGAAAATGTAAGGAATCTCCAGATTCCTGGACCAGGAAAGTGAGACAACCTAATCGACTGACAGCATAGCTGAAATATCTGAGCAGTTAGAGTGGATGGAGAACAAGGGATTGGAACATTAAAGAAGAAGATTCAGCTTAAAGGATATATGTATTCATTCTTAATTCTTTATTCATTCATTGCTGCAAAGGAATCTTTTGTTGCAAACCAAACTGAAATGACCCGCCAATTATTATTTGCATTTTTCATGCCTTTTGACCGGCCTGATCACGCTTTCACTATTGGCCTTGTTTCAAGGATATTGGTAGTAGAAAGGGAAAGGAAATAATGGCCTTGGCCAAAGGAGCAAGGCAGTGGGCGCTGAAACAATAAGCAAATGTGTAAATCAACAGAACGGAAAGGACATTGAAATTGTTGAGATTATAAAATCCCTACATGACAATCATCATTACCAGCGACATCGATGACAGCGACAGGATTGTCAGCGTTGACAGCGACAATTGTCAGAGGCCAACGAGCAAGGACATCCAGCTGAAAAGGACGATGGAAAAAGCAGAGAAAGTCCATCCGCCATCTCATTTGCTTTCGCCGCTCGTCCCGCCCTGATGGGTGCCAATTATGAGTGGCTTCCTCGGCGCCCTGTCCAGTTCATTCGGTCGATTCTTATTCAAAATTAAAGGCAATTATCCCTGAGCAAATAGGCAGAGGCATGGTGGCAACCTTGAGTGAAATCCTCCCTGCGATGACATGCCAAAGGAAATGGGGAAACGATGTAAGAACAAATGGAAAATTGTAAATGAGTATCGAGGCTGGGGAATAAAAATGGTGATCAGAATTTAAGTTAATCTTCGCGGCTTACCAGGCAATAAAATTAAAAAGATTAAAAAAATCTGTAAAAAATAAAATGAAAAATCAAAATACTGTTTCTAACGACATTTAGATATTCAAAAAATTATAAAATGTAAATGACATCTCTTTTAATTAATTATTCTATTCATAAGTATGCTATTAATATTATAACTATGGATTCAGGGAAAGCTTTTAGGGATCTTAAAGAGGTAAACGGATAGTTCGGCCAACTTATATTTCTGGCAAAAATGAATATTGAGTATAAAAACTTTTACTTTTATGTGCTTCGAGTCAAGCGTTGCAAATGAAATTTTCTTTGACTATTGGCCATTAGCACATTCTGGTTCGGGCCAAGCCTGAGTCGGACACCCTTCTGCCCTGCAGATAGTAAGTTTTGTGGCTTTTAGTGAAGCCCACAACTTTTTTCTGCCCACCGCAATGTATTATACTCAAATAAATTTTGTTTGTCTACGAAAATATGCAGCACTTCAGCGTGTAAATGTTTCTTGGCTCTTTGCTTTGATTTTTAGCCACAAAACCGCATTATTTTGGTTTTCAACTAGCTGTGTTCCCCTTTCAGTTCCCTTGTTTCCTTTCAAGTGACCAATTGCAAAACTTTTCCAGCACCCTCTTGTGAAATTTCAAATTCATTTATCACACACGAATGCATGCGAGATGGCAGGGAACTTGGCCATCAAACAAATTATAAGCCAGTTTGTGCAAATTACTCCATTATTAAGTTTTTGTTAATTGAAGTAAATTTCAGTAATTGATGTAGTTTGCCAGTTTCGTGCTTTTTTCTTCAGCTTATTTATAATTGAATGGCTAGCGTCCTGTTCATGTCAAAAAAAATAAACTAACTTTCAAAATAAATGGTGATTTTTGTCCATAAGCTAGGATTTTGTGTATTCCTCACATATGTACTTAGATCCTAACACACAAGCCTCACTCGTAGGAAAACCTCAAATTCTGATTGCATTACTCCTTTGAGCTGCCTGGGGTTTTAGGCTTCGAATCCTCGGAGCACGAGGTGGTTTCCTTAATTAAAATGTCGTCAAAACAATACGGATTTTGTCAAATGCATTCGGCCCTCTCGACCGGGCGACAAGCTGTGGGCCGGATTGCGGAAGGTGTGAGGATGGCTTGGGGTTGATTGTTTACCGGAGTCTGGGCTTTGAGATGACAAACAGTTGCCGCCTTGAGATCCTGGCAGGGCCTTGGCAGGCTCTGCAAAGCCAACCGCACATTGATGGTTTACTCAATCAGAGCGGCAAGACGGACTGCAGCACTGTGTGTGTCGTGTGTCTGCCCTATAATTAGCTCATTTATGTTGATTTCCTTTGACAACGAATCGAAAATATAAATTGCCTCTATTAATTCGGCTTATTCATTATGCAAAGCAAGTCCGCTCTCTCCGCACAGCCAGAAAACCAAAGTCATTCATAAATTTGTGGTCAGAGTGTTATCGAGCAAATTTGAAACGATGTGGTTACCAGCTGCTAAGTGCATTCCACCCACCACTCCGGCCATAAACGACTACATTCAATATGCGGACAGTTGCCGATATTTGGTGAATGGATTTTAATTTGAATTTTTGGGATGGGCCGTGTAATTATGAGCTAATGGTTGGGTCTGCTGTGACGCTCGCCATGGGCTAATTAAAATCAGTAATTCATCACCAATTCGGGGATAATGGATGCCCTGTTGTTTCTAAATTAAACTAGTCTAGCTTGTTGAAATCTGTTCCACTTTCTCCCAGCTGAGTCTTTTTTAAGTGGCTCTTATTCAGCCACCTGGATTTCAGATCCATTCCCGAGGGCACATGAAAAACACTTCATTAGTCAGCCTTCTCCTTGAATATTTCAAGTAGCTAGACGTACTTGAAAAGCTTTAAAAATTGCAGCGAAAGTGGCTAAATGGAACGAGCGAGATAGCTGGCATAGATTTAATTAACATTGAAATGGTTTCAATTACGATGGGGAATTAGCCGAACTTTTGGTGTTCCTTGTGACTTGGGGCGAGGTGGCAGGACAGCATTCAAGCAACTTTTTGCCGTTTGAATGAAGTGTGTTGATAGAGATATAGTTCTAAGCTGACTCAAGTCTTAGCTTTTATCTAAAATTATATAACTTTTATTTCTCAAAAACACAGAGTACAAAAGCAACCGAATAATCTCATTTAGTTCTCCTTCCGCTTGTAATAAATACAAAATACTTAAACTGCAATTGTGTTGCTCATACGCCATGTGTGCCACGTACGCCGCCAACGTCCTTATCATCCTCATCGCTCCCATTTCCACACCCATCATCATCATCATCATCTTCGTAGTAGTCCTTGTCGTGTGTTCCCCTTTCGTCGTTGCTTAAAAACAATTAGAAATGCAACATTGTTTTAATCTCTTTCGCATTTAACGCAAATTGCTTAGCATTAAGGCGCTTGCCAAAAACACCCGCAAATGTGCAAAAGAAGCACGCAGACAGTCGAAAAGCGACGCAGAAAGTGAAAGAAGAAAGTAGAAAGTCGGGAAAACGCTTGAGGTTCCTGGGAGCTCTCTGCTCGTGGTGCTCTTGGCTTAGACGGACAACGAATGCAATAATTCGAATTTAAGCATTTTTTATGAGCTGCACAGCTTGTTTGCCTTTGCTTTCTCCCTGTGTGTGTTTTTCCCATTCAATTATAGCTTATCTCTGTTTTTGGGGGTTTTTTCTGGCGTGTATGCAGATTTTGGTGCAAGGACTCGAGTTTCGGGTTAATCATTTGGGTTTGCGGCAACTAAAATGGAAAAATGGAAACCTTTTGCAAAGGAACCGTAAGGACTGTTTTGCAACCATATACTCTGCAAGTCTTGGTCCTCAAGCTCATGCCATTGAACTTTCGCCACGACCTCCACTTGTGTCTTCAGAATGCGTGTTACTTTCGCACCAATTAGTGCTGGCCAAATGGCGTTCAGGGAACGATCCAAGAAAAGATTTCGATATTACTTACCACGGCCTTTGATTTCGTCGAGCTTGATGGATTTCCTTCCATTTCGCTTCTGGTTTTGTGCTCAATAACATTTATTTATACATTTATTGCTTGGCACAGCAATCAATTGCTGAGGCCGAGAATAAATAAAGCTTAATTGCGTAGGAGGCGCCCACACAGAGGACGAAAAAAGCCGACGGAAGTGTACAGGAGGGCCGGGGTGTGCAGGTCGAGATTTGGCATGCGGGCAACACACACAGGGAAAAGCATTGAAAGGTTATCCCTGGCATTATTTTATCAAAGGGAATTAACACGCATAACAACAACGACAACAAAACAAGCACAATGGGATCGACGCTGCTTGGGGTCTCTTATCAAAGCTTGCAGCAGTTAAACGCACGCAGGTACACTGTCAAAAATTAATTATATTTTACAGAGAAAAACTAGCCACACAACATCTAAGATATCACTCCGCTTTTTCAAGTGCAGCGAGGTTGCCCGCATTGCGTGTGCAGCAAACGCAACGCAGAGTCCGTATTCCAAAACCAAACCCCTACAGGAGGGTCCGCAATAAAAGCTCAAATAAATATTGGCTTTCCGCCTCCCAGTTTTGTTCTTTTTCCCAGGCAACGCCACCTGTCAGGGAGCTGCTATGGTTCATTGGATTTGTCTTTGGCTTAAACACTTTGTACTTTCGGGCTTAGAATCAACGCCAAATACACAAATGTCCGAAAGGGGATCGAAACGTGTATTAAAGGTTTAGCAAGGTATTGAATTATTTGGGCGAGGATATTGGTTAAATAGTAAATTATTGTAAATCACATAAGCGGTTTACCTTTCTAAAATGCCAGATTTTAAAAATTATGGTGGAAAATTACCGTAATGCTATTGATTTTATTACTTTTTTTTTTTTTGGTTCATTACTCACTCGGTCCCCTGGCAAGAAAAAGTTGCATTTTTATACTCATCCGCCCGGTGGGACATGGCAGCAGGTTTGATTTTTTAATGTATGTATATAATCCTTCCTTTTCTAATATGATTTTTAGATACTTATTTTTTTTAGCTTTTTTCCTTATTTTACTACTTCTTTCTTTATAATAAATAGCATAAATACTTTAAGAAGTTTACTTTAAGCTTTTCCATAATGATTTTAATAATATTACTCATCCGACCCAGTGGCCCTTCACGTGAATCCCGTTGGAAAGCGTATAAAAATATTTTATCTTTTTCAAACACAAATTAGTTTTGTTTTTTTTTTAACCCAACAAACCCAACTATTTCTTTAAATACATTTAATATATCTCCATCTTATTACGCAGTAATTGTAACATTTGCATCACTCAACCGCCATGAGGGACACGCCAATCTGCAGTCAATTTGCCACAATTTATCACACATTCCGAACAACCTCTCCATTTCATGGCTGTTTTTTTTTGGTTTTATCAACTTTAGATCATACTTAAGATGTCATAAGCAGATGCCTTGGGCCGTGTGGGCGTGGCCATCAAGGCCACTGGGCATGTGTTGTGGGGATATCCTTGTTTCGGTCTCTGGGTCGTCGGCTCCGCTACAAATTGATCATAATCTGTAAGCCATTTATCTTGCCAACACAAGCATCGGCAATGGATCTGAGTTTGTTAGGCGGGATTCCGGTGTGTGGCGGAGGGGGGAGTGGTTTTCAGGGGTGGAGGATGTTGGAGTGAGGCCGAGGGGGGATTGACAGAGGCGGCTCAAGATGAATGACCAGAGATGCTCCTCGCACGATTGGGCAGCAGCATCGCTGCTATGAATGACACCGTCGGAATGGATGGCTTTGTTTGAATAGATGAATTGCTCGGCACACACCCCGTCTGGCAATCATCCCCTCTCCCTTCCCACTCTCCTCTCACACTGCCCCACTCGAGATTTGACCCGCCAACGGATTCGTTTCAGTTGTTGCTTCTTTTTTATTCCTTTGTTGTGGCGGTAGAGTGCTAATTTGGCCATTTGTTTATCGATTTTGTTTAGGGATGTTGTGCTCCGCAGCGTTAAGTGGCCAATAATCAAAATCACTTGAGCCAAATTGCCTTGGCTGGTAAAGGACTAACAAGCCAAGGACATATTGGTGATATTTATTACCGAAGAAAAGCATTTTTGGCTGCCAAGTTAGATCAAGCTAGTCATTTCGATGTGTCATGTTGACTTGATGCCCCAATGCTCTGTCACACCTATTGGATGCCGCATTGCCACTTAAAGTCGCAGCTCCTTGACCCGATCGCGCTCTCCTTGCCACATTCGCGACCCACCAATTTGTGGGCCAAGAAAACAAAGTAATAAAGTAAGAGCTGGGAAGCAGGGAAATCACTTTATGAGCACGCCATCCACATATTGATCAAGTGACAGGCTGGCTGAGTGACAAACAAACTGGGTCTCCCCATGCTTATTATGCAAATATGCAGGCCAAATTGATTTGCTGGCGAGGCGGCGGCCACCACCCACTCGCAACTGTGTCAGCAAGACGGAAAACAAAACGCGGCGTATGCGCAATTTCCCTCAACAACAAAACTCACCGTAAAATGTATGCAAATATCTGGCACACATACCTAGGAAACGGGCACCATAAGCCACGTAAACAATATAAGGAGTCGGTAGGCGGAAAAATTGAAAAGAAATTGAAAAAATATACGTATAGATATCGCACAGCCGGCAGGCATCACCTGAGTGAATATGTGCGGGCTGAGAAATCTCAGATTAAACTAATTTCTGGCTTGTTGCACTGTAGCTGCCATTGTAGCCGCAGAATTTTTCCCTGAATATTTAATAAGCCCCCAAGAAGCTGTTAAGCACGAAGAGAACACACGAAACTGGAAATACTCTCCCATCTTTCGTTTAATCATGACTTTCGGCTTCTTCAGTGGCCAGGAAGCCCGGCAATCGGAAAACCCGGCAAACGCCCTCGCAGAAATTCCTTCAGTATTTTTCAGGCGCTTACAAAATACTCGACGAATGCTCGAGTTCAGATTTTTCGCAAAACTTCAAAGGGAAAACGCTCAGCCAAAAACTTGTAGAGCACACACAGGCACACACGAGTGTCCTGGGGGAAATATGAATGAGCGCGGCGGCGTGAGGCGGAAGGCGGAAAAAACCAAAAGCCAAGGTGAGCCCAACTTCCAGTTGCAGGTCGCGGTTGTGGGCTGCCTTCAGCCATGGCCGTGGCCCTCGCCGGGCCACCGTTTTCATGGCCATAAAGGGACTCCGGTTTATACACGAAAAGAATTTGTACACAAATTATTGAACGCACAAACGGGTACAGTGCGTTGCGGGACTGTAATCAGATTTGTAAGATAAACTAACTCGTTAGAGGGACTTGGGATACAGGTCCTTAAAATACTTTAATAGTATAACTAGATTTTTTATGATAATGAAAATTAATTTCCTGGTTCTTAACTTTGTGAAACGCAGCTTGCATTTGCGTTGGCGAAAAAGTTTCCTTGTTGTATATGGGAGGACGCGACCCATAAATAAATTTGCGACAAAATAATTATAAAAAAAAAGGCAGAGGAAGGCGCAAACGTGGCCATAAAACTAGAATCATACAGACACTTTTTCGATTACAACTTTTTCGCTCGCTTGGAAATAGAAATAAAATTGGGCAACCATTGCCCACACGCAGGCCGAACCACGCCCCCGGCTACTGGCTATGTCCTTCCTGTCCGTCTCAGAGTCCGTGTCCTGCGACCACCTACACAATTTCAACTTAATGACACAACAATCACGAATGCCATAAAACATTTCTATGCTCGTGCAGCCACGTCTCCGAATACATATACATGTATATTTTGTATTTTCAAAACTATTTCCGTTCGCTTCTATAAGGCCGAAACGCAACGAATTTGTTTGCCGGGCCGTTTTTGGCTTCTATTTCTGGCCAAAAATGCTCTCACATTGTTATAGAAACTGACTTTTGACCATTTTTAGACTTGAACGTGGCAGAGGTGAGATGTATGCTATTTCAGGATGGGTTAGAAACATATTCTTAGTTTAAGAAAATGTATTAATATTTCCTTGTTGATTAAGATATAATTACCAGAAACTATAGTATTATTTTTTATGTCTCAAATATTTAACAGCATATACCCATATTCGAATACAGCTCTCTCTGTATCATGCGACCTCCTGCGGAAGTTTTTCTATTATATTCAAATTAAACTTTGGCACTGCCGCCTGTCTGTCTGGGCAAGTGTGGGAGGACGTGGGCCAAACGGCTGCCGCAGGCCAACAACTTTGTTTTATTGCAATGCGAACAAAATGTTGCACACGTTAGATATTTGATGGCCGCCGTCTACCAGCAAATAGAAGGCGTCCGTGACTTGTGGCACGTTCCGTCATTAAATTCAGGCAACGGGCCGGGCGGCGCTTAAAAGCGTCATTAATACGTGGCCACAGCCTCCTCTAGCTCCGCGCATTTATTTTGTTCATTTCATAATAAATTTCTCGCCACCTGAGCCCGGCGCGCCTTGTGCATTTTAGCAAGTTATCAGGAACTTGACTGTAATTCTATTTATTGCTGCATTCGCCATGCCAAACAGTTTCTTGGCCGGAAGAGAAAATGGCTAAAACAGGACAGGCCGACAGTGAGTGCAGGCAGGAGCTGGCGGAATAAAAGCGCAGTGGTTCCGCTGGGAAATAGTGTGCTTCTTCTGGGGGCATCTGGGGAATCGAATTGCCGGAAACTATGGCGGAACCTTCCATAAGGAGTTGTCCGCAGGAAATTAAAATAATTAAATTAGGAAAGTTCGCAGAAGAACTTGTGGAATTAAGGCTTGCGTGGGGACTTCAAACCTGTGGCTTGAAATAAAAATAATTTTTAAATAAATATATAAAAGATCTAATCTACATGTGTTTTTTAGCCTAGAAAGATCCTTTCAACAAGATTAAATACTTGTGCACAATTTTAATGAATTCTTGAATAGATGGCGCCACTTGATATATAAATTTCCGTAAACCGCTGCAGGGGATACCTTCTGTGGGCCAAGTCTATGCGGCCAAGGCAGCCCCAAGGCCAAGAAGCCGCAGGCTGTTAACGTGGCCCATGCAGCTGCTGAGGCTGCAATTTTAACTGCCATTTTCTCTAATTTCTCTGCTGTTGGGCATTTTCCGGGTGCAGGCTTAGCTCCAGCGATTTTCCAACGACCGCCAGAGGCGGAAAAAGGGGCAACTACAGGCAGTAGAAGCAGAAACATAGACAAGGACGACCGGCACTCAGAAGTTTATTTAGTTGGTGAGGCAATGCTTCTTTGCTGTCTCTGTCTAGAAAGAGACAGAGAGAGTTACACTGACAGCCATCGTCCATATTTCTTATTGATTTATCTGTTAATTAAAATTCTTAGCACGTAAACGGGTGTGTTTGGGTTGGGCCGAGGAGCAGGAAGATGCTTCCCATACACACACACACATACATACATACATACATAGAAATAAAGTGCTGCACCACCCACCCACACACATGCACCGAGTGAGAGAGACAGCCAACACGAATTGCATTTCAACTGCTTGTCTTCAAATAGCAATGCCAATGTGCCGGCATTGGTATTCGTGTATCCCTGCAATGGTGAGCAAGACATACGGGTTGCCTTTTAATTTGATCAAATCCTGTTCCCCCCACACACACTCCTCCCCATCCAGACTTCGTTGTCGTCGCATTTCATTTGATTGATTTCTCAAAAACAAAAACCCAACGCAACAATAAATAACTCTGCTGCACAACTTTCATCCTGCTGACAATGCAATAGTGCGATAACATTCAATTTTTGGGCATCGAATCTCTGGTTACCCTAAAGATACATTCCCAAAGATACATTCCGACAATTGATAATGAAAGTAAGGAACACAGAAACCTTCCACCTTCGTCAAGCATCGCAGACCAATTGTAAGTTTGGACAAATTTACAAACACGTCCCGATCCAAATGTGTTCCGGGCTATCTATGACCGTATCTACGGCCGAGATGCTACCAAAAAAATGACACAGACAGCCAGACGACAGAGACATAAGCATATTACAATATTACACTGTCACCGGAAATGGCTGTAACGGCAAAAACAAGCTGCAAAAAATGCTGGGGAAAATCGGGCAGAAAATAAAAGAAAAGGCAAGCAGATTGTATGCGACAAATGGGAGATAATGTAGCTGGTGAGTGGGGACCGAGTTTCGGGATGACAGGGACTGGGAATGGGAGTGGGATAGGGACTGGGGATGGGAATGGGAATGGGATACCTCTGAACCGAAACCAAATCGAAAGTGAGAAGCAGGGAGAGAGACGGCAAATAAAGACGGCTTGTCTATGTCTGTGTGGCATTATTTTAACATTTTATGCTGGCACAACGAAAATCTGACAGTTGACTAGCGCAGGAAATATGCTCACAGGGATGGATCTCTGTATGTGGGTGGGTGTGGGTGTGGGCCATGTAATACGGAAAAGAGCGGAAACGAGGGCGAAAAGTGTTAAAAGAAGCCGACGAGCAAGCCAGTACATGCACGAGGAATTCCTCTTGGGCCGGGCGTTGATATTCAATCAGCGGCACTCATATATTCATCATCATCATCAGCAACAGCCAGGGCCATGGCTCGGCAGGTCCCCGGACACACATATCCCTGCCACATCCCTGCTGGGAGCCACCTAGGCCATTCACCATCATAATTGACAAACCAGCTCACGTATTGAATCAGTGATGAATGTTTTTATGCTTATTGTTGAGTTCACTGAGCGAAATGAGTTGTTTGTCTGTCCTGTCCGCCGGTCCGTGGGCTCACGTATGTGTCAATGTGTGGGCATTAGCCCGCCCTGCGACCTGCCACTAGTCCTGGATGCACATGTGGAGCCTTGGGGCAGGGGCAAGTACGCACAGATATTGATGTCAGCTCGATCTGCTCGGCATTTTAAAGAGTTTTCAGGAAAAACATACTGCAACAAGAGCCTCTAGTTAAAGTTTTTAATTAACAAAAACCGAATCTCTTTGTTTAATTGTTCCAAGTCCAGACATCTCCAAAAAGTCCAACTTGAAAGCTCGGATTTCTATGAAAAATATTTGCATATTTATGCATTTATTTATATAGTCTCGCTGCATACATTTCAATGGCATTTGATATGCAATCTAGTGCCACAAAATATATATTTTTTGCTGCAACAGAGACTCAAGGGCTTCGGAGTAACAAAACCGAGAAAGTAACAAAACCGCAGAGGGACAGCCAGGGCTCACACATCATGCCACCATTAGCCGCAACTCTGGTATGGCCGTTGCATATTGCAATTGGAATTTCGCCAAACGGCAATTGAAATTATTAACATTCATAGATGAATGACAGTCATCGGCGGCGTGTGGTTGGGGCTTCCGTGGGTTTCAGGGTTCATAATAAATTAGGTTGATTGCTGTGGGGATTCGCACATACATACGTGCATGTATAAGTACGTTTTTATTCGATGGGCAGGGGTGGGCGGACCAGGAACTCTTCAATCACTCCGCCCGGGCTGATTTTATTTTTTCGCCGTCCGCCCCCGGGAAATTGTTTGTTTTGTGGCCACTCGAATTTCTCAAAAAGCGAATCAACTCTTTGGGTATTTGATTACCAGTCTGGGTCGCCGGCCCATCATCAATTATTCGGTTGCAGGTCAAGTGAGAGCGCCTAGGGGCTGGCGAAAGCGAAATTCAAAAGGAGCCACGCCAGGACAAGGAAGGACAGCGAAGGAGAGCAACAATTGCAATAATTAGCGAATGATTTAAAACCGTCAGTAATCATCATTACCGTTGTCGTCGTCGTCTGGGTTTGCGTCTCTTGCCTTCGGCACTGAGAAAAAGGACATCAGAATGATGGAAAGTCTATTGCCTGGCCTAGTGAGCTTATAAAGCAGTCCTGTAGTCAAAACCGTACCTTTTTTCCAGTGCAACCATCATTAACAAAGGCAAAGGCTGTCCAGGAGCCAAACCAAAACTGAACAGACCCGAGCCCAGCCGAATGAACCGCCGCTGACGAGACCGACAGAGCATCGCAGGCATTTTCATTTGAGCTCGTGAAAATTTCAAGTGAAAATTTCGTTTGCGGCTCCCGCTAATGACGATAAATTGCGTCGCCATCGCACGGGCCACTATAAATAAGTTGCGCTTCGCTTGGCCCAACTTTTGACCCCGATTTAGGGCAGGGCAGGGGCCTGGGATAATGGCAGGGGCCCGGCAGTGCCGGTTGTCATCAACGAGCGGCTTAAAAATGCTGCGCAATGCGTTTCCATTTCGCAACTGAATGAAATTTCGATTTATCAAATTTCAGCCGGAAAGGGTTTAGCTCCTCGGACCAGAAACCCGAATGCAGTCGGATTAGGAAGGGTCTCTGTTTGCTCTACAACCCAAACACTACAATATACACCATTCACTGTGAAATAGTGTTAAAAACTGTCTTTCTATTGAATTAATTGTGTTGAGCATCGAATCCTTTTTCCTCAAAACTAAATCAAGTTTGTCGGGGACTCGGGGTGTATCAATTAAGCTGGACAAAAGATGATTGAGCGCAATGACAGCCTTTGTCTTCATCAATTTCAGTTGGCCAAGTCATTCATCCAGACAGTCATTCAGCAGGGATCTGCTCTTTGCCGTTTGCCTTCTGTCCATTTGAAAGTGTCCTTATGCCTGTCTGACTGTCTCTTTGTCTCTGTAGGGCTTCCCTCGCAGTTGTTGCTGATTTTATATATTCAAATTAGTTCGCTTTGCACGAGTGGCCCTCGAATGGGAGAGCGTACTACTGTGATATTTCCCTACGGCTGACTGACCAGCCAACCAACCAGCCAACCCGGCACACAGCGACCCAATCCGCTCCTCCTGTAGTCCGGGGCTATCAAGTTGCCTGTGAAGTGCTTATCCTCAAATCAGTGACACTTGAATGTGCAGCACAAGTGACTGACCAAGTGGGTGACTCAATGCCTGTCCGACAGTGGGACTCAACCAGCAAGACTTCTTTGACTGGTTTTCGGTTAAAATTATAATTCTCTTACTCTTAAGCGACAAAAGAGAGTCGTATTTCTCCATCTATTATTATTATTGTAAGGCGTATATTTCTTGAAGGGTATCTCCAGTCACCTCTGACAGACAATCCAACAAAAGTGGCAAGACTTTATTTATTTACCTTGCCCCATCGCCTGCCAACTGGAACTCGAACTGAAACTGGCCAACAACTCGAGTGCTGTTTGCTTCCCTGATTGAGTAACTAAATAAAGTTGGACCGAAGCCCCTCTCGCCTCTATGGCTTGCTCCTGGGGATTTATGAATTCAAGAGGATCATTAAATTGATTCCTCTTGCCATGGGACTTAATCGCATCAATTAAAGACCCAGAATGAGACCCGCTTGTGGAAGAGATGCATACAACAGCCTGAAACTTGTTTGAAACTCGAGCTTTCAACCGGCCGAGTTTTGTTCCATCGCCCGTTTTGTAAATCAATTATGTTAATGGCGGCAGAGACTTCCTGTTATATTGCAGTTTAATTAACATGGCCAATACTATAAGCCCCGCGATCGAATCCGCAAACAGCCGTTCAAGGCTGGCCAATAAATTAGCGCAAGTAATTTGCGCAATTAACTAAAAATAGTTGAAACCGCTATTAGTGCGGCTGCAGCAGCGCGAATGCAATGAATTGGCCATAAATTCCCGATTGCTAGTAACTTGGCCGACCCCTTTCCCTAATTGGTACGTGATTGTGTGTGCGAGTGTCCCCGGGACCCGGTAATTTATGTTTTAACACACTCGCACATGCAAATTAGCACGCACAAAACAAATGCAAATATTGAGGCTTAAACGGGGTCAGGGGTTAGGGGTCGGGCTGGCGCCCATAATGAGCTCAAGTGGGGCGGCGAGGCCTGAGGTTTTTCGGGTTCTTTGCGGTTCATCTGGCAGCAACTGTTGACAAAATGAAATCAATAAATTGTAGCGCAAATCAATTAAAACACACCAGATTCTGTGGAAGGCCTGTGAGTATGGCTTTCTTCCTCCGACCTCGACGTTGGGGGCAAATGAAAATATTTGTCAATTTGTGGTTTTTGCGAAATTAAATTTGTCACACATACGCACAGCCAGAAAGAGATAGGGAGGCTGTCATAGAAAGAGAGCGGCAGATGCCAGCATGAGTTTTGGAAATTCCTCCTCTTTTTGTGTGCAATTTATTTTAATTTATTTATACGGCTTATTAAAATTGTTGTAAGGTCTATTATTTAATTAAAATTTTGTCAAATTTGATTTGTGTCCCGCTCGCAGCCAGAAAGGCATTTGTCAAATCGAATTAAATGCCAGCATAGTAGATTGAGCTTCGACATGTGTAACTTAAACTGATTATGGGATAATCACATTTCGGGAAATTAAGTCTTAAAGGCATTTTGATTTGGAAACCATCTGCTGGACCATCGTAGACCCATCCTAGTAGCCTTTCCCTTCTGTCATTAAATCTAATTCGGACAATTCAGGGCACTTTCACACAAAAACAAACATAATTGTTAATTAGAAACTGATCGACAGCCTAAAGGGCACTCAGAGAGGTAAACAGGAACAGAGCCGCATTGGATCTGCGTCAAAATTCTGCAAAGAAGTTGAATAGACCCGACGCTTCCCTGAAATCCAGTTATTCCCAATAGCCACATTAACTTTCGTTAACAACACAGTTTTGAGTAGCGTATGGAGATACTTGTCAGATCCTGGCGGCTCATAACTGCTCGAACACGCTCCTGTCAAATATAAAAGTCTGGAAAACATTCTGAGCACTACCAGTTCTGCATACGATGTCAAACGAAGGCGATCACAACTCCTGCAACGAAATCGAACGGGAGGTCGGCGGAGCGGAGTCGCCGCCTCCCTCTGACCTTTCACGTCCGCCCCACCACTCCCATTGCCTGGATGAGGACCAGGAAGCGGTATCAGTAGCGTTAGCTTCCTCTCCCACCGCCAGTCGCAGTCGTACGCTGGACACACGCCTCAACCCAAACGCTCCGGTTTTTGTCCCAACGTTCAAGGCCGATCTGATAGCCTGCAAGCTCTACAATGACTGTGAGTATCGCTTGCCTTGGACGCTTGTGGGTGATACATCCTTTCCGCATCCTCCAGTGGCACCCTACACCCGATGGAGCACTGCCTCGTCCGAGGACCTCTCTTACGGACCCCGCTTTGAATCCATTTGGCGCGAGAGCAGCCTGATGCGTCAGGATATGATATTGGGCAACGGAGAGGAAGAGATCCTGCAGCTCTTAGAGGAGGACGAGCAGCAGGCCATGAATGTAGGGGCCGAGTCCTACGATCCAAAGCTAAGGAGAATAACCCTGACGCAGACGAATATCCTAGACATAGTGGGGGGTCTGCAGACGGAGCAACAACAACCACAGCAGCAGCAGGACCTGCTGCCGGGGGAGCGAAGCGGAGAGGACCGGTCATCCAGGTCCGGTACAGGATGCTGCTCCGCCTGCCTGCTCATGTAGCTGCACCGGTTTGTCGTTTCCTTAAATTTCACACTTAAATACAAACCTGCTTAAATGTTACATTACCCGCTGTAATTTAATATTTTACCAAAATAGTTGTACATTTAAGTAGCGCTCGATTAAACTCCCTGAGATTCTAAAAAATTCTTAAACAATTTCCGAAGAATCCTCTCGAGCGCTGCAATTAAGACTCCTTTCAGAACTTTGTAAATGCACTCCTTTCAAGCCCACTTACGAGGAAAGGTCGACTATACCTATGACATAATTTATAGTCTACATTTTAGCGCCTTAAACGGGTTTGTTTTACTTTCCACGAGGTCTTGGTTCATGCTGCCTTGCCTTCAGCTACTTTGTCCTGACTTACTTTCTAATGATGTTGAATATGCATGGAAACTTTTGCCGCACGCAGAATTTGCCTTCCCGGATGGGAGTGGGTGGTGTGGACTTGATTCACCTGTCTATGGGGTGCGCAATCTACGCTTTTAAGCCACACTTGAAGAAAAGGTTGCCCAGAGAAAGGTATTTAAGAAGGATACTATAAGACTAGTTTCTTTTAGTGCACATATTTCTTAATATTAAGTAAGTGTTGAGAACTTTTTCTTCGCTCCTTTTGGCCAAGAAAGATTCCTTGTATGTGCGGGATAATGAGAAAAGTTACGAGGCGCATTCGGAGCTGTCCCAGCTTTGAGTGAAAGCCAAATCCCGTCCCATTATGGCCCAAAACGCAGATGTCCGCGACTTTTGAATGATTAAAATGGCCGAAAGTGGCCACATCTGCAGTTGCACAAATGGCGGATGGAAACAATTACCAACTTGTATGCAAAAGTGCCAAATTGCCAATGGAGAAGGGCGGGCGAAAACTTTCACGGCGCTCAATGTCAGGCCGGGAAAGGACATGTGAGCCGAGAATGAGTCCTACGACACCTGGGCCCCTTTTGTCCTTTGGCAAAGGATGCGCTGGCAATTTTGTGCCAATTTTCTGCGCCTTCTGTTTGTTTATGAAACAAGTCACGTAAGCGACGAAACCCGTTCGTTCGCCATGCTCTTTGCCCCCTTTGGGGGGCGTTGAACCGACAGTTGGCTAAGTGGGCGTGCCATCACCTTGTTTCTGGTTGCCAATGCCTCTCTGTTGTTGCTGTTTTTGTTTTGGCTCGAGGCGATTGTCATTGGAATCGAGAATTCGGCAGCAATTGGCAAACGTCACGAAAGCAGGTAAAACTTGTCACGATCTTTCGCGCCCTTTTCGCCTGATTGTTGATTTGGTAATCTTTTATTTTAGCCCTCGCTTTTTTGTTTTTTTAACTTTTTCCGCTAGCAACTTTTTACTTTTCCATAACCGGTTTTTGTTGCCTTCCTGGTTGGCTGTTTATTGCATAAAATTTATGCTCGTATATTGTGCAATTGAAAAAGTTTGTCACATTTCTGTGATTTTCCGGTCTCTCTGTCAGCAGGACAGTGCGTTTCGAAAGTGATAGGACTACAGGAATGCGAGAAAATTAAAATTATAGGATATTATAACAACATTTATTGTTTCTTACTTAAGAAAGTCCTATATAAATTCTCTCTTCTTTATAACTTCGTCAACAGTAATACTGTATTTATAAGGCACTGTACATTGCCCAACAGGCCCTTGCAAAATTTTGAAATAGGGGAAACCAAAGCCGCTGGCATAAGCCATTATTTATGCATCGATTTCAAATCACCAAAAACAAAGCGGAGCGGGCCAGAAAAAGAAAGTTTCGAATAAACACTATGGCAGAGCGGAAGGCGGCAAATAAATAGACAGCACAGGGATGTGGGAAAACAATGCCTGCAATAAATATCCTTACATGTGTACTCTGGTCTCTGGGAGCATAGATGTACATATGTGTGTACCTATAATAAATTCATTTTGTGATATTTATGCCTTGATATGGCAATGGCAACGACAACTGCAGCGGCTAAAATGCCAATCAGTTCAATGGCCAGCAAAAGTTTGTGTTTTCTTTCAGTTTTGTCCGCAGATTCTAGTTGGGTTATATATTTGATTTAAGGAGGTTTCTTGAAGTTAATCATATCTATAATTTAATAATAAAATCATAAGCCACAATAACTAAACCATAAAGATTGTAATACTTATGGGATATTAATATTTTTCTTTCAAATGAGTTTATCAACTCTACAGAACTCTATCGTAGGGTACCATAAGAGTTATCCTTTTTCCAATATCATTTCTGTCTCTATTTCGACTACTCTTTTAGCCACCTCTGTCCTTTTTGGCAACAAATGAAAAGGAAACAAGAGAGACAGCTGCGAATGTTGGCAGCACTTTTAGTTAAATTGAGCAACAAACACGTTTGGCAATAAAAATGATTCCACTTCCAGTTGCTTTTGCTGTTTCTGTAGCTTTTGGTATTGCCACGCCCCCTAAGCCCAAGCCAGTATCCCTCCTAGCCCGCCCTCCTATCAGATACATCCACTTTCGACTCCAGTTGGAAAAATGCAAGCCGCAATGCGCTGGCAGAGGAGTTTTTCACATTCCAACAGATTTATTTCACTCGAAATAGTTTCATTTTAGTTGCATTATTGTTATTGTTTGTTCGTTGTTATAGTTGTTTCTGTTGCTGTTGCTTCTGTTGCCTTGCTTGCTTTATTGTTATAGTTGTTGCTGTTTGCCAGAGTGACTGTGAAAAGTTTTTCTATTATTTTCAAATTTAACTTTGCCATTTGTTTGAATTTCAGGGATAACACGTGTGTCTCTGTGTGTGTTGGGCTTGAAAACTCTGCATGTGTGTGTGTGTATGTGGAAAAGGGTTTAAGGCACGGAGTTTTCAGTACTTACCAAGTTTTCTTTAGGGTGCATTGCTTGGCTTGTCCAATATGAAAAATATTATCGATGCGCTCAACTTTTCCCAGCTGCGGAATTGCCACTTTTGTGGCTGTCTTCGTTGAGGATTTCCAAGATCACTAGCAACAGGTTAGACCAAATAGTGAGGATAGCTTAAAAGGATCTGCAAAGTCTGAAAGAACCCTAGTTCATATTCATCCTAGTTAGTGTTTCAAATCTTTCATTCACCTTTCGCCCATCCATCTAGCTTACCTGTTTTTCATTTAGACCCTGCCACCTGCCTCCCACTTCCTGCCACCTACCACCTCTCCTAAAACAAACACTCATGGACAAGGTGCCCAAATTACTGCCGGTTGTTGGTGTTGCCGCGTGTCGGTGTTGCCACCTTGTAGCTAACAGCAGCAACAAAAAACAGAGCCAAAGAGAAGATGGCCAACGAAAGAGCAGAGTTGGAAAAACACGGCCGCACAAACAGTTGCAAATGTTGCATTTGCATGCATGGCCAGTTGGCTGCAAATTTAACCTCCCTCCTGGCCACTCGCCCACCTGCCACCCGGCCACCTTGCCCCACCGTGTTGGCCAGTTTAGGTGAACGTTGTCGCTGCTATTTAGACAAGTGACATATGCGCCACGGAGGAGAGAACGAGAGAGACAGCTCATGCAACATGCAAAATGGTGTGTCAGAAAGGAAAGCCGCCTCGGTTTCTGTTTGCCCCCCGGCACCTCACACCTCCCCTCGTGGGGGGTCATCTCTCGCCTCTTTCCGCCCCTCCCAGCTGGAGAGGAAAAGGATGCCGCCGTCGCAACAGAGAAAGCACACTGGATTCAGCATTCAGAGTAAGTCAGTGATCGAAGGGATACATTTTTAAAGAGGAACTCTTTTGATATTAAATACTTAAATAATAATGACTATAAGATATATAGAACTAAAGTTATTAAATTTAGTATGCCACTTCTAGTACCCTTTTTGCAGAGGACACTGTGTCCCACCAGGTGGCGCACAACACCTGCGTCCGGCGCTTAAAGAGCGACACTGCCTCGGCAGTGCACAAATTGCAGGAAGCCACCGGCAGTAAGCACGGCAGACAAACAAACGCAAAAACAACCAGAACTAAACAACTAACCCGTGTGAGAATCTTTAGTTTTGTATTTTTTCATTTCAGCCCTTGTTTTTGACACAGTTCAGGGGAGCAGTTGACGGTTTATTCGTGCTCCTGCTCGTCTTTTTTTGGCCCGGCTAGCTGTTGGCTTCCGCTTTTAGTTGCAATTAAACAAGCCAGTGCACCGCACCGACCCAGCGAACGAAAGGACATTCAAAGGCAGACTGAGGACCCTGCTCATCAGCGCAATGTCCAATTTGGATGCATCGCCCCTAGAATTTCTGTCGCATAACTCACAATCAGAGCTCTTCTGCCAGAAAACCCCTTGCAGACGAATTCGCCCTTCACTCAATTATTTATCAATTTAATAATTGCTCCCCGGGATCATCGGTTAGTCATTCATCCGTCGTTAGGGGTTTATCAATTACGTCATCAGCCGGGAGTCCCCCCCGACGCCGAAACTCAATCAAAACTGACGTCTGTCGATTAGCGGCAGGTTGAGCGCGCGCCGGGCTTAACCTCGGAGGCCGAAAGCTCCCCGAAAATGGATGCGAAAAGGCCAAAACGGAAAAGAGCCAAAAATATGCAGGCGCCAATATTTACCTATAAAAATTGTTTAAGCATTTTCTGTTGGCACAGCAGTTGCCATGACAAAATACACACAAGCAGCCGCCACACTGGGGCTTGCGGGGAAAAAAGTTAAGGCGCCAGGCCGCGATGGGGATATGTGCATATGTGTTTATATATGTAAATGGCTATGCACATATATACTTTTTTTGGTGCGGCAAAAATTAAATTAAACATTTTTTATGCCTTCGATTCCCAGGGAGCTTCGAGTGGCAAATAAATTTCTGTATCGCATGACATATGCATCAAAGTGTGGAGTGGTGTTGGCGGATGGTGGGGCCAAGAGCCGTGTCACAGGCCTGTCGCAGCTGTCAATAAGTGCGTCGAGTTGACGTTAAAACTCGGGCATTAAAATATGCTGTTAAAAATGCAGATCATCCACCAGTCCCCAGTCTCTGTCCATATTTCAGCGACCGGTGTCCCCTTTGTTAATGCATTTCATAAGCCACAGCTGCCACTGAAGCGGTGCCACTTGCATGTGGCAACTGAATTTAATGCGGTACAAAGCAAACTTTGTATCGATTCCGGCCATCGATATGCAACGGACCTCCGACCCCAGTCCCGGGTCCAGAAAGGGAGTGATCTGAAAGTTTTGGCTTGAATTTAATTTGTTACAAAGTTCTGCATGATCTGAAGGATGAGCTGGGAGGGAGTTCTTAAATGTGTGCTTGCATAAGTGCATATTTTTGAGCGAGGGTAGATGAAAGGGTTTCTGGAGGGATTAGAAAAGGTTTACCTAAAAGTTTATTAATCAAAACACTTCTAAAGAGTCAGTATTACCTAATAAAAAAGATATTAATTGATTAAATCGGTTCTATTTTGATGTAAGGTTTGAAACTCTACAGCTCCCCCATCGACCCGTTTGCACCATGTATAGGATTCTGGCAAAAGTTTTTAAATAGTTACACAAACTGCAAAACGCTTTTCATTTTGTGTTTGGTCCGGCGAAAACGGATTTACGGAACATTCGGGCCAAGCATGGCAGCCACTTCCACTGCCACTGCACTTGGATTTCGATTTGGCTCCACAAAAGTACACAGAAGTTTTATGAAAGAAAACGAAATAAAAGTCCTGCTCCCCCTCAAAGCTTTCTAAATTCGGAAAATCTTCAATTTTTGGCTTTAAGCTTGCGGCAACAATTAAACGGGTATAAACTTGGCGGAATCCTTTGGCCCAATATGTATCTTCGGGGTGGAAATCAATTAGCAGCCGGAAAGAAAATTTTCCACAGCGAAAATTCGTTCGGACAGGAGTTGCCTCATTAGGACATCCACATTGTGATTAGAACTAAACATATTAATAAAATAATAATTAAATGTGTCAAAGTTTCCCAAGTGTAATTAATTATAATTATATAGACAAGCCTTGGACAAAGACTAGACACGTTAAGACACTCATGTCCTAAAAATACAGTGAACTATAGATAAAACTCTCACATCAAGGCCAAAAAAAAAACGAACGTTTCCCAGAAAATAAAATACAGGGATACCTAGAACGCTTACTTAGGAAAAATTGTTCATTTTTTAAGATTTTACTGTTTCAAAGAATGCTGAAAGTTTTCGAATCGTAAATGTTTAATGGGCTTGGGTAACGAGGCACCTGGTCTAAGGACATTAGTACTTATGTACTGTACTATATACTTTTAAAGCTTTCAAAACTGTACACAAAATTAGCAAAATAAAAGGACACTAAACCTAGAGTCCCTCTGTTCGTGTCTGGTAAACTTTCCCACCCTCAACAAAGGTAGAATCACCCAATCCATCAGTCAATAAAAATATGACTAACCGCATGGGTGTCAGGGGATTGAAAAATAATAAATCATAGATGGAAAACTAAAACTTCAAGTCGAGCCATAAAGCGCACCTGTGTGGGAGCTGCTCTGTCTGGAGGGTTGTGTGGACGGCAGCTGGCAGCAGCTTGCTACGTGCCTCATGTGCTTTCCTGTAAACTATTGTCCTCGTCCAGAAGTGAAGCTAAGTTGCGAAAGAAGGCACTCATGTGTGTGCCAAATGAGTTTAATCACCTTGCTGAAAGTCCAAAGAAACTAAAGATACAGGGATTAACAGTAAAGCCTCCCCAGGGACAACAAGATATCTTTAAAATTAATAGGAATTTAAAACAGAGGAAGAATATAATTTAGTATTTAAGAGCTTTAAAGACACTGTCCCACATCGTGCATATAATATTACTAAGTATGTGTCTTGTATTCCCTGTACTTGTCTCCCCCCAGAGTCCCAGAGTTTCCTTCAAGAAATAGTTGACATAGTTTCTGAAGGCGTTGTAATTGAAGTGTTGCTTAAACAAAGGCTAAAACTTAAATTGCTGGGAAATTGTCTGTGCCGAAAGATGCACACCAGCCCCTGCTCCTGCCACCGAAAGTGGCAAGCGTTTGCCTTTTTTTGCTGCTTTCTGCGTTAGGTACTTGTTGGTGCTACTCGAGTTGCACAAACTCCAGAGAAGCCAAAGGATCCGGGAGTTTGCGTCGCAGGAGTAACATTTATGGCGTCGGCATCGCTTCTTAACTGTTCCGAGGGCCACTTGGCCGACGCAATGCTTTGACCAAGTAGCGGGTGACAAGCCAAGCGCCTTTGTGGCTGTCAAGTGCTCCTACCCGCCCACTTTGCTTCTCCTCTTTTTTTTGGCTGTGCAGCCTCAACTCTACACATAAGTGCACTTGCAACGGGCCACAGAGACTGCAACAAAGTTGCCTCTGCAACAAATACAGTGGTAACAAATTCGACTTTGGCTGCCGGGTGTGGAGCTTGAGCTTATGACCTTGAGTGGGATGTTGAAGGTGCCAGTTGAAGAGCTTATTTGTATTTAAAGAGCGATTGCTCTTCATTGTCAATTAGAAGTGTTTGGCTTAAGAAGAGGGCCAGATTTTGGGGTAGTTCTTGGTAATATTTATTGGCAAAATATATAATACAATCCCCTTTCTTGAACCACAAACCACTATGCAATTGTCGAGACTAAAGCGACAACATTGGCGATGGGCACTTTGTCAAAATGTTTCCCCGTCCCTTTTGCTGTTTGCCAAATTAAATCTAAACCATCGGCCACAAAAGCGCCACATCTTACCAGAACTGGGGCTTGGGGCATGGGGAAGAGAAACACACACTGTGTGTACAGTTGTGTTGCCAGACAACTATCGATTGCCCTGGCCTGAGGCGCAGCTGTAGCCAAGTCAAAGATGCCGCTGGGGCGGGCCGGGGCGGTGGCCAAGGAAAAAATAAACTTTTGCTAATACAATAATAAAAAGTTACTACGTGCAGTGTTGCAAAAAGAACAGAGGAGTGTACGGAAAACCGAGGCAAAATAATATAAAAAATTTAAGTAAAAACTTTTGCTTCGCTTCCGCTCCGATGCCCCGACCTTCGTTCACGTGAAGTTGGCACAAACTTTTACTTAACGTTAACCTTTAAGGTAAGCAGGAAGAGCTGCCGCAGGGCGGGCGATGGGCGTGACAGGCTTGCCCACGACACTGATTAGATTTATCAGCGAGTCGAGTTCCACATGACAAAGCGCAAAGGCAAGTGGCAGCAGCGGCAGTGGCAGCCGCATGCAGATATGCAAAAATCCAGTGCAACAATCAAAATTCAATCAGACAGCGACACCGCAACAGTTGCCACCACTTGCGGCAGCAACAGTTGTCAGTTGCTTACACGTTGACACCCGTGGCGTATGCGTAATGTGCAGAGAGAGAAACGAGCTTGAATTCTTTAACTTTATATATACTTTTATTTTAAAACTTAAAGACTTCTTGTATGGCATTGTATTCGAAATATAATAGTTTCCTTAAATGAATTATTTATTCGTTTTGTTTATTGTTTTTTGTGTAATAACTTTGTAAACCAAATACTGCAGTATTCAGTATGACAGCCCAACGAGAGCTGTAATGAGCGCAAAACTGAAGTTCGTTATTGGATTAAAATCAGAAATTGCCAGAAGAATGGCAATGCCCTAATTGGATTTGAAGGGTATCCATGGATAAGGCTCCACTCCGCAAGGGATGTATCCCAAGGGTGGAAGCCTCATGCTCGTATTTTCCATTTTCCATTAGACACATCTGCAATCAAAATGCAAAATGCTTCCAGCCAAGTGTCGCCCTGCAAAGTGTTCCGCCCCCAAAACGATTGATCTGCCTGGCATTTTACAATATCTCAGAAATATCACGCGTCCAAATCATAAATGAGCCATAAATAACACATTGCCACCGACTCCCATAAACGCAAACAAACAAAGGATATACATATATTGTTGGAAAGGCAAATGGCAGCATGGATATACAATTGGATTAGGGGATACCCTAGAGAGCAACGATTTCAAAAGTGCGGAGTATTTTTTTAAAACATTTATTATGAAACAGTACCTCTTTTCTAGTTTGATTTAAAACCCTTTCTTGGTAGTGCAACTAGTCCATCATGCTCTAGTTCTTTAATTTAATGGGAATACAAATATCGGTACTTATGACCAGGGCATACATTTATATATGACGAAGCTGGCTGGGACGTGGTTGGAACGAGAGAGTAATACCGATTCCTGCATCTATTTTGTTTTGTTTTTGCTGCCACAAGGCTCGCCTTGCCCCTTCCCCGACTCTCTTGCCACCCTCTGATGCGACCTGGAAGCCTTGCTTTTGTTGTTCTCTAGCACTGGCAGTTGCTTGTTGATAAAATTTAATCATATTACACATATTTCGCTCTTTACGGTCTGTTACCCCAATATGGCCCGGGGCCCTCCACGGGCATGATAGGATGTCGGGTGATGGCTCATGCTCGTGCTCGTACAGGCTGGCAAGTATTTACTCTTGTTTACAGTTGTGCACCGCCGGCGAGAATGGCCAAAAATATCCAATTTGAAAATTAATGCCTTTAGGATATTATTCATAAACTCGTGTATGGCTGTACGAGGGCTGGTGTGTGTTTCGAAAAGAGGAACGGGCTGGGGAGCTGGCCATTTGCTAAAAAAACAAACATGGGCAACAAATTGGTCAGAAAAAAGCAAAGCTGATGCATGGCTACCATAACGAATCTTCCCAGCAACCCTTTCTCCGCTTTCTTCATATTTATGGATGTAGATTTTCCGGATGCCACCCCTGCTGTAATTGCCCTGCGGCATTTGGCGCGTGAAAGTTGTGCCAGAAACCGCAAAAGTTTATTGTTCACTATAAATTAAATGCAACAAGCCATTTGACCGAATATCCAAAGACCAGAAATCCTCACCACCTAGTTGCATTTCCCTGATTTCTGAACTTTTCTGTCAGATATTTAAGGAATTTATCTTTAAACAGAAGAGCTCCAGAATAAGGCGGAGTCAGCCAGGAACCATGGGATGTCAATAAGTGGAGCGTCATAAAATGTTTTCGGAAATGATTGCGGAAATTACACTAAAACGCAAAAAATCTCACACATGTGTTGCCAAAATAAGAAAAAATATCTGGAGGAGAATAAAATAAATTCAAGAAAAAGTTAAAGTAATGCAAATATTTCGTGAGCTCCTGGTTCACCGCCTTTGAGTTATTTTTGAAAAGAAAATAAAAGGCTGTAAGGCAGAATATTTTTAAGATTAAAGTTTAATTGTTAGAGGTGTGACTTCAGTTAAACTTTTTTTAAGCTGCACTGTTGCTTTGGGGACTGGTGTTTATCCAGGCGATTGGTTTAATGCCTTCGCCAGAGTCGGGGAGTTGAATTATTTCGATTGCGTGTGCATTTCAAAGCTCCTGGGAGGTCGAGTCACGTCAAGTGTGAAAGGGCCACAGCTCCAAAGGTATTAACAGCTGCCTTACTAATTATACCGAAGAAGGAGTGGGGCTGTTTCTAAATTAAAAAGATGAATGAGTTAATAAGCCCACTGAATCAAAAACCAGGAACTAACATACGCTAAATAAACGAAAATATTTATGTAATTGAATTACTCTCCCCGTAATGCCATACTCCGTCGAACAGAGCCATTTATTATTTCAACAAATAGTCCAAAAGCAGTTTTTTAATTGCCAAATATTTGCTGCCAATTTCCATAATTTGTAATACATTAACTGGAAACAAAGAAAAATGGAGTGACTAACGTCATGGGCCGGGAGGGCAGTGCGAGCGAACAATAGGGGAAATATTCCGAAAATGCAAATTAATTATGCTACACATGTATTTGTTTAAGTTATCTAATTAGAGTCGAACGCAATTCGTTTTCAATTGTTTGTCGTCATTTGCATTCCGAAATTTATGGTTACACTCGTTTAATTTAATAAACTGCAAATTGCAATCTCGTCTCTGTTTTTGCTGGCCACCTTCCAGGGCGATTAAATGGATTACAGTTTTTTGACAATTAAATAAATTAAAAGGTAATTCTTTAAAATGAAATTCCTAAATTTTATTCCGCATGATTGAGCAAAACCTTTTAAACACTAGTGGGAGAATCGATTATAATTTGTCCAATTAATAATTATTAACCTCCACCCGCTGCCTAATTACCATTTTTTAAAGTTTAAATACAAATTTTGTGTCCAGACCCATAAATTTAATTAGTTTGAGCCACGCTCAGTGCGGTCTGGAGGTCAGCAGCAAGCTTCTGGCCAACAGCTGCCAGAGTCAGGGCCACAGAGGGGCCACAAGCACACACACGGATGCCGAAACTTTGCCAAATTAGTTCAAAGTTCAAAAATGTTCCAGCCCAAGAAGGCAGCAGCTACAGCAACAGCTACAGCTACCGAGTGGGCTACAGGAGAAAAAAATTAGCAAACACCCAGTCAATTATTAAAAATAATTACTTTAGCCCAAGTTGCCACAGAGAAAATTTCTTATTTGTATACATATTTATATAATTTTTTGCTTGCCACAGTTTCCTCTCGGTTCTCTGGCTTAAGCAGAGTTTGTTTCGGACAGGAAGGAGCCATGAACTTTGCTGGTTGTATTGGCCAAGCAAACTTGGGTCTTGACTTTGCTTCCAGAACTTGTTTAACTTGAGAAAAATAAGCTTAAACTGGGAATACATCATTTGAATCATGTGCGAGTTAATATTTAAAATAATGATTGTAGTAGGTCCTTTTGGATTGCTCTGTTACTTTCTATTGCCTACTTTTGCGGTGCGGACAGAGTGTGGGGTTTTAAACCGAAATACCTAAAAACACAGACTGCCCTCCGGCCACACCCCCTCCATCGGATGCCCATTCCGGCAAAAAGGCAGCCAACTTACGCCATTTGTTATTTATAAAAGATTAAACCGCAAAAAAGTCAAAGGGAGAGCGTTGAGGGGGAGTGGAAACGAGAAATTCTGGCAAAGAGATGGGCAGGTACACTGAAAGTAGAGCCTATCTCAGTATTCCCATCCAACGTGTTGTGTTTTAAAAGCACTGGCCTCACTTTCCCAGTGTCGAAAAGCGTTTTATCTGTTCCATGTGCTGGCAAACCGCAAACGGCGAGGGCCAAAAAATAAGAAAGAGAAATTATAATAATATTTAACTAAATATGCCTAAAGTCGGGAGGCGGGAGCCTCCTTTATGTGTGGCTTTATTTATGGCCGCGTCCCTAATTGAATTGCAGTTTATTTGAGCCCGAGCTGGGAGCTACTTGGTCAAAATGGACAAAGGCCCAGGCCCGCCTGGCCACAATTTTTTAATTAACTTTCTGCGCGGCCGAAAGGTAATTTGAGCTTCTGAGAACGAGAGTGTGTTTGTGAGCCGGCCAAAATGATTTATACGAAACAATTATCAGTTTAAATGGCGTATTGAAATTTCTGCACAAAAGTTCCAGCCACTTTCTGTTCGGTTCTGTTTCCTTCCACCTGAATGAAAAGTGCCCTGCCAACGGGCCTTAATTTTATTATGCCGTCCTGGCTAACGAGATTAAAAAGTTTCGCCAACGCCTGTCACAGCTGTTGAAAAAGCGGGCTAAGGGGCTAGAGGGGCTAACTCTGCGTGAGTGTTAGCGATAGTTGCATCTGAGAGCTGCAAGCTGGGTTGCATTAGCTGTGAAAGGGGGAAAACTTGTTGCTGCAGCGGAATGGCAACGACCATTAGGGAAAGTTCCCAAAGAGCCGGAGCCCGGGGACTTTCCAGGACGACCACAGCAATAAATCAAAGCTGAAATATGCAAACATCCCATACAAATCAAATGAAAGCTAAAGCCAAAGCAAATAAAAGACAAGCGCCAACCGAACTAATAGAAAACTCCCTCCCTTCCGCCGATGGAACCCAATTGGATTGCAACTGCCAAACCGAAACCAAAAACGAGGACAACAAAAAATTGGCATCGGGCGGCAAAAAACTGGGAGAATATATATGTATATGTATATTGGGGAAAGTAAAAACAAGAGCGGGCCATAAAAACGCCCACGCTGCGATGGTGGGCGTGGCTGGCAGCAATCGGCGTAAAAGGCAGCCAGCAGACTATTCCGGCCCTGGCAGTAAGCGGGATGAAGAAATCAATTTCGTTTGATATCATACTCGAATTAAATCGTTCCATAGGAGCTATGATTCCGTGAGCTTTTTCTAACCGGGCTTGGAAACTTTAATGTGTATTTTTTAAGAGAAGATAAACTATTATTTAGCTCATCTGGATTCAATAGCACTCTCCGTTTACACAAATCAATGAGCCAGCAAACAAGCGACATCAGTAAACTGATTCATTTTTAAATATGCCATTTATGGCATTATTTATTGATTGCCCTTTCTATCAATGGCCACTAATAGCAGTCCTCAAAGCGTCCAACATCAATTGCATCCGAAATGTAATGGCGACTAACTGCCAGGGAAACATTTGTGAAAAAAATCGCAACAAATATATGCTCACTGCGGTCAGCTAAAACATGCAAAGGGAATGTAGTGCTGTGCTGGGCGCCCCCCACAGTCCCCCACAGTGTTTATTTTTATGATACAATATTTAAGCCAAAGTTTTCATTTTATAAATATTCCGTGTATGCGTTTACACAAAATTAAATGCCATAAAATGCAGCCGACAGAGAGAAAGCGGATCAGATGGATCCGGGAAGGGACAGTGTTGAAGGGGCAAAGTTCTGGCCATCGAGAGAGGCAGCAACATATTTTAGCGACAAAACAATTAAAACTGCATGCTGAGCGAGCTGCAAGGGGCCACTCCCTTGTCCCAATCCCCAGGCAAGGGTGAAATGAGCAGTTTCCGTAGTGTTTCGAGGGGGTTACACTCAAAATAATGGATAGGAATAAAAAGTTCAAATCAATGCGTCAAAAGCTACTTCTTAACAAAGCTTCTTCGCCTGATAGCTACTAATTAAAATATTGGTTCTATTTATTCAATGAATTTAGTCGCCACCTTTTCCCAAAGTGCACTAAAGCAAGAACTGGTAGCTGCAGCTTTTGGCGAGGAGTGTCACGTTTGCGAGCCATAAATTTCGCATTATTGCGCGCGTATCCGTGCATAGATTTTCATGCACATTTGCTTAATAAAACCGTGACCCCCGTGCCGCGCCGTAGTCCGACGACCTCCCCAAATCCGCACCAAAGCAAAACAGAAAAAACAGCAGAAAATCATATGGAAAAAAAAGTGTAAATCAAAAGAGCGCCAGCGCCAGCGAGGCAACAAAAACAAAATTTTGATGGCCCACATGGCGTATGCTTAACCACATCCGACTACACACTTCCGCGCATTTGGCGCTGGCCCTGAAAACCGCCACCGCTCTGGATTGTTAACAAATGACTCGATGTGGTTGCCAAAAGGGTTGCCGGGGCTGTGGGCTGTGGGGTGTTTGTTTTTTGGGGTTAGCTAGGCGGATGCTCGCCTGATTGCATATACAAACCATATCTATAATGACTCATTTCGCATGCCCATTTATCTTCCCTCTCAGCGTGCATGCATGTATTTCCGTGTTTTTCGGGCGAAAGTATCGCATATAAATTTAACTTTAAATTTAACTTTAATTAGTCTGCAGAAGCTTCGATTTAGTGAGTTCAAAATTAAACCTTTTGCTTTTAGAACTTTTATTGTCTCTTTGATTTGGAGCTCTGGATAGTCTTGCTTTCTCGGCAATGTTGCAGCTAAAGCTGGTCAACGGTTTGAGTTGCAAATCACAATGGAGTGAGCTGCAATAGCAGAGCGAGAGTGCCTTTTGACTGCTCCATCTGCGGCATCTGTGGCATCTGCGGTCAAAAGGCGCCCATTAGTCGTCCGCCAAAAATGAAATCTATACGTGCGATGCCTTTAATTAGACGTGACTCCAATGCAAGCGGCCTGCCTTCCCTCTGTTCTGTCCCGCAATCAAATAAAGCAAGGCATCTGGTTCCCCGTTGGCTGAATTCATGGCACATGAGAGTTGAGTACTTCAAAGAGTTGGTTATCACATGGCCCAGGGCATTGGCGACTGTCCTGTCCCGCACGTTCACTTCCAAAAAAGAAAGGATAGAGAACATTTCCTCTCCTCTAAATTGAAAAATAGCACCTAAAAAGTAAGCACCTAAATAAAATGATTTGAGGCATCAGTTTCAAAAATCTATTCTATTGTAAACCATCAACTCTCTTTAACCTTTTCCCCAAGTGTATCGACTGCTACGTTTAATTGGAGCAAGTAGGCCGCCATCGGGCATTCCGCCCGGGCACCTAAGGGCCACGTTAGCTGTGCGACATAAACACAAACACGCACAAATCCCGATCTCGCCCGGTGTAGTGGTAGCTGCTCTATTGGCGCCACGTTTTCTTTATGCATTGCAGCTTCCATCGAAGGGCAGCAGTTGGGCTCCGGGCATCTATTAAGCCAAGGGCTCACTTCATTGGCACCAACAGAGGAAGAGTCCTGCCAGACAATCGATTGTGGACCTTAACCAGGTGACACCAGGTTGGCTCACATAGTCCTAAGAAATAGCTTGTCTTTCAATTAATTTTCTGCTTTGACAGGAGAAATTGAAACTTTTTTAGATCCGAGGTCTGCCTTTTGAAGATGTTTGCAAATCATTTTAGTTTTTAGGCAAATTGCATTCGACGACTCTTTTAAAGTAAACTTTAAAGCTGGCATGGCAATCGAGTTACCTACTTTGGGTCTAAAAAGTTTTCAATTCGACGCGCCGCCCTAATTTGCAACAAAAATTTATAGAATTTCAAAATTATTCTCGATTAAGAAAAGTTTTTGGGAAAATAGTTGAAGCATTTTTGCCCGAGGCAGGTAAAAAAGGTCTATAGACAGACCTGGCTACGAAAAATGGCTTAGAAATTTAAAATATTTTGCGTGGCCCGCAGCTAATAGTTCCCTAATGGCAGCAACTTTGTGCCACCCACAAGGTCAACTACATGTGCCAGATAACCCGATGTTCTCCAAAAAAATCTGCGCAAAAAGCAAACTTTTATGTTCTGTTGCTCGTTTTTCGAATGGAAAATGCTGACACTTGCAGTCGCGTCCAGCAATGGCTGCCAGCAACAATTTTGAGTTTATCACACGTGCCAAATTGTGCGGCCACCTCCTGCGGCGACAGGACGAGAAGAAGAAGTAGCACCAGCAGCAGCAGTCGCGACAGGAGCAGGACCCAGAGCGGGTAAACGTGCAGCGGTATACGTGAGCTTAAACTATCAGGCGAATCGCCCCCAAAAACTGTTGGCCGACTCTCAACTGCACTGTGAGGAATTATGCGTTTTAAAATGAGATATTGCCATTTAAGATTCAAATAGTTCACAGGGGTAACCTTTGAGGTGTAAACTAAGGACTTTGTAACTAAGGATTAAGAGTTAATGAATTTTATTAGAATTTTCTCAGTGCTCTGGCCAATTCCAACGCATTTCTAGTTTTGATTTATGCACCAGAGTTCAATGCAAAAAGTCAAGTTTTGCTTGGCCTGGTGTGGCCATAAAGAACATAATTTATGTCATTTCACTGATGGCTTTCCATGCGCTTAGGAGTTGAGTGCTTCGATGGGGTGATGGCCAGTGGCCACCCCCGGCGACTGTCCCTTCCCGGGACTGAATCTGGCAATTCAATTGTTGGGCCCAAAGCAGGCAGAAACCGAATTGACCGGAAATGCGCCTAATTGACTTGGTTTTCTTATACTATGCCACACTTTTTGTAGGGTTCCTCAAATGGGATATTTAAGTGCATTAGGCTAAGTCTTCACAATTATTATTACAATGGGCGATGACTTTGATTGAAATGATCTTTCAGTTGCGATACTCTACTTTGAAAGACTGCTAAAAAATTGATAGTAATATTAAGAAAAGGAGAAAGTAATACTCAAAAATCTCGTGAAAGAATTTATGAAACAACGCCAGGACTAGTCAGAATATTCTTTGTAAATATTATTATTATAGATACTTTCCTATAGAGCATTGTTCATTCCAGAGGAATTTTACATTTTTTCTCTTTCTCCGGCAGTTGAGTTCTTTTTGAAACGAGTTTCTACTATTGTTGTTGGCTTTTTATTTAGCCATTTTCATTGTTATGCGATTTTGTGGGCCATATTATTGTTACGGTTGCCGCTTGACGGGTTGCCCTAGCCATACGCCCTCTGCCCATGCCTGGCTGGCGTCTTTGGCTGCCATCTCCGTCGCCCATCTTCGTTTATGTAATTTAATTCAATGTACCGTTTCAAATTGAATCTGTGAAAAGCTGCGCAAAGAAAAATAAGCTCCGCAACGACGGACTAACGGAAATTTCCATTAGCCGGGCAAAAAAGCAAAATATCACAAAAGCCAAAATCCCGAGATGGAGCTGGAATACAGGTGCGGTCGAACTTCTTCCCCTGACATCCGATTTAATTGAGCAACGTGCAGGATATATACGTATGCCAGATTTTCTTTGGCCGTCAATGGGGGGGAATACAAAAAAGTAGATACGTGTTTCGGATGGAGTGTCTTGGAAGCCTCAATAGACAATTTAACACTAATAACTTTCTAAATTTAAATTATTTGCTTACTGGGCCTTGCGTTCTTTATTGAGCTATATTAGCTGCTTTAGTGTCCTGCAAACAGTCGGGGGGCTATCATAAAACCCCCAAAATTACCCATTTTGGGAGAATCCGAACGCCAACGACCCACACACACGCTGGAAGCACTTAAAACTAAAACCGAACTCAAGGAAATTAATTGCAATAAACGTGGCGAAGAAGTTTTCGTTGAACGGAGAGGGTCGTTGGGGGCGGACGAGATACTGCCGGAACATGAGGAGCCAACAGGACGAGCAGGACGACTTGGCCGAAACTAATGAAGTGTCGCAATGGGATAATTAAGCTTTTAATCGCCGTGTCTGCCACGGTGTTAGTAGGTGGCGGCTAATTCCATCCGAGCTCGGGGCTTTGGCGCGAGCGTGCTAACGTTCTTAGTTCGGGAAGCGTAATTAGTGTTTTATGATCGATTTGTGTTCACACATAAAACCATAATTCAATTTTCCGGCACTTTAAAATGTGAAATGGGTGGGCTGGATTGGTGAGGCTTTGCCATCTTTTCGGTCTCAAGGAACTTGTCTAGATGGATGCGTGTATAAGTTTTTGCGGCAAGATGGGGGACGAGGCCAAAAGAGCCAAGTTAAACAGTTGGCCAAACAAACAGGCAACCAAAATACACAAACACTGACACAGCCAAACACGCTCGGAGATTTCCGAGCGACTGGAGCAGGAACAACAACTTTGAACAAGACCCCAGAATCGAGAATCAGGATCCTGGGACAGGGAATCTCTCTTGGCAAAAGATAAACAGCAGTTAGGTGGGCGGATGTACTTTGCAGGGGGAGGGATAATCCAAGAACAGGGGGAAGCCGCCGTGCAGAAATAGCAGAAGCCACAGCTTTGAGGCTGTTAATCCTTTGAATCTAATCGGAGGGACAAGCCAAGCGAGGTTGGAAATCAAGGAAAGAACAGGACTTACCCCAACAGTGATACTAACTTAGTTCCTAAAATCATTTTATTTGAAACATTTATTGAATATCTACAGTTTGTCATTAATAAATTAGCCAAAAGGCTTTGCCCCAGAGGTGATTCAATATTTTCCCCGACAAATGCAACCCATAATAAATCTTATACCTTCATCAGAGCCAAAAATCAGCCGTCTTTTGGCCACAAACACTACTTGTGCCTACAAAAACACGGCCAACGGTGCAGGCTTGCTTGAAGGACATTAAGCTGAATGTTTTGTTTGGCTTAACATTGAAATGTTGATATAAATTAATTAGCCCCAAAAAGGTCAGCTGACAGTGGGTCCTGCGACTGTTGAAATATTTGGTGAGCACCAACACATGGCCTAAGCACACACATCCGGCCAGAATCTGTAGTTTCTGTTGAAGAACTTTCTCAGTGACCCAAATCAAAATTAATAGAGCTGAAGTTTTTAACAATTTTCGCAAATTTTCACCAAAAATGTAACTCATGCCTTGGGAGTAATTGAATGTGAGCCGAAAAGCAAATTCACTTTTAATTGTTATTTTAATGGATAGTAATGTATTTTATTCCTCAGTTTGAGCTCACATTGATTTATTTAGAAAATGATTATTTTTCGTTTTGCTAGATATCTTCAGTCTATTTACATTCTTTCATCTTTAACATAGAAACCAATGCAATCCAAGAAAAACATGTAAGTAAATCAACAATTTTAGGACAGATTAGTAACAGATTGCAAGAAGTTGTTTTCATTTAAGATATTCAGCAAAATAAAATTTAGAAAATTGTGTTTTATACATATCTTTATACCCTTGTTTGTATAACTTTATTTCTGGTTTGTTGTTCAATGTTTTATATCCTTTTTTAGAGTGTACTATGTGCATATATGTATATGTTTATACTTTTGCAGAGGGTATTATAATTTACAAAAATGGTCAAAAGAGTGCAACGCAGTGAAGAATATATATACTCCGACCCTGTAAAGTATATATATCCGAATCACCTCCTAAGTTAATATAAGCATGTCCGGCTGCCTGTCTTTTTCTACTCAAACTAGTCTCTAAGTTTAAAAGATATCTATTTGAAATTTTGCACACACCCTTCTTTTCTTTGCCCGCAGTATATAAGTCGGAACGGCCTGTATGGGACGACTTTATTCTAACACAAAAACACAAAAATGTATCATTTGTATCAGGATTTTAATGCAGAGTGATGGGAAATCGATGCAGAAATCGTTCTCCGCTTGAGAATCGGATCAGGATTGGGGAAGATATAGCCAGCACTGTGAAACCTATAGGGGAAAACCACATTCTTTGGAGATCCCATCACTAGAAATGGACAACAAATTTAAAAAATATTTTGTTTCAGGATTTGTTGTCTTAGAAATCGTTTAATGTACTCCGCTTGAGAATAAAAATAGTAAACTCAAATAAATTGGTTTTATAATAAAATTCTAGTGAGAATCGGCCTAATATGTGCGATACTTGCGTTAAATATACGATATTAACCGCAACGGTATTTTTAGCTTTCCTTTCTTGTTTTTGAACATTTTTAAGTAAAAAATTATAAATTTACCCTACTAGTTTTGAGGCGTCTTGAAGCCATTTTTAAAATTTCATTGGATGGGTAATTTTAAAAAAGTCGTGTTCACATGTTTTAAAAAAGAACACGTTTGTACTTTAAAATGCATAGTTCTTGATGACAACAGAGCTGCTCTACGCTTTTCTTTTCAAAAGTAAATATTATAAGCTAATAGTGGAATTTATTTATTATCGGGCCCGCTAGCTGCAGGCCCTATCAAAAAATTGAGTATAGACTCATTAGTGTATCCCTGTCCACGGAAATCTTTAGTAAAAGGCGAAAGATTTATTCGACAACTGAAGAGAAACCAGAGTGATTCAATACCACAAATAAATGTCCTTATAAGGTTCCGGGTAGTCAGAACTAGTTGGGAATTGTAAGAGGGTATTATAATTTTGGTCAAAAGTGTGCCACACAGTGAAGAGACATCTCGGACCTTATAAATTATGTATATTCATGTTCAGGATCACCTCCTGAGTTGATACCATCATGTTCGTCTGTCTGTTCGTCTGTCTGTTTCTACTCTATCTAGTCTCTTATTTTAAAAGCTATCGACTTGAAAAATTGCATACACCCTTATTTCCTTTGCAAGCAGTATACAATAGGGGAATCAATCCAGAAATCGTTTAAGGTACTCCGCTTGACAATCGGATGAGAATTGGGGAAGATAAAGTCATCACTGTGGGCCCTATAGGGGAAAACCCCATTTTCAGCGGATCCTATCACAAAAAATGGACAAAAGATCGAAAAAATATTTTGTCTCAGGATTTTGATGCAGAATCCATCCAAAAATCGTTTAAGGCACTCCGCTTGACAATCGGATGGGAATTGGGGAAGATATAGTCATCACTGTGGGCCCTATAGGGAAAAACCCCATTTTCAGCGGATCCTCACGAAAAATGGGAAAAAAATCTAACAAATATTTTGTCTCAGGATTTTGATACAGAATGGTGGAGAATCCGACTAGAAATCGTTAAGGATACCCCGCTTGAAAATCGGATCCGGATTGGGGAAGACATAGCCATCAATGTGGACCCCATAGGGGAAAATTTCATTTTAAAGGGATCCCTCACGAAAAATGGACCAAAAATTTAAAAATATTTCGGCACAGGATTTTGATGCCGAATCGATACCGAAATCGTTTGAGAATCGGGTGAGAATTTGGGAAGATATAGGGACCATTGGGGAAGGGACTATAAGGACTATAGGGACTATATCCTATAGCTGCCATATAACTGAACTATCGGAAATGTTCCAACTTTCGTACGAAGATAGAAGGTTTTTAGTTCCCACAAATTATATTTTGGGCCATATCATCCGAGCTACCGAAATTCTTTAGGATCGGTCGACTATATCCTATATCTGCCAAATAACTGAACAATCGGAAAAAGTATTTGGTGAAAATACAAACTTTAGTTTTTTTGAAGAGAGGTGCTTGGGACTTTTTTTTATTAAGTTTTGTATTCTAATAAATTGGTTTTATAATAAAGTTGTAAGAAGGATTGGCGAAGGACAAGTATAACAAGGATTTGCGATAAATTTTAAATTTTAACCTTCAATATCAACTTCGGCTCCGTCTGAGGTTAGCTTTCTTTTTTTGTTTATTTTTTATTTTAATTTATATAACCTATTATACAGAAACGCATTTATAACAAAATAAAAGGGAGGAGTAACTAGCTACTGAGGCCATCGACTCATTATGCATATCTTTTCATTTGTTTCCTATGAAACCTATGTTTTATGAGGATTAGGTATTGTGGGCAATGGGATTGGATGGGCTGAATGACTAAAATGACTAAAAATTAAAAAAAAAGGTCTCAGGTGTTAATTGGGAATAATAGATTAAAGGTGGATCGATCGAAGAATCTTTTAAGAATTAGAAGAATAGTGGCAAAGTCACTGGATATCTTTGTAGGCCAGCATAGAACCTACGTCGTTTGATGTTATTTTACATGTTCTGTGCACTGATTATTATTATTAAATAGTTGATTTAAATTTCCTGCAAAAGATGTGGCAATTAGCCAATGTGGGGAGCAACGCTCTACAGTTCAGTCGCAGTTTGTACCCGCAGTTTGCACCCTTTTTTGAACCGGTTCTGAATAAACAAATTATAACTGATCAAATGGACCTTAATTTATGCAATTAAAACAGATTTTGGATGTATTATGTGAGCTCCATAGTCCCTTGGCTGAGCTCCTCCCGCCTCGCTTCGATTTCCAGCTGTGGGATTATTCAACGCGACCCGAGAGCTGCTGCCTTTGTTTGCCAAATGTGGCCAAATCAATTAAAAATTACGCATACGCACTGTAAATATTTGAACGGGCCTGCCGCCTATTTGCCCGCAAAAACGCAAAAACGCACACACGCGAATCCAAACATAAACACGTTGTTTCGCTTTCCAGGATTCTTTGCCACAGACAAGGGTCAGGCTGGGTCGCCATTAATAATGGGCCAGAGTACATTGAGAAAAATGAAATACTGGAAACAGTAATTACTCAGTAACAGCGACAATGCCAAAGTTAAAGGATTATAGTGTTTTCATTTCGATAGCCTGGCAGTGATGAAGATTGCATTAATTAACGAGAAACATGTCCCTTCATTTTCATTTTTTGCACTCGGAACCAACTGAAATGAATCTCGTCCCGTCTAGAAACTTTCTGTGGTGCAGGAATGTAAATGCCAGAAAAAATACTGGAAAGTATAAAAGTTTCGCAGCGGCAACAATCGTCGAAGGTGTGGGTGGGTCTGTGTGTGGGCGGGGGAGGTTGTTTGTTTGCTTAAATGTCACAACTTTTTCATGTCTGAGTCAAGCTGCAAGTGCATCTGCGACTGTGTCTATCCGTATCTATCTCACAAGGCTCTTTCTTTTCCCGCTCACGTCTACCCGCCGCCACTGACTCGCTTTCATTGCTGACACAAAAGTTAAAAGCAAATATGCCATGCGCTTGCCAAGCCAAGCCAAGCTTCGTGGCATGCAGCAAACATCAACAGCATTTTCCCGCTTTCCATGCAGAGCGGAAGCGGAAAACAAAAAAAACGACTCCTCCATCCAGCCTCTCCCCAAAAAACAAGCAAATGAAAATGGAAATTAGGCAGCTGCAAGTGCGGAACGACTGCAGATGCACTGTACAGCAATTTGGCTTAATTTCATGGTTCCATTTGTTCCATTGTTCTTAAATTAGGTCGATAAAGGATCAGAATTCTTTAAATGAGGAAAAGAGTCGAATAAATTGAATCGAAAATTATACCCGAGAGTCTGGGAGTTTTTGAAAATATTTAATATGTTAAACTTTAAAATGGAAAATAAACATTTAGACCATATTCCTGCAAGTTTCCCTATTTCTTAGGGCAACTGACTTTAACTGAAAATGAACTTGTGCATTTATCTTGACGCTCGGCGCCAGAGCCAGCAAGTTTGGCTGGCTGATTGCAGCCACCGAGCAACTCGCAGCGGGACAATGCCACCCCGTGGCAACGTGGGGCGGCCTGGAGGGGCCAACGAATGAATGGCAAAGTCTTGCAATATTTTCAGTGACATTTATATCTTGCCCGCCGTGCTTCACCTCCTCCAGCCGCCAGCCACGTCTCGGTGGCATTTAAAAATTTATGCAATAAAGTTTGTCCTGCATGTGTGTGAATACTTTTCAGACTTTGGGCCCAGAGATTTTCCGCACTTTGCCAGGGACAACTTTGATGAAGGTCAAGTTAAGCGAGAGAGTGAGCCGAGCCAAAGAAAAGTCTTCAAATTCCTTAATTATGCCGGGGAAAATGGAAATAGAAATGTGAAGTGGGCGTCGGACCGGGAGGACTTGGGTGGCTGACTGGTCATTTGGCTGGCCTGCCAAATAAATCAGCCAAGCACTTGACAGACGCACTGAAGTTACTAATTTAATTTACATTTTTAATTTATTTTTGCGCTCAGCTTTTCTTTCGTCCTGGTGGCCTCCATACCTTCCCTACCCGATTCTTTCTGCCGTCAAGTGAATAAGTAATGAATTTACAACTTCTCGGGAATTCTCAAATTAAAAACAATAACACAAATGGGAGTAAACCAAACAGTGACTGGCCCGCAGAACGGGAGCTGGAGCGAGGAGCTGGAACAGGTGCTGCTTTTGCATATAGATCCCAGCCAAATGACTAATTAAAAACGGTCGGGGGCGGGGCGCAGTACAGTTAGTCAGCAGAAACATAAAACAGGCAGGAACCGAACGCGAGGATATTGCATTCAGGAGTATCCCCAAATCATTTTCCATAGCTCTTTGGGCAGAGTCAGGAGGGATATTTTAAAAATTGTCCCGTTTCACTTTCAGAAATGGGGGAACTAACCTCCAAGGATCTTTAAGACCCCAGAGCACTTTAAGCAAGGACTTGGCATTCTTGTTTTCTTCGGTCTCTCTTGTTGCTGCACAATCATGGCTGTTGCATCCTCCTGCGTCCTTTCCCACCTCCTGGTCACTGTCATTTGCACCTCTTACACTTTACACTTGCAAAAATGTCGGCCACAGAGCTTCATGCATATGCAAATTGCATTTGGCCGGCACTTTGGCTTGGATTGCGCCCCCCGACTCTGTCGCACTCGCCTCTTTTTAACAGCGCCCCACCGCAGCTTACCCATGTCCGAGATGCAGCCGAGATTGAGGCCGGAGTCCACCTGACTTGATCGGTGCAAGTGCAAGGACACATGCCCTGCCATTCAGTTGTCTGTTCCCTCACACACTCACTGGGTAATGGGTTTTAGTTGGAGGGAATCCTTTACAGATTTCGTTTTCTTTGACGCTAATATGTAGCTTTTTCTAGCAAGATATATAAAGCACATGAAGTGGTGTACCTTATAAAATTATTTAACCATAGAAGAATTAGGCCTGCAGCACTTTCCCGGAACAATTTCCTTCCGACCCTCCAGTAAAAAGGGCAACTTGACCTTTACCTCTGCCATCCTGACGACAAAAAAGCTCTTTTCGGAAAACCAGACCTTTGATACAATCTCTGCCGTTTGATTGCAGCAAGCTCCACACAAAAACAATAGAAGCCCAAGCGCAAAGAAGGAAAAAGAGTGCGTAAAATCAGAAAGCGGAGCATAAAAATTAACTTTGTTAAAAAAGTACTGGAATTTTTCTGCTCAAATGTCCATTGGACGGCAAAAAGGTTTATGGCGGAAAAGGGAAAAGTTCGCGGCAAGAGTGGCGAAAAAGGCGGAAAAAAGTTGTCCAAAATGAAAATTAAACGATGCTTAAAATTACTTGTTCGTCAAACTCTTTACGCGGTCCTGGACTTCGCTTCTGTTTATTTTATTCCATTTTTGGAAATATATTTAGCCGGTTCTTAGAATTATTTAACCTTTAATTTTTAGCAAATATATAATTATTGCTTTTAGGGATCGCTGACTACTGACAAGTCTGACTAGAGCTTTTTAAAAAAATGGGTTATTTGGCTGGTTCTGTTTTCTCTCCATTGCCTTGGCTCGTCCCTATTTGCTTGTGTTAAATTAAATTTTTTAATTAAGAGACGATTCTGGGTTTGCTTTGGCGGCCTTAACTTTTTTTTCTGTTGGGTGTTATTTTATTGGGACCGGCGACATTAAAATGTTAATGAAGCCGCATTAACATATGACGGTCATAAAAAGGTATTAGCTTGGACAAACACACGGTGCCCCACACATTTGCGAGTGTGAGCTCATGCAGCTAGTGCACAAATGAGCGGGATGGGGAGGGGCAGGGACACACCTGAATTTAACGGCAACTACCCGCTGACCGCTTGATCCTGTGTGAGTCTTTCCTTTCCTGACTTTCCCGGCCCTGTCCTTTCTCAATCCTCTTGCCTTCATTCGACCTTATGCCGCATAATCCCCTCAAAAGTGCACTGAAAGAACTTCATATTAGATTGAGAAACATAAATATACAAATTTTTTGCTCAATTAAGTAAAAATAAAGTGTACGCCATGTAATATCTCAATATATAAATTTTCCCTTTTCTCTTTTATATTTTTATTAGCCAAGCAATATTTTTCCCTCAGTGCAAAAATTCCCAGTGAATAAGACAACAAGGGAGTGACACTAGGGCCGGTCGAGCTTAGGGCTCGCACACATGCTGACAGACCCCACTTACCATCCAATGGTCTCCAAATGGCATAAAGTTGAAATAAAAGTTGACTGGCTGCGGCTGTGGCCGTTGCTGCTCCTGGCGCTCAATCCCGAATCTGTGGATGCTCCTGCTGGATATGCCACCTTGGAATTAGCATAACCATTGGCATTTTGTGTGATGTAGAACGAAGTGTTGTTGGCCCGGCCATGTCACCGCAATAGTTTCCATTCCACTCGCCTGTTTTAGGGATCAGCGTTGTCAGGACAACGATCAGGTCGGGTACATTCCAAACGGTCGAATAGATATTTGAGGAAAAAAAATCACTTTAAATGGGGAGTAGAAATCATTTGAGGAATTACAAGGGATTAAAAGGAACTATAAAAATAAAATAAAACTATAAAATTAAAGAATTAGCATCTGTCAAAGGGGGATTATCACTTAGAGATGCACTGAAAAGTAATAAATTGTTATAAAATATTGGAAATTAATTTATATTCTTTATTACGGATACTTGCATTCAAATCTCAGGACTGTGGCTCGGATTGTACTATGTACTTTGATGTCCTGGCCTGAAAAGTTCATTTGTGGCTCGTCCTAAGCCGAAAAATGCCTCACATATTTGTTGCCCCAGTGCCAGGCTCTAGTAGCACCATCAAAGGAATGCGGTAGTAAAAATTTACTTTATTTTTCGCTCTCACTCACATGTATATTATACGCACATAAATTTCGCTGGCCCGGCAGAGCTTACATTTTTATGCATGGGAAAACGGCGGGCCAAAACGCCGCTAATAAGTTGGCCCAGAACGGGAGAACTGGAATGGGAGCGGGAACAAAGCCCCAGCGGACGAGCAGTATTCCATCCAGAACTATTCCCCATATCGTACCTCGGCGCGTTCCCATCGTTTTTGCACACATTTCACGCATTTTGATATGCAAACAAAATGCACTGAATAAAGCAGCCGCACATGGCACAAAAGGTGGGCCAACAAAAGCGCGGCTAAAAAAGGAGAAAATTAAGCCAAAAGTAAAAAATGTACCGCGAACGAATGGTAAAAACCGTCGAAATTTGCACTTGAACACAAAGAAGCAATTTAACAAAAAGCAAATGGCAAATAGTAGTGAGTAAAAAACGGCAGTGAGAGAAAAGTCTAATCAGTATGAGATCCATTTAATAAAACCATTTAAATTCAGTGGTCTTTGATGGAAAAACAGTGCCTTTCATAGGGTTTATCATAAATATTATTACTTTGCGATTTTTGTAGCTGTGTCTGCAGGTGCAACAGTAATGCATGTGCTGCTCATGAATCGGGAATCCTTTCCAGGCTTCTCTCTCTATCTCCGGGCTGTTTATTAAAAGTATAAACAAAAGCCCTCTCCCACGGAGCAACAAAAGGCAGGACTCGGCTTGTGTTGTTACTTTTTAGTGCAAGCTGCATAATTTATAAATGTGTTGCCCGCCCTGACGGATGGATGTTGGGATGTAGGGATATGCAAATATTGTGAGACTACTTAGCAGGAGCTTCTGCTCTAGGATCTCGCAAAGTCCTTGTTGACTTCAACCCCCAAAAACAATCAGTTCTCTTTATTTAAAGACCACTATGTAGTTGGTAGCACACGCGGTTGTCAACCCACGGAAAACTATGAAAAATAACAATAAGTGGAGAGTACGATGTACCAGGAAAAACAATAACAAACAATATTTTGCAATAAACAAGCAAAATCAATTTTCGTTACTAGAACAGGCAATCAAAGTAACACGAACACGCGACCCGGACACGCCCCTCCTTCTCGGCGACAACTAGTATTAGCTCCGCGCAGTGTCCTCGCCGTTCCATCTCCCTCGGTTTCACCTTCAACTAAGGTCCCTATTTTCCTCTTTGGGTTACACACACCTTTTGGTCGGGTCATTTGATGCACGTTGCTGTTACTGTAGCTTGAGGGGAGCAGGAGCCGGGGCAGGTACAATTTTCTCCAGAGCACGCTCCTGACAGAATTGGCCATTTGAGAATAAGCCACTTCGATCAACTGATGAAGGGCTCACACACTTGTTGCCAATTTCGCCTCTTTTTATTCCAGCTATATTCTTGCTCATCCGCTTTTCAGCTTTTCCATTTTCCTTCTACTCATTAGCCCGGCGAATTCATTAAAAAAGCACTGACAACTGGCAGATTCAAATAATAATAAAAAAAAGTGTCGCGGGAGGCAAAGCCAAAAGCCAAGTGACACAGAAGCGACGGCAACAAATTAAAAGCCATAAAAGACATCAAATTATGTGACGCACTCTTGGGTGTTGCCACAAACGGATGCGTGGGGCACAGGGACGTCGGCCAGGAGGCTAGGGCGCCGAAGGCCGAGCCAAGGCAGCCTATTTGTTAACCCCAGCGTGCCGGCAAACAAAGTTTTTCAATTTCAGACGCATAATAAGGCGGCACGAGGGATAGGAGGCAAAAAATATGAGTGGGAGTGGGTAAGGCGGAAGCGAAACGGAAACACTCGAATCCCTTTCTCACATTCTGCTACTCTTCCTAGGAATTTTTAAATAAAAATATTGCCTTCATATTCCTAATCCTTTCTTAAACTCAAATACTTGTAGAAAAGTAAAATTAAATAATTGATAATTTTCTGGCGAATGTTTCCAAGAACACATATGAATCTCATAGATACTTTTTAGAAGAGTAACTCAATAGAAAGAGAAAGCAATCAGACTGAGAAAAGAGATAGAAAGAGTGGTACAAGGGCAGAGCACCTCCGTACTCGTCGTTGGAGGTGTCTCGGAGGAAAATGAAATTATGAATGTGCGTTGCCAACAACCGCACCCCAGACACCTACGCAGACCAACCTCATCTGGCATCCCACCCCCCGTAATAACCCCCTGAGCCCCACCACCCGCATGTCCCTGTGTGCTCATTTTTCTGTCAAGGTGTCATAAATGACGCGACGTTGGCGGCACCGCCATCGCCATTGCCGTGGCATGCGTGTAAGTAAAATAAATGAGGCTCGGCACAATGGCGGTGGCGGCCGGCGAAGGGGTGGCCTACCAGGTGAAACAAAAGCCAAATGAATGACACAAGCCACAGAGCAACAGTTCCAAAAAGAGCTCACCATATAATATAAGTAGACCCCGACAATACCCTAGGAATACCCACAAGTCATCAAGAAATAAGGGATAAAGATCCATTATTTCCAGAAATTGTTCTTATTGATAAGCAATATTTAATTAATTTGATTAGCAGCTTTGTCTTCTTTTAGCAACGCCTCTCCCTGGGTATGAGTATCAGGCATAAAGACAAAGGTCACGGCGTACAGCCACTTTATTTATGACATTATTTGCATACGCTCAAATAAACGACTGGCATTTCTCAATCCAAAAATAAATGCGTAAGTAAATTTAATTAATAAGATTTTTGGCAGACGGGGGCGTGACAGGTTCGTGGCACTTATTTTTAAACCACAATAGAAGACGATTAGCCAGATTAAATGAATAAACTCGTTAAAGGCGGAGAATCAAAGCCAATACCAATCAAGAACATAATATTAACCTTTTACTTTGTTGGAAGCTCCTTGAAAATAGACTCTCCAAACTATGCTCGGGAAGAAATCCATTTTAATGGCTGTGAAGCAGTCTCAGTAGGACCTCTACAAACGGAAATCTTTAACGGTGGCAACCATTATCCAATGACTTTTGTCAGATACTGAAAACAATTAGTGGAGTTCAAATGGAATTATATAAAATATTTAATATTTCGACTACTATCTTAACTATTTATAATTTATATTTATAATTTTATATATATTTATTTTTTTACAAAAATAATAATTCCCCAGTGTAGCTACTTTTCTTGCTCCCTTTTCAATTTGAAAGTCCGCGTCTTTGTTTTCATTGCGGCTGTCACTTTGGACACAGAGCCACGTTAATGGCAAGTGTAAAATGCTTTAAGCCAAGACCAGGACCTTCATCAGCGCCAGGACTCGGGACTCGCAGGAAGCAGACCAATGTGAAGAGCTTTCGGGAACAAAAAAAGAGTTTAATTAACACGAAAATGGTTTCAATTACATAAAATTACGTTTCTTTGCAGCGATGGAGACGGCGTTGTAGTTGCCCCTTCACCTCTCGCCTTGGCTATAGTTCTTCCGTCTCTTTTGTCCCAATGAGCATGAAGGGCGATGCAGGGGGCGTGGCTCAGTTGATTTGGGCAAGAAGATTTATTGGGCGTCAGTCGAGCAAATTAGTTGAAATTGTCAGTTAAGGGCAAGTCGGTAAAGTTGCGACTTGCGTTTTAGCGGGGAGTTTCGCGCTAAAGGACTCTTGCCTCTTATCGAGGAGAAGAATCTTGTGCATAACCACTTTAGTCCTTTAAGAATTATTCTATTTACAAGAGGATTACCTTTATTTATAATAGGAACGGCTAGTAATCATTGAAAAGCAAGAACTTATCACCTTTTACTTTAAAAGTTAAAGCTGTAATCTTCCAAAGCACTTAGTCTGACATTCTCAACTCCCATGCCTTATCTGAGGCATCCGGGTCGCGGTCCGTTCGCCATTATTGACACATTAATCAAACAATGGACAAGTACTTTCAATTTATTTTCCAACATCGCTTTAAAGCTCTTCCCGGCGCCGCGGAGGAGGGTCGAACACAGGGCCAAGCTGGCAGGCCGACATGCCGGACAAAAGTTCAGAGTGCTCCGCTTGACCTCGGCCTATGTCAGGGGGGAGGCCATGACTGTCATTCCTGCAGATTAGCCATCATTATAAATATTGACCAACTGGCTGGCGGACGGATGGCGAGCGGAATGAACTGCAGACACGAGCCGGGCTTCGACGCACTGCATACTACAAATTAGGTTGATTGCTCTGGGTCCAAGTACCTGCCACTTTTGCCGCTCCTGCCACGCCCCCTGTCAGCATTTCAATTAGGAACGGCCGGTGAGGTTGGGTGCATTTTTTACTTTTATTTAAACTGATTCGTCTGTTTTGATAGCAGAGCCCCTAGGACGAAGAAGTGTGCTTGCTCCTGCATATTTTAGCGCTATTTTCGTGGCATAACTCAAGGATATTTCACATCTCTGAGCGTGTGCAAAAATAGCAAGAAATGTCACATTCCTTTAGGTTGGCGGTCATAAATTTGCTTTGAGCCTTTTGTGGTAAAATCAAGGACCTTTTCATTTAAGCTTCTTTTGACTACTCATTTTCCATGCTCTCTATTTTAATTCTCAGAAGAGAAGTAGCATACTACTATTGTATATATATTTAGTTTAGTAGTAGTTTATTTTTATTAAATCGCTTACCTGTCCTTGTTGGCCTTATACCCCATCTTAGTTAGGGCATATTATGCTAATTTTCATTTACTTGACTTTTGTTTACCCTCGACAAAAATTTAACGCCACATATTTTTCACTCCAACATTCATCACGTGGCATTGCATTTCAGTTGGCATTTTCCGAGCACATAACACGCTCCACTCTCTCCTTTATTTCTGTCCTCCACCCATGCATGGCCATGCCACCCGCACACACACGGCAAACAGAAAACATTTAATGGAGGACTGCCCCAAAATGTAGGCAACTCTTTTTGCTTTTACATTCTAATCAGCTATTAAATTACATTTATTTACTGCACACACACGCACATTGTAGTCTCTGCTGGTTGTAGTTTAAATCATTGCGCTCTGACCTCGGGGGCGTGTGTAATTGATTTTGAATGACCACGCCCTCGCCTGAAGTTACGGTTGCCGCCCACTCGAGTTCAAATCCTGTTCAACAAGTTTTCATATCGAAGTGCTGTAATCGCATGAATATTGAACAATATTTACGTGTTTTTGCGTCGGAGTCTAGGTGTATTATTTACATCTAATAACTTATTAATGCTGCTGTAAGGTTTTTTATCCAAACGCTCCCCTTAATTATTCCACAATCTCAAAAAACTCGATTAATTATGAAAATTAACAATTAATTGGCAACATATTAAATTGTTTTCCCTCTAAGCTCTATCTGTCCGAAATAATTGGCATACCAGGACTACCTGCCATGGAGATGGCCCATGGAGTGACCAGGACAACACACGCACTTTTAGAATTTATGGAGGGTCTTGGGACGGAGGAAGCAAAAGTGTGGGCACAAATTCCTTGGCGCTTTGTTTCCCCGTTGGACATTCTCGTGGGCATTTAAATTTTGTGAAGCAGCCATAAATTATGCGCTTTATCAGCGATAAAAGTAAATACAGTTGTTGCTACAAACACGCCTATTGGGAGGCGGCTTTACCTGTCTTCACGCCCGCCCCACCTTTGGGGGAGTCCTCCCCAAGCCCCCCTGTAACGACTCTGCCCGCCCTGCCGCGCGGCAATCTTTAGCTTTCCCCATTGGGTCAACTGTCCCTGGATTGCCTATATAAAAGAAAAAATAAGGACTTTTCGTGAAATGTATAAACTTTTAAATATCCTCGAACAGGAGAAGGACTCTCAATAGGCTCAAAAACTATAGCTGATAACTATATCTAGTTATGAAATTATTTCCCCTCCATTGTTATTTTGAAGGACCCTTGTTTCTAGGGTACGAGACCAACAGAGGCAAAAGAATAGCGACATGTAAATGAATAATTCAAAGTGTCCTGCAACGTTGTCCTGTGTCGAGCGTAATGCGTAAAGCACGCAAAAGATTACGCATACCAGAGCACCTGAGTGTGTATCTGTGTGCGTATCGGGGGCGGGGCGTGCCTACATGCCCGTGTGTGTGCGTGTGTAGTTAACGCTTTATCTGAGGGGTGCCAAACCAGAGACGCCGAGCCCCGTATTCCGTACACCGTACAAAAGCAAAAACAGCATGCGACAAATATTTAACATTGGCATATTTTTCACACACAGTTCCCTTCCATTTGGCTTGCTCCTCGCAGGACTCGCCCGCTCCCCTCGCCGGGCTTATGCATGTTTTATCTTGCCCACGTGGAATTTGCGTGCGTTTAAACGTTTTCGATAAGGTTTCGCTTTTAACCCGCAGACGAACCCCCTGCCCCCACGCACACACACTCAGAAGCCTTGACTGGTTTATGTCGCTCTGCGAAGGACTGCATCCCGGGGCTTGAGTGTGCGAGTGTGCGGCTGGCATATTTGTATATGCGTGTTAAGACCTCGGCTGATAAAAATGCCTTTGGTTAAACATTTTCACCCTTTGACCCCTTGGGGTAGGCATGCATAACATACGATCCCCAGTCGAACCGAACCGAGCCGACCTGAACCAAAGCGAAATATTTCCCTCGGCGGGGCAGGAGAGTGTTAAAGATTTTAAAAAGATTTCGCCGCATTTTATGGGCTTTCACGTCGGCAATCGCCACTGATTGGGCGGTCAGACCTTAAACTTTATTTTGCATCGCCATTCAACCTTAAAGTCGAGCAGTTAAAGTTGTTAAATGATTTTTGGGTCTATCTTAATTTAGCTCTTTATGCAGACTGTAAAAAGTACTCAGTTTATTAGTTTATGGGTTACATTTTTTGATTATAAACAGGCAATTCTTTCCATTTATTGTTTTAAATTTCTGCAAGTGCTCTGCCCGCGGGCATGACCATAAAACTCTTAAAGAAATGGTTATCGACATGCAGCGTCTGCGATGTATTTTTCATGCTACCGCACACAGTAATTCGTATCGCATATCAGGATCAGGGCTGGGTGGCTTCGGCTTCGTGTTATTAAACGCGGATTAAGTGGCAGGCCCGCAAACCAAGCAGAAGCCTGCGAAGCCACGCCAAAAAAACCGGCCAGACGACCCCGGCCAGACTCCATGGCTTGCATGTGCATAAATTATAATGCGACGCTTCCTGCCAAATACGCCCCTCTTTTCTGAATGGGATTGCCGGCTCCATCGTCATAGCCATCGCTGCAGCTATCCAGCTCCGACTCCATCTGCAGGCTCTGCTTATTTTTAGTCCAATTTATCGTTACTTTGTTTGGCACACAATTTTATGCTTAATATGTGTCGGCGGCACTCGCATATGGGACTTCACACAGCGAACAATATTTTCTGGTTATTTTTTAAACAAACAAGCCCCCATTCATCTGGCTGAGAACTTTCCACATTTTCAATGAGGGATGCCCTTTTCGGGTAACTGCAATCTAAACCCCGGGCTGGCCCAACAAGCTTGAAATTCAAATACCCAAAAAAATCGTAACCAAAATCGCATACAGAGAAAATTTTACAAGTGAGTTCATGTCTGCATCAATGCAGGCTGGAGGTCCTGGCGTGTTCCTGTTCCGTTCGTTTTTCGGCCTGGTCACGGCTCTCCCATGGAAGCACATGCAATATTTAAATTGCAGTCATGGTCGTAGCTACTCCGTATCCATAACCGTATCTTGTATCTGCCACCCATCCATACATCCATACGTCCATATATCCCTGCCAGTATCGCTTGTTCCGTTCGTTGACATGGCCCACGGCCCTGGCATTGATCGGAGGAGGCCAGGACACCAGAACACCCGACTGTGCAAAGTCACAATTGCATAAATTTGCCACCAACTTTGCATTTATCATAAGGTTGAAAGAAAAGTGGAGGAGGCTGTCATCCGCACAGGATACTCTCGAAACAAGAAACCTTTATTTTGGGGGATTGCCCTTCAAGGCTTGATTTTTTCTAAGCACTCTCTATTTGCATAAACATTAAAATTAAATTTTTCGCAAGAGTCCTTGCGGCTTTTTAAAAGCAATTCAGAGAAAATGAAAAGCCAATAATATAATCAATAAGCAAATACAAACATGTCAAGAGCTGGAAACCTTTTCACTTCGAAAGCTTGCACCTCAACGGGCAGACTGGAAACACATTTAATTTACAAGGGACTGGGGACGGACAGGACATCAGCAAACCCTTCAGTGGTTAAACAATGGAATCCAGCTACTGCAGTTGCATAAATTTCGATTCCATTTCTGGCCCTCCGCCCCAGCCTCAGCCCCTTGCCAGTTGCATGTCACAAGCGCTAAAACAACATGCACTTAAAAAAGCCAGAAATGGCTCCGCCACTGCCCCCTCAACCACACCCTTTCAACTCTAATAGCTTATGTGTGCCAGTGTGTGTCCCTGCCTGTCTGCCAGTGTCGTTTTTGTTGAGAAAATAAACAAAATGCTTGTTGATATTTTGTGGCAGCCAATGAAGCAAACAACTTTCTGTCCATCCGTTTGTCTTCTGTGTCCATAGCATCCGTTGGCCTGCAGCGAAATCGACAAAATCAACAAGACCCCGGTTCCGGAGTCGTAGTGGTGGTCCGGAAAGCGAGACAGAGTGCTTGCAGCCGGATCAGCCATCTCCTTCGCCCGATCTGGGAGCGAAGTGAATGCTGGCATTTGCAAACAATAACTGAAAATATGTGTGCCAATGGGTCGAGTCGGAAAAGAATCCGCAGCTCAATCCAGCTTGAATTCGAGCTGTGCGTGTAGCTATCAGATTTCAGTTGCTTAGGAGGCCCTCATCCCGAGAATACTTCGCGGGGGAATGCGCCATTAAAAAGTGTATCAAAGTAACCGAAAAGCAATCAAATCAAAGCAAGGTGTCCGATAACCAATTCATTGGAAAGTCAGAATTATTTAAAGTAAGATTTTAGGGACATGCCTGATTAAATTTAAATAAAATAAAATAGGCAGTAAAATAGCAAAGACTCTATAGTTAATACACATTAGGGCAAAAATAGGAAGGTCTTTCAATCCTCGGGGACTTCTAACCCACATCAAAGAGCGTATGTAAACCTCGAATCAGATTGACATTTTCCCCGGCTCATCCCTCGCCCAGTGACCGCCATTGTTGGCGACAGATTTTAGCCGCTTGTTAGTGGCTAACAGTGGCGTTCATAAATACCCCGTACACCCGGACACATAACCCATCGAATCCTTGTCACCTGCTGGGCTGCACCTTGAACCCAGCCTTCAACGGATATTTTTCTGGATAGAGGATTTGTGCCACCGTCACTGCCACCGCCACCGCTTTGGCAACAAAGCAACGTTTACGCTAGAAACCGCAGAGCCAGGATGAAATGAAGGTATAGCATACACATATCCCGGGCAAACCATATAAATAAACAAAGCTCTGGTGGCTCCTGCGTCCTGCGACCAGCGTCCTTCGTCCCTACGCACTTTGTCGTGGAGCGAGAACGAGAAACGAGAGGCAACTGTCGAAACTGTCAGGATGTCAAATAAGCGACAGTGGGTGGCAGACAGCAGGAAGTGCGGACCAACTGAAACAGAGTCAAGACCAGCAGGAGTATCTGAGCCCGGAGTGGGAAGAGAAGCAGGAGCAGGAACAGAACCAGGACCACCCTAGGCATATTTATTGGAAATCTGAAACAGCTCAAATGTCTACACTATTACAAAAAGAGGCTGACTTATAAACTATTCATTAAATTACTGAACTCTAAAGACATCTGTATACCTACTTCTCTTCTTAACTTCCCTTTATGTTTCACTTCTGTTGTAAAATTTCTCGCAGTGCATTATCCACCCAATTTGTGGGCAGCCACTCCTGACCATGTATCCATGTCCGGCATAAGGCACAAAGAATTTGTTACATGAAATTGTTAACGGGCTGTAGCCGGAGTCAGAGTCAGAGTCGGAACCGAAGCCGAAGCCAAGGCTGGAGAGCTGAAGCGGATGCCTCGACCCGACTGCGTTTGATGCCTTTTGCTGATATATGGCCAACCTTTGACATCCTTTAAACGAGCAACATGATGCTCTAGATTATGGCCAGGAGATTGCCTCGACCACTACCGACTCCCCTCACGACCGCCGCTCCGGGCCCTGGATTTCCCCCGGATTGTCTCACTTGGGCGATACGTCAATGTGACAGTTTGATAATTTATTTTGTTCAAATTTTGTTTTTGCTCCGCTTCGCTTCTGGGAAGGCGCTTAAATAAGTTATCAACGAGAGGACCGGCCATGTAAATGGCAGCACGTAAATGAATGAAATTATTTTGCAACAAATTAAGGCAAATTTATGCGTCAAGACAGGACAGTGCGAGCTGGTAGTGGGCGGGGAAGCGGAGCTCTTATTGTTTTTTGGTGGGGGCCGGATAGGAGGTGATATCTGGAAGCCTTGTAACAGGAAACACAATCCGCAAGCAAACAAACAAAAGCGAAAGCCGAACGGAACGAAGCGACACGATACGAAACGAAACCAACAAACAAACAAACAATGAAGACAAGTGAAAAGCGAAGAGTTTTCCTTCAGCGAAATCTGAGCAAGGCTTTGTGCAACAAAGTGGGAAACTCGGCTGCTCCCGGTTGCCCCTCAAATGGGGGCTAACCAGGCTCGCTTTGCAGTCGTCCACATCCCAGATATACATATATTCTTTTATTCCCTGCCTCGCTCGCCGAATCAAATGTCAATAGAGAGTACATTTCATTCAGTCGGGCGGGTGATGCCTTTTTCCATCCCGACCTCCGCCCACTTTGCAGCTCCCCGCGTTGTAGCTGTCACAGTGTTTGTTTGCGGATTTGAAGCTTTTTCCTCTTTGGCAACGCGTTTTTTTTTTCACCACGCCTGCTGCCCTACTTGAAGGGGTAAGCTGATTTTCCAAGGAGCTGTGCAACACCTTTGGGAAAATGTAAGACGTCTGGATGGTGACGATTTCCTGTCGAATATTAGCCATGAAGCTCGATTATCACATTGTTTGAAACTCTTCTTGACACTCGAGAGCATCCCATTATCGTATAGATCCCTCTCGGATCTCTAATCTGCTTTTTGGCCCTGATTCTGGTTTTATTTCCGGCCATCTCCTCGATGCTGTCCGCCCCTCTCAAGGCCCAACCCACGCAAACGCAGGCTCTTGCTTTGGTTTTTATTTGCACGGAAATGTATAATTTTTCCGAGTCAAATGTAAATACTTTTAGCGTATTTTTGTGGGTTTCATTGGGTAGCAGAGGGCCGGCCCGGGGGCGTGGCACATGCAAATGACACGCCTGATGCTGCGTAAATAATTTTAGCGCTCTCTCTTGGCATAAAATGCAAAATAAACATTTTATTTCAATGCTGCCTTGGCTCGGCTTGGTCTGGCGGATTCCTCCTCCGAATGTGGGTCAAATGGTGGCCCAACAGCCAGAGAAAATAAATAAATAAGAAAGCGCCGCTTTTATCCCGAAACCAGATGCCGAAAATACAGTTTAATTGTAAGTGTATGGCTTGCGGTTCCGTCTGAGTTTCCTGGAAATGTCACGTTTCAACAGCTCAATTTTCGGTTTCGCGATACTCGATACGCGATACCCGAAGAAAACTTTCCGATCCAATTAAATTGGCGCAGCCCAGGATCTCGATTTGACAATTTATGCATCCTTGTGAGACGTCGGTCGCATATTTATTCCCGTCGACGGCTAGACAATGACGCCTGCGGCCCAATAAATAACGCTCCCTTCTGACACAATCGAAATTGGCTGGCAAACAAATTCCTCCAGCGGAGATAAGGCCTGGGCCCCCAATTTTTATTCTGGTGCCGGGCCGCGGCAAAGGTCAAACACTTAACCCGCATTGTGGCACGCCAACAAGACCTGACATCAAATTATGGATTCGCAGGGAATCCTTTGGGATAATCTAAACGGATCTGAGGGCATGTCTGTTCAGGGCTATCACAAATTCAAATTAAAGTTGGAAATGAGAACATTTCTTAACGAACAAGCAGCCCTGACACGTGGTGTCAAAGCGAGATCCAGGGGGGGAGAATATCAGTAAGAACTTAGAACCACACCGATCAACACCCTCAACACAAACACTTTAATACCGACACAACAAAAAGTAAGATAAAAAGTCTCTTTAATCGTTTGATTTTTGGGAGACAAACCGAAAAAAACTAATTAACTAACTAATTAACTATTCTAACCGAGTATGACCACAAAAAAGGTTACTTTCGATCCGATTAGTTTCATGTACTCGAATGGGGGCGATGTGGACGAGGCGTCCAGGGACACCGCCTGCAGCAAGGCGAGCAAGCTGAGCAGTCACACCCTAAGGCAGAGGCTGACCCGTCAGGAGGCCAACCCGAAGATCAACTTCTTCGAGAGGGACTTCCCGGACAGCTCGGAGTGCTCCTCGGACGACTTCGACTTCCCGGAGACCCTGGTGGAGCGGGTTCATCGCCTGTATTTTACGCGCTTGCGGAAGCAGCACTACAATGAAGCCGCCAACCGGGCTCTAGCCAGGAAGTTGATTTGCGAGGAGTTCGGCAGCAAGCCGGTCAGCTCGAAGGAGAGCAAACAGGACGAAGAGGGGTTGTCTGAGCAGTCGATCTCGGAGTGTTCTGAGTGTCTTCCACACACTCCATCATCAGAGGACTCATACCCTACATTCCAGTACTTCAAAAGCCCAAGTGTGACGATGTCTGTAGACGATGCAATAGCGAAGGAGGAGCCGGAACCGGGATTTCACCCGTCGCATCGCTGTTTCAATAAGCTGATGGAACGGATAGTGGACACTAATACTGCTAACTCCAGTACTGTCACATATGCTGAGAATGTGCGAAAAATCTACTCGGGATCACTGACGCCCAATCGACCACTCTTTCGTCCACTCGATCTACCAAGCGCCCACGTCACTAGCTCGTTCACAAGCCCCCGGGTGTATGGTGACGACAACGCGATTGAGGACAGGACTGATGTGCACCAGGCCATGAAGCACTGGATGTCCGTGGAGGCCGAGACGGAGCCCGAGTCCGAGAAGCATTCCCATATTCTAGACAACGGCAAGCACTCGGAAGGCAAGCACTGGGAACACCTTAAAAGAAGGGAGAAAACTGGTCGCAGTGTCATTGGTCACAGCATCTCTAAGGAACAAATGTGGCTCGACTGAAACTATATAATATTATTCAAAGCATTTAAATAAACTAAAAAGTATATGAAGACACTTATCCATTCGGCTTTATCCTGATTGTCCTTCCGTTATCCTACAAATGGTTTCCCCCATTTATACACTTTTTAATGAGAAGTCCTGCAGCCACCTTTTCCTGCAAATAGAAACTGTATCTTCATTTCAATTTAGACACCCAATAACCGTAATCACCTCTGATATCAAATGGCTCCATAAGAAGGATACTAAAGGCTTAGATGGCAAAAATAGTTTCCTCAACCCAAAACACCGCACAATTATTTCGGCCATTAAGGACCCAAGCTAACCCACACATATGGAAGCCTGAATGCGAGGCTGAGAGGCCTGCAAAATGAAAACCAAGAGAGCTAAAAGGGTAATGAGACATTTCGAGTCGCCCTACAAAAAAAAAAAAAACAGACCATAAACTTGCCTATTAGTAGGCTCTTCGTCTAAACTTCAAAGTTATTTTTCAAAACAAAGTGATACTATTATCTTAGAATTACACAGACCTACAACAAACTATATTTTCACAGTACATATAAAGATAAACTGGTATATTACTCATTTTACAAACAAAAAGACTATCCCATTTTTAAGAGAATACCTACACGAGGATGTCTTCCAAGAAGTTATCCTTTGACCAGATGAACTTGGGCATGCCCGTCCACTCGGACCCATACGAGCTGCACTTCCATCCAAGTGATATTGGAAAATCAACTGCTGATGAAGTAGTAAGAGCCTTTGCAGTGAACGACGAAGATCTGAAGAAGAAGCTCCGCAAGGAGGCGCTCCAGAGTCTGCCCGACATCTTTGTTAAAAGCCCGGAAAGCTCAGACGAGTCTGACGACGTCGATTTTCCAGAGACCCTGGAGGAGAGGGCGCGCCGCCTCTCCTTCGCGCGGCGCCGGAAGCTGCACTACACGGAGTTCACGACCGTGGGGCTGGCCAGACGCCTAATTCGCGAGGAGCTTGCCAATCTCACAGAGAGCGTGGAGAGCGAGGACATACGGTTCGAGGCCGAGGTGTGCGACGAGGAGTGCCCGCCATGCGAGGAGTCGGAGGGTCCATTCCCAGTCATCCAGTACTTCCGCTCCACGCTTCTGTCGCATGTCTCGGACGATAGTATTGTGAAGGAGGAGCCGGAGCCCGGCTTCAATCCATCCCACTACTGCTTCGAGGCTTTGACCGGCACAAACAGACTCGTTCAAGAAGCGGACGGCGATGCCGGTGTACCGTCGCCCCGTAGTAGCCATTCAATACCCGTTTCCTTAGATACCCCTGCGGATCTGTTCCCCGCATTTGCTGTGATCCGGAAGTCTTCGCAGTCGGAGAGAGACAGTTCAGTGAAGCACACCCGAGTCATGGAAGGCAACAAGACCTTCGACCTCGTCATGAGGCAGATCCCAAAGAAGGTTGAATCGAGGCGAGCGAGCACAAGGTCTGACGTCAAGTCCAAGAAGTCGAAGCTAAAGGACAACGTGCTTAGGTCATCTTCGAGAGTCAATTCTATCGCACAACCGTAGACCCTAAAATCCAGGTGATAGACCCCCTGTGGTAGCGCGGCAGCAAACAAAATAAAAATCATTTTCAAGGGTAAAGAACCCACGAATTATTAAGTGTTTGTTCTTGTGGATATATAGATAAAATTTAAAAATTAAATTCGAAAGCCGCTAATGAATGGCTCTAGGGCTCGGCTATGCTTGACTTTTTCTAATTTTATGCTCCTCTTGGCCATGAAATGGAAATAAATATCAAGTCATATGATCTGCAGCGAAAATCCTCACTCGGCTAATGAGGACTTTGTTGTCTGAGCGGAATAATGCCATTCCCGAAATTGTCTAGACGTTCTCGGTTGCTTGAACCTCTCGTGTTTGTGTTTTTATGATGCAGTCCCAGCTGCCGGTTCAAGTTTCCAAGTTCAAAGTCAAAGTCAAAGCCAAGAGATTTGATTATAACGTTTAATTGCGGTTGGCTCCACACATGGAGCATGGAGCAATGATGTGGGCCTTCGCCAAATTCATATTAAATTAAATTAATGAACGCAAGCAAGGATTTTGTTACCCAAAAATGATTCTTTCCAGTGCCAAGACATGAATTACACAAAATATTTAAGGAGCTCTTTGCAATTGTTTCAGGCATCTAATTTCCGTAATTTTGTGTGCTTTTTTGTGGGTGGAAGCGAAAGTGACTCGTCATGCCGACGAATCAAGTCGAGTGGTCTGCAAGTGCCTCGTCCTAATCATCAACCAAACATTGTGGCCAGTCATCGTGACTTATGTCAACCCGATCAAGTGTGTCCTTGCTGTGAGTGTGTAGCATGTGTTTGTTTGCCCGGCAAGGATACAAAGCGATTGTTCTCCAAACAAGGAATTCGGAATTGTTTCAAGTACGAGCCCGGCTGCGCCGCACAATGGTCGAGCACAATTGAAATTTCGGGCAGTGGGTGGGTGCTTCGCCAGTCGGTAATGAAGGGTGGAATGTTTGCGGGGGACTTGCATCGAAGTAAATTACAAAAGGGGTCTAGTGAAGCACATGAGATAGTCCAAGACTAGGAGTTCCTTGAAAACAATACAAATTATCGGTCGTTGTGCCCATTTTCCAATCAAAACTATTCTGTCCAGGCCTGGGATTGATTGATCGATTGCCTGTTTGTTGTCTAAAGGACACTTGTCCTTTTTGGCCAAGCCACTGGAACGCGTGAACCTGTCAAAACGAGGGTTATCGCTGAAATCGGGCTCGGGATAAGCGCCACACACCCATAAAATATTACTTAAAGCCGGCAGTCACGTGCCATGAGTGTTGACCCCAAAGGAAACCAAAAATCATAACTCAATGTCGGGCTAACCAAGTGCAAAAGCACGAAATTAGTTTACACTTGAACCCCGGTCATCTGACCTGGCACTCTCACCTGGCCCACACCCACACCCTCCTCCCCCTTTTCGGATATATTTTCGCTGCAGTCGCAGTCTCAGTCGCAGTGGCATTCGTGTTCATGCATAAACAAAATGGCTGCTGCAACAACCGGAAACTGACAGCAAACGACATTTCCGATATGCATCATATGTCTGCTGCTGCCCCCTCTGCGCCTCGGCCGCTCTGTCACTCTCAAGGATGCGGGGGCGGCGGTGGCGAGTCAGCTACTTGGCATATTTCTGTCGTGTCATTGTTCCTTGTGCGTCTTTTTTGCAGCTGCTCGTGATCCGCCTCCCCTTCGTATCGCCCCTGCCACATGCCACCCCGTGCAACGCCACTGTCTGCCACTGTTAGCCTTGCAGGTGCAATTATGACGGCGGCATCGCATCGCTGGCACGGGCCTTGGCTGGCGCGGGAGGCAAAAAGCGAGAGGCGAAGGGGCATAGTACCCGCTCGCGTGTGTGTGTGAGTGTGGCAGTGTCAGCGACACATACACATTACATCATCAGGCAACTTTTTGCAACTGTCATAAAATGCCAGCAACAGCAAACAGAGAATGCCCCGTGGGTCATCAGTAAACGGCTGGGATACCCTTTTGCACAAATTCTGAAAAAATATTTCAGAATATTATGTTGCAATTTGAAGATATTCCAAGCAGTACAGTTTATAATATTTTACCCTAAAATAAATACTTTTCTGATAGAGTATTTTCCTGGCCATAAAAACAGAGTAGATACACCAAACAAGCTTGAAACAAATGAATGTTGAATGAATAAAAAACAGAAGCTAGAAGAGCAGGACATACCATTTCGAACTTCAGCTAAGGGCACAGTAAGGACACACATACAGTATCTTGACTGAAAAAATAAAGACAAAACAATCAAATGTTTAATATTTTAAATTAAAGGGAACGATACTTAAAGAAAAAGTTTAAGGACCAACTCCCATATGCTCTGGCATCGACCTTTTATTGATCGCTCACTGTATCGCTGTTGATTCTTTTCGTGCCTCCACTGTTTCTGTAGCTGCATTTCCGGCTGCTGCTCCTTCTGCTAAGCCGGAGTGCTAAATTCTTAAGCCACCTTGCTCCACCCCTGGCTGACTTCTCCGCCCACCCCTCGCCTTGTCATTTCTCTAATGAGCTGTGTGTGTGTGTGTTGCATTGTTGCTGACGTTTCAGCTGGCATATGATGCTTGTTAGTGAGTTTTTTCTCCCCGCTGTTCAGGGCTGCTGTCCTGGCCGTTTTGTTGTTTGTTTCCTGGCCTGGGCTGAAATATTTTCATGAGTTTTGACAGTAATGTGTCGCAATGTTTGTCACAGTGTCCTTTTTTTTCCTCTCTGCTCCAGCCAGGCGTCATCTAGCGCCGGAATGTCGGCCCAGTCATATGCATAGTTGGAGTAAAGGATATAGTGGGGAGGTCTCATTTTCAGTTTCGTCTTTAGCGTTTTAGATCTCATGAATGGTTCTTCACATTCCGATTATTGTTTAAAACTTGTACCTTTTAGGAAAGCGGGAACACTCCTCTAGCAGGATACGGAATTCAGGCCAAGAATCCAATGGGATAAGGGCCGTGATAGGGAGTGGGGATTACTGGAGTCCCGTCGCCCGTCGCGAGTGTTTAAGCGTTGATTACACTTTCGTGTTTTGGCGTTGCTTGTCACTTGTCTCTTGTTCCTGTACAAGTTACTCGGCTCCATTGTTTTTCCGGCTGTTGTTGCTCTAGTTGCGGATAGTCGTAGTCGCAGTCGTAGTGCCACACAGTGTTGTTCATTTGCCACATCTGTCTGCATTTGCATGTTGTCTCTGCTCAACGAGACTGTTGACTTCGTCCTCTCCAGCCTCTACTTTTTTGTTCCATGGGCAGGAGGATGTTGCTGCATGTGTGGGCCTGCAGATCTTCCTATATGTGTATTACTTTTTTTTTTATATAGAAAGTGGACAAAAAATGTATTCCCCACCAATGCCAGGGGGCGATGCAGTGTATATCTGATATAAATAATTGCATTTTGTTATGTGCCAAATTAAAATGAAATGCCGTCATCATTTTTGATGGCATGTCAAATGTTGGGGCATTAAGTTTTCAACCAAACCGAACCGAACTCTCCCGACTGGGGATGACTGACTGACTGACTGGTGGGCCACAAATCTTGCGTCAGCGTCTGGTGTTGATTGCCACAATGGGCATTCTGCAGCCTAGCCTATCCCGCCACACACCCACACAACACACACACACCCAGCAATGGCCCATAAACACCCAGAAAGAGAACCAGAAAGAGAGAAACAGTCGTAACAAGCGATATTTCATGTACATGCCATATATCAATGTCACTTTACTTTGGCAAACAGTTTCAGTTAATACACAATCAATGTACCAATGTGTTATCAATAATAAATTGCTGGCGATTTATCAGTCAATGCAGCAAAAGCAACAACCTCAATGGCGAAAACAGGAGCCACAGGAAGAGTACCACTTATAGTACCCGGCAACAAACAACGCTTGCTGGCCAAAGTCTTAACTTGCCGGAGAGAAATGTTTCCCACACTCCTTCCTATGCGAACTCTAATACACCTTACACAAAGGATAATATTGTCCTCAAGTCAGCCACTCGCTAATCGTAATTATTTTTAAAAAAAATTGTGTTTATTTTTCATTATTTTATATTTTGAACATCCGCCTTTATGCTATCATCTACTCCCTCCGAGACATTCTATTCTCCTAACGCCTGAAAGGGTAAACGTGGAATTGGGGAGGAAAACTTTTAAATCCGCCCTCCCCTGTCTCTTAACCGCTGGCCGCACACGAAAGTCAAACATAAATCGCTCCCGCCCACCCCAACTCCTAGGCCAGGGCCGGCTCCTCGTCCTTTTCACTTTTTGTGAAAATTATAGCTTTGCGTGCAGGTCCAGAGAAACAAATTTCTGCCTTAAAATTGTTTAAAACAGTAGTCAAACTGTTGGCAAAGATCGCATTATAATCTCTCCACAATTATAAATCAGATGGTTATCCTTATTCTGTTCTATATTTCTTTTCTCTCAGTGCACTTGTGTGTTTCTTTCGGTGTGTGCGTTTTGCAAGTTATGCGCAGCATGCAGAACTATGCACGTGCTCGGTTGAAGTGTATAAATGTGCTAGTGGCGAATGGGTCCTGGGTCCTTGCCGGGCGGTGGGAAATCCCCTGGCACGCTCCCACTTCCATTCCGCCCGCCGCTTCCCTAGACTGCCGCCACGGACCTTCGACAATGCGAGTCATGCGGTGGACTCATATCGGATGACAATTAGGCCCTGGTCATCAATTCCAAGTGCACAAGCGATAAATCTTTGGTAATTTGTATCTGTGTGTGCGGTGCTCCATCTCTCGTTCTCTTTTCTCTTTTTCTCCGGAAAAGTGGCCGGGCGTATCCTGGCAGGTTAAGTGCCAGGACTTAAACTAATGTGGCTAACCAAAATTGAAAATTTTTTTACATGCACTGTAAGTGATTAAAATTAAGCTACAAGTTAAAACTAAGCCAAACACCCATCATCAGTTTCCATCCCGGCAATCCAAGTTGCAAAAATTCTGTGCATTTGGCAATGTCCTGGATGCATTATCTGTCTATTTACACACGGCCAGCCACAAGGCTTTAATTTAAATAATTAATAAATTATTATGCTGGTCCGACTGACTGACTGTGCTCCGCTGGGAGCGGATGTTGGCTAAAAGTTTCTCATTAAACAAATATTTTCACAGCAGTTAAAATTTATGTTGCCAGCCAGAGAGGCAAACATTGGATAAATATGTATGGGAAATTTATGCGACGGCGGGCCTGGCTGGGGGCTGGGAGTGAAGAGTTAGGTGAAAACTGCAGCAGAAGTAGTGCAGTGTAAACAGGAGGCGGGCCGGGCTTAGGACAAGGACATACCAAAGGACACACACACTCCCGCACATGGGAGACACATAATGCAAACATGTGACTTCCGCATGCGGTGCAAACACTTACGCACACTCCACCCCCTTTGCATTCATAAAGTTGCTCCCATAGTTGTTAACAACTCGAGCCAGTCTGTGGACGTCCTTGTGTCCTTTCCGACCGCTTGTAGCTGGTGTTGTTGGATCCCGCACCATACTGAGTTTGGGGTTAAAGCAGCATAATGTGAAATAACTTATTGCCCTTAAAATGTCATTTATGTCAACGGTAAGATAAGTTACGCATACGCACTGTGTGCGCCCGCTACCGCCCCCACCCATTAGCCCCACAGCGCTCGCTGGTCCGGCTGGAGCTGCCTTGTGTTGTTCTGTCTGCTTGGCAGGCTTCTGACAACAATTAAAGTCAACAGGAAATGTGACACATTTACTTTCGGTAATATTATATTTTCAATTATTTAGCATAAATGCATTACACGTCAAGAAGCCTGCTTCGGAGGGAGAGTCAGCTACCCGATACCCTGTACTTCTTACTTATACCAGTTTCTCCACAATATTTTATACGGAAGTAAGACTTTGCCACTGCCCTTTTTGGATCAACCATCCTTGGTTTGGCCCGTAATTTAACACATGTTTTGTGTTCTACCATTCGAAATATCCTGCGGCAATTGCCAAAAACTAATTAGCTGCCTTGTTGCAGCTTCGTTCAAATACATTCACAATAACAAGATTTTCCGTTTCCCCCATCATGCTGTCTTCAGTTTTGAATTCAATGCATGTACCTACTATGTAAGGGAGCCCCTTGGTCAGGCCCAGATGAGCACAATAAACAATTTCATTCGAGTGTAACTTTTATGCCGGCAGTGTGCTTGCCTCACATTATTAATTCATTGACTCGCCTGGCATGTGTTCTGCCACTCCATTAAATGGCAGACAATAGTTTGCACTTTAAATTCGGAATGCAATAGCTAAACTCGTTGTTCTTCCCTGAAAATGAGATATATCATATTATTTTTTGGTCTCATTCATTCAGACCATGGCCCAATTAAGATAAGATCCACTTCGGTCACCAGTCCTTCTAGATACTTATCGTCCATTTAACCCAATGAATATGTAAACACGCATATCCAAAAACATTGTATGCCTAGCCGCGTTCATTTAAATATCCACACAAAATTAAACCAACAAACGAGTGGCGACCGAAATAAGGCAAACATTTGCCACGTATTTTGTCAAACCAGAAAATGGCCAAAAAATAAAATCGAGACACATTACCCACAATTAGGTGGGCTAGGAAAACTGTGGATAGATAGTGCCCGAACACATGTAAAATGCGGACAGGAAGCGGCCCTGATAGAGGCAATTAACAGCTCGACACGCCATATTTCCTTTATATGGAAAACAATATTTATTCTTGCCACGACAGAGGTTCTGCCACGTGAGCTGCGAGAAATGTTGTGTCCGTTACAACAAAGGACGAATTATAATATTATCATTATAGATACTTCCCTATTCAATGCACTGGGTGGCACAGATTCCTGCCGCTTGAATAGCAAATCTATTTTTTGAGTGTAGACCAGCCAAGCGGAAAGAACAAGGTGAGCCAATATAAATACAAAAAATTTGGACACATAATTAAAAATACAAAAGCATAAAGAGAGAAAGCAGAGGAAGCGGCTGGCTAATGGCTGTCGATGGCGATTAATTTATTGTTATTGCTTAGGTAAACAATAGACGGCATCAGTATCGGAATTAGAGACCCAGCACAGGGGGACGCTTTCGTATTATTAGTAAACCAAATGCGTAGCCATAAATTACCACTCAGAGCGATGCCCGAATGAATCTTGAGAGCAAAAACTCGGACCACAAAAGCAGATATGTAATGAAAATGCTTCGGACGGAGGACTTGAGGTCCTTGAGGAGACGGTCGAGCCAAGGATTGGTCAGACGTGCGTGGCGAAGCCGAAAGAAATACTCACAAATTTGCGGAACGAATTGATCGTGCGCTCGCATATTTTATTCTGTGAATATTCCCCTCCTTTCACTTCAATCAGGGCCGCAAAGGGCCCTTCTAATGCGTTTCCGTTTCCTTTGGCTTCGACCAGTAGGCGGCCAGTATTGAAAACTCGAAAAAGTTATAGTGTTCAGCGAAAATCAGTTCAAGTGGCAGCTCAAGTGATTCCTAATTATCCCAGGGTAATCTGGTTTCATTAAGTGTTGGCTTTCATGTAATTCATACCCAAACCATACAATAAACCTCAGCTCTGGACAATCCCTATAAATGTTAAACCTTTCTTGGAACTCTTTTCCTTTCGCCGAACAGCCAACAATCGCCTTAATGCGAGCTGGCTTTTAATGCTCCCTTTTGGGAAAAGCCATCTATTTCAGGAACGAACAAAGTTAGTTGAATTCCCCCCTTTCGGGTATGGAGTCGGTGTGTCCAAGGTGTTTTAATTAATTAGCTTTTTGTTTTCATGTTGGCGCTCTTTCTGGCTTGGCTTGCGCTTTCCTAAAGCACTCTTCTCTCTGGCCCTCGTCCTCCAGTTTGCAAATCGATTGCGTTTTTACGACAATGCGCGACTAATTTGTGTAAATTAAATTTATCGACCAGAAAATGCCACAGCAGCCCGCTTTCCGCCTTTCGCCGTCCGCTTCCGACTCCTTTCGCAGAGCCCACTCACTTAAATTAATCATACGCAGTGGGGTACCAACGCAATGCAGTCGAAATTTGGGTCAGTTTTCGTCTTTGTTTGGCGTTTTCCAGCTCGCTTTGGGTTTTTTGTTTTTGCTGGCGCTTTCCTTTTCGATTTCGATTTGGGTGCGTTAAGCATACGCAATGTGGTCCGGCTGCAATTGAGGCTGACCCGGGAGTGAGTCTAGTGGCCATGTTCCATGCCGCCATCCTCCCTGGCCCGATCTGGCCCCACTTCTGGCCTTTAATGGCCGAAACCGTAAACAGGCTACGCTTCGAAATGGCCTGCCAAGTGCCCACTAAAGCCAAACTTCTTTCCATTCTCACCTTGTGCCGGCCTGGCCCAATGCCAGTACGCCCAGCCCCTCCCCGCCACACCTCCCCCTAGACACTCATGCACTTTCATTAAGTTTAATTAAATTCTCACTTTGTAAATGTCAATGCACAAAAACACACACAACTACAGAAGAAGGTCTATCCACATGCCAGAAGATGGGTGGCTTTTGTGAAGCGGAGGCGAATATTTGATACTGAGCAGTGAATGAAGAAGGATAACCTGAGTAGTGGCTATAGGCTGCTTGCAAAGCTTCTATTTGTAGTGATTTGTTAGAGGATATCCCCGCTAGAAAAGTAATATTCCCCCTGATACCCTCTACTTTTACGCTGCGACAAGCTGAGCGAATTTATAGTCCTCGGGCATGGCGACAAAAATCTTTCGCCAAGCAGGCACAAATAACAACACGTTGTGGATTTTTTCAGTTTCGTACGTCCACCTTATATTTCTCCCGTTGTGCTTTATTTTCGGTTCATTTCGCAGACATTGTTGGCTTTTAATTTGGCCAGCACGCAAAGGCAACAAAAGGTAACGGCTAACGGCTTATTATGCAACAAAACTTTTCTATTTCCATTGGCACTCTGCTCTCATTCCGCAGCTCATCGGGGGCCCGGGCCAGGGCCGGGAGTTTTATTAATTCTTGCGCATTTTTCATGGGAAATTTCCCAGGCAGCCAAAGCCGAATAAATTCAAGTCAAAAATTCTGCCATAAACTTAACCATAAATAATTCAAAATAAACTTGAGCAGTGCCAGTACAAGTGTGAGTACAAGTGTGAGTGCGAGTGTGGCAGGATGTGTGTGAGTATTTTCGTGCTAGGATATTAACCCCAATTGCGCTTGGCACTTGTCGGCCTGCCCCGGGCTGTTTTCTTCCCTGTGTTCCTGCCCCAGTCATTGCTTCCTTCTCCCTTTTTTTTAAGTGTTTTCCTTAAGCGCCATAATCAGGCGCAGCGTGGCAGACAGAGAGAGGGGAGTATGGCGAATGAAAGAGCAGGGCAGAAAACACGCAAATATGCAAATATATGTGCCACATTCGTGTCTGTGTGGGCCTGTATCTGTGTCCGTGTGGAGTATAAATTTAGTGGAATGTTTGTGCTTCTTCAGAGTTGCTGGTTCCGCTTCTGCTGCTCCTTAAGCTGCTTAGAGGCCGCCGTGGGGCTAAGCAAACAACAAGCAGCGACTACAAGCAGGATACCCTCTGAACTATGGCGAAGGATTCCTCAGCTATCAGGTGGGGTTTGCAGATAAGGGTTTTAAAGTAGAGATGAAATACAATTCAGCCTTTTCCATGTCTCAGATAGGTCTTAACTCTTTTTTGGGTAATTAATATTCCTTGCAAAGGGCATCCTGCCTTCTCCTCTAGGCCAGATTAGCTCCAACTTCCTTGTTCAGCCTTTCTGCTTGATGTGCGCGCTTTTTTCTGGCCTTCTTGGCTTCAGTTTGGGTGTATTGTATTCTGTGTTGTATTTTTGGCCTATGCATGTTTAAAATTTTATGTTTGCCAATGTGTTTGGCATAAATGCGCGCCCCTCTCCGGCTTCCAAGAAGCCAACAAGAGTGGTGTGTGCGCGCGTGTGTCTGTTGTTGTCTAAGCAAATGTTTGGCACCATGTGGCATGCGGCAACATGCGCCTTGCATATAAATTCCCCACCAGCTGCCTGACAATTTTTCCAAAGAAGACTTGCCCCCGAAATCTTCTTTAAATTCCGTAGCTTCTTTCGGCAGCCGGCCCTGCCAGCTTTGATTTCTCTCACTTAATTTCTCCGGCATTGATTGGGGGTACTATAAGTGCCCGTAATTAAATTTGCCTAATTAATTTCGGCCAGAGCTTTGATATCGCTTGACTGATTCTGACCTACCCCCCAAACAATATCTCAAAACTGTCAACGCATTCTGACCAGCAAATGCCCGAATTATGATGTCAACTTTCGAGTCAACACACGGCTGAGGACACATTCGTACACTCATGTGAGAACGTGCACTCACATGAGTGTGCACGTTCATGTGCACCACGTCATGTGCACCAACCTTCCTGCCACCCAACCAACCACGATGAGGAGCAGCACCCACTCATGCAGCCATGCCACCCACGCACACGTTCATTAATCATTACCAAAAAGCTGTCCCCAGCGCGAACAAATTTCGTTCGGTATAATTGTCATGCATGTGGCATAAGTATCTAAGACGGCAGACAACAAACAGCGCCAGTAGGACGAAAAAATTATATTTCATTTCGTGTTAAATTGCGCATAAATACTTTTATTACGTGTGTGTATGAATGTGTGGGTATAGGGAGCGTGGTGTGCGGGTTGTGTGTCCTGGGGTGTAAGTTTTTGATGAGGGCAGTGACCCAGTTAAGTAGAGTCTCAGATTAGCTTTTATCCTTATTCTAAAGTATGAAAGGGATTTGATGAAATCTTGCAACACATTTTAGAATGCCAAGTAAAAAAAAAGTATACAATTACTTAAAAGCATATGTTATGATAATTTTAAGGATTAAGAAATATTTTTAAAAATCTAGCGGTGCAAAGAAAATTATATGAATTTTCTCCAACCTCAAACTATCATTCTTTAAAAAAATATCCGCAATGGGGTCTCGAATTTGCTAAATCGACTCCAAAATCGAGACTGACGTTGGTGCCGACCGTGGAGGAGGCCGAGGGAAATCGAGGGAACCGAAGCGAAACGAGAGCAAGCCCGAAGCCGAGAGAAAGGACTTTTGGGAACCGCTTTCTCTCGCACTTGCTCACTTTGTGCTCTGGAGAAGCTTTCAGCATCGGAAAATCGCCGAGTTGAAACAAGCGGCATTGAAACGCCACTCTCATATTATCGCGGCTTTCCGTGAATTATCCTTTTGCCAAAAACAAAAGTCACCTGGAGCCGCAACATTTCTGCAGTTTTACAGACAAAAAAATTGCCAATGTTATGTTGCAGTTTTTAATAAAATGTGGCACACAAAGCTTAAGTTTTTAAAAAATATTAGATCTACCTTTAGAAGACTATAAGTCATTTTATTTATATTATAGTTTAATACCATTTACATATTATATAAAACTATAAGCCTTTTTTTTAATTCGAAATAAATACTTTATATTTTTATTAATGGAGCTCAGACTTTTTTCGAGTGATCTTCTCGGCAGGTGACCAAGTTTTAGGTTTTTCTTTTCGTTGGGCGCTTGAAATATATTCACTTAATGCACGCCCGTGTCCGTTTTGCTTGATGCGCCACGTTCTCAGTTGGCTGTCCCTCCCCCTGGCCGACTCTATTTTTTTTATTGGCCCATGCCCCTGCCCCCACCGTGACTGGTGGGGTGTGTTTGTATTTGTGTGCTCTGCCGGTACCGTTAACGCGTGACTTCGAGTGCCCTTAATGCTGTAAATGAATATTTAATGTTAAAAGCACTTGTCGAAAATGCAGCAGTAACGATGCCAGTGCCAGTGGTAGCCTCAGCCGTAGGACCAAACACCAGAGAAACAACAACTGCAGTCCGGTTTGGATGACTGGGAGAAGCAAAGGGCCAAAACGGTGCGGGCTGGGGGATGTGGTGAGGGACGCGGACGGAGGGGCCTGTGTGCCGCTTCACTTAACGAGCAAGTTGATTTTAAATTGTTTTTGCAATTGGAGCATGCGATTAAATATAAATAGTTGCAGTCCGGGCTGGACTCCGGACCAACTTTAAAGGCCCTTTTGCAAATTAGCCTCAACTTTAACTGCTCCTCTTTTTGGCCAGCTGAATCTCAGTTTTTCGCAGGCCCGACTCGCCAGGCCAGCTGACATAAATAAAGTTGTGTAGGCCCAGAGTTCGGGGCTCGAAACGGCACACTACCAGAAATTCTCATGACTAGCACTGCGTATACGTAATATTTACCCTTTATGTTCAAAAAAATGCATAAATTTCATGTCAAATCTTCTCCCAAAATAAAGGACAAACAAATCCCTTAAATTTAAATGATTCCCCCATTCTTTTGTTAATTGTTTTAGCCCTCTATTCCTTATTCAGGCTGGAATATTTGAATTTCTTAGTGTACTTTTCCCACTTAACGTTGTCTGAGACAAATGTTTATAAACCGCTTAATTATTCACTTGGCCTTTTTCTCACCCTCCCCGGGCCGACTCTGCGCCTTTTCATACTTTTCTCTTGTTTAGACGGCAGTGCGTGAGTCAGTTACTGTCTTGTGCTGTTGGTGGCACGCAAAACAAATTGACACAAAGGCTCAGATTTTGCGGTGTTAAGTCGAGGCCGCATAAATCACGGCACTCTCGGGTTCACTGCCTGCTTGTTCTCCGTCTTCTGCGACTGCTGCTTAAGCAGTTCTGCTCTATATTTCATAATTTCCCTCCTCAAGCCGCCTCTCGGTCATGTCTTTTTCGGCTAATGAAAAATTCGCAGTGCTGAAAGGGCACTCATTTGGGCCCATATAAATAACACTGAAGGGAAATAGGCTGGGGAAAAGGGTGCAGGCTAAATAGCCCATTAAAGTTATCAGTTTGTTCAACGAAATGTTAGCCGTCCCTTTTCAGCGAAAAAGTATGCTATGAAATTTTTAGAACCTTACAAAGTGTGTGTTAGGAGACATGTTTAGTGAATTTCACAGTTTGTCTTAAGGACTTGAACCATTTTTTTCAAAGTCCATACAATTGTTAAATTTTTTTCTGGGAATTTAAATTTTTTACTCTTATATTTTTTATTGTGTAGCTAAAATAAACGCTATTTTCTTATCATTATCATGTGTAGCTTGATATTTTTATTGTTTGCTTTGTCCTGTCCTCTTTCACGTTCAGTCATTATCACAAACCTCAACATTTTAAGAACACTCCATTCTGCCTGGGGTCCTTCACTCCTAGTTGACCCGATTTTCAATTGCACATGCCATATCCATGTCAGGAATTGGCTGCATGGCGAGTGCAGCTTCTCAATGCTTTAACAACTCTCTTTTCATTTTTATTATAGCTTCCTAAAAACAACTTATTTCGCCCAAAAAGCGACTTGTATGTTTTTGTTTTAAAAAAGTTATGAACTGTGCGAACATAGCGTTAAAGTTTCACCGCAGAAGCAGCATCCAGTTAGTCATTGTGTGGTAGACTAAATATAAACTGCACTTCAAATGATGGGGCAACTTCTGTCTGCATTCGCTTCTGTGTGCGTTCCATTTTGCCTCGCTGTCAGCGCAATTGCTGTCATTGCACTTAACGCACTTGCGCCCATTCAGGGGCGGCGGCCAGGGGCTGGTGACAAAAATTGAGGCAAGGGGTTGGTGACTGGGGGACATCCTCATGCTGCATCCAGCAGCAACTGGCTGCAATTATGGCGTCTCAATGCGTTTTGTGCGTGGCTTTGGCAGTTAGCCTGGAAGCCTGCCGGTGCATATTTGCTGCGCTACCCGAGCTGAGAACAGAGTGAAAATGTACACCGGCGAAAAAAACTCTACTTAAGGTAATTAATTTAAAAATTAATTTGTTTATGATTTGTACATTTTTATTTAATAATGTCCTTGCGAATTTAATTGGAAATTATTTTGATGACGGTCCGTTTTTAGATAGTTAAGAACAGAAATCTCTTTTTGGAAATAATTGGGACTTTTACTTTAGTTTTCATTTACATAAATTAATATTTAAATACGACAAATTAATAAAGTTTCATTTCTTTTCAATCTACTTTAAGTTCCTAATCAATTTTTTTCTAAGAATCTCATCGTAGACAAATTTCGCGCCGTTTGCTCATCACTATTAGCACTCTTTCTAGTTGTCATATTATATCATGACAAAATTATAATTGATCAAAGTGCAGAGTGATGATCCTAATGATAATCCTAGTAATCCTAGTACAAGGTACTATTTTACTCACCGATTTGACTATGCTGAGCTGAATCCAAGTGATAATGTGGCAATAAGCTCAAGTTCATTACGCTCAGCAATTAATCATTTTTGGAGAAAGGCTGAGACGACTCGACGGCTTCTAAAAGAATATGTTTAAAGAATATAAACATCCATTTGCGCAGTGTATCTCACAAAAATTGCAGCATTTCTTGTAATATTTCTTTCTTTCCGTTGACGGAAGAAAGAAATTTTTTCAACAAAAACTGCGTAAAAGGCAATGCTAGAGATGGCCATTCCTGCAATAAATATTCTAATCGAAAGATTTAATATCGATATCGATCGCAAAGTGTTGAAAAGCGTTTGCTGCTATTTTTTGGGATTGAAGATATAAAGCTTTTACTTACGACGGAAAACAATGACCAATTAACAAAAGTTTTCTATGCTTTGAAACACCCTATTAAGGGGTTACGCCACCCTGACCGCGTGGAAACGGGACGGTTTTTCAGGAATTTCTTATGACTAAACTAGTTGAGATAGGATTTTTCCACTTTTATTTATATTCAATACAACTAATGAGCTTTATTAATTCTAAAAAAAAACTTGTTTTCAATTCAAAATGGCGGAGATATGAACATCGGCGATGATCGGTTTTTCCAGAGTGCTCCTTGATGGTGGGCATGATTCACGTGTCAATTTTCATCAGAAACAAGTAAACAAAATTTTTTTTTAAAAAGTGATAAATTTGGAACAGAGTGACGTAGCCGTTTTAGAAAAAAAAAAAAATTACGCAAATGAGAGCACTTCAAAAATTTACTCCATTTTTTTGGCGAAAAATTTTGTACTAAAAATTGCATAAAAAAATTTCTATCCATTGGATCGAAAAAAACCTACGTCACTCTGTGGAAAATCTATGTAAGAGGATGCGTTTAAATTTTCAAGTCAATCGGTTGAACAGTTTTTGCGTTATCATGCCCACCGTCTTGAAAAAAGTGGTTTCGAGAAAAACGCAAAAGAAGAATAAGAAGTGTATTAGTGCCCTCCTGCCGCGCCGACTTCAAATGAAGATAACTTCCATAATTATCAAGATATTGTCTTCGGGGATGTCTTAAAATACGCGTGAGAATATAGTCTTTTAAATTAAGTAAAAAACAAAAAATCGATTTTTTGAAAATTTCAGGGTGGCGTAACCCCTTAAGTTTCTTGTTCTTCCAATAATCCCGCTATCTCTAGTCTAGTCTCGACTGTCTGTGTGCATGCCCATATTGATCCTTCGTTCAGAAGGATCCTCGACTTTCAGAATCAGCAAGCGGCCAGCATTGCCATGTGAATTCATTAGAATTTCTGGAATGCCGGAAAAAGTTAAAAAGGAACGTAGTCGCCAGGCGGCTCTAAGCATATGCCCAATTATGCATCTTGTTCAGAGCTACAACTAACAGTCTCTGAATTCCATAAGATGATTATTTTTCAGAAAGAAGAGATTTAGAGATTATTTTTGGTTTAGACCAACTTTGATTTTGACCCGATGTAAGAGCTGAAAATCAAGCTGGGAAAAAAGAGATGCACAAGAATGTAAATAAATAAACCGATTGCGATTAGAATTATGGAGAATCGATTAGGTTCTTTTGGGTGTTGAAAAGGATTAAAGACAAACAATCATTGCTTTTAGTCTTTAAAAAAATATACATACATATAAGAATATATTATTTTTCTGTGCATATGAAAGAAAGAGGATGATAAAGGGAGGCAGCAGTGGCAGAGGGACAGTGGCGGACAAAAGCGTTTTGCTTAGACACAAAAGCTTTGAATGCCCTCGGGGCAGCCATTAGCCTAATAACGCCATGCACCAACACACAAGCCGACGCACTGACACGCACACTCGTCCACAAACACACAAGCCGCATATACCAGACTCCTCCACTTATGCTAGCAAAACTACTCATCAGGCACAGTGGAAAATAAAGCCCAAAAGTGGACAACCATTGTGTGATAGAGCCAGAACTATAAATACCTATTGACACGTTGATTGTTTATTTGTTAATATGATTCATATAGATATTTTTTATTTTGTATTACTTCAGTTTCTGCTTTTCATGGTTCCACTGCCGCGCATTGCGTTTCTGGGCGGCTGTCACGTGTGCAGCCCTGCCACAGTCCTGGCAACAACAACGACAACAATGCCACAATAGTTGCAACAAACAGTGGGCGACAGACATAGGACTGAGAGGAGACTGATATGGACAGACAGAGCGACAGCGTGATGAACGTCGCCCCAGCTTCGTTACAATTAACATAAATAATAGCCAAGTGGTCGCTTGCTGTCGTTGTTCTCGTTATGCTCTTTGTTGCTGATGTGGTTGTTGCAACTGTTACTGTTGTTGAAAAGTGGAAATATATTTTTCACTTTTCATTTCTAATTATGACGCCTGGGACATGCTCCAAATGCCACAAACAAAATGTTTTGTTTTCTGCATTTTGTTGTGCGGTCACAGAGTGAAAGGTGCGTTAAAATTGTGAAACGTATCCACATGGTAATTAGTTTTGATAGGCCTCTTATGTGCCGCCGCCCTTTAATTGGCGGTCAAATTTGAAACAGTGAAAATGGACTTTGGAAAAGCAGTGCGTTGTGGAAACATTATATTTTACTATTTTAACCGCATGTGTTTTCCCCATGTACACAAATTTGAATTCCTCAAGCTGCCATTTTAAAATTCCATTTTATGGCGCCCAAACAAAGTAGCTCCTCTCTCGCATTTCACATCGACATCTCGCCTTATTCCAATTTCGATTTAGCTGTTCGTTTGGCTTAAAGAGACAATTTTGGGCCCCACGCCCAAAAACAGTTACACGAAAGTCGCCCCCAAAAAACATTTTCGTCGCTGTCCAAACTCAGTTTGAAGAGTTGCCCCAAGCAGTCAAAAGCTTTACTGCTTTGCCCCGTCCTCCGTCCTGATTTCTCCCCAGCCCCCTGATCGGCCCACTGTAATGCCGCTCATTCCTCATAATGTATGTGGCAACGTATGGTGGAAGCATTTTGTGGCATTCCATTGCTGATGCAGTAAGAGCAGCTTACGTTACGTATACGCAACGTCTGAGGTTTGGCAATAAAATTGCACATTGTTGTCCCCAACTTGTTGTTGGCGTGGTTGCCTGCCCCTGTTGTTGTTGTTGCTGTTGTGAAAATTCCAACCATTGCAAGATTTATATGTTCCAGCCCTCTTAAGTGGTAGTCAGACATTGGTTTTAGGACCCCTGCCATTCGCCCCAGCGTCGTCCTGCGTGTTTTGTGCCCTGGATAAGACGACTTTATAAGTCTAGACGAGATGGAGTTGGGTGAGCTTGGTGACATTCAAATGCCGAGTTAAATTTCCCGCCAGCTGCCGAGATTTATGCGGGCTGGCAGCCTCTTCCGAAATCCCAAACCGAATCCCCATCCAGGGTCAAGCATTTCTGAGGCTGCATAGTTTTCGGGTGGCCAATGAACAAGGAAAGCAAAAAAATACCAAACTTTCTGCCAACATTTCCTACATATAAAATTCTGCTGTCTTCTGCTATATTTATATTTATTTCTTTTGGCCAGATTATTGAGCAAGTTTTCTGGTATTTTGAGCACAACTTATGGTGCAAAAATTGAATTGAATTGGGTACTCAGGAGGCAGAAAGGCTCGAGAGTAGAAGCGGGTCCAAGCCGGAGTTTGTAGCGTGTAACGGTCTTCTGCGCTTTTCGAAAGGATTTGTATTTGCGAGGGCACGCTATAGAGTCCGGCTCTAGCTCGTCGGCTTTGGGGATGGAGGTCTTGCGTCATACAAATCCTAACACGGCCACATTTTAATATTAAATAAAGTCCAGAATTGAGCGTGCTGGCGACAAGATAGATAGCTAGATTCTAAGCCGGGAGAGCGGAAGAATTAATTCGAGGCGGAAAAGATAGATTTAGAAGAAGAGAGAGAGAGGAGAGAAGTAGAAAGTTTGCGATGCCACAGATGTAAATAGGCTCGCGTACTGCCCACCCTACCTTTGGCCACAGTCCGATAAAGCAATGCTTTAGTGACCCCTTTGAACACCCTACAACCGTGGAGTCATCAGCTCAGTTCAAACAGAAGATTTTTCAATTCATTATTAAAATTTAATTCAGAATAAAACTAACAAAAAATTTGGCTAAGTCTAATGGAGTGTTTATCATTATTCCTCAATGTTTGCTTGCATAAAAATAAAATATCCTAATTATACGAGAGGGAAAATTATATGTAAAATTTATAAAAATAAAAGATAATAGGTAAATGTTCAAAGAAATAAGGGTATATATATAATATGATAAAAATTTGGTAAAGATAAATATCAATATGAAGGTGATAATAAGGGTTGAAAGAGGTATTAAAAATATGATCAAAAAAATTTAAAATTCATGAGGATATAGTATCCGATAGTCACCTATTTAATTAAATTAAATTAAATCATTTAAATGAAATTCGTGCTCTTGTTAGTTTTGTTTGTGTGGATGAAGGATGAACAAATTACATTTCGGAATTAAAAATTAAAATTAAAAATTCCGTGTGACTCGAGAAATTTTCTCAGTGTATGTGCAAAAAGGTAAACAAATCACTCACTGTAAGTCCATCGGCGAAAGATCGATCTCTGCTTCGGGTTGCTGTAAATGAGTTAGTGTTTTTTTTTTGTTTTTGTACGCCATAGAATTTTAAAACCAACTAATTTCCGCACGAGAATTAAAATAAACGATTTAAAATAAACTGATGACCATTTTGGTTTCGCGAAAGTTTACAAAAAAAACTATAATAATAATCTTCATATTTTCAATTCCGTTTTCTTCACTTCACTAACAGCCTGTAATTAATTTAAAATTTAAACTTATAATTAAAACTATTAACTAATAAAAAATAAAATTAAAACATTTCAATATCTCTCGTGATTTGGGGGATGAAATGGTGATGAAGAAAAAAAATGATCGCCATGAGTTTGGAGCTGGCTGCTGGGCTAGCGGTTTTGATAATTTCTCTTTGCCCTATATTTCACTGCTGATGGGGGTCAACGCCCTTTCGCTCAACGGGTCTTGGGCAGCGTTGGGTCTTTGCGAATTCCCTTATACCATCCCTACAGTTAGTTTTCCGGCCCCAATGAAGTTAGTTTTCCGGCACCAATGAATCATGAGGATGAAAATGATGATGATGACGATGAGGATGTTGATGATGAGAATGACGATGATGAGGATGATGAGAATGACGATGATGAGGATGATGAGAATGACGATGATGAGGATGATGGGGATCGAGGGTTACGGACTAACCGATTGGGGTTTAGCCGCTTTTTATCTGGGAGCCTCCAACAGGAGGGCTCCCGGGGTGCTTTGATGTGGACCGCAACGAATCTTTAAAAACGGCCACAATAAGTACCCTGGAGGTATTAGAAACAATATTTTTTTATATTCACCTGCCAATTTATAATAAGGCCGCGAAGAGGTCGCGCTTTTATAAAGCCGCGACGAACCGAACAAACCCACGAACATAGGCTTAGGCCGCCCTTATCGCTGGCGCAAATCTAAGTAAGCGTATGTATGCCTATGAATAAAATATCATCCAACACATCTGAACGATCCGTGACTTACTGGATATTTGGGGTTTAAAAAAATAAAAAAAATCACTTTGCACTTTCGGGATCTTGCGTTGAGGAAATTTTAAACTCGCGGAGAGTAATATTGACTTGCGTCTGCACTTCGTGAGGGTTTCGATGGAAAAGACTGAGAACGGATCAGCCTACATTCCATTTAGGTTACCGGAAATGCACAACAGCTGATATTGCAGCTTTCCTAAGCCTCCCTGCTGCAGCTGATTCCGTGTCTTACCAATTGGGCAACTCCCGAATTAAAAGCTTCCCTTAAACTATCGGTTACACAAAAAAAAACATAAAGCCGATCTAAATAATAATTAATTTTAGAGGTATAACTTTATATTTTATCCCCCTGGGATATGACTCTTCAGTCGCCGCTACAAAGCCCCCCCGAAACATTCAGGCTAGGGTATTCTATCCCTGGTACCCTAGACTGATACCGACTGAAGAGGCGCTATTGTTTTATGTCCTTCGCGTGATAAGTGCCTATCAATTTCCCTTGTAAATCCTCTAGTTCGTAATACACGCTTCCTAGTTTCTTCCGAACCCTGCACTTAACAAAGGACGGTCCAAATTTAGCGTTGTAGCCAGACTGGAAACAGCTCTGCCTAAAATTTCTCCGATACACTTCTTGCCCTTCCTTAAAAGTCACATTTCGAGACCGTAAATTGTAACTCTTCTCGTTTTCGTCGTGCTTTCTCTGCATTAGCCGACACGCATTTTCTCGTGCAACTTCCAAAGAATCCTGACGGTCTAACTTTAGCGCTCGGTCGTCTAATAAATTTAACTTTCTTAACAAGGAATACGTGGTCCCGGAAGTAATCATGTGCTGCCCGAACACCATATAGTAAGGCGAGGTCCCTAAACTCGAATGCATTGCTGATCTCAACGAACAGCATATTTTACCTAAATTTTCGTCCCAATCCCTCTGATCAGGCCGTATATATGCTCTTATTGCCGATATCACCGATCGATTTACGCGTTCGGAAGCGTTGGCTTGGGGAGAATGTACAGCGGTAAAGGTGTGAGTTACGCGATACTGTTCCATTAATTTGCTAAACGCATGGGAACGGAACTGGGAGCCATTGTCGGACACTACGGTTTCTGGCACTCCATACGTTAAGAACAATTCTTCTTCCAAATACTTAACCACAGTACTTGTGTCAATTTTTCTAACAGGTTTCAGAAAAACGTATTTGGAAAAATGGTCCAAGACAATAAAAATACCCACATGACCACTTCTCGATCTAGGATAAGGCCCGAGAAAATCCATAAATAACCGTTGGAAAAATCGATGGCTTTCTGGAGCTTTCCCTAAGGGCGGTCGTAAAACGCAATTTGATGGCTTTGTGGTCCTGCATACCTCGCAAGCATTCACATAAGCCTTTACGTCAGGCACTAGCCCAGGCCAAAAATAGTAACGCCTAACTCTTTCGATGGTCTTATGGATGCCCCCATGAGACGACAAGGGACTATCGTGTGCTTTCGCTAGTATCTCGGGAACTAACTCCTTTGGAACCCAAAGTTTCCACGCGAATTCGTCGTGCATGCGATCTCCTGTTAGGTGTTCGGCCTTACGATAAACAAAACCTTCATCAGTCTTAAGGTCAGGAAAATTAGTTTCGTTCGCCTTCACTTTGTTCACTAAATCGGTGTATTCCCCCGATCTAAAATGCTCCGAGCTCAAATCCAAAAGTAGTCCGTCTCGCAAGTCCACCGCGGCTATCACTTCTTCATTAACCCGAGACAACACGTCGGGAACCAGATTGAGGGATCCTTTTCGATGTTCGATCTTGAATTTGTACCTTTGCAATGATAACGCCCATCGAGCCAAGCGTGTACTCAAGTCCTGGTTGGACATCAGCCACTTTAATGAGGCATGATCTGTGATAATTTTAAAGTTCTGACCTTCGACATAGGCTCTAAAATTCTTTAGTGCCACTATAGCAGCCAAACATTCTTGTTCTGTTACTGTGTAATTTCGTTGCGCTTTATTCAACTTCTTCGAAATAAAACAAATAGGTCGCTCGTCTCCTTCCTCAGATACTTGTACTAACACTGCTCCTACCCCTGTCTTACTGGCGTCACAGTGTATCTCGAACGGTGTTCCGAAATCGGGGCTACACAAAACGGGCGCTTCGGATAATGATCGTTTTAAATTCTCGAAGGCTTTCAGCGCTTCATCGGTTAAACTGAACTTACGTTTTGTCGTCATTAAGTCAGTTAACGGAGCGGCAAGAGTCGCAAAATTTGGCACAAATTTGCGATACCACCCACATAGTCCCATAAAGCTCCTTAGATTTCGCAAACTCTTCGGAACGGGAAATTTGGTGATTGCTGCCACCTTTTCGGGGTCAGTACGTATACCACCGTCTCCAATGATATGTCCCAAATATCGTACCCGGTGCATGCAAAAATGACTTTTCCCAATGTTAATAGTCAACCCGGCCCGTCTAATTTGCAAAGCTATTTCCCTCAGGACCTCAAGATGCCTGTCAAAGCTTGAAGAAACTATCAATAAATCGTCGAGATAGACGAACACTTCGTTCCTGAGGTGTGCTGGTACTACCTTATCCATAAGTCGAGACATTGTGCTTGTAGCATTACAAAGCCCGAATGGCATTACTTTAAATTGATAGAGAGGTCTTCCCGGTACCGTGAACGCTGTTTTGTCCCGAGAAGCGACATCTAAAGGCACCTGCCAATACGCGTCCTTCAAATCGAGGCTCGATATATATTCCGCGTTCGGCAATCGACTTAAAATACCACTAATCTGAGGAAGAGGATATGCATCCTTTTCTGTAAAACTGTTGACTTTTCTGCAGTCCAGACAAATTCGAACTTTTCCTGGTTTTGTAACCATAACGATAGGCGATGACCAAGAGCTCTCCGACTCTTCTATAACGCCTAACTCTAACATTCTATCGATTTCCGAGTACATGGCCTTTTCCACCGCGGGTGAAACTGGAAAGTGTCTTTGCTTGATGGGTTTCGCCTTACCCACCTCGATGGTATGAGTTATTAAATTCGTCCTACCCAGTCCTTCTTGCACGAACGACGGAAAACAATTGATGACGTTCATCAGCTTGGCCTTATCCACTTCAGACAAAATATGCTGATCAACGTTATGTTTTGGGTTTACTTCTGTTGATTCTAGTTCAGATATAATTATCTTACGGGGTAATAAATCGTAGAGTTTCCAAAAATCAATCCCTAAATATAAGTCTTGTTTTAAAGAGGGTACCATATAAATTTTCATTAACTTTTTAACTCCCCCGTATTCTACTTCAACTTTACAATATCCTATTATCTGTTGCGCTCTTCCATCAGCTGTTGAGGCACAACCTGCTAATACTTTATATTTAATACTAGTTTTTAATTCCTCAGCTAAATTACCACCAACACAACTAATTGATGCTCCTGAATCTAATAATCCATAGACAGTACGATTCAGAAACTTGACTGGTACAAAAGGTCGCGGATCGCTTGACCCTGCTGGCAAGGAATTAATATACTGAAGGCCCTGTTTAACCTCCTTTACCCGCCGCCAAAACTGATTAACCCGCCTTGAACTTCGGGATCGCCGACTTTTAACGTTTGGGTTGTAATAAAACCCTGAAAAATTCGCATCCTGTAACCTCGGTATTTTGCTGTGAAGCAAAGGACCTGAATCAGTGCACTGTCTGTCGATGGAAGGGTGAGGTGAGGTTGCCAACGCTTCCTCTTTTATTTCTCGGTCATTGTGGCCTGACTTCGTACGGCACTCGGAGCTTTCGGTCTGAACTGCGACTTCGACGTGCCGGCTTGGAAGTTTTTTGAACACTTAGCACAGTTTGGCTTATAAGTGTTCGGTGCTCCACAACCGTAGCAAAAAACTCTCCTATCCGATATGCAATCCTGATATCTATGACCCTCCTTGCGGCAATTCCAGCACAAAAGGGAAAAAGCTTCTATACCTACTTCATCATCGGATTGCTCCGCCTCCGGAACCTCGTAATCTTCACTAAACTCAGCGATATCGCGTTTAAAAGGCGTGCTTCGAGAGTATCCTTGCGATCTTTTTACCTCCGCCATAAAAGCTTCGCGTCTGCGACAAATTCCCCTTAACTCGCTGACTGTTCCTACCTCGAGATTTAAAATCTCATGCCTTATCTCGGGACGAAGGTTATTCTTGATGACTCTCACCAGCTTCTGCTGTGTCCACGGGTGATCCAACTGATCGACCAGACTTGACACGGTGTCGTAGAATGAATCGAACGATTCGTTGGGTTTTTGTTTGGTGTTTCTTATCATCTCTTCAGTGTCGCCGTCATCCCTAACCTGGCGAAACTGAAGCCGCAGAGCTGAACAGAAGCTGTCCCATTGGACTTCGCCATGGGCTTTATGGTATCGCCAATAGAATTCATTGGCCTTGCCCTCAAAAAGGACGCTTGCATTTCTGCACAGTACCGTGTAATTATTTCCTAACGTCTCCCTAGTCAGTGCTTCCACTCTATATATGAAGTTGTCCACAGACACTCCTTTCCCGGAATACTTAATTTTCCACCCGTTGAGGATATGTACTACCTTATCTGGGCGGTTTAACAAATCTGACGTATTGCTTCCCTGAGAATTTTGAGAACGCGGACTTAATGAGTGATCTCCCACAGGTATTCTGGTATTTTCTGGGTCTATCCTGTCTTGCAGACTTTCTTCTGATGGAGGTAAACCCGGGTGACTCATTTCTGAGCTGTGATTCTGAGTTGCTAATGTCCTAGTCAAAACGTCAGCTACTGAGTTTTGGATTAACTCGGCCATCTTTCCTGACAGTGACTCCAGCAATCTCCGCTCCATAGCTAGTAGCGTTATGGCATTCGCCGAAATGATGCTTTCATTGCTGCTATTGGGGTTAGACCCTGAAGTTGTAGCTATGTCGTCTGTCGTTTGTCTCCCGACGTTCTCGGGGATGGGCTGATTCCTGGATTGACTTCGAGTTCGTCTTTCCGGATCATCCGTTACTTTAAGTCCTTTGGGTCTGCAAACCGCCTTGCAAACCGGACATTGTAGGCTCTTCTTCCAGTGAGCTTCTATGCACTTCCTGTGAAACTCATGCTGGCATGCCGTTACGTAAACCTCGGCAGCGTTTACCTCGGCGTTACAAATCGGACAACAGGAATTGGAACTGTTTGCAGCTCCTTTATCTGGAGACCGGTCTATCCCCATCTTCCCAAAAATCGTAACTTTTGCACAACTAAAATAACAACAACAAAAAAAAATTTATCAAAATCCCGCTGCTAAGCTTGTTGCTAGCAAACCAAATATTTAACTCAACGATACGTCGCCTTCAGCAACTAAACCAACAAAAGAGAAAAAAAATCTAATCAAAAATAGTGTTTGAACTGATGCTTGATGTCGCACGTGTTGTAGGGTATTTGTTTTTTTCGACTTCTCAGGAAAATAAAAGTATATAGTTAATGACTTTACTCGGTTTCTTTCAAGGACTAGAGCGATTACTTCTCTCAGCTCCCAGTTTGGTCTTGGCCATCGACATGTTTCCAACAGATTCATATGTGTTCCATAAGACCATAATGGAAGAGTCAAGTAATCCAAAAGGGTTCTATGCTAATGAACTTTTCTGGATGGGGCATCACTATGGAGTAGTACCCTCATATTCCGTACGGTCAAATTCATTTCGCTCTTAGAATGATAGAGGTTGGTAGATTGGTGACACTGTGTCTTAGCCCGGGCCAGAACTCGACCTAAGCTCGCGTTTTCTGTTTTCCTCAGGTTCTAACACATTGTGGACCTTTCTGCCAAATTTAAGAAAATTTCTCATTTGTTTCTTAATTCCTGGTCAGTAATGAACACTGATAATCATTTAACTGCCTTCCAAAAAGAAATTTAATACCCAAAGAGAATTTTTGAAAAGAAAAATAAAAGGTTGAAAGATCGAATTAATTTTCCTGGAGTCTTGATGAAAAGAGAAAAAAACAGTTTCACTAAGGCCTCACATGTTGGGCGCCACTTTTCTTTATTTAATAATTATTTAATTATAACTGTAGCGTGTAACGGTCTTCTGCGCTTTTCGAAAGGATTTGTATTTGCGAGGGCACGCTATAGAGTCCGGCTCTAGCTCGTCGGCTTTGGGGATGGAGGTCTTGCGTCATACAAATCCTAACACGGCCACATTTTAATATTAAATAAAGTCCAGAATTGAGCGTGCTGGCGACAAGATAGATAGCTAGATTCTAAGCCGGGAGAGCGGAAGAATTAATTCGAGGCGGAAAAGATAGATTTAGAAGAAGAGAGAGAGAGGAGAGAAGTAGAAAGTTTGCGATGCCACAGATGTAAATAGGCTCGCGTACTGCCCACCCTACCTTTGGCCACAGTCCGATAAAGCAATGCTTTAGTGACCCCTTTGAACACCCTACAACCGTGGAGTCATCAGCTCAGTTCAAACAGAAGATTTTTCAATTCATTATTAAAATTTAATTCAGAATAAAACTAACAAAAAATTTGGCTAAGTCTAATGGAGTGTTTATCATTATTCCTCAATGTTTGCTTGCATAAAAATAAAATATCCTAATTATACGAGAGGGAAAATTATATGTAAAATTTATAAAAATAAAAGATAATAGGTAAATGTTCAAAGAAATAAGGGTATATATATAATATGATAAAAATTTGGTAAAGATAAATATCAATATGAAGGTGATAATAAGGGTTGAAAGAGGTATTAAAAATATGATCAAAAAAATTTAAAATTCATGAGGATATAGTATCCGATAGTCACCTATTTAATTAAATTAAATTAAATCATTTAAATGAAATTCGTGCTCTTGTTAGTTTTGTTTGTGTGGTTGAAGGATGAACAAATTACATTTCGGAATTAAAAATTAAAATTAAAAATTCCGTGTGACTCGAGAAATTTTCTCAGTGTATGTGCAAAAAGGTAAACAAATCACTCACTGTAAGTCCATCGGCGAAAGATCGATCTCTGCTTCGGGTTGCTGTAAATGAGTTAGTGTTTTTTTTTTGTTTTTGTACGCCATAGAATTTTAAAACCAACTAATTTCCGCACGAGAATTAAAATAAACGATTTAAAATAAACTGATGACCATTTTGGTTTCGCGAAAGTTTACAAAAAAAAACTATAATAATAATCTTCATATTTTCAATTCCGTTTTCTTCACTTCACTAACAGCCTGTAATTAATTTAAAATTTAAACTTATAATTAAAACTATTAACTAATAAAAAATAAAATTAAAACATTTCAATATCTCTCGTGATTTGGGGGATGAAATGGTGATGAAGAAAAAAAAATGATCGCCATGAGTTTGGAGCTGGCTGCTGGGCTAGCGGTTTTGATAATTTCTCTTTGCCCTATATTTCACTGCTGATGGGGGTCAACGCCCTTTCGCTCAACGGGTCTTGGGCAGCGTTGGGTCTTTGCGAATTCCCTTATACCATCCCTACAGTTAGTTTTCCGGCCCCAATGAAGTTAGTTTTCCGGCACCAATGAATCATGAGGATGAAAATGATGATGATGACGATGAGGATGTTGATGATGAGAATGACGATGATGAGGATGATGAGAATGACGATGATGAGGATGATGAGAATGACGATGATGAGGATGATGGGGATCGAGGGTTACGGACTAACCGATTGGGGTTTAGCCGCTTTTTATCTGGGAGCCTCCAACAGGAGGGCTCCCGGGGTGCTTTGATGTGGACCGCAACGAATCTTTAAAAACGGCCACAATAAGTACCCTGGAGGTATTAGAAACAATATTTTTTTATATTCACCTGCCAATTTATAATAAGGCCGCGAAGAGGTCGCGCTTTTATAAAGCCGCGACGAACCGAACAAACCCACGAACATAGGCTTAGGCCGCCCTTATCGCTGGCGCAAATCTAAGTAAGCGTATGTATGCCTATGAATAAAATATCATCCAACACATCTGAACGATCCGTGACTTACTGGATATTTGGGGTTTAAAAAAAATAAAAAAAAATCACTTTGCACTTTCGGGATCTTGCGTTGAGGAAATTTTAAACTCGCGGAGAGTAATATTGACTTGCGTCTGCACTTCGTGAGGGTTTCGATGGAAAAGACTGAGAACGGATCAGCCTACATTCCATTTAGGTTACCGGAAATGCACAACAGCTGATATTGCAGCTTTCCTAAGCCTCCCTGCTGCAGCTGATTCCGTGTCTTACCAATTGGGCAACTCCCGAATTAAAAGCTTCCCTTAAACTATCGGTTACACAAAAAAAAACATAAAGCCGATCTAAATAATAATTAATTTTAGAAGTATAACTTTATATTTTATCCCCCTGGGATATGACTCTTCAGTCGCCGCTACAAGTTTCTCGTGCCAACTTCCTACCAGCCGAGAGGCTAAAGGAGCGATAACGGAGGGCCAGGACCAGCAGGCCAGAGGGGTGGAAGAGCAAAGGAAGTCGCAGACTGTGCGGACGAAAACTTTTCTGCTTTTACACTCAACTTCCTTTTCACACACAAAATTTGTTTAATTAAAATTTTTGTGCAAAATCTGTAAATTGTTTTTGGGTTCGTTTCGTTTGCGCATCGCTTCTCCTGGTTTTCGTTCTTCTTAGTTTTCTTTCCCAAAAAATAGTTTTGACAACACACAAAATTATTGCCACCAACTATGGAAATTGTTTAATTATGGCACCCGGCTGGGAATCAATGGAGTGAACTGCCGAAGGACTCTTAGTTTAGTGACACTACTGCTGACACTGTTTTCAAAGTAAACTTCAGTAAACCTTTAAGAACTCGGGGATTCGTTGTCTATTCGATTAATAGATAATAGCTCTGCGATTGTACAACGATTTTCATTGTATCCTTCAATCTGTTGCCCCATTCCCCCCAGACTGTTTGTCGATCCGGGATACCTTCTCCATCAATTATTCACTAATGCGCGCATAATATAGTTATATAATTGTGACACGAACTGCTTTTGTTTTTGTTTTGGAACTTGTCTCCCCAGCGCCCCCAAATGTCACAGAAAATCCATCAATTTATCATGCCAAGCGCGGGGGAGTCAGGGACAGAGACAGAGGTGTGGAAACTATCCAAAATTCCCCCGAAAAGCGACAACGCACAAAATTATTCAAGTCAATGAACAATTTAATTTATCATTAATATAAAATCCGACATAACCCAGGAATGAAGCAGGGCGACCGTGGCGGGAGACGTGTCGCCTTGGCGTGCTGCCATCGCATGGCACTTGAGGTAATCTCATATATCATCATCGCCGGGATCTGGTAACGAATGACAGGAAACCGAACCGAACAGAACAGACCAGAACCAAGCCATACTGAAGCGTCCCCTTCTCGCTTTTCGTTTTTCGCATTTCGTCCTGTCTCTATGGCCCGTCGAACAATTTTTCTAATATGTTTGATTTTACTTTCAAATGGGCGACCTCTGCGCTGCGGCCATATCCGCTCCCTGGCACCCAACCCCTCGGTGTGCCATAATTCTGGCCAGGAAAGTTGCTGGCATCAGCAGCAGAACCGGAAAGTGCACTGCAAAAATTAAGTATTCCTTCGAGAAAATGTGAGTAATACCTATTCAAAGATCGGTAAATAAGTGTCCTTTATTGCAGGTTACCGGAAAAAAAAAGTTTGATTTTATTTAAAAAAAAAATTTAAAAACCACGATTTTTCCCAGTGATGCCAAGCTGGGTGGCCTGCAGAAGTCTGACCATTAATACTCAATTGGCTGTGCTTCCCGTGTGGATTGTGGTCGTGGTTGTAACTGGCCTCGCCCCCAGGACCACTAGCTCCCCCGCAATTCCTCAATTTCCTCGAGTCTCGCCCTATCTATTCTATGGGATACTCTACTGGGCTGGCTGCCGTCGTCATCTTTGTCGTCTTGTGCTGACACTTGAATTGAATCGAAATTGGTTATTAGCAATTCTTACGAGAATCCCAACGACTCCTGCGACATCGGGAAGAAAACGAGAAGGAAAATGCCGGTGCGAAGACACCGAAGACCGAGGAAGGCCGGCTCCTCTTGAAAGGCGAATATGTTGAAAAAATGAAATTGGACAAGTTGGTAGAACGGTGTTTCAATTGGCCAAGACTGGCCAAAAAGGTGGTCCAGATAATCTTTGAAAATTATTATAAAATTATAAAAATATATTTTTTCTTTTCATCCGCGCTTTGTTTAGAGAAGGAAACTATTTCTCGTGTCACCGTGGCATTGATTATTTCTAGGACAAGTTACACAACCCCACCCGATTCATGGCCCACACATAAAGATGGCAAGGAGCTCGTATGAGGATATATTGTGCCGGATGTGGACGTGTGTGTATCTGCTACGCAATATTTATTTGCCACCTTATTTTTTATAGCCGCAAGTTGATAGCGGGCACGGACGGACGGACAAAGCCTGCCAAAGGCAAGTCAACTTCTGCCAGTTTGATAGCCGCTCCGTGTCAATGCAAACAATGCAGTGGATAGCACGCAGATGGAGGCGTGCCATAGACAGCGGTAGGTGGAGGAGCAGACCGGGACCAGTACCACTACCAGTAGCAGGACCAGGCCAGGACAGGATAACAGGAAGCATCGAACAGAGAGCGGACATATCAATGGTTATTTTGGAGCAAAATGAAATCGTTTTTGTGTGCAAGTGGAAGTGCGAGAGTATGTGAATTTCCCGTGGAATGGCAATGGCAGTCATGTTTACGATTCGATCGCATTCGCACACGATTTTGATTTTGATTTGTTTGCAGAAAACTCACTGTGGCGAAGGAAAGAGTGAGAGAGAGTGCATTCGCTCGGAATATCTAAGTTTTGCTAGAATCCCTCCCATCCTCCCCCCATAGCCGTTCCCCATCCGATGCGATATGCGATGCTCCTGCTTCTGGCTCAGTGGGTTCCTGCTGATGCTCGCACAAAAGCCAGCTTCGAATCGCATGCTTTATGCATAAATAAACAAATCACTGAAATCAAAAACATTGAAAATGACTTCAAAACTCAACGCAATGTGCATCCAAGGACGGGCATGCATTCGCATTCGCATATTCCCATCGAAATGCAGCCGTTGGACATGTTTGCTCAACGTTTTTCCGCTTGCATTTATTTTCTAGGGTTTTCGCTTCCTGCCCTGTGATTTACTTTCAGTATGTGAATGTTGGCTTACACGGGAGTTAAAGGCATCCTTAAATTCATATGTTTTGTAGGACTATTTTGGCCCATATGTATGCAAAATACCAGTGGATGCATCCCAAGCCTGGCAAAAAATAGTCCTTCTGCATATGATAGTACTTCTGAAGAAAGTGATCAAGTACCTTTTTGAAAATTCAGACTTTGCCAATCAGGATGTTTGTCCTATTAATTGTCATTTCTGCATTGTCTGGAAACAAGTCTGGAAATTGGAAACTTAAGTTAATAACTTTTACTCTTACCAAGGCTGAATGAAGGTTATTCCTTGGCCTTCAGCTCACACACCCGTTCCTAAAATATCCCGCACTCGTCGTCTCCTTATCCTCATGCATATTCATGGCCGACACACATACGGCCTAAACGATGTCGGCCCAATCATCATCCAATTAGAACTGTAAAATTATACTAATTACAACTTTGAAATTAGAAATATGCAAATCTCTGGCCCCACCCGTCTCTGTTGTGTCTACGGCAAAGTTTGGCCTGATTAAAAATTTCATCAAAACTGTATAATACTCTATGTATTATGTGGTCGTGGGTGGCAGTGTGTGTGTGGAGAGGTCCGTCCGAGGGAGCTGCATATATTTGCTTAAATTATATTGACATCCAACGGTCGCCGTGCAAGGTGACGGCTGCAAGACTCCTGATAAGTGAGCAAAGCTCTCCACGGCGAAGGCCTTAAAAAGTCACAGCTTAGAGATTCAGCCAGGCGAGTCCACATACGGCCAAAAGGGGAGGTTAGAGATGGGAATGGGGGCTGGGGGCTGGGGGAGCCAGAGACAACACTCATGAAAGCCAAGCCAAGACCGTAATGCATAAATTATGACAAAGCGCAAGCACAAAAGTCACCAACTATATGTGTCACACATAAATATATGAATAAAGATTATAAATGCACAAAGCAAAAATTAGCACATTAAAAAGGAAACAGTACTGCTAAAAAAAGTTGAATTTTAGCAAAACACTAAAAGGAAGGGCCACCTTTGGCCAGACCCAAGGAGATCCATGTGACCCACAGCGCTGTCCATTTCTTCGTCAATTTTTATCCGATTTTATAGCCGAATGTTTTAAACGATTTGTGGATTGATTGTGGAAAATCTAAGATAAAAATATTTTTCACCTTTTTGGTTCATTTTTCAGATGACAGCCCTTCGAAAGTGGGAAAACACAACGATGTCTATATCTTCGGCTATTTTTATGCTATTCTTGAACGAAATACCTCCAATGATTTGTAGATCGATTCTCCATCAATCTGCATTGAAATATGACGGAAAAATATATTTTTCAGATATTTTGTCCATTTTTTTCATGGGAGCTCTTCAACAATAGTAGTGTATTGAAAGCCCATTCTGGCCAACAGAAGTGTCTATATCCTTGCCAATTTGTATCCGATCCTCGATCGGAATGTTTAAGAAGCTTTGTAGATAGTTTTTTTATAAATCCGCATTTAAATCAGCTTGCTTAAGCTTTGACTCCGTAAAAGTTTTGAGGAATTCTTTCTACATTGTTCTAATAAAAGTGTTGTCTAATTTTTTAAGCGTAATTCAAGTAATGGCCATGAAGACACTTTGTTGGCCAATTAGCGAACCCATTTCGGAAGAGTCTTTTAGAGGTACTTTACAACCCTATCGTGGAATTCATTCGTGGCGTCTCAGATATGCCAAACACGCGTCGTAAGGAGTAGCCAGCGTTGGTCACGTGCCGGGCGAGTAAATTCAATCAATTTGCGATGACGACACAAGCTAGTGACAATTGCAGCCAGTTCTGGGAAAGGGCATTCGCCTAATTGGACGCTAATTGTAATGCAATTTACCAGCATTGCTGAAAGGTCACCTAGGGAGGGCAGTTGGATGCCTAAGACAGGACTTACAGTGCCAGTGCAAAATTGGATAGTGTATAAGATGAAATAGTTTCCAAGATGTCAGGCTCAGAGCGATTTCAAGAACTTCCTTCAGTTATCAGCCTGCCAATTTCCATCTACGCATTACTTGATCATTTTCCAATTGACGGCCCCCAGCTGTTGCCTATTCTTTCGACTACTGACTGTCTGTTTTCGAATTGTCAAATTAAAACGGAAAAATGTTGAATTTGATTAGCGAAGCGTTAAAGGAAAAGACACAGCTCTCTGAAAGGAAGCTGGCAAAAAAAGGAACCAAGAAGAGCAGTGGAAGGCCAAGATAATGAGCCAGTGTTGGGGCATCGTTTAAGCGAAACTTTCGCCACTTTTAGGGCTCTGTTCTCAAGGCTCCTGATACATTTTCAGGGATGGAGAAACGGGTCAAATAATTAATACAATGGAAAAGTATTTTGATACACTTTTAGAAGGATTATTTAATAAAATATAACAAACTCTGAGGATGTGGAATAGTTAGGACCCATTGATCTCCAGCCCTAGCCAAATAGTTATTCAGTCGAGCGGGAGGCAGCTATCATTGGCAGTTACAAGCCAAGTACAAGAGCAACTGCAGCTGCTATTCCGGCCACGCCCAAAGGAGCTTCAGGGGGGGCGGGTAGTCACTCCTTTGGTGGATAATTTTGTAATTATTTAACTTAATGGAAAACAAACTTAATTTCGTGCGGGAGAACGGGATAATGGTGATGAAAAAAGTTTTTAAAATCCAGACTCAAATGCAGTTAACTGCAAGTAGCCCTGGGACGGAGAAAACCTGCCAATTTGTTGTAAATAAAAACCATCTCTTTATTGGTTCATTAGACACCAGGGGATTGGCAGGTGGAGCTCATCTCCGAAGAAGGAATTGAATCGTACATTTGTTTAATTATTTGTTTATTGTTTGGTCTGAGGCTCTGGCTAATTGACAGCGAGAAGCGCTCCAAAAGCGGGAAACAGTGGCAGCGAAAAGTGCAAGACTTGCTAGCCAACTTATTGTGCAAAGTTCAAAGGTTGCCAAAATGGAGAGCGAACGGAAAATTGATAATCCCTCTGCCACTCTCGCCTTTCCCCGCCTCCGCTTCCACAGCGGATAAAGTTTTGTGGGCTGTCTGAGAGATCCGGTTATTAAGTGCCTCAAAAGTTGCCAGCCCCAAAAATGATAATTGGGCATTGAGAAGACAACTCCGTCTCCCACTCCGCCTTTCGATCTGCTCGCCGAAAGCAGCATAATTAACACAAAATAAGGGTAAAGTTGCTGGCAACTCGCGCTTTCCTATCGCAGCCCATTCAATTACGTAAGTGTTCCCTCCAAAGAGGGACTGCCTCCCGGGAGTAAAAGATTTACAGCGAAACTTGTTTGGAGTTTCAACTGCCTGCGAAGTGGAGTCGCGATTGAACTGGAGTTCCCCTGGTTTGGAATAGGGGCAGTGGCTAGTCAGAAAATGCTTGAATAATCAGCTCAAATCTGTTGAAATAGAGCCGGCAGGAGAAAAAAATGGAGCTATAAAAACTAATCCCACATGTGCTCTCTACAACTCTGTGTTTTGAGAAAAGAAATCTTCATTGCGCAAAAATTCAATTATGGCCAGAAAAACGTAAATGCAAATCTTGTGCGGAGAATGCAGGCAAAAAAAAGAACCAAAGGCAAACTCGTCCTGGCAGAAGGAGGTGATGAAAAATATGTTTAGAAAAGTGCGGAATTAAATGAGTTTCTCCACTCCTTCCATGTTTGCACTCATTTGTTCCTTGGCTCGTGCATGTTTATTTAGTCAATGGCAATTAAAGTCGCGCCACGCAAATTAAATGAAAACCATTTGCGAGCATTTCAAGCAGAATAATATAATACAAACTCTAATTTATACTGCGAGCCCCGTCGTCCTCGGCTGCGTCGTTTGGTGCTTGTTTTGCCTATTTTATTTTATTTTTCGTTAATTTTGCTTGCCTTTTTGTAGCAATATTTTATTTTAGTTGGCGCTAGTTTTTTAAATCAAAGTGAGTGAACGTGGCAAGGAGCGTAAGCGATAAGGGGCAAGGCAGCCAAGAAGCGTGCGAGCCGAGGAGTAGTGCAGTGCCTGGTTAGGGTCGGGCCGGTCCATTCCATTTCCAGCTAAATAAATAAAAAGTGAATTTTTAATTAAAAGTTAAGTGGCAACTCATTTAAATTAATGTTGACTCAAGCGTCATAGCAACACAGTTGGAGAGCCAAGCGGGCCACAAGGGGAGCGCTGGGTTTTCGGGAGGTTGGGGGTTTGGGTGCCTGGGGAAAATAGTGCAAGGGGTTCGGGAAAGCTCTGCACTCCTTAATAAGCATAATGCATTGCAGGACCTTGCGTGGCGGAACGTCGAAAAGAGTTGGCAAAAAAATACGAAATATCACAATAGATTCAACAATGAATATTTTTTAAAGACCATCTAACAGAAAGTTAATAATTCCATTAAGCCAACACCCACACAACTTAATTTATTAGCCATATTATTACCAAGTGAACAAACTCGAATGGACGAAATCAAATCCTGAAATCTACCAAATCAATTCTAGACTTCCAATGCCAGTATCCGAACGTTGAAAGCGGGCTCAATGTTTCTGCAAATTTGTTTGATCACTATGTGTTAATTTTGATTGCCAGACATTGCCAATTAATTACAATTGAAGCTGCCTCCACACTCCCCAAATGCACACTGCCAGGGGCATGCAGGTAAAGTTCCGAACTCGGCCCGAGTTGTCAGGAGTTGTCAGCTCACTGTCCACGCATATTAAATTTGTTTGCCGAGCTTTATTGAACTGTTTGCCACGCCGGGCGCCTCCGGCCCGCAGGGGATCGGGGGCACACACTTAGACCATTGACTGCTCGCCAATTTGGATTGATGTATTTACGTCCGCCTGCAATTTGGAACGTGTGCATGGAATATAGATTTCTCCCCGAAATGCTCCAATGATGCAGTCAACCGATTCCCATTCGGGTTCAGTCCCAGACTCAGACAGTCGCTCATTTTGCCAGCTGTATCTCTACATCCACTGAGAGAAAAGGCACTGTTTATTGAATGCACATCTTTCATGAGCTGAGAATCGAGTGATATTATTTTCCTTAGTGTAAACACACACAACATAGTACTTCCCAGGGCAGTTGTATTGCTTTAATTTCATCATCACACCCGCTCGTGCCTCGAATGCATGCAAATTTGGCCACCTTTCCACAAATTTTCCCCCAGTCTGGGGGAAGGTGTGCGAGTGTGTGTGCCGGAGAATTCCCACAGCTCAGTCAATATTATTGATCAGGCGTCAGATTTTGTGAGGCCTCAATCGGAGTCAGTTGCACACCAATTGTGGCAAATTTTCATGACTCGGTCCTCCTCACGGTCCCCGCCAGTGGGTTGTGCAATTTCCGACTGAAAGCCCTAAGCCATGAGACGGGGCAGTAATCGCCCCCGGTGGGAGAGTTACGAGCAATTAGCGTTGGCCCCGATGGGAAGAAATCAATGGCCATCGTGGAGGCTTACGAGCACTTAGAGGAATATATTTTCAATCTTGGTATGAAATGTAAATGGTATCAAAAGTTTTCCTATAGCAACTGAGAGTTAAAGCCACCGGCCGATATTAAATAACTCTAGGTCCAACCACCACTACCTACCAGCTACCATTTTGCCACTCTGGGGGCGTTTCGATTGCGTAGTTGGTAGTAAAAATGAGTTGGCATTTTTTTGCTCTATTAATTTTTGTTGCCCCTAACTAGAGGAGGCCCGAGGCCTAAGCCCGAGGCCTTAAGGCCTCTAAAATTTAATTGAGAGCGGGCCCTAGGCCACAGGCGGAAAGTGACGGCGAGGACAAGGCTGGGAAAGTGAGAAATAGAGAAATGGAGGAGAGAAGAGAAACAGAAATAGAGTAAGCCAAGCTAGACCACTTCCGCACGCACATCTACACACACCACTTGGAATTCGCCAAGGCTCCTTATTAATAAAACAAATACCGGAAGGAACCAGAAAAAATTCGCTTTAGTGTCGAAAGTTTAAATACTCTGTAAAAGATAAAAAAAATATGAGAAAAAATCTTGCATTCCATTTTTTCAAGAAGAAATAAGGAAGAGTGGAAAACGGATGGAGAAAGTAGAATTTTTTCTTGGTATTGCCTTATAAGCCATATTTTCAATAACCGAGAGATGGCAGCACAAAACTGACAAAGTTTCCTGTGCTTTTCGCAACTTTCTCCTACTCATTCAGCCTTAAGCCCACTTTCTCCACTCCCCATTCTTCGGCCAGGAACTGACTGTCTTTTGGCATTCGCTGGGTTCGCCTATTATTTGCGCATTTTATTTCCATTGAACATTTCATTGACACTTTGACAGCAGCATTGACATTTGCGTGACTCGGGTGATTAGAATATGCGCCTCCCGAGTTCCTTTCTTCGTCTCCCTCTCTCTCTTACTCGCAGTCCTGCCGTCTCTTTCCGCCGCCCATTTGGCATTCAATCTTATTATGCTTCGACTTAGTTTTTCATTGCTGCGCCATTTTATGGCCAAAGGACTTGTGTGTGCAATTAATTTTATTCTCAAACAATGAAAGTAAAGTAGTTTGCAGCGAGGGAACTCTAAAATTTAAAGTGAAATTTTGTGTTCAAGTAGCTGTCTATGATTGGATTATTTAATTTGGGAATGATTTTAAACAACAAAGAGTGTAGTAATATCTGCTTAAAATTTTAAACCGTTTAAAGTGGTTCTGTCGCATTTTTTGTATCAATAAATACCCAAACCCTAACAAATACTTTCTCCAAATTGATTCAGCCTCGAACGTTTCAAGACGACACATCTGCTGTTGTTCTGTGAAATTTATCTGACTTGTAATCCTATTCGCTTTGCATGTCGCACCGTGTCGCCAACTTAATGGTGCCACATCCATACAATCGTGCAGGTACAACTATATATAGGTACATCCCAGAACAGGAGCTGCTCCAACTTGGCCCGGAGATAAACGATTGTCGCTTAAAGTCCTTGATGTGCCAATTTTCATAGCTGATGTCGTTCTTCGGCTGCCACTTCATGACTGCCTGCGAAATCGCCTCAAGATGTTGACAGTCTTTGCATTCTGCTGCACATTGCAGCCAGTTTTGCAGACAAATTGTGTGCTTTAAGGCGAGTGACCGACGCGAAAAGGAAACCGCATTTCTTCTGGCTTATTTAATTTGGGGCAACAAAGTGTACCTCGCAATCGAGTTATCACAAATTCGGTTTCCTGCCGTTGCTTCGGAATCTTATTGCGTTTTGGCAGGCTGCTTCAAATCTACTTTCAGGCTAACCAAATCAAAAACCAATAAGAACTTAATAAATGAAATCAAGATCGAGATTGTTTGTATTTTACAAACGGTTTTGGTTCCCTTTGTGTAGATTGGCGGCACAACCAAGGGACACAAACTGATTCAAGCAGAAACATTCTCATTACAGAATTTAAATACTTTACTAATGATTCATTTAACTTTTTATTGTCATCTACCTGCTTGGCAGATACAATCAGCTATCTAATTGCCCAACTCCCGACCCATTGGAACAGTTGCAGATGTGTCATGACCCCAGCACTGTCTTTGTTCTCCACCGACAATACAGGAGCTAATGCAGTGACATAACCAGCCATCCATCCATCCATCCATCTATCCATCTAACCATCATGCATCCATCCATGCCATCCATCTCTTGTTAACTAAACACAATCGAATGACGGACAAAAGGCGTTGGGAGAATGGAGTTGCAATATTACGTATACGCTACGTGGTCTGCCTGGCACACTGACTGACTGCCAGACTGCCTGACTGACTGAGTGAGTATCTGTTTATCTGCCTTTGCACTTTAGTTTTTTATGCTTCAGCCATAAGCCTGGGGCATTTAATTGAACAAGTGAGCACTTTATTAAAATGTCACTCAACTGTGTTTAGGGAGCTCCGAAAAGCATGAGGACCATTGTGGAGCCGGCTGACTTGGGGATTGCCGACGACGTGGTCTGTGAAAATTTTATTACAGCTGTGTCAGGCATTTTGACAGCAGGTTTCACCTACATTTAACACCGGGAGTACAAAAAACAATCATATTTTCGATTTCGACAACAATTGTACTCTAGAAAGTCTCTTAAAATATTTTAAACTCTTACTAGGCTAAAAATAGTTTCCCACCATATTTAGCTTATACTACCCATTAAAAACAACTTTAAAAAAAATGTAATTCCCCTTTTAAGGCAAACTGTGTACTGTGACTAATTTCCATCGAGAACCTGGCATACCCTCGTAGGATCACGGATTACCTCTTCCCCTAAAAAAAAGTCGAAACAACAACAAGCCGGAACGGGAGCAGTTGCAGTCACGGATGCCGCAGTCGACTTGGACTGCATTTAGCGTATGCATATTTAATATTTCCCAGGCAAGTTGCAACCAACAACTACTATAACAACAACGGCAGAAAAAACTCCAGAAACTCTCCAGCCAAAGCCAAGGAACAGTTGCGAAAAAAGGGTTCCAAACTGGAGTAAAAAACGGGGGGAACACAGCTCATACTCGTATATCATTTGACCCTGCTGGCAGTCACCCCTGGCGCACTGGCAGTCCTCACTCCTCGCGTATCCTTTATCCTGCTAACAAGAAGCAAACAACAGGAAACCAAAGCGGGAGAGGCGGAGGGTGGCGGGCGGACGCGGATCGGTGGGAGTGAAAAAAGTTTTGAAATGAAAAAGCAGTCAGCATATGAAATGAGTTTATTACTCAAAATGCTCCGCTGTGTGTGCGTGTGTGTGTGAATGCGGCACGCTTTAAGTGGCATGCATGCACCGGCATGTGATGAAGGGCGTGGGGCAAGACGCGGGGCGTGGTCGGAACCGGAGCCCAGGAAGGAGCTGACGGCCTGCGCCGCTGACGACGGCACCGCGTTGCAGGCGAATAGTTAGCTGAATTTATTTATAAATAATTTCCAAACATAAATCGCTGCGCAGCTTAATCAAATTTACGGCAGACAGTGAGTGGCAAAGCTACGACGCCACGGCGCTACAAAGACACATAATCTCCGCAAGGACTTGTACGAGATTTGCAATTAATATTTCAGCTGCCCTTATAGTACTTTCGATATAACAGACCACCAGGATTTACTTGTCAGCGCGGGAAATGAGAAGGAAATGCCCTAAAAATTCCAATTTGTGTTAATTGAGCGCGACAGGACCTGAACAACAACAACGGCAAATTGCATAATACACAGTCCTAGGGCAGGACGACAACAGGAACAGGATGCCCTGCGAAGCGGATAGTGCGCCGGAAATTGGCTTATAGATGTCGTGCCATAGATATTTAGCCACACTTCCCATTCGGTCAAATGGCAGATTGAAGATGCAAATGCAGACGTGCATTGCATATGTCCCATTAAAGTGTGTGTTTTGGGTCGAAATGTGCTCCAGCTTGTGCTGCTAAGTACCTGTTTGAAAAGGCTTCCAACGTAACAGCTAATAGTGGGTAGCTACCAAAAAACTAGGCAAGCATTAAAGCCAAAAATAATTTGTTAAAAACTACTACATAGAGTCCAAAATATAGAACATTTCCTTAGTCAAATGAATTAATTCCTCAGATTCATTCAGTTGCATTCAAACTCCCCTCTTGACCTTCAACCACTTGAGTAAGCGCATTAGTTTTAGCTTTTAACATTTTTTGCCTTACCAGCTCTTGGCCACAAAAAAGAAACCTTCCCGGGCGCATAAAAGGGGGCGGCCTGGCAGAAGGTCGCCTTGCTGCATTAGCTGGCTTGCAGGCGGCTCAAGTGCAAAATCGAATTTAGGTAACGGAATTTCATCCTGCTTGCCAAGGCTCCCCTGTACGCTCTTTTTTTTAACCACCTATGAGCCAGCTTCCCACCTGGCTGGCAACATTTTCCCTGGCCCGTCCTGAAAAAAATCTACCTTTTCTAACCACTCTTAACAGCAGTCGACGATGCGACGATGGCGATAAGCGCCTGGAACATGCGTGCTAAAAACACACACTCGAATTCATGCAGAGAAAAAATAAAAGGTTGAATTTTAATTTATTAAATGTAACTTTTTACGAGAATTCAAGTCCTTTAGAACAGATCTGTAATCTACCAAAAAATTATTCACAAATGTGCCAAAAAATATCCCTATTTTAGCAGTGCACTTATGCACCTGTGCTCGCCCTAATGCTGGTCACAAAAACAAAGGCAACGACTAGCCAAAGGGGTGGATTGCCGGGCGCCCTTGGTGGGGAGGGGCTGCTTAGCTCGGGGTCAAAGGGTGTTGCAAATTCAGCTGGAGTAGCAGTAGCAGCAGCATCAGCATCAGCACCTTTGCCATTAACCCAACTCGGTTCGTTTTGGTTCGGTTTTTGCTAGATGCAGCTTCTTCTTTTTTGCTATTAGTTTTCGCCACATGTTTGTGTGTGCCACCCCTCCGTTCTCCCACTTCCCCAATCCAGCCCCCGGCCCTTCCCTCGGAGCATACCCGCACTCACCTGTTCGTTTTTTGTTTTAAGTGCAACATGAAATGTGCATACCAAGGAGCAGGCCAACCCGACACGGACATGGGCCTGGACAGACGCCCGGCTCTCCTCATCTGCATTTTGCTTGGCTCATCCTCGGATGCCAGCTGCCTGGCCCCCGCAGCCCTGCCCCCCGATCCACCGCAGTGTAATACACTCCCAGTAGCTGTGCCAGGGTGTGCATGTAAGCATGTTACTAGTGCCCTGCCCTCCATGTGCTACCGATGTTTTCGTAGTCTAGTTTGGGCCTGTAAACTAAGATATATGGCAGCTGCCAAAAGATGCAAAACATGGCTTTTCTATACTCGGATGAGTCTGTACAGACAGCCTGTACCAATGGCGAACGCAGCAGACTCTTTTCTAAGATGTAATAAGGTATAATTAATGCTTAAATTGTACAACGATCTTTCGAATCCTAAAATCTTACTACTGTCCTACTATTATTTCTGCTCCTCGTCGGGGGCGACGTGGAGGTTCCCGACAGGAAACTTGTGGAGAAAGTGTCCTTTTCCACTGCGGTACACCTCCGCTCCAGGCGGTCATATTCGACCCAGAGCTTGTTCACGACCTTTCTCTTGTTATCCGAAAAGTCAACGGACGCATCGAAATCTTTCAGCAGGGCGGGATAGTGCATTAGGCAGCCCATCTTACGCAGGCTCTGTTGCTCCTTTTTCAGGCGCTTGTGCCGCAGCACTTCCTTGTGAAGCCGATCCCTGCACTGTTTTTTAGCTTCCTGCCGCTGGCGGAGCCTTCTCTTCAGCTGGTTAAGCATATTCTTGGCCATCGTTTCCTTGTTCTTCCAGTGAGCCATTGCGTGCATGTTGTAGGTGACAACCTCACTGAGGCGCCGCAGTTCGATGTCCTTTTCTGCGGGTAAAAGGAAATTAATATGGGAATTAAAGAAAAGGGACTAAGCTACCTTGAATTTTGATGACCAAGGAGTCGTTGTGAGCCTGATTAGACAGATATTGGTTCACCGACAGGCCGTTGACAAGACATTCCATTTTCTCTGCCAACTAAAGGGAAAATGGAAAAAGTATAGCTAAAGATATTGAAAGTTCTTACCGTGGAAATCATCGCATATCGATGTTGCATGAAGAGCAAATCCTGCCGCACAGAAGATACCTCGTTCCGGGTTCTCTCCATTTTCTTTAATAGGTCGTCGATAACTCCCTTCAGGCGATCGAAGCCGTCCTTGAGCAGAGTGCTCCGTACCTTGGACTCAAAGTTCGTGTTCTTTTCGTCCACTATAGCCTGGCCGGCCTGTTCTTCCTTTTTCAGTTTGGCCAAGAGCTCCTCCTTGGTAGCCTCTAGGGCGCGCATGTGCTCCAGTCGATGATCCAGTTCCTCGAGCACGAACTTGTGTCGTCGTTGGCTTATCGCCTGACTTATCGCCTGGCTTCGATTGGGCTGGGTGATGAAGGAGAAGACCTTCCTCCGCGCGTAGTACTCTGTGACTAGTCTATCGAGGCTCTGGTTCTTGTACATTTCCTCCTGATAGTCCTGGACAAGGAGGTATAACCGCTCGTGCAGCTTTTTTTTGTCCAGAAATAGGCGCATACGAACATCCGGATGCTCTGCGTGTTTGACAATTTGGGTGATAATATGGTCCAGGAAATTTTCGATGGCCTCCAGACTTGCCAAACGCACCTCGAGAGAACTAGACGAGGAGCTTTCGATATGAACCTTCGTACCGCGAGGCTCGATATTCATCATACTCTCCGTAATATCAAAGATTGATGATTTCTCCTCACCACGATACTCAATTACCTCATCGCTGTCAGTAAGGCTGCAGAGGCTGATTTCCGATACCTGGCTTGGGCTTTTAGAATTCCTGATAGGTTCACTTTCTAGTTCTAGGTCTAGGGACTGGGTGGCTTCCTCCCACACGGAGTATTCTGGTTTAAGTGAGACTTTCTTCTTTCGAATGCTTTCATCGTTATTAGGTTTAAGCACCTCCCCACTCGAGGAAGACGAAAGTTCCTCTATTTCGGGAACTCCTTTTAAGATTGTGTGCAGGAAATTATATCGCTGTTCTTGTATATCTTCTTCCAGTGGTTTTCCTCCAATATCAATCGTACTCCTCTGCGATGGAGGCCTTGAGCTCTTTACTAAAGTCGGATCAAGGTTATCTCTGGACGCCGCCGACTTCATCTTTGCTGCTGTATTAGTAGTCGGCGCTTCTTCCGAAAGTTTTTGACGAGGCTTCAAATAATATATTTCATTAGGCTCCAGATCTAGACTACGCATCCAAAACTCATTTTTTCTGCTTCTGCGACCTCTTTGGCTGTACTTGGAAACGCTCGACGTGTAACTTCCTTCTGACGATCCTATGCTCCCCAAACCCGGCAAGGCAAATCCTCTAGAGGAACGACTACGGCTAGATATTCGACTCTGCCTGCGTAATGATAGTGTCGGAGTTGACTTCGAGGATGCCGTGGCGCGTTCAGATCTAGGCGCCGATCCAGAAGATATTGATCTGGAAGATACAGATCTATGTACAGATCTGGAAGATATTGATCCATTCACAGGTCTGGAAGATATAGATCTGTGTATAGATTTGGAAGATGCAGATCTGGCCACGGATCTGGAAGATACAGATCTAGACACAGATCTAGAAGATCCAGATCTAGACTTCGTTTTTTGGGAGAAGGTCAAGGTTTTATCTTTACCCTTTTTTTTCTTCGGTGGATCATGCGTGAGGAACATGGTCGTTTTTTGTGCCTTTTTTACAACCTTCTTAATTTTTCCAATATGGAAGGAATGTATTTCCGTTTCGGTCTCAGTGTTCTCTCTCATGGTAGTTGGTTTGGAATATCTATCTGTCGACGAGATTGATTCTGAGTCAGATATTCCCTCAGAGGGTTCTGTTGCGATTTTCAGCATATCCGCTTCTGCCTCATTTTGCACCATATCCGGTTCTGTTTCATATTGCAACATATCTGATTCTGTTGCACTTTGCAACATTTCCGCCGCCTCGATCTCGTCCTTGTCAGAGTCCATGGCAATAATAAGCAATTAACACTCAAGAAGAACTATGAAAAATTGCGAAATAAAGCGCTAAGGGAAACAAGAACGTCAACGGGTGTGTACAAGTGTGATATTTGAATGAAAGCAAACTAAGTATCAATACTTTTGAAGCAAACGCTTTCACTTTTAAACTTTTCCGACTTTATTTCGCACTTAAAACATCAGGGCTCAGAGCGTTTACCTGGACAAGAAAGAAAAAAGCCCAATATCTGATTCTCCCTTTTTGGCTGACTAACTTGTCTGTGTCGCCCGCCCCCCGAGGCAGCTGCCTGTTGTTGGTTAATATCATCACTCATGTATGCCGCATACTAAAGAGAATTTATCATGTCTGTTGCTGCTGCTGCTTCTACTTCTTCTACTGCAGCTATAAAAAATAGAAGGATCTGGGGACGAGTGCCGAAAAGTGCGGAAAATTCAGAGGTTCGAGGCTTCTGGGCTTTCGTCTGCATTGCTTGCCCCAGGGCCGTGGCGCCACCCATTGTCGCTCAAGTGTTTCGGCAACTGGCTTGCCATCTATAAGGAAAGCGACGGCAAACGAGAGAACTAGTTGGAAAGGAACCATGGAAAGGAGTATTGGCCAGAAGGATATCTGTCTGTCTCGAGTAAGGGGTAGGCTGTGACAATAGAACATGACGGACTTGAGATTCAAAAACTAGGCTCTGGAAAATTATATCATTAGAATAATTAATTTTCAAGGAAATCTAACGTGTCAGAAAAAAATCATTTCACGGAATAGAATAAAATTCCTATCACTGGGTACCTGTAATTCGGCGATGCCACAGTGACACCTTTTTGTGGCCTTTAGTTTAGTTTGATGCTGCTGCCACGGCTGCTGGTGCATATTCGTAAATTCGTTTACGTTTACCTAGCTCGCTGGCACCCCGCCCGGCCCCGCAGCCTTCCCTTTGGGCCACCGCCATCAGCTAAGTAGATTTGGGCAACCTGCATGCAGCCGTGCTGCAGCTGCATCGTTTGAGTGGGATATATATACTCATATATATAGTGATTTTTTTTTGGGTAGTGCGGGTGGAGAGTCGGTGGGGGGCTTGGGCCAGCGATGCGGGGCCAGCTGCCCTCTCTCTGGGATTTTTGGCAAATTGCCTAAAACTTTCTTTATATTTCGTGTAATGAATTCCAGCGAGAGACGGCTGCAGACGAGAGTAGCAAAATGTTGGCTCTGCTGGCCGAAACCGAAAAAAAGAAAAAAGAGTAGAACGGAGGAGAGTGCGGCAAGTGTTGCATACATTGCGTATGCGTAATGTGTAACAGATATTCCACATACGCCGTGTGGTAGGATGGTGTGTGCGAGTTCCGTTTCCGCAATTAAAATGTTGATTACATGAAGTACGACTGCCGCTTGTTTGTTTCCTTTTTGCCACGCCCCCCGCCGCCGCTCGCGTCACTGAGCCGTTGGTGCCACAAAGGAAAACGGAAATTATGTGTAGATGCGGGCGTTGGCGCTTAGCTAAGCTTTTCATTCAGCATTAACAGCGGCAACAATGAGCAGAGCACATAAATTGCAAATATTTGACTGGGATGCGATAAGGAGTCCGATAGGACCAGCAACCGCGGGGCGGGATGTCTGCAAAGGAGGTGCTGGGTGGGTTTAATGACTTACCTCAGTGGCAGAGACAAGACAAATGATAAACAAGAGCCCGTTCCCAAGGATTCTTTACAGTTGAAAACAAAAAGAGCCCACAAAAAACGACAAAGTTATTTTTAACCATAATGTATTTAAAAAGAGGCATGGCTAATATTAAAACGGTTGCAACCGTTGGTGGGATAAATTATTTATAAACCCAAAAAAAGGTGGAAAAAAACCGTCTCAGGTATGCGAGATTTGTTTACTTAAGTGGTACCCTGTCCTGGCTTGAAAAGATCGTCCAAATATAGAGCAAATTCTAGTTAATTTGCAAGATAAAGCCTCAGTCCTGCGTGCTAAAAAAAAAAAATAATGTACACTTGGGCAAGTTGAATGCTCCAGCGGCTGACAAAAACATGCCTTACACCGTAATTAAATCAATCATACGACCTGTTGGTAAAGAGCCAAGACAGAAACAGAAGCGAAAGGAGCAGCCCGAAAGGACCAGGGCAGGGAAGGGCAGATAGATGGGAGGCAACAGGCGCGACGAAGGCAACGCCCCCGCACACACCTGGAGAAATTCACGGCGCTGCTCCGCACTCAGTCCCGAGCCCCAGTCCACTTTCTGCCCCCCTTGTTTAGCATAAATGAATATTTATAATTCAAACGCCTTTGCCCGTGCCAGCTCTTGCCATTCCTTCAGTATGCAAAGCAGTGGCGGCGACTGAAGATCCGCAAAGTGCCTTTTTTTTGGGGGGGAGCCGGAGAAAGTATCGGAGAAAGCCAGATAGAGAGGGAGAGAAACAGGTGGTAAGCGTGAAAGAAGGAATAATTTTTTATGAATATTTATTTGTTTTTACGAAATCGAAGTTATGCATTTGCTGCTCGCTTCTTTCTTTCTGGAAATAATGCCCTGTTAGACATGTGCCCCCCCACCCATTTTCCAACCTTCGAAGTGCCATCAAAGTTTTCCCTTCTTCGACTGCTGAAAGGTGCGTAAGACAATTTAATTTATTTGATGCATTAAAGCAGAAATATTAACGCTATAAATCAATGGGAACAAAAGTTTTTCTTCGTTGTGTTGTTTTTGCTGTCCCGCGCTGCTCTTGTTAAAGTGTATTTCGTATTAATTTATGTGTGTGCCCTTAACCCTACCCCCGCCCCAGCCCCTGCATATATCCTGTCCCTCTGGGCCTGGCCGAAAAATTTTCGCTTCGTTTTTTCCTTTGCGCGTATTTTTTATGACAGCTGCGGGCAAAGTTATGGGACTAAAAGTTGACATTTGGAGTGGGAGTGGGGTTGGTTTTTGATTTGGGGTGGGAGGGACGGATTTCGAAGGCCATCAATACAGTTATGAATTCATAAGTCGTCGTTACAAAGGACAAGACTAAAATTATTTTAATTTTTTCGGAAAATTCTTCACAAATATTAATTTGCTTATTAATATTTTAAACAATTATAATTGTTTATTCTTTTAAGAACTCTTGATATATATATTTTTCACTTTACTTTGGATTTGGGCATTTTAGCCACAAACGTTTTGGTTGCTAAAGGAATCCGATTCAGTTAAGCCAGACTGCACCATTAGCTAAGCAAACAAAATGTGCAGAGTCCTCAGAACCCCGAACTCAGTGCCTCGAACTCCCCTCTAACCCCATATTTTTTGCCGTAACCCTCACTGGTCTTGCCAAGTTGAGAACCACATGAGCTTAAAAATTTCAAGTGCCGCACCGATTTCAGCCCATTCCCAAAAATGAAGTAAAATGCCACTGACCCAGGACGAATTTTGAGATAGAAAAGAAGGCGGGGGAGTGCACACTGAGAGGAAATATTTACAGACAAGAAACACTTGTAAAGATAGAATATTTGTAAGACAAACTCCTTTTTTCAGTGCAGAGGGAATGCACAAGCAATGGCAGTGGTCAGCATTTGCATATGGAGGAAGAGAAAGTCCGGAACAGAGAAAGGATACTAGGTTGAAACCGCCCAAAACCTACATTTGAACCCTTAAAGCTTTACCCATTTGTGAACGAAAGAGTGCCTCGCCTTTAACTCGATTAATGCACACAAAATGCAATTATTTGCTTTATTTCTCATTTTCAATTCGAAATTGCATTTTAACTCATTGTCATTACAGTCGCTCAGCGAAAAAAGTCGCACTCAACCCCCAACTTTCGGTTGCGTGCATCGCATAGATAAAGTCATATATCAGGGATAATTTTAAAAGCCCTTCCCGGGCCCCAACCTGCCCTATTCCACTGACGTCATCAGTTGAAGTTTGGCTTTCTGGTCTGTTGGTTCATTAAATATTGTGATAATTTTTCATATTTATTTTTAAGTGGTTTACTATGACAGTTAAATTTACATTTTATTTCATTAAGCAAAGGCCATTTATATTTGATTTTCACATCCAGCCTCATTTGTATTTATGTATTCTGTTCTGTGCGTTTGTGGATTTGTGTATGCGGATGTATTCTCTTATTTCGTCTTCCATTTAATAGTGCTTAATTAAGCGCCAAAAAAATATTATTTTTTTTTTCGTTGATTTCCTTGAAACTACCTCCGGGCTACTGGGAGAATGTGTGATTGTGTAATCAAGTGTCCTTGAATATTTATAATAATTAAGTGCAGCCTCTCTGCAATATTGAATATTAATGGACTTTAATACTACAGAAATAGTAGTTGAAGGTCTTTAACTACTACTAGGTCTTTAAGTAGAAAAGGATCCTACAAACAGAAGAGTTTATTTTATGAATCCATTTAATAAGTTTAAATGTATATTAAATTGGGTTTTTTTTTAATCATACTCAGCTTTAAAAACATCAATGTACTAAGTGTTCATATTTAAAATAACATTTATTATAGTCATTTTAAAGAACATGCCACTGTTGTGGGTAAAAATCCCATTATTTTAGGTCCTTTATACTAACTAACCTGCCCAACAAATTAACAGTTGCGTGAGCTTGAACAGAAATAGTTCCTTTGGCAGTATATGTTTTTAGCCCCAAGGATAAACAGGGATCTTGGAAGAGATAGTCTATGATCTTAATATTAAAATAATGAAGATAATGAGTAATGAAGACATTTAGTATTTGTTTCCTATGAAACTATTTTACCTTAAATATCCTTTATCAATTCATTTAAAAATACATTGTGTCCTGTTATGTCGTGATAGCAGTTCCTAACTGACCTGGGTCATGTTTCATGACAGTCCTGCCCAACAGACCCCTGTTAAAGGAACATTTTGGAAACGGATCAAACAAGAGCGCAAGAAAGCACTGTTCTCCCAGCTTTGTCCTCGGCGCGAAAGACGAAAAGCTTTTCCGCACTTTCTCTCGGTGAAAGGCGCCCCAGCAGGGCAGGTTCCCGCCCTGGCCGTCCGAGGGCGCCACGGCGCACCAGGCGCTGGGAAGTACGAGTTTTTTTTAGTCAACATTTCAACGCTGAGTCGAACGCACGTCGTTTTTGCCGCGCGCGGACTTGAGGTCCGCTCTTTTGAAAGCGCTTTCCGAATCCGATACGAAACTCAGAACTGAAAGGGCGCCGCCACACACACTCGGACACACACACGTGGCCCACAGAGACTGTGGCTGTGTGAGTGGGCACTAAAAGTAATTTCGTGTTTACAAAAAACAAAACCCAGAAGGAGGAAAGGCAAAAATATAAAAAATAGAAACGAAAAAGTGCAAGTGTGGCAAAAATAATAACAGAATCGTACAAACACATAGGGGAAAAGTGCTTAGGGAAAATATGCAGGCCCCGAAAATAAAAGTGGACGCGGAATCTGTAGTGGAAATACTTTGAACCTGGCATGCGGCATTTGTTGCGTGCCACAAACATTTGTCAAGCATTTGCTGTTGTTTTTGAAACTGAGAAAACGGTTGCGGTTGCGGTTAATTAAAGCGCAAAAAGTGGAACACAAGAAGTAATCATCAGGCGACCTCAAAGTAACCAAACTTAAAATAATGCCAGTGGAAGCAGAGATTCGGGGGACACAATTAAAACTTCTAAGCAAAAATAATATTTTTGGCACTAGTGGAACTTGAAGCTCAAGTCCTTTAAGCACACTAGCGTCCTGTCTAGAGACTGTCTTAAAATCTGAATCACAAATACCACAAGCTAACATGGTTAAAAATTCCAACAAGAAATAGCTTCATAAATTCCACTTTCGGCCAGAGAATATTTAATCTTTAATTATATTTTTTTCGTTTTGTTGGCTTTCTCCCCTCTCTCCCTTACTTTCTTTCCCAGAGCTGCTCTTTCTCTTTCCGCTTCAATTTAGGCTAATTATGTTGCTTGGCTAGCTGGGATTTTAAGTCCACTCAGAGTGGTGCGATGGGAGGATGTCCTATATATCCTACAAGGCAGGATCTCGGCCATTGACGTCGTTCTGCATGCTTCTACTGGTAGTGATGACTCCATTGTTCTTATTTTTGCGTATGCTCCCGCCTATATTGTTGTAATTATAATAGCGGCCCCTGGTGTTGTTGCTTTATTATCTGCACCTGACTTGTTAGCTATTTATTTGTGTTTATTCCGCCATTGTTTGTTTTGAGCCAAATGTAGGGACGCAAAAAATTAAATGCAAGGAAGACAGGAAGGGGGAGATATTTTTGCTGGCTGTCGGGGTCTGACATGCATATTTATATTTATAAATATTTATAACTATTTGTTAATTGCTCTTGTTGTCGCTAGATTTGTAAATGGCCATAAATAATGGCCGACTATGGCAAAAATCATATTCGCACATTTAACAACCTTTTTTGTATTAATACCTAGAGGCCTTTGTGTAAAAGTAGATCACGTTCATTAATAATAGTGCAATTTTTTTTATCATTGCTGCTTAAAAAGATAATTATGAATGGTACTCAAACAAAAATTTTTTACTGTCGCACTTTATTCTAGATTGTCTTAAATGAACAACCAATTTTCCAAAATTAATTATCTACGAGGTCATTAATAAGCTATTTTTATCTAACACTAAAATTTGGATTATTGATGTTTTATTTTTTCACAAATAAAATTCGTAAATCATCTTCCACGGCACAGCCATATCTCACGGCATACTGTATGATTTAGTGAGAAAAAAATAAACGGTATCCCCTTGAAAAAATTCGTTCATCCAATTTTGAGTTAAAGTGACCAACCCAATTGCCTGGCAACTGTCTTCCTCGAGCTCTAAATCAGCAAAAGGGTTGAGGAGCGAAGGACCTTAAATTTATATGGCAAGGTCTCCGTTCCGTTTTGGTGCTTTCCACGCTTTTCCCGCATCGGAACCGAGAAAAAGGCTGCTGTGTAATTAATCTTTGCCCAAAATGCTTGAAAATTTATGTCTTTAACTTGACTGCAGCCAGGCTCCATATGATGGAAGGGCGAAAACCGAAGGAAAGTGGCGAAATTTTGGCGAAGGAGAGGGGCGAAGGTCGTTTAATAGTTTTTGCCTTTAACTTTTCCGTTGTTTTCGTTCGCGTCGCGATTAAAAGTGATTAATAGCCAACATTTTATTACCGCACAGAGGCAGCACTAAAAGGGAAGCCCCAAAACAACTTAATGTCCAAATGAAATAAGTGAAATTTTCACACCGAAATTAATAAAGACATTAGTGCGTGTGGGCGTGGCTTATTTAGGGCATTTAACCGAGGCAAAAATGTGCGCACTGGATCCCTATAGCCAGCACCAGCTGCCGCACCACCATAAAACCGAGACCCGCCACCACCACCAGCACAGGCACGGGCACGGGCAGCTGGCGGCGGAGCAACAGGCTCCGGGGACTAGGAAATCGGCCACAGGACGTGGAGCCGGTCGAAGGACAGCGACGTCAAATCTGCAGATTTGGTATATCCTGCATGTGATACTCGTCCTAATCGGTGAGTTATAAATCTTACTCTCGTTTTACATATTTTCGGGTTAGTCCTGGCGGGTCTGCTCTATTTTTCTCCTTTCCAGGCACATTTTAAATTGCCCATAATTAATGCAGGGGTTTCGGCTAGTTTTTATTTACAAATTTTTGCAAAAGGGCTCAACACTAATGGGCATTCATTTAAAGTGGGGTCATAAACATTCAAGTTTACCCAAGAGATAATTTTATTACATTTTTAATCGTTAAGTTAACAGCAGAAAACGTTAAACTTTATTACAAAGCCGAAATAGCTTTTAAACAGAATAACAAATAACACACCAAGTGTGTACCAAAAAATCCCATTGCACCCAAGAATTCTACACACTTCATAATCAAATGTTTTTCCAACATCCTTCCTAGAAGGAAACACCAGCTCCCCCTCAACAAATTCCTACAGAAAATCCCAAGAAAAACAATCAACAAATTGAACGCCAAAGAGCAAAACAATCAAACAGGACCTATGTCCGAAAACAAAGGAGTCGAGTCGTTCAGGACAAATTGTGGAACGCAGACGGAATAGAAATTAATAAATTGAACAAGTCCCTTCTTGGGGCTTACTTTGGTTTTTTTTTGAGTACTCTGTAGATTTTTATTAAAAAGTATGTTCGAACATGCTATATTGTGGCGGTCTAGGAATACATTCATCCAATACATAGAAATCTACCAAGCACCGTACTTTACTGGGTTTATGGGAAACTTCCTATGAGACGAGGTAGTTGGCACTTCCAAAGACAAAATGTTTCTCTTTTTATCACATTTTTTTCGGGGTTCAAGCAAGTTAAATTGACATTTCCGCTCAGACCGACTCGTGAGGAAGCCACTAATATCTGGCAGTGGGCTGGCAGCTGGGGAAGACTGTTACTGTCTTTTCATTATTTTCAAATCATATCACAAAGGCAGAGGGAAGGCGACTGCCGGAGATAGAGACTGCTGAGAAGCGGAAACGGATATGGTTCCGAGTGAATGTTTGCACACCAGCGGGAATCTCCTGGTCCTCTCGGCCCGCCTACTCTCTGATCTGCTCTGTGTGTGCGTTGGCTTAATTCAACGTCTCATTTGCATACATTAAAATGTCACATTTTACATGTCGTTTGTGCGTCTCGCCTTAAGCCTAACAGCAGGAACAGCATCCGCAGCACTACCAGAAGCCAGCAGCCAACGCCCGTCAGTTAACGTTAAGGATCCTCCCCGGCCTCCAGCCAACCACCAATCCACCAGCCCACGACCCACTCGCCCCCTAGGCCCCCTCGGCCTACACATAAACTACATTAGCAATTGGAGGCGAGCAGCCAAAGGCAGCCATGTAAAAATGGCTTAACGCGCAAATCTTTCAACTAAACATTAATCCTAATGGTTTTCAATTTTGTTGCGCCTTCTGTGGCAAGTCAAGTTTGGTTTTTTTTGCATTTTTTTGCGTTCCCAGCCCCTACCACCTCTCGTTTACCCTCCTCACTCTTCATTTTTGCGCTTTGGCTTCGGCTGTGGGTCCTGCTTTGCATGTTAATACGCTCTTTGATATTGCCGAGTTGCGCCTGCAGCCTGATTGCTTCTGACAGCGTCTCCCCAGCCAAGCTGCTCTGCCGCCAAGCAGCCAAGCGGCCCCTCCCCATCTAGAATTCGCCCCTCATCCGCAGGCCAACTGTAAATATGAAATTCGTTGAAATTTCATTGGAAATTCAGCTCGTTCTCATTGAATTTTGGCAAAAATAATGTAAAACGAAAGCCAAACACAAATAAAGCAGCTCCACCTGCTCTCACTTTCGCCGGCGTACATGCTATATATACTTAAGAACGTAGGCCGCCCTTTTCCCTCATCCTCCTCATTAGCTGGCAAGACAATTCGCCATTAATCAAGCCCAGTTAGAAAAGTGCCTTGACTCGCCTTACAAAAAGCGACGGTGGTCAAAATAATCACATGGTATCTGCCTAACTTGACCAAAAAAGTATGCTACTATTTTTAGTATACACGCAGTATCCTTGATTTATCATTTTAACTTGATGCAGATTATCAAGACTCTTTTCGGTTAAACTTATTTAAATGAAATATATATAATCTAAGCTTAAACTTAGATTCCAGATTCCAAGAACATCTTGTAGTGTTTCGAGAGCCCCCTGCGGATGATGCATATGTGGGCATTATGGCCTACATATGTAGGCGCTTATGGGGATACTGTGTGTTTATCCTCTCTCCTACCTCTCCACACAAACACCATTAAATTGTTGCTCGCAAACTGAGCAAAAGCTCAAGTAGGCTTTTGTTTAAATAAAATTGTGTCGCCACAATGGCCGAGGCAACTGTGGCTCTGTGGGCATGCAAGCGAGTGTTTTTTCTCCCGTTCTTGTTTATTTTGATTATTCACACACGCATACACAGATTGCTGCCACAGATAAAGTACATATGTGCTAGATATATGTGTATAGAACACACTCGTATCAATGTCATGTGTTTGCCAGACAAAAACATTTTGAGCCACTAAGCTTTTGTTGAAGTTTATCTCTACATTTGCCCAATTGATGGAAGCTTCTAGATTGTTTCTATTTTCTTCCTGATGCTTTTTATTTTATTGCCATTGACGCAAGGACACGGCAGCAGAGGTGTCTCAAACACAAATAAATAATAAGGAAAAGTGGAGCGGGCCGTCCATCAACTGTAATCCCGAGCGTTCCACATATTTCACGCCACTCCTCGATGACATCGTTTTGATGAAGCAAATTGCTTAAAACGCATTCGCTGTTGGAGTAATACAGGCATTAGTGCAGGTGAGAGGTCAAATAGGACTGTACTCCAAGGAGGCCCATACTAAGTGTATTAGGGAAAATTTGTAGCATTTTAATTAAAAGTAAAAGCCGAAAACGAGACAAAAAAAGCTGAAACGCACAGTAAAGACAAACAGAGAGGGAAGGCCCGAAGTGACCCATAAGGTCCTGTCCGGTTTTTCAGTTCAGTTCGGTCCAATTCAGGCCGATTCGGTCCGAAAACGCCCCTAAGCAAATTGAAACAAAATGAAAGTCTCCGTGTGCTGACTTCTTGTGGCTTTTTTTTCTATACGTCTTTATTGAAATCATTAGAGCGAGGACGAGGCAAGAAAGTATATATTGGGGCTCGTCCGGGATTGGGCATTAATGTCTAACGAGGCTCAGACGAACGACCGACGGCCGCCTATTAATCATGCAGACTTCACGTTCCATTAAGCAGTCAACGAGTGAATGGATGTTTCGGGGGACTCGAGGGGTAGCACTCCGGGTAGATGGGGACAGTGTGTTGGTTTATGTCCAAAAATGTTTCATGCATAATTCCTCAACTTGATCGGATTACGATTGGGTCAACCTGGGTCATTGCCTAAACAAACTAGTCGAGTCAAAGGGTCTACAGAAGATAAATTTACTCTAGAAATAAATTTACCAAAGGATATTTGTTGTATAAATCAAACTTAATACATTTTTGTTAATATATGTTTTACAAAATAAAAAATTTGTTTAAAAATTTTTATTTTCCGAAGTTTATTAACCTCTGATATCCATTAATTTTCAATACCCGACTCGAGGTGAACAAAAAGGTTGTGCGAACATGTAAATAAAAACCCTGAAGTTCACAGGACGAGAAAAGATGAAAAAACGAGGGCTGAAAAAGGACATGAGGCTCCAAAAAAAGCACAAACATTGCGAAACAAACAAAGTCAGTGGCTGCACCATTTGCCTGTTTCGAACTTCTGGCTCCTAATGGTGAAAATATTGTATTACAAAAATTGGTAGAGCTGCCCCCAGAAAAAGAGCAAGTAAAAAGAGCAGCATAGAAGGGAAAGAAACACCCTTTAAAACGGATCCAGAAAGGGTCCTGCTTCTCTCGTTTCTCCGACTGCTGCTAACGATATGGAAAATTTATCAAAAAATACAAGGGCCGGCAGCAACATGACACCATCTGACCGCCCGTCCAGGCATAAAATAATCAGCACAACCAGGGATACTCGGGTAGGGTGCGGAAAATGGGGCACGAGTGGGGGCGTAGAAGGGCAAATGTTGGGCTAAAAGGCTTTTCAGGTCGGAACCTGGCAACCTCAACCTCAGGGGCGTTGATGGTCAGCAAATTGATTTGGATTCGCAGTCAAAAATTATCAAATGTGCAAATCGAAGGAGGAATCTGTGGGGAGACGTTTGATTAATTTGCTTACAAGATCTCGAAAGAGATTGAGTGCGATGAGAGCAATAAAGAAACCCCAATCCTCGAGGGAATCTATGTATATTAGATAATCAAAAATCCGCTCAATACAATCACTGACCTTCGAAGAGTATTTTTCTTGAAATTTTTATGCACTCTGCACGGAAGAAAGCACTTGATTAGGAGAAAGTGCAGACAAGCGTAAGAAAAGGCTTGAGACACTCGAGCGGATAAGGCCGTAGTCGGTGTGAGTAAATAAGACTCTCACGCCCACAATCCCACAATCAGAGCTCCGGCTAAGTCGTGTAAGCCGCTCACCAAAGCGTAAAGACAATTCAATCGATGGCCCACACCCGGAAAAGTTTTCTCTTCCTTCGGGCCTTCGGGCCAACTATGTATTTGAAATATTTTTACTTGTGTCATTTCCTCGAACACTTTCCCTCGGAATGCGCTTCGGAAGTTCAGGGATGGGCTCGTGTCTGGCCAAGGAAACATTAGTTACATGTGCCTGCAGCTCGGCCTGATTTATTCACGCATCAGTTGCCACGCCCCCCGCCTGTCACGCGCCCATCGCCGCCAAGACGCACTCTTGCTGCCAAGACAGGACCTGGAAAATTCCCAGGCAAGTGGCAGCTCAATGTTGGTTTTAAAGTCCACTAAGTGGAGTGCTTTTTATTCTCAAAGGATACACCCAAACGCATCAGTCTAAGAGTACTTTTTCAGAGTTAAAATAATATTTAAGGAATATTAATAAAATAAAAACACCGATTTGAGAGGCTCTTTTGTGGAGGTGTATTTTTCCTAGTCTCTGGCCTTTTGTTGGTCGCCTGCAGTGGATTTTTGGCAGTGACTGTGCGGCGCAAATAGAGCGGAAAAATTCCGCCTCCGGCTGCCTTTGCTTCGCCTTCCCCGGCACGCTCCTCCGCCGTGCTTTCCCGCCCAGAGTGAAAGTTGCAGGCGAAAGTTTGCCATTTGACTGGACCAGAGCCCTGAGTTGTCGTAATTTATTTGGGCCGCTGGTAATCAATGCCTCCACTGAGTGTTCGGATGGGTTAAGCTTATCGCATCCGTTTTTCGGCCCCGTTCCATGGACTTTAACTTGCAAAGTGGCCGGGGGGAATGGGGTGGCGGAGGGGAGGACAGTTTTATGGGCGGCAGTTGAAAGGTCACTGCAGATGGTCGATTTGTGGCCCATCCTACGGCCCTCCCTTCTGGTGCCACTCCAGCCAGAATTTATGACGAACATGCTGCAACATCCTGTTAACATACCCATTTGCATATCCACATGCACATGAGCCCACTTCGCCGCCCGTTCGTTTGTTTGTTTGCGAAAGATCTGTGAAAAGCAAAAAAATAAATAAAGAAGGGAGAAAGTACTGGCACATCCATAACAATAAAGCCGCATTAGCAGCTGGCCCTGCTACAAAACAATGCCAGCCAAATTGTTGGCTAAATTATAACCATCATTTTAATGGTTATATTCGTTTTATTCCGTTTTGGCGCAAAACCGAGAGCTCAGCACAAAAATCGCCACGCAAATGATGCTCAAGATGGCCAACAACAATAATGGCTGCACAAAAAATGGTTAGAATGTCACTGCTGATGTCTGTGGTTGGTCTACACCGGAGTACGCATATCCTACTTTTAAGATATTTTTCCAATAGCTTAGAACTTGATATTACAGTCCGTAAACATAGTGGTTGAAGACTCCTGCTGTAAATAGTTTATGGACCTTTGCATACATTGTAAGCTCAATGCTTACTTAACAGTGGAATTTTTATTGTCCTTTCTCGGGTGCATTATACCCGATGGCTGGTGGGTAGGGTATTCATAAATTTATATTAAAATGCGCAGCACTTGTGTGCAGTTGGCGCGGCCACAAAGTAAAGAGAGGAGCGGCGAGCGGCATGAGTGGCATCAGAGAAAAGAGAACAGCGGCATCCCAAACTGCCAATGGCCTCAATGAGTGTTTGAAAGAGCATGTGTAGGGGTGTGTGTGTGAGATGCAGTGCAATGGCGGGTGTGGGAGTGTGTGAGTGGGCGTGCAGCTGCTTTCATTATGACAGTTGAGTGTCTGCGAATTTTCCACTCCCCCGAAGGGCAAAACTTTCCTTTTCAGGACAGCGCAACAAAAAATATTTTAAAAAACCTATGTCCTGAATATAAATGTGTGTGGAAGTCCCCACCGTTTTTCGCAGTGTAGCTCTGTACTCCCTTCAAAGTCGCAGCTTTTTGTTGCTTTGAGCGTATCATAAAATTTTAATTGAATCCTGACATTTCGCCATGTGGGTGGCCAGCGCGTAGAGATTACACCAACTTTACAGATGTCAATAACTTTGATGTCGCCAAAGTCTCTGTGGCATCTTTTATTTATATGCCTCGTTTCATTATTTTTCATGAAAATGGGCGTACTACTTTTCGGCTTTTGGCGTTGTTAACATTTCATTTCTGCCGCATTTCATTCCCCCATCTGCCTCTGCCTCCGCCGCGATGCGTTTTATGAATTCAGTTATTCCGTTGGCTGCATATTCAATTTTTTATATGCTGTCCTACCGCAGTGCATCTTGTTTTTTCGCCCACCCCTGCCCCTGGGGTTTCCGCGGATTAATTCGAATGTGGAAAAAATAGCGACTCTGTGACATTTATAATGCAATTTTAAAATGCGCGCGCAGCTTGATTAAATATTTAAAAGTCATGCTTCAAAAGTTAATATAATATAATGTGCGTATGTCTGCGATGCACTTAATTCAATAATTTCCATTAAGCGCTATTTTCCTTCTGCCAGGATGTCTCAAAGGGAAAACATCTGTATTTCAAGCTTTCCCGAATGATTTTTCACTCTTCTTCAGAGAAGATCTGTAATAACAATGTTTTTTAAAATTATTAGATCCTTCTTGAATTCAACTCCTATTTGTTGACAAGTCTTTACCCCTCCCTCATGGCAAGTATCTATTTTATTATGCATTTGGCGCCTAATTAAAATAACGCATGAAAAGATGCGACAACAAACTCCCGAAGAAGTAATATAAAAATGTAAAATAAAAGCAAAGTAGCAGAACAAAAATCATAAAAACAATAACAAAAAGTAATCAAAAAGTGGAGCACTTTACTTTTGTTTGCCCTTACCACACAGGGAACATAAAGGGGGAGATAGCGAGTTGGGGAGCCGCAGAGTCGGGGCAAGTCCGCTCGGGCAGATGTTTTTATAGCTCATAAATTCGTAAGATGCTGTGCGGAATTGCCAAGAACTGGCAAAGAACCGATGGCGAAGGGGATGGGGGACTTGGGCCAGCAACAAAACATCAGAATTCATTGGCTTCCACCAAGTTTTGTTTATCCTTTCGCTGCCTTGGCATATAAATGCTTTCTCTCCTTAGTCCTCCACTCCCCCCTCAGCCGAATCAATACAAAATTGATGAATACAAATGATCATAAAAAACAATAAAAAGCAATGCCAAAAAGCAGCAGTATCTCCGGGTGGGAGTGCTCGTCCTGATTTGGTTATAAAAATCCCAACCACGTACTCCCAGCTTTGTTCTACTTTCGCCCAACAATGTGGGCAGATATTCTTCGATGGCGCAAATCGAAAAGTGAGATTTCCAGACAAATGCACTCTCATTTATTATTCATATATGAATCTATATAATGACAGACAGCCACTCATTTAAAATTAATTTCGCGGAATAACGCAGTAACTCAAAGAGGGGCAATATAAATTATAAGAACGTGGTTCTTGGGAGATGAAGACGCGGAAACTTTGGAGAAGATATCGTCGGGCTAAACAAGTCGTTTGTCTGCACTCAGTATCTATGACAACCCCAGTGCAGGAGCTTACCAGTTGTGGCAATACAAGAAGGGCAAAGCAGAGAAAGGCTTTGACAAGGTTGATTTCAAGCGTATCGCTATCAACAGTGTTCCGATACACTGTGAATATTTGAACCAAAATAAAAGAAACAATTGTAGATCCTATGTGTACTCACAGGATAAATTGTTATCATATTTTGTATTATTTTTTTTCGGTGCTTCGGTTTCCTTGGAGCAACCGAGCTACAACAAATATATGCATAAACACAAACAACCCCACCACACACACTCTGCCATAACTCACAGATGTCTCTGACGGGAAATTGATTTCAATCAATCAAATGTTGTGATTACTTTGCTAGCGTGCGCCTCCCAATCGCACTCTGGATTCTAGACTTTGTGTGAAAGCCATTAGCCATAATTTACTTAAAGGCTTAAAGGCAACTGTCGACAGAAGTGTCAACTAGTTAATATAAGCATTTTAGAGGCAGTAATTTTCTTTGCGGTGTTCCAAAACATTGTGATAAGTGGGCATACGTTGCGCATACGCAATATGGCATAGTCATTGAGTATACGCAATGTGTGCCGGAGAAAAAATATTTTATTTAGTATTAGGTACTTGTTATTATAATTCAGGAAAAGATACTGATAATACGTCCAATTATCCTTTTCTTCATTAGCTTTTATGCATTTCCTCCATCGCATTACAGCCAGAGGGCCACGAAATGCAGTCTAGTCTTTCCTGTTCTCCTGCTTTCGACTGGCGCCTTTGTCGTCGCTTCCGTTTCTTTTTATGATAAATTGATTGATATTTGAATTTAATGATAAACGGGGAAACAGCCTGATGGAAAGGGAGGGCAGCCAGACGACCAGACCAGTTGCCAATTCAATTTTCCTGGCCTTTCATTTTTCAACTTCAACGACAGTAGCAGCCGCGTGTCTTCGGTCTGTGCCTTGTGGAATATGCAAATTTGTTGCCACATTTTTTAGGATTTCTTGTTTCTTTTCTATCCTGTTGCTGTTGTCGGAGTCATCTTTGATAAGCAAACTTTTGCACTGATAATGATATTTTTATAGTGCGTTGACGAGCTGGAAAGGCATTAGGGGCGGGTCTGGGATGTTGTATAATTTTTCTTAAATTGGGTGACGAAGAAATATTTTACATTGATAATATGGCGCATAAAAAATCTAAGAAAGAAATATCTATTATCTTTTTCCTTATGAAAAATGTTTGTTATTAAATCAAAACATTTAAAAAACAATGTTTGCTTAGAATTTTTGTTTTCATGGCTGTCCTGCTAAACTAGCGCCATTTACGGTGATGCCGACGATTCGGAATCGATTTATAGGCCAATTTGCATAATCATTAAGTTCACATGCCGCCACATGCCACACACACAGCCCCCGTGCTTCACATACAGGCACACACATCCCCGATAACTTTGACTTAAGCTGCCGGAGAAACATCGACTGGAAAAAGGTTGGCATACAATTTTGTCTGAATTTTTTATGCGAAATTGATTTTTGCCAACGCATTGCGGCTGCTTGCCTCCCTTGCCCTGATCCACTTCCGTCCCAGACAGGCCTCGCCCACATTTGGATATGTCATGTATATTTACCTTTATCAGCTACCTTTGCTTTCCACTCAGACCTTCAATCCAGCAGAAATAAGAGAGGCGTGTGCCACGTTTTAAAAATATTTTGCAAATCTCATCTTGAATAATATTTAATATTTCAGACCATTCTTTAGTATTTTTCCAAGTGTCACTGTGAAAAAGTAAAACACAATCCAAAAAAAGTGAAAGCATTGCCGTGAGTTAGATTTTCATAAATACTTCTACCTTCACCTGGCTACGAAAATTGCTTAAACTCATGATGGCAAAAGTCCGTTTTGGTCTCATTAAAGCGCCTCCGGTCAGAAACGGGCCACTGAATTATTTATAATACTCCGGCTCGGTCCAAGACATGGCATGGTAATGTACCAGGGCCAAGTTGTCTTTATAAATATATATATATATATATATATCCCGAAAGCGCTCTGCCACTGCTCCCTTACAAGGTGTAAGCCCAACCCCTCGGGCTGGCCGGCAAAAGTTGAATGGGAAGTTCTTCAAATTATGCCAGAAGCAGTCAAAAATACAAAAAAGGAAAAAGAGAAACGTAGAATAAAGAAAATTGGTTGCAGGAAAGCTAGCTTGTGGGCTTTTATTTTAAATTCTCTGCTATGTATTTAGGCACATATTCTACGGCCAACTGGAGAATGCCTATGAGCCAATATTTTAGCCAAACTTTGCTCTCGGCCTCGGGCACATGGAAATTTTTTCGGGACCAAAGTGCTGGTATTCAAAGGAAACTTGAATTGGGAACGGTAATCAAATATTAATGTGGTCGAAATGGTAGAAGCAAGGCCAGCTGTAACTTGGATTTTGGTCAATGCATGCCTAAGAATTAAGCCAGACTAGGATATAGTCTGAATAAATCATAAAGGATCAATTAACTAAAGTACAACAGGATGCTCTCCACAAATATTAAAGAATATGATATACCATTTACCTTTGCCGCGAAAAAAATTTTCTTACACATTAACCTCTTTAAGAACTTGAACCGATTTCCATCTCGTGTGACTCTCCACATCCCTGCCTGGCTTAACTGCATAATTTATACGGCAAAGGGTCGGGTACAAAGTAAAAGTTTCTCTGCCTGCAAGTTGGCTCAAAGAGCCCGGCACTTGGCGTCGCCTTAAGCCGCCTTTTCAGTGCCGCAAATTGCATTTAGCGCATTAATTTGACGCCTTCGCCGCGCCTCCGGTGGCAACGGGGTCCAAAGAAAGGAATTAACTCGTACCATTCCTTTAATTATGCCTGAAGATAATCTAAGTTCCTCTTCACCGCACATTGTTTCTTTTCAATTTGCAAAGGGATTGAAAGCAATTGAAATATTATCGTTTAATAATGCCACAGTTTGTTTTGGAAGTCGAGGTTATCTAAGGATATTATCTATCTATAAACAGGGTATATCTTATATGAAATTCAATCCACAATTAAATACTGCAAAGGGAGTATAGGGATAACGAATAAACGAGTTAAAAAGAAAGTATTTTGCTTTGACTTTTTTTGATGATTTTTTTCAAGTGCTCCTGCTTACTGCCCACGCCGCGGCTTAATCTCTCGTTCCTCACCTGACTCGCGATGACTTTTGGTCCTCGGTGTGTGCACTTTGATGTCTTGCGGTTGGTTTTCCGCCCCGGAAAATCTCCTGGGAAAGCGGGAAAGCGGCCGAGGTGGCGACCTGACCCCAACCCGGGCGCGGAAATTGTGCGCCGCAATCTCTTAAGACCGGCGACAAATATACTTGGTCTGGCGTTTGTATTTCAGGTTCGGCTCAGGAGCCGGAGTGGGAGTTGGCCCGGGGCTTTAGGCATTACCAAGATTTAACAACAACTTCTGGGCTTTTGTCGTCGTGGGCTGTCTGCGGGTTAAACGATGCGAGTGAACTCAGGTAGCAGAGGACACGCCGCTCGTAAATAATTAATCTGCCCGCAAAGTGCGATTATCAAAGTGTTGGAAAAATGTTAAATAGCTCCCCAGGGCAGAGATTCCGCCAACAACATTAAAATGTGGCGACATTTCAAGAGGAGACACTGGTAAAAAATCACGCAACTCCTGTTTACAATTCCAGCCTGGAAATCAATGTTCAGAGCAACAAGGACCTGTATTTTTTAAGTGTAGTACTCATCTTGTTTTGTCTCCTTGGACATTCGCCCGCCGGCCATTCGTGGGGCTCTTGATATTTTTTGACTGCCGCCGTTGATGTTTTTCAATTATGCAAATAAAGGGATTAATTTGTTGCGGCTCTCGAGAAAGGATGAAGAGGAGCTAGGCGGTGGGTGGGACAGACACTGGAAATTGTTTTAAAGAATGCGCCGGGCCATGATAAAACTTTGTCCCAGCAGTGCTTACCCCTTTCCTTTTTCCTTTTTGGGAGACGGCAACTGCGCGACAACTATAAAAATTTCAATTACAAAAAGGGGGCAGTAGATGTTCCGGAGGAGTGACGCAGGATGCGCAGGACGAGGTGTGGGAGCTTCAGCGGCAACTTCCAAAATTGACTTCATTAAAGTCGAAACAATTTTTGCTGCGGACAAGTCGTCTTGTTGGACGTGTGAGAATGGCAGCGAAGTTGTTCGAGGTTGTGGGGTCTGTCCTTAAAAGGAAGTTTCAGAATGGCATTCTGCGAGGAGCGAGACGTTTAACTAGAGATTTGTTATGGTGGGGTTCTTCGATCGGAATGGTTCCTAGACAACCTGAGCTTTCTTCAATTTGGGGAAATGTCAAAAAGGCCCAAGTAAGAAGACTCACAAAGTAACGCTTCATTTAATTTTATTTGCCTGAAAATTTTGCTGGTGTCGATTTCAGCTGTGCGTGCGGGTTGTTGTGCTCCGTGTCCCCAAATTTTGTTTTACCTCTTCAGCCCCCCGTTTTATTTGCTGTTTCAATTGTCAGCTGAGCTGGAAGTGGCTGTTGAGTATTAGGTCTAAATGGGGAATTACAAACATTCAAACATTCCGACCGGGCCGAGCGCAACAAAACACCAGAACAACGAAAGGGTGGAAGTGCCATCCTGGAACTCTTTACGGGGATATGGTGAGAATGGTGGGAACAGAACGGCAAAGAGGGGCTGTGATGTGGGGGCGTTGCACAAATTAAACCCGAATGAAAATTAAACGATGCATGAAATTACTTTGCTTCTTTTTTTGACTTTTTTGTTGTAGGCAAAGTTCTTTTACAGCTGCCTCCCTCGCCCCCAGCCGGCTTCTTCGAGCTTGGCTTTAGCTGTTGGCCTTTGACTCTGGGCCACCCTATTCCCCGTTCCGAGCACCTCGACTCAAGTTTCCTTGCCGTTTTGTTGGGTTTTTTAATTTTTAATGTGCAGCCAGTTGCTGGTGCCACAGTCTGCCGTAAAGAAAAAGGACACACACCATTTACGCAGTCCGTCCTGCACGGCGAAGTGGAGAGCATGGACGACTACGATGAGCAGAGTCCCAGGCCAATTTGCCAAGTCAAATGTCAGTCAACTGCAATTAAGGCACTGAAAGCGCAGGGCGTGTCCTTAGACAAGACATAGGAGCGAGAGTAGCTTTAAGTTGTATAGGATCAGGTTATTAAAGATATGCGAAGGGGAACTCTACACCTTGATAAGCCTGCGTATCCTTCATCTATTTTAATAAAGTTTATGATGTCTATCGAGCACAAGGCTCGATTTTTATTGTCCTGGGCACCTCTCGTGTGCACAATTGATTCCATAAATGGAGCAACTGCCACATAAAATATTCTAAAACACTTAAATTTATACGACAGCTAGTGCCTTCCCTTGGCTCGGCTTATTAGCACATTTTATTGGGCCATCTACTCCATTTATTTCCCCTTCTTCTGCCGGGATAACAAAAGTATGCCGACACGAAAATGAATTTATAATGCATGGCTTTTTGGTTGTTTGCTTTGGCAGTTGGGGCTATAAAATATTCGAGTCCAAACAGCCGAGCCGACTGCATGTACATATGATAGTGATTTTATCCTTTTTTGTTTTGTTTTTAGGACAGCAAAAAGGTGCTCCTGGAAAGGCACACAGCTAACTCATTTTGTGGCTGCCACCGCTGTCCCTTCTTTATTTTTTTATGCCAATTGTCTGGCAGCAGCACACACACAGGCTAATACCTATCGCCACACACACAGGCACGTGGAAAAACACGCTGAAAGCATTCAACGTATTTTTTATTGAAGGCGCGACTGCCGCTGCGACTCTGATTCCGATTGCGATTTCACCCTGGCGCCCTCTCTTTTCCCTTTCTAAACTACACTTGAAGAATAGTTTTCAGAAAAAATACTATGGGGCTTAAAGTTTTAAAGGTCGTTATTGAATTTTATTACCCTTTGAGTGCTATTTTACTTTAGGTAACTATATTTTTCCATATAGCTAAGAGTCCTGGGAATATCTTTTTTGTTCAATGCACTTCCCTCTTTTCTCATACAGTTTGTGTGCACATTGCTCAATAGCATAGATGCTACAGTGTTGACGGGTCTTTGTGTGCATAGCTCCCGGCTTGGCTTTTTTATAGTTGGTCGTGTGACAACTCAATATATTCGCCATTTGTCGCTGCATGGGCCCCACCATCCGCGTCCTCCTCTGATTTTTTTTGCCACTTAAGGTGTGTTGCCCTGCTCCTTTTTCCGGCACTGCCACAGCCACCAGTCGTCATATAAATGTGGCTTGCTGAATGTCGCAAAACTGTTGAACGATGCCAAAGACAACAGGAGGTCCACCTGCGGCCCTCCGCTCATCCACAAATCAAACCTCAGGGAGAAGGACAGTGGTTCAAAACGACGATATAGACTCATAGTTCTACTATTAAAATAAATAATTTTAGTTATAAGATAAAAAGACTCATACAAATAATATAGATATGCTGGAATCAAAAAAGTATGCTGAACAGGTATGAAAAGTTAGATTCATCAAGAAAGTAAGGATTATTTCAAATAAAATATCTAAACTCCTACTGTTGACTCTGCTTAACTGCTTCCCAGTCTACCCATTTAAATGATCGTGTAAGTTACACATTTCCGTGATGTAATTCATTTTCCTTATCAGGTAACCACTGTGCTTCCAGATCCTGCTGCACGAGCTCCTTGGCTTTCTCTGCCTTTCCTTCTTCCTTATTCCCTGCCACTGCCACTACCACTGTTGTTGTAGTTGTAGTTGGCGGAGCAAATGCAGGAAAATCAATTTCGTTCTCCATTTGCAGTTGGCAATTTGCATAATAAGGTCGTTTGGCGCAATTTGCATGTGAATGTGATAAATTCAATGGCGGCGCTGCACGTTACACCGCACACATATGCACCACCGTCTGCCGCAGTGTGCGTGTGAGGAACTGTGTGTGTGCGTGAGTATTTGTTTTTCCCGCTTGCCCACAGAATGAACTCACTTTTTCACGTTTGACGTTTGGAAAAATGAAAAGTGTAGCGGTGTGTTTAATAGGTGGGTGTCCCTCTATCCCAGTTCCACAGTAAATACAACGTTTTGTGTTCTGGCTACTGTCCCCGAATCCATTTTAAACTGGGGCACACCAAAAGTCAACCAAAATTATCTTAAAAAAACTACCTAAATTAATATGATCTTGATGCTGATCCATTTTCGTTATAGTGTTTGACTTTGAAAGGAAAATACTTTATATAGGTGCATTCTCCAATTTCTTACTGTGTTGCGGTTTTAGTTTTTACTGTATTTTTGGTTCCACCTTACACGTGAATTGTGGACTGCAGTGACACGGACTGGACGTGGATTTACCGGGATCCGAAAGCCGGAGTCCAACAGAACAAGTCAAAATTCATGTGACACGGCCCAAAAGGTTTTTTGTGTTTTCTGGCCAGTTACGGGTGTATGCAAGTGTGGGTATGTGTACATGAGCCGAATGGAATCATAACAGTTGAAATATGAAAGTGGGTTAGAGCATAAGAATTAACGGGATAGCCTGGGCTGGCGTGGGAATGGAAATAGCCCGGCCAGTGGGTTCACATTAAAAATAATTTCGCCACTAACGTCCCAACTTCTGCTTCTTTTTCCCGCTAATTCCAGACATTAGCAGCTCGCTGACAATGACCGAAGTCACTATACCCAATCACATAATGCGCTTAAAGAGCGCCACCCTGGGCTGTCGCTACGCCCTCAACGGAGAGTCCCTCTACTCGGTGAAGTGGTACAAGGATGGTCACGAGATCTACCGCTACGTGCCGAGGGACAAGCCCCCAGGGCAGGCCTTCCCCCTGCCAGGAGTCAACATCGATGTAAGTGCTCAAATACACCAAATAAATAATACCATAATAACAAGAAAAGGCCAAGAACTTTTTGAAGTTTCCAGGAAACTCTATGGTAGACAAAGCCTCAAGTCCCAAAAGGACAAAAAAAAAATGGCATAAAATATTCTAACGCTTCCTCATTTATGTATTTTTATTTCCACAGTCCTCAGATAAGAGCAACAGGTGCTGGTTTTGGGAGAAAAAAAGCGGAAGCAGCAAAATTTAATTTAAAATTTTATTAGAATTTATGTTGCTGATTTCAGAAATGGAGTGGGGGGCTGCCCGGGATTTAGTGTTACGACCCGATCATAATGATTATTTTAAAACATGTAATTGCCCCAATGGCAAAGGAAACCCTCGAAGCTTTCAGCGACTCCCTGCTTCAGCCCCGAGTGCTCGTGCCACACTGTAATGTTTTTCCCAGCTTGTTGCTGATTACGTCGTCGGTGGAATGAAAATTGCTGCCACGTAGTTTTGCCATTTAACTTTAATTTAATGTGGATGTAACCTTCCTTTGTTGCCCATAAAAATGTGTGTCTGTGTGGGTAGCTGCTCGAACCCCCACTGCTATCGCTGGCTTGCCATTTCCTGCTCATTTTGGCTTAGCTAAGGTCACGTGTTGGTCTGCTCGCCCTGCGATTGAAAAGGTTAACGGAAATCACTTAAAGCTGTCAATATCCCAGACAAAGTTGATACTCCTCGTCTGGGCCAACAAGCCGTTCTAATAATAATAATTTGCCAGAAGCACTTAAGTGCGTCTACTTTGTTGAGCGGCCAGTCAAGGCAAAGTCAGAGAAAAAGTCCAGGACTCTGTTAGAAAGAAAGGTTTTCTTTAACAGATACAAGAATAGAATTTTAGTCTAGGACCTTCACATTTCTCTCTCTGTGCCGTCAAAGTAAATCCCGTCAATTGTCGGGTCTAACGTGGCGTATGAGCAATGTGCCAGCGTATTTTATGGCCTGTGTGCGTGCGGCCAAGCGGCTGGAAAGGGCAAAGCCGAGCAGCGAAAGGAGCAGAGTCCTTCGGAGGGAACATAATGCGTAATGCGGCATAATTTTCGTTCGGCTTCAATTTCTGCATTTGGTCTCCGCCCTCTCGAAAAGGGTTGAAGGCCGGGTCGAGTGGTGGGAAATGATTAGAACAAAAGAAGGGCTTCTTCGGAGGTAGGGCGGCGAGTCACTTACTGAATGAGCGAGTGTGGTCTAGCCGGGAAGGCGAGATAAAGTGGAAATATTTTCATAAGAGCTTGCGGGAGGCAAGGAATAAAAAAATTACTTTGTATAATTGCGGGATTTTGAGGCAGCTTTAAGGTAATGAATGAACAGAGAGTTAGGAATTTCTATCGTTATTGTATTCCAACTTTTCAGTAGACCAGAGCAATCAGGGCAGCATTAAGAAGGTTAGCGCAGATTCTGTTTGGCCAAACCGAATTTTGAATTACAAATAACAACTGGAAATTGGAGGGACCGAGAAGCAATAAAGAGAGACTGCAATTTGAATTGTGGCTGGATTTGGTTTTTTTGCGAGCGAACAATTCCCTCGCAACTGGCCAACAAACCGAACCCCGTTCTTATCCCGGACCACAAGCCGGTCTAAAACATTTTTTGAGGGTGTGCTGACAACTTGAGCGTGCCGAAAGAATTGGCAAAAGAACGACGACGAAGACGGAGCTGCTGGCCGGGCGATGGGACGGGCGTTGGGAGAAGAATCAGCTTAAGTACTGCCAAGAAGGCAGCAAACAAAAGCCAGTCCAAAGTCATTGTAAAAGGACGAGTGCCGGGCGGCGGGGCCTGTGGGGAAGTCAAAAACAAGCAACAAACCAAAAATAATGTTGAACGTGACTTTTGTGATTGTTTACGCCGAAGAAAGGGGCGAAAGGGGAGAACCGGGCGGAGAAATGTGGGCGAGAGAAAGCATAAAGCGAGAGCAAAGAATTTTCATAAAAATTTGCTCGAATCAAATGAAACTTTCTCGTTTCTTACATGTGGGGGTGTGTGTGATAATAAAACTGCAACTTAAGGAACTTGACTGCAATTGTTGCCCAGGGAGAAAGTCAGAGCCGAACGAACACTTTGAGTGACTTTTACAGCATTCCTCCCTCACATGCGTACAAGAGTATCTTCAATCTTTTATTCCGGGCTCCTCTTCCCTGGACTTTTATGCGATTGTTTCTACAATCTAGATATTTCATTTGCTTGTTTGGTTTTTCGGGCTTTGCTCTTCAGACTTTTTGGTTTATGACTTTTGTTTTTCCTTTGTGTTCTTCATGTCCTTCTGAAGAAATTAAATTTCTGGCCTGCTGTCAGTTGAAAAAGCGCACAACCGAGACCCTAAACTAATAATAAACTGTTTGCTGAGGGCACGACGTCCTCCATCATCAATCTTCATTTCGTGGCGAGTTTGTGAATGTTAAAAATCATCCATAGAAAATCTCGAACTCTAATTGCGTTTGATTTTGTGCCGATTCATGGACATGCCATTTATTTTGTTTGCTTTCGGCATTTCCCGCACTGAGGAGAGGGCAGTGGGTTGCTAGTGAAAGCTTTTTATTTTAAATGGTTTTCAACAGTGATTTTTAAACTATCAACATATATATCTCAACAACACATTTTTATTTCCTTCGCAGCTTCGTAACTCCTCGGACACACAGATCCTCCTGCGCCGTGTAACGCTCCAGAGCTCAGGACTTTATCGGTGCGAGGTGTCCGGCGAGGCGCCTGCATTCAACACCGTCGCCGAATCGGAGACCATGACCGTTGTGGGTGAGTTTAACATAAAGGGCCGGAGGTATCGGGATGTGGGACCATAAAGAAAAATAAGGGAGTACGAGTGCGGCACTCTTGGATGACGGGCGACAGCAGAAAATTTAATTAAAATGCTAATAGTGCCGGACGGCCAACAATGTTGTGAATGGCAGTGGCAAGTGATGCGGCATCCGAAGTTGCAGAATGCATACTGCAGAGTACGGGATGCCGGCACAGAGCGATGTGCAACATAATTGTTGGCAGTGGGTAAGGAGCGGAGCCAAGAAGAGGCCGGCCACATGGATTGACAGCGGCAAGTTGAAGGATAACAGGGCAGGACTGCCTGCCGGCCTGCAGGCAGAACAGCTCTCATTGTAAAAATGCTTTTAAGAACACATTCGAGGAAACCGAAATCTGAGGCTGCCGAATGCAAATTGCATGCAGGTTGTCAGCTCCTTGTCAAGTAGTCCTTGATGGGGTGACCCAAACGTCAGGACATGCCATCGGAAATGCGGGGAGAACCACTGAGGGGGTTAAACAAAAGGCAGTTTTCTTTAATTGGATTAAAATGGTGGTAATGTATATTAAAAAAGAGCTCTTTAAGAAGTCTTTTAACCAGGACCTCTAATAGGTATATCTTTTCAAGAGCTGATTAAAATTTGTTTAAATATTAATCATTTTAATGAAATAAAACTCCTAGAATTGTTTCGGGGTGACACTTTAAAGCGGTTGCCACTCGCAGGAATTGCGAATTCCGAAGGTGGTGATGCATGTGACCCCACCTGGTCGAGGTCTTCTGCCTCCAGTCTCCTGTCTCGGGTCTCCGCTCTCCAGTTTCAGTCGCAGTTGTACTACCGTAAATGGAATTCATGCAACATGGCAATGCGTTGCAAATGGCATTGTCGAGTCGTCTCAACTCCCAGGCTCCTTGTAAACCCAGTCGCTTTTCTCTTGTTCACTGCTTTTTAAAGGATTCCGAGCTCCTCTCGGATTTTTTCTCAGCTTTTCTTTGCGATTCGCCTTGGCAACCCTAGCGCCTGACGTGCGCTCCGTGCCCCACAACTCCCCAGCTTTCCTCATTTTTTGTGCGCCACCCCACTCTTAATACAACTGCATAATCTAAGCAAACAATTGAAATGGAATTTTTGCAGTCGGGGACGCGGCCAGCGTCGACGCAGCCCCAACAAAAGGCGCACATGTGTGTACAGTGAATGGGCGTGGTCGAGGGCTGGGCTGCCACTGTCATTGCGAAATTGAAGTAAAATTATGTTTTCATGTCCGACTTTCAGATGGAGAAAAACTGGGCTAAGACAAAGCGCTATATGCCATCTGGCAAAGGCAGACCGGCAAGAAAAAAACGTTTATCCTCTCACCATTTGCATACATATGTGGGATATAAGAAGAGCCGGAAGTACACATGGAAATAATCCACCAAGCAGATTAGAATTCTTTTTATACAAAATTTCTTTTTTAAACACTCTTCTCCCATTTCTTGGTGGATTCTTTCCCTACATTGTATATCAAGGAAGTCCTCACGCAATCAAGTCGGCCGACTGGGCCTGAAGTTAATCACAAATTTATAAACTCATAAAAGAATCAAGCGGTTATCAATATGTGCGGGGGAGCTCTAGGGAGATCCCCTGGGGACAGGACAGAGAAAGCACCACCGAACCACTGAACCACCAAGGAAGGGCCACCAACATCATCAATAGCTGCCGAGGCCCCGGGGCCAGGAACCTGCATTAACTTATGGCAACAAGGAGCAGGACATTGCCACGCCCCCGTCCACCCTCCCACACAGCCAGCACATTTCGTGCTGATTTTGCTTTCGGCCATTCCCCAGCGCCCGCCCCACGAAGACGCATTGGCATGCCGGGGAAATGGGAAATGGTTTTGCATATTAAACAATGTGTCTGGGCAGCCAAATTGAACGATATTCGAGCCGAGGAGGAAGAGTGGTGGGAGACGGCCATGGAAGGTTACAGTGATCCCTGGCACATACCACTTTTGGTTTTGAAACAGTTTCTAAGCCAATCTATAAGAGCCTTCCTTTGAGGGAGAAACTGCTCAAGCTTTAGTCGGGCTCCCTTATCTGGTTCATGCTGTAGCACAACCGAGGACGTTGCACATCGCATCGGCAAAAAAGGAAGAAAAATGCTGAAAGGAAAACAAAGTGAAGCTGAGTGGGATGAATCTTCAGTCATCAAGAACTGTGTCAGCCCCGCCGGAGAAGCCGTCTATAAAGGGAAAGGGGGAGGACCTAAGGAGCTCCACTAATGCAAGTGAACCATAAAATATGCTCCAGTGAAAGCCGATTGTCCCCAAAGGGAGTTCGCAATGTTAATTTCGCGATCGTAAAGGGCCAGCGGCAGAATTCAAAAAGACGGAATAGAAAAATATTTCTGAAAATATGCAGTTTGAATAATCAGAAGCGACTTAAGGCTCTAAAGTAGTTTAGTTTTAAATACCCTTGGCTCGTTAAAGAGTTCCTTGAAATGGCCTATTAAGGCTGGGAGACCTTTGCACAAACTTTAATGAAAGCTTTTGGCCTCCTTTGGATAATTTACAGCTCATTAGGGTGACCAGGCCAAGGAGCAACAATAAATATTATGGAAGAGTGTCCTCCTTCCCCGGCTTCCTTTTCCTCCCAGCCTGCCTCATAGCTCATAAAAATCACATTTAACTTTGCTTGCCAGTGGGAGGCTGTTGGCTGTTGGGATGTCTTCGTCCTTTATGCAGGCAATTGCTTTTTTATATTGTAAAATCGATAAGCGATCACATTATATGTCCTTTCGTGTGTGCAAGTGTGTGTGCGTCCAAAGAGAAAGACAGAGCCAAAATAAAATGGAGATAGAAAGAGGAAAGAAGAACTCGCCGGGAAAGTGAGTTATATATGTGTTTGTCCTTTAAAGTGCACTTAACCATAAATTCAGGAACAGGATGAGGACCCAAAGAGACAGACTGAAAGGAAGCAGGAGAAGGAGCACAGGACATGTGCCCTGCGCTGAGAGCCTTGCGTGCTCATTAATTATAAAAAAAAACGCGATACGCAACAGCTGCACTTGGAGAAAACTTTTAATTGTGTTCTCCTTGTGTGCTTTCAAACTCTGAAGCCCTGAAAAAATAGCCAAGGATTTCTGGCTGTGCACATCGAAGCACGCTCACACACTAAGGACAACAGAGACCGATGCAGATGAGGATACAAGGATACGGAAGAGCCGCGGAAATAACGGTAACAGTAATGTTGTCTTAACTCAAACATGCCGCAGCTCGACTGGAGGATCCTGCGGAGGGGCCACGCGTCTGGTATCGTGCATTAAAAATCGTTACCATATGCAAAATTAAAGATAACAAACGAGGATTTCAGAGGTCCTGGAAAAGTCGAAAACGAAACGGAGTGGGAAAGCGAAGTGTAGTGGCGAATGAAGTATATTTTTAAGAGCTATGATGTTGGGGTGCCCGGCATTTTTTAGTCTATCATACTCCTTATTTTATAAAAACATTCAATCTTAAATTGAAACATTTATGTAAAAAGTCTTATGGAAAAAGGAAAAAAGTGGGTGAAAATAAGTACTTTACATAATTTTATTACTCCTTTGCCCAAGTCCACTGTCACCTGCAATTCAATTGAATACATTTTTTATAACAGAGTGTAAATCATGTCGCCAAATGCTTATTAAAAAAATTCAGTAGCAGATAGCTGCACAAAAAGCCCAAATAATTGGGGGATCGCTAGCGGGGCAGTGACTGGGGTGAGTGGGGAAACACTTTTGCAAAGGACTCAACATGTGTATAATCTCGCACACAAGTACATACCCGAAAGCTAAAATGGCTTTGCAAATAGAGCAGGTGGATGCCCAGGAGGTGGTCTTGGGTCCCCACGACAACCCTCATTGCCAAAATCCCAAGCACCTGACCTGGCTTATCGTCTGCCAAGAAGACGCTGCGGAGTGCGCTCCTGGCGAAAAGGAGGAGTGGCCGGGGAGGACTTCTCAGGTAGGAGAAAACATACCGCAGCATATTAAAAGAAGTCCACCAACGGAGAAGAGCCAATGAAAAAAAAAATCTGAATACATAACACCCACTTGGAGTACTTACTGTAGTCCTATTTTTGGTGGCCTACTAAAGCAAACACTCTTTAAAGAGCTTGTAGTTATGTTTCTGTGAAGTTTAGACTCTATATTAGACTATGTTTAACTTAAAATTTATAAACAATTCGACAGAACTCTGAAAATCCTAGAGAACCAGAATATTTGATTGTTCTTGTTCTCAAGGAGCTGTTAGTGGTTACTATTCTTGTTCTTTTTTTGCGGCAGACTGCCTCACACAATTGACATTTTTTTCGGCTTCTGCAGAAAAAGGTGTAAGAACATACCACCATCTACTCTGCTCTAGTCTCTCCCATTTTCCCTTCAGCAAGAAAAACTGCTTAGTCATAGGAAAATGCCGAAAATATTCTTGAAGTACTTGGCCATTCGACATTCGGTCATTTCCCTTTCAGCTTTTAGTGTTCGGCTTATTGCAGGTCCTGTGACCTGGGGGTCTCCCAGTCCCTGCATCCTTCTGCCTCCGTGGCATGTCCTTTATCGTTGCGTGCTAAGTCTGGCCAAAATATATTGCCAACTCATACAGACATACGTGTCCTTTTTCATCCGCCGTCATCTCTCTTTCTCTTTAGGGTTGTGTCTCTAGATTTATGCCGCAAAATAAAACCCAAGTGCGACAATATGGCGTTGCCCTAAAAAATGTTCACGTAATATATATAAACAATTATCCGAACATCGTTCCCACCACAGGTTATCAGAGGGTTAAAAGAGTCCGTTTTTGGGGACGGTTTTGATTGCTTGGGGAATAGGTTAGCAATAAATGCCGACCAAAGATAAAACTATATTTTATTGCTGCTTTTTACCTGTAGACTATATACATAAAAGACCTCTCTCTACAGAAGGCGTTATTCAGATAATAATTAAAAATTAGATTAGGATTATGAAATTTGTAAGGCCCATAAAGTAGTGGGACTTTGGATAAGGATCATCCAGAAATATGTTATGGTCCAGATTAAGGAAGAATCGATGTACAAATCGTTTAAGGTATTCCGGTTCGAATTCCGAGGCTTATTGCCAAATATGTGATATATTAATGAGGTTTTTAGGCGTCCCCATGGATTTTTTGATATTTTGGGGAAAAATATCAAAAAAATTTGACAAGAAACCCTAAAAAATTTGACAAGAAACGGAAATAAAAATTAATTTTCAGATGTTGATGCAAATTGAAAGAAAATTGATATACAAATCTTTTAGGCTATTCCGCTTGAGAATCGGATGAATATTGACAAAGCTATAGCCTTCTCAGGGGGTTTTAATAATGTCTCCATGTAGTTTTGCTAACATTTTAACAATTTGTTTAGATTTCTATTCCTGTAGCTAAACACTAAAAGAGGAAATATGAAATAATACTTTGAATCTGTACAAATAGGTTTATCAAAAATGCATTTCATCAGCCTGCATTTTTAGATTACTTCATGGGAACCTTTGTGCGTCCCACTTCCATCGTCTCCCAGCTAGCACCCTCTCCTTCCGAGTTAGCCAACAAGCTAGTTGCATGCTGCAAGTAGGGTTGGGGGAGGGGAGAACCAAGCAAAGTAAACTTCACTTTATAAATTACAAATAAGCAAACTGAGAAGGCAAATCTAATCCAGGAGAAGGGCAAGAATCCAGGGCCCAACACTCGGAAAACTGTTCTTATTATTGCACACATATCGTTGTTAGTTTTGAATATTTCAACAATTACTTAAAATCTCTTACCCTTCAAAGAAATAGTTTTTTTAAGTGTACGGACTGGACTATACAGAAACTACATCCAAGCTTCCATAACCACAAGGAAACAAAAGCAAATCCAGCAAAAACACCCAAACGAGTTCTAAGGGAAATTAATTTTTTGAAAACCATTAAAAATTAATTTTATTTTATGGCACACACTCATCCAGTAGTAAATGTGGTATGATATCCAGTCTTCTTTCCTTTTTTCTGTTTGGGGCATGAACGAATATTTTTAATGCATACAGAGAGTGGCTGCCAGAACGAAGGGCCAACGATAAAGGGACATGGGGAAGCGCCTGGGAAGGAGTCCCGATGTTGGGGCTGCTCCCAATTGACTTGGTTTTTATTTTTACAAAATAATAGGAAAGTATTTTAGAGCATAAGCAGTGGAGGTGGCTAAAATTTTCTGTGCCAGTTGGAAAAATAATAACTAGGATATATTTAGCATTACACAAATTACACGTTTGTTTTCTTTAACTTTCTTCTAACGAAAACAGAAGGAACCTTTGGTCTTCCATATTGAATCACTCATTCCATTACAGTTTTGTTGTGCTACTTCTATTATGGTCCAGAAATATACCCAAAAGACCAGGGACATAAATGAAAGCCTGCCGTGGGGGAGCATAGACCCACCCTTTCTTAAGGGTCTCAGACTCACACCCATAAACCTGCACCCACGGATGGGTGGTAGATGGGCCAATATAAAAACACCCACATGCCCAGACACACATGGCTAAATAAACTTTGAATAAGCATTTCGTGTTCAGAAACGAAAGCTGCTTTCTCTCAATGGCTGGTCTTCTTAGAGTACTTCCCTGCCACCCTTCTAGAACGTCTTTCCGACAGACTAACTATAAATCGTTGGACTGTTCGGTCAGCCTCCTCCAGAAAGAAGACACCCCAACTCTCTCCCTACTTTAGTAAAGGAAAGTCAGTGGGCCAAATAAGCGAAGCTGCATATAAAATAATAAAACTGAGCCTTCTGGGGGAGAAAAGCTGGAAGCACAAAATGGCCAGTTATTTCTCGGCTAGGAAATATTCAATTTCCACGGCTCATTAAAATTAAATAACTCAGCTCGGGCGATGGGGAATAAAGGCATAACTTGAATTCTGCCTTTATGAATGGAAATATTTAATTGAAGTGCAACAAATCTAGGAAACTGGGGTCATAAAAGTTATAAATATGCAAGAGACTAAAACGCCCGAAGTGTAAAATATGGTTAATTCAGAAGACAACTAAGATGGAAAGATAATCATGCAAAAAAAATAAAATAAATGTGTTTATGGAACTATAATCGTTTTAAAAACTACCTTTCTTAAAAAATCTTGCAGTAACTCCCAACCACGGACCGAAGATAACTGGAGGGCAGCCTCGATACCAAATCGGAGACACCGTCCGGGTGAACTGCACCTCGTCGCCGTCCAAGCCTGCCTGTCAACTGAACTGGTACATAAACGGGGAGCCAGTGCAAAAGATACATCTGCGGCACTTTGACAAGATTGTGGTTAATCGTGACGGGCTGGAAATGTCCCGACTGGGCTTGGAGTTTCGAGTGCGAGGCTATCACTTTAAACACGGCGATATGAAGCTTAAAGTATGTTTTAAAATTTAAATCTTTACTGTTTTTGTGAAAAATAAAATAAATATTACTTTATCTATAGTGCGTGGCCAAGATCAGTTCTCTGTATCTGCAAAGTAATGAGGAGAGCGTAGAGAGCGATCGTCAGCAGCGGGCACCGGCTTTGGAGTCTCGGGAAACTGTGGCAGCCAAGTCCAGCACTATTGGTATACAAAAACAAGATATATAATAAAACTTGAAATAATTTAAAGAACAATTACTAATCATCGTTGTCTTCCAGGTGCCGCCACTTCAAAGCAGTCTTCTCAACTCGTTTCAATGCTGTCTCCCATCTTTGTGCTGCTGCTGTTTTACATCTGGACCTGGCCCAGGAATAGTTAACTATCTAACGAATAAGCATCGCGAAATCAGACACTTTAAGCTAAGAGCCGTTTGAAAAAGCAGACATATCCTATGCCAAAATCTATGAGACATAAACCAAAGAAAAACTTTAATTCCGACTTTGGTTAAATTCAAAATTCAATCGATGTGTGTGCGTGTGCATAAAAGGGGCGTATTCCCCAAATAAAATATCAAAACGGTAACTACTCAACGCGAGCATTTAAGCAGAGGCTAAGAACTGTACATATTTATTCGTAATCCTAGGAAATTATTACTAGCCTTAAGCATATCGTTGATTAGGAAAAACATTCGTTGATCTTTTGTGATATTTTCTGAATTTTGGAAGCAAAGGGAAAGTAAAAAGTAGACACCATCTGGATCTTATTTCGTAGTCCTCCCATTTAAACTCCCGGCATATCAAAAAGAATATAAGCATTTCGATTTCGATTGTATAAATTACACATTCGCTCTCCGACTCATATATAAAAGAATCTAAGCCTAATCCAAGCAAACGTTGCTTAAATCTATAGTATTGCTAAGATAAGAACCTAAGTGTACGAAAGTTGTAAAGAAAAGAAGAAATCTTAACCGAAGAAGGAGTCGGAGGTATAATACCAAAAAAATATCATTCATATTGTAAGCTACGCTAGATTAAGGCAAAAATTAAATTTGCATTTCAAAAATTCCTCAAAGAGAAATATCTTGTACGTAAGGATATTCGAATAGAAATGTGTAAATACTCAAAAATAAAGACAAGGTTTGCAAAAGTTAAAAACTTTGAAATTTGGCCAATGTCTCGATGTGAAGGATAAATAACTTTATGTGTGTGTGGAAAGATACTTGAAGACCAGTCGATCAATGCCAAGCCCCATGAACAGCATTTTTTTTCAAAATATCCTTCAAAATGTAGTTGACTTTTTTATTTCCCTCAGTTTTAAATGAGTTCACACAGTTTCATACAAAAACTTTAAAAGTTAAAAAAAAATATTTAAAATATGAAAGGGTACGAGGAGGTGATCTTCACCGACCAACTGTTGCACCACCGCTGTGTGGGCCAACAAATCCAGGCAACTCGAGAAGCCTGGGAGAAAAAATGTGCCTGGTTTCCAGTTGCTCAAAGGAGAATGTATGCCCGGTATCCGGAGATCTATGACGAGTGTCTGGAGAAGTACGGCGCCGATCCCTTTGAGTACTATGCAAACAGGATTCGGATGAGGAGCCATCTCAGGGTCAAAACCAAGTCGTACATGCAGCGACAGCGGAAGGAAGCGGAAATATCGATGGGCCACATAAAGGACTACAGAGTTTCCCCCACGACGAACGGGGAGTACGGAAGTGTTCAGCCAATGAAGCTCTTCTACTGTTTGTAGACCTTTATGTGACCTATCGGTAGCTTTGAATCTTTCGAGTCAGCTGTCGAGTTAGCAATAAATCCAGGTGTTCCTGGGGTATTCAATATAATTGCGTGTTTTATATTCATTTCTGAGGAAAGTTTAGAGTCAAGATGTTTAGTAAAATTCTCGCCATTACAGTAAATGCTACCAAAACCTTTACCAACCTTTCGGGTTGAGTCACCTCGACTCGTTGCCTTAAAACCTGCTACATGCATGATACTAATCCTTTGGCTTATGCTAATTTCCTCAAAATGAGTCAGCCCCTGTGAGGTGCAACACCCCTTATCCGACCCATTGAGCTATTTATGGCAAACCGAAAAAAGAAGGAAAAGGTGAAAATTGTAAGAGACATGCCATAGGAAAAATGCGCAACAAACCGCAGCCAAATGCATTCAAGTCCAAACAAAGTTGGCAACAAACAAACAAAAGGCCGAAAGCAGTTCATGACTCATGCGAGTGGGTGGGAGGGGCGGTTGCCTCGCATGTCTCTCGGGTTCACCTGGGCGTGAGAAATGCAATCCATTGGGTCCGGCTCATTTGCATACAAAGCCATTCGATTGTGGGCCAACGCCGAGAGCCGGACAAATGGGGCAATACATGGGCTCCAGGTCTTGGCCGAATCTATCTCGGACATGCCTCTGATAGCCGCTTGGCATTGATCGACTGCCGGGAGGAGCGCTTGACCCCCAAACTTAGCCAAACTGAATGTTTTTTGTACATAGCCAGCGGTGTTTGAACTCACATTTACCTAGGATCTAAGCAAGAAGCCCCACGGCATCTCTCTAGGCTAATTCCATTCGAGTCTAAGCAAATCTTGTGCGTGTTGTAAATTAAAGTATGTCACTAAACGAAAAGTTAAACTTAGAGGTTCAACAGGAGCCAACAAGTGGCGGAAATGTGTGGAGCCCTTGTAGGCCAATAGCTAATTCAAGAAACTAAACCTTCCTTCATAATTCCTCATCGAGAAACTGTTATCCATTCATTCTACATTTATTTCTTTTTTTTACTAATCGAATGTTTTACAAGAAATAACAAAAATGAATTAGTTTGTACAACTGAACATGAAAATAATAAATAAACTAAGTGGAAAATAAATTCAAATATTTGATTTGAAATGGGTTTTGGTTATAGAATCCAAAAAGCAGGCTGGATCATCATGTCGTTAGTACTTTTATTTAAGTGAGCCGAGTCAGTCCGACTTCCAAGAAACTCAAAAAAAATTTAAAAATATAAAAATTTCATAAAAAGTTCAAAAGTATCGGAATTATAAATCACTTTCATAAAACCTTATATTAATCGCATTTCTTTGATTTAGATTGTGTTGTCCGTTGCGTTATCCAAAAAATAAAAATGAAGGTTTACGACGAGGTGGTGTTTATGGACCAACTTCTGCACTACCGCTGCGTGGCCAGTCAGATCGAGGAAACTCGTCTCACCTGGCAGAAGCGAAGCTCCTGGTTCCCGTCCGCCCAAAGGCAGATGTACTCCCGGTATGAAGAAATTTATAACGAGAGCATAGAAAAGTACGGAGTTGACAAGTTCAAGTTTTATGCCAAGAGAAACCGCTTGGGCGGCAAGTTCAAGGCATCCAAAATAGGCCCGGAAGATCCGAAGGACGCCAGGGAGCGGCTAATACCCATGGATCACCTGAAAGGTGTCAAGTATCCGCCTACCACCAACGCAGAATACGGTCGCCTCAAGCCATCGGCCCTCTTTTATTGCTTTGAGCCCAAACACCAACATGTTGGAATAAGCCAAAGACAAAGTCAATAAATTATGTTCGCTTAGTGTCTTATTGAATAAAGATTTTTGATGTTCTTGGAATCCTACACTTCCCTTAAATGGAACTGAAATATGCAAAAATGAATTGCGGAAGCATTTAGGCATTTAACGATTTGCTGACAGTAAAAACATTAAACGATTAAGTATCCGTTGCAATGGCTTCAAAAGCAGAGGCTGGGTGGAAGGGGTTCCCATGTTTTAAATTAATTTTATACACAATACATATCACCCCACAAAAAGTCCCCAGGACGGCAGTTTGGCGGAACTGTCGAGCAGTGGGCTCGTAAATTGGTAATGTTTGTAAGCCCTGTTTTATGGGTCGGCAATGGCCCAGTCTGTTTACCATAATTACCTGTTTATAATTAATTAAAATGCAATAAGCGTAAATTTGATAAAAGTGCCATGCACATGCTTACGCGGCAGCGATAATTTCGTATTCCAGTATCCAATATCAGCATTTTAATAAAACGAATATCTTTGTTCATATGTGGACTTGAAAAGGTAAAATTTCGCTAAATAAATCTAACCTATAAATACCTATCAAAAACGTCTATCAAATATTTTTATTAAAATAATCGAGGAATATTTGAGAGTGTAGTTATTCATCTGGCGCGAGATGGAAGTAAATTGATCAACTAAATTACAATCGAATAGGTAAAGCGCAATAACGCGTGGGCGGGCCGAATAAACGCATAAATTATTCAATGGCCCTGCGGAGACGGGGAAGCCCTTAACCCCTTCCGGGCCAAAAAGTTGCGGGGAAACCGCGTGAAATTGCTGCATAAACACATTGGTTAATGCAATAAACCAGCAGTTGGGACTTCTGTGAGTTTGTGTTGTTTTTCTCCCCGTCCGAGCCACGCTTATTGACCATGAATAACTAACGGAAATGCAACACGAAGTGTGGTCACGCCACCCAACTCTTGCCACGTGCACCAAATGCATCCGCCCTCAATCGATGATTCATAGGAGTTCTGTGCGAGTGAAGGTGGATATGTGTGAAGTTTAATTGCGGTGACACTTTGATTTACGACCTCAAAAGGGAAATCTAAATGACAAAACCCGCATTTGGGGGCTGAAAAGATTGGCAAGGGCCTTGTTCATTGTTTTAGCAATTTGGCTTATTAATAAGCCAAGTAAATTGATTTTTATGTCAACTAAAGTCTCCTCTTTTTCCTAGGTGTAATATTTTCATAAATAGGTTTCCTATAAGCCACTATCCCTCTATTACACACCCAATTGATTTGTGAAATCATCCATCTAATCAATTATATTACTTTATAGGATCAAGGCATTAGGATCTATCGGGCTTATGCCAGGAACACCAGGAAGTAACTTCCATGGCTTTTACTTTTAGTTTCGCAGAATGGACGAATGTGTCAGCAGGTTGTTAAGGTCGGCCAGCCTCTATGGGCACTTTGTGGGCCTAAGCAACTTTGAGTTCGACTGGCGAAAAGGTCGTGTCTACACCCAATATATTCGCCCCTGGCCTAGATGTCCGCTTGGAGGAATCTGTGAGTCATATGATCAGCTCCCAAGGACTATTCTTTCTTATTTTACTCTTTAGTTTGAAAATATTCAGATCCAGATGGTGCGTAACCCATTGAAAATGTATGTTATGCAACTGTTTCCCAGCAATCGCAGTGGCACCACGGCCATGATCTCGTCATTGTTTATGAATTCAATATACCTCATTCAGTACGATATGGCAAACTTTTAGTTGTTATTACTCCGAAAATAAAAAATAAAATACACCATGCTACTTAGTACAGAGTGCTTCGAGTATGAGTGCCTACCGTCTGCGTGTATCTATGAATCACTTTTATCCAGGATGAGATCAGGAGTCCCTTTCAAGTCACCCAATAAGCTAATTACATGGGTCTGCCAACAAGGCTCCTCATTTAAGCGAAATGTTTGACTGGGACGGTTGGCTGTTGAAGGTCGTCTATTACTACGGGTTTCTGGTCGGAATCTCCAACTTTGAAGTAGACTGGAGTACGTGTCGCGTGTTCAAAACTAGGCGGAGTACAATCTTCGCTATTGTTCATAATGTACTTGCCTGGGTCCTTGTGCTCAACTATTGGAAAGGTCGGGTCAGTTTCAATGTACTTTTTGGCAAAGCAAACAGGCTGCATGAGTATGTTGTCGTCATAATGTCCGGACTAAAAGTCGCATCTGGTAAATAAAAATACTTCATTTGGCAGATTAATAACCCGTAACATTTTTTTTGATAGGACTTCTAACTATAGCGACGAGATGGAGGCGACGTCGTCAAATAATGAGAATATTAAGGAGATTGTTCCGACTCTACTTGGCCAAACCCAAAGTCAAAAGGATGTCCAGCCGGGCTATCCTTATAAAGTTTCTTAATGTTTGCATAACCGACTTATTGCAAATCGCTCTCGGACTAGATGCCCTTCATAGAGTTGGCCCTGATCTGATCTTGGGTATGGCTCTGCAGTTCTGGATGGTGTCCCTTATGACAGTAGCCATCAGCCAGTATTATCTGGTCATGCTGTTCATTCGGACGCAATACGTAATGCTCAACTCGGAGCTACGAAGTGTGATCGAAGAGGCTAGGGGATTAAGATACCGCCCACACCGCAATGGAGTTTTCATGACCAAGTGCTGCGATCTGTCGGATCGATTGGACGACCTTGCCCAACAGCAGGACGAGATCCAGTCGATTGTGACCAGCATGGGAGAGGCGTTCGCCATGCAGGGCCTACTTGTTTACACAGCCTACTATTTGTCCGCGATCTCCACTGCCTATTTAACCTACAGTTTCGTGAAGCACGGCATCCAAAATCTGGGTATGACCCTCGGCACGGTGGCGGTGTCCTTTACTTGGTGCTTTTTCTACTACGTGGATGCCTTAAGGAACCTCTTTGTCGTCCTAAGTATTCAAAATCAGCACAGGACCCTGATGCGTATCATAGAAGAGCGAACTGTTTTTCTTCCAGGACTAGACATTCGTCTTGAACTATCGGTAAAAGGTAATGACTTTTTAATAATTGAATAATTACTACTTTTTTTCCAGTTTGAAAACTTTCAGTTCCAGTTGATTCGGAACCCTTTTACTATGAGCGTCATGAAACTTTTCCCCATCAACCACGGCTTTACCACGTTAATGTTTGCATCTCTGTTTATGAACTCGATATACCTCATTCAATACGATATGGCAAACTTTTAAGAATTATTACGTTGGGAATAAAGAGTATATTACAGTATGCCATACAAAGTTAAGCATTCTTTGACGCGGCACCGGGGTTGTATAAATCAACTTTATCAAGAAGATCAGGAGCCCTTTGCAATTCAGCCAATAAACTAAATGCAAGCGTGTGTCAACTCTGCTCATTTTAGCAAAATTTTCCACTGGGAAAGTTGGCTTTTTAAGCTCGTTCTTCTACCGATTTCTGGTCGGAATATTTTAAATCGATTTGAATACGCATCGCGTTTTTAAAACAAAGAGGAGTACCATCTTTGCTTTTACCCACAATATGCTTTCACTTATTCTTGTGATAAAAAATTGGCAATTGAATATTTGCTGTATGACATCACTACTTACATATGAACTCCATTTGTATTATACAATACGTCATGGCAAACTTTTAAAAAACAAACAAGCCCCATTCATTTAATAATTATATAGGGAAGGACTTTTCATACATAGATACATGAAATATAAGTGGTAGTTTGTAGCTCCGGACTAGCTTTTGAGCCCCTAGACATTAATCCAATCTAATCATATCATCGCCTCCCAGAATCAGCCCATTTCTGCTGAGTTCATAGCTATAATTTAATTACCCTTCACTAACAAGATACTTGGATGGCACTGAGGGTGCCAAAGGCTGTTATTGTAACGAAATGTTTGACTGGGTCGGTTTCTTGCTAAAGGCTCTGTACTGCTATGGATTTTTAATCGGCGTTTCTAACTTCAAAGTAGATTGGAAAACAGGTCGCGTCTACAAAACATCAAGATGTACGACTCTAGCAGCTTTAATCAATATTCTAACAATGGCCCTATTATTTCTTTACTTAAATGGCAATACCCAGTTGAATATCATCTCCAAAAGTGCCAATAAACTTCACGAGTATGTGGTTCAGGTGATGGCAGTGCTGAGAACCGTTGCTGGTATAAACTTAAGTCAAAAAGTGCCAACGTAAGAAGTCTCTATCGTTTTTTTTATTAGGATTTACTGTCATCCTCTGTAGATGGCGCCAACGCCCCCAACTGATGATCTTGGTGAGGATGGTGTTCCGGCTTTTCTTGCACAGGCCACAAACGATGAGGATGTCCCGGTGGGTGATTCTAAGCAAGGTCATTACAGTTTGCATATCCGACCTCCTTCAAGTTTCCCTCACCTTGGAGGGCTTGAACCATCTCGGCTTTAGGCAGATACAGGGAATGGCTTTCCAGTTCGCCATGGCGGCCCTTACGAGTTTCGCCATAACCCAACATTATCTGGTAATGCTGTTTGTACGCATTCAGTACCAGATCCTCAACTCCGAGCTAAAGCAGGTAATCGAAGAGAGCCGCTGGCTAAGTTACCACTCTCCACGTAATGGAGTCTTCATGACCAGGTGCTGCTACCTCGCGGACTTAGTGGAGGATATCAGCAACTGGCAGGACCAGATCCAGTCCATTGTGACGTATCTGGGAGAGGTTTTTGGCGTGCAGGGACTACTGGCATACAGTGGAAACTACATTAATTCTGTGGGCACCACTTACCTCACCTTCAGTCTCTACAAATACGGACGCGAGACTATCGGACTGCCACTGAATTCATTAATATTGTCCTTTATTTGGTGCTTTTTTGATTACCTTAATGCCCTCAGAAGTCATTTTCTTATGCTGAGTATTGTGGATGAGCACCAGAAGACCATGCGTCTGCTGGAGGATCGCACAGTGTTTGCTCCCGGCTTGGATGTTCGGCTAGAACAGTCGGTATGTTACCTTGCTTATAGTAGGTTCATGGAAACAGTTAAAACTATCTAATTTTCCAGTTTGAAGCCTTTCAGTTCCAGCTGGCCAGGAATCCATTGAAAATGCACGTCATGAACATGTTTCCCATAAGTCGTACATTCACCACAGCCATGTTCTCATCATTAGCAATGAATACCATATACCTTATTCAATACGACATGGAACATTTTTAAAGCATTTTCAATATAATTATAATAACTTGAAGATCCGGTGTCAAATTGTCTACTGCAATCATTTCGTTTGATTATTTTAAGCTTTTTGATATTAAGCCAATCTACTTACGTAATCTCCATATTGGATCAAAAAAAGGGTCACCAGGGTCACAGCTAACGGTTCCTGCCAGGCACACGTTAGTTTAGCAAGATGTTTGACTGGGTCGGTTGGTTGCTAAGAGCGGTCTACATCTACGGGTTTTTAATCGGGGTTTCTAACTTTGAAATCGACTGGAGGGCTGGTCGCGTCTTAAAGTCCATTAGAAGTACAGCTTATGCAGCTACGGTCAACATTTTGACAGTGATAGTTCTGGGTTTTCAAGTGGGAACTGACACCAGCTTGAATGTAATCTTTGGTAATGCAAACAAGCTTCACGAATATGTGATTATTGTGATGTCGGTTCTAAGAATAATTTCTGGTGAGTTTTAAATTAATTGGCTTATATTATTTCCAGAAATATTTTAATTGGTGCTTTTCATATTACAGGACTTACTTTTCTACTGACTAGATGGCAAAAGCGCTGCAAGCTCATGAAGCTTGTCAGGATACTGTTTCGGCTCTATTTGGAAAAGCCGCAGATTAAAAGAATGTCCCGATGGGCGATTCTTACGAAAACGATCACTGTTACCTTGAAAGACTTTCTTCAAATAGCATTGGCTTGGGAAGCCCTGGGCCGCCTTGGGGGCAGACAGGCTTTAGGAATTTATATGCAGTTTGGGATGGCTGCGCTCATGAGCTATGCCCTATCCCAACATTACCTGATAATGCTTTTCGTCAGAGTGGAATACCAGATACTTAACTCTGAGCTTGAACGGGTGATTGAGGAGAGCTGCTGGTTGAGCTACCGCTCTCCACGCAATGGAGTTTTTATGACCAAGTGCTGCTATCTGGCAGACCAGTTGGAGGATATTGGAAAGAGGCAGGACGAGGTTCAATCAATTGTGACATATTTAGGAGAGGTTTTTGCAGTGCAGGGACTACTGGCCTTTACAGAAAACTACATTAGTTCAGTGGGTACCACTTATCTCATCTTTAGCCTCTTTAAATACGGTCGCGAAAGGTTGGGCATGTCATTGAACGCGGTAATCTTTTCAACTTTTTGGTGTTTTTTCCACTACCTTGATTCCTTCAGAAGCCACTTTCTCATGCTAAGTATTCTGGACGAGCATCGAAGGATGGCCGACCTTTTGAAAAAGAGCAGTATGTTTGCCCCAGGATTGGACGTGCGTCTTGAACAATCGGTAGGTCCCTTGGCTTATTGAGAAATTATTCTTCATCTTTTGTTTTCCAGTTTGAAACCTATCTGTTTCAGCTGGCCAGGAATCCGTTGAAAATGCACGTAATGCAAATGTTTCCCATAAGCCATACGTTTACAACAGCCATGTTTGCATCTATAGCCATGAACTCTATATATCTTATACAATATGATATTGAAAATTTCTAAGCTATTGTATTGTATTCTGTAGTTGGAATTCTATGAAAGACGTTAACTTAAAGAATTATAGCCTCCACAAAGTAATTATCTTTTCAAGGGGAGAAAATTACTTCTATGAAGGAAATTCTACTAAGCATTAATAATAATACGAGTAAACGACTGAAGCATAACTCTCATTGATTAGGGTGGAACCCTTTCCCGATTAGTATAGGTTACCCCAACATACCACTCACCCTAGTCCTTTTAGTAACTCATCCCCAAGGAAAGGACACGCATATCAGGTGCCACTATGTTAGAACGAGCTCTTAGTTCAAGGACTAAAAATATCAAGAAGCAGCAGCCCATGATGCGGTTGTTTGTTTTATGCATCTGCTGGATCACGTATATTGTCTACCGCGGATGTGTGATAGGGAAAATAAAATACGATTCCCAAAAGAAAAAGATGATTGTCCATCCCCGAAATCCGTATACCCAGTCTATAGCTTTCTTGCTTCAACTTTGTTTCGCGGGTTTTGATAGCTTTGGTATTGTGTACGTTTTAATGGCAACTGTCCCCATGATATTCTATGGGAATCAAAAATTCTCCAACTACAAGTTATTCGGGAGTCTCATAATTTCGATTGCGATGGTGTTGTATCTGCTAAAAACGATACTCATTATTGCTTGGCTGAAGAGTTCAGAGTGGAATCATTATGCGGTTCAACTTGCCAATGAAGTGATGAGTGTGACGAACTTCATGGAAAGTTCATTTGGACGTCTTTCCTGGGAGTGCAGTTACTTTATATTTTTTTTCTTGGTCCTGTTTCCAATGACAGTTTTGGAATCGTTCAATTACTTCGCGATGACCATGCGCTTGTGTGCGTTTAGCACCATATTGCTGCAGATTATCTACAATGCCTACGCTGTCTATCAAATGCTGCTCCTATCGTGGATCCAAACTTTAAATAGCTTTCTTAAGGTTTGTGCTTCAAAATTGTGCAACATTTGTCTGTCATCCTATAATTTTATATTGTGCATTGCAAGAACTATCATCAGCCAGGTCGTACAAGTCAACGTCAAAAATGGAAGCTCTTCCAGCTGCATCGAGTTTACTCAAGAATCAATCATGGGCACAAAAATATCGATAAGCTTTGGATACCAGTTTCCCGACTTCTATTCTCCGATATTGTCATATTAGCCTGCTTTTGGTCGAGTATCATCCAATGTGTTGTCTACGACCATAAGCGAGATGTGCAAAGTAAATGGGCGTATCTCATGAAGAAATACTTTGGCATTTCCTTGGTTCCCCTAATAAGGATCGCCTTTGTTTCTATTTGCAACGATCGCCTAGCTCAACTGCAAACCATAATGCGACTGAATCTTCTCAAAATCGATCTAGACAAATGCAACACCTGCTCAATAGGAAAACTAAGTGGATTGGTGAGTACTTATTAAATAACATAGGCATGTAGTCATTACTTCTCTTCAGCACAGTTGTTTGGATTTGCAACTGCCAGGAGAGACTCTTAAAAATAACATAATAAGCGCGAATCATGTGTGTGGACGTCACTTTTTTATGGATTTCATTTTTTGCCTAATGTTGAATACCTTAAGCTTTGTACAATACTTTTTAAACTATGAAGGTCACGAAAACTATGAATAGACCTCCTAAATAACAAATACGAATCATTTAACATAATCTAATGGTGCAACGACAACTCATTTATACACAGCTAGATATCCCGCTTAGCAATAACCCAAAGTACAAAAGGATATTACTCAATGAAATGAGGTTTAGCCCCAAAAACAGGACCTTTGATGAAGCAGTCTGAAAAGCAGCGAAAGGAAAAGCACATGGGAGGCGGCGGTCTGAAACATCAATGGCATCGGTGGACTATCCTAGCAATCTGCCTTTTCACGTATATACTGTATCGCGGATGTGTGATCGGGCAGATAGAGTACAACTTTCGCAAAAAAAGAATGATTACCGAGCCTCGAAATCCGTGGATTACGAAGATTGCCTGTCTTATAAAAATTGGTTTTGCCTATATGGACTTGTTTGGATTGACGTATTTAGCATATCTTATATTACCGATAGTAGCATTAAAACACGATTTAAATCAAATGAAACATATGAATTATTTTCCCCAAATAATTTTGGTGCTTATGATGCAGTTGTTTTTCATTAAAACTATTTGCCTACTTGTTTTAACGAGGAGGCAAATGTGGAGTCAATCGTTTGTTCGGTTGGCAAACGAAGTAATAGAGCTAAACTTCGCCATTGAACAATTCATGGGACCCCCTTCTCTGGAAGGCAGCCATTTTCTCATCGTTTTTGGATTGCAGATTTTAATGAATGCACATGAAGTATCTTACTACCTGGGAATGGGAACGATCTATTTCGGCCTCAGCTCACTTTTATTACAGCTCCTCTATAATGGCTATGCAGTATACCTATTGCTACTTCTCTCTTGGATTGGAACCATGATTCGCTTCTTAGAGGTAAGAGGTTTAAAAATGACCCTATTTGTTACAAAAAAATTTTCTATTCGTGTATTAATAGGTTTATCGAAAACAAGGATTCCCCAAAACGCGGCGTTCAAAACTTCTTCAACTTTTCCGGTTCTACTCCAAAATAGTAAAATGTCACAAAAATATAACAAAGCTATGGCTATCAGTGTCCTTTTTGATTTTCTTCGACGTTTTGATACTGGTATCTGAGTGGACAAAAATTATCTATTGTGTTTTTTATAATCATAGCATCAATACGGGTGGAAAATGGGATTATATAATGGAGGAAAAAATCGGTGGTGCTCTGAGTTCCCTTCTAAGAGTTCTTCTCCTTGGTCTGTGCAATGATCGCCTCTTTTACCTGGAAAAACTGTTTCAATTGAATCTGCTTGGCATTGATCTAAATAATGAACATAACGAATATGGAGTTCACATTAACATAAACGAAAAAAGAAAAAACCAGGTATGAAGGTACTTTAAAATAGTAATTAGTTTAATAAACTGACGTTATAAAATTTTTCTTGTTTTAAGCTTGGCCACTTTGACTTAAATTCCCAAGTCCAGTCGTTTGGAAGAGAAATTATTATCATGAATAACACTTGTGGATGTACATTTGTCTTAAATTTTTTTTTTTGCGTTCTGATGACCGCCCTTAGTTTTGTGCAGTTTTCTTTATCTACTGAATTTAGATTTCAAGATTTTTCATAATAAATACATAACAAAATTTTTTAATTAATTTTAATAATCAAAAGTTCAAATAAGCATGGCATCCACTTAATCTCCATCACCGACCATATGCATTTAGTTGATTCTCTCTTCCAAGTTTTGGATAATCTACTTGTCCACGGCTTCATACTCCTCACGCTATTCAATAGCGTTCATATTTATACCCTTGCAGAGGGTTTTATAATTTTGGAAGATAGAAGCTTGCGACTTTTTCTTCGATTTTGTATTATAAATAACAATAAACTAATAAAAAAATTTAAATTACCCTTTGTAGTACATTGGTTTTTTTATGATATGCTCATAAGGATCGGATATAACCGGAAATAAATCGGAATCATGGATAGAGTTGGCCATGCTTCCGATTTATATCCGGTTTTAGCTGCAAGGGTATATCAACATGGCTCCACCCAAAGTTAGCTTTTCTTTCCTGTTATTGTTTCTATTAACAAGGATTATCCAAATCATCTAGGAAAATATGACATATTTTTAATAGGAAAACTTAGTGAACTGTTGATTACTTGTTAAATAACGTAGCCATTTCTTTTCTTCAGCGCAATATTTTGGACTTGCAACTGTCAGAACAGACTGTATCAAGGAAAGCTTGATATAAATAAAAGCGAAAGTGTGCAACGCTGTGTAAGAGACATCTCCGGCCCCATAAAGTATATACATATGTAGGGCCGGAGATGTCTCCTTTACAGCTTTGCACACTTTTGACCATTATAATACCCTCTGCAAGGGTGTAAAAATAACATAAAAAGTACGAACCATGGGTGACGTCCGCTTCTATATGAAGTTTATTTTCTGCCTAATGTTGAATACATTAAGCTTTTAAGGGCGGGTCCCGAAAATTATGAATGGAACTCCTAAATAATAAATACGGATCATTTAGCATAATCTAATGGTGCAACAGAAAATCGTTTATACACAGCTAGATATCCCGCTTAGCAATAACCCAAAGTACAAAAGGATATTAGTCAATGAAATGAGGCTTAGCCCCAAAAACAGGATCTTCGATGAAGCAGTCTGAAAATGCAGCGAAAGGAAAAGCACATGGGAGGCGGCGGACTGAAACATCAATGGCATCGGTGGACTATCCTAGCAATCTGCCTTTTCACGTATATACTGTATCGCGGATGTGTGATCGGGCAGATAGAGTACAACTTTCGCAAAAAAAGAATGATTACCGAGCCTCGAAATCCGTGGATCACGAAAATTGCCTGTCTTATAAAAATTGGTTTTGCGTATATGGACTTCTTTGGCATGACTTATTTAGCATATCTTATTTTACCGATAGTAGCATTAAAACACGATTTAAATCAAATGAAACATATAAATTATTTTCCCCAAATAATTTTGGTGCTTACGATGCAGTTGTTTTTCATTAAAACTATTTGCCTAATTGTTTTAACAAGGAGGCAAATATGGAGTCAATCGTTTGTTCGGTTGGCAAACGAAGTAATAGAGCTAAACTTCGCCATTGAACAATTCATGGGACCCCCTTCTCTGGAAGGCAGCCATTTTCTCATCGTTTTTGGATTGCAGATTTTAATGAATGCACATGAAGTATCTTACTACCTGGGAATGGGAACGATCTATTTCGGCCTCAGCTCACTTTTATTACAGCTCCTCTATAATGGCTATGCAGTATACCTATTGCTACTTCTCTCTTGGATTGGAACCATGATTCGCTTCTTAGAGGTAAGAGGTTTAAAAATGACCCTATTTGTTACAAAAAAATTTTCTATTCGTGTATTAATAGGTTTATCGAAAACAAGGATTCCCCAAAACGCGGCGTTCAAAACTTCTTCAACTTTTCCGGTTCTACTCCAAAATAGTAAAATGTCACAAAAATATAACAAAGCTATGGCTATCAGTGTCCTTTTTTATTTTCTTCGACGTTGTGATACTGGTATCTGAGTGGACAAATAATATATATTTGGTTTTTTATGATCACAGCCTCGATGCGGTTGAAAAATGGGATTACGTGATGAAGAAAAAAATAGGTAGTGCTCTGAGTTCCCTACTAAGAGTTCTTCTCCTTGGTCTGTGCAATGATCGCCTCTTTTACCTGGAAAAACTGTTTCAATTGAATCTGCTTGGCATTGATCTAAATAATGAACATAACGAATATGGAGTTCACATTAACATAAACGAAAAAAGAAAAAAACTGGTATGAAGGAACTTTGGAATAGTAATTAGTTTAATAACCTGACGTTTTAAAATTTTTCTTGTTTTAAGCTTGGCCACTTTGACTTAACTTCCCAAATCCAGTCGTTTGGGAGAGAAATTATTATCATGAATAACATTTGTGGATGTACATTTGTCTTAAATTTTTTTTTTTGCGTTCTGATGACCGCCCTTAGTTTTGTGCAGTTTTCTTTATCTACTGGATTCAAATTTGAAGATTTTTCATCATAAATACATACAAAATTTTTTAATTAATTTAAATAATTAAAAGTTCAAATAAGCATGGCATCCACTTAATCTCCATCACCGACCATATGCATTTAGTTGATTCTCTCTTCCAAGTTTTGGATAATCTACTTGTCCACGGCTTCCTACTCCTCACGCTATTCAATAGCGTTCATATTTATACCCTTGCAGAGGGTTTTATAATTTTGGAAGATAGAAGCTTGCGACTTTTTCTTCGATTTTGTATTATAAATTACAATAAAGTAATATAAAAATTTAAATTAGAATTTTTAATGCAATGGTTTTTTTATGATATGCTCATAAGGACCGTCCAATTCTATCCATGATTCCGATTTAAATCCGGTTTTAGCTGCAAGGTTATATCAACATGGCTCCACCCGAAGTTAGCTTTTCTTTCCTGTTATTGTTTCTATTTACAAGGATTATGCAAATCATCTAGGAAAATACGAAATATTTTTAATAGGAAAACTTAGTGCACTGTTGATTACTTGTTAAATAACGTAGCCATTTCTTTTCTTCAGCGCAATTTTTATACCCTTGCAGAGGGTATTATAATTTTGTCCAAAAGTGTGCAACGCAGTGAAGGAGACATCTCCGACCCAATAAAGTATATATATTCTTGATCAGGATCACCTCCTGAGTTGATATAAGCATGTCCGTCTGTCCGTCTGTCTGTTTCTACGCAAACTAGTCTCTCAGTTTTTAAGCTATTGTCTTGAAACTTTGCACACTCACTTCTTTCTTTTGTACGCAGTATATAAGTCGGAACGGCCGGGATCGGCCGACTATATCCTATAGCTGCCATATAACTGATTGATCGGAAATGGTATAACTTTGGTATTTTTAGAGTTACAGAGTTCAGATACGAATGCTATTTTTGGCAAAATAATACAACATGCCAAATTTCATAAGGATCAGCCGACTATATCCTATAGCTGCCATATAACTGAACAATCGGAAATTACCCAACTTTCGTGTTTTTGAAGATAGAAAGTTGGAACTTCGTACAGATTCTATTTTTGGTCAGTTGATCCAACTTACCAAATTGCATAACGATCGGCCGACCGGAAATGGTATTTGGTAAAAATACCAACTTTGGTATTTTTGAAGATGGAAGCTTGGTACTTTGTTTTTGATTTTTTATTGTAATAAATTGGTTATAATATGATATTCTCATAAGGATCGGCCAATTTAATCCGATGTTTGCGATATGTATCCGGTTTTAACTGCAAGGGTATATCAACTTCGGCTCCGCCCGAAGTTAGCTTTCCTTTCTTGTTTCAACTTGCAACTGTCAGAAGAGACTATCAAGGAAAGCTTGATATAAATACCGTTGTAAGACATCTCCGGCCCTATAATGTATATATGTATGTAGGGCCGCAGATGTTTCCTTCACAGCGTTGCTCACTTTTGACCATTATAAGAGGGTATTATTAGAGGCAAGGGTGTAAAAATAACATAAAAAGTACGAACCATGTGTGACTTCCACTTCTATATAAAGTTTATTTTCTGCCTAATGTTGAATACATTAAGGTTTGTACAGTACTATTTAAATGCGGGTCCCGAAAATTATGAATGGAACTCCTAAATAATAAATACGGATCATTTAGCATAATCTAATGGTGCAACAGAAAATCGTTTATACACAGCTAGATATCCCGCTTAGCAATAACCCAAAGTACAAAAGGATATTAGTCAATGAAATGAGGCTTAGCCCCAAAAACAGGACCTTTGATGAAGCAGTCTGAAAAGCAGCGAAAGGAAAAGCACATGGGAGGCGGCGGTCTGAAACATCAATGGCATCGGTGGACTATCCTAGCAATCTGCCTTTTCACGTATATACTGTATCGCGGATGTGTGATCGGGCAGATAGAGTACAACTTTCGCAAAAAAAGAATGATTACCGAGCCTCGAAATCCGTGGATCACGAAAATTGCTTGTCTTATAAAAATTGGTTTTGCCTATATGGACTTGTTTGGAATAATGTATTTATTTTGTGCTATCATGCCGATTGTAGCATTAAGACACGATTTTGGTAAACCAATGATGAGAAATTATTTTACCCAAATAATTTTGGTGCTTACGATGCAGTTGTTTTTCATTAAAACTATTTGCCTAATTGTTTTAACGAGGAGGCAAATGTGGAGTCAATCGTTTGTTCGGTTGGCAAACGAAGTAATAGAGCTAAACTTCGCCATTGAACAATTCATGGGACCCCCTTCTCTGGAAGGCAGCCATTTTCTCATCGTTTTTGGATTGCAGATTTTAATGAATGCACATGAAGTATCTTACTACCTGGGAATGGGAACGATCTATTTCGGCCTCAGCTCACTTTTATTACAGCTCCTCTATAATGGCTATGCAGTATACCTATTGCTACTTCTCTCTTGGATTGGAACCATGATTCGCTTCTTAGAGGTAAGAGGTTTAAAAATGACCCTATTTGTTACAAAAAAATTTTCTATTCGTGTATTAATAGGTTTATCGAAAACAGGGATTCCCCAAAACGCGGCGTTCAAAACTTCTTCAACTTTTCCGGTTCTACTCCAAAATAGTAAAATGTCACAAAAATATAGCAAAGCTATGGCTATCAGTGTCCTTTTTTATTTTCTTCGACGTTTTGATACTGGTATCTGAGTGGACAAATAATATATATTTGGTTTTTTATGATCACAGCCTCGATGCGGTTGAAAAATGGGATTACGTGATGAAGAAAAAAATAGGTAGTGCTCTGAGTTCCCTACTAAGAGTTCTTCTCCTTGGTCTGTGCAATGATCGCCTCTTTTACCTGGAAAAACTGTTTCATTTAAATCTGCTTGGCATTGAAATAATAAAAAGAATGAATATGGAATGGACATTGACACAAACGAAAAAAAGAAAAACCAGGTATGAAGGTACTTTGGCATTTAAAAATCTGACGTTTGAAAATTTTTTCTTGTTTTAAGCTTGGCCACTTTGATTTAAATTCGCAAGTTCAATCATTGGGAAAAGGAATAATTATCATGAATAATGCTTGTGGATGTAACTTTGTCTTAAATTTCTTTTTTTGCGTTCTGATGACCGCCCTAAGTTTTGTGCAGTTTTCTTTATCTACTGGACACAGATTTGTAAATTTTTAATAATAAATACATAGATTTACCACACGAATTTGGTCGTGGCCTTGCAGTTGAAATAGTAAGCTCGATTGCTGGGCACACCAGGTGTTACAGAAATAGATAGAGTCTACTTTTTTTAAACGTAAAAAGAAAAGGAATTTCTTCCAAACACTTATGTTTGATATTTTTGATGGCACCTTTCCAACAATGGTTGCAGAAAGCAAGGATTTCAATATGGTAAAATCTAAACAAATAAACTTGAATGCTCTTTTCTCTAAATTATTGTAAAGCCTTTTTTAACGGGTTGTGATAAAAATGTGATTTGTTGTGAAGAAATACTTGGGTATTTTCTTAACTGACTTGATAAGGGTTATTTTTGTTCTTAGTTGCAAGGATTGTCTAGATGAACTGCAAGCTATATTGTAATTGAAACAACCAAATTCAGGACACCTTTTAAATTAGAAAGCTAAAAGTATTTCCTAAATAACACACTCACCATAAATTCATGAATTCTCTTAGATTTTTGGATAATTGACTTTTTTTAGGGTGAATCTTTCTCAGTTTGCTATCGATTGTTTTGGTATTTTCTATTGCACCTTTTTTAACACTATTTTTAGAAAGCTGATCCCAAAATTTTTCTCTCTCTAAATCTGAGAAAACTATCTATCTTATTCTCTCTAAATCATTTTCCTACCTTTATTCTTGTGATCTCACAACCCCAAATATTTTATATTGATTCTGTACCGAAGCCGAAAAACAGAACACTTACGGAACTCGTGTCCTAAGCAGGTATTGTTTTCGATCGATCGAGGTATTGTTTTCGAGCATTAAAAAATGGATATGGTGTGTAACGGCCAAGAAATTCAATTTTTTTAGTAGACCCTGCAAAGAAGTTTGCATTTCCATATTTCTCACACCAATTTGATCCAAAATTTTGTTTGTGAGAGCTTGAATCGTAGCCGGCGCACATAAATTTCAATTAACATAAATTTAATGTCAGCAGACAAAGTTGCGCCACGCTCACACACTCGAATAAATAGCATTTTCAATTATTGTCTGGTGCAGAAAAGTTTGTCTTTGGGGCCCAGCCCCAGTCCCTCAGAAGGGTCGACATCTATTCCCTTCGGGTGCAGCTCTTCTGGATCTAAATGCACTTGACTCTGGAGAGGTTACAGCCTGACTGGGAGGCTGAGGCGAGGTGGTGCGTGGCGCTTTAAGCCGCATATAGCAAATGGTCAGAGGCAAAGCAAATTGCTGAAAGGCGCTTATGCAAAGCGATCAAAATGCGAGGCGACATAAACCGAAAACAAGAATCGAAAGAGGTTGGATGGGCGGGGAAAGAAAATCCCAACCCTAAGGCAGTAAAACCAATTTGAAATTGTTATTTTAAGCGAAAGTAAATCGCAGAGAAAGGATTGTGCGAGGGGTGAGTCGTAAAAAATCAAATATCGGTTGAGTATGCTGCCGCTGTAGATGGCATCAGACATTTGTGGCCAGATAAGCAGTCTCCGGGACACACCGCATCCACCCGGCCTCCCCTTTGTTTAGATATATGAAAATGGCCCCAACACATTTTCGCATTTTGGCCCGCCCGCTGCTGGCCATAAAAATTCCAGGTAACGAAATGTATTTTCTGATGAAATCAGCACTAGATGAGGATGCGTGTATCGTCTTTGGGGTTACTGGTTTAGACTCCCAGTTAAGGTCTGAGAGCTGGGTCCGAGCTGCAAATCTTTCGAAGCCAATAAAAATGGCCAACATAATGAGCCCAACAATAGTGGCCTCGATAAAATGTAAATTGGGGCAAGGATTCCGCACGGAACTGATTTTATTTGTACCGACCATGGCACAATGGGCCCAAACGCCTTTTTTTTGGCATAAACTCCAGTTTTAAAGATACTGGGCTCAAATTTTGTATATATGCTTGAACTATTTTTGTCGAATTTCGAATTTTATTGTTTTGGAAATTTGACCACGCCCACTTCGGGCGGAAATGCCGTTTTTTTGCATAAACTCCAATTTTAGATATACTGGGCTCAAATTTTGTATATATGCTTGAACTATTTTTGTCGAATTTCGAATTTTATTGTTTTGGAAATTTGACCACGCCTATGCCCGCCGCCTACATTAAGAGTTGGCTATACTGGAATTTTTACTTAATTTTTACATAAACTTAAGTTTTTCATAAAAAGAACTAAAACTTTTATTAAATATGGTTCTATTATTTATAATATTTAATTTAAACCTCTAACAGCGTCGTCTTTCCGGTGGCTCTCCCCGAAACTTCGAAGAGAGCTGCATGAGAGAACTAATAAACACTTGCAACATCTATTGTTTTTTCGAAAACGAGCAAAAACGAGCAAAGAAGACCAATTAAATTTGAATTCCTATATTTTTATAAGTAACTTCACCTGGTTAGTTGCTTGCGCCGATATGCGCTGAAAAAGTAATACTCCACAAAACACAACTACTTTTGTTACACATTGCTGCTAAATAGACACTTACAAAACATTTGACAACACAGATACAAATATAATGATAACACGAAATAGTTTTATTATTGATTGTTCATACCTTGATCTTTGTTTTCCATATTTAATCTAATATTTTTACTCAATTTAAGCCAATTGAAACACAATTAAAAGTTGCCCTAAAGTTGCCGCCAATTTGCAAGTTTCAGGGTTGCAATAAATCAGCTGGTTAAATGACCGCGCTAAATTAACAGGGTTGCAATAAAGCTCAAAAAATTATATATTTATATTTATTTGGGATGTCTATTAATTAAAAATTTGTTCATATTCAAAAAATAGTTTCATCATTTTTTCGACTTTATGCCGCACTGGGACCATAGTGCATGGCTTGGATTGCTTTGAAATTGGCTAAAAAGTGTAGGCGCACAAAGGTAAGTAAAATTTAAAAATTAGGCTTTAAATGAGACGTAATCTCTTGCTTTTATTAATAAACTTTAAGCCATTATGCATTGGTAGGCCAAATTGCTAAAACCGCAGCTTGGCTTCCGCAATTGCGATGCTATTTTTCCCAACACGTAACGGCAATGACACGAAATCATTTCCATTTCCCCGGACAAAATGCCTTTTAATGGGCCGGACCCAGACCCGGACCCGGCCCGGACTTTCTACACGCTAGATGTGTAGAAATTCTGTCCAGAACCTATGTATATAATTTACGTCCCGGGCAATGGCGTATGATGTGCCAGAAATTGCAGCACCCCAAGGACAGTCGGGCAAAAAAAAAATATCTGTATGTACGGATGCGGACGGGAAGGCAGCAATTTTTTATTTATTTTTATGAGTAATTTTGTTCGTTGCCACGCATTTTTATTGCAATGCAAGAAATATGATTGTAGCCACTGGAATTTCGTCAGATTGCCTCCACAGGAGCGGACTTCCACAGGAATGCGGAGAATCCAATGCGAATGACAATGGCGTTTGGCAAAATAGATTCCGCTGGAATTGAATGAATATTAGGATTTGTGCTTCTATTTGATTTTGAAAGGCGAAGATTAACTATCCGAGTACGCTGCGCACCTGAAAAGTTCTCAAAAAATGGAAAAAAACAATGCAAAAGAAAGAAAGCATAGTAAACAAAAGGCAATTACGACAAGGACAATGACAACGCAGGCTCGTCCTGAAGCAGCCGGGACAGGAGCTGAAGTGGCACGTAATCCGGCAATGGGGCGTGGCCAATGGACACTGGCAGACACTTTTATTGCAAATCATTTCAAATGCTGCAAATGATAACAACAACTCAACGAGACGACAACAAAGAATGACAGCCGGCAAAGTGACATTGTGTGGATGACCGCCCGGTTTTCCCCCATCAGCTCTGCCCCAGTCCCCGCGCTGGGCCCGCCTTCATGGAAATCGATGCAAGGTGCAATCATCCTGTCTGTCGTCCTGCCACCGATAACTGAAGCGAATCGGGTAATGGATAAACAATATGGACAGCAGTGGAAAGATTGCAGATGTTTAAGCCAGAAAGGTGACAAAGAATGTTTTCACCTCGGTCTCTATTTGTCGGAAGGATTTAAAGGATTCATCTTCGATTTGCTGTATACTTGAGATTCTCAAAGTTTCTATTTGGTTTGAAGTATGATTTCAAATGAAACCCAATTGATAGCCTCGATTACCTTTAGAAAAACAATGAAAGTCAAATTCAACAAGTCTCTTGTGCAATTTGGGGAACCCTTCATCCGAACACCGAACAAAACCATCATCCTAGGAATGTGTCTCAGGCTCGGAGCCCAAATTGCATATTCCTTCCAATTGAACGAGCTCAATTAAACTTTCGGCCATATCGCCATCAGTTTTTAACAGCTTTTCCCCTCGAGAGACCACCCACCTCAGTAACTTTCGGCATCCCGATTTGTATGTACTGAAGCTTAACTTATCATTGGCAAATGGGATGCCATGACGGTAGGATACCAGGGCAGGCAGGCTGGGTGTCGGGCTGGCTGGCGAGGGGGCAATCAAAAAGTTTACCTGTGCCGCAAATTGATGCCGTCTTATCTGTGCGAAATCAAACATGAAACTTTTAAGCCCCACACAATTGAGCTTAATATGCCGAAAGTATCTGCCAGATACAGATTCACATCGTCGGGCTGGGACTACAGCTTAAGTGGAACTGGAATTATGGCAACCGAAACCAGGAATTAGTCTCATTTTCCTCCCGAATATCCCTACAAAATCTGCTTCTTTCTGTTCCTGTCTGTCTTCTGGGTGCTGACAAATCTGATTTATATGACATTTGATAGCTCCGTATAGCAGGTGGGAATTTTTTCCCAACTGCTCATTTGCGGCCATTTGTCGACTGGCTAATAAATCTGGGTAGTCATCTCCTGGCTGCCTTGTATTTGGCAGCCTCGAATCCCTGCATCTCTGGCACTTATAATTTGTTTGGCTTTGTCCTCGGAATTTATCAAATGTTCTTATGGTATTTCGGTGGCAGCTTATTAGTGGAGTCCGGCCAGGACCTTTTTCTTATTTTTGTCTACGCGGCTGAGGTGCGACTTAGGGATAAGCCGGAAGATATTTTCTATTTATTTTTTGTCCCTGCTGCCAGAGCTTTGCTGCTAGTGAGCAAATGAAATTTGGCAGATTCCTGAGCTACACTAAGGAAATTTGTTTCATCCCCATTTAATAAAAAAGAAATGTATTTCTTTGGATTGGCGAAATATGTTTAGTACTTTTCACCCCATTTTGGATACAAGCCATCTGAGAAAGTACACATATCTATTCATTGCATTGCTCTCAGTGTCCTTTTTTGTTGTGTAACTGCTCCTTTTTTACTGCTAAATGTTTTGGGGTCCATTCGCACTCCCCCGCCCAGTGTCCTTTTGTCGTCGAAGGTTGTTGTCACGTTCGCCGAGAACATTTCCACGTATTTGAAATATTTTCTTAAAATTACCCAATTTTCTTTGTGTTGCATCCAGCTGAAATAAAAAGAATCCTGCAGCAGGACAAGTTAACTTGCCAGGCTTTCCCCAGTAATTGTGGAGAGATATGAGTCTCCTCCAGGATTTGAAAATAATCATCGCTGGAATTCGATTTTGAAACAAATATGTTTATTAATGAACTTCCACTCGTTAATTCACAATTATTCAATCGGTTCGATCTGTAAGGCCGGCGAATAAGGATCGCCAGACCCGACGAACGAGGCTTAAAGATATTTACAGAGACTTGTCCTCCTCGGCCGACCAACCGATGGCAGTTAAATTCAGTTGAAGTTACTTTATGGCATTTGATTTGAGTTGAGTTGTAAATAATTCTTATTTGCATAATTTGCAGCTTGTTAGGTTTGAATTTTTTACGTTCACATAGATTTAATCGTATAGATTCGAATGCATTCTTGGTTTTATTTCCTTTCATTTTTTATACAGCTAAAAGTTGTTATTTAAATACACAAATAATTTACACTTACAATTACCACACATTTATGTTTTGTTTTTTTTGAATTAACGTTTATGCAATTAATAGTTTTTAGTACTCCTGCTCCTGCATTACTTTTGTTTTTTTTTTGTTTATTCCATTATTTTTTTGTCAATTAAAGTTAATGGCATCGACATTAAATAAGACTTTAAAAACAGTTACAGTTGACAACAATGCAGATTTATATATGTATGTGTGTGTGTCGGTTTTTATGTATAATTATATAATTCTAGGCTTAAATTCGCATTCACACTCGCACCTCACCCGGCCATGCACTCGCCATTGCACACAATTAGCATTTGAATTACGCTCATCGATATTCAAATTTTAATTAATATATATTTCTTACTTTTAAAATTGGCGCTCTTTTTATATTTTTATGGAGATTTTTGTATTTTGTTCTATGCTTTCGGCTGCCATCATGCTGGCATCTTAACTCTAATTTAGTTAGCTCGTAATCGTATTTACACACAGAGTTTATGGACATCGAGGGGAAAACAGTGTGGAGCTCATGGACAAAGACTCTTCTATTTACACAATACGATTTCAGTTTCAGTTGATTTGATTCTGTTCAATTTCATTTAATTCGAATTCAATTGAATTTTGAATTGAGTTCAACAGTGGTATTAAGGCTTCATCACAATCATTTTGCTATTGTTTAAATTTGTTTCATTTTTCCATTACTTTCGATTGGCTCTTTTCGCCTGACCTTTGCTATTGTTCCTAACATTTGGCTAACTAAACAGTTTACAATTGAACCCGGAATGTTAATAGTTTACACAGGGCACGGGGTACACGGGATACGGGATAATTAAACGTATTAAAGGACACGCACACCTACGCAGGACATTCGCTTTTAGTTAATACCCATTAAGACTTTGGCAATTCATATAAATGTACGATATGTTTTTGTTAGTTTTAAGACTTTTCCAACAGTCACCAAGTTTAAATTTCTAACTTTGATTTCATTTTCTCTCATTCATATTTTATTTAGAACTAAGTGCGTTTTTGGTTTGCATTTCGTGTGTATCTTAACTACAGATAGCGTTTATCGGATTTAATAAATTACAAGTTTGGATTATTCGATCAGTGCTAGAGAAAAACGAAAACTCTATTCAAATGATTCGATTTCAAAGCATATTAGTCGATCCTAGCAAATGCTCTTAAGTCCTTAATGGAAAGTGAGGCAAATGTAAATAAAGGTATCCTTTCAGAGCTATTGTTGGCTAAACATTAAATCCTTATGCGCACTGAACAGATGTTACATTCTAGAAGCTAAGTATTTCTTTATGGTTATTTATATTATTTCTGTAAACTCGTAATTTTTATCCCCAACTTCTGTTGGAGTTCTTCCAAAACTTTGCTCAACCTTCGTGTGATATTTAATTGCTGTTTGTGTATGGTGTGAGAGTGGCTTAAAAATTAATAACATACAATACAGTTACATAAATATATGTATTAAGAATTAACTATTTACAGTTTTTTTATATTTCTTTCCACAGTGGACGACGTCCACCTCTCAACATTTTTCGTTTTCTTCCACTAAAGTTTAAACTTTAAGTAATATTAATTAGATTTCATTTCTTTACAAATTAAATTCATAAAAGCTTTTGTTAAGGGCATAAATGATCTGAATTTAGTTGGCTTTCTTGTTTTGTTTGGTATCCTTCTGTATCCTGGTTTCTTTATGCGAAGCGAAGACGGAAAATCGGTGAAAAGTGTGTCTGTTGTGGAGGGAAAGCGCCGCCTGCGGCTTAATGCAGCTACCGCGGAGCCACTGCGATTTTTCCCGACTGCGTCGTGGATTTTCCACTGCTCGCCCTTTGATTTTCCTCCTTCCGGCTAGCCAGCAACTCACTCGCCTGCGGCAGGACATCACCTCCCACCGCTATCCGAGCCACTTCCCCTCCCAGCGTCCCGTTCTTGGCGTCGTCGTCCTGTCGCCCTCCACCGGCAGGGCCGGCCACACTGGCCACCACGACCGCCAGTGCCACCATCAGTAGGACCAGGGTTGTTGGGCCGGAGGGGGACGGAGAAGCGGAACTGGCTGCATTGGGATGGACGAAAAGCGATAAGATTTTGGTCACAAACAGTTCCCGATAAGACGTACCTTGGACGGGGTCGGCGCGTGAGTTGCTGGCGAACACGGTCTCCCTCGATTCGAGCACGGGCGCCTTCTGCGGCCGGTCGCCCTCCACGGACTCCTCGTTGCTCCTCCAGTACAAGGTCGACAACGAGGCCACGCACTGCAAGATGCAACAGAGGGATATTATCTAATTCTGTTTTTAGCTATACAGTCGAACTTCCCTAGCTAGTGGGTCTATCTGAATGATTTTTGAAAGATCAACTTAAAATTCCCCCTTTCTTAAAAATGGTCTTAAACATTTCTTAAGACTTAAATGAAGAATATATCGACGCATTTCCGCGAAAGTATCGTATGTTGAAAAATCCAATTTTACAGGAGAAGCTTTTTTTTTATTTAATCTCTTACCAACAATAAGCAAAAACATAAGATGTTTAAGCGATTAGAAACATTTGTTATTGTATTTCTTTATTTTTGTGCGTTCGAAGTATTACCATGCAAAAAATGTTTATGGACATACGATAATTTCGCGCGCACATTGAAAAGCACTGTAACACACGATACAATTGAAACTTAATTTTTATCGGAACTATAGGGTTTTCAGTTATAATATTTCACAGGGTAGTGAGACATTAGGTGCCTAACAATTTAGCATTAAAATCTCAATTTCGAAAAAAAGCGACTTACGATACTTTTGCGGAAATGCGTCGATATGAAAATATAAAATAAAAGATAAGTAAAATAAGTAACTACCACTTTCTTTATATATGTACCAAACAAAAATATAAGCCAATCACCATTTAAATATCAAGTTAGACTTCAAAATATCAGCTCAAGAAGTTCGACAGTATGGGATTTAAATGACATCAGGACTCACCTTCAGTTTCATGTCGCCGTTTCGAAAGTGCTTCTGCTCCACCCGGAACTGGAGGCCCAGCACGGAGGTCTCCAGACCCTCTCGTCCCGAGACAATGGTGTCGTATTTCCGCAGCTTCTGGGGCTCGGCGATCTCTCCGTTCACGAACCAGGAAAGCTCCACAGCGGGCTTGGACCGTCCGGCAGTGCAATTGATGCGGACATAGTCTCCAATCTGGTAGCGTGGTCTTCCTCCGCTGATCTTGGGCGGTCCTTGATCGGGTAGAGCTTTAAGGGGAAAGAAAAAACACATTTTTAAAAACGCAATTCCGATTTGGCAGTAACAGCCCAGTGAGGAGGGAGGGGGACAAAAGCAAGGGTGCTGGTAACTGGATTCCGTAATAAACCTAAGCCGCCACAGGAAAAACAACGGAGCGATAGGGAAAATTCAAAGGGACAGTAAAGTCAACGGAGCGCAGCCGGAAATTCAATAAAAGTTCCAGCCGCTGATGCACTACGGACATCGGATAAAATTGCAAACAGCACAAAAATAAGAGAAAAATGCGATAAAAATAAGGAGACCCAATAAAAGTGCCTCGCTGAAGTGTCAACACCCTAACGATAAATGTGAAAAGTTTATTGAATTTCCTTCCATTCAGTTTTATTGCAAGTCCAGATAGCCATCGAGGCACATGTTATATTTATCGAATTTTAAGAGACTTTTTAATTATTTTAATATGAGTTATAGGCCCAAGCTGAACTTGTCATCTGAGGGACTCTCCTCGCAGATATCAGGAGTATGAAAAAGGAAGCGGAAATGGTTTCGACTTGATGTTGGTTTTCCAGTTGTTGTTTGCCAAGGGGCCCCCGAAAAAGGCGTTTGGCGAGTGGGTGGCAGGCGGGTGGCTGGGTGCTGAGCAGTGGCATATGCCCGGCTCGTTCTGCTGCCGAAGCTTTTAAAAACTTTGATTGAAAGCCAAACAGAAACAGCCGGGACCGCAGCAAGAGCAGCGACAGCAACAACACAACAGAACAGAAAGCCAGGAAACAAAAGCACAACAAAAGCCCCCGGTTAGAACAAAGACACAGTCCACACTAAACAATAAAAGGGAGACGGCCCTGCCGGACGGAGTGGGCGTCGGATGGTGATGTCCTGGAAGGCGTTGAAGGGCCCGGCTCAGAGCCACGCCCACGAAAAAGTTTTATAATTGAACAAACGAAATGTCAACGCCAGTTCAAAGCACTCCCCACTGCACGTGTATAAATAAGCGGCGACTGAGGCCGGAAAAGGTTATTGTATTACACTGATAAAAATTCAATTTTTATTCCAATTTAACAAAAAATATGCCAAAACTATGGTAAGATATACTGGCCAAGTAGTAGTAATTTATTCGGAATTGAAACACTTAACTTTCAACAAAAAGTTGCTCCTTCTTTTAAGATATTGTTTTGTTTGTACTTCCAGTTAGGGGCGGCGTCTTAAGCAAATTTTTGACATTGCCCCGAAGGATATTCGGGCCTGACAAGATCCGACGGACAGACAAGTTCCGAAATTGAGTTAAACTGTTAAGCCTTGGCAAGTTTCGCTCGGGGCTCGAGAGCATCAGGACTAAAGGAAGTTCACTAAGCTTATTTGGCATTAGAAGCATGAAATCAAATGAAGCCTGTCAAATGCAGTGCAAATGCTTTTTGACTAAGTAAACACAATTCCGATTGAATAAAGCTGATTGGGTCAGGCTGCTGGCTGCTCTTCGCCTGCCGAACCGGCTACAGTGGCAGGTGAAAGTACATTGACGCCATCTCATCCGAAAACCAAGGCCGGTTAAGGAATTAGCTTGGCGGGGGCGTTTGAGATTCTGCAACTGATTGGTTTGTATTCCCTTACGTTATTAGCTGAGATTATATATCTAAAAGTGTGTGTTTATCTTTAATCTCTAAAAAATCGTACAAATTTTTTTAAAAATCAAATAATCTTGTTACTTAAATCGTACAAATGCACTCCTTTTATTTAGAGTTAATTTAAAGCCCATTTTGCCACAAAAACTTTCAAGAGTAAATGTCAAAGTCAGTGTTAGTTGGGGACAACCAATCCCCTCCAAGTCCCTCGGACACAGCCGCAGATTCTGGGCCAGCAGCCAACCAGTCGGGGCCAAATGGCCGCAATTTCTAATTAGAGTTATAAGTTTTCGCCCGACTTTCAGCTGGCTATATACACACTTCTGGTCACAGGGGTATAGGTAGTAAGGGGAGCAAGGGGAGCAAGAGGGTCAAAGGGCTGGGTACTTACACACAACAACCATGTCGCCATGTTCGGTGACCGTTTGGAAGGAGGGCGCCTCGCCAGAAACCTCGCACCGGTAGCGTCCCGCCGACTGGAGATTGACGTTGCGGAGCGCAACAATCGCGTCACTCGAGTTGTGCAACTGCAATTAAAAATGGTAGTGAAAGGTACGGTTAGCAATGGAGGAAAATAAAGTGGATAGGTCGAATCATTAAACACCCTTTAGCAGCTAATTAAAAAATATACATCTGACTGCCCATTAATTTCACTCTACGCTCCTTTATATAAAATAATTATATGGTTGTCCCTGTTGTATTAATAATTTTTATAGGGTATAAAAAAAAAGTCCTTTTTCAAGAGGAAATCTGTTGAATAATGGCGGCCCTGGTGATGGAAGATGGTTAAAATTAATGTAACGAAAAGTGGGGAAAGTTGCAATTCCCTCTTAGCCCCACCAGGCCCCTTAACTCTTGCTGTTGTCATTGGCAGTTTCATTGGCATCGGCCAGGGTCGTGTGCTTGGACAGAGGCGGAGGTCCTGCAGCCACTTTGGACGTTAATGTAACGTAATTGCTTTTGAAAACTGCCGCAGCAGCGCTTGTTTTTCATGCTGCCGCTTCTTTTTTCAGCGTTTTTTTCTTGTTTTTTTTTAAATACCTTTTAAATGCCCGAGATGTCCAGCCTGCACCCCGCCCCTCGGAAAGTATCCCACCGGGAGGCTCGGCGTTGAATATCTGACCAAAAAAGGGTTAGGCAAATATTTCACTTGAACTTTAAGCCATTAAATCCGGGTCTAAAACGGAGGGATTTGGGGGCGACTCGGCAAGGGATTTGGGGGGCTAAGGAGATCAGTTGCTTGTTGTTTATCCAACGCCTCCCACCCCACCCCCACCGCACTTTGTTATCTGGCCAAGCAGAAAAGTGCACTTTGTTATCTTTTATTGCGCATTCCTTCCCCCGCCCTCGGCCTCTTGGCCGTTGTTGCTTTAACCTAATTTATAGTTGGCCACACAAACACACGGACTCAGACACAGACACGGACACGGACAGGTAGAAGAGCTAAGCCCAGGTAAACCGCACGTCTAAGTCCCGTCCGGCCAGCTAGACCAACTATTTCCCAACTGCAATAAAACAAACCAAAATAACAGCAACAGTGGTGGGGGGCAGGGCTGGGGATATATGTATGTATCTCCCCTCCTCAGTCACTCAAATCGATTATGCTAAAACAATATCCAGCAAGTGGAGCTGAACACACAAACCCTGGCAATCGCGCTCCAGCACACATCCGCATCAATTGGTTATCGCTAACTGGCATCTTCTGTAACTCCCATGGTGCGATTCCTCCTCTTTCAGTCCGACATCAAAAAGTTCACCGCCGGGCAGTCAAAGGAGCAGTTCAGTACAGTGGGATAAACATTAAGCAAACGGGACTAATTATTGCTTCTACTGGACTAAAGATAAATATTAATTAATTACATTTTAAGTTAAAAGAGAAGAGGTTTCCAATTCTAGTGCCTTGCTGTAGGTCTGCATAGCTAGAAGTGGTTGAGAATTACAAAGGAAAACTGGATATAACTTTTTTCTAGTCAACCCTTGGCCCACTGTACCTCCAAAACGGAAATCGCTTTGCGGTAATGTGGAGCGTGTATGGAGTTTACTGTACGGAATGCACTGCGGCGGCAATGGTGGGGCTAACGCGTTTTATGGACACTCTCTGGGCCCCGCCCACTACAGCCAGCAAACGCAAAAGCGCAACTTGAAATATTTATTGCACTTATAGAGCGACGGAGACGGACGCGGGGTTGGAAAAGTAGATTCACTTTTTCGGTAGCCGATTAGTGAGGGGAAGAGCGGGGTGCAAGGGGGAAATTGCGGAGGAAAGCGTGGCATGTCGAATGCAACCATCAACTGGCGGCGATTGTCTGCTCACGTGCTTATCTAAACTCGCTTTTGCGATTCCTGCCATTTTCCAAAAACCTCGTTTTCGCCCCAAAGCGATCCCTTTTCCTCTTTTTCCCAGGAAGTGTCGGGGCAGGGAGGATGTTCCGAGGGAGGAGCATGGGGCTTAGTGGGCCAACGTCTAGTGCATTGTTACGTGCCAAAGTTTTAGTGGCAAAAATAATGGAGCAACGCCTGCCCAAGTGCCCTGCGCTCATTCTCATTCTCGTTTTGCGGTCGATTAAACAGTTCGATCGGTGAATGGTTTATCTATCTTAGCATATGTTTGGCATGCCATCTGTATCTGCTCTCGGAATTGGGAGAAGTTTCGGCCAAGTCCATAAAAAATAAAGTTAAAGTTTGAAGCGAAAGTCGATAAGACTGAAGGAAAAGCTTGAAACTTTGTTGCTGGCTTATTAGAAGTTGATTTAATTTGTTTTAAAGTACAGTTCTTTATCATCCTTGACTATAAAATTTTTGCTCCAACTTGTATTCAGAGTTCCAAGTACGAGGACATACAGTGGAGTCTGTGGCTTTGTCTTTGAGTCCTTGTGCTGCAGTCGCTGTCGTGCTAAGGTAAAGCATTGTCTTCAAAACAAGCAGTCACCTACCTTATCCTGGCAGACTTTCCAACTCACACGCAGGCCATAAAAAGGAAACATCAAAGCTAAGGACACACAGAAACAAAAGTTTTTTAGTTTCTGCATAGAGGGAAGATCTGTGGATAGTACTATTTTTCCCAGTGCCTCCCAAAGAAAGTAGTATCCTGCGCACTGCATTGTTATTGCGCCAGTCACCGCAAAAGTATGCTACGTTATTTTTAATGCTTAGTTTTAGTGCGACACCACCCGAACTTTTCATTGTTTTCTTTCCCATTTAGAAGCCCATAGCGAGGACTTCGGGGTGGTGGCAATACTCACATCAACAACAACACCTGACAGCAGAAAGGTCTGGGCGGGCGGCATGTCCCGGGGCACGTAGCGGTAGAACTCGTTGCCATCCTTGTACCATTTGACGGAGTACAGGGCCTCGCCGTCCAGATCGTAGAGGCACTCCAGCTGCGCCGCGGAGCCCTTAATCACGAACTTCGGAATGCGAACCTCGGCCAGTTTCAGGCCAGCCACGCTGATATCTGCAAAGGATAAAGGATTCGATTAGAGATTGCAAATACATTAAAACTTCTTATTAAATATTAAACAGATTACACATTCGGTGTTGGCTCAATCAGTTCAGTTTCCTCTGTTTTTTAAGCTCATTTAAAGCTTTAATTAACTGAGTGGGTTTTTGTACAGGTAGTGGCTGATTGATTTATGTTGCTGGGAATTTTTAATTAATTACCAAAGTTTATTTGCACTGGCCGGCCATGTCAACCGAAGCACAAAATGAGCGATGGCCTTCCTGGCCGAGGGACCCTTTATTGCATAATGTATACTTTTTATAATTTATAAAAAACACTCTGTTGTTTTCATTTGCTCATCAACTCCTTTTTCGTTTAATTTGTTCGAGTGCCGTGGCGGGAGTGGGTCGTGTGTTGTACAATATTATAAAGATTAATAAGTCAATGTGCTGACAGGGAATGATGTTTTGGTCGAGCAACATGATTGAGGGAGCGATTGATAAACTGATACATCTATGTATTGAGGTGGGCGGACCACTTTGTCGGCCGCCTTGGCCTGACTCTTGTAACGTTTTATGGCAAACTTGTTTATTGTCAATATTGACAATGAAACAAGCTCATACACAATGGTTAGAGGACGGGTGGGGAAGTGATATATTGAGGATGTGCAGGACACACACCCATCCACTCCATTGCGAGCTTGTGCCACATTATTACATCGCCTGTGGCTGTCACTCCAAGGAGACGATGCTCACTTGGCTTCCCCCAACTGTCGGTTTTTCGCAGGATCTCCCACCAATCGCTGCCCACATTACAAGTGTAATAAAATGTGAAAGGATATTATTGTATACATAGGCACACACACGCGCGCACACATCCTTGAGCCCTATATTCTTATCCGTCAGTATGACTTGCAATTGTTGTCCTGCGATTGACCTAAGTGCAGTGTCATGTCCAGCCGAAGAATGGCCGTTGAGAGACATTTTAGCAATGAGTTTTTCAGCTCCGCATTCTTCAATTAACTTACAGAACATCCAATTGAAGTGATTGAAATACAGAAGAGGAAATAAGGTTAAATGTCAAGCTAACAGATGAAAATCGAAAGTAAATAGTGTATTTATTTTACGAATAAGATGGTCCCAGCTAATTGTTGCTTAACCCTTCAGAAACACACGTAAGGAGGCTTAAAGTGGAGTACACCAAAACCCACCTAACAAGCCAACAGGATTGCCAATAACCCATCCTTTCGCAACAGCCATGCAGGATATACGTTCCTGTGTGCATTAGTACTTGCATTTGTATTTGTTGCCAAGGAGATGCCACTCTCATCGGCCACCCATCGCCCCAAAAGCTCATTCACGTTCAGGTGAGGCTGCGAACAGTTCTTTAACCAGCCACTTGCAGCAAGTACCTTGCCACAATTTGCTGCAAAAGTTTCGCCAAGTGACAGGCAGGGTGGCTGCTAGGTGGGGGACTCACCTAGAAGGGAGACAGGGACATTAATGAGACTGCATGGGTGAAGTTTTTGGTAGAGATTCTCTCCACAAGGACTACGCTCTGCGTGCGGAATGAACTCCTTTGGCTGGCATCCAAAACAAAGGAAAAATTGCATAAAAAGGAGAATAGGTTAAATAAATACAGGAAACGGAAAACAAACAAAAAACTTTCATTTTATTTAGTTTTCAGGGGAATTTGGGTTACAAGCTCCTGCTGCTTTCATTAATTTCGCTTAAGAGTCGAACTGCAAATGGAACTGTGACGCAAAGGCAACAGCATTACAATAAAAGGATATATGCACTGTACAGGGGGTCCTGACGAATAGGACGTCCATTAAAAGAATATATTTTCAAGGTAAGCCAATAGGAGATCCACTGTAGCATCCATACAGGCAACAGCCGTTTCAACGAAACTTTCTCTTTTGGGTAATTTCAGTAACTTTGTCATTTTGGTGCCTCGCCTTGACTCGCTCACAAATACACACTAGAAAAAAACTACACCCACCAGCACACACACACACGGCGCATGCAGAATGTCAACAAGACACACAATAGCTGTTCTTGTATCTTTCGATTTTTGCCAAAGTCAAAGTCGGGGCTCGAGGGGAATTAATATGTTCAGGCTGCAACCTTTGCCAAGTGAAAAATCAATTTTCCATTCAGACACACTTTTAAAAATAATTTATTGTAAAATTAGTGTCTGGGATTGAGGGTTTTTGGCTGATAAGTCATTGCTTTAATTCGTTTAACCAAGATTAGACTTTCCCAAGATATATTTTAATCATCCAATTTCTCCCAATTTTTTTTCTTGTGCACTTCTTGCGACAAAACCAGATTCCTGTTCATCCCTTCACTGTTGCTTCATTCAGAGGAACTCTGTCAACTTTTTCTGTGGGCGACAAAAGTTTTCTTTCATACTTCATTGGGGTTAAGTGATTAAATTTGCAAAGGACGCAGAAATACCAAGGAATTTTCTCAGCCAAAACTAACTAAAGAGGGTGCCTAATGGTGAAGGCGAAAAGTAAAAGAAACTTTTCCACATATGACGCTTGAATATATTCGAGTCCTGTCTCGTCTTCGAGGATATCATTCCTCTGGCTGGCCAAGGATGTCACACGTGTGTAATTGCTAACAAGCCCCCAAGTTTTGGTGTCAAATGATTTTAGGGCCTCTCTTTAAGAGGGCGTAGTCTGAAGGTCCTGTAGTAAACTTCAAGTGTCCTTCAAACAAGTCTCGTCACCGATATTATCCACTGTACCAGTTAATAGGCGACAAATCATGTTCGATTCAAACCCGCCTTCGGGGACTTTTGAAAAAAGCAAAAACAAAAAAGTTGCTGCTCCTGGCTCATCTGTTGCTGCAGCTCCCCTGGCGGGGATTGTTTGAACTTGCATTGGGCGTGGGTAGGATTTTTTCTGAGAGCCCTGCCCGAGGAGGAGGAACGGGTCCTTGAGGCAGGTCAGTGTATCACTACACTTTGCCGGACATCTTTAATCTTTGGCAAAAAGTTAGCCTCGTTAGGGAGTTTTCCTCTTCCAAGGCTCACAGTTTTTTCGACTGTTGATGTCCTTTCTTCTCTAGAACCTATTTTTTTTTGTTTTGGAGCTCGGGGCCGGTTCAGGCTTAATATCCGCTGCCAGTGCCAGTTTTTGTTGTTGCCTGCCTTTGGTTTATTAGTAGTTCGTGCCAGGACACTAAGGATACAAGGATGCTGGGCAGCCAGGATGCGAGGCCAGGATTTTGCAGCCAGTAGATGAAAGCAGCCAACAGCCAGGAGCCAGCAGCCGAAGCTGTTTGCCTATGTAAATGTCTGCACATGAGCCAGGACTCCGGGCTCTGGACCCGGACCCCATCCTGCCAGCAACAGGACCAACAATGGCGGTGGGTGCGTGTGTGCTCTGGTCCTCTTCCTTTGCTCTCACTTTGGCTCGTAGTGTGGCCACTGCCCGAGGTAGCAATATTTGCTTTCTGCGCTCTCATCATTTGCATATAATGGCTCTGTAAAAGTTCATAAGGATCTTGGCCAGGATACGGCTGCGGGGTGCTGCGAGGAGGCCAGCATGCAAGGATGCAGGGCAATGCCTGCAATTCGATTGTGGAATTTAATAAAAACACGTTGCGAGCTATCTGCGTCCCGGGAGTGAAAAGGACTTTGGTAAAAGCCAAGACACTGTAGAAGGATACACAGTCGTTGTTGGTAAGGTTTTGCCTGATTTATTTGGTCAACATATTTCGGAAAGGAATGGTTTAAACGATATGTCTGGAATATGCTTCGAGGTCTGACTATTTTGTTACCACTGTGCCGGAACTATAGTCTGCTAAAATTTGATCTAAGCCCACTAAGCCATAACTAGAAACGGGCCGGAATAAACGATGAAAGGCATTCAACAATTTTTACGGAAAAAATATTTTGACCAGCTCGGATGCGCCGTCCCTTCCGCCTTCGGCCTGCTATCTCTCTCCATCCCCTCGGCTGCCGGAATGAGAAAATATTCGCGATTCCCGCTTGGCCCGGCTTTAATGTGTCTGGGGGCCAAGGGGCAGCGGAGGCGGTGGCTTCTGACCGAGGGGCGTGGCAGTCAGGGCAACAATTACTTCAGCCCTCCCCGGGGCAACATCAAAAGAGGAGTGGGAGTGGATAGGGGGGATAAAAGCCGAGGGAAAATTTGTATGGAAAATGAAAAGAAAACAGGGCGAAATGATGATTAGGGGGCAGCACTGGACCCGGAAGCGGGATTCGGATTCCATTGGGCCCCGGTTCAAATGGAGGTTAAACTGGACGCTGCCCCCTCCCCCTTCGACTGCATAAATATTAAATTGCTGAGACAATAAGATAAGGACACGGCCTGAAAGCTGGACTTGATTAGGGCCAAGGAATAAAAAGGAAAGGGGCGTAGTCATAATTCGGAGAAGACTGGCAGGGATTTAATTTTAATTCCAGGGGAGTGGCTGGCAGCTCCAATTAATTTCCTGGTGTGATTCCTAGTTTTAGGACTCCCAGTCCTGCTATCCCTTTGTGCCTCATTGCCTCTCGAAAATGATGTCCTTCATCATCATTTTTACGCACATCCTCGCCCATGAATTTCAATAAACCCTTCGCATATCCATTGCCTTTGTCTATATTTATCGATAAACCATGATTTAGGCTCATTATTTGCTTTATCCTGGCACACACACACAAGCAGATGGAGGCTATTTGCCATTGTGTTGGTGTTGAGCAATTTTCCCACACATCACTGCCAAAAGCAACAGAACACGACGAAGCAACAGAATCAACAATGAGAACAACTAGACTGGCCGTCTTTTGAGTAACGCCATTATATTCATTAGTAGAACACACACCCACTCTGGTGCACTGAAAAAAATTCACAATAATAAAGATTGAACAATATTTAAACAAGGCTGTCCCTAGAGGTCCCTAATTTGGGTGTGCTTATTGGTTACATCTTGTGGGTAGTTGCTAGATAGTCTCCAAACTTTACAAAAAACATAGAAATACTTTTATAACAGTGTTCTCAGCGGCTCGGCAACCAAATTGTTGCTATTGTCATGCACTGCACATTCCTCTAGCGCCCTCTATCTTCTACCCACAAGTTTTCCATTTATACCACATGTGTGTGTGGGGTAGCTGGTTTTTCCTTCCTTTGACTGTATTTATTTTGGTGCTTTTCCTGCCCCAGCCCAGCCACCCACTTCCTAGAGTTTGTTTGCTCTACTGGCTTTTTTTTGCTGCTGTTATTTTCGCTGACTGGCGTCAGTAATTTGCTCCTTATTGAGATGTTTGTTTATTTACCGAGCAATTTGTATTCATTGTGCGGTTCGGAGAGGAGCAGGGAGGGGCGCGGAGGGGCTGGTATCCCTCAAGTTTACGATGTGCTTGGTAAGTTATAGTTTCCGCAACTCATTTGGCCGCTTTGGTTGGCTGGAATTGATTTTTATGCCGCCATCAGCTGGTCAGTAGCCCTGTAACCTCCTCGCCGGTCTTTCTCCGCTTTGCCCAATTTAATTGTTTATTTTGGTGGTTTTCTCTCCCGGAGGTCGGGTGGCGAATGGAGTAGACTCTACGTTCACGACCATTAGCCAGCTGAGTTAATTTATTTGCAATTAGTGGGATTTTTTCATGGCAAAAAAGGATTAATGGCTGGCTGGGCTTGGTTTAATATTGTATGGAATATTCCGTGCATTTTTGGGCAACTTACTCTACAAGCCACTCTGATTTTCTGAGGTTCATTTGGCAAAGGACCCTGCTATCCCTCCCACTCCTTTTAATTTATATACAAATGAGCTTCGAGCCTTGAGGTAAGTCAGAAGTTCTCCCTTGGAATCGTCCAGCAAAAATTGTTGCAACTCTATCATGTAATATGCAGTTCTCATAATACGGCACCCAAAACTTTTGCTGCACTTGAACTTTGCCCCTTGAACGGGGAGGGAGATGGCATCAGGGGGGGAAAGAGCAGGGGATCTGCACACGTCGCCTCTGGGCAGAAGTCGGAACATTTTGCTAATGGAGCTTAAAATTTATGTAAGCTATTGTCGAGCTGTAGCCCCCTCTACACGCCGCCACGTCGCCGCCACCCATGTCATGCATGCATAAGTGCAGTGGAGCAGGGCAATGGGGCAAGGGGAGGCTACAAAAACATATTGCATACTTTTGTGCATGCAAGCTGAAAATTAAAAGCGCTTACGTTGGCACAAAAAAACAAAGGGACCAGGACCGGGCCAGGACCAAGAACATCATGAAGCCGAATTAAAAACGAAAGGCCAAATGGGAAGAATGCGTAGCCAATGGGCCAAGCTCTTGGCTCCAGAAAGTAAATGAAGCAGTCCTGCCATAGTATTCCAGCTTCTGTCCAATTATTACCCAGAAAGGAAACCGCAGAAAAAACTGAAAACTTCTGCATGCCGATCTGATTTTATGATTGGAGAATATTATTTACTGGCTCCAGGATGGAAAAAAGGTAAACACAGTATTAAATATGGGTCAGAGGCACTTCCTTAATTAAACTCGAGTAAGACCTGCTCGGAAGACAGACTTATATCAGCTTTTGGCGTTCTCCCATGACTCTTGGCACAAAGTGCAGCTGTTGCTGTCAATGGTGGTGGAGCTGGAGCCAAAGATAAAGCTGATGACGATAATGTCGCCGATTTGCCACATGAATACAAATACTGACACAAGAGAAGGAGCAGCAGTAGAGCCACTGAGCTCATCCCATTTTTTTGCAACGGCCAGGAATAATTTAGTGCTTTGTAGAATAAATGTTTCAGTTAAAATTTAGCAATTCGTTGGAGAAACAAAGACAGTATGGACGAAGGAAAAAAAATAAGGGAAAAGAAGCCAAAGGCAGCAACCCGGAACCAGGGAAATTGTTGAATTTTTCATCCCGGTCTCCCCATTCCCGCAGACAGTTGCCGACTCACACACTCGTGGGAGCTATCCTCTTGTTATCCTTGCATCTTTCTTTTGTCCCTGCTCTGGCTTCTTGTTGTAATTACTCTCCGGATCTGGTTTAAGCCATTTGTTTGACTTGAAATTTATCTGGATATTTGCCTGTAACTTTTCTTCTTTCCCTTTTTTTGAATGGAATTAAATAACGACACGAGCAGGACGAAAAACCATTGTTAATCCATTGGAAGAGCCTAATCCGACGTTCAGCAATCGATAGACACTGTTGCATAAAATTGGGTAAATAGAACTTTCTTCTTTCTAATTTACAAACTATTTGCTGTAATCCTTCGCTTTCCGTTTAATTTGAATTGTTCGAACTTTCGCAATCTCGATGGCAGGCTGTGGCACACATAAAAATCAATTGAAATTCCGTTTAACCCGAAACCAAACAGAATTGTTGATGCGATTAAGATTCCTGTTGCTCAGTGTACGACTGGGAGAAGGGCCCTGTTGCGGTAACCCCAAGGACGTCGGATAGCCATCAATGGGCGGCTGAGGACGGGCCAGGCCATCGAGGAAGTGCGTCTTGTCGCTGGCTGCTTATTGAGGCTTAGATCCGATTTGCCAAAAGACAAGCCGCCCATGAAATTGTTTGTTTATTGAAAAATGATTGTAAGGGGAGACACCCAGAACACGCACAAAGTATCCAATATACTTATATATAGATCTGGAGGAGGGAGGGTACAAATCCTCCAAGAGCCAGAGACAAGAATCTGAAACCAAAACAGGCAACAAAAGCAACAGTGGCAGGAGTCACAGACTAACAAGTTACCACTGCAGTGAGAGAAAATACAAGGGCAGGATATAAACAAAAACATCAAGTTCTTACGTCGTTTGCTAATTAAATTGAAGCATTTTCTCTCAGTGCCTGAATCCGGGAGGCTGGCAGGCGATGCGATTAAGCGTTAAGATAACCCGACAGCGAACCTTAAGCCGCCAAATGGTCTGTGAATGTTGGAATGCTGCCCGTTTCTTGGCCGTTTTTTTCTGTTTTTTGGCCCTGGGCTTTTGTCGGCTTTGGGTCCATTATCATTTTTGAAATCAATCTGTTTACAAGGCATAAAAGTTTATGCATACAGATGTATATTTCACTCGGCGCTCCTCGTTTTTGATTGTATTCTGATTGCTTTGTCGCTGTTTGAAAAATCGTTTGTTGATTTTTCCATTTCAGTCTAAGTTTCCCTGCGGTTTTTTTCTATCCACTTTTGGCTTTTGGTTTGTTTTTGCCACTTTATCTGTGGCACTATAAATTTGTATTTTTTTTAGTCGCTATGTTGTGGCTGATGAGTGCTTTATGTGCGAGTGTGTGTGTGCGTCTGATTCGAGTGTTTGTGCCACAAAAGGCGGCGACTGTTGCCGTTTGTGTGCATTGATTGAGTGCATTGAGTTGTTGAAGTTTGTTGCCAACAGTTGCCAATGGCCCACTCCCCTCCCCACCATAAACAACTGTTGGCCAAAAAAGTTTTCTGCCTTTTTGCGGTTTTGTGATATGGCCAACAAACAAAAGCTAGCCAAGAGCCGAGAAGGGTGGGTAAAAAATGTTGACAACAGATTGCACTGGGCCATGTTTAAATGCTTGGGCTTGGGCGGAGACGGAGGTGGATGGGCTAAGAAAAGTGGTTGGAAAAAGCGGTGGGCAAGGCAGAGATTTCTGCCTGTTGAGCATCCGTGTGGAGAAATGCCAACAAGGGACTTAGAAAGAGTTCCAAGTAGCTGCCAAACAAAAATATATAATACGGAATCTTAAACATATAATCTCTCAAATTGAAAGTATATATATATATATTGAATAATATATCCCAAACTACTAAAGAATTCTTGTTAATGTCTATTTAGCTCCAAACTCAGTGCAGAACGTTTCAAAATCAAAATTTTTTTCTACAAAACTGTGGTAATATCTATATATAATGTGTAAGCATTTCCTTTAAAATGAAAATTAAGAACATTAAATGAGGAATAGCAGTTGCGTGGGTCGACATACTAACTTCCATGACAAAAGGTCACACCCACTGGCAGCGCCTTATTTACATTAAAAGTCGAAAAGTCGTGGAAAAGAAGTCCCCAAAGGCGTTCCACAGTGTCTGACATTAAGGTAAGTGCCCCGCCAAGAGTCTCAATTACCGCAATCCAACCCAGGCCGAATTTGTCACCTTTTGACTAATTGTATTAGATGAATTGCGAAGCCTTAATCATATAGACGCCTTCGCCTTAACTTGTCTTGGGTTTCCACTTCCCTCTGAATCCGGTCATCAGGAAAGTGCAGTTGGGATCGAGCATATACATATGTATATATCCAGATATATGTATAATTTGGTCAGGAAATGGCGGAGGGTGGACAGACACTGACATTGCTCCCTTGAGGTGTTTTGGCTGAAAACCTGCGTAGTACATTAAAAGTTATTTGTCTTCGGGACTTTATTCATTGTTTTTGATCCACTTTTTTTTTACGATGTATCAATGTATACATTCTATTCATTCCCGGCCTGGGACGCATATTTTCTTGAGCTTTTCTTGGTTTTATGTTGCATTCGACTCGCCTTTGTCTTTGGCTTCCATTTCTGTTTTTGTGTCCGCCACCTGACCCTGCCACGCCCACCCTGCGTTTTCCTCCTACGCTGCGGGCTTTATTCAATTTCAAGTTTCATTTTACTACCCGGCCCCTTCGCTTGCGTCTCGCCCAGTTTTTTCTTTGTTTCTGTCCAGGGTTTGTCTTTTCCTGTTTTATATTTAACTTTACGGTTTACCTTTTTTCTTATTTAATTAATTTCTCTGTCCGTCTGAGTGTGTATGGTGGGAGCTGGGACATGGTCAAAAGCCCTCTGGCCTATGCCAGGGAATACTCTGCTCTGCGGGTCAAAAACGAAATGTATTTAAGCTCCCGTCATTTCTCACTGTCTGCTCTCTTTTTCGCCATCAGCTTCTCTTTATTTTTTAACGGCTGCCTGTTTTTTCACAGGATTTGTAAAATTTAATGGCCATAGTTGGCAATTATCATTCCGGTAATTATTCTCCCACATGCGATAAAATTTTAATTATGAAATAATATTGTCATAAAATTGCATGCAAATCTGTGGTGTTTTCCCACAGCGCCCCCTTGCCGCATTTATCATTAATCGCCAGCAGTAGTTTGGAAACCGTTGCGGGGATTCAATTTTATCTAATGTTACTGCAAAAAACCCATAAATTATGCAAATTTTTAATGAGCAGCAAGGTAAGGGCTAAGGGAGCCGGCAGGGGGCGGACAGCCTTTTCACTGCCAATTAGAGAGTGTCTCAAGGCTTCCGGCTGTCGCAGCTGTGTGGCATTCAACATCCGCCAACCATTTTGGGGCCACAATTAAAACATAAAAGTCACTCATACGTCATGTAAGCCGCCCCCTGAAATTCGGGGCACGCGTGTGGGTGAAGATGTCAGAAGGGGGGTGTTCTTTGTGAGCATTTATGGCATTTGTGCACAGCAGGACCCCCATTCATGGCGACGCGTCACCACCCCTTTGAAATAATGCGGTCCCACGCAGAACAGAAATTGTTGCCTACTTTTTCGGGCAGGGTACCGTGGAAAAATGGCCGGGAAAACGCGAGGCACGGAAAACTCACCAAATGTCGAATGCAAATACGAGAGAGTGATGGGGTTGAGAAAAATTACACAGTATAATTAATGGCTATTTGTCTCGACTAAATATTCATTTAATGTTTCTATTTTCGGTGCGGCATGAGCTTTTGGCGAAAATCTCATGGAAATAATTAGTCGAGTATCCAACATTAAATATATTTTGTTTGCCTTGGCAAGCCATTTTTCATGGCGAGCATTTTAATGAACATTTAAAATATTCATACAACTAAGTTCTGGAAATTGTTGATTTTTATACAAATTCTATTAGAAATGATACCAAAATGCAATTAGGAGTTTAACAAAATTCATTGAAACAATAAACAAACATCCAGATACCATTGGGTTCTATAAAGGTTTATTATGCTTAGCTCATATTTAGTTTGAATTAATTTTTGGCCCTTAAATATTTATTTTTTTCTCCAATGGCGAAGCTCGAGCCATTTCAATTATCCGTGTGGGCTTTGTGTGTGTTTTTAATGCATAATTTACACTCGTCTCCCATGGTGCCTGTCCCACATTACGATATTTTATTTATATGCCAGTATTTTTTCACAATTTTGTGTTTGTTATTTGTAAAAGCAGCCTGGCCCCACTCCCCGTGTGTTTGCCTTTGCCTTACAACGAAATATAATTTTCACATTTCTCCTGCCGCCTTGCCTCCCTTTTTGTTGCTTTTTCACGTTTTTTGTTAGCGGAGCGACAACTTCTTTCACTTCCGCTATGCCATGACACTTTTCCTACTCCTGGGTGTGTGTGTGCTTGTGTGTGAGGGAAAGTGTGTTTTCCTATGTAAATGTGTGAAATTGCTACGCGCGTATGAAATTTCCCACATGAGGCGCCACACGAGACCTGACTGCCAGTCGGCAGTCGGCTCCGCAACGAGTCCTGTTTGCCTTTTGTTATTATTATTTCTTTTTCCATGCGCCTTCAACCTTGCCTCCCCCCGAGTCCTTCGTGGGAGTTGCTTCTGCCAACTACACTTGAAATAAAGTACTATGCTAAGAACGGCTTAAAAACAAGCAAATTAATCTGCAGATCAACCAACAAATTAAATATTTTATAACCCCAAGTTCGAGACTAATTAATGGCTGCTTTGATTTATTAACTAGTCGAAGTAGTTTCGGCAGAAAACAAAAGTTTTCTAATCCCGGACTTTATGTTTCTGTGTTGCCTTCTCGGTTTTGTTTTATTGTATTTTTAGTTCTTTGTTGTTAGTGCTTCTCCCCGGCTTCTTTGCTTTATGATTATTATTGTTGGCGCTACTTTCCCGGAGAAGTAAATATGAACGTCACGCCCAGAGCTAAATATGTTGTAACTATAAAAATGCTCGTTGTTGTCTCATTGCTGCTACAGTTGCTGCTGTTTGTGTGTGAATTATGAGTGAGGCAAACTTTTCGCAGTCACTGTGCCAAGGGGGTAAACATCGAAATGCGTTTAAGTCGACTGCACTTTGGCTTGGGGCTTCGCTCTTATCTCCTTAAGTTTATTCTCCTGCTTTTCATTTCTATTTTTTTGGCGCCTTATTTTGTTTCCTCAGAAGCTCCTGTCCTGGCTCGGTTATTGCTCCTTTTTACTTTTCTGATCCTGTTCGCCATGCAAAGTCTAAGCGGTTTAGATTGCAACTTGCAACTCGCAACTTGCAGCTGAGGAATTCGAATGAAAGCCGACAACTCGCGACGAGTCAAAGTTCAACAGTCTGTCTCTTCTGAGCGAAGCGGCGGGCTTAGGGCGTGGCACTAACATTACAGCAAAGCAAACAAAGGGGCGGGTACACATGGGAGGGAGTGTAGAGGACATACACTGCAAATCCCCCAGGAAAGACACACAAAAAGGAGAGGAGACGGCTGCCACTCCCGCCCGCCTTACTGAAAACAAGGACGACAGTGTCTCAAATAAGTACTTCCATATAACAATTCACCCAATGTATGTGTACGGAGGAGCTTCAGCTCATCAAGTGTCTGAAAACAGAGGAGCCAAGTGCTGGAAGAACAGCGAACTGGGATAGCCGGGAAAACCGGGGGAACACTGCTGGAACTGGGAGCTCAAAACGCTGCAGGGCGGCATGAAAATTCTCGAGTGTGTAAAATGTTGAAATTGCATAATATTTTTTCACCCACACAAGCAGTCACACACCCACAAATACCCACACAGAGCCGCACTTAAAAACAAACGAAAGGATAGACAAGGATCTGACTGCCTTATTGTCGCCCGACGCTTATCGGGTTAAGAAAAGTAATCCCATTTGGGTAAGTCCTGGGGAAACCCAACAAGATGATACCCTTTTTTTAAAAATACTTTTAATGAAACTTTTAATAAAACTTCAATAAAAAATTATTGAGAGGAAACTTAAAAAGCTTAATGAAGAGGATAAGATCAAAAAAGAGTTTATGACTTTTGGGGCATCTAGTATATATTCAACGAAATCTTTCAATATTTCTTTAGTGAAAATAAAATTAAATAAACTTTTATTTAAGCTTAAATGTTTTCTAAATTTTTTATTAAATTAGTTTTTTATATTAACCCATGTATACCTCCCTAATCCAAATAACAATGGGTGTTCGGTGAGAAAGCAAAACAAGTTTCAAGCTCCAAGTAACGCTCATAATCAGACGATGGCGACACCGCCAGAGGAAAAGCCGAGAGGTTTTTGAAGACAAAGTAAAAAACAGTGGCACTGGTGAGGCGGAGTGGCAAAAGATTGAGCGGCAGCTGAAGCTGAAGAGCGAAATTGCAGTAAAAAAGGCAGCTGAAGTGCGCAGCCCTTAAATGAGGAAAGTTTAATGCTTTCATAAGCACAACAAATCCTAAAACAAGCTCCCCACCACCAAAGCCATATCGCCAGGCTCTTATTTTTTCCCCCGAACCCGACCAAGTGAAAAATAGGCGAACGCTGCGTGGCGCCTGGGAAAACCCTGGCATATCCTGGCGTTTTATGAGCCGCCAGGCTGCTCTATCCCTTTCCTTCCCTTTTGTTGCGGCTGCGGCTGCTGCAGGTATAAAAATCAAGAGTTTGTTGTCTTTGGCTGCGGGGCAATAATTTTCTTCCATTTTTGCATTTCTTGCCTCCTTCGAGTCCCTTCCCTCCCTCCCCTTCTAGTCTATGAGGTTCATCCTTTTGCAATGAAAGTGCACAAGTTTTGCGCTTAATGGGTCATTTGTCTTTTTTTATAGGGCTGACGGGCGGTTATTCTCGGGGTGGTATAATGGTCATAGAAGTGGAGTTTGGGGTATGTCTCAAGGAGCTCTAAGCATACCTTGGCCTTCCGCATGCGAAAAAATAATGCATGATGTAATTTCATTACATTATGTGGCACATTCGTGGGCTGAACCAAAGTGTTTTCAAGGATCTAACTTAGATCTATTTATTTATTCCGATCAAGTATCGGATACGAATTATAGGACAAAAATATAGGTCCTTTCCATATATCACTATTTTTCAAGGGAGTCAGTCATCCATAAAATTGAAAAAAAATTTAAAAATATTATTTCTTTACGTTTTTGTCAATTACAAGGCTATCTACAAGGCTTTTAAGATATTCCGCTAAAGGATCTGATAAAAACTGACAAATATATGGACATCGCTCTGGCCCATAGTATAAGTCCACCCCATACAATTCCTCATTTTTCAAGGGAGTCCCATCCGAAAAATCTATGAAAATCTTAAAAATATACATCTTAGCTTAAAATTGTTAATATAAGCCCAGGATGAATCGATCTTCAAAGCTTTTAAGGTATTTCGCACAGGAATCGGATTAAAACAAAAAAAATTTAGACATCTACGTGGCCATATGAATTCAGCTCTCACACTTAGAAATTTTAAATTGTTACAAAAAAAAACAATAAAATATGATCCATTCCTATTTTTAAAACTATCCTATTAATTAAATCGCCTTTTTCACAAATTCAGCTTAAAATTTGTTCGCACGTCTAACGTTGGCATTAAATTCTGGAAAGCAGGCACAATTGAATTTCAATTTAGGATTCAAAGCGGAGAGGAAACTGCACGCCGAAGCTTTTCGAGCAAAATCAATTAGATGCCAGATGTAGAGGTCTTCCACCTAGCCACAAACAATTTGGCCACGCTTAATGACCGTGGCCCAAAGGGGCGTGGCAGCAGAGCCGGAGGGGGTGGCCACAATTAAACGCACGCAAATTGTGGGGCACACACATAAAACAAAAAATGCTGAGCAGAAATTATGGTCTCAAGTTAAAATTAAAGGCGAGCTTAACGAGCTCGTCTGCAGCTCTCCGCTGCCTCCTCTTTATGCTTTTCCTGGTGTCTTCTCTCTCTGCCAAGCTGGGAAATTGATGCAGCTGACAGCCGGAAAAAGATGAAGGAGAAGGACCATTAAAATGCAAGGGAGACCGATGCCAAGAGTCCGGAGGAAGGAACCGGGCAAGACCGAAGTGGATATTAAAAGTACACGCAGCAAAGAGCAAACGAAATAATCATAATTTCTGCTAATAAATTTTATATATTGCCTTTCCCTCCTTGACCCATTCTGGCTCCCCAGAGGCTCCATCGGCTGACCATCAGAGGTTCAAGTGTATCCTTATATATCGGCAACCTGCTGAATCAGCTCGAATGCCGCCGCTTATGTGGCCATAAAACTTGAAGAGTCTTCCACCATTTTCCACATCACGTGAGTGTTCTTGGCAAAAATTAAAACATTTTCCTTTCAGAAGGTCTGTCAAAAATTAACAGCCATGAGCCACAGAACTTGGCAACTAAACAAAAAAGGTGCCCGGAAAAATGGGATCAAGTGATGGTACACAAAAAAAGGTAGTATGTATATATAAAATGATCCGTATTTAATTCATTTATTAAGTGGCTCACTTTATATAATTTTTTAAATATTTTTCTCTGAAAAGGATCTGTAATTGCGCATCTATGTAAGTGTTAGGACGTCTGTGTTGGCCAAAATGCAAAATGTTACGTTTCATAAATTCCGTTGCTTTAATTACAAAATTTGACTCTGGCTGCTGTTGCACAGATCCCTGCCACCCGCCCGCTAGCCGTCTGGCTCCTACTTTCCTTAAAAATCAGGACATGCCAAACACACAGTGGGGCACGAGGCAAATGGGGAAACAGTAGCAGGAGACTCTCCGGCACTTGGCTGGGCATTCACTCTAACGGCATGTAATTAGTGTGGCTCTATTAAAAAGGCACCGCCTGTGCATCAGGACGAAAAGGATGCGAGGGGAAGCGAACGTTTTTGCTTCGTTTCATGGAAATTAGTGTTTTAATGTATGCTAAATGCGGCCATTATCCTGTCATGTCCTCGGCTGGGAACTCTCGACTTGACTCGCCGCGACAACAATTGCCCAGCAGATCCAATGCCATTAGTCCCAAATACACTTTATATCTCTGGGATGACACTAATCCCAGCTCACTCATTATAAATAATTTTCAATTAGCAGGTGCTTTGTGCTGCTGCCTCTCAATCTGCAGGATAATTTACTTGCCGGCCCTCGTCGGAGGTGGGTGTGGCTGGGGCTAATTAACCCATTGATTGTCAATTGATTTGGCCGCCTATGTCAGGAGTCAATGCGGTTTGGGGCTTGAGGTCACCGATTTAGGACGAAAAGCAGTTGCAAATTGCGGCGTGGAAGATGCTTTCAAACCGCAAAGGACTTGAAGACGTCGTTGAAAGATGACATTTAAAATTTAATAATACGAGTCCACATTCCGTTCCATATCAGTCACATACTCCATTGTGCTGTTCAATATTCCAAAAATCTCAATAGAATTCGCATTGAATGTTATGGCGCATTCAGTGAATTCTAAATTATCTTGGTCTGGTGCTCTATGAAAATGTCACAAAAGAATTTCTCCGTTTTGTCAATATATGACAAGCTGCAACAAGCAACAAGCTGCAAGCTGCAAACATTGCATGAGGATTCCAGGGTCCCTGGGAGACTGCTTGGGGAGGAGAAGGAAAGCTGTTTCAACGGGCTCGGGCCACAGAAGCCGTCTGCCCGGTGCCTGGGAAGATGGCCAACTAGCGATAAGCCAGAAAAATCAAGAGGAGAAGCGTGGAGCTATGGCTAAATGAAATATTTATGGAAATGGCCAAGGAACCGGCGAGAGGAGCTGTGCAGGGGATGAGGAATGTGTGGCCGTCCAAATCGAGATATCCACTGCAATGTGCCACACAGATGCTGCCACAACAAACGTGCAGCGAAAAACACCATCGCATTGTGAGCAACAATTTTATTTATGAGCCAAAAGTGCCAAACAGAATTATGGACACTTGGCAGAGCGCTTCTGGGCCGAGGCAATTGGCCAATAGCTGTCAATATTTAAATGCTATACAGTGTAGGAAGTGCTGAACTTCAAGAGGCAGTCTGACAGAATTACACTGAAATATTGTAGTATTTTTAAAGACTTTTTAGTGAGGAATAGAAAGCATCTAATTTTGCTTAGTGCACCGACAATGGAACTGCGACCCTGACTCTGCCACTGATTTCGAGGGTCTTTCCTCGTTCATGCTTCGCTTCCCTGCCTCGCTGTCTGTTGCAGATAAGATGCTGCACCCACACACACTCGTGCACTCCGAATACGCACTCTAAGTAGCAAAAACTTCGGTGGCAGCAACTTCTCCGGTTCGGATCATTTCCAGCTACTTCATTCATTACCAAGAAAATGCATTTTTTGCGCTGTCTTTTGTCAGTCGAGGGGGACTTGAGAAGGGAGGAACTTTGTGTCTGAAATCAATTTTAATTGATTTATGGCTTGGAGTGTTTTTTTTGACTTTCGGTCAGGGAGTCAAGTGCCTGGAACCGAACCGGGACTGCCAATGCGGTTCCTTGATTGACAGGCATCGCTGTGGGGTCTTGCCCGCGGTCACTTGCCCCATCCTCCACCGGAGATTAGTGACGCATAAAGTTGCATCTTAATAGCACTCTCGACCTACGTTGGAGTGTCTTGAGTGCTCGGCGCTTTGTATCTTTTATCTTTTGGAGCTCACAAGTGTTAAGAGTCCATTACGATAAGGGCTCTGGGAATGGAAATACATTTGATTGAGATTCAATCAAAAATGATCACTCAATGGGCTGCTGGGAGATATTTTTGAGAGCTTCTATGAAAATCCTCGCTCTTGGCAAAGCTCTTCAGAAGGACCTTCTGTATTTGTTCCCTTTGTCAGGGCTTAGTCCTTGATGGCAATCACTACCATGACTTCCTTTTCGGGATTCGTAGAGGATGGATGGCAAAGGACCGGAGAGCTACAGAGCCTGGCCAACATTCGTCGCATGTTAACTTTGTTGACAACACAAATTAACACTCATAAAAGTTTTTCTGGCCTGTTCCCGTGCCAGCCAACATAAACAACAAGAAACAACAAGAATTTATGTGAATACTTTTTGCTCAGCAACAATGCGCCTGGGGCCGGGGCCGGGCCGGGGTTGGGGCTGGTTCTGGGGGATTCGAGGTCGAAACACAAAAAATTGACAAGAATAAAGAAAGAACGAGGAAAAGGCGTTGCAGCTCTTGCACTTTCCGACATTGCAATTTCGTCTAATTGACGCATTTCGTGGCCTGACAAGCAGCCACAAGATACTCACACAGATACGCACACACACAGACACAGTGACACGCAGCTTGATTTGGGAAATGGCAAAAAAATGGCGGAGAAGGGCTGGGAGAGAGGCAAGGAGGGCCGGGCCGGTTAGCGGTCATGCTGGCAACTGTAATTGAAAATGTCTTACGCTTGTCGAACCGCAAGACAGAATACGCATACAAGCACTGGCGGATGCACACAAGCAAAGCAGATAAACACAGATACAAACAAAACACACACCAGCACAGCGGCTAAGCACACACAGACACATACACTCGGACAAATGCAGCTGCACGTTCTTGTCTGGGATTCCCAGCCATTCCCGGCTTTTGTCCCGACAGAGACCCAAAAAAGCAGCTAGAGCTGGTGGATAAAGCCCTTAATGGAACTGGGATGTACCCTATGAGTTAAGGGCTATACGAAGCTACTACTACAGTGAAAATATTTTCCTGAAAGATTACCACCTTTTCGTATGTCTAACTAAAAATTAGAACTCTAGGAATATGGAAAAGGTTGTTCTTGCTATGTAGTACTCCCTGGATATGATAGTTTAGTAACCCCTTGGTAGAGTACTATATAAACCCCCTCGAAAAAATGAGCTCTGGAAGTAAAATCGCTGGTAAAAGCGAAAATGAGCGTAAAGCTTCGCAATGACAGGTCAGAGGCGGATACGAGGCGGATGCTAGGGGGAGGTCGTGGCCACACGCCACTGGCAGGGCTGCCAACTTGTTTATCTGGCTACGGTCTCCAACCCGGAGAGCCAAAACCCGGCGAACACGGACCTCGTCGTTTGTAATTGCCCCAATGGATGGAGACAATCCCAGGACGGAATCAGAATCTGAAGCGGATCCCCAGGAGCAGCTTTGGCAACTTCATTTGCACCGAACCTAAGCCACTCCCTGCTCAGTGGCCCACCCACTCCCCGGCACCAGGCACCCTCCCCCCGGGCAGTCACGTCATTTTGATGTCTGCAACAGTTTCCACTCTCCAATTTTTTTTCCAGTTCGCCTTCCTGGCAGTTTGGGGCTGCAGCTGCCTTTGGAGATGAGGTCAACTAGTTGACACTTTTTGCGCCTTTGCCTTGTGGCATGTTTTGTGGCAATTTCCCGAATTAGAGGAGTCACGAGGGGGCCCGGGAGGAGGCATCTTGACTGACTGGGGACCGTGCAAATATGCGGAACAGTCCGGCCAAGACACCAAATTGATTTCTATCTTAATAAAGTTGAAACGTAGAGAGACAGATGAATTGAAAGAGGCGTTGCTGATGACCTGAAAAAGTATCTTTAATTCAGAAGTTCTTAGTGGGACTCTAGTTTAATGACCCCACCTCCCAAGGGGGTTGTCTTTTATTATTCCACGATGTCTAATTCCCAGAAATCTAATCATGAATCAACAAAAATTCCTGAAAACTGTAGAGTGGCCAATAAAATCTAAAATACAGGGTATGCCGAGGTGTTTGGGAATACGTTCTTTATATACTTCTTACCATTAAAGGGTAGAACAAGTATCCAAAACTTTCTAAGCTGTTTCTATGGAATTTCATAATTTATTATTAATTGGTTTTGGCCTCCGACTCGAAAGAGCTATTCATGGGGGAGTTACATGACCGACGAAACCAGTTCACTGAACATTTCAATTAACAGACACAATCGTAGCGAGGGGCGGCCAGGAAGAACAAGAGGAACATATTGATCAAATCACAATCAAAAGCAAATAAAAATCGAAATTGCACATAAAATGTGATGCAATTTTATGGCCCAAATGAAAGTCCCGGAGGGACTAAAATGAAACACAAAATAGAAAATATAAAAAGGAGGGCTTGGGGTTATCCGGGGGATTCGAATTATTGTTGCGGGGGAGGGGGTTCTGGGATGGAATTGACATTTACGCTAAATTCGAATGGTGAAGGGGGGTGGCCATAGACCGCCATAGAAGGGGGTGCAACACAAAACAAACACTGCATTATAGTTTGTAATCGTTTTTCGATTTAATAGCCAAACTCCCAAGCATTCCGAATTTTGAACAGGGACCAGAGTCCTTTGGACAGCTGACAGGGATAAGGACAAACAGACTAGACAGGGGCGTTGTCAGGAGGGTTGCCAGGGGGTGGGCGGTAAATAGAAATGTCGGATGCACGAGACATCCGAAAAACATGATGGCCGGGCATGGGTTAAGTTTTATAGGAAGTGACACATACCCTAATATAAGGCCTCTAAAATATCTATTCAAAAGTATTTCATATAAGTCTAAAAATGACACTCTTTACCTTACTTTGTTACAGGGTATCAAAGTACTTAACCCCTCCCCTCTTGACCTCCCAGTTGACATCCTTTGGGGCCAGCAAAGCTCTTTGGGGATTCCCATTTTGGGCCCTAAATGAGTTTGCGTGCGTCTGGCTGGGCTGTGTGTGTACTAACAAGGTCCAAACGCTAATGTATTTCACGCTTGGCTGGACATCGTTCAAATGGCGCGGAGGCCAGGGTGAGGGAGGACTGGACTGGCCAAATAAAGAGAGCAATTAAAGCGTATTGACCATGAGGAATTTATAATTGAAAGACAAAAGCCAAAGCCAAATACGGCAGCGGCCAGCGTCCAAATCTGGGCGGAAGGTCAGCAATTAAGGGACAACCGTTAGGGCTACGGAATTTGATGCGCCTTTCCCCGAATCAAGCAACCCCTCCCCTGCACTCTTCCTATAATCTGCCCAGTGTCATCTTCTTCATCAGGGTCACGTGTTTGCTTTATTTAGTCCGACTTCAAATATGTTTGTCGGTTATGGTCAACCCCTCGTTCCTAATGTCCCACCCCTGTGACCTGTGACCCCTGAGCCGCTTGACCCCTCCCCCGATAGAGCCTTTAATGCCCTTGGAACAGATGTTTTCAATTCGAATTCGATTTCTTTTGTTCTGTATGCCTGAGAGCTGGGAGGAGGATGAAATTGAATGGTAAACCCGATAGGACAAAGTTTTGGAAAATTAAGAAATAAGTTTATCGAAGTTTAGTTTTTTCCTTTTAACCTTTTAAAATAAATTTCAAGATATTTCACAAGTTCTGATGCAGTTTCCCATATCAATAATTTCTACAATAATATCTATGGTGTTAATCAACTCTGCCAAACTCTCGTATGCATTCTGCTAATTTAACTTTATGCTGAATAAGTCGAGGGAGGACATCTAATTTAAGCAAACTCAGGCTATACTTCAATATTGGGGATATCTGCATATATGTATAATTGCTCAATCCAGAGCCAAACATTCGGACTGCAGCTGTTTGTTTTCTCCGAACACCTGGAGCAGAGTTTCAGGTAGAAACGCAGCAGAAAGAGAGACCACGTGCTGATTAATTCATTAAGGATTAATGGGCAGAACACAGGACACGGGAACAGGTTCGATCGAAGAAACAGATGACTGCTGTCCGACGTCCGACATGGAGACATATGCCGGAATACACACAAATTGTGTAATGCCCGGCTAAATTGTTATTTTATGTGGCATCATCATAATAAGCGCATTACCAAAAGGCAAAGGGAATATTGTGAGTGTGCATTTAAGGATATGTATTAGCTGGCACACACATCACCAAATTCCCAGAGCAGTCATATGGAAAACTACGCACGTCCAATCCGGCAAAAGGCAGCAGGATATCAGGAAGGCAGCAGGAATCTCACAGGTCTCGGATGTAGCTGTCATTCAGACGATGCCTTGGGGACATTGAACCCTCTGCTGCCCCGCCCTCTGAAATTTTCAGAAAGCTCGAACTTCATCGGAACGCGTGCCGAGGGTTTCCCAGGCTCAAAGGTGCCGGACGTGTGCCCCAACCGAAAATAGATACTCGACTCTGTCTTCGTCCTAGGCTCCGTCTCAGACGAGGGCAAAGTTCGACTCCTCGCTAGTTGAGCGTGGCACCAAAAATTATAAACATTTTTTAAAAACACTTGCCAGAGAATTTATAGTCCCAGCTACGTGCTGCGGTCACGCATCAATATCCTTTTCATCCTTCGAAGACAGTTCACATTTAATAAACTCAGAGCTGGGCTTTGGGGCCAGAGGCCAAAGGTCGCACTGCCAAGGAGCCATCCTCGAGTCTCTAGGTATTTTCGTGCATAATGTGTTTTATATACAAGATGAATTACACTTGTTTTAGGTGCGTTTGAAGGGGATTAGTGGCACAAAAATAGATTACAACTCTATTTCTTCGGGTCAACTGGTAGCCTCACAGATTACACATTATTACACGGAATCGATGGCCCAGAGAGCGGCCCAGATCTCCCGGCTGCCCAGGTTTATTTACATTAAAACATCATCAACATGTTTATATCAACATCAAACTCATTTTACGCATCACCAAACTTTGCGTAATCCTTTGATCCTATGAGGCCCCGCAAAATAAGAAAAAAGGGTCACAGAATAAAATCAGATCCAATCCGAAGCCAAAAGGCTCATAAAGAGGCCAGCCAGCAAGGACGTGGAGGCGGCGGCTCAAAAAGGGTTTCATATGTCCCGACGAGCTCCGGTTGTTGTCACAAATCCGAAATAAATCAGTTAACTTCCCCAGTCGAGGGCTTGTTAATTTGAAATTTATACGAAAAACAATTTAAGCATTTCACCCGAAAATGTTTCCCCGAAATCGGAGATGAGTCCTTTCTCCTATCTCCTTGCGGGTGACCTTGAGTGGCGCAAAGTGTTGGGATAGGTCTGTGGCCTGTATCTGATGCCGATTGAAATCTAGTTGTGTTTCAGGCCAGCGACACTTTGGATCTCTGATTAAAATTTACGATGTGGGAATGCTGGAAATCAATTACCATAAATTTAGATTAAAGTTTGAACCAATTGCCAGGCACTCTGACCTCAGAGCAAGAAAAGTTTCTGGTGATTTGGGTAAAATACTTTGCACACCGCACGCAATTAAATTCCCTGAAAAATGTCAGACTCTTGACTAACAATTTATCTGTTAGGAATGAAAATTACCCAGAATTCCATACTTCTATACTTCCATACCAACACCCCCAGCCCGATTCCTTAATGAACCAACCTCAAACCCTTGCCAGCAAATATTTATCTACGAGATACCAGTCTGCCACACATGACTTGACGTTCTGCTGAATGCCGGGCGAGAGCAGAAGTTTCGAGGCACCTGGAAGTGACTTGAGCCACAGCCCGGGCAAACTTGACAGTTTCAATTAGCTCCTCCGTCCCGCACTAGCTCTGCTGAATCCGCAGACTCATTACGAAATATTTAATCATATTTTAGGGCAGAGAATGCTCAGCCACAGATCCGTACAATGCAAACAAATGTGCAAAACCTCAGCCGCCAGATGCAGAAGATGCACAGATACAGGGATAAGCTACAGAGATACAAAGATACAGATACAACTGTAATGGCTCGAGTGTATTTGCCAGTTGGCAATAATATCAAATTGCACTCTACTTTGCTTCCCCCGGGAAAGTGTATCCAGGGGATACACAAATATCTTGCAAATACCAGCAAATGTGCAAACATTGCCCCTCCCTGTGGCACCCTCCTCTTTCGCCAGGCAAACATTATTCAAGTCCTTTTGCAGTCGGGTTGAGCTTCCCGACCCCGTGCCTCAGCCTCTCCACCACTCCGCCACTGACTTTTCCAGCTCAGCATTTTTCTGTGTTCGTGTTGACAAAGTTTGTTTCTTGTTATTTGATATGCTGCGCGGTTATTTGATAATAACAGCTGTCTGCGGGGGCGGGGAAGGTCTAGGATCCGGGAGAGACCCTCGCAAATAGCTGTCCCATAATATCAATCGAAGTCCTTTGCCGACTGATGAGGCATTCAATTGTTTGCCAACTGATTGTGACACTGACTGCGGAAATTCCAGAGGAAGAACGAACTGGAATGCTGGGGTCTGATGGCCAAAGTTGTGAGAAATCTAATTCACTTTTGTTATTCGCCTTTGGCAAAGGAAATATAAAAATACTTGGGTGTGGTGTGTGCTGGGTCACTACCTAGCTTCGCAACCAAATCTTACCTCGCCCTAAATAATTGATTTCTAACTTCTACGGATATCTAGAATTTTAATGACGGAACCTCAAACACGAACTGCGGCTGTTTGTCAATTAAGTTCAATTGAAATTAATTTCATTTTGAATTTCCACTCTTGCCACACATTTTCCTGAAAGCCAACAAAGACAGAGACGGAGAGCCACTTAAGCCCCCAAGTTGGACCAAATATAGAGACCGGACTTGGGGACCAGAGACAATCCCCAAACCAAAATCAATAGGGCTAAGAGATGGCTTGACTTGGACTGCCTCACTGCTGACAGCCGACTATCTATTGGCATCGAATTCATTCTCGTCCGAGGTGAAAGCAAACTCTCATTTGTACTTTCTGTTTTGCTGCTGTTGCAACATTAGAAATGCATTTGGGTGAGTCGGTATGTAAATAATTCATGGCTGCCACAGGCCAACAAACATGTGTGTTTCTGGGTTTCTGCGATTCTTTGTCTTCTGGACAGTGATCCGTGTCGGGGCAAGACTAGAATCAAGCTTATCAATCATGTTGTTTTGTGTCAATTGTTTCCATTTAATTTTCATAATTTAAATTACCCTATCAATCAAAGCTCATGTTTATTGCTCTGTAAGTACCTTTTAGTTTCCTTCTTCCCATTAAAACTTTTACTAATTAATATTTTTGAGATAAAGTTGAATCTTTCCTATCAGAGTTTTCACTGTTCTTGGCCTATTGTTTAGGGCCAGAGCTCTGTGCTGCCATCGATTGACATACATAGTCCCTCTTCTAATGGATTTTTTCACGCCAACGACTACGACAACGACACAGTTTCAAAGAAGCCGAGTGTTTTCCTTGTTTTCCTTATTTGGGAAGGACTCTGGTTGGGAGAAAGTTCTGGGCTCTCAGCGACTTACCTGGAAAGACAAAGAAAGCGAAAGAATAAGAGAAATGTTGATTAAAGTTTCAGGTACAAAGTTAGAAATTAAATTTAAAGTTTGTCTTAAACTACTTTTCTACATAGGGAGGAACAAGTCTTCAACTAATTATTTTCTAGTTGGGAAGAAAACACAAATATTATAGGAGATAGAAGTACTATCGGAGAGGCGAGGTCCATGGCCCTTCAATTGAAATTTTTGATATATTTATGGACTGGTTGACGTCTTTCAGATGAAGACTTTTATCAGCTCTGGCCATGCTCGGCTGTGAATAATAATTTCTAATTAGAAGTGAAACAGAAATAGAAGTGGAAATATGCACATTATCGCAGCTGTAATCTGTCAGATGGAAGAGTCACTTGGGGTCGCTTTAAAATAAGTTTAGTCGCAAGTGGAGTGACTTTCTATCTTCGGCTCGGGCTTCCCTGGTCGTTGTTGTTCTCCTCGTTTTGTTATTAAAACTGACAGTTTTATTTGTCAGCATCCCATGCTCCACTCCACTCTTATGACACTTTTTTCAGTACACCCGTACCCTGCCGTATATGAATATATATTTTATTTTACATTTCCACCACCCCGCTTCTCGTTCTGCTTCTGACACATGTCATGTGCTCGCCACGCCCCCGGCAAGGAAGTGCGGAGGCGGGGATGCACAAGTGTGTAAGACAATTGATTTTTTGTTGTCTGCTCTCCGAATCTATAAAAATAAACTCCGATTTCGGGTTGTTCAAAAAAGAAGGGAAACTCTATGAAAAACCAGGGGGAACTAAGGGAAAGTGTTGAAAATTGAAAAGTGTTTTCGGTGGAGTCTCTGACATTGGCATTTGTAGGGCGATCAGTCTTTTAGCGAGGGTTTTCAATGCATTTAATGGAAAATCATATTCAAAGCCCCATCACTTCATTTTCTTTCTGAGGAGAAAAGTTTCCTTACTTTCTCACTACTTTTCTATAATTTCCAGCTTTTATTCGAGTGCTTGTTTTCCGTGCCTTTCTCTGCTTTCAAAACAAAATTATACTGCTCTTTTAATTAAAGTCTGAGTTGTCATTGAGGGATTTGCGTTTCGAAAAGGAGAACCAGAAAGAGTCAGTAAGTACATGAATCAGAAAAGTCGAGCACCCACACCCTCGGACCTCTTGTTTTTATAGTCAGTTTTATGGGAGGCTGCTGCACTTTTTAAATGCTCCACTAATGCCTTCGAGTTCTGGGCTAACTCGAGGGAGAAAATGTGGGAGAATTTAAGGAAAATGGCCAACACTTTTCTCACCTTGCCGTCCCATTTGATTTTATTTGTTATTTTTCCTCCACGCTCTTTAGCTTTTATTTTTTCAGTCTTCAGACTGATTTTTTTTGGGGTCATGTCTCTGTCGCTGCCTATTAACTTTTTGTGGTCGAAGACATCCGTTGGAGGTTGACAAAATTAGAAAATAGAAGGCACGTGGGCGGGGTGGTTCGCCTTTGTGTCAAATGAATTAATAACATAAAAGTGTCAGGCCTTAATTATCATAAATAGACAAATGACAACAAATATTAGACGACCCATTTGTTGTCTTTTCAATTTTTCTGAAAAGTGCGAAAAAGAAAATAGTCCCTGCCTAATTATACACTTCCATATATCTTTTAATAGCCCCTCATTAGTTGGAATAGCTTCGACACTAATTCGCCGGCGTGACAATCGAATTTATGAAATTACAATGTCCCCAATTTTCCCCTCTTGTTTTTCTGCTTCCCTGAATTTTTATTAATTGGCTGGCCTTTCAATGATTTAATTAATATTGGAAGGTCTTTATAAACTGATTATAGAGTTTATATCTTAGTTAACCTATTATAAGATGTATCTTAAATTATTTATAAAATAAAAATTTATTAGTTATTTTTTGCATATTCCCCATGGGGACTTTATCATTAAAATTCACTTTGCGCCTGCTTTAAAATCAAATTTTTGGAACCGTAACGAGAAGTTGGGGAAAGTGTTGGGGAGATGGGCAGATGGGGGATGCTATAGTTGTTGAGCATATGCTGGCCGTTCTGAGAGAATTATGTGGCGCAAAAAACTAAAACAGGCAAATTTATGCGTTGTGAAAAGTTTTTTCCTTTTGCAGTTGGCTGCCAGAAGACACGGCATACTTATGGCACCCACTGTCCAGCCTTTGGAGCGAATTTTTTGTATTTTTTTCTGGAGGGGGCACAGAGGCCGGCAAATAAATTTTTCGGCGTTTCCCCACTTTTCTCTGAATCGCGCTCTCTCTTTCTGTGGGCAAAGTATCCCCTCCTCCAGGACAAAATGAGGCGCAACGAAGCGTATGACAAACAGATTTTTCTCAAACACAAATCTGTGCTCTGAAAAGAAAAGAAAGGCAAGAAAAGGCGCTGCGAGAAGGCAAGAAAAAGTGTAGGAATTTCCATAAAATTAGAATAACAGCAGCCGGAGCAGGGCGGCCAGTGCTGGAGGAGCAGCATAGATTCTTTACCGCCGACGGATAGCCCAAAATTTATGAGAAGCGCCAGCGGAAGGCAAAAAAAATATGCAAAGAACAAAAACAACAACGACGACAACGCGGCCTAAAAAATGTCCAAAGTCAAAAAATTACACTCAGAGTAACTGATTTTTAAAAAAATTTCAGCTGATAATGGTTTTTTAAAAGAATTATGATAATCATAAATTTCATAAAAAGGAGATGTACAAATTTATTGTTCATTATATTATTTTTAATACAAGAATTGTCATTCATTAATTTTAAATTTCATAGTTGTATTAAAAACAATAGCTCTTAAAATCACGTGCTAAAATATCAAAAGGATCGCATACTTTACTTTTTTTCAACTAATTTTTAAGAGCTATCATTTTTAAATTTAATGTTCATCGTTTTATGATTATTTTTGATTATTTTTTGTAGATTTTGTAAACTTTTTCATACAATATTTTATTATTTTCTCTATGTGCATTCACACTAGAAACTATGAAAAAATTCGCCATTCCCAGAGACAAGAAAATTGTGTAAAAAATAATTGAAGTCGAAGCAAGGACAGATTTTACACACGCACTGTTGCCCTGTGATTGGGGTACTGGGGAGGCGGCAGGCGGGGCAGGCTGCCAAATAAAATATTAGGGCACAGACAGAACCCTTTTTTGTCATGTCCTCCCCAGAGATTTTTTTATTTCGCGAAATGCTCAATTTTTTTTGGCTGTTTCTTTTCAATTTGTTCAGCGCCAAGTTTCGTGGGAGAACTTACGGTAAGTAATTTATCTTGACAGAGGTGGCTTGGCAGCATACTTGTGTGGAAGAGTGTGAAAAAAGGGGAGCGATTTAATTTTATTTTAATTTGTTTGATTTACGATTTACCTTAGAAACTGTTTAAAATTAATTTAAAGGTATTTATTAGCCTAATTTTTAGTTCCCTGTTTTATATATTTTTTTATGAATATTTTTTATCCAACTGTTTGGGAATATTTTCTTTCAAATGGTTTTAGAAACACTTTTGTCCTATGAACTTTTCATTTTTTGGCTGGCACTTTTTGTTTCCCATTGGGGTTTCTATCGTTTTTCACTCCATTTTTAGTTATTTTATTTTAAGGGATTTTTCGTTTTATTGCTATGTTGTTTGTGGTATTTTTTGGTGATGTTTGGCCTGGTGCAACTATTTTCCCTCTCACTATATATCTCTTTTTTTTCTGAATTGGAATTACAAATTTTTTATTACTTTGCGGGGAACTCTCCTTTTTCCGTTTTCTTCCTTTTTTTAGTGGCCTCTGGTCTCTGGTCTCCGGGTTTTTCAGCATTTGGATGGGTGTGTGTGGGGTCAGTGTTTTTTCATAAATCTCCAAATTGAGATTTATGTTAGTTTTGCATATTTTAGCCATGTCCAATAGCGGTTAGCATGGGGCGAGCCAAAAGCTTTAAAACTTTTAGTTTTAGTTTTGGCAGCGAGGTGGGGCGGAAGGAGCTTAATAAATTAGTTTGCGGTCGAATTGTCGCTCTTTCTGGCTCTTAACTTTTTGATTGCCGCTGGCGGTTAGTTGACAGATGGCCGGCAATTAGCCGAGAGAACCGCTGAGAAGTCATAGTTCTCGGATTTGAAAAAAGTCAATTTTGGAAGTCTCAGTCCATCTACATGCCATAAAAATGATCCCTTTCAAGTCAATAATTTTGATTTCCACTTGATGGCTTAGCTATTCAAAATGTTTCCAATATTTATGCAAATACTCTTAATCCGACGCCAGAACTTGAGCTCATCGCATAAACATAAGTATTTCTATTGGGAAGACGCGCTCCCTTTTCCATAAAATCCTCGAAACGCGGCCAGATGTTTTCCTGACGCAATCTGGCTGGGAAGAGAGACGGTACCAGAGCCGGAGACAGAGAAAGCGGCTGGGACGGAGGAGTGAGAGGCCTAATAATCTGTACGATTTGCCTTTTCGCCTTTTGCCAGGAGATTTATTACCGACTCGTTGCGGATAAGAGCAGTGCAAAGTCGCAGGCGGGGGCTGGCCGGGGGATAAGATATATATCCGACTTGGAGACTTGTCTCCTTGTTTATGAATATCTTGTGTCGCATCCACTGCAATGAAGTCATTTGGAGACACTTCTGTTTCGGCTGCTGCTGATTTGGTTATTTATCATTATTTCTTTTATGACGCCATGTGATACAATATTTATGTGCTGCGAGGGCTGCCCAAAGAGTTATGGCCGGCACTTGACATTGACACAGTTGCATAAATCAGAGGGGCCCTGGAGGGGTAACCCTTTCTTCGGCCTCGTCGGAGAAAAATTCAATCTCATTATGGGCTGTCAGTTGGGCAGGCCAATCAACAATGCCATTCGAATCTAATTTGATGGGAAACCCACAATCAACTATCTCCTTATCCCCCTTTGGCAGATTGATTTAAATATGGAAAGCCCGGGACGCTTTCCCTAGAAGGTTTGACAAATCTTTTGGAAGCTCGGGAAACTATTAGCATACGGGGGCTTACATGAGCGAACCCTCAATAGACCCACAGACCCTGCCTCTTCCACTGAAGACCCCCCAAGGCGCTAACAAAAACTTTCAGACAAGTTAATCATTTGCGGGATATTATCAATCCATTTTTGGGGTTTAGGACAAACGCTTTTCCCTGGCAATGAAGAAAGAAGGGATTTGTGATTTAACTTGTTCTACACTGTAGAAAAATACTCTTTCCCTGCTCATCTCTGAACTTTAGAGAGAGTATATCACCCTTGGAGTCTTTGATTCCTCTACCACATTCCATTGTTTTAGCCACAAGCCCCCTTCTTTTTGGCCCTAATATCCCGGCAAATGGAATTCGGATTATAGTTCGCCTCTGCGTGTGTGGGATTTGGGCACATCATTACTGAAAACTCCCAGAAGTAAGCCAGGACTCGTGCCTGGGACCGACCCATATGTGGTGTCAGGGGCGTGAGTGAAAGAATTTCAGGGGACGGACCCAGACCAAGCGGAGGAGAGCTGCTATGACTACCATAATAAAGCTTATAACACTTTGCATTTAATACTCCAATGCAAATACCCTAACGATGTGTCGATGATATGGGAGGGCACTTGGAAAAAGAATATTAGTCTGTAAAAAAACAACAAATTATGCGAAAAGCTTAACAATATTGACGGAAAAACCTTTAAAAATCTAAAAATCTAAAAAAACCTCTAAAAACTATTATTTTTATGAATCTTTTGGGCATCCTTCAGTGTAGTATAGTCTCGTTTCGACTCCAATTATGCCCACATATGCCGGTCGAAGCTCAAAATTTGTTCAAGCTTCACTCTGGGATTAAAATTTGCAACTCAACGAGCCGGGCCAGGGATCAGGCTCTAGGACCCCAGGTCCTGGACTACGATTCAAGACCCCTAGCTGGGCAAGAGTGGGCGTTGGCTTAGATAGTGCTGGCTGGGCTTTGGGCCACTTGGTTATTGCGGTCTGAGAAGTTTACTGCGGCCTGACTCTGCGGTCAGGGGCAGCCGTTTCCAGGACGCACAAATCCCGGCCCAGAGCCAGGAGATTCCCAGCAAGGACCTTATGCAATGGTCATTGAGCTGATTACGCCTAAAGAGATTGAGATTGAAAGGGAGCCCCTGGCTTGGCAATATTTGGCAACTAATGAATGGCAATTATAATTTTAGAGAAACTGCGCTTTAAAGTCGAATATTGAAAGTGTCCTTAAATATTATACATTTTTGATGCCATATTTTTGTGCATCACAGTCTTTCAAGGCACCACCCGAAAGCACAAAATAACAATGATGTGATTTGAATTTTCCGCCGTATGCTTGGCCCACTTTTTCTTCACCCCTTTGACCCCCATGGCCGGCATTTTCTGCTGATTTAACACTTTAAGCCTTTTGCCACTGTGTGGCACTCAACGAGATGATTTATGGCTGGAAACGGAAAAGCGAACGCCGACTCACAAAAGTATGCAGCACATATACAAAGTTATAAGTGGCAGGAGAATGGCTTCGGGGGAGACTACACTCCGAAAAAGTCACAATAAACAAGCAACTAGCTGGGGTTAAGCAATCTCGAGACACAAAAATTGCACATTATTTTTCATTGTGCAACAGCCGGCGAAATGTCGACGGCAAGTCACTTAAAAATGGCTGAGCACAAGGTGGGCCAACACATACAAAAAATGGGAAAAGCGGGAAAGTGGCAGCAGTGGAAAGTGCGGATGCAGACCCGTCCGAGCTGCACTTAAAATGCAAGGCAGAGCAGCAGAATAAGAACTGCGGAGCATAAAAAAGCAGACAGACCCAAAAATATCCCACAAAAAATAAAATAAAATTAGTAAATATGTACGAAGTTGTAAGGCAGTATCCTGCGAAGAGAGCAGGCGACAAAGCCAAAATAAAATAAACGGAAATATGCTCGGAAAAATAAAGGAGCTGCTTTAAAAATCTCCAACCTGATGCAAAGTGTTTCCCCCAAGAGGGGCTGCCACTGACGGGGGAGTGTGTGGGGCGGGGCAGTGTGGAGTGGCATGAGCAAACACTTTCAAGTGCATTTAAAGTGCGGCACCAACAGCAGCAGCAGCACCCTCGAAGCCACTCTTTCTTCCACTCGCCCCGCCAGCCGTTAAGTTCAGACACCCACTTGAGGCGCCCATTGTCAGCCTGCCACCTGCCACGCCCCGCTGCCATGCTGCCACTTTCCGTGTTTGTTGCCAATAATATTTACACTAAAAAATGTGCAACGCTTGCAACAGTTGCCTTCCCAGACAAAGTGCACCACTAGGCAGCAAAAAATGAGAAATCCGAAATCCGGAAACGGATTCCGACTGTGCCGGGCCAAGTTCTGGGTGCAACAGGGCAACAGTTTGCCGGCGTTTTGTGCCTAAGTATTTTCCAGCCCAAGAGATTTCCGGCAAAAGCTGTTACCGTCTGAATTTCAGGGCCTTTTCCGCCTGCCGCCCTGTGAAAAGCTGGCTAATTTTAGGACCTAATTTGAGCCATCCTGTTGGGAAAGTTCGCACCGAAACCTAGTTGAGAGGATTTTTGTCTCATGTGGTTAGCCGAGAGATAACTAGTCCATGTGGGGGTGTGGCAAGCAATTAAAGAAGAAAGTGATTAGGCTCCGGAGGACAGTATCAAAAAGTTGGGCACACTTACAGGAAATTAAATAGCTCACAAAGTAATGAATAGGATAACTTTAATACAATATCCTTTGTATCCAATAAGGCAGATGTCCTCCGATTTGATATATGTGTGCTATATGACTGGCCACGATTTCCAGCCAACTCATAACCAGAAAAAATGGGAGCCTCCCCACACCTCCCCACCAATTTTTCACACGCCATTCGTTTTCAATAAGTTGCAGCTCGAAATTAGGAGAAAGTTGCCCCAGCACATTGCTGATGCACATGTGTATGAAAATATATATTTTTTATAAATGTAAATACACAAAGAGTCATGCTGACTCTCCGAAAAAAAAGCTTGGGTAATGCGAGGCGCAAATTGTTCGCAGTCAGCTATGAATATCCAACATCCACCAGCCATTTTTTGTGCCACCTCCTGGCTAACGAATTGAACTACCAGACAACTCCACCTTTTCCAAGTTCCGAGTTCCGCGTTCCGAGGCAGCCTCAACAGATTGCGGCAACTTTGTGACGTTGCGGAAAGGCAGCATCAACCCCACCAAAAACAAAAACCCTCGGAGCTGGGAGCTGGGGCTGGGAATCCTCCAAGGAGGAAAAAATAGAGGAAAATACCAGTAAAGTATCAGCCATATATGTAAGGCGGAGCTGGGTGCCTGGTGTGTGCGGGAAGATGTCGGCTGCTATAAAAATTACTTTGTTTGCCAGCTCCTTCCTCGTGCAATTTTATTGAGCCTCGAACAGTGGCTGCCAAAAGTTTGCAACTGTGATTCGGTCTGAGATTTCTCAGTTGTACTGGACTAGTTTGCCATATTATTTTTCCTCTTTATTGCCCAATATATATATTCTCATATGTGTGTATATAAACCAAAATCGTAAAAGTGATTTTGTGACGATTCAGCGACTTTTCGGAACTCAGGTAAAGGTACAGTTGAGTTTGATGGCAGTCGGTGGTGTTCTTGTGAGTTAGTAGATAGAAATGGTTAAACAAGCTCCTTGGTGATAGAGGAGAATAACTCTACTTCTGTAAATGGCATAGTTTGGCTTAAAGAGTTTCTGACCTGGCTGGGAAATTGTGGCCATAGAGTCGGAGGTTTTCTGTTTAAAATCTAAGGAAACCCTATATGTATTATACTCATTCCTTTGACCTTGACTGGTTGCATTTCATTTGCGACTCCACCACGGGCTTCTAATTAACCCGTTCGAGGTTAAGTCAACGTTAACCACTCGTTTCCACCCTCAACTGGCTTGGTCTGGCCCCACTTTCTCCCCCACTTTCGGCTCTTTTCACTCTCCGGTCGCCTTGGGTCATGGCACATATGTTTTTAATTATAACTTTTGCACTTCTGGCCCCCTTCGATCCGGACCCAGACCCAGTCCAGACATTGCAGAATTCCCCTTGTTTGCTTTTTTATGGTTTCTGGGCCGGAGCCGGAGCTGGAACTGGAGCCTTTGTTCCACATTTTACTCTTTCCGAGCTGATTTTTTGCGATTCTTGCCATAATTTTTAGCAAATTTATGTTGCGTTACATTTACAGCAAACGAGACATTTTATAGCAGATCATCAATCAATTTGTCAGCTTGGGGGCTCCGGGGGACCACGCCCTTTATATAATTAAACATTTGGCACCGCGGCCAAGCAGCCGTAAAGCTATTTATAGGGCTGCCGGGATGGCAGCCGGAATGCGCTATAAAATATCATTTTATGGCAGTGAAAACCACAGGCGCCTCAGCCCAAAAATACGGAAAATAGAGGAGAAATGTCAAAAGGCCTGCATGATGGAGGTGGCAATTGGCGAGAAAATACGGAACGGCAGCTTGGCAGCTTGTTGCAGTTGCCATGCATCGGCAAACTTTTGCCACATTAATTTCTGCTGCAAAAAATACGAGACTCCCCTCACTCTACTCTACTATGCCACACTCCCCCATAACCCCTTTTGTTGAACAAGTCTGTCAATGTTGCTGCTGCTGTGCATGCTACATGCAGCATGCTGCCGCCGTGACAAAGGCAAATAAAGCGAGTCGTTGCTGCTGCCACCGAATGGAGACAAATGGCAGCCTGCTGAAAGCTGTGCAAAGTGTGTGCCGAGTGTAATTAGACAAACATTGGGCCAGGCCAAGACCGAGGCCAATTGCTAATTGCTTCAATCAACAAAAGTTTTCAAATTTACGCTCGCGACAAACTTTGCAAAAAGTGTTTTTTAATATGCAAGCCGAGGAAAATATGAGTTGAAGCACACTCGAAAAAATTTTTATGATATCTCAAAGAAAAAGGAGGACTATGAGAAGTACTTTTGGTAGATTGAAGACTTTAATTTAAAGCACCTATCTGTACCAATAAACCGCTCCTTCTCAGCTTCTAATTATTTTTTTTTTTGAGTACACTATGAAAATGCACACTTGTCTGCTTTTCCAGAACTCTGTGGCATTGCCTCTGATCATTTTTGTCGCATTCTGCGTTAATGACAGGCGACGAGGCGCGGCTGCTTCTAATTGTTTTAGCACTTCCCGGCTCGGAAAATATTCGGAAAAGTGGGTGAGACTCTTCCGGGGGGCATTGTTAATGGATATTTTCCTCGTCTGCGGTCGGGCAAGTTCAATTTTTGGGCAAAGTGTTAATTACACCAGCCAGTGACAAATTTTGAAAGATTCCTCTGCCAGCTGACAAACGATTTCGAGGTTTCGGGGTCCAGAGGTTGTGGTTTCGGCTACAGGACACCGAAGTGGAGCATTTGAGGGGGCTGTGGCCGAGGCAGGGGCAAGTGCCCCGCTGAGGAAGCAAATGAAAATGTTCGGCCGGCTATTTCCCGGCAATTTAATTGTTGCTGCTGATGGAGATGTTGATGAGCTTGTTGTTGCCGCTCTAATGCTGTTTAGGTTGCTGCTGCAACTGTTGCTGAGGTTTCCATTGTTAATGTGTCTGGTCGGGCGGCTGGCTGGCTGATGCATTTGCCAGCTCTGCTCGAATAACTGATTTCCACTCCCTCTATTGTAAATTACCAGGCCCAAACACGAGCCCTTTCCTAATGAATAAATTTATGATATTTTAGTGCCTCATTGCCCTGAATATTTCACCAGCTCACTGATCAAAACTGTAAAGCCCCTCAGCGACTGCAATATTTATAACCCCCGGTAAGTAATTTGCCAAAAGTCATATCATGTATTCTCGACATTTGGGCCACAGCAGACCCGCCTCAGAACGTAGTCACGTTGCCAACATTGCGATAATTGCGTCTAATAACTTTTGATGGCTGTAATTAATCCCCAGTGGCTGTCGGACCCCTTTCGGAGGAGCCATCCGCATCTCTGCCGATTCTGTCAGCCGTGAAACTGACACGTCTCTGGTATTAAGTGGCACATTGAATAGTCCAAATTAATACCCGTGCTCCCTGGTTGTTATCCCCGATACTCCGTTCTTATAGGATTAGAGCTGCTCGATGGACTAAGTGGACAATGCGGATCATCCTGTGGGTGTTATTGCAACACGTGCACTTTAAGGCCTCATTAAAAGTTAACAAAGGCTTTCTAGCGATGTTTACAGTAGCTTTTCAATCATGTCTTTGTTTCAAGCGATCTTCAAAGACTACTCTGCCATTTTCCAGCCCTAGGCAATCAAAATGGGGGCGTAACCCTCTCGAGGTGACGGCTGCCTGGATGGGTGGGTGGCAAAGGAAAGGAACATAAAGTGAGCAAATGTGCCATAAATTAAAACTAAATGCCGGTCGCCGCTGTCAAAGGCAGAAGAAATGCGAAGACGACCGGCAACTGCAAGCACTGTGAAGATTAACGCTCGCACACACACACAACCGCACTGCCACGCCCACAGAGGGGCGTTGACACCAACACACACACATGCTAACACGTAGATACCCCATCATAGATGTCAAGCATTGGCCGGAATGATTTACGGCTCGGCATAGGGGGAAAATTGCGCATACGCCGCGTGGCCGCCAAGAAGAATTTGTTCGCCCATTTTTTCTACTGTTGTTCGCTGCTGCTGTAGCTCATAAATTGTTCTCAGGAAAAGTATTTCAATTCAAACTAGAGACGGCGGGACAAGAAGTCGAAACTGAAGATACTCTCCACTGAATATTCTTTCAAAAATTAAGAGTACTTGTATTCTATTGGATTGTTTGAGGATTCATTGGAAACTTTGTTTAAATTTGCATTAAAAAGTAGGAGATCCTGGAACGGCCTACGCAGAAACTCTGCCGCTTTGGGTGGTCGGTTGTGTCTCCTGCCACCGCTGTGGTGGCGACACTTGGCAGACATTTGGTCATTTGTTGGCACAGCTTGTTGCTGGCGGAGCAGTGTGGAAAAACCAGGCTGACATTTTGAAAAAAGTTTGCGCCCCATCATCTTGTTAGCATTTTGTCAGCCAAGTTGTCACACTCGCTTCGGCGTAAGATCTCAACTCGGCTCCCCTGCAACAAGTTGGCAACAAAAGGAAAGGCGGTGGCAAGGGGTTAGGAAGCATGGCCGGGTATGATGGCTGGATGGCAGAAGTGCTGAGCAGAATTACGGTGCAATGGTTTTCCTTTATACGAGTACACTCGCACCCCTATCCCGCATGCACTTTATGCCTCACTTGACTTACATTTGGGGCAGCAACGACAACGAGAGATGATGACGCCTCCGCCTCGGTCTTCGGCTGCCTTTCCTCCACCCCCTTGGGTTCTTGTTTGGGGCACCCTTTATCGGGCTGTCGCGCAAAATCTTTAATTGTCGCGCAATTTTCCAGTTACTGCATTTGTCGCTCTCGCCCGCACATCCCACTCCTGGGACCCTCCTCTGAATTGCCAAGGCATCCCATGTTTTCATTCACTGGCCCCACAGCCCGCACAGTGGAGCAAACTTTGAGAAACTATTAAAACATCCTCTTGAAAATAAATATTTTTCCACAATTTAAGCATTTTCTATATATTTTATGCAATAAAAATTTGTCTATTTTTCCGTCAAATTCCATGAATATTTCTGCAGAATTTTTATTGGTCAAGCCCATAAAATATTCAGAACATATTCAAATATTTATCTATAGCTTTTAATCACCTCCCGCCTATTCAAAGGGTTTAGTTTTACGGTATGTGGCAATCAGTGTTATCTTTATGGACGCAAACTCAGGAATTTAATAGGAATTTAAGTTCTTTGGTATGGAACGATATGGTAATAAAAAAGAGGTGAGGAAATTCCAATGAGAACATAAAAATTATAGCTTATTTCCCATCCACTGTGCACATCCATTGAGGCATTCATTCATTCTCGATTCCCATTCGGGATTCTCATCTTTCGCAACTCGTTCTTCTCTTTTTCTGCTGGTTGCATTCATTTGGGGCGCCACTTTCCGAGGCAAGTGATATGCCCCCTGACCCTGCCGCCGTTCTGCGCCGCCCCTGCACTGGGCCACGCCCACTGAAACTACCAATTAGGTGGCCAGGAGGCGGCGGCAATTTCAATTAAGAGAATTAATTGCGTGTGCGGCAGTCAGTTTGAAGTGTCTCCCGGTCGTCGAGAAGAACTGTCGAAGAATGGGAATTCTTGGATGGTCTGGATGGGCTAGATAAGTGTCACTTATCTAAATACATATTTACCTGAAGGGGCCCCTGGGTGGGAAACTTTGTATGCAACCCGCATATTGTCAAAAGCGGAAATTGCAGGAAGCTGCAGATTTTTATCGATGCGAGTTGACAGGCGCCAGAAGCAGCACTCGAAAGAACTTTCCCCCACCTGCTGCCACTCCACTGACACCATCACCTTCACCACCCACGAGACCCAACTGTAAAAAATCAGAAAAGCTTTCCCAACAATGGCTTCCGTTGGCTTCTGAGAGCATAGTTGAGAAACCGGAACTGAAGTTCCTCTAGAATTCCAATTAAGAAAAGATCAAACGATCCAGCTGGGAAAACCTCAAAACTAAACACTAGCAAAACGCAAATCAGGGAGATGCGGGAAAAGCGAAGAGGAAAGCTAAGAAAAGCCATAAAATTTAGTCAATCGATAAACGGAGTCACAAGTTTTTCATCATCAATGGTGCAAGGCGGCAGCTCGAAACAATTCCTAAAAAGCCTTCGCCCATAAAAAGTACATTTTACGATCCTCACGCAGCCAACTATACAGCTAAAACCGGGGAAAGAGATAGCAGCAGAGTGGTCGAGTGAGAGGGCGATAACAGGGCGAAAGGGACGGGAGTAGCGAGTGTCAATGCTGATGTAAAGTGTCACTTAAAACGCGCTCAATATTTGATGGCCCGAAGACAAAATTGAGGCACCTCCGCAATGCAAATGAAAAAGCGATATGGCACAGTGCGTGACATGTATGTAGGACCAGTGTCAGGGATAAGGTTTAGTCCTGGATAAACAGAAACTATGAAGAATACTTACTAATATCAATTAAGATGGTCACCAAGTAGATATGATGATGCTTACCTGAAAGCAAATAAGAGAAAAAATTTAAGTTAGGAATTTTAACAATCCTGCAATGTACATAGGGTACTTTAACTACAAAGTAGACTACCTCCACCCCCACGTTTTTTTCAGCCAATTCACACTGCCCCCGTCCACCTAGTTCAGACCCCAATCCCCAGGCTTCGAACCGAAAAAACCTCTAAACGATCTTCGGGCGAACAACGTGAACGCATTATAAAAATGTTTTACGATGTCGAGAACCCAAAGCAGCGTCGGAAAAACAAAACAGCGGAATAAATGCTGAGAAACCGAAGCGAGTTTTATTATGTCGTCGAACGTACCAGAGATAAGGTCAGTGGGGGATGAGGCAAGGGCAGGGGCAGGGGAGCAGGGAGGCGGGCATCCAGGGGCCAAAGAGCAGGAGCCCAGTGGATTGACCGCTTTGCATGTCGCGGGCTGCATTAAGCGAAACCAAAAACAAAGCCGATGACAGCAAATGGGGGAAAAATGTGGGGAAAGACACAGAACAAAATTTACTTAAGGTATACTAAAATTAAAAATAAATTATAATATTTCTGAATTTAAAAAAAAAGGGAAAATAGCAGTTTAACATAACTTGAGCAACCGTACTCCTAAAGTCCTATTGATACCTCATTCCTTGTAGATACATCTCCCTTACCAACCCATAACCTTATGTTATTTTTTAAATGGCCTAACTTTTTCTCCCAGTGCACTTCCAAAGGAACTATGTACAAAGGAAACTCTGGGGGACCCAGAGCTGAGACCTGAAAAACGACGTCTGGACAAAAGCGCAAACATGAATCGCTGACGGCGGCAGCCTAATGGATATGGATATGGATTGGATATGTGGTATATGGATATGTATTCCAAGCGGATTTGCCAACTATGGGTAAAAATTAAAAGTTAACCAGACAGCTGGTTTACCTACTCTTTAAGACAAAAGAACTCAATAAATGACATAAGCTCCACATGAAAGATAGGAATAAAGTTTTAGTTCTCTTAAGAAATTAAAGACAGTTTTCAAGACCTATTAATGCTTAAAGCTAAATTATTAAAATTTTTTATTTAAAACTCTCTTATGGTATTTATATTTTTTTACCATTTGTATATTTTTCAATTTCTTTATCAAGTACAAAGCCGGGTCCATCAGGGTACGACGAAAACAAGAACATCGAAGCGTTGGCGTTTTTGACCTTTGTCCCTTTTAAGACTTATCCCCTCATCCTTTCCCTTTTTGATGTATTTTTTAGCCCGCATATGTGAGGGGCTTTTTAGAGACTTTGAAGGAGTGTTGTTGTTTCAGTTGTTGTTGGCGATTCAATTGAATGTTTTTTGCGGCTGGAGGACAACTGGCGACTCATCAATGCCGCGTCATCATCCTTATTTCGCAGAGGGATGATTTATGAAGAAACTACACCGAAAACAAGGAGGGCTGAAATTCAGAAAGTATTGGGCTTTCAACCCTTTTGACTTGTCTTGAGTTGTCCGTTTTTTCCAGTGTAGCTACCCAGCTATAAGTCCACGATTTAACGATGACAGAACATATGCAACAGCAACAACATCGGCAGCAATAACAACAGAAAGAAGAAACTTCCACAGTGGCAAATTGAGTTGTTTGTTGTTGCTCGTTGTTTGCATTGAGGTTGTTTTTGTGATGTGGCAGTTGCGCCGTGGCTGCTGCTGCTGCTGTTGTCATTGCCACATTAAGAAGGCTGCCGCAGCTGGCGGAGAACACTGGCAATTGTTGTTGCCGTCGATGTCATCGATATGGGCTATATATTCCTCGAGAGCCCCACGATGCGAGACACGAGAGATAAAGATTGAGAAACAATAAAGATGTATGCGAATTAATTATGGGGTCAATAAATAATCAAATATTGATCGTCGAATCGCCTTAAAGCTCACATTCCTGCCAACTAAATGGCTGTACATTTTTGATAATAAACCATTTTGTTTCGGATATATTTTAGTCGTTTTTGTGCCATTGACGCATTTTTAACCGCTTAACAAGCACTCTAAATGTAGTGCCACCTTCATGCCCGCGTGCCACCCACTCGTGGCACCGATGCCAGCAGTAAGTGCCCCACAATTCGCTGGCCAGAAACTTTCAACAACAGCAACAATGCAGCGTACACACAGCGATAACAACGATAACATTTTAGCACATAAATTACAAATTCATGAAAAATTTTATGCTCGTGTTGTGCACTCCATTTTTTCGCCTTTGTTTTGGCTTTCCTGGCTCCCCTTGTCTTTTTTTAGTTTTCTGTTTTTGGCGGTAAACGTAACGAATGTTGCCGATGCCATTTATGTTGCTGCTGTTATGTGCCACCACACACCAGCACAGAGGGCAGCAGGGGCCGGGTAGCGGGCCTGGGAAGGTGGACAGATATCGCACATATACAGTGCACCTGGAATGGGATTGAGGTTCACCCAGAGTTGTCCGCAAAAGGTGGCGGCAAAGGTGCAGTGCGGTCAATGCGTTATTTGCAATTCATTGCAGCCATGGGAATCCAAATGGGAAAAGGCTGCCACAGGGGGTGGCATGCGGACTCAGGGAGTGGCGGAGAAGGGGGTGGGTTAAAAACAGATGGAGCCGGCTAGGCGACACACGGATGCGGGGTTGGGGCAGCCAAAGAGACACCGGTTATGGTCCGCTTTCGGGCTTATGGCTTAATTTTTGTTGCTGTTTCTGCCGCTGCTGCTGTTGCTGTTTGTGCCACACATTTCGCAAGCAATTTAAATGCTAATCAATTTGCCGCGTTTCACGCTCCGCCTGCAACAGTGCTCCGTGGCTGCGTGGCAATGTGCCTCGTGCTCGCAATCGAAACAAATCCACCCGCCGAAAACATCGAGGCCCACAATTCAAACAAACAAAGTCGCCAAGAATTATGAAAAGGCCGGCCAGGAATGTTGCACACAGGGCCCGGTGGAGGCGAAAAGCCAAATGAAATAATAATCATAGCCAGGGCAAATAAATATTTAGTGAGGAGAGACGGATTCCAGGGAGACCTATAGATCTCTAGAACTATATACTAATTCAAAGTCGATTCTCTCTTTAAAGTTCTTCGAATTACCTTAAAAGGAAACCAAAAACTATGGATTTTTTACATAACTCTGCTGGCTCTCTGTTGGCTTTTCTAGACCAGAAATCAAACAAGCCCTGGGCAGAAGGTAGAGGGGGACATTCCACCAAATGGACGGGAAAAAGTTATGACCGATGTGCAGGTTAAAAAAAATGCAACACGTAGCATTTGAATAAAATGTGTGGCGGGAGGTTCAAGTGGCGCAGTGATAAGGGGAGAGAGTGGAAGTTACAGATAACGTCCAAAAAAATATTTAAAAAAAAGTAGAACACAGTTTGATTTATGAGTTTTGATTTGTAAAACCGGAACTGAAATCGGTTAGATAGAGAGACGGCATCACACAAATACTTGAGAAGGCTTTTATTCACCAACATCCTCCGCTCTTGGAATATTTTTTGCCTCCGAAGAGGAGCTTAATTTGATCCAAAGATATCATGGAACAGAATGAAGGTAAGTTGGAAACTTCTTCGCTGATTTTTAAAAACAGCGCCCGAAAAAAAGCACTTTAATAAGGATGATAAAAAAAGACTTTCAGCAGATGGACTAGCGAATAGAAGGCAGCGCAAAAAAAAGGAAAACAGGACCAAGATGAAATTGCATTATGTCGATTTTGTGGATTTTCCTATGCAAAGAGCAAAAACGGATGAAAAAAATAATGAAAAAATGTAGACGAGGAGGAAGCTCCACTGCTCCGACTGCAAGTGGCTCGAAAAAGTGCCTCAAGATGTGGCAACATTGGTCCAGGGCAGCAGTTACTTTGCATCTTCTGGGGGGACACAAGGACGATAACAAAAAAATGAGCAAAGTCAGTGAAGAAGTAGGGATAGGGAAGTTTTCATTGGTTTCGGCTGTGGACTGATGAAGCTGAAATGGCTGCCAGGTATCCTTTATCCTTTGTAGCCCGTCTCATAAAAATCATTCATTTGCAAAAAGCCAAATTGCCAAATGGCAGGACCACCGAACTGAATTGATAAAGAATGTTATGAGCGCTTCAGGATCTAAATAGAGTTCCGATTAAAGTACTCCTATCTTTGCTTCAAAGTCCACTGTCTGCTCTACTTTTTATTAATTTCATTTTTATTTCCTCTGCTTTATTGATATTGGATGCTGAACAATAAAAATACCATTAAAGTGTCCAATATTTCTTTGAAGTTGATGAATTGTTTCCAGAGATTAGAGTATTTTATAGCGCAGCCTCTGACAGGCTAATCTTTGAGAATAATTATTTGAATTTAGGTTGAATATTGAATCGAGTCTGGGAAAGAATACTTTATACATTTGTGTGTATGTCAGACCACCCAAGACCTCAGTAAGCCACCTTCTAACCGACTTACAAGACCACAAAATTCTCCTCGGGCTTATCCAGTTTAAAGTTAAGTGCCTCGCCCAATTCCCGAGGGGATGATGCGGCAAGCTGGGCGTGTTTTTAATTGCCAAGGACAATTAAAAACAATTTTGCAGGCACAAAAGAGTTGGCAATAAATTTAATTGGCCCGCTGCCGTTACGCCCATTGATTATTTTCGGTGTGGGCGGGGCACCAGGCCAGAGCCGAGCACTTTCGCACCTCGTGACAAGGTGTCCTTGGGGCGGGGGCGCTGCCACCGTCTTGGAATCGGAATTTGAACTGGCAAGGGGGATGGCAGACTGTAGATGGTTGATGTTGGTTTCTCCAAAGGGGTCTAGGCTGGAGTACTGGGGGGTGGGGGCGGCAATTTATGCGGCTGTCAGTTGCAGGGGCAGCTTGGATTTTTATTGGCACCCGGCACGCAGCCAGAACTCGTTCGGGTTCCTCTCAAGTAATTGCATCGAGCACATAAATCAATTGAATTGCATTTTCATGCGACAAGTTTGGCCAACCCCCGATTGTCTGCAAGTGAAGTGAAAGCCAAAAGCTTCCACTTTCTCCTTTCTCGCCTTGACTGCCCCCCGAGCGTGGCATAATCAATTGAAATCGCAAGCAATGCGTCAGTACCAGTTCCAGTAATCCCCCCAAAACTTAAATTCAAACTCAAAGTCAACCCTCGGCGAAGCTCCCCCGATTTCCGAGCACGTAGCGAGATTATCGGCAACTTCGTTTATGGCTTATCAAATTAAATGATTAATGTTTTCTCTTTCGTTCGTTACTTCTTGTCGCTCCTGGAAAATGTCAGCAACAGTTTTCAGTTTCTATTTTCCAATTTTCCTTATAGCTTGGAGTTGTTCTGTCTTTGAGTTTTTCCATCTTGGAGTTCAACTGCTTTTCCGTGTTGCGGTTGTCGGTTTGGCTTCACATTTTCCTCAGACACATTTTATTGCCAAAGTGTCTGCGGCGACCTTTTATGTTTTTAGTTGATTTGAGGTTGAGGGGATAACTAGATAACTAGAATTCAGGTGTTTTTATTATCATCCAGGACTCCCCATGACTCCCTAGCTCCCGATGAATATCCGATAACGTCGCTTCCTGCCTAGTTACTTGACATCACTGCATAAATCCTGGCTCCTTGTCAGGCTGGCTGGCAAATTTTTGAAATTCCATCAGGACACAGAGCCCCGATCCTCGCAAACACACACATCACATTAATCAGTCAGGGCGGACGGACAAATACGCACTCGAAATACGAAAGTATAACTCATCAGGGCACAAATTACAAAGACAAACGATGACTGACAACCGCAAGGCTTTTTCGGCTGTCCCACTGTGGGCTGGGAGATGGAAGGTGGCCCTGGGGGCGCTACTGGGGTCACCACTTAGCACCCACAATCCAGCAGAGCTGCAGCAAAAAGGGAGATAGGAGATGGGAGCTGGAAGAAGGGCGGCCCTGGGTGGCAGCAGCGTTTTTGTTAATTAAACAAATGCCGCAGTGACATGTGCACATCACGACGAGAGATGTGATGACTTTGCCGGGCTCGGTTCTGGTTTGGGTTTGGGTTTTGGGCTGCTGCGGTTTGTGCATCTGCATTCTGGGTGGGGGTTGCTGGGTGGCACTGAATTCTGGCTGCCACACTCACACACACCCTTGCAGAGACACTGCCGGGGAAAATTCCGCTTCACAAAAGCGCACACAAATAACTGAGGAAAACAGGCGACATCGCCGACAATGGCTCTGCATTCAATTTAATTTATTTCAATTGCAACGGAATTATTACGACAGACGACAAAGTGCCGTCGCAGAGCAATTTGCTCAGCTTCCTCTGACACAGTCCCCTTCCCTGTAGTGTCCCCACCACTCTTACTTTATCGCTTTTTTAGGGAATTGTTAATAAACAAATTCATGCACCAAGAAAGTAAGAGCCGCCAGTGTCGATTTCAATTAAACAGACGCGTGGCTCCCGTTGGCCCCTCCAGCCGATAATGACCGCAGTGGTGCAGCCCAAGGGGGGTCTGACATCCCCAGGAGCAGCACCAGCAGAAACTTTCACAGCAGCCCGGCGGTCAGGAAGTTGCAGACATTTATTTCCTAAGAAAATGCACAATGGTTGGCAAGTCTGCATTGGCGAACTGGGAAGGAGCTTTTAAGGCGATTTCTTTTTTTAAAGATTTGCAGATTTCTTAAGATTAAAATATTCTATATTAAATGTCGAAATTCTTTAGGAAATTCTTCAAATAAATTATAGTACTAGGAAGGTATATGGCAACATTAAAAATTTTTTAAAAGCACAGTTTTCTTGACATTTTTCTTTATATGCTTTTTAAATTCTTTAAAAAATTATTCAACATCTTGTCTATTTACATATTAATCGGAAATATGCCCCACTGTAGAAAAAAGAAGTATATGGTCCCCAATTCCCTGGCCCATTCCGGGAACTGCAATTTCGCAATGCCAACCCATCGTGGGTGGCCACTCAAATATCGCAACCATTCTTGCTTTTATTTCGCACTGCTTTTTGCCATTGTTGCTTTTGTTGCTCATGCTGTTGTTTGGCTTGCCCAGTTTCAAGTGTAAATTAATTTATGAGGCACACCATGGAGTCGGCGCCAGGCTGCGGTCACAGAGACCCCTGTCTCCCCAACCCTCTGGCTGCCAATCTGACGGGCCCCAAAAAAGAGGGGAAATGTCAGCCAGAGTGTGAAATTTCATATTTGAATACTCGCCAAAACGTTGACAAATGAAGTCTGCATAATTGGCTAACATTCGGTTATGGAATTCGAGAGCTTTTGGTCAATACGGGAGAGCACAGTAAGAAACAAGAGGGTGGTTGTAAAAAGTTTAAGGTATAGGGGTAAGGTAAGGAAGCTAAAACCCTCTTAGATATTCCTCTTTAGTTTCTATTTATGATATCTAAGAAATAAATATTTTTTGTATTTTATGAAGTTTATTTTATTTATAAAGTAACCTTGCTTACCTTTCAGTGTACCGATGAAAAACAGAGCGGCCAGTAAATTGAGTTGCCCGAACATGTTGATGGCTGGATGGGGCTTGGTTTCTGATTCTGATTCCGGTTCTGATTCAACGACCTCCTATTCCTGCTCCTGCTCGGATATCTGTAATGGAATAAGAAGCAATGAAATTAAAAAAAAAAAACAAATATGTAAATAATTATTTATTGTTCTAGACACTTCTGTGAGTCACTCCAAGCGACAGAACAGAAGGCAATTTGTTTACTTGTTTGGCCGAGCATAATAGAGATATTTTTAGGAGGAGGGTTGGGCCCCACAGCCCCGAAAATAAATACAAAAAAATAATAGAGGCAAGTGCCACCAGCGGAAGAGCGCCAGCTGTCACCTGTGATCTGTTACCTGTTACCTTTTAGGCTATTACCCGTTACTGTCATCATTCAAATGTTATTTTCCAACGGCCCTCCTGGTCTGGTCTGGTATGGTCTGCTCTGGTCTGGTCTGGGCCGTGCCACAAATTGCTGTTTGACATGCCACCTGACGCTAATCAAAACTACACATGCACTTTTTGGGGGCTCCCCCTGGCCCCTAGAAGCCAGCCACTCCCCCGCAACAGGCCCCCTTTGTACGGCAATTAAGCTTGGTTTTGTGTTTCGGGGTCTGCTAAATTTTCATTACTGCGGCCCATTGTGTGGGGGCCGAAAAGGGATTTGAATTCGATTTGGAATCGGATTCGAACCTTCCCCTCCCTGTTCAATGATTGTCATCGTAGGTGTGACTAATTGTTGGTCATTTATCTTCTTTGCTTTCTTCTCCGGCTCCGATGATTTTTTCTCCGTGTACTGGCCAGAGTGGAGACTCTTTGTTTTTCGGTTTTCCATGGAACTCATGAATAATTTCCGTTCCAAATGGAAAGGTTGGGCTTTGCTTTATCTTCCTCCCTCTAGCCCAGAAGAATTTCCGTCGCCTTCTGTCTCTAATTGATAGATAATTGAAGGTCTCGGGTGCGGGGCTGATCAATTGGCCAGAGGCAGTCTCCAGATGATGAATGAATCTGCCTGATTGAGTGAGGGATAAGATGGTGCTCAACCGGGGTATGAATGGAGATTCTTTAGCCCTGATTCTGGATTCTGTGCTCGAGTGATGTCATCTAGAGATTTCTTGGCTAAACAGAAGTCTTTTTTTCTCCGAAGTTATCAATCGAAGAGGCCTTGCTTATCAGTGGCATTAATAAAGATTTGTGGGCTTACCCATTTAAGCCACTGTGGACTAATTTGTGTAGTATTTTAGTGAGGAATCTGTCTGTCAATTTTATTTCAAATACCTAATAAACAGATATTCAACTAGAACTAGGTATACTTCCTTGAAGTGTCACTATATCCGGGTCATAGTATTTTGATTGACAAATGCAAAAGACATTTATGGTGCGGATGGAACAAAATCAAATAAATTAGAGCCTCAAACGACTGCCACCTCTGTTCGCATGCAAACTTTGGCCATTCAACTAAAATAAAAACTAAACTCCAACTAGTGGCTCTGACTAGCCCCACTATAGTGTGACTTGCATATCCGTGTATCTTCGGGTGCTCGTTTGTATCCGTATCTGTATCTGTATCTGCGCCTGTTCGCTGCCACCGTAAACAAGTCAACAAGGAGCGACTGCCATGGGCAACAGCCCCTCCTCCCCACCGGACTATTGTGTTGAATGTACACCCCGCACCTCACCCCTACGGACAGGTGCACAAAACTGTGAGCCCTAACATCACACACGTCTCATTTTCCTGTTTTTTTTTTGGCTCGCAAGCAAACTAATTTCAAAGCAAATGCGATACAGTCACAAGTGACGGAGACGACTCCCCAGCCGGTTGTTGGGTTTCCTTCGGTGGCCCAGGTGGGGCAGGATGCCGGGTGGTGGTGCTCGTATATCAGCCTGTCAGTGATACCCTGTCTGAGGTGTGTCCTTCTCATACTTGAAAGCCGTTTCCAAAATGAAATTTTAATGTGGCTCTACATACCTTTTGGACCAGGCACATTAAATATTAATATAGTTACATTAAATTAAATATTTTAAATTACTAAACCCTTTTCTCACAGTGTCCATTATCTTTTAAACTGATCTTTAACCTTGCAACACTCGCGTGCTTTTTTTGGAAGCCTCATTTGCATAATTCTGTCGTTAAGTGGCGGAAAAGTGTAATCGAATGAACGAGTAGATAGCAAAGCCTCGCCCACAAGGGCCTTCCTAACCTTCCTCAATTTGTGTCCTTAACAAAAAATTACAAGAAATGAGAAAAAATAAATTTAAAGACATTTTCGGCTCATTAGGAAAATCATTTGATACAAAAACCCAGCCCCTCGGACAAAAGTATGGACAAACAATGGAAAAGCCATCAATGTCCTATGGAATGATATTCTGAGAACTTTTACTTTTTCCCACTGTGGTTCTGGGGGTTTTTAGTTTCAACTGTGACCCCATGATCTAACAAAGAAATGTGTGAAAATTCTATGGAAAATGAAATGTTGCCAAGGACCTCTGTTCATTGCCCCACAGGCAGTGGAAAATTGAAAAGTTATCAATTACCGCTCCTCTTTGAGTGATTGACTTTCCGACTTTCCCTCTCCTTCGATTGAAAGTGTATAGTAGCATATGCCAAAAAATGTTTTGTTCTTCGGGCTTCCCCCTCGACAGCCGCACATCCGCACATTTTCCGAGCTTCATCAACTCAGGTTACCATTTCATGGCCCGAAGCGTATTGGGGTAATTGAATTTTGGTTTTTGGCCAAGCTCCTGATGAGCTGGAGTTTTGGTTTTGAACAACTGAGGTAGCAGCCGTGTTCAAATTACAAAATTTTGTCAAAAAAATGCCAATATGAAGTGCAAAATGTTACCAAAAATATCCATCTATGAGAGTCATAAACACAATCCTAATTGGGTTTTAAAATAATGCACTGGTGTTTAAATTAATTTTAACTAATTGAGTATGTTGTCCAATGATTTATTCAAATAACCATGTTCAAATCACATCCAATGAGCGGGATGTTTATGAATATTAACCCACAACTGTACCACTTAATTCGACCCACCCACTTAGCCACTTGACTTGATTGAAGGCAGATCAAATAGCCGAATAAAAATTATTCTAATGGGGATTAATTAATAAGTCTTGCCATAAATAAAAGAATGTATTTATAGATTGGGCTGGGCATTCCATTGGCGGGCAAAATGAAGAAGAATCTGTTTTTTAGAATTTATTGCCAATGCGTGGGTGGGTGGGGAGGCGCTCGAAGACTGTGGCCACTTGCCGCGTTGCCAAATCGATTTCAAAACTTCATAAACAAGCGGCGAAAAGAGGAATTCCCCTTCGGCACAATTTGAGAAATCTCCATTCGGACAATAAACTGGGAGCAACAAAAACACATTGAATTTATAAACACCGAGCCAGCAAGCAGTTTGGGCCTTTAATTTGTTTATTTTGTGCTAAAGAGCAACACGCATCGAGTGCCATAAAAAATCAACAGTCTCTGGCGGGGGCTGCTGCTGGGAGTGGGGGGGCCAAGAACTTACAAAATTTATAAACTGTGCAAACTCTAACCGGGGGAGCGGAGAGCCATAAAAAAAGGCAAACTGAGTCGAAATATTTATGCAAACGTCAATTGGGCTGCAATTGAATTGAGCCACGAGGCATGGCGCATGAGGAATGAAACATGAGGCAAGAGGCACGTACTTCGAAGGCCCCATGGCTCCATTTCGGGGGTTACTTTCAAGGGATACCCTACTTTCGGAAAGGGTTTTACCAGACACCTATAGAGAGAGTTCATTTGACTAAAAACGAAAAACTAAACCCAGATATTATTGGTTCACACTCGGCTAGACTAATTTCCAATTTGTAACTAATTTCAAAATCATTTTGTTAGAGGCCCCCTCCTATTTGTTAGAGCATTTTCACATCGATCAGCGATGAGTTTTCATTTGTATTTTTTATTAGGACCCCCTTCCAACTAGCAACTACCAGCTACCAGCCCGCCCAAATTGATACACAAGTCAGACAACGTGACGTATGAGTGATGATGCGTGAGGGGCCACGCCCACCTCCTATCGACGCCCACCCTCGGTGTAAACATTCGATTCGATGGCATAGCATATGAGTTCCATATTTGCTGTGGAGCCTGTTCAGGAAAGTGCCCGATAGATGGAAAATTAGGTTGCAATGACGCCGGCGCCTATTCGGGAGAAAAAAAGGAGGAAAACGGCGAAAAGCGTTTCCACTGGCTTGCTTGTTTATGCCACTTGAGGCAAGTCCGCTCCCCCTATCCTGCCCCTCCACCACTAACAGCGTTTGATTGACTGACGAGCGAACGAGTTGAATGATTGTCGGCTGCACATATTGATTTGCATCTGTACTCGGTACTGGGTATTGCCCATTTTCCGTAATTTGCCTTACACAATGCCACAATTTATTTGATTGATATGCCTCATGTGCCGCTTCCACATTACCATAGTATATGTGTCGCCTATATATATGGCATATCACATGAATTTATGAAAATTATTTGCCTTGGCTTTTCGCCATTTGTTTGCCGCTAATTTGACTGTCAATCAATCGATGACTGCGATGAAAAAGTGCGCTTTTTTTATCCCTCCGTGCCACGTAAACATTGTTCTGTTTGTAAATTCTGTACACTATATAAACGAGGCTCGCCCCGCCATTTGTTTCATATAATTTGCTGACGTTCAATATTTGATTTCATTTGTGCATAAATATTTTGTATTCGGGAATTACCACACTTTTTGTTTGCCAGCTGACCTTTCCATCACGTATCGCTTTTTGTAATGGCATGGATATGTTTGCAAAAGTTACTCTTTAAAAGTCACCAGCTTTATTTTCAGATGTTTCTAGATTTCAGAAAATAAACTTGAAAATATTTACGTTAAGGCAATTTCAATCAACTCCTTGCTGGATTGCTGGCTTCCTGGCAGGCCACTTTGTGTATCAATTTTTCATTGAATTTCTGATTTTTATATTATAATAAATTCCTTACACAATGTCCAGGGCAAGTGGAGATCAAATTAATTGCCAGAATGCAATCTTAACAAATTCGGAAGGCCTGGCAACGGAAGAAAGCCAAGGCCGGAGGGACAATGCTTCTTATTTAACTTGGCCCGAGCCAGCTCAATTGGGAATATGCCATAAATTTGCAGAAAAATGAAAACAGAGTGAGGAAAAATACGGTTTTCTCTATAAAATATATTTTAGTGTGTGTGTCTTTGGTTTTTGGCCCGGAACAACGCCATCGTCATCATCATCTTGGCCATCATTTATTCATGACAATTTTTGCTTCTCGCATCTGTAGCCTCCCTGGAAAATGAAATGAAAACGGAGTCACAGCTACAACTACTTCTGCTATGCCGAGTGTTTTGAGGTGAATACCGACCGAATCGTATTCCTGCAAATGAAAAACCCTCTCATCGATAATGCAGGCGAGAAACCACAGGCAGAGTAAAGCAATTTTCAACCCATAAATGAATTCCATCCTCCTGTCACTCCTCCGCCCGCATGGATATTTATCCATAACATAGTTAAAACAGGGTCCCCGAGAAGAATGCGTATTTTCCATAACTTTACTTGCCAACTTGCCACTTGGGATGGCTGATGGCTGTACGCCCACCTGAAACCCAAACTGTGCAAATGAGTTGGCCACAAAATGTCAGTTACAGACACCTCTCCTCCGAACTTTCTTTACCCCGTTTACTAGACGCAGAAACGCTGAAAAATGTGGCAGGAGTTGGCACAAGTTCCGTTTACTTTTTTCCCCTTTTCAGCAAATAAAATCAATCAATTTTCGGTATAGCAAGTGGCATTGGAAACCAGCAAGGCAGCAGTCTAAGTGCTTCTACGACACTGAAATCTATTTTCCAAAGGTGTTGACTGCAGCAGGTGATTCCTTTTTTAAAGGCAACTCTGGTGATTTAATTTTAAAGTATACTGGTGACTTATCGGGAGCTTTTTCTAACTGATTGCTGAGACGAGACTCCTTAATAAGTCATTGGGTTCTCCAGGCAGACAGGACTCGGAACAGTAATTAATGGAATCAACTGGGGAAGCCCATCCTAGGCAGTGCTCAAGTGCTGAATGATTTAAGAGTCCCAGACTAGAGTGCCCCTTCCCGTTAATCCAATTTTTTTCTCTGACTTTCGGAGAGAAGGGGTAGATTTCATTAACAAAACCGCAAAAGAAGAAATGGGTCTGGGAAAGGGAGTGGGAGTGGGAATGGGAAGAAGACCCATTCCCCAATTTCCGAGCCCTATGTCGATTTCTGTGTAATGCCCGAAAATAAAAATCAATCAACACGTTCGCTTAATAGACCGTCGGCGCTCGTTGTCTCGTTCTTTGGTCTCAGATGTAAATGTATCTTGCAGATACGTTTTCGAGTGTTTCCAAAGTATATTCCAAAGTATTGCACAAAGACAAATTGCTTTTGTCTCTAATTTTAACACGACTTTGACAGGGTCCTCTTCTTTTCGCTTCGATCTTTCAGCCATTGGCTTTGTTTTTATTTTTGTGCTTTAATTTGTTTGCCGTGGGAGTGAAAAAATGTTCACACGGTTAAGGGGTTTCTTCTCTGTTTTTCTCCGTCCGTACAGACGCTGTATCTTCAGGTTTGTTTGGAATTGATTGGCGCACGTTTTGCGCGTGGCTAAGCAAAAAATAAATAAAATACAAAACAAAGAACCGAGCCGGGCTGGGCCAGTACAAAAGTTCAACCAATAACCCCAGACAGACAACAAGTGAGAGGAAAAGTAAAAATTTTTTATGGGTCCCGGACCCGAGGCCCCACGAAAAATGCATTCCAAAAAACTTTACATTTACATTTTGGGTTTCTTGGTCCGGGTTCTGCTTCAATCTTTATTGAATGCCAGTTTGGTTGTTTTTCCTTACATGGGGGTAGGGAGAGATGGTTCAGCACTTTGTGGGTGCTTAAAACAGCTGACAGGCCCCACTGACAGATTGATGTATGTTGCTGTTCCCCCACTGCCTCTCCATCCCTTGGCCCGTCTCTGGTGAATCTTTTCCACACTCTTAATGAAAATATTTCTGTTTGTGCTATTTTCATTTGACTTTGCGGCCTGCTCGGAGATTTATGTCTTGGCCGGGATTCTGGCCCGCCCTCAACCTGAGTTCATTTTATTGGTAGGCTAATAGGGCACGCACGTTGACAATTGGTCTTAAATAGGCGTAGGCCCCTTCTCCAGAGTGGTTTGTGCTTTCGTAGTCTATGTTTTACAAGTTTTGGATTTGCTTCTCATCCAAAAGGTCAACTATAGGCACTTAAGTGGAGAACAACCTCTGGAGATCAACGTCACTAGGCTTAAGCTCTTTTTTTTCGGCCAGGGAGCTCCAGGTAATGGATGTGGGGCAGAGACCATCTTAACGCCTATAGAAGCTTTAGAACCACATTATTCCTATGTTCTTAGAATTTTAAGAACGAAAGAAGCTTTGAACTTTAATCTTTTATAAGAAAATATTTACTCTAATCAATTTACCCTTTAACTCATCTTCAAAAAGCTTACAAATATCAATTGCCTTTAGAATTTTTTTAAATATTTGAATTCAAATAACAACAAAGCTTATCTATTAGGGAAATGAAATTGATTTCAGACCCTAGAGTCTAGATGCACTTTCCCACCAAACTAGTCCAATCGCAGCTGAACTCGCCGAGATTAAACCATTCGGATAGTCGTAAATTTATTCAAATCCGCTGGCAGCCCTTTGATATATTCCCGCCAAGGATTTGGCAAATTTTAAACCCATTTGCGCCCCAGCCCAGTCGGATTTAAATCCGAAAGCAAAACTTGCCAACGCATAAACAAATATGCCAAAAAAATGTGTGGAAAATCTCGCGAGCCCCCTGGACAAAAAAAACCTTAGAGACAAAGGGGGAAAAGGAATCAGTTCCATTTGCTGACCCAAAACAAAACACAACAAAAAAATGGCGAAAAAAAGGGACCGACCCCGATGGGGCGTGGGTCTGGCGGGGCGTGGCGGCTTGCCTCATTGTGGGCTTTCGTGTTTATCTGAATGCAAATATTTGTTTGTTTACAAAAAGTTGCCTTTTTCGATATATATTTTTGTTGTATTTTCTGCACTTTATTTTCCTTTTCCATAAATATTTTTTCAGCCCGAAATTGTGGATATTTTTTAAAAATTGTTTTTATTGTTTCTGGTAATTGGGCTTTCACTTACATTTAAGTTTGCGTCTCGACGGCGCTTGGCAGCTTCTGGTGGTTTTGTCCCAGTTCTGTTTACTTGGGCTGGCAGCTAAATGAGCGATTAGGATGCAAATTAATTGAACGAGGAAGCACTGAACACTGGGGTTTCTGATCTACTTCTTGACTTTTCGACTTTCGCTTTCTTCAAATTTCTTGACTTTTTTGATTATTCAAATGCTGTTTGTGAATCAGCTGTTTGTGATCATCTTTCCTTTGACATTATATCTTTCAGATGAACCTCTTAACACACACAAGTCTCACGAATGCACTTTTGGAACCACTCACGCACGAGGGTCGCCGAGGGGAGGAGCGACTGTTGGGGGTGGTGCTGGGTGGCCTCTGACCGGTACACACACTCGCACAAAAGAGTGGAATATTTAGGAAATATTATTTTTATTTAATATTTTTTTAAGCACGCGGAGCATGCTCACCGGCACCGAAATGTCTTGTTCTTCTTCTTCGACAAGTTCTTGTCGAAGCACGCGCGCACTTTCGGATGTACCGATGTAACGATGTAACGCGTTCGAATGCACAAACATAAATGCGGGCCACAGAAGTCTCACTACTGAAGTCTCTCAGTTCTGGGCAGCCGAACATCCACGACCAATGAGGCGCCCGAGCACGAAGGCCGAACAGATACAAAGATACAATCCCGAATGCTCAGACGATTCGGACGAGAGAGAGCTGTTTGGAACCGAATTTTTAACAGAGATGTTTCAATAAGTTATTTAAGTAGAATTTTTAATATTTAGTCCATAATTTTTTATAAATTTTCATCAAAAATATCTATAATTTTGTGTCAGTAGAATATTGTATCTTTTAAATTGAAAGCCTCAGGAATATTTTATCTCAAACATGAATTCTTAGGAGTTCACGGTTCCTGAGGCGCCCTCTACCGGAGGATGGCCCGAAGCTCAGTCTTATACGCACTTAGAACATGTTGGGAACATGTTTGAGATACGTTCGATGCAACTTCCCCTGCATTCCTTTTAATTTTAACATTTTATTTTGTGTACCTTTTCAATTATTTTAAGAATAATACCCTAAAGGATCCGCCAATCTTGGCTAATGATGGATAGGTTTTTGGCAGAAAATGGACGCAGGTTTGGCTAATTGGCGGTACCTGGAAGGCAATAGAACATGACTGTGCATGTAGGTCAGGACTACGAGGATGTTGGTATTATTGAATGTAAGCTGAGAATCCTTTAGAAAACTAACAGATAACCAGGTAAAAATATTATGCTGGCAAGAAATTCGTATAATTATTGTGAAATAAAGATTATATTATAGTTTATAAATTTATTATTGTTTATTTTTGCATATATGTATTAAGCATACTTTTAAAATATTAACATATTATTATTTGTTTATACATTTTCATTAATGCCAAATAAAACATAATAAATCACATAAGGATCAAAAATAAAATACTATAAGAACAAAAATAAATAGAACAAATATTTTCCTAAGAAATGGTAAATACTTTGTACTGTCCTTTAGGATCCCCTGAAGACTAGGGATCATCTTGCCTAATGCCAATGCCACACATCCGAGAGCATTTACTTGGCCACTTTATGGAGGACCCTTACATCCTGTCTGACAGCTAATGCGGTTGGCATCTTGGCCCCGATTTACCCATTACCCATTTGCCATTGGGAAACCCCGCAGGAGAATATCCTGGCCATATCTACTTATAATGTAAATAGCGGCACGCCCATAAAACAATTTGCCCCGACTTACAAATAACCCAACAGAATCAGAAGGCCAGAAAGAGGCAGCAACAAATTTAACACTTAATTGTATTAACCGGCCTCGTATTACCCTGGTGCGAGGGAGCGGGCAGAGTGTGGAAGGGAGAGGGTGAGAGGTAATCTCAGGCAAAAACCAAATCCGGACGCGTGTCCAGTTTGTTGTTGTTTGCTTAGACAGTTTAGGGCTCACACAAAGGACCAATACAAAAGGGGCCGGGCCATAAGGCCAAGAAAACAACACGAGAACCCAGAGAGAAAAGGAGCCATAAAGGCAGTGCGGCGGCGGGAGGAGAAGGATGGCCCCGGTTTGATTGATGATTTTATGACATTGTTTACTCAAGTGATGATGAGAAGAGTAAGGAGTCCGCAGATAGCCGGACAGCCATCCTTTGTGTCCTTTCAAGCCGGTGTCGAGTGAGATTCCCTCTCCGGACTATCGGACTGGCGGACGCTCCTAATAATTTTCCACACTCCCTTTTTTATGGGCCTTCCCTGGAATGCTATCAATCTTTTGCTTATTAGGGATAATATTACAATTACTTGTAAGTGAGATAAGCCCCAGGCAGGCGAGAGTCCTGTTTGGACTCGGATTTATCCGGGTTCTTCTTGGGTTAAGTGCTCAAGTGGTTGCTTTGATCTCCAGATGGGTCTGGTGGTGGCGAGGGTGTTTTGTAAACAGATATCGGTTCAAGTGTGGAAGTCGAATGATTGACAAGAGAGAGCGGTTTCCTCTTTTGAAAGACAAGAAAGAGGCGCCTGGCCTGGTTATTCTGATGAAAAGATATCACTGGCTCAAAAGTATCAACAGTTTTCGTTATTTTTGGAAAGAGTTTTGAGGATTCTTATGAAGTATCTTGGAGATTCAAATAGTGGAGTTTTCTAACTGATCTCGCTTGCTTTCCCGTTCCAAACTCCATTGAAAAGTATCCTCCACCTTTCTGAGTTCCTCTCACCTGTTCAACCTGTTTCAATTTAGTCATAACCCTGGACAGACTCTATAAACTATATATACCTGAGGCCAGAACCGCCCGCAGGTTAGGTTCGGTTTTGTGTTTCATTTTTTGTGTTCCGAACGTTCAGGCAGGAAGCCAGCTGGTTCCATGGTCACTACACTGCCGCATGTCCTTTATCCTTTGTCCTGGCCTGGTTTGATGATAAATTAGACGGATGAAGGCGACGGAGGGAGGGGTTTGGGCAGGACAGACAACATTTGCGGCTCTTTAGTTGGCCCTTGCCTTTCTTTTTGCTCGCTTGGCGCTCTTTCTTTACTGTTCCCTTTTTTTTATTGCTTTATTATGGTCTTGGAGGCCAGGTCCTGTCTAAGGATATGTGTGTGTTGTGTATCTTTGAGGAGTAACGGATTCGATGAGTAGTTACACGAGCAGTTAATGGTTTGGTAATTGAGGAAGTAAGGTGAGTATGTTTGTTATTCGCGGTTTGTAAACCTTTGGGTTTCTTTACCTTGGGATTATGTAAATGATTCGGTACAGTTTTAAGAGTTTTCTATATATTTTAAAACATAGATTTTCCTTATAAAGCATTCATCAGCTGGTCTCTTTCCCGAAACAATAAAATATAACAAGAACAGGATCAAACCCCGAACCGCAGAACAATAAAAATTAAAACACGTTTTCGATTCCACTCCAAAAAGTGGATGGACGTGGAGGTGGTATTTGAACACATGTCAAGCCATCAATGCTTATCTGTTTTGGGAGAAATGCGCCTATATCGGCCATATATTCATACTCCTGGCCGTGAATCGGGGATTATCTATCAGGCGTCTTGTTGATTTACGACCACGGGCAAACACAAGCCCACGAAGTGAACCAAATTCAAGTCGAAATGTGATTGAAAACTGATAAGCCACACAGGATAGCCTTCGGGCCAGGAGCGGGCGATTTCCTGGGGGGGAGTGAGTGTCACGTAGGTGTAAAGGGGGGTTATTAGTGTAACTGTCAGCTGGGCGAAAGTGTTGAGTGCCCGTCCATCAAACTCGGTTTGCGGGCAGTGGGTTCTGGCTTGAGATTGGAGATTTCCGAAGGACGCCCCGCCCGAATGTGTCATGTTTTATTGGGACTGTACGGACACTAAGAGAAATGGTTTTGAAACACTCAGGAGTAACCTTTAGAGGGCTTGAGCTTACCCCAATATTTTCTCCGTGTGCAACCAATGTGTTAGCAATTGAGACCGCCTCCCTCTCGGCCCTGCTGATGCCTTAATTTACCACTAATTTGTGCTTATCTTGCCCCACTCTCCGGGGGCCGGACAACTTTGTGCCACATGCTACACCCGAGTTGCTGTGGAAGCTGCAACACAGGCCTGGGAGTACCTCTCGCCATGGCAACTCATTCCCACATTTGCTGGCCATGCAAATCGCTTTAGTGACGCCCGTTTATGGGAAATGGTTGCCTGGCCGGCAATCTGGGGGCTTCTGGAAATGGAATCTTGCCAAGCTCAGCGATCAGTCAAGCATTTATCCAGAATTCGGGGAATCTGGCAACTTCAAAAGCCGCTCTGTTGCACCTTGGCTGCAAGAAATACTCCTACAAGCGGAACGGAACAGAAAGTACTCCGATTGCATCTTTGTTTAGTTAAGTGTGTAAGCCTCTTAATCAATTTTATTAATAATTACCAGCCGGATAGCTGGACGATGCGAAAGGCAGGGAGGTGAGAAACAATGCCAAAACATTCGTCAACAATTACACAATTAAACTCGGGGCCAAATTGCCCTGAGAGGACTGGGCAGAGCAGAGTGAACTCTTAATGGTAATTCACTTAAATAATCATTAGTCAAACAATTTCCAGGCTCGAAAACAACAAGCCGAAACCCTTTCCCCGTCCCAGCTCAGCCTCGACCGCAAAAAGTAAAATAATGTATTCTTTTTGTTCGTGCTGTTGCTGTTCTTATTGTTGCGGTTCTTATTTATGGCCCAGAACCCGGCCAGGAATTGTGCTTTACCCCTTTCCGGGGGTAGCACTGTGTCCTGAGAGGTCTTCTGATTTGGATTCTGGAGTTTTCTGGGCTGAAGGGGCCACTCCAATTGAAATTCAAGAGCTCACTTCATTGCCACTTAATTTCTGACGCTGCGACTCAATCGAAATTATAAAAGAAACTCGACAAACAACCCTCTGGTCATAAACTTTGCTCTCGAGCTAACATAACATTTAATTTAAGGATTTTTTGGGGGAATAATATAACTAATAAGCCATAAAATTAAGAGGTTATTAAAAAGTTATCATAATTTTAAGGCACTCCCCAGTGGACGTTTGTGGGTGCAGTACTTTTACCAAAAAAAAACTACCATTTCTAGCAATTTGCTTGGCATTTCTCTTGAGTCCTTGCATGTAGCAATTATTCAATTATTTTCAGAGTCATAACCAACCCTGAAACCCTGAAAACCAGACCAGAAACCAGAACTCCTTTGTTGCCATTATCATCACAGCTCTGGCCTCAAACCGATTCTGGCAGCCAGACAAACACTTTTCCTTTCCTTCAACGAGCCTCGCCTGGTGTGTCTGTGTGTGATTGTATCCTGCTCAAGGACACACACGGGCTGACTAACCACGGCCACGACCACGCCCACACGCCTGTAACCGCTTCCTCCCACCCCACACACCTCCCGCACCACTTTCCGGTGCAAATGGCACGCGACAGGCCAAATGACTCAGCAACTGGAAAGTTCAACAAACCGAAGGCTGACGGCTGACCATAAACTATAAAATACAACAAAAAATACAGGAATCTAAATAGTGGCAAGCATGCATTGGGAATTGACATTTATGACCCGGCATAAAACCCATATTTGTAGGGGCCTGGTCTTGGTACTGGCCCTGGTCCTGGCCATGTGAGGTAACACACCAATTTCGAATGTGGCTTGGGCTTTGGCCAAACGTCTCGTCCTGGGCAGACCAGTGTCTGCCTTCGCCCTACGATGAAAGTGAAAAATTTGCCGAGGCATAAGCAGCAAAAACAGGGATAGCATACCCTCTAAATGCCAGACTATATGATACCCGATATTTACCATATCACAATTAAGAGCAGTTAATAGAGGTTCAAAAAAGGCTTAAAAATAGGGAAATAGGCAGCACAAAAGTGTTTTAAGCCACTTTAAAACCTCACACATCAGGAACCAATATGTCCTTTGTGGAAAAAACATAGGGCATCCGAAGAAAAAACTGCAAACAATTCATATTTAAGCAGAGGCCAGCATAAAAAACCGAGGGCATGCTAACTGAAAATTGTGTGGGTGAGTGGCATTCGAGGAGGGGTGGCAGTGGCATATGACGTGCCGACAGGGTGTGTTGTGTCCCTGCCACTTCCCCCTCTCGTTGCTGCTGCTGTTGTCATGACATTGCAGACTTAATTAATTTCAGCACGCAAAAAGCTGCAACTGCCACTCAAAAGTTATTCATAATAATCCAAATGATTCATGACAATAAAATGCACAAATTGAAGCGTATTTTTTCGCCCGACTGTCCTTATTGTGGTTTTCTTTGGGGACTCAATTGAAGTTCACTTTCTAGTATTTATGTACGATACTTTAAAAGCCTGTATCTTGAGCCTATATCTCAGGCACTTATCATCCATCACTGCGTAATACACGACATGTGCAAATTTATTGCAAAAAGCACAGTTTTTAAGGTAATTTGGAGAGGCCTGACCAGCTGCCCCCTCCCTTGAATATGCAACAAGGTGTCCAACACTCCACATTTGTTCAGCTTCGGTAGCGACGGCAGCTGCCACTGAAATTAAATCCTCCAATCAATTTAAAACGCAACAAAACCCAGGAGGAGAAATAAGAAAAATTTTAAACCGACGAGGGGAACCGGTTCTTATGCAAAGCAGCTTGCAGCTCGACGGAGCCCAGACCCCAGACACCAGACCCTTTCTCTCCGGCTCCCCCCCGGATCAGTGTCTCTCCGTAATATGGCTGTGTGGCAGAAGGTGTTCGTGTGTCGACAACAGCAACAATAAAAACCAATCATGGGCAAGAACAACAACGAGCTGGCAAACACGAACGGCAATTGGCAACAGAAGTTGGAATACATTTGTGCACCTGATGATCCGTGGCCAAGACGCGTGCCAAATGTGACAACAAAGGATTTGAATGCACGTCGATGGAAGGACATAAGGAAGGTATTAAACGAGAAAGTAAGCCACAGAAAGTGCAGAGACTGTCTGGCTGAAATCGAAAGTGGAATAGTAAGCCATTGGAGCAGGGGGCTTATTTTGGCTTAAAAGTACTCCCAGCTTTGGACTTCCAAGTACTAAATGGTTAGTTGTCTAATTAACTGAAACATGTATTATTAATTGTAAATTGTAAATTAATTAAAATGATTGTTTTTCTCTTCAATTTATGGTACAAACTGATAGCAAAAAATGGATTTAAATTTCAGTTTTTTTTTGTGGTATAAGCCTGGATAATTTCTAATCAATTAAATGTCTGCTTTGGTAAGATAAAAATGCATATGCATTCTAAAATGAATTTAAAAAGTTTTTATTAAATCTAAAAGAAAAAAATATATATTTTACAAAAATATTTTCCATTTACGAGTTAATTATAAACCCTTTTTTCCCTCATGGTTATGACTATTTCCGAAATTAATTAATCTGTTTGGATTTCAATTAATTACATGGCCCGGGAGAACCACCTGGACACAAACATAATAATATGCACGGATATCTGCCAGGCGGAGTGAAAAGTCTGCAACATTAACGAACCATTAACAAGTTGGGGCCAATAAATTTTTATTATGGCCAATTAAAAGCGAATAAAATCGGCAACAAGGCGGCATAAAAAATGAGCACAAATGCCCAACAAATTTCGATTAGTCGAGCGGGGCGAGAACTTTCGAGGCTGAGGTTGTCGTTGTTCCTCCACGGCCACGCCCCCATCCGTCCCAGGGGCGTACGCTCATCAACTCGCCTTACACATTTGCGCCACAAAATGTTGCCACTGTTACTTGGCGACCGCCGCTGCTGCACGTTGCATTGATTTATTGTGGCTGAATTAGAAGTCAGCAGATAACGAGCCACGAGCGGCGTCGAGGAGGGGATGGGCTGGCTGGACCACGGAGACTGGGGGGCACAGAAAGGGCCAGGGATACGTGGATGGAAAGAGCGGGAGCTGGAAGCAACAGCAGCAGTGGAAACGATGGCAACCAAACCTTTGCCATTGTTCTAGAAACACAAACTAAGCGTCAGTTTTGGAGCTTTGCGGAAGAGAAGGTTATCGTGGGAAACGTTGGCTTTAAATCTAACAAAAATATAGATTTTTATATATCTAGTTTTTTATAATATAGAATCTATACTATAGATTCAATAATTTGTTAGAAAAGATATTCAGTATATTGGAATATTTAACGGATATTTTAGAAAAAGAAGGATATTTTAGAAAAGTTTTTGAAGCTTACCTTTAGAGGCAATGCAAGTTTTACAGAAACTTTGCAAGCTAATCCGAAAATTCTTTTTAAAAAAGAATTTATAAATATTAAAAGATTGTGCCATACAACAAATATGCCAAAAATATTATTTATCACCCAATTTCACCCATAAATAACCCATTGAAACCCACTGTGCCTGACGCGGGACTGACTTCGTTGGCTTCGCTGGCCCGAAGCAACTTAATACGCACGCGTAATCGTATATTTATTTAAATTTATTGCCGCCAGCTAGAAAATTTAGCTACCGTAGGACCCTAACTCTCTCTGTCTTGTCTGCGAAGGGCGTTGGTGGCTGAGGGGGTGCCAGGAAGATCGTTGCCACTAAAGTGAATTTCTTTTGTTAGGCACTCGACGCGTCTACGTGCACCATAAGAAATATTCAATTAATCACACTTTATGGTTTAGTTTAACATTTGTTGCAATTTTTCTTTCTTTGCTCTTGACGCTTTATTACAATTGTTCCTTGCCATTGGCCCCTGCTACCCCTGCCCCATGCTACAGTCGTCATGTATCGCCTTGTTTCCAACTTGTAAGCAATTAAATTCGTGCGTATGTGAGGGAGGTCTTGGAGGGGCCAAGGATGGGATTGCGAGCATGACTTTCAGCTTTGCTTAATTAATTGCACTCAAAGCAAAGTCTGCAAAGGATACGTACTGAGACGTATCCTTGTCTCGTCCTCGTGTCCACTCTGGTATTTATTCTGCTCGGTTTTAAGACATTAAGCATTTGCGAGAAATGCGATTAGAGTCGGACGGAAGGGTCCTTTTTGGGGAAGTGGGTGGCTTGAGGATGGGAAGTGTATGGCATCTTGATTGGCAATTGAAAGTTTTTCACTCTTCCATCGAGTTTATAAACTTCGAGTGCTTATGGGCTACTGAATAAAAAATTAATAGGGATCTAATTCAATAGACGAAGTTCTATTTCTACTTCTTAGCTCTTTCCATGAACATATTAAAGGTAATCATAAATAAGGTATAATTCAACCGATTCCAATTTTTATTTGAAGACCCCTTTATTGGAAAAGCTGTGGGCAGACAGCCGCTACCTCGGATTGCCAAATGGCTTGTAAACTGTCGCGTGAATCACGCTAACGTGCTAATTTCGCCAGCTAATAATATTCGCCAGCTGCCCGAAAACACTTTCCTTTGCTCGCCCCCGGGTCCCGGATGATTTGCACAATTTTCACGCGATTGGCTGTATGTTTCTATAATTTTTTGCGGGTGCTGCCAGACCAGACCGCGTCTAATTAGGCCGCGCTAATGGCCGAGAGTCGCGCAGACTCAGCTGCAAGTCACGAAACGCCTATTTAGGCCCAATCACTCCCCCGCCGTAGGTACTGAGTCGGCAGTTTCTCCTTTTTTTCGCCCCATAATGTTAGATTTGCATGAAATTCGATCCAAAAAAAAGAGGGAGCTGCAGGAAAAGTAATTCAAATGAGAGATAAATTATTTTTTATATCAAAAGAAAAGTACTGCTCGAACAAATTACATAACTTGCTCTCATAATCGTATATCTTTTTTTATTTATAGGAATTAATGCACTTAATGCACTTTTAATGTGCGGCAAATGCGAAATAATTCAGCCGCTTATCAACGCTGATAATGATTAATTTTTGGTGGCACTTGCGGCTCGGCCGGCTCCTGTTTTTCCACTTTTATTTTCGCGGCTTGTTGTTGCAGATTTGTCAATTGTAATTGCAAATTAAAGCCAACAAAACAAACACGAAAAAGACTACATAAAAATAAATGACAAATGAATGTTGTTATTTCGCCAGTGACTTTCCGATCCTTTTGTCGCTGTCGCTGTATGGAAATACAATTTTGTAATTGTAATTGCCATGCATATTTAAAATGGAGGTCATCGCTGGAAATTGATTCCGCGAGATTAATGATTGAAATCCACGGCCAAAGAACTCCTTTCAAAGGACGATATTTTGTCTGTTTTATCGGGTTTGGTGGGCAATGAATGCTGAAATCGGTTTATGAAATATGCATTCTGATTAATATTAATGGTCGTTGCTCAAAAGTTAAAGGGATAGCCTTGGTAGAGATTTACTTTATATCCATTAATGCTTTTTTGTCAGCTTAAATATTTGTTCGAATTTATTGCATTTTTCTATACTATTTACATATTTATTTATCCATTACATTTGGTCACATAGGTCAATACCATTCTTTTTTTCTGTTTGATTGACTGATACTAAGTCAATTTGTTGCGGAATATTGATATGTTTATTAACAATTTGTGGGTAGTATCACCACAATGTTTTTATAAGCTCACAGGTATATCGGGTATAATTTCCATACTGGTTCTTCGCCATTTTTAAAATCATTCATTGCATTTCGGAGCATTCATGGCTTCCGCATACTTGACTTGGAGTCTCCTTGTTTATTTGTGGCAACTACCTCGCTTCGATTGCAATGGCGGCACGTTGAATAAATCAAATTACCGGTGGGGAATGCCAGCATTGGGTCGGACTTTTAATTGCGCAACAAACATTTACAATTGTTGCCTGTCTTGACTTATTCGAGGCCGAAAGAGGGCCGGGACGGGGCACATGGGCGATTGGGAGGTGAAATTTCAGTCTGGCAAAAAGATACGAAAAGCCAAATGGCCAGACGCCGCATAAATTGCCATGAAGTGCAAAAGTTAAGGCTCATTAATCATAAATGTTAAGGCCTTCCGAAGCGGCGTGGGTGGTCTGGGCGGAGGGAACAAAGACAGACAGCGGAGCGGTGAAAAAGCAACTGTAAATTGTTTGGTATTAATAGACGCCCACCAGCCCCACCCAGCCAGCAAGCCAGCTTTTCCTTTTGGCCATGATCCTCGCATTGCAGACTTTTTCGGTCAAAAAGGCTGAGCGATTTTTCAAGGATTAAAAAAAGGAGCATATGAGTGAGTGGGGAAAAAGTTGCCAAAATAATTGTAAGCGTAAATAAATAAAATAATTTATGGCCTGCCCAGGGTAAAGGTTGAGCCGATATACATATATATTCTGACAGATGGATCTATAAATACAAAGGAATGTATGCGAAAATTCGAATTTTTGTAATGGCTTCTGAGTTGTAAAATATTTAATGCATTTAGGAGTCTCTGAGAAATACTTTAAAATTATTTTAAATTAAAACAAGAAAGAAAAGCTAACGGGCGGAGCCAAAGCTTCTACCTTCAAAGACACTAAAGTTGGTATTTTTACCAAAACAGCAAATATTTGTTCCGATTGTTCAGTTATATTGCAGCTATTAGATATAGTCGACCGATCCTTATAAAATTTAGTAGTTTGGATGATCTGGCCCAAAATCGAATCTGTAGGAGCTTAAAAAACACGACAGTATGTTTATTTCCGATAGTCCAGTTATATGGAAGCTTGGGATATAGTATCCTATATGACCAACAGCGATGGATATGTCTTTTCAACTCTCATCCGATTCTCAGGCGAAGTACCTTAAACCATTTATAGATTGATTTGCACCATTCTGCATCAAAATACTGAAAAAAAAATTATTCTTTAGACATTTTGACCATTTTTCGTAATGGGATCCCTTGAAAATGGGGGTTTCCCCTATAGGGCCCCCAGTGATGGCTATATCTTCCCCAATTCTCATCCGATTCTCAAGCGGAGTACCTTAAACGATTTCTGGATCGATTCGCCACCATTCTGCATTTAAATCCTGAGACAAAATATTTTTTCGATTTTTTGCCCATTTTTCTGGATGGGATCCCTTGAAAATGGGGTTATCCCATATATGGCCCACAGCGATGGCTATATCTTCCACAATCTTGATCCGATTCTCAAGCGGAGTACCTTAAACGATTTGTAGATCGATTCTTCACCATTCTGCATCACAATCCTGAAACAAAATATTTTTTGGATTTTTTGTCCATTTTTCGTGATGGGATCCCTAGAAAATGTGGTTTTCCCCTACAGGGTCCACAGTGATGGCTATATCTTCCCCGGTCTTGATCCGATTCCCAAGCGGAGTAACTTAAACGATTTGTAGATCGATTCTTCACCATTCTGCATCAAAATCCTGAAACAAAATATTTTTTGGATTTTTTGTCCATTTTTCATGATGGGATCTTTTGAAAATGGGATATCTATATCTTCCCCAATCCTGATCCGCGTAGAAACAGACGGTCGTGCTTTTATCAACTCAGGAGATAATCCTTATCATGAACTTTATTGGATCGGAGATGTCTCCTTCACTGCGTTGCACACTTTTCACCAAAATTATAAAAATACCCCCTGCAAGGGTATAAAAAGAGCTATTCTGACTTTAGATATAGTTAAATTCCTTTTTTCTATCAATATTTTATCTTATTTTTTATCTTAATATTTTATTTTATTATTCTATCAATAAGAGGGTCTATAGAAATAATCTTTGGGCTTGACGTTTTCTGCTAGAACTGTTTGCAATCATACATATTTAATAAATTTAATGGTCCCAATATTCCAGTAAATGAATTGAAGACTTAAAATGTCAATATCATTTGGGTTCATATGCCATTCGCTGAGGTGGAGGGGGACCAGCACGTTCAAATTGAGTAACTTCATCAACTTTCTCCTGCCATCAAAAGCAACTCAGGGTGAACTGGCGCGTCAGGACCCGAACCACTCGAATGGACCCACTACCCCACCACACACACTCTCGCTAGCACACTTGCACACTTTTTACATGGCTTATTTAGCATAATTACAGTCCATTACCTGGTCACGCTGTTCCCCACCCTACAACCTCCATCGACCCTCGAGTCCATCAGCTATCCACTTTCGGGGGTTAGGCAAATTGCCCGGCAGGCTTTCGGCCAGAGGTGCCATATGTTGTCAACTGGAAGTGGCATGTTGACCAAAATGGCCAGCGGACACCGCCAGCCACCCACCCACGCTGGAGTTTTTTTAGGAAGGGAAAATGTAAATTTAATGAGACTCTCGCAGCATTGCAACGGAAAATATTTAGCAAACATTATTTACATCAGAGTAGGGCAGCAGCTGCCACAAACAGCCAGCGGAAAATATGGGCGACTCTAAAATGCAGAAAGGAATGCGATGCGGGCGTGGTTAAAATTAATCAGAAACAGAAACAAGGTTAAAAGCCTTGCTAGAAATTGATTTTTATTATGCAAGACAAGTTATAACAAAAATTGTCACAATCAGAGCCATTTAATAACTCAATTGAGTCCCTCACGTTTAAAGCCAAACGGAGTCAGTGGCTCAATTAAAGGGTCAAAGGATCTCAAACCATTGACCATTGTCCTGGAGGACCGGGCCGAAGTCAAAAGTTGGTCTAGCATTTGACATTGGCTACGCTTTTTAGCCAGTTTAATTAAAATGCAAGTAGGCAATTTATATACACTTCATGTCCCTGTGCGGAATGAAAGAGAAAGGACCAACTGGGAAAACAAAGAGGGATAGCAGGGAGGAAAGGGGCGAAAATAAGGGATAACTTTCAATGTGTGTGTGTGTGTGCTGGCCTGGTCGGTTGCCATTAGGCCAGGCCTTTTTGATTTATGTTTTTACACGCTTAAATGAACTGCGGTTCCAGCCCTCTCAGCTCCCCATTGAAAAGTTTTTCACATGAATGAGTTAAAATCCACCAAAGAGAAACCCGGAACGATTTAAAAAATATGAAAAAAGCCGAGAAAAGCGTATTTAAAACCGAAAACGAAAATATTTGTGTGCCAAAGGTGATAGCGATTAAGGATTCGTTTGTCCATTCAATTTGGCCAATTGATTTATCGGCTGACAATTGTATTTTGACCAATTTGACCTCCGCGTGAGCTTTAAACTGGGTCCCGACTCTCTGGCCAATATTTTTATTTTCATTTTCCATAAAGAAATTTTATCCGACAGAGAAACAATTTAAATTTAAGCCAATCGACGCCGAGTGCATCTTAGTTTTCTCTCCGAATAATCCAAATAATGCTGCCAAAATTCAGACATTAGTCAGGCGACTGTTGCCATTCGGAATTCCTTGACCAAGTCACCCAGAACAGGCGAAATAGACGATTATTTATACGGCATTTTAATGTTTTCTTCCATTCTATTCACCCTCGGCACGCATTGCATGTGAAATGGCAACTGCTGCCTGACCCCTGACCCTCTGAGCTGCCACTGACAGAAATCGATGGCTGGATGGTCGGGATGCCTGCGGGGGTGGATGCAACGAAACGAACAAAAATGCATTGTCAAACTATCAAATTCTTAAATTGCAACTGACAATCAAGTCACGTGCCGCACACTGAGCCAAGTCACGAAAAAAGAAAAGCCAAATCGTGTGATGGGATGTTTGTTATTAGAAAGTGGTTTTTCCATTCTTCCACTGGCTTTAAGTCTGAATTTATGTGAAGGCTTTAAGTAGTTGTACAAGAAACAATAAACTGAAAATATTTTAAAATTGTATAATGCAAATATGACCTCGGTTCCTCGGAACTTTTTCATGAAAGTGAAACCAGCTAGGCTAAATATTTACCCAATCAACTCTATTTACTTTGCGGCATCCAACAAAACAGGTTTCACTTGACCAGAAAATAAACAAATAAATATTTCGTGGACCCGCCGAAGGAAGTTTTCCAAGGACATCCTAGTCCTGGCGAGTTTCCAATTTGCACTGTGATATTTAAAGTCTAATTAAAATGCAGAAACGGAAGCCGAGGAAGCCCCTGGACCACCGAGCTGCACTCATTCTTATTTAGATAAACAACTTTAACTGAATTTGCAGCAGCTGGCCCGAAAAAATATTTACACAGGTCTAATTGAATTTTCAATTAAGACGCGCTGCAATTGCCCGGCGAAAACTTGTGAAAAAAAAATAGAACACGGTCTACGGAACAGGGAGAAAATGAAAACGAATCCCGAAGCAAGCCAAATGAGGCATACAACAAATATTAAGCATACGCCGTGTGCAACCGCAGAAGGCGGAGAGCGAGGTGAAACCGAAACAGGAGCGAGGCAACAGAAGGAGTAAAGAAAATCCATTAGCAAAAGTGTGCAAATATAAAAGCGGCAGATCTCCGGCTGCTCGGCTACCTTTTTGAGCGTAGGCGCAAATGAAACCAGCGACATGCAAATAAACAAGTTTCCAGCTCACACACGCAGATACCCAAAAAAATATGCAACACAAAAATACACACACTGGCAGAAAAAAGGGGAATAAAAAGAAAAGTGGGGACTGAAAATGAAAACCGACGAAGCAAAATGCGCCATCAACAGTCAGATTTGCATGTTCCTGATAGAAGAGAGTACAGAAGGTGGTTTAGGGGGGTACAAGTGGTGAGAGTGGTCCGGCTTGCAGTTCAGTGGTGCAGTTGGTAGGCAAAGTGTTGGGCAGTGGCTGCCACAGCTGTTCACATATTGTAGCCATAAAGGGAAAACTTGGAACAGCGTTGGAACTTCTTTGGGAAGATATTTGAAAGCTACTTAACCTTTTTAGTAGTAACCTTTTTCAAACAACTTTTGAATAAGTTCAAACAATTTTTTTTTAATTAAAAGTTAAACAAAATCTATAAAAAAAAAAACTTATGAAAAACATTTTATAAAAACAAAATAATATTCAAAAATAAATATGAGTTTCGAGGACCTTTAACCACTCTCAAAACTTGGTCTCAAGACCCACGCTATATTATACTTTTAAGTATCCTTTTTTAACCATTACCATCATACTTTCTAGCCGCAAAATAGCTAAAAACGAAGCACCTTTCGCCCACACCCGTACATGCCAGCCATAAAAGTTTACAAGTGCGAAATTGCATTTCATGAAAGTGTCCTTGGCTTTACTGTGAGAACACAAATTCGTTTTTTGCTTCCTTCCTATTTTGTGTGTTGTTGTTTGACTTTTTGTTGGTGGGATTCGTTTTTTACCCCCCGCACAAGTCACACAGCCGTAGCCGTAGCTTTTGCCACCAACGATTTTTAAATTCACTTATTCAAATTTCTTTTTGGCGGCCACACACAAATGCATTGTTTGGACATGTCACGTGCATAACGAATTTGTTACCGAAATCTGTTTTTGATTTAGTGAACAGCTTGCACTTTTTTCGAGCCAGTCTTGGCTCGGTTCTTCTCCGAAAAATTGTTTTTAGCTTTGAAGAAACTTTTAAGTGATATAAAGACTAGGAAACACGTAACAATTTTTTATATTAAACAGAATTATTTCTAAAGTTCCTACTTTAAGAATAAGTGCTTTCAAACGGTCACATATGTGGCACGGTACTGTCCATATCTTGGCCAGTTTTCACCCGGTCTTACAGCGGAATATCGTAAACAGTCGATCAATTCTCCACTATTCTCCTCCAATTCTCCTCCACTCCACTGATTCTGCACTAAAAGCCAAACACAAAAATAAGTTACAATTTGTTGTTATTTTTTCGAGGGACTCCTTCGAAAAATGGGGAATGGTGGAACCCAAAAAGGCCACAGCGATGGTCATATCTTTTCCAGATTTCATCCGATCCTTAAGCGGAATACTTTAAAAGTTTGGTCGATCGATTCCTTATCCATCTTCAACCAAGTAGAAAAGTATGTAGAAATGTTTACAATTACTCGTTTTTCACGTTAAAATCAGACATGCCCAATTTTGGACTTGTAAAGCTCTTTCCTGCGACAAAGTTTCCAACTCAGAGGCATGTTATCCTTAATGGCTTGGCCAGGACTGGTTAACTGGTAATCAGGGGCTTTTGGCCAAAACTTTTTTTTCGCGCTGGCTAGCCCGCAGTTTCAATCAAATCAGCATTTCTGGCTGGACTGATTAATGTGCTTGTGTCCAGAAATCAATCAATTCGCCAAACAAACTTTCTGGTCTCACTCGTTTGCTTAGATTTTTATTGCTTTCTCTTTAATTTGGGCCTCTTTGGGCGCCACTTTCTCCTTACTCCTCCGTGGGGCAGAGTGGAGTGGAGAGTGTAAATGCGGCACGAGTGGACCTAATTAACACGTCCATACATCAATCATCTGACCATCGGAGGAAGAAGAGTTCAGCGATGCGGATTATTGTGCGTAAATTACTCAGCTGGTACGGCAATTTGAGCTCGTGTGGGTGTCCCGGAAAGGGGGCGGGCACGTGACCTTTGGCCCCGGGCTTTAAGCCCTCTTTAATTCCTGTTTTTTGTTCGCACTGCGCACTGCGCTGCCTCAACGTCATTGTCGTGGTCTGTCATGTTAAGTTTACTTTTTTTCTGAAAACTTGTTACCCGGCTAAACTGTCAGTTTGCATTTTGTTGTACGCACAGCGAGGGGTGAGGGGCGAGGCGCAGCAGACCGGTGGCTGGGAGGGGCGTGGTGGCAAGGGAGGCCGAATTCGAGGGGCGTGGCTGCGCTGCTTATAAATGACACGACATCAAAGCGTAACAAGCAGCACTAAATCTAAACGATGCTGCTAAAACACATACGAGTTTACACTCGAAAAACTTGGCACTTCTAATTAAAATAAAATTGTAAGGCAGCAATGGATTGAGTGATAATTTTTCCAGTGTACAACTGTCACATCCATAAACGCTATTTCGCAGACTGATGTCGAGCTGTTAAGTCTCCGCCGGACAGAGAGGATGAGTCCGGCCGTATAGGGGTTGTGGTCGGACGTAGTTTGGCTTGGTTTTGTTTCCTATTTTTGCTCTTCTTTGAAAGAAAAGTCAAAAAGTGACAAAATTCAAGAAACCTGAACCAATTTTAAAGCATTTAAATTGTTTAATTTTAAAGGTGAAAAGGTGTTTTATCTTGTGGCCTAGGTCTTTAAGAAATTTAATAAATACTTGACCTTTAATCAACTCCAAAAGCCAAGAATTTAATAAAATACCTGTTTCTCGCATGAAATTGAAATTTTATCCCCATAAAATCAATACAAATATTTGTTCCAATAACCTTTTCGCCGCCAAAAACGTATAATTTAATATTCATATTTATTTTGGCCATCGCTCATAAATTTAATAACAAACATCCGACCAAAAAACACCTTAAATTATGGCCGTTTCTATGAGCTGTCACGATTGACTCTATATTGAATAGGAATATATCCTTTTTATTGCTCTCTACTTGTTTGCAGGAAAGAGCAATGCAAACAAATGTTGGCCAGCCTGACAGGAATTTTAGTTTACAAAATTCCACTACTATGAGCTAAAAGTAAAATGTTAAGGGCAAAAATAAACTTTTTTAAAAAACAAACGAATGAGGAATTTCAGTCGGCGCCGATGACGAAGTACTTGCACTCTAGGATTTATTTAATTCGTTTAATTTTGATTAACAAACTAAAATTAGAAAATGTTTTAATAAACTTTTAACTTAAATGTGTTTTAAGCAAACAAGTCTCGATCCTTATCCTCTCGATCCATGTAGGCACATCGATATACCTACATATATATCGTGCCGAAATTTCCTACAGATAACTCTGCAAAAAAAGAGGACGCGTCTGTGTGGTGTTTATATAAAAAGAAAAATGGGAACGTGCCTCTCCCAAATAACATTTCCAAAATTGGAAATGGATGAAATCGATCCGCGAAGTGCAAAGATGAAGTACGCTAAAAGAAGATTGTGAGCCCAATACCGCCATTGGAGTCTCCTCCGTTCAGGATCCCTTTTGATTAGTCCCTTTTAACATGCAACGATCTTCTTTACCACACGAATGAGCTCCTTAACGTTCTTGATGTGAATCCTGAGGATCGCATCCACCGTACCTCCACGATGCTACTATTGGGCCGAAAAGTCCCTTTTAAGGAACTCTGTAAGACTGTATTTGTGTCCGCTATGAAGGTTTTTTTTTAGTTTGTGTATAAAACTAAACTAATTAAAAAACAGACATTTCATATTCTATGAACCTAGTTAAAGCTAAAGAAAACAATTGAATTCCGATTAAACATATAATATCGTACATCAATACTTTGTATCGAAAATGTTGAAATCTGCAAATGCAACAAATCTGGTACTGCTGATTTATTTTCTATACATGGAATACACAATGTATCTTATGCATATGCAAATACTTTGAAGGGTTTTATAAATATGTAAGTCAAGAACAAATCAGAATTACAATAATACCCCTAAAGGGTATATAAAAACAAGTAGAAAGTGAAAAACAAATGCAATCTGTAACCAGAACCAGTCGGTCAGTCGGTTTGCGAGTCAGTCAATGGTTTGAGCTAAAGAGAAAATCAAACACTGTGGAATAATGCAAAACGAAAGTATTTTCTTTTTTTTATGTGTTCGTTTTTTGTGTAGCACTGTTGAACAAACACTTTTCCATCGCACTATTTTCCCCTTTTGTTCCGTATTGGCTTTCAAAGGGTTTCAGTTTCCGGTATCCTTCACATTTGGCGCAACAAAAGCCGGTGGATAGTTTCATATCCCAGCATAATGATTGAAACCCAGAGAATTGGCTGTGGATGGTGTGCAAAAAAAAGATTATTTGTGGATTTTTCAAATGGTGGTCACAGCTTTAATAATTTATGGGTGTAAAGGACAAGTATATTTAATTTACAAATTACCTTCCTCAAAATTTGAAAGAAAAATAATATGCTCGAATCTGAAAATTTAATTTTTGCATTCCGTCAAGTGAAAGTTTTCACGCCCAGTTCCGGGTGAAGTTGTGAATTATGACACCATTGTGGGACAGATATATGTAAGTAACATATATATAAGCATGATGTACATGTACTTGGAGCTGGCAAACTTTTTCAACTGGGCGGAAAGTTGAGGCCGTGTTAAGCCAAAGTAGTTTAGCCATGGGATTTTTGCACTTCTTGTAGCCAGGAAATGTTTACATATGCGCATAAAGATGCAGCTTCCTCGTACCAGTCGCCTCTGCCTAAAGTTTCCGGAAGAGGGCTTCTGTAAACTCCCAGCTTGGGAGGGAGGGGTCCATGAGAAAACTTAGTTCCATTTGTTATGCTCGTAAATTGCGGACACTGAGGCCAAGAAAATCTCATTTGCGCTAAGTAGGCAGTTGACAATGTGGTCGAGCACATCTCACTCCCAAACATGTAATTAAATCCGATGTATGTTTTTAATCTATTACGACTGATACTCGTATAGACGTCATCCCAAAACGTGCCTAATAACTAGATTAATCTCTGCCATGACACCATGACCTTCTCACAGTTCAGAGTATATGATATTAATTAGAATATTGTATGAATTTAATAAAATATGAAATTGCTGAAAACAAATAAACCGAAACTATCGGACCGTTTTTGTGTAATTTGCGCAAACTAATGTTTTCATTTAGTAAATTAGCTCCGACAGAAATAATTAAAAAACCTTTTGAAGCGTAATACCCTCGATGGTATAAATTTTGATGCCATTGGGCTTCGTAGTTAAGAGTGCTGTTCAAGTTTGAATCGAGTCAACACACAGAGAATTAAATATAATTTTAAGAGTGAAATTTAAATAATTTTTAAAATGAAAAAAGTATTTTTAATGTGTCTGCTTGTGGCAACTGCACTCGCCACAAGCTTAGGTTTGTTGTTACATTAAATCGGATAATATATGTGTATTTGATTTCAAATTAAAATTTAGGCGATGCTTTGGACCGACAGAAACGCCAAGCAAACCAAGGATACGGAATGGGTGGAAGCGGAATGGGACGAGGAAACGGAATGAACGGAGGAAACGGCGGTGGAAACGGAATGGGTGGACCAAATGGAATAGGAAACGGATATGGAGGTCCAGGTGGAAACGGAATGGGAGGAAACGGCAACAATATGGGCGGAGGATATGGTGGAGGGATGGGAGGGCGTGGAGGCAACGGAATGGGTGGGGGGTATGGAGGAGGAATGGGAGGTCCAAATGGAAACGGAATGGGGGGACGAGGTGGAAACGGAATGAGTGGCGGAATGGGAGGAAATGGGATGGGAGGTGGTATGGGAGGACGAGGAGGAAACGGAATGGGAGGCGGAATGGGAGGAAATGGTATGGGCGGAGGAATGGGAGGACGAGGCAACGGAATGGGCGGCAATGGAATGGGGCCTGGAGGAATGGGCGGCAATGGAATGAGGCCTGGAGGAATGGGCGGCAATGGAATGGGGCCTGGAGGAATGGGAGGCCAGGGCTACAACGGACGAGGTGGAATGGGAGGACCAAATGGCATGGGCGGACCGGGAATGGGTGGACCAAATGGAATGGGTCCTGGCGGCTGGGGTGGAAACAATGCCTACGGAAATAATGGAAATTACCGAAACAACAGTAGCAGCTACAGTACTACCTCCGCTACCACGACAACTGACAGTGGCTGGTAGAATAATTGTTTTCATCCCCAGGACGGATATTTTTAAGGTTAACAAGTATTTCAAAAAATTTGATTGTTTTAAATGTCAAAAATACATCGCAGAAAAAATATAAAATATACGAATTCAGCAACTAATCTATGAGGTCCTAGATTTTTATTGAAATATTGATACAGACCTAAGCAGCCACCAATTGGGCAACCGAGAGAGTGACTAGGGGAGGGTTAAATATAATACAGCTGCTGGGCATTAACCAAACAAGTCACGCCATCCGTCAAGGGCGGGGACAGCTGGCTTTCTAATAGATTGCCTTATCCTTTAATTGATTACAAATAAACACCAACGGCGTGCGAAAGAGGGAGATGGATGCATAGCAAGGACAATTTTCTGGTCCTTATCCCGGCTACGTGCTCGCTCTTGGCTCGCGTGAATTTCCATATTTGTTTAGGCCTGTTTAGGACTAAAAAAGGGTGACCTGCGTGACCCTGACCCCTGAGCCGCGCCTGTCTCCATGGCCGTGATCCTGGCCCCCGATCCTGACTCCCGACCCACCCCAACGCTCTGCGCTGTTTGGCCAGGTGCACATGCGTCACTCGACGTACCACACTCGAGCATTGAAAACTTAGAACTACATAAATCTTTATTAGCTTGGCTTTCTGAGCGGGTGGAGTAGCAAGCTCGGAAAAGTGGCAATCAATTAAACAATGTCACAAGTGCTTGCCACACTTGCAGCTATCGATTTGCATGAAGGGGCACGTGCCAGCCAAACCAACTCGTAAACACCCTCTCCTGGATTCGATTTTAACCCATTAGATTAGAGGGGGCTTAGATTAAAGGTCTTAGAACTTGTATTTGTATTTAATATACAAATTTACAATTAAGAAAGAGTATCCATAGTTTTGTCTTTAAACCCTCCGACATTCAATAAACCACGGCCAAGTGGTTTTAAACCGCCGGCGGTTACTATGATTGATGTATCAATAAAGTCGTTTGGAGGACCTTTCCTTGAACGAGTATCACATTCCCCATTCGTTTATCCTTCTAAGCGGCTTTGTTGTCTCCTCGCGGCTCTCCTGTCTCCCCCCATTGGCATTCAATTTTCAAGGATGCTGCCACATCGGGTTAACACTGGCCATCTCGGCAGGCAATCCATTTGGGTCCTGGGCCGAGGATGTGTTTGGTGTTCTGGGTGCCAGCGTCGGACCATTTTATAATTTATCAAAATGAAAATTGATGCCCCGCCGAGGAGAGTGCAGTTCAATTCCCCTCCCCTCGGAATCCGCTGGGTTTTTTTTATTTTCGGTTGCGTGCTGCACTCGTAAGCGATGGGCCAGGTCTAAGGGAGCCAAGACGGCGGAGCATGCCACACGAAATGCCATCGCAAATAGCGAAAATGCTTTCGCAAATATTTAGAAGAACTTTTTTCAGGCGACACGCGTTCAGGTCGAGGTCCTGGCCGAGAAGAATGCACCAACTTTAAGACAGCTCCTTTGGCCTCGTTCTATGTCTTGTTTTTGTTTTACTTTTGTAGAGTTCTCGAGTTACTGTTTAGTTAAATACTCTATAAATTAAAAGATTCTTTACAGAAAGGCTTTTTGCGTGGGTTCCTAACTAACTCATAGTAATTTTGAAACAAAAATATCCTTTAAAGCTATATTCAGTTATTACCATATAGTTTTTTAAATAGACTATATTTTAGAGACTCAACTCTTAGAGTATCCAACGATTCCTTATGCTTTCTCCTTCCAATTCATACTAGCCGTATATTTTTTCGGACTGCTGGCATTTATGCCAGTTAAGTTGTTGGCCAGTTCGTGACTGCCAGCGGCCTTTATTTGCGCTTGCATTTTCATTTGCGAGTGTAAATAGCATTAAAAATAATTTTCCGGCTTAAAAACGCTCCGCAGAAATAAGAGAAGGGAAGAAGGCAGCTGAAAACCGGAGAGAGAGAAGCGCTGACAGCCGGACGGGCTTATGCACTTAATGAAATGTACACGGCAATTGTTACGGGAAGCGAGACGGAGCCGGAGACCGGGCGGAGATGGCCGGGGTCGGTTCCGGGCCCGGAGACAAAGATGCGGTGGACATCAATTGGAGGCAACTTGAATCTCGCCACGGCCATCGTTGCATCGTTCCTGGGAAATGGCCATCTCGCATTAAACGGGTTAAGTTCGCTGCCAGCGGGTTAAGCCATCCATGTTGTTTGTCCAACTTAAGTGTTTTTCGGTTTAAATGCATTTCGGTTAAAAGCCCTGGCAAAATATTAACAATTAAATGCCTCTGGCAAATGGAGAGATTTCTTAATGGAATTGTTATTTAATAAATCGTCAATATTGATTCAAGTTGGTGGACTTGAGCAGCTAATTGTCAAGGAATTCAACAAAGTATTTAATTGGCCAAAGTGAGAGCATTAGAATGACGATTGTGGCCGAGGATGTAACATCTGCCTGACTTTGGCTGTTTGTCTTATCGCTTTGGTTTCATTAGAAACCCAAGGGTTGGGCTTTCCAGAGTATTTGCAAATAAATCTAATTGAAATCCCTCCAACGATAACATCGCCCCAATAAATATTCATGACACTGCCGCCCCTTCCAGCCCCATGCCCACTTCCTGTGTGTTTTTCTTTCATTTGCAAACTAACTGACCTGAGCTTAATGATAATAAAACTGAAAATTCAAAGAGATTTTATGGCCAAATTAGACATTTTGCATAATTATTCCAGGTGAGGTGTGGCTGGCGAATAATCCTCAATGCCAGGACTCGCATTCCAGAACATGGCTGGCCGGAAGGAAATTTCTTCGCCTGTTACGGCTGTCAGGAGAAATTTTGAATTGCAGAGCAGAATGCCAAAATAAGTTAATAGACCGCCCTTTGGTAATTACAGCCACTCGAAGGACTAATTAAGAAATCCTCAAATGAACTCTGACAGTTCAAGTGCCGCTGTCTAACCTTATCAGCATCCCACCCATTAACCAGGTTGGCTGCTTCTTGCCAAAGCTATTTATTGATTGAAATAGTCGCCTCTTAACTTATAAATTTCTTGTTTTTAGAAAAAGACCAAAACAGCCGCCCGGGTGACTTAGGATGCGCGTTTGTTGTTCGGCATATCTGGGAAGTTGGCATGACAGACGCGCGCCTTCGGTTCACCGCCGAAGGGCTCCATCGACTTGCGGTCCGTTAAGATGGTGGTGGGCCGGGCAGTGGTCTGGGGCACAATCACCATTTGGTGGCTAGAGCCCGAAGGTATAGAGTGCAGATGGCTCAGAGACTCCGTTCGGTTGTCGAGGTCTATCTCGGCCACCAGCTTGTGGTAGCACGGATGCGAGGGATCAAAGCCGGGCTCCACGTCGGGCTGCGGCGTCATGTCACCATGTTCCGTAGGGGTATTAGCAAAAGAGGTAGGTGGGGTGTGAGCGTCCAAGATTTCAAGCTCGCTTTCGGGACAGACCTCCGAGCAGGACATCGATTCCTCCCCCTGATGGCTGTGAGAACTGGACTCGGAGGTCCACTCGGAGAACTCCTCGGAGATGAGCCGGCGAGCGAGCGGTACAGAGAAAAATTCCTTGTAGTGGAGTTTCCGGCGTCTTTCAAACTCCGTGCGTCGCACCTTTTAAATGGATTACTTCATAGCTTATGAGAAATTAATGTCTTGTCTTACCTTTTCCTCTAAGGACTCTGGGTAATCCTCATCCGCCGAAGAATCCTCAGAGTCGCCGTCTATGCCGAAAGCCGGCATTTCCGTCTTCGAAGTCATGCGGAGCTTTTCGATCAGCACATTAGTGTCGAGTTCCTTGGGCAGATCATCCTCACAGACCCACGGCGTCTTGGGCTCATCGATGATCATGTGCCCATAGTCCTTGCCTACCGGATGGAAGGTGTTCATAATGTTGACCTCGTCAAACTTTGCGCTCTTTAAGTCGAGGTCATAGTTTTTGGTATAAGTTCCAGACGCCTTGAGGATGCCCTTGACTGCTGGATCGTTCATGTTCGCCATTCTTTGTGTTTAAGGTATTTATTTTTCCTTTTTTATATTTTTTTAAGTGTAATACAAGTGTACAAGTGTAAACCCTTCGAAAAATCCGTGGGTGTGTGTTGCTTGAGTGTGAGGAAGTTTTTAACTGAATAACAAACTTCGAGGTTTAGGGGACGAAAATAGAAACAACTACTTCGATACAAATTAATTAACAAGATTCTTTTACTCTCTGTTGGAACCGACATTCAAGTACTTCGTAGTCCCTTTACTGCAATCCCCGATAATCCCGGCTATTGTTTTTGGGTTGAGGATCTACTCGACGGTCTTTGTACTGCCAGTCCTCGACGCTTCCTAGTTCCTGAGAGTATTTTGCAATCGCAGCCACCAGACCACAAAGTAAACTCATTTCGACGTGTCCTGGGTGGAGGGCCAAACTGGAGTGGGGATGAGGGAGCGCAGTCAGGGCAACACTTCATTATTGATGCTTCGAACTGCAGTTTTTGTTATTGATGTAAACATATTCATCACAAACGTGGTAGCTTCCATACAGTGAAGCCGGGGGAGGTAATCGGTGTGGCAACCAAAGCAGTTGCGGCAGTTGCACTTGGTTCTGTGGCAGCTGTCACTTCAAAACACTTCAGTGCACACGATTTTTCCCCCGCCGAGCCAGGGATGTGGAAACTAGTGTCGAGGGTGGCCACCGACAGGAGCGGAGGAGCAGCATATTGGGAATTGATTGCAGCACATTATTTCACAATTTTGCCAGCAAATAAACAAGCCTTCTGTCGAAGTGAATTCAGACACGAGTCCAGGCACTCGCAGAAAAAGTGTGTGGTCCAGAACACCCCTCTGGATGGCAAATACTAGGAGGTACAGGACCTGAAACTTCTCCCAGTGCACTCTGGCATGCATATGACGAGCAACTCCTTATAAGCCCAGTTTATGCGACAAAACAGCGCCATAAAAGTGACGATGACGATGTTGTTTCTCCCTATGCCTCCTCGGCTTCCTCCCCATGGTCCTGCAGTGGCATCCTCATTATCACCACCTCGCCGTCATGATGATGTTGCAGGCGATGCCGGCAAACAGTCAACAACTGTTTTCGTGTGCCGGCAAGAGCCTTGCAGCCATGTTTGATTGCCTCTGGCAGGGTCGGGCTGTTGCTGTTGATGTTGATGCTGATGCGATGTTGATGCGGCTAGGATATTTTTCCTTCGATTCCCGGAATTGCAGTTGGCCCGATTGCATTTCTTATGGGTGCTCCTCCTTCACCTCCTCCTGTGCTATATCAATCGCAACAATGTGCAACCAGAGCAGGATGTGTGCTCTGCGTATCCGTAGCTTTGCGCTCGAATATCTGTATCTGTATTTGTACGTGCTACATATGCGCACAAGTGAGAAGCGTGAGGTGAGATCCGAGCGGGACTGCGAAACGGGCTTCCTTCCTTCCACCCATCAACAGGATTTTATGGCAAAATCATAAATTTTCACCCGATTCTTTCCGCCGTTCTGGGGAGCTTCCGTTTCCGCCACAAGTTGTATTGGCCTGCAACGCCCGTATGGTGTTGTACGAAGAAAAAGGCGTGGCCAGAAGGTGCAATTAATTAAAGCAAAGCCAAGATGGCCTAGAATAGGTAATAAAAGAAGTAACCAAATGAATTCCCGATCGTTATTAAAATATTTCGTTTTCATTCCAATTCGCTGCCTCATTATTCACCTTTCTGGAAAAAAGGAAGCCGGTCTTTGCCAGTTGGAATGGCAAACGGTTATGCATATTTATTAAAAACTGTCTGCTGCGATTAAAAGCCAATCAGACCAATTGCAAATTCCTTTTATTGGCCTACCTGTCTGTCCTGCGATCCTTGCATCCTCCCGCTCCCCGGCCGCTGTCCAGTCTGTAGTTTATAAATATTTAAAATTTAATTTTTGCATTTCCACGCTCACAGCCCACAACCCACAGTTTATATCTTTTTTTCGCCCATTTCAGGAATGCTTGATGTTGGTTTGCAGTTTGGTTTTTCACCTCTGGTATTTTGCGGGCGATAGGGTATTTTCAATAGTAAAGGAGTTGAAATAATAAAAACTTTTTCTTAATAGGATAAAGTATAAAAAATAATGTGAGAGAACCCTCAGGTTCTATGGAAAATGTGGCTTAATATCTAAAAAATTTTATGGGGTATCTGGAGGTCGTACAGCTTTCTTCATCGTTTGCTTTTGCTGTAAGATTAAAATGAGTACACCCCCTGTCTCTTTTACTCCATGCCGCCTTTGCACTCGCCCCCTCATTCCTCCCCCTTTGCACTGGCTTTGCAATCGAAGCGTGAAACGTTCCAAAAGGCAAACACGTTGAGCGCAAATGTACCACGTTTCCTTTTTGGCTTTGCAGCGCCACCCATGGCACCTTCCCCTCGGTCTTCCGCCCCCGCGGAATTCGGGGCCAAAACCAATACCTGGATCACCTGTGTGTGCTGGCAGTTAGCTACCGCTTGACAGCTTGGCAAACAGTTAAATAAAGTTGGCAGCATCTCCCGACCAAAGCCTGGCGTGTTGGCCTGATTATTATACCCTATACGTGGGTGACTTGGCTTAGAGCTCTATTTTGTTTAAATATATTTTTAATAAATTCTATTGGTGAGTAACAAGACTATTGATTATTTTAGCTATTAAGTTACAAAATATTTTAATAAACGTAAGAAGTGTCACTTCCTTTCCTTCCCTCTAAGAGGAACTATTTAATTAGATGCTTACCAAATTCTGACAGCGTTTTTGAGTTAGTTCTTGCTGTTATTTTGGACATGTCTCTCACGGACATGTCGCCACACGGAAATTCAATTAAATTTGGCTGTAAACAACATCAGCTTAACGGACAGCGACTGACGATCTAATGCTCAGTGAACTGCACTTGAAGAAGTAATTGAATTGGCTGTCAAGCAACATACATTTATGAGAGGTTCTGAGAGCTATAGCTGATGATATTTTTAATATAAAGTCAGCTCTGCTCCCCAAGACACTTTGTTATTAGTAAACTCTCTGTTGAATTACAATTTCCTGACAATGGGTAGGCTAATGAATATGAATTATACCAGGGCGAGGGACTGGGCCTCCTTGCCGAAGTGTGTTTGGCCAAGAAGCAAGCAGCAACAAACAACAAGCCGAAACAAGACAACTGCAAACAAACACTGAGCTGATTGTACGACAAACAGAGAAGGGGATAAAGCTCCAGTCAGACAGGGCTACCCACTTATGTGAAACAACAAGACTTGTGCGACAAAGTTTCTCCTACCAGACTCGGCTGTCTTCTCATATAAGCTTGTTGGTCGTTTTCGCTGCCAGTTACTCTCTATTTTTTCCCTCCAGTCGCATAGTCGGATAGTCGCATTGTCCTCGAACCAAAAACAAACTTCACGGCACAAAACTCGCATAAATTACACGCGCACAAGCAGAAGTCACCAAATGTCAAATGCACTAAAAGCAAAAAGCGAAAACTCGCTGACAAAACTACAAGCCAGGAGTACACCTAAAAAAATTAGATCCTTGAGTTTTAAATTCTCCATTTCATAATCATATTCAATGGGGAAATTATTACACAATTGAGTAAGCCTTTTGAAGCCTTAACCGCCTCCATAATGCACCCTTTGTTGGCCCTACAATAATCAAGGAATAAAGAAACCCCTCGGGGCTGAGTCATCTCCGTTCGCCAAGGTCCGGGCCAACTTTTCGCGAAAGGAAATGCGGCCAATTTGTTGGAGCTGCACTTTCCCCTCGGAGCTCCCTTTTTTTCAATGGCGGCCTTCAAAACTGACAGTCGCCGTGGGCATTGCAGAAATGAATAGAGCAAGTCCAAAAAAAAGGAGAAACATGACCAAACAAAATCGAATCATCATCCAAAAAAAATAAATATTAACTATGATTTATGATACGGTTCTGTCACTTTTTTTCCAGTTTAGTCATCAAAACTTTCGCATTCGAGTCCAATTAAGCTACAAAATGAAACCATATACTAATTAGCGAGTATTGTTTAGTTTGAAAAAAGTTCAATTACTCTAATTGGCACATTTAAAATAATTTCAGGATTTTTTAACTAAAAAGTGGACTACTAAACAGGTTACAATCAAGATGCTTTGCCCTTTCATCGATGGTCGAAAGTAATCATCTGATGGGCTTGGCTTGGCCATTTAAACTCTTCCATTTGCCATGGAAATGAAAATCGGCCAGTTGATTGGCAAAACAAAACTTGACCAGAGGCCTCTGTCCATAGAGCTCATATCGGATGCCTATTTGTCGGCCAGTGCCTGTGTAATGGACATTCAGTATGGTCAGTCGCTTCAAATGGGAAACCAAAGAGTCGAGATGTTCTGGGAGGGAATGGCAATGAGAATTCATGCAAATGAGTCTGGAGCCAAAATGTGTGGTGGCCCAAAAGCCAAACAAAAAGATGCATTCTACTTGGGGTCCTGGCTTTCTTTTCTTTGAGGCCTCACCTGTAGCTAGGGCCACGAAGGTACAAAAATAATAAATCGGTTATTAGATTTGTGTGTCGTATGCCAGAAAACTGACTTTAATTGAAATTAAAAATGTTAAAACCGCGATGGAGCCAAGTTTACCTTTTATTTGACTTCCTGAAGCAGTCTGGCATATTCAAGGATAACTGGCGAACTGTATCCGGTTTAGTTTGCTTACTGAAGCCTTGGCCTCAGATGCCTGCATTTCTCGGTTTCCAAACAGAAGCCCTGGGCACACTTCCACAATTTGCATCCTCTCCCTCTGGCTCTATCTGCTCTTTTGAGCCAAGTTCAACAAAAAGCTGGCCAAAACCATTGTAATTAAAAGCAACGTGAAGTCAAAACAGATAAATATCTTTCTTAAAACAACTAAAGAATGTTTTACAAAAATACATTATTTTTGGTAATTAAAGCAAGAGGATGAATATTTTACAAACTTTCCCAATATTCCATAGAATAGAAGCTAAAGTGGCCCCCTTGCCAAACCCTGAATGGTCTGAAGCAATAGATTGTGCGTGGAATATCATACTAAGATAAGTGTTCTTGAATAAAGTCGAGACTCTTTCTAAGGCTATTTTTATTCGTAAGCTCCATCTGGTGGGCAACCCTATGCTTATCCCGATTCCTAACTAAACCATCCTGCAGACCACTCTACCGCCATCCTGCAACCCCGACTAACCTCATGGAATGGCCGACCGGGGAGCTGCCATAATACAATTTATACGACAACACTTTAGTGCAAAGTTTATGCGCAGTGTTTACAACGGGCCATAAAAGCCGGACAATGCGTGGCCAAGAGGGGAAGGTGGCCGGGGGCAAAGGTGAAAAGGGGGAGAGAGGCTAGTTGGGTGCGTAACCAGTGCAGTTCATCCACGGGGCATAAGTAGAGCGATCCGGGATCAGGGTTCATTGCCATCAGAGTGGTGTCTCCTTCTCTTTCGCTGCGTATAGCCCCTTCTCTTTCGCCATTGATGCCCTTGTTTGTCGCCTGAAATTGGCAGCTCCTAAAAACGAAGTAATAAACCAACTCCAGCACACATACTTGGGGATTTTTGCGGCTAAATACGGTTATGGCTTATGGGTGATGGTCCGCCCAGGAATATAACAAATGGGGGGATTTTACAATGCCACCCACCCTCGGCACCCCCGCTGACGCGGCACTTTTAATACCCCGACAAGTGTGCCCTGTCATTGTCGAGGTGAACGGGATTTAACTTCGTCTGGGGATTATTTAAACACATATAGTATGGCCCGCAATGAAATAGACTGCGCCAACTGATTTGCCAGTCTAGCCAAAAGTTAGACGGGCTATAAAATGTAAACAAAAGTTGCGGGCAGGATCATCTGCTGTGCAAAGTTCGGATTTACAAGCCTGGAAGTGTTCATTTTAATAAATTTTTAAGCTTTTCAAAGCCAGGGAAGGACTAATAACCCCGCCAAGTGCCACATTTTAAAGTCGTTTCTGGTCGTTTCCCTGATTTTTCGCTAAATTATCCCGCTGTCCCCTGACCAGATCTGGCACTCGGATAGGAATATCAATTTATGTTGATAGATGAGTGGTTCCAGCACCCCAAAGCGCTGCTCCCGCCACAAAAACACAAACTAATTGAGATGACAAACGCCAAACACATCGTTCCATCAGTCAGTCAGTGCAGCCAGTTAGAAATTGCTTTTCTGCTTTCCTGCTTTGCTGTCTTGCTGCTTTTTCGATTTCTTGCTTTTCCGAGTTGTTGCTTCTGGGGCAGCCTTTCCGCCGGTTGTCTCTGCTCGGTTTTAGTTTCATTTCTGGCCAGTTTTTTTGCTTCTCCAGTTCGTGGTTGTCCTGAAAAGTTCTTCTCCAAACGGAAGCGGACTCGGCTGTGGCAGTGGGAGTGGGGGACTCATCGCGAGTGACTCGATTTCCACTTGAGTAAACATTAACGTGCCGGACGCTCCATTGAAATTCAAGCGAGCAATTCATTTCCACTTAATTTTCAACGCTCCTTCTTTTTTTTTAACCCAAAAAATGTCCCTCCACTTGCTCCTTTGGTTTTGAGCGGCTGCCTGATTTTTGTCATTTCCCTTTTTCTGGCTGTAAAGTTTTCCGGGTTTTTTTTTTACCAAAATGTGTCGCAAATTAGTCCGGAGTGGCTCTCGGGAGGCAAATTTTAAAAAGTTTCCACCGCGGGGATCGTGTAATTTGTGGCACTTTGATTGGCCAAATTGAAATCAATTAAGTGCGGTTCGGCACGTGTCCACTTCTAGATTTGATTAGCTTCCGTTTCGATTAAAATTAATGGCCTTCAAAGGGGGAAACTTTCACCCGAGTGAACTATTGACACATAAACTCCACTGTCACAATTAAGTGCCTTTGTGGAAATGGAAATGGAATTTATCGATTCGTTTGTTTGGCCAAACGATTACACTACCGCTCGACAATCACTTTCTGTTGATTTTCAGCCAATTGTGATGCTACAAATAGCTAATTAGATTTCTTCCTCGGGCGGCCGGGGCTCTATTCGCCTCCTGGTTCAATTGTCACCTGGCCGAGCAAATTGATTTAGTGGAAAGCGAGTCGTGCCGAATATGCCCTGGGCCTCTTTGGGGTTGGTTTGATTAAATTTTCAATTTTGAGAAATTAACAAATCAGAGAGTGTCTCCCGAGGGTCCAGGTTTAGGAGGTTCTATGCTGTTTTAACTTTTATCGGGTTGAGGCATTAATCCAGTTACACAGTCCACCTAATAATATTTCCATTAGACTAAATTATTCTCAAAGCTGAACAAGTTTGGGAGTATTTCGGACCAAGTTCTGACCGCCAAAAACGAGAGGATTGAGAGGGTAAGCCTTTCCCAAAAGCAGCCGGCACTCGGCACTTTAGAAATGTTGCGAATGGGCTCGAAAAACTTTTGATTTACTGAAGGTAAATGTTATTGTTGCCTGCCACAGCTGCCACTGAAGTTGGTGCAGCCTGCTTCTGCCCCTGCTCTCTGTTGCTCTGTTGTTATTTAGGAAAAGTTTTCACAGCAAGTTGAGTTAATTTGTATCCACAACTCAATTGCAAAAGTTTAACCGAGCAAAAGATTTATAAAGTTTATATGCAATAACAAGTCAAAAAGGCTTCTTGCTTCGGCAGTTGCAGCAAGGCAGTACCAGCCGAAGAACAATAAACAAAGATGACTGACTTTTGTGTATATCGAAGTGCAATAAGTCTCGCTTGGGCTTTAAGACAAATAATTCATGGAATGCAAACAAAAAACTATAGGGACTTTTAATAAACCCTGCACTACGTACTCCCCAGTCCCAGTAATTTCTATCAGAAGACTACAGTGGAAAAAGAAGCTCTGAAACGGATGCCCAGCTGCGGGCATTGCAATCAGCCCTTGATAACCAGCAAATGGCCAGTCAAATGATAACGATTCAGATTCCGAGCATCGATTCGACTCGGAACAGGACGACATAATAACTGGGCCCGATGGGAGGCACACTGGAGGGTAGCGGCTGAGCTGGGGAGACGCTGGCGATTGACTTTTATGCCACTTACTGCACTCCCAGAACGGAAGCGGCAAAAAGGGAGCGACATGGTAGGGAAAGCCAGCAAAATTAGTTTGGCCTGCGGCTAAAAAGTCAATTTTCATAACAATTTCTGACTCTCATAATGAAGCTTCGGTTCTCGTTGTTCGTTTTGCTGCGCCACTCAAAGAGGCAGCGAGTTGTCGGAGGAAAACAGTGGAATTGCCTGAACGAACGTCTTCCAGCCAAGTTGTAGTTTGGCTTTTCTGTTTACAAAGGCTGGCAGGATGCGCCTTTGACGCTGTCTAGTTGTATAAGCAGCTTTAACTGGATTAGTGAAATGCGTTTAAACTTTAAAGGGAAGTTGCTCTGCTATCTCCTGACTTATACCTCTAATTAACACATTTATTCCCAATTTTATTCAACGAAAAGCTGTGACTCTCCTCATTTATTCAGCCATTATTCAAATGCAGCGGGCGTGGCCCAGAGGTCTCCTTGATTTACAGTACAGCTGTGACTGCATTCGCACGCTCTCCTCGCCAGTTTTTCACAATTTGCACACTTTTTGTGTTGTTTATTGTGCTGCCATTATAAAATATGCATTTGCAGCATTATTAAAAATGGAAGGCGCATTGTTAGTGTCCCTGCGTGCCGAGCTGGAGGCAGAGGTGGCATTGAAAACGGCGCGCAAAACTTTGCTTCAGTTGCTGGCGGCACACACGGCGTATGGGTGATGTCAGCTCTGAATATGCATAAAAGATTTGGGTGCTGTTGCTGCTAAAGTTGCATAATTCCGCATAAATTCCACTGACGTTTTTTAATCTATGTTGAAAGTTTCTCTAAAACACACACTGCCACACTGTGCCACACACTACTCATACGGATGTGAGTATTTATTTCAGAATTTGCATAAATCCCAATTGCATTGCACTTTTGCCTTCTTCCGTGTCTCAATGGCCAAATAAAATATCTTCACTTTCTCTGCTCGGCTCTTAAGATGCTCAGCTGCTGCACTTTAGTTCCCCTACCCATTCCTTGAATCCTTGGCTGGCTGCTGGCTCTCAGGATTCATAAAATGTGTATGAATCGTGCAAAATGTTTTAAATTTATTACAATAAGACGAGCAGGAGTCGCGTCTCGGGTCCTGGCGTACGCAAATGCGACATAAAACGCTAAAAGATAAAGCAAACCATGCAGCCAAGCCAGAGTGTAGGGTTTTATGATTGAAAAGTAAGGCGAAGTATTTAATACTCTTCTATAAGACATTACTGTTGAAATTTAAACCTTGTACTCTCAAACTTGTATCTATCATTCAATATTCCAGCTAAGAATTCTTTCCAAAGAAATCTCTTGTTAGTGTATATACCTTCCTAAGTAAACCTCCGTCAAAACCTTAGGGTAGATCGCTTTTCCGATTGGATCTGGCCACTTTTTTATGTCCTCCTTAAAGTGCGTCACATAAAAATGACGATGCATGAAGGAATGTGTGTGCTCAGGTGACCCCGACCATTTATCCATCCACCCCAGTGCAGCCCCGACCTCTGTTCTGCTCCTTCTTTCGTTTTACTTTCCTTTCCCTTTTTTGTTCTTTACTGAATGCATTGCGAGTGACAACACTCAAGGCTAGATGGGTGTAAAGTGGGCGGCCGACCATGGCCAGGTGGGAGCTGATACACGTTACTGGCTCAGAGTTTATGGGCCAAAGGCAAGAGTGCGTGTACACACGTGGGTGCGAATGCGTTTATTTACAGTGAACTCTTCTAGAAGTCAAATGATACTATTTTTGTAAAGAATATTAAAGGAATTAAAGTATTAGATTGTCCTACAATTTCTTGTTGAAAGAAAATTTTTTTTTAAACTAATTTCCCAATTTCTGAACCACTTTCCTTACTAACATGTTCCCCTGTCGCTTCATGGGCCTGTTTTCTCTGCGGCTGTTCATCAGCGGGACCTCAAACTTTCCGTGTGAGCCCCCAGCTCCTTGGCCCCCATCAAACGCATTTATTACATTGCTTTTGAGCCAATTTTTTCCAGCCTTTTAACTGAAAAATTGGCACAGCGCATCGCTCGGCATGCAAAGCAGCCGTTTTCGGTTTTTCTTTCTTTTTCCGCCATCCACCCTGTTTGACTCTGTCCCTTGTTTTTCTTCCCGCTTTTCCAGGACCTTTTCATCTGCCATTTCTGTTGTTGTTTTTGTGGCTCCTGGCATTGTCAGTTGGCCACGCGCTCATCCTGAAATGGATCAGTGGGCGAGGGTCAGGGCTTGGTCGCGTCTCTTGCAGTGATGTGGTCTGCTAAGCAACGCAGGAATACTCAACGGAATGCCAGAAAATCAGCTCGAAATATCTGAAAAATACCCTCTAGAAAGTTTCTGTTGAGTGGCTAGCAAGAAAGTGAAAGTCAAAAGATAAAAAAACACATACTAACATATAGAACCTGAAGTCTAATACCAATTACAGGTCATCCAAAGTGCTAATCATAGAGCCTCATCCCTCAACCACTCATTTTGGGCCTCGATTGCTCATTGAAGTGTGTTGAAAATCAATTAATGGCTTGTCTATGCCTTCAAAGTTTGCTTTTTTTGTGGCAGAGATTCACGCATGGCTTCAGAGTGTGTCAAGTGCAAGGCAAACAGGAAGACCGTAGGCCCAGTGACCCAAAAAGGGGCAACCAATTTCGGCAGCTCCGACCTTTGACTATTTGATAATGAGATCAAAACATCCAATACACGACTAGCCCAGTTGGCATTCAGGTTAAGTCAATATTTGACTCGATTCCCACTGACCACAACACACAATTTTTCATGCCGCATTGGTCGGTCGGGCGGGCGGGATTGTTCCACAAATTCTGGGCTCACTCCTCTCCACGGGCATTGTTCTGCTTCTTGCCAGTCGGATCCTTTCTGCTGTTTGCCTTGGTTCACTGAGTAGCCGCAGAAATTTCATTAAGTTTGTTTCGCAACGGGTGCAGATGCGACAAAGGGAATGGGTTAACTGCCGTCCGCAACCGAAAAAGTACACAGATATCTCGAGGGAGACTGGTAGCAGAGATGAATATTCCAAACAAAGTTATGCAACAGAAAAGCATCTCGAAATAATTTGAACAATAGCTTCAGATCTTCCTGTGATCTTGTGGATCGTTAAGTGTCATTCGTAGAGATAAGATTACTTTAAAAGGGAATGCCTGAAAGTTTCGCCCTGCAACTTGCGCAAAAGTGTCATTTTAGCGCTTAGTTGTTTCCAAAAATTCTCCTGGAACTCATTAAACCCGCGGAACTCGACACGAAATCCGAATCCGGCCCTCGAAAGCGGCCAACTGTTGCTGGAGATGCGAATGGAAGTGCGGCTGGGGACATGCAGCGAGTGCCGGTTCACAGTTTGGGCCAATTACACGGTTTGTTAACACACAAAACAGGCAAAATGTAATTACATTTTCACTTGATAGGGGGGAAGATGGGCAGGAGGGCGATAGCGTCTTTTGAAATCCGATTTAATATTGTTAACTGTGTGCCAAAGTTTGTCATTTCATTCTGCGAATTTGCAAGGAAACTGCGACCTGAGGAGAGACTGGCAACAAGATGCCAGTATGCAAATGCCTGAGACGCTCACCAAATGCAAATTGCAACAGATTCCGCAGAAACTAATGCAATACTGTTCGGAGCAGGCCCCCTGTTCACACCCCGATTGCCGGGCATAATGCCGCTTAATGTCCTCCAACTAATGAGCCTACATTAAGGAAATTCGTGAACGCAGCAGTTTCGGAGGCGCCACCTGCTGCTGCCACAAATACAGAGCGAGAAAAGGCAGTATACTTTGTAGGATAACCATATATTGTTTCCAGAACAACCCATTTCTTTCTCTGTAAAAGTCAAAGGCAGCGTGGCCATGGCGTGGGTCAGAGAGGCGTCTGTATTGCAGTTTGTCACGTAATTTATTAAAATGCTATACACACACACACACACTACTCACACACACTCCCACAAAATACATGTGGGAGGGGGCGTGGCTACAGCTTAGAGGGACAATTGGCGTAATCATCGTTATGCCATCGTCATAATCAGTGATGCCATTGTATGCCATGGCAGCAGCTCATTGATTTGCAATTATGGAACGTGCCGCATACAAGGAGGTGGTGTGGATGTCTCCCCGCTCCCCAAGCAATTGAAAGGGTTGTCCCCACCCGCCAGTTATCCCCAGGACCCTACATCTTATCCTGCGATTTAAATCAGCAATGGGATTGGAACATTTGTCCCACTAATCGAATTAAATCGTTTTGGGAAGTTACTGGTAGTCCTAAAAGGTGCTTCTCAAGATTTAATTATTTTCCACAAATTAAGGACTTTAAGAACCTCTCGGACCGGTATACTTGAACTTTAATTCTTTGAATTCGCCTCGCTTGCCAGGACTTTTTTTGTTGCGTATTACAATGCTTAATTTTATTGCTCGCTTTTATTGTTGTAATTTGGTGAAATCTTCGCCAGCTCTGCTGTTTTTTTTTCTTCTCGTGTTCTTGGCTCTTCTGTTAAAAAACTTTTGCAATTGTGTAAGACTTGCTATCTGCGTCTCCATTGTTGTGGCTGTGTGTGTGTGCCGAGTTCCGAGTGCCGAGTGCCGAGTGCCGGGGGTATAAAAATTAGCCCCATTTTGTTTGGCTTTTGTGCTGCCTGCCATCTTGTGGCAGTGTGAAGGAGGAGGGGTGGCCCTGCAGTAAATCAAAAGTTGAAAATTATAATAAAGTCACTTTTGGTGTTGCTATATCATGCACCCCTACTGCCACCCACCATCCCCGACTGTCTCTGCTCGAGTTTTATCAAGTTCAGTTGCAGCAGCCACAAAAAACTTATTCCATCTGCTGATTCTGGCTGGTGTGGCTAATAAAAAGCCAAAACAATTTAGATTAACTGTAAATTGTGTTATTTTGTTTAGCCAGTCAGTGGATTTGTCGCCCTGCTTGGCTTTGCCTTGTTGTCCTTCTTGTTAATGCTCCTTGGGCTGGTAATTTGTAAATGCCCTGGAAAGTAGGCAACACTTTTGTGAGCAAGTCAATACAAAAGTTTGAGGACGAGGGGCAGGGCTACAAAGGACCTGATGGCCAGATGGCAGCTGCCTCCGGGATGAATAATGCTTGAATAATTACAAGAAGCATGAAGCTGATTTTGAAAAGGTTCCAAAATTCAAGCCTTCACAGCAAGGGTTGCCATTAAAAGTAATAATTGAGTTAATAAGTAAAATTAATATAAACCCACTACTAAATACGATGAGTAAATACAATAGTTTTATTTTTAATCGTAATTACCTTTTTTACATAATTTTAAGAAATAATATAACAGAAAAACTCTTCTATCGACCCCCGATAACTTTGCATTTAGAAGGCGGGGTCTCGACTTCCGTCGATTTCTTGTGCTTCCTCCTGTGAATCGGAATGTGAATCTGGTCCTTCTGCCTCTGTGACATTTGCTTTCGGGGCTGCTGGTCTTTTGTCTGAGGAATCGCCTCAAATGGCCACTCAATGCGCTCTGTTAATTTTGCTCCGCAAACGAAACTGGGACTCTGCACTAGGGCTTAGGCCGACCTATCACTAAATGCGCTTGAATTATTTATAAAAGGCATATTCATGAGCCCCGGCCAAGGTGAATGTGGATCCTAGAACTATGAGTGGGGTGGGGTGGCACTTTGGGAAACGGAAATGTTAACTAGTTTGAGCTGAAGCCGAGGCCGAGGCAGAAACAGAAGCTGAAGCAAAAGCCGCTTGACAATGGCATTAGAATGTCGAAAAGTTTTAGCCCATCAACCGCTTACTCACTCAATTAGCACGGTCAGTTCTCAGAGCTTTTTATGCAAATCTGCCCCCCAGAGGTGGGAGCCGGGGCGTGGCGTGGAGGCGTGGCAATGAGAGCCATTAAATGGTACATCAACTGTACATTAGCTTGTCTGTTTTTGTTTCATTAGCAAGAACAGCAGGCGGAGGGGCGTGTGGCATATCCTGCGGCTACTCAAGTCTCTCCAAGTCCCCGCAACTTGACAGCGGTGGCATCAGCCAAAGTTGCAACAGCAGGAGGCAGCCGCAAAAGGCTTTAACAAAAGCTTCTGAGGACCAATAAAGGAGAGACAGATAAGGTACGGGACTCTACAGATACAGGAGGAGGAAAAATAGCGAGAATGCCATTTGGGTCTTGCATATGCAAGCTATAAAGCCTTTCAGAGAATTGCCAGAGCATCGAGTGCGTATGAAAGATGAAACCCGCAGGGCGAATGGAAAGGATCTATAAAATAACAAGAAATATGGCCAATCGATGACTTATCCTAGCTGCCCAGAAAGTGCCAGGTAAATATTGCAAGGAAAACGTTCAGAGAGCTTTAAATCGAAGGTTTAAAGTTTAAACTTAAAAGAGAAGATATTTCCTTAAAAAATAGGCTGTCGGGCAATTTATTAATTAATTTGTTTCCCTTATGGGGAGAACCCTCCCGAAGGATAAAATTCATTTAAATTCTGTAATTTGTTGATCAATCAAATAAGTGTAAGGCATTAAGTCGGTGCAACATTGTTTGCCGACGTGGTTTTGAAACTTTACGCATCGTTGGCGAGGGCAACTGCAGAGAGCACGGATGGAAAGGACGCTTTTGTTGGACAGGACTCAATCTCCCAGTCAATCACATGAGCCGCCCACCCGGGCTTTTGTGCGTGTGACATATGCAAATATTTATGCTGCGCTCACCCGCTTCTTAACTCAAAAAGCACTGAAAGAAATGGTTATTATTTCTTAGTGGAAATTAAGAGATTTTTAAAGCTTAGGTTTCAAAGAAACCTTTAAAATGAGTGGAGTTTTTATACAGAGTTCTTAAAATATATATAGTCAACTCATAAGTTAAAGTTCCTCTGCAGGATTGCGTTTTAAATTATGTAAAATCGTTGCATTTGTATGCGTGTGTGTGTGTGTGGAAAACAAATACACTTGCACAGCGGCAAAGGCTGCAACATAAAAGTTAAGTAAATATATAAACACGCATCGGCTTACGCTTGCCTGCCTGACAGTCTCTTTATTATGGCTATTTGCCGTTGTTGTTATTGATATATGTACAGGGGCAGGCGTAAATCAAAATGTATGCAAACAATATTGAAAATCAGTTATGTTTCACTTGCACTATCGCCGTGGAAAAAAAGCCAATTTTTTCGATAAATTTCCTGTGAATTATGGATAAATCAAGTGCCTAGACAAAGTCCCACAACTAAAAAACACAAAATACAAATCGTGCATGATGAAATGAGAGACTTTAATGGAAAAAGCCAGGGTAGCGACCGGTTGTTACATTCCACTATCCTCCGCGGAATATTCACATCTTAGTTATGGTGAATGCGCTCCCGGTTCATGTGGTAATATGTCAGGAATAGGACAAAGGCGGCGAAGCAGATGACAGCTCCCCAGAAGGGGATTGATCCGCAGCTAAACTCATCGCGGTACACCTCGCAGACCTTTCCGCCAATGATGAGCTTCAGCTTCTCTCTTGGGCCCAGAGATCCTCTCATGGTTGTGCAGTTTTTTCCAGCCCTAAAGGTCAGCCTTAATTTTGAAACATTTTCCGGAACGCAGAGAGTGATGTTGGGGGACCAGGCTCCTGGGATTTTGTGGCCCAAAAAAAACAAAAATATCAGCTATAAAGGCTGCCTAACAATGATGAATCATCATTTGGCGGCAACAGGATGCCTGTCCCGAGTCCTGCGACATAATTGAATTTAGTGCTAATGATGGCATTGACGATAGCACATAATATTCAACATTAATTCAAGCAGACATTAATTGATTGATTATTTGATTGCATTATTGTCAATATCACAATTGCAATTTCGAAGCTCCGCTCCAGCAGGCAGCGCCCATCAACGCCTATGTCCTGTGTCCCGCGTCCCGTGTCCTTGTTGTCAGTCGAGCCTGACACATTCGCGATATTGAATGTTTGTCATCTGGCAAACAACATTGATAATAATAATTTAGCGCAATTTACATGCTGACAGCCATAATTAATCGATGCAGCGCGGCCTCCGCACAGGACTCGAATGAACATCCTTGATGTGCGATTCCGAGCTGGGAATTTAAACAGAAGCCTAATGGAAATACTGTGTAATTGCGTATCAGTGTTTTGAAAGTAAGAACTGGACTCGAGTGCTGAATAAATCGTGGATGGAAAGTTTTAATTGGTGCATCAAAGGGATGTACCTTCGAAGTAGTTTTTTCCTCTTTCGGTGAATATTTTGCCACAGAATAATGTAAAACTTACCTCTCACTAAAAGTTAAGGGGAGGGTAAGGTATTAAATTTTTTTTTTTGTCATTTTTTTTTTATTTTTTAAATTGAATGCATAATATTTGAAGAATATTGTGTCAAAATTTCAAGTCAATTAAAGCAAAATTGACGAAGTTATTAGTTATTGACGAAGTTGCTTATAAACGTTTTACACTGGATTTTGTTGTGTTTAAAACTTTAAAGCGTTTTTCCCACAACTCACGCTTTCAAAGTCGGTGCCCCTCATAACTTTAAAACTACTGCACCGATCCTTTTGAAATTTTGAACACTATTTCTGTACATATTTTACGAGGTAACGCTGTCGAGTTTTTTTTTTTTTTGTTCATAATTTTGATTTTGCAATGACAAATTAACCGATTTTTTCCCAAAAAATTAAGTTTTTCACTTCAAAGTCTTCGAAAAAATTAAAAAATTGCAATTTTCAAAAAACCTTCACAGCGTTACCTGGGGCGAACTATTATCTAACGAATGAACTTTCATTTTTTGATTACTAATGATCCAGCACCGAGTTATGAGGGGCACCGCAATTCAACTTTTTTGGCGACAAGTCCGGTAAATTGCTACCATTGCCATATGTTTAAATATTTTTTTGTAAAAATTGGATAAAACATTCTTCTAATATCATACTTTAATATACCGTTGGTTGAATAAATAAATTTTAACTGTGTCGTCAGGAAAAAAATCACAAAAGCATGGCTTTTTTCGCATGATTTGACCTTACCCTCCCCTTAAAACAAAACGAAATGTTTAATTTACATTTATCGTTTCGTTGGCTTCCCCCACTCTGGCCTGGCAATTATCTGGCCCGGAGAGAGATTCTAAGCGAAATTTCTACGCCCTGCAATTATACAAAAATTCATCTTGGCCATCTTCTTTCTCCGCTTTTGTATTTCGTATTGCATTATTCATGGAGCGGGGCTAAGAAAATTAAAAGCCAGCCTTCTAGCCGTTAGCTCTTGGCCAGTGGGCACCCCCGCCCCAGCTGACCAAATAATTGTTTGAAGTTCGCTTCTCCTGCTGGCCTGTAATCTGCCACAGTTCTGGCCACTAATTTCGCCTTGAGACAGAACTGCCTACCAGGGAGCGCACTCCCCGAATACTACTAGCTAGGGAGAGTGCCAGAACCAGTTGCAGGACGAAAGGCCAAGGAGTAATTGAAATATTGGCGGCACCAGCGAGTTCAACTCGTAAATTATGCACCGAATCCCTAAAAAAAGAAAGCATCCGCGAATACCCACAACAGTCCTCTGTGTAAACAAAAAATGGCGGGCTGGAGAAGTTGCCCGAGATTCTCTTTAATTTATAATTTATCAGTTTTGTGCTTTTGAAGCTCCTCTCGACCGCCCACCCAGCAAACTTTGATTGCGGTAATTAGCAAATTGTACAACCCCCCAACCATTGTACAAGGACCAAGGACTCGCTTACCACTTACCTGGGAGGCAGTCGCGGAATAAATGGTTAGTAATTGGTGATGAAAGTTTAGTTCTAATGTCTTGACAGGATAACAAATTTTTGTAGTACATTTGTAAGCCAAAAGCAAAGCCTTTACCCAAAAAAGTAAACGGTACAGCAGCTTCTTAAACTACAATTTGTTTTTTTATCGAGAGTGTGGGGAGGACTGCGAACTAAAGTCTCGTGAAAAGGGTGAACTGGTAAACCAATTTGCCAAAGGTCCCGAAAATATCTGTCGGAAAATATGTGTATATCGCACAATGAAATTGCCTATGCGGCAATATAGTTTCCTGGCCCGGGTGCTGCGGCCCCCTGGTTGGCTTTTATTATTGTTACTTTGAGGCTGACACAATCCGAGCCCCAGCCGCCTCTCGATTTTTTGTCAGGTGGAAACCTAAGCTAAGCAAACACACAAAAAAGTGTTAGTATGCCCAACGCGACACTCGCCAGCCTCCAATTTGCCACACCCCCTGCCCAGCCCGAAATGTCCTTTTGGCACAGGATACAAAGATACCAGGCAGGGGCTGTGCGTATGTAAAAATGTCCGACGTGATGTAAATTTCTATTGAATGCTGAACGGGCAGAAAAAATATTTTTAATGGTCTTTTGGCCAGCAAAGCGGTCGAGGAGGATACAAAGGACCAGTACGAGGACCAGGACCAGGAACCCAAGGCGCAAGCGAATTGTCGAAAGTTGAATGAATTGTCGGTTAAATCGGAGGGACAGGTGTTATCCTGTGGTAATATTTGTGTCGGAAACTATTCTGCATATACCAGGCTGGTTATTTGTGGAATAGTAATCAGGGATCAGAGTGGATAGCAAATAGGGATTGTCATTCAGCTTGGAATTGGTAATTGCATTAAGAAAAGGCTAATTTGGAGTATAGATAGTTCCTAAAGCTCTTTAAACTTCCATTATTATAGAAGTCGAAAGCTTACCAATCAATTCAACCGATTGTCGAACTTCATTTTCCCGAATTCCACCACTCGAACAGCACTTTAAACCATTTAGGTTTTGTCATAATTGCAAATTCCGTTATCAGATCATAACGAATAAATAGGGGGTCGAGGCGCAGCCACAAACAGACGGCAAACATGACCTTTATCAAATCAAACTTAATTCCCATGAAATCCGCATCAACGGCGTGCAACATCGCTGACCTTGCCCCGACCCCGGCCCCTGGGCCAGTCTAAACCAAAAACCAGCTTCCACACAATAAAAGCAGAAATAAATCGGCGCAGAGACGGGGGGATATAGAAACACAGAGTGACATGTCATTATTGGGCTTTGACAGGCAGATTCAAAAATTCAAATATTCCAAATCGATTGCAGTTCACCAGAGAAGGGCTGCTGGGGGAGGGGGCACTGTGCGTGTTGCGGAAAGTATTTGAATATGTATGGCAGGAGTATTGTATTTTTGCATAATTTGGCATGTAAAACATGCAAAGCGAGATGGAAAACGTGATGTTGGGCCGGGCGGAGTGAAATTATGAAAATATTGCATCATGTGCCGCATGCTCGGCAGAATTGTGCGGCTCTTCTATTTTCTATTTTGATTGCAGTGGATTGTAGCTCCGAATGGCGTACCCTGGTGGGTCAAACTAGTCACAAATAGGAGGCATATTTGACTTCTGGGTCTGCAATGATATTCCATTCTCTAATATATCTCACTCACTGTCAGTCATGGTCTCTTTAATTCAAACCTAAAAATAGGTAAACTTTAAAGTGATACAATTATTCATCCTGGGTATCAAAGTCCTCATCTTTTCTTTTAAAACAATTGCAGTACTTAGACACCTCGTTTCAGGGCTGCATTATAATTGTGTTCAGTTTATGTATGTATACCTGAATGCGGAATTTGAAATATTAAACATGGATTGCACTTACATGGCATACACACTCTGGCGGGATTTTTTTTTATCCTCCCACCGCTGCCGAGCTTGTTGTTTATGTTTTGGTGTCAGGGAGCAAAGTGCAGTTGGTTCTTTATGCAAATATGCCAAGTTTAGAATACGATTTCGAGTGTTTTGCCTTCGTGGCTTCCAAGTTACAACTACAGTAAGGGAGGTAACTATAAGTTCCAAAGAAAATCAAGTAGTTGTAAAGACCTAACCTTTCCTAGTCGAAACGCAGTGTACCTCTCGCGCCACCTCTGCTGGTTGTCATTTATCTTGTGCGAACATTTTGTTGTCATATTTATTTATCAACAGGCAGCACCGAATGCGGCAAACTTCTTTGGCGTCGCCTCAAAATGGCGCAACAAAATAATTCAGTTGCTGGGAAATTTATTTCGGCTTAGATGTGTTTTCTGATGCGGATAAAGAAAGCCATATGTGGAAAGTCTGCTTGTAATCTCTGTTTCTGCGAAGTTTATTCTGCAGAATTCAAGGTGCGCACCTCAGCTTAAAGGTGTCTCCAGGCTTTTGTTTATTTCAATAAAAAAGCAATTTATAAAACCAGGTTTACCAGGTTTCCGCCCCGCCATACCTCGAGTTATTCAAATATCTATGGCAAGAGCGAAGAGCGTCTGTCATATGGGTCATAAAAGCCAGTTTTTATTGCTCATCTGACAATATGGACGCAGGGCCCGGCGCTTTTGATGCCAAATCTAAATAATTTGGCAATTTCGTGCTGATTTTATTACAAGCCACAAAAGGGCAGACATTAAAAGGTACCTTCAGTTCCCGAGGGGACTTAAGTCGTGTCGATAAGGTTTGATTAAAATTTTCAGTGTCATACGTGGTGTATGAGCAATATTTTTTAGTGCAAAATAAAGAGTATTTTTTTTAAATTATGAAATGGGCCAAGAAAGGATATATACCTTACCAATATTTTACCTTACCTTTCTTTCCTTCTAATATTTGTATGTCTTTTAAAAAAAGTTTTTTCCAGACTGTCAGACTGATTAAAGTTCCCCACTGCACTTGACTCGAGTGCCAACTGAGATGGAAGAAAGCCTGAATGAGGTTGACTTAATTGCAGACATAAATTTTTGCCGGTGGCCTACTCAAATCCGTTAAGGAATAAAAGTCAACTCTCGTCTTTCGCAAGAAAGTGGAGATAAAATAATTTGTACCTGCAGTCGGGGAATGAAAAGTGTGTGCAACTTTTTCGCAATTCAACTGCAATTAAAGTGTCCAAGGCACTACAAGGCCCTGTGTATGCACACAGAAAATAACTTTTTCCATTCACCCTTTATTTTTAATTATAAAAAAAGTTTCGGCCATGTATTCCTGTTTTGGCCAACTGCCTGGCCAGGAATAACAAGTGGCATTGTTGCTGCACTCTGTATCTGTATCTGGTCGTAATTGATGGCCAGGCCGTGTAATTAGCCACAAATTGTTTAGGCCTAGTTGAACCGGACAGGACAGGCAGGACAACAGGAGCAGGGGGCATAGAGACGGAGATAGGGGCTGACACGAGTGGAACGGAAACCGAAATTTGTGTGCGCAAAACCAAAAGATGACACAATTTCGGTCCACTAAAGTGATCCTGGGCCTCGGTATTAGTGCCTGGCTATGCGTAAGTGTGTGTGTGTGTGTGAGCCAATATTCCTATCTACTTTGGCTGTGCCCGGCCCCCTTCTGCCACCACAATTAAGTAGGCTGCCCATGTCCACGCAAATTAAAATAAAATTTCTCTTCCACTTTTATTTTTCGGTTCGCTCGGTTCTTTCGGACTTGCTCTGACCAGCAAAATAATTTGTGAGTGGCCACTAAGAGGAGAGAGCTTAAGGGACGGGGGGACCAGCAACTTGTCGCCGCAAAATGAATTGAACTTTTATGGCTAATGACGTTGCACGTTGCATACGGCATGTTGCCTGGCGCACGTGTCGTATACGTAATTGCAGAGCATGTTCCGGGGAGTTGCCTGAACTCGTAATGCCTATGACATGGTCGTGGAAAAAGCAGAGTTTGCGATATTCTGAGTATCTAAATTGGTGTAGATTTTGGTTAATTGGGGAGTCTGGGGCCATGGTAACTGGGCTCGAGTCCAATTATTGGACTTACATCACATTTTATACAATTTTAGGAAGATTTTCGACCACAACTCTCACATGTTTCGGGCATTATTCTAAATAAAATCAATTTTTTGCCTTCGATGAAAATATTTTGGGGATTTTCCTGGCTTGCCAAACTAAAACTTGCTAATAAATTGCTTTGAAATGTTGCGCATACGCAACGTGGCACGAGCAAAAGACAAACAAGTTTTTCTATCGTCCTTCTCTCCTACTCAGTCGCTCCCTCCCTCTCACTCCGTGTGTAACAGGTGCAGTGGCAGGAAAAAGCAAAGGAAGATCTGAATTTCTGGCAGTCTCGACTGCTGGAGCTGCTCTTGCTGTTGATGCTGCCACAACTCAATTTATTTCAACATGTACTTTTGCAACAATGAATTTCACTTTAGTTGCTAATGGATTTCGCATAGAAGGCAGTCAGGCTGCCGTAGAAAAGGCAGAAGCTGGAGAATGCATTGAGAAAAATTATTTTATAAGAAAATATAAGGATATTATCTATTACATATAATAATACAAGAATAATCTTCAAATACATAATATTAAAAAAGTTTTTATGATTCAAAATATATTAGCACAAACTAATACTAATTTTGTTCAGTGCCCTTGAAGTAGTACCAGCTTGCCTGCCCGTTAAGGGTTGAGGGTTTTTTCGGGTCAGCTGCTAAGGAACTGCGTCGAGTCCTTGTCCTCTTGCTCCTGTCTTCGGTGTCCTTGTGTCGGCGGTAATGCATTTTGTTTGCTTGGCTGCAACAACGCACCCACAATGACAAATGAAAGTTGACGCGTTGCCTTATTGAGACAAACGAGGGGGAACTGGGGCATTAGGCGAGGGATGCCAAAGGTGCTGCATCTTGGGCTTGGGCTATAATTATGCAAATGACCGAAAGGTTGCCACAAAATGAGCACCGGCCAGCAAGGACTTCCTGGGCCCCAGGACCAATGCAATTAGAAATGCACCCAAGGAACAAAAATGTGCCCGAGGCATTGAAAGCTTCTTTACTTTTTCCCAATTTTTCTTTTCCTGTCAGTGATGCTCGAGAAGCTACATTAATCATAAAACTAAAGCCGTATGGCATGAAATTGTTGGCATAGGACCTAGAGAAAAAAAAGTGGAAAAAAAATAAAAATACCCGTAAGTTCCTTACGAGAAAAAAAAAATTGGTTCTAAACATAAACAGATAAGAAAGTAAAAAGAAGTACTGGGTATCCTGTAGTCCTTTCTAGGGATATCTATACTTATTCAAAATTTGGTGTTAAATTTTGTATATTATACTCGTACCTTTTCCCAGATTTCTCTTTAAAAGAAACAGAAGAATGGAGTTTAACAGTAAAAGTACCGGTTATCATACAGTTCTTCCTTTAGGACCTCATTATACCATTTAACATCTCTGGCTGCACTTAAATCTTCCTTGCACTATTGCAGCTTCCTTTCCATTTGTTTTTTTTTTTGTCAAGTCCAGGACACTTAATTAATTTTCTTTTAAATTACATTTGCCTGGACACTTGTATCAACATTGTCCTGTCATTGTCTGATGCTCATTTTGAAGTTCCTAGACCAGCATTCAATTCATTGTTGACTCGATAGAGTAAACTCTGTCCTCCTTGCTATTTCGTTTCGACTGCAAGTCCTAGTCCTGTTGCTGCTGACTCGCCGAAACAGCAACAATTCCATTTGCATGAATAGGACATTGTTCTATCCCTCTCTTGTTCTGTCTCTGTGCTGCCAAAGGACACTCTGAGTTTTCTTGGCTTATGTTTCGAGGAGCCTTGCTCATGGCCCGTAATGCCAGATATTTGCCTCGAAATTCAGTTAACAATTGCGTATTACATGCCTGACAAAACTGTGTCCAGCAATTCGATTGGCATTGCCCTGGGTTGGGGCTAAGAGGGGAATGTAAACTCGAGTGGAAACATTATTGTTTTCACAATTGCTTGAATAGCCAACGGCATTTCAAATGAGACTCCTGCATAGAGAAAAATGTTTGATAATATTTAAAGGCTTAGGAGTTACAATAAAAAGGAGTATTTTGGCTTTTATTTTGAATATTTTTGTAAGCTTTCGTAGTTAGAACCCCAAAACCCGATTAAATATGTCACACACTTCCATTTAATTTCCCCCAATTGATTGGATCACTCGTGGAAATGGTTTCTGGGCCTCAGTGCACTTCCCTGTGTGGCATATTCATCAGGCCGCCGTTTCCGCTTGTTGCTCTTTGGGTGCGGCCTCCCCCTAACCGAGGCGCTGTTGATGTTGTTGCTGGTCCTGGTTGGCGGCGACTCCTTAGTTACACATCAATTTTGCCGGAGTATTTACTTTTGCGGCATTGCTTACTAATTGAATTTATGTGCGGAATTTTCAAACAAAGTTGGGTGGCAAGAAATGGGGGGCAAGGTCGCAGGGGGTGAGGCGACACATGTGCGCGATTGGAATCAGTTTTGGCAGTCTTTGAGAGACGTCTCCCCCACCCGTTCATGCCGTCTCTTACAAAGGAAATTTTAAAACAATTTGCTCGCTTAATGCGGCTACATGTAAAGTTTTTTAATTGTCTACAAATTGGCAGCATTTGTGGGGAAAAGCAGAAAGCCAAAAAGGCATGAAATTCGACTGGGGAGTACTCAGTGTTTTGATAAAATGTAATACATTTTAATTTAAATTCATTTAATAAAAGGAAACACTATACATTAGTAGGGTAGAAGTTTATTAAATTATAATCCTTAAAGTTAGTAATTACTAGCATACCTCCACCATTCCCTGGAAAAAACCTCCAAATACTCCAACTGAGACTTAAAAGTCGTCGCCAAAGTTGGCGTCACATGTTGCACTTCCCAGCCTGGCATAATTGCTGCTAATTGAAATGCGAAGCCCGCAAAGAAATTGAAAGTGCCAGCCTTTTCCCGAATATAGTTGCACCTCATACGGGTGTTGTTGGAAATTAATGCCAGAGCTTAGCAGCCGGGAGGAATATCATTTGCAACCGCAGAGGGAGGTGGCGGGAAAGATCGAGTTTGTCCTCCGGGAAAATGGGTTTTTATGCAACACCAAGCTGACCACAAGCTCAGACACACACACTCGCTTAGCTTGTGGTTGCAACACTTGACTCCGAATAGATTTTATTGCTCTCCGGCCAGGGCAGCATAAAGCTCATTATGGGCCCTGAGAAATTGCATCTAACGCTTAATTAATGCTCGGCTTACAACATGCGTCATCAGACATCAAAAACATTACTTGCCAGCAGACTTTGTTGTGCTCGTAAGCCCTCCTCATCGCTGCAATCCCCCTACTTGCTGTGTGTACTTAGCCATTACTATTACCAACTGTAAACACGGCAGTGGCATGGCCAACTTTTGTGGCTTGACGTGTTTGCGTGTGATTTAGATTAAGCCAGAGTGAACCCTGGAAGAGAGCCAGGCAAATATGAAAGGGGCCGGGATGGTTGGGTAACTGCAAAATAAATTGCAACTTTTGCGAGTGGAATAGTTCCCCAGGGGGGGATAAATTAGTATTACTCAGAGCCATTCAATAAAGGGAATCCTTGCAAGCGAGAGTTGCTAAAAACAAGGTGTGATAAATATCCTTGTGGAGAGCCACTCTGCACCAAGCATAAGGGTCAATTATAACTGAAATTTCATTTTAAACTTTAAACTATATCTCTGACTTTAGTTGGTTTTCCCCATGAGCACATAGTACAATGTCCTTGCAGTGTCCTCATTAGGATGATAGGAATGTCTTGGACTTGACTGTGGTGACTTGATGAGGGCTTGTGGCCCTCACTTAGCGGAGAAGTCGGCTCGTGTCCTCGTACGTCTTGAAAACCCTAGGGCCTGGTTTTGGCAGTGCACTGCCACAGGGGTGACTCGTTAAGTGTGTCATTGAGCCAAAGGATTGGGCCGAGATGGTGGAGATGAGTTCAACGTGTCCTTGTCGTGGCATGAACTTTTAATTTACAACAGCACTCCTCTCCTCCCTCGGCTTGCTTTGTTGATTTAATTTATTATGCAAATGTTTGTGCAAGCGATAGCGCATGTGGCTACGAGTCTCCTTTTTTTCTCGTATCATCATTATTTAAAGGAGAGAGCTACCGAAAAAATGGGGATAAAAAGGTTAGATATTAGGAGGTGGACTATAGATGTTCACTGTCTTTACAAATTTTGTTATCATATTTACGAGAAAGAAATACAATCTGAAATGAATCCTTTTTATAAACAACCTGATATACTCAACATTTTATTCAAATTCCTTGTGAGTTAGATTCTCCCCTTGGAAAGGGTATAAAATCTTGACTCTTAAGTGAGCGCCGCAAAAAATGACGGCAATGTCAAAATTTTCTCACCTCGATTTTTCATCTCATTTACAAGGAGCGGAAAGGATGAAGAAGGATGTGTGCGTCCGCCTGTGTGTGTTTGTGTTTGGGCTTGGGTTTATCAGTCACATAATGCCAGCATGCTGACATCATAACTTATAACTTGATAAATAACTATATGTGTTATCCCTCTTATCCTTTTTTTCGGGCGGGCTCCTTGGCAGACAAATGACTTGACGGAAAGTGGGACGGGGAAGGTTAGTCCTGGCTGGAAAATGAGCAAGAAAATGTGTGTAATCGTCTGTCAGAGTGTGTTCGTGCCCTGCTCCTTAGTCTGGTGCACTTTTTGGCCAGTTTCTTTGTTGTCTGCCAAGTTTTGGGCCATTTTTTGTGGCCCATTTGTTGTTTCCTCTCATATTCATACGTACACTCAGTTCCAACACTCAGTTATTCAATTTTTAGTATTAATACTCTTTTTACTCACTCTCTGCGGGCTTAAATATTATTCAGTTTATTGTTTGCTTAACTTTAGAACTCTGCACTGTCTGTTTAGTTTCTTTTGCTATTTAACCATGGGAGTTAAGTTTGTGTGCAGTCAGTGATGCGTGGTGGAAAGTTCAGGCCCAGACAACGTGACGCACGATCGTTGCCTTGAAATGTGCCCACAATGAACCCAGGGACGCCCCTGCTGGCACATGCCACGAATGTGAATAAAGTTTGCAAAAATATTTTACACATCAGGTTGGACATGGCCGACCTGGATGCAGGTTGAAAATGCAGTTAAAGCTCTGATGCATCCTTCAGCATGGCAGGAGTAGAGTATGCTTCTAGTTTAAAGGTAGTAAGCGATGTTTACTTTATTAAATTAGAGAAACGAATACCCTAACTGAACCGGAAAGCCAATGGTTGCAGCTTACAAGCTCTAATGAAAACCAGTCTAAACTAAACGGCAAAAAGCGGAAATTATTAACAATACCACACACACTCTATGACTCTTTGGGGGGAAGTAAAAGTCTCTGGCCAGTGGTCTCTCTGGAAGTTTTAATGAGTCCGGACCCGAGTCCTGACCTGGTCAACTTTAAATCCTCCTAATATGCGGCTTTCCAGTGGGGAGCACCATATACACTGCCCTACAGAGTTGTGAAATATGCAGTAGCATTAAAATGCTTTTCGGGCCGGAGTTGTCGTCGCTGGAACTAATGAAATGAGTTAGTTATGCTCCGGGATTCGAGAGCGCTGCACTTTCCAGGCATTTTTCATAATTGCCCCGTTCAAAGGCAGTGGAAAATGGCCAAACAAGAGGAAAGTTTTCCTTTAACCTCCCCCTGGATATTGCCACACTTTCAATAGGAGGTGGCGTGAGCTGTTGGTGGGCGGATAAGGGGCAGCTAAATAAACAGTATTAAAAAGTTTCCTTTCCCGCTCAGTCACTCGCTCACTCGCCCAGCCCCGCTCTCGGTGAAATCCACTTAAATGTGTTTTTCCAATTAAAAAACTTTTTCCTACACTTGAATATTTTCGAGCATGTGCGAAAATCTTTTATGCGAATTGCATTCGACAGAAGCCAACAGTCAGACAGAGAGAGACGGGGCTAGAGTCCCGAGAAGGAGATGGCACGGGAAGACAGTGTGGCAATGAAAGAGTCCGTGTCCGTGGTTGAGAGTCAGAGCCACAGAAACCTAATGAAAAGTGATTACAAACATGATAGATAAATGCTGACTGGCCACAGTCTCTGTTGCTGCCACTCGCCCCCGCCATCACTCCCACTTTCTTGAGTAAAACATCTTCTGGTTTGGCATTTTCCACTAAATGGTCAAATAAACTTTTTGGCACTGCTATCGCAGTAATGAACTTCTTAAGAGCTATCCCATTCTTCTCCTCATCTGCCGTCCTTGTCCCTCCCCTATCTGGCTTTAAACTTAATGAAAATCCATTAAAAAGTCCCACATTGTTGTGGCATTGCCCGGAATTATCTCACTTTCCCAAGTTCTGCACTCTATCGCTTCCTTTCTCTGTTTTTCTCCGCTTGTCGCGCACGTGTGCAACGTGACGTATGCGTAATGTGCTTCTGCTTGACTTGAGTTGTGCGCTGGCGGGTCTCGCTCGCGGCGGCCATTTGCCAGCCATCCGCTGGAAATAGATGCCCAAGTAAGGCCAATGACTAAGTGGCTGAGCAGGAGATCAAGGAGAAATCCGAATAAGCTAGATCAAGGGAGTCCTGGTTCTCAGAATAAATTCCTTCCATGGTTGCTTTATAAAACACGCAAGAAACTCCGTAGAACAGTGACGTGAGTCACCATTTAAATATTTTAAAATAAAAAGTTTTCAAAAGGCTTCGAATTCCAACCCCCAACTACTGAGCCACAGGTCTAAGGATCAAAAGCACTCAAAAGACGTGCGAGGGAGGGTTCTTTTTCCTGGCCACTCCACCGGGGGATATGAGAATTATAAGCGTGGGCAACAAATCAATGAGACCTACACAAAACCAATAAAAAACTTTAAAGACCTAAAATGTCAACTGCACTCGCTTGGCAGAGCTTGAATTATGAAATTGTTTTCCATAGAGCCCGACAAACAAAAAGCCAATACCGGTGGCAACAAGGACAAAGGCAAAAAGGTCAATAACGAAACCCTAAACTACAATTCATTGAAGAAAGGACTGCGAAAAGTTTTCCAACTCGCACCAAAATTGGACAGGAAATCTCTGCCCAACTTGTGTGACACTCACAGGAGAAAAATTGATAATATTTCCTATATTTGGAGCTAATATTGACTTGAGATGCTGGTAGAGCAAGTTTACAAGTGTCCTTTAATTTAAGAGAGGACTTAAAGGACATCATTCTTGCTGGCAAGCACTTTGCCCTGGCAACTCACACTAATACCCAATCTCATTTCGGCATAATCGAAGATGCACCTGCCAGGTGTTCGCCCCTCTGTCAATATTGATGCTGATGCATTGCCAAATACCACCGAAGATGCCGCTAAACTGTTGCACTAAGGCCATGCAATGCGATACGAGTGCGGGGGTGTTAACCTGCTCCGAGCTGGGGTTTGGTGGCAAACGACCGAGACAAGCGGAAATGACAAACAGCGCAGCGAGCAAGGACAGCAGTGCAACTGCAATGCCAAAAGCATGACACTCTCAATCACTGAGAAACAAATGTATTAAAAAAAATTATTCTTTTACAAAATAGATACAAATTGAATCTAATAAAGTGTGCGGTATACACCTGACTTTACATCATTAGACATTTCTTAACATTTTTAAAGATGTTTGGCTTCAAGGACCTCATCCTTTTTCCCGGTGCAGAAGCTGTATCACTATGTAATTTAGGGTGAGTTGCGGAATCTGACCCAGAGACAATGACAAAGAGGTACCCCCACCGCCTCTGGCCCCGCGAAACCGCAGGAGCTGCTCTTCTTTGGCAAACCCGAGACAGGTAACAACACTCACACCTGCAGACATATGCTGAGAATGGGGCTGGGAGCTGGGTCGGCGCTTGGGCTTAAGAGTTTCAGGTAAATTTACTTTAATCACTGTTGCGGGAGAGACGGTGGCTGCTGGAGGAATAGTGGGCAGCGAAGAGAGCAAAACACTTCAAAGAACGGACTGGCTTTTGTGTTATGTTAATTACTGGTGTCACAGCAGCAACAGTAACGGCAGCATCACGGCAACAGCAACAAGAGTCGTGCAAAAAGTCGCAGCTTTGAGTGCGCACTCGTATATCCTTTGAGCTGCTTCCGCTCTACCCCACCCTGCCACCTGTGCCGCCCCTAAGCCACCTTAACTTGAAATTAAAAACCAACAGTGGCCAAGGCCCAGTGGAAAGTCTCGGTGCCGCTTAACCTACAATAACAAGCAAAGTCTTGTTGACATTTTCCCCATAATTACCCGTGCGCAAAGTGAGGCAAAATTGTTGATTTTATTTTGCATTACGGCAGAGTTTCATATCTTTTTTCCCATTTTTTATTGTTTTTTTTTTTGCCATCCCGTCACAGCGAATTTTTAAATTATATGCAGGGCTTACTGCAGTTCTTTGACGGCACGGGGATGCTGCAGAAATTTCATTTATTCTGTTTGTTAGCAACAAACCAGAATTTAACATCTGGGGCATTCGAGGACGAAGTGGATTAAACAGTTTTCCCGCCTGAACATGTCCTGTTGTCCTGATTGTAACATTTTTCTGCAAAACCACTGGAATATCTACCCCTAAGAGTTCATTCTGCAAAGGTAACAGATCCTGCTGAGGGTAAAACTTTCAGCTGTCTGGGGCTGGAATGTATCAGGTTTATGTTAACAGAGATTAACAGAGGTCCTTCCTGAAAGTAGAGTAACCTTGTTCCCCAATTCTGTTACCCCAAACATGTTGCAACTTGTATGAGTTCAGCATAACCTTTTCAAATAAAACTTTACAAGTTTATGTTTGTTTAAAGTTTATTTTTTTAGTAATATTATAATAAAGAGACAAAATTAATAATCACTATAGACAATATCCTTTTAAAAACTATTCATCCGACAAAGCTCTCTAAATTTATAAGCTGGCTAACTGGCCTACTGTTGGGGTAACTTTTCAAGCCAATTTTTCAGATGTGGCTGGCGGAAATGCATTTAAAAATTATGCTAAAAGTCGCCAGCGAATGAAAGCATGTACGGGAACCCCCCATTGATGCATGGATGGGTCTGGGAGCTGGGGGCTAGGGATCCACCGCGACCAAGGGTAGACCGCCCGCTGCCGTATGCATATTTGCATAATGGCTGCGCTGTTTCAAAACTTGCTAAACACTCTTGATAGACAAGATAAAACACTGTGCCCGCTATTTTTGTGCATAATTTATGTTGGGCAGACCACACCGCCCACTCCCCATAAAGTCGCGCATATTTTCACCTGCCCGGTGGGAGAGCAGGTCCTTTGTTCCTCGACGCTTGCAGGATACTCTAGCTGGCTTCCGCTGGTGAAATGATTTTACTTATATAATTACTCCAGTATCCAACTTACTGGCCTACTAAGAGGTTTAATTAACTTGAAAACATTTGTAGTTATTTGTTTAAAACATAACCTTTGATTTAATGCGAGTACTGCTTCATATTTTATTTACAAATGAACTTATTTTCCCAAATCCATGTGCCAGGCATGCCAGCTTCCCTCTATTTTATTATTAAATTGTGCTTTGTTAGGTCCATAGTCAAGTTTCTGTTCACGGCGAACAAAAAGGTCGAGGGCATATTTATTTTGATTGAAAAATAAATTGAATTGATGAATTTATTATGAAAACATAAACGGGCAACACAATGGCAATGGCAACGCTTCCTATAACCATCGTTCTCCATCGCCCCCCTCCTAGCTCTCGCCTGTCTTGGCAGGGCCCGGCAGTTCCAATTTTGTGCAGTGAAAATTTACAATATTATTTCACCCCTCCAGCTTCCAGGACCTCCCCGAATGGTCCGCCTTTGACACTTGCACAAAGCAAACTTGAAATTTGATGATTTCTCCTTTGTTGCCCTCGCTGTTGGCGCTCCATTCAAGCCGAAGTAGGTCCAATGAATATTTACTTTAAGCATCATATACGATGCTTTTTATATGCAGATTTGTGTTTACTTTCTCACCCATCCCACCATCCCAGTCGAATAAATTCCACGCCTTTACGGCACCTGTAATTCCACTCGGTTTATTTGCCTAATCACATATTCAATATGGCAAAGTGTATTGGAACAAATGCCAAGTGCTAAGCGCGTTTTTGGCGACAATTTTGTTTGCGAATTATTATAATTTTCTGCACAATGATCCAGGCATGTTTTTAAATTAACTTTTTATCTGGTTATTTTTAACCCGGATTTATGAAAATTGTTTAAGCCAATCAATGGCTTGTTATATGGCTCTCTGGCTAAGCTGTTTTATTTGTAAAATATTTCATACACAATATCGTTGTTTATTTTCAGAGTTCCATTATTGTGACTTTTATTTTAATTTCTGTTCCTTGTAATCTCTACTTTCAGCAAATAAAATCTCCGGGTAAGTAAAGTCCTTTCTTGAAAATATTTTTCCGTTTCCAGTTTTCAAATTTAAATAGTTGGCTTTGATCTTTAAACTTTTTAAAAGAAGTCCGGAAGCTGAGGCCAAAAGACATACCTAAAAAATGTTTTTTGTAACAGCATATATCCTGCTTTTTTCCTGCTTTTCCAGACAGCTTTTTGTTGCTTTTCCTGGCTGCAACAGCAGCTTTGTTGATGTTGAATTTTCCAAGGAAAATGCGCTTAAAATCTTTACTTATGGTTTTCCCAGGCAAACACAGAGCGGGAGACGGACCAAATCTCAGCAGGGGGAGTACTGATAGGGGGCTCCTATAGAGAGGGTGCTGGTTTTTGGGGGGTAAGCAAACATATTGCGCATACGCCATGTTAACCGAAAGCTTGGCTCCATTGTCAACAGCTGTTTGCTGTCTTAGTCCTGGTCATGGCTTGCCTGATCCTCTTTCTCCTCCTCTATTCTTTTCGTTTTCTCTGTCCCGCACCATTGCCCCTTTCTCTGTTTTTACTCTGGTGATTCTGTCTCTTTCTGTCCAAGTTTTTAATGACAAATGACATGGGGTTGTGGAGGACGCCCTTTCGCTGAGCTACTGGGCTTGCACAGTAAATAAACGTGGTTGTAGTTAGGGGTGTGTGGGTGCTCTACAAAGTCAGCTATGAAATCTACCATTTTATTTCTTTCAGTGCCCTGGCATAGTGCTTGCTTTGCCCTTTTCCTTGCTCCACATGCATAGATGAATAACCTTCCTTCAACCCGCAAAAAATTTAATGAAACATAAGAGACACAAACAACAACACTGGCCATGCACTGCCAGTTCTGAAGATGTCTTGTCCTGCATCCTAGATGTTTGACTGTTGGTGCTGGTGTCCTGTGGCAGTATGCATAAATTGTCTAAGGGGAAGACAGCTGAGATTGATTTGCAGGCGACAGTTGCTGGTCCGGTTGTTGTTGTTGTTGCCGTTGTCCTGGTTGTTAATGTTGATGTTGCGCCCGGTCGGTTGCTTTGTTGCAGTTGTTGCTAATGTTGTTACACAGCGATTTATTTTACCAAAACAATTTACTAATTAAATTAGAAACCTACCGTCTAAAAGACTAACCAAACTATTAAAATTATTTAGCTTTAAGCCGATTTTTTCATTTATTATGAAGATATAACTTTTTTTTGCTCAGTTGTCTTCCGGTTGTTATTATTTTTAGCACACTAGAAGCCTTTCGGCCAGCATCGGAATTAGAAAATTCAAACTCACATATTTTGCCAAGCCGGCCGAAAATGTTTTCATTTCATTTTATTCATTTTTCACTCAAGTTATTTCAGACCAGAAAAGAAATAACAAAAACCTAACTTGCATTTTCCGAGTAATTTCAATGGAATTTGGCTCGGACAAGACATGGAAGCGCCAGAGCAACAACAAAAACAAAAAAATGCGAATAAAATTGATTAAATTGTTTGCAGTTTAGCCAGTAGATTCAATAGAAGCCGTTCAAACCATTCTCGCCATTTTACCATTTTTCCGTTTCCCACTATCTGCCGGAGAAATTATTAAAAAGCGATTTTGTGGCAAAGAGCCCTGGGTTGGGGCGGCAAATAGGGCTCTTGCCACATCGTTGGTTTTTATGGTTTCGCGCACGCACAAAACTTTTGAAAACAACAAAAGGCGCAACAAGAACCAGTAGCAGTAGCAGTAGCATCAAAACAACATTGCCAGGGTTCTCCCTTTTTAAATGCCAGTACACCATGGCTATGGCTGGGAAATGTTCATTATATCCGTTAATCGTTGAAATTTCGGGTTATATTAAATTTACCAAGCACCTGGGTTTACCACAGCTTCAGGGACATTTAAGTTTCATATATTATTGTGACCAGCTTCAGGAAATTCTTCTTAAAATAGATAAAGATTTTCTCGAAGAAATCTAATTATATCTCTCTGAGAGTATGTGACAGTCACACATTCGTGATAGGCTATCGATCATCCTAATTGTTGTGTGGTTGCGGATTCTTCATGTTTCACCTGCAACATCAGTGCATCAGTAACTCTAACAATAGCCAGCGTTTGTAATATTGGGGAAAACTCTCCAGCAAAATTTGGTCAGATAGCTTAAAGAGCACCACAGGCCATCCCAATCCAATTGCCGGTTAAACGAAAAATTATGCTGCCAAAATCAGAAAATGAAAACGACTTCCGTTGGCAGAGCAAGGGGCGTAGACGAATTAAACCGAGGCCGAGTGCAACATTAAGTGGCACATAATTGCTTAATCTCTGCGGCTCTTACACGACATTGTAATAATTTATTTGACAGCGCCCCGTCCCTTCGGCGAGGGGTCCACTGCTCCCAGCCCAGAGACATGAAAATTAAAACGAAAATTTTTCAGCCCAGAGACAAGTGGCAGCAGTGCGGGCAGACAGGACAACGTCAAGGCAAATTATGCAGTCAGCATGTCCCTGGGCAGGACCCCAAAAACGGGTTAACAATACAGCGATCCTGCTCCCTTGATTTTTTTGTTGACTTTGTGGGTCAGTAGAGGATTTATGGTTAGCCCAGGAGCGGCTTCAGGTCGGAATTAATCAAAATACAGCCAAGGGCCAAAGGGAGAATATGCAGATACACGTTCGCATTCAGATTCGATGCTGCTGTGTTTTGTTTCAGGAGATTGAATAAATTATACAGAAAGTGAATTAAATGCAACAATTTTCATTTTTCAAGTTTCTATTAATTCTTCTGGTTATATATTAGGAATTTAAAGCTATTCTATGATGAACATATAGGCCCCATAGGCCCATTACTATGAATAAACTTAATCGAGTGATTATGGAAATAGGGTTGGACGAAACCCACACAGTGACAAACACGAAAGAGTGGCTCAAAATAATGCATGTGTGAGTGGCTTTGCGAATGCGTTGTATAATTACGGACACATTTTGATAGATTAATGGATTTTAATTAGAAAATAGGCAAATTCCCAGCTGGAATCCGAGGTATTTTCAACCATAAATCCCCCTAAGTGGTTGATTGATTGATTGAACTGGGTTTTCTCCTTTATATCTAAATTAACATTAAAGGGGGGTATATAAGTATAAGCCTTCATTGCCTATCTCTTCTTAACTGGATGTCAAGTTTATGCAATATTTGAGTATATTTTGTGACTCTTTTTTGAATATTTGTTTATACCACCCACAATATCCTTTTAAACGCATTTTCTGGTGCTCTGGCTGTGACAAGCGCCTGCCTAAGGCCTTTATCTGTGTTACACGATGATATCGCTTGCTTTTTTGAGGACATCCCCGTGTGTGTGTGCCACAAAAACACACACTCGCTCGGCAAGTGCGGACAGGAGCATAAAATATGCAACCAGCACTGCCGTTGCACTTTTGAAATATCGTTTCGTGTGTGTCGCATTTATTTACCGAAAGCGAACTCCCGAGGGGGGCGAAAAGTGTCCCAGCCCGTTTAATGCTCACTTTACAGCTCTTTCTGGTAAAAAATCGGCGAGCAATATTTGCACATATTTTCAATATGATACCGTGTCAATAACAGTTAAGATTATATTGCCCAGACTTCTGGTTTTTCCCATTCAACCATTCAACTTTTCAGGTAACTCGAATGTATCATGACAGAGGTGAGGTAGATTTATTCCCAGCCTCGGATTCTGTTTCGATTCCAAGCGATGGCTTTCAACCGATCGAAGTACATACTACACTTTATTATTCATTATTGACTCGATGAGTTCTGGGAATTTTCTCAATCAATGAACAGGAATATTGTCTAATTGAGGAACTTGTTTTTCACCCTATCTGTTGCATCATAATTGAAATTAGAAACGGAATCCTGTATTCAAAGGCTTTGGCATCTTTTAAGTGATTACCCAGAGGAAAAAATGCCAACTTTCTGAAGATTGAAAACTTGTGCTAGGAGGCAGGGAGCGCATTGAATTTCTGCCAAAGACTTGGTTAAACCAGAAACTTCTGGCTATCCCTTACCCAGCCCTTCTCCGCCAAAAACATCACGCTTTTCAGCCACAAAGTGAGAAACACCACAAGCGCCAAATATTTCATGGGAAAAACTGCAAACACAAACGGGAATCCAACAAAAAAGTGAGAGTATGTGGAAGATACCAGAAGGACTAGTTGGTGCAGTGAGAAAAAACTGCAGAACCACAAACTAAACATAATATTTTAAAGAAAAGTTGGGCTCCCGATTGTCCTCAAATTTTTAAATTCAAAACTCGGAAAATCTTCTTTGAATCTCTAATGAATAACTTGCCTCGGTTGAGTGTTTGTTTATTTTCATCTTCTAAATAGTTCCCCTTGAGGAGGCCAAACAAAAAATATATAGTACCGTATAGAACTGGGCAGGCATGATTTTTTGGAAAGCAGCCAAAGGAAAAAGAAAAGCACAGCACAAATACGCATATCAAATTTCTCGCCAGCGCAAACAGAAAACTGAGAAAATCCAACAGCCCGAGAACTCGAGCGAGAGAGAAAGTGTGCAAAAGTCCTTTTTTCTCAAAAAAAAAAAAAAGAAAAACACAACAAAAAATGGAGACACACTACCAACTGTGTATGTGTGGTAGTGTGTCGCACTCAAAGGACTTTTGACTTTGCGTGCAACTGAGCATATGAGCGTGATTTCTGCATTTGAGCTTTGCTGGGGCATAAATGAATGTCGGGACGGAAGGGCTGGCTACTCCACAGAAGGCCCAGGGCCTGGGTGTCCAGTTGGAATCCTCCCATCCTGTTTGCATCCCCGCCCCAGACTCGTCCTTTCCTGGCTGCAAAAAAGCCTGCTGAAATTTCAAGCACTTTTGACACTTTTACAGACACGGAAAGAAAAATAAATATGACAAGCTCCTGCTTCTCTAATATTTTGCAAAAAAAAAAGATTTTAAAATTTAAATGTACAAATTGTGTTATTTAAAGAAGTATTATACATATATGAAATTATGGCAGATACCCTACGGAGTCTAAGCTCATCTCTGATCCCTGGGCCAGAACGTTTGGCATAGTCTTACACAAAGATTTACGTACAAAATGTTGACATAAAGCACGCCAAAGTGGAATTGCATTTCGTATGTAACTTGAGTATGCTCTTTTGTTAACACGATGACGATGCTGATGCTGATGATTCTGGCGATGATGAAAATGATGATGGTTTTGCTCCCAAAGCCCAGTCATTTTCCACTTGTCGGGGGTCAGCCCAGCCCTCAAAAAATTCCACTTTTTACACTCTTTGGGCATTTTTAACAAGGCATAACTCCCTGTCCTGAACACACTCGCCCATACACACATTTGCACACATCAAGTGGTCTCTGATACTCAAAATACTGTTGATTGTTGCAAATGCTGCTGTAAATATGAAAGAATGTGTTTTCACTCCCCAAGTGTGAAGTAAAAAATTTCAGAATTTCCGATGGCCGAACCGTAACATTTTCAAAGCACTGAAAATATGAAAACTGTTTTAAATTCATTCAAAGAGTGTGTGAAAATGGGAAAATTTAATAAAATGTTTTCCCAATTCTTGTTAGAGCTGTGTCATTTATGATTCATTTGGTGACACATTTAGTTGTCGTTGGAGGGTAAAGATGACCAAATTCTGACCAATTCCTCCAGTGGCTCCGTTGAATTTAAGGAACCTATGGAAAGGATTCATACATATGCACCACTGGGAATAGCAAATCATTGGCAGCTTTTATTCGATCCTTGAGCGGAACACTTTTAAAGTTTTTTTGATCCATTCTTCATGATTCTGTATAAAAACCCTGAAGCAAAATATTTTCAAATTTGTTATAATAATATTTGTGGAAAACAATGGGGTAATGCAGAATTTCTTCTGGCAAGAATTAATGTACATATAATTAAAATGCATATTTCATTCGTAACTATTCTGCTATTTAAATGCAGCTTACAATAAACACGCTGGTGTAAAGCCCAGAGTCTAGAGTCTAGACTATCCTTCAAACTTAAGCGCGGGATTCTGCACTCTCTCATCCATAGTTTTCTCCGCAGCACTCCTTGGCTGTGTATTAACCCTAAGACTTGGCAGACTGCGCTGGACACCTTGGAGTTTTCACTGGTAAGTCCTTATTATTCTTTTTCCTTTGAGTCTCTGGGTGTGGGTGTGTTTGTCTATGTGTTTGCATGGAGATGGCGACGTAATTACGGCAAACGGACGCCCGGGGCGCCACTTGGGGGCCCTTGCAGCTGCACCTCCCACTCCTATTTGGCACCCAGTCTTACATTTTTCAGCACTTAAGTGGCCTTTAACACCTGCTGATGCTGCTTGTTGCAGGTGCAACAATGTTGTTGCTCCTGTCATGTCCTTTTCTTGTCTGCTCTGCTGCTGCAGCCATTAGTGGTGCACTGGGATGTTCCGGAGCGATTAAATAAACCCATTTTTAATAATAAACTAATCCGTTTAGATAATTGTGCAATTAGCAATTAGCAATTCAATTTGAATTTGATTTATCCTTTTGAGAATTGACCAAACACTTGAAACATTTTGGGCTTAGAGGCTAATTGTTTTCCGTGCAGTTCAAAATCCGAAAAGCAAACGCTACGTGACCATAAATAAAATTGACAAATGCGGTTTCTGTTTTTTGCATGATTTTTATGGTCGTAATATTTCCCGTACTGCCAACCGCATTTTGCGCCAAATTCACTAAATTAAGTTCTCTGTCGGAAAATTGTTATGCAAATTGCAGAACAGAATGGAAATTATGTATTCTATATCGCGATTAGCTCAAGGCAACCAATTAGTTTAAACGCAAATCCACGTCAAGACACACTCTTTGGAAGAAGCAAAGAAATATAGGAAAGATTCTCGATAATGATTCGATTATCGTTTTCAATATCATTTAATTTTTTGTCCTCGCCAGCGGAGAGTGAGTTGAATTTTTGATTTTGCTGGCAGGCAGAAGTAAGTACATTCGATAATCGCAGGGCTTTTGTTTGAAAGCTTAAGCCTAGTACTGAGTTGACGAAAATCCGCTCTTCGAAATCTGACAGCTGTCAAACTCCATATAAAAAAAACGGTATAAAAAAAAAAAAGAAGAAGAATTTTTGGTCTTCTAAATTTTTTGGGTACTGAGTTGACGAAAAATTTTAGGTCTTCGATTGAATGGCGTTGCCGGATCAAAAAAAATAAACAGCTGATTTTGGGTCTTGAAATAAATCATTTTATTTATTCGAAGAGCTAAAACATGGAGGGAAAATCGATGAAAGGAAAAAATAATCTGACCGAAAAATTTTCGACGCGCGAGGATAAAAGAAAATTAATTAGTGCGGTCAAGGCGAAGCCTATAATATGGGATTTGACCCACAAGAGGCATTTTAATGCCATAAAATGGCATTGAAATGATTTGTGATTGATTTTGATTTTGATTTTGACCCAGTTTTCTATTTCTTAATCATCTCCTTAGCGGCGAAATACATAAACAAAACACCAACATCCAATTGATTTGAATTCATTTTTCCCTATTGGTTTTTTGTTTACAAACAACAGCTGTTCAGTATTACCCTATTTCTTAATTTTGTTGGTCACACTAGCTCGGTAGTCGAATAAAGTGCGATTTCGCTAGCGGAATTTCAAGAGCGGATTTTCGTCAACTCAGTACTAGGCTTTACATAACATTTAATTTGATTGCTGCATACGCTCAGACGCTCAAATAGCCATGAAAACATATTGAGCAGCAAGAGCAGAGGCGGAAAGGCAACAAAACCGGCAGCAGCGCCCCATAAAAGGCTGTTTTATTAACTTCCACACAAATACAAGAGCACCGGGAGTCCTGTTCGATGGGGGCTGTGTGGGCGTGCTTCAAGAGCCTCTGGCAATACAACAAACGGCAGCAGCAACGGAAACAAAGTGGCCTATAAGCACATCAGCAAACAGAAGCAAACGTTCAAACGGCAACTGGTCCAGGTGGCGAAATATTCAAAGGTGGTTAGAGATATGCTTTAATATTCTAAACGGGAATTGATTTTATCAAAATTATACTTTATAAAACACATAGTTTATGCCTGAGTTTAGTCATTATATTTTGAATACCATTTTGAAAACAATACTTTCCTTATCAGTTTTAACATTTTGTCGGCTGGGCAATTATCAGGCACATGGAGGGCAATCAAATACTTGCACACCCTCAGTCACAGACACAGATACAAGGACACCCACACGCAGGACACAACACGGATAGGTATAAGCACATACAATTCAATTTCCTCAAAATGTTGTATTTATTATTTCCTCATTGCATTTGGCGATGACGTTGTCGCTGGAGTTAGTCCGTAAATCGGAACAGTTAAGCGAGCGAGTGGTGGGGTTTAGGTAGGAGGTCCTGGCAGCGACTGAGCAGCACACACACACAAAGGTATTGCATTACACACGGACATAATCAAGGGGATTTTAAGAGGATTTATAAAGAAATATACTATTAAATATCAAACTCATTATATAATGAAAAACATCAATTAAAGTCCTTATATTTATAAAGCAAAAATTTAATTTAAATATACTTTTTAAAGATCCTTCCTTCCTACTTTTCTAACCACGACTGTATTCATGAAATTTGACAATATTGTTGGCATACAAAAGGCAACATCCGAGCAGGTAAGGAAGACACAGTCGGATGACAGAGGCGGCGGAAGGCAAAGCTCCACGGCCGGCCTGGGGGGTGGCGGGAAAGGGATAAGGAAGGAGGAAGATCCTGTGTGCAAGGATTTCATGCTTTAAACAATGCGATAAAATGGTATTAGTCACGTTAAATTGAATTTATTTAAGCGCGCTTTTAGGCGCACCAGCAGGCAAGGCTCCCTCTTAAGCTCCTGGCTTCCACCTGCCCTCTCCGCCACCCCACGCTGCCACATCCTTTATGGCTTTGTGTGTGCGTGTGTTTTGTTTGTATTTGTATGCGAGTTAAGCCTCATTGTCAGCATATCCTTTGAGTGTTTTATGTTGCAACAGAGCTTGCTGGCTTCAATTGCTACCTGAGTTTATCTCCCCTATTCATGCATCTCCCGTCTCTTTCGCCATCCATGCCCGTCTCTTTCGCGCTCTCTATTAAATACGAAAATTATGCAAATTATGCGGCCTTATTAGATTTATTTGTGGCATTCTGGACGCTTTCAGTGTGCGGGGGAGTGTGTGTGGTGCGTTTTTCCCTGTTTTAAGTAACTCCCGCAGGGATAGATAGTACTGGGGAGAGAGAGAGGTATAGCTTGCAGAAAGAGATGGGGACGGAGGTGGCAATGTGCAAAAGAGACGGCAGTGCTGGTTATTGGATAGCCGGGAAATGATTTACGCGCTCCGACTGCGACCAACAACGCTTATGAGACAGTGAATTATGACTGCCGGTGGCGGTGACATTCTTTTGGAGGCGTGGCAGGTGGGTGGCGAGAAGGCTAAAAGCCTGAAAGTAGTGAAGACAGAGTGGAAAACAAAGACTTTTAAGCATAGGGTGGTCTGGACCTATAGTCGTTAACGGGTATAGCTTTCGACAGGACACTGGAAACTATCGGATAAAGGGCATTTGAAAAATATTCGAAACTCTACCAACTCTCTCTTAGATCTACGCAGATAATTCCACCGAAATTTATGCAATTCCGACAAAGGAACATTCCGAATGGAAATCCTACTAGAACTCCAACAAAAAACAAAGAAAATAGTGTTGATCAAGTGCAAATGCCCGACAAAGCCACTAAACCGTTCCCCGCACACATATGCACTCGCATGTACAGCGTGTGTGAGTGTGTGGGAGCGGAAATGCAATTGAGAGAGGCGAAAACCGGAAATAACAGTAAAAAAGGATTAAGCCATGCTGTAATTGTTTTGGTCTGCACCAGCTCTGTCTCTTTCTTTTAGACTCTCGCCCTCTTTGTGCATAAATATTTAAAATTTAATTGAAATTGCGTTTGTAGAGAGTAGTATAGAAGTGTATGGGTGGGGCCGGGTGGCTTCGGGGTTTGGGGCTCGCTGGAGATCGAAAGACAAGCGTTTGGCAGCTGTGGAAATCATCGCCCGAGAGCGTGCCGCACACACTGAGGAAAATGTAGGATGCCAGGGAATAGTGGTTGTTCCCCCGGGGGGTCACATACGTACCAGAGAGAGTGTTAGATGGGGCACGTATCTCGACAACTAGCAGCTTTTCGTGCTTGTTTACTGATGTCCGGAATTCAGAAAAGGAACGGGTACTGCATCTATGACACTACCCATCCAAGTAACATAAAACCTTAAAGTGTGGAATGTTGAAATCTGTTGCATATTCCCAAATTACAGCTTTTCCTTTTAACTGAGTTTTCACTGTACTCTTCGTGTTTTCGGAAAGCCATTTTGGCAGCCTCCTAGCCATTTCCTTTTCAGACAAAGGCAACTGCTGCATGCTGCGCCGGGCGACACACAGTGCGTATGCGTTATATGGCTTGTTATTTATCTTTAGCTCATTGCTCTCGGACCAGCGCAGTTTCAGTCTCCAGCTCCCTGCCTGCTGGCCTGCCAATAAACTGGGCTCACAGAGCACGGCGCAAGTAAGGAGGACCGATAGGAGGCGGAGGCGCAGGGGCGTGGCTGGGGCACTCAAGGGCGTTTAATTGAATGTACGTGACACGGCACGAGTCCTGAATGGATAGGCTTCCGAATGGAATGCCCCGCCGTAGACACATTAACAGTGGCAGTGTGTCGGACCCACCTTGACATCGTTGCATTTGTACTGTTGCAGGTTGCAAGTTGAGCTTTCTGGTTGCAGGTAGCAGGTTACTGGCTTGCTCTGAGTGCTCCTTGGGCCCGCCATAAATCAATGCAAATTACACTGCCATTGCCACGCCTCCCTCTTGGCTTGCTCCTCGGTAGCTCGGCAATGACATGGCCGGAAGCTTAACACATGCTCCTTTGGGGAGTTGACGGCTTAACGAGATGATTTTCAAAAGTAATCTTTATCGAAGAGAAAGTTGAGGACATAAAAATGATCTATAATAATATCTTAATGCCTAAATCTATTAACTATTTTATTGTGCAATAAAGTTTGAATCAATTTGAGGGTAGAATAGTAAACAAAATTAGTATCTAATATAGTTTAAGCCATTTTTCAATCCACCCTCGCTACTTTCTCCCCTGAACCCTTGCCCTATGACAATTTTTCAACACAACTCGCACAATTTTGCATTTTAATCACTCACTCAAAGAATGCTTACAATGATATAATCTTTTCGGTAGCTCCTGGGTCGTTGGAATCTCTCTTGCAACCGGGTTTTTGCTTTTTACAAATATCTCTGTGTGTGTTTGTGGACACATACTGATGCAAATATGCTGTGGCTTTATGTTTGTGAGAGTGCAATTCCCATGCATGTTCAACATGATTAATTTCTGTAATAACTCGATTGGAATCACGCGCCAGCAGCAACTTTTCCATCAGGCATTCCCCACACACACACACACACACACACACTTGGATACCAGAGGCGGATATGGCTATGTGTGTGAGAGAGTGTGTCCCTGTTGGCCATGCACGTTCCGTTTTTCGCCGGGTACGTGAGGATGGGTAGTGCCTGGAAAGGATTGTCTAGAGAATTTAAAAATTATTTTATATATTTTTTCTCACATTTCCTTTAAATAAAAAATTATTTTATTAATATTTTTATTTTATGAAATATATAGGAAGTACTCTCTTAACTACGCCCCTGATGGAACCACATCTTCCCTTTCCATATTCGATCAGCTTGTTTTCCATTCCGCTTCTCTGTGGCGGCATTTAGCATTTGACTGCAGCCATCCAAGCGCAAAGGGGCGTCGACTAGGGGGGGCTTCCAATAAGCCCCTGCTCCGGTTAAATCATTTGCATCCCACCACCCGGTGGGGACGCCCCAGTGCGGCCCCCAAACCATCATGCAGTTCAATAAGTTTTAATGCACTTAATTAATTCCCAATGCGTCTGAGCGGAAGAGAGAGACGGAGATGGAGGGGAACGAGAGAGATAGCCACGTTTACCATCGCAAATTGGATTTTAAAAATATTTCTTTTTGCCCGAACCGGAGTTTGTCAATAACATTAGCATTCCTTGCTCTCGGCTCAAGCCCTGCCCTCCTCCCAGGGCCATCGGAGTCTGTTTACCTAATTTAAGTTATTCTAATTCAATTAGTTCATCGTCTAATTAATCGCATTCGCCAGGGTTGCCAGCTACTCCTCCTCTCGCTCAAGTCAAATGGAAAATGCAATTTAGCTGAGTAAATATACGATTCGATGATGTAGAGGATGCACTTGCAGATCCAGACGGCTGTCGGACATGTCGGTAATTGAATTACTGACATGTATTTTAAAATCAAAAAATCTATGTATCCACAAAGAAACTTATTTTAATCTGGTAACCCTGCCCACTTCAGAGTCTCCAGCCCTTTCCATCCAAGTAGCCCTGGTCTTTTTACAGTCCTCAGAAAATGCTTCAAGTTTCTTCATTCGACTGGCAGCAGTTCAGCTGCACAGTCCAATCCTTTTTTGTTTCCTAGATTTTATTATTGTTAATTTTGTTTTTATTTATTTATTATTTTCATTCTAACTCAAACCAATAACCAAAAAATAATTGCAGGCCTATATTATTAATATATGGCCACATTTTGTAGCTGCTTTTGTGTCTTATTTTATCTAATTATAATTTATTTATTTTGAAGTATCAGCATCAGCACCATCATATATTTATTATTTTTCTTGAATAGTTTTTTCATAATCTGTAATTTAAACCAAAAAAATAAATGCAGGCCTATATTTTTAATATATGGCCACATTTGGTAGCTGCTTTTGTTCCTTTTTTATCCAATTATAACATATTTATGTTGAAGTACCAACACCATATTTTTATTTTTTTGTATCTTGAATAGTTTCTTCATAATCTGTAATTTAAACCAAAAAAAAAAAGGCAGGCCTATATTTTTAATATATGGCCACATTTGGTAGCTGCTTTTGTTCCTTTTTTATCCAATTATAACTTATTTATTTTGAAGTACGAGCACCATATTTTTTTTTTGTATCTTGAATAGATTCTTCATAATCTGTAGTTTAAACCAAAAAAAATAAATGCCTATATTTTTAATATATGGCCACATTTGGTAGCTGCTTTTGTTCCTTATTTTATCCAATTATAACATATTTATTTTGAAGTACCAACACCATATTTTTATTTTTTTTGTATCTTGAATAGTTTCTTTATAATCTGTAATTTAAACCAAAAAAATAAATGCAGGCCTATATTTGTAATATATGGCCACATTTGGTAGCTGCTTTTGTTCCTTATTTTATACAATTATAATTTATTTATTTTGAAGTACCAACATCAGCACCAGCATATATTTATTATTTTTCTTGAATAGTTTCTTCATATTCTGTAATTTAAACCAAAAAAAAATAAATGTAGGCCTATATTTTTAATATATGGCCACATTTGGTAGCTGCTTTTGTTCCTTATTTAATCCAATTATAATTTATTTATTTTGAAGTACCAGCACCATTTTTTTTTTTTTTATCTTGAATAGTTTCTTCGTAATCTGTAATTTAAACCCAAAAAAAAAGGCAGGCATATATTTTTAATATTAATAATAGACTTTGAAAGCAAGACTTGTTTCTTCCTTTTCTATTTTTTTTTTTTTTATAAATAAGTTGGATCCCTTGGTAGTAGTAATACGTTGTTGCACTTTTTTTCTATTTTTATTATGATTTTTATATTGCTCTTTAATTTGTATTCTTGTTTTCATTCCAATTTAAATAAAAAAAATAAATGCAGGGCTAAATTTTTAATATATGGACACATCTGGTAGCTAAATTTGTTATTTATTTTATTTAATTAGAACGAATTTATTTTGAAGTACCAGCAACTTCAACTTTTGAAGTTTTTTTTTTTTTTTTTTTTTTGTAACATTTGAAAGTTTTATTTACAATCTGTCCTCAGTTAGGGACAATAATTAAATTTTTTAAGTTAACGAAAACGAAAAGTTTGGTGCTCCCGTTTTCACTTTCACAAGATTTTTTCGAATTCAAAAACGAAAAAATTTGTCTTGCCTAAATGAAAAGTATATGCGTTTTTCTATATTAAATCGGATCTTATTTGCAAAAGGCAAAAAAATATTTGACTTATTGGTTTATTGTCGTTCTATTAAGACCTCTAGAAGATCAATTAGGCTTGTAGTTATTTTTAAAACGAGTAATTTCTGACCCCACCTCAAATTCGGATATCAAATTTTGCCGTCTGCAACAACAATTTTCGTTTTGGTGAACGACCGATAAGTTTGACACCATAAGTTATCGCCTAAGCTGCCATACTTTTGATAGAATAAAAAAGCAAGTTAAAAATACTTGTATAATCAAATGGATGGCGATAAATTTGTTGAAATTAGGTAAAATATGTTTTTTAAAAATTAATTCATTTAATTTAATTAGTTATGTGCTAAAAGTGTATAAAAAAATTGTTGAAAACACCGGAATGAAATGAAAATGAAATCCATTGAAAATGTGGAATCTCCTTAATTTGTGGGAAACAGCTGATTTCCTTTCAACCGTTTTTTAAAAATGTGAGTTTAAAGTTTTTGAAATAACTTTTGCTTTCTTTGGGCTTTGAAAGATGCAATTGAAAAAAAAAAAAAAAAAGCCATTTTTTCGCGTTGCTTGCTGCTGACCAAACCTCAAATCAGCTGTTTCGGCAGCAAGAAATGATGAGAAATGAATCGTTTCGATAGCAAAACGATAACTAAAAACTTGTGAAAACCGGAGCACCTAAAAACGAAAATCTCGGTTTTGGTCCCAAAACGAAAACCGAAAGTGAGAACCGGAGCATGCCTGTTAGTAAATCCAGTGGATGGACAATCCTCACCTGATTGTCTCTGGCGGCTTTGTAGGAGAAATCCTTCTTTTTGCCAACTATGTCTTCGATGCAGGAAATTAGAGCAGCTATGTTAGAGACATCTGGGATAAAAATCGGTGGTGGCTTGATTTCCTTCTTCTTGGGGGACTTAGAAGACATACATACATAAGTACCTCTTCATCATCGACCGCTTCCGTGCCGTTGTCTAAAACTTCATCTTCAAGATCAGATAGAATAGCATAATAATTACTTTCAATATTAGCCTTCAATGCCGCTCTTGCTGGTGGTTGGTTCGTCTTCCCTGACGGGTTTTTTAGCCTACTTCCGTTTCATTTCTCCAAGCTCGGAGTCGCTGGAGTCGACATCTTGAAAGTTAAAATAATGCTTCTTTTTAGAAGGCGGCTTGATTTTGATGGAGTGGGGGGCGTCTTGCCAGTCCATCGTGTTGATTTTGTCCGCGATTGGCCGCGAGATTGTGTATATAAACGAGGTTTTGAATTTTATGTTTTTGATGAAATTTTTGATTTTTTAACACACACTAAAAACTATACGTTAGGTTCAAAGCAATCTTAATGACATAGATTGCTTCTCTGTATTTTTATTGTTTATTGAAACATTTTTTTTATAAATTAATGTTCATCTTTGGTGTGTGTTTTTCTGTTTCAATTTATTATTTTTCTGTTGTTTTACAACAGACAACTTTACTTACAACTTGCTTGACAACTTTGTACTCAGTACTCGGTACTTATTTGGTGGCCGTTTGGCTCGCAGACAGAAAAACAATGATGCGGCCAGCCGAGTCTCGGCGAGCAATTCAATTCCCCGAGCTCGCGGCCGGGCTTTGCTTTAAAAGCAAAGTCAGTCTCGAATACGAGTACAAATTGCAGGAGAAGCGTTTATTTGCCATAGGATTTGGCCAGCCAACCAGCCTGACAGTGGCCGAAAGAGGCGTGGCAGGAGGACGGCCAGAAAAGCTGCAAAGCAACAATACAAACAAGCCCATTGACAGCCGTACCGAAAGAAACAGCTTGAAAAAAGGTGACTGTGCGTGGAGAGTTGCAGAGAGGGGGATCTGGTGGCAGAAATACGAGACCCAACCACGGCCACGGTGGTTAGCTGTGGCGATGACTTAACGGATTTTCAATCTCAGTCGCAGAACGGCAATACCACCATTTTTCCACAGATCCCGGTGGGTGCAGCTGAGCCTGGATCACAGCAGAAGTTGGGTATTTAGGGACTACGCATGATTGGTAACAGAAAACCGTAGATTAGAATCGAATCTGGAAATAATAAGAATGAGCGCTCTCTTTTAGTTGATTTACTTTTTTCAAGATTTTATTCCAAATTAGTGTCACCAGGTATCGCCAATCTGTAACGCTTAATGACACCAGGCCACTTTGCCGCCGATATTTATATTTATTTTATTTCCTTCTTCCAGCCGAACTCTGCACCGTCCCTGGCAGCTCTTTTTGTTGTATTAACACTGGACAAGCGCTTGTTTGTTTGTTTGTTTGCCTGCTCGTCTGTCGCTTTCTCTGTTTGCTGGAAACTTTTACTACAGATGGGTGGAGATGGGGTGGAGGCAGGTCCGGAGCTGGCCAGGGCTGGACGAGCTGGTGGGGTGTTACATCCGCAATGCATTTCCTTGCGGAGTTAAAATAAATTGCGAATAGTAAAAACCACCAATAAATTGTCATTTCCGTAAGAGGGATATTACATTTTTTAAATTTATGAGCTTGTGTGGACTTTTAACAGAACAACAACAACAAAAAATGACACAAAAAATAAATAAAAAATAAACAGTGTGGCCAATGTTTGCATGTCCAGGGTGGCTGTGGCACCAAAAAAGTTAAATCGAAGCGGATGCTGTAAACTTTGAACCCTTTTCCGCTCGAACTTCAATTGGGAGAAGCTTCAATCCGCCGAAAATTCTAATTAACTGATAAACAAAAAGTTGTCTGTGATGGCCGCCCCCAGACCCCCAATGGAGTGTCGCGTCCCCGAGAAAAATGAAATATTATTCATATGCATTGACATTGTGAAAATTGCCAAAAATGCTGCAGCGGACAGGTCGGGTCAGACGCTGAAAAAACGAGGGACGACACGCCGACAGCGGCAACAGGGCTGTCTTGTATGTATGTGTAATGTGCAGCACAAAAACCAGTACAAAACGGAATGCAACCATAACAGATTATAATAAAGTTTATCGATTAATGTGTAAAACAATGCGTAACTCGCCCCAACCACTCCAGCTCGCCCGCAATTCGAAATGGCATGCCCGTGTACATAGTATGTTTCAATATGCTCACCGCCCACTGTCCATTTCGCAGGCCCCCTTCCGTCAGTCCCGGCCTAGGAGCGGTTTTATGGCAAATTTATGTTTGACCAACTAACTTTTTCGATTTGCCAGACACTCGATTATGACAAGGGGTTATTTTCGATATATGATGAGATTGGAGAGTGATTACGATTAAATTATTTTTCGATTTATTTCCGAGTGGGCTGCGAATGGAATTGACAATGAAATTTATTTTATTGCATAAATAAATATTTGGAATGAAAATGTATTTATTTCTCTGAAATACAGCATCATAATTACCATAATCTCCCCATCTTGTGGTCAAAATCCCTCCTCATTACTGGAAAGTGTGTTTCCGTATTCGATCCTTTCGCTTTCAAATCCTGGCTTACTATTTTGTGTACTTTGTGCGGTTTCTGCAGCAATTTTCGTTCTGACATCTCTTTGGTCTCTCCCTGGCTCTACCTTTCGGATGTGTGTGTCCTTTTTTTCGCTGCCAAGCTCGTAGATTATTATTTGTACATTTCCCAATGTGCATGGGTAGTAGTCGTTGTGGGTTGGCAATTTGCATGTGGTTATGCGCAAATTTCATTGTTAAGCACCGAAGCCAGGGCTGTGCAGGGCCTGGAGCAGGTGTTTAGTCGCCAAACAGGAAAAATGGATAAGCACTGCTTGAAAATAACAGATTTTAAAGGGACAAGGATTATCTGCACTGGGTTTTGATCAATTTCCAGGACAGGTTTGTCCTTTAAAACAAAACCTACCAAAAATCAACCATTTTTTGAGCTTCAGTCACCACTCAAATTATGAATATTCATTTTGTAATCTGTGCATTAGTCCTGGCTGCAGGTGTTGGCCCGACTGTTATTGCTGCTGCGGTAATTAGCTGCTAATGTTTGTCGAGAGTCGGAGCCATCGGCGCTGGCGGGGAGGATGGCACTGGAGTGCATGTAATTGGATGCGTCAGATTGCAAGCTAATTATAAGCAATGCAAATACAAGCAAACCGCCGAAACTCATTTGACTAAGCTAGCACTGGCCTGCCCTACTCCCAGTCATAGCTCGGGGCTGTGGAGCTTGTTGTATTTCTGTTTTCGGGCACCAATAGGGTATATATTTATATCCAAACTAATAGCGGGCTATAAATCTGGCCCAGCACCGCCCTAAGCCAAGATATAAAAGCATAAAAGTTTTCACGATAAATTTCACAAACAAACACCTGAGATACATCATTAGATTAAACACAAAAGATACAACGCGACGGAGACAAAGGCAAAGGCAAGGACGAGTACGAGGGAGTGGGGCTAAAAGGGAAAATACAAAGATATTGGCCTTGGCTTTTATAGCAGTGGGAAATAAATGAAGGAAAGTGGTTACAAATATTATACATAAATTATAGATTATAGAGACTAAAAGTATACTTTTATAACGGAGATGCAGTAACTTTCTTGTTAAGATAAAAATTGTACTTGCTTTTTGAACCTCAAGCTCCACTGTGCCAGCAGTAATGCTCTTGATTTTCCCACCCCTCCTCCTGCCATTTTCCACCACTACCTGGCAAGCTCATTAGTGAAAAATTACTTCTGCGGTGACTTATGTCATTTTGCATGAATTTGTATTTGTTTTTTTGCTTTTGTTTTTCGCAGCTTCCTCCTCTCTGCTGGCTGCTTTGAGTTTGTGGCTTGCGGTCGGTCTTGGCGAAGAAATCGCTGGCCATGAATCATCATCTGCATCATTTGGCCAACAAGCTGGATGTGCGGGCGGGAAGGATGCTAGGATGACAGTTGACAATGCTGAGGGGAAAATCCTTTGCTGGCTTTAAGGCAAGCCAATTTTTCCGTGTCGTTACGTGCTGCAATTGCACAGATGTCAGGCGAAAACTTTGTTTGGCTTTGGCAGGCAAATCATTAAAACGGAATGCCAAGCATCCGTCCGGAGATTGCTGTGCAACTTGTCTTCCTCCCCCGCTCTTCTGTTGAACAGGCCGCAAAATGTTCGTTTAATGAAGCCCGTTAAATACGCACACACGCGCCATGAAATATTATTAACGCTCGCCTGCTGCTGTGGCTGGTAATTAAAAAATTGCTCATACGTCACGTGGGGCGATCCCCCGCTCATGCTCTGGTTTTTTAACGCTTTCCATAAATGTTACACATACGCGCGCCGCGGGTGGCTGAAGTCAGCACTGAAATGTCAACAGTAAATGTTAAAATTTAATAATAAAAAAAATTGCCACGGAGCAGAGTGAAAAATTACGAAATACAATGCCTGCCGAAAAGGGCGAAAAGAATTTTATTTATATTTCATCAAGCATTTAAATTTAAACTCTTTTTTTTTGGTAAATCTTGCTGTTGAAGCATTAAGCTGGAGGGCTTTGTCGCCAGATCAGATCGCGTTAATTTGTAAGGGAGTCAGCCCTGTCTTAACCATTTATAGCCTGCTTTGAACATTATTGGATGACAGTTGAACGCAATTACTTCCACTTTGACCTTTATTTAATTTTCAAATAATGGCATAACTCTTTAAAGCACTCTCAATATATATGATTTTCAAAACCAATCCCTCTGCCGGTGACATATTTTGGCACATTGCTCTCGTTCGTGGCTTAAATAAATTAAATTGTTAAATCGTTATATTGTTACATGATAATCGCCAAAAAGGGAGAAAGAACAGAACGTTCCGTCAATGAGGAATTTCTCTGTTTGAAAATTAAATTAAAATGCCAGCGCGCAAACTGCTGGTGAAAGAAATGTATTTTCTTGATAGTTTTTGTTTGTATTTTGATGTGTGCGTATGTGGTTAGTGCTTTGGCCAGCTGCTGTTAAAAAACTGGCATATTGTACAGGAAAAAAATATATATTCAGAAATTTATTTTACAATTTAAACTTATTTTTTAGGGCAATTATTCCCCGAATTCTTTGATTTAATGATACAATTTGTTTATACTTTCAAGATACTAGTTTTAAAAAAATGTTTCATGTGCTTTTAGTGGCCATAGTATCCTCAGCACGCTTCATATTGCCCACGCGCTTCGCTTCGCTTTTCTCCCATTCAAGCTAAGGACGAAGGACGAGCTTTCTCCGCCCCTAGACGGTGCAGCATTTTCATCAGCGCAGCACACACCGCGTTGTCATTTATCAAAAAAGCTAAAAGAATATATTTGCATTCTGAAATATGGCATTTTTATGCATTGGTGTGTTGCATTTTGCAAAACGGCAACAGCATCCTCGCCCCTGCCTCGTCCTGCCATGAATGAAAAAATTTCATATGAAATGCGAATTCATAAGGCGAGAAATATACGTCTAGTTGCATGCGAGTTTGCGGTGTGTGTTGTGTATACGCCACGTTGGTCGCAATTTATGCAGACATTCACTTACACACAACCCACGGACGTTACTTCGACACATAAACACACTACACACACCTTGCAGATGGTCGTATTTTCGCTTAATACTCGCTGGTAAGAAAGTTCTGCAAGTAAGTGCATTGGCCAGTTCTTTCAAACTGATGACTTGCCCGAGAAGGATAGCTAATGACGCGAGCCACAGAGCCATCATAATATCCTTTATCTGCAAACTTGTTAGGCCAATAAATAGAATTCCTTGGAACAACTACTTTTATGTTGTACCTCCATCAAAAAATAGTTGGGGCCAGGCCACCCAAAACCATTTTCTATACAGAAACTGCCCCAATATTATTGTAGATGGAGCTGTGGTAATTTGCCTCTGGCCTGCTTCGCTCGTCCTGCTCCCAATATTCCAACATAAAGACACAAATGGCCGGCATAAAATACAAAGCTTAATGCTTTAATAAAATGCCTCATGGGCGCTCACACATGCTATTCAATTGCCACTGGCCCTACGAACAAATTAAGCATTGGCCACAGTGTCCTGGGAGGCAGGAGCTGTGAATGAGACGGAGCTGGGCAGTGGCACATGCAACAGCACTTTAAGCACAGTTCGGGCTTAACACTCTTCTTCGGGGTCCTTTACCCTTCAGCTCGGCCCAGAAACCACCTGCCAATGCTACATTTTACTTGTACAACAGTTTTTGTAGCTTCTTTCAGATACTCAGTAGTCAGAGAGTTGTTGGGAAAGTGGATGAAGCTTAAATGGTAGTATTATTTACATATGTTTGATCCTAAACCCTTTCAGGGGCTTATCCTTTTAATCTATTACCTAGAATTCCTAATAATGTCTTCTAGGTTTCCTGGCCACTTTCCAGTATCCCTCCCATGCCTACCCTCGAAGGGGGTGCCAATTTTATATCCTGTTTGTTACCCCCTTACACTATTTTATGCTTGTTCGTTTTCCTTTCTACTTTATTCCTCGCATCTGCTGCTCTCTACTTTTTTGGATGTTTACTAATTAACCGAAACATGCGCTCCTTGTAGTTACGCCTTACTTTGCCACTTCCTTTTGTTCCTGCCACACGAGCAAGTGTTAGTGCGTGTCCTGCAAAGTCCCAGTGTCTGTGCCTGTGAGTGTGTGCTGGCATTGATGAAAGGCCTGGAAGGAATTCCGACAAGGACTACGTATGTGTATTATTTTGCAATTAACAATCTGCGCCCTGGAGCAACGCCCACAAACTTTAGTGGCAAAAAAAGGAAGGCTTTTTCGAACTCGAATTTATTGACTTTAAGGCTTTTTTGGCAGATTCAGGAATTTAATTGCAAATTGCTCGTTACCCATTGCGCATACGCCCCGTGTGTCCGCTGTTAATGAGCTGATAATGAATTTATTAAATTTACTACTCGTTTGCATTTTATAGTCCAGTCGAGTCTATCCCATAGATAAATTAACTCTTCGTGTGCGTTTTTGCTCGCTTTTGTATTTTTCATGGTGCTCCCACCGCTCTCAGTGAGGCAGCGGGCCAGCGAAATTATTTATTTATTATTTATGCAGAGTCAAGCCATGTAAATTGATCCGAATGCTGTTTCGCGTTTTTTCCATTGCCTTATTGTTGTTAATTTATGCACTTTGTTTAATAATTTTAATGGCATGACGGAAACGAAGTGGGCCAAGCTGGGGCATAATAAATCAGCATTAAAACGAATAAACTAGCAATGGATGAATTAAAAAAGTGCATCCCCAAGAATTAAGTTACCTTTTTGTCTACTGTACATCTAATGTATCTAATCTAGCTACCATCCCCTTCGCAGACCTTATATATTAATAAAATAAAGTGAAAACAATGCATTAAGGTACAAAGCAAATTAGTTAAATTATAAATAAATGCATAATATGTTTGTGTACTCGCCTCCGGACTACTTTTAATTTTTAATCCCTTTTCAGGCCCCATCCCCTAACAGCGTTTATTGGCCTCAATTATGCCGCAAAATTTGTAAACATTTAATGCTAATTAAATTTAAATGCAATTAACTCGAGTGCCTGATTTGATGCCAACTAATGCATTGCCCTTTTTTACATAATTCATATATAAATAAATATATCCTTTTAAATTGCCATTTTATTAGGCTTAGCACAAAACATTGTAATTATCGGCCTGATGCGAGTTTGAATTGCTTTTCGCACCAGAAATGGCTGTTTCAATGTTGATTTAATTGGTTCAGTGAACTATAATGTGATGTTTGTGGTCAACTGGCTGCGCCAATACATCCTTGTTTAATTGATAAATGTATGAATTGTATACATAATTATGGTATATAATGTTTATATCAGTTTTTGTTTATCAACAAGAACTACTTTACAAGAAAATAATACAATTTGGGATGGATATTAGCACATTTTTAACGCCCAACTGGATTTTAAACAAGCAACATTTTTTATATTTTCACATTTGTTGTTCAAAGCTTGAAATCCAAAGACCTATAACTTGTGTATTTTATTTGTATGATGGACAACATCATTTTCTTGACTTACATCTTGTGGGTGGTTGTTCTAGTGGCTTGTGATCCAAGGTGTTCCGGCTTTGGAAACTGTTGTCCGGCAGGAAGACGGTAGATTCCTAACATCCTTTTAAATATTAACATTTAAAGTGACTTTATTGTTTAATTACAAAATAAAAACCAAAATATCACTATGTAATTAGTTTCACATTCTCCCCTTTATTGTTTTTCCAGCTGGCTGCACTTGATTTGCGAGTTATTTTAAGCCCCACTCTGCGGCTTTTTCTATCGTGTGGCGAAATTGTTCGAGTGCCACGCCCACGTCCACACACAAACAACATCCCCCATTGTTGGACACGCATAGACAATGGGAAATCCTCTTATTCAAGGTATCAACATTATCTGCAGCATAATAAGCAGTAGCACCGCCGCCCACCCCATTCCCAGCTCCGTTTATTATTTATTTATTTAAAAATTTCCGCCTAGCATCCGGCTGCCACTCCTCCTGCTGCTGGTCCTTTGCGGTCCAACCTTTTTAGCCACTTTCGTTTTAATGTAATCAAATGAACGTGCCTCGCATTATTCTGTTGCCAATAAATTTCACGAGGCAAATAGATGAGGATTGGATGCCGCTCCCCGGCCCAGGCTCCCTCGGCTACTACTTTCGGGGTGCGCTGCCACCCACGGGAACCGATTCCTCGGCAGCTCCCACGAACAATAACAATGAGCTGGCTTCGATTCTCAGTTGCTGTTGTGGCAACGCCTTTTTCTTTGGGGCGACGTGTAAAATTGAAAAATTCTACCGAGTAGCCAGCGAAAAGGAATAAAAAGAAACAACCGCAGAGTCCTTGCGGAGGTTCGACTGGCGATGCGATGGCATGGAGTTCCCGAGGCCGGGAGCTGTGGGATTTTCGGCCAGGGTGGCCTCTCATATAATTGAAAGGGACAACACGTCGAGTCGAGGCTATTAGGTTCGCTGCCGCTTTCTGCGCTGCCCCTACTTCCATTATCATTGCTCTTGAGACTCGCTGGCTAATGGATTTCGGGTCCCCCTGCTATTCGCCCCACCCACTCCCCCCCTGACATTGTATTTGTGTATTTTTTGTAATATTTATGTATTTATTTTCACTCACTGTCCAAGTGCTCAAAAAGCAGGGTAAACAATGCGGAATAACATTTTACTTCACATATCCAGAAAGCGGTTCACCGTAACACCCATCGCCCATTTCCCATCGCTCACCTCTCACTTAACGGTAGTGTACTGTACTGGCCATGCGAAAAATGTAAAATAGCTGAGAGAAAAATATTTCTATTATTTATTTACTCGCCCTCTCTATTTGCATACGTCTGTAGGTCCTGCAAAGGGATGTGCAGGTCCAGGGACAGGCACAATGAAGCGTGTGGAATGTGTTTAAAGAAGGCTTCCTTTTTTATTTTGCAGTTGCCTTTGTATATTTTTCATATTTTACACTTAGCCGAGAGTCCAGAGACAGGATCAAGCTGTATCCCTTTTGTCACACACACCCAGGGTACCCTTCTAGTAAGGGGATATTACAAATTATTATAAAATTCTTAATTCAAAATTATAAAATTTATATATTTACATTTACACATTTAGAAAAATGTTAACTAAAATATAAAAAATATAGCTTAAAAGAAATAATTTAATCCTCCGCGAGGCACTACAAAGTATGCTACAGAAACTATACTGCCCAACTCACTCACACAAGAAGGCAAAAAAAGGGATTTCCAGAAAGAGGACGACAAACCGGTTAGAGGAGAAGGCAACAATGTTGAGGAGTTTCCATTTTGTGTTTAGAACTCTCAATTGAATCTTGATGCACGTGCCCTGGCACAGGGCCCAAATATAATTCCGAAGCGGACACTGCGATGCCATCGCATTCGGGGGCATCCTTCTGGGCAGGTCCCAAAGGGTGCAGGGTGAATTCTATATTCCGGAGTATCTCAACGCCTCCCCGAACGCCAACAGCAGGGTTGGCAGCAGCCCAATGGGTTTTTCTTGTTCTTGTTTCATTCATAATAATTTTTATTATGGGTCATCGGCCATTTGTTTAACGCCATCCTCACACACTTACGCACGGAAGGGGTGTTTTGGGGTGGGATGCCACAGCCCCGGGCTGGGGCCCATTTCCTTCAGTCCATCTATTAGACCAAATGTATCCCGGACCCGGGCTTTCCTTTTTTGCGATTTGTTTCCTCCCCCACTATTGTGTTCTTCAATATTTTTTTATATTCCTTATTTTGCATATTTTCGTATTATTTGTTTTATTTATGGGCCCATGACTCTGATAAATGGCCGCAACTTTATCCCTCGTCCTGTCCACCTATCAACGTGTTGATGTGATTTCTTTTCTCAACCGATTACCCTTTAATTTTTGCTTCTTTTGGGTTATATTGGGACTTCAAAAATGATGTGGGGAATAAAAAAAATAATAATAAATTAATTTATAAGGGATTATAAAGATATAGCTGTTAGTTTTATTATTTATACCTTTTACCTATTAAGGTATTGCAAAGTATAACCACTTCCTAAGAAGCTTTACCTTTTTTTTTCTAAAAATTATTTAAATTTCTTATGCAGGACCTCGTACAGAAAGCAAGAGTGGATGGATGGGCAATATATGTGGGTCGGCGGTAGCAAATTGATAGATGTCCTGTCCGTCCTCTGCGAGGACCCAAAAGTGGCAGCTGCTCGTTGTCTACACAAGAATTATTATGGCTAATAACAGGTCTAAGTGGTTGCTCCACAGCGTTCCATCAAAAATCGCATTTGGTCAGCTGCCCACACAAAAATGCAATTGATTCCAAACCCGTCAGTTGGTGATAAATCAAACACGAGAGTGCATCGCCCCAGAATGATGAGGAGTGCCAACATAATTCATCACATGTATCAGAAGCTCTATGTTTACATTTTAGCATAGATTACTTTTGGTAAAACGCAATTAAATTTAGCTTGATGCAGAGTCCCGAGGTCCAGAGTCGCTGACTCTGTTTCATGCCATTTTGGTGATTGTTTTGGCGCAGACAGCAGGACAACCGACACCCGACACCGAGTATCCTGCAGCCAGCCCTTTGCATCCTGCCACGGCTCATCACGCTCGGCTACGTTTCCATTTTGGTTCAGTGTGCAGCGAAAAAGTTTTCCCTATGACAAAGTTTGTATCTGCGGATACTCCCGTCTAACATCCTTTCGCAGCATTGCGAGTGTTTTATTTAATTTCCAGAGCGCGGCCATTCGCGATTGCAATTCAAATTCACATTGCAGGCGGGTGGCCGGCTGCGTGGGGTGTAATTGGAGCTGGGCTTACTTGCTTGCCCCTCTGGGGGGCCACCCCCTCGATTTTGGAGCCATCAAAGCCAGCAGTGATTCCGAAATTGAATAACTGTCGCTGGGTTTTTGAAAACTTGCAGGGGCTTTTAAAGTACAATGCTACAGTGCGTATACGTAATGTTATCCTCTGGCCTCACATGGGAGTTTATTACGCATACGCAGTGTTCTCCCGCTTGTAAATTCCCACTTCAAAGGCTTCCGTGGAATCGTTTCATTAAGAAATTGAATTTATTCCGAAATTTTCGTTGAGGATGTAATTATGTGTTTCCATTTAACCCGATGTCTAGAATTTCGTTTGGCCAATTTGCATTTGTCTAGCTAAGCGACAGCCGGCAATTAAACTCGACTATGCTTCGGGCGTGAAAGAGACGGAGCTACAGGGGTCTGGAGGGAGAGGGAGACACATCCGAGAAAGAGAAGGGAGGGCGTTTTACGAGAAAGTTGTCAGCGCTTTGAAGCATTCTCATCGTGACTTGTCTTCTCCCGTGGCAATTCCATTGAATGTCCGCAGTCAGCCCACAATCTGTTTGTCTGCATAAACCCACCTGTCCTCCACTCTTCAGTGTCCTTTTCCTCCTACCCCCCTCCTTGTCCTGCCCCTCTCCCCAATGCTATTCCGGCACTGCAGTGTGAGTGTGTGTTGGTAAATATGCCCTGCGTCTATTTGCTCTTGTTGCGCTTTAATTTATGCCATACAGCAGCATCAGCAGTGGAAACAGCTCCTGTGGATGCTGCACCACCCCTCCCCCGCCATTCTCCCTGCCTGTGTCTGTTTGGTGAAGCAAAACCTATTTTCTTTGCAGCTGATTGCATTTTATAGCATTGCAACCTGTCAGGCTAACAGCTTCAAACTCTCAACTCCTTTGGCCCAGGAATTTTCAGCAGCACAGAACCATTCCCAGGACCCATCCTGCCCAGCCCCGCCCCTTTCTGACTCCCTTCCGTGTTGTATGAATTTTTTAGCGCACCTCGCGTGCTGTTTTCCAGTTGAAGCCCGAAAGGGGGACAGGCGGAAAAAATGAGTGTGGCGAGCGATGGAATAAATACAAATTTATTTAGCGGAAGACCTAAAGTTTTGGTACACTAAACAAAAACTATGCCTTCTTTAATAAACTAATAGGCTATTTTTAGTCTAGATATGAATTGCTTTTTATTTTCTGTGTACTTTCGATTTAAACGTTTATTTGTTTACCTGCCTTTGGTTGGCTTCAGAATTTATTGACGCCAATCAGCCAACAATAAGCGTGCAAGTTTTGTCGCCCTTAGCCATAATTTGGCTACAATTGTTGGCCACCTCCCCCGCTCTCTGTTAAGAGGCCCGAGGCCACTTTCGCTGACACCAATTGCTATTTGTTTGCATTGCCCGGCCCGCCCTCGTTGTGTGCCAAGTGGCCTTATGCGATTCAAGTTGCGTTTAATAGTTAATGCAAAGCTTTTAAGTACCAACAGTAGTCACCGGAAACTGCAAGTCGCTAGCACAAAAAATACGAAAATAAATACGGGAAACTAGGCAAAAACAAGAGTAAGAAATGCAAGAATCTGTCGAGGAAACAGCTCAACTCTCCTCATACCGTAAGCGATTAAATATTAATAAAATATAAATAATCAAGGACGGAATAAATATCAAGTTTTCAACTATAAAATGTGAGAATAACATATGTAAAGTGTACTCTTTCTCAACCTAGATTTAAGCCCTATATCCCCCACCTTTAAGCCCTCATCTGGCCCTACTCTGGAGTTTAATTTTTAGTATTCCTGCCAGCAATACTCGTTCTTTGCTCTGCAACAAGGCGAAACAAGTGCGGCATGTAATTACATTAGCTTTTATTTCTATTATGCGCTCATAACGTATTTTTTATTAATGCAGCATTCCATTAAAGGAATTAATGGCGAAAAAAGTATGCTGGAAGCTGTGAAAGCTGGGCTCCAAGGCGGTCGGGTAGGGGCGGGTAATTAAAAATGATCGGAAAGTTGAGCCAGCATAATGACGTGCTTAGTGCTGCAAGTGGAGAGTGGCGAGTGGAGAGCATCTGGCCGAATGCGGCAAATTCTGGACCAGAAGCACTCCTGCTCATTGGGCAGAAGAGATGACCCAACAAGTTGTTAAGTGCTCAAGAACCTGTGGCAATATTTGGGTCAACGAGCTGGACTCTAAAGAGGAGACTGCATTAGCAGGGATGTGCCTATAACGAAGTCTATCTAATATCTCTTCTTAAATATCTGTAAAATTTGTTCAAAAAGAAAAACTATAAAGTGAAATCCAGCACCCTTCAAATTCCATTGACACTCTAGCGCAAAAAACACTAACAATAGCATTAGCATGGAAATTTCATTTAATTTTCATCCAAAAATAATAAAAAAAAATTTTAAAATTGTAGAAGAATCGCTTGAAAGCCACAAAAATCAAAGCCAAAATGCACAAAAGAATATTTTAGCGGAAAATGCAGTGGACGGACTATTAATATGTATAAAAAATTCAATTCCGTTTTTTTCGGGAATATATTTTCGCTCCACCCATCAATAACCAGAAGATTTTTGATGAACTTGCCAAAGTTTATTAAAAAAAAGGAAGGACAATAGAGGACATCCCGGCTCTCTCCGACTGTAGCCAGTTAGTCAGCTGATATTTTATTCATTTCATTTCGATATTGAGCCACAAAAAGTGCATCAAAAACAGGGAGTGTGAAAAGTGCGAGAGAAGTGGCCAATTTTTGGTTATTGTAAGCGATCGGCCAAGTGTGAAAATAGTTTTTGGCCAAGTTATTCCCTTTCCTGAAACAATAGGAATGAAAAATGGTGGAAAAATAGTACCTCTGAAAAAAATCTTCTAAAAATAAGTCTTTCAACTCTTTTGAATTAACTTTTCCCTGTTAGGCACTGTTATTAAGAGATAAAGTAGCTGTCTTAATCAGTCTTAGAGGCTCAATCTGGCCAACTAGCAAGAAACAGGCGATAGTATGTCGGTGCTGTTACTGGCAGCTTTTAACTTGGCCTAAAGGCAACTTGGCCTGTCAAAAGTTTTTGGGCAGAGCGTCAATGCTATCGTCATTTTGCTTTGACTGCGCACATGATTATTACACGCGCTCACCCACACACCACCCACACCCACACCTAGGACACACAGTCAACCCACGCACACCCCCTATGATAGACAGACACATGCAAACTTTGAACCGAAAAACTTGCCGCAAAAAGTTTTTAAGTAAACGGAGAGGAGGAAGCCGCAAAGGGTAAGAAAAAATTAAACTAAAAACCAAACTTTAACTTAATGAAAATGCAATATTTGCCGGGTTGGGGGAGGCGTGTGAAAACTTTTTCCTGCCTGCTGGCAATTTATGCAGCTACCGACGTAGGCCAGGCCAAGGAAATCAAAGACGAATCGAGTTTCATTTTCCAGTCTCTGACTTGTACTCACAAAATCAAAATCGGTTGTGGCGTAATATTTCTTCAAACCCGGATGTATCCTGATTATGGCCGATAAAGACGTGGATAACCGTAGTCAATTGGAGGGATGTCATTGTTTGTTGAAGGGAAAATGCACTTGCAAAGCACCAAAGAAGGATAGAGTGTACTTGAGTTCCCAGGTATACGATCGCTTGTTGGCCACATACGAGGGTATTGCCAATTTAAAGAGAATGATGGGGCAGAAGCCGGTCTAGATAAGCCCGATGGTGCTTACATCATGGCTTGCTCCGATCTTGAACCCTAAACTAGTTGCTGCACAATATTCAAGACACTGAATATGAATAGGATTGGGTCTTATGCGAAGAAAAGGATCTAGTTTTTTCAAAGAAAGACGAGAATCTTGATAACCAAACTATTTGATGGAAAATATTCGTGTATGAACACTGCAGTGTTCATACAGTGCACTGTATGATAGCTTTGAAGATCCAATTCTTTCACTATTCTTTTACTTTGAAATACTACTATATATTCTTTTCATTTTTACCCAGAATATATATAAAGTTTTGGAGTGTTAGTTCTTAATAAAGTTCTGGTGACAATGAAGAGAACCCTCACTTTTGGGTACAAATTTAAGGAGCCCCCACAGCCCTAGTATAACCCATTTGGGCAACCCCATTTCACCTTTCCACTGTTACTTTTTATGCGTCTCCTAGTAAGCAGTTTCTTTTTCATGTGTCTAGAGGGGAGCTTCGCGGAAAAAGGGTACCCAGATAATCCAAATCTCATTACGTGCAAGTCGTACTTAAGATTAAAAATAATTATTTCAATTTCTGTGCCAGGCCATCGTCACGTAGTCGCAGGCCAGGAGGCCTGCAGGGAGCAGGATGCAGGGGGGCTGCTTGTGAAAAAAGTGAAAATTCAATTAGAATGCGCCAACTTCATGTGAACAGGCAGCCAGGCGAGTCTAACTGTCTGGCTCTGTAGTCGGCGTCCCTCAGTCTGTCGGTCTGTCTGTCTGCTCTCCAAAAATGCAATGCCGGCATGTTGTATTACAGGTGGATGTGGGTAGAAATCAGAGGGAGGGGAGCCGAGTGGGGCTGGCAAGTCCTGGCAGAGCAGGCGCCATCGTCGCGTAATCCTTTTGCCAGCCTGCGAGCAACCACAATAATTTGATTTTACTTTGCTTTAACTTCATGAAAAAGTTTCAAGTTTTCACCCAAACACACCTTGGTCCTCGTGGCCCGCGCCTCTGATAAAGTTTTTAATTTTGCTGCTGAAACTCATTTAGCGCAACGCAAGTGCGAAGCTGCGGCAGCATCCGAGGATGATACGTGTTTTAGGATCGTCTGCTGCATATTTAATGGCCACCAGGCTCCACAAAAAAGGCGTCTTAAAGCCCATAGCCGGCTCGGTGCGTAGATACAGTTGGCGTATTTTTAGCATAATGTACATACATTTCGTCGACACTGTGCACTTCCTGCCTTGGGCACAATGAATACCGAAAAATCAACTCGGTCGGAACTTTGGACAAACAAAAATTTAGCAAGAAATTGCTACACGAACCGGAAAAATACACAATCTACAAAAATTCATCTTCATTATGACCGTGGGGATGGGTTGGAATGCATTTAAATGAGGCCTCGCCGAGAGCCATTGGCTTTGTTGGACTTTGGGCGGGCGAATTAAATTAAAATATATAAACTTGGAGAAAGAATAGGATTTTCAACAACCTACATTTTTTTGCAAATAAGTGTGATTCATTCCTAATAATCGAAATCAAACACTCTCAAACGTCATTCGGGGAAAGCTGTCGCCGTGATTGGTTTTCCAGCTATTTGATTGCATCAGGTGCTCGTGCTCATGTCCTGGTCTTGCTCCGAAGGAAATAACTTTTTGGAAGACAAAAGTCGACTCGCAATCCCTTTCCGAAGCTGAAATATTTTTAGAGGGCAAAAAACAATGCAATTCCATTTTTTTCGTTCAACAAAAAGAACAGTCCGCCCCACTCTACCCTACAACTAACCGCTCCGAAAGCAATTCCCTTTGATGGCGTAAAAGTGTTTGAATTTGAATTAATAGGATTAGAATGGAATGACTTTCAATGGGGGTAAATAAATTAAAGTGCTTTTTACCATAAAATTGAATGCAAATGTTGATTCGGTTACAGGGGAGCTCCAGGGGATCTGGAGCTGTAGCTGGAGCTGGAGCTGGAGCTGAGCCGAAGCCCAAAGCTGGTCGAGTTGATATAAGAGCAATCAGATTAGTTGGCTAAAAAATATTTCCGCATGTAGCACCAGTGGCAGCAGCTCCACCGCAAGTAGAAGCATTTTAATTATCGCAATTCCCCAGGGCGTAGTTTAACTAATTGCCCTCCCCGATGGCTGGGAGGGCCTCTGTGGCCGGGGTGGGCTGATTTTTGGGGTGTTTTTCAGATGTCACAATTAAACTATGGCCCCAGCCGTTGGGCTCAACAGTTCTACACGAAAAAGTAGAAGAAATTTCGACGATCTTAGATTTATAATATAATTTTTTAAATAACATTATCTTTATAGAAAAACCTAGATGTAAAATTCCTACAAGATGTGATTTTTTAAAATCATCCTTTATTAAATTATTATAGATTTGTTGTGATATATTTTTCCTAGTGTATCTACGCACTTTTAGGCCCGAGCTTGTGTCCCTTATCACAGACCCGATATGGCAAAAGCCAGTGTACCTCGTAATAAGAAACCGCAAAAAAGTAAACAAAGCCATCCTGGAAGAGGAGCCTGTTTTTCTGTTGGGGAAAAAATTAGGCATTCCGTGCGAAATGTAGATACGAGATAATCATTTTAATAAATTTCACTGTGACAAATGACTCGATCCCTCTCTATTTCTCTATCCTTTCTCCTACACATTCGTCCTTTGCCCTATGTCCTTTCCAAGCTGTAGGCGTGAATTAGTAATAAGTGATGCTAGGCTATGCCTTGACTAATTGATGAGAGAAGCCACTCGGTTACTTACTCTGTGGGCGGACCACATTTTTTCGCTTGTCTTCCTGGTAGTATTAGAGTGTTTCAGGATAGAAATGAGGAGAAAGTGATACACAACTCAAGAGTTTACCACGAAGGTCAGTAACTTAGTTATTAAAACATGTGAAAAGTTTACTTATCTAAGGATAGTACTTTCCGAGTTCGACGTAATTATAAGGTCTCAAATGGCGCAGGGCGACTTTTATATCATTACCAATTTTTACCCAATCCTCGAGCGAAATACCATATACGATTTCTGGATCGATATAGCCATATACATATACCCCTTGAAAATAACGGGCCCACAGTGATGGCTATATCTTCCTATAATCCTGATCCGATTCTCAAGCGGAGTACCTTAAACGATTTATTGATCGATTCGCCACCATTCTGCATTTAATTCCTGACACAAAATATTTTCTCAATTTTTTGTCCATTTTTCGCGATGGTACCCCTTGAAAATGGGGTTTTCCTCTATAGGGCCCACAGTGATGGCTATATCTTCCCCAATTCTCATCCGATTCTCAAGCGGAGTACCTTAAACGATTTCTGGATCGATTCGCCACCATTCTGCATCAAAATCCTGAGACAAAATATTTTTTCGATTTTTTGTCCATTTTTCGTGATGGTACCCCTTGAAAATGGGGTTTTCCCCTATAGGGCCCACAGTGATGGCTATATCTTCCCCAATTCTTATCCGATTCTCAAGCGGACTACCTTAAACGATTTCTGGATCGATTCGCCACCATTCTGCATCAAAATCCTGAGACAAAATATTTTTTCGATTTTTTGTCCATTTTTCGCGATGGTACCCCTTGAAAATGGGGTTTTCCTCTATAGGGCCCACAGTGATGGCTATATCTTTCCCAATTCTCATCCGATTCTCAAGCGGAGTGCCTTAAACGATTTCTGGATCGATTCGCCACCATTCTGCATTTAATTCCTGACACAAAATATTTTCTCAATTTTTTGTCCATTTTTCGCGATGGTACCCCTTGAAAATGGGGTTTTCCTCTATAGGGCCCACAGTGATGGCTATATCTTTCCCAATTCTCATCCGATTCTCAAGCGGAGTGCCTTAAACGATTTCTGGATCGATTCGCCACCATTCTGCATTTAATTCCTGACACAAAATATTTTTTCGATTTTTTGTCCATTTGGTACCCCTTGAAAATGGGGTTTTCCCTTATAGGGCCCACAGTGATGGCTATATTTTCCCCAATCCTGATCCGATTCTCAAGCGGAGTACCTGAAACGATTTCTGGATCGATTCGCCACCATTCTGCATCAAAATCCTGAGACAAAATATTTTTTCGATTTTATGTCTATTTTTCGTGATGGATCGCCTGAAAATGGTGTTTCCACTAATAGTGTTTGAGGTTTCCCTAGATCTTTCTCCGCACTCAACATGAGTACTCCCGCTTATAGAGAAGCCAACCAGGCATTTCTGAGCTTCATAATCGTCTTATAATTCCCTGCCCTCAGCCTTCCAGGCTGGCTTTGGGTTCTCTGCACTTATTTTCGCGCAGAAAACACATTTCACTTACCAATAATGACTTGCGTGGGAGCAGCTGTTAAGAGGAAATACCGGATGTGTCGAGTGTTTTTAATTTTCGCATGAGCAGTTCCATCCTCCCTTCACAGCTCCCCGATTGTTTGCTAGGCGCATTATGCAAATTATAAAACTACAAAAGAAAACTTTCAGTTGTTTTCGGTATTTTTTGTAGCGCCACAGCTGTGTGCCAATTTCTGTTCAACGGGCTCTGGAGCTAAATCGGGAAAAATAGAAAGGGAGGCGCATTGTTACGTACGACCAGCTTTTCTTTATTTGATATACATATAATGTTTTTATAATCGAAGACTTAGGGGCTAATACAATTCGATTCGTATAAATGGTGCAGCAGGGGCGTAGAAAAGTCTACCACAGCTATGCGTAGGTCTACAGCTAAGCTACATAATAAATATGCCATAATCATAGTTATGAATATATATGCTATATAATGTGGATGTTCATATGTGGCCGATACTTAAAACAGTATTCGCTAATCGCTAGTCGAAGATTTGGCTCGATTGGGGTGTGGTTCGCTCGCTTGGGTGTGATGAGGAGGGTGTAACAAAAAACAAACTGGCGACTCGGCCCACAATATATATATTTAGATATAGGATATAGCTAAACTCTAACAAATTCATAGCACAAAACAAAATAGCATAAATAATAATTTGTGACTCGTTTGACAATTCAAATTCAAATCCAAATCGAACTCGTAAATTGAAATTCATTCTTAACTAAGTAATTCGATTGTTTTGTGTAATTTGGTTTCTTTGAGTGTTCCTTGTGTGTGTTGTGTTGTTGGTGGTGTACTTTGTGTATTTACATAAATGAACTACAAACCTAGAAAAATGAGTGAGATATAAATATCAACAAATCATACATTTTGGCATGTATCTATGTAATGTAGGTATGCATGTGTTTGAATGTGGAAACCCATTAGGTCAGCTCATCTCGCAATGAGCCGATTATCCAAGAGTCCCCATTCCCATCCCGGCTCCCAGCTCAGGCCAGCGATGTGGGCGACATTGTGGCACGTGTCGTTCTGGTCGGCGATTTGGTGGGCGTGGCGGCTCCACTGCTGCTGCCACTTCCTCCGCCGCCTCCGCTGTTGCCATGCAGCCGGAACAGTTCTCCCACCGTAATGGCCACCTGGACAGCACCTTTTCCCTCGAGCACGTCGGCCGCACAGCAAATTAGATTCTAAAAAACAAGATTTACAAAATAAATGTAATTTTCATTTGAGATAAAAGGACGAGGACATTTGAGATTGTTACAGGACGAACCAAGCCCTTTTTAAAAAATGATGGATTAATTTTTTTAAATAATATAATTTTAAAAGAAAATATACATAGATCTTGTAAAATAAATTATTTTTCAACTCCCAGAAGTCCGCCTTTGAGAGACATGGTATTATGTCCCTGCTAAAGGGCATTTCCCTCCACTACCTGGTTGGTATCTTTGCTACAACCCAACACTGTGGCTCTAAAACTGTAGTACCATTTCTTTTACTTTTTCCATATATTTGCTCTTTAATTTCACTTTTTAATATATTTAGCAATTGTTTGACATTTTGTGCTTACTTTTAAATGCAACAGGGGCTTGTATTTCATTTTCATTTGGTTTTGGAAGTAAATGCATATTCCTGACAAAAAGTTGTAGATTTCGATTTCGATTTCGTATGTGTATAGACTCGTATGATGTTAAATATTTGTAGATTATAAAAATTAATGACTGATTACATTTCGTGTAGCTGGCATTAGCTGGAAAGCTGGATCCTGGCCACAATAATTTTGTTAGACAAAATAGATACTTCTGGTTCTAGACTCTAGATAAATATATGTGTTGATCTTTCACTTTTGTGTTTGAGATTGTGCTTCTTGGAGAAATTTGATTAGCTTTCCTTTCGTGTTTCATTAAGTACAATTTTAGGCTTAGGCTTAGAATAAATTAGCTTTTAGTTAGGAATGTGGTTAGCACAAAACGTCTATAAGATTAGCTGCAAATCAGAGTAAGGGGAAACATTGCTTTCGAGAAGGGTTAAGACTGCAGTAGATCCTCGTGGATGCAGATACATTATAGCTATAGATTTTAGGCAATCTCCAGTCAAAGGCACTGTTTTCTGGTTCTTCTCCTTCGGTTTGTGATTTGTGTTCTTGGGTTGAGAGTTTTGATGGCGAGTGTGCGTAGAAGTCGTTAAAAAGTGTGTGGTATGTTGGTCAGTGTTTAATATTTAACAAATGTCAGCTACTCTGCTTTGACACATCGATTTGTACATCTGGAGTACATTCTAAGGGGAAAGGTCTATTACTTTGACACATCTGTGATGATGGTACTTCTTCTGGATTTTAGTTTCCGATTCTGTTGATTTTCTGCCAAGTCCTACAACTATTTCGAGTGTCCCTGCTTCAAGTAAACCATACAACTCCTCCCACCAAACTGTAACAATTCTCTGTCCTGCCACTCTATCGGTTCTTAAGCGTACGTATAGATCTTAAATATAATATTTAGTTTTCGTGATGTCTTTTTGCCGAAATTTCGTTGTAACTTAGGTCTTAATTGTTAGAGAAATAAAATATTTGGGTAGTTTTCCTTTCGAATTCAGTTCAGTTCTTAATCCAATTTAGAGTTCAATCGCTTGTACATGAACTAGGAATATGTGGTTAAATGGGTTTTCTGCGAATACTTCAGCAAGGGTATGCACAATTCGTTAAATAAATACTAAGCTAAATAGATAGTAGTGTGATGAATAAATTAATCTTCGAACTGGTATTGTCGTTAAAGTAGAAAATAAAACTCAAAGGAACTAGAAAGTGTAAAACTAAACATGTCTTCAAAGGAACTTTCTTCTTAAAAAGAGTCTTCAGTTCAGAATAGTAGAGTGTGCATACCCTCCCGCAAATACTAGTTGCCTCAAAGTCTTTGGGTTGTCTCTCGATTAAATGCCTCAAAAGTTTCCTGTTTGTGGGTCTCTTAGATATAGATCGGGTTATATATAGACTCTCTATGGAGTAAAGTTTATAAATACGCGGCTTAAACCTAGAAGCGGTAAACAAAAGCAGCCTCAAGAACTCACTACACGGAGCGAGCTACTTTAACTATCCCTACTGGCAAATGAAGGCAAAGATTATGGAGCTATGGGGACTACTGGGACTAGCCGGGCAGCGGGAAGAAGACGAGCCAGAGAAAGGTGGCTATGAAGACGCACGACAGGATGACGGTCAGGGTGTGCGAGTCGTGCTTCAACAAGGTGGCTCCCGCCTCCAGGGTCTTGGTCTTGATCTTCTGCTCCAGCTGCTTCTCCTTCTCCTTGGGCAGGTAGATGCTGAAGACCTCCAGCTTCCGCTGCTGCTCGAAGAACTCGATCCGCTTGCTGATGGCCTCCTTGGCGCTGGCACCAGCGCTGGCCTTCTCCTTGGGGCTCTCGCTCTTCTCCAGCTGCTGCTCCTTCTCATCGATTACGTGGTAGTGGCCCGCCGGTCCAGCGGCGGCCACGTCGTGCTCGTTCTCCACAATCGTGTGCAGCGTTCGGTTGTTGTTGTTGCCGTGGAAGCTGTGCTGCCCATGGGCACTTAGCAGGTTCTGCTTGATCTTCTCGTAGGTCTTCTGTTTGGCCCGCAGCAGCATCTGACCCACTGTCGCCTTCTGCCCTCTGCCCAGGGACTCCTCACCGCAGTCCTCAACCCCTACATCATCGCCGCCACCGTTCTCGTACAGGACATTCTCTATCTGGAGCATCTGTTCTTGCTGTTGGCTGCAGGTTGTTGGCTCGCTGAAGTGCTCGTGCTGCTGATGTTGCGAATCTGGATTGTGCAGATGATGTAGTTGCTGGTGATGCGGATTGGCATCCAGGGCAATCAGAGCGGACACAGTTCGCAGTAGGGCCATGGCATTGGGCACTCGCTCGTCCGCATCAGAGTCATTATTGTTGCTGCTGGCGTGGCTGGAGTGCTGCACGCTGCTGTTGCCGGCATCTGTGACATACACATCAGCATCATAGTCATCGTCAGCACGTGGTTGTGGCTGCGGATCTGGTTGTGGCACAACATCTTCGCAGGAGCAAATCAACTCCTGCAACCAACACCAATAACAGATGCATCAGTTTCTTTTGTATTTGTGGGTATATTTGGGAGTGTTTTTGTGTGTGTGTGGTGTGGGGGTGTGTATTTGAGTGTGTGGTTCTTAGGACTAAGCTACTATGGTCTGGGACGAGAAACTAAGACACCTTACACCCTAAATCTAGATTCAAGATGGGGAATACAAACAGAAGCTGGTGATGCAATGCCTTGGAAGTTATCATCCTCCAAAGGCATTGCATCTAAGGATCTTAGGATGAGATAGACTCTCTAAAGTACGCACCTCATCCACGCCTATGCGCCGGCAGGCCTCCAGAAAGTTGTCCACATTGCGGCGACACCTGGCCATGGTCAGCTTGTTCTGAAACATCGTCCATTATTTAAAGTCTATAAGAGTAGATAACCAAACCTACCACACCCGGAGATGGCACATGGATACTAGCCACTGAGCGCGGACGCACGTAGTTGGCCAAGTGGCAGAGGATGACGCCGTCGGTCAGGGCCGAGGCAATGTCCACGGGCAGGGTCATCTTCAAGCGGGTTTCGATTATCTGCAAGAAGACCTTACATCAGAATCCCCATCAAGAAATCAAGGTAGTGAGCCACCACTTACACTCCTCAGCTGCGACATCAGCTCCGTCTCCTCCCGCTGGCGGTCGAACTCCCGGCGCATGGTGAAGCTCAGCTTCTCCGCGGGAATGTCGTGGTTCCAGGTCACCGACCGGTGCGCCTTCACCGAGGCCAGCTTCGTGGTGGAGCTGACCGGGGACTTGATGGTGGTGCTGGTGGCGGGGCTGCCGTTGGACGTATTGAACTTGTTGGCGCCGTTCTTCAGGGGACTCTGGGGCTTCACGTAGCCCAGGCAATCCGAGGGAACGGCCGAGGGAATGCCAGCTGTGGATGGGTGCTTTATTTCCGTGTTGCGCGAAGGAATCACCTTCTGGATGGGTTTCTTTGGTATGACAACATCATCGACTCCATTTCCGTTTGCGTTTCCGTTCCCGTTTCCGTTGCCGTTGTGGCCGTTCTGGTTCAGACTCGACTGTTTCATGATGGACTTTGGCAGTGTGCTGGAGGCGGCGGAGCCATTGGAGGGGCTCTGCGAGGGGAGCGGCGGCGGCGGCGAGAGGTCCTCGTCGTCGTTGGGGCTGTGGTTGGCATTCGGGTGCTTCTGCTTGTAGACGCTGACCTCCTGGTTGCGCTGCTGCTTGAGGGCTTCCTTGTATTCCCTGGAAAGGATTCAGGATTAGGAATCTTGAAATACGAATCTAACTAATGCCCTTACTTGTAGGTCTGGATCTGGGGGAAACCCTTGCCGGACTTGCCATTGCTGGCGTGGACCGTTCGCTCCTGGTGGTCCAGCATGATGTCCTCGTCCTGGTCCGGCGAGGAGCCGTTGCTGGAGCTCGAGTGCGCGTAGCTGAGCTTGCAGGGCGACTCCGCGGGACTCAGGGTGAGGCTCTCGTCCACTATGGTGCTGGTGCTGGAGGTCAGTGAGGCGTCCATCATGTCCGCGTGGGAGTGCACGGCACTCGGCAGCGTCCGGGGCAGAGTGGCTGCCGCCGAGCTGGAGACGCAGTGCAGCGGCGAGTCGGTTTTGGACTTGGCGGGGGCGTCGTGCGACCAGCGCTTGTCCAGGCCATCGCTGGTGCTGTAGCCCGAGTCCACCTGGTGCCTGCGATGGTTGCCGCCAGTGGTGCTCGCCTCGAGCACGTTTCCGCTGGAGTTGTGACGCGGAGCCCGTCGCAGGGTGGTGTAGCCATCGTAGTTGCCGCCCGAGCGAGAGCCCTTCTCGTCCTTGGTAGCCTGCGTCTCCAGAAACTTGAACACGTGGACCAGGCCGCGCATGCAGAGCTGTGGGAGATCGGACTTATTAATCTTCCAGAGAAGAGGGATCGGAATGGGAAACTCACACTAGCCGGCGGCGAAGTCAGGGGATTGTTCTCCAGCTGCAGCTCCACGAGAGTGCCCATATGGCGGATCTCCAGCGGCAGGCTGGCTATCCGGTTGTTGCTCACGTCCAGGGAGACCAGGCTCAGGCAGGTCAGCTCCCGGGGCAGATACATCAAGTGGTTGCTGCGCAGCGACAGGGAGCGCAGGGACCTGAGCTCACCGAGGCGGGCCGGCAGGTTGGCCAGCTGGTTGTAGGAGGCGTCCAGATCGGTTAGGGTCTGGTCCAGCCGGCCCAGCTCGTCCGGCAGGGAGGTCAGCCGGTTGTTGGCCACCAGCAGCACCTGCAGGGGCAGGAAGCATATCTCCCGCGGCAGCGAGGACAGTTGGTTGCTGCGCAGGTCCAAGTACGTCAGGGACGAGAGCTGCTTCACCGACTCCGGGATGCTTCTGATGGTGTTGTGGTAGAGGAGCAGCGTCTCCAGGAAGGCGAACGTCGTCACCTCTTCGGGCAGCTCGCAGAATCGGTTCCGGGAGAGGTCTGTGGAGGAAGAGGAGGAAGTCTGGATTATAAAGTCTGTTGAGGATGTGCCATTAGCCATGCACTCTTAGTCCCCCAGCCCTCGTCAAGCTGCTGACTCCTCTGCCGGCAGTTCACCCACTCCAAGCTCCAGGAAGGCGTCCAGACTGGGTAGTTACCCTGGAGATAGGTACTCCTTTTTAAAAGTATTTCAGGCCCATGGCAAGACTTCATCGCCCACGAAACCTATTACTTCAAAAGTGGAATAATTAATGCTGCCCTACTTCGGACATCCCTTTCCCGGGAATTCCGAAGCCCGGCCAGTGCGTGGAGTGAGCAATTAATTTAGTAAATGAATTTGCATGCGAAACGAGCACAAACAGTACCAGTACTGTGGGGGTGCGGTCGCACAGCGGGATAATAATAATGAACCAACCAGAACCAGAACCAGAAACAGACCCAAAACCAGACCAAGAGGTGGAGCGATGGAGGGCTGGGAGACCCCGAAGCAGAGACAGGAAGAGGTAGCCCAGCAGAGAAGACAGTGGAGCGTAATCGACGTGAAATTGTGCGTCAAGTTTTGGGGAAAAACGCGAGATTCGCTCGCGAGATTCCAGAGATTGGGCCACGCCATGACTTCAGCGGGAAACGAGATCCAGTTCCATGGGGGAATGCGAGTGGGAGTACGAACTTTGGACCTCGACCGAGCTACACTTTTGAAAACTACGTCAAGTGTGACATCCCGAACAAATTCCGAGTTCCCACAAGCCAGAGAGACCCAGAGAGAGCTCTAGAAATGGCCATCCGTTCCCTGAAGCGGATAGTCCCGCCCAACGCCATGGAGGGCCTTTTCCTGGTGACCCTAGTGGCGGGGATGACCTTGGTCCTGGCGGTCCTGCTCAACGTGATGATGCCGCAAATGGTGCGCCAGGGATCCCCGGATGTGACCTTCTACACGCTGCTGGGATGGTTCCTCTACACGAACATCATCTCCAACATGGTCATGTGCATCCTGGTGGACCCGCGGGCCGACCCCAAGCGCTTGCTCCTGGAACTGGAGCTGGGCAAGGGCGGCAAGGACTGGCACGAGTGCACCGAGTGCCAGATGTGGGTGCCGCCGCGCTCCCGCCACTGCCGGATCTGCGCGGTGTGCGTCCTCAAGCGCGACCATCACTGCATCCTTACCGGCTGCTGCGTGGGGCACCACAACTACCGCTACTTCTTCTACTTCGTCCTCTACATGTTCCTGGCCTCCGCCATCTCGTTTGTGGTGGGCATGGACTTTGTCTTCATCTACCGGGCAGGCTACTTCCAGTTCTTCCCCATCTACGTGGCCCTCTTCATGATCGTCACCATCATGTCGCTGGTCTTCATGGTCATGTCCGCCTTCATCCTCTACAAGCAGTGGCCGGCCATCAGGTATGGGGCCTCCAGCCTGGAGGCGGACGCACTCAGCTTCCAGTACAACCTGGGTGTGCTGTCGAACCTCCGGATGTTCCTGGGCAAGTGGATGCTCCTCACCTGGATCTCGCCGTTTATCCCCAGCCCGCTGCCACACGACGGCATCCACTGGCAGCCGGCAAGTAGCGGGGGAGGCGAGTCTACCGACCAGGAACCTGTCTTTGTGAAGTAGGCACTTGGCAAGACCCACTCTTCCAGTCCACTACACACCCAACTGTGCCAAAGCCAATAAAGTTCAAGCAGCGAGAAGCGAGTTACCTGAGCACTTGGGCCAACAGTGCGTATGAAATCGGGCATCTTAATGGTTTCATCGTTAAAATTTACGAACCACAGACTGGGTCCCAGCTTCTGGCGCATTTACGCAACCGGGCCAAGAGGCTTTAAAACCAGAAACGCCAGTAAAACTGGCCAGACTGACTGGCTGACTGACAGACTGGCTTGGCAGAATGACAAAGCGACTCCAGACTGTCGGCAGCTTGGTAGCCTTGGTGATTTACGCACTGGGAGCAGACTGGGAGATGGCTGCCAGACAAAGGCGGTGAATGAATGGGAGCTTGACATCGGCTCTCAGCTCCTAGACATTAACCTGCCACTTGGAGGGCTGCTTCAGCTACTGCTACTGTTGCTTACTGCATGAGCTCACAATGATGCAACTCACAAAGGAGGAACTACACTCGACGGAAACAGAGGCACAAAGAAGGCAACCTTCCATAATACAGAGGAGGCTTTGGATTAGTTTCTCTTTTAAATCTTTAATTGCAGTGCTCGACATCCGACGTCCTGGCAAGTTGAATAAACCCTTGCCCGGCCAGTGAGCCCGATTAGAGCTCCATAGAACTCTGTTACGGATACGGAAATTGGATTTTCCCCAAGCGGCGGAGGCATCAATATGGGACAAGCACCGACTTTGTACTTTGAACCTGCCCGCCGATGGACGGATATTTTCATCTTTCTGACACCTGCTCGGTTTCGGCTCTCCGCTGGCATCACTCCAAGAGTTTCCACTCTAGTTACCCCCGATTCTCCTCCACTTCCCCGCCTCTGGTTGGCTCTCGGCCAACTTCATCGCAATGCGACAGCCGCAAATGTTTTCTTTATGCCTCGCAGAACAAATCAAACAACTCGACGCGACGAAACAGCCAAAAAACGACCCCAAAACTTTGCATTTGTTTGCCCACCTGAGGCCTCGCATAATCCATAAATATTGCAGAAATTGTCCTCCAACCACGCCGGCAATTATCGCAAAAGGGTGCGGCTCGGGACTCGAAAAAGTGGAGGAACATGGCTCTGGGCAACGCCCAAAGTCAACTCTGGAGGCAGACAAAGGCGACACACGCATGGCTATGGCTATGGCCATGGCGGTGGGGCAGGAGGGAGGATGATGTAAGTGGAGCATACAGACTTGGGGTATGACTCCTTGGAGTCGGGGTATGACTCCTCACCCATGATATTTGGATTTTGAGTTTTGGATTCAAATGGGGGAAGATGATTGCAAAATGGGGGACAATTTTGAAGCCATAAATGTATAAAAGAATGGATTTATTATTTCTCTTAAAGGCATACGATTATTTTCCATTTTTTATAAGAAATTGTTGTCAGTTCCGATAAGACTGATGACAGGGTTGATATAAAAATCAATTTCAAGACAAGAGACTCCAGAGAGCTCTACCATAAACATACAAAGTATTATAAAGAATCCTATTCCCCATCCAGAAATCTTTATAATCCGACACACCCTCGCATACCCTGGAGGTAAATGGCTTCCGCCAAAGGACCCATATGGCAGACATTGGTTGGCATTTTTGAAGGGCGAGTGGCGAGCCCGGAAGCATCCAGAAATTAAATGATGGCGCTCCGAAAAAAGTTGGCAAATGGAGCTCTTCCCAGTCTAGCCATGTGGGCGACGGTGGGGAGAGCACGTGTCGTCTCTATTTGGCTTCGAGTCTTTTATTTTTTTTTGCTTTTGGGACACGCCGAATATGAGTAACGACGCGGATGCCACTTCATGTCCGTTCATTAATGCCGGCTGGGCTGGTTGGGCCATCGAGGGGCCACTGATGGATTTATTGAAATTAATTTGATTGCCAAACTGGTAGGCCTGACTGGAAGTAGGGTGAGGAAATTGAAAACCATTAGCGAGTGGGGTTTTGTTTGGCAAGCCACTTGAGATCACTTCGTTATATAAGTGGGCCAATGTCCCAAACTATGTGCGCATTTATTGGAAACTAATCAAAATAAATAATTCTTCACCATCAGTTGATTACTCTCCGATACTGAAAGCTGGAAGCAATCAAGCACTAGCTCCCCACACAGGCCACGCTATCAGTCTGCTTTTAATTTCAAATACAAACACATACTACAGTACAGTGCTCTCTCGCTTTGTTTACTCGGGACTGGACCGCTGCATTTCGCCTACAAATTCTGCTCCTCCGCTCATTTAATCACAAAACAAACACCCAGTTCTTTGTTGGCCCCAGAAGTATAAACATTTGGGAAAATAAATATTTGAAAATATTTGGAAGCCAGCAAATATTGATTGCCTTGCCTTGCCTTTCCTTGTGTTTTTGTTTTTGTTGGGCTTGATGAGTGTTTTTCCTCCGAAATTCAAAGTGTAACAGCTGTGATTTTCTGGTTACATAAATTTTCAAGCCAAAATGCAAATAAAGGAAACAGTGGGCTCTCAGAAGAAGGGCACTGTGTGGTGGGTCTTGTAGTAAGATATTTAAATAATTATTGTAAATATTACTTCAAAGTAAGAGTTCAAATACTTGCAAATACTTAAAATATTTATTTTGTTAAAGAAAATAATTACATATAAGGTGGGGTTTTCAAAGCACGGAGGTGTATATTTCTGTCTTAATATTTAATGTTAAATTTCCAGCTTGCAGTTGTTACTTCAAAGTGAGAGTTCAAAACTTGCAAATATTAAAAAAATGTTCTAAGAAGAATTATAAGATAGAAAAAAAGTAAGAAAAAAGTAAAGTACTAAAAGTTACTAACAGGAGTTTGAAACTCGAAAATATTTGAAATATTTTATTATTTTTATTTTTAAAAATAGTTACAAGCTAGAGTTTACGACCCGAGGAGGTATACATATTCCTGTCTTGATATTTGACTTCAAACACTCTTCTTCCTGGCAGTTTCCTTTCCTCAGACTTTACTGTATTATTTATGAGAATTGTTTGTAACCCGACCCCAGTTCTCCGTTTCTCCTGTTTCTTTCTAAGAGCGCGTGCTGTACTTGGTAATTAAGCAACTAGAGCCAGAACAACAATGTGAGCCAAAAGAACTAATCAGCCGCCTGTTAAATAATGCTTACAAATATAAATTAATGGAAGTGACTCAATGCATAATTCGTCTCTATGTGTGTCAAGTTTGCAGTGCCCCCGATACTCCCAAGATATGAGGTACAGGCTTTGGTGTGTGTTTGCATTCATAAGTCGTTCAACTGCAGATAAGCAACTGCAGTTTGTTGATGAAATAATTTGTTATTTATAGCCCGCAATGGGCACAAAGAGATTGCGTTTAGAAATATTATAGAGAGAAAATTATACTACAAGTCTTGAAGATATGGCAACTTTTGGATGAAGATGACTCTTCCCTACCAATCAATATATTCGTATCCATCACTTCCTTCTGGGAAGCTCTCTATCACGATCCCATCTCGAACCCCCTCCAGTTTGTATCTCTTCCCTGCATTGTATCTGAATTGCGCATGCAAGCCACGAACCGTGCCCGTGCAGTTTGAAATGCACTGGAGATAAGCGACGTGCTGCGGCGCTCGCATTTCCTCTTTTGTCCGCTGCAGACGGCAGTATAATAGTAGTAATAAAACTACAAAAAAACAGACTGCTTTGTGCCCCATCATATCTACAATGCCAACAGCCAGATACACACGACAAAGGCATCTATCCCCAAGATTCATTGTCGGTTCTGCGACGTCCCCAAAATATAAAAGACATTTCAATTAGCATTCTCCGAATTGTGATAAACAGTGTACTCTCTTGCATCTTTGAGATACTCTATCTTTGGCCTTTTAAAAGCCAGGTGACCACTGCTGCCTTGCGGTCTGCGCAGCTGCTGTTGCTGTGGCGCTGCTACCTTCTTGCAACTTCTGTCTTCAGACTGAGGCAGCTGCACTCTACCCGGTTTCTTTCCTCTTCTCCAAGTTGCAATTATTTTAAACAATTTCCTGCCACAGTCACTCGATCGACTCTTTCCTTTGCGGGCCTTGTCTAGATTTCTGTTTATGGCACTGTTTGATTTACGTGGCACGCGTGTTAATTAAGCGCCTCCGTGGAATGCAATTCCCAGAATGCCAGCCAGCCAGCCAGGGTGGTGGTGTGGGTGGTGATTTCGGGAAATGCTGACAGGCGCCCGCCCTTTGGGGGTTGCAGAACATGCGTGCAAATAAAGAAAAAGAAAAATGGTCTTTTCTTTCTTTTCAGACTTCATTGATTTCTCTGGAAACCTGAGAAACCCTTGCAACTTGTGGTGGCAGCCATTAAGGCCAAGAGCTGTTGCCACCTCTTGAGGCTGACGGCGCAGTCCTAATGGGGGTGGCTTTATTGTTCTCCAAGAGGTTCTTGGTTCTTGGCTCTGGATGTATTTACAAATATTTTCCCCAATGGATTAACCCTTAAAGGGGAGGTCCATCATACCCTACACCACACCCCACTCTCTAGTTCTTTCGCACCAAATCCAGCACTTTAATTGGTAATTAGTCACGCCTTCACGGCTTATGACTCAATTGCCAAACCGAAAAAGAACCGGAAGCCCTTGGAGTCTCCATATGGGGAAGGGTCGGGAATGGTTCTCCTATTTCGGGTTGATGGCCCGTGACCACCAGTCACGTACCGAAGGGAAGTCATTCAAAACAGCCACCTAGCTAGTAGGGATCCCTGCCTCCCGAATTAGTTTCCAATTTATGACACAAAGTATTCCTACTTCCCTCCCTGCAATTATTCTTTGTGGTCCAAAAATAAATAATGCCCGGCACTGACTTCCAATCCAGATATATATATATGTACATATATGTGTGTGTATACGGGGAAAACCCAAAACACAAGTGAAAATCGATGAGAGACATGTCCCGTGCTGAGAACAGATGTTCGAGGGTAGCAGCAGCTGTGGCAGGGGGCGGGGCAGCCGGTGTGGGTGGCGGGCAGGGTGCTGCAGGGTGGGTTTTCCCACTGCCCGCTTTCCCACTTTCCCAGGCGGGTGCATATTTCGGCCCTAACAAAAACGAAAGTTGGTTGAACTTCGCCGAAATTTTCCACGCCGGCTGCAGGAAGAAGGACCAAGGATACGAATAGTGCCGGAGAGCGAAAACGGCGGCAATTATTGTCCTTGAGAGAAGCGAGGAGAGAGCGCGAGAGAGAGGAACTGGGAGGTGGCAGGCACCCTCTGCGGCTGCTGCAGATTATTGATTTTCGCGGGCCAGCAGGAAAATTCGCTAATGCAGCTGGGATATGCAGAGAGATAAGGAAAACCGGTGGAAAACGCACTCGAAACACACCTTCAACGCTCACTCCAGAGGGCCGCACCCAAAACTCCGAGATAAGGAAATTCCATCATGTTGTGGTGTCTACCCATGGGCCGTGGCTAGGAAGGAGGTCCCACTATGCTAGACAATGGCCTGGCTATCTTTTGGAGATAACATGGCCAGATTGTGTTACCAGTTCTTGGAACTATTGGGTAGAACTCTAACCCTTAAAGACCTCAAGGACCCACCCTTAGAACTAGAATTAAAATTCGCATCGCGCACCTGCTATTACGGTGTCCGTGAGCACGTACTTCGTGCCCGCTTTGGGAAAGTCCTTCAGCTTGCGATTGGTCAGGATCAGCTCGCCGCTGAAGTGCGCCTCCTCCAGGATTCGCTCCAGCGACCGCGTCAGCTGCGAGTGGCTCAGCAGGGCCGAGGAGGAGGAGGCGGCCGAGGCATGGCCGGCTCCGGTGCTAGAGTTTCCTGATCCGGACCCTGATCCTGATCCAGGATACGATGCTGAGCTGCTGCTACTGACGACCGCACTGCCACCGCCGACGGCGACGCTGTGGAGGCGCTGGTAGACCGTGGCTGCCATTTCCCGAGCGAGTGGGCGTGGTGACACTCGCACACACACACAGAGACACTGCCTGGCACTCACACACCGACAAGAAGGCGGACAGACGCTCGCAAGAAGTGCCGAAAAATAACAAACTGGCCACTGGAATCACTCTACTTGAACGCACGCATCTCGAGGCTTTTCCGTTTAGTTTTCGCTCATTGATAATTTTTCCCGGAATTGGATTTTCTTTTGCGGCTTCCTGCTTCGCCTCCCACACACACAAGCGCACGCACACAGTCACAGACGTTGAAGCGGCGCGCTATCGAAGTCAACCGTCGGTCTCGGGAATCGAAAAAAAACGAAAATACAAACGAGAAGACAGCTGGGGCCCGCCATTAGTGTTACCAGCGGTCATGTTTGTCCATAATGGTTGGGAAAGTATGGCCACTCTGAGAAGGCTGCCAACTTGTCTGCCATAGCAAGATAAACGGTGCTATTAAGGCTAGTTTTTATCAATATCATAACGATTTAATCATTAAAAATAGTGCAGAGCATGCAAATTAAGAATTTGAGAGGTATTTTGTAAAAAATGTGGAAGAATCAAAAGTTTTGGTGAATTGAGGTTTCCCTTCTTCAAGTCGAGTATATAAGTGTTTTTATTTTACATTCTTTCAATATTAATGAGTAATAAGTAATTAATTCACATTTGTAATATATATTTCAAATTATATTTTAAAAAGTCGTTACAGACTGACCACCTAGAAAAGCCAACAGGTAAGAACCCGATAACAACAGCTGGGCACACTAATCAACAACAACAAAATTCCAACGCAACGCTTGCAAGTTCGTGCAAAAAATAAAATTCTAAAATTAGCTAGAAAGTGTAACAAAAACAAGCGCGTTGTTTTCCAATTCGTTCCGGACTCGTCGGTGCGACTGCACATCGCTTATCCTATCGGTGGGCGTAGAACCGTGGGACCAGTCCACGGCAATTACATCCCCCTCGGGTTCCGTTCTCTTCCTCTTCCTCAGTAACTGTGTCAAATAGACAACAACAAAATAGACCAGCATTCAGTGCGGTGTGAGTGTGGGGCGCTGTGAGCTTTAAATGCACAAATTGATAAGCAATTTAGATCAGTTTATTGTTTTAACAGTGTTGCAAGAAGTGGGTATCTCGATCGCACAGAATCGGAGCAAGCAGAGCCGAAAATATCAAGTCTGAATAGAGCAATCTATATAAATAGCCTACCCTTGAAAGTGCGAGTGTGTGCATAATTTATTCGAGTGATTTGTTCCGCGTTTTTTGAATTTATTAAGCCGCATTCGGGGCAACAACAAAGCGGTTTTTTGTTTATTTTTCGAGCTCAGCCATCGAAGAGAAAAGTCTCCCAATCAGCTGTTCGGAGCGGCCGCCAAGAGCGTGCGCGCCAAAACAAAAAGAGGAAAACAATACAGGCACAGTGGTCTGAAAGCGCCCCAAAAGTCTACAAAAAACACATTTTAAAGAAAAGTTTCATCTCTTTATAAGGTAAGTGCTCAGCATCCACTTTATTTTCAACTAACCACATTTGCATAATATTTTAAATATTATTACATTTCCAAGTTTTTTTAAAATCGTTTATATTTAATACGCGTGTGTCCAAAACTAGTGAAAATTTATAAAAAAAAAAATAGAATACAAATATTAGTGAAAAATGAGTGAAGAAACTGGAACTATTGATGGAGCTATGGCTCCTCCTGCCCTGCCAGCCGGGACTGAACCGGAGCCGGCGCCTGCGCCTAGTGCCTCAAACTTGCCGGTCCCCACTCGGTCCAACATCCCCACGCCCGCATCCTCGGTGACTGGCATCCCAGTGGCCAGCAAACTGAAGGCTCCGTCCAGTTTCGGGTCGACAGGATCGGTCTCGAAAATAGGACGGGCCTGCTGCAATCACACAACTCCCAAGGCCGGACCCCCACCCAGAGGTGAGTTTATTTTTTAATTTTTCAAGGTCACTGTAAGTTTTGTATAACTAGGTTGGTTGTTTTGAGAGTTGATATTAAAAATACAAAAAGTATTTCAAAAGTTAGTTGGCTATCTGTCTTAGAAATATTTGTTTCTCACTTGCTCGTCAAGAGGGTTTGCGTCTTAATTCCTTCTATTTGATTAATAATTATAGATATTGATTATGTCTTCCTTAAGAATCTTTCAAACTTTTCAATTCTTAACCTGCTGCACCTAACCTGATGACTAAGAATTATTTTTAAAGGCATCTAGAAGACAATTTCAAACTACAAAGGCATTTAAATAAAAACTAGTTCAGAAGGAAACATGGAAAAGAAACAACTTTTTAAGAAGACTATTACATAAACCTTCTTCTCCTTTTAAGTCTGTTTGAAAGCATATTTTTTATGAAAAATAAAATATCGAATCGTATTTGTCAATATATTTCTATTTCCTTCATTATTTTGACTACAATTTCTATGTAAATGTCATGCCTATATGTAAGATCAATACTTGTTTCCTTGCCACTCTTGATTTTTATTCAAAAAATTCTATCAATTCTAGAAAGCCTATAATTCCGGTTAAAACCACTGCAGCTATTCACACAGACACCCACTAAGATTCACACACAATAATCGACTGCAATGATCTAATAAAGGCGATGACACACCCACACACTTGCTGTCCCACCCACTTGAAAGTGAACTCTTTGCACTACATTGACCTTAAAGAACTGAGCAAGTCGAAGCTTCTAGAGACGATGTCACTTCTTCTATATTTACAAGCCATATCTCACTTAGTGGCTCATTTGGGCCGACAAGTGTGTCAACTTGTTTTGTAAACAAATGCTTTGGAAGCATTATTTAATAATTTGGGAAACACCAACGCTTGATCGCCGCCAAGACGAAAATAAACAAAGCAAATTGCCGCCCACTCGCGGCTCTTGATTATAATTGTAGAGCCGAAGCCGGGCCGAAAAGTGTTTTTTGGTTAGGAGAATTATGGCCAATTAGGCAAGAGCTGCTACCATTTAATTGAGCCGCCCATTGTGGCATGTTTGAGGCTCGTAACCGCAGCCGGCGTCGACCCACTGGCCCATATAGCAAGCGATCTGCCATCGATCGACGGGTTTTCTATTTCACCAAGGCACACACACCAGGTCCCCAATTGCAACCGCGAAATAGTAGCCCGCCCCGGGGCAGGAGTTATCCAAAAATAAATACAATAAATCTTTTGAAAAAGTGTGAGAGATTAGACTGAGTCACGGGGTGTAAGTGCGCACACAGTGGGTGAGAAAAAATTATCGACCTTTATAATAGATGATTTCTATAGAAATATATTATTTAGAAGAGATTTGGCAAATTACCAATTAAACAAATCCGTTCCAAGCTCCATCCACTTTCTAAAATCTCTCCCAACACGCCGAAACCGACTCTCAGATCTCCGCCAAGACCTGCCACTCAATGTCACATGGAGGAGAGTTCTCGCCAACCTGGCCACCGGCCGGCAATCTCTCCGGCTTCTAATTCAATTTGTTTTGGCGGATGACACACAAATGTATCTGCCTGCTAGTGTATCTGTGTGGCTGTTTGTGTAGATACTTCGTGCTGCGCACTTTGATGCCTTGTTCCGTTTCTCGGCTCTGATCTGATATGATGGCTGCGGTCGCGCCCGCTGCTCGTGGATGAGCTTATGTCACTTTTATTTGATTTCGATCGGAAACCCAAAAGTAGAGCCCCACTCTCCCACTGGAACGCTGGAAACAGAAAACCCATTTGTCTTCGCATTAAGATACAATCCGAATGGCTGGCAGACTCCTAATGGATGAGCGCTGTCGCGAGCGGGGATTACTCCATTAGATTCTAGATTGAACTGGGAGGTGTTGTTTACATCAGCAGCTCGGCGGGAGAGTCAATATTGGTATAATGATTTAATAATTTTTGTCTTATTTGGCGCAACCACTTCATTGAGTCGTTAAGGCTCGAATACACGATATAATTGGAGACACGTGGTGCATATTCAAGCGGAATCAGTCTCGGGTTTCATACTGTCTGGGTTTGGGGATTTTCTTTAGATTCTCACATGGATTGTTGGCAGTTTATTGTTTTGGCAGCTAGGGGGGAGTTTGGAAGTTTGATCTATACTTGTTAGATCTATCTTAGAACCTATCTATGTATATAGAAATCCAGTTAACTGGGACTTAATATTCAAAAATATCCCATTTATACGACTTTTTCCGACAAAGCCTTTCTCAACTTTAGGGGGTCGTTTTGAAAAAATATTTATTTCTCTAATTTAGTTTATCGATCGCCTTGATATTTCTAGGACCTGTTCAGAACATACATATGTAGTTTACATATGTAAATTTAAAAGTTGTTTTAATAAGGGATCTGTTCTATGACTTTTTTATTTTATAACAAGAAAGGAAAGCTAACTTCGGCGGAGCCGAAGTTGATATACCCTTGCAGCTAAAACAGTATATATATCGCTAAAATCGGATATAGTTGACCGATTCTTATGGGAATATCATATTATAACCAATAAATTACAAGACAAAATCTAAAAAAAAATCCCAAACTTCTATCTTGAAGAACCCCAAAGTTGGTATTTTTACCAAATACCTTTTCCGATCGTTCAGTTATATGGCAGCTATAATATATAGTCGGCCAATCCATATGAAACTTGATAAGTCGTATTATTTTTCCAAAAATAGAATTCATAGAAAATCCCAACTTTCTAGCTCGAAAAACACTGAAGTTATGCCATTTCCGATCAATCAGTTATATGGCAGATATAGGATATAGTCGGCCGATCCTTATGAAATCGTATTATTATTATTGTAGGTCGTATTATTTTGCCAAAAATAGCATTCGTATAAAATCTGAACTTTGTAACTCTAAAAACACCAAAGTTATACCATTTCCGATCAATCAGTTATATGGCAGCTATAGGATATAGTCGGCCGATCCTTATGAAATCGTATTATTATTATTGTAGGTCGTATTATTTTGCCAAAAATAGCATTCGTATAAAATCTGAACTTTGTGACTCTAAAAACACCAAAGTTATACCATTTCCGATCAATCAGTTATATGGCAGCTATAGGATATAGTCGGCCGATCCCGGCCGTTCCGACTTATATACTGCGTGCAAAGGAAAGAAGGGTGTGTGCAAAGTTTCAAGACGATAGCTTTAAAACTGAGAGACTAGTTCGCGTAGAAACAGACAGACAGACGGACAGACGGACATGCTCATATCAACTCAGGAGGTGATCCTGATCCAGAATATACATATATACTTTATAGGGTCGGAGATGTCTCCTTCACTGCGTTGCACACTTTTGACCAAAATTATAATACCCTCTGCAAGGGTATAAAAATCAGTTTAGCTGAAAGCAGTTAACTGGCAATATATTTATAAATATTAATAATTTTTCACTGTTACTTTTAAACCTAAACATATGCTTAGTACATAGCAAGAAATTCAATTGATGGGCCACAAAAAAAATTCTTCAAAATCTGGTTTAAAAAACAGCTTTAACATGGCTTAAAGGGTTATAAAAATTAGTTTATTTTATTTTAATCTACATGTACATGTCCTTAAATATTTTAACCCAATCCGATAAATATTTTTGAAGCTATACTTCAAAAATTAATTTGCATGCTCAAGTCAGAGTACCTCAAAGGGAGCCGGATAACTTTGAATTCGTTTACCTCAAAACAGCGTTTCTAAAGCCCGTGATCTCGATTCCTCAAAAAATGGATAAGCTGATCGGTCTGAAATTTTTACTTCTTCTTTATAAGACTTGATTCGAGAACACTTTCCCAACTTAATCCATTTTCCTGTTCCACAGAAAGAATCTATAAATAATTGCCTCTGATTTGTTGGAATACTTCTCTTCAGCTTCCAGTAGCACACTCTTGGCCAGCAAATGTGCATGAAAGTGCACGAAATGTTTGTTAATTTGTTTTATTACCTGGAAACTTAAAAAAAATACTAATTAGACACGCATCGTTGTGCAAACCAGTCCCAAGTGACTCAGAACGTGTAACAGTTTGTGAAATGTTTAGTTTTCCTGGAGAGTTCAGAGAACCACTAGAAAAAGTACTAAACCCCAGACAAGAATCTAAAATCTGGACAAAGTACTTAATGTTTCAAAAGCCCCAGAGAGCCAGACTGATTGATGGAAAGGCGCCGCCGTCGGCCGATCCATCAATATCCGATCAAAAATAAAGAAAATCCATAGCAAGAGTGGCAAGAGTAGCGGGAGTTGCGCATTTGTTTGCAAAATATATTAAACTACGACGAGTCAGTGCAAAAATAAAAAATAAAAGCACGGTTTTTACGGCTCTTATTTTACGCGTGTAGTCGTTTATTCAATAAAAACACAGAAAGCGAGGCATTGCCACAGTGTCTGCTTGGCGAGGCACTGGCCAACAAAGCTGGGGTTCCGGCAACCATCTGCCTCTCAGTTAGCTCTCCCGCTCCAAAAAAAGTATCTCAAAGTTGGCACTGGCTCCGGTGATCGATTGGCGCTCGCCGTTCGCCGTTCAGTTACTTGTACGAGTTTTCGCGAGACGGACGTGTTGGACGCGTGCCTGCACCTCACATGGCAGCCAATTGAACTTGATCGGCTCTATACTATAGCTTATATAGTGAACACGCTAACGAAATTGACGAAATCCAAAGCCAAATTCAAATCGGAAGCCCAGCAGTCACAGCAGAAAACGCACGAAAGGTGATTCGAGTGCCAGGCTTTTAAAGAAGTGAACCTTTCTCGTGTCCTTCGAGAGTCCCTAAAAGGAAAACATAATTCGGTGCCCTTTTCTCGATTTTCGGACGCTATTGTTTTGATTTTTGGGGACACCGGTTTCTCATATTTGTGACTAGTGGCTAAGTGACAGCCTTTGACCTTGGTGGTGTAGTCTGGTGGCTGTTTATAAAAACATTCATTATTAGCATTTGGTAATCAAATGTATTCTTTTGTTTTTTAGTGATTTTCAATGTGTGGTTTAGTGAATGAATATTTTATTCTAAAGCCAAGCCCGAGTTCTCCTCTTTTTATTGCCTTTGCGGCGATAAGATATTAAATTTTTGTCCCTGGTATCTGTGATTTATATTGTAACATTTTTAGTTTCTTATCTCTGAGTATATTTTAGGGATTGTTTTGGTTTTTTTTTATTTCTTTCTTTTAAAATAAAGGCCAAGATAATTATTGGCAACGGAAAAAGGTCAATAAATAAAGGTGACTAAGTCTGATTAGGAGTTGGCTTTTGCAATTATTTCAAAAATAATGAAATAATAGAGAGAACCTTAGGGATTTCCAATTCTTTAAACTTTGAGGGATTATACATATTTCTCTATAGATTCTATAGACTCTATAGCTTCCACGAACGTGCAATAAAACAATAAAAGTTTTTAATAAAAACTTCAACCTTAACTGGCGATTTCCAGTCGCTAATTGTGGATTTTCCGCTAACATCTGCCTCTTCCTGTTTGGATTCACTTATGCAAGCAAATTTACACACGAAAGATTGTAAATGGGCTAAGCACGTGTCCCAAGACCCAGTCCCCTCCATTCCACTCTCATTGAAATGTCGGCTAAATAGCCGCGATAACCTTAAGGCTACATTCTACATCTATGTATCTATGTATCTACAAAACACTCCCCCCAGCAACAACAAAAGTCTATTTGCCGAAACAGCAATAACAAACTTCAACTGCGGTTAACCGCTAATTAGATATAAAATTTGTTATTGCTGATTTGGATTTCAAAGATACGTAGATACGTAGACACATAGATACGATCTAAAAATACGCATGCTGAATGGTAGGACTTTCACAGCCACAACATTTGCATATTGGCCAAGAGCTTGGCTTTTAGTGCAATTTCATTGAGGTTGTCTCTTGTTTATTTATTTGTGGGGCCCGGCTCGGTGTTGACGTCCTATTGCCAAATCCGATGGCCAACACTCTATGCAAATTTTATCGAAATTTAGTTGTTAGTTTGTCTCCAACTTTCTTTCCGTTTGTGGCTTTCTTTTCTCTGCCACGTTCCGTTCGCATAACGCACATTTCTGTCTCTCAATTGTCTCGAGCATTTTGGCCCAGCCAAGTGTTGTTGTTAACTGGTATTTTATCAGCGGTACACTTTTGTGAATGTTTTTCTTGATAAGAGTCGGTATTTTGGTTCTATTCTCTCCCCACGACATTGCCAACACAAAGTACTGTGGCATGCTGTTGCCAAGTGTTATCTTTGAATTAGAAACGAGAGTGAGATCGACAAGCACTGCTCTGGGAAGTGAAATTCTGCAGAAACATATTGTTTTGAATATATTTTGTTGATTCATGGGCCAAGGCTACTGCTGCTTACACAACTGAAACAAGCTGAAATATGGTGACATTCTATATAGAACCATATACTACGTTATTATACAATCCACCTGTAAACATTTCGTGGGCGGGCTGTTGTAAAGCCTTTTGAAGGCATCACCTTGGGAGACTGCTCTTCCCAGCTGTCGCAGCCACACAATTCACACCAACTTCTGAACAAATTCTATATACTTTTGTGTATCTGCTGTGGATCTGTCGTCATTTCACTCAATTTAGTCGCCTGGTTTGTTTACAGACTCTAATATTGTTCTGTTTTGAGCTTCCCAATGAGCTCAGTCGTGGGTGGTGGAGCCACCGGGGCGTATGAGCAATATCACGTATACGCACCTTTGTACTGGCTAATTTGCATTGTGTTTGCCGTTCATTTGTGGGCATTTAATTGCGACAAGCGCTTTTCTTTGGCTAATTACGCTTCACACGCCTCGAAAATGATTTTTATTTTTTATTTATGAAGTGGCGGCTCCTTTCATTGCCTTCCGGCCGACGGCTTTTACTTTTCTTGCCGACTTGCACGGCAATTTAATTACAGTTTCTTTGACTAAACACAAATCGGCAATGAAAAGCCTGAAAGAAAAATATTGAAAAGGTGTAACCACCTTTAGTTCATTAATTTTGATGGCTGGTACGATTATGAAATGGTCTTCGGTCTGCACCTGTTCCACTTGACCATCTCGGGGAGTGATTTGTTGGCCCGAAGCGTAAATGGATACCGTAGTCTCTGGCTTCCAGTTTCGTGTAAACAAACCCATTATTTTTGGCAGTTTTCTGCTTCTAATGAATTATTGGCGAGAGTGGCTTGAAATAAGCCTAATGGAGGAGTTCATTAGGAAGTATCCGGCCAAGAGCTTGGTTTAGATTTTAGTTTATTTATTAAATTTTTAAATAATAAAGCCGGATGCCTGAAGGCCTTGCTTCAGCTTTAGCAAGTTCAACTTGACGTCCAACAATTAAGCAAAAAATAATCACTTTTTTCATTTTATTGTTTTGCTTACACTCGACTGGCTTTAATTATTTTGTGTGCAATAAAGCTCTAAGCCAGAACATCCCAAGCAAAAGTCAAATAAATTAACACGTCACTTACACCAGTCGTGGGGTGAAGCACTCGAGCTCTCTCGCCTCAAGTGCCGGGTTAAGATATTCCCCGGAGTTCTCAAGATATTTGAGAACTCTTGGAAATAAATTTAATAAAAATGGGAAATACACGTGCTTGACTAAATATTTGTTTTTGAAGAGCTCCTGGCAGAGTTTAACCTCTTGAGTGACTTTCATTAAAGATGATGGATGATGAACTCCCATTTAATGATGACATTAGTGTCCATCTTCAAAAACAGTTAGAGCTCGCGACACGCCCACACCTTAGCCGGCGATCGAACGCTCCATCAAAATTAATTGGAATGGCAATTGCGTGTGGGTTGCACCACCACCGCAGACTTTATGGCCACTGACCAAATACAAAGCCTTTAGCCATTTCTTAAAGACTCATAATTCGGCAAAAACAGTCCCATAATTAAGTTGTTTTTGTTTATCTGGAGATCGAAACACACGCGTCTCTCTGAATATTAATTAATCACAAGTGGGGGAAGAGTATTATTTTAAGGAGAATACTTTGTGAAGACCACTTCTCGCGAGTCTGTTTGTTTTTCGGTGATTTGGCAGTTATTTGTGGTTAAGGTAAACAGTCATTGATTGCAGGTGAAAAAGTCAAATGTCAGACATACTTCATTATTTCGTGTCTAGTTTCATTCTGACTCTCAGATAGATGGAGCTGGTTTCGGGATATTGATGGATTGCTCGTGTGGCATATGCTAATGTTCTGGGAAGAGTTGTTTTAGGATTTTATTACCCGGGGCAGGTGGAGTGACATTCGTTTTATGGCTGTGGACCAGAATAGGTCTGAAAAAAAATCTTGGCTAGTTAGCCACCTCATCTGCATATATTTTTAGGCTAAAAGTATGTCAAGTTTGACTTTGACAGACAAGTATAAATCAAAGAGGCAGTATCTGAAGATAAAAATCATAATTATGGCAAATTAGTAATTTGATATTTTTGTGTTTGGATTGTGAGCTTTGAAAACGTGCCCTCTTTCTGGAGAACCTGTGTAGCTTGAGATCCGGGAAGCATTGTATCTCCAATTTCTTTCAAACGCCACTCTGGCCATACCTTCACCCAACACTCACCCGGTTATCTAATCTTTTTGAAGGCGACTCTCGAGTCGAGGGGTGGGAAGTTGACCCATAACTAATAACCACTTGGCGGCTAAGCTTTCTTGGCCCGTTACCATGGCCCGAATACGACATGGTTGTAATTATGTTTTAATTTTAAGTTTATGCTCTTATTTTGTTTGCTCACTTTGCGTTTTTGTGCTTGTTTCTTTTTTCTTTTTTATATTTTTAATTTTTAGACACAGCCAGCATGAGTCGTGAAAGCGATGACTTGAGTTCGATCAATTCGGCTTACACAGGTAATTATGCTTTTTATTTTCATACTTTTACATTATTTATTGCATTTATTTAATAATTTACACATGAATTTGATTGGCTTCTGCTGAATGCGTTTTTATTTAAACTTCCAACATGACATTAATTTTTAATTGGAATGTGGGTGGAAATTAACACCTCAGTGTGAGGATCATAATTAATACATAATGATGATTGTTAATAAGAGTCTGATTAACTTGTCTCTGAAGAAATCTCTACCATTAGTTAGTTACACTAAAGATAGTGCTTCTATCTTTAAGATAAGATATCTTATCAGGCTAGTAATTAATAACCTCCCTCGACTCAGTTCCGTCCCTGGCCGATCGAGTAGAATGCCAAAACAATCCCACGATCTGAGAGCGCAATCAAAGGTCTATTAAGGCCGAGTATCGGCTATGATAAGTCATAATTTTAATCGCTTTTTGCCTTAGCCGAAGGGGGAATCCATTAGCCCCAAGTCTGGTATTGGAATGTTCATTCAACTGGCTGCCCTTCTGCTGCCACATGGCCTCTTGACTTTGTCGCATTATTCGGAACACGTTCTAAGCTCTCGAACAAATCGAAATTGTAATGCGAAATACGCGCCCAACCGGTTGTTTTTTTTGGGTATTTACTTTAGAGTGGGTATATAGTATATATCTATAATTAATATATATGGGACACGCCTTGTCACGTAAGCATCTTCATCTGGAGAACCAGTTTTCTATTTGGCGAAATTCTAGTTTGTCGCACAAAGGTTCCTGTTGAAAGCATTTAACATTTCCAGCCATCGAATAAATAAATATTCATTCTGAATTAGCGATGCAATTACTGTGCGCCCAGAACAATGAGCGGAGATTAAATCGATTGAGATAAACGCTAGTACGGCATGCTAGTGGCAGTGGTTACTCACTAACCTGGACACTAACTAATGGCTTTAATACAAGGAAGAGGGGGCTTGTAACCACACCTTCAAGTGGTGTATTTTTATCACAAACCCACTTAACCCGGACGACTGACTGACTGCTCCTTTATTAAAAGCTCTACTGTAGCTGGATCGGTGGAGCTGCTGGGAACTGCCCACAGTGATCGGGAACCTCTCGAGCTCGAGCTGCAACTGCGACAGCTAATAATCAGCTTTTGTCGGCATTCGCAGATGGATTTGCATTCAAAATGCCAAAAAGTCATGTAAGTGGCAAGTCTCAGTCCGAGCCTGGGGCTGCACGACATGTGGGCAGCTCAGTTGCATCACAGAGCAGGGGAATTGCACTCGAAGATCAGCAAAAGTATCTCAGATACTTGTAGATATACCTCAGTAGTATCCCTAAGATTTGTTCTCAGTGCCCAAGCCCACATGAGGCACCGATTGGGAACTGCATTTGCAACCTACACTGTGCCCGGGTACCTGCACACAGTTTAGTTTAATTAAATGTTGTTTAATCATTTCGAGAGATAATAGGCTAGTGACATGACCAGCGCTGTTGGCTGATTTATCGCCGGGCAGCGCGCGATCGGTGCTCCGTAAAAGGCCCGCGAATGTGTGTATCTTTTTGGCCAGAATCGTAGAGGAGTCGTGCACAAAGTGGGTCGAAGCCAAGTTTCAGCGGCGCCACTGGCATCTCTGGCAGCGGTGTGCTTTGATGAATCACCCACCGTCGGGCAGTGCGCTGCGTATCTGTCAGATACATGAGTTCATTAGCTGCGACACTGAATGTCAACTGCAAGGAAATCGCTCGTGTTCGTCATCTAGGTGCGTGCGTATTTTTAGAATCGACAGCTTCAGATGACGTTTCACAGTTAAATGTTGCATGTTGCCTGTCAGGTGGGGCGAGGGGAGGCTAAATTAGCGAAGGTAGCGATCGAGTCGGGTGTGATTTATTGGCTGGCATTGGCCGGCTCGAATATTACATAAAGCTAGGCACTCACAGCGAGATACTGAGAATGTCCGCCCCTTACAATTAGTGAAAGTTGGCTGGCAAAAGTACAAAGATACACATAAGCGATAATTAAAAAAAATAGCTATGAACAGGTCGAGATACGAAATAAATTGCTACCGTCATGATGTATAATGGCAAATAATAACAAATAGTCTTGCACGATCTGCCAGTATCTGTATCCGAACCTTGTAGCCGGCTGGCGTGTCATGGCTGGGCTTGATTAGCCAAAAACAGTAGCCAGTAGTCGTAGAGAGGCCTGAAGTCTGAAGAAGGCACAGCACGGCTGGCGTAAATTAAAAAATGAACAAAAAAGCACAAATAATAAAAGCAATTCCAACTGACAAAAACACAATTAACTACATGACGTATAGAGCTCAGTATCTGTATCTGTAGCTGAAGCAGAAAAGTAAACGGAAACCGAAATCGTGCAATTGAAAACTGAAATCTTTGTGGCGTCTTCTCCGCAGCATCTGCCAGATACTCCTTTGTGCTGTGGAGCCTCCTGCTGTCTGCCATTCAGAGCTTTGAAAACGTTACCAAACTGTCGACAATTTAATTGATTTATGGGATTATGGCTCTTTCTCCTCCGGTTTGGCAGATTGATTTGGAAAGTGGGGCCTCCAAAGGGAAGTGAAAGAATATCGATAAGTGTTGTGGCATTAAAGCTTTTCAAGAATGATAATTGGGGAGTTTTCTTAGATATGTTTATGATGAAGGATAGTTTTCTCAGACCTGAGATCTAAGATCTATTCTTCACTCCACAGATAGTTCTTTCGCCACCATAATTGCCCCACCACCACACTCGCACCACCTCTTGCCACTCGAACCTGTATGTTTATATTTCGGCTCTAATAACATCTCGGATTACCGTTCGTTCGCTGCCTCTAACCTCTACCACAACTGCTTGCGGCCAAGATCTTATTAGCCAACTTTCACAACCCAAAAAGAGCAAATTGGGCTTAACACAAATGCGCTAATTTCTAACCAATACCGATAACCACTCACATGTAGTATATAAGGCTATGAGAGAGCTTTTTGTTGGCCAACAACTTGGCCAAAAACGCCAAATGCTAATCTACTGGGAATGCAATTCGGCTTCAGTATATATATCTCTATAATGCATATGAACAGATCTCTATCAAGAGACCGTCAGACGCTTCACGCGCTCCTCGCTCTCACCCACGTCCGACTGGGACCGCTTCTCGCCCGCTCGCCGCTCGCTCAAGTCGGAGGCTGGAAGTCGCACATCTTGTAAGTTCTTCGCCCGCCATCCCAGCATGTATCTTTATCTGTTTCTGTTTCTGTATCTTTATTTGTTTTTGTATCTGTATCTGTTCTGTTGCAAAAGATGATTATTATCTAGAGGCCACCGGGCGACGTCGCAGCTCAGGTAAGCATAGCATTCCGCTCGATTGTGGGTGGCACTTGAAAAGTGGGTTCTGGCCATGTGCGCAGGTGGCTATCTTATGCATCTGGGTTACTTGCTCGCTCCTTAAACGGCAAAAAGCGCAGAATTTATAACCAAACTGACTTTTTCACGTACTCGATCTATAAGATACAATCCAATCCAAGACATGTATCTTCAGAGGCCCAAAGTATTGTCAAATGAGAGCCTAATGAGGTTATTTCTATGAGGGTGTAATGGCGTCTCTAATGAGCCAGACGGTGGCTGTGACAATATTCGCCAACTCAAGTCAAGGTCTTTCTAGGGTTAAGCTCAATTCACGGGCTTTCGGGCTAACGAATTCGGGCCAGAGTCGTTACGGTTTTAATGGAAAATAAATTGATGGGGAAACTTAATCCATAAACTGATTAGAAAATATTAAAGTAAATGGCTGAGCAGGGTTTATGGTGATTTAAGTGAAGGGAGTTGGGTTGCCTAATATTTACCAACAGGCAGGTTTGACTTTTATTAATTATGCAGAGTTATGTTAAATAAAATATGAATATTCAACACCTTGGATACTGGATATTAGCCTAAAAATTAATAAATAAATGGTTATGATCATAATGGCAAAGCCTTTAAATAGAAAAGCCGTTTATGCTTTGAATTCTCTGCCAAAGAACGAGGCAATAAATTTGAGGCAATTGCAATCTAAGGCGTAGTTCAGAATCATGAGCAACTTGCCATATCTAATGGGTGTGGGTGGATGCAGCCATCCAGCCAGCAGGAATGAAATAAACTCTACTGACACGACAGGCCGGGCTGGCTGGCAAATTGTTGTTATGACTTCATTGGGTCGCATGCAATAATCGGCTTATTTCCTGCAATTTTCCACCTAATGGTTTTCCATTCGGACCTCTAGAGTATAGACCTGCCATTCGAAATTCGAGATCAGAAACACTTTAACCTTAGAAGTGGAATACTGAACAGATTGCAAATGTCAAGTTTACACATCTGTACATCGATTATGCGGGGGATCGCTCTCAATGGCTTTCCATTGAGGCCCGGGATATGCAAATAGCCGATGACATCATAGCCGGCCAATAAAAAATGAACCATACTGGGGAGATAAATGAAAACGCAGTCAGGCCAATTCTAGCATTGTGAAGTGTACTTTGATTGATGACCTAACTGGCGATAGAGACTAATGGACCTCCCAACTTGCTATTTATTTCCCATCGAACGGCAGACCACAACAGCGCCGTGCTGACGGCCAACACAGACCAGTTCATCATCGGCCAGCGGGTCTGGGTGGGAGGCATCCGGTCCGGAAAGATCGCCTACATCGGCGAGACACACTTTGCCCCAGGCGACTGGGCGGGCATAGTCCTGGATGAGCCCAATGGTAAGATCTCTACTCTTTTACCAGAAGACCTCCTTCTAACCAGCTCCCACTTTTCAGGCAAAAACGATGGCTGTGTGTCTGGCAAGCGATACTTCCAGTGCGAACCAAAGTGCGGCATCTTCTCTCGCCTCACGCGACTCACAACATACCCGATGTCCGGGGCCCAGACCCCGACCTCGCCCCTGGCCAAGAACTCCCCAGACAGATCGCGGACAGTGTCCCCAACGGCCAGCATTCGTAGCTCCATGCTCCGCAGTCCCGGAATAGGCAGTAAGTGTCTCAGTCCCACTGTCTTTGGGAATAATATTCTCTAAGATAACTTTTAGAAAACGGGCTCACTGTGGGGGATCGTGTGATTGTCTCCTCGGGATTCGGAAGTCGTCCTGGCCTTCTACGCTACTTGGGTGAGACCCAGTTCGCTCCTGGCAACTGGTGCGGCGTGGAACTGGACGAGGCCAGTGGCAAGAACGACGGCGCTGTTGATGGTATAAGGTACTGTGATAATACTGTAGATCTATTGGATTATAATACGCCCCCCTGTTCTTGTAGATATTTCGAGTGCAAGCCCAAGTACGGTGTGTTCGTACCGATAGCGAAGGTCTCCCTGTCACCGTCCTCCAAGAAGACGCGGCTCTCAAGGACTGGATCGAGGGAATCCCTGACCTCCATAGGGACCATGAACAGTATCGCTACCACGAACACGTCGCGCATGCGCATGAATGCCCAGGTATAAGCGGTGTCCTTGAGAAGAGACTTCTTCTCTTCTCCGACCCCACCCCACCCTAAACAGTTAGGCTACACTTTACAGTTTATGTTCTTGTTACTTCAACTGACCCATTAACCCATTGACGCCCCTTGTTGATTTTATTCGAGCCCCGGTACTAACTAGTTACACTTCTAATCGCAATCCCTAGCAGCGCAAGTCGAGCACGCCCGTTAAGCCAATTCTAGCGACGCCGAAATCCCAGTTTTCCATGCAGGTATGCTAAAAACAATATCCACAAGGTGTTCCTTTGGTCTTAGGTAGCTCTATTATCTTGGAGAGCTCTCGCATACTTGGGTGTAAGTGCCCAACCCATGGGCGCTGGATAGACTTCCGAGAGCGCCAATGGGTTCGGGTACTCCCTCTGTACATTTGTGGTCTAACCCTTAGCTCTTAAGACGTACCACTAACCCCACCAGACACTAATACCCACACTACACACTACACACTACCCTACACTACACACACCTCTCCCACCTCCCAAAAACAGAATTTGTTAATTAATAATAAATGTTCTGGCAATGAACTCCTTGTTTTTTATTACACTCCGTATGCCTAAGATCTATTCAAGTACTTCCTGCACGCTTTGAATGTCTCTTTGTATATATCGCTACTTGCATGTGTGTCCGCTGTCGACGGTAGAGGTAAAGGTAATGAATGCCACAAGCTCTTGCTACAAGCTGCACTCTGTTTCTGTTTCTGTTGTACATATACACCCACAATCTGTCTCTTTATTGTATTCGTAATTGTCTGTTCTCGGGCATATCATAAGCTTGCTTCTCTACCCTGGTACCTTCTGTAGGATCTGCTGCGCGAGAAGCAACAACATGTGGAGCAGCTGATGGTGGAGCGGGACCTGGACCGGGAGGACGCCCAGAACCAGGCGCTGCAGCTGCAGAAGAACATCAACGAGGTAATTATCTTCACCGATACCATGTACACACCGCTGCCCTATGCGGACCGATCGCGACCCTACCTGCTGCCGGCCAAGAAGCCCAGGCAGCGCCACCTCTGGGTGCCCACCACCCTCAGCAGCAGTGTAACGAGCACCACAAAGGCACCACTAGCCACAGCAGGAGGAGCAACATGCAGGCAGCCACTCCAGCAACAGAAGCAGTCCAAGCCAAAGAAAGTTTGGTTTTGCGATAAAAAGAAACTCTTTCCAGTTGGCTGACCGGCCCGCTTGCTGCTCAGTCACTTGTGCAGTTTCGGTTTCGATTAATTGTGTTATGTTTTGTTTCTGCATTGCACCTGCTGGCTCAGCACACCCAACCACACCCCCCACCCTCCCACACTCATTGGGGAAATCATTTCCTTTTCGTTTGGTTGCCTCCCTTTTTTTAACATTTTTGTTTCATGGTCTTGTGTTTTTTGTTTTGTTTGTGATTTAACTCAAACTCACTTAATGTCGGCACCCCTTAATTTTCGTTCTTAACCAGAAGCCAGTGGTGGAGTCGGAAAACCAGTCATCACCCGTCAGTCATTTTCCCAGCAATGATTCATCCAATTAATCTTGAAGGCTAAGAAGGTCTAACTAGGCATGAACTCGCTCAAAATTCGGCTAACAGAGGGTTAAGGGTAAGGGGATTATCGGCAGACCAACCTGACTTAAAAATCAAGCCTTCTTGCATAACTTATAATCCTAAAAATACCTACAAGTATATAGAATCTTCTCTCATAAACTCAGGTTCTTCTGGAGAAGAATCTCTCACTATCCGACCTTCAGCTATCATTTACACTAAAGAGAGTATTACCTCCTATTATTTGCATTAAATGTTGGCACCTTGACATACTTCCTTCCTCAGCTCTGGGGGGGAGACTATTTTCGGAGGTGACTGTCCGGGATGATTCAGTTTTGTGCTTTCTGTTTGGTTACTTTTTGAATAAACTGTTTGTACTTGTAATTACCTGCGGGTAGCTGTTAGACTTTTCTATTTGTGCAACTGTGAGTTTGAGTTGAAAATTAGCAACAAAATTATCACCCACCTTCCCCGTGTTCCCATTGCCACCCAACCATCCGTATCCTTTTTAACGCAAAACCAAAAACGCAATCCGACCACCAATTAGAGATAGAGGCTGTATGGAGAAGACATGTTTGCACAAAGTTATTCTTGTATGATTATAGCAAATACTGATCGAGGCGGATCGCTGGAGACGTCTGATAGCGCGGCACAGCATAAGGCTGTCTGATCTGCGGCGCGAGTTCCGCGGCTGGTCGGGCAAGCACGAGAGCCACTGCATCCTGCACAGTGTGCTCACCCCCCTGGGCGTCAAGTGAATGTCCTGGATGATGGAGTTGGAGTTGGAGTGGCTCAAAGCAATTCGATTGGATGATTTTGCAACTGACTTTCTTCGGAGCGAGAAAGAATTTGAAAACTGAAGACAACTGAAAAAGTCTGCACAGCGTTTTAAGCTGGTACAACCAAATACAGAATAAACTATCTACGAGATAAATGAGAAAATAACGAAGGCCAACCATAAAACCAAAACGAATAAAACTATCTTTACTAGTTGGTTATTTGGCCAAAAAAAAAAAATGAATACGAAAAAGAAAAATATTATGGAAAAGTTGTTCAACAATTTTTGATTATTTTGTACGAAAGCGAATTTTCTTGCTGTTGGTTTAGTTTATACGATATATACGATATACTTACTTACTATATAAAGAAAAATACATTAACAATTTCAACAACGTTGTTTTATTAATGGTCTTGACTACGATTGCTAATTCTGTTTCTATATTCCCGATTCCGATCCCGATCCTCAGCTGAAGGCCAGAATAGTCGAGCTGGAGACTGAGTTGGGGGATGAGCGCAAGAAGAGCGAAGAATTGCAGTTTTCCGTAGACGAGGCTCAGTTTTGTGGCGACGAGTTGAATGTAAGGAGGAGTAGATTTGGAATATTTAATATTCATAGGCTTGGGCCAGAGGATTTGGATAGTTTTTCTCTTAAAGATAGTATCTTTTACTTTTATTAACTTGCTTTATTCATACATAAATGCAGTTTTATTTTTCTACAGTGTAGAATGCCTTTTTTATTCTTTAATAAATAAATAAATTCAAGTCTTTTGCTTTAGAGTGTAATATTTATTTTTTCAATTTCAAAAATCCACCTCAACTGAAGGTATTTTCCGTTAGCGGCCGAAAGTATGCTATAGATTTTTGAAAAGAAGTCCAAGCCCCACAGAAAAGCTTCAATTAAATAAATCCAAAGAATTGCCTTTAAATTCATTTATTTCAAGTTTTAAATTATAAAATAAAGTCAAAAATAGATCTATCCAAATCCTATAGCCAGTCTATATTAAAAATCCAAAAACCCAGTAATGCAAGTTCCTATTTTTCTTCAGGCTCAGTCTCAGGTCTACAAGGAAAAGATCCATGATCTGGAATCGAAGATCACCAACTTGGTGTCGGGTAATTAGAAGCCAGCCCTTCTTCGACAAACCAGCTTTATAATATTTTCTACTTTAGCCACGCCCAGTTTGCAGAGTGTCCCGCCCCCCGCCTCGCCACCCGATGACAGTGCCTTCAAAGAGGAGATCGCCCAGTTGCAGGAGAAACTCAGTGCCCAGCAGAGGGAGGCAGAGTCCCGGATGGCCGAGCAACAAGAGGAGGAGCAACGTCTGCGGGAGAACGTCAAGTACCTGCAGGAACAGAATGCCACGCTCCAGGCCGAGCTGGTTGGCAAGGACGAGTCCCTGGAGAAGTTCTCGCTCTCGCAGAGCGGCATTGAGAATCTGCGCAGGGAACTGGCCCTGCTGAAGGAGGAGAACGAGAAGCAGGCTCTGGAGGCGCAGGCCGACTTTGCCCTAAAGTTATCCGCCAAATCCGAGGAGCTTGACAAGGTCAGCTGCGAACTGCTCAGGCTGAAGGCGGCCGCAGATTCGCTGGAAAGCGAGCGGGCCAACAAAACGGACGAGTGCGAGATCCTGCAGACGGAAGTGCGCATGCGGGACGAGCAGATCAAGGACCTGAGCGAGAAGGTGGACGAGCTCACCACCCAACTGAACGTCCAAAAGGCTGACAGCTCCGCTCTCGATGAAATGCTTAAGCTCCAGCAGGCGGGGGGAGCGGAGAAGGACTCTTTCTTGGAACAAAGTCAGAAGGAGCTCGTGAAGCTCAAGGAAGAGGTGGCCAAGAACCAGGAAGAAAAGGAGCAACTACAGAAGCAATTATTAGAAGCGGCGGACCAAGAGAAGCTAGTCAGGGAGGAGCTAGAATCCGAAATTAATAAAGTTAAGGCAGAAAAGGAGGCCGCTGAGCAGCAAGTGGCCGCCAAGCAAACCGAACTCGATGCTTGCCAAAGGGAGCAGGCCGAAACGAACTATCGACTCCTGAAAGCCAAGGATGAAAATACTGAAAAGGATCTCCAGATAGACGAGTCAAACTTCGCTATTCAAAAGCTCCATCAACTGTTGGAGCATAACGCTCATGCGGAGGAAAGTCTACGGGTTACCCACGAACAGCTGAAGAAGAGGCAGGAGGAAACCATCAAGGAGAAGGACTCGCAACTTCAGGAGCTCCAGACTAGATTCTCAGAGACCGAAAATGCCCTCCAAACAAGCCAAACCCAATTGGAGCAACTCCAGCACCAGGTAGCAGCTTCCGACGAGAAAAACGAAAAAAACCTGGCAAAGATGAATGAGGTTATTAGCCAGCTCAAGGTGGATTATGAGAAGGCTGAAGTCCTGGTAAAGTCAAGTGAGTCCGATGCTGAATCCATAGCCAAGCTGCTGGAGGCAGCCAATGGCGCACTCGACGAAGAAACCAAGAAGGCCGCCAAGCTGCAGGAAGAGATCACCAGACTCAAGTCCCAAATGGAGGAGACTCAGTCGAAGCTCTGCTCAAGTCAGACCGATGTGGAGTCCAAGACCAAACAGCTAGAGGCGGCCAACGGGGCTCTGGAGAAGGTCAACAAGGTAAGCCCAAGAAAAAATCTTTCTGTCTAGATTCTTCAACCATATCTTCCCAACAGGACTATGCCGAGTCCCGAGCAGAGGCCTACCACCTGGAAGATCAACTGAAGGAGATTACCGAAACGCTTCACGCGGAACTGTTGGCGGAGCGTTCCTCCAGCACCGACTTGCACTCGAAGCTGTCCAAGTTCTCGGAGGAGTTGGCCACCGGCCAGAAGGAGCTAACGAGCAAGGCGGATGCGTGGAGCCAGGAAATGCTGCAAAAGGAAAAGGAGCTTCAAGATCTTCGCCAGCAGCTGCAAGACAGTCAGGATGCTCAAACGAACCTCAAGGCAGAGGGCGAACGCAAGGAGGCTTCATTGGGCGAAACCATCAAGGCGCTCGAGGAGCAGGTGTCCAAAGCTCAGGCGGAGAACAAGCAGCTGAGCAGTGGGACGCAGGAGACCATCAAGGATCTGCAGGAGCGGCTGGAAATCACCAACGCCGAGATCCAGCACAAGGAGAAGATGGCCGCCGAAGACGCTCAGAAGATAACGGACCTTAAGACTCTAGTGGAGGCCATCCAGGTGGCCAACGCCAACATATCCCAAACGAATGCCGAACTCTCCACTGTGCTGGAGGTGCTCCAGGCGGAGAAGAGCGAGACGAACCACATATTTGAGCTCTTCGAGATGGAGGCAGACATGAATGCCGAGCGCTTGATCGAGAAGCTTACAGCCATGAAGGATGAGCTGAAGGAAACCCATGTCCAGGTGGAGGTGGGAAGCAAGAAACAGCAAGAACTGGAGCAGAAACTGGAGGAGGCGCTGCAAAGTAGGCAGGGAATCCAGCAGGACGCCATGAACGCAGCGGATAATGTTGTGGAACTTCAAAAATCGCTGGAAGAACTCAAGGCGTCCCTCAAACTTAAAGAGGAGCTGGCCCTGGATTTCGAAGGAAAACTTGCGGATACAAGCTCGCAACTGGAGGCCAAAACGAAATCTTCTCAGGAACTACAGGGAAAGTTAGAGGAGGCTTTCGAGAGAGAGAAGACACTAGAAGAAAAGCTAGAGAAACTAAACGAAGAACTTAAAGAATCCGTGAAATCAGACCAGGAGCTCAAGGAGCAGGTCTTGAAGGACAAAGAAGCTATGCAGAAACTAGAAGAGACCCTGAAGGAGCAAAGCAAGAACTGGGAGGAGCAACGAACGTTGTTTGAAGAAAAAGAAAAGTACCTGCAGGGTGAGGTTTCAAAGTTATCTGAGGAGCTGGAGAAAATCAAAGAAAGCAGCGAAAAGGCTGGAGTAGCCTTGTGCCAAGCTCAGGACTTTGTCAAGGACTATGAAGGAGAACTCCAGAAGGTGAAGGAGCTACTCGAAAATCAAAAGCAAATAAACAGAAATCTGGAGGAAACTCTGCTGAAGGCGCAGGAGAACGAGGGCAGCTTGCAAGACAAATCTCAGGCGGTAGTGGAGCAACTTAACCAGCTGCAGCAAGCCAACGCCGAGCTGCAGGAATCGGTAGGCCAAAAGGATGAGCTTGTGACGAGTCTGACAACCAAACTTCAAGAGAGCGATAACCAGCTGGAAGACCAGAGGAGAAGCCACAATGAAGTGCAGGATAAGTTGGAAAAGGCTCAGCAGAAGGAGAGGGACCTCCTGGAGAAGACATCGAAGCTGAGCGAGCAGATAAGCCAGTTGCAGCAAGCCAATGAGGAGCTCCAGAAATCCCTGCAGCAGAGCAAGGCCCTGTTGGAGAAGGGCAACGAGTTCGATTCCCAGCTGGCAGAGTACCAGAAAGTCATCGATGAAATGGATGACACGGCCTCCATGAAGTCCAAGCTGCTGGAACAGCTGCAAAAGCGGGTCGCTGAACTGGAGGCGGCGCTTCACTTGGCCAACGAAGCCCAAAAGACAGCTAGCTTCGAGATGACGGAACTGAGGCGTCGGTTGGAGTCACTCGATCAGGAAAGGTCCATGGAGATCCTCTCACTCAAGGCTCAGGTGAATGGAGCGAGCGTCAAGTCCAGTGGTGGTGGCGATGTGGAAGTGAGTTTTCCAAAATATTTAAGGATGTTTCAAATATAAATTTGTATACTTTTCTAGGGTTCTGATAACGACAGTAGCCTGGCCAAGATCAACTTCCTCAACTCGATCATTGCCGACATGCAGCAAAAGAACGATGCCCTCAAGGCCAAGGTCCAGACCCTAGAAACATTGCCCATGGACTTTACCAAGTATGAAGATTTAATTTCATGTTTTAAATATATATATTTTAATTTTTTACTCCAAACTTAGACCCCATGCCTTCGATGTGTTGACCAAGCGAAAACCGGCGCCTCGACTCTTCTGCGACATCTGTGACGAGTTCGACAAGCACGAGACAGAGGACTGTCCGATCCAGGCCGGCGATGACCGGGATGACTCGCCGCCACCCTCCACTGAAGCCAACAACAACGAAAAGAAGGACCGCAAGCTTCCTCCTCCCAGAAAGTACTGCGAGTCCTGCGAGGGTGAGTTACCATATTATTTCCTGTTCTTTCAATCAAATAATCGTGTTTGCCCTTTCCAGTCTTTGGCCACGATACCAGCGAATGTGCCGACGAAGAAACCTACTAGTTATAGACCAAATTTTTAAATTCAATTCCTGTTTACCTTGTTTTGGACCCTTGGACTTAACCGAATTGCGAGATCGATCAGATGAATTACCTTTCAAAATACCTCGTCGAGGGAGCTTCACCTTAGCTAACAAAAAACATTCTATACTTCAAATTGTGATCTTGCATTTTTACAGATGCGTGGAATGTAGTCTATTTTAAATTGTTTTTATTTATTTAATGCGACGTGTGAATCACTTGCGGTTGTTTCGTATTTTTTGAATGTAAAAATAGTGTAAAAAGGAAAAATTAAAAATTATAATGTGGAACGAGAGAGTTTAATCGCTTATTTGATTTTATGTGGATTTTATTATAGTTTAAAGTTAATCTCCGCCCTCCTTTTTCTCCTTTATGGCGTCCTGGAAAGAGATGGATTTGAAAATTGTAAAGTTTACCGGCAGCATGTACTATCCTTACTTTAAATCGCTCCTCGAAGAGGGACAACTCGGCCAGAAGATCGGTAATAGCATTCATGAAGGCTTCTTGCGGAGAGTAGTCCGCCGTAGTCTGGATTCGGATGACGAACTTGTGCTCCAGGGGATGGGGCACTTTGTAGCCGGCAAACAAAACATTTGGGTCCTTCAACAGTTGGCTGCAAGCAAAATATGTGGGTTAATTTGTACAAATAAAGGTAAGCGCAAGCTCTTACTTGCGGATCATGTTTCCCAGAGTGTGGTCCTCCTTATTAATTGTAAATATAGCCGCGTTTGTCACTTTTGTGTCCAATTCCTTGATGATTCTGCCAAAACAAAATAAAAGTAGAGTAAATGTGTTACTCTATATGTTTTACATTAGTTAACTTACTTTTTCTCGCCTTCATACAGCAGGAATGATTCGAATGTGGGTGGAGCATTCATTTTTCTAAGTTAATTTGTCTAATTTCAGAAAAATGCGAATTGTTTACGATATTCTGCACGCTTAGATATCTTTAGTCTCAATTACTCTTGAAGCTATCGATAGTTAATCGGCACGTACAGCTGATATTGCACATCACTATTCTTTCTGTCGATATTTTTACCGGTTGGTACGTATCGATAGATGTAAAACTTTTGTCTAGGGATGGACAACTATCGATAATAGCCAAAAATCAGCGTTTTTTCACATGGTAACACTAGGATTTTTAAAAAGCGCGCCTAAAGTCGGTCCCCACCGATAAGCCATAGAAAAAAATTACATTTTCAATTTAGCGCAGCATAAGTGATCTTTTAATTCTACATGGGTATGTATGAGGTCTTGATTTTATAAGGAATGTGGGTAATACTAGGGGAATATAATAATGGGCGTGTCTCTGTTTAGCGACAGAAATGCGGTTGGCCCAAGCTTGCATTGTTTTCGTTGCGCATCCCAGCAAAGAAACGATTGATGTCCTCCTCGGTCACAACCTTCTTACTGGCAGCAAAGTCCTGCAAGTACTCCTTTAGCTTGTCCTTCATGCGGTTGTACTCGGTGATGGCATCGATTTGCTGCGTCCTGTCGATGGTGGCCAGGGCGCGGATGCCTTGCTCGTAGCTGGAGTTCTCCTCGGCTCGCTTCATGCCGCGCTCCTCGTATGTCTTGGCTGAGTCCTCGGCGTCTAGCAAAAACTCAACAGCGAGCTCCTTGTAGAGGGTTAGGCAATCGGTACACTGGCAGAGTGACTTGCGCCAGTCATTAGACCAAAAGGCAGCTCCTGTAATAGAAACATTTCATGTATAGTCACATCTGTCACAATTGGCTCTTATAATCAATCTAGTTTTGACTTTCCAATCAAACATTATAGGCCTAACGCACATAATCATACAATAAGTTTAAATTGCAAAGATCTACCATGAATCTAGAGTACTTTACTGATGGGCTGGACTCCCTGATGTACTGCGGCATGAAGTTTTCGCCGGAGCAGCGCATATTGATTGAAAATTCCCTCATTGCCTTGCAAAATGATAACCGCTTCTCGGGCATGTACCTGTGGGGCCGCATTACCGCCACCAAGGGGGATTACTACATTGCTTTTGGCTACACTAACGATTGTCTCAAGGACAGAAAGTATTTTTATAGTTTGGATCAGTTCCAGTGGCAGCTGCTGCCTTTCGTCCAGAGTCCCAAGATATTTCAGGCGACTATCCTTGCCAGGGAGCCCTTCATTGGGGATCCTAGCATGCTGACCTACGTTAAATTGGTAGGTATGGAAAGAAAGCGGTAGGTATTCGACCTGATTCAATTGACCTACATCATTGCAGGATCCCACCTTTGACATGGTGGGCAATCATGTTACTGGAATCAGCCGCCCTGAGGTGGTCAAACTAAAGGAGGAGGAGCGGCTGGCTGCCATTGTGTTTATTATAACCGAAGAGTGTGCTATTTGCCCGCGAGGAGCTTTCTACAAAATGACCGACGGCCGTGTGATACCGAACCAGATGTTCCGGGGTCTAAACAGCCTGCAGATCGACAATCAATCCTACTATCAACTGTATCGCTTGCCCCGAAACGATCTCAAGATTAACTTGGCCAAAAGAAGCGACTACAACTACGCCATTGACTTTCTGGACACCATAGATTGTGTGATCCCGCTGGGCCAGGCTTTTGCCTTAAATCTTCAAAAGAATGAGCGCCTGGTGGTCATTAAATCGTGCCTTTGGCTGGGCATGACCTTCTTCCACAAGATCGACTCGCACGAGCATGGTTTCCTTTACTTGGGCGACGGCAAGAAAAACTTTGACTTGCTTTTTATGTATTGAGTTTGATTTCCAATTAAAGTTACTTCTCATTAGGCATATACCATTATAAAGATTAGGGATCTACTCACCCTCGTGCTGCTGGAGTGGCTTGGGTCGACGGCATTCATCCAATTTGGCACGCTTCTTGCTAGGCTCCTCTGCCTGAGATTCTTCCTCTCCTTCGGCCACTTTCATAATATCGCAAATGCTGCGATCCAATTCATCCTTCAGCTGGTTGTCATCCGCCACTGGCTTGGAATTTTTGTCATCCTTGTCCGCCTTGGCGTCTTTCTCAGCCTCGCCCCCTACGGGCTTCAGGGCTAAGCCAGTATAGTCCTTAAGGAACGGCTTGGCATCCATGCAGCCGTCACAGATCATTTCACTGCACGAGTCCAACCACTTCTCGCTGGAGCCGGGAGCCTTCATGTGTGGCAAATGGAACCAATCCTCGCAGACGGCGCACTGCAGCATCACCTCCTCGGAAGTGCGCTCGGGATCTGGATACGGACGCTTGCACTTGCAGTACAATCCCTGGAAATTCTGGTTATAGAGATTCTCCAAGTTCGGCGACTGGGTGCCCTCCAGATGGGGGTTTAGAGAGCATTTTCCCAGGCGCTTAGTTGGGCAATCGCAGCGGAAATTGCGCTTAGTGTAGAGTTCCACCAGTTCGTGATTCTCGTGGCACCGGTAGGAGCAGGCCAAGCAAACTCCCGCTGCCTTGCTCAGATCACCGCGAGATTCCGGGCAGCAAGTCAGGCATGAGTATAGTGCCTGCCGTCCAATGGGGCCCTTGGCATACGTACACGATTTCTCGTCGGAGGCGCCCAGCACAGCGGCATACTCATCCTCCAGCTCCTTCTCCTGCTCGAGGACATCCACCATGGTTATTGTGGATTGCTCGTGGGGATTATTCTCATCGCCCTCTGCATTACTGGTAGTAGTATTGATTTCACTCATCTCTTCGACTCTTCTCTCGGAGGTGGTGCGGGACTTCGTTTCAAACTATTCAATTCAGTCTGTATGGAGCAACGCGTTAGTTTGGCGGGATGATGAACGAAAATTGCAATAAATTTACCAACGTCTTCTTCTTGATGTTTAATCCAGGGATGTCGAAATATCGGTATGTCCCCCAAAATAGATACATCTGTATCGCGATTTATTTCCCGCTAAAGAATCGTCTATCGAACAGTGTTGGCAAATTTTTAATGCTGTCGGTGGTTAACAGTCCTCTGTTAGAATTTAAATGTTTTTTTTATTGGACCCGGTATATAAAAATAAAACAGAATAATACCTTTTTCCTCTTAGAAAAGTCATAGTTCAAAATCTTAATTTAAACTTTATTTTAGAAAAAACAATTACAATATGAATTTCGTTTTAAAAACTACACAAAGTCATATCAGGGTTTTAACAGGGCTATGAGATTCGCATTTCCGTCTCATTTTTTTTTTTAATTATTTGTATGTACAAATGTGGATATCGAGAGTTGTAGTTTAATTGGAGAACAGCCTTTTTGGAGACCTCTATACTTATCTCTTAGCTTGGTTAATCTTCTGGTGGCTTGTAAAGCTTACATACATATATGCGTCAAATTTAGTAATTTCCAAAATGGTTGTTCATTTGTGGGGTTCCCGCAAAACCGTCAGGTAGGTTGCCTGCCAGCCCCAAGCTGCTAAAGGTCTCATCAATTAAATCGATGTCCCCCATCGGGGTGCCGTTTAGAATCAGGTCGCTGAAGTTGCCCTCGAAGTGTTGCTGCTCAATGGTAGGCTCGGTGAACTGATGTTGCTCCGGCTGCATTTGGGGAACGTACTGATTTGGAGACATCTGGGGCACATATGAATTTTGCTCCGTCTGATATTGGGGCTGGGCTTGCTGTTGAAACACCTGTTGGTGTTGATTATTCACCGCCGAAGGACTCATGGCATTCATTTTCATGGCGTTCACATCACTCATTCCCATATAATTAATGTTATTATTCATAATCATGTTATTGTTATTGTTGTTTTGGTTGATGGGAGTCATGGATCCACCATTAAAGTGAGTGGGACTGCAGGAAGTCATAGAAACGTTCGAGGCCTCTGGCAAATATAAATGGTTTGTGCTCTGTCCGATCTGCATCGGTGGTATGCTGTCCACTGTGCTGCAGGAATGGGGTGAGGGATAGTTAAAGGTTCCAGGCGGGCAGTGATTACTCTGACTATCCATGTCCACGAAGGCCGGCTCCAGCTTAATGTTTGGCACAAACTGCTGGGGACTCCTTTTTGGAGTGGGATACAGTATCGAAAAGTTTGGCGGAACCTGAGCCTGTGCCGCGTCCTGTCCTTGCTGAGGCGGGGGCACTACCGTAACTGGACCTGGAAGCACAAATACGACGTTATTAGCCAGATGCTTTGAATGACAGTAAGCCGGAGAAAAGTTTAATGAACGCAGAGGTAAACCGCATGCAAAAAGCATTTACATAATTGAGGCGAAACTGAGGTGAAACTAAAGTAATTTGCGAAAAGCCAAAACTCAAAAGGACAACGGTCAGCCACAACATCAACTTGCCAACAAGGCGGCAATATCAACTTACTCTCGTTTGATGTCCAACTTTGGGGGCTATAATATGAAGCTTGGGAGAACTAGACAAAAAACAAGAAATGGAGAAAATCCTCGGGGACCCGAGGCATTTAACAACCTTGCCATTGCCAGATTTAAATCTCACAAGAGAATATTATTTTATTTTGTGGTGTAATTGGAAGGAAATGAACAGCAAGAAATTATGAAACATTTTCAAAGTATTTAAATATTATTCAAGGCAAGACTATTACTGTTTAAAAATAAACACTTCACTAACTCTTGTCGAAATGACTTTTTCTCAAAAACGTTTATTATTCAAATTCAAATACAATTAGAATGTGTAGAACAAATATTTTCAAATCGAACGGCGCTCAATATTCTATTCCCTAATCAACCAGATTTTTACCGACTATTCAAAAAATTTCCAACGCCTTTGGTCCACAGTGTATCAACTCCTGCTCTATATAATGTATGTATATCTATATATTCAAAATTTTCTACTCAAAATGGTCATTAAAATGAGTATGGGTGGTGTGTGTGAGTTTCTAGGAACTATGTATGCACGTAGATGTGATATTTGTATTATGGAAACCTAGTCCCAGCACCAATAAAAATGCGGAATATTCTCGAGGACTTACTGGACGTTCTGAACTGCTTGGATGGATAGAATTCTGTGTCCATTAGACTGCGCTTAAGGCTTTCCATCGTTTGAGGAAGCAGTTTTCGAGTGTGCTGGATGCGGATGTCTATAACGATATTCGGATATCGGAGTGGTTAGAAAATAGTAATAGTTTCGGTTTCGGTAAGTGCTCTCAAAAACATTTCTAAATCTAGTAAGTTGCGTAGCCATTGTAGTTTGTAATACTGAAATAGAAGACGACTAGAAAACGTATTTTATAGTTATAGCTGTGTTGGACTAACTAGTGTCGGGTAGCCCCGGGTAACTGATATTATAAATGTTTCTATTTTTAAGCTCTTAGTTTCGAAGATATTTAGATAAAATGTGTTGCCAATAAAAATAAAATTACTTTAATGCTCGGGAAATCTACTCAATGAATCAGTTACCCGGAACCCCCCATTGTCTACTGCAATCCGTTGGCTTCCGCCAGACGCCGAGCTATCTCGTCCGCGCTAAGGAAATCGGCAGCATCCGCTTCGCCACCTGCCGCTCCGCCCTCGCCGGACTCCGGAGGCTCCGGACTCTTGCTGGTGTACAGAGCAAAGTGTTCCGCTTCGGACAAGTCCACACTGGGATCGAGGACCACGCCGTAGGCTCCCTCACAGAGATTCTTGATGCTCTGCCTGTCGGCAATGGCTATCAGCTCCATGTTGCCATCGCTGATGGGAATATCCGCCAGCTGAAGCGTGCTCAGGGTCTTCCTATCAAGCGGCCGTCCATAGCTCAGGGTACTTGCATTAGAGTAGCTCTCCGGCCGCAGCAGGCTGTTCTCGCTATCGCCTCCCTTCAGCGGAATGTGAATCACATCCGCGTCCAGGTGGGCAGGTCTTTTTCCTGACACACTGCTCGAGCTTCGGCCCACAGGCTTGCCGTTCCGGGTCTCGCTCCTGCCCAATGGTTGCATAGATCTGGTCGAGCTGCGGTTGGGATCGCCGAGGGAAAAGTGAGCGACACTCGGCTCCCGACTTCCAGTGGGAGTGGTTGCCTTGGAGCCGCCCGCTTGCTGCTTGCTGGGACTTGCTCCCGGGGTCAAGGACTCGTCCTCCTCGGCCTTGCTCCTGCGGCGGGAGAAGAACCGCGAAAAGAATCCCTGGCGCTTCTTCGGAGACGCACTCGGAGTGGGTGGCTTTTTGGTGGGACTCTGGTCTGGGGTTCTCATAATAATGATCGGCGAGGGAGTGGTTCTATTCGAGCTGAGGCTGCCGTTTCTAGACCGGCTTATGGATATCGAATCGCTAACGACGCTCAGGTCCTGGGAGTTCCTTTGCGGCTTCGGTGGCAGGGGCGGCAACCGGTGTTCGGGATCGGGCGAGGGTGTCCTCGGTGGGAGCGGTAGGGGCGGCGAGTCTGGCGGGGTGGCCGGTGTCTGGGCTGCATTAACTTTGATCCTCGGTGCCGGTGGATTGGTCAGTACCACCAATTCGTCGTCGTCCAGCTGGCCGAATGGATTGGTGGGTGGGTAGTGGATTTGCTGCTTGTTCTCTTTGGCCGGAGCTCCTATTTCTACGGGGTTATTGAAAGCTATCTGAAGGCTAGTGTACGTGGCCGTCTCATCGAAGTTCTCGTCCAAATCCACCGACGCCTGGGCACTGGCTGAAACCATTTCCGGCTCAATCTTCTCGGTTTCCGGCAGGTCTTTCACGGCGGGATTCTCAAGGGTGTCCCGACGCGACCCGTTGGGCGTGGTGGGCAAACATCCATTGGCTTCGTCGTCCAACTGGTTAGTAATGGTCGTGTTGGCGGTCAAGCTGCTCACATTGGTGAACGCGGTTTGGGCGGTGCTGTTCGTCAAGGAAATGGTGTCCCCGTTCTCCACCGTGAGGCTGTCCGTTCGCTCGAACTCGCTGCTCTTCATCCACTCGGTTATCTTGTCCACATTGGTCAGAGGTCGTGGCTGCAGCTGCGGGTGCTGCAGGATCTCCTCCATGGGCGTGGAAGTCTGCGTACAGTCATCGGCCAGCTGGGGCAGCAATTGCGGCACCTCCAACTCGATTTCCATGTCCGGTTCGTTATCGTTATCCGTGTACTCGGTCACGGTGCCACCGTCCATTTCGTGGGACTCGCCACGGTGTCGCATCTGCAACTTCTTCACCGCAATCTCGAATTCGTTGAGGGTGCCCGAGCTCTGTTGGTCGTCGGAGGACACCGTGTTGTTCTCCTCATCGTTGAGGTCCAACGGCGGACAGGAGTATTTCGTGGCTGTCGTTTCGCTGTCAAGGGAAAGAATCTGCTGGAAAATGTCCAGCTCCTGGCGGCGCTTTAACTTGCGCTGCAGCCTGTCAAAAGTTACCGTACCTGTTTGGGGGTAGTACTCGAACGGCAGGGAGGCACTGGTCGCCTTATCCGAGGTTCGTACAAGTTTCAGCTTCACCTGATGAGAAAGATATATTACAGTATATTAAAAAGGTTTCTGGTAATTGCGTCACTCTAATCTCAGGTATGCAGATGACGGCATCTACGATTAATCAGATTATTGCGGTTGGGAAATTTTTCAAATTACTATTGAAAAATTGTTACTACTATTACTATTAGTAATAATAGTCGATTAACTCATTAGAACTGAATTACGTTGCTTGTGGCCTCACAGAACAAAACTTACGTTAACATTGGTTGTGATCTCTGGATTCCTGTAGCGCGGCGTCTTGAACGCGATGGCCATCTGTTTGAAGACATCCGTTGGCTTGAAATCCGCTTTTTCACTCCAAATCTCGCGGCCATCCCTGTCCGTTTCGTAGAATACCACATCGATGTCGTCCTTGGCGACCCTGTCGCACAGCATGATAATCTCAGTGCCTCCGGAAGCCGGGGCGGCGCAGCTGCAGAGTCGGACGATGGTCAGCTCGTTGCTCTTGCCATAAATCGGGGAGGACACAATGGGGTCCAGGGGCACCTTCTTGTTGTTCACTGTGATGAAAGCCTGGTAACACAGACGCAGCTCGTACCGGTTGATCTTGTCGATCTGGTCCTTGTGATCGAATTTGGCTAAAACAGGAGCGGGTTGAGATTAGTTTTGCCCACGCCTGCATCAAGAGAAAACCTACCTCCAAAAGGATCAAAATTTTTCCGCTCCCTCTCCTCCAGGGATTCGCGCATCTCGAGCTTCTTGGCGCACTGTATGCCCACCTTCTGGAGCACCAGCCGTCGCTCCTCGGGAGGGAGGCGCTTGGAGTAGATGCCGGACTTGCAGGCGTCAGCCTCCTCCTTGCTGACCAGCCAATGGGGGTGCTGGCGGTAGGGTTCGTCGCTGGTCACGCAGGACACCGTAATGATAACCGGGCCGTCGTAGTTGCACACCTCCACGGTGGGGTAGGATTTGCCCTTATCGGAGTTACTGCCCGGAATCGATCCTGCGGTGCGGCCCTCGCACTTGTAGCGAAAGCGGATTATATTGCTCGTCGGCTCCTCCACGATTCGCAGGTGGGGTCCACTCTTGGTGCTCGGCTGCGGCAGCGGCGCCGGGCTCTGGAACTGGAGTGGCAGGTGCGACGGCATTACTGGCAGGGATGTGGACTGCGGGAATATTGGCTGTCCGGACGGCGGAGGGCCGCCCCCAGTGGCGCCATCGCTCTCCTCCATTGGCATTGTGGCATTGATAATTTCCTCTAGGGTTGGTAATACGCAAAAATCAATAAGTTTGAGTGCCAGGAACAACTTGGCTTAAGCTAGGGGAAGTATTGGAAGGGTGGGCCGCAAAATGCCCCAGAAGATTAAGTAGAGTGCTCCATTACCTTTGACCGCAAATCGAAGCCACCAATTCCGCAAATGGTTAGAATGGTTAGAAAATTTCTATCTCTAATTACAAGAAATAATAGTCTTTTTGAGGCAAATTGGATGCATAATAATCCTTTTGTGGCATATGACCTTTTCCGTAATTCGAACGGGGATATGTCAAAGAGCGACAAACTAGAATGTGAATTTGAAACTAATCATCCATCTCGGGGTACACGGAAATCGAAAACTGCGTGCCAGTGGATAATTCCGAATCCATCAGATACCCCCGACTAAAGAGCATATATATGTACATGAAAGGCAGTGGCATTAGGTTGCCATTGTTTTGGCGAAAGGGTGTGAGAGGGCTGGAAGGCTTCTGCCTCCTGCCACTAGTGTTCATTTGAACTCGGCTATGGCCAGATGTCGAGGCACTGACGTCAAAAGTTACGCAGCAATTTGCCAGACTTATCATGCCACTCTGCCAGGCATGCTTGTTGTTGTCTGCGTTTGCGTTCGGTTTCTGCCACAGGCTTCGGATGGCAACATCAACATTATTCCACATTATTCACCCAGAACATGGGCAATAACAATGTTCAATTAGCCACTAAAAATTCCCGCCCAATCCGATGCTTTTTCATGCCGGCCTAATTAAGCGCATTGTCGATTGACTTATGGGCCCAGATTATTCATTAACCCGAGAACCAGGAAGGACTACCAGGGGGATTATCGCCGGCTCTGTTTATACTAATGCGGGCTAGTATGTGCCATAAATTGATGGCTGTTTATACGTACCTATATCCTCCAAATACTCGTCAGCCATTTGATTTCAGTGTTGATTGCCTGCAAATTAAACAAATGATAGATTGTCATTAATTTTTTTAATATTTATAATGTATTTTTTGATATATTGGTTTTCCCCTCTCGAAGTACCTCACTCTTGTGACATCTTCAATCATTGATGTTCATGAATTATCAATGAGGAGAGAGTCTAAAAGAGAGCGTTTAACATTAGTGAAGATTCTAGGAACTTGTAAATAGAATCACAAGTTTCATATATTCTTTTTTTTTAATTAAGTTCTCTATTAGCTTAATCGCATTAACGCATAGGTCGGGCTGTCTGACTTGAAGGAATTATAATCGCTGAATAGGGGAAAAACAGCAGTGACGTTGACCTGATTAGTGGCCTATCTTAGTTCCGTTTCCACTTACTATAAGAGGTAGCTCTGGGACCGGCCCCAACTCTTTTACTACTGGTTATCCCCCAAGAATTTCGTCAGAACCAAAATCTGATTTAACAACAGTGAAATTCCCAATTTCCACCGTCCCAAGAGCACCTCTTATCTGTGTGATTTTTTCTTTCCCCCAAAGGTAGGCTGATAACACATAATCTGTTGCATTTTCGCGATAATCGGAGCCAAGAATGGGTGTTGCCGGGGAATCTCTCTAGCATGACTCCGAAGGTCGTAAAGGTGATAAGGTTATCACTAGGTGGTGCTCGTACACCAAGATTTGACGGCTAAGAGTAGTAGTTCATTGTGTGGTCTCTTGACTTGCTGTTGTATCCTTCTTTAATATTTATTCAAACATGTAAGCGGGTAATCGTAACAATCCCGAAAACATGTGCCTTTGCGCTTAACGATTTCCCCTGGCCATTATGTAAGCATTCAGATACCGACTACGGGCGGCGCATCGATCAAGGCTATCATTGTTATTCGCTTGTGTGAGGGATAATAACATTGTCCGTGTAATGTGTATTTAATAGTCGCAGCCATAAAGAGGCCGAAGGAGGCGAACCTTGCCCCAGTATCCGGCTTCCACAGCGTGTGTGTGCCACCCAAGTATTTTGCATTTTCCGCACATAACTCAACTTTTCAACAAAAGAAGCAAAGGCCTACCTACACACTCGCAAGGATGATACAATCCAGCAGAAAGTCTTCAAGGAGCCCCAGACAGCCTATTTGTCTAAATGCCAAACGTTGGCGTCAACCACACACACCAACAAAAGGCACTAATACACACGCACAGGGGGCTTGCAAAATTTGCATATGTTAATTTTGTTTACATTTATAGCCTTGCAAAAACAATTTGTCCGTCACTGGATTTGTGTTGTAGCTCCTGCTTCTGTCATTGTTGTTCTGTTTCGGTTCCTTTGCAATTCACACCACGGCACACACACACGGCTTCCATGCATGTGTGACGGTGGGTGGCATGTCCCCCACATTCATCCTTCGGCCTTGTTTACGAACCACATGACGCTTTATGGGTCCACCTCGGTCCCCCGGCCGTCGGATCTCACGTGTGCCGACCATCCGAGCTGAGTAATAAGCGAAAGTGGGTCGGAGTGTGCTGCCAGCGACCGTAAAAACACTCGAATATCAAAATATCAAAGCATCGATTTATATTTATGACACATTTGACTTTTGTATTAAAAATTTTGCCGCAATAACTAAAGACTCAATTGCACCGAGTATGAAATTATGAAGCTGAAACGCGCAGGGCACACAATATTTTAAAATCAACAGCAGACAGGGCGTATACGTAATATAATCCAAAGAATTATATGTACATATGTATTCCCAAAACGTGATAAAACGCAATATTGATGAGATTATGGCAGTAAAGTTTGCATTAATGGTGCTTTGCCAATTAATGCAATATTATGACTGGGAATATTCGAAGCTCTTCCCTATTTTGTTGAAAATTTTAATTTTTGGAGTCCAAAAAACATCTCCGAGTGCATAAACATTGTTTGCCTTGCCAAAGGCAGCCCGGCAGTGAGGCCCCAGTGACATCAGGAAAGTTTTATCGAGCTGCTGCTTAACTGCCTCCGACAGCAGAGCCGCTAATCTCTCTTACTTGCAAAGTACACACATCCTCATCCATAAACCCAGCACTCCCACCCTCAGTACCATCCTCTGCAACTTCCGGGCAATGGCTTGTCACGGCGATATCGTGCGAGATAACCCTTCGCTGCTGCTGCTCAGTGGCTAGCATACATTATGAAATATTATATCTCAAGGTCGTAACCAAATTTGATTGAAATTTAAATATTTAGGGCCTAATTATACCAAAGTTTGCCATCAAACGAAACAAAGCCGCAACGAATGCGCCACTGTTATCCTTTTCCATTTGCCACACATTGAGGTCCTCGAAGCAGGCATCCGAAAATAGCGAAAGGGACTAATGGGCGAGCTAATTGGTTAAATCCTTTCGCATATGTGAGCAGATGGTGTATATTTAGAATTTGTGAGTATGTCAATTAGCCCTTTAACCTACATAGCTACTGCCTCCAAATGTTATACTCAACCGCAAGCACTCCACTGATTAAGAAGGACTCGATTTTCAATTTAAATTGTAATACTCTGCTTCCGAATATCAATATTCCATTCGCATTCGGCCCCCTCCAGTCGTACAGTTTAATTTTTCTATTTTATTAAGTGCCCGGAAAAAAAGCTCTCCAGAAGCGTAATTGCTTGATTCATCTCCAGAAACCCTCTTCCGCCATTTTTGTGCTCGTCTAGCCCGGAGTATCCTCCTCCTCGATTCGGGCATAACTTAAGCTGAATAATACTTTAAGATGGGCCGGCAGGGCCCGGGCCCGGGCTCTGAATGAGAAAAAACCACGCACAAATTTAATTCGCATTTGGGCTTACGGTGAGTGGATGGAGAGTGGACTCGGAAAAATTCGGCGACATAAATCAGAGCCACGAATCGGCGCATAAATAAAGCAAACAAAAAGGTTTTCGCCCACGGAAAATAAAAGTGAGTTAGGCGGCAGAAAAATGTTAATTAAACGTTGTCAAAAATAGAAGGCATTGGAAATGAAGATATCCGGGCCTGGGACGGCCAAGGAAGTGGCGGGTTTTCAGTTACTGGGCCGGGGCTTCGAGCAGTGTGTCCTCCGAGCGGGATTGTCGTCTGACATACATATTTCAGTAGCTAGAACCTTGTCACGTGCTCAATCGATTGGAAAATCGCGTTCTGAACCGAAAATAAACACACAGCTAAATAGAAGAGAAGAATGGAATGGGTCGGGATCGGGATCGGTCGGGGGCAGTGGGAGTTGAATATGAAAGCCAGGGCCGAAAATTCGCCACCCACTCCCGCTCCCACATCCCACACACTTCACACACCGATGGCCTAATCACACTCAGTCACACACACATGCCCCCCGCCCGACAAGGCTCCACATCAAACACAGACCACCTCCCCCACTTGTGGGGCCGGCAGGCACTCTCCTTACTTTTTCCCATTGGCACCTCAAGTACTTAAGCCGACGCTCGGGTGTGTGTGTGTGTGTCAGTGCGTGACTGGAGGTCCTGCCAGTGTCCTAGTGTGGGTGCTGAGTGCCTTGCATTATACTCGGCACTCATGTGTATCTACGAAAAAATTAAATTCAAATAAAAAGTTTTTCGAACGAATTTCGCCTGTCACCCGAAAGTAGAAATGAATTCTCGCCGGCGATGACAAAAAATGTCCCTCCACCTCTCCTCCACCTCTCCTCCACTCCCGCCCCCGAGAAAATCAATAAATGCTGAAAATTATGATTCCCCCTAGTTCTTAGACAGTGGCCTTGAGCGGGTCTTGCCCCGCTGTCATTTGCAGGAAACCCATTTGCCGTTCTATATGCATCGCATATATAAATAACTAATGTTTGTTTACTCCCCGAACCGAACTTTTCTAAGGTCACCATCGATTCAATTTGTTACTACACCAGCACTGCTTGGAAAATAAACTTTTTAATGTTTGAAATTAAGGAAATGTGTTGTGTTATGACAGAAAAAGGTAGATATATTCTAGGCCAAAGGTGAACAAATATACAATAAGTTGGACTATCTTTTCTAGCCCTTATTAATTGCCTTTCTTTTTTCGTATACTATATTCGTAATTTGTTCAGCATTTTACTCAACATTCTATCTGCTGATTGCTCGAGCATTTTCATACACAAAATTCTTATTTAATTTGTTCAGACAGGCGGCTCAAATGGATTTCCATTGGCCGAGGCACGTGCCGCACAGAAGCAGTCGGCTGTTGGGAGACTAAGCTGATTTTGATAAGCTTTTCCACACCGCCTATCAGTGGGTAATCCCGCGGCGAAGATCTGGCTAATTAGGAGCGAAATGAGGGTAAGTGCTGCAGATTGCTCTTCTAAAGATAGAACAACCACCAAACTTTGTGTCACTGCCCCAAGATAACCTCTGTGGTGTATACAATTGGCTTTCGGACTGTCTATGGCAGTGACTCAGCGGCTAACCGAACCTATAAAACCAAAATATAATTTTTTATTTTTCCAACAAAGAACGCAGAGGCCTGCACATCACCTGAAAACTGTTAACGTGTGCCCAACTAATTAAAAAGCAATTAATTCCCACACATTTTCCGGTTACTATTGGCCTCCATCATCACTCACTGTTAAAGCAGCGCAGGGCGAAAAGAAAGTTAAATTATACAGCAAATCGATTTTCATGGCATTTCAAGCAAATCAAAGGAAGCATTTTTGCAGTCAAGTAAATAATGCCCGGCGTAACCCAAAGCGTTCCCCGAATGCCGTGCGCCGAGTGCCGAACCCGACCACAGCCCGCCAGGCCAGACCAGACCACACCAGACCAGGCCAGTGGAGCGTTAGAGCCATTTCCATTCTAATGGCCAAGACAAAACGGGAAATTCACACAACTCACACCACCACAGTAACACAAAGGAAAACGGCCGACACGCGATGCCCGAAAACTGAAGAAACCGCGGCATTTAATTATTTTGCCATAAAACTTTTCACGATTCAATCAATTCAGATTCTGAATTCAGGTCCAGCATGGCGTATGCGTAATGGGAGTCTGCTTCCTCCGAAGGGTGTGAACTTTTCCTATGCGAAGGAGGCCCAAGTGTGAATGACACATAAATGTAAAGTTGGTGGTTGTTCAAGTGGAATACGATTTCGGGACAGAGAAATGTTTAGTAGAATTGGCTGACAACTTTCCTGGAAGTGATAACGCAGAACCCAAAAACACAATGGCCGCTGAAATTAATTACTCATTTTTATGGCATTGGCATTAAAATGGTCCGAAATAATAATTTAGAATAATTCTTATCAAAATTATGCCATGACAACAAAGAACAAAACTTAATGTGTATACCATTTGTGAAATATTTAAAAAGAACCTTTTAATGTTCACTTGCGGCTGCCCGGAGAACACAATTCTCCTTCCACCTGCGACCTTTCTGGCGCTGGCATTCACTTTACAATAACTTTCAATTGGAATCAAGTCTGTTTAGTACAAGTTATGGCTCCCACTCTGTAGGTCGAATGTAAGCAAACACATTGGCACACACACGGGCCAAAAGGTGTGAAAATCGAGGATTTGTTTGTATTTTTTTTTTTTGCTTTCAACAATTTTAGAAAACATTCAATTCGGGCAATACGAGTAGGGATGGCTGGGGGCTATCTGGGCGCAGATAAATCGATATTTAAGTAAGTTTTGACCATGACTGTTCCATTTCATTCTATTTTTATGGATTCCCAGTGTCCGAGCCGTGTGCGTGCGGAACGTCTTGGAGTCTTTATGGCATTTTGTGTCTTTCGATTGCAGTCCCAGGTTGTGTATTCCTTTGATTACAAATGAAATAAACGAAATGATCCAGATGCCGCGGATCAGAAATTTTTATAAACTTTTCCCCGGTTGCTTTACCGACTTGTAAAAATATTTACATTTCGTTAATATAAATATTTCCATTTGGATACATTTTTTCGCCAGCCTCGGCACTAAGACCCGCCGAGCAATTCAGAACCATATTCCTCTTGAGATGATTCGATTAGAAACTAAGAAAATACATTCTTTGTAGCTTAGTCTGAGCTGCTTATCGCTCAACGGAAATGTATACAAGTAAGTAGCCGTTTATTCAAACAATATATGTATAAGAAAAACAACTGAAGGCAATTAGCATTTCTGTCGAGCTCCAAGAACAATTATGCATTTTGGAGGAAACGTCTACTCGGGGGAATAGTTCCGGCATAAGTGCCTGCATAAGCGATCTGGACCAGTATGTAAATCAAATCAAACAGAAAGCAAACCGGGCTCTCTCGACACCAACTAAGTATTATTTTTATTTAATCGCAATCAGCCGCCGCCTGCATTGTAGGGAGATTTATTGCTGGCATATATTATATACCAGTTGAGCTAGTGCGGTTACACTGTCAGCAAGAAGAACGAACCCCAATTAATACGAGTCTTGATATATAGTGGAATTATGATTCATTTGGCATTCCAAGCCAGACCCAAAACTAATTGGCATTTTGGCATTTCAGTCGAAATCGAGAGAGATGTTTGTCAAACAGAAGAGACCCGAGTACAGCGCCTAGTTCTCGTTGTTTAAATTATAAATAAAATTTGCATTTCACGCGGCACTTGGATAACTAATTGCCCACAGCAAGAGTTGATATTTATTTATGTATCTGGGATTATAATTTATGAATATTTCAGCCGTATGCGCCAGGGCAGCAGCTCGCTTTCTTGCAGTGTCATTACAATCGAGCCAACACGGGAAGCTGCCCGGCCCGTACCCGAGCCTGGGTGTGCAGTGTACTCACGGATACGACTACTAGACAGCGGTGCTTTACAAACTACGCCTTAGATTTGCTAGATTGGTTTTTTAACTTAAAACTGATATTGCTGGCTAACCTTTTATGGGATTTATGTTGCGGTTTGATCGAAAACAACTTTATTAGTTTCAATTTGAATCAATTTTGAGCTTAATTCGGCCCGACCCGAATGCACTCTGCGACACAATAATCGAATTATCTCTTTGTTTGGACCGACACGTGTAATTGATTAAATTCCAATTTTATTCACTTGTTTGTATTTTGTTTGTCTGGCTTATCGCGCTGGGGGCTTAGTCACAAACAAAACAAAACGCGCCAAAATTTCGAGTCAGCCTCTGGGCCGATAAACAACAAGCTTCCGAAGCTACGGGCGTTTGGACTTTATTTCTTATAGACACTGCAGCCGCAGCCAGTTAATAGCGGACATTGATTTATACACACATCTGTAGCTCACTTCGTAGTTGTGGTGTCGCGTATAATTAACAAAGACACACACATATAGTCGCGTGCGACTTGCACAATATGCGTTCGATCGGTCGAATTACTGGGGAGAGAGTCGCACGTCCGTCGCCGGCCAAGTTCAGATTCAGTGTGAACGGAAGCTTCTCTGTAGCTTCCAGGCAAGCTCAACTTCGCCAGCGACACGAGCACTCGGCTCCCGCTCGCGCTCTCTTCTGATCGGCCACAGTACGTATACTTGATACGTATACGTGATACGTATAAGTGATAAACTGTACTGGCTGCCCTGATAGGGCGATCGTGCGCTGCTTTATTGGAGCGGGCACTTTTGTTTTCGTTTCAGGCCAGTCCGTCCATTGATGCCCGCACTTCTTACGTCTGCAGTTGTGTTTATTGGTTTTTACTTTTTGTTGCTTTTATACAACATTTTTCAAGTGCGTTCCTATGACGTAACAAAGCGCAAAAAAATTATTATAGATTTTTAAGTGGGTTCAGACAAGTGTTGAGATTTTTATGCCACACGGCAGGTGTTTCGATTTTGATTTTCTGCTATAAACAAGCACCAGTTTCTGGAGGGCGAATTTTCCGGTGATTTTTCAGGGAAAGAAAGTTTATTGGTTCAAATGAAACGTAAATACATTCGAAAGATAATCCCTAAAGTGCTAGGTCTAATGAACTCTCCTTTAAAAACTTAAAAAACTGCAAAATAAAATATTTCGAATTTCAAACACTTTTTTGAAATAAAAGATCAAAGAGACAGAACACTAATTGATCAGAGCAGAAGCGTGTGAATCATTCACCTTCCAGATCCCCTACACGTTTAATGAGCTTACCTTAAATATACATACACCTATGAAGCCATCGGCCACCGGATTGTCGAACATCTGGGCTGCCAGGTGCATAACAATAGATCCTATTTATTAAATATTGACAGATGAATATTTTTATTGATTTTCCACGGAATTGACAGACCTGAAACTATCGCGGCCCTCGGACAATGTAAATTATAAAATCTATATGGACGTGGCCAATACGCGCAAGCAAAATTCCCCAAAATGAGGAAAACGTCTCGACAGCGTCTAAGGTCAGGCTGAGTTATTAACTCAATTTTTGGCTTCTGTTCCATCGGCAGATTTTAGTCATTTAAATAAACACAAGTGCAGGCAAACAATCGCGTATATGTACGGGCTTGGGAGGGGGGAAACTATTTGCTGCAATTCGGGCAGAAATAATTCATTATTGTTGTGGCTGTGTGCTCAGATATTTTTCTTCTGGCCCCACAGATTTTTGAACTAAAAACAAAGTTTTCGTGTGGCGTGGGCAGGGTCGGTTTGGGGACCGAATGCATTTTGTGAGCTATTATTCTGGTCCACGTTTATGTCTATATATGATTACAACAACATCGCCTATAAAATCAGATGACTAGTTAAAAGTATAAAATATTAAGCGATCCTCCATTAACTGGAATCGATTAAAGTATTTGAATATTTTTATTGATAACAAAATTTATTGGGAATATTGTTATTTCTTATCGTTTAATTTGAGAACTATCTCTGAGCTAAAAATAAAATATGAATCACTTCGTTGCAGATACTATTTTGGGTACAAGGCGTAGGCCCATGACGTCGCCAAGCTGGGCCGACGTCACAGAAATCTCAACACGTTAATGAGCTTGTTTCTGCGCTCCACAAAAAGAAGGAGCTCTGAAGATAAGAAGCAAGATGAAGGAGAGGCTGACGACCAAGTTCCCCCGCCATGCAGCCCCTGCAATTCCGGCACATGTGTGCGATTCAAGGTCACACGCGTAAGCGGGACAGAGCGAGACCGGGTGACTGACTGCAGACAAACAAAGCCAAGCCCCAAAGACATCAACGCGAGAGCAAGGGAGATGGCGCGACAAAGAGAAAAGGAGAGGGGGCGGCGAAAGAGTGGAGCGCATAGTTGGGCAACCACTTGTTGTTGCTGCCGCTTTTATTGCTCCTCTCCGTTCAGCGCCACATTAAGGCCAGCTTGAATGCACTGAAAAAAATTGATCGAGTTTTTTTTTTTTTATTTTTAAATTTTTAATAAAAACATTATTTTAAATTTTTACTTAATATTTTTTGATTTTATGGAATAATATTTTCCCTTAGATTTTTTCTCCGTGTATGTGCAATAGAGTCACGACGAAAGGTCGCCGACGCCCTTAAAGAGGCAGACCAACAAAGACCACAGACCGCATTAACATTCAAGACATAATAGTGATAAGGGGCCTCCAGGAGGCGGGCGGGGCTGGCAGGCGTATCGATAACCCGATGGGCAAAATTACCAACGAACTCAAAATGTTTGGCCAGCAAAAACATGACTAAAAGACGCAAAAGCAATGCCGAATTTATTAAGAAAAAAATTAAATATTGCGTCGAATCCAAGATGCCCTGCGTAAAACAGAGCCCACTACGCCCCTTGGGGAGTCATTCATGAAAAAAGGAAAAGAATTTCAGGAAGAAAGCGGAACTTAAATATCTTACTTAGAAATTATACGTAAATACGTTCATTTGTTTGTCAGAAAATATAAATAACCGAACTCTAGATTGTTGCATAATTGATTCAAAATAATAATATTGCGTATTACTGGTTATTCCGTTTAATTCAAGCGTGGTTCCCTTGCGAATTATTTAAACAAAAATTAGCTTCTTATGAATTCTGCTCTAAGCTCTACTTAGAAATAATAAAAAGCCAAAATACTAGTAGTACAAAAATTAAACAAAAATGAATGCTTTATAGATTGGCCAATACCCATCATGGAAATATGAAAAGCCAGCCGAAAACCTGTCCGTCTGCCGTGTCGTGGCTTTGGGTCTAAAGCACTTGATTGGCTTTGGATTCCCCGAACTCGCGATGAATCATCAGCCCCGCCACATTTGCAATTCCAGCGGCCAAACCAGATACAATTGTATCTCACACTCGCTTTCAATTGGGGCCACTTTGGCAGTGTATTGGTGTCTCTGTGTGTGTTTGCCCATGCGGAAATCTGCCGAGAGCGAAAGCCGTGAGAGTTACCATATGATCATCAGCTCCAGAGAGCGGGGAAAATTCGGGATCCCACTGGAGGAGGGAGTACAAGTAGTTGCAGTTCCAGTTTCCAGTCACTTTGCACGTTATGTAATCGGTGTATGCAGTAGGGGAGTTACCTGCAGACGATGGAGTTCCGCATGCAATGCAGAGATGTATCTGTATCTGAAAGAGCTTTTACAACTCCGGCATAGTTACACTTGAATAAATGATCTTTTTTTTTTAATTATATACACTGTTTATTAGAGATACATCAAGGTTGTCTGGTTGGAAGACTCTTACTCCATCATTTCAAAACTTAAGGTAACTCAGACATCGAGATAGACGGCAGATGGTTTTGATTTTGCCTTCTGGCCAGAACCAACAACAACATGGCAGCTAAAAGGCAAACGCCACAGACAGCACAAACAAGTGTTAATTAATTAATGCCTCGCCGATTTGTGGGGCGAAGTGGGTGCAACAGTATGTAGGATTAGAACTTATGGCGATTTTGCAAGCAGAACTGGACACAAACCCAGAGTTGCACTCATACTCTCAAAGCTTGATGCTTTGTTTGTATTTCACAGTTTGTTTTGTTTAAAGCGGAGAGTGGATGGGGAATGTGGGGAAATAATTGTTCAAAGGTCAGATAAGGTGTCCGACTGTTTATGAGATTGTGACGCAAAGTGTACAGAAACCTAATATCTTTTGGTTTGATTGATATAAGAGAAACAGGGAAAGGCAATTTAATTAGAATTGCTTCGAATAACTCTTTGTTTTGGCCAAAAAGCACTCGGGTCTATTAAGTCACTGCCAACACATGTTGGGGGAGCAACGATTCCCAGGAAAAGCGGTCACTTACTGGCTAAACGTTTTGCAAATGCCAGTAACGCGAACAAGTCGTACAATTGCCAACATTATATCCGATTAATAATGCATTGTCTTTCCAGGAACGTTCTTAAATACACTTCCAACTGTCCAAGTTCTCAGAAGTTGAGGCGTGCGCCTATTCGATCGACTTGATTCCAGTTAACACGTCAGTGTCCCCATCTGAGCCCCCAAACAGGTCATCCAAGTAGCCAAATGATAGTGTGACGTTGTCTCTGAAGCGAAAGATCGCCGCATGATTAATGTAATTAGATAACTTTTTCCCCAAGACGTAAGCTTCTGAGATTGTAACACCTGTAGCCCGTTGGAGGAAATGACTAAGATCCCCAGATACCAGTTCCAGAGTCTTTAATTGATCCGCTGGGAGAAACCCAGGGAACATCAATGAAATGTTCTGCCACAAACCCAATTTGTTGTATTTGCTCTTAATGGCCAATTATTTATAAACAAATCGGAATTTTGTAATCTCGCAGCGGCAGTGAGATTATTTATAGATAGATTCCAGAACTCACCTAAATCAGAATTTTCAGCCGGAGCAATAATTCAATATGTTTTGTTGATTTTCAATTTTCCACTCGAATTTTTTGAATTTTATGTTCGTTTTCGATTTTAATCACTCCCACACGCGCACCAGCACACCACTTTCGGATGCGAAATTCGAGCCGAATTAATTCATTTACATTAATCTATTGTTTTATAAGCACATTTCGATTTTGATTTCGATTTGAATTTTACGTTAGTTTCCGCTCGCAGATTTCTGGACTAAACTGACTCTGCCTCAAGCTGTTCCAGGAGACCGACAACCTTCTGCCACCAGCGACGAACCGTTAATGAAGCCGATACCGCCTTGGCCACCATACAGAGTGGTCTTCCTACCTCCCACCTTCCACCCACTGACAACAACAACGGCAACAGACAAAAGTTGTCCTAGGGCCGGCCTTCAAACACTTTCCAACACTTTTATTTTCAGCGTTTATTCGAGTGGGGAGTTTGGTGCAATAAGCTTTACCATCCCGTGGTGAGTTGCGTTTGAACGCACATTTGGCGCCCAATGTAGCGGAAATTGTGCCCCCCGGCAAAATGGGCCGCAAAATGAGAAAACGGATGCGAAGGGAACCGCATCTAGTTACTTACGATGTGTGAGAACTCAGCCGGATGTGATGGTTGAGTGGATGATAGCTGGGGGCGAGACGGACTGGTGCCCCAGCAGGATATTTCTGCGTCTTTGAACTCGGCCCGGATTGTGGGTAGACGTAATTTGTAACATGTCATTTGATGTCATATATATTAATTATTTTAAAATAAACCATTTTCCTTTTAATATCCAAAGAATCAATTTTATTGCCGTTATGATTCCATTTTATTGCTGGATATATATAATTTGCAATAATTTGGGCCATAAGGGACCATACAATTACCATTTTTTGAACGGCTCTCACTAAAAACTATTAAACACTAGATAAACACTAGAAAAAAAAATCTAAAAGAAATTTCTTCAGGATTTTGATAAAGATTGGTGAAGAATCCATCGACAATACGTTTAAGATATTCCGCCCAAGGATCTGTTGAAAATTAGAAAAGATACAAACACCGCCGAGTAGAATATGGGCCCCTCCCATACATTGCCATTTTCAAAGAAGTCCGGTGGGAAAAAACGGTGAAAAATAAAAATATATCTTAAAATTGGCTAAGATAAAAGCACCGGTGTGGAGAATGGAGTGGAATCCACAAACATTCGAATTTTGAAAAGAGTAGGCCGTACCTTTGTATTCGTACCCCCATAGATTTGTTTCGTAAGCATTGTTCAGTTCTATCATTTGTTTCTCTACGTTTGGAACGAAATACAAAAGTTGTTGTTAATTTTATTTATTCTCGTCGAACTTAAATTTGATTCATTTTTCGACACCATGTGGCCGAAAAGTCCTCGCATCCGCCAGGTTAGCTCCTCTTCTTTTAACAGTGCCTCCCAAAAGGGGTCGCCAAGAGCACTCTACACAAAGTCTGCGATCCAAGGACAGCTCAAGAAGCGTCGCAGCTATGGCTCAAGACACCTCAAGAAGGAAATGATGTAAGTTTTAGGGAGGAAATGCAATTAATGGATCGTAAGGGCTTAGGAAACTCTTTTCCTTTTCAGTGTTGACAAGGAGAACAACAACCCGCTGGTCAACAAAAGACCCAAGGCTGGTCTGCTGACGCCCTCGTCCTCGGACAACTCAGTGACCACCTCCAACTCCAGCTCGGGGCATTCCAGCTACACGGTGGCTCCCAAGAGCACCTTCGTCAAGGAGCCTTCCCTTTCAACCTCCACTGCCGTGGCACCGTTCTTGACCCTTAAACGCCAGCAGACTGCTGCCATGATTAATTACAATGTTCGCAAGTCCGTATCGCAAATGGACTTCAAGGAAGCGCGTCGCACCGGCAACTACCAGGTGGTGGCCCACGTGCCCTCGCCCCGCAAGATGCCGATTGAGGTGGACGAGCCGGAAGATTCTGCGATTGCAGTTCCGGCAGGGTTAGAGGCCAGTGTGGCCCAACTGGTGCTGCCGCTCTGCGAGGGAGTCGAGGGGAAGATGAGCTTTGTAGTCGCTCCGGAGCAGGATGCCCGTGTGGCCAGCCTCAGGATCTTCAATACCATCATGCTGCATGCCTGGCGCAAGAGGCGCGAAGAGGTGCGCTGCCTCAGCGAGCAGGTGGAGGATTTCAAAAAGAGTGTAAGTGGGTTTAGATATTAGGGTCATTGCGCTGTACAGCTAAAGGTCAGAGGTGTCCATGTGGAGGGGCTTGTTTGGTTTCTACAGATTCTGCTTCTCCCCCACAGGTCGTGAAGAATCGCAACCAGTTGCATGTTTACAACTCACTCTTCTGCGTTGAGAAGCGCCGCAATGCCACTCTGAATGACCAGTTGAGACAATCGTACCGGGACAATGCCCAGACCAAGCTCTCCTACGAGGAGCTTAGCTTGATCCTGGTGCAGACCAGAAGCGAAAAAGACAAGCTAGCCGAGGAGTTGTCCGCTAAAAACCAGGACATCGCAAATCTGCAGGATGTCCATGCATCACTGAAGACTGAACTCTTCCAGGCGATCGCCGAACAGAGGAATCATCTGGAGCAGCTCACCCAGCTGCAGCGGGAACACCAGGATAGTCAGTGCTCCCTGGAGGAGATGAGCCAGCAGCTGGAACTGGTTCACATCGACTTGGCTCTCAAGCGAGACTTTATCGAAACGTTAAGTGAGAATATGGCCAAGATGGAAGAGGTCAAGGAAGGCATCGAAGACAAGTACAGGTAAGGACCCCAACCGTCCACTATATACCCCCTTAATTTGGACTAAAATATTTAGCAAGCTCCTCGAGCACTCACTGGAACTGGAACAAACGCTCCAGGAAAAGCAGGAGCAGGTGGTCACTCTGCAGAACTGCCTGGCCGCCACTCTGGGTCAGAGAATCCGCCAGTGCTTTGCCCAGAGCCAGGTGTACCAGCATGCCACCTATCGCATGCTGCACTTCGTGGCCCACTACATGTTGCCGGGAACCCCGCCACCCTCACCGACCATGATCCCTGGTGCGGTCACCAAGCTGAAGGGGCTCTTCTCACGTGCCCCCCAAAAAGGGGGACCTGAGGCTGATGAGGATTGCGATAGCGATTATAAGAAGGAGCAGGACAAGGACGCACCGACTGAGAGCCTCTTGAAGTTTACCAAATAGTTTATTGTCTTTGTTTTTTTTTTCTGTTGATCTGACGTTTGATTTTGTTTGTTAAATCCTTATAGGCAGTTGTTAGTTAAAAATGTATGCATTGTAAAAGTAACTTCTTGTTTTAATTATGATCGCTTTTCATCAAGAGTACGAGGCATGTATCCTGACATTGGCTCGGTTGACACCCGAAGTAATCCAGTTGCTTGAGAACACGTAGTCGCCCTCCGGAAAAGGCCAGACTGTGGTCAGCTTCTCGTGTATGAAGAGAGTGGGCAATCTATCCACAATTACATCATTCTAAAATTTAAACAGTTGACAAAAATCAAAAACAAAATGCTTAAATCAGGCTTACGTCATATGGACACGAGTGGTTGATGTTTGTGTAGGTCTTGAAGGCTTTGAACAAAAAGGATAGGAAGGGGTTCTGGACTTCGTCGAGCATTTTGCAGCCATCGAAGGTGAAGTTATAGTTGAAGGGCGACTGGCCATTAGAACGCTTATAGAGCGCAAAGTTTACCTAAATATATGGAGGTGTATAGCCAAAGAATTGCATTAGAAAATTAAAGTCTTACCTTGAAATGATTCACTGGAACCTGCAAGAGCAGGACCTTGAGGGAGACTTGTTTCAGGGTTCGGTTAACAGCCTTAATATAACAATATTCAAAAATGGAAAAGTTTCTGTCGAAACTGTTGCACTTTATGTTGGTAAAGTCCACTCGACGGCTCTCCATCTTGAAAGGGTGTTACTTTTTATTCAAAGAGAGTAGCTTTTAAAAGATACTCACCTTATTTATAAAAAATAAAAATAAAATCACACACCCGACTCGGATATTCATTTCAACAGCAGCTCAACTTTGTTCGTTAACTGAGTGCGAATTTTATAAAAATAAATGTACATTTTTGTAAACAATTAAACTCTCGTTAGGCCTTCCAATCATTATAGATAATTGAAAATTTACTTTACTTATCTGAAATGGGTTAAATGCAAAGAGCAAAGTACTGCTAAAACGATTATTTTATTCATCTTTAAAAAACATATCCTAAAACACACATTTTACATTTTTTTGTTGCACTATCTCTAATTATGACAAAGCTAAAACAATCAATTAGACGACGACCAGGTCGATAGGGCTAAATGCTATATCATCTCCTACTGCCTCCAGCTCAGGTTCCTGCTCAGGTTGCAATCGTAGTGGTAATGGGTTCGTTTCGATAAGGTATTACGTAGATATGGATAGGTTGGAAATCTGCAGATCTTCCGAATTGAGGCGCAGTATCTGCTGATCCTCCGAGTTGATGCGCACCAGTTGCTCGCTATCGAAGCTCAGCAGATTACTGATCGTGGGACCATTATCCGCTTGGTTGCTCGTGTTGGTGTTGTTGGTGTTATTATTGTTGTTATTGTTGTTGTGGCTGGGGGCATTGTTATCATACTGATGCATGGGCGGGACATGTTGCTGCTGCTGCTGTTGCAATTGCTGTTGCTGTTGCTGCTGCTGGTGGAGCGTGTGCTGGTTGTGCTGGAAACGAATGTGTGGGTTAGAATGGGTAATTATTACTCTGGTAGCTACTCCACCTACCATATGATTTGTGGGCAGATTCCACTGCAGATTGCCGCCTGCCCCAGCACCTCCGCCGGATGTCAGCAGGTTGTGCATGGTGAAGGGATTGTTGAGATTACTGAGATTGTTGCTGTTGTGGCTGGTGCCAGGAGCCGGCTTAATGTCCGTTGCTCCTGCTGCCCCCGCGAACTTGGACTCCCAATGACTAGTGCCCGCATTTCCGAAGGGGTTTCCATGGAATTGCATCGCCTGTTGCTGCTGATGTTGCTGCTGTTGCTGTTGGTGTTGCTGCTGCGCCATCACCTGCTGGGCAAAGTGGTAGTTATTGCCCAGGTCGGGGGCCCCGTACTGCTGATGCGACTGCTGCTGCTGCTGGGGGTGGTTGGGCGACATAAGCTGCTGCTGCTGGCCGTTGGTGGGCGTGGCCGCAGAGCCCATGTTGTACGGAGAGGGGGTGCTGTTCTGATTGTAGTTGCTCGACGGCGACAGGGGCTGCGGCGAGGGCGTTAGCTCTGGTGGGGCTCGGTACGCCAGACCAAAGGGTTGAGGTGAGGTATCTAATCGCAATCGGTTATCGGCATGAGCCAATTAATGTTTAATGCGAATAAAGGTTAAGCACTTACCTCTCGGTTCGGTTTTAATGGGAGGTATACTTGGCGCATTCCAGCAATTCATGTTAGTTTGTCCTGAGAGCGGCAAGCAAATAAAAAATATTAATAAACAAAAATTTAAAAACAAAAAAAAAAGCAAGCATAATGAAATAAAGAGTTAGAACAATTTCACAAAAACAAAAGGGCCAGGCATCTGGAAAGCGGGGTTTTGTTGAATATTCGCTTTATAGTTTAAACTCAAATAAACTTCCTAATAAAAAATCACAACAAAGTTGAAAACTAAATAAAAAAAAGTCATGCATAAATAAATTGAAGTTTTTAAAGAAACAAGTTAATAAAATAATTAAAAACCAACTAGAAAAAGCCTCAAAAACTTACTCAGAAGGAATACTTTTGATAAGACTTGGGAGCAAAACTTACTTTAATCTAAAAACTCCAAGTTTAAACAAATAATATTCATTTGAACTTCTTTTCTTTTTGTTTTATTAAGCTACGATATTTTACAAAATATTTTTACCAAACTTTTAATTTTATTTTTTCTTTATATAAAAATATCAAATATTCCTCGAAAAAACGACAAAAATTTCATGTTCATGTTTCATGTCTCATGTTGATTACAAATAAGATTCTCATTTCTCCTGACTCCTGTCGGCTCCAAAAATATTGCTATAATTTCGACTATTTATGTAAATCAATATATAAATATAGTAAGGACCTTTCCTCGTTATTTGTTTATTAGTTACTTGTTAATATCGTGATTGTGGGTGTGCATTCAGTGAGTGATTTCTAATAGTTGCTAAGAGTCTATTCGATTAATACATCATCTGGGCGATGACTAGTTCAATTAAGTCTTTGTATACCAAAAAAAAAAGTCAAATACGAACACTATTCGACCAGGTAGGATCAGTTGGATGACTGGCATCCCAAGACAAAGTACCCAAGGAGACCCAGACACAGATGGGGAAAATATCGAGAAACAGATAGAGAGACGGCCAGAGGCGCCCCCAAGACGGGACGCCACAAATGGAGCCAACACCAATGAGTTATGTGGCATTACAGGGACAGGGACAATGACAACTGATGACTTACTGCCATCCGGATGGTCGGTCTGTTGCAACTGCTGTTTCTGCTGCTGCTGGAGCAGCAGGTGCATGGGATCACCGCCAGTCTTCTGACGTTTCCGCTTCAAGTGCGCTGGATCTACAAAACAAAATATACACACAAGTTGTACATAGATTCGGGATTTGGTTTCAATTAACGCAATGTTCTACTCTGAAAATTGAGTCATTTGCTTAAATACAATAGTTGGTTTCGGTTCGAACCCTCAAAATGGGCAACCGGGACAATAACAAATCATTCTCCACCCACTTTGGGGGAGGTTTGGTTGGGGTTTCATGCCTGGTATCGCTTACAAAATATTGAACCAATCAATGGCTGCTGGGGAAGGATACTTTAGCACAATTATCAAATATAAAACAAATACAAATTTTCGGGAGGACTGGCCTCCGGCAAGTGGACGCCAGAGCCGAGGGAAACAAGGCTCTCCCTGGCTCCTGGCCTGGGTCCGACCTGCTTCGATTGAGAGTTTCGTTCGTTTGCCTATCAACAAATGGGTTTTAACAAATTGGCGGCCTAGTTGAGGCCATTGGCTGCTGCCAACCGCTTGGCCACCTCCTCGGGCGTGAGAATCTCCCCGGCGTCCACGGGGGCGTAGTAGGCGGAGGTCTCGTCAAATTCACTGGCCGCCGCCAGGGGCGGAACACTGGTGTACAGGGCAAAGTGCTCGGCCTCGGTCAGGTCCAGGTTGGGGTCCAGCTGGACGTTGAAGTGGCCCTCGATGGAGCTGACTAGGTTATGCAGGCTCTGGCGGTCGGCAATGGCCACCAACTCCATGCCGCCCTCGCTAATCGGTATGTCCGCCAGCTGGAGGGCGGACGCTGTGCGTCGGTCCAGACCTGTTCCCACCGACATCGTGCTCGACTGGGAGTAGGCCTCGTTCCGGTGCTGCTGGGGCAAGCTGTTGGCGCTGTCCCCCTTCAGGGGAATGTGCACCACGTCAGCATTGAGGTAGGCAGGTCGCTTTCCGGAGACACTGCTCACACTGCGGCCCACGGGCTTGCCCAGCTTGGAGCCGGGCTTCTTGGCCTTCACGGGGCTGGATTTGCTGGGAGCTGGAGTAGAAATAATGGGAGCAGCCGACTTTGAGGACCTGAGCGACGCCCTCATGGGGTCCTGCATGTTGAAGTGTCCTATGCTCGGCTCGCGACTGTTCGCCTTGGAGTCCAGCAGTGAGCACTGGTCCTGGGCCAGCTCCGGCTTGCTCTTCCGCCGAGAGAACAGCTTCGAAAAGAAGCCCGGCTTCTTCTGCCTGGGCAGGGTATTGAAGTTGGGGTTCTTGGGAGTGGGCGCCGGAGGCAGGCGCTTGTTCAGCGGCGACTCCGCCGTAGAGGGCCTGGCCTGGACGGTGTTTGCCTCAATCGAACGGTTCTCAGCATTGCTGTCCTGCTTGCGGATCCGTTTGGGCGGCAAGGGAGGCAGTTTCTCCTCCTCGGGCGGAAACGGAACTGTCAGGATGGCCGGCATCGGAATGGGCGGTGCTGGCCGGGGTGGGGCGGCTTCTGATTTCTGGGACTGCGAGTTAACCTCAATGGGGTCATAGTGCTGGTGAGCATCTTCAGGGGCACACTGCGACATTGGCGGCGTTGGGGGCATTATGTCATCCATGGGTATGAGAACGGGATTCTTGAAAGCAATCTGCAGGCTGGTATAAGTGGCGGCATCGTCGAAGCTGTCCTCCACCATCAACGGCCCACCCTTCTGTCCAGTTCCCACGACGCCAGACAGTTCATTCTGCAAAGTATTATTGTAGGTGTCCCTCTGGACTTTGTAGTCCGTGTAAATCTCATCCAGCTCTGCCACCTGCTCCAGGAGATCGTTGAGGGTCTTGTCCTCCTCAGTAATGTCCAGAGTGGCCTCCAAGCCGGAGTCCAGGACGTCGCCCTCCATGGTGGGGCTCGGCTCATGGGGCTGCTGTTCAATTTCGTTGGACTTCATCCACTCGGTGATCTTGTCGTTGGCCGACAGTGGGCGAGGTGGCTCCAGCTGCTGACCCAGCTCCAGCTGCTCCAGCTCCCGGACCTTCTCATCAATGATCGTGTCGATTTCCTTTTCCTGCTCGGAACGCAAGCGATGTGCCTCAGCCTCCATATCCTCGGGCGAGTGATCCGAGCCGTGATCGGGCTCGGCTATCATAGATGACTGCTCTTGATCGAAAACTAGCTCCTGCTGGGCCGAAGGCTCCTGGCTATAAGCCTCTTGCTGTAAAATTTGCTCCTGCTGGAACAGTGGCTCCTGCTGAAGCAATTGCTCCTGTTCCAAAGATGGCTCCTCTTGCATGGGCTCCTCCTGACCAACAAATGGCGCCTCTAATACTGGCACCTCCAACTTGGGTGTATCTAAATCAATGACCTCGATCGTGGGCGCCTCCCGTTTGGCGTCCAACGAAAGGATCTGCTGAAAAATATCTTCGTCGGGCTTCCGTTTGAGGTGCCGATGAAGATTCCAGAACGTGTGTTTACCTGAATCCAATGGCACGTACTCGAATGCCAGCGCCTCGCTGAGGACTCCGTCCGAGGGTCGTTTCAGCTGAATGAAGACCTGAAAATGGTTTAAGTTAATACATTTCTCTTTTGGGGCTGAGAATGTTACCTTGGCGGGCTCTGTGATGTCCAGCTTGTGGTAGCGCGGCGTCTTAAAGGTAATGGCAGTCTGCTTGTGCACATCCGTGTGCTGGAACTCCCCGTAGGCCTCCCACACAGGCTGCCCGTTGTTCTCCTCGAAGAAGCGCACGGAGATGTCCTCCTTGGCCACCTTTTCGCAGAGCAGGATGATCTGGGTGTTGCCCAGCACCGTCGCCGAGCAGCTGCACAGCCGGCAGATGACCAGGTCGGACATGGCCTTCTTGTCGAAGATGGGCTCCGAGACCACCGGCGGCAGGGGCGAGGTGAAGCGACCCTTCTGCTCGCTCTCCATGAATACTTGAAAGCACAACCGGACCGAGTTCAGGTCGATGCTAGAGGGCTGGAAACGGTGCGAGAAGCCAGCTGGGGGATACAACTTTGGTTCAGTTTCTTCCACAAAATATTTGATAAGGTCATCTTACTCTTGAATGGATCCACGCGGATCTCCTCACGCGCCTTGAGGGCCGCCTCTATGTCCTTCTTTTTGACACACTGGATGCCCAGATTGCTGAAAACGGCCCTCATGGTTTCACTGTTGATTTCCAAAGTGCAGACGCCCTTCTTGCAGCCTTCCTTGCCAACCAAGTTGTGCGGATGGGGACTGAAATGTAGTTTAAGTTTAGACCTAAATGGGTTACAGATTCAACAAGGAACCTTACCGGTGCGGAACATCTTTGGTCACACACGAGACAACAACCACGGCGCGTCCTTTGTAGCCCACAATTTCAATAGTCGGGTACGTCTTGTTCTCCGGCGTGGAGTTCACACCGGGAATAGAACCCGCCGATCGACCCTCGCACTCGTAGCGGAAACGCAGGGCCTTTCCCGCCGGCTGCTCCGTGATTTTCACGTAAGGTTTCTTCCGCACATTCTTCGTAGACTGTGACAGTTGCTGCTGCTGCTGTTGTTGCTGCTGCTGGGCCGGCAGTCCGTTGTAGTTGAGGCTCTGTTGGCCATCAGCCGCCGGGCCGGGCCCAGACGCGGCTACGTTGTTCTGGTTGGGAAACATTTCGTGGCCTATTACTGCAAAAAAATAAAATTTTTTGTTTGAAAATAAACATCTAAAGAGGGTCGAAGCCTATCGGCTTGAGTAACGAATAGATAACACTTAAAAATAGATAATTTGGCAACAACAAAGTTTATAGTGTGTTCCGTGTTTTAAAGTTATGGCCAAAAGCCGAAACAATTCCTTGGCACGAAATCGAAGACCTCCCAGACAAGCCAGACGATGACGGTGTTGACCGAAAATAAGACCCCCAGATCCCTTCAATTTATTCTGAATTATGAGGTGGAAGTGGTACATATGTACAAAGACGTCTATATAAGTGTGCTTCTCCTGACCAGTGGCTATGACGAACCACATCGAAAAAGTCTGAAAGAAACTGAAAATGAGGAGAACTGAGAGGAGGCCACTGCTTGCTATGTGGGTGGTGAATTTTGACAACATTAATGGGTCTATTTAGGGGTCATTAGGAATATGTATGTTTTCATAAATGCGCATAGTGCTCGGGTGCAGTTTCGGTGCAGTGGTTGTTCTTCCTTCGCCGCCGGATAGATCCGGGTGCGGGTCTGGTCCGGTATAGTCCGGCTAAAGCTCCGGACGCCTTGTTTAAAAATAAACTTTTTGCGTAACGCGGCCGCAAAGCGACAACTCTGCCTGGCGGATCGGCAGCAGCTCCTTCTATATACCATATACCAGGTAGTGCACATATATATGGGTGGCTGTATATAGATTGCCTCGCAGACTGGCCTCCCCGGAGATGGGAGAGCTTTTTATTTTGGTTTTTGGCGAGTTTGGAGCAATCCAAACAAACCATTTTATCAATGATGGCGCATTGTCAACGGCTAGAGCCGCGTACGTATAGAACCTGGTGGATATACGCTCTGGCGAAGACTAAGTAGCTGTATGACCTCAGAGTTTATTCTCTGATCGTGTCTAGACATTGGTCTGCCATGGGTAATACACACGTCAATGGCTGACAAAACTAATGCCGTGCATTGGTCCGATCTGAGCCAATTCGATCGGAGGGGCCAGAACGGCAGCCGGGAAGACGTGTGCCAATTCTGTTTTCTTTATACTGAGAACATTTTATAAACTCTTGTTTTCCCAGCTCACCAGCCCACAGTATCTTTACACAAAGTATGACTAATCGGTTCGAGTTTCTTTATTAAATACACATTATTTGTCCCTCCACATAGTTGATACGAAGAATACTCGACTTGTAATCCCAACTGATGATTAATTTTATGGATTATGCACTTATGACGACATACTTTTTACGTCCAAAAAGCTCCGATATTCTATATCACTCTCTATATACTCCCATACCAATCTAACGCATCTGTTTCTCCCCAGAGGAATTCGATTTTCCGATCACAGTTTCTACAGCTGTCAAATGTTTTTTGTGCGTCAACTGAAAGTATTTGGTCTACAAATCATATTCCCAGGCCACAGCTCTCGAAGGCGGCAATATTTATGTGTTCATTAAAGAAACAACAAATCAATGCCAATAACCTTTGGAACAGCCTCTGAAATTAGCACAGGAATAAATGATAAATCAAACCCGAAGTTCCCACGTGCTGTCATCCTACATAATATTTGGAAAGGAATATAAAAATCTTATTTTTCACAAAACAATTGTTGAAACCGATCAAACTTTGGCATATAATATTGGGGGAGAATTACGTCACTAAATTATTTGCATTTGGCGAATATGAAACGCCAGTTGGATGACTGCCAGGAAATGTAATTTTGTACAAAAACGAAACTATATAGTTACTTCATACACAGATATTGTTGAATAGAATTCGGTAGAAAGTTAATCAATCACCTTTCACTTATCACGGCCGAACTTTGATGGAAAGTCTCTCCCAACAGATAAGAATCAAATTATCCGGATATTCGATATTTCTAATAGTTAATCAATTACAATGTTGTCAACACTGGGTTTCGAGATACGAAGGGTTTCTGTTTTCGAAAACCGCACCAAATGAACTCTTTTGTGTTTTGTCGCTCGCTCTTGAACCGATCTGCCCGCTATAGCTGTGCTGCTATATATTTTCGGATCTATAGATATTGTAGAGAGAAATATTTGATCGAACCGACGAAATAGCACTCGGCAATAGCATACGTCTTGAGTACTCGCCTAGCGCCTGAACACTGAACCGAGGAAAATGTTTTTGGGAAGAAACACCGAATTCTTTGGGCACGCTTCGCCAGAAAAAGTTTTGTCGTCTTCGGAGCTTTCTGCTATTTTTATTTATCTTAATATATTAAACATTTATTTTGTTTAAAGTGATTGCCCGTCCAAGCGATATGTATGTACATATCTGCCCGTGTTTTGTGTCGTGTATTTATTGCTTTAGCTTTCAAGGAATTTTCTCTTTCGTTGTCCCAATTTTCAAAAAAATTATTCAACTACATATGTAGTATATGTATATGAATATGAGTTTGCAAGTGTCATTAGTGTAGAAGTTAATTGAAAACTTAATCAGCAATGTCAATAAACTTTTACTGGGAAATGTGGAATCAGACGAATAGATTGAAACTAAGCACGGCATGGATTGTATCGAACCACTATATCATTTTTATATATAAACCAATAACAAAATAAGCTTAAATATCATTAAATTTAAATTAACATGGCGTTTACCAACATTGGACCTTATCGATAGGCCCGCGTCATGAAGGATGTCACTTCTCTTTAAAAAAAAAGGCTTTTGGGTAAAGACTTCCGCTCAGCTACAAAATTAAAAAAAAAAAAAAAAAAAAAAAAAAAAAAACTTTGATAAAATAGAAATAAAAAAAACTAAAGCCTGTCCCAGAATACTAATGCGTCACTCTTAATCTGCGACTCAAACACGTCATAAACGCCGAAATGGGAACAAAGACATGAGCTGTATATTCGCTCTTCTATCTGAATATCAGCCATTGCAGAAAATATGCCTAATCCAAGCAAAAGATGCATAGGTACATTAAAAATACCTTAAAATGCAACCACGGGTGTTTGTTTGTTTTTGCACTGAATATAAACACACAAAGCGAGTATATTTGTACACAAGTGGAATATATTGTAGGCATATGGTTTTGGGCTTTGGGCTATATTGGCATTTCCGCTTCAAATCGGCAGCGAACGAAAACGCCCGGCACTTGTCACCGTTCAATCCGCCTTGAATATTTGGCGCCAGTTCAGCGGGCTCTAATGAGTTTGCAAGAACACAGCTCTATAGATCTATGCTGGGCGAAGGATATACTATATTCTATAATTTGCTTGAAATGAATGAATGCGAAAGATTTTTAATAACAAAATATCTGAATTTTGACTGGGCCGTGAAGAATTTCCACGAAACTGAGTGAGTCACAAAACAATATAAGTAGCTGTATCTACAATATACATAGATTGCAAAATCTGAGGAATGTGCTCGTGTGCCACCCACTGGTGCCAAAATCATTCAGAAAACGCGTGACTCCCGCTCGGGCCAGCGGATAAACAGAGCGGGAATAGGTCAGTTACCCTTTGGGATGCAGTCCCCCGACTTGAGGAAACCAAATACTGGAATTTCCCTCAATTTGAATCGATTTGCTAGTTGAAAGTGTCACTCAACGGTATGGCAAGTCACTTGCCAGGCAATTAGCCGACCAAATATATTCATATTAGCAATTCCCCATACGATTGGCGATTATATCATCCGCTAAACCGACAGGAGATTAAAACCATTCATAAAGCAACGAAGTCGCAGGCCATCAGATAGGGGCGGAAAAGCGTATCGTTCAGACTGATAGTGACCAGGTGTGGATGGCACATAAATTCTAAAAACAATACTCCAAGATAACCAAAAGTAAGATTAAATGTACAAATTTAGAATGCAATGACGTTAGCAAGGCGGGTTAAATAGGACCAACCGTAGGTCTCAAAACCGCAAAACTTGCTAATGAAAGAACGCCTCTTCCTTTAATGGGCGAAATGGATGGCCAGCGATCGGCGTCGCTTATCTGCCAGTTATGACTTTTTGGCGAAAAATAAAAAGGTAAATAAACAAAATAAAATAAAAACAATTCGTCCGATCATTTAATATGCTAATTTTATGCAATTTCCTATAGCGAAAAGACAGAGAAAAAAGTTCTTTTGGCGCCAGCACCACAAATTAAGATTAAGATCAACATCAAAGTAGCAGGCAGAAGCAGCCAAAAATTCCTCAGGTCTTTGGAGCCCCCCATGGAACGGGTTCTGCCAATGTCCAGACCCCAGACTCAGACAGGCAAATGTTTTTAACGATCTTTGGCGTCAAGCAATTTACAGCTCAAATAAAAATAAATAACCGACATGCTGACAAATCGATGGAACTAGTTCCGAAACTATAAAAGTGGTTCTAGCTGGGGGGTTGAAGTTTAAAGCCCATAAATTGGCATTATCGACGAATTTCAAAAGCTAATATTTGAAAATGTTTAAAGTTGGATTCCAGCACTATCCCTGACATGTGACACACACTTATCCATCAGAATTATCAATCAGAATAATATTGTTCTCGCTTTCCTATCATTTTTATATTTATAAATTACATTTCACCAACACTCTCTCGCGATTTAGAATTCCTGTTGATTGATGATTTGCATATAGGGCTTTACCCACCTCCAGGTCGTATCTAACGTGACTGCGGGGACCTGGCTGGGGGGCGCATATGGGAAAACTTTGGCATGCCATATATACGGAATATCATCTATTGACTTGGCCTTAGATCTTTGTTAGCACTCGAGATTTTTAAAGCGTAGATGACTTGCTAAAAATAAATAAATATTTCTGTTTTTCGCCTTGTTTTTCTTTCGTTCAACACTCTCGATACGTGAGTCAGCAGCCGGTTTTCACTTGACTTGGCTGCAGTTCCTCGGGCCTACTCCAAATTAACTAAAACTTTATTTTTTTTTCTGTCCACAATTACCTGCGAATTAAGACGAGGTCCAATGGGGAGACATGGTTTAATTTATAGTTTTCTGGATGAGTCACAAAACTGCTCTTATTGCTTAATATGATTAATAATATTTTATTAGAATTAACGAACCACCACGAAATCGAAACGAAATTAAAGGAATTAAAGTTGAGCGCGAACACGACCGCGAAGGCATCGAGTCGATCTTGGAATGAAACAATTGAAAACCTCTCCGGGCTATTTGAGTGGCCGCAAATAACAAATGCAAGTGGAACTCAGTGGGGCAAAAGCTTTTCCCAACCCCCAGTCCCCAGTCCCCACCCCCCACACACACACTACCACTAACACCCATACATGCACGTGCTCGTAAGAAACTTTCGTTGGGGACGACGCGTCGTCGGCAGCAGCACTAAAGCGGCAAAAAGCCAACAGCGACTGCGCTGCCATGTACACAGGTGTTTTGGCCATTATTTCGGTTTATCGTTTGCATTCACAGTAGATTATTTAATACGCAACTGGATAATTGCCCCCCGAAAAGCTTCGGGTTACACTGTAAAAGGGATCTGGTTACTCTCATGTGATCTTAAGGTATTCCCCAAAACTCAAGGACCAAACTTGGGAAAATACATTCTCATTAAATTCATAATTTATGGTTGGGTAATACTCGACGAAATACAATTGAATTAATTATCAAGATTGCCAATAAAAGAAATCGAATTTTGACGTCACTGGCCAACAATGTTATCCCAAGAGAGAAGCAATCTAGAATCTCAATTAATAATGCTTTCGATGAGGATTTTCCCACTGCATGTAATCTGCCTCTGATTGGTCCAAAGATTAAAATAGTTAACGGCTTATTGGGGGACTCACCGAAGTCAAGGAGTTATCTGAAAACTTGTTATATGCATTGATCACTCGAACTGCTAATAAACGCGGGCACCTGAAAAATTCAACACAAACCAATGAATACACAGAGTATAGTATGCACTTTCCGTTTCCGCGGGCTGGGCTCCACTTGCAGTGTTAGTAATCGATCAGAATTTTCGAAAATGGTGCCGTTATGCAAATTAGTAAAATGAAAACGGGCAAAGTAAGTCATATGAATATTTGTAGTTGAAAAAGTGTTGGCACACACACTGAAGCAGCAACTATTACAGAAACCGGTTGCGCTTATTATTTATATATAAAAAATAACTTTTTTTTTTATCTTTTCTTGTCTTTTTTAATTTTTGCGCGGGCACAAAGCGGGTGCGATAATATCGGAATAACAATGCCAATAACAACAACAGCGAAAACGGCAAACTTTGACGGGAGGAGAACAGAAACAGAAACTAATGAAAAGGTAAGAAATCGAGAGAGAGAGTCTGCGCGCAGTGATGTGACGTCGTTATAGGGAATTCCGGGCTTTATTTTATGCTTTTATGCGATCACCCTGGCGCGGCGGATTTTAATTTTAATATTTTGTTTTCGCGTTCTCCCTCTCACCCTTTCGATTTCGACTTTGTTTTTGTTAAATATTTTGGTAATGCCTGCGACGTCTATGGTCTCTGGTGGGTGCCTGGTTAGGTTTTTCGATGTGCCGTGTAATCTAATCGGTAAAACGCTCGTTTTTAATCGAAATTATCAATACGTGCTTGTGTTATTTGCTGTTATGGTGCAGCGTATCGCTCTTTCTGTTGTTTTTTCTCGTAATTCAAAAGCAAGTGAAACTTTCGGAGCTCAATTGAATTTATACGATTTTGTGCAGCTCTTTTACTTTTTATTTTACTTTTATCTCAAACACAGTAGACGAGTCCACAGGTTTTCTGGTATTCCAACCTGTCTCACCAAGAGAGAGGTCGATATCGAGAGACAGCTCGAAAGCTTTGAGCACGATGGAAAGATAAATAAGGAAACACGAAAAGGTTGTAGAGGAGATAAAACCACGGAATCACGAACAACCGATCTCGAAGCCAGCGAGTTGAAGACTAACTAAACGACTTACTAAAATAAAAAGACGGGGTACACCGAAACTTTCAATATTATATGGAGCTGTCCCCACAAAGACGCAAAGCTTAGCTGAGCTTTTTTAGAGTTGTTGGCGTCTCAGACGCACAATTAGCAACAAAAACAATATTGTGAAGATCGAAGCTACGCTTAAAAGAGAGAGAGAATTCACCAAACGCTAGTGACAAAATATTTTTAAGAGAAGCTCAAGTCGGCTTTAGTCTCCTCATAGCTGTGCTGAGTCAAATTTTCTAACTAAATCTAAGTATGATGATCGAATTCTGCATAACTGACCACAGTCGAGATTAAGTTTATCATTAGTGCTCCGTTCAGCTTCCAAATAATTTTCACAGAATTCTTATATTTAGTTATTTCCAAAAGGGAATTTTAGGAATTTTTTTTAAATATATATAAAGTTTTGGAACAAAATGAGTATTTTATTATAAATAATACAATTTCTTGAAGTGCTTTTAGTTATGACTCGTGGTATGGATTCGTGCGGTCGCCTCGGAAAAGCTTTTCCGCTTTTATGAATGAAAACACACGAACCGCTCGATATCTGTGTGTGTGTGTCTTGGGGCCCATCCGACTCCCAGACCCCCGTTGGCCTCCCAGAATGGGAGGCTTGAATCAGCGTACGATTCCTGGAAAAAGGATATTATCCTGCGCCGGCATTTGTTTTGGCATTTATGTCGTACAGCAGAGTCCCCGGTCTATGACTCACTGTTCCGTGTTCTGCATTCTGGAGCAACTTTCACTTTTAGGCCGTCCGACCTCTGACATTCAAGATTCCATTTTCCTCAGAACATAATAAGTGGCTGATTCATAATGGCCTTTTAGACACTGAATTAAATAGAATATTGTATAATTCAATTTTTCACACTTAATCGGAACAAAATTACAGATAAGTACGTTTTATTTAAAAAAAAAAAAGATTCTTTTTCCAAGAAAAAAATTCTTTTTATAATACATACATACATATTTAGGTGAAGAGGTCAAAAATTTTTTGTGAAATTCCCATGATTTTGTATTATCAGTAAGATTAGAAATATTTGTAGTAAGAACAATTGAAAGAAAAGCAAAAGCGCCCTGTATCCACATGAGCTAATCCCAAATAAATAGAAATTATGTCAAATGTTTGTATTGAAATTCCACAACAATTTCAAAAGGAAAGTGGCACGGGAATGGGGTCCTTACCCAACTCGCAATGCCTTGATGGCACGAACGAAAAACACCACAAAACACACTCAGTTAATGGAGTCCAGACATCGATCAAACAATGGTGGAGCAGTCCTCACTCCCCCGAAAAGCCACTGACCAATTGCAGAGGGTTTTTCATGAAAATCACGCGATATTTATCCAGTCCCAGAAAGGTTATTCTTCATGGAGATGGGTAGTCCCCCCTTATAAGCCGACACGTGCTAAGGGAGTCACTCTGCATTATATACACATGTACCCGGGTATTACAGTACGACATTATTGATTTTTCCGGTTGTCGGAGTCTCGCCTTGGCGATTTAAACTCTTTGAACTTCCTGTGACACGTGTCCTTGACAGCGGGAGGGCAACTAACCCTACAATGTTGGTGCTAACCGTTCAATGTGAAGGGTATTGCGGATTTACAGGGGCGGGGGTCTAATCAGAGAGCTTCTTTACAAAATATAACCTTAGTAATTTCAATAAAATTTAGTTGGTCTTCAGTAAAATATAAATCTTTCGAATAGTTTTCAATATAATAACCTTAAAAAAATGATGACACCACCGCCTCTGCTTTAGGGTCCTTGGTAAAGTAAAGCAGAGGTCCTTCCTACCGTTGAACTTTGGATGAGTCAATAGAAATTAATAATTGCCTTTAAAGGGTTCCGAGAATTGTAAGTAATAGTTTTCAGAGAAATTGAAGGGACAATTGCAATCGATCCATAGAACTATGATAATAAAAGTGAAATTTCTGGAAACTATTTATTATTTTACAAATGTCATAGAACAAAATGAAAAAATAAACATCCCTTTCATATTTATTATTTGTACGTATGTGGTGTCCTTAAATTCCTTTAGAGACCTTCATTGGAGGGTATTACCCACGTGAAAATCCTTGAGACCTCGCCGCTCTGGTTGATTCGGAAAGGTGTGCGTGCGATTCGCCCGTTAACCCCCGATGACCTTGGCCGATTCCGGGTATTTCTTGCGAAATAATCAATGTGCAAGATTTATTCGCAGTAGGCTGGGAAAACTTCATACTCACTTCATAGGACCCTGCTAAATGCCAGTCCTTTTCTCCCACTCGTTTATAAATTCAGTAAAGAATGTATAATTTTTGAAACTTTTCTAACACGCTTCGAGAAAACCCGAACACGTCCCTAAAATTATAGTTTAGTTATCTTATTACGAAATTGGCGGATCAGCAGGATCTGATTTGAACGGATGGACGGAGACAAGAATGCGGTGATCGAGTGCCAATGCAACAGCTACCCGAAGATGCCCTCGAAGGGGATGCTGCCTAAGCCGGAGCTCTGGACCTCGGATGTCCAGCGGAAGACAGTGTCCAGCATGAAGGTGTTTACCACCATAATGCTGCACGCGTGGCGGCAGAGGCGCGAGGAGGTGCATCACTTGCAGCAAGTGGTCCAGAACCTGCACACCCGAGTGAGTTGACACCCAGTTCTCCAAATCATTTTTGTAATCTCTAAGCTACTAGTCCATGAAGACTAGGAATAAATTGCACGTTTGCGACACACTGATACGAGTAGAGCAGAAGCGAAACAGTGAACTACAACTTCAACTGAAACAATCTACAATGGACATGAACCAGGTCCGCACATCCTGCGAGACTCTATCCACCACAGTCAGCGGCCTCACCGCCGACAGGATGCAGCTCCAGAAGAACCTGCAACGGCGCGAGAAGGAAGTAAGTTAAGTCTTTGGGATAGGACTACTATTTTCTAATCATTACTCGTTGGTAGTACTCCGAGCTGGAGGAGATTTCCAACCAGACCAAGAAGGAGCTCTTTGGCTCCCTAATGGAGCACCGCACCCTGCAACAGGAGCTGTGCGAGCTGCAGCGTGTCGCCCAAAAGCTTCAAGGCGAGAACGAGCAGCTGATCAGCGAGGTGGTCACCATGGAGGGCAAGGAGGCCAAGACCCAGCAGGCGCATGAGTGGTATCAGCGAGAGATGTCCCGCAAGGACGAACTAATTCGGACCATGAACGGGGAGATTGCTTCATTATTAGAGAAAGTGCGAAAGTTGGAAGAGTAAGGAGCTGTGCAGTCCAATCCGAAAGTAAAATAATATTCTCCCCAACTCCTAGCCAAAATCGGGAACTGGAAAAGGTGCGCGAGGGAAAGGAGAAGATGGGTGCATTGGTCGGGGAACTCAGGGAGAAGATCAAATCGCTCGAAACCAACATCCCGCAGCCCTCCAGCTCCAGCTTCTATAGTTTTCGGGGATCGGCGGCCCCCAGCTTTAGTCAGGTGGGTCAGACCCAACATGTGAAGTGTCTCGACGGGAATGAGGTTTGGTCGAGGCTCCGCATCTCGGCGGCCAGGGTGTTCTATCTCTTCTGGCGTACCCTGCTGCCTCTAAATCCTATTTCGTATCCCTTTTAGAAATACAATAGTTTTAGTTATGTACATAAAGGAATAAATTCTTCTTCATAATTAATTTAATTTAAATTCTATTAATCTAATAAGTTAACGAAAATTAAAAGGAAGCTTGTCTTGTAGCAGTCAGCAATTGTCATATACTGGGCTAGCACTGGCAGTCTCTAGTTGATGCAACACTACGTATACGTAATTTTTCATAATTTGGCGCCCTTCTTCAACAAGCTTCATAAATTAATTGTAGATTCTACAAACCTTTATATTTTTCAATACTTTATTTAAATATTAACCGCAGGATGTAAAATATCCGCCATGTTTGTTTTAACCAAACTGCCATATTTGTGGCTTCCTTTATCAGTTTTGAAGCTCCTCCCATAAGAAAACCACAAGTATTTTCTAATTTCTTTATTTTCACATATTTTGCAATAAGTATTTTGTATAATTTATGTTATGGGTTATCCCTTGCACACTCTGTTGCATTTCTCATATGTCCACAGTTAGCTGGTGAAAAGTACTTCCACCTAGCCGGCAATTATCGTAAAACTTACATTAAATATCGTTCGAATCTTAAATTGCTTTTACACTTACAATCTGCACTCTTATCATTTGTATCTGCATTATCGATCTGTGAAATAGAAAACTATTTTCCGTTTGTTCGGTTGAATCTTCTCTATCTGCCTATCCATGGTCTCTAATTTGAATATCCTCCGGTCGAGTATTTAATATTATTTATGTAGTATGCATATTGGCTATCAATATTTGGCTTGTTGGGCGTACGATCGATCGATGTATGAGTTGAATTTCTTGCTCGGACTGTTTGCTTGGACACGAAACTTAAAGTGAGTCGAGTTTCATTTGCTTTTCGTTCAAGTGGTTGGTTCAAGTGAGTTGAGTAAATAGACTTTGTTTTCTTCGCTCGCAAAAAGGGACGGTAAAATTACAATAAAATCATTTTGAAATATGTATGCATCTTGTTTGTTCGCTTGTTACTCGTTCGGTATTACCTACTAACGTTCATATGTATATAAATATATTTACAATTGGTTAGAGTTGTTCATATTCTTGTGGCATATTTCATAAATAATTTCTATAGGCAACTCCCCAGTGAGTTTCCTCCTCTGAACCCATCATGGACGTTGTGTCTCAGTGTGAATGTATGTATCTGTGTTTATTAAATATAAATTCAATTTAATGGCTCGGTAATTTACACAATACACGATCTTGTATATATAAATTGTATGTAGTTTATCGATCTCTTCCGATTGACAACAGAAATCATCAGTAACCCAAAAAAAAGCAACAAAGGTAGGAGTGGTTTCCTGGAGGGGACTTGAATAGACACTACTACGGAAAGTGCTCTGGCTGCTGACTCTACTTTCGTGATCAATTGGCTACGATAATATCTATTTAACTTTAACGCTTTCATGTTATTTGTAAGATAGTTAAGCTGCTTGGTAATCACCATAGTTAATTACTTTTCGTTTAAAGAATACATTGTGTTTAAGGCTGCTTAATATTCCGCTGCAAAAATATTCTCTACATTTTCTACAGCAACAGTTTAATGCAAAAACAAATGAAATACAAATCCGCATTCAATCGCATGATATTCTTGTGTTGCAATTTATTAATTGAATTAAATAATAATGCACAAATCATAAGTTAATATCGGCAATTATTGCTAATTAAACCAAAAACAAAAACTAAGTTTTCTCTCCATTGCAAATCATAATTATTTCGCTACAATTTCATCGTTTCTTCATCTGCGGCGTTGGGTCGCCCATAAATACAAAATCATCTTCAGTTAGAATCGTCTTAGAGACGTAGCCACTTGCTACTCATAGACCTGGTACAATGGCTGCAGGCCACTGTATTTGAATCCCGACTCACAGCGACGGGCCCTGCTGGAAACACCGTCGTGCAGGTCATAATACATATAATTTGGTTTCCAATATCAATATCGTTTGTTCAACATCAACTTAATAATCATTTTAGCTTGGCGATTTAGATTTAGTCGCTTGCGCACAGCGTTGATAACAAAAATAGTCAAATAGTCAACGCGAAAGTTAACAAAACCGAAATCGAATCAAACCAAGGAGTCGTCGAATACAGTTACGTAGTTTTCATTTAGAGAAATACAGTTCTTTACGTTATCGTTTCAATCTTTATGCTTAATATTTTCCTTCTTCTTTCTTTGTTTAATTAAATTAATTGGACGTTTAAGTAACTAACCGTTAATAATCGCTCGTTGCCTTCTTGTCTAACGCAACACTTTCGTCTAACTAAACTCTCAATAAATACAAATACAATACAAACAAATACAGTATAGATAGTAGTTGGATAAAGTTGTTATATAGTTATAGCTTCGTTCGGGGATGTCTGGCATGGATGTCGCATCGCTCTCCGCTAGAACTCCAACGACCTTACAACTTAAGCAAAGTATAAACCAAAGCCAAAAGCTTACGCTGCACGCTGATCTTATGTTAGAAGGGATTGGCGTTGCTGCTGGCTGGATTCCTGCTCGAGGGTCGCGTGCTGAACGAGGACCGTCCGCTGGTTCCCCGCTGGGCGGGCAGAGGGCGGCGAGCGTGGCGCATTTCGCTGCGGAAAGGGAAGAAGCTAGTTAGTGAGGGTATCTATTTTAAATCAAAACTAAAAGGTATTTAATCGATTCAAGTAATCAGCGCACAGCGGTAGGATTAGGCGGATTCCAGCAGCAAGTTATCAGGCGGGCGGGCATGCAACACGATTTCTGCCTCATGCGGATGCTTACCGATTGCTGGAGTCTCAGGGGATTCAGGGACTAGACATGGGGGATGAGTAACTCTATTTGTGAAGGGGATGTGTGGGTGGTGTGGTATATTTTTTTTTGGGGAAAGTGGAGATGCAGCTGACTGTTAACGACCCAAGTGCACCCACCGATCCATTTCCATCTCCTCGAGACGCTGGGTGAGAGCCAGCTTCTGCTGGACAGCCAAGCGCAGCAGCTGGTTGAGAGTCTTCTTCTCCTCCTCGGCTGCCTCCAGCTGGCGGTTGAGATCATCCACCTGGGTCACATACTCCTCACAGCGAGCGACAAACATGGCACGCAGGCCTTGAAACAAAGTTTGAATTAGTGCCGATTTTCGAAGAAGATTCTAGGGATTTACTTGAGAATGTGGCTGCATCTTCCTTCAGGCTGCGCAGCTCATTACGCAGCTTCGACATGGTGTCGTTGACGTAGATCTTCTCGTTCTCGTACTTGGACTTGAGATTGGTGAGGGCCACCTCGGCGGTCTGCTTGTTTGACTTAAGCACGTTGCGCAGGGTTCCGATTTGCTCGCGCTTCACGGACAGCAGACTCTTCAGCTTGACTATCTGCTCCTGGAGCTCCTCCATCTCCTCGGTGTTGACCTTCTCCAGAGCTAAATACAGAAGCCATTATGTAGTGGATCTCAGTCTTTTGTTCATCCAACTTACCATCTCCGCCCTCGGAGCGCACTTTGTGCTTGTTGAGGTCGATGGTGTGCTCCACGGCGGTCTTCAAATGCTTGATCTGATCGCTGACAGTGTCTACGTGCTTCTTGATCTCCACGGAATCCGCCAGTCCCTGAAGGTCCTGAATAAGCTGGGGCTTGGCGGTAAACACATCCGACTTGAACTGCGATTGGATGGCGGTCAGGGAGTCGTTCTCGAAACTGAAAAGTAGCATCACATACAATATGCCCAGCCAGTACAACGGTTCTCCGACTTACCTCATGTCGTCGCTCTTGTGATCCAACAGGACGCGCGTGGGCGTCTCTCCATTCACCATGCAGACAAGGTGATACAACTGGGCCAGGTCGTCGCTGAGAGCCACCAATGTGCTGCGGGCTGATCCCAAGCTTTGGCCGGCGTTCTGGGAGATGTGGGTCAGAGTCTCGACGTCACTCTGCAGATCCAGCGACTTCTGCTCCGTGGACAGGAGCTTGTTCTTCAGGTTGGTCACCTCGTTGCGCAGGGTGGTGGTGGCGTCCGTGTAGTTGAGACCCTTCTGCAGCTCAGCAATGTCAGTCTTAAGGCCGTCGATCTCCTTGGCGGAGAGTGTGAACCAGTTGGCGTACTGCGAGATGACCCCTCGCAGCTGCTGCTCCAGCTCCTCCCTCTTTTGGTCTTCCTTGCCCTGCTCCTTGACATCGATCTGCTTCTTCAGCTGCACCAGAGCGTCGACATGGGCGGCCAAAAGGGCCAGGCGGGACATGAAGTTCTGCAACTCATTTTGTGACTTGTCCAGACTAGACTGGGCGTCGCGAAGGTTCGTCTTCAGCTGGGTCTTCTCGCCCTCCATGCTCTCCAGCTGCTTCTCCAACTTCTTCAGCTCGTTGAGGTGAATCTCCGAGAAGAGATTGGTGCCGTCGGGTGACTTTAGTTCGGTGGTCAAGTCTGCTTCCAGGCGCTTCAGGGCCAGATTATCTTCCTCGCCGTCCGAGTTGTTGCTGGCGTTGTCCTCCATGTTGCTGCGAATGCTGTAGGCCAGGTTGCTGATGTGGTACATGGACTCTCGGTTGAGGTGGCCGTCAAGTTCCTTCTTCAGAGCATACTTTGCTTCACGTTCACCCTGGAGAACAAACCATTAAGTTAGTGTTTGAAGTTGGAGGTGTTCTATAAGGTTAGCTCACCTGCAGGGCCTCCAGAGCCTCCTCCATCTGCTTCTCGGCAATCTTCTTCAGATTCGCCAGCTCATCGACCTGTTGATTTAGCAGCTCAACCTCCTCGGTGAGACGACGGATCTCGTGTTTGGCACCTTCAAATTCAACCTGGAGGACAGCACAAATAGTGTTATTAGAAACTACTCCTGGGGCATGGAATCAGTGACCCACCTGTGAGCTGCGCAGGTTGGAAACCTGCTTCTGCAGCGATATGTTCTCCTCCTCCAGCTCGGAGTACTCACTAAGCATCCGGGTCTCGCGGAACTTGAGGTCCTTCAGCTCGGACTTCAAGCGCACCCGCTCCGCCTCACTGTCGCTCTTGTCCCGGCCAAAGTCCGAGTTCTCCTGCAGCATCCTGTCGCGTTCGTTGCGCACCCTCTCCAGCTCGTGGCGCAGCTGCTTGATCTCGTTCTCCAGGTCGAATATCTGCATGTTGAGGGTCGTCTCCCGGGCAGCCGACTCGTTGAGTAAGGCATCCTCCTGCTCGATGCCGGTCTTGTTGGTCACCTTCTGTGAGGTCTGGAACTTGGTCAGTGCCTGGAACAGGAGGAACAGAAATGGAGGGCGTTACAAAGTGAACGAAAAGCAAAGTAATCATAAAAGTTTTCCGACTGCCCCCCAGAATGCCTGCGATTTTATTGCAGTAATTTGCATGTCCCACAAGGGAGGAGCTGGGCCGGGGGCGTTGGTCACTGGGGAGCCCTTTTTGCGGCCCCTTCCATACCTTGCTGTGGGTTTTTATTAAATTCCTTATCAGAGCTGGTCTGGGAAAGGGTATGGAGAGGTAGTCCTCCTATGGTCTCTCCTTAAATGTTTATTTTTAAACTTTATCTTCGTCTAATATTAAAAACCTGCCACTGCCAGCCATGATTAAAAATTATTACAGAGTTCTCTGTAATTATTTATTCCCTCGGCAGATACATGGGGCGCTCCCCACGGGGCAGATGCACTCGCTGGAGGAGATTCCATGCTCGCTGACCGGCAATTATTGGATTATGTTAATTGCGCCTGGCTTTCCGCCAGTGGCCAGTGTTCGCAAGCGCATTAAAGACGCCCGAGAGCACATAAAGGTTAACGGTGGCCAGAGACACACCCAGCTCCAGAGCAGGCGCCAGCTCCAGAGGTAAACACGAATACAGAATGTTTATGGGGGTCCTGGCCAAGCCCTTAACTGGGCGCCGGAGACCATGTCCACCAGCGGGTTAAGGTGTGTGCGGAACCCACTGGCGGCTTTAATTGAAATCTCAACCCCTAACAGTCACCCGCACCCGCTCGTCTGGCATATTTTGAATGGGGGCCATTTGGAGTACGTGCTTCACAACTTCCACCAACATCATCATCGTCCGAGTCGTCATAAAAACTGGGCCTGGTCCTGGGTCTCAAGTGGAAGACCACGATTCAGGGATTTCGGAGAAACTACACCAAGTCCTGGGAAAACTTTCTTTTGACGGAAGTTCCTCCTAAATGCCGGGTAATTAGCGAGTCTCGGTTTCCATCCCACATCCTCAAGTGTTTCTAGGGCCACTCTTTTCAATCCTAGCTCTCCTGGCCCTATAATTATTGTTGGCGGCGCTTGTTGTTTCTGCAATCTCGATTTGACAATCGCCCACCCAAGCCCCTCCGCCAAGTACATTTCGTTAATTAGTGTAATCCAAGAAAGAGGCAGAGAGGAGGGCCTGGGCCTGGGCCTGGGTGAGTGGGTGTGCCGAGAGAGAGAAAGCAAACAAAGGCCGACCAAGGCGGGTCCAAAGTCTCGGATGGAATTTCAGCTGCCTAAAGCTGTCACACATTCTTGCAACTGAATTGCAAGGCGCCTCTTAAATGAGACAAAAGGGTTGTGGCAGGGGAAGGGGCAAGAGCGGGGGCTAGGAATTTGTGGATGTGGAAGACCAAGTGCGAGATAATCATCAGACAAAAGTTGTGCCACGAAGGAGGCCCATTAAAGCATTCCCAGGCCATGAAATAGAGGTATTCCCCCATGGAAATATTTCTCTCAGTGTAATTAGACAGAACAAGGCGACTGTTTCAATCAATATTCACATCTTTCAGATAAGAATTTAATGACACAACAAAGCTCTAAAGATAAGAACCTATTACGAAACCTAAATAATTTTCCACAGTGTACCGGATGGCGCCCTGTAGGGCAACAGGCCGCAAACAAATTACGGCATAAACTTTATGCAAATTAGAAAAGATTTTTAATTAACTCGAGCAAATATTAACACAGTTCAGAGGGCCAGGCCAGACACACCACCACCCCCACTTAGGCCTGCACTTGGTATCTGCTGGATTGCTTCACAGTTCTGCTGTGTTTGGGATTGGAATGCGATGCCTAGTTGGAGGAGTTGGAGGTGTAGAGTCTAATCCCATTTAGTTGGTATAGGAGACTCATACGACTATTTAGGGAATCCCTGGACCAGCCGCAATAGCAGCTGCTCGCAATAGTCAGCCCGCCGGATGACTGCAATGACTGCAAACGCTCCTCCTGGCCGGAGCCCACTAAAAATAGACCAGATTGCCCACATTATGACGGCGATGAGCAGAATTTCGGATCGGAGCGGAGCAGGGTGTGTGTGTGCGCCGTAGCACTTAGGTGGCAAAGCAACCACAACACAAAAACAACAAACACGGCCCATAACGGAGACTATAACAATTTCCTCCTGGTCAGAGGAGTGGGTGGTTGCGGTGGTGGCCAGGAGGGTGGCTCAGTGGCTCAGTGGGTGGTGAGGGATGGCCTACTCCCCAACTACCCCGCTGCTGATAAAGTATGCCATGAATGGCTGAACAGATTGTGCAGGGCGACGCCACGCCCAGTTCGTTAACGGATGACGTCGCTGCCCGGCATCTCCACTGTCCTGGAACGCATGAAATTTAAATGTGGAGAGCAGCCTGAGAGTGCAACCATACAGCTAACGTAGAGAAAAGTAAATATAAATAATAAAGATTAATACCCGGTACTCGTGGAATACAAGAATTGTTGCCAGTGTAGGGAAAATGTTATGTCTGACCTCATAAAGTATATTCTCTCTACTGTATTCCAATATTACTCATCTATAAATTTTTAAATTTAGAAAACAAAATTCATCCAAATCGTATAATTTTTAGAGAAGTTATGGATGTTTTTCTTCTTCTTTCTTACTGGATTTCTTTAAAATCCCCAAAGGTAGGCAACAAAATATTACTTCATTTAACTAAATTAAGCTTTTTTAAGAGAAAGAACATGGAGTGAAAGAGAAGAGTACTTTACTAGTACCGGGTATTCTACACTCATTCTTTCTTGATTTGCGAATCTTTTTGTCATTTTTCCGAGTGTACTTTAGGTGTAGGCTGAGCACAGTTCTCTACCCACACCCACACACACCATCCAAGCCGGCCAGGCAGAGGGAATGGAAAATGGGAAATGGAAAACGGAGAATGGAGAACGAAGAGACGCATTTGCGGTCGTCATGTCAATGCACGGGCTTGACACTCTCGCTCTGTGAATTCGAAATGTCGCCAAAAGCGACAAAAGAAACTAAAACTGCAGGCGGAAAATGCGAAAATGTGCTTCCCGCTCCGAGCGGGTGTGTGTGTCTTGGTCCTGACGTTGCGGAAATTTTTTAGCATGGAAGCTGACACAAAAGGACTCAAATTACGCTCTTAACGGAATGGGAATGGGAATCCATGAAATGCGTCAGGAGGGGGCGGATACCACGGGTAATCCTATTATACTTAACCGCACCCGTGAGTGTCCTAACAAAGGACGTACATTTCGGGCAAGCTTTGATCACATGTGCGTAGTTGCTTTAAAGTCCTTTCTATCCAAAAAGATCCACATCCTTGTTTACATTTTTGAATAAAAGTCCTTGAAGCGAACTACCATAAGAGGAAATAATAACCATTCGTTGCATAATGCAGTCTGCATATCCTGGGCAAGTATCTCGAGCACATTTAACAGCCAATATTCCTCGCCACATTCCATTCCCCGATGATGATAATGATGATGATGGTGGCTCGGATTGGCTTTGGCCAAGTTCCAACCCCGAGCCAATTGGCCTCTGCAGCTGGGGGTCCTTCAAAAAAAGGTCCTGGCCCAAAGTTTGCGCAAATAAATTGCATCGTCATTATGCAGGACAATCGCAGGAGCAAAGTTCGCAGCTGGAGAACTGCAATTGTCACAACAGTCGCCCTTGTCCTCGTCCTGGTCCTGGTCCTCATTCTCGCCCAGATTTCTGCTCATCATTGTGGCAAGTCTGTGTACTTTACATTTTCATTGCTTGCAATTCATTGCAACGGCCTCTGGGGCAGAGTGGGCGGAATGGGTTGGATGGGTGGGAGGAGGACAGGCTTCAGTTGGCGGGAAATACAACACTTTTTCCTGCTCATTTCCTTTCTGGCGGGCCAGACAAACAGCCATGGCCCTGCCAGAGAGACGGAAACATGTTTTGTCAGTGCTCAAGCGCCGCATTTAACCCTTGCCAGCCCCAGTCCCAGACCCAGCTTAACCCACCCACTGTTGCCCATTGTGGCTGCTGCAGTTGTTCCTGTCTGAGTCGGAGAGTGGTTTGATTGCCGGAGAATTGCAATTTGCGCCAAAAGAACAGAGCATCAGTGTCAAATCATTATAATTTTTTTGTTGCCTGGCTGGGGTTTATCCTCGTCCTGGCTGCCATTATTCTGGCTGGGATTTGGCTGCATGCTCAGGGCCATAAATTGGGGCAAGTGTTGGGGAATTAGTAGATGGGATGGTAGTGATATTGATGGCATTAGAAGGCATTATCTTTGGGATCCAATTAGGCTACCCCGCACTCTCCGACATGAAATGCATTCTCCAGTTCAAGTTTTATGACAAAATATGAGAAACTTGGCTACCGTTTATTACTGCCAACCCCAAACGTCAAATACCCCCATTAATTATTAAATTTTTGTGAAAAGTTTTCGGTTCGGAATGCAGCATAGTGCCACCCACAGTGTCCTTGGTGGCCCGCGATGCGAGCCATAAAATATGGCCATCACACACTCACATGCTAGGGACAATACAGGACATGGCTTATGTGGTCGGTCGTCGGGCACTGCGTCGTCCATCGTTCGGTTTATGGCCCTTGTTTCGGGGCCTTTAATTGCCGCAGTTACAATTGTCCAAACAACAACGTGTTTTCCTGCCACTTTCCCGCCACTGGCCCCCCTTTGGTAACTGATTCTGGTAACTGAATAAATTGCCGAATGCGGCTGACAGTTCTCCCGCCTGTCTGGCAGGTCTAGAAAATTGGCTAAATATTTGTTTTGTGGTCCTTCGAGCTTTAATTAGTAGTTTTGGTTGAGAATTTCCAAATTAAAATAAACATTTGCTTTTCCTGCAATCTCTATATCTTGACATCTATCCATAATCGAATTTCTGTTACCTCAAGCTCATTGGATCGGAAAAATGTAGACGCCTTTGGGGCTCTTGGAAAGATATTCGATTAATTTTAGTAAGCTAATTTAACGCCATAGCCCGGAGTGGGAAACTTGGCTCTGCTGCGTGTCACTCCTGGCTGGAGTCGCCCACGGCTGATGTCTTGATTACAAGTGGAAGTATGTCCCCCACTCGGATGCCGCAGCCCGCCCACTTACTCCAGAAATGCCCGCAGTGACGTTGTCGCCGACATTGCGAAAATTTTTTAATTTTAAGCTTCCATTAAAATGGTGTGGTGGTGTGTGCGGGGGGTGCGGGCTGGAAGGGTGGCTGAAGGCTTTAGTTCTCGTAAAAGTTCAGTTGAGTTCAAATCCAACAAGCTGGAAACTATCAAGCGGGGGACTCTCGCACAAGTACGCCCCACCTGTCGGACAATTAATTGGCATGCTTTTTGTCCTCAACGCATAGAAATGCATGAATATATATATATATGTACATATGTATTGTAAAAGGTGTTTTTGTAACTGTATGCAGGTGCAGGTGTGAATGCCCCCATTACGTTGTGCTCTGGATCTTTGAACTTTGCATATTATGAAATGTTTAACTGGAGGCATTATGCCACACTACACAGACACCTGTCGTTAATATCGATTGTGTTTCATGTGTATCTCTTGTTTCCAAGATACTTTCTTTTTTTTCCAACTATGTAGCTTCAATTAGCAACTAAAGATAGGAAAAGAAAAACAGAACCAGAAATGATAATAGAAGGCAGGCAGAATGATTATTGTTCGTTTCCCCCTCGAACGGAAAAAAGGACAAAACTTTTCCCCTTCGTCTGGGTGGAAATTCCAGCGGAAATGCCAAGCGATGGCGACGACTAATTGGAGGGGGCGAGCGGAGGGGGCCTAGGCATGTGGCGCTAAAGGTAGGTGCAAAGTGAAATGGCAAAAATAGATTGGCCATGCCTGGGCAGGGCTCTTAAGCTGGAATAATGTTTACCCAAGCCAGGCTGTCCAATTGAGCGAGATCGGTTTGGGGCGAAAAGAAGAGCGCAACGGAAAGAGAGAACAAGGAAATGGGGCGGCTCTAAGGGAGAGAGAAGAGTGTTGACTGAGGTAGCTTAGAGTACCGCTAGGAATGATTACTAAGGAGATACAGTAAACATAAACTAAAAAGGAATGGATTGGAGTTTGTTTTTAAATTTATCCAATAAAATTGATAACTTAAATATGACTTTATTTTTTTCATTTTTTATGAAGCTCCACTGTATATACACACAGCACGTGACCATATGGCCAGCTTTAGTTCCACGATCAGCGAGTTGATCGCAATTATTTCTGCTAGACCAGACCCCAGACTGCTAGACCGAAGAGAGAGCCCGCCGGAGAACCGGAGAAGCATAGAGAATCGAGGAGGCTTCAACTGACCAACAGGTGAGCGAGTTAATTTGCCAGCAAGACAAATTGGTGGCGATTGTGGAAAGGTTTTCTTTGTCTGTATTCCATAGGTGAGTGAGTGTCGGTGAGCTGGTTGGGCGAGCAGATAAGCGCGACTGCTTAGAAACAGATCAGCGAGCACAGTGAGGCCCAATTGGACATGGATTCGGATAAATTCCAACCAGAAAGCCACATAATAGGTAACAAAATGAGTCAGACAGAGAGCAACACAGAACACTTCCAGTTGGAAAGCCCACACTAATCAGTCTTACCTCCTGGGTTATGTCCAGTTCGTGGCGTGTGTTGTCATAGAGCGTCTCCAGCTCCTCGCACCTGTGCTGCAGCGCAGACTTCTCCTCGAGCAGCGACAGACCATATTGGGCGGACTGGGCGCTGGCGGACGAGACTTGGTCCAATTCCCGCGTCAGCCGCTCCACCTCCATGCGCAGATCCTGGAGCGTCTGGCTCTGGGAGCCATTTTCCTCGGCACTGGGGCTGGACATGATGGATCACCTCGCCTCGCGGATGAGGCAGTGCGGGGGGAGGAGGGTGGACGGTTCAGCCGCCGGGGGGCGTGGCAGGTGCTGTTTACAGATGCTTATTGCTGTCTTCCTGGGCGGAATCGTGGTATCTTGCAAGGTTCTTTTTCGTTTTTTGGAGGGAAATCGATAAAGGTGTTTCTCTTGTGTTTTTGTTTATGCCGGACGACGACGACGAGCGAGTTCTTCTTATTTTGGGGGGAGGGGAGCCACCGCACTGACACACACACACATGACAACTCCGCTCCGCGATGTGCGCTGGTGTGCGTTGCGTTTCACCTTTTCTCTTTTTTTTTTTTTAGCTTTTAGTTTTTTGTGCGAAACGGAATTGTGGTGTTCTTCGAAAGAAAAGCAACGAACAAGTGTGTGGCACTTAATGGCCAATTATCCGTTATCCGTGAGCTTTTACTAGCAAATTATTCTGCACAGCTAATAAATAATTGGTATGTATGTAAATTCCAGCAGTGGTGCACTCGTTCGCACACTCCTACACTCGCACACACTCACGCAAGCACAGCGGCGCTTAAAACAGTTGGCAGCTAAAAATCGGCAGCAGCGCAGGAAGTGGTTTCAATTGACTCGAAAGCAGAGAAACACCGTCCAAATGACATCACACAAATTCCACTTTCGATTGGGGAGTGCGAGTTGTGCCCATTTTCAGTGCGTTTTTCCTGCTGGGTCTACGTATTTTCGTTGCACAATTGCGGCGTAGACGGAAAAGTGTGGCTTTAATCGGTTTCTGACGGGCAGGCGGATTTTTCAAGCAAGTGCAAAAACAAAAATTTTATCCGCAATCACGTCCGATTCGCTTTATTTTTGTGACGGTACAGGTACATCTTAGAGGTGGAGAAACTGCGATGTCATCGAAGCTTTCAAAACATCGGTTACATCGATGTAAACGGAGACTTATCGATGTTCTTTCACCTCTAGTACATGCTAGTGGTGGTAACGTGAATAAAAAACCAAAATGGCTCAAATATATAAAAATAAATTTTTATATGTTTCTGCTTGACGTTGTCATATTGCAGATAAAACATCGTAATAGGTTGGGCCTGCATCAAGGTATGTCAAAAAATGCTGAGAAACCATCCAATCAAGTTATTCCTTATAATAATATAAATTAATAACAAAAACAGTTGGCTAGAATAATAAATTCTTCTCTTATTTAATATTCCATTATAATTGGCCAATTAATTTTAAAAACTGCTGGATCATGTTGCAGTCGATAGTACTTTATCGATACTTATTCACCTGGCCACACCAGCTTTTTTGACAGCTAATACACCGTCTCATATATTTCTCAATCACATTTACTTTACTCCGCAAAAAGGAATAAAAACTCAAAATGCCAGACGCCGTTCAACAAAGCTTCGTACGGAGCTTCATCGATTACTTGAAGAAGCAAGTGGATCTGATGTCGCCGGATCAGGCGGAGAGTATCGAAGTGGCTATCCAGTGCCTGCAGGCTGCTTTTGACGTCGGTGAGGATGGCGAGCAGGACGGAACTGGGCAGGACCTGGAGCAGGAGAGGACTCAGAGCACCACCTCGAGTGCCCCGGCTGGTGATGCGGCGCCCAGTGGCAGCAGTGCAGCACCTAAAAACATCGACATGTTCGAGCTCTTCCAGTCGCTGTACATCGAGCGGAACCCGGAATCGCTTGCCCTGGCCGACAACATCAAAAATGAGGGCAACCGCCTAATGAAGGAGTGCAAGTACAACGAGGCATTGCTCCAATATAACAGAGCTATCGCCTTCGACCCCAAGAATCCGATCTTCTACTGCAATCGCGCGGCGGCCCACATCCGTTTGGGTGACAATGAGAGGGCCGTCACCGATTGCAAGTCCGCCCTGCTGTACAACACTAACTACAGCAAGGCGTACTGTCGGTTGGGAGTTGCCTACTCGAACATGGGAAAGTTTGCGGAGGCTGAGCAGGCCTACAGCAAGGCTATCGAACTGGAGCCAGACAATCCCGACTACCGCAACAACCTGGAGGGGGTCAGAAACGCCCGGAACCAGCCGCCGCAGCTGTCCCACCTGACGGACGGACTCAACGCTATGCTGGCCAATCCCACTGTTAGGAATCTGTTCAGCAGCGCCGAGATTGATCTGGAGCAGTTGCAGTCGATGACCCAGAACCCGATGGTTATGAATACGATTGGTCAGCTCTTTGCCAACATGGGCAACCCAGCAGCCGGGGGAGTTGGAGCGGGTGGCGCTCCGGCTGGTGGAGGCGCTCCACCACAGATCCCTCCCATGTCTAACGATATGCTGCAGCTCTTCCAGAGCTTCGCCAGCCAACTGATGGGCGCCCAACAGCAGCCGGGCGGCAATGCCGATAATGGTCAGCAGCCGGGTAACCAGCCCCCGCCGAGCATCTAGTGAGGGGGCAGTCCCAGCCAGGAACGGATAGTTAAGCTGGATACTATGATTATTGTATTTTTAATGTTTAAAAGGCTTCGATAACAATATAAATATATATATATTTTTATTAATGGTAATAAATATATACAAACATTCAAGATGTTACGTGGCCTTTCGAGTGAAATTTTCCCTCCAGAGAATTCCCAAAAGAACACGATTGCATAATATTTATATTATTGCTGTAATCTTGATTAAAACACACATTTAATAGCGTAATGTGGCCTTTATTGAGTTCAAAAATGTATGCTTTCAATGTGAATTATGTTTTGGGGTATATGTGTACAATATGTGGCTTTCAATACAAGTTTAAATAAAAAGTAGGTAAGTTTTTAAAAACAAAAACCGTTTAATCCGTGCCATAGGTGGCAATAAAATCGATCTGTAGCTTGTAGGAAGCTTTATATAAATTTCGGTTATGAGTTTTTGTATTGCAGGGTAACGTTATAAACTAATTTTAATTCATAATGTGAATATTGGGCGTGGATTTCAGTTCAAAGCATCACCAGCGCCAACTTTTGTTGGATGTAAAATGATATGTTGGCGTGGTGTTGCTTATAAAGTCCCCAAAAGACAAAGAAAGTTTGAGATTTTGAAAGATATAAAATCAAATGAATGTCATAAATATTGCAAACATTTCACAACGTTGAAGTTTATCTGAAAGAATACCAAAAGAAATGTTAATTGGAAAATGTATTCATACTCACCAGCAGTCTGTTCATTCCTTTCTAATTAGTAGCATGGATTGCAGGATGATTTGCTTTTTATTCTGTACGAAGTGGAAATACTCTTATCTCAGGTGATTGGTTTTTGTTAAGGACTAGGATAAAAGACCGAATCGGAGTATTGACTGCTGTTACTGCTGCTTATTTGCTTTATATTCTAATATTTGTTGAAGCGTCTGTTCTTGTAGCCGCCACCGCCGCCGCCACGCTGTCTCGTCCTGTTGTTGTTCCCGAAATTCTGGTTAACTTTGTTTGAGTATTTCCCAGAAGGCGGCGAGTAGAACTTTTGGTCGTTAGATGGCCGCGCCTTTTTCTCCTGCTCCTGCTCCTTTTCCTTGCCGTTGGCGGCAGCTTTGTCTCCAAACGTGATGGGAGCATGGCGTTTGCCGAGCTTGTTCTGCAGAAGAAACTGGAATCAGTAAAGAACCTCTTTTCTTTTAAAGAATCTTACCGGTTTTGGCACAACCCAGGACAAACCAATTTCATGCTTAAATATAGGAGGCGAGTGGAATAGATCGCGAATTAAAACATTGATATTTGACGTCGTCTTCAATGCCGTCTGCTTTAGCTGGTTCTCCTCGGTCTTTAGCTCCTCAGCCGACTTTCCTTTCAGGGCTTCTTCGAGTTTCTTTATGTAACTGAGAAACACAACCATAAGCTATACTTGAAACATTAAAGGCTTTAGTGCAAAATTACCCTTGGGTGCCTCGCGCTAGATATTGCAGTCTAGCACGGAAGTCTTTTAGTTTTTCCGGGTCTTCGACGAAACTTAAGCTATTGGGATGTTTCTTGCCCAAAGTGTGGAGAGCGTACAGTAAGCACTCTGCGTGTGAAAACTGAAACGATGGCGGTGTGTCTCCCAGATCCTCTTCACTTAATTTTGGCAACGGCATGTACTCCTACAATATCATATATCATATTATAGAAAATAATTACTTCTAAGTTGGTTTATAACACACCAGTAATACATTGTAGACAGCGTTGATGCGCTCGCTGGCATTCTCCAGGGTGTCAGTGTAGGTTACCATTTCCGCAAATACTTTCAACAATCTGAGCTGGATTTGATCTTGCGACACTGCAGTGGCGATCATGTTCCAAGTCTTTATGGGCAGCAGTTTATCGCACACATGCGCGACAAAGGCCGTCGATTTAATGGTTTTCTATATAAATAGGCCAAGATTAGATAGGGCGATGCAAATTATTCGCTAATAGTGCTAATATTTACCGAAAAATATGGTGCTGCTGCAGTGGCACACTGTATGAACCGCTCCACAACCTCGTCGTCAACCGCAATGATGTCAGTGTCGGTGCTATTGAGCTCTGCTTGCTCGGTGGCCAGTTTGACTAGCTCGGCGTGTCCGGTGATGGTGGTGCCTAGCTTCGTAGCTCCGAGTATTGTCATGCAATGGTGGAACTCATCGGCTGTCACATCCTGCAGGGCCTTCTTGATCTCCTCCACGATATAGTCTTCGATCTCCTTCGTTATCACATTGGGGCCCATTGTAAGCAGCTTTGTGGCGATAAATTTGAAGCAGCGTTCTCTTGTTGACTCGTCTCCCGAAGTGATTTGTTGGAACAGTCCGGTGACGGAGCTCTTTGTGTCCAGTTTGATGATGCTCAGTAGCGAGTTGTTTACCTGCTGCAGCTCAGACGGGTCGTCTAGGACGAGAAGCTGAGCAAGGGTGTCTCCCACTCGGGTGGTGGCTTCTGCATTTCCTTGGCATAGCTTGGGAAGGTCCTTAATGGCTTGCCGGCGAATCTGAAAACGGACAGAATAATTTCGTGAGGAAATGAAATGGTTTTTCCGCTTTATTACCAGCTGGCGTGTCAGAAACTCACCTGTGTGTCGTCATCTTCACATAAATCGAACTGTGCGTCGATGGCGGTGTCGGCCAAGTCCGGGAAGTGTTTGAAAAAGTTCCCTATAAACTGCGAGGCCAGTCTTTTTTCCTTCGAAGTCCCTTTTACTGCCTTTATTATCTCCTTGTATTCTTCCACATGCTGCATAAACGAGAATATTATTCAAATATGTACATACATACATCATATTTCTTGCGGCACGTTTCGTGGGTGCCGTTTTTTTAAATGGCGGATAGTTTACCTCGGATATCTTATCGCCCGCCTCGGAAAGAATCTCGTAGCATTTGTACAGTCGCTCTATGTTATCCATATTTTGCAGCACGAATACCTAATTTATAGACAGTTTTGTAGTTTTCTATATTTTTATTTCGTAAAACTAGAGCGTTCCGGAATTATTTTCACGCTGGTAACAAAATGGTGCGCTTCGGTGTGACCAGATCTGTAAAATTGGAAGACCTATTTTACAACGCACACTGCAACGGCTAATTCGAGTCGCCCGTTTATGCGGCACTGTTCGTGAAGTTATTATCATAGAATGGTAGTGACTGATGGATACACCATGATATTTTATTGACTAAAATAAATATACATATTTTGATTACATTTATGGAATCGCCTTCAAGGCCTGCTCAAAATACTCCACCATCATTGGGTAGACTTCGTCATACTGCTGGATGTTCTTGCGCCTGGCATTGTCGCGGTACCGCTGCAATGCTCCAGAGATCAGCTCCAGCTTCTCCCGCTCCGCCGTGTGTCCATCCAGCCATTCAATCAAACGCTCGTTGGACCAATTGGCTGTGGTGTGCGGTGACTGCAAATCCGCTCCAGCATGGCCGAAGAGCAGTAGCAGCACTATATAGCTAGGCACCAGGGAATCCTCTCCGATAGTCTGCTTCACCAGCTCCTGTGGCGTTTGCACGATCAGCAGCGACATGGCTCTCAGCAGGCGCGAAGGTTTTCCCAGCTCGGCAAGATTAAGGCAAAGGGGCTTCAGAGCCTGCTCCATGTGCTGGCAATCCTGCTTCAGGCGCTGTCTTCCCGCGGCACTCAAAGGGCGCAGGATGCTAATGTTGTGGAGGAACAACTCGATGCACCGCTTGGCCAACTCATGGCCGCACTTTGTGGTCATCTGCTTGTCATCGAAGAGGGAAATGTGATGCGACCAGGATCGGTTGATGAACTCCTGAAAGGTTAATATATTTTATAAACTTCTTAAAGCTGTGAGGGTTCGTTCGCCGCCCATACCTGGAGCTCCTTCATGTACATAGATGCCCCCGTGGTGGATAACCTCTCGGAGTTCAACCCAGGCTCCCGGTGCATGCTTAAAATAATGATACTAATGGTCGTTATGATTGACTCCATGATCTGCTGCAAGATTGTGCCAATGAGCAGGTCCGCCTGTTCCAGGGAATGGAGGATGTTGTCCTTTGCCGTTCCTGGGGTCTTCTCAAACTGCACTTGCAAATCGCTTAGCATGCGGCGCACTGAGTCCTTGTAGTAGTAGAGAACGTTGGCCAGCTGGGTGTTCTGCTGCTGCTGGAGATTGGGGAGATCCACCACCTGCTTGGAGTCGGCTCCCAGCTTGATTTGGGCTTCCAACTTGGTGCACAGTTCCTTGCCACAGGCCACGAATACATTCGCTATGGAGTTCGTGAGACGGGAATCGATCAAGGCCGCACTAAGTTCGGTAGAGGCCACGCGGATGAAGTTGTCCACGGTCTCGTTTCCTGGCAAGTCGACGCCGGCCAGACAGGCCTTCAGGTTTGCAGCGCACTTGCCGACGTAGCCCACTTCCAGAGGGGCAAACAGCTCGTTGTCAAACTGAAATTCGCCATTCAATCTTTGCTCCAAGCCCCTGGCGGATGTCAGCAGTTTGGATAGTCCTTCCTGGAGCGTCTGTGTGACGTGCTGGGGGCATTCGTCAAACGATTTTCGTAGAAGCTGCTGCACCTGTTGCCAGAACCGCTGCGGAATACATTGATCCGAGGACTCTGAAGTGTATCCAAACTGGTTAATCTGCTCCAGAGCGGCCTTCAGTAACTTGATCTGGGTACATGTCTCGTAGAGTTCGTCATACAGCAGCCAGTGCAGGGACTTCCAGAACTTGGCTCGGAAGTTCTGCGTGGTCGTCAGTTGAGGGGTCTTTCCAGGACCTCGAACTGTAGCAGGCTTGCTAACATTGTGCGTGGGTGACTTGTTGAGCACAGAGATGTCGTTGCCAGCAAAGCACTCCTTGAGAGATTGCTCCATGTCCGCAATGAAGGTGGCCAGGAGATTGTCTAACGACTTTTCTAGGGTGTTGAAGTTCATAAAGATCTGTAAATTGGAAGAATAAGTATAATTTTAAAAGATAATGAAGGAAGTACAAACCTTCAAGGCATTAACAACTTGATTTTGATTTCGTTCCTGCAGTCCTGTGACCAGCTGCATCTGCGTGAGGTTTCTAATCTTCTGTCCCGAGCTGATCACATAGGCACGCTCCTGCTGGATGAACTCTATGTCCTTGAGGTCCTTATCCTCGATAAGCTGGCCAAGCTCAAAATGCAGTTCCGCTTGGCGGAGAACATCTTTGGTGCTCTTCAACTTGGCCGTGAGGCTCAAAAGTGTGCCAGCAGACCGCAAGAGGTGACTGACATCGTGAAGGCGACCAAGTACCTGAGTCTGGTTTTCCACTTGTTGATACTGGGTGTCCACCTGGCTCTTCAGTCGGTGTCCCGTCTCCCTCACCCGCTGGACATCCTCCGCCAAAGTGTTCAACGCGGCATCGAACCTTCCGGCATGTGTGGCCTGCTGAAGAAGGGCTCCGTGCTTATCCCGAACTTGCTGGTGGAGCTCCTCGGTGGTGTGCTGCAGTTGCTTCGACAGCTCCTGGATCTGCTGCCCAATAGTTAGGTGCGACATGGATGCCGAATAGTCGTCATCTTCGGAAGCTACGGCACTTGCGGACTTTGTCACAGCCGCATCTCCAGACACCATGATGTAGATACTTCAGGCTATCTGTAATGTTTATATACTCTATAAAACATAGTTAAATTCAATTGTTTTTTTAAAACAAACCAATTGTTTTTCCACGCAATCAGTTTACGTTGGAACGATGGAATAGAAACACCGATGTTCGATTGGAGTGCTGGATAGCGCGGAATTGTAGTGTTGGAAATGGTGGATGGAATTATCACGGTGCACCTCCCCTACCAAAGTTATTTGTTTTGATTCGTATAAATACTTGTGTATGGGAAGAAACCCCAGATTAAATTGCTAAAAGTCCTGTATTTCATTATTTGGCAAGTTCTACATGTCGGAAGACATCAAAAAGTACTTTAACGGCCTCCTCCACAAGTACGTATTCTCTTGCATCTGTCTTGAAAATTTTATGTGGGTGACTTATTGGATCCCATTTTCACAGGGTCAGTGGCCTGCATGTGATCCAGATAACGGATCGCGATGGAGTGCCCCTCCTACGGGTTAGTCAGGAGAAGAATATGGACTTTGCCCTGATGCCGTCCTTTATACCCACATTTACCACGGCCTGCGACCAGGCGAGCAAACTAGGGCTCGGCCGGAACAAAACAATCATATCGATGTACTCCAACTATCAGGTGGTGCAAATGAACAAGCTGCCACTTATTCTCACCTTTGTGGGTGCCGAGAACTGCAACACGGGCCACATTCTCGCCCTAGAGCACCAGGTGGATGGGTATCTGGAGGACATTAAGCAGGCGGTTACTGAGGCATAGAGTTAGTCTACCGTGTATAACATAATGCGCTTTATACATATAAATATATATATTTTTAATATTTGTTAAACAGCGATTTTTATTTTAGCTACATAAGTTCCCTCTAACAATATCAAAATGTTAAAATTTAAATGCATGTTTTAAACTTTGCAATTTTTAAGTACCAAAATTTTAAATTTAAATCCTTTTGTTCGACCGGAAATGTAACATTTTGTTGATAAATATTTTGGGAACCACATTCTTTTGTTGTTGATACTTATGCTAATCGTGGTATTAGACAGAAACCGAAACACCATTCAGTGGCTTGAACAACACAATTATAAACATTAGTGTGCCATGTAATGATTTCATTTAAAAATACTAGTTGTTTGCACTTTATTCAAAATGAAACGTTTTACTCTCTCTTAAATGCGTACACTGAATTAATTCGCTACATTCTTGATGATGTTCCTCCTGCCTCAGCTTAGGAATGATCTCGACAAAATAATGTTCTTCGTTTACAACTAAAATACAATCCCCGAATTGCTGATCTACTCCTCCTCCTTTCCGCCTTGCGCTCCTTGTTGTGGCCTTTTCAGAGTTCGTCGTGCAGGTTGTCCGTTTCAGCCTGGAAAGCTTCGCTGTCGCAGGCAGCCGGAGTCTCGAACTCAAAGTAGTATTCACAGCGATTGGGCTCGCTGACGGCAGTGATCTTTGGCTCCAGGGCACACTTGATGTTTATAACGGCGGAACGTGTGGGCCCATTCCAGCACGCGGCACCGTTGGCATACTTTTGCTGGGAGTACTTCTTGGGCTGCCCGATCCATTGCTCCCATCGTCCTAGAGTGGTTTCGGCACCGCCACTTCTCGACTTCTGGGAAGTCCGGTCGAAGGGACACAGCGTATAAACATACTCGCGATCTTCGTAGGTATAGCACTGGCCATCCAGCACAGCCCACTCTTCGTTGGGACCATAGTCCTTGGCATTCTGCTCGTCGATCTCTTTGACCTCATGCTCTATCTCCCGAATGCTGCGCTCCACTTCTTCCAGAGCATTGCGCGCCTCGTTAGCCTGCTGGATCAGACGTTGAGTCTCCGGGTCATAGGCTGGTGGCTTGGCTTCCTCCACGTCTGGGGTGGCCTCTCCAACACCAACATCGGGCTCTTCGTCATCGTACTGGTCCTCGTCGCCCTCCTCGTCAGCCTCGACGTCTTCGTCACCGGCCAGATCCACTTGTTCTGAAAAAAAGGTAAACACGTTGGTTAGTTTAGTTTACTCAACTGCTCACATTGTCTGGGACGAATTGTTTACCATCAGTTAGATGCGGAGGTGTTGGATTGATTTTTTCAGTCTCAACTTCTGGCTGCTGATCTGCTCCTGCATCTCCAGTAGTATCCTCCGGTGTAGGGGGCTTGAACAGACCCTCGGCGAGCATCTTCAGAGGTTTAATCCTTGGCCACGATAAAGTAATGAAAGCGTCAATGTCCACGCGGTCGCGCTCGTCCAGGAAGTACCTGGCCTCCTCTTTGGTAACGACGCCATTACGATCCCTGTCCAAAACCATATCGACCATGAGTTCAGTCACCTCCACAAAGCCGTCTGTGTTGGTGTCGTATTCTATGAAGCTCAGCGAAGCCTCCTTGCGCATCTCTTTAGGTTCTTCCTCGGCCTTGGCGGTATCCGTATCCAGTTCCCGATGCTGCTCTTTGAAGGCATCGATGGCCTCCGTTTCGAAAGCTTCAGCATTCTGCTTCAGCTGATCCTTTTCGGTTCGGAGAAGCTCTTGCTCCTTAAGGCGTTGATCCAGTTCCAGGCGACGGGATTCACGCTCAGCTCGCATTTGCTTGCCGCGGGTAATCAACTCCTGGCGACGCTCTGCGCCTTTCTTGAACAGCTCAGCCTCGTTCCTGCGTTGAACCGCAGCCGCTGCTCCTAGCTCCTGGCAGGTGTTGGGGCAAGTCACCAATTGGGACTCGTCGCTGCCATCACAGCAGTCACAGATGCCATCCTGCACCCGGGAACTGGGAATGTCTATCGGCTGGTGGCCTTTGTTCAAACAATGGAATTTTCCCTGAGCACAGGCAGAGGTTCCCGGTTCATCGCTTCCGTCCGCACAATCGCAGTAGTCATCGTTAATCTGTGTGAAGGGTATGCTTCGGCTGCCGTCCAAACATGTCCAACTGTTGTCCGATCGAGGGTGGTAAAGTGCAGCCTTTGCCAACGAGACTCCAACGGGCCTAATAGCTTCTCCGCTAGCCGAAGTTTCGCTTGGCACAAGTAAGGCCACCAGGAATGGTATTAGCACCAATAATCCCCTGCTCCGCAAGCCCTGCATTTTTCCGACTAGCCCAGGCTACTTCCAATAAGTTGCTTAGAATGAGTTGCTTGTACCGTAAATCTTACGTGGAATTTGCTATGAATTTTACGAGTCGTAAATGCCGGTGCAGGACTAGGGATGGCAGTGTCATACAGATATCGATAACAGTTAACAGTGGTGCGAAGCGCATATTGATAGGGCTGCATATATTTGAACTTAACAACAGGTCTTATAGTTAATGCTACCCACTCTTCCATCGGACTTGCATATTTCTTTCCTTGTTTCAAGTAATTCTTCGTAAAATAATATAGTTTATTTTATAATTATCCAACCAAATTTTTAAACGACTTTTCAATCTTGTCAGCTTAGCTTCCTTTCTGCGTTGAGCCTCAGCAGCTGCTCCTAGCTCCTGGCAGGTGTTGGGGCAATTCACCAATTGGGGCTCGTCGCTGCCATCGCAGCAATCACAGATGGTATCCTGAACCCGGGAACTGGGAATGTCTATCGGCTGGTGGCCTTTGTTCAAACAATGGAATTTTCCCTGAGCACAGGCAGAGGTTCCTGGTACATCGCTTCCGTCCGCGCAATCGCAGTAGTCATCGTTAACCTGTGTGAAAGGTATGCTTCGGCTGCCGTCCAAACATGTCCAACTGTTGTCCGATCGAGGATGATAAAGTGCAGACTTTGCCAACGAGACTCCAACGGGCCTAATATGTAGCTTCTCCGCTAGCCGAAGTTTCGCTCGAAGCGAATAAGGCTGCTAGGAATGGTATAAGCACCAATAATTCCCTGGTCCTCCAGCCCTGCATTTTTCCGACTAGTTCTACTTCTACTACTTCCAATAGGTTGCTTGGATTGAGTTGCTTGTACCATAAATCGTACGTGGAATTTTCTAAGATTTTTACGAGTAAATTCCGGTACAGGGCTAGGGTTGGCAGTTTCATACAGATATCGATAACAGTTAACAGTGGCGCGAAGCGCTTATTGATAGGATTGCATATATTTGAACTTAACAACAAATCTTATTTAATATTATCCACTCTTGCATCGGAATTGCGTATTTACTTCCAGGTTTTATGAAATTCTTTGCAAGACAATATATTTTATGTTAGAATTATTGAACCAAATTTTTGAACGATTTTTCAACCATGTGGCATCTCTGTTCCATCAGCTGCCGGTTTGTTATTCAACCAGTTGGAGGAACTAGAAAATGGAATTCCTGACTAAAGTGTGGGCCAAGGAGGCCGCGAAACCCCAAGAAATAGAGGCTACTTCCACACCGAAACAGGAAACAACGAAAGCACAAAATGATAAGGCCTCGGCCAGTGATGAAATCAAAGAATCCCCTGAAGAAAACACCACTGTGAAGAAGGACTGGGGATACGACTTGTACCCTGAGCGCAGGGGGGAAACCTTCAAGCCCAAGTGGTCCCGCATACTCTTTGGATTGGAGGGCCAGGAGAACATCGACCGCTACAAGTGCGAGCAGAATGTCTACTGGTGTGTGAAAAACGGACCCTTGGTGAAGCTTATGATGGGAGCCCTGAAGAGCTCCGGATGCGCCATCGATCTGCGGCGCCACATCTCTTGCGAGGTCTGTGATCCCTCCGTAACCGGCGGCTACGATCCAAAGCTAAACCAGATAGTTGTGTGTCAAAATATGGCCAAGAACAAAAGCATGGTTCACGGAGTACTGACCCATGAAATGATCCACATGTTCGACTACTGCAACAACGATCTTGACTTCAGGAACGTAGATCACCTTGCCTGCACGGAGATCCGGGCTGCTAACTTGGCCCATTGTTCCTTCTTGAGTGCAATGTTTCAGGGAGATGCCTCACCATTTAATGTGAAAGAGGCGCATCAGGTGGGTATTGTTGTTGGTTGAAGATTATGGAAAACTAAAACCGCTTTCTTTCGTAGAACTGTGTGAAATCCAAGGCGCTGGCTTCTGTACTGGCGGTAAGGAATATTAGCAAAGCCGATGCCATCGCCGCCGTGGAAAGAGTCTTCCCCAAGTGCTACGCAGATCTGGAGCCGATCGGCCGGAGAATTCGTCGAAACTCCACGGACCAACAAAAGGCCTACATGGAGGGACCCATGTATGGCTACGATGTATATTAAACACAAATATACATATTTATGAGCCTGTACAAAAGAGCAATAAAACTATTTTTAAGCTTTGAAGTTTTAAATAGGTTTCTGCCAGATCACAATATATTTAGAGGCAAATGGACGGATATTAATTAAATTATATCCGATTAACTTTGGAAAAGTACCAAGTTCAAACTAATTAATCCTCAAATTGTATATAAATTGAAAGTTTCCCGCCTCTTTTGGTAGTAAACTTTGTAAATCTGACAGCCATGGAGGACTGTGAAATAATTGGAATGATATTTGATTTCATTGGCGATGTCTTGTTCGGCTGTAAGTTGGAGGATATTGGAGAAGTGGAGTTGGATAAGTAATGTAGAACTTTAAAACCTTATTCGAAAAAGTACCCAGACAAGGACTAATCTTTATCGGATGCTTTCAGCTGACACATCGACTGATGATGACGATGACGACTCCTAAAGACAAAGAAACTCATCCTACAAACCATAAAACATACTGGTTTGGTAATATTCGTTTTATAACTTGCCTTTGATTGGCCCTAAGTCTTGTTCGAAAAGCCTATTACTGTGGCAACTAAAATTACAATTGAAAAATAATAATCTGATGATCGAGATGTACACAAAGCAATAAATTTGTTATGAACATTTACCTTTAAAAGCTTTTCAATAGGCATTATATTTTACCCTTGTGTTTCTGTGACCCAAATCATGCAATCGTTTTTTGGTAGAATTAGTCGTGCGTTTTTGTCACGGCTCATTAAAGGGGTCTGGGTCAAAACCCATCTCGGGAAGTAATGCCTATGTACTTGATTACAAAACGGTGAGCTAAGCGGATCGAAAATGTTTTGGGATCTGATCGGTGGAATTTTCGAGTTCATATTCGGCCTCTTGTTTCCTAGTGAGTTCTACTATATCCTCCTTAAAATTTTATTGGTTCTTGTCAATGCACAGGTTCAGGCAGCGGGGATGAGCCAGACTCGGAGGAAGTTGAAACCACCTAGCCCCGAAAGGAAGCTTTGGAATATCCTTGTTATTTTTTTGTGTAAAAATTCCATTTTTTCGCTTTATTACATCTACTAAAAGTGTGTATATATAACATAAACTGCTTCAACAGCTACTATTTCTTCATAGTATTCATTCAAAGTGAGAATTATATACAGTGCGCACTCGCTACAAGCAAACTCAAGCTCAGAATAACTTAAACTGCTTCTTTAGCTCGGTTTTCTTCCATTTGGGCAGCTCGTCAAACTCGTAGAAGGACATTTTAAAAACAGACACAAAGTCGTCGTGGGTGAGATGAACCTGGAAGGGATTAGAAGTGTTTTCAATAAAATTCAAGGATTCGTTTCATATTTTTGAACTTACTTCTCTCTTGAGCGGGTTAATTTCCGGCGGCAGCATGTCCATCTCCTGGATGAGAACAGCCAGTGGATATTTTTTGTGACCATCGAAATCGGTTTGTTTGTTATTTAGGAGCAGCGGAGAGCCGCCATTCACGAGACTGCAGGTGCTGGGAACTGAGTTTCCCAGGTCCTTCCGCATTTTCTCGTACGAGAGGAAGTTCTAAAAGGATTTTGTTAGTAGGCGCCTGTGGCATTGAAGAATCTTGCGTTACCTTTCCATAATCATCCTGCCAGGACTCGAAGAAGCCCTTGAAGACATTCGGCTCCTGAAACTGTCGGACCACCGCCAGAGCCGTAGCCGATCGGCGACCAAAGGGCGCATTCTGTACATAGTTCTGAGCAATGGTCGTGTAGCGCTCCTGATGCAAAGCCTGGGAGCCCAGCCAGACATAGGTGAGGGTGCCAGTGTCCAGGATGTATGTGCAGTCCGCGCTGAGATCCTGCTGCTCGAAGCCGAGTATCTCCTCGTAGCGCAGCGTCGACTGTTGCCACCAAACCAAAAATAGCTGGACAGGAGGTCGCGGCTTGCTAGGCACACTGGTGTTCAGATAGCAATTGTTGCTCAGGGTAGGAGACACGTTGCCACCGTTGGAGCTGCCGTTGCACATGCTGCCGGCTCCGCTGCTGCTGCTGGTGGTGCTGCTGGAGCACGAGTTTCCATTACCATTGATCACAAGCGTTTGATTGAAGTACATGACCACCGACTGCCAGAACTCCTTGCTCTCTTTGCCCTCCAGGACCAAAGAACTCTCGCCGAGCAGAGCTCCCACCGATTTGGCCATCTCCCGGGCATCACCCGTGCTGCTCTGACCACACCACACCCACACGTGGCTCGTCTTGATTACGTAGCAATCTTTGGAGCTGATGGACGAGAGCGGAGTCTCCTCCACGGCCTTGGAATTGTAGCTGGCGTCACCGTAGACCTTCAGCAGGAACGTCTCCAGCATGGCGTTCGTTTTGAGGTCTCCGCCGTAGAACACCTCACTGCGCTGGCCGCGCATGATGATCAGCTTGCCCTCGAAGATCTGCAGGAAGTGTGGTGGCTCGTCGAACTCATACAGCTGGACAAACATGCCCGGCTCCTTGAGAGCCTCGAAGCTGGAGGTGGCAAACTTGTCGGCTCGAGCAATCGATTCCGCAGAGGCCTCAGAGCCGTTCCACTGATAGATGACTGTCTTGATGCCCACGGAAGCAAGATCCGCGGGAATGACAGTGGCGCACTAAGGATGGAAAACCATTTGCTGATAAGGGTTTTAATTTTTTTAATTTGGTTTCTGCTTACCTGGACACTGTACTTGACCACGTAGCTGGCATTCGTGGTAAAGACCACCGTCTTCGAGGCGGGCAGCTCCTGGACCTGGTCCCCCATAATGCGGTAGATCACTCTCTGGCCTCTGCCATCATCCACGAGTTGAGTGTCCGCCGCCATCTTTGGACGCTCGCACAGCGAATGGGCATCCAACTTTCCGAACTTGGTGGACACTGGCTTGTGACCCCGCGAGTTCTCCTGCCACACGCTGAGCCAGTTGGCGAACAGCCGCTTGAACTCCACCGGTTCGTGGCCCTCTAATACTCGGACCACCAAGGTGTTATCCGGATACTTTTTCTTCTTGACGAAGGCCCTGCCGTTCCCCATCGCCGACAAGGCGTCGGCCTGGGGTGCTTGGGCGCCCACCCACAGCCAAACGCTCTGGCCGTAGTTATCCAGCAGATAGACCCCATGGGCATCACTCAGATCGTCCTTCGCCGGCATCCCCACATCCAGTTGGTCCAGGTGCAGTCGTCCCCGCTGGTTGCACTTGTAGATCCTAAACTTGTTCACATTGTAATCGGCGGAGTCACTGACCAACTGGCTGGCCTGGCACACCATCCGTTTGTTGAGGGGCAGCAGCGAGTTCCACAGCTCCTTGTGTTCCGGCGACATGGCTTGCTCGTAGCCATCATCCACAATGGAGATGGGAGATCCCTGAGCATGCTTTTGCACCCAGGCGAGGGCACTCCGTCGCTCGATTCCGGAACTGGAGCGTCCGATCCATACAAAAATCAGCCCTTCGGTTTGGAGAACCATTATGTAGTCCGAGTTAAAGTGCGACCACTCGATGGAGGCCAGCTCAATAGATCGCAGCCATTTGCGGGAGTGCAATTGGAAGAGGCGTGGCCTTGGGGGAGAGTTGGTCAAAGCTCCCGAGAGAATACTAAGAAAGAAGGGGCTCATGTACTATTGAATGAATAGATTCCATGTATGACTTACTCGTAGCCCGATTTAAAGTACGAGAGGAACCTAGCACTCTCGTGTCCCTGGGTCTCTCGGTAAATGGCCGCCACATTGCCCAGGTATAGGTCCAGCTCCTGGATCTTGTGCACCACATTCGAGCGATTCTGTTCGCTGACACTCCGGCCCAGCCAGTAGTGGATGTATCGCTCCAGAACCACATTTGGTTTCTGCTCGCGTGTCTGGGGGATGGGATCAGGGTTAAGAAGGGGGGTTTAGGTAAGAAGTGAGTCACCTACGATGGTTTCGTGAGTGGCATAATGCCCAGTTAAGCTCGCGGCGTAGACGATGTAGGCGCAGGTGTCGTAAAAGGTTCCAAACTGCGACCGGGCCACAGCCTCCAGTCGATCCTCATCGATTTTCCAAATGGCAAAGGTTATTGCATTTTTGGCCACCTTCCGGAATGTGGCATCCACTTTCAGGTCTGGGATGGTGTTCGGCCGGACCTCCTGAAAAGATAAGACATTATAATTTGATGAAATATTTGGTAGTACTGGAACTGGAACCCAACCAATTGAGGAAAATCAGGTTTTATTAAATGTAATTGGTTTTTCAATTTTCATTCTTTAACATGATCGTATTTTCACTTCAGGCAGCTTGTCAGTTCCCGGCCGATCCGACAGCATTTGCCACGACATTAAACACCTTTCCAAGCAGTCGCCAATCACCAGTGGCTGTCATGAGACACTTTTGTGCAAAAATCCCACAAAATAGCAGGCGCCACGAAAACAAATGAAAATTGATTTTGTTGTATCAACAAAAACTATAAAGCGAAAGAGCCAGGCCAAAACCCGTCTGGAGATGCTCTGCATCTGATTGGAGGCCAGTGATAGTGAAAACTGAAACTGCAGCGAGCAGCCAGGCGGGAGTGAACCACATTGGTGGCAAGGTGGTGCAGTCGTGGTTGCAGCCAGTTTTTAATGTTGGCCGCTGGTGTCGAACATTAAGTTTTTATTTATTTATGGAACGCTAGGTGGCTAGGTGGAAAGTGGTTGCCGACCGCTGGGTGCATAGACACCTGTGCCATGTATGCATGCTGGCATCTTCTTCATCTCGATCTTGGCCAGGCTAACGGTCTGGGGTCATTAGGCTGCTCTGGGCTAATTAAAGCTTTGACTCGGAGCCATTTCATTTGGGGGCCTGTGATTACAGCTGCCGTGCTCAGTGACCAAAAACGAGTTCATGCTTCGCCTGGCAGGGTGGTGGGTAGTGGGTAGTGGGTGGGTGGCTCCCCCAGCGACATTTCAATGGAAATCACAATCATAATTGCTGGCTGTGCTGCTCATAAATAAGCAATGCATAAAATGTGCCTCATATATGACGGGAGACGAGATATGAAATGGAAACATTTTAATTGTCGCCTCCAAATGGTGAAATAACTGGGATTACTTTAGCCAGAGACGGAGAGACGGAGACGGTGCTGGGGTTGGGTTAAACCTGGTTTTCCACCTCTCTGACTCTGTTGATTGATTGATCTTCGCTGTTGACAGCCAAACTACATTTGTCACGGCCGCAAAGTGGCCAGAAAGAAACAAAAAACTGGCACAGAAATTTCCTCTGCTAACCGCAACGATAAACACAGAGATTATGACCATTTTTTGTGGCCTTTGTCTTTGAAGTCGATTGCCCCAAAGAGACTTTCTCAGCCGGCAATTAGCGCCAGCGAAAGCCGATCGCAGAAACGTTCTAATCAGAGTCCAAAATATAGACCTATAGCCATATAAATCAACCTCCATTGTGTACATTTTTACTTTCTTTGGGCAAAGTCATTAGTTTGATGGATGGAGCCTCAATATTCAAATTGCTCTAAACGTTTCTGATAACTTTGAGCATAATTTTCTTGATTACTAAAGTAAAAGTCTCTTTTATAAAAATAGAAATCTCAAGTATTTGGGAAATCTCAAGTTTTGGGAGAAAGAGCACTAATGTCCTAATCAGAAACCGCAAATTATTGCAGTGGCTAAACAAATAATTGTCAGCTCGTTATTAGTGGCTGAAACAGGCTAAAATAAACTTGTCTGGGATGGATAGATATAGGAGAGCTAATGGCATTGGGGTATGCATAATGAAAAGCCTGTAGTTACCGTTTCTTTTGGTGACAGCGATAGCTCCATGACTGGCCGGTAGGAAGAAGCTCAAAGTCGCACTTGTATCTGTATCTGAGAGATACTGGGAGCTCGAGCTGCGGCTGAGGCTGCGACGGGGGCAGCCTTGAACTAGTTTTTGGTTTTCAAGCTGATAGCAATTCGAATTGGTGGCCAAGCCGGCAAAAAGCGGCTCAAAGTGAAATCCTTGCGAGTTTTTCCAGCGCTTTTGAAAAGCGAATGCGCCACACACACTCACGCGCACACACGCATCTGGTAGTAGATCGATTGAAAGCGGATGGATCTATGGAAGTTTCACAGCCACACACAAATAATCATGGATAATTCGCAAATTTTGGATGGGCTTGATACGCCCAAAACTTATCCGAAATATCGACGAAATGAAAGGAAAGCCAAATGCTAGCTTTCTGGACAGATTCGACTCGATTCGAGATCAAATTCAACTCGGTTCGGCTTCCCGACTCGCGCTCCGCTGTTTTCCAAGACGCGTCTTTGCCAGCTGAACGCCAACTGCAGACTGGTTGCCTCGGAAGGCGGCGCTCAAAGTTTATGGCCGGGCCAGCAGCGGAGCAGCTGGAGTCGGGAAGCGCCGACTGTGACTCAGAAGTGAATGAAAATTATCAGTTATAATGTCGGTTCGGTCGCTCCCTCTCTCTTGGTGAGAAAAGCAGAAAGCGCAGCGCGTTTTGTTGCGGTTTCTTGGCCATCTCTGGGTCTTAGCCAACGGAACCCGCCTGCGGGTCTAACACCAAGCCAAGAGGAAGTGCTGTCACTAGGGTCTGGGCGAATGCTTCTGGGGTGTTTGCTAATTCTTTCCATTAACTGCAGGTATTTAAATAATTTAGTATGGGGTCTTGTCAGCCAAGAGCTTAATATAGTACCTGAGTTAGGGTAGGTGAAGTCTTAATAAGGACATTGTTGGAATACCCTAGGTTGCATTCCAAATTCATCCAAAATTTTGATTATTTTGGAGTATTCTTAGACTCTTCGAGATTTAGGAGTCTCAGAGTTTCAAGGTAATTGTATTACCTGAAAGGGTATTCATTTCGTGGCCTAGCTCAGGTGTCTTTTCCCGCTCCATTCCACACTGTGCTGCACTTACGGACATTCTCCAGAGCCAATCAAGCACAAACCGAGAAACAGAAACGCAGCCGAGGAGGAAGGTATCGGTTTAGTGTACTCCATCGATTTGCATCTCTCGGGTTTCCTACGACGGGCCCCTGTCAATTGAACTGCCTCGCTCGAGTGACTGGAAGTCGTCACTTTTATGATTTATGTTTGGCGACTGGCCGAGGAGACGGGCATTTGGCACGATCATTAGCGGCTGACGGGGCATCTTGGGAGGTGGCTCGAAGGCTGGAGCCGTTGCTGAAGACACCCCCAGGTGGGGCTGAGTAAGTGAGGAAAGTGCTTGAATCATTCCGGGGAGTAATTTTGGCAGCGATTTGCTCACCAATTCAGATCCCAATTAAGTCGGAAATTGTTTTGTATATTACTCGGTAATGAGTCTCAATGGTCTTCCAGTGTCTTCCAAAGCGTGAACGACACTAATGGGTCTAGCCCAGAGCCCCGTGTGTACATATCTATGAATTTCCGTAGGTTGTTCGAGTATCTTCATATCTGGGCATCCCAGTATGGCCGAGGAGTATCCGAGGCACGACAATCGAAAAGCCTTTCGAAAAAAAAACACACAAGTCCCCAGCTCGGCGCTCTTTGTTGGCCATGTTTCATGTTTCCATGCTGTTTCCCCCAACTCCAGTCAAAACTCTGGGCAACTCAAAACTCTGACAAGTTCAATCAACCGTTGAGGTTGAGGCGTGAACTGGGGAAAAAGCGAGAAACAAAAATGAAAGCAAATGCTAATGTAAATGTGGACGTGGACGTGGACGTGCACTTCATCCATAGTAGTGGTAGATGCGAAATGCAAAGCATTTTCCAACTCAAAATGTGCGACTTTTAGCATGATGAAAAATGCAATTTACGATTTATGATAATTACACACGTCGACCCGCAAGACAAACGACCAGCCAATTGACTTTTCCTTTTACAAAAAGCCAGCAAGCCACATTGTTCGCCTTTTGTTTGCGGGGCGAAAATATCAGAAAACCCCAAACACATTAAGACCGTTTTGCGGCCTCCGCCGCACGCGACATTTACGTAAAAAATCTCAAAACCGAAATGCAAACATCAGACATTGCAGCAGGCACACAATGCAACATCGACTTGTGGCATTTTCCGCAACCGACAACGGGAAACCGACCAGCAATGTACCGCTGTGGACGCCTTTTTTTATTGTCTGGATTCCCAGTCTCCTGCTGCCGCCCCTCTAGCGGTGATCGTCGATTTGTTTTCCCGGCTTTCGGCTCTCGGCTCTCTTGTCCAGACTTTCTGAAGATGGCCAAAGTATGGCAAACTGGCTGCAGCTTCTCGCAAGCTGTTCTTCGGCCTGGAAGCGGCCCACATTAATTGCCAACCGATCCAGATCCAGATGCAGACCAGACCGCACCGTCAGGTGCCTGCAGACGGCACTCCTCTTCGTCATGGGAATGAGCTTTATTGACTTTCAATTATACTCTATCAGAGGGTACTATAATTTGGGCCCAAGACAGTGAATGTGATTCTCTTTAGAAGTTGGTTAGATAGTTGGAGAATCAATCTTCCAAACATTTTAGGTATTGGGAATCGGACGAAATGGGGAAAATTGCAGCCATCCTTATGAGACGTATGGGTCCTACCTCACCTTTCTAAGAGGTCTAGTCGGAAAAATTCACAAAAACTCTAACAATTTTGGTGCTTTAGAGGTCTAATGAAGATTGGTGGGGAAACCTTTTACAAATCTTCTAAGGTATTTCGCTCATGGATGGAATGGAAATGGGAATTGGCAAATATATAGACATCATTGGCGGACATCATATGTTTATTCTCATATATTCCCTAACTTTTTCGCTTAAAAAATTGACAAAAAATCTAAAAATGTTGTTGCTTTTTAGGGTTTTGATGCAACTTAATAGACAATCGATTTACAAATCTTTTGAGGTATAACGATCATCGGGTGACAAGTGTAGCCATCGATGAGAGCCATGTAGGTCCTTCCTAACATTACCCACATTTCAAAGTAGTCTGGCTAGAAAAATTGACCAAAAACCTAAAAATATTTGTTATTCATGGATTTAAAGAAAACAGTTGGATAATTGATCTACAAACCTTTTAAGGTATTCAGATCAAGAATGGGATGAAATTTATCATAAATATAGACATCGTTGTGGGGCAAATGTTCCTTAGAATTCATTTCCCACTTTTCAAAAGTGTCTGCCCGAAAAAATTGATTTTTAGGATTTTGCTTTAGGAGCTTTAGGATTTTGGTGAATATTTATATAAAATCTACCTAAAATAGTAAAAGGTATTCCACTTAAGGATCGGATGGGAAATGGCTAAGCTATAGACATCGCTGTGGCCCATATGAGAGCTTCCCGTAAACTCCACACCTTTCAAAGGCGTCTCACCAGAAAAAGGGACAAAAAATCTAAAAATATTTTTTCTTCAGAAGTTTGTTGGAGGTTTATATTCAGTTTAATCTACAAATATTTTTTAGGAATCAGATGAAAAATGTGGCAAATATATAGCCACTGTATTAACCCATATCTTTCGTACTAGGCTCCTTCCCATTTTTCAAAAGCGTCAAGTAAAAAAAAAACTGGACAAAAAAATTTAAAATAATTTTTTTCTTAATGGATTTGATGAATATTTTTGGAGAATCCATGTACAAATAATTTAAAGTATTCCTATAAGAAATCGGGTGAATATAAACGAAGATACAGACCTCGGTGTGGCGCATTATGTGTCCCAGACCCACCACACCATTCAAAGTATTTTCCCCCAAAGCCCAAACTTTTAAGAAATATCATCTTAGAGACGCTCTCCATGTTGCAACATTTCCCCCTTGCAACATTTTCAAAGACCATTACCAAAGAGCCAAAGGCTATAGCACCGCTAAAGTTATAAGATGAATATGGACACTTTCAATAACAATAACAGGTGCTTGGAGTGGCAGAGCTTTTGATTTGGTTTTAATAAATGGCTAATTAGATTCGATAGGCGGGAACGAAACCGGCGACCACAAATCATAATGGTTTTGAAAGGCGTTCAATCCAGGATTGGAAATACGATTGGTTTTTCTTCTGCAACAATTGATTCGCTGCACATTTCACAAACTTGCTACCGCAGATGATGTTTTCCAGTTTTCGGGATGCGGTTTTTCTTTCTTACATTTTCGGATTCAAGCTCCTCGACCCTCCAAGCTCATTCGGCATTGTCTGCTTCCCACGCCACGGGCTCAAGTCGCGGTGTGGGTGAAGCTGAACCGAAAAGTTCAAAATAATTTCTTCATTGAATCCGGAGAGGGGGGAAAGTGGAGAAGCCGCACGTTCATCATTGGACAACAATTGCGATGGAAGCTGAATCCGAGCGTTTGGGAGCTGGGAGCCATAAACAAACACCGTTCAACGGTGGTTTAACTGTTATTTAACATACAATTAACCCGGCTTTAAATACTAAAAACAAAAACTGAAAAATGTAAATATAAGTCAGCTCGGATGCCTTTCGGTTCGGGTTCAGCTCGTCCGCGCTAAGATAATCTTTGGAAGCTCGGACTATCCGCGCAGATGTGGTGCAATAGCTTTCTAACTAGCCACCAGCCACCAGGCGGGGGTCATTCGTCTTAATTATCACACGACTAGGAAAAGCAGCACAATTAAGCGAAATGCTGGCTGGAAATTCATTAGGCAGGCCCTTAAAAAACCATCCACTATAATCAAATTCTCGGTGGCTACACAGCAACAAAATAGAAGGCTAAACATATAATTTATAAAAAGTATACGGAGCATCACTATACAAGATGCTCCAACAAAATTATACTTAAACATTATGCAAACAATCTTTAACTATATTCCTATTCTTTTTTCGAATGTACAGCCTCTTGAGCAGTGTCCATTGACCCATTTGCATTCGGCCTGGTCCAAGATCCAACAAAATTAGTGGGGGAAAAGCCATAAAGGCATAAAGAAAGCTGAGATGGGCCGGGCCGTGAGTTGCGTAGAAATTGTTCCCACCTTTATGGTTTGTTTGGCTTTGTTTTCCCTTCCCTGGGGCTTCGTGTTTATGCGTAGTTCTCCCCAGGCCCGGTGGCTCGGTCTTGTTTCTGACATTTAATCACCGGAAGCTATCTTTGGGCATCCTCAGAAGCCCGCTTAATTACGAGAATCCTACTCGGTTGGGTCGGTCCGACGGTCGGCGCCCTTAGTCGGATCTCCAGCTGGGCCGCAACCGGCTCTGATAAATCCATTTGCGTTATGCATTTCATTAGTTTTGGTTCGGAGCCATTCAAATTGGTTTACCATTTCCCCGTATTATGTTTCTTTGTTGTGTGCCTGAATCTGCCAATTAGACACGTTCCATGTCTGCCGATTGTCTTTCACAAATATGGAACTGGAGTCCCCATTATCTCAGATGGTGGGCGAACGGGAAACTCTGCTATCTTGACGAGCTCTGATTCATGGCTGGTCATGTCTTTTTTTGGAACAGAAGTCATATTTTAATTAAGGTGGAAGCTCCTCTATCGGTGCGAAGAATCAATTATTAGAACATGATTTTGAAATGCACATACTCACATTGATGGAAGTGCAGGTTTCCCCCTCCAATCCAATTGCCAACCGGCGACATAATCAAGCTTTAGAAATAATTAATAGACTTGCATATTGGGAAACTTCTTAGTCAATCGATTAGTTGCATAAATGACTAATTAATCGACGCGCAACTAACAAATCCCCCAGCCCACTTACCGCATAAACACTTAATTAATTACTTAGCGCCATAAAACATGTAGAAACACCTCCTAATCGTCTTCTGTTTGCACTCACCTGCTTCAGAAAATTAAATGGAGGCATTTTGTGGTCCAATTTGTGGCTGCAACTGAAATGCAAATCTGTGCATGCAGCTGCACTTTCCTCCAAGTTGCAACTGGCGCCTCGCAGCTTTTCCAAATTAAACAATTTAATTAGCAATTAACTTTTCGCACTCAACGGCTCATCTGTTGTTTTTCTGGCGCTTGTCACCTACTGGCATCCGAGCTTTATTTGGCGCGTTTACCGTTATTGTGGAAGAGAGTAGCAAAAAGGAGCGCCAGAAAAGTGATAACGCGTTCAAGTTTGGTGTTTTTTTAAAGCGCCATTTTCATGTCCGTCTCTAGCTTTTTGCGAAAATTTCAAGAGCACTGCAGCGGAACTAAGAAGGAAAAAAACAGCACACTTTCCAAACAAATTAACCCAAATTAACGCAATGCGGAAGCATTAAAGGCCACACCGAATTCCCGCTAAGAAGCCAAAGCTCAGAAAACAAACAAAGTCGGGATATGCGTGCGAGGCAGGCGCCGATCTGTCGCGTTAACTTAACCCGTGAAAAGTCGGCTTACGACTGGAAGCCTCCAACGTGAAAAACTTCAATTGAAGCGGCGGCAGCACAGCCGATCGTCAGTACATATATACATGCATATGTATTATGTTCCCTCCTCTGCTGGCGTCAGTGAATGTGACCCTTTCAAGTCGCACTCTGACCATGGCCGGCTTTGGGGTATATTCGGCCATTGGACAGTGGAAAGCGATTGTTCCAAGCCCGCTAACCATATTGCAAGGTGTCTGCGCAGTGGTTAATTAAGAAAAGCTTGTGTAATTGTGGCATGTGGCATGTACAAAATACGCGACGGCTTGTGGATGGTAAGCCAAACTACTGTTGGGCAAAAATGCGTGCAACATGCATGTGAAAATGAAGATGAAATGGCAACAGTGAACTTTTACCCAACTAACCTTGCAAAACCTATATGTTGTAGTAATTTCTAAAATATTTTGCCTTTTATTCAGGACTGTGGGTTGGATTGATGATTTTCAAAAGTTGTGGAAGATATGCGATATGTGGATGCTATGTGAAAACATGTGGATGATATGTGAAGCACTGGCAGCTAGAATTCCCCAGTTAGCCAAGGGGACATGCATCCGGTAAGACTCTTAATATTCAATGAGTACTAACCAGTCGACTACCTTTCTCTCATTCACGATGGACAAGTTTCGCGCTCCGCTGCTCGCTGGTGTCAAAATGCCGGATCCATTCTATTCTATCCAACCACCTTCCAACATACATGTAATACTACCAAAACCTCTTGGGTTCCCAGAACTCGGTGCTAGTTTTTATTTTTTATAGTTTGACGTTAGTAGTGTCATTCGCTAGTGGGGGCATCTACCGAAAGGGACTGAGGCTCTTCTGCCACCTCCCGCTGCTGATCGCGCTCCAGGATCAAGAGGCACTCGCGCACTATAACCCTGGCATGGGCAATGTCTCGCTGAAGGCGTTCCTTTGGCGCACGCACACCCATCACAGTGGGCGCCAAGTTGGGTTGCATCTCGCCAAGCAGGCGCAGCAACTCGGAGTACTTGTCCGTTATATTGGCATTGGCGTCTACAGCTGCATGGGATGGAAGTTAAAGAAGGGATATAAACCCGATATAAGAAGCTTATCTTACTTATAGCCGTTGGCATTATTCCGTAAAGAGATCCATCCATTCCTGCTACTGCTGCGTTTCCCATCCCACTGGCCATTGTCATCAGCTGGATTTTGGCCTGCATGTACCTGGTGTACTCCAGCTTGGCCATCACCTCCTTGTACTCGTTGGCATAAGCCAGAGCAGCTGCGTTCTGCTGTTTGATGCGCTGCAGCATGGCAGTGGAAGTGGGTGTATCAGCGGAGCTACTACTTTGCGCTCCCGGCACCCGAGTGATCTCCACCCTAGGCTCCTGTTCCTCCATTACCGTCACCTTGGGCTCCGGTTCAATGGCTGGTTCTTCCTCACGCTTAGAGCGTGTGGGAACGGCAGTGACTGTTATGTCGCTGTATTTCGAACGAAAGGATTCAATGTCCACGTAGTCCATCCTTCAAAATGCCTCTTTCTTGACTGAACAGTATTTTACTTTTCTTTGGAAGACAAAGTTTGCCAGGCCTACTATGTTAAGTAAACATTGCTTAAGGTTACCAAATCCAAAAGATTTTTTAACCAACATTATGTCAAATATTATTTTAAGAAAGAAAGTTTATTTTTTCATATTTTACAGATAACTTGGAATGCAGATTTCGGGAAAAATTTGGAATTCAACTGTTGGGTAGAGGACCTATAGAAGAATATGCAGGTTTTTTGAAACAAGGCACATGAAAAATAATACTCTGTACTAGTTTACTAACATAGTACTTGTAATATAATTATTAAATAACAATTCCTAATTCTTCGTAGATAATAAACCCTTAAAAACAAAAATTGTAACCATATCATTACTCTTTAGTTTCCTTTTTGTACAAACCCAATCCCTTCTTATATTAAAGTTGCTACCCCCTTAACAAGACTTTCCTGTAAGACGAATACCAATTAGAACTCGGTGCACGTGACTCGGCGAGCTCAATGAACCTGGAGGCAGTGAAGAAAGGGGAGCAACTTGCACTGTTTACCTTCACCCGATACTTTGGTACCTGTGTGTTGTCTTTGGCCCCCACAACAACCTTTCTTTCTTTTGGGCTATCGCATAACGTGCTGGTAATTACCGGCTGTAGAACAAAACCCGGTCATAAACAGTTCATTCTTCTGGCCCCGCTCCCCACCTCACCCCGCAGCCGGAAGCCAGTCAAGCGAACTTCCCGTTCTGCGCAGGCGCACATTTCCCCGGCTGGTCACCCCAATTTTTTGCCATGACTCATGGAGTATTCAAAACACCAACAGGGGGGCGACTCTGATCATCATGGTGTGTACTTGTACTGGTAAACTGTTTCACATGCAAATTTTGACCATAACTGAGCTCAGAAGCGGGGGGTTAACAATCTTCGGTTGGTGTTTATAACAATTCAGTTGGCTAGTGACTAGACTATAGTTAGTTGCTGCTCTGCGACTCGATGTACTCCTGCATATTGGGTCCTCCTGGCAACTTCTGGCCGCACTCGAAGCGATGAAAGTCGACGATCTCGCAGTTGTGGTCCTTCAGGGCCTCACCCACCGTCTTGTCGGCATCCAGGAGATACTCCTGGTGGATTAGGCATGTTTCGTCGTCCTTGTTCTCATTCGGCTTGTCCTTGTCGTATTCGCCAACCTTCTTGGGCTTCATGCCCACGATCTGCTGGCAGATGCTCTTGTGGAACTCAAAGTCCAGCAGCTTGTGTGTGGAACGGTAGGCTACGACGGCTCCGTACTTGCCCACCTGCGTGATGCCTTCGGTGGATCCAACATTCGTTGGCGCGGGATGCGCGTAGCCGACCAACTTTAAGTCGTTGTTGACTTTGAAGCACAACGCTCTCCGGATGGAGGCGTTCTCCCCCATAGCTCCGATCAAGAGGGCCAAATGGTCGCCCAGGGTGCGGCCTTCATCGGTGCGAAGGTTCCTCAAGGCTTCCTCGTCAAAACCAAGCTAATAGGGGATTACAACATGTTTAGTTGAAAATTATAAGAAATTAGAAATCCTTTGGAGGCATACCTTCCACAGATCTCCATCGAATTCTGTCAGGTCGGTGTAGTGCAGGCAAATCTTCGCAACGTGATCCACGAACCGCTTGAAGGTGTCGTTCCTGGCCACGAAATCGGTCTCGCAGTTAAGCTCCACCATGGCTGCGCGGTTTCCTCGGATTAGAACGCCGATTAGTCCCTGGGCTGTTGCCCGATCCGCCACTTTGGTGGCCTTTGTCCAACCCATCGACTGCGCCTGATCATTCAGCCATTTCTCCGCCTGAAAGGTGTTTGATTACATAAGGGAATGTGGCATTACGAAGCGATCTTTTACTCACCAGACTGACATCGTTGCTGTGAAGCTCCAGGGCCTTTTTGCAGTTTGCAAAAGTGTATCCGGTCTTCTTCCTCAGAGCAGCCAGAGCACTCTTCTCCAGACCCGATCCGGCAGTGGCCCCGGCACACAGCTGCCGGGATGTGTGCACTGCCCGCATAAATAGCCTCTGGACAAGCATTTTTCAACCGAGATGTTTTCAGAAATTTTCAAAAGAAAATTCTAAGTCAGATTAAATGAAAATCGTGTGGAATTGTTGGGTAAGACTTGTTGCTCTTTGCCTGCTGCCACGGGCAACGTCTGTTGTTTGTTTTTCCAACTGGAGTCGACCGGTGTCGTTGTTGTGCCACAAAAATCAATTCATTCTAAACAAGGGGAAACTCGGGAAACGTGTGTTTTTGCATTTGTTTTCAACTCCTTCGTATGGTCGGTTCAACTCGGTCCAATTGAACGCGTTGCGGCGCGTAAATAGAAACCCTTGGCTGAGCCTTGACTGGAAGACGACTGGGTAAGTCGCTAGTGTAGCTATTGGACGAAATAAATTTTGACAATTTTCCGGGTTGCACAATTCCAAAGATAGTTAGTGATGTGACAAAAGCCGGTCAGTCGCGTGGGAGGGGTAGTATCGATAGTCAACTAGGCGTTGCCACCTAATCGGTTTAGCCATGACTTAACCCTTGTATCAAACATTTTTAGCTCAGTAAATACACAAACCGTATTTACCGGCAAGACGTTATTTTTAAATGTTTGCTTTGAATTCCAGGCCGCACCATGCAGAGCCGACAGAATCCCAATCGGGAGATCAGCATTCCCAGCTTCACCTCAATATGCGGCGCGCGCCGGCCATGCGAGAAGATGAAGATGCAGTACACCCGACCCAAACCAGACGTCCTGCACAGTATCCTGCAATCGAAGGCCAATCCCGACTACAAGGCCCGACGCCTCTGGTACGAACTGAACATGCCCGAATGCGCCAGCTCCCTGCTGGACGGCAAGATGCAGTCCGACCTGCCCGACAGCATCCTCTGCCCCAAGAAACAGAAGACCGGCAAGAAAGGGCAGAAGCGTGATACAGCGCCCAAGGCCAACTACATGACCATGCGCCTGGAGCGGGAGCACTTCCGCCGCAAGCTGGTTGAGCTCATCCTCCACATGGACGATGACCAGGACCCTGGCGCTGGCACAAGCTTTCCCGACAAGGATGAGCGGGAGGTGCTGCGCTATTATTACTATATTAAGCACGGAATAGACACCATCCATGTATCGCCGCTGAGCAAAAAAATCTTAAAGAGGTGGGTGATGGGAAAGAATCCTCACAGGTTAATTAATTAGACCTTACTTTAAATATTGAAAAAATTAATTACTACATTTTTTTAAAGGGAAATTTCCTTTAAAGAGAAAATTGTTTTTTTATTTAAACCATTCTTATCTATTATATTTTTTAGTTAAAATTATAGCTTTAGGGCTTATTATTTCAGTTTATTTTTATATAAATGCTTACAAAGAAATTTGCATACGACTGTCTCTTTGAAACGTTGATAATTCCGCCTAATCTGCCTAATACAGGACTTCATTTACTTTCCCGACGTAAAATTTAATTACTTTGTGGACAGAATGGAAATTGATTGGGATTATATGCAAATTATGAATTACAAATAATAAACACTATTTTTATATTGTAATAAATATAGAGTCACGGAGCTGGTGCCACCGGTGCTCTTCAAATGGCAGTCCGCCCTGAACGAGAACATCGCCGAGGTGCGGGCGGACTATGTGTTCGCCATGAAGAAGGCAGTCGTGGACTTTGTCCTGCGCCACACTGTCCTGGACCGGCTGACCAAGGAGGGCGGTGTGGGCAAGGTGGAAACACCAGAACGAGCTGAGGTTACGAAAATGACAAATTTCTGGCGTTATCGGTGAGTATGCATTGCAAGGAGACTAATAGTCTATCTTTATTTTTATGCTTTTTGTAGAGAGCTCTAAATAGAGCTCCTTCCTAACTTGGTTCACACCTACTCTGGTAGTGCACTAGTACAAAGGGCAAAAGGGTGAAATTTTAAATTAGCCCCGCATGTGGGAGATTCAAATTTTTTAATTAAAATGAATTACACAACCGCCCGCACCGCACCTGCCCCCACACCCCCAATCACACCCACACCCGCGTTGTAAAAGGCAACGAAAAAGTTACCATAATTGAATGTGCGAGACTCGGCTTCCCGGTTCGCGTAGGAAGGGGGTTTCCCATTTGCCGAAATGCCAAAAGCGTGCAATTGACATGCAATTACACCCACACACAAACACTCGAACACCCCCACACCCGTGCACACTGACGCCCCCCAGCACGGGGAGGATTCACGTGTGGGTGCCAGTCGGTTTGCTGGTTTCATTGTGAATTAAAAACCCAATCCGATTTTTACGAAATGAGTTGCTGCTGCCCTTTGAGTCGGCAGGGCGCGAAATCTTATGAAAATAACTTTGGCTTCGGCTCCTGAGACATCGCCGCGTACAGCGCTTCACTTACAGCCGCTGACAAAGTTGCCGGCAAGGACCAGAGGACTGGGGCAGAACAAAATATGGAGACTAACGAAAGTCGTGCGACATTATTAAAAGCTTCTTGCAATGGGGAGAACGCGAGAAATCGCTTTGCGGCGTGCCAAAAACTTTTTAACCGCACTTTTTCAACTACAATGCCACGGAAATGGAAAAGCGGAAAGCCTGGGCATGGGGATGGAGAGAATGCAGGATGCTCCAGAAAGTTAAGTCCTCCTGTGTATTGGTTTGACATTTGATGAGCAACAGTAAGCTGTCCGGGGGGCGCTGAAGAGCCGTGGTTGAGGTCCTGGGCTCACTGCTTCTGCGGCTTCGGCTCAAGGAATCAGCACGACATAAATTCCAAAAAGGATATGCTTAAAAACGAATTGAACTTGTTTCTGACACTGCGGGGGCGGCACTTTGGAGGACATCCTTCCCTCCACATCGCCCACTCTTATCAGTGCTGACAAGCTGTCTTATTTTCAAATTATCCAAAGAGTGAAGACAGGCTGAAGTGTTTGGGGATCTAAATAGATCCTAGGAATATGGTATATTGACTATATAAGGTAGTAGTTCTTAAGGTTCTTTTTCCAATTTGAACCAATTTTAGCCATCAAATAAATCCTGTTTTCTTCTCATCTTTCGTCCCAACAACTCGTGCGGTTTAGGATTTCTTTTGTTTCTTTGTGGTTCTCCAAAGTGGGTCGAAGACCCATCGATATTCACATCCGCGTGAGGTTTGCTAATTTATTGCCCTCAAGCATTTGGCATCATTAAGGCAGGCCCTTGAATGGTTTCGGTGGCTGGGTGGTTTGGCGCCGCTTGTGTGGTGGGGCGGCTGCGGTTCCCTGCACTGCTTAATGGGCTGTGACGGAATTGCTGGAGTGAAAAGTTTTCCTTATTCTCGAGATAATTTGCATAAAAAGACGCTACTAACTGTGCCGCCTCCTCTGCCCTTTCCATCCAATTTATGTTGGCAGCTATGATGAGAATCGCAATGTCCTGATGAAGACCCTCTTCTGCATACATCGAAGTGTGGCCAACATCCTGGAGCTGTGGAGCATAAAGTACAAGGACACCACCTTCATTAATAGCAAGGAACTGGCCAAGAACGAGGCACCGTTCGCCTTATTCGCTTTTGTGGTAAGAAGTCGCGGTTAAACAATTTTAACTATACTTTTAATTTAATACTTACCAGTATGCTTGTGGAGCCAACATCGATGCAGGCAAGACCTTGCTGGAGGAGAGCTGGTACGGCGAGATCCACTCCTCCCTGCTGAAAGCTAGCAAACGCGGCCAGTTGCCAGACATCCGGCGCTTCACCCTGGTGAAGAGATTCTTCAACTGTGTCGCCGCTCTGATGACCCAGCAGCTGGAGGACATTTGCATACGGAGCCTCAAGGCCTACGCAGACTTCATCTGCGACTATGGACACTCCAATCCGGGCTTCGAGATAAGTGTGATCTTGGCCGACGAGGACACGATACAGTTCAACCCAAGTTTTTCCAAGATTCAGAGCGAACTCCTGCGTGTTATTGACTCAATCCTGCAGAGCATTCAGATGCATCCGCGGATCGAGAGCAAGCTATATACAGACTTGGTTGTGTCCAAAAAGATTTTCCTCACTCCCAACGTGCCGGACAGCATTGTCCAGGAGACAAAGAACCGAATATGCGCCATGCTGGAGGAGCAGCGCATCGGTCCGGAGCTGCGACTGCAGGACTTTGATCCCTTCATTGACCTCATTAACGGCAGTGATGCGGAGCGGGTATCTAACTTCATGGAGAGCGAGGCCACCTTCGATCAGTATTCGGAAATGGTCTACGAGTACCGGGAAAAGGAGGACCGCATTGCGAAAGAAGTGTGGGCTGTTATCAGGATGGGATTCTACGAGTTCCATCGGGACAAGTTTATTACCCATTTGGAGACCCTATGCCGGCAGCTACAACTGGATTTGTTGGCCAGAATGGTCACTGATCAGCAGGCCAGGATCTCGCGGTTGGGCAAGGAATACGATGCCATTGCCAAGAAGGCACTGACCGTGCCGAAGGACACGGCTGAGCTGATGGAGCTGAAGGCCTATGTGGTACACGCCGAGGAGAATCTTGCTCCGGAAATGGAAGCCAGACTGAAGGTGAACATGGGTGAAATCCTCTGGCTAATGGATCACACGCTGTACTCTCCGCTGGAGATAAAGAACAACAGCAACTCCTTCCAGTGGTACCTGAAGTTGCCTTCCATCTTTGAGCAGCATCGTGCCATCATAGCCGAGAAGATAATCGAGTACCAGGAGCTGCTGAAGAAGCGCATCGAGCTGTTCCGCCGCGAACTGCAAACCTACTACGAACAGGTCCAGACCTACGACACCTGGGGCGACTTCAAGCAGCTCAGCCGGTACAAGAAACGAGCTGGGGTCCTGGATCAGCGCCTGGTCCAGGCCATGGAGACCATCGATCAGATCAACGAGGAGGAGACCTCCTACGGCTGGGACCTCTCCCAGTACCCGGTGCGCAAGAAGGCCCACGACCAGCTGAAACCATACAAGACGCTGTTCGACGCGGGTCAGGACTTCATGGACAAGTGGGACCTGTGGATGCACTCCCAAGTGGGCTCTTTCGATCCCGACGAGATCGACACGGATGTCTCGAACTTCTACCGCATCATCCAGAAGCTGGATAAGCAGATGGGCGAGCACCCCATGACCATGCAGCTCATCCAGGATGTCAAGAACCAGATCGAAGCCTTCCGCGAACACATGCCGATCATTAACACTCTGGGCAACCCGGGCATGAAGGCCCGCCATTGGGAGCTCGTGTCGGAGATTATCGGGTTCCCCATCAAGGTGTCGCCCGAGCTTACGCTGGAGAAGATCATCGAGTACCAGCTGGACGAGTATGTGCCCAAGTTCGAGGCCATTTCGGAAAGTGCCACCAAGGAGAACAACCTGGAGCGAGCCATGGCCAAGATGGTCAACGAATGGGAAGGCGTGGAGTTCTCCGTATCGCCCTACAGGTGAGTGGTTCACGTGAATCCGCCAGAAACTGTGCTGTAATTGAAATGTCTCCCGCAGGGATTCTGGAACCTTCAAGCTGGCTGCCGTGGACGACATCCAAATCCTGCTGGACGATCAAATTATCAAGACCCAGACCATGAAGAGTTCTCCCTACATCAAACCCTTCGAGGCGGACATAATGTAAGCACCGCACTTCTCTTAAATTTATTTGGAATTTATTCAAATGATTCTCGTGGCAAAATCTTTAAAATTTATTGAGTAATTTCCGAGCCCGATGGCCATTAGGGATGCCTTTTAGGGCGGCCTTTTTGTTGGCCCGTCAGTGTCACTCGCAGACGACAAATCACACATGGCTAACCTTTGTTGTCCTTTTACAGCAAGTGGGAGGCCAAGCTCATGCTGCTGCAGGAGATTCTGGACGAGTGGCTGCGCGTGCAGGCCACCTGGATGTATTTGGAGCCCATCTTCAGCAGCCCGGACATTCAACAGCAGATGCCCGAGGAGGGAAGACGATTCAGTGCCGTGGATAAGGTTGGTGGGTGGGTCTGCGCCCCTTGTCTGTCCACTTTAAGGATGTTCCAACAATAGCATTTCAAACGGGATTAGGGAGGTTGATGTTTGGAGCACAAAGGGAAATACAATTTAAGAATTTATTGATTTCCTAAGGCAATCTCCAAATAATAGGGATTTGGATTAACTTGGACGTTATTTATTTGGCGATAAAATTCATAATTGCTTTTTTGGGATTTGAAGAACTTATTAGAAAAGGGAATAGGCCCCAGGACACTCGAGGGATTATTTGCTTACATCCTACTTTTATTTCAGATATGGAAAGAGTTGATGAAACAGGTGGCCAGCGATCCAAAAGTCATGGTCGTGGTGCAGATCGACAAGATGAACGACAAGCTCAAGAAGGCCTACAGCCTGCTGGAGGTCATCCAGAAGGGTCTCAACGCCTACCTGGAGAAGAAGCGTCTGTACTTCCCTCGCTTCTTCTTCCTCTCGAACGACGAGTTGCTGGAGATCCTGTCCGAGACGAAGGACCCCATGCGTGTCCAGCCTCACCTGAAGAAGTGCTTCGAGGGCATCGCCACGCTCAACTTCACGGAGGAGCTGGACGTTACGGCCATGCGATCCTCGGAGCGCGAGGAGGTTATCCTGGTGGACATCATCTCCACATCAAAGGCCCGTGGCCAAGTGGAGAAGTGGCTGCTCGAGTTGGAGATCGACATGAAGAAGAGTTTGCATCACAAGGTCTCAGAGGCCTTCTACAGCTATGTGAAGATGGTGCGACACGTTTGGGTGCTCACCTGGCCTGGCCAGAGTGTCCAGTCCATTTCACTGACCTACTGGACTCTGGAGATCACCGAGTGCTTCGAGAGCGAAGACCCCAAGGGCAACCTAGCCAAGTATCTGCAAAAGTGCATCCAGCAGATCAACAAGATTGTGGACTTGGTGCGAGGAGATCTCAACACCCAGAATCGTATTACTCTGGGCGCACTCGTGGTGCTGGATGTCCATGCCCGCGATGTGCTGGCCGAGATTGTGGCCAATGGAGTGGAGGATTTGCAGGTGGGGTTTTGTCAATGGAATCAGCAATAGCTCTGATTTAATCCACACCTTTCCTTTCAATTGCAGGACTTCCAGTGGCTGTGCCAGCTGCGTTACTACTGGGAGGATAACAACCTGGACACACGCATGATCAACTGCTCCCTGCCCTACGGATATGAGTACCTTGGCAACACTCCTCGCCTGGTGGTCACTCCGCTGACGGACCGTTGCTACCGCACCTTGTTCGCAGCCCTGAATCTGCATCTGGGCGGTGCTCCCGAAGGTCCTGCCGGCACTGGCAAGACGGAGACTACCAAGGATTTGGCCAAGGCCGTTGCCAAGCAGTGTGTTGTGTTCAATTGTTCCGATGGCCTGGATTACCTAGCCCTGGGCAAGTTCTTCAAGGGACTGGCTTCTTGTGGAGCCTGGTCCTGCTTCGACGAGTTCAATCGTATCGATCTGGAGGTGTTGTCGGTGGTGGCTCAGCAGATCCTCACCATCCAGCGGGGCATCAACTCTGGTAGTCCTACGCTGATCTTTGAGGGAACCACCTTGACGCTGGATCCCACTTGTGCCGTGTTTATCACCATGAATCCAGGTTACGCTGGAAGATCCGAGTTGCCAGACAACTTGAAGGTAAGGAAACTCTATAAAAGATCTCTTCAAATCGGCAGGAAACTTATCCTTTAATTCATAGGCGCTGTTCCGTTCCGTGGCCATGATGGTGCCGGATTATGCTTTGATCTCTGAGATCGAGTTGTACTCCTATGGTTTCCTCACCGCCAAGCCGCTTTCCGTCAAGATCGTGGCCACCTATCGGCTCTGTTCGGAGCAGTTGAGTACCCAGTGCCACTACGATTACGGAATGCGAGCCGTGAAATCTGTGCTGAAAGCAGCCGGTGCCTTGAAGCTTCGTTACCGCGACGAGAACGAGAACATTCTAGTGTTGCGCTCCATTAAGGACGTCAATTTGCCAAAGTTCTTGAACCAGGATATTCCCCTCTTCCAGGGCATCACCTCCGATTTGTTCCCGGGTACTGTGTTACCCGAAGCGGACTATGTCCTCTTCAACCGTTGTACCCAGCAAGCCTGCGAGAGACAGAACAAACAGTGTACTCCTTTCGTTTTGGAGAAAGTTCAACAGGTTAGGGCCTACTATAGCCTGTTATTAAGAATATCATCTTTTATCCTTATTCTTACTTGCAAAGCTATACGAGATGATCGTGGTGCGACATGGCCTCATGTTGGTGGGCTATCCTTTCGGAGGCAAATCTACCACATACCGTGTCCTAGCAGAGGCGCTGGAATGCATGGAAAAGACGGTAAAGCTTCGCAACATGCTGCTATGTATCCTTAATCACGCCATTTAATCTCCAGGATGGTTCCGAGAACAAAGCCATTTACACGGTGATCAACCCTAAGGCCATCACCATGGGCCAGCTGTACGGCCAGTTCGATGCAGTGTCCCATGAGTGGAGCGATGGCATTCTGGCGGTCAACTATCGAATCTTTGCCGTGTCGGATTCGCCCGACCGCAAGTGGCTGATCTTCGATGGGCCGGTGGACGCCATTTGGATCGAGAACATGAACACTGTGCTGGACGACAACAAGAAGCTCTGCCTGATGTCCGGCGAGATTATCCAGCTCTCGAACTCCACGAATCTGGTGTTTGAGCCCATGGACTTGGAGGTGGCTTCGCCGGCCACCGTGTCCAGATGCGGAATGATCTATCTGGAGCCTAGTTCATTGGGATGGGAGCCTTTGGTGGCTTCTTGGAAGAACACTCTGCCCGCCGCCTTCCACACGGTCAGCAAGCAACTGATATCGATGCTGGTCTCACGCTTCTGCCCCATCCTGCTGTACATTGTACGCAAAGGCCTGAGGGAGATCGCCCCCACGTCGGACGCCAACCTAATGGTCAGCCTGATGAACTTTTTCGAGTGCTTCATAGACGACTTCAGGGACGAGAAGTATGTGGCTAACATATCGGACTTGGATTTCAGGGCCCAGACCGAGGGTATATTCCTGTTCTCTTGCATTTGGGCCCTCGGCGGAGCCTTGGATGCGGACAGCCGCGAAAAGTTCAACATTGTGTTTAGAGCACTCATGGAGAAGACGTTCCCGGAAAGTCTGTACGAGACCTACGGTGTCACCGAGGACCTCTACGTGGAGACCCTGCCCAAGCCGTTCATATTCCCGATACCCAAGCAGGGCTCGGTGTTCGATTATAGGTACATCAAGGAGGGCAAGGGAAAGTGGAAGCCCTGGCAGGACGATGTCAACTCGGCGCCGCCCATTCCCCGCGATATTCCCGTCAATCAGATCATCATCCAAACCAACGAGAGCGTGCGAATCGGTGCTGTTTTGGACCTCCTGGTCCGCCACGGAAAGCCTCTGATGCTGGTGGGCCCCACGGGCACAGGAAAGAGTGTCTACGTGATCGACTACATGCTGAAGAAAATGGATCTGTCCGTATATAAGCCCCTGCTGATTAGTTTCTCGGCCCAGACCTCCGCCAACCAGACCCAGGACATCATCATGTCCAAGTTGGACAAACGGCGCAAGGGCGTCTTCGGTCCACCGCTCAACAGCCGTTTTGTGATCTTTGTGGACGACGTTTCCATGCCTCTGAAGGAGAACTACGGCGCCCAGCCTCCCATTGAGCTGCTCCGGATGATGCTCGACCACATGATGTGGTACGACCGGAAAAACATAATCCCCATGAAGCTGATTGATCTGCAGATGATCACGGCCATGGGTCCCCCTTCCACAGGCAACACGGTGACGCCTCGTTTCCAGCGATTCTTCAACGTGATAGGCATCGATGACTTCAACAACGAGATCATGACCACGATTTTCAGTAAGATCGTCCTCTGGCACTTGGACACTAGGTAAGTAGTTCTTGATTTCCTCTGAATGTCAGCATCCTTTCGTTTCTTTTTCTGAAATTCCAATTACCTAATCCTAACCAAATCCCAGGGGCTTCTCCAAGGAGTTCGATCCTTGCATTGACGAGATCGTGGGAGCCACTCTGACCATTTACAATGACGCCAAACTGAATCTGCTCCCCACCCCTGCCAAGTCGCACTATCTCTTCAACTTGCGCGACTTCTCGAGGGTTATTCAGGGGGTTCTGCTGTCCGTGCCGGAGGCAACCGAGGATGTGAACTCCATGCGGCGACTGTGGGTGCACGAGGTCCTGAGGGTGTATGGCGATCGTTTGGTGGAGGATGGCGATCGTACCTGGCTGTTCGAGAACCTCTGCTCCACAGTGAAGAGCTCCTTCAACACGGATCCCTCGCGGCTGTTCGGCCGCTTGGTGGAGAAGGACAAACAGCTGCAGGAGTCCGATTTCAGGCAGCTTATCTACTGTGACTTCACCAACCCGAAGGCGGACACCAAGAACTACGTGGAGGTGCAGGACCTGGAGGAACTGCGGCGTGTGGTGGAGGCGTATCTGGTGGAGTATAACAACATGTCAAAGAAGCCCATGAATCTGGTGCTTTTCCGCTTCGCCATTGAGCATTTGTCGCGCATATGCCGCATCATAAAGCAGCCGAGGAGCCATGCTCTGCTCATCGGGGTCGGAGGATCCGGGCGCCAGAGCTTGACTCGATTGGCTTCGCATATATGCGACTATGAGCTGTTCCAGGTGGAAATCACGCGATTGTATGGGCCGTACGAATACCACGAGGACATCAAGGCTATCCTACGCAAAATTGGGGCATCCGAGATGCACGGCGTCTTCCTCTTTACGGACGTTCAGGTGGGGAAGCGTCATAATTGGCAATTGGACTGTATTCTTTTGGGGTGGTCTTGGTCTCGCTAACTCTTCTAGACTCTTTCAGATCAAAGACGAATCCTTCCTGGAGGACATCAACAATCTGCTCAACTCCGGCGAGGTGCCCAATCTGTTCTCCAACGAAGAGAAGATCGAAGTGGTGGAGAAGATGGCCCAGATTGACAAGCAGAGGGACAAAGCTGTCCAAACGGACGGTAGTCCAGTGGCTCTCTTTAACTTTTTCGTCACGGTGGGATACAAATGACCTATGATTAATCCTAGTAGTAGATATATTAGAGTCTCCGACTGTAGTCGATCTCTCATCTATCTTTCAAATATTTTTTTTAGAAAAGTCGGTTAATCCGTCTTCCCACTATTATCTTACCATATTATAACATATGATTTCTTACCTGGCAGACCTGCAAAGACCAGCTCCACATTGTGTTGGCCATGTCGCCCATTGGCGAGGCTCTGCGAACCCGCATCCGCAAGTTCCCTTCGATCGTCAACTGCTGCACCATAGATTGGTTCCAGCCCTGGCCAGAGGATGCTCTGCTGGCGGTGTCATCTCGTTTCCTGGCCAGCGAGGATCTGACTGCCCTGGAACGTCGCACAGCCATCGATATGTGCATGGAGTTCCACATCTCCACTCAGATCTTGTCCGCCAAGTTCTTCTCCAGACTGCATCGCTACAACTATGTCACCCCGACCTCGTATCTGGAGTTGATTCAGACCTTTAAGGCGCTGCTGAGTCAGAAGAGAAAGTGAGTATTTACGCTGTCAGGGATATTAAATGGCATCTTTGTCCTTTAAAGCAACATTACCACGAACCGAAACCGCTACTTGACTGGCATTTCTCAGCTGGACATTGCTGCCCAGCAGGTGGCTGTGATGCAGGAGCAGTTGATTGCCCTAGAGCCCAAGCTGAAGGAGGCATCCGAGATTGTGGCCGAGCAGGTTGCCAAAGTCACGGCGGACAGCAAGCTGGCCGAAGAGCAGAGAGAAATAGTCAAGCTGGACGAGATGGCTGCCAAGGAACAGGCGGCGGTGGCCCAGGAAATCAAAGAGGAGTGCGATGCGAAACTGGGCGAAGCGCTGCCTATTCTGGAGTCAGCCCTGGCCGCCTTGAACACCCTGACCACGGCCGATATTGCTGTGGTCAAGACCATGAAGAGCCCGCCCATTGGCGTGAAGATTGTGATGGAAGCCGTGTGCATTCTGAAAGACGTAAAGCCGGATAAGGTGCCTAATCCGAGTGGCGTGGGCACTGTGGAGGATTACTGGGGGCCCTCGAAACGTGTGCTCAGCGACATGAAGTTCCTGGACAGTCTGCTCAACTTCGATAAGGATAATATTCCGCCCGAGGTGATGAAGAAGTTGGGTCAGCGAATTCTCAACAACGAGGCCTTCGATCCGGATAAGATTAAGAGCGCCTCGACGGCCTGCGAAGGTTTGTGCCGTTGGGTCATCGCCTTGACCAAATACGACGTGGTGGCCAAGGTTGTGGCGCCCAAAAAGATTGCCCTGGCGGAGGCCGAGGCCACCTACAATGCTGCCATGAAGACGCTCAACGAGAAGCTGGCCCAGTTGGCCAGGGTGGAGGCCAATCTGGCAGCCATCCAGAAGATACTCGACGAGCAGCTGCGGCAATACGGGTGGAGTTATATTTCAAGACTCTCTATATACCTTACTAATGAAATTGTTCTTTAGAATCTTGCTGGCGGAGCACGAGGCTTGCACCAAGAAATTGCAGCGTGCCCAGGAGCTCATCTCTGGCTTGGGCGGCGAAAGGACTCGGTGGTCGGAGACGGCCAAAAACCTACAGGCCAGCTTCAAGAGCGTCACCGGGGACGTGCTGATCTCGTCCGGCGTGGTGGCCTACCTGGGACCCTTCACCATCGATTTTCGACTGGACCAGATCAAGGCGTGGGTGAAAAAGTGCCTCGATTATGGTGTGACCTGCACCCCCGACTTTCAACTGGCCGTGGTCCTCGGAGAACCGGTTGAGATTCGTTTTTGGAACATATGCGGCCTGCCCACGGACGCCTTCTCCGTGGAGAGTGCCATTATGATGAAGTGAGTTATTCATTCCGGGCCACACTATTAATTTAATTTGTGGGGAGGGAGGACCTCTACTGTTTGGTTTGTTGGTACAATTAATACTTTTAATCATTGTCTACGATTGGGGTTTATTGCACCATTTCTCAACTTCTATACTTTGTAACCACAAGTTGTGGCAACATCTGGCACTGCCTCCCGTGCGATCGCTAAGCCGACTCGCATCAATTAAACAACCTGACACGGTAATTACGACCCTGCCACCGCGCTTGTCAGCGGCACGGCATCCACGGTATCCGAGGCTCCTTTTTATTTTTTTGCCAGTCGCCCTGTTGTGTTTCTTCGTTTTCTAATTACAAAACATAAAACGTTAGAATTCACGCGTATTAGGAAAATTAAAGATACGCCTGCGAGTGTGAGAACGGCACCGGATGCTGCACGGTAGCGCGGAATGGGAGCTCGGTAGCTGGGGTAGCTGTTTAGGCGGAATAGAGGAGGCGGATGGAGGGGGGTTGCATGCGCGCATTAGGCAACACACCCGCATGCGGCCAGAAGGACTCGTTGCCAGGACACGCCATCGCGGTGGTGGATGCTGTGGCCCTAGTGCCCGTCAAAGGTACAAAGGGCAAGGGAAATTGAAATTACACAAAGAGAAAATGGTAGATTTTAAGAAATTTATTTTATTTTCCCCTAAATACTATTACTTTTTATTATTTTCCTTAAAATATTCACTAATTTAATATATTTTTGTTAGGTCCTCTTATTTAATTCATCATGATTTCTCCCAGTGTAAAAGGGCTTTTAAGGCGGGAGGGAGGCTTTCATGTAAGATGCGTATATTACGCATCTGGTGAGTTTCTCGGAGGTCAGAGGACGGGAGGCCACATGCCACTCCAGGCCGGTTGCTCGCTGGTTCGTTCCAAGCCACTCCATGTCGATTTAATAAAGGAAATTCCTGGCTGCTTTCCACGAAAGTGTTCAAAGTAATTTGGAGCATGCCCGAAAATACCTGAGGGCCATCGGTTTTCCGAATGCGATTCAGGGGGGCGGGGGACCAAACGCGAAGCAAGGATGCGGGCAGCAGGGCAACTCGAGTCTCAGACTCTCCGTCCTGTATAAGCAATTGATTAATGTGCGCCCAGAGCGGATTAGGTTTAATTTTTACGCAGGCCAGAGGGGTAGTTGATAGAACAGAACATACAAGGATGCGATAGCGATAGACGATTGCACATCCTGGGGGACTCGCCCTCTCTAGTTTCGGGCTTTTGTCTGTCCTGCATGGAACACACATGGACCTGCCTGTGTATTTGTGTTTGGCAAACATCCTGGGAGGAGGGTGGCGCCACCTCGCCAGGGATGTCCCCGTGTCGTCTTTACTATTAACATTCATTTGCTTAATATTTCGGGTGACACGTAGCCCATATGGTGACCGCCTTCAGCATCGTAAAAAGCCATTCCCTTTTATATTGGGGGTATCAGGTGCGGATGTTTTCGTTTCGCCAGCCGGTTTTAGGGTCATGCCAGTCATCTGAAATTCGAGGACCCTGTTTTTGATTAAATAATGTTAATTTGAAAAAGGCAGAACAATTTGTAGAGCTTGTCAAGGGTCTGCATTTTAAGTATCGTCAGGGAGACAAGGGCTGTCTGTAGTTTTAGTGGTGTGGAAAGTGGAAAGCAGTGGAATACTTTAATATTTAAAAGTGTGTTCCCTCAAATAAGAATCTATTGGGAGGAATTTCAAGGAATTCTGCAAAAATATATTTCGCTTTGTCGCATGTTTTTTTCTACTCCGGGAAAGTGGAAAAATCCCAACCTCCATTCAACAGATTCTTAGCCAATACACAATGCAACGCCATTGCATTTTTTTTGTCAAACTATTCTCATAACTATTTCCTTTTTTTTTGGCGACAAACAATTCTATCTCTGTTTGAATCCTATGCATTCACGGCCCCTGGTGATGCGCTCTGAACTTTCACAATTTTTCACATGGCAACTGCCTACCCGAAACCCACTCCCCATGGAGATCCCGGTGAATGGGGTGTCCAGACACATTGTATGGGGGTTTCGAGCGAAATTCCTTGTTTAAAAATTGTTGGGGCTTTCCGGTTATAGTTGTCTTTTTTCGGGAACCCTCGCTGCCTCCGCCGAATGCACAGAAACATTGCTCTTTTGTTTTTCCATCAAATATTTTTCATTCATCAAGTTTTCAATTTACAAAAATGTTCATTCATTCGCACGAGCAATTTGTATTCGGTGTGAATTTGTCATGTGTTGGCTGCTGCTTCTCTGGATCCTGCTCCTGCCGCCGTCTAGGTTGCCACTGCTGCAACTTATTGTTGTTTTTTCCCGCCCACCCCAATCTCTATTTTTTTTGGTCGCTCCCAATGCTTATGCCCGGATTCCCAATCCCATTTTTTATCCCGCCGTGGTTGTGAGTTATCGCAGCAGCTATAGCTCTATGTACATATTTATTTAAATATATAGGTATATGCTGTAACCAACATACACAACAACCGCAATCGATGTACACACTAGTCTATATAATATGTGAGTGTAGAAAATCAGAGGCTTAGGCATAGAGTGGGAGGGGTTCGAAATAAATCTAGGTGGGAGTGGCTACCTTATATGGCTTTATAAAAATGTGCAATCAAATTTCTTAAATAATAACCTTTAATGTAAAAAAAGGGTATTTTAATGCGGATCCCCTGAGCACCATCCCTGACCAAAGTCCTTTTGTAATTCAGTTCTGTTTGTGGCTTAACGTTTGCATGATGTATTGGCATATTTGAAGCCAGAGGTTTTCCTCTTATTCCGAAACCCACAAAACACACACTGACAGGCTTGCACAACAACACTACCCACCACATACACCACACACGCCCTGCACCCAACACCCTACACACTGAACACTACACACACTCCACTGATACATTCGAATAATGCGAACAGAAAATATGTATTTCTATAGCATTATTTACGCTTATGAATTATTGACGTAAATATTGGATGTGTATTTATGCGGTATTTTCTTTTTTAATATTCCCAACTCCGACTGATGGGTCTGCGTTGACAAATGGCTTGCATTTAATATTATTTCTATCATTTAAAGTACATGTTGCGCTCCACTACACATTATTAAAATGATGCCTCCAATCCCAATTACAGGAATGCCCGCCGCTGGCCGCTGATGATTGATCCTCAGGGTCAGGCCAACAAATGGATCAAAAACTACGAGAAGAACAACAAGCTGTGTGTGATCCGCCTCAACCAGGCCGACTACACGCGAGTCATGGAGAACGCCATACAATTTGGGCTACCGGTGCTCCTGGAAAACATTGGGGAGGAGTTGGACCCCATTTTGGAGTCTGTGCTCCTGAAGCAACTGTTCAAGCAGGGCGGAGCACTCTGCATCAAGCTGGGCGACTCTGTGATTGAGTATAATCACAGTTTCAGGTTGGGGGATATTGGCAACCAAATGTATTCCATTGTGATTTCATTAACATCCTTATTACAGATTCTACATGACCACCAAACTGCGAAATCCCCATTACCTGCCCGAGGTGGCTGTGAAGGTGACCCTGCTGAACTTCATGATCACCAATCAGGGCTTGCAGGATCAGTTACTGGGCATAACGGTGGCCCGAGAACGGCCTGATCTGGAGGCTGAAAAGAACAACCTGATTGTCCAGGGAGCGGAGAACAAGCGCATGTTGAAGGAGACGGAGGACCAGATTCTGGAGGTACTCTCCTCAGCCGAGAACATTCTGGAGGACGAGACGGCTGTTCAGATTCTGAGCTCGGCCAAGGCCCTGGCCAATGACATCAGCGAGAAGCAGATCATTACGGAGGCTACCGAGAAGCAGATCGACATTGCCCGCTTGAGCTACGTGCCCATAGCCGAGCACTCGACCATTTTGTTCTTTACGATAGGTGATAGCTTGTCTTTACAAAAGTAGCACCTGTTTTAATCGCTTCTTTCAGTGGAGTTGGCCAACATTGATCCCATGTACCAGTACAGCCTGGTGTGGTTCGTCAACCTGTACATGTCGTCGATTGATAACACGGAAAAGGTGGACGACATTGCAGCACGTCTATTGGATTTGCGGAATCACTTCACCTACAGCCTCTACGTCAACATCTGTCGCAGTCTGTTCGAGCGTGTGAGTGCCCATTGGATGAACCCAATTACCGTCAAACGTTGTCCATCCGCTTGTCCAACCGTAATCCGGCAGTGTCCTTTAGCCTTGTTAGTCCCGTAATTGCGCATAATCGGATAATGTGACATTTGAAGCGAGGTTGTCCTTTGCGTTTCATTTGCTTTGTGGCTGAGCACGGTTTCTGGCTGGACTTGACTTTCGCGAATTTGCAGTTAAATGACATTAAAGTCGGTCGCTGAACAAGTACATTGTAATAACAGTCCCTTCAAGCGACCAAAGTAGTTCTAGCAGCAGCAAATACTCCTGCCAAGGACGATTCCTTTGAGTTTACCATGTTGCGTTTAACTGGTTTTCATCATTTATTCCACCCACCGTCCAACCTGTGAGCCTGAATAACATTATTTCCCTGCTGCAGCTATCAAAAGATGACCTAGCCAAAAGAAAGTAATAATCTAAACCGGTTCTAGGGCTTTATGCTGTATTCAGTCAATTATGGCCCTTTTCCCCCCACCCATGTGGGGCGCCCTTTTACCGACCTGACCTTTGATCCCTTTGCTTTTAATTTGCTTGGGCAAAAAAAACGACTATCAGAGAAGCAGCCTTGCTTTGATTTCTTTGGATAACCCTTCCATGCAGCCCATTTAATGCCCGAGTGCGCCTCCGAACCCTGACCCTCAGGACCCCAATCACATCGCAACACACATTATACACTTTACAACATTCTTGTAGAGTCTTTTTTCCTAAAACTATCTTTAAATCTGGGCTGTGCCCTCTATATTCTTCGAGTGTAATGTAATTTTCTTACTTTCTGAACAGGATAAGCTGCTGTTTTCGCTCATATTGAACATCAACATGATGAAGCACGAAAACAGGATTGACAATGCCGAATGGATGTTCCTTTTGACAGGTGGCATTGGCCTGGAGAATCCCCACAAAAACCCCACAACCTGGCTGGGTGTTCAGAACTGGGATGAGCTCTGCCGCCTCACCAATTTGCCCAACTTTAGCGGCATTCGGGAGAACTTTACCGACAATCCGGGCATATTTAAATTGTTTTTTGATTCTAAAGCTCCGCAGGATTTCAAGGAAGTCCCGCCCGCCTGGGACAAGCGTCTAACGGTATTCCAGAAGCTACTGCTGCTTCGGGTCTTCCGGCCGGATAAGCTGGTGCCGGCAGTACTCAATTTCGTGTCTGGAGAAATGGGCCAGAGGTTTGTGGATCCGCCGCAATTCGACCTGGGAGCTTCGTTCGGTGACTCGCACTGCTGTGTCCCGTTGATATTTGTCCTAACCCCCGGCTCGGATCCCACGGCTACGCTGTTGAAGTTTGCCGAGGACCAGGGCTTCGGCACCAATCGTTTGTTCTCGTTGTCCTTGGGCCAGGGACAGGGACCCATTGCCATGAAGATGATCGACGAAGGCGTCAAAATGGGCAACTGGGTGGTGTTGCAGAACTGCCACTTGGCGGCTAGTTTCATGCCCTCCCTGGAGAAGATTTGCGAGAACCTGCTGCCGGACTCCACGCACCCGGACTTCAGGCTGTGGCTCACCTCCTACCCGGCGGAGCACTTCCCGGTGGTGGTGCTGCAGAACGGCATCAAAATGACCAACGAACCACCCAAGGGCCTGCGCTCCAACATCATGCGCTCGATGATCAGTGATCCGATCAGCGACCCGGAGTGGTACGAGTCCTGCACCCAGCCGAGGATCTTCAAGCAGTTGATCTACTCGCTGTGCTTCTTCCACGCCGTCATCCAGGAGCGGCGGTACTTCGGGCCAATCGGCTGGAACATTCCCTATGAGTTCAACGAAACTGATCTCAGGATATCCCTGATGCAGTTGCGGATGTTCCTCAACCAATACGAGACCGTCAACTACGACGCTCTGCGATACTTGACAGGTGAGTGCAACTACGGAGGACGTGTCACTGATGACTGGGATCGCCGCACGCTGAGGACCATTCTGGACAGATACTACTGTCCCGAAATCATTGATCTGGAGAAGCCGCACTTCCTCGACGACAGTGGCTTGTACTACATCCCGGTATTCAAGGAGGTGGACTTGTATCTGAACTACACCCGCGAGTTGCCGCAAATCTCGTCGCCGGCCATCTTTGGATTCCATGCCAATGCAGACATTATGAGGGACCAGAAGGAGACGGATATGTTGCTCTCGCACACTTTACTAACTCAGGTGAGTGCCGGGTACTAGTTGTTTAATGTTAGTTTTAGTTACGGAATATTGGGGAAGACTTAAGCTTTGGTCGCCTTTAAATTATAACACACACTATACACTTTTTTTTACACTTTTTTCTTGCCTCAAAAAAGGATCGCTGGGTAAGACTTATTTAGAATACTTTTCAAAAATGCATTATAATTTACACTCTTTTTAAAATTTCCAAAAAGGACCTCTATGAGCGGCGTGTAAGTAGAGATACATTTATTTCAAGACATGAACATTGCTTATAGCTTCTTTTCATTCATTGACATGCTACGCTTCAGAAACTGGTGAAAAAACAAAGGGTTTATGTTGAAACGATTAGTACACGCTTTCCCGAGAACCTTTCCCTTCCCACTTATCCCACTTGTCCCCCCTTCCTCTCCATGTACCAAATCCCCCTGCAGGACACCAGCTCGGGCGGCGACGACAGCGGCAGTTCCAAGGCCCTCACTCCCGAGGAGGTCGTCACCAATGTGGCCACCGACATCCTACAGAAGCTGCCCAAGCTGTTCGACCGAGACGCCGCCTTGCTCAAGTATCCGACCTTGTACCATCAGAGCATGAACACCGTGCTGGTCCAGGAGATGGTGCGATTCAACGTGCTTCTGAACACCATTCGGACAAGTCTGATTACGCTGAGGAAGGGAATCAAGGGTGAGTAGTCGAATTAAACAGAACATTGTATTTTTATGCTAATGTATTTAATGTATTATTCTCACAGCATTATTGGGAATGCATTAGTTTGGTCGACTTGAAACAGTGACCAGTAAGGGGAATTGTCAAAAATAGAATGAGTAACCGAATCGCTTACATTTTTTGTTGCGAGGTTATATTTGAGCCACTTTTTGCGATCAGGGTCTTTCTTTCGTGCTGTAGAATCTCCAACTCGTCGTCACTGATCTGCTCGGTCACCGGGGCATTCAGGCTTTGGAATATGGAATTCGTTTGACCCGACTGAGGCTCTTCGTTGTCCAGATCTATGAAAGACAGTTGGTGCATGCTCTTGCTCTGACTGTGACTGCGCCTAGATAAATCCGAGACTACCGAATGGCGGTCGTCGGCGTCTACAGGAGCTATTACCGAGAATGTCTTCCTAGCTCCTTCCGACTTAGTCGAGGTCGCGCTTGTTTCAGTTCCCGTTTTTATTTCCACATCCACACTTTCAGTTTCTGTTTTTATTTCCACATCCACACTTTTAGTTCCTGTTTTTGTTTCCACATCCACACTTTTAGTGCCAGTTTCAGTTAACTTTATGTGCGATCGGGTAGATTCGGGTAGTGGGCGGGTTGTAGATTTTTTTTTCCGATTTGTGATTTTTTTCTTCTCGATCGTTTCCCGAGCGTCGTGATCAATGAACTCTTGAACAAACGTGTTACTAAGATATACCGACGACTCCTCCGTAGGTTCAGGCGGCGGCTCGGGTGAATCGAATTTTATCTCCTCTAGAACGTCGTCGGCTGCCAAATCTTCAATGATGCCTTCAACTTCGAACACAGTAGAATCTACGTCGATGTCCCTGGTACTCCTTCTACTATGGCCCTTAAAAGCAACCAAGTCCTCTTCATCGGGAAGATCCATGGTGCTTGTTATGCTGCAAACCCTGCTCAAACAAGGTTTCAAATCCCTCATGGGGTTGATCTTTTCTGATTTTATAAAAGTGTCCACTTCCAAGTCGGGGTCCGATTCCTCGTAAGCGTCCAAGTTGCTTAAAGCCATGGTAATTTTTTCCCATTTAATTTTCTTGATCAGTGTCAAGAGCTGAGCTTTCTTCACTTCTGTATCCGATAAGGAAGGCATATTTATTAATGCAGCTAGATCAAAGGCATCCTTCTTTCGAATATCATCCCCATAGTCAATTTTGTTATGAGATTGAGCTTCGCGCAGTAGAGTTATGTCATTTGGTCTCACTGGTGGGGGGTTCTCATAGCGGTATTCTATTTCGGCGAACAAGTCATCGAGAAAACTGTCGTAGATGGTGAAGGCAATTCGTTCTTTCTCCTCCATCCAACGGCGTCCCGGAACGGCCTGTCGTATGAGCTTCCTGATTATGGCCCTGGCCTCGTACCAGGATGGCTTATGGGGAATATCGTCCTCGCTGTCCGTGGAGAAGAGGTACAGATCATTGTCGATCAGGCGGTCCACCAAGTCGCTCGTCAGCGTTGTGCCAATATCGAAGGGATCAATTTCTTCCCAAACACTAGGAAAGATCACATCCTCCAATATGTGCTGCACGATCAGGGAGCTTTCGTGGCGTCGTTGCGCTGCATCCAAATCGGGACTTAACATGTCCTTGAGCATCATACGCAGAGGAACGAAGGTGAGGGGATTCTGGATTAACTTGAAGCTCTCGAGCCATCGCACAATGTCGGCGTCGATTTGTTTCGCCATATGAGTCACCGAAATGATAGACTGGTTTTCGGTCTCGTATATGACATCTGTGTCCAGAATGGTATCGATATACTCTGTAGCGACTTCGTTGTTGGCAGAGTTGATCTCTTGGAACAGTTCTTCGTACAGGAACCTAAGCTCGTTCTCCTTCTGCCTCAGCCCGCCTTCCGCTGCCTCGCGCCGCCATCGCTCCTTTTGAGCCATCATACAGAAAAAGTGGAGCTTCCTCTGTTCTAGGAGGCGGGACATTTCGTCCGACAGGAACTGCATCACCCAGCCTATGTAGGTACCTTCGAATGAGTTCAGTATGTCCTCCAAATCATTTTTGTACCTGTCCTTTTTCATTGACTCAACTTTGCCCTGAGGCGTCACAGTGTATGCCTTAGAACTCCACTCGAATACGGTCTTTCTATTTCTGTCCGGTCTCACCGATTCGATTCTGGATCCGGGTCCGGGTCCGTCGTAGAGTCCGCCAAAGTAGGAAAAGTTAAAGTCAGAGCCTTCCTGGTGAACAAATGGTTTCCGCCGTTTTAAGAGACACTTTGGTTCTTCTTTGTTTTCGTTTGTTTGAGTTCTAAGTGTCCTAAGGTCCTCAAAGAGAGTCTGCAGATTTCCCTCATTGCAGAAGTTTTGCTCGTACTCCCTGATTGGTTCCTTTGGCTTGGACCAGTCCTTGAGTTTTCTGAACGGACATATCAGATTGCTCATTTTGACCTGCGCATCTAGTTCGTCGATTCTCCTGTCGAAAGCCTTCCGTTTAGTTTTCGACTCGAAGCTTCGACGGGCTGGATCGACACCGTGTCGCAAGAGCGGGGCATAGAACTCAGAGCACATGGATCCAAGGGACTCCAAGGGGGATTGCTTCTCCCACTTTCGGGGGATTTTGGAAAGGGTCATCTCCAAGCGGCGCATTCCCCTATTGTACTGGATTTCGTTTTTCCGCAAGGCGGCCTGGCGACGCTTCTCTATCTCCTCGCAGGCTTTCTCAATCCGCGACTTGGAGGCGGAGTGCATTTGCTTCTCCCGCTTGTCAAACATCTTGATCACAATCTCCAGGCGCATCATCTGGCACTCCTGGATGTACTCTTCTCGCTGGATCCACTGCTCCCACTCGAAGGCTTCTAATAGGGGCTTGTACTGGGACTTTATGGCATTTTCCTTGGCATCTTGGCGAAGGATATTCAAATTGGTCTTGAGGACTTCTTTGAACTTCCAGCGCTGTCTGGCGCGATCCAGGATCTCCACCTCCTTTAGGCCCGGAGGCCCCTCCCCAGGGAGCACTGAAGGTAAAGAAAACAGTTCTAAGGTTTGCTTCTTGTCTAGAACATCAGGCAGGTATGCCAAGGTCTGCGCCGAGGATTCCCTAAAATAAAAGTTGTGAAAACACACGCTTTCATTAATCCTAACTTACCTATAGAGTGTCTGGGTCCTTTGATCCTTGAATGGACGGTTGTCCGTTATTTTAGACACATTGCATTTTGATGTTGGCTTTCCTTCTTCCATAACTGGAGGGGCCATCTTCACCTCCTGCGTGGTTAAAATGGTGTTCCTTTTCATTAGAAATTGGATTCCTGGTGCTTTTAGTTGACATTGACTGTCGGTTTGCGCCAGTTTTCCGACACTTCGTTCCGCCGGATTGTTGGCCCCTTAAAGGAAGTGGTTTGAAGAACCTGTCAACCTTTTTATCCACCAACTTACCTCCGACCATTCTTATGATGGGCGCAGTAGTGGTCAGACATGATGACAAGCTCTGGACAGTCGACTTCGCGGTTTTTTTGGACAGGCTGCAGTCTACCCTATGCCTACAAGGTGTGGCTTGTTTCGGCGTCTCCTTTCCTCTTCTTGGGGAAGAAATGGGAGTTGGCGGTTTTTCCGGTGCAAGCGCTCTTTCCTCCAAGAGGAACCTCATTATATTTTCCCTCCTCAATGTTCTTTTTCTTTCTGACATTGTATATACAATGTTTCTTTCCAATGTGTAATTATTGTACGTATATTTTTGTTTAATTAGTGTCGGGTCTTAAGTGTTTCATGTGCGTATTGTTTTTAATGACTTGGGAGTTTAAAAAACCTACTTGGATGCCATAATTCATTTCCTCTTTTTATCGACACATCGATAAGAATATCTTGTTTGAATTCTAAAGTATCTAGTTCTTAAATAAAAATATGAACCCTTATGGAACCCTGAAAGCTGAAAAATTTTTATCTTGAAATTATTACTTTATTAGGTTGTGTTTTAATTCTGAAGTTATTTTTATTAAATGGCTATTAGCTACAGAAGTACTATTATAATTTTTCGTCACGACGCGTTCGTGTAGATGTGGTATTTGGAATTTGTATTTCACTTGCGCTCGTTGACACTCCTGCCGTTTTGCTTATGGGATCTGAATCAGATCCTCTCCTTTCTTCATAATGTGACTTGCTAGTTGAGTCCAATTGTACATGGACCTCTTTTAGGTCGTCCGAATGGGGGGTGGGTATGAAGGACCGTGTACTTTTGGAGTGCTTTGAACTTTGTGTACCTTGTGAGTGTTTAGTTTCGCCGGTAAGGCTATCCTCGTCGAATTGCCGAGCCGAAAAGTCCATTGTTGATTCATTCGTTCCTGGTGGCAGGTACTCGGACTCCTCGAATGCCTCCTTATAATTTTCTTTTTCTACTTTCATTCTACTACCTTTGAGTAAATTTAAGCTGATTTCCTCAGGAATGTCCATGGAACTTATGACGCTGAATATGTCATTGAGAAATTTTTCCGATTGTCTCGCCTCGGCGGGATTGATTACCTGGGACTTAAGATATGTGTCAAATATAAAGGACAACTCGTCTCCGGCATAATTGTCCTGGTTCTCCAGTTTTCTGGTGACCGTATCCCATTTAATCTTTTGTATCAAATTCAAAATGTGCATTCGTATAAAATCTGTATCCGGCAGGGAGACTGCCGTGTCCAAGGTCTGGGCGAAGATACCTTCCTTCAGTCTTATGTCGTCCGTTGGAGAAATGAAGCTTTGAGACTTGGTGATATGCAGATCTACTAAGGTGGGGGGCCCAGGATTCTCCATGTTTAATATGATTTGGTCGATAACATCATCAAAAAGGTCTCTGCAGTTTTCAAACACAATCCGTTCGACTTCCCCTTTCGAGTGCTGCTCCGGCACTGCGCTTCGGATAAGTTTCCTAATTATGGCCCTGGACTCACACCACGATTCCTGTTGGGGAATGTCATCTTCACTGTCGGTGGAGAAGAGGTACAAATCGTTGTCGATCAGGCGGTCAATCAGATCGCTCGCCAACGTGGTTCCAATATCGAAAGGACCAAGTTCCTCCCAAATTCTCGGAAAGAGCACATCCTCCACTACGAACTCCACGATCTGGGTGATTTCTTTTTCTCTTAGTGGAGCTTCCGGATCGGGAAGTATCATTTCCATGCAATTCTTCCTCAAAGGACCGTAAGTGAGGGGATTCTGGATCTCCTTGAAGCTTTCCAACCACTTTTCTATGTCCGCGTCGATTTGTTTCGCCACATCAACTATTATCTCGGCGGCTTCTTGTTGGGCGCAATGGTGGACATCGGTTTTAAGGAGCTGTTCTATGTAGACATCAGAAACGTCGCTTTGGGCCCATGTGCAGTGCTGGAACAGTTCGTCGTAGACGAGTCGCATGTGGTTCTCCTTCTGGCGTAAGCCGCTCTCCATGGCCTCGCGACGCCAGCGCTCCTTTTGGGCCAACATGCAATAATAGTGGAGCTTTTGCTGCTCCTTGAGGCGGGACAGTTCATCCGACAAAAACTGCATTATATAGCCAATGTAGGTGCCTTCGAAAGAGTTCAGTATGTCCTCAAATTGGTGACGCACAGTTTCTTTCTTTAACTTATCAACTTCCTGCTTGGACTGAGAACGGAATCCTTGACTGCGGGGATTTAGGGGCACTTTGTTCTTTCTTTGGATTGTAACACTATCGTCGTCATCATATAGGCCCGTAAAACGGGTTAGGTTAAACATGGAGCCTACGGTCCTAACTTTTAGATCAGCTTTTGGCCGCTTTACCAGACACCTTGGTTCCTCCTTTTGCTGAGCTTCTGTGGCTCTTAGCTTTTTCAAGCTCTTGTATAGGTTCTGCAGATTCCTGTCATTACAGAAGTTTTGCTCGTACTCCTGAAGGGGTTCCTTGGGCTTGGACCATTTCGACAGGGTCGCGAAGGGGCATTTCACATTCTTCAAGTTGACCTTCTTTTCCAGTTCGTCGATTCTCATGTCGAAAGCCTTGCGTTTGGTTTTCGGCAAGTAGCTTCGACGGGCTGGATCGACACCGTGTCTCAAAAGTGGCGCGTAGAACTCGGAGCATGGGCTACCCAGTGCCTGCAGGGGGCTCTCCTTCCGCCACTTGGTCTTCTTGGCGTCTAATTTGCGCAGCGCCCTATTGAACTGACGTTCATTCTTGCCCAAACTGGCTTGGCGACGCTTCTCGATTTCCTCGCAGGCTTTCTCAATCCGCGACTTGAAGGCGGAGTGCATTTGCTTCTCCCGCTTGTCGAACATCTTGATCACAATTTCCAGGCGCATCATCTGGCACTCCTGGATGTACTCTTCTCGCTGGATCCATTGCTCCCACTCCAAGGCCTCAAGAATGGGCTTGTACTGTAGCTCTAAGGTTTTTTTCCTCACATCTCCGAAATATGTTTTAATATTTTGGTCGAGGGATTTTTTGAAGGCCCATCGCTTTTTCGCACGTTCCAGGACCTCGACTTCGTAGAGCCCCGGAGGCTTGTCGCCGGGAAGCACAGTTGGCAAGGAGAACAGTTCCAATTCTTGTACGTCCAACTTATCAAGAACTTCTGGCAGGTATGGCAGGGTTTGTGCCGAGGACTCCCTAAAGTGGTCAATCAATGGTGAATGTGTGCATCCTCTGCTAATTAGAACTTACCTATAAAGCGTTTGTGTTTGTTGGTTTGAAGAGCGAACAGCCTTGGGCTTCGGTTCTTTTTCCAAGACTGTCGAAGGATGCATCTCGACTTCATGGGTAGACATTGTGGTATTTTTCTTTGCCATGAAGAGGATTCCTGGAGCTTTAAATTGGCATTCGCTGTCAGTTCGAGGTAGATTTCCGACTCTGCGTTTGGCTGGATCGTTGGCTCCTAGAAAGAGAACCTGGTTTGAAGTACAATCCTTCTTTTATCTTAAACCTACCTCCTTCAATTCTCAATTTTGGGCACGTAGTAATCAAACAGGAGGTTAGGCCTTGGCTCTGTTCTGTGAGGATGTTATTCTGCGGGCAGTTGGACGAAATTTTCTTAAGTTTTTTCCTTTGTGGATTCCGGTCTTCCACATTAAACCTAGGAACCTTTCCCTTAATAAGATGATTTTCTGGCCTCTGCATTTTAAAGTTATCTCTAGGAACTATTTTTTTTTTAAATTTTTATAAATAATTAAATATAGTTTTTGTGTAATTAGCTTTTAAGTGTGTTTTTGTGGACATTAGAGATTGAGTAATGACTAAACTTTTGGTGAAATTTCATTCTCTTTTTCAATGGCTACTTTGATTAAATTATTTTTCAGGTTCCCATCATATAATATCCCATAGATTAGTGTTATATGCTTATAAAATTTTATTTTTTTGCTGTGTAAGATGTTTCGATTACAATACGGATGTGATATTTATTTAATTACTCCTTGAGTCGTGAAGTTGTGCCTCTGTTTTCGTAAACTACTGTAGAGTGGTCTGATGGTTCTGCTGATAATGGTATGGGGCTTTCAGCTACGTAAGGTCGGTCTCCGTCATCTACAGGTGGTGCAGAAGTGGGCAAATCATCAGAATCGCTGGGACCGGGACGCCGCTCCGAATTGAAGGCAAGACTAAAGATTGAGTTTTTCCCGGCCTCCTTGATGTCCGAGTCGTTCATGTGCATCAGTAAGATATCTTCCTGTTGTTCTTCATAATTTTCCCTTTCATAAATTGGCTCTATTACGTGTATTTGGTGCTGATGCAGCACGCTCGTATCCTCTTCGCCGATTGGCTCCATCACGTGTGTTTGGTTCTCATGCAGCACGCTCGTATCATCATGGATTTCATCTCCTAAAATTTGGTTAATTAAGTCGAACACAATGTTTTCGTAGCTTCGACGTTCGGACTCCTCCGTCAGTCCGTCCTCCGTCTTCAGTTCTGAGTCTCCTTCGTCTCCTTGAACAAGAAATTTTCCTTTTTCTGGTAGATTATTTTCGGATCTAAGTTCTATTTGCTTTTCATTTGTTCGATCCTTTTCTGATCCGTATGTGAGTGTCTCTTTTTTTCCAGATTGATCCTCCGCTGGTCCAAGTACCTTTTTATTTTTTTCTGTTTTTTTATCTTTAATCTCTAACACTTCCCTAGCTCTTTTATCTGTTCGACTGGCTAATGATTCTTCCGAATGTTGGTTTCTCAACATTTGGTTTCCTAACGATGCGGGTGTGTGTTTCTGTTTTTCCGAGACGAGTGAAGTTTGATTCTTTACTGCATCGGGGTCCATTTCGGCCTTCATTACTGCATCGGGATCCATTTCGGCCTTCTTTACTGCATCGGGATCCGTTTCGGCCATTGTGGGGAGCATCACCCTGTAGCCTCTGCCCTTGAGTACCTCCAACTGATATTCGTCGGGTATGTCAAGAGTGCTTTTTATGCTAAATACATCGTTGATTGCTTGAAAAACTTCATCTGCTGTTGTGATTACCTCGGTTCTCAAGAGTGTGTCGAAAACAAAGGACTTATCATCGGTCACATATTGGTCCAAGTTTTCCAATTCCCGTGTGATGTTGTCCCCCTTCCGTTTCTTAACAATGTTTAGTACATTAGCCTGAATGAACTTCGAATCTGGTACTGAGCTTACGTTCCCTATGGACTGCACATCTTCGTTTTCCTTTGCTCTTATGTCATCTGAAGAGCGAATCACACCGTGGGACATGAACGGACGCAGTTCAATTAATGGTTTGGTCGAAAATGAAAGCTCCATGTTCTTCAGGATATCAAAGAAAAGGTTGTCGACGAGGCTATTGTAGATTTCGTAAACTATCCGTTCGTTTTGCTCCTTCCAGCGTCTCCCTGGCACTGCCTGTCGGATGATCTTTCTAATTATGGCCTCGGCCTCGTACCAGGATGGCTTCTGTGGGGTCTCACTCTCGCTATCCGTGGAGAAGAGGTAGAGGTCATTGTCAATCAGCCGGTCAATGAGGTCGCTCGTCAACGTGAAGGCAATATCGAAGTGGTCTAGTTCATTCCACATTTTAGGAAGCAGCACATCCTCCATTACATATTTTACAACTATGACACTTTCGTGGTGACGCAGAACAGCGTCCAAGTCCGGAGAAACCATGTCCTTGAGCATCATTCGCAGGGGAACGAAGGTAAGGGGATTCTGGATCAACTTGAAGCTTTCCAGCCACCTCTCGATGTCGCCGTCGATCTGTCTGGCCAGATGCGATGTTGTTTCTGCGGCAACTCCATGAGCGTTGTTCTGCATGTCGGTAGTGAGAATACTTCTAATGTAGTCGTGTGAAATCTGCTGGTTGACAGTGCTGGTTTTCTGGAACATTTCCTCGTACAGCTGCCGCATATCGTTCTCCCTCTGCCTGAGTCCTGCCTCGGCCGCCTCGCGCCGCCAGCGCTCCTTTTGGGCCAAAACCGACAGTACATGCAACCTCCGCTGTTCCGAGAGACGTGTCATTTCCTCCGACAGGAACTGCATATACCAGCCTATGTAGGTGCCCTCGAAGGAGTTCAGTATGTCCTCTATAGCGTGTCGCACACTCTCCGCCACAAGAAAATCTGGCTCAGTGCAGAAATCACCATCCAATGGCGGTCTCAAATACCAGTCAGTAGGCGGTTTCGGCGGGTCTACCTTGACCGATAAAGAGCGATCGTCCTTCTCATGGGTTTGATAGAGGTTCGCCAGAGTGGTCAGTCTCGTAAGCGAGTCCTCTAAATGTACATAGGGCTTCACTCGCTTGCGAAGGCATTTCGGCGCCTCCTTGTCCTTGGTGGACTGGGTTCTTAGAGTTTTTAGGGTGTCGAACAACTTCTGCAGATTTTTCTCGTTGCAGAAGTTTTGCTCGTACTCTGTCATATGCTCCTTGGGCTTGGACCACTTTTTAAGGGTTCTGAAGGGACATTTCAGACTATTCATGTTCACCTTCTTTTCCAGTTCGTCGATTCTCATGTCGAAAGCCTTGCGTTCGGTTTTCGGCACGAAGCTTCGACGAGCTGGATCGACTCCGTGTCTCATAAGTGGCGCATAGAACTCGGAGCACGGGCTACTCAGAGACTCCACGGGGCTCTGCCTTTGCCACTTACGGGGTTTCTTTGACAATGAAATCTCCAAGCGGTGCATTCCCCGATTATACTCCCTCTCGTTCTTTTTCAAGGCGGCTTGGCGACGCTTCTCGATCTCCTCGCAGGCTTTCTCAATCCGGGTCTTGGAGGCGAAGTGCATCTCCTTCTCCCGCTTGTCGAACATCTTGATCACAATCTCCAGGCGCATCATTTGGCACTCCTGGATGTACTCCTCCCGCTCGATCCATTGCTCCCACTCGAAGGCTTCTAATAGGGGCTTGTACTGCGACTTTATGGTCTTTTCCCTGGCGTCCTTGAGAAGGACTCTCAAATTGGCCTTCAGAGCGTCTCTGAAGGTCCAGCGCTTTCTGGAGCGCTCCAGCACTTCCGCCTCGTAGAGCCCTGGAGGCTTGTCGCCCGGCAGCACGGATGGCAATGAAAACAACTCAAATGGTTTCATATTTTCCTTGTCGAGCACTTCTGGTAGGTAGGCGAGTGTCTGTGCCGAGGACTCCCTGGAAGCGAATGGTTATAGTGATTCCATCAAGTAATTCTTTTCACTTACCTATAAAGCGTTTGTGTTCTTTGGTTCCTGAAAGGATTTCTATCCTTTGGAAAGAAGTCACATTTGTTATTCAATTTGCTTGTTAAGGTTACTGAAGGGGATAGTTTAACCTCTTGGGCTGTAACTTTGGGCTGTTTCCCAGATAGAAATTTGATTCCCGGGGCTTTTAGTTGGCATTCGCTGTCTGTCCGGGGTAGTTTTCCTGTCCGTCTCTTAGATGGATCGTTGGCTCCTAAAACCACAATATATTACCATTTATTGAATAATAAGTTTAAAAAACCCACCGCCAGTTATTCTCAATTGTGGGGCAGAGGTAGTTAGACATGATGTTAATATCTGTCCTAGGTCTTTTTTTCCTGCTGGTTTGGTGAGTGGGACTCGCAGTGCCCTTTCCTTCTGCCGTTCTTGTCTTGCCCTCTCAAGAACATTCTTTGTTTTCTTCTCAGTGGACGGCATTATACAATTAAATTGATAAACTACTCTTTTTTTTTGGGTTTTCAATGAACGAAAAGAAAAAAGAAACGAAAATGTGTCTTTGGGTGTTGTGTGGTTTTGTTTTCTTTAAACTCGTTTCATGTCTAATTAAATTTAAGCAAGAACGGGCTACTAAGTTAACTTTGAGCGTATAACTTGTAACATTTTTTAATGGGCATACCTATTTTAAATACATTATTTCTGATTAACCAATTCAATCTCCAACAGGCTTGGTCGTTATGTCTGCTGCCGTGGAAGCTGTCTACAAGTCCGTCTTGATAGCCAAAATACCGGCAATGTGGGCTGGAAAATCCTATCCAAGTCTGAAGCCTCTGGGTAGCTATGTTACAGATTTTCTGCGACGTCTGGAGTTTCTGCAGGTAAGTGATCTATTTCTTCTTTGATAGATTGAAGTACTCACTCATTTGCCTATTCGAACAGCACTGGTTTGATCATGGAGCTCCCTCGACGTTCTGGCTGTCGGGCTTCTTTTTCACCCAGGCCTTTTTGACGGGCGCCCAGCAGAACTACGCCCGAAAATACGTGATATCCATCGATTTGCTGGCTTTCGACTACGACGTTCTGTCTCTGGAAGAGACCCAAATCCAGGGCCTGAAAGCCCCCGATGACGGCGTCTTTGTGTACGGCATATACCTGGAAGGCGCCCGATGGGATCGCGTTGGCAAGTATCTGGCCGAATCGCGGCCCAGGGAGCTGTTCGATACGATGCCCCTGATTTGGTTGAAGCCGCTTAAACGGGTTGACCTTCCCGACCGGCACAACTACCTTTGTCCCTTGTACAAAACGGCAGAGCGGCGGGGAGTCCTGTCCACCACAGGCCACAGTACTAACTTTGTGGTGGCCATGTTGCTGCTTTGCAATCCCAATACCCCGACCTCCCATTGGATCATTCGGGGTACGGCACTGCTCTGCCAGCTGAGCTTCTAAGAGTTTCTGGTTTGTTCGGCTTGAAAATGTATATTTCTTAAATATTATGCGGTGGCTAAAATAAACGTGAAGTCTGAGCAACAAGAATAACATAACAAAAAATTTAAATAATTGTCAGACTTTGTTCCCCTACAGATTTAGGCCAGCATCCACGTGGCTTATTTTAAAGATACTTGCAAAAAAAACTTTATAACAAATTTTTATTTTGTCAACCGGGTCTACAAGACGACTTTTATAAGTAAACAAGTTAAACGTATTACAGCAACCTGTGAGTATCTTTTTATTTGCCATACTGCAAGTGTCTGAATCGAAACTGTGCCAAACGATGCTTATGAAAGTAACGAATTGAACCGTTACCTATCAAATTTAAAAAAGTGGTATGTATTTTAAACTAGGATTTAAAACTGAAGAGCTGTGAATCTTTGGTTGAATAGGTATAGTGGGAGTCTCTTGTCTCAGATTCCTCTTCGTTTTCCAAGGATTCCAAAGAATCTTCGGGGGCATGTTTTTCGGCCGGAATTTTGTCCTCAAAAACAACTACTTCTTGATCCGTTGCTTCTTTTCTGAAAGATGATCTTTCTGATCTTCTAGAAGATCTTCTGGAAGATCTTCTGGAAGATCTCCTGGAAACTTCGCCCTCAGTGTTCTGATCAGGGGGCTTAGTTTCTTCAGGCTCCTCCACTGGTTCAAGAGTAATGGATCTATTCCGAGGCGTCTTTCCAAAGTAGGCATGGGAATGATGGGAACGCAGCATGGAGAGGTATTCGCCTTGTTCGGGAATATCTGTGACACTAGTCACGCTGAATATGTCAGAGTCCGATGGCAACACCCCTGGCGTAATTGGATTGTAATACTCAGCTTTGACGAAATTGTCGTTATGGGATGCGTCTGAACCAACTATACCCAGATCGTCACTTTTCAGTTCCTTGGTTATTTTGTGCTCTTGGTACTTCTTGAAGAGATTCAGTAACTGAGCGTGCAGAGTCATGGAGTTTCTCATCGAAACTGGTGCGGTTCCGACTGAAACGGCGTCCATATCTGATTTCCGACATTTTGATTTCCTGGTCATCTCCTCGGGGAAACGGAAGAAGTCGTCACTCGAGCGCAACGACATCAGCTCGTCGGAGTTTAATGGCCGTACGTTCTCAGCCCTGGCTATTATTTCGTCGAAAATATCGTCAAATAGGTCCCTATATGTTGCCTCAACAATCACCTCGTCGTCCTCCTTCCACCTCTTGCCAGGTACCGCATACCGTACGAGCTTCCTCATTATGGCATGGGCCTCGACCCATGATGGTGGGTGGTGAGTTTCGCTCTCGCTGTCCGAGGAGAAGAGGTACAAGTCGTTGTCGATCAGCCGATCGATGAGGTCGCTGGTCAATGTGGTGGCTATATCGAAGGGCTCCAGCACGCTCCAGACTCTGTCAAAGATCACATCCTCCACTATGTACTGAGAGATAAGAGTCTTCTCATGGTGTTGGAGAGCCGCGTTCATGTTCGGGGATACCATGTCGCGGAGCATAAGCCTCAAAGGGACGAAAGTAAGGGGATTCTGGACGACCTTAAAGCTCTCCATCCAGCGTTCGATCTCCTCGTCTATTTTCAAGGCATCTTCGGTTGCATTCTCTTCAGCTAGGTTATCCGCAATGTTTCTGACATCCGTTGATAGAATCTTCTCGATGTACTCATTGGAGACGTCCTGGTGGAGGGAGTTGCAGTTCTGGAACAATTCCTCGTACAGCATTCGTACGTCGTTCTCCTTCTGCCGGACGCCAGCCTCTTGGGCTTCGCGGCGCCAGCGCTCCTTCTGAGCCAAGATGGTGAACAAGTGTAGCTTACGTTGCTCCTTAAGCCGTACCATTTCATCAGCCAGGAACTGCATAATCCAACCGATATAAGTTCCTTCATAGGTTTGAATTAGGTTCTCAAAGTCCTCCTGGCCCTTTTCCTCCATTTTTACTTTATGCAGCGGGGGATGCTCTTTCTTTGTTTGACGCTTCTGCTGTATCTGTGTTGGGGTATGTCTGGACTTTCTGCTGTCCCATTGGCTTTGAGGGAAACTGAAGCTTGAATATGAATCATCACTACTGTCGAATTCTGCGGCATCTTTATGAATTCGTGTCTTGAGGCACTGGGGCGCCTCCTTAACCAAGTCTTGTTGCATTCTCAGAGTCTTCAAGGACTCGTAAAGCTTTTGGAGGTTGTCGTCGTTGCAGAAGTTCTGCTCGTACTCCCTGGCGTATTCCTTGGGCTTCGACCACTCCTTAAGCTTGCTGAAGGGACACTGTATATTTTTCATGTTGACCTTCTTTTCCAAATCGTCGATCCTCATGTCGAACGCCTTGTGTCCGGTGGTGGGGGCGAAATTGCGTCGAGACGGATCCACCCCATGCCGTATCATAGGTCCGTAGAACTCAGAGCAGGGAGAACCCAGGGCGAGTAGAGTGTCCTGCTTCTCCCACTTTCGGGAGGTCTTTGCCAGCTGCATGGTTATGCGCCTCATCCCGCGCTGGTACTCGATCTCATTCTTGTGCAGTCCCGCCTGTCTGCGCTTCTCTATACGCTCACAGGCCTGCTGAATACGTAAATTGGACGAGGCGTGCATCTCCTTCTCCCGCTTGTCGAACATTTTGATCACGATCTCCAGCCGCATCATCTGGCACTCCTGAATGGACTCCTCTCGCTCGATCCACTGCTCCCATTCGAAGGCCTGTAAGATTGGTTTGTACTTTGTTTTAATCTCCAACTCCCTGGCCTCGTTGAAAAGTTTTTGAAAGTTTTGTTTCAGAGAATCCCGAAAGAGCCACCGACGACGCGATCGCTCCAGGATCTCCACCTCTTGAAGGCCTGGAGGCTTGTCTCCCGGCAGCAACTGGGACAGCGAGAAAAGCTCAAGTTTTTGACTCTTCTCAGACTTTTGGATCTCCGGCAAATAGGCCAAGGTCTGTGCAGAGGACTCCCTTTAAAGCGCATATGAGATTTAAGACTATCAGGGTATTGAACGGTCTTACCTATATAGCGTTTGTGTGGTCTGATCCTTGAAAGGACTGTTGTCGTAGAACTTTGGAAAGAAGTCGCATTTGTTCTTCAGCTCCTTGCGAATCGGTTTTGGAGGAACTAACTTAAGAACTTGGGAGGCACAGTTTTCATTTCGTTCCTTGAGAAAGTTCATTCCCGGCGACTTGAACCGACATTCGCTGTCTGTTCTTGGAAGTTTTCCAACATCGCGCTCCCCAGGATTGTTGGCACCTGAAATTGGGGTGATTTTGTTACTTTTAAATTAGCCGTTCCATGCTGCACCCACCTCCGCATATTCTTGTATCCGAGGACTTGGTGATCAGGCATGAGGTAAGGCCCAGCCCAATCTGCATTTCCGTGTTCTTGACCTTAGGCAATGATTCTCCGCCAGAGGATCTCTGTCTCTTCGCCTGGGTGAATGTGACACGTTTCTTTTGCCTGGAGTCATCCTCCTTCCTTGGCGAAGTCGACCCAATGGGCTTTGACTCACGATTTTCCTGGATGAACTGAAGTATCCTATCTTTCCGCGACTGTTTGTCCTTAATCGGAGGCATTTTAAGTCAAAATTGTTTAGTGTTTATATGAATTGGTTGCTTTTGCGTATGACTTATAAGGTGATGTTTTTCTCATTCGGTAGACAAGCAGTCTACTAGGTTAACCTGTTCGATACAGGTTTGATGGGTGAGTAAGAAAAATATTGGGTTAGTCAGTCAGTAAACAGTTTGCGCAATGTCCTGGCAACCGACCCGCTGTCAGGGGGTCGGCTGTGTTTGGTGGGCTAATCGATTATGGCCTGGCCTGGGGTTCACATTCCACCATAAAAAACTCATTTTTTGGCGCATAATTTTGTTTTTTTTTTGATTCATATTATATAAGACATTATTACAAGACATACTATTGCTACCAAAATTCAAAACCCTTTAACGATTTACCTGTCGGTTTAATGCTTTGTTGGTTAGTTAATTTGACACCCCGAACTCATTTCTTCAGGCATTCCCTTTTTCGTCAGATCAACAACACTTAATAGATGTTTATCAACGTAAAACTGGTCACTATCCACAATATCAAGCTCGTTATTATCATATGTGTCCTTAGTATAACCAACCAAGAGATCAATTCCCGCAACGCTTTTTCTTAGAGGTCCGGTAGGATCTCGTGGGAGTTTAATAGGCATTTTTTCTTCCACCTTCAACTCAATTGTGTCATTCTGGAGCCCAGCGACGGGCTCCCGCCATTCTAGAATCATTTCCTCGAGGATGTTGTCCAACATATCGTCGTATATACCGTAAACAACCCGCTCATTTTCTTCTTTCCAGCGCTTTCCGGGTACCGACTGGCGTATCACCTTCCGAATGATGGCATGGGCCTCGTACCACGACGGCTTGTGGTCGGTATCGCTCTCGCTGTCCGTGGAAAAGAGGTAAAGGTCGTTGTCGATGAGACGGTCGATGAGATCGCTGCTTAAGGTGGTGGCTATGTCGAAGGGCTCCACCACTTTCCACACCCTGTTAAAAATCACGTCCTCCACTATATACTGGGAGATCAGAATCTTCTCATGGTGTTGGAGGGCAGCATCCACGTTCGGGGATACCATGTCGCGGAGCATAAGTCTTAAAGGGACGTAAGTAAGCGGATTCTGGACGAGCTTGAAGCTCTCCAGCCAGCGTTCCAACTCCTCGTCTATTTTCCGGCCTTCTTCAGTAATTTTCTGCTCAGCTAGGTTCCCCACGATGTTACTTATATCTGTAGTCAAAATGCTTTCGATGTACCCTTTGGAGAGCTCCTGGTGGATGCAGTTGCACTTCTGAAACAATTCCTCGTACAGCATTCGTACGTCGTTCTCCTTCTGCCGGACGCCAGCCTCCTGGGCTTCGCGGCGCCAGCGCTCCTTCTGAGCCACAATAGAGAAGAAGTGGAGCTTACGCTGCTCCTTGAGTCGGTCCATTTCATCATCCAGGAACTGCATAATCCAACCGATGTAATTGCCTTCATATGTTTTGATGACGTTCTCGAACTCCTCCATGTTCATATTCCCGTACGTTCTATGGGACTTCGTGGGTGGCTTGGGCTCAAGTTTCTTCTGTATCTGTGTTGGGGTACGTGTGGACTTTCTGCTGTCCCATTGGCTTTGAGGGAAACTGAAGCTTGAATATGAATCATCACTACTGTCGAATTCTGCGGCATCTTTATGAATTCGGGTCTTGAGGCACTGGGGCGCCTCCTTAACCAAGTCTTGTTGCGTTCTCAGAGTCTTCAAGGACTCGTAAAGCTTTTGGAGGTTGTCGTCGTTGCAGAAGTTCTGCTCGTATTCCCTGGCGTATTCCTTGGGCTTCGACCACTCCTTAAGCTTGCTGAAGGGACACTGTATATTTTTCATGTTGACTTTCTTTTCCAAATCGTCGATCCTCATGTCGAACGCCTTGTGTCCGGTGGTGGGGGCGAAATTGCGTCGAGCCGGATCCACCCCATGCCGTATCATAGGTCCGTAGAACTCAGAGCAGGGAGATCCCAGGGCGAGTAGAGTGTCCTGCTTCTCCCACTTTCGGGAGGTCTTTGCCAGCTGCATGGTTATGCGCCTCATCCCGCGCTGGTACTCGATCTCGTTCTTGTGCAGTCCCGCCTGTCTGCGCTTCTCTATACGCTCACAGGCCTGCTGAATACGTAAATTGGACGAGGCGTGCATCTCCTTCTCCCGCTTGTCGAACATTTTGATCACGATCTCCAGCCGCATCATCTGGCACTCCTGAATGGACTCCTCTCGCTCGATCCACTGCTCCCATTCGAAGGCCTGTAAGATTGGTTTGTACTTTGTTTTAATCTCCAACTCCCTGGCCTCGTTGAAAAGTTTTTGAAAGTTTTGTTTCAGAGAATCCCGAAAGAGCCACCGACGACGCGATCGCTCCAGGATCTCCACCTCTTGAAGGCCTGGAGGCTTGTCTCCCGGCAGCAACTGGGACAGCGAGAAAAGCTCAAGTTTTTTACTCTTCTCAGACTTTTGGATCTCCGGCAAATAGGCCAAGGTCTGTGCAGAGGACTCCCTTTAAAGCGCATATGAGATTTAAGACTATCAGGGTATTGAACGGTCTTACCTATATAGCGTTTGTGTGGTCTGATCCTTGAAAGGACTGTTGTCGTAGAACTTTGGAAAGAAGTCGCATTTGTTCTTCAGCTCCTTGCGAATCGGTTTTGGAGGAACTAACTTAAGAACTTGGGAGGCACAGTTTTCATTTCGTTCCTTGAGAAAGTTCATTCCCGGCGACTTGAACCGACATTCGCTGTCTGTTCTTGGAAGTTTTCCAACATCGCGCTCCCCAGGATTGTTGGCACCTGAAATTGGGGTGATTTTGTTACTTTTAAATTAGCCTTTATTCCATGCTGCACCCACCTCCGCATATTCTTGTATCCGAGGCCTTGGTGATCAGGCATGAGGTAAGGCCCAGCCCAATCTGCATTTCAGTTTCAATGACTTTAGGCAATGATTCTCCGCCAGAGGATCTCTGTCTCTTCGCCTGGGTGAATGTGACACGTTTCTTTTGCCTGGAGTCATCCTCCTTCCTTGGCGAAGTCAACCCAATGGGCTTTAACTCACGATTTTCCTGGAGGAACTGAAGTATCCGATCTCTTCGCGACTGTTTGTCCTTTACTGGAGCCATTTTTAAAAGCACAGTGTTTGTATGGATTTTTTGTATGTAAGTGATTTATACGTATGAGTTATTGCTTTAAATTGTTCGCATAAAGTCTACTTAGTTTCTCAAGGTGATTGAGAAAATATTGAAGCAATAAAAAGGTGACTAAAAACCCGCTTGGAACATGGGAATATTTAAATATCCATTGAATAGTCAAACTTTATCTTTTGTGTGTAAAAATGTATTTATTGGTCTATACAAGAGAATAAAAATATATAATTTTATAGTAAAATTCGAAATCCTTGGATAATTGCTTTTTCAAATTTTCTCGCATCTTTTCTGTTAGGCAATTTCACATATCCAGTCGTCTGGGACATCCTTTTGACTACTCGAATTATTTTTGTCATCAGTTAGCTCCATAACCCTTAAAGGTTCGCTCCCATCTCCTTGATCGTTGTCAAAACTGGATATGTCGGGATGAACATTGCACCCTTTTGAAATAAGGTCTTTCAAGGGAAGCATCTGATTCATACTTCTGGTGGATAAGTCAGTTCTTATAGGAATCATGTCAGTTTCTTTCTCCTCATTAATTTCTTCATACTCTTGGCACTTCATCCGTTTTTGTTTGGGTGGATAGTATTTCAAAATCAACTGAACAAAGATGTCGTCTAGCATATCGTCGTATATGTCGTGAACAATCCGCTCATTCTCCTCCTTCCAGCGCTTTCCGGGCACTGAGTGACGAATGAGTTTCCTGATGATGGCTTGGGCTTCGTACCAGGAGGGCATATGGTCGGAATCGCTCTCGCTGTCCGTGGAGAAGAGGTAGAGGTCGTTGTCGATGAGGCGGTCGATAAGGTCGCTTGTCAGGGTACTGGCTACGTCAAAGGGCTCTAGTTCCTTCCAAACCCTACCGAAGATCACCTCCTCCACAATGTACTGGACTATCATTGCGTTTTCGTGCTCCACCACGGCGGCATTCAAATCCGGGGTGACCATGTCCCTGAGCATAAGCCGAAGCGGTATAAATGTTAGGGGATTCTGGATGAGCTTGAAGCTCTCCAGCCAGCGCTCAATGTCCCGGTCGATCTGCAGAGCCATCTCGTTCACCGATTCCGCCGCTTCGTTGGCGGCAATTGCTGCCACGTCGGTGTCGAGGATGTTCTTGATAAAGACATCGGCCACATCGTTGTTAACAGAAATGCTCTGCTGGAACATATCTTCGTACAGCGTCCGCAAGTCGTTCTCCTTTTGTCTGTTTCCTCCTTCGATGGCCTCACGGCGCCAACGCTCTTTCAGCGAAAGGATTGCGAAAGCGTGAAGGCGTCGCTGCTCCACCAACCGATTCGATTCCTCTAAGAGGAACTCCATGAGGAAGCCGATAACTTTGCCTTCGTGGGCACTAATCAAGGTTTCCAAGTCAGTGTATTGAATCTTTTGGCCTGGGTCCCTATCTACCTTTAATTGTTCTTTAATTGGAGTGCTATGGAGTGCCTTCTTATCCCACGGCTTTAGAGTACGCCTACCGAAGTACTGCGGGGCTGGATCGTAGGAGACTGTTGAATCTCCGCGGTCATCAATCTTTGAAAAATCGAACTTTTCTTTTAGGCAGAGGGGCGTATCGGTACGGGGAGCCCTGAGCTTCCTCATTCTCTTTAGGAACTCGTAGAGGCTCTGCAGGTTGGCCTCCGAACAAAAGTTCTTTTCGTATTCTTGGGTCGGCAGCTTTGGTTCGGCCCACTCTTTCAGCTTCTTAAAGGGGCACTTCAGCCGGTTCATGTTAACCTGCTTCTCAAGCTGATCGATCCGCATGTCGAATGCTCGACGCCCGGCTTCCGGCTCGAAGTTCCGCCGGACGGGGTCCACGCCATACCGGCGGATTGGGGCGTAGAACTCGGAGCAGCGCGATCCCAGTGCGAACAGCGTGTCTGGCTTCTCCCACTTCCTAGAGGTCTTGGCAAGTTGCATGGTTATCCGTCGCATCCCGCGTTGGTACTCTATCTCGTTCTTCTGGAGGTCTGCCTGGCGGCGTTTCTCGATACGCTCGCAGGCCTGTTCAATCCGCGTCTTGGAGGCGGCGTGCATCTCCCTCTCTCGCTTGTCAAGCATTTTGATCACGATCTCCAGTCGCAGAATCTGGCATTCCTGGAGGTATTCCTCCCGGTGTATCCACTCCGACCACTCGAATGCCTGCAGCAGGTTCTTGTACTTTTGAAACTCCAATTTCCTGGCATCCGCCAGGTGGAGTTTCATGTTGGTTCTCATAGCCTGGAGGAGAGCCCCGCGCTTGCGAGCCCGCTCGAGCACGTCCACCTCGTAGACCCCCGGAGGTCCGTCTCCGGGCAGTATAGAGGGCAGAGTAAAGAGCTCCAGCGTTTGGTCTACATCTGGTGTAGTGAAGGGCTGCGGAAGGTAGGGCAAGGTTTGCGCCGATGACTCCCTCAAAAAGAAAGCAAACGTTACATAGGTTTTCTCGAAAAAATTGCTCCCCTACCTGTAAAGAGTTTGAGTTGTCTGATCTTTGTTCGGCCGAGGATCCACATATTTGGGAAAGAAGTTGCACTTGTTCTTCAGCTGCTCTCGGGGTTTATTTGGGATAACCAGCTCCAGTACGCTTATTGCTACATTGGAGCTTCTTTTTTGAAGAAAATTTTGTCCAGGAGCGTTGAACCGACATTCACTATCGGTGCGTGGTAGCTTTCCAACCGGCTTGCTGGTGCCTGAAATCGGATATATTTAGCAGGGTGGAGCACAGAATCTTGGCGCAGACATACCTCCTGTTAATCGTTGGTCTGTTGTTGGCGTTGAGATTAGACATGACGCCAGTCCTGAATCCCTTTTTAAAGCCTGACTCTTATCATTTGAATCTGAATCCTTTCTTCGGTTCTCCTCAAGGAATCGCATAATGCGCTCCTTTCGCTCCTCCTGCACGGAGTTGGACTTTCTTTGTTTCCGGTTCCGCATTTCAGTTATCAAGCATTTTAGTCTCCAGGGATTAATAGGTTAAATAAGGTTAAATTCTCTGGAAGAGTGTACAACACGGCCTGCTTGGTTTGATCTTAAGTCTATTTTAATATTATTTTGAGTAATGAAGGCGGGCAAAAGTGTTTGCTTATTGGATATTATTTTGTCTCAATTATGATTAAAATTTCCCTTTTTCAGGCAGAGATCTAAATCCTAATGGGCTTGACTCATCAATATCAATTTGGGGCAGTGAAATGGTCAACATTTGGCCAAGAATCCCATAGCTATCAAGGCCTTGGATGAGGCTGGGGACTTTCTAGTTTCCACCAGACCCGCCCGGCAGGACGTTAATCATTTATTATCCGACATGTCTGTGATTATTTAGCTTTTTGTCTCGAGCCGCCCATATTTCATTTTCTTCCCGGGCTTTAAATTTTTTAACTCACCGAAGATGTTTCAGCTTTTCCCCCGCCATCCCTGCTGCAACTAATTTTGTGTAATAATTTATGAGCAAAGTTTACCCGGGGGTAGGAAATGCTTTTCGATAAGAAGTGTTTTTGACGATTAAGCACAACACTCGAGCAAGTTGGGAGCCGTAAATTGTTGTTTTCCAGGAGGTTGCCTGCCTGGGGGTTTTAAGCATTTAAGAGAGTCTTCGGTGGGCGATTTAATGTGGTACTTGCTCCAAAGCCAAACCGAGAAGGAGATTTTTTTCGGCAAAGGACCTGCTCCTGAAAACTTGACCGATTTTGACAGCTTCACAGATTGCCAACTTTTAATTGGCATCAATTTTTATCAACTCGGGAAACAACTCTTCTCGACGGTGCAATTGAGGACTCATGTTCGTGCTTAGCAGGCCCATTAATTATAGCCTCAAAGCCTCAAACACTGAACACTGAGAGGCTGAAAGCCCCCCTGCACTTGCCCATTAATTACCTTTGCTAAGCATTTTCCCATTTATCAGACCGGGATTCGGTTCCTGGCGAAAAGGTTTTAGGAACGATTCCAGGAGCCTGCAGGATGCCTGCGTGACCCCATCAAAAATAATGATGCCAATTAGCCGACAGACTTTTCGCCGAATGTTTAAACCGATTAGAGGGCCACTGCCAATATCTTTTCCACAAGAGCATAGAAACGGGAAAAGCCTTTTAAAATTATATTTCTACACTGGGTAGAGAGATAGAAAAAGAACGAAAAAGAATCCTACCTTCTAAAAACTATACTATGTTTTTAATGAACAACTCTTTAAAGGACCACCTTTTAAAATACATTTTTATTAAACATATTTTTGAGTTTTGTTATATTTTTTAGTCGTTTCTGAGTCGGTGAGCTAATTGTAATTAGTTTTTTCTTTGTGTTGCCTCGTTTTAAATGTTATTTTTCCGAGGTGTGGGTGGAGGTGCTGGGTCTTTTCTATTTTCATTTTCCAAATAATGCGTATTTATGAGTAAACAATGAAATTATATTTACTTTTACTCTGTCAATATTTGCATGCAATTAATTTTCCCAGCCCGGGAAGCAGGAAGTAGGAGGCAGAAGGTTGGAGGAAACTGGGGGCCACCATCACATCACCATGAGGGGCGAGCAGTGAAAAATCAAAACGAAGCCAAGCATGGAGCGAGGGCAAAGTGCCGTAACGTGTGCAGGGAGCACTTTCCATGGACCCGTCTCCAGGACATCCCATTACCCAAGAACCCAAGTACCAAAACACCCAGCCAAACCCCCACCCCAGGGTCTGCCGCAATTTACTTTAAAAGTATTGCTAACGAAGGAATCGAAGACGAGTGGCTGGCATCTAGTCCTTTGTTGTTGGAGGTCCTGTTATTATTGTATCTGACGCTGATGATGGGCGATGATAACGAGATACTCTGCTCCGCTTCGGTCTGTGCTCCGGAGAAGTTTGCCAAGTTGCCGGGCTTCCTTAGGGCGCATCCTTTGTGGTCGGTCGGGTCGTGGCAGGACCTCTTGCTGGAAAGTTCTGGCTAATGCCAGCCGCATTTCACCTTCCCTGGGTTGCCCGCCAAAAAAGTTCGTTTTGCATGCTTTCGACTTTTTTAATTAAATCTTCGAGCAGAAGACAAATAGAATTGGCTAAAGTGCGGCCGAAATATTGGGAAATGTTGGCTAAAAGGGAGACGGCTGCACCCCGCAATATCCCCCTCTTGAAAAATGAAGCCATTAAACCACATCCAACTCGTTTCGTTTAATGGCCCGGCCGTTTAAATTTTCAGGCCTCGTCGAAATAATAACAAGAAAGGGATCTTTGGATTCGCTTGGCTTGATTTTATGTTATCAAAAATATTTTCAGGCACTTGAATTAATTTATAGCTCCACGACGTACTCCCCTTTGAAAAGGCCAAATCTCATTGTTCTCCAGGAAAGGGGCCTTTATCAGAAATGCCTCTAATCAGAGGCGGAACAAAGGAAGCTAATAAGTAAATCCTAAATAATATTTAGGAATAAATCAAATTTATTTAGTCATAAAAATGTTAAATCTTAAGCTTGTTGTTATTTTTTTTTTGTATTTTATAGTTAAACTATTTTTAGACTACGCCTCTGTTTTCAACAAAATAAATGTTCTAAGCGCTAAAAATTGTAAATCAATATTTATTGTAATGGGCTTGGTTTCAACATATAAACGTGCTACGAATAATAGGGTAGACCTCTAAAAAACTATTTACTTAAACTAATAATATTAGTAACGCAAGTAATAGATTAAAATTTGAAATGAGTCTATAAAAATAATATTTAAATTGCATTTTTAATTAGGATAAAATGGTTTTTTTTAGTTTTGCAAATTGACCTTGGATTACAATTTTTAAAGCTTTATCTTCGCTTAAGTGTATGTACATATATATTATATCATGTTTTTATCCATTTTTAGAGAGCAACAAATATTCGACTTGTTAAATTGTGTCACTTTCTATTCCCATTTTTTTGACATTTTTTGGGGGGTTGGCTTTGTGTGCGGTTTTGCCTTTCGCGCTTATGTCGTAAAATTTATGACACGAAATGTTTTGGCATTACTTTCGGACGGTTTATCTGCGGCCATGTAGCACTCACAAAGGTGGGCGGCCTGTTAGGTAGGCGTGGCATGTGGTTGTGCCCGGCCCTTTCTGGCTTGTTATTCTCGATTTGGGACAAACATAAAAAACAGCGACCATATTTATTTATACTATACTATGGTGCATACATCCGTACAAGTATTTGTTTGTGAATATGAAAATTTTTAGATTTATGCTCGGAAATTTGCATTTTTTCCGTTCGTCCTGCTGCTTTGAATTGTTTGGGTTTGAGGCATCGGAAGGGATTGGGTTTCGGAGATTTCCATGGATTTTGCGGGGCGGACATCGTCGTCGGTTAGCCATTTATCAACTACTTCGCTTCGAAGGCAACTTTGGGGCCAAAACATAAAATTGCACTTATGCAGCGCCAATCTAGCCATAACCAACCAGCCATAACCAAAGCCCAGCCAAGTGCATGTGGGTTCCTCCCTCGTCCTTCGTCCTAGCAACCTTTTGGGATTCGGAATAGGGAAAAACTATTCTCGCACATCTTTGGTTTGGCTGTTTTTTTTCCTCCTTTGCCGGAGACTGCCGGAGAGTGTAGTTTGTGGGTACATCCCATCCCCGGAACACAGATCCTGGATCCTGGATCCCGAATGACTAGAAGCCGCATAAATTGCTTTAGCACCAAAGGGATTTGTGTCAAAATCAGACCAAAACAGCCAGCCCAAAGACAAGAAGCCTTCACTCCGTTTATTCGGTTTGGAGTCTATGCGAAATAGAAGAAGTCTGTCCGTATTTATGATGAAGAAGCCCTTCAAAGGAGTTTCCTGGAAAACAGCACCATTCATGGGAGAACAAGAAGCACTCTGCACAAAAGGGGTGCCATAGATACTGGATCTAGTATTTCTAAGCCGAAACTAGAACACTAAACCGTATTGTAATTCCCATTCAATCTTATTAGTTTGTCTTTCTCGCAAGCTTTAAGAAAAACTCCTGAAATAAAATAACATATTCCCTTTATTTTGGCAACTCAGCCAAGTTCATTAGAAATGTATGAGACCCTCGCTAATGGCTTCCAGCAGAAAAGGGAATCCATGGAAAAGTTTTGCCTTAATTTTAAGCATTTTGTGTTGCTTCTCCGGGCAGAAAGTTTTTCCGCTTCAATGGGCGGAGGCACAAAAAGCGGCGCCCCTCCACATATGGGCGGATACGTATCCGCATCCGGATATACACACCTACGTGCGTATGTGTACGTATATGGGATCTTGTGGTTGTGTGGGTGGTGTGGCAGCCATATTACGCTCTAGCAAATCAGCTTACAACTTAAATTGAGGCACTTTCGTTTAGCTTCACTTTGCATGGCCGCTCCTTTGCCGCACATATCCTTGAGTGCCTTTGGCAGGGAGGCCTCTGCCAAAAGGATCTGGAGCAGGAGCTGTGTGGAGTTGAAAGGAAGCAAACAAACCGCCAGTGGCACAATTTAGTTCCTCAGGGAAAATGCTAAAGTTTTCCCTGTTGTTGTTGCAATTTCTTGTTTTTTTTTGGCTCGTCCGAGGGCGGAGGCAAAAAGAACTTTTCACTTGCTCTATTTACCAGAATATTTCTTCAGCTTTATGTATACATATATAGAAATAAATCAAGGGATTTTTGGGATTTTGGTTTTTTTGGTTCTTTGTGCTTGGGTTGGTTTCGTTTCGCTCATTGCTTTTCCTATGCCGCCATCCACCGCTTTTCCCAGCCCATTTTCCGACATATGAGCTGCTCCCGACGGGGCATTAGTTTGGAAAATTGTTTAGTCCACCGCAGGCCTAAGCAACAACTTGTTGTGGTTTTCCTTGCCGAACTGTGGCCAACAGCAGTTATACAAATACAATGCAATTAGGGCCGATTTTCAGTTCCATGAATCAAAAAAGTTTTATTTACTCAAAAATTAAATGGGAGGCAAGTTGATTTGTGTCCTGCTCTGGGCGAAGCAGACTTGGCCATAAAAGTGACTCCCAAAAATCAAGTACATTACACTAATTAGCGACTTGGAGGGTAAACTGTAGAATTGATTCGATCCGATAGTGCTTAGTGTTAATTAAAGCAACATTTGCTGCACAGCTTTCGGTTAATCAAGCGAAAAGCCAACAGGAGCGACAGGAGCAAGCACAAGGATCTGTACATTATTGATAATTTGCCGCATGTCGAGTCGTGTTTAATTAGGACTGTAAGTGGGGAGCCCTGCTCCACCGCACCCACTGCCAAGATATGTCTTTGATGTTGGCGAAATGTCCTTTGGCAAATGCGGTTAATTAAATGTACTCACATATTAGCAGCAGTATTTCAAATATTTTATTTGGCATCTGTCGTTGCTGATGGTGACGTTTCTGCAAGGAACATCTGAAAATTAGCAGGAAAATTACTTTTACGGAAAATGTGACAGCTATCGAATGACAAAAAGTTGAAATTGGAAAATTACAAAGGACATTCGGTGTCCGGCCGAGTGGAAAATTCGTTTCAAAGAGTTTCCGAGTTCAATGGAAATTGCGTAAAATGTCGAAATGAGGTTCTGGCACAGCAGACATGGATATGAATATGAAATGGAAAACGAAACTGCTCCTCCTACAATTTTTCAGATTTCCGAAAAGGCTGCAGCCTGCAGGGCATTAAAACTAATTAGTTTGTAATTGAATCTGTTCCTGACCAAAGCCTTAGCACAGAGGAACTGAAAGCGGTATCTCTGGCAACAGTGCGTATGACTAACAAAGGCATTGCGAATGCATTCGCCTGCAGCTTTAAAATATTGTGTTACTATCATTTTTCCGAAAATGAATAGGGCTGTGAGAATGGGACCGAATGGGGCCTAAACCCTTTTATGAACTATTAAGCCATATAAAATATGTACGTTAAAGCCCGTGATGGATATTAAATCCATCACGATAACGAAATCGAATTAAGTGCAAATTTTCAACTCTGGCCCGTGTCTAATGGCGACAGACAAACGAATAAATGGAATAAATCAAATATGTCCCCTGGCCGCCAAATGCTGTTCAAATCAAACTGACTGTCGGCCAGCATTTGACATTTAATTAAATAAGAGCCGCAGTTGGCCATGCTGGAATGTGGGTTGTGGACTATATATACCGTAGAGAGCTACAGAGGTGGTGGTATCCTGTGAACCTTCCTCCGTGGACGCGGGGAAGAGTAAGTGCATAACTTTTCCACCTACATTTTTCGAGCATGTTGCCCTTTTTGTTTATTTGCGGAACTTTTTTCATTTTCATTTATTTGCCATGCTGGTCACAGCTGCGTGAGTGCGCACTTCCTTCGTAATATTTCCTTTTTTGCCTCGGTTTCTCCTGGCTGCCTTTGCTTTGTGACAGCTCATAAAATGTGAGCGACACGCATTAAAAGTGTATGCCTCTAAGTAGCGGGCAGGGGTTCTAAGGGGGCGTTGGATTTGACACTGAAGAATGGCCTTTGGGGCCAGTGTTGCGCTCCTGTTTTACTACAGGTCCTGGGTGCTGCTCTGTTCGGCTCCGGGCCAGGGACGGGGCCATATTATGATGAGCCGGCAAAGAGCAATATGAAAATGAGGAAAAACATTGCACACTGGCGCCGCGGGCTGGCATGGAAGGTCCTTCTGCCCCCACCAGGATATTTCTTAATAAGAAGAAGAGCCTGCATTCCACGGACCGGTGGCTGGGCCGGAGCTAATGTCGTCTATAAAAGCGGATTGAACACCTAAATTGTCCAGGCATTTATTTAATTGAAATCTGTGCGAGAGCCCATTAAATGTTTGCTCATTTATCACAGGCACGGGCAGGAATATTAAATTTGCTCAAGATTATCCAAATGTTTGTACACATTCCAAGGACAGTGCCCCGAAGGAAGCCCATGCTCCACAATGTAAATTAAAGCTGCCTGGAAGATGCTTTGATTGAGGAATGTTTCTTGAGATTTTATTAAATTATGAAAGTAAGAGAGGGAGCCTGAGGGTTATCCAAACTTATGAAAACAGTGAAGGACTCGTGATGCATACTCTGGTGGCTTAACATAACAATTACAAATAATTGCCACTGTTAAATGGCGCCTTAATTTTCCATTTAATTATATGGCCCCATAACGATCTGTACACACTCATTTCGGCTCATCCCACATCCTCGCCAGTCGGACTTTATTTTATATTAATTATCGCGCTATTGAAAGACGGGGATTTTTGGTGTTTTATTTTATTTCATGCATATTTGTCTGACTGGCCGACTGCTTTTTTCTACTTTTTGGGTTTTTTATTTGCATCGCATGTCCCGGCAGCCATTTTGTGCGCAATTAAATTGCGTAAGCGTTTATTGCCCCCGGGTGTATATGGATTTTATATTTGTATATTATGCTTTCAACGTTTTTATTTTTATTTTTAATTGGTTTGGTTGCCATTGGATTTGTACTTTTTGTTGTTGTTTTTTTCGGGCCTTTTAATGAGCCAGTTGCCATGTAGCATTAATGGCTAAAGGCCCACACTCTTAAAAACGCTCTTAAAAAAAGTAAAATCCCACCCATGCACAGTACAAAGCGAAACCATTTTTAAATGAAGTGTTGCTTCATTAAATATGAAAATTAATGCTATTTATTTTGATTAAAAATTCATTTGCATTGCATTTCCTAAAAGTTATCCAATAGTCGGGTGCACCCATGCATATAAATTCGCACATAATGTCGGAAATCATTTGCGAAGTTTGATTTGCTTATCGAAGCGAAAGGAAATGTGCACAAAGAAGATCCATAAAAAGTATCTTTACTAAAGCCTTACTTCACAAATTTTATTTCCAGCATTCACATCTAAGTTTCGGCATCATCACCTTAATTTTTGTGAGTCACATTCGACGCAAAGTTTATGCGAAAAACTTCAAATGACCTAACTTTGTGATGTAAATTTTGTCGGCTTCCCCTCGAAAAGGGGTGAAACATTAATCAAAAACCCAGCCTGGTGGCAGAAGCCCTTCATGAAAATTCAAATAAAATTTAAGGAATTTAAAGCATTGACAATTTTCAGTTCGGAGCAGCCAGGGATACGGTTTTATGATGCGTGAACCATTAAAAATCATATATAAAATATCCCTTTGAGATCCAATGCAATCCCCGAACCCAATTGAGTAACCAAAGCCCTATTAGGGCCCACGGCGATGTGGCTATATGTATCTGACAACTGTCACCAGCTCGGCTCATCCGTGCCCCTGCCACACAAAGTGGCAGCCTCATCAACTGCAGACGGCGCAACCCTTTGCCCACCCCTTTTATATAAAATTTTTTTTTTCGATTCCCGCCGAAGCACAACCCCCGCCTGATTATCAAATGCGAAACTAGATTTCCGAAACTTGCTTTTATGTTTATGTTTAAATTTAGACTTATCTCCCTTTGGCTGCGAGTTCCGAGCTAATAACAAAAGGGAGATTTAAATTTTTGGTTGTTAATGTTTTTCTGTTTTATTTTTTTCGGCAATGGCTGTCCCTTTTATGCCGGGAGTCGTCCTGGTTCAGGTTGTGGTTCCTGATGTTCCTGCAAATAATATGCTGATGGTGCGGCTTGCTGTGTAATTTTCCTTCAGCTTCGGAGATTCTGTTTTAAAATCAGAGTAGGACAGTGGAATAGATTCGAGAAACAGACAAGAAATAATGGGTTCAAAGCAAATAATAAGAGTAAGATAGTACATGGCCATTTTAAATTATTTAATTATTTTCATTTATATGAAAATATTTATATATTTTCATTTGGTATAACTATCTTTGAACTATTTATCATAACAGCTCTAGAATACATTTCAATAATTTCCACCTGATTGATTTTTACTTTATTTATATCCTGTATAATCCACTGTCCAAGGAAATCCATGCCAAAGCTAATTAAATTCAGTTCATAGCCTCGTTATGCTCCGCCTCGCTTCGCCTGGTGTTTCATATTTCTTCTTGAGCTTTCTCTCTATTCAATATATTATTATGTATTCCGGTTAGTTGATATTCTCACGGTGTGAGTGTAGTTTCATCTGCAGCTGCTGCACATTCCACCCACTCACCACCCACTGCGCTTTGTCAGGGCAGAAGGCAAGGAAAAATATTTAAAAGGTATTCCAGTGTAGACCACATAGAAGTACACGAAATGGGTGGAAATGCACACACAGACACGGTGGGAGTACACCTACGTACGGCTGGTGGGTGGTGGTGGCCCTGGGAAGACCTCCCGCTCGCCACCCCCAACTACCCCCCGCTGCTCCCTCTGCTGTAATCACGTTGCTGCACAACGTCGACGTTTACTTTTTGACTGCCAGAGGCAATTGCTTTATTAAGAGTTTCTGCTCTACTTGATACAAGGCACCATCCGCCCTCCATCCCTGGCCTTGGCACTTGGGACCACTCTTCTTACACATTTGCACCCTGAAAATGGCTGTCTGTTTGCGCAAGTGTGTGTGTCTGCCGTTGGTAAAGCTTAATCTTACTTAGTTAACTTTAAATTAAATCTTGATATTCACATATCGTTGGCCCAGCCCTCCGCTCCGAGACCGCAGCCTTGCAAAGTCCTCCTGTGGCTCAGTGGGTGGTGGGTGTTGTTTTAATGTCCATGTGTGTGCGCCTGTGTTTGTGTGCAGGATGCCAATTTTAATGTGGCCTCGTGTTCACCCTTCCCGGCCTGGCTCGACCAACTCATGTTTTTGCCATCAGGCAGACAATTTCACATTTTATTTTCTTTTATTTTTTACAATACATGTGGGCATTATTAGTGCCAGTGTGTGTTTGTCTGCGAGTGTGTGTTCGTGGACGGTAACCATAGAAATTTTATTTTAATATTTTTTTAATGAGCATGCTAAAAATTTAATACATTTTCCATGCTGGCGGTGTCAGTTCTTTTTCCCATTTTCCGCTACACTTTCTTTTTATTTTTGTTTGTGGTCCACTAATGGCTGGAAAGGACTTGAAATTAAACTTAATGTTAATTGTATTAATCACATTTTAGGTATAAAGTTTTGTACTTAAAAAGCTTACGGTTGTAGCTGGTTTTTAGTTCTTACATAATTTTCATGGTCGGTTCCGAGGGCATCAAATATTCATACACTCTCCTCGACCATTCGTTTCATTTTATTTTAATTTGTGTTTTTGAGGTTTTTGCATTTTTATAACATTCTCGCATTCCCAGCATATTTTCCTACGGATTCCTCTGCGTGGGGCTGGGTGGGGGAGTGTGTTTGGATTTTTGGAACCCTGCTCAGGTTTTCGAGGCTTTTCGGTTAATACAAAGTTTTGGTCCAACAATTTTTGCTCACCGACCGTTGGCCTGGCATGTGAGTTGTTTAAACTTTAATCGTTTTATTTTTATACATGATATAGAAATCCAAAAGGTTTCACAAAACAAAGTGTGGAAATATGTAGAAGGAAAGCAAACGCAATTACATATTCAGTGCAAGGAAGTGTGAGCCTTATTTTAATTATATTACGGCTACTAATTTTGTATTTGAAATGAAACCCAATGCCCTGGAGCTTATAAAAAAAAGTATTATAATAGAAGTGTATTTACTATTTAATTTAAAAACAGATTTTGTACAAATCTGTTGTAGACAGAATTGTAGCACTAATTCGGAATAGGCAGTCTTGCTAAATTTCTTTATTTTATCTTATAGCTATGTTAAGTAGCTTTAAAAATATTAAGAGTTCCTTATCCCTTGTAGAATACTTGTTGAAATTGCGTTAAGTATAATTTTCCTTTCAAGCAAAGCTTTTGCAATTGTCTTTAATTGAATGAAACGGCTTTTCCAGATCAGCACAATGTATTGGTGGTTCGACTCCTCCTTTATTTTTTCCACCTTTCCTGGTATTTTCTTTGAATTGTCAGACTGCGATAGCGAATGTCTCACTCGATTGGGCTAAGTCCGTGCGATTCCTGACAGCCTGGGGGATTGGAGGATTGCATCCTGGCCGGCTTAGCGCCATCTCAGAGGCAGAGGCATTACACTAAAACCATTTAATTGACACATCGATTGGGAAGAGTGGGCTATGGGTGGCGGAGAAAGTAACACCTATTGGAGGACCATTATTAACATAGACGAGGCTTTCGTCCTGCCTCGCCACACACTCTGACGTTCTATGGTGCAGTTTTTATTTTCCATTTTTATTCAATTTTTTTTTAGAAGTTGAAAGCAATTTCTTCAATGGCTGCAAATTTGTTGGCAACAATTTGAAACGCTCATTTGCCGAGGCATTCAGAGTCCGCCTTTGAAGCTGCAAGTGAAAGCTGGAGAAAGGAAAATGGGATGTGGGGAAAATGGGGAAAAGGGAAACGGGAAACTAGAAAATGGCAAACGGTGAAGAGGAAAAGTAAGTGAACCTGCCGTGCCATAGTGAATTGTAATGCAATGGCAATCGGAATCAGAATCGGAATGCGAATCAGAACGAGACACGGGGCACGGGGCATTGGGGCAGAGTGGGAATGAGTCACGTAGCTGTTACACTGTGGCACCCGGAGTGGGTGTGCAATTTCTTGTAAAAGTGCTCAATGAATCGAAATTAATTAGTAAGGGAAGCTGGCACAAACCGACAAAGCACAAAGGCAGCTGGAAAAACACACAAAAAATAAAAGGCAACGGCAGACAGTCGCTGGGAAAGCTGCAACAATTTGTAACCTGAAGGAAACCGACTTGAAGCAAGCAAATAACGAAGGACGAAAAATTAAGATTTCCTTTTTATTATAACCATTTTTTCTCCACCGCCTCTAACTCCTCCCCGTCCAGTGACGCCCTTCTAAGTATTTCTTTTTCAAGTTGGCTTTGGCTCGGTTTCTCTGGGTCTTGGGTTTTGGGTCTCTGGGTTTGAGGACATTTTACACATTGCCAGGCGCTTTGAAGTGTGGAAATTTAATTAAATTCAACTGGCGAAGGACAAAAAAAATGGAGAAAAAACGAAATAAACTAGGCGAAAACAGGAGGAGGAGGGTGCTGCGTGTGCTAGAAATTCGCACTTAATTAGAAATGCGATTACCGGGTCTTAGCTGCTGACTTGTGCACTCTTTTCCCGGCTTGCCACTTTTAACCAAAAGTAAATTAAATTCCTTCGGCCCTCCACATCCTTGCCAAGGACAGTAATCGCACATATTTTCGCTTTAAGCTTTCCCCACTTTCCGGAGCCTTTCGAAATATGTTTTTCTCATTTTTTTTATGGACTGTCAAAACAACTCGCAATCCGGAAATTCATTTCCAGCGGCAACTGCCACAAAATGAACCCCAAGAAGGCAATTCAAAAACTTATTTATTTGCATACTTTAACGAGATTTTCCATGGCAATCAGCTAGTTTCAAAAAAAGGAATATATATGTAGAGAGATGTGGGTTGAGGATGCTGGACAACAACAATTATTGTCAATGGCTGGCAAACATCCTGTGTAGCATTAAAAACTTGTGGTCGACTGCCTTCGAGGGCTTCCGTCTCAAAACTGTTATTACTTCTATTCCAGCCTGTGGTATTTTCTTATCCTGGGCTTTAATTGGAAGCCCGAAAATGGGCAGGAGTCCTTTATTCGGCCAACAGTTTACAGATGGCCGGGAACGGGCAAAGTTATTCGGCAGCAATCTAAATTACTAATGGCAGTAACTAGCGAAGTCTGTCGGGGCACTTCATATGACCTGAACGGAGTCCTGGGGCTCCGCTTGTAGTCTTCATCTCCAGAGTCCTCAGGACACGACCAAGAGGCACTTATTTTTATTAACTTTTCGGCCAACGAGTGCACTTGAAAGCGGGTGCTGTATACACGACTGACGGTTGTCATGTATATGTTTCCACGTTTTCCCCTTGGAGTTGCAAATTATAAACAGAGCTTAAATGTATAAGCTCACCTTTTTTTGAGTTTCCCATAAATCTATGTTCGCCTTTGGCAAATGGAACATTTCATATTGTTGATTTGGCTGTCAAAATTGTCTAGTAAGCGAAACGCTTCGGTTGCAAACAAAAATCATGCCTCATATCAATGCAACTTTTTGGCTGACTCTGGCAAAAAAAGCCCCTCAGGTATCTCCGATGGTAATGGAAACATAAAAGGTAGCTAGCTACCCATTTATTAGGGGATGTTTTGAGGGAGTCCAAATTCAAATCTAATTTGTTTACGAAGTTACAGTAACACTAAAGAACATATGAGTATTCTTGTGAAAGACACCCTTTGTAAGTCCTCACCTTTGGTATCAAATATTCGAGACATTTTTATTCCCATCCGGCAGATGGAAGCCAAAAACTCGTAGGGACACGGTCCCATTTGTGTGTGGATTTTCCATCGCCCACTCTGCCGACAAAATCGGCTGGCAAAAAGCTGAAATTGAAAACTCAAAGTACACGGCTTGATGCTTCTACGGCCATAATGTGCGCCACTGACATGCATATGTGCGGAAAACGAGTGCCAGTGTGTGTGTGCAAAGAGGTTGTGTGTGTGTGTGGCATGCCAACAAACATTCAATTAAAGCATACTTTTGTGCGTCTCAAAATGGCGTCGCAGTTTTTCACAGTTTCCGCTTTGCATGGTCAGCCAACTCTTTTTTGTAATCCCGCTTTGATACTCTTATGTGTAAACATAGGACACGGACAGTTTAGGACGAAAAAATTAATATTGAAAGTTGGTCAAAACAAGTTTCAGCAAAAAGTCCAACAAATTGAACAGAAAGCTCTTCCAATTCAATATTCTGTTCGATGCGCATATTACAAGTTGATATTGATATCATTTCATGGTTGGTTGGTAGTTTCCAGGGCTTACATTTACTGGTTTTATGTACTGATTTTAATTAAAAGTTATCATCTCAACTAGAGGGTTTTTTGTTGCTTGTTATAATTAATTTGCGCTTTTCTAGGGCATCCTGTCTTCACCATGGATACTAATTCCACTTTTCCGTTTCGGTTCATTTTTCGCTTCAGCTTGTTCCTGTTTTAGTTTTGTTTTAGTTTTCCAACATCTCCATAGTCCTTGGCTTTGTGCATATGTGTGCAATGGCTTCATTTGGCGCACAGAGGAGCAGGAAAGCCAACAGAGTGAAAAGTAAGAGCCACTCCTGGCTGAGCACCTGCTCAGGTTCCAGGTTCCAGCTTTTTTCCCTGGGAGTTTTTTCTGGGCTGCACATGAAATATTTAATTAAACCATAATACATTTAATTAATAATTGAGTTAGTAGCAAATGGAAGAAAAAATAAAATATAATCCCCTTTGGATTTTTTTAAGAAACTCTCAATAATTGACGAGCTATTCAGTGGGCTGCCAGAGTCAGCAGTTCGATTGAACATGATTGTGATTGGAAGCAGGAAACATTACGTCCTGTAATTGATTTATTATTTATCAGCAGGTACCATCTGTACTATTTCTTTCTGTGTGGCTTTGTTGCATGTGGAGTATTGTCTGCTGGCACTAATAGTTTTTCAGCTCGTAAAGTCTTTGGCGCTGCTGTTTGTGCCCCTTGTCTTGGCTTGGCACTTCGATCTAAGTTGGCTTAGATTTTCCTCCGCCTTTCTCTTTTCTCCGCATCTGTATCCGTTCTTGTTTCTCTAGCTGTATCTGTATCTCTAGCTATAGATATTGCTTGGTGTTTTTGGTCGAGGCTGCTTGTGCGCTTGGCATGGCGGAAACTTGCCAGGCAATTTCCGCTTTAAGTACCATTAAATTCGTATTCATTTTAATGAGCTCTCAACATGATGCCCCTTTTATCCCGGGTTCTGTTTCCCTTGCTGGCATCAGTCAGACATTCAGTCAGTCAGTCAGTCAGGCCCGTTTCTCAGTCTCCCAGGGCCATCGTTTTAATGACATTCGATTCGTGTGTCTATGCCATGCTGTGTCTTTGTTTGGGCAACCCATGGCGCTGGCGGTTTTTGGCCAGCCCCCTTTTAGCTTTACAACCACTTTGATGGACTTTTCATTTCATTTCGGACAATTTTCGACCACTCGACGGTGAAATCTGCTTAAGGTCCACGACCGTTGGACTTTTTTTTCTCTCGGAGAGTCGGGGAAATCGATTACAAATCGTAAGTGTGGTTTGCAAAGGATTCCGTTTATTTTTCAACTCACAAATCGATTTTAGCCAAAGCACACCTGGGAGAAGTAATAGCTGTTGGTAAACTAATGAACCCTTGTGCCTTAGGCAGCATTAAGTATACGCCACGTTGCACACAATTACCTCACCTTCTCACGAAAAACTCCTGATAAATAATTCAGAGCGCATGTGGAACTAAAAACGAAACAAAGTAAGTTAAGATCCCTCTGCGGCTTCAACCGCCGAACAAAAAGCACAAGAATCATACCACTTTGGTTCGTGTTTTGCGACTTATCTCGGCGAATGGATTATGCAGTAGCTTTCCGGCAGATCGGAAGAGGGCGGGGACCCACTCTGTGGGTGGCCTTGCTAGACCACACTATTCCCTCTCGAAAATCCTCATCTATTAGGGCCAGTAAAAGCAATTATTTGAGTGAAAACTTCGAGACCACCGCTGAAAGTTAAGAGATGCTTTCGGAGCTGCGGTGTTTTGGCATTATCGCGGTGCGTTTCACGTTTCACGTTTTTTAGTTGGCCCAGGAAATAAATTCTCCCAAAGTAGAGTCAGCAAAACAACTTTTCCACCTCCACTCTAGCTGGCCCTTGTGTTCCTCCACCAGTTCACTGTTGATGTTAATGGCTTACCATTGCGGTGCGAGTCGTCGGATAGATTAGTTTTTCAATTTCTCTGCTCAACACTTCGGACGCATTTACTGGGATGAATGGTTTCAAATAATCGTTGTAATGGTAAAGGTAGTTACAACACAAAAAAAAAAAAACACAAAAAAGTATTGCTTTTTATGCCCTTTCAAGGAGTTTACAAAATCTCTAATCTTGAAAATAAACGAATTCATAATTTCAAAACCAGTTTTTGATCCATCTTGAGTGGAAATAGGTCAATCCTTATGAATCGGGTATAAATTTTCAAGAAATAGTCATCGCGGAGGACGATATGTGGGCTTCCACATGCAACTTGCCAATTTCAAAGGACCTCCATCGGTATAATTGACAACAACTTTAAAAATATTTTTTCTTTGGGGTTTTAATGCAGATTGGTAGAAAGTCGATCTAAAAGCCTTTAAATCCAAGCCTATAATGAATTGGAAAAAAATTGGGAGAGATGGGTCATTCCATGTACTTCATTAGCAAAGATAACCCATTGGCTTTCCTAAATAAATCTGCAAGAGTATAATATGCCTCGGCTTTGCTCGAAAAAGGCATTTTTTTTTGTTTTTCATTTTGTTTGATGACTGTGCAATACATTTTATTTTTTATTGATTGCCGCGAAGGGTAGAAGGCTTTACGCTAAACTGGAATATTTTAAGCTGTCCGTAAGTTGTTTCTTGGGAATTCAGTTTAGAGCCTTGGAATATGCATTTAAATGTCTGGCACCGCATTCAGCTCACATTTGAATGGCTTCTGCAATTTACATTCTAGTCCGTCCCATGCCGTCCCATTTATATTCCATCAACGCCACTCACTCGCCTCGGCAGCCGTTGCTAACTATTTTCCTTTTGAGTTCAAAATGCTGGAAACTGTCACATCGAATTGGACAAACTCGCAGAGTTGGATGGCATACACGTAGACAAATTCACATTCACTTGGCAAATTAAATAAACACCTATTTTAGCATTCACTCAACGAAATGTGCAATTACATTTCCCAAAAGGGGGCATCCAGTGGCACCCCTTTCACCGGGCTGCCGAAGGACTAAAGGACCGAGTTTCCATAACATTCTAGACTCAAGTCACCTGACGGCTGAACAATTTATCATATGCTGACATGCCAACTGTCATTGTCAGCATCCGCGAAAGGTGTCGGTGGCAAGCCGGTAAATCAAGGACTCGGAGCCTCCACGATGTCTGGCCGGCATTTTGTTTTCCACTTGCCACTTGTCAGACCGCTTTATTAGCCAGCCGACGAGTCTGGAAGGAGATCAACTTTCCGTCCACAGGTCCAGGGGACTCTCAACTATTTTCCCTCAATGGAATTTGCAATTTCCCGTACTTTGCTTCGTTCATCAACTGTTTGTCATGTCAACTATGCGCCCAACTCAAGACAACACTTAATTATGTTTTCCGTTTTCAGTTCTCTGTTTTCGGGCGCCCGGAAAAGTTGCTCCACGGGATTTGGAGAAAGGGGAGGAGTGCCCGGAATGGAAAGAAAAATTACTCAAAATGGCAAAATGATTCCGTTGCGTTGTTTTTTATCCTTTCGGCTGCTAGATCATAAATTATTGAAGTTGTCAGTCTGTCATGCCCAAGTCTGCAGTTCTTTCTCTATCTGAGGTCTGAGTGCTCAGAGGTTCAGAGAGGGGTGGTTTAATTTGGCGGCAGGTGCCAAGTCGCGACCTCATCTTTAAGCCAAACCATTGTCCCACAAATACGTACTACGTACAGAAAAGTAAAATAAAACTTTTCCACTTATTTTTTCGCTTCCACCGAAAAAGAAACTAATAAAATGTCCTTTGCGGTTGACACAACTATATATCCTTTTTCAGCAAGGGTCCGCTTCTACTATAAAATTTATTTTGTTTTCTCATAACTGGCAAATGTTTCTCCCTCCTTACCAGGTCCGCCTCGCCAGGACACTCAATAAATAAGTAGCGTAAATAAACCTGAAAACCTCCTCGTTTTTTGTCGACTCTACGGTTGCGAGGTAAAAAACTTTCGGTTGCCAGCTTTGTCCCGTTTACATGACAATTTGACAGTTTATTAAGTTGTCTCCCCCGGCCACTGCAAAAGTTCCCACTTAATGGAAAACTTAGAGTGGCGTAGAGCTTTCCCGGGGGACGCAGAACTTGGCTATAAACTATTCAATCGAGTCGAGTTCCCAAAGAATATTGTAAATTTCGTTGATTATGGACATAATTAAATTCTAGATGGGGAGAATATGTTGATGCTGGCAGTCAGAAGACTCGTTTAAAGAACTTTAACAGAATATAATTTTAATAAACAATCCCATGCAGTAACAGCCCAAAATTTTTCTTGATAAGTGCTCGTAGATTCCAAGGATCTAAGGATTGGGATTAATCTGATCTAATTGCGAAATGACTTTCCGCCAAAACTGGGGGTCCCAACGTGGACCCCTAATAACTATTAAATGATTATAATTTTGATATACTCCAATACGATGGAGACTTGTGGCCGTTGTCCCGCAACTCTGACCACCTTGCCCCTGATCTTGGCTACTTTTTTACTCCATCACCGATCCAGTCGCAGTCGAATTTGCTAGGCACTCGCTGGTAGGAGTGTGGCACGGCGTACTGAGCGGAGCTCCGTCGCTGCTCGCGATCCCGATGTCGGTTCCGCTCCCGTTCATGTCCGTAGGTGAGTTGGTCCAACATGCGGTGTTGCTCCTTCTGCCGCTCCCGCTCCCGGCGTTGACGCTCCTTCTCTTGTATATCCAAAAGGTTCCAGTCGTACATGTAGTCGTACTGGTTCCCCAAGGAGCGGAACATAAGGCGAAAGAGCTGCCGAAGGTAAACGTGATCCGGCGGCTCCTTGAAGCGGAGATTTCGCACGTACTTCATGTACAGAGCAAACTCCGCAGGAAATCCCTTGCAGAGTTCCTCGATCGAGACGCTGGTCTTCTTCTCCAGGATCTTCTCGTATTTCTGCTTTTTAGTGGCGGCGGTGATGCCCTGCCACGGCAGGTTGCCGATGTTGAAGTACATCATGCAGTAGCCCAGCGACTCCATGTCGTCCCGACGCGACTGCTCCACGCCCTGCTGTGCGTTAATGGAGGCGTAGCGGACGGTGCCGGTGAGGTTGCGGTCCTTGCGGTACGGGATGTGCTGCTCCGTGCCGATGTCTTTGAACCGCTTTGAGAGCCCGAAGTCAATAAGGAAGAGTTTGTTGCTGTGCTTGCCCAGGCCCATGAGGAAGTTGTCTGGCTTAATGTCCCGGTGGATGAACCCGTGCTCGTGCACGCACTGCAAGCGCAGCAGCAGCTGGTCGACCAGCATCAGGACGGTCTTTAGGGAAAAGCGGCGCTTGCACTTGTTGAAGAGTTGCTCCAGAGAGGACCCCAGCAACTCGATCACCATCGCGTTGTAGTTCTTCTCGCAGCCAAAGTGCAACAGGGCCGGAAAGCCCGCACTATCGGCTAGCAGCTCGTACACTTTGGCTTCGTACATCAACTGCGGATACTTGGCGTCAGACGGCTCCACCTTTATCGCCACATCCGACCCGTCCTTGAGGTTCACGCCCTGGTATATATCCCCGAAGGATCCCGATCCGATGGCCTTCAGCACGTGATACTTTCCACCGACCACTTGGTTAATGAGGTTCAGAGAAGTATTGCGGACCTTCGTGGTGCACGTCGCCTGCTTTTGGGCCATGTCGGGTATGTGCTAAATATGTCGGACTTGTGCTATATCCCGCTACAGAGTCCCAGCTTTATAAAATAGAGAGCGGTCCTGACCAGGGATCCGATATTAATAAAGTTGATATTAACCGAGAAATATAATTTTGTCTTTTTGGTCTTTTTTGCGGGACAGATTTTATACTAAGCCGAATTTGACGTTTTAAGCATGTTGTTTGTTCTCTCGGATTGTCGATTTTGTTGAAACTAGTTCCCAGGACTCGACTTTTTGACTGAATAAATGAATGCTTCCAAAATAAAGTCCAAAATATAAACTAGATGGTTGTTTTTTTAATAAAAAAGATCATGAAAGCCTGAGGTTAATTAATAGTATGTTGTAAATATTTACCCTTAGTTTTGTAAACATGCCACTAAGCGAGGTGTATTTTAATCAACCTAAGTGCAGCTTGTGCCGATTATATTTGCATTTAGTACTTGCATTTTAATTTAAATTGCTCGCTCGAAATAAATTCAAATGGAGGGCCAAACTCCAATTAGTTGGCAGTTTCGGCCAAAAACGAGACCAACAATTTCCTGAAGCGCTTCCAGCATTCAACAGTTGAATCGGAAATTAAATATGGGGGAGCGGCGATGTAAAATTCAATATTTTAATGCGCCTCCATTATAAAATGGAAATAAGCTGGATATAAATATGAAATTAGATCATTAGCTTAACGTTTTGCAATTTAACAGTTGGGGATGAGTCCAGGGGAAATAGAGGGAGGAAGGAAAAAAGGATGGGAAGGGCTGTGGCAATGAGTGAAAATTAAGCGCTACTAAAGGTAAATAAATAATGAGCAAACACACGTAAAATGAAGCATTTTAAAAGCGGCTTACAATCAACATAATCATGCCCAGGACGATGATGATGATGATGGTGGTGGCGACGATGGTGTCTCTGAAGTGTTTGTGTTTGTGTCAGTGTGTGCGTGAGAAGACAATGCCCGAGCCGAACAAAGCAACTTAACTGCAGGTGTATGGGTTGGCAGGAGAGCAGGTGCATTAAATGCTATTATGGCCACCCACCCCCCTTAACCCATGCCAACCAAAAGCCAGGAGCACCTTTCACTTGGCAACGACCATTGTTAATAATTTCGAGACAAAAGTCCACACTAAAACAATAACTAAGCACGCATTAAGTAGTAAGTAAGTAGACTACAATGCTGTGGGCCTGCTAGTGGGAGGGCTTGGTCAGGAGCGGAGTCAGTTACGTGCCCTGCACAAAAGTACTTTTGGCCAAAAGCATAGGAAATAGACATAAAAGCCAAAACGAAGCAGTCCAAGTGGCAAGAAGCTGCTGCAAACGACGAAGTCGTGGCACCAAATAAAATAAAACAAATATAATGAGATTTCGTGCGGCGGGTAGAGCTGAAAGATGCACGAGAAGAAAAAAAGTGCTTCAAACTTGAGAGATTTGAAAAAGATAATAAAATATTAAATAAATATATCATAAAAATAAAAGTTAGGCCCAATCTTTACTTAATACGCCTTTTTATTTCTTTCAGTGCCTGGCCTCTAGTAGAAGTCGCTGCAAAACCAGCGTAGCATACTTATCAGCGCCAGAACCAAGGAGCAGCAACAGCAAAGCAAAGATGGCGTCGCCGCGCTATCTTTTGTCTGTCTACTTTGTTAGTGTTAGTAGGATAGGATGTGTGTGTGTGCGTGCGGTAGCTCGCGAGCACAACAACTAAATTTATTTTAGTTTTAACTATTTGCCCGACTCAAACGACGAAGAAGCTACGCCAAAAGTAATGCCAAGTTCTGTAACTGTGTCTGTTTGGACACAAAAAGTATGTGACACTCACAAGCACACACACACACACACACAAACAGGCAGACACATTTTCACTTTTCACAAAACACAGAGCACAAAAGCCAGCAGAGGACAAAGGATATTATAAATTACAAACCAAGTTCGTTTATTTTTTCTTCACTTTTCGCTTCTTTCAGCCTTGCTGTGAGTCTGTGTGAGTGGGTGTGGGAGGTGTGTGTAATTTGGTGTGTTATTGTTGCTGTTTCTGTTGTTGCCGTTTTACACTAGTTTCCATTCTTTGTAGTTGTCGTTGTTGTTGCTGTTCATGGCCTCCCACCGTCCCTGTCCCCTCAGCGTCACCGTGTTATTATAATTTTAGCAGTTTATTTTCTTTTGCTATGCAAACTTAATTCCATTTCTCTGTTTATGTGCTTACACACTTGTTCAACTTGAATATAGACGAAAACAGGGTGCTTCAAGGATCTATTGCTTATAAAAGCTTAGCACTAATAGTACAACTAAGGTCCTTGTACTTCAGTTCGGTCAGCGTCGATCTTTTTGAATTATCAGACATAAAGCCTAGAGATAAGGTGCAAAAAATAGCACCCTGTTTACTAGCAATCAAAGGAAAGCCAACAACAGCAGCAACAAGAGCAATAACAACACGATTCCTGAGCATCGTGAGGCACAAAAAAGTGGTTACCCCGCACAGTCGAAAGTCTGCTCGTCTGGGCAGATCGGACGGACATTATTGCTGCCGTTTGCGTTGCCGTCGCAGTCGTGGTTGCTGCTGCTGCCGCTGCTGACGTTGACGCTGGAGAAGAAGTTGCTGCTGCTGCCAGCGACTGTACCAAGCATAAAACGCCAACCACACACACCCATACTAATGTACAGAAATCAAGAGTTTAATGTATAGGTGTACATACAGATGGCGGCATATGGCAACATTCCACGCGCTCACTCAAACGGCGCTCGGCCGGAGCAACAACAACATGGGCGACAGGGCATGCAACATGGGGAGTGGTAGCGATAACAGCAATAGCAGTGAAAATAACAGGAGCAACAACGGGAGCAACAGCAACTTCAGTGACAAGAGCAACAGCAACACAAGCAGCAGCAACAGCAGGAGTAGCAGGAGCAACAGCAACATCAGCAACATCAGCAGCTACATCGAACAAAAGCAAAAACAGCAAAGCTTCAAAATTGTGTTGACGTTGGCAGGCCGGCAGTAAAATTTCTAGAATTTTTTGGGAACCACCACCACTACTACTACTGGCACTTCTACTTCCACTGCCACAGCTGAAACATCATCCAGAACACCCTCCCTGTCCACCCCTCCAAAGCACCCCTCTTCGCCTCCTTTGCATCCCAGAAAATCTGTTTTTTTTTTCCGCCTCAACTGGGGAGGGGTTGCTTTCCTCTGTCGGGACTATAAAAATGGATTTTTATTATGTTTCTGCTTTTGCTTTTGCTGCTGCTGCTGCTAATGTTGCTGTTGCTGCTGCTGGCTGTGTTGTTGTAGTTGCTGTTATCTCTGCTGGCAGAATATCCTCTCACCTTGCTATTCGAAGGTAAGAGCCAGAGATACCAAAAAACTTTCCTTCCTCCAGCATCCTGGCTATATACAGACACCAGAGTCACTCCATTCGAGTGAGCTTTGAGTAAAAGTTCGGGAGGGGCTAAAGTACACTAGAATGAGGTTTACGAATCTAAAAAAATGGTAGGGGTTTCTATTTGCTGTTGCAATAATGTTTTTATTATCATAACAAAATTTATAATAAAATATGTTTCATCAGGCCACGGATTATTGAGGTTTTTAGAGTTGTAGCTTTACAACTCTGGACTTGTAATACAATAAGCTGGACTTCAATAAATACTTTAAACATGAAACCATAGAGACAAAAAAAATATATATAATAAAATTATAATATTTATAGCATTGTATATTTCATTTTTGCAATCATTCATGGTATTTATGGCAAATACCAAGAAGGTGTTCTTGGAATTACAATAAATTACCTATTCAAAGTTCCCTAAACATAAGAAGTCCCTTTTTATTTGGCACAATATTTTCAAATTGGCACAATATATATTGTTTATTTTTTAAAAAACCATTTGCTTTCGATTTTTAAATAAAAGTCCTATACTCGAGCAGAGAGCTTCTGACTCGATTTCCAGTACTCACTCGAAATGAGCTTCCACTCACTGCGAAAGCCGGCAGCAACAGTCTGCTTGTCGAATCCAGCCTCTCACACAGATACAGATACACACAAGCACTCACACCAACACCACTCACATACAGAGACAGGATCGACCCAAGTATATAAGTAACTATGTAATGGAGAGGACCAGACCCGGGACTGGACGCAGGACGAGGCGCACGAGAGAAGCTCGCCACCACCCCTCGTGGCAGGACACTATTGGGATTAAGTCTCAGCGTCTGCGTCTGTATTGGTGTGTGTGAACTGGATGCTGTGGCTGCCAGCTTGTCGCTGTGTGTGTGTAACTGTGCCTGTGAGCGTATTTTGTATTATTTTGTTTTTGCCTTTTGCCATTTTGTACATAAATCACCAGCAGCAGCGACTGCGACTGCGACTGAGAGTCGCGAACAAGGATGCTGCGCAGCTGCTGCTCTGCCCGGGCGCCTGTCTGTGTGTGTGTGGGCATCTGTGTCTGTGTGTGCCGCCATTTGGAATTTTTCGAAATTGGGGTTCGCTACAACAAACGCATTTCGTAGTAGACGTTTAGGCGTCAACTAGTGCGCTTGGTGCTGCGCTTTCCCGTAAACTCGCTCACCACCAGCGGAGGAGACGCTGAGTCTGAGCCAGAACCTTAGCCAGGTCCAGGATCCTGCCGCCGCCATCTGCTGCCAGGTCTCCCACCTACTACTGCCTACCACTGACACCCATAGGTCCCACAGACAAAGACCGAGGGACAGAAAGCTCCATTAGACAATAGCTCCAAAAATATATATATCCGATTTCACACTCTGACCAAGAAAACTCTATCCGACAGCCACACAGTCCACATTTTTTAATCGAAGCGGAACCCCAACGAAACGAAAAGTGAAAACTCGGTGGAAAATCCAAAGCCATAATCATAAAAGAAAATCGAAAGTGTCCAGCTTAAAAGCCGAAACCCCATAAATCATTAAATCTATAATTGATTTATAATTCCGTATCCGAAAGTGCGCGTTATGTAAAATATTTCCATGGGTATGTACTTGATGTTGTAATGGAATATTCGTTTTCTGTCATGTTGCAATTTTGGTGTTTGTTGTTGTCCTTTTCGTTATTGATGTTGGTTGTCCAAACACGAACATCAGCGTTTAAATTAATTCTGATGCCACTTTATAATGTATCGAGTGAGTATTATAATAAATGTTTTTCATAATTTAAAAAGTAAATTTGGTTCGAGAATGGTTAGAGTTAATTTTTAGGTCAGATTTCTCTAAGAATATACAAGGCAAAAAAAAGTCTGACTTGGCCAATCCAATTTCCTGTTGAAATCACAAATCAAATGTTGTCCAAGAGACCCAGGACGAAATAAAGGACACGGGCAGGAGAAAACAGACACAGAAAAGTGCAAACAGAAAAGTTTCAACGAGCTGAATTTGTACAACTCATCAAATATTCCTTTGCCATTGCTGGGCCTTCGCCGGGGCCTGTGTGGGCGTATGCTGGCACTACGGCAGCTACGCCAGCAGGACCAGCACCGACATCGGCCCCAGCCGAGTCCTTTTTCAAGGCAAAAGGAGCAGAGGCTGTGGAAGCAAAGTTAAAGGAAGTGGGGGCGAAGGCGATGGGCAAGCAAGCCTGTCGTAAAATCGAGTTCATCGTGAATTCGAAACGAGAAGCCGCAACTGGGAGGCAGGCGGGCTGGCAGGCGGCAACCCTGCGAATCTCAAGCACTCGCAGGATGCTATCCCACACACACAAACCCACCAGTGCACACACCAGTAACACCGACGCACGAACACTAGCACACTCAAACCGAAACGAGTGTCATGCGTCGTGCGCGATGTCAAGGACCGCACCCAAAAAACTTTTTTCTCGCAGCGCGAATTTCTGACGAGCTCTGAGCTCTGATGGATGTCCTGGCTGGGCTGGTTGGATAGGATTTGGGTGCTTGCCTCGCCAAGTGTCGATCAATTACAGGAGCAGCTTCCGTTTCAGTTCAGAATGCAGAGAGCGAAAATTTTAAAGTTCATTGGCAACTATTATTTTAATATTTTTTTTATGAGGTGACCATTATAAATGAGCATAAAAATATTCTGATTAAAAAGGCTAGTTTTTTATATGTTCAAGGGAATTATTTTCTAAGATATCTTACGATTTTAATTTTGACGTTAAACATTTATTAAAAAATACAATTGAAAATAAGAAATTTAAAGAAAAATCTGAAATTTTACTTCTTATGTATTAACAGATCTGTATATAGTCTAATCTGTATATAGAACTCGTACATTTATGGCAGGTTAAGTTTGGAGAAGGATTGGAGTGGAAGGAAATTACATTTTTATGTGTCGCCTAGTGTTCGTCTCCCCAACTAAAAACTTTTTGCCTTCTTACAAAAAAGAGTGAAACGTGCTTTGCATAAAAAACGAGCTGTCCGTGTTTTATTATCCTCGACACACTGACACTCGCACACAGACAGGACATGCAGGACAACTTGATTCAGTCGGGTCTTCGTTATCTCTTACGCTTGGCTGGCATAAAAATTTGTTGGCTGCGTTTTTTGCACGTATTTTAGCTTAAGCTTTTTTGGTCTTTTTTCCAGGACTGGGGGTTCTTTTTTTACGAGTGTGAGGCACCCGCCGTCGCGAGTTCATTCGCGTTGCTTTTTGCCGGATTTTATTATGATTTTCTCTTTGAGTTTTTTGGTTGTCTGCACTTGTTAGGACTTGGGCTTGGAGGTTGGATCTCAGGACTTTGTGGGTTTAGAATATACTCTTCAGGCACTTTTTTTCAGGTGGAAAATAGTTCCATTCAGTGTCCTTTGAGAAGAAAAAGTTGATCAAGTTTTTCCTGGATGCATTTTCGCAAAAAGGATGGAGAATTCGGCTTACTTTGTATGTGTAAGGGGATTACCGGAGTTTGTGTGTGTTCAGATGAAAACTTTTCAAAGAGCTTAGTTCGGCGAGCTTAAGAAGTAGGGAGTGTGGGTCTTATGGCTTTTAGAGTGCATTTTTCTTGCCCCATTAGCCCTTAAACTTTACTTCTAGAACCTACAAATATTTGCACTACTTCCAATGTAAACAGCGCCCCGAATGGCTTGACATAAAGCCAAGAAAAATCTATAAAATGAGAGCTATGACCTCTAACACTTTCATCTTCATTGCTTGGCTAACAAGCTGCCTTACACGGCACACTACTCGTCGCACTCGAGGTCCTCTGGGTGTCCTGCTCCTGTCTGAGGCAATAAAGGCGAGAAGCTTGGCAGCAAGGGACCACGGCGAACCATTGACATTAAAATCATGCATAAGTGCTCATATGGCAGCAATGCGACAGCGACGACGACATTAGAGCAAAAAATAAAGGAAAGCAAAAAGCCAGTGGAAGCAACAAAGAAGGCTAATTGTCGGGCATTGAAATAGAAAGACAGGCAACAGGGAAAAACGCTTTATAGAATGCTCAACTTGGGTCTTCACATAAAAGCCGGGGAATGAAAGGACTTGGAAATTTGTAAGCCAGCAGGGAAAAGTATAAAAAATACTGGAGGGAATTGAAAATGCAAGAATGAAGGCATGTAAGATGCATAACATTTGCAGAGGACCATTTGAAATAGTTCTGTAATAAGTATAATTTGGTTTTTACTTTAAATTTTAAAAATTCCTATCCTAGCTGGTCCTTCTTCCTCCCTTAAAAATTATTTGTTAAGCCCTTATAGGAAAATTTATTTTTGTTACATTTTTGTTCAATGAAGCGTAATTCTAGGGCGAGCTGCAGGCAATCGATTAAAGAAACAAAAATATGAAACCTTGCTGACAGATGAGGCGAAAATTTGCATAATACAGGACAAAATCAATACCCAATGAGTTGTCAAGGATGCTGGGAGTTTGTCAGCTGTTTCGTTTTCCATTCACTGGGCCGGGGTGCAGATGGCTGGCCCTGCCACAGCTGATTTCATGCAATTTTCATTGTTGCCGCTTTGGGCGCCAAATCCGTTGCAGGGAAAACGCTCGGGGGAAGATTTTCCACCCCATTGTCCTCCGTCGCCTGCTGCAAATGTATGTCACGGGCCACGAGGACCTCGCCGCTTCCTTTTCAGTTTCAGCCTATTCAGTTCGCCCGGCCAGGCCAAAATCTGGCTGTTTGTCGATCAGCTGCTCCTGCTGCTACAGGACAACAATGCGCACAAAGCAGCCTATTTTCCAACTATTTTCCATCCCCCCAGTCCGTCCCAGCCCATTCAGGCTGCCTCTTCCTTTGCTGTGCATTTTCCAGATGCAGGCCGTTTTTCTTTAGGGTCCTGTGACGGATTTGCGGCCTCTCCTTGTGCCTGTCTTTCAAAGGATATCGATTGGCAAAGCGCCAGCTTGATTTATAGTTCTGGTTATTAGTTAGTAAACTATTTAGATTTGGGAGATACAACTCATACAATTGATTCTCAAGATAGGCATAAGATAAGCAGTCCCATGCCTTTTATAGGTTTTTAAAGATTAGAGTTACTTCATCAAGATAGACTCCGTTTTGCGGTATTGCATATTAAACCCATCATTTCATTTTTTAATACCTTGCCCATCAATTTGGCATTATCTTGCCTCACAATCAGTACAATAACCCAGTGGCAGCTATTTAACGGACAACAATGTGCGACTGTAAACATGATAACATGTCGCAGGATCGCAGGAGGCGAGCTCATTCACCTTTCCCGATGAGATGCACAGCTGCCGCCTTGGGAGCTTCGGGCGCAAATCACAGCTTGCATTCAATGGGAAGACGAGCGCATAAACAGGATATAAAAAGTGCATTGCCTTGCCCCGGCAGCGTCATAAAAAAATTGAATGAAACGCAAAAGGATACACACGACTCCGATTCAGATACGCACACAGATGCACATAATCGTAAAATCAGCAAGGATAACAATAACAGGGAGCAGGACGAAGAGAACAGGGCGGAGGGAGCACACTCGAATGTCCTAAGCCAAATGTGCCAGGCAAAATCGGTGAATGAAACTCACAGGCAGCTGGTCCTGTAGGATATCTCAAAGTGAACCGAAACCGGATTTCATTCTCGGCGGCTAGAGCGAGAGGGCGCGATCGTGCCCACCCTCTTGCTTGCGTACTCTTTGATCCTGCTCCTGATCATCCCCTAAACCGAGGTGTTCTCCTCGCATCCCGATCGTGAGTACTTAAACCCCTGGCCGGTATCGGGGTTCTTGTATCGCAGCGCATTCGCCAATTCGGGCAGTTCGATCGCGACTTCGTCAGCGAAAGGATCTCCCAATCGAGTCCTTGGCAAAAAAAAAAGTTCAAACATTTAAAACGGAAAACAAACTCCTGGAACCCTGAGAGTTCAAACCGGTTCGCGTTTACGTTCTCGGTTTCGTTTTCGTTTGATGACCTCATGCGGTTCCTTTTCGGTCAAGGATATGTTCGCCTTTGGATATTGCTTCGAGTTCCCGTACTCCCATTCAAGATGGTTATGCAATCGCCTTGCCCTCAGGCTTTTGTGTCGTTTGGTACGTTTTTCTCCTGGTATCCACTGTAGGCCTATATGTATTTCGACCATAAGGCACGCGGTGAATGCCAAGAGCGAACGAAACTCTACAAACCTCAAACGACATATTAAAAAAAATTTATATGATTGGTGCTAAAAAAAGTGATAAAAATATAAAATAAAATTAAAAAGACGACACATAACACATAATTTCATATTCCTTAGCTATATGGAGTTTCATAAACTTATCCATTTTTTTATTTTATTCATATATGGTGCGCTCAGAAGTTGGATATATCTTTTTTTTTTTTTACAATGTTTTTTGAATATATACTTTTTTGAGCTAGTAATACCTATCCCCGTTTTCATCATTAAAAGACCTCTGTGATATTAATATACCCATTTATTAAACTCAAACTTATCTCACACAAAAAGTTTCATGAATCCACTCGCACTATATTGCCAAGTTGTTAAATTAAAATAACAAATTACAAACTCAAATAAAAAGTTATCTTGAGTTGTCTTCTCTCTTTGCTCAAAGATTTCTATTAAATCCGAGGATGACACAGGGGCAGGCATCTTAAAAATGCCAATAAGCCCAGCCAGGCATGAAGGGGAAGCAGGATTATAATTTCTTTAGCGGAAATTAATTTAACGTCAGCAGGGTCGGTACGTGGAAAGCCGTCGTGCAAATATGCATTAGACGGGGCTTAATGCAGGTGTTCCCGGGAAAAATCTACAACCTAACAAGGACAGCGACAGGCGAAATGGGGGCGTGGCAGCAACATCCTGCCCACCTATCCGCCCCCATCTCATAAAAGCAACGAATGACGCTGTCAAGCTTCTAAGTTGACAAAGAAATAAGCAGCCAGAGGAGCAGAAAAAGTTGGTAAGTAGGAAATTTGCAATATTTCTCTCCAGAGTGCCTGCGTCCTCAACTTAAACGACAGGGAAGCAGAGGAACGCAAAATATTTAAAGAAAATTCTTTGGCCGTAAAAAGTCCTGACTCCGGAGCATGAAAAATCCAAACTGATTAAAAAAAGGTAAAAATAACATGAACGTGCTTGACAAAGTGCTGGGATTTGGGGGTTGTGTAGGGAGTGGGCGGTAGTGGGTGGCTGTGGGTCTTACTTAGTTACATGAAAAAGGACCACACCCACACGCAGGCGAGCATATATCCTTGCAATTTGTTCACTTCTTTCCAACATTTTTTGCGCTTTTCTACGCGCAGCAAAGTTTTGCATATCCTTGCATACTACACTGATAACAAAATGGGGAATACTATGTCATTTATTTATTTTTGTGGTTTTTTTAATGCGATTATATGAAATCATCACACCCTCTATGAAAAGTAAATATTTTGCCTTTTTTCCGAGTTCCATTTTTGATTATGGTCTCAAGTTTTTCTCTCACTGTGCCATATTTGCAGTTGCACCCACACGCATACACGCTCAAATGCACTCACATATACGACTGGATGCCTTAGGGACTTTATCCTGCTGCCGTCGTCCTTGTTGTTGATGTTGTTGTTGTTTTTCTGCAGGCCTTGCCGCTTTGGCATGCAAATTTGCTTGCATGAAAATGAAGGCAGAGCCCCGAGCTCTAGTGCCCCTCCCTCGCTGCGGCTCAGATCGCAATCCTGACTCCTTCGCAGAACTCACAGCACTCATAGGACTCGCAGGAGCAGCCGGGCGTGTGCGTTCCATTTCGCATATGCATAAACTGCTCGTGCATTTGGGTGGTTTTTGGTTCTGTATGTTTTTAGCCCCAGGGCACTCGGTCCTTTTTGGCGGGCCAGGGGATCCTGGGAGAGCTCTAGCTTATGCTGCGCCTTATGGGTTTTCCCTTTTTTGGGTTTTGAAAACTTAATAACTGTTCAATGCAGATTACTCGCCAGATTACTGATGAAAATGGGTTTTCGGGCGAGAAAACTTGCCGAATCCCCTTTCATATCCTTGGCATATCCCTGAACCAACGAAATTGGATGCCATTGGTATTCTAAATATCGATTAAATGGCCCTGGAACACAAAGAAGGAAAGGCAAAAGCTTAACTTGGGGCCTGAATCTTAGAGGAATAAGAAACATATTAGCTGAAATGAGTTTCTGAAATGGAAAAAGCTAATCAAATTAAAACAAATAGTTTTCAAGGCCCTGGAACAAGAAAGCTTAATAATAAAAAAGTTATTAAAGTAAATTATTGTTTATTGTTTTTAATATTGGTATTTGTACTTTTGTATATTCATTGTTCCACCCTCTGCACTCCCGTAAGTATATCTGAAAAGAATATCCATCTCTGAAAAGCAGACATTTTGATATCCTTCGGCATATGTACTTTAATCCTCCCACAGTTCGCCCGAAGCCACCACTCTTTGATTGGCATTTGCATAAGCAGTTCAATGCATTTTCATCGATGTCCGGGCTTCATCTTCGACTGCATTTCAACTGCCAATGGCATCCTAGCGAGCACACAGCATATGTGTTTGCTTAGTCCTGGGATCCTTGCACATACCCGAGCGCCCATAGTTATGGCCCTTTATGAGTACGGAGGCCATTTGATTTGGCCATGCATGAAAATGTGTTCGACTCTGCCCTCACTTCACTCATAAAAGCGGAAATTGAAAATATATAAATTTTACACAAACACACTGTTGGATTGTGGACAGAGAATGCAAAGGATATTGCATTTTCCTGGTTGCATGTGAAAAGTATCCCATTTGGATGTGCCTATAATTAAGATGGCTTACAAGTGGCCAGGAGCAGGAGCAGGGGAGGATGTCTTTTGAAATAGCTGTCGTGCCGAGAGTAATGAAGGATTTTGAAAATAGATACTCGATTTAATGGAAATAGCAATCATGTTGCGGAGACGTACTCGTGGGCGGGCCAGGATCAGATTTCACTTTGATGTAGCTCCTGTATGATGGATATTAATTTTCTCATGGAATAAATCGCATATTTGCATTAGAGAAAATTACAAATTTCCGCCCGACACAGAAATTGAATTTGTGTATTTGTTCGTGAATCTGTTTCCTCTTCGACCGACTAATTTGCAAATTAACATAATTTTAAGGGGCTCTTGGCCAAGCAAGCTGGCTTAAGAAGAGTTTCCATATAAATATGATTAAATTAGCCGATGGAGAAGAGACCAAGAAGTAACAAGAAACGTTGTTTGAAGGCCTAAAAGCTGAAATAAATCTGATTAGGCAGATCGAGGCCATCAAATTGGTAATCCCCGATTGTAAAAAGATAAAACAATCTCGTCACACATGTGCAACGGACGTCTTGGGCTGAAAACAATAAACCCACAAAGCCCCGACAAAAAAGATATCATAAAAGTTTAGTCCTGGCCATTAAAAGTAGTCGAATAAAGGCCGAATTGCAAGCTAAGCTGGAAAGGCTTACAACATTGTTCTGGGCAATGGATTTTCCCGGACTACCGACAACACCCAAATGTATCTCAGCCCAGTTCTAATATAAGGGGGAAAAGTGCGGAGAGGAGGCAGGGGAGGTTACAATTTGGGGCGCAGGCAGCGTTTGGCATTACGCTACAATAAATCTGGGCATGCAATGAAATGTAACACGAGATATTGAATTCAATGTTGAAGGAGGTCGAAGGGCAAAGGGGCAGGAACTCTATGCCCCTGCCACAGTTGCTGCCACGGCTTCGACTGCTACTGCTGCTGCTGGAGAGATAAAGAAAAGTGGCAGCAAATGCGGAAGAATAATGCGACAGCACGAACAACAGACAAGCCGGGTGGCAGGATAGCGGGCTGGTGGGTGGCTCTTACAATGGCTAAAATACCCAGGGAAGAGTACACACTCTATACACACTCCATCCGCACATAGAGACAATGCAACACCCGCAACATGGAAAGGCAACAATTGCAATGCGGCGTCTAATATTTTATGCGTGAGAGCAATTCAGCCGCGCCTCCGATCCCGATTCCCTCCATAAACAAATACTTTATGCATACTTTATGTGGAGCACTCGGGCATACTCTATCCCCTGGCTTGGTTTACTTTGCCAATGTGGTGATTGTCTCTGGATTTTCCATCCATTAACATTTGCATATTAAAATATGGAGGAGTCTGTCTCAGAAAAATTTAAAAGATGATAGTTTTTGGTAATCAAGGGACTAAAAGACTAGTCAAACTCTTTAAATTTATTTTCTCGACAAAAACAAAAAGAAAACCTATTTGTCCAACAACATCGTTTAATTAAATTAAGTAATTCCTCCCTTCTAGTTGCAATAAAGAGTACATCCTGTTCGAGGTCTAACCTGCCAGTGCCACTGCCACTCCTTTTTCTTGGAAACAACAGCAAACTCTGCTTCCTAACATCATTGTGCAAGTTTCCATTAAGGGAATTAGTTGCAAAATAATAAAAGTGGCCCGGACGAGGCCAAGACAGTGGCTCAGGATGCCACAACATGCACACAACCCAATAAAGGATTCGCCTTTCGGTCGATTCCCTTTATAAGAATTTCTTGTGCGAGCCCGGGCGAGACCTTCCAGGACGTGTGTGTGTGGTTGTGGGCTTCTGGCTGATTTATAGAAGGTGACAGATGTGGGCACCGAGTGATAACAAGCTTTTCCCTCTTTTGGGCACAAAATTCTATCAAATGCTTCGTAGACAAAGGCAGTCACTGGAAAAATGCCTTTAGTTTGGTGTTGGGAATTTCCCTTTTGCCACTAGGACGAGTGTGGGATGCGGACTAGGGCCAGGACACTGGCAGGAAAAAAGAATTGGCCCCGGCTGACGGGCCAAAAAGCTCTCGGTTCGCTTTTGTAGTAACAGCTGCAACTGACGGGCATGAAAAGTGGTTTTTGGAGCGCGCAAATACTAGAAAATGTTGGCACTGCCTTGCCCACCGACTACCGACTGGCTGGAAAAATAGTTGGAAAATGGCAGCGGAAAATGCGGGAAAAGCGCTGCAAACGAGGAGGGAATATTTTTGCAGTTTTGCTATAAATTAAAGCAATGACGTTGCCGCCGCCGACATCGTCTTTCACATATGGCTGGATCCCTTGGACTTCAGGCGCTGGGCTCCCCACACCGGACTCTGGAGGCAAAAGTTCATGCAGAATTTATTATTATTTTATTATCAGCGGAAGTCTGCTGGGGGGCATAAAAAGGGGGTTCATGTGTAACCGAACTTTCACAAAAAATTCACAAGATCAAAGTCCATTGAATAGGAGTAATTCAGTCTACTTGTTAAAAAATTTAAGATGAATAATATCATTGCAATTTCCATTTATGTTATATGAATGTAATTCGATTAATTACTTGCCACTGGCCAGTTTAATTTGTAAACGATTCGTTTGTTTCCAACTGGAAATAATTCCTCCCCCTCTTGCCGTCCCCTGATATAGTAAAGTAATCAAATTTGCTTAATAAAATATTACACAATGGTCCCTTTGCTACTTTTGTAAATATTTTCCAATCAATTTGCCAATAGACGAGGCAGGAAATTTCAGTGCGAAACTTTTTGAACCGAGAGGCAACTACCATAAATTGGTCAATGCTGCTGCATTTTTGGTAAGGGCTTGTGTGCGCCAGCAGCCAACAATTGAATTTATTAAAATTGGCCCACTAAGTGCCGCAACTAGATGGCACTTTTTCTAAAGGCCGGAAATTCAGCCATTTCAATTTTATTAATTGCCTTTCGGAAACACGCAAAACACTGTAAAAATAATTAAATTCATCGAAAGTGGTGATGCGGAGTGAAACGTTAAAGAGCCAACAATGCAGCGTTTATTTTTCATTTAAGAAATAAAAAATGGAAAAAGGAGCACAAATGCGGCAATTAAATTCTGGGAAGCTTAATGAGGTTGTTCTGGGGGCGAGTGAGGGGGTGAATAACCAACCAACCAATATCCCAGGCCGCAGCCAAAACAAATGGAAAGCAAAATGAAAATTCGCTGCGAAAAATTGGCAACGTTGCATTTCCATTTCGCATCCTTCGGGTTGGCCATGTTGATTTCATTTCATTTAGTCGACTCAAAGCTGCTATTGTCGTTGTCGTTGTGTTTTGTTGTCTGAGCATTTCGATCCATACGTGAAATGTACACTGAAAGAAACTAGGAGATTCTTCGGCTAGTATCTCTGCTATAAGAGTATGTATACCCGGTACTTCGGATCTGTTCCTCATTCTCCACTATATTTCAGGAAAAGAATTGCCTTTAAGTGCATCTATTTGTCTCTCAGTGTGATCCGTTTTTGCTGCCATTGTTGTTTTTCCCGCCACGCCAACGCGAAACCGTTACGCGCAGTGGCCGCAACAATGGCGGCCATCGCCATTGCCTTTGTATTGGTGTTTCCAATGGCGTCTGGCCGGCCATTAGTATGCCAGGAACAGGGATACGGAATGTAGCTGGGGCGGGGGCTGGGATATGGACTTGGACAGGACCAACAACCGCATTCGAAGGATGCTTCTCCTCACAGACATACACCATGAAGTGGCGGAGAAAAACAAGCCTGTGGAAAATTATTTATAAATAAATCATCATGTTTTTAAATTATTTATCGCTGATTGGAAATCCATCCAACTGATTGCTTATCTCTTATTTTTTCTCTGGATCTTTATTATGGAAACATTTAAGGGATGAAGCTCTTAGCCGTAGGAGAAGCAACTTTCAAGCAATTAAGATCAGATCTTAATCATTTTAATAGTGCCAGATATTACCTAATAGCCCCCATTGCGGATATAGTATCTGGAATGTGGGTCCTTCTGGCCGAGCTAAGCAAGTTCCTGGACACAGACTGGCCTACTAGGCGTCATTATCTTGGCCATAATAAATCGCTGGACATCAGCATGCCGCAAACGTATTTCCGTGGGGATGGCGCGCTTGGACCTGACCAGCAGTCAGATAGATGGCCCAAACGGTCCGAACAAAGGACCAAGTTGACCAAGTGGCTTTTGGTGAGAAATCGAAACAGGACAAGGGCCAAACATCAAATATGGCAACGGGAATATGGACCCAAAAACCAGAAAAAGGAACGACCCCAAAAAAGCTGCCCCAGCTCAGAGCATTCAAATGCCCAAAACGACGAGAAGCACTCAGAGTCCTGTAGTCCCTCCTTCTGTAGTCATCCCCAGCTTCCCCACGCCCACTCTCCGTGGGGGTCGCTGCCCCTCCTCTGGTCCGGCCCCCAGCCTCCCTGCCTCCACCCAGTGGTAGTAAAAAACCGGCAAAAAGCAACAACCGGTAAAATCGAATGTTCACTTGGCTCACACACCCACACAGACATATGCACGAGAGCTCCTTTCGGAACGGCCAACACCCACACGGCGGGATATATAGGGCTGTGTGTATTGGTAGTGGGTCTGAAATTTTGCACACATTTACAATAATTGTAAATGTGTTGAAAATCGTTTGCACAACTGTGAGCAAAGCACGTCGGAGTAGAAATCACTCTCTTTGTGTGTATGTATGAGTGTGCGGGTGGGTGTATGTGAGTGGGTGTGCGGGTGTACGGGTGAGTGTATTTGCTCATTTGTTAAGGGGAAATGGTCTTTGTCTGTCTTCAGCTGGTGCGGGTGTGAGCACCAGTGTATGAGTGCCAGAGTGTCCTGGCCGTGAGCGCAGCCATGTTTTTTCCAGCGAACTAAATGGCGCAGGCGCCATCGCAGACACTGCAAGAAAATCTATGTTATTTTGGGGAATGATTTGAAATTCAAAATACTGGTATTATGGGGTTTAGTATTCAATATTTAACCAGTTTGTATTGTGTCTAGAAATGTGATAATAGTAACAAATATTTTCAGAAATATGTAAGTAGCTCTAGAGATCTATTAATTTCAAGACCTCTGTTGAATCCCCTTTCTAATATTTCGTTAGATTGATAAAAATGGCAAACTTTGAAGCAAACAGCTCCGAAAACTAATCAAACTTTAAATCTTTGTTGGCACTTTGAGCTCTCTTCAGTCCAATAGAACATCTAGTCCCCGGGCTAACTGAAATGTTGCTTTTTCCAACAGTATTGCCAGCTTGCAGGACGGCCGGGCAAACAATGTGTAAACGGCCAGCCACTCGAGAGCCAGAACCGGGCCAGAAGGACTCCAGCCAGGACAACCCAAATCAGGCTTACAGGGGGAGGCTACCTGGTAACGGAAACTGCGGAGCATCTCTGCGGCGGGCTGTACATGGCAACGGCTTTTATAGCCCGGCCCTGAAAATCCCACTTGTCGGTCTGCGCACAACATGGCGTATGAGCAACGCACACAACAAGCACGAGCTCAGTAAGGACTCTCTTTTATGGCGTTATTGCTATGGCAACCTTGACTACCTGTGCTCATGCCCTGACAGCTTAACCTCATCAGTCGCTTGGCGGTCGCAGCTGGCAGCAAATATTCCGCATCCACCTACGAGTCCTTGAGTCCTTTTTGGGACGCTGAAGCCGCTCCTGCTGATGGTGCTGCTTCTGCTGCTGCTGCCAATTGCTATTTTTCGTTTCTTTTTGGGTTTTAATGGATCGATGAGTGCTTTGCTGGGCTGGCTCGGTTGTGGCCTGTCAACATTTTATTTTTCGTTTTTTTCCTTTTTCGGACGCCCAAAAAAGTTGGTAAAAGTTTTCCCTGCCGTGGATACTTCCACATCCTTACACATACTACATCCTTATTTTTCGCTCTCTCTCACTCATTCGGTCTCTGTTAGTGGACACGCAAACAAGTACACGCACACATCTGGCCAAGTTTTTGCTATTTATTGCAAAAATATTTATTTTGTAAGTTTCTCTTCATATTGTATACATATGGTGGGGCATGGTCCGGACTACGGAGTGGGGTGCACTTTCTGGCTCACTGCTTGGTGCTGTTTGAACTTTGTACATGGCAAAAGTATTTTTAATATGCGCAAATAAATATTGAATTATGAGCAGCAAGGACTCGTTGACAACGGCAAACTCAGCAGCTGGCATCTGAGAGATACAGGGAATATGAAATTTGCTTTGAGGATTTATGTCATGGGGGAATCAGGAGGAAGCAGGAGAATGGCTTAGCAGCTAAAACATTAACTCTCTGATCCGAGAAAGCCTTTGCCAAGCCCAATTAGAAATTTTTCACTCTTTAACACGGAAAACTTTTGTGCTCGGCTCGGAGAACGCCAATTGACGGCAACATTTTCAATTTGTCTAACGAGTTGGTGGGGCAGAAAGTTTGCCGCCCACCAGCCGGCCCACATGTGGCAAGGCTTGACGTCACAAAGCCATCAAATGCATAAAGGCTTAGCGGCAGACGCCACTCCTGTACCTTGGCTTCTGCTTTTGCCATCCTTCGACATCCTTTCGCATCCTTTCGCATCCTTTCGCTTCCTTCCGCATCCTGCACTAATGGAAAACAATTTCCGAACGTTGCGAATTTTCTGCGCTAATGAAGTGCAGCGGTGGCAACAAAGCAGATCCCCCTCCAGGCCATTAAGAACAAAAAAACTGAACTCGACAACTCAAAAACAATTATTAATTTCCATGGCAGCGTTTTCTTTATTTTTGGCCTGTCGGTTCTCAATAATGCTTTGTACTCTGACTGCATATAAATTGGCTTAATTCGCAGAAAATGGCAAAACTGAATCACAACAGCCAGGGTGGAAGCACCGGAGTCCCATCTGTAGCATCGCATTGCCACACATCGCCATCATCATGCTGTTGCACTTGCAACAACCCGCCGTCCCAGCATCCCAACATCCAAAGTTGACAACATCAACAACAAGAACAATGCCTGGGAAAATATATGGGGGATGTATCTGGATGGGAAAAACTTTTGCAAATGAATAATCCACAATTGTGTGTGGGAGCACAAATTGCAATTGTTGCTTCCCAGCCAGCCAAGCCAGCCAAGAAATGAATCTCTACATTGAAGCGAACAAATTCCTTTCGAATCGAATTTATTTTCGGTCTTAGCATTTGAAAATGTGTATTTTATTGGAAATGTGAAATCAATAGTGGTCTGATTAACTCTATAGTATAAGCATAATAAAAATTAGAGAAACTACACTACACAAACTACACTTAATATATCATTTGGATGAAATATTTCTTAAATTTAATTTATGTTTATATATTATTTTTATTTCCATAAAAAAAATAATCATTTAATATTCCCAGTGATAGACATGCATTGTTATTGTTTTTTGCAACTGGCATGCTCAAGTGGAAAAAAGCATTGCGTATACGCCCGAGTGCACTTGGCAATAATAATTTGAGCCACTATGGCAGGCATTCCAAACAGACAGGCGGACAACGGACAGACAGACAGACGGACAAATACACAGGATGGATGGACGGAGTGACAGCGGACAGGTGGGCGCTTTTCATCAGTAGTGTCCGTACAGTGGCATAAATCACTGATGGCTAAGCAACTGCTGCCACATATTCACTGAGAGAAAATTAGGGTTTCATTTAAATTAATTTTGAAACATTAGTGACTTAAAAATTAGGCAAAGGGTTGAAAATAAGGTAATAAACCTATTGACTCTTAACTTTTCAAGTTAGTTTAAATACTTTTCTCCAAGTGCATCAATAGGAACTGAAGCTTGAGGGAAAATCGCAGTCATGGCAACCGTAAGATGAAAGATACATGCGGTGCAGGGCCGGATTGGGAGGAGAGGGCTCTCTGCTGAGTGACTGCTTCTAAGCTGGAGGCTTTTATTGCCAGGAGGTCCGAGGTGTGGTCGAGTCCTCCCCATCCATTGTCCTTTGTGTACCGTACACGCACTCATATCAATCAATAAATAAAGACGAACATGGACATGCAAATCTTGGGCCGTACAGCCCCTATTTCAAGTTGGCATTAGACTTAAGCCACTCCAGCTAGATGGTGCTCCTGATAGAGCCTTCGTTAATGCATTTCGTCCAAATGAGTTGCTGCACTGGCTTTTAGGGTTCATTTTAAATTGAATTCCGCAATCATAAAGCCTAAAATAACTTTTAAGTGTGCATCGAGCCTGATTGATGCGATTTGGAGCTCAATAAGAATATAAGGACATGTACATATGAATGTATACAGATCTGGGAAACTTTCCCCAACAATTTACTGTCCAAGGCTTGAGCAACATTTATGCAAATATTGGTTTTTTAATTACAACAAGATGGAAACTTTTTCAATTTAATAACACTAAAGTGGGAAAGTTGCCGCTCAATAGTTCTGGCCAAAGGGACGAGTTTGTTGTCGGAAAATCATAAAATCAAATGCTGCCTCGTTTCGCGAACAACTTTGCGAAAGAAAAATACAATTTTGGAAAATTTATTGCCACGGAAACAGAAACAGAAACTGAAACAGCAGCCGGCAAGGCCCCTCGCCAGAATATCATATCGTAAAATGGAAATGAAATTAAATGCTGAACATTATTTATGACGCTGTGCATATCAAATGGCTGAAAGCAGAGGGCTGCTCCAGATGCACCCTTTATTATTGGAAACGCACCACCACCACCTCTAGCAGCACCACCACCTCCAGCGCCTCTGTCATCCGATGAAGGATCTACCTTGGGCTCGTGCTACGTGCAGGGATTTCCGTGGAATTTATTTTGTTTTCCATTTACATTCGCTGGCACTTCGTGTGCCTTTCATTTTATTCTTGCTCACTACTATTTGTATCTAATTTGCATATTCTCGGCGTTGCTCCGCGCATCCTGATCCTGATCCTGACATGCGCCGCTCCGTTATCGCCGTCCAGAAGGGCAAAGGACATCCCTCGTCCTGCCGAAAGCAAAGGGCGGAGGGCGGAAGGGTCTGCGAGCTAGAGCATCTGCATCGCCGCATCGCTCAGGCTCAGGCTCAGGCTCCTGCTGCTTCATTTAAAGTTTATTCGGCAACTTCAAGTGAAAAGTTAAGTCAACTTTTTCGGCGCCGCCCCTGCAAGTCGCAGGATGAGTCCTTGCGTTTTCAATTGGAGAAGAACACAAAATGCCATTTCCGTTTCCGGCAACTTTTGCTCCAAGAACAAAGCAGAAGGCGAAGTAGAAATTTTTAATGTACAGGATCGAAATGAAACGAAGCTGGAATGCTCTACCAAGTCTTTTATTTTAAGAACTTGTTTTTAAAGTAAACTAAATGCTGAATGAAGCTTCTTAATAAATATTTTCCAAAAATGTATAGTATAATATTTTTGGTACAGTTTTTGCTTAAACGAAACCAAATAGTTTCCATGCTTCCAAAAGTAATTCCTCCCCGAAAACATCCTTCACATTCTATTCAAACGAACTCACTTCCACCCACTCTGTGCATAAATTCCACTCAAATAATATTTGTGCTTGTTGTGGAGCTCATTAGTAGCTGGCAGCACTGGCCGGGAAAGTGCGGGGGATGCGGAGGGGATAGCCGGAAGGAGCTGGAGCTGGAGAGGCCGGAAGCTGTGGGCGACATGCCACACCCAGGACATCCAGGAAAGACTTTGTATTTGGCCCACACGAGCGAACTGGCAAGTCTAGATCAAGTTGGCCCTTTGCATTCAGGGCTCTTTTCGGGGGCCACAGCCACGCCCACTCCACACCTGTTGTTGCGGGCGGCTTAACTTATGACTGCCGAAAAAGTTTCCACGCTACATAAATTAAATTACGAGTTACCCAAGAGTACGTGTGTGCTGGAATATTGGGTTTTTCTTTCATGAATATAGACCTTCGGGGTATAATAGTTAAGTAGACAACTTAAAGTTCTGATGGAGTAGTTCCTTGATTATATGATAACCGATACTGAGTAAGCCTTCTGGAGCCTAATAATACATATTTATTTTATAAAGTCCCACAAGAACCGAATATTTATATCTCCCAAGTATCACCTCGTCGAATATCCTTACCAAGTATATGGAATTCCTTTTATTTCGCGTTTCGGCACTGCCTCCTGTGGTTGACATTCATTTGTGGAAATTTATGTTAATTAGAATTGAATTTCGACGCATGCAAAGTTTGGCGGCGCTCCTCGTTTGATTCAATTTATCTGACGCCGTCAAAGAACAAGAAGGTTGAAGGATAACAGAAGACGAGGCTCAAGGATAAGGTGTCCTCTGGCGAAACTTATTTTTCTTCAATTTTTCCTCACTGGCTCTGGTATAATGTCTATGGTTGTTTCTCTGTTGGTATATTGCGGACTTTGTCGCCTTTCAACGTCAGAAAGTTTCGCCAAGGTCTTATATTTTGCGGTTGTGTCGTAATGATTTGCGGAATTTCTTTATGGCAGAAACATTTTGCATAGCTGGTTGTTGTGGCTTGTTAAATCTATCAGTGACACATAATACGGGAGTAATATTATTATGATTGCTTGTTACTGTCTCGAGTTCGGCTCGGCAAAGAAAATATATTGCCTTTTTGAATGAAACTCAAAAGAGAGCTTAAACAAGAGCTCTTGGCCTGACTTGTGCAAAGTTTACAAAGTTCTTAATCCATAAAAAGTTAGTTAAACTGGATGGAGCAGTATAAGGAAAACTAAGCAGACACCATTAAAGAACTGATTTACATTTTATGTAGTTTACGATCTTAAAGTTCGCTTGACATCCCAAAATATTCCGCCCCCTTGTTAAAGTTCTTCCCGTTTTAATTTGCTGCATATTTTAGAATGTAAATTCTTGATGCCAACTTACAATGAAAATGCAACATTTTTGCAGTATTTTTCGCATCACTTTTTGTTCCCTTTAAGTTTATTTTTATTTTAGCATTTTTCTCTATTTTTTTTTTTTGACAAAGCATAATAAGTGGGGATGCTACAAACAAACTGAGTGAACCGAGAAAGGCGCACAGAAAAAATACTGGAGCGGAGAAGAACGCAACTCGACTTGTGCGCATAATTTTCCTGAATTCGGCTTCAGGCTTCCAGCATCCAGCTCCTGGCTCCCAGTTCCGCTCCTCTTGGCTGGACCTGCAGGAAATGGCAGCTATTAGCATTTGACTGCTTCACTGATGATGTTAACGATGCCAGCCACCAACCGACCATCCAACCAACCGAAAGTCCGTCCGGACTCCTGGACCGAGCCGGAGTATGGGCGAAAAATGTTATATGCACATAAAGTTTTAAGTCAAAGGGAGAGGGGTAAAAGGACGCGGACAGGACAAAGTCGTCGCCAGTCGCCGGTCGGCAGTCAGCATTTATTATTGCACATTTTATGCGCTCGACTGCACAATAAAATAAATGAGAATCATCCGAAATGCAAAAATGGAACCCAAGAAATTGCGCATAAACGCCGAAATTATTTTGATGTATTTCCCTTCCTTTCCAGGCAAATAAGAGCGGCGAAGAAACTCAATGTTTGTGAGCCTCATGTGGCCAAATAATTGCTGACGTGACATATTTAACTAGACCAAGAGCAGGACCAAGACGGATTCCCTTAATGATCTCCCAGGGAGGCGGCACGTAAGCGGATGCAATCAAAATTCCATTTGGCGAAGCGCTGAGAAACGCACAATCAGTCATTAACAGCATTCTTCGTACACCCCTCGGACCCATGGAGGGGGCTCATAATAAATAAAAATAAAGTACAAAAACGAAAACTAAACAAAATTTGAGGCGGCTTCAGCCGTCAGGAACACACGTCCATTCAATTCAATTGAAGATGTGACTGATGTCGGACAACGACAGAGGGGAAACAACCCAAGCACTGAAAAAAATAGATATGGATTCAAAAAATACCATTAATCTTTATAAGCTTCAAAAAAGAAAGAGTAGAGATTGATGCCTTGACTTTGAATAATAATAAAGATTCCTAAGATATAAGATTTTAGGAAGTCTTGTAGAGAAAACGGTCGTTGTTTTTTAGTTTTTTTCTGTGTAATGACCACAGTGGACTGCTTCCGTATGTAGCTCCGGTGGTTGCTCCTCACCATCCAGGGTGGCGCCCAAAAAGTCTAATCAACATCAGAGCAACAATTTGTTATGAATCCCTGGCTCACTGCCTGTCACATCGTCAGGACTATGGGCCCCATTAATGGATGTTGTGGGCGTGGCTGGCTCTGATCCACCAGCTTTCGGATTAGGGGAATCTCACAAAGTTTTAAGCTGCCAGAGAGAATCAAAAAGCAATCTCGATTGTGTGTTACAGAAAGTAATAAATCACTTAACAACATTGGAGGTAATTTTTTTGTATTTCTGACAGTGTGAAGTTTCGGAGGACTTTTTGGAGGAATTGCAAACTCAATTACCAGAGCTAATTCCCGAATATTCCCACGAGAAACGAAAAAGGCAGAAGGATCTGCGGGGAATCAAGTTTCCCCTCGGCCATGCATTATTCAATATTTCATTGAAATCTCGCACACCCGATAATGCAGACACACCCTGGACACACTCACATACCTCCGACCCATGCACGAGTGTCTGGTCTAATCCGAGCATGGCGTTGAGAGCATTAGGAATAAGGACACATCATTAGAGGCAGTCCTGGCCATTTGCAGCAGACTATTATCCTGAAGCGTCCACCCAACTCACTGCAGAGAGGGAGTCCAGTCCAGTGCATAATTCATCAAAATCAGCAACAGGAACCGTACAAAAGTTGACTCTAAAATGAACCAGGAGTCCGGTTACTGGGGAACGGAGTCCGTAGTGTGGGTTTAATATCGAATGGCTTAGGCCCGGACTACGTTACCTGGACTACGATTGTAATTGCAGTCCACGGATGCCTCATGGTTAGGGCCATAATCAAAAATGCGTGTGCCGGGCAGCCAAACGGGGCATAATCCCAGAACGCACGAAGGGGCATCATCGTCGTCGTCAAAGGCATCGACAAGGCTACCGCTTCGGGGTGAGTGCACTGGGAGATACCTTATAATAAGGGTGTCTTTCAAATGCATTACGGATTGCAAAATTAAAATGAGATCTATCTGATCTTGGGGTAGAAATATATCTACTACTGAATCTGCAAAGTATAACTTTTTGAGTAGGTATTAAATATTTTACTCCAAAAGAAATCACAAGTTTTTGTATCGGTGTATCAGAGATCCTGGTAGCTGACTCAGCGACCTGCTCGGAGTCTGTTTGGTCCATTTTTCCCTGCTCCCCCACTGACTTCCCACATCCATCCACACCTCTTCACCTCGTTGTTAGTCCTGCGTCCCTTGTTCCAAAGTTTCGCCCTTTGTTTTGTGACTTGCTCCTGGTTGTGCGGTTCTTCTGGGTTCTAGATTCTGGGTCCTGTGCGTGGTGGTCTGTACTTGCAATTTTTTGCTGTTCCCGGTTCGGTTTTGATTCGGGCCTGGCCTCTTCCTTTTCGACTTCCACCCGGCCACCCTGCTCCCTTTTTGTTTGTGTAACATTCCATATCCATTTGCAACAACGCGCTCAAAAAAAAAAAACAAAAACGAAAAAAGAAAAAAAATCCTTGGTAACAGAAAGCGACGAGCAACCCCTTTGGACCGGGACTGCGGATGAAAATTCAGTGCCACCCCCAGCATCAGAATCAGCAGCATTTTAATTCGAATTGGTATTTCTCTGGCACTGTTATTGTTGTTTTGTGTCCTGGCTTACTGGCGCCCCTCCCCCTACCTTCCGATCCTGCCTCTGCGAGTCCTTGTGGAAGTAACCCTCGCGCTGTTTGGTTTCCATTTGATGCTGATAAATTGTGAGCCGGTCGGGTGAGTGTTAGGGATTCGCCCCAGAGCGGAAGTTGCATACAACGCATAATTTGATAAAATATTGCACGCTTTCCTTTGTCTGAAAGTGATTATTATTTCGTTTCGTTTTTTCTCGTTTGTGTTTCAGTTTCTGTTTCTGTTTCTGGGTTGCTGGAGCGCATACATATGATGAACATTAGATGTAATCAATAAAAGCTCGACGCAATCCATTCAGTTCAGCTAATGGATGAGAAATCCTATCAAATGGGGAAATCAAATTTCGTTCACGGGCCTCACCCCGACGCGGAATTTATCCTTTTTTTCCTGATCATGTTTTATGTGTGACAGAGTAATTATTTAGAGTGTCAAGTCAGGCGTAAGGGCTTAGATTAAAACAAAGCGAATGGAGCTCTTTACACTTCTGGCTTTTGGCTTGGTTACGGGCACTGACACAAATGAACTATTTAGCCGAGAACCTTGCAGCGCAAAAGTTCATCCTCCTTCCGGCTAATGGCGAAAGCACATCAAGCCTGTCAAACCGGAAATATACGATAAATATATCTTCATTCAGTTGCTTATTGCGAAGACACAGCACACGAGACTTCGCCGGCGATTTCCCAGGCGTACAATTGACACATTTTTGTATTTCGTTGACGTCTGCCAATAAAAATAACGAAATAAAATATGGGCCGAGTGAAGTGAAGTGGAGTGAAGTGTGGCAAGTGCAGGGAATGGTGGAGATTGTTACCTTGAAAACGATACGCTAGGGAATCATTAGGGGCACGTCAGGGGCTGCTGCCATAAATATTGGCAATAGGACGAAGAGCCCATCGATAATAAGGTTAGAAAGCCATAAACCCAAAAATCAACAAAATCTCCAAAGGGGATTCTCTGCCGAAAGGCAGAAAGGCTCTTCATAAATGTGCCAAATTGGTTTTTCCACAATAAAATGCTAATGATTGATTCACATGGCCCCATGGTGGGCCGTTAGTTGTGCCCGGTTCCGTATAGCTCCGTGGACACCATGGATTCCATGGCTTTGTCTAATTTGTGCAAACCCGAAAACATTAAATTGGGGTTTCGTTTGGGTCTCGGGGCTTTTGCATTTGTAATTTCCCAAATAACAAAGATGGAGAAAGGTTCAACTCGACTGCCAAGTACCTCTTGGGCTTCCAAATTCTACTGATTTGAGTTCCAGAACTCCTTGGATAATGTTATTAGGCAACTTTTTGAGAGGCTTTTGTGCCCTTAGTGTGTCATAGTTCGACGACTAATCATTAACCCTCGACAACCCCTTGACGGGATTGCGAGGTACGAGACAAAAATGTCTCTCTTCTGGCCAGTTACAATTGGTCCGCAGTGCGGAACCTAAGCTAATGATGACTGGCATGCACAAATGTACAAATCTTAATTATGCAAATCACGGTCGCGCATAAATTATGCAAATTATAATGAAATTCCTCATGGCCGGACTCGGGAAACCCGGGATCCGGAATCGGGGGACCCGGGGACGCCCGGACCAGCGACAAATGCCCATCTATATGTATATGGATTGATAAAAATGTGGCCATAAAATGAAAAAACCGAAAATTTAAATTCGTCCTGCCCGTAGGCTTGGGCCGGGGTTGAAAAGTCGAAATTATTTTGGTGGCCTGAGTGGAGGGCCGTAAATTGCAATGTAAATGCTGAATATAAACCGAATTAGTCCCAGAACAATTACAATAGGGTAGAGTGCTCGGAGAGGCAGGGTGGTGTGGTGTACTCCGTACACTGCAACTGCAAATCTTGTCAAAAGCCAATCCCCGAAATCGCAGAGCAAATGGTGCATTGCCTAGAGGGTCCGTCCAGATTCCGGATTCCATTGAAAATAATGGCATACGGTTGCCGGTTCTCCGGCTTTTTCTGTCTTTTCTACGAACATCTGACAGAATAATTCCCCTACTTTAATGTGGCCCGAGCCAAAGGAAAAACAAACAAGGGAAAATGGTAAGTTGCCAACGCAAATTATTAAATTTATTATGCGCGAAGTCATTAGGTCTGTCGCCTGTACTCTCAGTTCGAGTTATTCCAAGGACTAAACGGCGCACTCACACATAAATATCCTGGGATCCTGGCAAGTCTGAAGTGTGGAAAGTCATTAGTGGCCATTGCATGTGACAGCCATTAGAGATGCTTTGATAAACTATTTCTAGCTATGGCCATAGGTATAAACATTTCTATCAAGAAAGTATTTTTTTAGAGGGACTGAAATTCTATAAAATCAGAAAATATATTGTTAATTGGAAACCACGTAGCGAAGCAAAAATAATAAAGTATACAAATCTGCAGAAAACCTCGGCATTCGTTTGAAAACTTTCTTTGTTTATTCTAAATATGAAATACAAGCAAAGAATTTTTTAGTTTTGAATGTAAGCACCACAGCACTAACATGTCTATGTAAAAAATTCTAAAAAGAAAAGATAACGAAAGTGGATATACTCTCCTTAATATTTTAAAAACTAAATAAGGGGAGATGGAAAAAGGTTAATATGGAAGACTTTCAACTATATAATTTGTAATAAAATAATTCATTTCCACACCACTTTAGATCAAAATTCAAGTATTATTTTGATTTTAAAATTTAAATGCATCAAACTTTATGGAAGCTTTTCAAATGAAAGGACACCCCAAATTCTAGGAGCTCCTTCTCATAGGGTATGCGCTAGGCAAAGAAAATATTTGGCATGTGCCATTTATGGCATTGTTCCAAGTTGGAACAATGCGATACCATAGTTTCCAGGCAACTCTTGAGCGCACACACTCGCAAAGAATGCCTCGCCGTGCTATGCCATGCAGATGCGGCATCCACTGGGCCATGCCACACACACATACATGCACAATAGTGTGGCAGGAGTTTGATGCACGGGCTGTGTTCAACCCCCAAAGGCTATGGGCGAGCCGAACTTGGTTCCAGGACCAAAAAGGCGACGGGCAAGGATCAGCAGGCAGTGAGCATGTGATTAGATTCAGTTTCAATGGAAATTGAAATCATGGACAAAGGAGAGGCCATGAGGTTGCCGGTGGGAGGGGCGGGCCGGGAGGAAGCTGGGGGGTTGGCAGGACAGCACAGGGCCATCAGGGTTGAAAAGGAGCGAAGCGATAAAAATCCCAAACAACAAGAGAAATGAATTTTCGGATGTCCGTGGCAGGGCATTAAAAACTTTTTACACAGAAAAAAAAAAAGAATATTAATAAATATTCCATAGACTTAATATTTATTAATATTCTTTAAGTGTAAGAAAATAAAAATTTATTTATATTTAGAAATATTTAAACATAAAAAAAATTACTGGCTTTACATTCTAGTCTTTCCTCTCACTATACCATACATTTAATGAAAATTTGTATAATAATTTTTAAAACCTATGGCACAATATTTTTTGGGAGTGCATTGATTCTGACTCATCAGGTTTTGTGCGTATTGGTATAAGAGTGGCACACCTATAGGTGTGGATGCTGCATTATGAGGCACAACCACTAAACGTCAACCACCCGACCCACATTTTTATGTAGTGCTTCATAATATTCCTTCGCAGACCGAGATTAACACCAAACGGCGACGGTGGCGTCGGTGGCAGGAATAAAGGCAAAAAGGATATTTATAATCGACGGCAGCGCTGCGCCAGCCCCAGAAAGAGACAGAAGGCACACACACAGCCAGACAAGGAGAGAGAGAGAGAGAGTGAGGGTGTGGAGGCGAGTGAGTGAGAGGAGAAAATCGGAAAATCGTTATACGACTACTATAACCCACCACAAAATCGCGGTCGCCTCTGTTGTTGCCGGGCAACCCATACTCGCACAACGAATCTGAATCCGAATCTCGTCCAGAAGCAGAACGAGAATCAAAAACCGAATTCCGGGCCAGAATTAGAACCAAAATCCTCTGACACGGCGGCCGCAGTTTCATATTTTTCCCCATTTTGTGGTTCGTGCTATTTTCGAAAATATACATAAATTCGCAAATCCCCAATTTCTTTCGCCTCCCGTCTCCGTCACACCTCAGCGGATCAGTGATTTGTGGTTTATTTTAATGCATAATCCTCAAAGTGTGTCATAAATTAAACATTAAGCCAGAGGTACGGCTTCAGTGATTTTTCATATCTTAATAAGCGATTTCACGGGTTTAAATTCTTTTAAATATATAGCGGCTTAGTGACCGACAGTTTCTTAAAAAAAAACATTTAAATGTGGAATTAAGATAAATATTATATTAATATTTTGCAAATAATTGTTGTATATTTTTAAACTACTTTAAAGTTTATGGTTTCTAGATATAATCTTCAATATTTCTTATCAATAAACCATTATCTAAATATTTAAAAGTTTATAAAGACTGTGAGATGCTCAAAATAAGGCGCGCCACCTTTGAGAACATTCGCAAAGCTGCAGCTTCCACAAATCCCCGCATACTGGCGCCACTTATCAGCTGAGATTTTCCACCCCTATTTCCACATCCTTGTATATCCTGAGCAACCCTGTCTGTTGATAGCTTCCTGCGACACAAGGACTACCCTAAAGCATTACACATCTCCTTGACATTATCCTTTCAGAACCTGGAAAATAAGCAGATATGGATCCCTCGAATCTGCCCTTCGGATTTCCCGGTCTGCCCAACCACGGACATATGCCCATTCCGCCCACGGCCAACATGCTGGGCGCTCACCCAGCCCCCACCGCCAGTCCGCCGCAGAGCGTCCCCGGCCGCCGGACGCCCCTTGGCTCTGTGGGCCTGGGAGGCTTTTATGCCCAGGGCATGGGCATGTCTCAGCCCCCAACTGATGAGAACAAGCCGGGTCCCAGTGCTCCGGAGAAGTCACTGAGTCCCACGGCGGCCGCAATCGCTGCCATCAGCGGCGGCACCACCACAGTAGCTGTGCCGAGTGGCTCTGGAGGCGGTGGGTCTGGGCCAGGTGGCTCCAACGGTGGAAAACAAAAGAACCGGCAGGGAAAGACCGTGAGGCTGAACATCAATGCCAGGGAGCGACGGAGGATGCACGATTTGAACGATGCCCTGGATGAACTGAGGAGCGTGATTCCGTATGCCCACTCCCCGTCCGTGAGAAAGCTGTCCAAGATAGCCACTCTTCTTCTGGCCAAGAACTACATACTGATGCAGCAGAACGCCCTCGAGGAGTTGAGAAGGTATGGCGACTATAAGCCACGGCGAATTATCATATTCATACCACTTTTTTCCTTTCAGACTCCTCGCTTACATACAGAGCACCACGGGAGCAGCTCCTCTGGACCTGGGCTCGTTCCCGGCTGCCGCCAAGCTGCAGGCTCTGCTCCAAGGACCTCACAACGAACCGCCCACCAGCAGCAGCAGCTAAGCCCCGAATCCTGAAAAGCAACCGACGAGCAATAATATTTAAGTCAATTGGAGAAAGGCCAAAGTCAAGAAACTAGTCAGAGAGGTCGCCAAGCCGTAGGGAGAGTTGGAAAAGCCAAGTGAAAATCTGTTAAGTGATATTTATTTTTGTCGTAAGCATTTCTTTTTCGCGCATTTACATAATGTCATAAGAACCCCAATACAAATAAAGTATTAATTCCGATTTGTAGAATCAAAGCCCCGCCCACTAAGAAGACTACAGCGTCATAAAAACACAATAATTTAATTCTAGATCCGTTTCAAGTCTTATAAAGTAGTTTACATGATAGTATAGTATAGATGATTTGCTGAATGGCATTTGATGAGGGCGCCAAAGCAGTTTGCTGACTGCGAAATAAGCTGCTGATTAAAACTAGACACAAAATCAACAAATACTCTAAGAATATATATGCAGTAGAGGACGGCGACGGAAGCGATCGATTGGTAGATCGGCTGACACTATTCTGGAATGCCCGAGGACAGAACCTTGTTCTTGCCGGTGCGGAAGATGCGCTGCTGGACCGGAAGCTCCCCGATCAGAAAGTGCTTCATCTGCTCGACAGCGTCGCGGGAGTGCCCGGTGCCGTGGAAGGCGATCGTGGCGTCCCGACCGGCGTGGTCCATGATAACGTCGTCGCCACCGGGGTGGTCCCTCAGGAAGTGGGTGACGTCGTAGACCCGGTCGTAGATTACCACCCAGCAGTCGTCGAAGCTGTCGTGCTGGGCCACCTCCTCCAGGGCGATCTCCGGCAGAACCTCGGACGTCTTCAGCCTTTCTTTCTCGCTGGGCACGACCATCACTTTGGAGCCCTGCTTGCCGTGTCCCAAGGGCACGATGCGGAGGGATTGCAATAGGTTTGTCAGAGCCGACGACATGACTTTCACTTTGCGATTATTTGTTGTGTTTATGCTGCACAGCGTGTTTTGTAATTTCTGCACCCACCGGCACTTGCTGCTCGAACACAATCACCTCAGACAGTCTGGAGTCGAGTGAGTTCCGCTCGATCGGTTTCGGTTTCGAGTTCCAGTTTTGCTCAGATTGCCCCGAGAATCCGTGTGTGGCTTTGGCTGCTTGTGGCACTGGAGTGTCATTCATGCGTCGATCTGTAATCGTTTTATAAACGCCAACACGTGAATCAATCGGACGCGTCGCGGAGACTGATAAGACTTCGTGGAACCAGAACCCGAAGCCGGATCGGTTAATACGTGGGGCTACGCAAGAGTAGAGCTGAGCAAACTAGTTTTAATCAATATTCATGGGAGGCCCGCGATTCGCACCGAGATTAGGTAATAAAACTAGCCACGAGTAAAAAAATTGAGTCAATTTCTTAGGTGCACTGGCAGATGAGCACTTTTTCAAACTATGCGTCTTCTCAGTGAGCTAATTACCTGAAGCCCCATTAAGACCCATAATTGGGCTCATAAATCTATAATAAAAGCGAATTTCCGGAGGAGCTTATCAGCATTGCAGTTGATTTATTGGAGTAAGTCAAGTGTGCACCGGAGAATCAATTTCGTTTACGCAAAACAATTTAACGCCAGTCATTAAAAAAGTAAAAATACGTTTTGGGTTAATAGCCTGCAGGCTATTATATTTATTTCTAAATATTGTGTTTGCTCTCAATACTTCCAAGACCCATAATGGGAACAAAGATTGTGCCTCTAACTATTATCGCAGAACACTTTGAACTTGAAACTGGCTGGAAATCGGTGCCACGCTTCTGAACTCTTTGAACTATCTACATATTTAGTTTGAAGAGAATGTGCTAAAGCTAATAGTTCATTCTTACGAATGAAAAGGGCTGATGAAATTAATCGGATCATTTAATAGGCGCCAGACAAAACGTAATTAAGAGTCCAGACATTGTAGTTATAAATAAAATGCAAAGCTAAACTAAAATTATACAACGACATCAACAAATATTGTTATTGGCCACGTTTCCAACTAAATATTATTCACACAGACATCAAAGACGTCACAAGTCAATTGTTATTGAAAAGTATTATTTTCAATGGGTTCAAGTGCGATGTGCGGTTTTCGCATCTCTTGGAAATCTCGGAAACCCAATACCCCCCAAGTCAGTGTTAAGATCAGCATCATTACGTTCAAAACCACACTAAATTATAATGTAATCAAAAGTATTACGGAATGGGAATCTGGGTTAGGCCACTTGACTTTGACTTTGAGGTCAGAACTGCAGTGTCATACGTATTAGGATTATTAGTATAGCCATCAAATTATGCCTGGGAATCTGAATGAGATTAAAAAAAAAGAAATTGCGCACAGTCTGAGCCCCAAATTTGAGGTTATCAGCAATTATTTGTCATGACTCGGAAACATGTTTTAGGTTTTTTTTGACTGAGGCGTGTTTCTACTATATATATGGTATTTCTACTGTCTACTATCAGTTTAGTTTCACAAAATGTAGGCGTATGGGATCGAAGTTTATGTTGCTAAATCCCCCGGATTTAGATTTGAAGAATTTTTGCAAAATTTATAGATTAGTCTTTACCTTCGAGAGCATTGCCAAGTCCATGGCCAGATATGAGCCTCCAATTAATTTAAATTGTATCAAACATGTATTGGGGAATAGGGTATTGAGATTAAAATAATTGTGATGACGCTTGTGACAAAACTTTTGCACATTTAAGGCACATACATATGTATAGATTTAACTAAAAGTATGAAATATACTTGAAATAAATTACTCAAAAATTGTATAAAAATAATAAAATAAACTTTGGGAAAAGTTTTTCAACCTAAAAATGATTTTTTTGAGATTCTGAGCCAACTGACAGTTTTATCTACCAGGTGGCAACGTCAAAGACGCCTTTTATCCTCGAAAAGCTTATTTGAAATGAAGCTTTTAGCGGGAAACTCTAGTTATGAATCATTTCTGAGTTCGCGGGCTTTTGGAAAATGAGCCAGCTGTTGCTTGTTGGAGAGCTTTCCCTGAAATGGGTTCGAAAGGAATTAATTGCATACTTATGCATTTGGTTGAAAGTACCGGATGTTGATAGTTGTTAAATAATTTATTGAAAATCCTCAAGAGTGTGTTGTAAGGGCCGCTTTTCTCGACTGAAAGAGTGTAACGGACTTTTCCAAATCGAAAGCAAATTCTCCCGCTTCCTGTTTGCGTGAGTGTGCGTATGCACTGGTGTAAGTGTGAATGTGAGTGTGTGGGTGATGGAACATGACATCGGGCCAACTGCGTGTAATTTTCGGTGAACAACAACACAGTCGAGTTCCAGCAACGGTCCGGCCAAGTTGTACAAGCGCGTGAGCCGCAAAAACAAAAGCCAACCGCTTTCCTTATCGCTTTCACTTTGAGAGTCCATTGAAATAATTGACCAGTGTGGAAAAAAGGATTATTGAATTAAAAATTTATGAAAGCCCTCTAATAAGGAAATTGTTTTCGAAAAACTCGTTAGGCCTGTAAGCTCGCACAGAATGCGGGGCTCGGTGTAGAGCAAATTGCGCATACGCCACGTTGGACCATCAAAGGATTTTGCAAACATATTGTTGCGGAAAATTGCATGCCGCGATTTGAATAACAAAATTGTTTGCTCACATTATTGCAAATAATCAAAGGGTGAGTTCTGACACAATCGAATGATTTATTTACCATTCCATTTGCATTTGAATGTATTGAAAAATGTTTTTGAATCCAAAAGCCCGTCAAAACTTACGCAGTATATCAAAGAATATTTCATAAACTGAGGGCTGATATGAAAAGCACTGCTGTTGAAATTTAATTGAAACTTTACGAGTCCATGGCATAGGATTCTGTATAGTCAACCGAAGTTTCCCTCAAACTTTTATTGTAAAAGTTTGTCTTTTGAATTTTTATTCGGAAATGCTTTACTGAAAACGAGGAGTCTCATTTCCAGAGAAAGGTTCTAAGTGAAATTGTTGTGAAAGCCGATATGGCTGGGCAATAGAAATGGAAAACCAGAAAGAGAACTCAGTCTGTCATGTTTTTTTATATTTACGTTCAAGAGGAAATGGAACGTTTTTTTTAAGAAATAAGTTTGGAATAAGTAGGTAAACGGCAGTTAATATCCATCAAATTTTTATAACGGATTTTCATCAGATGTGTTTGCTTTGGAAAATGAATTTTCGCATCACTTTGACCACCCTCTTTACCTGTTTGCAGTTGATTACTGATTGAAGTGATTGCATTGCGTATACGCCCTGTGTGCAGTGGCTGTGAAGTATCTTCCCTGAAAGGAAAAGCGTATTTTAATTTAATTAGTCTGGCTCTTGGGATCTCTGCCGACATATGTGGATAAGGTTACCCAATTTGCCGGATTTTGTTTGAAAAGCCAGTGAGGATTTCCTCCGACATCGAAACAAGAAAAAAATTCCTTCCTCTGCCGGAGGCTGTTTAACCTGGCGGTGAGCATGGGTGGTAAAGCAGCCACTCAAACACAACAGGCAGGTCCTTGAAATACCCGTAGCACGTAACCCTCACCGTGACCGTGACCCCCGACCTCCATTCCGGAATCCGAGTTTCGAATCGAGCTCATTTTTTTGCTGGTTTGCGACCTTCGTCTTACATTCTGGCGAGTGGTGTGTCGGGCAGTCAACAGGCTGCACTAGGGAAGTGCATTTATTATAGACGTCTTCGTCTTCGAGTGGCGCGGAACCATGAATATTTATCACATGTCCAAAGATTAATGCATTTTTAATGCAAAAAACGTCGCCATTCAGCCGCAGGCCGTAAAAGGCGGCTGGAAAAAGGAAGGAAATAATGAGGCCCGACAGGCAGCCATGTTTGCTAACTTGTTGAGTTATTGGCAGCTCTTTAGCCTCCAGCCCCCAGAGGGCGGGCTCTCCTTTTGTTCCAGGCTCAAGTATTAATATCACACTTATTATTTCCGCCTGTGGCAAATTGACATATGGTTGTTGATTTTAATAGGATATTTAACTTTGCTTTTATTGCATGCGGGTATTCTCGTGAATTTTCAAATAATGTATAGAAGGATTGTCAACAGAGAGGCCGAACAGCTCCTGGCTTTTATTCATTTTTATACATTATAAAAATATACACGATCCCCTGGCATTTCTCATGGATTATCAAGATACTTATTCCATGCCGCAAACTTTGAGGCAGCTCCAAACTTTGGCCCACCACGCACATCCCTTTTATCCCCGCCACAAGCCATATATATTCATTGATGGCTAATTAGCAAAGCCAGCCTCCCATTTGGCCCGCTGATCCCATTGACATTGGGGTGACAGGACAAACAACTGCGGCCGCCATTGGCGGGAGATAATCAACTCGAATAACGAAAACAGGACATTCCGGAGATAGACAACACTCCGGGCAGGGCGGGCTAGATGGACGATAATGATGTTGATGATGTGGATAGAGTTGTTGCCCGGGCCCGACTATGGCATTACAGCGAGTAGTACAAATTGCTGATGCCTGATTATTGACGGCCAGGACCTCTGCATCCGTCAGCTTCTAGAGGCCGGCCTTCGTCCTGGGTAAACAGCCACAGCTTGTTTATTCAGACCGAAGGTTGGCCTGGGGTGTCTGAATATAAAATTGCACTGGATAAGTTAAAGCCAAGCGCAGAGTGCAGTCGTGGGAGGACACAACCCAAAGGATCCCTGGCTAGCAGCCTTCATAAGTTTTATTCCACACCTGGGCTGTGCTAATGAAAAAGGACGAGAAATGCGCATAAAAAGATAGAACCTTCTCATTGAATGACCATTTTTAGTAGAAGTTACATCAAATTTTGTATTTTTCGAGTGCTAGTATGATTTTTTTCAGTGCATCCCATAGAAAACAGCCACAGAATGCTCGCTTTTGTGTTTTTTTTTCTGGTCACTCTCGTGTCCAACCCAAAGGACAAAGGCAACGCGCATCCTGGCGGACCTGATGTCGTAATATAATTACTCCTTCCTGAGAGCTGGGGTTGGGAAAACGATTTTGAAATGCCCTACGGCAGGAAGCGCTAAACAATGTGGAAGGATGCAGGAAGGATAAGGAAAAGTGCTTCCGGAAGTCGAGGAAAAACGATAGTTTAATGGAACTTCTTTAGTGGATTAATGGAGCCAGGTTTATGTTAAACGAGGAGCTTCCGTTCAATCAAACTGAATATGATTCGACATGGAGGTTTTTTGTCATTGATATGTAAGCACTTTGAATGGCTTTAATGAGAAAGGACAATAGGTCCAAATTATATATAATTTCTTAGCCCAATTTGAAGCTCCTTTACAGCGCCCATCTACCCAGCCCGGGGGATAATAGGGCATACGACTGGCTGACAACTGCAATTGAAAAGCAGCAGGGCGTGAGTCCGTGTTGGGGTCTTTGGGCCACAAAACACTTCATTAGACTAATGAACATAATTTCCCGTAATTGTGCAATTCGAAGTCGCTGATGGCGCTGAAAGGCATCTGTATCTATTTATTTCACTTTTTGTAACTTGTGGAATGATGAAATCGCCAGCCGGGCCAGAAGAAATCACGGGCATGAGCTGGCCTGGTCGAGGGCCCACGCTCACTCACCGTTTTCCCAGGCAGGCAATGAACCATGCGGCTGATTTTATCGATTAGATAAACTTAATTTTAGTCACTCTGTGTCAACACATTAACGACTTGCCATGTTCCTGGCCTTGACTTTGCCGCGGGCCGCGAGCCAAACAAAAGCGGCGAACCACAGGCGGAAGTAGTGCGTCCCTTATCTAGGGATTCCAGCGAAAAGCTAAAAGTGAAAATGTGCGCGATAAAGCCGCAAAATGATTTACAAAGCCCGCTCGCCAAGGAGAAAGCAGACAGACAGGCAGTCCGACGGACAGACAGACAGGCTCTGGGGACAGGGCTAAAGCGCGGTTTTTGTATTGAAATTTATGGCAGCGGCAATAAATCCCAATATGCCCACAGGTAGACACATGTGCGAATGATGCATGTTGGCAAATACCAGGGTCCCAACAAGGGAGCAGAAGCAGGAAAGGATTCAACATACCTTCCTCCAACAGGTATTTGTCGGTATGATTTGCTTGGCAGAGCACAAAGGCATTCATAATTTAGGGAGTGTATTTGATTATAAATATTATTATACAATACATATTTTTTAAAACCACCTAGCAGCCACAACTTCCCTTTTGAAATTCAGTTGCAGTTCTAACCACATTTGCCAGGGCCTAGTAGGGCTGTCAGGGCAAAGGCAGCCAACCGAATGACAGACTGACGGAGCAACTGACTCAATGATTGAATGAATGAGTGGGCGCGGCTGTGCGATCTGCCCAATTTGACATTGATTGGGTTATATGTGATTTACATGGGCCGGGGCTCGGTCTTTGTTGGCACACGGGATGAATGGAGATTGTAAAGAGGTGGCCATATCAGCTCTGTGGCATTTCAATAATAAGCCAAGGGATTAGGGTCCGATTGACTGGTAAATAGATTTCACTGAAAAGGTCTATATAAAGCACATTGTTTCGGGAAATCGCTTATCTGGTGAACTGTCAAAATTTAAATTATAACTAATTTCGTAAGTTCACCAGCCCACGACAAGTACTCAGTCTTCCAGGTGGGCTGAGCCTACTCACATAGGGGAACATAAATCATTTTCCAGGACTTTAAAGCAAGAGGTGGGGACCAGTGGGACAGGTAGGGGATTGAACCCGCACAAGACCCATGCAAGGCCGTAAAAGAAGGCCAAGACCCACGGCCTTAAAAATAAAGTTGGCCGTAAATAAATAATGAACCAAGAGTAAATTGCAAAACTGCCAGGAAAACGGAGTAAGTGGGGGTGGGTCCAAAGCCAAAGGATCCGGGACTAAACGAAAAGAAAGACTCATCCAAAGGTAGCGGCAAAATATAAATATAAATGTACTAATTAATTAACAAGTCGCTTATAAATTTTGCTTTTGAACAGACATCGCTTCGTCTTGTTGGCACTTTTGTGCATTCCCTACATTTCTAGGACACTGTGAAAAATAATGTGGATTATCTTAAAAATAATCCATGCCAAGGATTGGGGCCTAACATTAAGTTTCCTTAAAAAATAATTGGGTTCTGATTTGCCAGCAAAGTAACCATCATATTTTTCAGTAATTAGACGAGTTTAACATTCAGCTCCTACCTTTCTGTCCCCGTACTTGTTCTTGAGCGAGTGGGTGGACTCTTGAGGACTCTTGGGGGGGTCATGGGAGTGGGATGGCGGGGTTCACCTGGCAGTTTGCTCGGCTAATTGCGGACTAACCGAGAACGAGGCGCCTTTATAGCAATTTTGTGGCTACCGTCCAACAAAGACAAAGCCTCCTTTCGTCTCCTGCCCCGAGTCCCTCTTTGATCCTGGCCGGGAACTGTCAGCACGTGCTTGTGGTCAGGATTTGCGGGAGAACCGCAAAATAGCACCCGACCACTACCTTAAGCCGCTCAATTAATAACCCAAAAAGCCAGAGAATCCGTAGAAGTCTGGGAAGCTGGGAGGCAGGGGAGGCTGGCAAGATGAATGTCGGACGTGGGGGCCCGAGCTTTGATTTATTTATGAGGCCCAAACACACGGGGTCCTGACTTGCTAATGAATGTTTTATGGCTAGTTTGGGTGTCATTAGCCGGGTCAGAGAGCGGGTCAGAAGGTGCTCATATAATTGAGCCACGTTACCAAGGGACCCAGAATAGCATATGTTATTTTATGTGTGAGAAGTTGATGCATTTCTTGACCCTCGGATACTCGTTTTACTCGGCAGCCGGAGCAATGGACATTGTCATACGTGAGGAGGACATTTCCCTGGCCCAGATTGGCGTCTACGCCTCGGTGTCCTTTCTGGTGGTCTCTGCTGTGGGGGCTGCCCTCTACACCACCTGCTCGAAGCGCTACCGCCTGAACTGGTTCGAGCAGAATCTCTTGGAGTCGGCCAACGAAAAGGACGAGGACCAACAGAGGTGAGTCAATGCGAACTTTGCCTCCCCGAACCTAATTAAATTTCATTTACGAAACAATTAATCAAGGCATGCAAAATCTGCCCCAAAGACCCATTAATCACTTGCCTTTAAAAATGTTTGCGCGACAAGTTCAATGGCCAATTTTTGCAAATAAATCTTGAGGTGTCAGAAAAATATTCATTCAGAAAGAGTATCTTTATTGTTTCCATTACATTTCCATTTATTTTGTATAATTTGGGAGGCAACCGTAGTATTAAATATACCTTGTAGGTACAAGCACACATTCGGGAACACTCATGGTAATGAAATTTGCCGTTCCCCAGCGATCGGGGTAAAATAAGTGTGTTTTTCTTTCTGGAAATGGCAATCTTGTGTAAAATAATTCGAAAATGTTTGGCAACTTCAATTGGGCCTTTTCGAGCACCCTCGTCGCCCCTAAATTGTACACACAATAACAGCCCCTGCTATGTGCTTTCCCTATTCCACTCCAGCAGGGAGGCTCTGGTTGCCGGTGCCGTGGGCTACAATGTGGACAACGTGAACGAGGTGCCGCGTGGGAAATTCGGGCCTGGAAACGGCGGAAACCTCAGTCCCACCTCCCTCAAGAGCGAGGACAACGACCCGGCCTTTTGGGTACCGGCCTCGGTCACTTCCACCTCGGCCATCCAGCAACAGGTGTCGAACACCACCGAAGAGTCCGCCCCACCCACTCCCACCTCGCCCACAGGAAGCCTCAAGTCGAACACACTCTCCTACTGCTCCACCGCCTCGGTTCCTATTGCCCGCTCCGACAAGCATGTAGTCCTGGCCATGCACCCGGGTCGCCCGCGAGTGTCTTCGATGAATGCCAAACTGGACCACACCAAAATCGATATGACCCTGTACAGGAGCGTAAGTATAGGGAACTTTCCTCTATGAACTTTAATCAGCGATTAAACGATTCCCTTGCAGCACTCCCAGCCAAAGACCATCAACCCAGTGACCATCAATGAAGTTAGGGGCGATCTCCATGTAAGCATCGGCTATGACCCCGTAGGAGGTCTCCTAAACGTCAGGTTGTTGGAGGCCCAGAACCTACAGCCCAGGCAGTTTAGTGGCACCGCAGATCCCTATGCCAAGGTCCGACTTCTGCCCGACAAGAAGAACTTTTGGCAAACGCGCATTCACAAGAAGACCCTGAATCCAGGTAGGTTTTATGCTAGAAGTTGTCAAATTAGGACTCACAAAGGACCTTTTCTTAGTATTCGATGAGCAGTTTGTTTTTGAGGTCACCGCCGGAGTTGTAGACAAGCGAACTGTGGAAATCCTGCTCTACGATTTCGACGCCTATTCCCGACACGTTTGCATTGGCGGAAGCAAAATCCACCTGGCCAGCCTTGACTTGAGTGAGCAGGTGAAGCTATGGACGCCTCTGAGCTCCGCATCGGCCCAGGACATGAAGGTGGACCTCGGCGACATAATGGTCTCACTGGCTTACTTGCCCTCGGCAGAACGATTGATGGTGGTGCTGATCAAGGCCCGGAACCTCAGGATTGTGGACGATGCCCGGAACTCATCTGATCCGTATGTAAAGGTGACTCTTCTAGGACCCGGAGGTAAGAAGATGAAGAAGCGCAAGACCGGCGTTCAAAGGGGCACCTTGAATCCGGTTTACAATGAAGCACTGGCCTTCGATGTGGGAAAGGAAACACTAAAGAATTGTGTCCTGGAGTTTTCTGTAGTCCACGATGGTTTATTGGGTGAGTTGTGATCGAAATATTTAGGTTTTCAGATTAATTTTCTGTAAAAACTCTCTATACCACCTGCAGGTTCAAGTGAGATTTTAGGACGCGCCGTCATTGGAAATTCCCCGGAAGTGCGCACTGAGGAGAAAATATTTTTCGAGGAAATTTTCCGGGCCAAGAACGCCACAGCCCAATGGGTTCCACTCCAAGAGCCAGCAACCAACTTGGCCACCACAGCCAAGTCCACAACCAACCGGAACTAGCTTCCACAGTTGGCGGCGGCCCTTGGTTCTTGTCTCAAATAAAACGGCGGTGGAGGGTGTCTTGGCCAAGTGAAAAACTACAGTTACACAAAATACCTGATGTAGAAATTGGTAAAAGGATTACCACATATATGTATTGGCGGATATAAAGCTATTTGAACAAATCAGAAAAGTAAGCCGAGTATGAGGATATCAAAATCATAAACAGTTCACAACATTACTCAGTACTCGGCATCGTACTTGAAAAAAACTTCATTCACTCATATACTGGAATAAGGGAACTTGCAGGGATAAGTTTTAAGCTGGACGGATCGAGGGAGAATGAAACCCAAAGAAACAAACTACAAACAATTTGAAACTAATATCACAGTGAATGTGCTTTGTATTGCATCAATTAATCAGAAATATATATATTTACTATTCCCTATATGTGTCAAAATGTCAAGAAGTACCTAAAACAGAAATACCTACTGAGAAGATGAACAAATCAATTATAATGTTAATTTAATAATTTTTGTAGGCGAAGGTTTCAGGGCAAAGCGGGCACAAAACAGAAACATTCTATTTAACTCTTGGCTTGGAAAACATGTATAACTGTGCACAGCAACGTAGACGTAATTTTAACCAAATAAAGCTATTCTTATATTAATATTATATCCCCTATAAGTAGAAAATGATGATTGTGTCTATATAGTAGATCTATAGTTAAACGCACTATGTATTCTATATTCATACCAACTGTATTAACTATATGCTAAATATGTATCCATGTCAAATAAAGCCCTTAGAGATCTTTAACTTTAAATTTGAATCCTCAAACTAAAGGTTAATTGCCAAACTTTCTCTTGGCCAACTAGTTGATGCCTGAAATTAATCAAGAGGTCGGACTTCAAACGCTTCATGTTTTTCAGTTTCCATTGACCGAAACCAAAAGAATTCCTTGTTCTTACAGTGAGGGAGAAACCTTTTGGAAAACCCGTTGCCTAATTTTCAAAAATTGACTGATAACTCCGCCAGGGGATGCGACGAGCCACGCTACATTGGACGTTAAAGCAGCCATAGTGGCAGGACCTGCCCCCCGGTGCTGAAACTGAAAACGGAAAACTGTGGCGGTGTCCTGTCTGTGTCTATATAAGTTCCCCGTAAATTTCCTTTTCAATCAAAATGTGCTTTCATTCAATTTAAAAGGCATCGACTAGTTTAAGTAGCCGCAGTCGGGCAGGAGCAGACGTGGGAAAAGAAGGGAACTTTGAACTAGTGCCAGAAATTGTTGGCGCCAAAGAAAAGTTAACATGCTCAAGGGGGTGAGCACTGAAAAATGTTAAAGAGGACTATTATACTTTACATTAAATTATTTAAAAATGTTCAAAGCCTAAATAATAACCTTTTTTACGCATACGATATAATATTTAAGGGGAGCCTTTGTTAGTGTAAAGTTGTTTAATATTCCTTAGATTTTTCTTAGTTTACTGATAAGCTGGTAAAAGGTACCGGATACATTCTTATGGAATTTCAGCCAAGTCCTTGGGCGCATTAAAAAGTGACCCAGGAAGGCGAGTGCAAAGTGAACTGACCGATAGTGGGTTGCAAATTGATTCAAAGATAGTGGAATAGGCAAATTATTTGCTTGGCATTTTCCTTGATTCGTTTTCCTTTCTCACACCACTTTTCTTTGTTGTAGGAAAGGTCCTTACGGTTGTGGCCAACGTCGTGATTGGTGTGGGAAGATTTCCGATTTAATACATCATAGTCATAGCCTTTTCCTTAATTTAAACAATAAATCACCAATGTCAGTTCTTTATTGACGTTTAATTGCTTTAATCAATTGCCATATAAGGCAATTAACAGTCAGAAAATCAAAAATGAATTTCGTATTGCATACTTTTATGATGATGTACATTTTCCGCTCATTGATGGAGTCTGCCTGCCGAATTCATCCATTTTTCACCACGTTCGCATTGGCTGAGATGCCTCTGGAGCGGCAGCTATCAATTTTTCACCGATAATGCCTCGCATCAAAGTCAGTTGGCAATAAACTGGAAATGCGACTAACGAGTAAATTCCATTTTTAATTTCGACTCACTCTTTGTCTATCCCAACGTTATTTTGTCTCTGCATCATCTCACTTTTTTATTTCCCACTGCATCCGCAGCTCTCTCCGCATCCCCTCCCAACACTTTTCCGGGCTCTGGCCAGTCTCAAAAGCTTGTCAGCGGAAAACGTAAACTAACGACATTTTCGTTTTCTTATTTACACAATCAATTTCGTGCTTTTGTGATACTCGGGCGGAGGCAAGCGAGAATGTTGAAATGAAGAGCAGTGCGAATCCTACTGCAAGTGCTCCTTGCACATCCTTCTTGTATGGCGACATTGCGTGTGTATCACATCCTCTCTTTGCCCCCAGACTTTCCGTTCTGGTGCCTCTTGGAAGGGGTATTTGCATCTCGGGATCGCATAGGAAAGTCTGCGGTAATTCTAGATAAATATTTTAGGCAATGGTAAATATTGATTTTGGGACTCAGTTGCTTGACAGTTTTGCTACCGCTTTTCCATAAAAAAAAGGAGGGTTAAAGTTCTGGAAATGTGGAAACTTAGAGATCAATAATACCCACTCCCTGAAATTCCCCACACGTCTTGTAGATTAGTGTTAGAAGGCGTCCTGTTTTGTATAAACTAGTAAGACTTTTCCGTTAGGAAATACAAAATAATATGACTGTTCCCTCAGTTTAAAAATCATCTGACCTTTACACATTATCGCACATTAATCCAGATTGTTATCCATTAATTTTTATACTCCGACTAAGTTTTTAATTCCCTATCTTGTTGTTTTTTTCTAACTTAATTTTCCTTTTTTTAAACTTTTGAAATTATAATTCTCTTCAAGTAAATATGAGTAAAGGTTAGAGATAATAAAAGTACGTAAAACTTCAACCCTGCAATGATCTTTAACATTGTTTTATTTAAACTACATTTTCAATTATAAAATAGTTCTGATACAAAGAGTCTCCACCAATTCGACTAGCCAATTTTAAGCTTGCAATCCTTTTCGGGAGCTACCTCCACTGTATCGTTAAGTTGCTATAGCTGAAGCTATATAGGAGCCGGAGCAGGAGCAGTAGCCGTTGCCGTTGCCATACCAGCGAGGATGGCAATGGTGTTGCAGTCGCTGGAGCTGTAGTTGCTGTGCTGCCATTTGTGCCGCGAGGGAAATTGTCGTCAAAGCGGAAAAAATGTCACATTGTTGTTTTAGCCATCATGGAGATGGAGGTGGTGGAGGTCGGTGGCGGTCGGTGGCGGGCAGCGGAGGCAGGATTGCAGAACGGATGGGATTGGCATAGGAGCTACTACCAAACTACTTGCCACACGTTGCATGTGTGCTGCAGTGGCAGTAGCGATGGCAGTAATAGTTCTAGTTTCGTTTCGCTTTCTTTTCGCCGCCTCCATTTGCCCCTCCCCCTTAGTCTACCCCTCCCCTTTTTATCCTTTCAGTTTTTGTCCTTTCTTTTGATGTTGACCGCATTCGTTGGCTCGTTTCGCTGGCTGAGTTCGCTTTTTGGGGCTGCCTTTATTGTTTATGCAACTGTCAGCAGTTTTCGCTTCTCGTTCGCCCCAAGTTTTCCCAGCGCCGCCTACCTCCTCCATGGATATCCCTCCCCCCGGCGGATTTTCCTCCCAATATATCAGTGTTTTCGGTCGCTAGTGTGTGTGTTTGAGGAGGTGTTTGCTTTGTATCTCTCTGCGACTTCCATATTTGTTGTCATTTCGAATTGTTTCAATGACTTTTGACAGGGAGCAGATTAGCTCGGCGACGCCTCCCGCAGAGTTCCCAGCCTCCAGCTCCCACCAGTATTCTTTCCCTCCCCCCGCAGAGTGTCCGGGGAAATCAGAGGTGTGTATATTTTTGGATCATTCTCCATTCCCAACCGACAAAAAGTTCAACGGTTTCGGATTCAATAGATTTTCTGAGATTATCCGCAAATTGTTTTTCTTTGTCTTAAGTTGATGGAAGCGAGGTGCTGGGTGTTTGATAATTTTTTAAGGTTCTGGCGGACAATAAAAAAACAATATGTGACACCTGAGGGTGTGCTGAGAACTGACTGAGATATTTTCTAATAGGAATATATTTTATTTTTTATAGGGAATGTTTTCCAATTTAAAGCTCTTTCATTCCCCAATTAATATCAAAAGCAACATGCAGCTGTATTTTCCGTCATCAATTTTTCACTTACCCGTAGGGGACCTCTGGTGGTCGGGCATCCAATTATAAAAAAGCCATTTTGCATGTCAACAAAGTGCATCCCAAACCAACTAAAAAGTCAAAATAGAAAATTAATTAAATTATTTTTGGCTAAGCAATGTCGCATCTGGCGGTGGGTCGCTGCTCATCAATATACGAAATTTATGGTAGCCGCTACAGAGCGCAGGATAAAGTCACTCCAAGACTGGAGGAGGAGGTGGCCAACTAAAACAACGTTCCCAACGGGCCTGACGGCCAACCGAAATTTCAGCCACCCAATCAGCATATTTAAATTGTGTTGTGTTTGGTGATCGAAATGCATGAAGTACGACAACGTAAATAGGACAACGCACCACTAGTTAGAAGGACACCGCAGCCGCAGCAGCACACAGATCCAACTGGAGGAAGGACACATTGGCAAACATGAATTTTTACCATGTCGGTGACTCTGCGGCTGTGGCTTTTCGTTGCCCCTATCCCCGGGCTCCATGCTCCATGCCCCTTTTCACCGGAACACCTTCTGTCCTGCCCCATATTTACTGCCCCACGATGCTCCCGCTGGCGACAACATCCACACTTTAATGGCCCCACACAACGCTCTCGGTGAGGTTGCCATTTCCATGCACTGAGCTAAAAACTCCAAAGGAAGTCGAACCCATTGCATATCCTGCTGCCAGTTTAAAACTTTTGTGGTCCTTTGATGCAAATTTTCTTTGCCATTTGCGTGTTTAGATATTCAGTCGAGCTGAGAACAGCATATAGTATCCGATTTTCTCGAAGTGCACCCACACCCATTCCGGTTTCGAAAGCCATTGCTATTCCGATTTCGATTCCGATTCCGATTCGCCGTCGTCATAGATCGATGCTGGTCAGCAGTTTCGTTTTGATTGTGCGATTTTCTACTTTGCTGTGCATTTTTCCCTCCATTCATGCCATTCTACTCCCTTTTCCGCTCTTTTCATACCCAGCAGCTGTCGCTATACTCCTTTTTTCCAGCAGTGTACTCGTCCGTCCGGTATTTTCAGTGGTCAGCCGCTGTAGAACTCTAATTGCTGGCCAGCGCCAACACATGCGAAGGTGGCCGCGGCCTATCCATTTTTTAGATCCACACAAATCGCTCGAATATTGTTTTTCGGTTTCCCCTTTTTTTTGCTCCAATCCTTTGCGGGGGAGCTGCAAAACGCTGGTAAATATAAGTCGCAACAGGAAGTCCGGCCTGCACTTAAAGCCATCCAATTTTAATTGGAATTTAGCCGAAGAGCCGTAAATATTATTGTCGTGGTCCGGAAGCAAATCTGGCTATTACGACAGGGCCGCACGTATTCAATTCCGATCCAGCTGCAGTGTCCTAGCGCAGATATTGGAGTTTCGAGTAGCTTATATGGAGGGAGAATTGCCGCGAAAATGGCTCTGGACGGGATGTGATTGAGTGAAGGACACCACGCGGGTATTACGTGAGTGGTGTACTATCTTTCCGAGCGGATGTGACAGTTTTGAATATTAAATGCCACAAAAATGGTGGTAATTTATGGTAATTTGCGTAAAAATAAAGGGAACTAGGATATAGGTTTTAGTCAGCCGTTTTAGTAAGACGTTTTTATACAACACTCATGTATCTAGAAGTTAAAAACAATCATTTCTGGTTCCCTTCCTCGTATTTTCTCCCAAAACATACATGAATCTGCATCCTGAATCAGAAATCATCCTCAGACTACTACGGCACGCCCCTCAAAAGTGAAAAGGGGCTGTGGGAGGTCCGAAAACAGTTGTAGCCCCGAGCGATGTTTGCATTTTCCGTGTGCAGTGGGAGAAGTGGAGGAGGCGTTGTTGGACAGAGTGGGAGAGAAAACATGCCAAGTCGCAGGACTGGAAATCTTAACGTGATTTAAGCATCCTGGCAGGAGTGGGGCGTCTGCCACAGACGTGGGGCGAAAGGGGGACGTGTAAGGGAGTGTCGCTGACAGAGGAAGAAGATGGAGGAGCACGAAGAACGACCAGACATTTGGTGGCCGCACAATTGGCACGTCACAGCGGCTAAAGCCAGAAACCGGGGTGGAGAAGGAAAAGAAGGCCTTCTAGCATACCAGACACTGGAAGAAACTGTTGTCATATTAGTTTCGATTATTCCTAGATCATCCAACAGGAGAAGGTAAAATCATCAAAATTTGTTTCAGTGGCCTTTAGACTTGTGCCTGATGTTTTGACAATAGCTCTGCTCTTGATTTTGGGTGTTTCTGTGGGTATGTTGCCGCTGCACCGCTCCTCGGATGGCTGTTGTTGCAAGAGCCTCGGCAGCCTCGTGTCGCAGTCAAAATTCTTCAGTACCCTAATCAGCAGCAACCATGCATTTCGGCACTGACTTCGATGCACTCACTATTTATGTGCAACCCATGAACCGGTTGCTTGCCACGCCCATCCCACATCGCCCTCGACTGCTGCACTCCGCCCAAATTGCACGTGACACAAATAGGTAATTGCACTTTGGCCGAAAGTGTGACACGCAGACATCATTCAGAGGAGATCGAGGAGGGCAGGGATAATATGGGCTGCGGTGCTAGTGACACCCTGGCGATAAGTTTTATCAGTCAGGAAAAGCACTCAATTGTTCACATTCGCATTTCCGCCAAAAACCTAGCATGGGGCTCGTACTTGGATTCTTAATGAAGTGGAAGTTCGTGGCCAAGTAAAGTTTACATTATAGTTTTTCAGTCTTTAAAATAAAGGATTATGAACTACGTTCGCTTTTGGATTTATTTCAATGAAGGATTAAGTGAATTATCTTGTTTTGGTTTCCCTCAGATCTTCGTCAAAAATCATTTTTCTAATGGACCCCCGTCAAAATCCTGAAAATAATGGGGGGGAACAATATGACCCACGTCGCGGCCCATATCTTCGTCAAAAATCATCCGATTCTCAATCGGAATACCTTAAACAATTTTTACATCGATCCTCCATGAATCTGCATTAAAATCTAGAAACATAATAATGTTTCGATTTTTGTCTAATATTCTGATATCAAAATCCTGAAAAAAACTTGGGGGAACAATATGACCACATCGAGACCCATATCTTAGTCTAAAATCGTGAATCACCATATTATTTTTGGCTTAAGTTAAACATTTAAATTAAGTAGAATGGCGTTAAAAGGGATAAATAGAATCTGCATATTCAATTCTTTTCTCTCTTGAAGAAATAGTGTCGAAAAGTAGAAATATTGGGGGAAAACATAAATATATTTATCGATATTTTCGTCGAAAATACTTTTGTGACTGTGACTTAGTCTGTGCGGGTTGAAAAGAAATAAAGAAATATTCTCGATAGGTATTCAGGTTAAATATTTAGAAGTAGACGGGAAATAGCAGTTTCGTGGAGTCTTCCATATCTTATCAAAATATTTACCCTATTATCTCTCTTTTAAACTCCAAATGCAAACACATAAAACTCTAAATTTAAACTCCGGTCACAAATATCAGGCTTTAGTCCACCTTCCTTATCATAATTCAGCAAACTGTCGCACCTGTCCCTACGCATTTTCCAGCGGCCTTGTCAACGCAATGTTCCAGTTTGTTATCGCCTCGACACTTGCACATTTGGGCGGACTAACACCCAAAACAAGCTAAACACCCAAACTGGCAGAGCACAATGGTACAATGGCAGCATGGCACTATGGCAGTGCGATTTGTGTTAAACAATTTGTATCTCGTGTTTTGGTTGGCGTTGTAAGCGACGTTGATTTCACTTATCGCGCCCCGTCCACGCGGAAATTCACGTGAAAACAGGTAGCAACAAGCAGAGATAGAGGATACCATATAACTACACTACAAAATAAAAATGGGTAATTGAAAATTAATCTATTAAAAACACATTCGACGCTTCGATTCATCTGGAAGATTTATAAAAAGGATAATAGAGTCTATAACCAATAACAATGTTTTTTCTTATTTAGTCATTCAAATATTATCTGTCAGTGTACACACTCTCAGGTTCAAATGACACTGCTATCGGGCTTTGTTTGCCAGTAAAAGTTCGAAATGCAACACCAAATACAATTTGGCCAACATCCGAAACAACTCTTGTTGCTGCATTTATTATTTCATTTTCTCGCAAAATATTTATGATACATTTTGGCTACCCGGGGGCTATGTGTCTGTCTATTATTCTGGAAAGTCTATTACGGAGCGGGGGTTTTAGTAGACCCAACCTAAATTATTATTATTTGGGGATTTTGTCATTGAACTTATATTGTCTTTAGCAAGCCGCGGTCATCAATATTGCAACATGACTCGCCCTGAGTTAGACTTGAATTTGTTTTTGGGGGCCAGCCAAGCCCGACTTTTCTGGGCTATCGCCAGCCAAGAATTGTAGACACTCTTTGGTCATAAAACATAAATCTGAAACACTACAAGCAAACAAAAAAATGCCTGAAAAAGTAAAAAGAAGTGCAGTAAAGTTCAAGAGCTCACAACTGGGTGGAAATATATCTGTGTACGAGAAGTTCTGCAGACCCGCCCATTTCTTCTCTCGTATAATGATGCCAAGTTATGTTTCCATGTGTTTTGGTTTGTTTTCCTCCGTTTGTTTGCCGAACAATTTTTTCTCGTTCAGTGTTTGCTAACTTGGCCCGATAGTCATAAATTTAGAGCAACGAGAAATTGTGTTGTATGAATTTAAAAGATCGGGTATGTGTCTTACTAGTTTGAGTTTGCCTTTTTAAAGTCAGATGGTAACTACTTTGTTCAATGCCCGATTTAAAGAAGAGCTTATGTGTTCACAAATACATTTTACAATTTTTAAAAAACTCATACCTTGTATTGCGGTAAAGGTATGCCAAATTTTGGCTTTAACCCCGACTAGGCAACTAGGCCATAAAACATAAGCCAGCGAGTTGGGCAAACGCGAAAACGATGAGAACTCCTCCAATAATTCTGGGCGGGTTTTCGTGCCTCTACTCCACGCCCACCCAATTTTATCGCCTGCCACGGCATAAACTAAAAATTGAAAAAAACAAAATTAAAACAAAAATAAAAATTGAGCAAATCGAGCCGCAAATCGTAAACGAGAAGTAGAACGGAAGGCCGTGGGTGGAAGGCCAGAATTCCGGGAAACTGCCAAGAGATTTTTGCCGTTGTAATGATAATTCTGGTGGCTTTGGATGCTGGACTCTTTTTCTCTGTTGTTGTGGGCTGAGGTCGCCACAACAGCCGCAAAACCCGCAAACGAGACGACCAGGGGTGAGGGCAGCAGCAGTAGGGCTATCATGCATTTTTGGTTTATAAATTCAGTTTTGGTCTGCAAAGCGTTCAGCCGGAAAATGCGAGAATTCCGGCCAACCAGACCAGGAAATGGCCAACGCATTTTTTTCTGCTTATTCTGCGCATAAAATTTCAATCTTAAGTTTGTTGATAAATTTTTGTTTTTATTCTGGCTTTGCAATTTGTTGGCCCATTAAAATTGTATTGGCCAAAATTTGTTTTGCCTCCTGTTTACTCTGCCACTCTCCCCACCGTCCCACCCTCCTTCCGGCCAATTTTAATTGGCCTTGTCTACTTTGTTGTGTGTTGGAAAAATGTTTGCATTAAATTAAATAATTAATTTGCAAAAGTCAAACAAGTGTTTGCTTATATTTGCGATGAACTTTACTTTCTGAATTCAGTTAATTAGTTGGGGCTTCAATTGCTTTGATTTTAAATTGGCTAACTGGCTAGCTGGTGGTGGGACATTTATGAAAACAAAATCATATCCAGGGAGTTGTAACATAATAATAATGTTCTACAAAAGAGGTAAATTGCAGTATTACAATAATAAAAATAAAACACGAAAATCAGGCTTAAAAACAAGCCAGGATTTAGGTTAACTGATACAGAATCGATCTATAAGTCAGAGCTCTCTCTATCCTATACATATATCTTAAAAATATTTAACAGAATGCATTAAAGGACACAAAGAAAAGCTTTTCATCCTTTTGTAGGTTTTCTCGCCTGGTATGTCCTGTCTGCTCCTTCGTGCTTTTCCGAATTTCACAGAGAATGGCTGGGAAAATTCCGCTCACGCCGCTCAATTATGGCGCTAATATGCACTTGACAATGTAATGACATTTATTGAGCGGCATTGGCATTTCCTCCCAACGATGTCACAGAGCGACCCGGACTCCGGAGGAAGGAAGGCGCAATCCATGGCTGGCTGATTGAAAGTGTCAGAGTTAGGAATTCGGATTCAGCAGCCAGACATTTGTCGCAATGTGAAAGAATTCCTGCATGGCGCCTTCCGGGCCTGAATAGCGTTAATTTCATGTTGCTGACAAGGCTTATTGACAGGAAATCGCTGCCTGTAGTGGTTGCATGGCTTGAATGGGCTTCGGTCTGGAAATATTTGTCAATGGGCCGCAGAAGCGCGACATTTATTAATCAAGCTGGGTATGATTGCTTCGCCCAGGGCCAAGTCTAATCAAGCGTTTTTAATATTTGCCATTGCATCCCGCCATCCTGCAATGTGCATGGTTGTGATTTAGCAACCATAGAGATCCATACGGAAGTATACATTTCACCCATTCACTTGTTATGGTAACTCTGTCAGATCTTTTTTGTATTAATGGCAATAAACGATTACAAGTGTAAATAAATAATGCCAGAATTGTTCTGGCAATCCCTCTTCATGCTGCCATTTATTTTAACCACTTTCCTCATTTTCCCCTCCCAAGAAAATATCAGCAGAGCCCCGTTTTTGGGGAACACCTTACCCCTTTGTCTCTGACTTTGTGCGCCTTTTCCTTGTACCCCATTTACTTTGAGGGAAAAGCTGCTACTACCATTCCATTTAAATACGCATATCATTTGTACTGCCATAAGGGGGAATTCTTAGCAGTCCTTGCCATGGGGTATCCTTGCTGCCTGCCAAACTCGTTATCCCCATTCCACATACTCGGTTGCCCAATGAGCTTAGGCTAACAGGGTTTTGCGGATTTTCCAGCATTACGGCCGGGTGTCTAACCATGCCACACACCATGTGAGGGGCGTGGCTAAGTAGCCTCCCACAGGGCCCCCATCCACTCGTGCCTGTATTTGAGAGGCTGTGAAAATTGCTAAAGAATTGCAAAACTCATTTCCCAATGTCAATGTGAAACGAAAAGATTGAGTAGTAATATCGGGTGACAGCGACCTTGGAGTGCTCTTAAAAGATATTTATTTAAATAAAAATAAGAAGGCGGTTTTTTATTATAAGTTTAATGAATATAAAGGATTATTATTCAGTTTCTAAATAATATTATTCGCAACTAATAACTTAATTTTTTTTTGTTTTCACTTTACTTAATCAATTTGCAATTATGGTAGAAAAAAAGTAAAAATCCATTACTTTTGAGGCTTAAAAAGCTATTCCCCCCCAAAAGCAGCAAGGTCCATAGACTGCGAGTGCTACAGAACACCCTTTGCACCCATGATTTATATGCGGATCTCGGCCGACTGCCTTGCACTTGCTTGTATTCGATTATTTGTTCGCCTCGAATGTGTTTATTGGTCTCGGCACATAATAAAATTATTTATTGCATTATAAAGAAAATAAAACGTGAAATAAGAGCGCGAGAGGGAAGTACAAATGCTCGTAATCATTTTTCGCCGAGGCATCTCCGTGTTCCTTTTCAATTTGCATTTGCATGTTGGCCCATAAATACATAAAAGCCACGCCGAACAAAATAAATAAAATTAAAATAAAAATTTATAAAGCAGCAGTGGAGCAATCGGGGGAAGACACGTGAGAAGGGGCGATGGATTTTCTGGCGGATACATGTGTGTGTGAATTGGTACGACGGGTGGTTTTATTGTTTATCAATATAAAGCTCGTAAAATACCTGAGCATACACACATGGGTTGATGCCGGGTCGTGTGTGCGTTAGAGATGATCGATGAATGGGGCGGAAGGTCTTTGGGGAGTAACACGAAAACCAGAAAACTCCAAACAGTCAAATCTGGGCAGGATTATCGGACTTTGTCAGGATATCGACTTTGAGACACAAGCTATAAAGTGTAATATTATTGCAATAAATTGCCATCTCCAATAGATTGCCACAGTGTCTTGTTTTGTGTTGCTGCTGTTTGCATAATTGAAAATTTTCTAATGAGTTTTCAAGGTTTATTGGGCAAACACGACCCGAAATAAATGGGAAAGCCAGCTCAGGCGACGAACAAAAACACTGACGCTCATATAGAAATCCAGTCACACTCCTTAATCCTTGAGTACGATCCTTCGGTTCCTGCTGGCTGCCCTCGGGCTATGCATAATGTTCATTTGACGCCACTGGCGTCTGTTGTCCTTTTGATGGCATGCGGCTGGTAAATTTTGCTTTTAAAATATACTTAGAAACAGACCCTACCCGCACTCCCGAAACGTAGCATACTTTTGCGGGCTACCCTTTGGCGCAACTCCTTTGTTCCAGAACGCATCGCATCACGTTGAGTGTGCGTTATAATTCTAGTTTATGCCGGAGGGCGTCGTTCACATAAAGTGCTTGTGCGTCTGTGTCGCTTTGTCATCCCACGTCCTTCCGCCCACTCCCGTTTTGGTGTAAATAATATTAGCACTAAACAGATGACAGGCGGCAAAGCCAAAACAGGAGGAGCACCGGCTAGGGCGTGCATATGCAGGAGCACAAGCTCGGGAGCCATCAGCTTCCAGGACAGCCACTGACAGTTCTTGGCGGACGGACCTCTAAGTACATATAGCCCCGGAGCAATAAACTTTTCATTAGCAAGTCAGTTTGCTGTTTGCTCGCGACAAAAGGCTTCAAACAGGACAGTGAAGTCCTAGCCCTCTTACAAGTATGAGCTGGATAAACATTATCCTTGCTTTGGCGAGTATCACTGTAGCCTGTCTGCGGAGGTCTTTAAGTGCAGAACTCTGGCAACAAAAATTTGTCAAAGGTTTCTGGCCCGCTCCTTTTTATGCGCTGCAGCGCCGGGACTATAATTGTTTTATGTCCTTTTTGTTTTTACTGTCCGCAAATAACTATTACCGCACAAATGAAGTGTGCCTAGGCCAGGGCCGGGGGTGGGCGTGACTGCGACCCGAAAGGAGGCCAAATGTTTGCTGAAAGTGAAAGCTGGAGGATATGAAAAATGTAGCCCGCACAACTTGCGGAAAGCCACAATGAAATGAAACTGTGCCACAACTCGCCAAATGAAATCCTTCAAGCTCTGAACTAATTACGCAGCTGCCTCTCTCGGCTTCAACTGGGCCTACAATGTTATTTTGGCCCTCCTCCGGGCTGCCACTCCTCGATACCCTCTTCTATCTGGGCGGAGCACTCTTCAGTTCATTTGAATAAGCTCGCAGCCAAGTCGCGAGCATTTGCAATGCTAACCCGCAAAGCCACAAACACAGCCAGTTGTGAGTATCACAGTGGAACCACCTCTCCATTCAATCAATAGCAAATATATTTAACAAACGAAAAGCCAAAACCCTTTTATTATTTATAAAGCCGGTTAATAACGATAATTCCATAGAAGGACCGTTTAGCCAACATTCTCTTGGAAAAAGTTTAAAAACCATTGCCCATATTCCACTCCAATATACATTCCTCCATAAAAAATACCTGAAATGTACAAAAGCTTGTTTTATCCACTGTTCACAGACATATGCAAATTTATATGCAAATATAGAAAGAGCACACGCAGCCCAGCTTCTCCCCACTTTTGCAATCCTTTTCCCTCCGCCCTTTCCGAGGGCTCTTTCTTTTTTGCTTTTTACGTAGTTCGATTAATTTTTTTCTTTTTTTTTTTTTAGCCTTGTTATTTTGCACAAATATTATGGCTTTTGTCGTTGTTATGCATGCAGATCCAATTGGATAAGGGGTTAAGCCTGCCGAGAACGGGGACGGGGGCCTCCGCTAATGTCGATGATGAGTGTGATTGTGTTGCCGTCGAGTGCCAGTTGGTTGCTGAATTTCCATTGAAAACGTCAGGTGAGTTTCACTTTTCCATCCATTTTTCTAGACTTAGTTTACGTAGCTATTCGGGAGCCGAAAACTTTCGCCATCGAGGTAATAAGCGTTTCCATTTCGCTAATTAGCTGGGGAATTCAAGAGGCAGATCAAGTCCTTGTACTGCGCTTTGATCCAGCTGAACAGATGCATGCCCCGAGATCCCCTCACTGATTTCAAGATACTTCGCGGCGAGATATCTCCTTAATTTCACTTTGGAAAATGGGGGTTAAAGCTGGGCACGCCGACCCGGGGTTAACCTGCCCAGAGCGACCATGGCCATCTCTGTGACTCAACAATTTTCATCGCCCTCCCCACTCAGTCTCGTTACATTTTATGTCGCATAGTTTTCCCACACACACACCCCCCACCCACACTTGCATATGCATAAAGGTGAGTGTGTATGTGGCAGGCATCTCAAATGGCGACTCATTGTTGTTGGCCCTTTTCGGGTTGTGCACTTTCCGAGGTGGCCAAAAATAAAACTACCGCCGAATAAAAGAAAAGGACCTTGTTATGCTCTCTACATGCTCTTTAAATCTTGCTGAAGCGTATATTTTAATAATATTAAATTCATATTCAACCAGATTGTTTCTTAAACAGTCCACCGATTTTGCCAAAAAAATTAAAATCCTATCCCTGGAAAGGGTATTACAAGCCAGCAACGACAATAACCACCAGCCCTTCCTTTTTTTGGGACTACACACATTCCAATGCCTTCGTCACGACTTGCTCTTGTTCATGTCGCTGCTCAGAGTGCCATTGCCATTTTATGAATAATTCATATCCACACATAGGAACGAGCTCAAGGTGGGGCACCACCGAAAAAAGGCACGAGGAAACCACACGCATTCATTTTCATATTGACACCCGTCGCGGCGGGCATTGAGTCCTCCAAATCCAAGCTCAGCACCCTCGGTGGCAGGTCCTCGTCAATGTTTCGGCGTCATCATTGTCTCCTGGCCATGTTCCATTGTCAACGCCCTGCCTAGGCCTTTTTTTTGGCTGCCGTTCTTAAAGCTTTTCCGGCAGCTTCACTGAAATAAATATTTTCGTGCAAAGAAATGCGAGAGCGCATTAGAGCTTCGTGTTTAATGTTTAAGCATCGAGCTTCCCATATCAAAGAAATCAGTCTCGAACTTATCTGGGAAAAGGTACTCAGTTTTTTTTCCAGTGGATCTTAGGCTCTTAGCCCGCCTGGCCACCAGCGATGGCTTCATTAGACACTCGCCACTCACTTACAATCACTTACAGTCACGCCACGTTTTCTTGCCTCGCTCCTCAACGCAAATCGCTGCCCTTTTGTTTCGCGATTGCATATCCGTGGAGCACTTTTTCCCGGCCCCGTGTCCTGGTAGGAGTCCTGTTTGTTAACCGCTTTGGCCCTCGTCCTCTTCCCCGTTCTCCGCCTCTGGTCGAGAGTGATGCTAATCGGCAATTGGCCGCGGCGTCGTTATGTGGTTGGTGTTTTTACTGCTTTCGTTAGTGGTGTCCGATGCCTGCGATCCGGCTATCGTTGGCCGTATCTTGTTGCCAAATTCGCTGATTCACGTAATTTGCTCCGGTTGCAGCAACGACAACAGCCAAAAGCCACGGCCCAAACCGATGTCAGCCTCTGCCGCCAACATACTCTGCTTGAAAACAGCTGGCCAAGTGGATCAAGTGACTACAAAAAACAGAGTTTTCCCTGCGAAAATTATTTCAGGGTATATGTGCATTCGTTGCAGCTCTCTGGCTGCTTTCCGACATTGTTTTGCAGTTAAATGAATCTTAAATAGCAACGTGAGCAACACACAGGCTAAAAAAGAAACAGAGATTCACTTTTGGGCTTTAAGTATTTTATTTTTGCCCTCCCTTGGTTGTGGTTTCTTTTTTGCGGGGATTGTTACTCAGATCTTTCGATGACTGAGCTGAATTTTTAATGTGTTTTAGTTTGAGGTGGAATTTAGGAGGGTTTTCTGCCAGGACCAACCACAAAGGGTGCCACTATAGAATCGTTAAATCATATTCGATCTTAAGTCATTGGACAGACAATGATGGTCAGTAAAAGAGGCGTTGCTAAAACAAGGGTTTGTTGTCTTTGGATTACATTCGAGCTCCATATGGAAACGTTAAAAAAGCATGTTGCAATGTAATTTAAAAGAATTCAATTTATAAAAACTTACACCATGATGCAATACTGTTGATATATAAACTAGCTTCGAGAAGCCCCCATAAAACACTGCACATGAAAAACTCTGGGCGAAAACCAATGATTTATGGCTTCACGTGCTTGGGTTTTGTATTTGTTTTTACCAAAATTACTGACCTATGCCCAACTAATGGTCCTTATGTTGTCCTGCCAGAAGCGGAACATTATGTTAGGTTCCTATGAGCAAAAGAGCAGGAGTCACTCTTAAAACCAATAACAGAGTTTAAGAGAATGTCCTTACGTGTCCTTACGGAGAGTTAACAGAGCTGGCTCTTTGGGCAATTTTCTCTTGCCAGGATGCGTTGTGGCTCTTCCTCTGTTAGCCAGTTACGGAAGAGGAAGAATGAACCAGTTAGCTGGGATGGCATTCTGTAAACCAACAGTGGATGGTGGGCTAATGGCCGTGGCAGCATAAATCACAAAAGTCGTGGCTGTCGACAGCAATGTGGTTGCATCGGGATGTCACCACCACCAGGACCTCCAACGCCACTAACGTACAAGCCCACTCCACGCCCGTGCCCCAAATGTGCATTTAAATTAGCGAAACCCGCTACCACCCACAGATTGCCACATTTAGTTGGCACAACTGCAATGTCATTTCTATGCACCATGCAAAATGCATAAATCATTAACAAGCGCTCTCCGCTCGCCGCAAAAATAATAACAATAATGCTAAAAACAGTGAAACAAACCGATGTTGCCACAATGCCCATGTGTATGCCACACCACCCAATCAGCAGTGAGCCACTTCCTCCAGAAAAAGCCCGACCACCACCCGCTCGGTGGCTTGCTGGCTCGATAGCTCGGTTGCATGTTCAACCAATTACAAGCCTTTCCGGCAATCAGTTTTTAGCGCCCAACAAGAGTCACACATGCAATGTGCAACAAACAGCCGAGCCAGATAGTATAGTTGTAATCTTTTCTGAAATTTCAAATTTCAATTCAATTCTCGTCGCTGCATCGATGCTCCTCAATGCTATGGTCTCCCGCTTTCGGACCGACAGGGCCGCCCCCGAGCTGAGCAGTCAAAATTTATGCTACCATCCATAGATCATCACGAATGACACTCGGACACGGGCAGTTGTTGGTATTGTTGGCATATTTTTGGGTACGGGCTCTTTGGCGAATAGGATGTTCCAACATTCCTTCTAACAGAGATTGAAATGCTAGATTGCCAGTGTTTTGAATTAAACGATTTTAAAAATTCAGGTTTTTAAATCTTAATATTTATTGGGTTCTTTGTGGAGTCTGTATAGTACTCGCCATGATAAACTCAAAGCTTTTGAAAATAATCTAAAAAAATAATACGTGCATCAACTGCATCTTTAAGATATAAAGATACGACTTTTTAGATAAAACACTGATCGTATCCGAGTTTTTTAAAAATGATGTATACACATTACGTATACGACCCGTAAGAAAGAACAAATTTTTGTGTATAATTTTTTACTTTGAGTTAAGTTTGGCTCTACAACTACATTGAATATATCCATAATGTTGCAAAAATACCATGCCAGATGTTGAAAGTCCAATTTAAAGGCTTACAGATGTCACTTGCGTATGTCTTGGCCCTCGCAAAAAAAGGTCCCACTGAATGAGTGGCAGAGATTGGAAAAGTTGTCTGTCAGTCGGCAGTGGCCGAGAGATCCTTTGCCTTTCACTCACCTTGGCAGACGACCAACTGCCCGCACTCGGTTTCAAAAATGTCAAAAAATTGTATTTTCATTCCGGCCTTGTTCTGTGTGTTGTGCTGTCTTTTAATTGAAATCGAAATCGAGTCTGCAGGAGTCCATATATATTTTCATTTATATTTCCTCCTCTTGTTTGGAGGAGGTACGACAATCCACCAAAGGCTCAATATAATACTCAACAAATCAGAATAATACCTGCGGTCTCACCGACCATATCAATGCTAATACATCTAATTAAACAACCGGCGAGCCGATGATGATAACGAATTGGATTAGAGCTTGGGGCTTGGGGAGACCAGTATCGATGTCATCCGCATTATGCGCAAAATTTAGACAAACAAACTAACAAACCGATACAAAAAAAACTGCCAAACAGAAGTCAATTAGCCCATTGAATTAGGCATGGACATTTGATAAATTCTGGGCATTCATAATTTATGCGGGCAAGAAGAGGACATTTTCAGTTATTTAAAATGCGTTCATGCCGTATTATTTTTGGTCATGCATCAGATGCTTCAAAAGGAAAAAATTTAATTAACTTTTGCAAAATGGATTTGCTTTTGAGTGAACTGAATGTGACAATAAAAGCCCAAATGAATAGAGGGGAATGTTTTAATCAAATGAATTCTATACTCTAAATAAATTGACAACTATTTTTGCGCTCTTGGATAAGCTGCATGACGTCCCGGAAAAATGATAGCCCGTCAAGGGTTCTCGGAGTTGATTAATGGTTTCCGGTCATCGGGAAAGAATGCAGTTTCTGCTTTCCAAACCAGAGACCAATCACTTATCATTTGTTGCAGCTCGAAAAAGTGCTCCCTGCTAATTGAATGTCATCAGTGCCTTCGACTATGTCAATTTGAAATATTATTAAAACCATTTTCCCTAGCGCCAAGTGAGAACTAGAAAAATGCTCGAGCTGGCAGGCAAATGGCTGAAAGGACTTTCTCCTTGACTGCAAAAATGTGCGTAAACAGCATTTAGCTCGACTCTCCTTTTATTCATCTTTTTCAATATTTGCTGCAGCTTCGGCAAAAATGACAAGAATTTCATTGAGCTGCCTGAGTTGGCTGTGAAGTTAAAATAAGCCAAGAATGGCAAGGAATCTGGTACTCCAATACTTTCACAATTATTTAAATTTTCCATCAATAGCGGGAAAACGAGTTCAAACCTTCAACAAGTTTCGGTTTAAATTGCAAAGTAATTATGGAAACATAAATCATAACAGAGACTTTAAGCGAAACGTGATCAGGTTGTTGGCAAGAACCCCGCCGCGTTCCCAAAAGTCTGCAATATTTTTTGGCAGCCAGGACACAGCTGGCAGACACCAACAAAATGCGCCATTTTTGTTAACAAGACTGACACTGAAACCGAAAGCTAAGAATGCCAAAAAAATCAGTGGTGGGGGGAGCAAAAAGAGGAGGGAAACATAAGAAAAGACGGTTTATTTATAATGAAGTTCATTTACTTTGTGCAAAAATACAAAAGGAACACACAAACGATTTAGTTTCATGTTCCGTTTACAGGCGGAAGGAAAGATGCCCGAAAAGAGTAGTGGTGCAAGTAGTGGTGCAGTGCTTCGTGGCTGTTGCTATTGTTTTAGCGTTGTTGCTTGCAAGATTAATATGCTGCCTTTTTCCACTACTTATGCTGCCTTTCAGGGCCAGGCCAGCCACGTCCTGTCAAGGAGCGCGCTCTACTGGCTCTCGGTACAGTGGTTTTTTCAGGGAAATCGAAAATGTTGTAAGCTCTTTAAGGATTTTATTGCATTGCAAATAAACTCGCAGCTGATGCAGGCAAACTTTGTAAAAACAACACAAATAAATGTATTTTGTGGTAAATGAATGGTACTTAGCCTTTCAAGCTGAAAGCTGTAACTGATTTTTTGCAATCACACCAATTAATTTGGAAACTAGAATTTCACATTTTATCTAATAAAAGTATTTTGATTTGGAGAGTTGCAACAATAGCCTGATCCCAAAAAACCATCCAAGTGAAAATCAAATTAATTATTTGTGAGCACTGTATCCGGTTCCTGGTGCATGTGTGTGCCCTTCCATTCAACGAGTGTGGGTGGGTGTGTTTGCACAGTGCGTGTGTTGAAAACTTAAGTCATGAAGGAAAAAGCACAAGCAGAAGCAAAAGGCAGGACGTCAGACAACGAAATACTTTGCCAAATAAAATATCATACAACTACTTTAAGGAAGGGGATTTATTGTGCTCCTTGCTCCGCCATGGCGCAGACTTCTTTCGCCCACTGTGTGCTCACCGACATGCAATGAAGCCGAAATGCTGCACTCAACTTGAGCTGCTGATGCTCCTGCAGCTTCAAAGATCCCTGCCACGAGTCGCCTGCTTCCAGCGAAAATGAGCAGGGACTCTGTAAAGCGACGTTGGGTAGGGACCCAGACAGGCACAAGTCCTTACACAGCCTCAAGGAATTCTCATTTGCATCCTTTGGCGCTGCCATAACTGCCGCTTGTATGCAGTTACACATCACACTCAAGTTAGGCAAAGCAGAGTTTTCCCAGGCACGCGGCTCGGCTTTTCATTAGTTTCGAATCTTAATGTTTCCCTTATCTGGCTTGGCGAGGCTGCTGCCTTTAAAATGAAAATTCGGCAGGGCCATTTCGGAGAAGAGCTGCAAAAATAACAAGAAATGGGTGACCTTTCTTCGTTTTGCGCAATTTTCATTGGCTACTCGCAAAATTTTTGGCTGTAAGTTATCTTTACTCGCTTTAGCTCTTCTGGTAATTGGCTTCGAAAAATTAGCTCTTGGACTTTTATGTATAAACTTCCCCACCAAGTCACAATAACTAGTAAGTATTCCCAAAAAAAAAACACAGTTTAGTTTCTTGAAACTACACGAACCAATTTGTTTATTGGAGTTGTCTCCTTGTCCGGCTGCCTTCGCTGTGCCGGAGGTTGGTGAGCACTCGCCGATGGGACTCCGTTTGGGGATCCGACAGCTTAAGAGCATGACAAACGGGGGTGAAGATGTCGTCGACGTGGGGAATCTTGGAAGCACTGGGCATCCTCCTCAAGCCTGTCCAGACCCTCTGCCTGGACTTGGCATCGTCAGTAGGGTTAGAGGCGATGGCAACCTCGAAGGATCCTATCTCTGGCATCCCCTTGTCATTGATCCTCAGCTGCAGCTTCACCGCAGGGTGGATGGCCCTCAGGGCTTCCGCCAACGTAGAGTGGAGATTCAGGGCCATGCGCCTGTAGTTCTGGCGGTACCGGCAATGCTCTATGTAGAGCACCGGCTGGTTAGGATCCAGAGGGCTCTTGTCGGGCATCTCTTCGGAAGATGGGTGGCTTGGTGGTGGACGCGAAGGGCAGCTGGACAGCTGGACAGCTGGACAACCGGACAGGCTGCCGGCCACAAAGGGCAGTAGGCATCGGGGGCTGGAGCACGGACTCCCCCTGACCGAGGGGAGGAAGCACAGAGGTTTGTTTGACACAATTCTCCTGGGCAGCTCCAACTCTCCAGCTTATCGGCGACCTCAAAGCCTCGGGGTCGGAGGTGAGCGGGAGCACCTTCATAAATCAAATAAAAGAGCGTATCTGACAAATAAATCTTCGAGAGCGAAAGACCCGCAGAAAAAAAGAACATGCAAATGCGCATGAAATATGCAAAAGCCGCAAGACTTAAACGAATACAAAAAAATTAAATCAACGTAAATATACAGTGGTCCCTGGAATATCAAAAGCTTCATAGCTCATGAAGTTTCTAACTTTCAGAGATGTCTACATGAATACTAAAATATGGGATGAGTTCTTGACAGTAGTTTAGCCTATCCGCCAGGTCACAGTGATATTTAAATTTTTTAATAATTACTGTCCATCTAGTATATACCATATTGTCCAGTTTTTGCTGACATTTTAACCTGCGGCAACATGGAAAAAAAGATCAAAAAATATTTTTTTTTGCAAAATTTGTCAAGCTAAAGAGTAAAGAAAACCAAAAGTGCACAAACACACACAGATAAATAGAATGGAAGAAGCCAAATGAAAAAAGGAAAGAAAATGTATATTTTAATAAACCGAACACAAAGCAGAGTAGCAGGAGCCGACGGCCACCCTACTCATCCTTGTCACCACCCACTATCAGCCACCCGGCGAGCGTCGTGCCAGCGGCAAGGTTAGCCAGTTCATTCATTCAGTTTTATTCACAGTTATTGAAAGTAGAGCAGTGCTGCTCTCGAATAATATGAAAATAAATAAAAGCCAGACCCAGTCGTGGGCCCTCGCCCTGCCCATCTCAGCCGCCCTAATACGTATTCTGCATACCGCCAAGGGTTAGAGGTCGGGACGTGAACCGACGACAGTTGACAGAACACGCCGAAGCCAGCCGCAAATCCCAAGGAAAATGTATTCACCGAATCCTGAGGTCTGGGACTGCTGCGACGATTGGTTGCTGTTCCCTCTGATTGGATCAACATACTTAGTTTGTGTTGGCGAAGAACCCAACAAGCAAGGCACAAATAGTCCTGGGGATGCACTCCCCAGCCCGCCAAGGTAGTTTATGGGCACGTTTGCTCTTTGAGTTTGAGTGTTGGCTTAATGGAAGGCCAGGAATTTAAGCTTCCGAATTTATTCTGTTAATATACGAGCAGGGGTCATACAAGAAGGAGAATCTCATACTAGTCCCCTTTTATATTCAAGATATTTGGCAAATTTTAGTGCTTGGAGCTTGATGCCAAGAAATTTATTATTTTTGTATAAGAAAGAAATACACATTTTATCAAGTCCAAAAATATTTATTTTCTCGCAAAAGGATTATACTCCTTGGATTAAAAGGTTTATTGAAATGGGTTTGACAAAGTTCTGCCCCAGAATTTAAAGCAAAAGATTCACTTTCAGTGAGGTGGCTTTAAGAACCCTCAAAATGTGTTTGCCCTGCATTTAATGATCTTTTCAGTTACCGCACTCATTAAGATAATTGTCAACAGTGGCGTCGTGCCTCCGGCAAGGACGCCTCAAATTGAGCAACTTTCTGCTCGTCAGCTGAAACTTATAGATGACCGCGTAAGCCGGTCAGTGGCCTCGCCCCATTTGTCAACGTTCGCCAGCATTCGGCCCCCGCCACTGCTCCTGCATTTGCTATAGGGCCTGCAGAGCCTTCAACCTTCGGTTTCACTTATTCATTTACCTCCCGTCCCCCTTGGATTCGCTTTTCCTTTCCTCGCCGCCAGTTGCTGCTTGCCGCAAATTGGCCAATGCGTTTGTTCGAGGCATCCGGAGTTGCTGGGGATTAAAAAACGCTTTGCATGCCAGTGGCAAGGGAGCGGGGCAATCCTGGGAATAGTAGCGAAGGATCGAACTAGGGCGGCAGGATGGCCAGCGAAATGCGTAAATGAATTTGCGAAAATTACTTTGCGCCTGTCTGCCGGCCTGCCAGTCAGCCTGGTGGAGGCTTGATTAAATTTCCAACGTGTCCGGCGGGCATAAAACGAATCGGCGTTATTTATAAAATAAACGAATAAATGAGTTTCCATTGATACACAAACATAGATAGTGCGGATTTCCCCAGCGGACCCTGCCCCTCAAAATGTTTTCTCCGGCTCTGCTTGGGTCGTTTTTTATTTATTTCAATTATGAAAAGTTTTTGTCGGCCGGCACGTTGCCCACAGAAAATGCCTTAGAAAGAATAATAAGAAGAAAATGGATTTTTTTTTTGCTGCCTTCTATCGGGCGTTGGGCAGTTTTAAATTCACCACCGCCCTGAGAGGGATCCCTCATCCTTGTTGCCTCGTTCAAGTCCTGTATCTTTTACGCTCCCATTTTTTTCCCATTTTATTTTTCGAGGACGTGGGGTAAACAAACATTAACTGCTCAATTGTTTTCAACGCGCTGCTTTGTCCTGAATTGATGAGCTTTAAATTGTTTGCCCCTCCAAGCATCTCCCTCCGCCATCTATTGTTTTTTATGCCCCATCCCCCATCTAGTGGCTTTGTCTTCCCGCGTTATATTTCTTTGTTCTGCTCCCCTCTTCGTGTCTGCGATTTATTCATAATCAACAGTGTTAGCCTAATTGGTATGTCAGGCGTATGATCCCGCGGAGTTTGTTTAGTTTTATTGGCGTTCTGAAATGTTTCGTGGTTGCGTATATAAAGTAAGAAAAATAGAAAATCAATACTAACAAATTCTAATTCTGAATAAACTGTTTTCCTTTACAGAACTTCGATTTTGTAAAGTTGTACCTTTAAAGTTACGAAATCCATTTCCAGAACAGCATTATTGTGAATTCCTGGGCTAAAAGCAGAACCGTCATTCCATTAGCCTCTTCCTTATTTGCCTACTGCTCACTCTAGTCCCGTGGTCCTCAACAGGTAAACGCCATTACGCAGTTTTTTTCTTCGAGCTCCCTGTGTTTCTAATTAAATATTTTCCTTTCAAATCTCATAACTCGTATGGTGGCCAGGTGGCCCTAGCCGGCTTCCATCAAATGCGATTTTTAAAGTGTATTGTTTGTCTTTAATTAGCAGCCCGTTGAGCAGAAGGGAGATGCTGGCCAATGACTTAATGGCCAATCGACGGCGATTTGTGGGGCTGTCGGATGGCGGTGCTTGATATGATTAATTACCTAATTATTGCATTAGATTATCGCACAGCTGCGGTCGGTGCGTCTAAAGCGGCCTGCGGCTTTTATTGCCTCCGTTTAATCACTGGCCCCTCTCCCCAATGCCACTGCCGTTTCCTTTTCTCGACACTCAATAGATTTTCAATTGTGCTTGAGGTCAAGACTTTGCCCAATAAATGCGGTGGCTCAGCATTTCTTGCCAGAAATGCCAGACACGTACACACCCCGGAACTACTCTCTTCTGCGGTGATCAATGGCAAAACTATTTACACTTTAATGCAGGTGTTGTGAGGAGGTCTTGTCGGATAACTTTTCAAATTGTAGGCATCAACAAGTAGGGAAGGATATAAATTCCAAGGGTCAGAGCACAAAACAATAAAAACAAATATTATTAAAAATAAACCAAACTTTCCTCATAAATCCGGTTAACATCCGAAATGGGATACAGTTGTTTCGGTAAGTTTTTGTCTGTTGACCTGCCATTCCGTCTGCATACTTACAGATGTATCTCACCCGCACACCCAACACCAACACACAAAAGCACACATAGCCGCCATGTTAAGCATTTTCAATATCAAAGTCACGTGCCAATGTTGTATATTAGTTCCTGCCAGGCTGCCAGGCTGATGTTGTGTTTCCCCAGATATTTTTTCTTTTGCTTTGGCAGCTGCGCCGTTGTTTGTCAACGCTCTAGTGATTTTAGTTTGAATTTTACGTGCCCATCAAAATGATTATGAGCACGCACACAGCTACGCTAAACACTCCCACTCCCAGTCACACGCACATAGATTTCGGGCGGTTCCATCTTGTTAAGGTATTCATGCACTTCATTAGGAGCGTCATGACATGCGGCAAGCGGGAACCGGCAACTGGCGGGCAGAGTATCTCCTACTGTGTGTCTATGAGGTTGGAATCTGTGGGAGCCCGGGTTCCGCCTGGGACACTGATGCTTAGCGCTCGGCAAAGTTGTTTTAATTAAAGTTTGTGCAAGCATTGAAATTATGTACCATTACATTCTGCATGTTCCTATGAGTATGATGGGAAATTTGTGTACAGTCCAGGTGTCAATTATACGTTTATATAATCAAAATAACAACTTTGAAAATAAAATAAAGATATGACACAAGTTGTAATTTATAACGCCTTAAGGTTTCTCCTCCAACCTTGAATAGAGTAAATTTTTTATATATCTATAAAAGCCACTATTATATCATCCACAACTGTAGAAAGCCTGTATTTTTGTTTTGTGTGCATATTGATCAGAGTGTGTTTAAGTGCTATCGAGCCCCAACTGCAGAGTTTCGGGTGATAGTTAGTGTTCCTGCTGCTTCTGTCAAGTTTGCCTAGCGAGAAATTAGTTATATGGTTGTGCTATGCATTAAACCGATTAAAACTTTTCCTATCAACAAGAATGTGATTGCAACAAGTTGTTGAAACTCCGTGGAAAGGACAGAATTTATAAGAATTTTTAAAGTTTAAAGCAACATTGGCTCTTTAATATTATGTTCAAATAGAAACCTTAATTTGCACTTAAAAATGATATTCCACGTATTAATTTAGACTTGACTATAGATCGAAATCGTTGGCTAAATGCCAAGGAGGCCTGACTGGATGCGGCCAAACACAGAAACCAAACAAAAGTGTGGAATAGTCGGTCCGAAAACAATTGGCGAAAAAATGGCAAAAACCACAATGGCACTACCGGGCCTAAAAGGTAGGGGAACGTGTGAGGGCTGTCGGGACAATTGCAGTTTCGCATTTATGCGGAACGAGTCTGTTCTGCATGGAACCAGCCATTGGTAATAACCCCAAGTAAATGTCAATGCAGGAAACACTGGGAAAGCGCATAAATTTACCAGCAACGCACACGGACACCAAAATGAACAAACGACGAACATTCGCAATTGCATTATAATTTGTTGTTGCCAATGGTGATGTCATTGTTGCTGTGCCTCTGCCTATGGCGTGGCAACAGAAAGAATGCGGCGTGCAGCTTGCAACATGCCGACAGTTCCTGACAAAAGCCAGTGCCCTGGCCATGTGTGTCCAAATGAGCTTTCTCTCGTTTTGGCTTTTGGGCTGCTTGCGAATGCATTATTAATGCATAACTCTTTGGCCTATTGTGGCACAGGGGAAATCCCCTTCTGCATTCTACTGCGCCCCTCCCTGCCATAATTAGCATGCCGCTGTTTGGACAGCCCCGCGGCTTGGAAAATGCCCCAAAACCTGCCATCACAATAGAACTGAAGAAGTGTAATTAAGGCCATCGGCTATGAAGATATGAATTAGTCTGCTGTATACATATGTATGTACATATATGGGCAATGAAATGGCATTAGGAATTGAACTTACTTATCGCGGTAAAAATGTGACATTTTTAAAAGAAGAAACACAGACTATTTTTAAATCAGACTTATAATCAGTTTATAAAAAGGACACAACGTTAAATTAAATTGGTATTGGTCGCATTTTCTTCATATAAATCCACTCATATCCATAGGAGAGGCTCGCAAATGGAGTGAAATGATTTGGGGAGTTTAGGAGTTTTCAGTTGTAGATTTTTTAAACTCCCCTTATATCGATCGTAGGTATCTCTCCATTTTTTAACCAATCAATAACAAATCCAATCGGAAATGGAGTATCATATTTGAATCAGAGTGCCAGTCGCCTTTAAACACCCTACAAACTTGTGAAAACCGATGAAAAAATTAAGACCCATCACCATTTAAACAAAAATATCAGCCATTTTTTTTAAGTTGAGTGTTCTGAAGTTTTGATACATATCAAAGGTCTGTAAGTAGTCTCCTGATTAGTTAATGACATTTCATTCTCGAATCGGTTCGGAAATGGCCGAGATATTTAATATCGACTAAAAGAAAAATTGGAAACTCACAAGTCGGAATTCTAGGCAATCCTTGTGAAGATAAACTAACTTCAAAGGCGTTCTGCGGGTACTGTTTTCAGTTCAGTTATATGTATCTACATACGAAGTGTCTTTCCCTAACCACTTACCTTTTCCCATGGTTTTCCGTGGAACGTGGCTGAGTAATTGTGTTTGTGCGACAGGAGCGGAGCATAAAAGTGCAATTTATATGCTTAAATGACTTTATGATGCAACGCGGTAGCTCGAGCCGTGCAAAGCCCAGTAGCCAGAAAGTGCTGCGAAACGACATCAGCCACAACAACATGGAGACGACATTCTTGGAGCACGTGAATTGTTTACATGTGATAGAGATTAATCCATCAACGCAGATACGTGAAGTTGTGTCTCCGGAAAATGGCGAGTTAAACAGCACAATATTCTGGGATCTACCAAGAATTTTGGGGAGCATGAAGCAAGAAGTTTAATTCAAGAAATTCTCATTTTTATTAGAAAGTGTGTTGCCCATAAAAACATTTAATTAAAAACCCATTCTAATACGGGTAACACACATGCCCTTAATTTTGTTGGTGAGCATCCAGTGAGAAGCCAACTGGCACTTCTAAAACGAAAATGTATTTTTATTTTAAGCAATATTTGGAGAGTTTTGAGAATTTTTCAAGCATCTACCAAACTTTGCTTCGCGTAAAAATGTATGTATTTTTGTTGGCCAACTTTCTGTATGCATTTGTAACAGATATGTAAATTATAAGTGAGGGCTGAGCGAATTGCACCGAAGTACAGAAGTAGTTAGTAGCTGGGTTTCGTTCCGAAAACTACATGAATATTCATTTTGGCTGGAAGCCCAAATGAAAGAAGCTTTAAGCAAGTGCCAACGTATTATTTTAAAGCCACGCTTTGAGGCTAGAACTAGGCCCACGAACGATTTAACCGCATAATTTACAATGACAAACGAGGTTGCCCCGAGTGCGCACAATTACCCAGAACGATGAGGAGTCGGCGAGTTCACTGAGAAAAATATTCTTTTTGTCTGACACCAAATACTCAAAAATAAATATGATTGAACAGCTTAAATGTCCAGATTTAAAGATTTTTAGGCGGAATATGTACTTCAGGGTAATAAATTAATAAACGAAAATAAATGAATAATCTTCTTCTCTTGTCTCAGTGGGCGGTTGGGGTCGACCTTAGGACAACCGCGCAACAAGCTGCGCCGGATAAACCTCTTGTCCTTGTGTCCATGGAGGAAACACAAGCTGTGTCACACTGAGACCGAGACTGGGACAGATACAACGACAGGGACATAAGCAGGGGCACAGACGAATGACAGCCGAGACAGCAGGCAGTCACAAAAGTACGCTACTCGTCCGGGGACTTGAGCTAGTTGGCCCGGAGAGATGGGCCGTAACGGTTGGGGGCGTGGCTCATAGGTCGTGGGGCGGGACCTTCGCTATGTGACCTGTGAGCACAATCAACTCGGGGAATGGGCATTATATGCACAATCAATATGCACAATTGAGCGCGCATGATTGTTGTGATTTGTAACGCTCTGTTGGCCAGAGTGTTGTATCCTCTGTCTATTCACCCAGCCCTCAAGGACCTTGCTCCCAATTTCAGGTGGATACAACTATTTGTCACAGCGCGACATGAAATTTCGATTGAGTTGTTATCATAACCGTAGTGTTGAAAGCATTCAATGTTGTGCATTGTACAGCCTTTATCATTTATCCTCCAGGACTTCCATTAAAGAGCAAAATAACACAACAATATTTCACCCAATGGCTTAACCCTTTTCAGCGCTCTGACGGTGCCCTCGAAATTCGTTATCCATGAACTGCAAGCCGTCAGGAGTGTCAACAAAATGTTTCGAGTACGCAGCTTATGATAAATGATACCCCACTGCTCCTGGCAGACTCCACTCGGCGTTTAATCTGCACGTCAGCAAACTTCTGACAAGTTACATATCACAGCTAAGTAGAGGCAACAGTTGGTTCAAGTTCACCTCGAGAACTGGATAATGGAATCGCCGGGGCCTCGGGCTTTAAGACTCCGTTGAAGAGGAAGCGAAGTGTTTTCCCAGCTAGATGCTGATTTTGGGGCCTAAAAAGGTAATTGAATTCAAGGACTGGCAGAACAACGCTGGGCAGGTTGAAGAGGTCAACGAACATATGCACAATTTCGGAAATTACCACAAATTTTGGGGGCCAACTGCCAGGCACTTGAACTCCGAAAGAGTTTGACTAACAAAAAGCTGACTATGGCACTCGACGTTTTAACTTTTGACCGCAGTGGCAGCTTGAGGCGTACACAGTGAAGCCATGGATGGTATTTTTTATTAGATTTGCCGTCAGTCCAGGAGACATGCAAGTCTCTCCGAATTTATCAAATTTTATGCAAGTAACTTTTTTAGTTTTTTCGGGTCTGGAGGCGGGACGAGATGGGAAGAAAAGTAAATATGCCTTTGTGTTAACTAAGCTGAAAATACAAAGGGGCGCTGGGCTGGGGAAGCTGGGGCGGGGGAAGCCCTGTGACGTTGCAGGAATGCAGTTGCGAATATCGAGTGCCAATCTAGACGATGTCGACAACGACAGCTCCTGCACACAAAATGCAACCCAAACACACACACTCGCTCCCTGCTCGTGGAAGGAGGGAAAAGCATTCGGCAGTTTTATGGGAAAGTTTCTCGGGCACGCTTCCACATGTGGGTGGCTCCGAAAGTGCTCAAAAAGCGCAATGGGACAAGGTTGGGAAAATTTAGCTCATATTTGAAATAAATGTAATATTAATTTTATGTTTTCAAACGAAGAAAGGTCTTGCAACGAAATAGAGAGTTAGCAGAATAAATATTCCACCTTGTAATATTTATGCCGAAAATAGGATTATGATGATACGATTTCCAGACTGAAAACGCAATTTCCTAGTCTTGAATTTTCGACATAAAACATTTATGCATAAATAACTCCACGGTTCCGTTTGGGGCGCAACCACCTAACAGTCAATACAATGTACCAGTCAGCTGCAGGATCAAGTTCCCTTCCCGGCCGCCCCAGCTCAAGCATCCAGGGCCGCACTCGAGCTGCAAAAATATTTTTCTATAATAGTTTTTGGAGTATCAAACTCGGGGAGCTAATGCGAAAAGTTTGCTACGAAGATTGCAACAAAGGCGTGGCCAGAATGCAAAAGGTCGAGAATGCACAGAGGGTGGAGCTGGGCCATGGGCGGTGAACGGAGGGGGACTAATGACAAGCACCGTCGCGACTTCTTTTCTGCATTTACAAAAACCGAGTTGAAAGTGCTGGCATCTTTGTGGCAGAGCAGCTGATTTGCATACCTTTAGGCGCTAAAAGCTTTTCGCCGGTCCACAAAAACACTCGACGACACCTGTTGGTTGCAGTGGCATCCGCCCCGGGACGTTGCATTATTCAAATGGCTCGCCAAATGTCAAATGTGCAATTCATTTGGAAAGCGAAAAGAAAAAATCGAAACAAACAAGGACCACCGAGGAGGACCAAGGACCAAGCACCGAGCACCGAGAGAAAGTGGCAAAGTTTGCGTACTCCACTTTGGCACTATTAAAGTGCAACAAATAATTTGATATGCAGCCCCAGATGGGGCAAAGTTGCAACATTTATTTAGTTAGTTAAGCGTGTGCCTCGCCTCCTTACCCGCTACCCATCGCTCGCCATCCGCATCGCATTCTCGTAAATCAGCAAAATTTATTGCAAAAGCTACAGCAAAAGGCGCGCACATGTTGTCCAATTTAATGTTTGCGCAATTTTTCGGCGGAATTTTACAAAACATATTTCAGTTTAGCTTGCAGTGCTCACGTTTCCCTCAATGTAATTTATTTGCAAATCTGCCGGCGGGCGGGTGGCCCGGCCGGGCGCCAGATAGTACAGATACAGAACAAATGACTGTCGTTGGCCAAATTGTTTCAAGAGAAACTATAAATTGAGATGCTATTCCACTCGGTAAGTGTAAACAACAAACGGGCTGGACCACAAGTGGAGATTGATTGGAGCCGAATGGTAATTGCAAATCAAGTAAATTAAAATGCAAATATTTGGCACATATATTTGAGTGAGAATTTCTAATGAAAAAATAAAATAAATGAATTCTTTCTTAATAGCTCCTAAAAGCCTTTCCATTTGGCCTGATTTCTTCCGCCCAAAAATCAGGAAATGTTGCACGAAAAACTTTCTTTAACTTTCTTTGCTCAGCCCTTTCAATTTGTCCTCCAACACAACAGCCCCTGGAATACACACACCCTGCCACACATCTAAATTATAACACCATTTGGGTAATTACACTTTTTGAGTGTTTTAGCTTCGGAAAACGTGAAACGGATATTACCAGCTCCTCCGTCGCTCCCCTCCAGGAAGTGTTTTCGGCGACAAAACAAATTAAAACTCCATAAAAGTGGATACATATTTTATGCTGTTGCTGCCACTGCTGTTGTTACAGCTCCTGTTGTTATTGTTATTACGCTCGTTATTTGAACAAATGTTTTTGCAATATAAGGCCAGGCCAGAGGCCAGCAGACTCTCTCTGTGCTAGTGCCGTAATGCCTGGCAAAAGTAAATGTACCCGAAATGAAATCTAATAAAATAACGACAACACCAGCAACTAATAATGCCAAAAGCGGTGGCAGCGGGGAACCAGTGCAAAATTGCCAAACAAGTGTTAAAATGTTTTCAAATTAGTTTTCGTCTGTGACACCAAAAGAGACAACGGCACGGAAAGGTGGAACGCAAGTGTGGCTCGTTTAACAAAAAATCCTTTTCAAATGCAAAGCTGTGTTCTGGTGCCTTCTGTCGCCCTGTATCTTCCGCTTTTGGTATCTCTTCCGATGTGTGTTGGCTGGGAACAAAACTAATTAAAATCGTTATTAATTTATTGCCATATTCGCCACAGTTGTTGCCACACAAAGTGGTTCGCCTTACAGCAGTGTGTTGACTTTAAAAGAATTAAAAGATTTCGCGGGTAGACTAGCTTTTTCATTCTCCATTAAATACTAGAGAAACGTATGGCTCTTTTTCAAAACTAGTCCTTGACCGAAAAACTTAAATGCCATAATAAAGCAAGTTCTTTCTGAAAACTTGTACAGAAAACATGGCCCTTAATTATAAGTTCAAGGCTTCTTTTGTTATTTTAATTAACTGATCTTGGCTTATGTTCCTCAGATATTTTGGGAGGTGGCTTCCACACCGAACGAGAAACAAAATTTCGCCAAACTGGAAAACCATCACCGAAGCCAAGCGCAAAAGTGGTTATCCTGCAAAACAATAAAATTCAAGCAGAGCAGTTTAACAAACTGTAAGTAATCATTTGGCCAGAAAGGGGATATTCAGCAGAGGTCTGGAGTGAGAAGTCAGCACCGCAACGAGTGGCAGAGTTAGTATTCACCTGCTGCGCTTATTTCCGTAGCCTTATCCGTTTCCGTTTCGTTCGCGGTAACGGCGTCTTATTGATTTTTCAGCAACGGGTTTTCCCACTGGTGGTAGCTACTCTTACTTTTGCGGCACATGTTGTGCGAATTGAAATAGTTATGACAGGCCACGTGGCGTATGCGCAACGAGAAACGCACAGCGCACAAAATTACCATATAAATGGATTACGGACATAGTCGAGGCATGCACCCGGAGGAGGACGGGGAGGAGGGATAAAAAAGTAAACGAGAAACGAAAAATCACCGAGCAAACTCCGCAAACGTTTTTCCAATTTGCCAAACGGAAATCATTTTCTTATTAAAGTTGCAGCCAGCATGCAACTGAGGCAGAAGCAGCCCAATAATGATCCTTATACCCACTTACAACTTCATTATGATCACATCGCCATTTTGTGGATGATTAGCTTTGCGCTTCTTTGCCACATTAGCGCCACTTTTGCTGTCAGTTCCACAGGAATTATGAGCCTGGCAGCCGGAACCGGCAAGTTTTCCCCAGCCCCAGTTCCAGCCAGCAGCAAGTGCGGAAATTGCACACTAAATGACAAGTCAAGTATTTATGATTATGCCTCGAGCTCAAAGGCCAAGCGGTTCCGAAGGATCTCTTCATGGGAGCAGCACTATCAGGCAGTGGCACCGCTTTGAAATATTGGCTCGACTGAAAGGCAGGAGGAAAGGATTTAAATTGAATATTTAATATGATGCTGTTCGACCTCTAAGGGGTTTGATTGGCTGTCGCTTTCTTTCAAGAATATTCGAGATGGTCAGGGGACAACCTGTACTTGTATATTAAAGCCACTTGTCTGAAATTTCTTTCAATTAAATGTAGTTAAAGTAGCACACACACAGCCGGCACGTTCACTTAATGACTTGGCCGAGTGCAGCCGGGGCAGTGGCAGCACATATTGAACTAAAAGGCAACAACCAGCACAGAAAGGCAGCAACTTGTTCGAAAGTGCAGTATAAATTCCGACTGCAAATGCTGCCGAGTGCGGACGCCACTGACCTGACCCGTTTCACACGCCAAATTGCTTCGCTGCACACACAAAGACTGCCCGGGGGCGGGTGGCAGGAACGGAAGAAGAGGGGGAATGGAGGGGGCTCTATACCCATGGGTCAGTTGGCCGCTTACGACGCGCTCACAAACTCATTTTTCAACATTAAAAGCACATGGATTTCATGGTGCATATCCTCTTGCACCTTTGCTGCCGCCGAGTGTATCCTCGGCGTGTGACTTCCGCAACTTTTTGGCGGCAACTTCCCATGCACAATTAAATCCCGCTGCAATTATTATTGTTCGGTGTATTCCCATTGTGGCCCGCTCTCTGGATCTCCGCGTCCACTTTCCGAAGTATTGTTAATGAAATTTACGTGATTTTTATAGAGTGCAAAGTGCAAAATAACGTAAAGAAAGCCTGAACTCACCGTTTCCGTCTGCGATGCGCGCAAATGTCACGTGTTTCCTGTCAGAGAGATGCGTGGGCGGATTGAGGCAGCACAGGCAGGTGACAACCGGATCCATGGACAGGTAAATATTTGCTTCGAAATGAGTTTACGACACATGATGCAGAAAGCGGGGTAGTGCCGCTGCTTTACTTTTCAAGGGTATTGCTTACATTTTGCAGGAAAGTGAAACTAACTAAAGTCGTCAAGTTAGATATTCGCTACATACCATACATTACTCTCGAAAAGTCCACTTGACTTTGGGTCCATTATCCTCCGAGTTCAGTTGATTCGCGGAATTATCTTTTCGCTTCTTATGCTAATGAGAAAACTGCCTTTTTAAATTACGACGCATAACGAAACGGAAAAAAGAATTGAATATGCGCATATAATTTAACTGGGAAAGAAGCGGGCAGCCATAAACTTTTGTTGCTGCAATTCATTTACCGGGCTGCGAAAATGCCTTATAGCCTGGATACACGTACATGAGAGAGTGCCAGAGTGCCAGCTGTAAGGATACTCGGCCGGGTCTTCTGGCCATTGCTACTTTATGGAAATTAATCAGCGCAATTATGACTGGGCAGTAATGCGATTTACGAAATGAGAAACGATACAGTGTCGCAGAACTGCGCAGAAAACTTCAGTAGTTGGGACCCAACGAGAAACGTAGAAATTTAAGGCAATGCGAATGCAATTAATGCCAGAAATATATTGTTTTCCGTCATGGCAGGGCAGTTTTGTCGGGCGCCTTTCGTCAACCTATTCATTTAACCTGAATTTACCATAAAAAAAACTTATAAAGAAATCCTTTCTGTTTTTTCATTATTGATAAAAAAAATTGTGTATTTTAACATTAAATAAATTATTAAAAAAATTAATGAAGCAATATTAAACATGAAATGTTATTTGTGTTAACATTCAAATCTTTTTAATAAAGTCCTTGGGAGGAAATGGTTTTAAGAGCAGTTGCTTATAAACAAACATCACATGCCCATTTATTTTAGCAAGCAGCAGATTTAGTTCCTCCAGGGGTATTTACCGAGGCTGTTTGGATTAAATTTAATTAAGTTTATATACTCTCTTTCAAGCCGTGCGACGTTGGCTGAAAGTCGAGGCATTTATTATGTCCTTTCAGCGGTTCGGACCACGTCAAAAGCCCCGCCAAAGAGTTTATCAGCAAGCAGCGTAACGCAGTGGGCTTCCTTCCTTTCGCCCAGCGCTTTTCCTTCTTTTCCACCCATTTCCCGCTGCCCATTGATATAACGATTGCCATTGCTGGCGGTGTTGCAACTCTTGTTGTTACTGGCGTCGTTGTTGCCGCTGTCATTGCCTTTCGTTCTCGCCTCGGGACTTTGCCGTATTCGCTTAAGGCTAACGCAGACATATGCAACGGTCCCAGGATGCAGCGGACCCTGGCTGCATGCAGCACTTGCAGTCCTTCATTGAAATTTGTTCGCTGCTGGCTTTTATTAAATGAATATCCATCCTCCGCACGACAACAGCCTGAATGCCAGCCCACCCCAAACACTGGGCACCGCCGAGTGGGAAGTGGAAAGTGGGGGAAAATCTCTTCCGCAAATGGAAAGCAATCAGAAAATGTTACCGTTGTATGTACACATACATTTAAATTACTCGAAAGAGTTGAGCGGTCTTTGGGTCTTATGGAGGGGACATTGCCATGAAAATAAGTCAAAGTGAAAGGAATCCGTGATCTTGCAGCCGGGGATGTGCGTTATTCTTGAGGTATTTATGCTCTTCGCTGAATATCTTAATTGCTTTTGGTATTGATTAAGCGTTAAGGCACTTTCCTAGCCTCAGTCAAGCGTATTCCATTAATTTGAGCAAGCTGGACTCCCGCTAAGAAGCTGCATTATTAAATCGGATTATCCAAACTTAATGGGAAGCTCGTGGACGACCAGCTGCATTGCAAATCTGCTTTGATCACAAAATTAAACGTCTTTTCTTTGTCCATGTAACATAATAGAATATATTTGGAATTATTGGCTTTAATTAAATTCGTGTCGTTTAAGATACTGTCGGTGGTGCAATGATTTTCAATCTGTTCCTTTTTAATCTTAATAGGCTGTATTCCATAACCCTTCCCAAATCCCCACATTAATTGAGTGCAGCTGCAATGCATATCGAGGTACAAGGTTTCCTCTAAGCCTTCACTTGATATATACTAATGAACTAATCCTTTTCCCAGAACGCCGAATCCGATAAACGCCCTAGTCACCGACACCAAGGGAAAGATGCAAAGCCAGCCCACAGGCGAATGTAAACATTAAATTAATTGAGTGAATGTGTGGGATGTGAATGCGTCCCAAACAGACCATCAGACCAACAGGCCAACAGAGCAGACCAGAAACCAAAGATACCAATTAATTTCAGAAATGGCGGTTAGCCCCATGGCAGCCTGATCTCTGGCCGCCCGAGATGTAGAAATCACAGCAGGAGTTTTCGGACTCGTCCGCTCTCCCTAATGCAATTAAATCGGGCTTAGATGGGGCTCCTCTTTCGGCTCAATTAGATGGGGCGGATATACATAGCTCGACGTCAACAGACGTGCCTGGCGACAGTTTATGCAAATCCTGGCGGCAGGAGCGAGTAATCAACATTTTTGGCGCCCGCTCAAGAGCTCGAGGCTGGCGGAGGCGGGCCAAGGAATTTGCATATGGCCGAGGGAATCTATCTTCGGATTGCTATTCCTATTTGCTCCTCGTCGTCATCCGCTGGCATTCCCACATTCATTAAGTAATTTGTTGCCACAAAATTTAATATGTTTCTAAAGTGATCCTTTGCTATTTATTTAATGCTTGTCAAGCAGCGACCGCTGTCCCTTTTCGGGGTAGGCCTTCCTTTCTTATTCCTTTTTCTCCGCTCCAAGGAAACCCTTTTGACCTTTTACTGACTGACAAGTTGGCCTTAACGACTAACCGCAGGGACGAGTGGGGAGCGCCAGCTAGGACAATCAAATTGATCCCGATTAGGATTTAAATTGCTCAAGTTTTCCAGGGGTTCATTCATTTTTTGTGTAGCCCCTCAAGTATTTCCGGGATGTGCACGCGTGGGTTTATTTGAACACATTCGCTTTCATATAATAGAAAGTGCATGGAGAAAAATACTAATGAAATTCCGGGCTTGCTCGATTAGAGACAACTCGACTACCGAGTATTTCTCTGAGTGTGGAGTCCATCTGCAGCCATGTTGCCCTGAGCTGTCAGCTCGTGCTCTCACTTTCTCCATTTGCATGTGTTGATTTTTGCTTTTGGGCTAAAACGTGTTATGCTCATTCTGTGCTTCCCCTTGTTAGCAAAATTCCTCTTTTTCGTTATGTATATTTTTCTGGTTTTTGTTCAAGATTTTCCGGTGTGTCCGGGGATGTCAGAGCTGTTGGCTGCTCCTTCCGCCGTCGCTGTTGTCTTGGAGCGTTTCATTTCATTTCAGAGCGACAAATTGTGCGTGTTGACTGTAGGAAATGAATGTCATCTATGTGACATGTTGGCAAAATATTGAAATATGTGGGCGAGACTACAAAAGCCGGAATCAGAGCATATGGGGATGACATGTGCTTATCTGGAGCGCATATTTGTTGCATGCTTTCGGGCATAGGTCGGGCGTTCCGAATAGCTTTGAAGTGATGATTTGATGAGTATCTCAAAACAAATGAACATGGCGAAATCTCGGCTGAAATCAATACTTTTCATCTTCCTTTCACTTTAAATGTAAGCCCAGCTATGGTCTGTTAAATTCCGTTCAACGCTGCCTCTGCATGGCAAAAAGCAATTTCATAAACTGCAGCACTTAACTAAAAAATCTCGGACATATTGCCCTTCTCCTTCTGGTTTTCGGGAGAACTCGCATTTAACAACCTGCTATAAAAGAAGGCATACACAGAACGGAGGCCCAAAACCCCAAAACGGAGCTGAAATCGAAAAATTCGGAGGGCTCATCAAACTGCTTGCCAAGCCTAGAATCAATATTTTATGTACAGTCCAAGAAAAACAAGAAAATAAGGATTAAAAAGGAAAGCTAAAAAAAACAAGACTGGTGTTTATGAAAGCAAAACACAAAGCCAGGGCCCACACAAGCCAATGATTTTTAATTATTCTGAAATACTTTCCCGAAACAACAGTTGCTCACTGGGCGTATACGCAATATCGTATTCAAGCCATTTCTCCAAGTGTTTCGAAGGCATACGCATCGACGTCTAGTAGAAAATTTTACTGCAAATGAGGGGAAACAGAAGCCCACGCGAAATGGTGGGAAAATCCGAAACGAAATGGAAAGCTCAATAGTGTGGGCCGCGCAACAAGCGAAACTTATTAGATGAGATAAACGAGCGGCTCTTGTCAGTGCAAAATTCATAAATTTGGCAGCTTCAGAACACAGGAGCCATAAATACCGACGAGTGCGTGCGGGGAAAAGCAAACAAAAACAAGGGCTTGACAATGAAATCAGAAAGAGGAGGGGGTTTTTGGAGAAGGTCGGAAAGGGTTGGCCAATAAATCGACAGCTGGAAGAGAGACGGCTAAACAAATTGTTTAGCTAAAAATAGTCCGCACAAATTGTGGCTTATAAATTGTGCTCAAAGTGAATGTTTGCATACCGCCATCGCTCGCTTTGGGCGTCGCCATCGCTCCCGTACTACTCGGCGTATGCGCAATTTGTTTCGCGCCCTAAACAATTGCTGGAACGTGCCAAGAGCCCGCGGAAAAGGCGAAAAAGCGAAAGACAAATGTTCAACAGGGGGCAATAATATTGGAAATTTGATGCTCCACTGAAAAATACAAAGAAACCCCGGCGTTTGCGCATTATACATATTTGCCTTTTTGACGAAACAAAGATTTTATTTCTCTCCGTTGCTGGCAAGAGGAAATTGTAGAGCCAAAGCCAAATCCATTTACACATTCTTCAGAACCAAACAAATAAATAAAAAAAGCAAAACCGGTGAGGAGCTGCCGCTGTTCTTCGGGCCAGAGTGTTTCCCTTTGTTGTGTATGATGTGTGTGCTTATAGGAACTGTTGGCTATATTTGCTGATGGCAATAGTGTTAGCTACAGACAAAGGAACACACCCACCCGGGTCAAATAAGGATATAATATGCTGCTGGGAAGTCCGCCCGCGGCTCTGTGCATGTCTGACTCAACATTGACATTGGCATAATATTGGTTTCATTTGTAACAATGCAATATGTAATGTACAAACAAACAAATATCGATATGATGCTGCCAGGTACGGGATTGGAGTGGTCCTAGTTCAAATGAGATAAGGATACCTTAAGACAGAGATGTTTTCGTAAAAAAGATGCGATAAATATTAAATCATAAGTATAGTAAGGGAGTGTAGGGTAAGAGTTGGTCAGTTCCTGCTAATTGTAGACAATAGAAAATAATGAATAATTAGTGATTAAGAGAGTAAGAATTATAGAGAGAAATTGATTAGAAACTTGATATACACCCACTTTTAAGACATTTTCCATTCCCCCCATAAAAAAGGCACATTCACTTCGATTTTTGTTTTCCATATAACGTTACAGATTCTTTATTTATTTTTTTATTCTTTCTTTTTGTTTGTTTCCACTTTTCTTTTTTTTGTTTTCTGGCTTTTATAATAATTTGTTGTTTAATATAATTGCAGTTGTTTTTGTTGTCTATGAGTGTATAGTATGTGTGTATATGTCAGTGTATGAATGTGTTCGTGTGACTGTTTCGTGTCTCTTAACTAAATATTTCCCCATTTTTTCAGTGGCTTGTGATCTGCCTACAAGTTTTTTCGCCATCTTGTTTTTTTGCTTACTTAATTTGCAATTCTATAATTTTCGATACCGTCAAGAGAATCGAATGCTGCACAATTGATTTGTTAGTTTTACTTCAGTTGCAGTTGCAGTTGCCTCTGTCATAATATTATTCGTAATTTATTCATAATTCTTTTGTTTTTCGATTTAATACTAGTTCCGTTTTTCATTTCTGTTTACTGTATATTAAAGTGATTTTACATAATTTACTTATTTTCAACTTTATCTAAAACTGCATTCGAATTGGATTTCTGCCTTGTTAGTCTGTGTGTGTCGGTTTCGTTTCATAATATTCGACATAATGGGGTTCGTTCTTGGTAGAGGGTAACTGGTATAGGGTTTCGGGTTATTTTTGCGTCGGTAAAAAATGCGTACATTATAAATACATAGTTATCAAATAGTATGACTCTTGCATCGCGTGTCGGTTCTAGCTGTCCGCCCGTCAGTCTGTCTGTGGGAGTGTTCTGTTTCTGTTCCTGTTAATGGTGTAATGTACTTCGCATTATATATTTATACGTGTCTGTGCATTATTCAATATGTAGATGCTTCTAACTTACATTACAAAATATATAACAAATACGTGTAAATGGGTATATAATTTACTGTCATTCTACTAATTGGGTTCCCTATTGCGTGGTTTGTTCTGTTCTGTTCTTCTGCTGCTCCATTTGTTAAAAATATAAAATATTGCACCGATTATTCTGTTTGTTGAATGTCTCCCGTCTGCTAAGTGTGGGTGTCAGTGTCATTCGGATTCAGTTTGCGTTTGCTGTTCGACCTATACATACATATATAAATGCAAAATTGATTCAAACACGGATGCATCAGAAAAAGCCAAATCTTAAAACGAAAAAATCGCGAAAGCGCATAGCCAAAGGATATAGAATTTCGTTTTAAAGAAACTGAAGCATAATTTTGGCAGTGTTTAGTGTTGGATCTGGATTCCGTACTGTATGGCATTCCAGATGCAAATCAAATCGCGCTGAATGCAAATTGTCTTCTGTTCTGTGTCGATGGCTAATTTTACTTTATAGACTCGATTCGAGGTTCATATTAACAATTAGTGTGCTTTAAAATTTCTAGAATGTCCTCAAACAAGTACAGCGGAAAGGTTAATGGTGCCTCATCATCTCAATATTATTTCGCTGTATGGTTTAACAATTACGTTAAAATCTTTGCACTTTCAATAGTCAACTTGGGTTGCAGTTTGTTACATTTTCCTCTTTGTTCATTATATGTATATGTAGGTGTTTCTTAGGTAATTTACTTTACTTTCTCTTGTGGTAGTAGGATAACTCGAATACCGAAAACGTTCGTGGTTGGGCTGTGACTTGATTATCTGCCTAGAGGGAGAACTTGTGAAAATAAGGAACTGAAACATGACTCCCAATGGGGCCCAATGCGGGTTTTACGCTGCCTGGAAAACGCTACTATTCGGATTAATTTCTTATATTTATTCTCATGCCTATGTTATTTACTTATGGTTCTCTACAATCTGCTTTCAATAAACTGCTTCTGTGTATTGCGCTTGGCTGACAGTTCAACAATCGAGCAAAACTAAAAAACGAGTTCAACACAAAAAATGTTTCCTTTATGCAACAATCTATGCAGCACACGAGGGGTTGTCTATTTTCTATTTTCTGATTTCTGCTTTCAATTAAAAATTAAAATGGGAATTCAGTTTTGGATTCGTGTATACGTAAGGTTTTGTTTATTTTCATTCGTTATCTGTCCATACTCGCAGCTTAGTGAAATGACTTAATAGGATTTTAGGTTTTCCATAAATGTTATGTGGTTTTATAATGTGTATGTGTTTTCTTTATATACGTGCTAAAACTAATAATATATACAATGTAAAATACTATTCATTTTTCCATCATTCATATATAATTTTGTTTGCTTCTCAAGTATTTCATTAATTATATCAATTGCGCTAAGTTCATCTAAAGGTAATTTTCTTTTTCATTATTTTTTATTTTTACTTTACGTGGCTAGCGTTTTTCAGCTAGATTAGCTTGGTGTGGAGAATTTAGCATAAGTTTTTCTTGCTTTAGAATATCTTTTAGGAGTATTTTCTTCTTCGACTCTGATTCGTACTCGTTAAGTTGAGAAAAACTGACTCCCCAACTGCCGCTTGTGCTTAGACATTAAATTAGACACAAGGCGGCAAAGTGCGCCTCAGTTTTCAGTTAAAAATGTCGTAATTTTTATACGTTAATATATATATATATATGTTCGTGTTTTAATGTATGTATATACTTGTTATGATGGAACGAAAACAGTCTTTGGGTATTCCTTTATATAAGTTTTAATTATGTTTAATTGTAATCCTTAGAAATTATTTTAAATCAAGATTACTTAGAAAGCTTAAAATCAATAAATGAAATCTTTTTGCATTTGTCGGCCTATTCGCCTAATGACTCTAGAAATTTTAAAAAACTTAGAAACCAAAACTCCTAACGCAAAATGTACAACTTAAAATAATATGCACAACGAATCTGTTCAGAACTAATGTTATAAATTCATAAGCGCTCCTAAACTAAACTTTGGTATGCTCTCCCTACATCTTAAAATTTTCATTTCCCCGCTTTTTGACTCCGACTCCGACTACTAACCTTGCAGCAAAAACCTGCTGGTTAGCAGGTTGCGCCGCCCTAATACAATAACTTAATTTCTTTATCGTAATCGTTAAATTTAAATGCTGATGAAAAATTTTTACAAATGTCATTTTACGTGTCATAATATGTGTTTGATTTTCCTTCACTTCCGTGCGACTCTAATTCGTTTCCCGCCCGATTCTAGGTTTATAGACTGTAGTTTTTCACTTATGTAGAGAGTAGTGCGAACTGTCAGCATTCAGATGCTTCTTTGGTTGCGCTTTCTTTGTGTCTGTGTGGCGATTCATTTCGTTTTAAATGCAACTTTGTATCTACTAACATTTTAGTTTCTTCATTAGGTATCCGCTTCGGACTGGGTTCGGTGAGCGTTCTACCTTCCCGCTTCCCTCGCTCGCCGCTTACAATTCTAGTTCGGTACTGTGGGGGTTGGGCGCCTCGGGTCCGTACATGTTGGCCAGCTTGTCGAAGCGTGGTCCCCAGGCCCCGAGGTAGTCGTACTCCTGCTGCTCATCATCAGTGCCTGCAATAAACAAGTACAAGCGCACACAAAAATCGAAAATTTAATTTTGAGGGACCATGACATCGTCCTACTAAATGAGAACAACCCACAAAAGCACCATTTAAGGTCTTTTGTTATCCTGCCAAATTTACACCCAATATTCAGCTGTATCTGAGGCTCGTTGTCCTGGAAATGTCAGAAAAGATGATAAGTGAAAACAAATTGTGGGCTCCCGTTCGCCAGGCACCTACGAGTGCTGCTCTAGTTTGTAGCCTACTTTTTGGGGCAGCGAGGCATTGTGGTTCTAATTTCGTGACTAAACTGCTGAATATTGGGTGCAAGAAACTAGAATTCGACCATTGGAACATCGACTCACCTGACGCCAAGGAGCTGAGCGACCCGGCAGTACTGCCGCCACCCTCGTAGGCATAATTCCGCAAGTCGTCGAAGGGAGGCGCGTTCGGGTCGCCGTCGGCGCGCTTTTTATGCTCCTCGATGAACATGCCCACATTGGGCTCCTGCCCAGGCATCAGGGTCATGACAGGATCTGAAAATAAAACAAGGAGTTGGTTTTAATGAGAACATAACCACACAGTCACAGTCTTGAGTTTAATTAACCATCATATGGCTTTGCAAAATCACAGGTAGTACTTACACATGATTGGCATCTTCATGGGCGCCAGCTCAGGTGGCATCGGTCCGCCAATTGGTATCTGGAGCGGAGTGATATCAAAGGCGGTCATGTCGTCCTCGCCGCCACCCTCATCGTCGTAGTTGATGATGTTCTCGCGCACATCGTCATCGGGTCCCGGATACTTGATATGCGCCTCACGGCGACGATTGTAAACGACGAATACCAGGACGAGTACTGGGAATAGTTTCAATTAGGGAGAATTAAATTGGCGTTTCCAGTGAAGTTGTACCCTCCTTCAATATGCAACAACATCTTTGGGAGCTTATAAAGTGAACCAAACTACACTTAATTTAACATGCAGAAAAATTGCAATTCTACTTTCTCCTTCACGGTGGAAGAACGAAACTGAAAATAGCTTTCCGCCACAGCACAACAAAAAATGCTTAATTAAATTGGAAAACGCTAAAAGGAATTTGGCGGAAAGAATATGCCAGTGATAAACGGAAAAGGGAAGGGAAAGCAAACAAATATTGCCAGCATTGTCCCACTTTTCGTTTGACCAAAATGGCAGATCAAGCTGCAGACGTCGCCTCGCATCCTCCGTCCTTCGGCGGGCAGTCGCATTTCTAATTTCAGCAGTGCGTTTGAAGCGCTTTCCAGCATATTGCGAGTCGGGCAGACAGCGCACAGCATCTGTTGCTCAGTCAGGGAAAACAAAAAGTTTTCGGCGACGGGCATTCGGAAAGTCGTGGAATTGCCACAGCAACTGGAATAAGTTGACGCAAGTAATTTGCTGCGGCTTCTTCTGCGACGGGAAAAGTTTTGTCCTTGGTCCTTGTTGCTCCACGCCAGCTGGCCAGCCAGTAATTGCAATTACTGTGTTCGTCAAATACACATTCGGAATCCAAAAATGTTCCCCGCCATCTTTAATTTGTGCACGGATGTACGGATTTTTCAGGGCCTCATTGATATGCAAAATATCATACTTTCCTGCTGACCATTCAATAAGTCTTAATTTATGGAGGCCTTTTGTTGCGTCATGTAATTTGCGGAAATGACTTTTGACATGTTTGCTTGCTGCGGATCCGCCGTTTCCGGTCATTGCAGATGGCCGATTGTACGACTTAATTAATTTCATGGCTTACACGCCAGGCCATTAATATTTAAAGGGCGTGGCTTTGTTTTAAATTATTGGGGATTGCGGTTAAAAATACGGAATGATATCTAAGAGCTACCATGCAAGCTACCATACTTCTTTAAGACCCTTTGAGTAATTACTTTACCAGGATGTTAGGCTACCTTAACCTGTGGGTGAGTCGCTCCGACTGCGGGTTAGTGGACACTGATGTGGGGTACTTACGTATCAGAGTGCCCAGGCAGAGCGCCAGGGCGACAATAAAATCACGCGATGGCGTCAACACGCCGGAGGCCAATAACTCCAGTTCGCAGTGCATGCCGGTGAAGCCCATGGGGCAGTGGCACTCGTACTTCTTGGGCGGGTGGTGATCGCGACAGCGGCCCCCGTTGCGGCACGGGTGCAGTAGGCACTCGTTGTCGTTAACACAGGTGCTGCCGGAGATCTTAAAGCCGGCCGGACAGCTGTGGAACGGAGGCCCGACAGTTGCGTATACGTAACACGGTTTGGATGTTGGATGTGTGGGTGGAAGTGTGGTATGTGGAGTGTCGAAAAAACAAAAGAAAATATTTAAAAGTTGTTCCATCATGCAGGTGTGGGAGTATCAGGTGTCGATGTGTCACAGTTGAGTAAGGTTTTTGCAAAGAGCACTGTAGAAATTGGCCTTAAAACCAAAGGAAATCTGTTACTGACCCCAGTATTTCAATAATAGTACTTCCCAAAAAAGACTTAATAACTTCAAATTTTAATAAATATCCCATTTAATTTTATAAACCAATTTTTTGCTCAGTGAATGCCTTTCTCCCTTCGTCTGATTGAATAGAAGAGAACAATACGCTATGTCCTTTTCCTCGCACCCCCTCAGTATGTGAAAAACTGTCAAAAAGTCCGTTTAAACGTTCGTTGCAACTTTACCAATTTTTCCATTTTTTGTTTATTTTTTTGTAGTTATTATTTCACGCTTTGTGAGTTTTAGTTTGGGATTCGGTCGTGTGACAAACTTTTTGCATTTGCATTGCACAAACATAGCTCCTTCCTTCCCTTCCGACTTCATCGCCAAACACGCTTCTTAAGTGCTGTTCCCTACTATTTTTTGTGCTTTTATGATTATTATGGAGGAATTTTTATTATAATTTTTTTTACTTTGAATTGAATAAAGTTTTCGTCCCTATGCATTCTTGGGGCGAGCTGGATTTCATTTTATTTTGTCGCACTTTGCTTGACTATTTTTTCCTGCGTTCCTTAAGTTTGTTTTGATTAGTTTTGGCCAACACTCCTAGAGCCACACTTGCTCTCGAGCCGAGGGAAACAAGTTTTTAAAGTCGGTTGACATTGGCAACTGAGGTGTGAAATGGCTTAAACGGAGAGACTCCTCAAGGTTTGAGTAATTGAGATGCATGGGATTTCCTTCTTTAAGAAGAATAAACTCTCCAGCGAGTAATGGTGATAAATCGAAGAGAAGGAAATGTATATTTTGTCTCAAATAAATCAATAAAAGAAGCCACAGTGGCCCTTCATTGTTGTAATTCTAAAAATGTTACTTATTGTCAAGAATCTTACAAAATTTTATTCAAAATGCAATTGAATACTCTTCAAAAGTAGACTTCAGCCACTTTTGATATATTGAAGATTATTGGCAGAAGCCCTGCTTGACCGTTTACCTCGACGGGGCGCCAAGAATGCAGGAAAAAAAGGAATCCCTGGGTCGGAGAAAGAGTAAATACCTCAAAAGCAGTAAAAAGTTTCACACTAAATCAGTGCCAGCTGAAAAGTTGAACAGGGAATAGTTCTTGGCTGCCTTCGATTACTCCCAAGTGCGTAGTTTAAGCCCATCAGAGTGAGTGGGGTACTTGATAATTTTTCAGAATATTTTCATTGCCTTTTTTGACTTTTTCGGGAAGCTTGTCTTCAAAGTTTGCCATATTTTATGTCATTAGGTTTTAGTTGAAGTTGACGGGAGCGAGCTCGCGCAATTTCTGTGCTTTCTTGAAACGTCTTTGCTTTTAAATGTTAAGCAAAGGTGAACGTGGCATACAAATGGAACCGGGCTATAAGCCTGAAACTGACATTTTTCTGGCTGTTTACACACATAGCCCGCATTTAACGTGAAAAATTGAGAGGGGGAATAAAAAAATGCAAACACAGTAAATCCCTGTGAGGTAGTGCCCAAAAATGGAACTGGCAGCTCCTTAGTGCCACTTCCCGGAAGCCAACCCCCTCCTCTGATAGCCCCTCTGAGCTGTCCGCCCTCTGTGTGTGTGATTCCCTAAGTTCCTTTTGGCTTTTGGGTGGATTTAGTGCATCGTGATTTCTCGAAATGCCAAAGCTAACAACTGCAATTGCTCTTCCTCGGGCTTCAGTCGGTGTATGGTGGATGGCTGATGGCCTGGCCTTGTCTCCTCATGGACAACTTGTATCTTTGGCTGCACATTTGTTAACTTACCTGAAGGGCATTTCAGGTCTTGTTCTTTGTCTTGGCTGAGTGCACTTTGAAATGTGTGATAGGAGAGTCGGTAAAATGGCAAAAGAATAGCACGAAAAACGAAATGTTTCAGAGCATGTATCAGAGACTACAGTGTTTCTTCAAGTGTAAGTTCATTTCTAGTACAAAGTCGGGGATTTGTTTGGTTAAATAATCCGGCTACTTCGGGGATACATACCTTCGCTTAATTAATAAATTATTTACAGACACAACATACACAGATCGAACAATGTGATAAGCTTGAACATCGAGTGGAGGCTGAACGGAAAATGTGCCAAAAACAAATACTCGAATTGGAATGCAGATGAAATGATAGTTTGATGAATATGGAAATGCCCTTCTGAATGGAATTAATTTCAAAAAGCAATAAACCCATGTGCAAAATATATGTTTGATTTGCATTCTTCAGTGAGCCATGATTTAATGCCGAATGATGGGATTTACAAATGATAGAGATAGAGATGTCAAAACAAAATCAAAGTGCATGAGAATCGTTGAATGGGAATCGTTGAGAATGTCGAATTGATGGGAAAACTAAATGGATTTAATGAATGATTTCACTGATAAACATTACAGACTAAAACGCTAAGCATTTGCTACAGCACTAGTTGCTTGACTAAAGTCACAAGTTGTTGTTGCATACAGGGGGCTATATTGATGGTCGGGGGCGTATGGCATCGATGCTCACTCAGAATGATCAAGAGGCAGACCAGGATCGCCGCCAGGGCGCCCATGCTGAGCTTGAGGGTCTGACCCTCCTGCACCAGCTCGCAATTCTCGCCCCAGAACCCGTCGGGGCAAATGCAGCGATACCGTAGTCGGGGCTCGAGATTAATGCACGTGGCCCCGTTCATGCAGGGCATATCGAGGCACTCGTTCCGGTCCATGCAGCCCTTGGAATCGGGCGACATAATGCGTCCTTCGCCGCAACTATTGTTGGGGTTTACACATATTCAGTATTTAGTGGGGCCGAGAAGGTTAGCATTAATTAGTTAAATGATGGGGTTCAATGGCAACATAAACTGGGCAACCGAAAAGCAATTATCGAATAGATGTACCAATTGTATGATAGTTAAAGAGGTTCGAGAGAGAGTCCGAGTCACAGGATGGGTGCAGTCGACTATGCAGAGAAAAGTTTATGCAAAGTGCCACCTTCCAAGTACACAAAAATAAACAAATAATCGCACTGATGTGGCACTTTGCAAATGACTCTGCCCTTTTTCTCTGGGCAGGGAGGGCCGCCTAGCCCTTGGCTGATTGGTTAGCCGATTGGTAAGTCCCTTGGGAAAGCTTTAAGCCAGTAGGTGTGTAGGGTGTATGTGTTGAACAAAGATAAGCGCTGTTGTATAGATTGTACCTGTGCTAAGCTTGTTACTCTTACTCCGTGTAATGAAACAAAAGCGTGAATATGTACAAAGGACCATTGCGAGCCGGATAAATGTTCTCTACAACAGATTCTCCGATTTGGCGACTCTTGGATCGACTTTAGCCCAAGACCCGAACTCAAAGCGAGAGCGAATCGTTAACGGAAACGTAAACGGAAACGGAAACAGAAACGAAAACGTAAGCCTAAGCCGATTGATTTGTCACGCAACGTTTAGTGCCAATCACTAACTGACTTTGTGCCATCTACATGTATGTGGGAGTGTGATTGAGTGAGTGTGTGAAGCTGTGATTCTATGGCAGCTATGCCAGTAGGTTCTTTGATTTGACGGACAGGTCCAATAAGCCTTTGCCGGACTCGTTCCCCCGACTCCTATTTCAGTGTGTTTTTTTCTTTATTTGCTACTGTGGGTTACTGGCTGCCCTTTAATTGATTAAGCCTATCAAATGTTAGCTTTGCTTGCTTATCGAAAAAGCTGGCGATTTGTTTCCATGTTCCCTTTTATGTGGCATCGGTTCGGCCCTGTGGTTTTGCCGACCGAGCACTCCCTTTCAGCTTCGTAAATGTGGCTCTTCTTTTTGTATAATTTTCAGATGGTCAAGTACTCAGTCCGGGCAGTCCATTCAACTTAATGGTTTAATTTTTCTTTTGGTGGGTTAATTTTTCATTTTGATGAGAAACGAAAAGCAATGCGTGATGATTCGGGGATGATGGTACTTACGTGCACTCGTAGACGTTCCAGAGATCCACGCACTCGAAGGGATCCGGGCAGATGACGTTCGAGCAGGGCTTGTTAGAGGGGCAGCCCTTCTCCAGATTCCTCGCCATGGTGGCCTGACCCCACTGGGTTCCATTCATAGCCGGTGGCAGGGGCAGATGTTTTCCTTCCAGACTACAATAGATAATCATAATAAAAACGGATTAGATAATATGGAAGGGACTTCTAAAAATCCTAAGCGTAATTTATCAAAAATACGTACCGTATGTCATCGAGACAGCTCTTTTGGTAGTCGGCGTACACCTCAAAGGTCCTCACTCCGGTATATTCCGCCTTTCCGCCTGCGTAGACTCCCTCTTGCTTGTCCACCAAGAGCCACTGGTGTCCCACGAACTCAAAGGTCTCGTTGTAGCGACGGCCCTCGCCTCCGTCCAGCTCCAGGGTGGCAGCAGAACCGTAGCGATTAACCCTCACCACGTGCCACTGTCCGTCGTTGACCACGATGGCGTTCAGCCAGAGGTCCTTCTCCTCGGTGCGCAGCGAGTTCAGGTTGTAGCGGAAGTGGAGGTGGCCGTCCTTGATCTCCAGGATGCCGTACTCGCGGTTGTGCTGATCGCTCACCCGGAACAGCTCGCCGTACTCCTCCCTCGTGCGGAACCTCAGCTGCACCTGGGTGCTGAAGCGGTCGGGCTCGAAGCTGAGCGCGTACTTGACGTAACTCTGGGCCTTGAAGGTGGTAGGAATGGTGGGGATGTTGCAAGCAGGTCCCGTCCAGCCTGGGCGGCAGTGGCAGCGGGCCTCCGACAAGGAGCCCACGCAGTTTCCGTGCTCCCAGCAGCGGGCCGTGGCTTCGGTTTGGGCACAGACCTCCTCGGTCTGGGGGCAGCCGGCCAAGCTGTTCCTGGACAGTCCCGGATGGGCCAGATCGTAGAGCTTGGAGTTGTGCACCAGGTTCCGGATGCAGCCGTCGAAACCCTTGGCCGTCGGCATGTAGTGCCAGAAGTAGAGGCTTTGGTCGAACTGCTCCCGGTAGAGTCCTCCCACTTGCAGAGGGGCGTTCACGTTCAGATACTCGTTGAAGGGCGGAATCTGCCCCCTCGCCTGGCAGGACATGTCGTCGAACTCTGGCGGAGTGCCATCCTCCATTTCGGCAATTTCCGCCGACTTGCAGAAGTCCACAACCATGCGAACGTTCTCGGTGTCCCAGAACAGGTCGATTCTGTGCCACTCGCCGTCGTCGAGGGTCTTCTTAGTCTTAACTCGCAGCTCCAGGGTTCCGGAGCCGAAGTCTATCAGCAGTCGCGGATAACCGCGCTCCAGCTCCAGGGCAATGAAATCGGAGATGAGCTTCTCGTCGCGCTCCGGTGGCACAATCGGTCCGTTGTAGATGATGAGGCCGTCGGGCTTTCGAGTGATGAACTCCAGACTCAAGTGGGACTCGTCGCACATTTCAAGAGGCGGGTACCAGGCCCATCCATTGCCTCGGAAGCTGCGAGTAGTCTGCTGACAGCGGGGTCCAGTGTAACCCACGGGGCAGGAGCAGTGAGGCCCGAAGCGAGTGTCCATGCACCGGCCACCATTGTGGCAGGGGGTGTTGCGGCAGGACTCGGGTTTGGTGAAGTTTCTTGCTCCGCAGGTGCAGTCCGCAATGGTGTCCACTCGCACACCGACCAGGGCGGTCTTGTTAGCGTTTACCATATACGGGAGCGGGCTGATTTCCAGGGAGTTCGTGCAACTACCCTCACACATCTGGTTTTCGTACAGGCACTCGTCGATGCCCACCATGGTGATGTTGATGCCCACGTCTTTCTCGATCTCCTCGCGGTGCATGAGGACTATTCCGTTCAGCCTGATGGGCTTGTAGTACGGGGAGCCGTGGGCCGAGAACCTCACGTCCGTCAGCGGAGGGTGGCGCCTCTTTAGCTGCACACTGAAAATGTCCACGTTCTCCCGGTCCGTGTTGAGCATGTCGGCCAGCTTGTCCCTGAACCTGTCCAACTTGGAGCGACTCAGGCTCTGGGTTCGGTAATTCCACACGCGGATGAAGTCCTCGTCGGAAATGCCAGACAGGCGAACCGAACCGGAATTAATGACCGCCTCGTGGGGGATTTCCCGCACAGTAACCGTGACGTTGGCCGGAATGTCCGTTTGGGTGTGCTTGCGATCGTAGACCTTGAATCTGAGGTGGTAGCGTCCCTCGCGGGTGCCAGCCCGCATGGTAACCATGCCGGAGTCCTCGTCCAGCTTAAAGCGGGGGTGCTCCATGGCCTCCCAGTAGAACTTTTTGTCCGGCAGGTCCCAGTCGTCCAGGTCGTAGACGTAGACCCGTCCAATCGGAGTGTCGGGCGACTGTCCTTGGTAGTTGTAAACGAAGATGTCCTTGGAGCCGGGCTGCATTTTGTTGTCATTAACGTCACCGATGATCACAGTGAGGGTGCTGGTGCCCGTCATGGCCGGAGAGCCGTGGTCCTTGATGACAATGGGGATCATGTACTCCTTCTGCTGCTCGCGGTCGAAGGATCGCAGGGAGGAAATAACAGCCATGCCGTCTCCGTTGGCTCCCTCTGTGAAGTGCAGGACAAGAAACAATTTACAAATTAAGAGAAGCTCATGGAATATTTTGAAAAGGCTTTGGCCATCCTAGCTAATATCCTAGTTGCACATTCCACATCTGGCCACAGGTTAATAAACTGCAAACTCTTGGGCGAATAGCTTCGAAAAGTCCTGCCTAAATCCTGTTACCGGCCGGGCCTCAAAGGCAGTTAGCTCCGACAACTAGCCAACCAGAGAGTCAAATCCTTTATTAGCTAGAAGCCAGGAGCACATTTGCCACCTGATTGCAGATGCAACTGTTGCAATGGGCCATTTGTTGTAATTACGCTTTTGAGCCGAGCGAACAAGCCAACAAGTGTTAAGTCTGGCCGGGTGGGAATAGAAACCATTGCCCTGAAGGAGCAGGCCCCAGAAGCAGAGCGAGAACGCACACTCGGAATGTATTTTTAAAGACACTCCTTGGCGAGTTTTTAGGCAAATTGTATGCAAATACGGGGAGTCTGGAAAGCCTGTGTTCTCCGCAACGTTTGCATAAAGTCACTCTGGTAGTTTTGTGGACTTGCGAGCTTCGCCCTCCTCCGTCGGATTGTTGCCCCAGCTGGGCCATCAAAATTGGATTGCCGCCCACTCCCAAATTGCGACTGCTTGGGCACTTTTTCCAGCTCCTTGCTCGGCTCGCCCGCACTCGGCTCGGATGGGAGGGAGCTGCGATGCACACACATGTGTGTGGTTTCGATTCTGCCCTGGCCGGGTAATTTAATTGAAAACTTGTGCATTTGCCATTTTGTTTTTCACCTCGCCAGCTGGTCGTTCGGTGCTTATATTATTTAAATTTTCGTGTGCCGTTCGGTTCCTGTTTCCAGGCTATTCATTTCGGGCAGCCCCCCTTTTCGGGGGGAAGGTAATTGCATTTTTATGCTATTGTTAGCGTCCTGTGACACTGGGCGCCCCAGAGCCGGGCAAGAAAATTTCGATACAAACACAATGGGGAAGCCAATGAAAACGAACTAACAAAATCCAAAATGTTCCGCTTGTGGATTGTTTAAGCTTTGACCCGAATATTTGGCAAACTTTTCCATAGAAACAGAAAGGCAGGTTGGTCAGTTTGTAACTATTTTTGGACACAGGCTCTGGGGCAGGAGGAACCCCGTTGGAGGAGCTGGTGCTCCCGTATGCATATATGTGGTGCAATTTGCAAGTAATTGGGTATGAAAGTCAGATTGCAGAAGGCCAAAAGTCAAAAATGGAATTTCTAATCAGAGCCGGAATTGATTTTAAATGAAACACAGTTTGATTTAAACATATTGCGAAATCGACGCGAAATATGATCAACTTAATAACAATCGATTTTGTACTCACTTTGATCCTGCTCCACCTTGAAGGAAGCTCGAATAATGTCATCAGCACTGGGGTCCAAGCGGAACTGGAATGGTGGGCCGTTGCTCTTGGATCGATCATCGTCATCGGTGGCCAGGATCTCCACCACCTTGCGCGGCGGCACATGTTCCGGCAGAACTGGCCGGTAGTCCTTCAGGAACTTGGGGGCATTGTCGTTGATGTCCTGCACTATGACGGTAAGGGTGGCAGTGGCGGTCTTTGGCGGGGAGCCGTCGTCGATGGCGAGAATCTTAACCTGGTGGCGGGGCACTACCTCGCGGTCGAGGGACCGCTGGATGGTCACTGATCCGTTCTGGTTGATGGCGAATTGTCGCTGGCGATCCGAGGAGCGGTCGATGGAGTAGGAGACCTTGCTCTTGCCACCCTGGTCCGGATCAGTAGCCTTGAACTTCTCCAGCTCGGTGCCCACCTTAGTGTCCTCGAACACGGAGACCTCAACGTTGGCCCGCTCGAAGTGTGGCTTGTTGTCGTTGATGTCCCGCAGCTTGACCACCACCCACGAGTAGGCCACATGATACTTGTCGTTGTCGTTGTCCTCGCCCTTGTCGTTTACCTGGATGCGGAAGCGGAAGCCGTTGCTCTGGAGCTGGTCCTCATAGTCCAGGGGCTGGACAATCTTCAGGGATCCCGTGCCGTCGTTGTTCCGCACCATAGTGAACTTGTCGGCACCGTAGCCGCTGTTGTCGATCACCTTGTACTGGAACTTGTTGGTCTCGTCCTCGTCGTGCACCGTCACGGTCAGAATGGGCATTTCCGGCAGCGCCGTGCCGTCCGTCTCGTCCACTTCCGTGAACCACTCGTCCTTAGTGAACTGCGGCGGCATGTCGTTGATATCCTTAACCCTTATGGACGCAGTCCCCGTCCCCTTCAGCCCCCCGCCATCCATCGCAACGACTTGTATGGAGTAGTCTGGGGTTCGCTCGCGGTCCAGGCAGCACACTGCGGTCTTAATCACGCCGGTGTCGGGTTCGATTTCGAAGATGGGGGAGCCGGTCTCCTCCTCGATCACATTCTTCTCGATGGAGTAGACCAGGCGGGCGTTGGAGCCCTCGTTGGGATCGTCGTAGTCCACGGCGGTCATGGTCATCACCACCATGCCGGCGGTGCCGTTCTCCGTCACGTTGCCGAAGTAGACGCCCTGGGGGAAGATAGGGGCGTTGTCGTTGATGTCCTTCAGATTGACCTGGACGTCCGCGTATCCCACGAGGCCCTCGCCGCCCTCGTCCTGCGCGAACACGGTGAAGCGCCACTGTGGGCGCCCGTTCGGTTGATCGCGATCCAGGGGCTATAAAAGCGCAAAAATAAAGAGAGCCGTGTGAGTTTAAGTGTAAAACCCTGTTACCGAGCCATTGTATAATTTTAGCTGTCATAAACGCAAAACCGATTAACATCTGGCTCAGGGATGGGGACTGAGGTCTGGGGAGGACAACATTGTTGTGACTGGGGACACATCCTCGGCCCTTCCATGAAATTATCCTTTCACACAATGGGGCCAGAACCTCCACCCAAAAAAAAGGGAAGCAGAAGCCTGTACCTGCCTCTGATTTTGATTGTGACTTTGATATGCATTCACAGCAGCCTGATGGATGTGTTGCTCCCACCTGGTGCCGCCCAAGCCCATGCCCCGTGCCCCATGCCCCCTTTCTTAACCCATCACGTATGCAAATAATAAAAGCGAACGAGAAAAAAAACTCCGAGTTTAATCAGTACTTTGTATCTGTTGGCTGTTGCTGGGGCAACCCTTGGATAATGCCCCAAGCCCCTGCTGCCTCCAGTTAGCCTCGGCGCCCCTTAACCCACGCCCACATGTGACAGCCACAGCAGACCGACAAGAGAAGCTTTCATGGCGCTGACATTGGATTTGTCGTAAAAAATATGCACGAGGCGACAACAACAATAGGAATGTGTATAGAGTTATTTTGGAGAGGGGTTAGACCCTCAGGTACTTCGTAGTCAGTACCTTGAGCTTGTTGTGGTCTTGGATTGGAAAATAATTTCCACGTCCTAAGCCCAGCACATTGCAGTGGAAAATACGCCCCGGGAATACCCTCTAGGTAACAAATAACATAAAAATATGTACACATAACCCCTGCGCAGTCATCACTTTAATTTGCATGACAAATTCGCCAACATTGTTATGACATATTCAATTTAAGGGATTAGTTGTGAGTGGGTCACGGACTAGGGAATAAACCGCACCCCTCGACCGGGGGTTCAGATGGCTGTTATCCCTTGTCAAGTCGGGACTTTCCCGCCCGGCCCCTTTCGTTTGGGTGCAGAATTAATTTCGTATAGAGAGCCAGATAGTAAATGGACTAAAAATGGCTAAATTGTGCGGGCCAAATGTGTTATTCGTTAGGAAGTGCTCTCATATTATTTTTATTTCAGCCGGACGCCAGGGAATTTAATTTAATTTGGCTCTGGAGTTTTTGGGAGTACGCATTCCATTTGCGCCAGCTAAGTGATATTTTTCAGCCCGCATATGGCGAGGGACTTCCAATTGTGATTCCGTAATTAGTTTGAATTTGTTTCAGAATGAACGACTCTGCGGATGGTTTTAAAAAGCCAAAGCGCTACTTTCAAATTGGCTTAAAACGATGGCATTAAAGCCGACTCTTCTCTTCACCTATGAAGTGTATTTTTGAACTTTTAAATTGGATGGAAAAAGAGGTGCTTTTTCCAACGCGTTTTAACCTTTAGTTAATAGCTCGAATGGCCCTGCCCTTTGTTCGTCAACTGCCACTTAAATGTTAAATAATGAGCACGTAGACGGATTCACACGTCCGCGTTTTGTGGGGATTCCGATTGAATCGAACCGGGTTTAAGTGCGCATTGATGGGGCTTAATCAGCGAAAGCATATTTCGAAATTCGCCATCATGTTCAGTTCGGTTTGCAGTGTCCAGTGTCCGTTGGGCAGCTGCGGCCTTGGCCGGCATGGCGCGGATTTTTAAATATCGCATTTATTTATTTATTTATGCGTGAGTTGCCACTGGCAATTTGTTAATGCTTAAATTGGAGCTGTGCCCCTGATTTAAGCGCGTGTAAGCGCAGTTGTCTCTGCGATATGACTTACCTTTAAAACGAATATCTCGCCGGTGGTGCGGTTGATGTCGAACTTGCTGTTGGCGGGATTATCTGGATCGATGCCCTGGCCCGTGAGGAAGTACACGATGTTCTGGGGGCGATCCTTGTCCCCGTCGGTGGCCGTAACCTGTCCATCCAGAGCGGTGAACAAACACAGATATTTATTATTAATGGTCGGTTGGTTGGTTGTTCGGAAAATAATAAAATATCAAATTAAATAAACAAACAAAATGCAGCATTATAGAGAAATTTAACAAACATGCCGTGCAGAAACTAGCTATTAAAAAAAAAAGAAAATAATTTTGTGTGTTTGTGTTAGGTTTTTTTATGGATTCACAACAGGAAATATTTTTTTTACGTTTGCAATAATATTTTATGGCTTTTTAACATTCTTTTTCCTAATGTTTTGAAGGCTTTTTTCAAAGGATTATGATTTATTTGCCGCAAAACGCTGACAGGTATTGAGTTTGGGAAGCGAATAAACATTTTAGTTAGAAGTGGTAGAACAGAAAATCATTGGTATATGGTATATGAAAAATTATAAATAAACTGTTATTTGTTAGTAAAGTGTAAATAAAAACAATGTTATGCTAGAGTGCTGACAGATTGATTTTAATTCCCTTTGTTGGCCTTAAGCTGCAACCTGCAACCAGGTCCATTTTAATTAAATTAGTTGGCGTCAGTTAGCCACAAGGAAAACATAACAAAACCACAACGGAAAATCTGGTCGGTCAGGCTTAATCGTGCAAATGTGTGGCATTAATACTTAAAGAGCGTATTGAATTTAATTAGCAGCTTTGGCAGCCGGCTGAAAATGGCTAATGGAAAAGCGGAAGCCATACGATAAATAAAGTGCGACACAGCGTTCATACATACTGTACAGTACGCAGGCAATTAAAGGCCGAAAAAATTAAATTTTTATGAAGAATGATGTTAAAAAATCGATTAAAGCCTTTCTACTAATTGTTGGCCATACAATGGCCTGCTATAGACGCTCAATCGCAGGCCCGCTGGTGTTCTCTTTCAATTTGCACAATTAATGCTGAATGGTTTAATGAATTCCGGCATTACACCTTGCACGCGCCGATTACTCATTATGCTGCGAGTGTTATTGGTGGTTTACACAAAAGTCTACATGGAAGTGGGCCTGAGGAGGCGACTGATTTGTGTCGCCTCTTGCTGGGTTATATTAATTGTTACGAGCTGCTTTGTTTGTTTTCAGGGGAGTAGTATGCTGCAGCGTGAATGCTGCATGATTTTATGAATTGTATATGGTATGTACAGGACTCGGAGGTGGTAAATAATGTGTATAGCGACCTGCATGATGGTAAAGGGCGTGTCGGTCATTCCCTCGTTGAGAGTCCGCTCGTAGGATGTCTGCGGGAACTGCGGCGGCAGGTCGTTGACGTCGCGCACGTTTATGACGATTGTTGTTTGATTTTCATTCAAACTGTCGGAGGCAACCAATTTCAGTTCGTACTAGCGTGTGTTTCATTGTGCAAACATTAAATAAAATATATGGCCAACGCAAAATTGGTGGGCGGGATTGGTGGGGCGGAAAGCAAGAAACAAAAATAACACAATTAAACAATAAATTTTAAATGCTCGTAAATAACAAAGGAAACGTATATCTATTGATTAAAATTAAATTAAGGCTCGCATAATAATTTACACATGTTCGAGATGCTCTGTACATTAATATGCGTTTTTGTGGCTGTCCAGGATCCAGTGGGCCCTGTCTATGAACTATCAAGGACTACCGAGACTCTCGATCTGGCAGCTGATTTGCATTTTCCATATTCAATTGCTCGCTGTTTACTCATTAAAACGCAGTAATTTAATCGACTTATTCAATTATGCATTACAAGCTGCATAGCATTTGAGCTGATAATCGACATATTTCCAAGTCATCTTCTCCCCGTAACATCTATTTTTTGCGCACTTGGCGTGGCGTGCTTAATGATAAATCAATATTATGACTGCTGTTTTTTACGCAACCGCAACATTAATGCTTTGCCAATTAAATGTGATTCTCTGGGTGTGTGTGGTCTGTAAATAAATTGTGTATTTTTTTTAAGCCCGCATGCCACAGCTCTTGAACACACTCTGGAGCGGACAGCTTTTTTAAATTGTTTAATTACTTTTCCCCATTTTTTCCGAGCCCTTAATCATACGGACTTCGGCAAAGCTGGGGACGCGAAACATGCAAATGGCTTTAAATATTTATGTTACATTCTCCATACTTAAAAAGTGGCACTTTCGAACCAAAACAAAAAGTTTTGCCTGCAAAGTCCATTAATATTGCAGGGCAGATGGGCAGATGCCTTCGATATGTGACCGACGGGGGAGGACGTTTGTATTCTTTCAGGTGATTAAAATAAATATTTGCTTTTGGGACAGGCACTTACTCGAATGTAAAACAAAACTCAAAACTAACAAAAATATTTAAGAAATCATTAAACTATGAAGCTTTATTTGTGGTTTGGTGGTGGGGTGCAATAAAGCTTTTTCAGGCAGGTTTCGGGGGGAACTTCAAAATAAACACTCATCACATGCAATAAAGTCTAGGAAACGTAAAAGGTTGCTGCGAAATGTGCCTCATGTACAAAAATGACTAAAAACTCAATGGAAGCTCTACGAAATCATAATTTTCAACTAAGACTTCAGAAGCGATTGATTTCTTTATTCATTGACCTGCAAGACGCGCTTGGGTAAATTGCGATCATCCTCCTCGGTAATCTGGGTGCGATAAGTGGGTCGCTCAAACACTGGAGGATTATCGTTTACATCCTTGACATGGATAATCACGGTGGTGTAGTTCTCCTTCAAATTATCGGAGGCGGCCAAACGCAGCTCATACTGAACATGGGAATACATTGAGAATTTATTACACAGAATTAATATTTCAGGACGTTTAGGATGAATTGGAATTTTGAAAATTTTCCCTCGGAAAAGTTCCCCAGCCGTCTTCTAAAGTCACGACAATGACTCCGAACTTTGGTCAATTGTTAGGAATTGCAATTCAATTAATGTTTCGCCAAAGGTCCTTTGCTGCCCTCCGTCTCCATTCTGCCTGTGGTATTGGAATTTTTAACCGCAGAGCTTGTAACCAAACTTGTTTAAACTCTTAAATATTTAAGCAGCCTCGCGGTGTGCGGAGCGTGTAAATTGAAATTCAAAAGGAGACGGCGAGCAACTTGGCAGCGAGTTTCTTAATGAATTTTATAGTTAGCCAGGAATGGCGAAGAGGGAAGATGGCTGGACTGGCTGGGAGTTTAAAAAGTTGGCTTTAAGGATTTCAATGGTTTTTCGGGGAATGGAGGCAGATTGTAATCCCGGTTGTCCCTTATGTATTCTCTGCTTTCAATGACATAAACAAATCTCACAGTTGACTAAGCCCACAACGCTTATGCCATAAATATATCTGCTCGCTGCAAAGGAACGTTTGTCGATTACAGAGGACTCCGGACTCCGGACTCCGGCTCGGGTCTCCCTTTTGCATTTTTCTTCTCCGGGCACCCTCTCCGCCCTCTTTTTTTGTATTTCCATATATATTTTTTCGTTTTTACTTACCCTGCGTCGGGTTTCGTAATCTAAAGCGCCAGCTACATAAATGGCACCCGTCATATTTTTAACCGCAAAAGCGCCGCCGATGTTGCCGCTTGTAATTTCATAGCGGATACGTGAGGCTGCAAGGGGAAACCACAGAAAAAATTCAGGAAAAGGGAAAAGAAGAGAAATGTGTGTGTAAGATAATAATTGCGGAATTTTAGCGGTGGGGCACATTTTGGCGGAAGCCTCTACTTACACTCGTCGTGATCCTTGGCCGTTACAGTGAGCACTGTGTGCTGGATGTCCTCGTTCTCATCCACTTCGGCCTCGTAGAGCGATTTGTCGAAATAGGGCGGATTATCGTTTTTATCGGCGATGCCAATGCGTATGAACTTGGTGACTGCGGGGATAGAGGAATAGAAGGCCTGGTTAAATATCTCGTTCCATTTTCAATTCGACACTCAAGGAAAGTTGGTACTTGGTTGGTTGGTTGGTTGGCTGGTCTGCGCAATTATCACGTACTAGACACAATGAGGAAAAGTTTTCGCCAGACGGAGCAACAATTTGACGCCTCTTATTGAGGCGACAATCATTCTGTTTGTCTTTTATTTAGGACCCCTTCCCCAATGCCGCTTTTTGTGGCCCTTTTTTTTCATTCGGCGTGGGAGTTGGAAACGCTTTTCGCATATTAAACAGCCCGGGATATTTTCGGTTCCCATTTGATTTTTATTTGCATGTGTAGGCCCTGTGCGATGATGTAATTTATTTGATATTCATGGATTTTCTATTTTATCAAGGACCCGGCACCGGCCTTGGCAGAGGCAGTGGAAGGTAATGCGATTGCAAATGAATTCTTGCGTAAATTTGAAATTATTTTCGGCCTATTTGAGGCCCTCTGTCTTGCCTCGCCCATTCAGCCACATAATTAACTATCATTGCCTCGAGCCATGTAGAACAACACCTATTGTAGCGCTGGAATTGCTTGGAAATCATTCAAACGAATATCTCGTTAAACTGGCCTACAAAGGTCAACCGTCCTCCCGAATTGAATTGTGAGCACACAGTTGATTTAATATGCCAAGTCGGTCAAATACTTGAAGAACAAACCCCACTCTCCCGACAATGCGAGGCGGGAAAGTGCAAACAAAGCCACTGACAATGAGACATATCAGTGAGCAGGGACGTCACCAGGCCACTAAATTACATATATCATTTATAATTGGCCCAATAACAACAGACTGGGCAAAGCCAGTGGGCTTTAATTAAATAAATGCAACGAGCACCGGACCAGACCAAAACCCGAACACTGTGCACACAAATCTAAGACAGCAGATGTGCCAAGGAAGCGACAAACTTTTGCAGTTTAACAGGCCATGTACAAGTCCTCAAGTGCACAGAAAGAAAAGAGTTGTTAGATCATTTTTAAAGAGAACATCACTGTCAAGAAATGCTCTCGACAGAGCCTGCCCTCATTTATATTCTACTTGGTCTTGGTTGTTTTATAATAATTATCGTTATCCTATTACATCTCAAGTGCCTTCATTTATCAGTTTACTTGGGTCTCCCAAGGAGGACCACCTATGAAAATGTCCTTCAGGGCAGCGGTGTGTTTGTGTTTTGGTTTATAATTTTGTTGTCTTGGGTGGGAATTATCTGTGTGCAAGAATTATGCACACTTGGCTCCAGCAGGTTGACAACTCTTCTTGCAAGTTGCAACACTGCAACTGGGCGCACATGGCGTATGTGCGATAAGTTCCTAACCCTGTGCCCGGCCTCCTTTCTGGCGGCTAAATTAGCAAATGTTTGGGACCGATTCGGAATTAAATTTATGGCAAAACATTGCTAATTGCCAACTCGGTTGTATTTGGGTTTCCATGTGACGACATTTTAATTAAAACTTGGCAAAGACCCTCTGAAGAACGGCATTAAATGCAAATCATTTCCAGCACTCTGATTAATATTTATGCTTCAGCAAAAGGCCTTGCATCCACCAGATGAGCATATTACTTTGCTTGTATTTTTCCCATTTCCATTCGGCCCATTTTCCCTAACTTTTCCATCCAGATTGCAATGAATATTAACTGCAGTAGATCGTTAAACATAATGATATCCCCCGGCAGGCGCTTTAAATAAGGCAATTACGGAATCAGAACTTAAGTCTTTAATTGCAATCGGTATTGTCCTTAATTGTGCGCCTTCTTATAATTATTGAAAGTAATTTCAGCCCCGAGCTGCTGTTATTATTCATTTATTTCGCCCACATAAATATTAATATGTTTCGCTTTATTTAAAAGCGATAGCGATTGATTTTTTGCAGATTTTTTCATTAAATCCCCGTTGCATTTTCCTCCTTGACTTTATTACGTCAAAATTCAATTTATCTATATGGGGATGCGGACGTGTGTATGCAATATATATTGAATGCTATGAAAATTTCATGTGGCCTCATATATTTTTGACGCAGATTTTTTCCGCATACCACGCAAGACTTTGAGCTTCTCGAAGCCTGAGCTCGGAGCTTGGATAAATGAAATTTTATATACTTTTATTAAGCACATATTCGGAAAGCGGGGAATTTAAAATACGTCGTAGGCAGAAATATAATTTGTTTCGCAATAAGTTATTGTAAGCCGAGCCGGCACAAAGGTTCATCCTATTTGCGATGCTCTTATCACATCGCTTTGTCAACCGGAACGCTGGGTCCCTGAAATATTTTATCTATTTATCTAACACCGATTTTATTGCATTCTTTTCGCCGAACTGGGACATAAACTAACCCCAAAATCAAATAGAAGATATCCCATTGAGCTCTTGAGCTTTCCGACACACTCCAGGACTACCCCACCGACATTCGGCGCGTTTTGAGGGCGAACTGTGTGTGCAATGTTTGGACAGCTGCTGGGGAGCGGATCCTTGGGAGAAGCCCTCCAGGATCTTGGCGCCGCGTCCTTTGTGTGGCCATAAAAGCTGACATTGAAGCAATTTGGGTTAACTGCACTCGAGCGGAGTGAACGAGTGGCGAAATCAAAGTCAACTTTATCACTTATTTAGCCCATGGAATACGTATGTGCCGCATTTGCTTTTCTTTTTCTCCGACTATGGGTGCTGGCTGCTGGATGTGCCTCAAATAAATAGTGTTCAATATATTTCCTTTTTTCGGGGGAGCTGCCACGCTTAGCTGCACAAATGCCACATGCCACTTGCCACGCCCCTGCCCTGCCCCACTTCGAGTGTCATAAATTTATGCGCTATTTTCGCTTGTTCAGGCGGCTTTTCCGCCATCCAAACATATTTATATATGTATATGCAGTACGTGATGTGGCACAATGTCAAAATCAAAGACGCCATATTTTTTCCCGGCTTTCGTTGGCAATTCCCCCACCCTGGGGGTGTTGTCTCCTCTGAAGCGCCAATGTTTATCGTCAAGCTTCGCACTTGAGTGAATTTTAACGATATTAAATGGCAGGACGAAAAGTAAATAACAACTGTCGATACTTTAAGATTTCTTAGTCCATTGTAAAGCTTCCTCTGCTTTCTTGAGGCAAAAACTAATTGGCCAAGATGCAGTTTTCCGTTAGCCATTTCGTTTTACGACCGCCTCCGCAGCAATTGCAGCACACAATGTACGATGTAGAAGAAAATCAGAGCTGACCATCCGGCCGGGTCTATACATGTGGCTTCCTTGTGGGTTGGCGGCCATTAATGGCGCTTAATGGGGCCGGGCCATAAAGGCGGCCAGCAGCATGTCCAGGGCTAATGCCAACTGAGCTGAGGAAGCTGTGGCATCTAAATTGTTGCAAAAATATTTTATTGCAATTCTTGAACCGCCCACCTCCCACTAGATCGTAAAAACTTGTTCAAATGCATTTTGTCGCTTGGCTGCTGCTGATTTTTTTATGATTGCGGTCTATCCGTCCGTCTGTCTGTCTATCTGCCTGTCTGTCTTTCCGCCGCTCTGACTGGCAGCTGCTCCCTGCAGCTCGTCCTTCGTCCTGCGTCCTTCATCTCTCGAAACAAAAAAGAAACCAAAACAAAATGCACACCACATGCGAGCCGGCAACAATGTTGCTGCGGTTCGCTCTGATATTTTGTACGCCTGTCTGTGTCATGTGTATATGATTGTCATGCTTGTGGTTATTGAGGTTTCGCTGCTCATTCCAGTATTTAGCATTTTCACACTTCCCTCAATCATCGCACAGGGGCCCTTGGGCAGGCGCCGAAAAGTTTTCAACTTAAAGAGACGGTTTTTAATTGGTTTAAATGGCAGACATGCCGGCACAGCCGCTGAAAAAATCCATTACAATCAATTGAGAGTCGGAGACGGAGTCCTCGTTCCGAAAATCAACAAGAATTTTTGTCACGTACTTTGGCAGCACTGCCAAAATTTATGAACCAAAAATTCTGGCAGGACATTAATTGATAAAAGAACATGCTTATATAGGACCCAGGTGGATGATAAACCGTCCGGAAGCTGGGGAAGAAATCTTCTTAAAATGTTCTTTAAGAAATTGGAACATGAAAGAAAATGCCCAAGCGCCCTTTATAACATTTTGGGGCTCACAGCAATGGTGGCAACAAAAAGCAAATGAGTTTTCGCAGGGGCTGGATGCTTTGCGGTTTTTGTGGCCAGAAAGAAAGTGAGAGAAAGTGCGGACAACTGAGAAGTGAGGATAGGAAACATTTCTCCCCATTCTGATGATGACAGCCGGCAAGCAGAAGACGCAACCAAGCAGGCCTTGCTTCATGTTGCAGCCCCGAAAACAGTTGTCATTGCAGTTGCAGTTGGCGGTGCCCGGGGGTTGTTGCATACGATTGTACAATTACCAAATGGCCATAATTCTGCTCTGACCAAAAACTAGAGACCCTGTTCTTGCACTTGACTTGTTTATGCTGGTCTCGGCCAAGCCGGAGAATTTATGCAGACAACAGTAGCAGCTCCTGCATAATGAATGGCTGGGAAATGGGTTAGCCCTGCTTGGTTGGGGCGTCGAAAATCAGCAGTTGTCTCCACCAGGGCGGGGCCCACTCGGTCCTGCTTACCGACTCCGAATTGACTTCCAGAAAACTTCGACGACTGTCAGTTAACCTCTGGAGAAGTAAACTGGGAGCTCAGCGAAATACACCGAGAAAATCGAGTACTTTTATTCATGATATTTCATTTTCGGGCATCAATTAAAAGTGAGAAACCCTTCCATTTGATAGCCTTTTAAACACAGAATCTATCATGAATATATTTGGCGACAACAATTGTTTCCTCGCCTGGACCTGAAATGCCACTCCCAAGTGTCGGGAAAGTACGTCAAATGGACAAAGTGCTATATCACCAGAAACTTGCCAGCACACCTGCTGCTGACTTCTTGAGCCAAGGGACGACTAATCATGCTGAAAGGAAAGCGGCGGAAAGTTGCGGCCCCGTGTCATAGTTTAAATTATGTGCGAAACTTTGGCCAAACTTTTAATAGCATCCACAGCTCGGCAATCGAACGGTGTAAACATGTCAAGCACTTTGGCTCGTTCTCTATCACAGCATATGCTCCATGATTGGCTGCACTATTCGAGGAGCAGGGAGCGGACCAGGGACTTCCGGCCGGGGAAATAGTTGGCCCAAATGCGTGCCTCGCATTCCCAAGTCCCGGAGGTAAATGAGTTTACCACCGCATGGCAGTGGAGCATTAAATTGTATCTCTGACGAAAACTTTCAACGCAACTGCCCAAGATATTCCACTCCTTTCGTCACGAATTCCTGCCGAACAGCGACAGGTGGACCCGACTCCAAACCAACCAAGTTAAATTTCTTAAAGCATTCCCAGACGTGACCAATGAACCCGCCCTGCGAAGGGGGCTAATGGAGAAAAGTGGCCAGCAAATTAGAATCCTATTAATAAAAATTACAGGCTCGGCTAGCAGACATCTCTTTGAAGCGACTGCTCTACCCCAGAGGCCCTCAAGGACTTGGCTTTAATGTCTGCCAGTAATGACAGACACCAATAACATCAGCCCAGCATCAGCATTGTGTTGTATACACAAATGGAGATAATTATGCTCCTCGAATGGCCATTAGGCATCGAGTGGCGGCCGAAGAACTTTCAGCATTTGATAAACTCGAATTAATTACATTGATTTATGCCCGACCAGAGAAGCGGGACCAGAGTCACGCGTGACTTATCGACACTTGTCTAGGGAGTGACACGCAAACGCCTCCGTGGACGGCATTCCAGCTGTCCTAGACGTCCTTGCGACAGGCGAAGAGGAAAGCAGAAGAAGCCCCTGGCATCAATCAATTTTTTGCAGCAATTTATCAAACTATTGCGCTGCAATACAATTCAAATTGTAGCCTAGTTTTGCGGCGGCACGTTCGCAAATAGCTTATTTTACTCGAGATGTTTCTGGTTTATGCGGTCCGAGAGTGTGTGGAATTACTGAATGTTTACACTTCAAAAAATGAGCAGCCACTAGTTTATACAATTCTCATCAATTAGCTGGGTAATGAGGCAAGAAATATTAGAGAGTGTGGGGCTGTGGGAACTTTGGACATAAAGTTAAAGCCCCGACAGGATTTTTTCAAGTGTGCTCATATATTTTTCGAACTTTTTTCGAGAAATCGCATCAACAATGTCGTGCGCATGTTTTGTCAATAATATTTTCCATTTGATTGATGTTCTTGCCATAAAAACCATTGAAATGTGCTTCAAATGGAGATCGAATATGGTTGGATTGGGGCGGGGAAGTACAGGGAAGCCACCGACGAGGAAACTGGGAGGCGACACACATCCTCGCTTATTGAGTTTTCGGGGGAGCGTGTGCGGGCGGAGGGGTTCATAAAAACGTCTCCAGACTCCGGACTCCAGACCTCGTCATGTGGCAGTGGCACTGTTACTTTCAACTAGCAGATGGTGCTGGTGTTGCACAATGTTTTGGCTTTTATGGCCGCAAATTCATTGTTGTTGCGCTGAAGGCTTCCGCCTCTATCTACATCAGCCAACTATAAATATTGTTTATGCCCCTTGCGGTTGGTGGTCGTTGGTCGGTGCTCGGTGTGGCGTATTACACAATGTTTGTTGCGTCTACAATTTCTGGTTTATGTAAGGTCGCCACCTAAGCATAAAACGGCATTAAAGAGTTGGCTTTACGGCAGGACATCAGGCGAGAGATGACCCTGCAAGCGGACGGAATTAAACGAAATAAAATAGAAATTTAAGGCAGTCCCGCCCAAGCGACACATTCCACATTTTCACATTTATGTATATCCCGAATCAAATATGCAATCAGTTCAAATAGAAGAATATTCATTTCGCATCAATTCGGCACAACAATTCCGATGGAAACCGATGAAAAAATTCTTTGCAGCGGAAGCACGGCTTATCTGGGCCACTCGGATTTATAGATATCATATTTTTTTATACCCACTACCCATGGCACTCGCTACCTATTTCGATTCAAATATGTGCAATGAAATTAGTTGTGTAAATGAAACAATGGCCGCTCGTCCAAATGTTGGTTAGTTGCTTTCAAAACATTTGTTTTTCATAGTTGATCCCAAGTCTTTGTTTGGTCTGTTTTCGGATGGCAGTTTTGGGCGCGGAAATGGAAATATAAGATATGCATGTGCGACTATGTTTAGATTTCCCGTTGACCATTCGATTTCGCCCTCGTCCGCGTCCGTGTCATTTTTGCGAGAAAATTAAAGTGCTGTACCACCTGGCGTATGCGCAATATTGCTGCCAGCTAGCCCTTTCCCCATTTACTATATGGCATTGGCTGCTACACAAATCTTGTTGGTATCTTTCTGCGGAATACATTCCGTGTGTGTATGTGGCTAACAACAGTCATGCATATTTTTAGCAATTCTCTTTCCCAGCAACTATTGCCGGCTCTGTTTCCATTGTGCTTTATTGACTCGGGCGCATAAAAGTTTCCGGCTTTACTTGGCTCGGGATCGGGCTCGGGCCTGAGTTGGGGAATTCTCTGTTTTCTTTATAAGCGGCTTAAAGTTTAAGAGGGACTGCAAATAGAGTCAACTGCATGGAACTCAGCGTCAAAGTAATTAAAGTTTGCTTCGATGCGGTGAAGTACCAACCTTACCTGAGTGCGGCTTTCGAGTAGAGTTTGGATAGAAAGTAAAATTTGTTTACCTGCAAATAGAGAAAAGGAAAACAGGTTTAGCCAGGATTTTGGATGGAAAATAGTATATATTTTGATGCGTTTAAATTCGATAAAATGAAAGTCTGAATTATATTTATTTTCGACTCTTGTTTACCTTATTATCTATCCGACCTGTAATTGAATCCGTTCCCCGATTCCCCCGGGCGCATTTCGACAGTCGCTCAGAGACGGTATTTATTTAATTACTTCCTTGAAATCACATCAAAGTACCCATTTGGCTACATTTAATGACTCGAATTTCCATGCCCACTAGCCAAATTTAAACTTTGATCTGCTTAAGTTTCGTTTTTCTGTTTATTTGTTTGTACGGGAGCCCTAATTGAATCACCTTTGTAGGATGTAATTACTGCTTTTGTACAGTACGTTCCGTAGGAGCCGAAAAAATCTGCGCTTGACACTAAACGTTCTTTGTGAAATTATTCATTTAACGTCGTGTTGAAAATAAAACGGCTCCTGTCACTGAGTTAGATTGAAATCTATTTTATTATTGCACACGCTTGTTTCATTCATCAGGCAGAGTTTTTCGTCCTTTTTTTTAGCCCCCGCCGGTTGAATAAGTCAGGAGTAGAGCATAGAATTCCATTACTTGCATAATCTGAATTTGACGTTGGCAACAATCACAACAAAGGTGACAAAAGTGACAATGAGAAGCAGGAGAGCGGAAATCCCGCTGCAAGGATAAGGCAGGACAGCAAAAAAGTGCTTTGTAATCAGCTTAAAGCAAGGCGGAGAGGGCTTTGTCGGAGTGATTCTTGATTCACCTCACTTTTGCACACCTTAGTCCAAGTCCAGGTCCTGGTCCAGGTCTGTTTGTTATGTAAACCAATTAGTGTGGACTTTGGGATTGCGTTGCGTAACGCTTATATCTTCCAGGAATTGGTGGGTCATTCGGGTCGCCGTAAGATCATCGTACGCTTCAAACTGTATTTAATTAACTTTTATTTGTTTTAATTATCGCTTCAAAACTAAATAGAAAACAGCTCTCATTGTATTCTTTCGCTTAAAATAACTGGAGTGGCGGCCAAAGGATAAGCAACGAGTTCGGTTCGCTAAGCCAGCTCCCTTCTAAGCAGCGTCATGGCCCAAACACAAAAACAAACTGCCAACAGCCACCAGCCAACAGCAAAAAATATGTATAAAGCGAAATGGCATAAAATATTGTAAAACAGCGCTCTCTGTTGCATTTAATTACATTTGCATAAGATGCAGCTTATCTGCCCCTGCCACGCCTCGTTGCAGCTTGCACTTGCTGTTTGTTAATTTAAAGATAAAATTTAAGTCGACTAAACACACACTTGAGCTGGAACTTGAGCTGGAATCGCTCTTAAAGTGCCATAGCCAGGAAGGACATGTCTGAAAGTACCAACGGATTTTAATTAATGCTGATTAAGTTGCGGATCCCATTGGTTCATTTGGCAAACTGAATGGTTTTCCTTTTTTTTTGGAAATCACACTTTTAACTCGAAAGTCAGCCCATCACCCGCAGCAGCGCTGGCATTTGCTAACAGTTTGTTCAAGCAATTTGGTCGAAAGCAAAAAACTGGGATTGTTTAACAAATATCCAGAGTGCGGAAAAAATGTCAAAATAGTTTGCGCATTGTTGGATGCGGGACAGAGGGCCGGGCGCAAAAAATTCTATAAATAAAGGCCAGTCGACAATCTCGCAACACGTTGCAAGTGCCCATGAACATTTTTATCAACATTTCGGTGCGTGTTGGCCAGAGTGGCCCGGGGTGGCACGTCCTTCTGATTAATGGCACTCATGTTTAAGAATTTCAGTGTCAAAAATGTAAAAGCATTCCACTTTGTTTTTTTTTTTAATTTAATGATAAGCTTTTGAACACATGTCCTGTAACTAGTCGTCATATTCCCGCACTGATCCTCCCACACCATAAACAGCCTCTACGAACTAACGCCACTTCCTGGGAATCGGAAAATCTGCTTTGTGCAGAGCGTAGTTCGAAAGATTAAGAACTGAATTATACCTCCGACTAGTCCATCCTGGTCCTAGTTTCCCCACCCATGGGCTCTCTCTTTTAGCAGCAATCTGGGCCAGCCGCTATTTACCTTACGTGTTCACATTTAGTTCATTTGTTTGTGCAGCTTCCACTCAATATGTTCGAGGAGCCGTTGCTGTTGTGGCTTATTTCATTATCCCGTACCACCCAAGCCCAAACAGGACCTGTATTTCTTTTCCCAGCCACCCCAGCCCAGCTAACCCTGGCGTGCTGATAGTGCAAGGACGAGGGAGAAAAGAAATCTCCGGAAGGTGGATTGCGGATAGTATTGTACATAGTTTGGGCCAAGTCAGCTCGACTTGATTTGGCTTTGGGTGCGTGTTTGCCCAACCTGACCTCAGAGCCCCCGACCGCCTCCTGGCCAATGGATGCTCGTGTAGCAATCAGGAAACGCCTGGAGAATTTACTGCTCAGTGTGCTGGTAAAATCACAGTCTGTCGGTTCAATAAAATATACACATGAATGTATCGGTCCAGGGCCTGGGCTTTTTAGAAAATATCCTCCCTCCTAGGTCAGAGTCCTTGGCAGAAGCTTTTTGCTAATTTGTCGGCCAGGTTTTTAAAGCAGCTGGCCAGTAGCTGATAATCATCCCGGCCCATTTTCATCAAATAACACTAGCTCGATTTTCGTAGATTGCAAACTCAATTAGCTGGCCGGAGTGAAACATTCCAGCCCCGAGGAGGCTGTTTTGATTATAAACTTTTGTGAATTATGCGACTCAATTGTGACCAAAAAAGAAGGTCCGAAATAGAAATAACACTTGGATGGGACCCAAGACAAAGGCCGCAAGGAGGTCAAAAGTTAAACGAGAGTCGAGGACGTGTCCGTGGGTGTGCGATAAAATGTTCCCGGCCATGAGGATGAGCTGCTCGGGACAATTGCACTCTTGGCTTTGTGGCTGCAGGAAGCGAAGGACAATAAGCAGTAGTAATAATAGAGAAAAGTAAGCAATGTGGCTTGTGTTTGCTCCGAGACAAAAGTAACTGAAATTGAAGTTTGGATAGGAGGTCTTGTCTCAGTTAATCAATAAATAAGAGGCGACATTATGTGATTTTTGACGGAGTAACTGTAGACCAAATAGGTAAGCAAAATGGAGAGATCTGAATTTAATTTTGCACATCAAATCAAATGGGGGAAAAAGCTACTTGGCAACACACAGCATATGCGTCATCAAGGTCTCGACCACATTCAGCGACACGTGCTTGGGCTTATCTGCGAAAACTTTGCCCCAGCATTTTTTATTGTCTTGCCGCACAACGAGAGTTTCCTGGATACTGCTCTCCCTTCCTTTCTCACTGCTTTCAGTCGCAGCAGGACCTCATTCTTCGGGACATTTATACTTGTTATGAGGCCAGTGCTGAGGGGACTCCAATCCAAGTGGCAACACTTGAGCTCAATTGTCTGAACGTTGACAATGGGAAGCCACTATGGCCGCAGAGGGAGGCGGGAGACTGGGTTGACTGGGAGCACTGGGAAACGTTTCTGGTTAGCTCTTGCCAAACACTTGAAGGCCTTCTTCCTACACCTGTCCACGCAATTAAATCATCAACTCGGCTCAAAGTGAATGGCCAAGTTATATCGACAAGAGTCGAAAGCCTCTGGGGCGGGGCACCCCCAAGGGGTATGTAGATAAAGGTTGCGGCTATAAAACCATGCAGCCAAAGAAGTTTTTGCAGTTTTCGGTATTTTATGGCATTTGTAGCAAAAGTTTTGTTTTTTGTCTGCTCGGCTATGCCGTTCAGTTGCTTGTGTCCGCATTTATGACTTTTCTATTTGTTTCTTGGGGTTTTATCGGTTTGTTTATTCGGTTTCACTTTACCAGTTTCCTTTGTTTTTTAAACTCAAGCTCAGATATGTCCTAATGGCCAGTTGATGAATTCAACAATATACCCGAAGCCAAAATTTGCTTTGAACTTTTTGAAGAACTTCCATACACAGTAGACATACACTTTAAACCATTTAATTAGTTTGCACACACGCCTCAATCCTCAGTCAATAGTCGCCGACCCACACTGCGTATACGCAATTCACTATTTCATGAGGACTCCGACTTAATTAAAGTTTTCCCTGCGCCGTCAAACACCACCTGAGATAATTAATGCAAAATCTTTAACACGCATTAACAATTCCAAGTTTGTCGGCGCATAATAATCAACTCGACTTGTGGAGAAACTTTCCCGTTTATTATCATCAGCCCAGGTAGGAGCATATTGCACACACCCAGATTGCAATGCATCTTAATGAGCGGAGCGCTGAGAAGCAAAGTTGGGCAAAAAGCGGATAAAAAGGTGGCGAGGTAGGCAGGCCAAATGATGGAGTACAAGACCTGAAGTCCACTCAACCAGAAAGATTCCTCCTTCTGCCGGAACTTCTGGGAACTTCTGTATTTGTCTGCCTTCACGCTTCTCAGTATTCAGTTCCGAGTTCGCTCCTAAGCGGCTTTAAGTTGGCGTGAAAATTGTTGAGCCAAGTTTTGAGTTTTCTTTTCGCCCATTTCGACCAGCTCCTTTGATCAATTAAGGGGAGAGAGAGAACGGAAAAGGGTCTGAGGGCCTAGACTCTGGTTTAAGACCACCTTCTCCCCACCGAATGATAGCGAACATTTTTTCATTTCTCTTGTATTTTCGGCGGCTGTTTAAATGTGATAAAGGTTGCCGTGTGACAGCTGGTCGAGCTAATAAAGTTTTGCCCAGATTGCGTAGAAAAATATTCGAGAATCTTAGGGACAATAAATAAAAGACTTGAGAGATACACTACTTTTTTTCCAACAGATATGAATTTTTTTGGAGGGCTCAAAGAAAAGACGGGTAACAAGTAACAGGCAACAGTCCTTGGTGAAGGCCTAATAAGTCAAGAACCACCTGGGCCGATGGCACCTTTATTAACTTGACCCTTGTCGCTCCAGCTTACACTTGACACTTCCTTTGTGTCTGTTTCACATAAAAAACTCGTTAAAGTGCGATAATTGTCAAATTATCGCATCAAACACCCAACAAGGAGGCAGAGGAGGACCCCAAGAGGAGCTCCACAGATTGAATGCGAAAACCATTCGGCTCTGGACAGTGCAGTGGCGCCAAACTAATTGTAATGAATTTTTCAACTCGCCCAGCACGCACTCGGCCACACATCAAGGGCTTTGAACTTCCACCACGGTCGGGCTCTGATGAATGATGCACACTCGTTGCTGTCATTCATCACAGAAGTCGGAAATAGAAACGCGCTTCTGCGGTCAGAGTCGGACTCGACCCACGCCCCTTCTTTGGCCAAAACGATTTTTCGAACCACTATCGGAATGAGTTTGCGGCTTGACTTCCATGGAGTTTGATGAAAAATTAACGAAGTGAGACAGAAGGATTCGAGCCGCATCTCGCAACGGTGGCTTCGAATAATGGAATTTTTAAAGTGCGTCGATGCTTCTCATTAAATAGCAACTCTTTTCGATTGCAAATTTTGCAATTAGACAGGAGAGGGCTCATTTCGGCCAGATAACCCGATAGTTTGGCAATTAGATTGCATAACCTTGGCCATTGTTAATTTCCTGAGCGGCAATTGCTGTTTGTCTATTGCCATTGACGTATTGTTTTTCACATCGTGTCCGAAAATGAAATCTAATTACAGAGATCCTGGACATGGGGCCAGGACAGGGCTCAGGGGTTAAGGGTATCGACTTGTTTGCAGCTGGCAAACGCAACTAATTGAAATAGCTTACTGGGAATTTGTTGTGTGCCAGGTCACAGCTTAAATTCTATCTAGTTTGGGGTTTAAATGCCACAAATTTAAATGCTCCTTTCCTGTCGAAGAATATTATTAAATAAATGAATTTTCCATTCCTTGTTCTGTCTTTGATTGAGTAACTCTTCTACTTGCAACTTGTAATGCCAATCATATTTTCCTCCCTTTACTGCCTTGCTCCACTGCCGCTGCTACTTGGCTGTCCCATTTCGCCCTGCCATGCTCAGCACTTTGCTGCCACCGCCTCTCACTGTCTCCATATAGTTTTCCAATTAAGAGAAATAACACAAAAAATGCAACTAGAAGGCCAAATCGTATTTTTTATCCAGCTTGTCATCTTTTCGGGGAGAGGGAGAGGTGGTGCAAGGGGGGCGTGGCGCAAAAACAAAACAATATTTGCAATGACAGCAAGGCCGGGACTATAGACGGGGGACTCGGAGTATCCGTGGCCTGCTTAAGATATTCAAGGCGCACTCATTTGCACATTTCCGTTCCGCTTTTTTCGCTTAGCGGAAGTGCTGCATACGCCATGTTGCCAAACACAGACAGAGAAGGCACTAGGACTAGGCAGTCCTCCCCGTCCCCGTCGCGCAGAGTGCAGCGTTGACAATTTCTCCGCTTTAAGTGAACGAGGTATTGCAGCCGAAACTCATTCTCGCTGCGCCATCTTGTCGCCGGATGCGAATTTATGCGTATTCAGCTAAAGGAAGGCAGGCGAAATAAAAATCCAAAGTAGAAATTGTCTTGCCATTGCTTTTTGTCCGTGTTACTTTTTGCATGCTTTCAGTTGATTTCTGTCCGCCTTTTCCAGCAAATTAATTGCGTAGACAGCAGACAGGATGCTGAAAAAGTACCAGCGATGCACGGAAACAAAAGTGGACACTGAATTGGTAACTCCCCACCTTGAGCCTCTCAGAACCAGTTAAGATAGTCAAACATCACCCAAAGATAAATATGAATTCTGTTCTCAAACTTGCCTTACAGTGTAGAGAGATAAGTCAGTTACTCTTTTTCATTTGGCGTCTAAATTATTGTTTGCGTTTCTTAATTGAAAATTAAGAAAAGTTTCGCGTAGGTGTTCGGCGTCAACTCCTGGCTTCTGCCTTCTGTTTTCTTAAGAAAATAAAGTTTCCTGATTTTGCAACACATCCTCGCATATACCATTTCCTTTTAACTACCCGACCACTTTAAAAGTATTGCCCGCCCCTGAGGAGCGCCTTCTTCCGCCAGAAGCAATTTATCCTTTTTGAAAAGGAATGTCACAGGGTTTCTACATACTCGAACGTCCTGCGGGACTGTCTGACAGCTGCCCGGCCAAAAAACAAAGCACAACAAATAGAAGAAAACCCTTGATTTATGGCCGAAGGAAAGAGTTTGAACAATGAGTGTGGGAATTCAGGGGGCAGGGTTTCTCGGACATACCCCAAACATAAATCAAGCAATTTCATAATGCGCATAATAATAAATCGCATAAAATGTATAAAATGTAATTAATAACTTGAAATGCCCTCGTCTCCAAGGCGCCGGGGTTGGAATTCAGCCCCTTCGCCATCAAGGGGGTTAAGTCCTCCCCGCGGCTTTCGATTCCGATTGGCAGGCGCATAATTGAAATGTTCGCAGCATCTGCATTATGCATAGAAGGAGCGGGTCGCCGGTTGCCTGATTTTTAATGCAAATTAAATATTTAATTACAGTATTTTATTCCAATACGGTGAATGCTCGAATGGTCAGCTGAAATTTATTTACACGCCAGTGGTTCTGATTTGATAGCGGTTTTGATTCGGTTTCGATCGAATGATAAATGAAGCCGATTAAATTATTAGCAGAATGCGGATAATTTACTCAGGAAACAACGTAACCATAGGGGCTGTAGCAAATATTTCAGAAAACACCTGGCCGGAGCGCACGGATTGTTAAAATTCGATTTGCAAACTAATAAATCGTCAGCGTTGGCTGATTTGTTGCATGCATCAGTGCAGCGCCTTGTTGATCCATTTTCGCTGAAATGAAAACTCAATTGACTGCATTATGGCACGAGCTTTTCCACCGAAAATCCGGCGATTTCTCATTGTGCAGGTGTATGATTTCAGTTAGATTTTCTTTTCGCCTCTGCACATGTTGTCCCAACGATTCGACTGTGATTCTGGATTTAGATTGGAGTTCGGATGCTGATTCCCACTCTGATTGCCCGGCGAAGGCAAATAAATTTACGTGCCAGCTCAAAGGCTCAAGTGCCAATTGAAAATTGACTGACAAATGTGTGTATATTGGTGCCTCTCTGTTGTTTTGCTGTTTGGCTGCCATCTGGGTCTTAAGCGATTTGTTCGGCAAACAGAAATGGGTGAAGTCCCGCCCCACAGTTGGCAGCCGTCCAGAATCGACAATCGCCTGCAACACTTGACCTTGTCCACTCATTAACAAGAAACTCCAATGCTGTCTGCGGCAGTGGTAATTGCGCTAATCCAGTTACTTCAGCAGCAACCAGACACACTCCAAGACAACATCGCTAATGATTTTTAAACTGCTCATAATTTCTCTAATGAGTCCTCGGCCGCGACCTTTCAGGCGCCAAGTCCACTCCAAGTTATTAAACTTGCAAGAGGAGCAAACTAAGTAAAGAGGGAGGGTGTGGTGGTTTCTGACTTTTTAATTGTGTGAATATAAGGTCTAGAAAACGAGACGGGGAAGGAATGACGGTGGCTCCTTTAATAAAGGAAAGTTAACTCTTTCTTGCTTGTATCACTCTTTAGTTGGAATATGAAAGGAAAACTGTTATACTCACTATAAAAGGACAAAGGAGCTTGGGAAAACTGGGAAATTCCACCAAACTCGAAAGCTTTCAAATTGAAAGCTACAAGCTTATACAGAAAGTGTTTGTTATAATCCGTTGAACTTTGTGTATAGTCTTTCGCAATAAACTTCAACTTATACTCATGAACTTCGACAGATTTGACTTCTAAGCATCATTTCGAAAACTTTTGCTATAAATTCTAGAGATATACAGAATGGATATATGGAACGCATATAATATAAGCGTATAAGCTGAGTATACCAAGGTCCTGAAAGCTTTCAAAGTTGGAGTATAAGTTGGAAAATGTTTTGAGAAAACTTTTTATGGAAGGATATTTTTATAGGGAAACTTTTAACGAAACTTTTATGTAGAGATTGTACTGAATTGAGATTTAGTTTTATGGTCTATAGAAGTATAGTGATTTATCAGTCTCCTTGAATGGTTTCTTTCTAATAACCTCAACATTTAATAACTTTTAGGCCGAACGAAAAAATTGTTCCTCTTTGAATATTTCATCCTTAATCTGGGTACAATCCAAATGGAAGCTTTGTGGCACTGAATGTGAAAACTTTATTGCAACTAAGTAGGAAATATTCATGTCGCCTGTTTGCTTTAGCATTGGCTCATTACGCTGGCCGCGGTAAAATCCGAGGACCGAAATGATTTTAAAATTCGGCTACAGCTGCTGCCAAAAACCCGCGCTTCCGTACATTGTTAGATGCAAAGAATCTGCTTAGGTTTTTATACGCACATATTTTAAAGTTTTATAACCAAAGGCGGACACTTAAACGCAGCCATCAAAGGCACATAGCCCTGTGGCTGTCCTGCCTGCCCCATGCCACTCGCCGCTGATGCTGCGCCTGATGATGATATTGATGATGAAATTGGCAAGTTTGGATGAGCAGGAGAAGTTGGCCGTAAACACTCGAGCTGTGAAATGTTTATATGCATGATAAAATCATAAAAAGAAGTGACTCTGCTTATTAAATGCACAACGGAAAAATTGGTGATCAGCCAACGAGCCAAGAGCGTGATTTTTTGATGACACAAGTTTGGTTGGAAAACTCGTGATGAAACTGCGCGTGAAACTATTTGGATGAGCAAAGTTCATTTATTAGAGAAATTTGTGGCTTCTTTTATGCAGAAATCTCGAGTTGAAGTTTTCCACTTCCCCGAAGTTCTCCACCGGCAAGTTTCATGGAAATTGGGAACTCATCCTTGATCACTTCCTTGAGCCAGGAAACGCCAAGAACATGTGTACAACTTTTTTATTCATATTTCAAAGAGGGGTCTTTTCGAGTAAACTTTCTGATACTTTCATTCAAACAGAAATAACCTGGAGCACACGAATAATTTTTCTCACTTGGTTCTGAGAAGTATTTTAATTTTGGCGCATTTCTGCTCTAAATTAACCTAATTCCGTGTGCCTATATTTAATTCAATAATGCTTGGACTGGGGCAATGGCGTGGGCGGCGTGGCCTGGGGGCGTGTTTCAATCGCCAAAAACTTTTTGACATTCGCATAATTTATGTGGCGCAATTTGTTCTGGAACTGGTCCGCTACATGCGATCGCATTGTTTGCCAGAGCAACATATTGCAGCAAAAAGTGCGCGGACCATAAACAATGGCCAAAACCCGGCAACACAAACACAAACACACGACTGCGGGCACGCACGGCCATAAGTTGACCCCTAAAAGCAGACAACAGAATACACTCGAAACCGTAAATTACAGTGTTGGTGCCGGGGCTGGTGTGGCTGCCGGGCCGTACACATAACTTAATAGCACTCATACGCCCCCTTGGCCCGGCCCGGACACCTGCCAAAAACAAAAATTTAAATAAATTCACTTGTCAAATATATCGTACATAATTTCAAGAGCATTTTAAATCAATCGCATGTGCTGCACAGTGCCACGCCCCTCTCCGCCTCCCGTAAGTGCCCGTACGGTTGTCTGTATGTGTGGGTGTGTGGTCGCATAAAAATGAAGTCATGGAGAAATGGAGAAAGCGGCAACCACTTGCTTGTTCGATATTTATGACAAATGTGGCCATGATTGCAGTGAGAGAAAGCGGGAGTTACTTTGTGTTAGATAGCCCGTTTAGCAAATGGCCAGCTGGCTTTGCATTTCTCGCACTGTAGCCACGGGGGCGTGGTCTGCGAGGGCCGCCACGAGTGTTTGAGATTAATGGCGCGTCTAAAATGCTTCACGTGCGAAAAAATCTATAAAACTGACTTACACCCGCACCCAGCCGGCAAGGGACACACTCAGGCGGTGGCTGCCCACCTGAATGGGAGCTGAATGGGGTGCACCCCCCTCCCCTTTCTCTTGTGTTTGTGTGCGCGTGTTTTTGACACTTTAACTGCGCTTCCACTTTGAGCATAACTTGCGTCACGACTGTTGTTGCTGTTGTTTTCGGTTTGGGGTTGTCGCGACTGGTGGCACAGGTACTGTTGCTGCAGCTTGTTGGCTGTCATTTTGCGTTTATTTCAGCCAGGTTGTAAATGGCAGGACTGTCATTGTTCAGGCAACTTCCACCTGCACCGCTCGCTTAGCCTCCCCAGCCCAGACCGCTCTTCCTATAAGAGCGGCCATCATCGGCTGATGGTATGCATTTAATTTTAGAAAAGGACATTAAGGCGTATAGAAGTTGAAGCCTGAAGCGACTAAACAACATAAAATAGGGTAATCTGCTATATGTAAGGGTCTTTAAATCACAAGTTTTCTAAAAAGACGTTCCCCCATTTTAAAAATGTACTCACAGACATAATAAAAGTACTCTGATGATTAGGAAACATCACATACCTGAAAGAGAAAAGAAAAAACACTTTTAGTAAATTTGAAGAATAACTTTCTTATTCGAAAATCCTTGACAAAATCTCCCGCAATCAGCCAATTGGATCCTCTGAGGGAAAGGGTAGGGCCAGCACATTCTAGGCGGCAAAATGCGAGGCAAATCGGCTTACAGGAAAGTATGGATGCATGGCCTCGGCATTTATTGAGTCTGCAGCTGCATTGTCGACTAAGCCAATAAGCGTTTGAGTAAAGTGAAATAAGAGTGGAGTAGGCTAATGCCATGTCTTAGCCTTCGATCCGGCCCTTGTTGCACTCGAATTTACTTGGGTATTTGCACGGCCCACTCACTTTTGTGAGCTCCCAGCAGTTTCCTTAGCCAGCTCTCTCCGGCAGCTGTCGTCACGTTTTAGCGCTTTAGTAGCTGCAATTTGCTGGGGCGTGCGGCCGGGCCAAGTGCACACATGCATGTGCAAATAACTTTTCAACGGTAATGCAAATGAATGCCAATTTACGAGCCGAGACAGTCACCACACTCAACAGCCCCTACCCTACAGCGCCCCAAATCGCGTTAGTCGGGCCAATTTGCAGCTGCGGAGGTGACAACTCAATGAATCCCATTCGATCTCTATGAAATGTTAAGGCAATCCCAACAAGCCGGGAAATTCAATTACAGACACAAACTGTTGCGAAAATAAAGCAAAGTTTTAAACAATTTTGGGCCTAAAGAGTTGCAAATGAAATGAGTAGCTTCCTGGGGCGCAGAAATCACAGCCATTCTCACATTTATTTTAATTTCACCTGCATATTCAGAAAAAACACTAGCTCCTGCAGGGAAAGTATTTAATTTTGTAAATATGCAACAGCTTTCGGGGAAGGGCAAAAAACAAAAGGCACTCCAAAGTGGAGTGCTTCCGCGTCCCTGGAGCCAATAACAAATTCCTTTTTGGCTGCAATATTTTCGACAGGTGCAAAAACTATGGGGAACTTTTCCAAATAAGAAAAACTTCCAAAAAAGGAGCAAGTGCAGGGCAGAGCAGGGCAGGGGGGCAATCATTTATTCTGCGCTTTGTGGAAGGCATTTTCACGGACTTTTTCGAAACAACAGCACCACAACAATGGCGAGGGGCCATATTTTGGGGCTAGAATTGTCGATGCTTTTGTCGTGACATTTGACTGGCGTCGTGGGCTGGCAAATTATTTAAGCTTAGACAATGTGAACAATAAGCCGGACCCGTCCCCAACTGCCAGCTGACCACGCCCCGAGGAGTGAGTGGCCATTTGGGCTTCCATTTCCATTTCGGATTTGTCTTCTGTGTGTGGCCTTTGTCTGGGCGGCGGATGGGCCTCTCGCAAGCATTATAAAACAATTTGTTGTCTTGACACCAACATGCCGGGGCCACCCTTTCCTATGCTCCCCGCGCCCTTCCGTATCCGCAGTTAACCGCAGCTGACCCCACCTGAACCCTTTTGGCCCCTACACACTCCCACACACACACACACACTCACTCGCTCGGCCATTGTTTGCTCATTGCGAGACAGGATTTCGCTTTGCTTCCGTTTTGTTTGCGGCTGCCATTGGTATTTGTTTATTTGTGTCAACGTGAGTGTGGGTGCTTGGTGTTTGGCTGGCGTTTACTTTTTATTTGGGGACTGGAGCACTTAAGCCCGTTTGTTTATTGTAGAGTTGCCATTTAAAGCAAGAGATTTACTTTAAATTAGTCCAGGATACTTTGCATTTTGAAGTGCTTATGAACTGCATTACTGAATCATTCTCAATTTTCCTCATTTAAGGCTCCTTAAAATTCCTGTTTCGCAGACTCCTGGTTTAAATATGAAATTAACAAATTCCTGTCTCCTCCCTGGCAAAACTTTCAAGAGAATTTCATCCGTTTTATTAAAATTTCGTGCTAAATCCTCCCACACACGCACACACGGCTTGAGCGAAGCCTTTGGCGACCGCATATTTATGTGGCGTACTTTGAGGCATTGTTCCACACACTGACACGGGAATCCCACGGGGACTAAGCGCATCGGATTACACACAAAGGCGATCAGCAATTGGAGTTACACTTAAGCCCGCCCCTGCCTAAGCGTATTACTCGGCGAATACCCGACCTAAAAAAACCCCAAATTTTGTTGATGAACTCAATTAGAGGCGGCGGCAACACAAAGACGACAACACCGCCCTTTATTAGCCCTTTTATAATTAATTTTCAACTTTTTTCCGTGAACTCTACTGCGTCCGGGCTGGTTCTATTTATTTGAAATTTGCCCAGGCGCCAAACGGTTGGGAGCTTCGAGCGAAATCAAATTATGAAAATTATTTTTCTTTCTTTGCAAATACACTTTCAATTAGTCAAATTGAAAGTTTTTCCGAAGACAAAAGTTGGCCAAACTCGGGTGAACTTTAAGGAAAACACGCCAAGGAGCCGTGTATTTGCCCCATGGCCTGTTTCCAGGACCCATTGAACGTGAGGGCAGGCCATTTTATTGCCTTTTCGACTCTCAACAGCCGGAACTCGAGGGGAAGCGCGTCCAAGAAATTGCAACTAAAACGCAGTCATGCTGCGCAGGATAATCCAAGGGATAATCCATGCGCCTCTTTCGGGCAGCACTACAATGAAAAAAGGATCCAGGAACGCACAAAGCCCTAACCCTCTTTTTTTCCAGAAGTCCACACATGTTCAATTTTATGCTAACAAAGCTTTTTTATTGGGCCCACCAGCAGAACGCCAGAACGGGGCGTTCGACTGCAATTTCGCGGCCTTTGTAGAGTATTTTTTGCCGACAGCTTTGCAGCTGAAAAATTGAAAAGAATTTGCCGCCCAGAGCATGAGCGAGTGCGTTTTTTAAACCAAAGTCGCTTTTTTATTAAGTTTTCGGTTTTCGTTATTTTGCCCTGTGGCGCCCTTAAATGTAAACATATTGATGATGATGCTACAGAAGCCGCGCTTATGTTTGCTTTCATCAGATCGATCGGCATTGGCAGGCTTAGGCAGGAATAACTTTTTAAATTAATTCCCAGTTGAGTTTGCGAGTATATTCTGCGAACAGTTACCCTTTCTTTCCGGACAGGTTCTTGGTCTGCAAATCTATCAAAAGCATATCACAGATAATTGGCTAAAAAGGGATTCAAACTTCCGACAGAGACTATTGGAGTTACGAATGAACTTTTTAAATTACTTTTGAAAAATCAATTTCCGAAAGGGATAAGGCTCCGGCCTGATGTTCACAACTTGTTTACCTATTTGCCAGGATAATCTGACCTGTCACCCTTTCGCTCATTTCGGGAGAGCTGCCCCACTGAGTGGCACATGATTAGGGCAACTCATGTGCGCATAGGACGCCGCGAGCCAAGTGGAGCACAATTTGCATATATATCTTTATGAGCGGGGCCCAAAGAGTAACCAAACTGGAAAAATAACAACACGACCCCGCCGACCCTGTAACCCCGCCCCAAACACAGCATGAACCAAAAGGAAAAGTAATGTGGGCAGAAGTAGAAAAAGAACGCAACAATTTTTCGGCGTGGCTGCTGATGTTTTATTTTTTATGCAAATTTTGTTGCATATGAGAAATTGCCAGTGTGTGGAGGGGGAGTCGCCTCCGGAGAAGAGCAACAAAATCATCATACTGTATGTGAGGAACGAAATGTGCAAAAACTTTAATAAAAGACTACGAGGGGGCCAACCATAAATTTGTTGAGCAGGGTGCGACGTGCCTCTTCAAACAAAGCAACACTCAACGTCGTTGCCGCTCCAACAAAATAATTTCAGCTGCAACAAAAAACCGAGCGCGATGGGGGATTCGTCGGGCTTTTCGGGAAGCTTGCATATTAAAAGTCAAAAGCGTTGAGCTGTTGCAAGGAGTGTGTAAGCAGGCGGCAATGGAGAGTTGGGCTGGAATTCTTCTGCCTTGATGCATGCAACACGAAAATGTTGGTTGACAAGAATGCTACAACATGTGGAAGGTGGTCTCGAGTCCAGTGGGGGCTAGCTCCTCTCCTATCGGCCCAAATTAGTTCATAATCATATTTTCACATGTTTGTGGGAGGTGGCGGGCAAGTTGCATGAAAAATGTTTATTAATTCAAAAAAAGTTACTTTGAATTTCTCCCCAGTTTAAGAACTTAATATTGCAACATCCACTGCTGTATAAAACAATTGTTTCGCATTCCTGACCTGATTTATTTTGACCGTCTTCTTCCCTTTATTCGCTTACTTTTTCCGGTCGGTGCTTCGCTCTGTCTGCGACTCCATGGCGAATAAATCAAAAATGGCAATGAAATTGTTTCCGCTGCAGATGCGGAAAAAGAAACCAGCAAACTTCTAATTGGTAATTGCAATTGTGCACCGATGTTTCCTCCATTTCGCCGTGTATCTGTGTCTTTGCCCTCGAGACTCGCAATGAATCTGTGAATTATGTCGACAGTTTTATGCATCCCTTGACCCCAATGAGGGCTTCAGTTTCAATTTCTTACTACAGCCAGGTGGACTTTTCCGCTCACTTAAATTTCTATTAGTAATTTCAATCTTTCAAGTCTAAAGCAGTGACAGCAGCACCTGCACTGGTTTTTCGTAATTACCCATGTGTATGAGAGTGTTTTGACGAAAACCACACTGCAGTGACAGCTGCTGACAAATAAACAGACACACCGACCCACAGACGACAATCAACCAGAGCGACAGCAACAATCACACGCCGTATTTCACGGCTGTCTTTGATTAAATTATATTTGCATCATGGCAGTGGGACAATTAAAATTCATTAGAGTTAATTACAGCCGCAATTAAGGGGACATTTTCATAACTAATTAGGGGTAATGAAAAAGAACAACACCGATGTGCAGAAGTATTTTCATTATGTTGCTTCACAGTGTTATCCTTGTTTGTTTTTCTTTTTATGAGCACGGAGACAGGAATTTCCATGAAGTGGGAGTTTCGTGGAGAGGAATTTTTCTGGCTCGTCAAGTCAGGTTTTAATCACATGGAAATACTTGCTATTTTTAAGCCAGCACTTCTGATCTTTATTAATGTCCTTTTCAATATCAAGTGTCAGATAAAGACTCTCCGTCCTGCCAATGCTTACACTGCACAACTTGAGGTGTGGCTCGAGTCTGAGGAAAAAAATGCCAAGGCAGCGGAAAGAAAATTCCAGCAATTATAAAAGTGGCCAACAACACAGGAGCAACAAGAGGCGGAAAAGTGAAAAAAGTCTAGCCCTGTTGAGACTTTTGTTTTGCTTCGTTAGCTGCCTTTCCTTGGCGGTTCTTCGCGGTTTTCCCGGCGCAAGTTTAAGTGGATTTTCATAATTTACGCGCTCCGCGCTCGCCGAAGAATCATAAATTATTACCAGCCGCCCCAGCCCGGCCACGCCTCGCCTCCCGGTTGTAACAATTGCATTTAATTGTAAGTAAAATATGTGAAAAGTTTGTGTTGTCTTTTTTTGGTGTCTTATGAAGCCGTATCGAGTGTTTAAAAACTTTTTCAAGTCTCCAAAGTGGGCGGAGGACTGTCTTTGAATGCCACCCACCAGCCCTCATCCACAATGTCAGCGACATGTTGTTTTCATGTGATTTCCCTCTGTCAGCAGCAGCTGTGCCTGGTTGTGTGGCGGGGTGAGTGTGTCTGGGTGGCCGGCTTTGTTTTGCTTTCTTGATGATGATTTTTCAGCTTGCGACTCCTATGTTCGCCTTCCGTCAACGTTTATGACAATATATCCTGGCAAGCTCTATCGCCGGCGCCACTCCCACTGCTCTGATGCCTGGTCTACTTTATGCTTTTATTGGTTACATGAAAATATTTTCCACTCTTCAGTTTCTTCTCGCTCCGCCTTCCCAGCCACAATTGTCAGCCACAGAAGTTATGAAGTATTTTTCCTTGTTTTTTCTGTTTCTTAGTAGTGGAAGGGCGGGGGACCAGCTACATGCTTCCATAAAGTTTTTAATTAAATTGTTAGACTCTACATTGACACTTTGTGCAGTTGTTGCTGGCGAGTGACGAGCAAATTGGCTTTCTTGTAGGCACATAAAGCGAGCAAGGACTAAGACTTGTCCCATATCTTTGGATAATACTCGTAACTCCAATTCGTGTATTACCTTTAATGCATAGTTACCGCCATTTTTTGGCAGCTTAAAGTGCGCACATGGCCAGCCAAAGGCCAGAGGACCTCTGGCCAGTCCTGACCTCCTCCGATAAACGTGCAGAATGTGCACGCCTCGGTAATATTTTCCACCTCCCAGAGAGCCGGCCGGAAGGGCACGGAGCGGGGCTAGTTGGCTGCGGTCGCATGATAAAGTTGACACTTTATGCGTTTTGGCTCAGTGTCGACAGCCGGAGGGGCTAGAAAATGCAAAACGCTATGCTGGAAAAGGCGGAAAAACTCCAGGCTTGTGGGAGTTTTTGGAAGTTTTTGATTTTGGTTTCAAGCTATTGAAATTCTCGGAACAGGCCCCAACTAGGGATTCCTAGCACACCCACGATTCATCGAACAAAGCCAGAAAGCAGGCTCCCAGACTAAACACACTTTTTTATTCCTGTCTGTATCACAGTTTGGCAAAAAATCAATCGAGTTCTATGGCAACACCCGGCGTATACGCAACTTCTGCCGCTGACCTGATTTCCTTTCCGCCCAAATGTGGAAACTGCGATTTTTGTGGCGGAAAAAATGAAATTATTTGGGTTATTAAACGCCTAACACGAACTTTGGCAATTCTATTTTTCGTTTGGAGTCTGCAGTTTTAATTACCCCTATTAAATAAAGTGTGTATAGTCCCGAAATGTCGTATTTATGTTATAATTTGATTTTTCACACTTCTGCAATTTAATTAATATTTAAATAGAAGGTTAAATTGTATCGACAGGGGGTGGCCTTCATTAGAGCTGATGGGCGGACAAGTATTGCTGACACTGGTATTAGTTCAACTAAAATGTTTTGGCAGCATATAATTTGGACGAGCTGAACTGCTTTTTTAACTGTTACATTCCCATGCAAACGTCGAGCAAATGCAACTGCAGTAAGGGAGCAATAAAATGCTGTTTCTATGGTTACTTTCCTGCTGAGGGTGGGTGCTCTTCAGTTTTCAAGCCCTCATCAGGCTGTTTCAACAAAAGCCGCTTGCTCAATAATTTCGAGTGCACGCGTGTTCAAATGAATTGAATTGGATAATTGAATGCATGAGTGACTGACTGGCTGATTGACTGGCTGGAGTTGATTGAGAGCAGCAATACAGCATGCCAGGCATTTTCCCGACCCACTCTGCATTCCTCGACATATATTTTCCACATTTTTTTGCAGCTCGTGCTTTTGGGGTTAGGCGTTGCAACGTGGTGGAGCGACAATCGCAACGCCTTTCAATCAAACGCCGCACACAAATTCCCAAACAAACCGACAGTTGTCCCTGCCCCCAGCCACCTCCTGTCGGTGCACGTGACAAATGCCGACAAACGACATTCGTTGTGCTACTCCCGTGTATCCCATTCGGGGTCTTTTTGAATATTGCAGCGATGGGGGCTACGAGCGAGGCGGGCTCCACCTGAAGCTTGACTTTGTGGGGCTCTAATTTGACGACTACTTCCTTTTGGAGGCCCCGCATATGACATTTGCCAGGCTGATTGGCCTTAAACTTGGCTCCCCCAACGTAAGCCCCGATATGATTAATTTATGCAAAAAGCAATCATCCAGGCTGGGTAATCATTAATGCGCTGAAATCACCAAGAATAAATCAAAGAGCCTGCCGCTCTTCTTGGACAAATTTGATTGGCTGCGAGTGCGGCGCCAACAAGTAGATTTCCATCCAGGCGAGGCTGCCCACGACTGGACGACCTCCGACCTCCAGTCCCCGCCCACTGGCTGTCATTAATCATTTGGCCCCAAAAAGGTGCCAGGCAGCTTTCGGGTGACGTTAATCTGGGGAGAAAAATGGTTTCAAATCGAAGCCCCGAATACCCTACTGGGCGATAAGGACTCTTCCAACAGCAACTTGAGGCCCGAATGCGTTGGACTTTTTCGGTTTTGTGCTTCGTAAACAATTAACGTTGGCCGTGTGGGCGTGGCACGTTTTTGCTAGGCTGTTGTTGCTACTGACTTTTGACACGTGTCATTTACGTTTCAAAGCGTCGACGACAACAACACCGGCAACACCGACAACAACGATGTCAAAGTGAATGAGAATGAATGACAAGGCCATGTTAATGGCTATCAGGCCACAAACACACGCCGGGCATAGTTCCTGGCTAAGATGCCAGCTACAAATACCTGAATTCCTGTGGCAATTAAAACATTCCTGGCCGGCCCTAGGGCCAAGGGGCTCTTGGGGAATGTTAATTGAGAATGTCTGACCCTCTGATTCCGATGCACTTGGGCGTAATAATTGCATGATTGTTTAAAGATGAATAGACTTTTCGAAGGATTCTTGAGCTTAAAGTCACACATCACATGATATGCCTTATCATTGATCTCCAATATCCAAGCACTCGTTTCAGGTCCCAGGCCCAGGTGAGCTGTCTCATCAGAAAACGCTTAGGCGGTGGCTCCCAGCATTATGCCAAATGGCCAGTTCTTCTTCCACGGGCGGCCATTTATTTGCAGTTTGATAGTAACAAGATGCACCACAAGGGGGGATGGACTGCACCAGGATCACGGTGGTGGGTGTCCACCCAGCCACTTATAAATCACCGAAGGCTGGAGCAGATTCCGCCATGCTTTTTCTGCTGTTGTGGTGGCCTGCGACCGAGACTGCGACTAAGCAGTTTATTGAAAAGTGGACCCTGAGTGCGGCGCCATAAATTTCAACTCAAGGGGGCCCAGACACGCCCACAAGGGTGGCCTTTAAAGGGCTCAGGTCTTTATTGAAGTTCAATATTTATAAAATAATTATGTTGGAAAAGCAAACTGTTGGGAAATGGGTGTCACGGTCGGGCCAAAGTGCATTAATATTGCTCATCAAAAAGCACTCGCCACTCCCATTCAACAGATTCGCACTTTTGATGGCCCGGTCGAGGTGTCCTTACGCTTTACTCTACATGAGATGCATTTCATTGCATTCGCCTCGATGGCTGCTCAACATGTTCAGAAGCGCCCTCGAAAAACGCCATGAGCAGCAGCAGTGGCAGGATGTTGAGAGTCCTTCCCCATTCACACAGATTTTCACGCACACACGGCCCAGCACGATGGGCTGGGTTGGACACAAGTTCAAAGACCTGCCAAAAAGCCGGCACTGTGAGCGCTTTTTCGAAAACTTCTTTCTTGCTAACATGGGTTCCACAAGGGGCAGAAGGACTTCGAACAGCGAGAGCCAAGTTCGAATTAGTCCTCTGGCTCTGTTAGAAAGCATTGGCGGGGAGAAAGTAGATACCATTTTAGGCTTAACCTTCGAAAAGGCTCTCGACTCTCGTATTTGGTTTCGAGTTCTGTTAGCTTCCTAGCTTGTAAATATTTCCCCTCTTTTGCTAAAATAACTTTCCGAATTCGAAATGTTATTTTGCAGCGGGGAAAGCCCAACAGAAAGTGAGAGAAAGTGCGAGAGCGTCCTGCTGCGAATCCCGAGTAATTAACGAAGTTCCCTACTTCGTTTTATCACATCTCTGCGTGTGGATTTTAACCTCGTTTTTCCAAAGCTGCTTGTTACTGCGTAACCTTCTTCCTTCTCTGCTTTTTTTTGTGATGGGTTAGCAACTTTTTGTTATCTTTGGTTGCCGCTTTTGGGTAGTAGTGTTGCTGGCGCTGGTGCTGATGCTGTTGCTGCTCTCGAGTCGCAAAAGTTGTTGACAGGCATCTCGACGCAGCTCAGCTTGAAATAGTTTGCATGAAATTAAAATAATCTCCAAGATTTATTGCTCTAGAAAGCGCAATTGACTCTACTCGGCAGAGCCGCCGAGTGTCTATTTTTGGGCCATTGTTGTTAAAGGCCTTTCTTTAAATATGCCAGCGGAAAATTTAAGGAAATTGCCGGTCGGTGGCTGTTTTCATCGAGGGCGGGCTAGCCAGCAAACGTAGCAAATTGGCCCAAGTGCCTTTAGCTTTGTTTAATGGTCGAAAGTACATATTTGCGTTTACTTTGGCCTCCCCCCTCTGCTTCCAGTTGCCACTCTATTTAAGCGCATTCCTCCTTTTTAGCTTTGGGCATTTCTCAAGACGTTGTCAGCTCTCGAGCCCCGGACGAGTAATAGTGAGTGGAAAATGCAGCTGCCACTTTGGGGCAACTTGTTGTTGACTTGTTGCCATTCTGACCATTCGGAAGGAAAAGCGGAAATGAAGTTGGCAATGCGGAAATGCCATTTTTCATGATTTCTCCCTCCACACACTGCCACATACCAATACTATGTAGACTTTTACTTGGCTTCCTCTTTGTTTTTGCTGCAACTCGTCCGCCTTTGGTCTGGTGGGGGTTTGCTTTTGACAAATTGTTTGGCGTTTCTGGGCTAATATTAACAGTGTATATCCATCAGCAGGGACTGACTGCATCTGGGGATGGATTCAACAGTCTGGAAATTGTCTTCGGACAAGAACACAAGTATTCGGACAAGTATGGGTAATCGATTTGCGAGGTATTGTGTACTCTTATTAGCTAATCATCTAGCATTATGGAACCTATTCAATTTACAGCAAATATTGATGCTGTGCCAGACTATTTTAATGTCCCTAACCGAAAGTTCAATGTCTGGTAGCCAGGATTCCGCCTGCTGAAGCATCGATCATAAATGATGGAGTGCGGCAATCAAGATAAATGGTCCCACCGAGTGCCATCAAGGGCCGGGGCCGAGAGGGGCCAAGAATTCACGACTCGACGGCCATTTATTGTAGACCTGATGACATCACGGCGTATGCGCAATGTGCCTCAAGAGCAGTTTAAAGTTGCGAAAACAAAAAATCAAGCAAACTATTTACAAATTGTTGTGACCCTTCAAAGGAGCTCATAAATTGAATGGCTGACAGGACGTCGCCCAGGATGTGGACGGGACATGAAGCCATTATCGCGCGTGGAACGGGAGCATAGAAACCGTTTAGAGCGCAGTTCCCGGGCGAAGGGCGGGGCAAATATTCGGTGTATTTGTGGGCGTGGACGCCTCCGATTTTATGGCCTCCAACATTTTTTACGAGCACTTATTTCCGCCCCAGAAATTAGACAACTGCTTGGACCGTTTATGCCCGAAAGGGTGTTGCCATCAAGAATGCTTCCCAATAAGTAGAGTCTTTTCCCGCTTCCCTCGGCTGCTCTATCTCTGGGAATTTATGATGTGTGTAACAATCAGGCCATTGTTAAGGTCGCCCCTGGCCATTCACTCGAGTATGTCATGCAAATTCTGGTTATTTTATTTAATGCGATTTTTACGAGTGCCGGAGGAAGGGCCTAATTTTCCCCTGGCTCTGCGAGTGGCTCAATTCCTAACTCCTGGATAAATAATAATTTCTATCCCCGTCGGGTCCTTTTCCCAGGGTTCTCGCAAACAACTCTCTAGGCAGTCAGTGATGCTTAAAATTTAACTTTCCGACATTTGTCATGTTTTGTTTGTCTGCGTTCGGTTTGGTTTTCCCGCCGGCGGATTTTATGCATGAGGAAGCCAGAAGGCTGCGGGATGGCTAGAGGACGTACGTGCAGGCTGGCTGCTTTTAAGCCTAAAAGTATGCATAACTAAAAAGAGCACGTTCCGGAGATAACAAAACAACAAACGGAAAGAAAGCTGCAAAAACAGGCAAGAAAAACAAGCCATTGATAACTGTATCTAAGTATCTGTGTATCTGCCAGCTCGGGTCCATCCGATTGTGTCTGATTGTGCGTGCGTGTGGGTTAGCAGATATGTTTGTTATTTAGCCAAATGATTTTTCGTTCCGTTTGGCATCGTTCCGGGCCAGCTGCCAATGAAGCGGAAAATGCAGGCCGAAGCCGAAACGGGGCGCAGCTGTGACAAAATCGTTGCCATTTAAATAGGTCACAAGGTCGCCGCATAAAAGCAAAAGCGCTCAAAGCCAAAGGATAACAAAGACCAAATGAAATCTGTGTGCCCTGCTCTAATGCAAAGCGGAATCCAGGGAAACCGCACACAATGGTCGGTGGCAGAGCAAAAATACATCAACTCCGCCATCGAGAAAAGTGAAAAAGCAAACAAATGCAGTCAGAGCATCGCAGTCAGAAAAAATCAAGGTACAAATATCTGCAAACAGCACAAATGCAAACGAAAGCCACTGTGAAGCGCTAAAAATGACAAACAAATATTAAAGCAGAGTGGAACAAAAGCCAGTATCATGGCAAGAAAAATCCCAGGCATCAAAGCAAGATGAAAATAAATTAAATAAGAGGCAACAGCAAGGCAAGAGGACTCTGAAAAACAAATATAAAAGCAAGATAGGTGCTTTCTTGGGGGTTAAACAAGCTTCAACCGTAGAGTGTATTCTATTCTTTCATAGGAAAAGTGCTGTTTATTGATGGAGATTTGAACCGAGTCTATCCACAACTGTATTCCTTTTAAGAATATGATAACAAAATATATATGCTCTTTGGGCTGCATAGAGAATTTCTGTACTTTCCCTATTTTTTCAAGGAGTCTCCCGAAAAATTTGAAAAAAACAAAAAAAACTTTTAGGACGTTTAAAAACATATTAAAAATGGCCGAAGATATAAACAACGCGGTGAACAATGTGGGTCCTTTCATCAATTATCATCGGAGTCCCAACAAAAAACGACAACTAATCGATTGGAAAATTTTAGCGCAGATCTACAGGAAATTAATCCAAATTGAAATCTTCTAGTATGGCGCTCCGGGAACGAGTAAAATTTTTCAAAGATATAGACATCGATTTGGGCCCTTAAAGATTTTCCCACATCTATGCAAATGGAGAAATTAGAAAAACTGACATAAAATCGACGAAAAGCACATTTGGGCAAACCTTAGCTTTACCTATCTATTCATTATTGAAATATATTGAAATTCAGAAGAGAACCCGAATGGAAGTCTAGCTTTTCCGAAAGCCAACCATTTTTCACGGGAAACACCATACTGCACATAGTACCCCAAACACTGATGTATTTACTTATTTCCTCTCTTATTTTTGTTCGTGCTGGCGTGTAAAAAACAAATAAGGCAACTTCAATTAAAAACAATAAATAAAAGTCCCAAAAAGTTGGCATCAGCAAAAGTCGAACAGAGAATGAAAACGAACATGAAACCGTAACCGAAACGAAATTGAAACGAAAAACAAATCATCTCATGGCTCTGGCATTTAACAATAGTTTATGGCTTTTCCCTAAACAAGATCCCGAGCAGCGGGCTGCATTTGTTTCAGCGTCGAGGAGGAGTACCGAACCGCAAGCTGTTGCCGCACAATGGGCCGACAAAATGTGTAAGCCTCCTGGAAGGCCCAAAACCTTGCCACAACTTTTTCCTCCACCCTTCCCAGCATTTGCCCAACATGAATATCAATATTTGCAAGCTCCTGTTACTGAAGCAACTGTTGTAATTTACATATATCTCCTAGTCCTTCACTCCCAGTCCTCAACTGCTAGCCCCAGCAATGCCTTGCCTTGTCCAAACAAACATGGAAACTTTTTAATTTTCGTTTTCATGGCCAACGGCCTCCACCGCCCCCTGCGCGTTGATTGCACATCATTTTCAATATGCCGCGCTGAAAAGTATACCAGCGAGTCTATTTTTTCGCCGTTTCCATTTACCACGGCTTATGTACGGCTTAGCGTTGTATTAAACAATTGAAAAGCATTTTCCGGGCCAGGCAGGGCCGATCCGGGCCGAGGGACGCAACAGAGAAAATTCCAAAATCAACGCTCAGCGAGGGGGAAGCGTGGACAAAAATTGATTGCCATTTCAGGGGCAATTTTTAATGAAGAGCAAATAACACTGACGCCAAGCTTTGCCATAGAAATGTGTCACAATTGAAACAGAACACACAACAAATCCGATTTGGAAAGTGACATTTAAGAAAAGTATTATGATGCTTTTTAAAGAAATATTGGCTTCAAAATTGGCACACAACTGACCAGCAGGGTAAGCCAATTTTTAGTGAAATTTGTATCCGAAACGAAAGCCCTTTCTGTATCCTCCTTTTGTGTTGAATAATCCTCCAAAATCACTTCAGTCTAAATGCTTTTATGTTCTTGGTCCTAGCCCCGTCAACAATCCGCACCTATGTCAAATATTTTTCCAACCAGCTTAGCCATTCAAAGTCGGGAGGCCGGCTGACGTAAAATGTTTTTGATGTCCGCCACGCCGAATGTGGTAAATGCCTGGTCAACATGCCGCATAAATGAAATGCCCCAAATGCACTCGACTAAACACACTCGCCCAGGCCACTCCACTCCCAGCACACACCGCCACACACAAATTCGTTGGCCAATATTTGTTGAACGAATTCGTTTTTGGTTTCGGGGAATTTGAGGCAAATTTATTTGCTGCCATTTTCGGTCGCCCTCAAGAACGCAACATTTTGCAGCCAAATGCTATACTATTTTATGCGTTTTCCGATCTTGATGTGATAAAAGTTTGTTGCTTTGCATAAACGGAAAGTTTGAAAAAGATACATAATTGAAACTTTGCTGGCCTTGCAAAGTGGCAAGGGGACTGGCAGTTTAAATTTGAAAATCTCTTTTTAAATTTGACTTAATTTGGCTATACAACCTTCCAGGCTATCAAGGTAGAAGAGGTATGACTCTTGTTTTTCTTCACTTACCTGAATTGGGTCCATTGCTGTTGGGTCGGGCCGAGGGAGCTCCGTCCCGGGCCTCCACCTCGAGGGCATAGGCGCCCTTCTTCTCCCTGTCGAACACGGTTTTGGTGAAAATTTCTCCACTCTGCAGGTTGATTTCGAAAAACTCCTTGCCCTCGTTCCGCGGCGAGTCGACAATGTAGTAGTAGACCTGAAAGTCAACACACAAGACACTCTGGTTTATTTCTGTTTGGTTTTCTGGTTAATTAAAACATGGTCCTGACGCCTGATGCCAACACCCGGCCAGGCACACACATAACTTCAAACGGAGACAAAGTAAAAATGGAGCTCGAGCGTGAGGAAAGTGAGAAATTTAATTACTGCTTCGGACATTAAAGCGGAACGATAATGATAATCAAATCCTGAGACCTTTCAGGGGCGCGGGCGGGTCTGTGGCTGGGACTATAAATGAAAACGCTAATTAGTGCGGACATTTCGCGCGTACATGCAAATTACTTGGCTTGAGGACACAAATTGTGGCTGGCTGACTGGCTCGGTGGCTCACTGGCTGAAAGAAAAAAGAGACTGGCCAGCGCCAAAGTGCCATATTATTATAATCGCGGAGCGGTTGGAGGGGTCCGTCTGAAAGACCCAACACAGCCGATCCCATTCCGTCCTAAGCTTTCCCCTTTTCATCACAAAAGACATCGCCTGCGGTTCTGGGTACTGGGCTCTGCATTTTGCATTAGTTCTCCGCCCTGCCCCGCGCATCGCACTTTCACCAAGGGCTTAGCACACACTTGGAAGGCGTGCAAAAATGTTAACTCTTTGACATTTATTAGCCAGCTGCCAGCTGATGGCCAAATGGACGAAGGACGTGGTCAGCGAGCAGAAAAAAACAATTAAGGGGGCGTGAAAGGGTCGCTGGAAGCGGAGTGAGATGGGTAGCTGGCCAAGACGGGGAGATGGCTATGATGATAGCAACTTAAGAGGTTTAAGATGAAATTTCAGGGATTTTTAGAATTTAAATAAAGGTTAGGTTTCAGTATTGAATGACTATTATTACAAGCTTTAAAAGTCAACTGAATGCCCTTTAAATATGCTTTGGTTTTCGTCCCATCTTGCCAGCTGTCAGTCACCTTTTTCTGGCTCGTTTTCTTTCGATTTGCAACTCTTCATTGTCAGCGCCATTAATTTGCTACCAATCGTCTGGCATTTCCGGCCAAAGCCGCCGCTCCCCGCCTCTTCCCACGCCCCCAGCTCTCAATTTAACTCCATTTTCCAGGACGCAGCAGGAGGAAGAGAATGGTACTCACCTGATTATTTGGGAATGTGCCATCCTTGTCGATGGCGTTCACTTGTGTCACTTTTGTGCCAATTGGTTCGCCCTCGAGGACCGTTTCCTGTTCGCGTTCGGTGAATAACGGTATTTCATCATTAACATCCTCGAGCATTATGTAAACGGTCGCTTCCGATGCCAATTGTTGGGCCCCGTTGTTCTATAAAGTGAAACGAAACGAGAGAAGGGGAAAAACCAATTTAAAAGGGTTCAGTACAGTACACAGTGAAAAAATTTTAATAAATAATACAAAAAAAGTATTATGTTTTTAATTAAATGAATATTTAAAACATGTATTCATACTAATCTTATCCCCATTTCCAGTCTCTTTGAATATAATTTGCAATCAATTTTCTGTTTGTTTTTTAATTAAGCTATAAAAAGCGTTTGTTTAATGAGTTCCCTTCCTGTCCATCCAGTCCTGGCAAAATATTTGTATATTACTTTTCAATAAAAGTTAAACGTAGGCCTTGTTGATTAAAAAAATTCTTTGGAGTAAAAATAAAAAGTCCTTTAATTTTTTACCAGTATGCCGCTGGTGATTGCCTATTTTCCCCTTCATATGATTGATTAAACAATTGCCATCAATCAATAAAACAAATCTCATTGGCAACTTGTCATTCATTAGTTGTTTTATTGGCAGGCATTGAGTTGTGGCAGCTCGCTGGTGCGTCTAGTTTATATTCCTGCCCCAATAGGTTTATTTTCACAACGTTTGGCATTAATATTTCGGCATTAATTAATGCATATGATATCGATACAGTGTTTACACTCACAGGGCCATAGCAAGGCCACACATGGAGAACTATTTATTCTGAGCTCATTCCACATTCCTCCGCAAATAAATCGGGTTTGGTGGGTAATTAGACTTGGTAGTGGCCTAGAAGTTTTGGCTCAACAACTTTGGACTCTTAATGTATTAAAGCTGAATATTTCATTTTCCCAATTTGGGTTTAACCTTCCACCCACCGCAAGCAAACTGATATATATTTGACATATTTCGCAACCACAAAAATAAGGAAAAGCGTAGATTAAAAATTAATCCAAATAAATTGTCAAACTAAAACGCGAGTGTTTAAACTTTTATGGCCAACGTAAACCGCAAACTATTTTCCAAACTCATTTGGAAATGTTTCCTTTGCCACGCCCCCTTCCGCCAGGGCGCCCATCAAAGGATATAGGTCCGTTGGGATCCATTAGCTTTTAGCAGGTCATTTGCACGAAATGAAAACGAAACCCTGTGATATTTAATTACCTAAACATTGAATACGAAATGGGGGAATCTCTTGCGCAATTGAATTTTTATAACATTTCATTACGGGTCGAGCCAGCGAGTGTGTCGCGGATCGCGGTGAGCTGCGGTTAGCCCGGAATTCGCATTAATATTTCAGCTGGCGGTTTATTTCGTCTGGCGTACACGATTTGTCCTTCGCAGGAGCGCTGAATGGCCAAACTAATGAGGCCACCAGTGCAGCGGAATGCTAAAACTTGACATTGATTGGGAATGCAATTGATTACCGTTCCGCCACCAGCTGTCTATCAGCCGTTTGTCAGTCAGTCAGTCAGTCAGTCTGCCAGGCAGTCGCTCAATCAGTCAGTTTCTAATGAATTCGAAGCGAACCGGAGCCGCATTTGCATTTCCCGACTCTTGGTGGGTGGGCGGTGGACCCGGACCCGCGCAAGTAATTAAAACTTTTCAAATCAAATAATTACGAACGTATTTCGAAGTCATTCCCAAATACAAAAGTCAAATACATGTCTCGGGCCCGGCGCCTAATTGAGCCTAAGAAAACTTTCGGCTACTGCCTGGGATTGTAGGAGACGTTTTAAAACTTTAAATTTAATTCGTTTTCGGTTTCTGGGCTGTAGTTCTGTAGCCTGGTTCTTCAGATAGACTTACCTCGACACGTATGGTTAGATTGTACTCCTTGATGCTCTCGTAGTCCAGCGGATGATTCACCTTTATGTCGGCCCAGGTGTCGCCGTTGTCCGGTCTTTGTTGCAAGTAGAAAGTGTGGAACTTGTTCGTCTGCGCTGTCGACCCGGGCATCAGTCGATAGAACACTGTGGGGTTCCCTTCGATACCCGAACTGCAGACGTCGGGGCCAAAGGTCAATTGAGAAACAATATTAGTAAGGGAGCGGGACAGTGGCGAAGGATGGTGTTTAGTCAAGTACGGGCTACATGAAATTATGAGTTGTCTACAAATTAAGGTCTTACATTATCTTCAAAAATCAATTGCTTAAATTTAAAAAACGAAGCGAAAGTAACGTGGTCTGGTCCTGGCCTCGCAGGACACCCACAGGGTCAGACGCTCAGAAAAAGAATAGCATGCGACATGACAAAATACAAAACATGACGCACAAGTGGAACTCTTAGGATTAGTGCAGTCAAAAATGGGATGTGCGCTTTAAAATTCCTTAAAGCGTCCTTGTGCGATTAAAAAACAGAGAACCCAAAAAAAGGAAACTGAGGCAAACCAACTGAACATAAATGGCTTCAAAAAATATAATTGCCATTTGAGTGTGTTGGGAAGTGGGTTCGGCACACGATAATGAAAAAGAAATTAGGCGCAAAAAGATGAATACATATACCTAGGGTATATACGATTCATGCCAGCCCGGACAACACTTGCAGCTGACAGAGGATGGCGGCGAAAAAAGCCCTAAGAACGGGTCTTAAGAATAAATGAAAACTGTCAGACTGCGCCAAAATGTTGTCCTTGGCGGGCAAAAAAATTATTGTTGCAAACAAAAAGGAAAACCGGAATGGCTTGCGGAATGGTTGGGGGGAAAAGTTGTGACAGGGTGGATGGGTGGGGAGAGTATGGGTGGGAGATTCGTGGATTGCATGAAATTTTCTTGGAGGTTTCGTTTCGTTTCGTTTTATTTTGTTTGGTTTGTAGTTGTTCTGTGATTGAATTCAGTGTGGGTGGGCTGGTTCGAATTCGGTTTCATTTAGTGTGTTGGAAACTATAAGGTGTCGGAAAATGATTAGTTACTCATTAGTGTCTATACACTGAGAACAGGTTTGCTTTGAAGGTTGTATTGCAGTTTGCTTAAAGCCTAAACTAAAGATTACAAACTAGTGGCTAGATGGTTGAAACAAAATGGAACAAATCATACAACAACAGGCAAGCTTATCGGCACTGTTGTCCCAGATATCTCCGGGAACTCTTTTACATTTTTGTGGCCTCGACCTTGCCAAGTGTTTGCGCGCCTCAAGAGCAAACACAATCATTATGATATACACGGCGTACTCGAGAGTCCTTAAACCACTTCCTCGCTAAAACACTTAAACCCTCTCCGGCGTCTAATGGCGTCTAATGTATATATACATATTGTTAACAAATTTCTGTGCTGGGACATGACCAGATAATTGCGAAGAGAAGAAAGGAACAAACCGAAGGAGAACTGAAACACGGGGGGAAAGGCTTTTATTCCAAATAATTTAAAAACATAAAAAACAGGGCGAGAACAGAACTCAAGAAACAGAACGGAAAGCAGAACCCAAGCACGTTTAATAGATTGTAATTTCCGTAATATTGCACGGGGGAGCGGAAGAAGGTGTACTTAAGGACCGAGGGACACTAAACTAACCTACTACGGCAGATTCTAGATTCCAGATTCGGATTAAGACCCGGGCCAGGGCTCGGGCTCAGGCTCAGACTCAGGCTCAGGCTCAGGCTCGGGTGAGTGCAGGTGCGTATGTGCAGCGTTTCACTATTTACGTTTGTTTTTTATTTTATTTTTAACTTGGCCTTTAGGTTTAAGTGCATTTGCTTTTAGTGCGGCATGAGAAAAAGTGCATGGCAAAAATACAGAACGGGATAATATAAAAACTGACTTGGACTGACGCATAATTAAAACGCCAGTGCCATGTGGCTGGTTTGCCACGAAGATAAAACGCAGCCCGGGGAGATCCAAGGCAAAAACCGAGATGGGGCGGGTCAAAAGTCATTTAAGTGCTCTGCTTCAAGTTTTTTAATTGCAATTATAAAAAACAAAACTTTGTTTAAAATAAACTTTCCATTTTTTCTCGCAATCTCTCCCGGCGCTCGCATAGCAGCAGAAGCGGATTTATGTATAAATTTTGTTTTAGCCACTGGCTGACACTAAGTGGCAGGTAATTGAAACTGACCCGGCTCATCATGCGAAAGGTCGACGGTGAGCCTGCTTATGTGCCATCGCAGGCTTATGCAGAAAAGGATGCAGAGGATATATACTCCTTCTTACCAAAGCTGGGCTAAAATGGTTTTTTTATATGGCAACCATCAAAAACGGAATTGATTTACATAAACAGTTTATCAAAACTCCTTTCTATGTAGTTACTTTTAAAGCTTTTATATATGACTTTATTTTAAACTAAAAGTCTAAAAAATATAGGTGCATTTAATATACATGTGTGGCTTGTGCAGTTTTGGCAGCAACTGGTGCAGGTGTAGTGCAGTATAGGTGATGGGGATTCTAGGGGAGCGATGATTTGGGAAGAGGGATCTAATTGTGGAACCACATAAAACATATACAGACTGGCTAAAGTATTGTTTGGGGATCCAGGGATCCCCCGGAAATGATTTCAAAGGCAGTCACAAAGAAACATCTAGACATTCAACACACAACACAGAAAGAAATAATGGCAAGGCATGACAACAAACAAATAAAATTTTAAGGAAAAAAAAACACCTAGAATAGTATGGTAAAATATACTTAAAAGTAAGGCTTAAAACTCAACTAAGCAAAATGGAATGAAACATATTTCATTTATGTCTAATTTTTTTATTTTGTTTTGGTTGGTAAAACTTTTTCACGAAAAATGAACAGACCTGGCTTTGATCGAGACGACTTTGCCGCCAACGGGCATATTTTCCTTGACATAAATGGGCCCATAAACCGTGTGATCCCAGACGGGCGGATTGTTGGCCCGATCGACCACATCTATCTGTACTTCGACAGTACGCGACAGTGGCGGATAGCCCTTGTCTTGGGCCATGGCCTCTAACTTGTATGTCTCGCGCTGTATTTTATATACATTTCACGATCAATATTGTCAAAAATCGTTATCGTTTATCGTTTAATTTATACATTTATTTCATTGTTTTTTTTTATTTTTTAGTTCAAAATCAAGCATGTCGTTGCAAAAATGACAGACGCGTCGATACGGGTTGGTAATTACAACATTTGTTCAGGAAAAATGCAAAAAACAAAATTATATAATATAGTTGGAGTATTTTTCAACAAATTCTAGAAAAGATACGAACTTAAAATGGTAAACCAACACCTCTGTTAGAGAAGTTAAAAATAATGGGAGTAAAAACGATAACAGTCATTGAAAGGCCCTTGGCAAAAACTGTTTTCAAATGCAGTGCAAATTATTTTATAGTCTCGACCCTAGCCTTGGAAAAATAAACATGTTCATATGCTAGGATTAATATTTGTAGCATTAACTTAAGGATCACAAATGCTTCAACTGAAAAATAATTTCTGAAAATAAAACTGGGCTTTGTGCATTTTATAAATACAATTTTCATAGCATACTTTAGAGTCTGCTGCGCTTATGATTATGATTTCGATTTCGACTATTGCTTTTTAACATTTTTGAACACAGAGTGTAGTTACCTTGTTTCTAGAGCTTACAACTAAACTGCAACCTTGTATGGAGGACTATAGTTAATGCGATACATCATGTTTAAGTAGCTTATTCACCAAATGAAAACCAACACCAAAATTTCATTACGATCCTCACAGTATTCCAGGCACTTAGTGTTGGGGGCTTGAGTTTTTGAAAGGTAAGTCACAGATCAGAGAGTGGGAACTGCAAATCCAATGGGTTTTATGTGTGTGTTGGAGAGAATAAGAGAAAGTCAGTCTTTCAGGTCTCAGCAAAAAGCAAAATACACCGAGGACATCCGTTGAAAAAATGCGAAAATATTTGCTTCAAAAAGTTACCAAATTTCGATTCCATTTTAGATCGGTTTTTGAATCGCAGATTCCGATTTAGAAATTCAATTTTGATTGCCGAATTTCGTTTAAAAGAAACTTGGGAGAGCTTTTACGATATGCCACCAAAAAGGACCTTTCACATCGCAAAGCTCCCGCCGCATTAACAGAAGGACCTTATGCTAAAAGTAGTTGGAAGCTTATGCTATGTTAGCCAATGCGTTATTTCTCAAAAATGTTCTAACTATGTTAGGGGCTTTGGTTAGACTCGCATTTCAAAGTTTTGTGTTAGGTGATTGATGTCTCAATGGCTATACAAACCTTGCCTTAACCGATGTTACAACCGTACCCACAGTGACATTCTCGCGTATGTGAATCGGCCCATAAATGCTCTTATCCCAAATGGGAGGCTTATTGTTCCGATCGACGACATCTAACTCAACGTCGACATCGGCGGCCGAGGGCGGGGTGCCCTTGTCTGAGGCGCTAACCCTCAGGCGATAGCGATCGCGCTGTTGATTGATTGATTGAAGTGAAATTCGATTGAAGCATTGGAGATGGTACAGTTTTCAGTTATCAGTTTTGGGCCAAAGTGTTAGCGTTAACAGCGTTAGAACGGTACGGGGAGTTAACATGGCAGGGAGTCGAGGTAGTCGAGGCCCGAACCCAAAGTGTTAGCGTGGTTACGTTACGTTTTTAGGTTTGTGTATTGGGCATCGTTGACGTAGTATAAATGATTTTGTCAAATCGAGTTTAATTACAATATATGAAACATAAAAAATGAAATATTTAAAAAATTAGGCAGAACATGGTAGGAGGGAGGGGGATTAGTACAGGTTACAGAGGTTATTATGGGGTTCTGGGAAGGGCGGTTCGCATAAAGGTTGGAGAATTATGGGGTTTCTTTTGACGAGACTATTTCTTGCTCTATTGAGTGGCCCTACGATGAAGTGAAGTACTATTTCACGACAAGACTATTTACAACAATGAAGAACATGACCTGTTCCTTGAGTTAGTTGCGTTTGAGGTTAGCTTACAGTTGAAATTGCGACTTTTAGGGGTTAGCACAGTAACAATGTTAACGCAGAAGTGCATTTACTTACTGGATAACACCCCTACATCGTTGTTCATACATTCGATAGAACCGTAATTTGTATATGTAATGATAAATCGAAAATGAAAATAGAAAACATTAAAATGCCTAGGTCGTCTGGTCTCTCACACAGGAAATAAGGTTAACAAATCAGAAAAGGTGCAGTTAAATCAAAATCTTCAAGTAATCACTCTCAATATTCACCGAGTACTCGGGCCCCATTCACCGTGGGCATGCAAAATTATAGTTTCTCAAAATATATAGTTTTGGTTACAAAAAATTAAACTCAGCTACGGCAAAAATATGTTAAGCTTTCAGCAAGAGACGTTCAAAAATTGCATAGTCTCGACAAAAAGTTTTTTCAGTTTTCGGGGATTTTCTGGGGATAGTATTTCTCATGGGAAGGAAATAAAAATGTGGCACTACGAAATTAAACTACTTATTAAATAAAGAGTATATTTAAATTTGAATTCTTTCAAAATTGATTGACAACGATGCTCAAAAATATGCGTGATCGTTGGGGTCTGGGCCCTGGGGGGTTTCCATGTAATTTTCTTAAACCTACGAGCCTATCACCAAAAAATAAGCAGCTTCGGTTATAAGCGTTCAATCCCAACCCCTGGTACTCAGGGCTCGACTTTCTTAGTTAGTGTTAGTTGGATTTGTTTCAAAAAATGTTAAAAATCAATTCGCTCTCTTGGCATTCATTGCTCGTGTTCAGGTTTTCATTTCATAGCCAATGTACGCACTATAAACTAAACAAAATAATTGTTCAAATCAACTTAAAGTATTCGGCATTCGTTATAAGCTGAATGCAGATTCCGCTCTGTGTGGCAAAAAAACTTGCACTGCTTGCACTTCAAATTCGACTCCACCTACGACTGTTTTGCGGTCTTGAAAGTACTTTCAATAAAGAACAAAAGAAAGGTGCAGTTTGAAAAGAAACCGAAAAACTCAAACATAAGATAGATTACTAGTCAAGCCGCTTAAGGTTTCTAAGCTCTGTAGATGCTGGGCATCCGCCATTGGTTAGTAAAAAAAAGATTTTCCTTTCGATAAACAAAAAAGTTTAATTGAAAGTAACAGACTTGGTTAGTAGGGTTTAGGCAAACTTATAATCGGGAGAGTTTCGAAACAAAATGAGTTCTATTGGAGCGATCGGAAAGCAAACACTTACGTCAAGGGGCTTCTTGAGGACAATCCAACCGGACTCGGACTGGATTTCAAAGTACTCCAGGTCGTTGGGGTTAAACGGAGCCGTGAGGCTATAGACTATGGCTCCATTGTTGTCGGCATCTTCGTCGGAGGCAGAGACACGCAGGATATTTGTGCCAATGCTGGCATCCTGCTTAACATTCTCGACGTATTTCTGGAGAAAAGTCATTATGGTTACAAGATGATTATTTTAATTTAGAGCAAGCACTCACCTGACGATCGAATAGAGGTGGATTATCGTTCACGTCCGTAATTTCCACAGTGAAGGAGCAGACTCCCTCCAGGCTGGGATCGCCCTGATCCGTTGCCTTGACTGTCACAGACACAAACTTGCCGTCGTCGCCCTCACGATCGAAGACCTTGTTGGTCGACACCTCACCGGTCTCCTCGTCCACGGTGAATTTGGTGCCCTTTTGGTTGGGTTGCTGCACAATCGAGTACTTCACCTGTGGGCCAGAACATGCAAAATTGGCTTAGTGATTGACACAAATTGCGATTAGAGCCGTTGAGGCGTTTGACCTCGGCACACGACATGCACTCTGCAGTGCATTGAACTTGGCGGCACGAAAAGAAAATTATGGCTGAATCTCGGCATGAAATCACACACACATGAGGCTAATTCAATTAGGTGAGGATAACCATGTTGGGGCTGGCCTCAAAACACAAATAGTGTATAATTAATGGGGGGTGCAAGCCGAGAGGCGTGCAATTAGGGAAAGGATAATCAGAACAGTCCTCGAAGAGCCATTGATGGGGGAAATTGGTAAAACAAGCATCTGAACGGTTAATGCTCCAATTAGGTCGGTTTAGGCTTCAAGGATATACATTCTGACCCCTAGGTGCCTCTTACCTGTCCATTGACGCCCTTGTCCTCGTCGGTGGCCACCACTTTGATGACAGGACTTCCGTTGGGAGCCCCTTCCTCGACCTTGGGGTAGTAGGTGCTGCAGTCCTTGAACACGGGCTTGTTGTCGTTGACGTCTGTGATAAACACCACCACCACTGCAGTCGAGGTGTGGATGGTCTGATCGCCGTTCACACAGCAGGATCCGTCGTCCATGGCGGTGACATTCAGCTCGTACTTGTCGCGATCCAGGGATATGGCCTTGTTGTGCAACCGAATCACACCGGTTATGTCCTCGATGACGAACTGGCCCGAGGAGGTGCCGCCGCCCACGAACCCGAACCGGACATTGTCGCCGTCCTTGTCGGAGGCCACCACAGTGGTCACCAGAGTATTGGGACCGGCATTCTCGTCCACGTTGGGGGTGTACACCTGTTGCGAGAACTTGGGCTCCTCGTCGTTCTTGTTTTTGGTGTAGACTCGAACCGTGGCTGTTCCCGACTTGGCCGGCTCGCCCTTGTCCTTAGCCGTGACCATGAACTCGTAGTAAGCATTGTTGTTGTCGGCGTCCAGTTGCTTATTGTTCACGATGATTCCATTAGAGTCCACGGCAAAGTGATCATCCGACACCAGGTATTCTATTTCGGCGTTAGAGCCCGAGTCAGCATCCATGGCCTTGACCCGCAGGATGCTAGTTCCCAGAGGAATGTCCTCATCGACGTTGTGGGCCTGGTAGTCGGGCAGCTCGAATTTGGGGGCATTATCGTTGACATCCGTGACCCGAATGGTGAGCTGAGGAAGGGTTTGCGAGATTAGTTTTCAGTTTTGGGTAAAAAGGTGTCTAAAAACTCACGTCCACGGAGGTGGAGAAGCCGCCCGAGTCCTCGGTGGCTGTCACAATCAGAGAGTAGACGTGGGGCTGGCGCAAATCCTCGAAATCCAACTCCTTGGCTAACTTCACGATGCCCGAGGTGGGTCCTATGTTGAAGGTGCCGGCTCCCTGGCCCTGGGCCTTCAGGGTGTAGCGGATCTCGCGGTCTGCGAAGGACTTGGCCTTAATCGAAATAATGCTGGAAAGAGTGGAGAAAGAAAAGTTAGAGGGAACTGTAAAGTTTCTTGCATATTTTATGTGCAACCCAGGGCCAGTTCCAGAGCTGCCTTGTGTGGGCTTGTCAATCGCTCGACTGCCTTTTGACAGTTGCTTTCCCATTGGAATTTCAATGAAGACAAACAGACACCAGCCACACATTGCAAAGCAAACAAATATGTGGCCGTATGTGGAAGCACATACTTGGCGCAGTCTAGTTCACATTGTTATGCATAACTTTTATTAGCAGCCGAATGAAATTTGCATACTCTGGGGCGGTGAGTTTTCCTGGAATATGACGACTCAGAGCTTGTTGTTTCTAGCTCGGAAAAGGCATTACTGGTATCTAACTCAAAGCACGCAACGCTAGCAATGATAACACTTTCTAAAAACATCGGCCGTATGGATACTCACTCTGAGTCTTTCTTCTGGTTCTCTGGAATCTCGGCCTCGTAGCTGGGCATGTAGAACTGGGGGGCCCGCTTGCCGCCCACAATCGACAGACGCTCCTCCGGAGTGCTCTGGAACCTGCGGTCGTCCACCTTTCCGTTCTGATCCTCTGCCTTGACGTAGAGGACATACTCCATGTCCAGCTGGAAGAGATCCGTGCCCCTGGTGCGCACCACGCCCGATCGCTCGTCCACCTCGAAGCGTCCGCCGGTCCGGTCGCGGACTATGAAGTAGTGGATGTTGTGGTCGGTGTCCGGGTCGCGGGCCTGCAGGGTGAATACGGGGGTGTTGGGCGGAGCGTTCAGCTGCACCACCGCCTGCATGGGCAGCGGGCGGTTGATGAAGTACGGCGGCTCGTCGTTCACGTCCTTCACCAGGATTATGACGCGCTGGTTGTCCGTATACTTGATGCCAGCTGAAAGGAGAGACGAGGGCATGAGAAGTTTGTTTTCAATGTTCGGCTTGTTTGTGTTTTGCTTTTCGGTTGGTTTGCCGAAACTTTTGCCTTTTGTTATTCAAACTAATGGATAGTGGTTCGGGTATAACAATAGCATGAGAGAGAGAGACCCCCCTGGTTTGCAATTTAAGAGTCTCCGATTTCAGTTAAGCCATTCAGATGCAATCACCCGGAAAAGCACTCGCAGCGATGGTCTTCTTCGCTGCCAAATTGTAACTAGTTCTAGTATACCTTCTTAATCTTAAACAAACCTCAATAATTTTTAAAAATTTTCAAGAGTTAGATAAGTAATCCGCCCATTGAAGCCAGCTAGTGATTTCCACTAAACATGCACACAAATATTTTCTGCTACCAAAAAATGGTTAAAGTTGAAGAAAATCAATAATGGGCCTTGGGAAGGGAGTCCTGAGTGAAAGGTGAGTGGAGAAGTAATGCAGGGTCGCCCTGTTTTATTTCCCTTTTTCGCTTTTGCTGGCTTTGCAAAAAATGTCTGCACCGGAAAATTCCAATCATGTTGTTGTGTGCCTCTCCCCGTGTTTGTTGTTGTTCTCTTTGTTGTTGTTGGTTGGGGCAAACAAGAAGCGCCACAGGGAGAGGCACCCCCGGCACGGACGCTTATTAGGGGCGTGTGGAAGTCTGTGGGAGTCGGGTGGGTTGTGCCGGGCTGGCTGAAGTAGCAGGCAAATAAAGCAGACGATTTACCTGCCTCCCCGCGTACTCCAAGAAATTCGAGCGCTATATAGAAGGGGCAGCTTGAAAAAAGTAAGAAAAGGATAAGCCGAACAGGGGTGAAGCATGTGTAATTTCTCAAGAGCGGCAAAGTGAATCGCAAACAGGTAGGAGTGGCTAACCCCTGGCTCGTGTAAGCAAATACTGCAATTGAAACAAAGACGCGAGTTTGCCGAAAAAAAGATAGAACAGGCATCTTCGCTCAACAGATTGCAAGGAAAACGCAGCGAAAAAGTTTTCGCAAAAAGAACATAGTACATGCCATGTTTTGGGTCCAGGAGGGCGCTGGGCATAACTTGGCAGCGTTTCTGCTGACTTTTGCCAACTTTTGTTACTTTCCTGCCAGCTTGGCATTGTAACGCTTTTCTATGGCTTATTGTACTTCTGCCAGCAGGTAAAAAACGACCAGAATAAAGTAAAACCGTCCTATACCCATACATAACTGGAAATTTAAATAAAATGGACGGAGTTTTATTGTTGTGTGTGCGAGTGTGTGGGGAGCACTAATGTAGAATGAAGGCAGCAGCCAACATGGCGGATTTCCGTGGCGACAAAGCCACATTGGAAATGGTAGGAAAATGGTCAGGAAAGGGGAAATGCCCTTTGTGTTCTCACAGAGAAATTACGAATATGTGTGTGGCGGAAGATTTTCATTATGTTCGGAGCCAAAGCCGTGAATATATGTGATTCGCGATTAAGTAATCCATAGAGCAGTCCCCAACTGTATCCGACACAGAGCACTACAAGCTATTCCCTGAAAATGTTGCAATAATCAGCCGTCATCTTCCGCGCACACTCTTTCCAATTTAATGAAAGTTCTTGCCACATATGCCCCCTTTTTCGCGACAACCCTCAGAGCTCTTTATTGCTTCCTCTAGGCTGGTGTGAGTTGGCTTTCTCTTATCAGAAACGCCATACACCGTACGTATGCACATTAAGTGTCTGTCACACGCGATGCAAACCGAGGCGGGGAGATCCTTAAGGAGCCATGCAGCTACCATAATACTCGTAATCACTGCCAAGGGATGCCCTGCTCGCCGCACAACTCCCTCAGAGTCAAAGCCATTGTCATCATAAGCTAGCCGCCAGGGGGATGAGATTAGAGGAGTTGGAGTTCCGGGACGGGCCGGGCCGGGCGGCAACCCACCCAGAGGTTAGCACTAAATGCAACTGGGGAGGGCTTGTGCCGGCTTTGTCTCCGTATTCCCGTTTGCACTGCACTTCAGACGGGCTGGGACAACAATGGAGAAACGAGCGAAAAATTAAGAAAAGAAATGCCAGCAAAGGCCAATAAAATAGCTAAAATACTCTGTAATTACTATGCTATATACTCTTCTACTCCATAATGGAATAATATCAATAAGGTCCCCTCCTTTAAAGAGAGATATACATAGTGCATCATGAAAATAATTCAATTAGCCTCACATGTCACACTTTGCAAGCCAATCGAGATTCTTTCTAAAAGGGAATAAAGCGAGCAAGTGTGACTAGAGTTCAGAGTTGCTGAAAACTGCTGTGGCTGCACGTAGAGCCCTCTCTTTCTTCCTGTATAGCACCGTCTCTATCCATTCGTTGGGGAAAAGAAACAAGAGTCCGAAAGAAAAAGTGTGAGACTGTCGTCGTGGATATACAAACAAAGCTGCTTATTGTTTCAATGGATTAAGGAGAAGTGGGAGATGCTGCACTGAGAAAAAATAGAAGGGGAGTTGAGAAGCAGCTGCTCATCACAGCTCAGACTTATACTTAGGGGATGCGGGTTCATCGTCTGTGGTGGCATCTTCGAGTGGGTGCCAGCTTGAACTTTTCCAGCTCCTCGCCCAACAAGCTCCGCCATTTTGCCCCCTTTTTTTAAAGCGGAAGCTAACGAATCTCGGTGGGGGGGCACTGCGCGGATAGAAATTGAATTTGTTAGGAAAATTGACGAATGAAACTTGTGCTACGTGCTCCATTAATGTCATTTCACTCCGGATAAACACAATTTGTGAGTTTACGTTTCGAAAATAGACACTCGAGCGACCTCTCTGCAAATGAAAGTCGATTCAGCATCGAGTTGAATCTATATGGCATAGATTTCAGAGAATAAGTTACAAGGAAACTATAATGGGGAACCGGAAACTTTAACCCGCTCCTCTCGCACAATAGACCTCTCTTCATTTCCGCAACAAATTATGGAAACATGAAAGATTCTGGTTGGTATCAGCCACTCGAAAAATGTTCTCCATTTTTCGCCACAATTTAACGGCAACTTAACCTTTATGACTTTGCCTGGGGGAGCTCGTGACTTTGGGGGAAACCCCAACATCAGCCGCCACTCCAAGCTCCGAACAATTGACACCCCTCGGTGTTCGACATAATCAAGAGGGTCAAAATGTGGTTCGGTTCGGTTCGGTTCGTGGCTCTCGGCTTGATTAAAATGCAGTGAAGTCGAAACTTTATTCTCCGGCTTGGCATCCAGGTACGCGCTCCAAATGAATTTCTTCATTTTCCGCTGCGGTTTGAATGGAAAAAGTTCCTTCGAGGGCGATGGCGATGGTGAGGGCAAGTGCTGGGGCGGATTGCACAGGGGTTATGCCCCGGATAAATACGTGCAAGAAATACAAGTACAATGTTGAGCAGTTTCCGCCCCGAAATATTTTTATGGCTGCTGTAATATTTTCTCGGGCCAGGGGGAAAGAGCTCTCCTTTTTTACGGCCAAAAGACTTAATGAAGCTGTTAACAACGGATGCCGGGGCGGAGCAAGAAAGTAGCAAAAACCATTGCCAAATATTGAACTTGCTTATTGATTGAAGAAGCAGCCTGGAGTTGAGGCTAATTCGGTCTGAGGTTCTGCCTCTAAGATTGCTCTGGTGCGGAGTGCCAAGTATCCGGCGAAATGAAAACAGAGGCAAGGATAATCGAATTGGAGAGCTTGGGAAATCTTAGGATCCAGGGCAATCGATGGAAGTGAGTTATGAAAGTTTCTTTTCTCTTCTCACTTTTCGATTAAACGGCAAACAAAAACTTTAAACTAAATACATAAGGCTCGGCTTTATATTCAGTTCTGTTGAAACCGGTTTGCTCCTGGGACGAATAATGAAAACATCTGGAAGACACTAAAAATTTTTCTCCGCAAATCAGCTAGCAGATACGCAACCCAAGAGATGCCAGATACGCCAGAGCGCGTGTTGAAGAGCTGTAGCGGCGACTGAAGAGTCATATCCCAGGGGGATAAAATATAAAGTTATACTTCTAAAATTAATTATTATTTAGATCGGCTTTATATTTTTTTTTGTGTAACCGATAGTTTAAGGGAAGCTTTTAATTCGGGAGTTGCCCAATTGGTAAGACACGGAATCAGCTGCAGCAGGGAGGCTTAGGAAAGCTGCAATATCAGCTGTTGTGCATTTCCGGTAACCTAAATGGAATGTAGGCTGATCCGTTCTCAGTCTTTTCTATCGAAACCCTCACGAAGTGCAGACGCAAGTCAATATTACTCTCCGCGAGTTTAAAATTTCCTCAACCCAAGATCCCGAAAGTGCAAAGTGATTTTTTTTATTTTCTTTAAACCCCAAATATCCAGTAAGTCACAGATCGTTCAGAGGTGTTGGATGATATTTTATTCATAGGCATACATACGCTTACTTAGATTTGCGCCAGCGATAAGGGCGGCCTAAGCCTATGTTCGTGGGTTTGTTCGGTTCGTCGCGGCTTTATAAAAGCGCGACCTCTTCGCGGCCTTATTATAAATTGGCAGGTGAATATAAAAAAATATTGTTTCTAATACCTCCAGGGTACTTATTGTGGCCGTTTTTAAAGATTCGTTGCGGTCCACATCAAAGCACCCCGGGAGCCCTCCTGTTGGAGGCTCCCAGATAAAAAGCGGCTAAACCCCAATCGGTTAGTCCGTATCCCTCGATCCCCATCATCCTCATCATCATCATTCTCATCATCATCATCCTCATCATCATCATTCTCATCATCAACATCCTCTTCGTCATCATCATCATTTTCATCCTCATGATTCATTGGTGCCGGAAAACTAACTTCTAAGTGGCCGGAAAACTAACTGTAGGGATGGTATAAGGGAATTCGCAAAGACCCAACGCTGCCCAAGACCCGTTGAGCGAAAGGGCGTTGACCCCCATCAGCAGTGAAATATAGGGCAAAGAGAAATTATCAAAACCGCTAGCCCTGCAGCCAGCTCCAAACTCATGGCGATCATTTTTTTTTCTTCATCACCATTTCATCCCCCAAATCACGAGAGATATTGAAATGTTTTAATTTTATTTTTATTAGTTAATAGTTTTAATTATAAGTTTAAATTTTAAATTAATTACAGGCTTTTAGTGAAGTGAAGATAACGGAATTGAAAATATGAATATTATTATTATAGTTTTTTTTGTAAACTTTCGCGAAACAAAATGGTCATCAGTTTATTTTAAATCGTTTATTTTAATTCTCGTGCGGAAATTAGTTTGTGTTAAAATTCTATGGCGTACAAGAAACCACTAACTCATTTACAGCAACCCGAAGCAGAGATCGATCTTTCGCCGATGGACTTACAGTGAGTGATTTGTTTACCTTTTGACATACACTGAGAAAAATTTCTCGAGTCACACGGAATTTTTTAATTTTTATTTTTTAATTCCGAAATGTAATTTGTTCATCCTTCATCCCCACAAACAAAACTAACAAGAGCACGAATTTCATTTAAATGATTTAATTTAATTTAATTAAATAGGTGACTATCGGATACTATATTCTCATGAATTTTAAATTTTTTTGATCATATTCTTAATACCTCCTTCAACCCTTATTATCACCTTCATATTGATATTTATCTTTACCAAATTTTTATCATATTATATATATACCTTTATTTCTTTAAACATTTACATATTATCTTTTATTTTTTTATAAATTTTACATATAATTTTCCCTCTCGTATAATTAGGATATTTTATTTTTATGCAAGCAAACATTGAGGAATAATGATAAACACTCCATTAGACTTAGCCAAATTTTTGTTAGTTTTATTCTGAATTAAATTTTAATAATGAATTGAAAAATCTTCTGTTTGAACTGAGCTGATGACTCCACGGTTGTAGGGTGTTCAAAGGGGTCACTAAAGCATTGCTTTATCGGACTGTGGCCAAAGGTAGGGTGGGCAGTACGCGAGCCTATTTACATCTGTGGCATCGCAAACTTTCTACTTCTCTCCTCTTTCTCTCTCCTTCTAAATCTATCTTTTCCGCCTCGAATTAATTCTTCCGCTCTCCCGGCTTAGAATCTAGCTATCTATCTTGTCGCCAGCACGCTCAATTCTGGACTTTGTTTAATATTAAAATGTGGCCGTGTTAGGATTTGTATGACGCAAGACCTCCATCCCCAAAGCCGACGAGCTAGAGCCGGACTCTATAGCGTGCCCTCGCAAATACAAATCCTTTCGAAAAGCGCAGAAGACCGTTACACGCTACAGTTATAATTAAATAATTATTAAATAAAGAAAAGTGGCGCCCAACATGTGAGGCCTTAGTGGAACTGTTCTTTTTTTCTTTTCATCAAGACTCCAGGAAAATTAATTCGATCTTTCAACCTTTTATTTTTCTTTTCAAAAAAATTCTCTTTGGGTATTAAATTTCTTTTGGAAGGCAATTAAATGATTATCAGTGTTCATTACTGACCAGGAGTTAAGAAACAAATGAGAAATTTTCTTAAATTTGGCAGAAAGGTCCACAATGTGTTAGAACCTGAGGAAAACAGAAAACGCGAGCTTAGGTCGAGTTCTGGCCCGGGCTAAGACACAGTGTCACCAATCTACCAACCTCTATCATTCTAAGAGCGAAATGAATTTGACCGTACGGAATATGAGGGTACTACTCCATAGTGATGCCCCATCCAGAAAAGTTCATTAGCATAGAACCCTTTTGGATTACTTGACTCTTCCATTATGGTCTTATGGAACACATATGAATCTGTTGGAAACAGGTCGATGGCCAAGACCAAACTGGAAGCTGAGAGAAGTAATCGCTCTAGTCCTTGAAAGAAACCGAGTAAAGTCATTAACTATATACTTTTATTTTCCTGAGAAGTCGAAAAAAAACAAATACCCTACAACACGTGCGACATCAAGCATCAGTTCAAACACTATTTTTGATTAGATTTTTTTTCTCTTTTGTTGGTTTAGTTGCTGAAGGCGACGTATCGTTGAGTTAAATATTTGGTTTGCTAGCAACAAGCTTAGCAGCGGGATTTTGATAAATTTTTTTGTTGTTGTTATTTTAGTTGTGCAAAAGTTACGATTTTTGGGAAGATGGGGATAGACCGGTCTCCAGATAAAGGAGCTGCAAACAGTTCCAATTCCTGTTGTCCGATTTGTAACGCCGAGGTAAACGCTGCCGAGGTTTACGTAACGGCATGCCAGCATGAGTTTCACAGGAAGTGCATAGAAGCTCACTGGAAGAAGAGCCTACAATGTCCGGTTTGCAAGGCGGTTTGCAGACCCAAAGGACTTAAAGTAACGGATGATCCGGAAAGACGAACTCGAAGTCAATCCAGGAATCAGCCCATCCCCGAGAACGTCGGGAGACAAACGACAGACGACATAGCTACAACTTCAGGGTCTAACCCCAATAGCAGCAATGAAAGCATCATTTCGGCGAATGCCATAACGCTACTAGCTATGGAGCGGAGATTGCTGGAGTCACTGTCAGGAAAGATGGCCGAGTTAATCCAAAACTCAGTAGCTGACGTTTTGACTAGGACATTAGCAACTCAGAATCACAGCTCAGAAATGAGTCACCCGGGTTTACCTCCATCAGAAGAAAGTCTGCAAGACAGGATAGACCCAGAAAATACCAGAATACCTGTGGGAGATCACTCATTAAGTCCGCGTTCTCAAAATTCTCAGGGAAGCAATACGTCAGATTTGTTAAACCGCCCAGATAAGGTAGTACATATCCTCAACGGGTGGAAAATTAAGTATTCCGGGAAAGGAGTGTCTGTGGACAACTTCATATATAGAGTGGAAGCACTGACTAGGGAGACGTTAGGAAATAATTACACGGTACTGTGCAGAAATGCAAGCGTCCTTTTTGAGGGCAAGGCCAATGAATTCTATTGGCGATACCATAAAGCCCATGGCGAAGTCCAATGGGACAGCTTCTGTTCAGCTCTGCGGCTTCAGTTTCGCCAGGTTAGGGATGACGGCGACACTGAAGAGATGATAAGAAACACCAAACAAAAACCCAACGAATCGTTCGATTCATTCTACGACACCGTGTCAAGTCTGGTCGATCAGTTGGATCACCCGTGGACACAGCAGAAGCTGGTGAGAGTCATCAAGAATAACCTTCGTCCCGAGATAAGGCATGAGATTTTAAATCTCGAGGTAGGAACAGTCAGCGAGTTAAGGGGAATTTGTCGCAGACGCGAAGCTTTTATGGCGGAGGTAAAAAGATCGCAAGGATACTCTCGAAGCACGCCTTTTAAACGCGATATCGCTGAGTTTAGTGAAGATTACGAGGTTCCGGAAGCGGAGCAATCCGATGATGAAGTAGGTATAGAAGCTTTCTCCCTTTTGTGCTGGAATTGCCGCAAGGAGGGTCATAGATATCAGGATTGCATATCGGATAGGAGAGTTTTTTGCTACGGTTGTGGAGCACCGAACACTTATAAGCCAAACTGTGCTAAGTGTTCAAAAAACTTCCAAGCCGGCACGTCGAAGTCGCAGTTCAGACCGAAAGCTCCGAGTGCCGTACGAAGTCAGGCCACAATGACCGAGAAATAAAAGAGGAAGCGTTGGCAACCTCACCTCACCCTTCCATCGACAGACAGTGCACTGATTCAGGTCCTTTGCTTCACAGCAAAATACCGAGGTTACAGGAGGCGAATATTTCAGGGTTTTATTACAACCCAAACGTTAAAAGTCGGCGATCCCGAAGTTCAAGGCGGGTTAATCAGTTTTGGCGGCGGGTAAAGGAGGTTAAACAGGGCCTTCAGTATATTAATTCCTTGCCAGCAGGGTCAAGCGATCCGCGACCTTTTGTACCAGTCAAGTTTCTGAATCGTACTGTCTATGGATTATTAGATTCAGGAGCATCAATTAGTTGTGTTGGTGGTAATTTAGCTGAGGAATTAAAAACTAGTATTAAATATAAAGTATTAGCAGGTAGTGCCTCAACAGCTGATGGAAGAGCGCAACAGATAATAGGATATTGTAAAGTTGAAGTAGAATACGGGGGAGTTAAAAAGTTAATGAAAATTTATATGGTACCCTCTTTAAAACAAGACTTATATTTAGGGATTGATTTTTGGAAACTCTACGATTTATTACCCCGTAAGTTAATTATATCTGAACTAGAATCAACAGAAGTAAACCCAAAACATAACGTTGATCAGCATATTTTGTCTGAAGTGGATAAGGCCAAGCTGATGAACGTCATCAATTGTTTTCCGTCGTTCGTGCAAGAAGGACTGGGTAGGACGAATTTAATAACTCATACCATCGAGGTGGGTAAGGCGAAACCCATCAAGCAAAGACACTTTCCAGTTTCACCCGCGGTGGAAAAGGCCATGTACTCGGAAATCGATAGAATGTTAGAGTTAGGCGTTATAGAAGAGTCGGAAAGCTCTTGGTCATCGCCTATCGTTATGGTTACAAAACCAGGAAAAGTTCGAATTTGTCTGGACTGCAGAAAAGTCAACAGTTTTACAGAAAAGGATGCATATCCTCTTCCTCAGATTAGTGGTATTTTAAGTCGATTGCCGAACGCGGAATATATATCGAGCCTCGATTTGAAGGACGCGTATTGGCAGGTGCCTTTAGATGTCGCTTCTCGGGACAAAACAGCGTTCACGGTACCGGGAAGACCTCTCTATCAATTTAAAGTAATGCCATTCGGGCTTTGTAATGCTACAAGCACAATGTCTCGACTTATGGATAAGGTAGTACCAGCACACCTCAGGAACGAAGTGTTCGTCTATCTCGACGATTTATTGATAGTTTCTTCAAGCTTTGACAGGCATCTTGAGGTCCTGAGGGAAATAGCTTTGCAAATTAGACGGGCCGGGTTGACTATTAACATTGGGAAAAGTCATTTTTGCATGCACCGGGTACGATATTTGGGACATATCATTGGAGACGGTGGTATACGTACTGACCCCGAAAAGGTGGCAGCAATCACCAAATTTCCCGTTCCGAAGAGTTTGCGAAATCTAAGGAGCTTTATGGGACTATGTGGGTGGTATCGCAAATTTGTGCCAAATTTTGCGACTCTTGCCGCTCCGTTAACTGACTTAATGACGACAAAACGTAAGTTCAGTTTGACCGATGAAGCGCTGAAAGCCTTCGAGAATTTAAAACGATCATTATCCGAAGCGCCCGTTTTGTGTAGCCCCGATTTCGGAAAACCGTTCGAGATACACTGTGACGCCAGTAAGACAGGGGTAGGAGCAGTGTTAGTACAAGTATCTGAGGAAGGAGACGAGCGACCTATTTGTTTTATTTCGAAGAAGTTGAATAAAGCGCAACGAAATTACACAGTAACAGAACAAGAATGTTTGGCTGCTATAGTGGCACTAAAGAATTTTAGAGCCTATGTCGAAGGTCAGAACTTTAAAATTATCACAGATCATGCCTCATTAAAGTGGCTGATGTCCAACCAGGATTTGAGTACACGCTTGGCTCGATGGGCGTTATCATTGCAAAGGTACAAATTCAAGATCGAACATCGAAAAGGATCCCTCAATCTGGTTCCCGACGTGTTGTCTCGGGTTAATGAAGAAGTGATAGCCGCAGTGGACTTGCGAGACGGACTACTTTTGGATTTGAGCTCGGAGCATTTTAGATCGGGGGAATACACCGATTTAGTGAACAAAGTGAAGGCGAACGAAACTAATTTTCCTGACCTTAAGACTGATGAAGGTTTTGTTTATCGTAAGGCCGAACATCTAACAGGAGATCGCATGCACGACGAATTCGCGTGGAAACTTTGGGTTCCAAAGGAGTTAGTTCCCGAGATACTAGCGAAAGCACACGATAGTCCCTTGTCGTCTCATGGGGGCATCCATAAGACCATCGAAAGAGTTAGGCGTTACTATTTTTGGCCTGGGCTAGTGCCTGACGTAAAGGCTTATGTGAATGCTTGCGAGGTATGCAGGACCACAAAGCCATCAAATTGCGTTTTACGACCGCCCTTAGGGAAAGCTCCAGAAAGCCATCGATTTTTCCAACGGTTATTTATGGATTTTCTCGGGCCTTATCCTAGATCGAGAAGCGGTCATGTGGGTATTTTTATTGTCTTGGACCATTTTTCCAAATACGTTTTTCTGAAACCAGTTAGAAAAATTGACACAAGTACTGTGGTTAAGTATTTGGAAGAAGAATTGTTCTTAACGTATGGAGTGCCAGAAACCGTAGTGTCCGACAATGGCTCCCAGTTCCGTTCCCATGCGTTTAGCAAATTAATGGAACAGTATCGCGTAACTCACACCTTTACCGCTGTACATTCTCCCCAAGCCAACGCTTCCGAACGCGTAAATCGATCGGTGATATCGGCAATAAGAGCATATATACGGCCTGATCAGAGGGATTGGGACGAAAATTTAGGTAAAATATGCTGTTCGTTGAGATCAGCAATGCATTCGAGTTTAGGGACCTCGCCTTACTATATGGTGTTCGGGCAGCACATGATTACTTCCGGGACCACGTATTCCTTGTTAAGAAAGTTAAATTTATTAGACGACCGAGCGCTAAAGTTAGACCGTCAGGATTCTTTGGAAGTTGCACGAGAAAATGCGTGTCGGCTAATGCAGAGAAAGCACGACGAAAACGAGAAGAGTTACAATTTACGGTCTCGAAATGTGACTTTTAAGGAAGGGCAAGAAGTGTATCGGAGAAATTTTAGGCAGAGCTGTTTCCAGTCTGGCTACAACGCTAAATTTGGACCGTCCTTTGTTAAGTGCAGGGTTCGGAAGAAACTAGGAAGCGTGTATTACGAACTAGAGGATTTACAAGGGAAATTGATAGGCACTTATCACGCGAAGGACATAAAACAATAGCGCCTCTTCAGTCGGTATCAGTCTAGGGTACCAGGGATAGAATACCCTAGCCTGAATGTTTCGGGGGGGCTTTGTAGCGGCGACTGAAGAGTCATATCCCAGGGGGATAAAATATAAAGTTATACTTCTAAAATTAATTATTATTTAGATCGGCTTTATATTTTTTTTTGTGTAACCGATAGTTTAAGGGAAGCTTTTAATTCGGGAGTTGCCCAATTGGTAAGACACGGAATCAGCTGCAGCAGGGAGGCTTAGGAAAGCTGCAATATCAGCTGTTGTGCATTTCCGGTAACCTAAATGGAATGTAGGCTGATCCGTTCTCAGTCTTTTCTATCGAAACCCTCACGAAGTGCAGACGCAAGTCAATATTACTCTCCGCGAGTTTAAAATTTCCTCAACCCAAGATCCCGAAAGTGCAAAGTGATTTTTTTTATTTTCTTTAAACCCCAAATATCCAGTAAGTCACAGATCGTTCAGAGGTGTTGGATGATATTTTATTCATAGGCATACATACGCTTACTTAGATTTGCGCCAGCGATAAGGGCGGCCTAAGCCTATGTTCGTGGGTTTGTTCGGTTCGTCGCGGCTTTATAAAAGCGCGACCTCTTCGCGGCCTTATTATAAATTGGCAGGTGAATATAAAAAAATATTGTTTCTAATACCTCCAGGGTACTTATTGTGGCCGTTTTTAAAGATTCGTTGCGGTCCACATCAAAGCACCCCGGGAGCCCTCCTGTTGGAGGCTCCCAGATAAAAAGCGGCTAAACCCCAATCGGTTAGTCCGTATCCCTCGATCCCCATCATCCTCATCATCATCATTCTCATCATCATCATCCTCATCATCATCATTCTCATCATCAACATCCTCTTCGTCATCATCATCATTTTCATCCTCATGATTCATTGGTGCCGGAAAACTAACTTCTAAGTGGCCGGAAAACTAACTGTAGGGATGGTATAAGGGAATTCGCAAAGACCCAACGCTGCCCAAGACCCGTTGAGCGAAAGGGCGTTGACCCCCATCAGCAGTGAAATATAGGGCAAAGAGAAATTATCAAAACCGCTAGCCCTGCAGCCAGCTCCAAACTCATGGCGATCATTTTTTTTTCTTCATCACCATTTCATCCCCCAAATCACGAGAGATATTGAAATGTTTTAATTTTATTTTTATTAGTTAATAGTTTTAATTATAAGTTTAAATTTTAAATTAATTACAGGCTTTTAGTGAAGTGAAGATAACGGAATTGAAAATATGAATATTATTATTATAGTTTTTTTTGTAAACTTTCGCGAAACAAAATGGTCATCAGTTTATTTTAAATCGTTTATTTTAATTCTCGTGCGGAAATTAGTTTGTGTTAAAATTCTATGGCGTACAAGAAACCACTAACTCATTTACAGCAACCCGAAGCAGAGATCGATCTTTCGCCGATGGACTTACAGTGAGTGATTTGTTTACCTTTTGACATACACTGAGAAAAATTTCTCGAGTCACACGGAATTTTTTAATTTTTATTTTTTAATTCCGAAATGTAATTTGTTCATCCTTCATCCCCACAAACAAAACTAACAAGAGCACGAATTTCATTTAAATGATTTAATTTAATTTAATTAAATAGGTGACTATCGGATACTATATTCTCATGAATTTTAAATTTTTTTGATCATATTCTTAATACCTCCTTCAACCCTTATTATCACCTTCATATTGATATTTATCTTTACCAAATTTTTATCATATTATATATATACCTTTATTTCTTTAAACATTTACATATTATCTTTTATTTTTTTATAAATTTTACATATAATTTTCCCTCTCGTATAATTAGGATATTTTATTTTTATGCAAGCAAACATTGAGGAATAATGATAAACACTCCATTAGACTTAGCCAAATTTTTGTTAGTTTTATTCTGAATTAAATTTTAATAATGAATTGAAAAATCTTCTGTTTGAACTGAGCTGATGACTCCACGGTTGTAGGGTGTTCAAAGGGGTCACTAAAGCATTGCTTTATCGGACTGTGGCCAAAGGTAGGGTGGGCAGTACGCGAGCCTATTTACATCTGTGGCATCGCAAACTTTCTACTTCTCTCCTCTTTCTCTCTCCTTCTAAATCTATCTTTTCCGCCTCGAATTAATTCTTCCGCTCTCCCGGCTTAGAATCTAGCTATCTATCTTGTCGCCAGCACGCTCAATTCTGGACTTTGTTTAATATTAAAATGTGGCCGTGTTAGGATTTGTATGACGCAAGACCTCCATCCCCAAAGCCGACGAGCTAGAGCCGGACTCTATAGCGTGCCCTCGCAAATACAAATCCTTTCGAAAAGCGCAGAAGACCGTTACACGCTACAGAGCCGCAGCCCCAGCGTGGAGTCCTCAATTTGAGATGTCGTTTATTGAGTCACTTAACAGACTCGCAAATGAGTTAACACCTGGACAGGTGGAACGACGCCAGCGACTGCCGCAGAAGCCGAGGTGCGACAACGAGTTTGCTGCTCACTAGACAGCCGCAGGTTGGGCGCTGGGACCGGAGGAGGCCTGTCTGCTTTCGAATGCAAAGATATGCAAGGTGCCACACGCAGCAAAATAAATACAGAAATACCTACGTAAGGCTACTAGCTACTCTAGGGCTTAGATTTTTTCGAGGTTCGTTTTCTCAGTGCATTAAAAAACTATCTTCTGGCTGTCTCGCGACATCGCGTGGCTGGCAACAAATTGGCAGTTGCAGATAGAGATAATGTTATGACTTCTGGTGCCGCCGCAGCCACCGACATTTCGCATAAAAACACGCTCTTCATCAGGTGTCATATTTCTCGCGCCGCATCTGATAAATAAACTTGGCAATTTATAAGCATTTCTGCAAGTCTGCCAAGTCTAATGCTGACACATAAAGCGGCAAACGCCACTTGCCCGGCTTAAGGAGAAGAAACATTGCCTGTCTCAGGCCTTCCATTCAGACACTTTAATTGCCAATTTCAGCCTCGGAGAATGCTGGGGAAAAATATTGCCAACATTAATAAATTAATTTCCACGCGCCGCTGCATAGAGCTGCGACTCAATTAAAATTTGCCAATAAACTCGAGGGGGAGGCTGGCTCATTCGCAAGAAATTTTCCAAGAATGAAATAATTACAAAAAAGAAAGAATAAGCTAATGCACCGAATAGAGGACAATCTGAAAAGGTTCTTTAGATCAAACACTAAGGCACTCTCTTTAAAAAATCATCTAGACCGAGTTCCAGCTGTCTATTTCGCCTAGCCTCTGTTTTGCATGCACTACGCCTGATACTGGGATCTGGGAAAATGAAGTGAAATGGCGCACATGGCGGACATTAAGCGAAAATTAATGAAATTTTCCGATGGCACCTTGCCTCCAGTGTAGACGCAGTCCTGGCGAGCTTTATCATCGGGTTTGCCTGCCATTCTCTGGGGCTGCTCCGCGTCCAATCCGTTGTTATCCGGGGGCTGTCGTGAGCTTGATTGAGTTTGATGGCGATTGTGCTGCGCCAACTGCGCTGCCTTGATTGCAATTTCAGCCATGATGTTCATCGGCCCCTCCCCCGCCCTCGACTGCGGTGAGATAGCTGGAGGCGGTGCGCCACACCCCCGTGCATACCAATCAGGTGGAGCTGCACCCCCGTCTCAGGTGGCAGTCAGTCATTTAAGGCCTGTGGCAGTGGCACGAGACATTAGTTCATTTTTTCTCCGGCCCGGCTCCTTCTTTTTCGAGCTCTTAGTTAAGCGCAGGACTTTGGCTTTTGATTGATGAGCCAGCCGAGCAGAAGTTGGCTTTAAGTTTCACCATAAATTTCACTTTAGTTGTAGTGGTAGTCAGCTGCCAAGAGAGTGACATAGAAATGCACTGAACTGTGGGGCATGCCAGATAAAATTATGTGCGGGGTGGTGCACAGAGCGAAATACTACTCTCCGCAAAGTGTTGGCCATAGTTTTGAGTAATGGGAGCCACATCCAGGCTTTAATATCAACAAAGCAAACAAGGACTTTTGCTCACTGCACCGGCGGAGTATGGTCTGCCCTCGATTTCATTGATTTGATTGTTGGCGGCCCCTTGTGGCGCATAAATCAAACACTCCACGCCACTTCATTAGGAGCTCCCCCAATTTTCCAATCCGCCCTGCGGAAGGTCCTGGCCTGGAAAAATTATAGTTTGGGTCGTAACCATTACCGCATTTAATATGCATTTTTATGAGCCTTACTTTCCAATAATAATAAGCAGCAGCAACGGCAGCTATAAGAAATAATGTACACACACACACACATACACCATACACCCACACCAAAAACATGAAGGGAAAGCTCGCGCAGATAGGAAAAGCCCAACAAAGTGTGCTATGAAAATTGTAATCATAATCGTAAAGCTTAGCATATATATTCGGGCAGCCCGCTGCTGCTGCTGCTGCTGATTTGTGCCTCGCATGTGCGGCATACCAAAGCACAAAAACAAATGGGAAATCTCTGCCAGGCACGCCCAGAGGCCCCCACGCCCCACACGTCCGCAGCCTGAAATCGAGCCTGTGGAAATTGCTCAAATTAAATGCAAATACCGAAAAATATTTAAATGTTTCAGCGCATTAAGCTGTGTAAATTGTTGTCGTTTGGCGTTGTCCCAGCCTGACACGCACTTTCCATTCAATAAAATTGCAACCACACAATGGCACATCAATTTGCACAGCCCACTCACGCTGAGAGGCCCGAAAGGGGCGTGCCCAACTGCCCGGGTGGCTGGCAAGTGTCCAGATCAGGCTACAACATCTGGCATGTTGTCATTAAAGGCCAGCCGGACTGACCCCCAGAACAGCAGAGGGGGCCCTTGCACACTGGGTGTAAAAGGTCGAGTAATAATGTTGTGGCTTGAATTTATTTCAGCTTTTGAATTTACAGGACAACGGCTCAAGTGGCCTATCGATGGGGATTAATGCAAGGATTCCGAAGGAGGAATCTATTTGCTGTATGGGAAGCCTCGTCCTTCCATTGGATTCCCATTAAGCACTCGTCACATCCACACACAGTATCAACAATGTCGAGCGCCCCATGAATCCGAGTCGGGACCTCTACAGGCGAGAGCATTTTGCATTTTAATGAGTAAACACAGTGGCGCTGACGGGGGGAACAAAGGGGGATGGCAGGCCGGGCAGGATGCCCTGTGGAAAAGGTGGCAGGATCGCTGGTGTGAATACCGCAACGCTGCATATGCAAAGTGTGATTGGTCGCAGGCACAAAAAAGGGGCAAAAACGACATAAAAAGTGGAAAGCAAGCAGGACCATCTACCATATCTACTTTTTCCCACTTTCCACATTCACAGCGAATTTTCAGGGGCTTTTGTAGCACGGCTGGTGGAGTTTAGAGGAACGAAAGCCAGAAAGAGGCACGAATTTCCACGAACAATTTGTATTTGCGATGTGGAAACAAAATGGCCACTGCACACGGCCAATCCGCAGAAAGGTGGCCTCCTCCGGCCATGGGGGCACACCTGCTGTTTGATTTGTGTTTTCTCACTCAAAAAATAGTCGCCGTTCTTGTGTTTTCATTTTCATCAAATAGCCAAAGCTGCTAACAGCGAAAAACACTGTCCCCAATATGGTTTCCAGTTGTTTTTTGCGCAGCCCCTGGTCCAAGCCGCACAGTTTTCCCCCCGGATGGCACAATTATTTATATCGCCCAGCCAAACAAATGTTTATTGATTTGGCTCAGTGAAAGTTTGTTTTGCGATTTTAAATTGTGCAAACTATCAGTGCTTTTTGGGTAAAAAGTAGAGATGCTGCAAATCCCCTGCTTATGCACAGCTCATTTAATTTATCCTCTTATTTGATTACTTTGTGTGTCTCATAAAAAATAGCACCGCCTGACCATGTGAATTAATTATTTATTTTAATGCAATTTACTGGAAAATAATTTCGTATTTTATGGCCAAAACATGTGCTTGAAAACGTGTTAAATATTTATATTTTTATTGGCGTTAGACGTTTGACGTCGATGGGTTCGGCTAATTTTGTTGGAGCCACAATCGAATTCATTGACATGCGAAATTTTCACGGATCACTTGACGCCGAACCCGAACGCTTCGCCCAATCGAGTGTGAAGATTTTGTGCGTTAACTTTTCATCAGCGGCCGGCGATTATTATGGGGGATAACAACTTCATCGTTCTGGGGCCTGCTAATTGGACCTTGACGTGTATGCCCACTGTAGGGCCGCCACCACACCACCCACAAGAACACAAATCACGGCCTGCGAACTGCGAGCTCTGTGCAAACTGTGATAAATAACTGCCGCAAGAAAACGTCAAGCATTGCCTGGAATTGCCAGAGGCCAATTGTAGTCGCATATTTGTGGGCGGAGTGCCACGCCCCGAGCATATCGTTACCCCTTTTTTGCATTGCAAATCGAGTTGCCCGCCTGCCACGCACGGGACGGAGTCCATTTCTCCGGCAGCCCAGCCCAGAGTCGGGTTCGTGTGCTTACGGGTTCCGTGTACGGCAGGATCCTTTCGCCCTGCCGTGCCATGCCGGGGTATGTTGTAATAAACGCAATTTGTATCATGAATTATTACTGCGGCGAACTGGCCGAGCGGATGTGCGGAGTTGGCTCGCAGAATGAAGAATATTGAAATGGTGAATGGGTTTGTTAGACACACTTTATTAAGAATTTTGAATAAATAATTGAAAAAAAGCATAAAAAAATAGTTCATCAGAGCCTGAAATTAAATACATTTTCAGATGGTTATAATACCCCGTACTGGCCCAGCAAAGGCAAGATGCAACGCATATGCCCCATCTTACAGAGCACCTAACGAGAACCGAGCCAAGTCCGACAAAAAAAGAAACCTGGCCAAGAAAAAATGGTATGTGAAATTGCAATGCAAACAAATTGGAAATAAAACACACACCCAACGACCAAAAAGAAAAGAGCCACAAAAGAAAAACATACTGTGGGCGGGAGAAAGTGTGGAACAGGAATCCAGGGCCAAGAAGTGGCAGTGAAATAAATTTCACCATTTAATTTTCCTTGCCCCACAGAGTTTTTTATTAACTCGCTGTTCTGCAGTCAATATCTTTAGTTTCGCGACGAATATAATGTTTGTGCGAAAATTTATAGAAATAGTTTGAAAGCGAGCTGAGCTTGAGGAGGAAACTAAGCCAATCTGCGGAGATTGGAGCTAAAACTTTGGCAACTTAAAGTTGATTTTGCGAATTCAAGTAAATAATCTGGTCCCAGAGATGGCCGACAATAAAGCCAAAGCTCAGCGAATTTTCCGGCATTCTGGCAGTCAAACATTCCTCGTCAAGTTTTCCTATAAAGTATCTATATGCACTCATACATATATCAAACATAAATCTTTTCATCGGAGGGTTGCGTCTTCGGTTGTTTACTTTTGTGCTTTTTCGCAGCCGTCGTCTCTGTTTACTTCATACTTATTATTCCATTTGTCGTTTAGTTTTCCAAGGGTTCTTCTTCCTGTTTTGACTGCTCGAATGGGGCGCCATTATTTATCCCTTGGACGCCATTATGTTTCTGCGGCCTGAGAGTGTGTGTTTGTTATTGCAGTCGCAGTGCCAGTCGCCAGCAACTAAAAACTACAAAGCAAACAGACTAAGCCGTGATCGGAGATTTTTGGACGCAGTGCGCCAGCCTCTGCCTCGGTCCAACCTCCCGAATTTTCCCGTCCGTCTGCTGCCATGGCAACATGGTCGAAATAGACGCCATTTTGTTGCCACATCTGTATCTGTATCCGTGTATCCCCGTATCCCTGAACGAGTCTGGTTGCGTTCTTTCCTCGATAGGCTGCCTTTAGGCAGTTTTGGCTTTTCTGGTTTTGCGACTCAGTGTCTGCCTTTCATACCCTGTCTATTTGTGTTTGAGTTTCTGCTTCAGGTTCAGCTTTGGTTCCTGTTTCTGCCTCGGCCCTGTCTCTGGCTTCGCTCCTTTGCCTTCCCATCCTGGCCAGGGCCATTTATTTCGTTCTGTTCTTGTCACTTGTCTACTCCGATTATTCCGTAATTCGAAACTTTTCCATTTTTTTATTGTTTATTGAACCTTTGACAAAATGGAAATTCCATTAAAGTGTTGAAAGTTATTGAATCGGTAGCAACATTTTTCGCACTTTGTGAATTAAAATGTCAGGAGCATTAATAGTTAATTGGCAACTTGAAGTGCCGCCGAAGGACAGCTTGTGTTTTATAAACCAATTTTCACGACTTTATGTGTATAGTTAATGCAAGGATTAAATAAATTAAATGACACTTGAAGTTTTAAGTGGCCCTTGGGGATGTCACTGCAGAGATACATATTAATTTAGTTTTGGATGATGGATGAAACATTTCCGAATCTTGTTCCACCAAACAACACGATTACTCCATAATCGTTTTCATGTTTCAACATTTGTGAGCGAAACAAGCACTTATCTTTCGATCAGGCCAGAAGCTGGACATAATTCTGCATTGACAGTTCAATGGAGATTTTCAATAATAATTTTCCAACTGGTCCTCATAATGCCCGAAAGACTGCCAATGACATTTTGGCAAATCAGAAAGATAGCAATTTAAATGCAATTCCAATTAGATTAGAAAACCCAATCAAATCGCACGTCAAACGGGCTTGTATTTCCATTTTTTATTCATCACAGGACTCGTACTTTCCACCTCGTGCCGAGAAGGTTAAATACTTTTGTGTATTCATCGTATATGTAGCAAAAATTGGAGCGTCGTTAGCTCGAACCTGCTTAATATTCGCGATACTCGACTGTCACATTGAAAACCCTAGCCCGCCATCCGGGATCCCCCGCTATGGAAAATTTATGTAGCGCAACTTTTTTCTAGGCTCCACCTCTCTTGCTCCTGCTGCCCCCGCGGCGCCACTCGGAATTTAGGCCAAAACACTTCTGAAGCTGGCAGCATGGCGCAGATGTGGGCTGCAGGTTAACAAATTTTAAGGCCTTCAAACCGTGTAAACTTGTACAGAATGTGACACAAATGGCTCTTGCTGTTGTCTTAAATCCGGCGGCCCGAGTTTGTGAACTATTGTGGAAACTTTCAATGTCTGAATAAATTAATTTCTTCGTTAGAGGTTCATAGAGTCGGCCGCAAGATATTCCTACTCAGAACCTATGGCATTCCTCCAATAATTGTCGGAGGATGCTCATAACTTATATTAAAATTAAATTGAAACAAAGCCAATGCATACTGTGCCGACATAAACCTAATTTAAATAATTTTCATTACGAAGGATGCTGCCAGACAGAGACTTTGACTTGCTCCACTCACTCGGCGCTCTTGGAAGGCACAGACTTGCATATAAAACATGAAATTAATGCTTAATTAAGCAAGTTCTACCTCCATTACACCCCAGCGTGTGTGTGGGCGTTTCTCAGACTCGATTATTTCTGCGATGAGGCTTCCAAGAAGTTTCCCTGCCGTAAACTTAAATTCTGATTTTCATAATTTATACACAGTCTCCGGCTCAATTTGTGCGGTATTTAGCCAGGATTGCCCTTTCAGGATTGCCGTCTTGGCAGTGCAAGTTTTATGGCCAGCAGCTGCAGTTTATGGCCCAGAGCACTGAAAGTTTCTGTACAGGGTAAGGTCCAGGCTCGGCAGCCCCGAAAAACTTTTATCGCAATAAAAGTTGACAATTGCAAATAAAGGGGGTAAATGTCAGCCCGGCATGCTTTCAAGTTTGAAGCTGGGGAACTGCACCTGAGATAGCGCATAGTTTGGTAAGGAATTCCAAACTGCTTCAGGAGATGTTGCACAACATGCATTTTTTTTGTAAAATATTTAAAGGTCATAACAGTAACTCATTGCTGAAAAGAGCTCAGTATATTCTTAAAGCATGAATTTCCTACAAACAAGCCTAGATTTCTCGCTGTGCATTCAATATTTTTAACGTCCCGCTTTCCTTTGCCTTGTTAGGTTTTTTTAGCCGTCCATGCAAGTTTTCATTTTTCATGGTGTGCATAAATTACATGCCTTTTCCCTTTTACCAAACCTGCATGTGTGTGTGACGGAATGTCAAAGCCTCCAACCTGCCACCCACCCGTCCGCCCACCCTTTTCTTTGGGTGAGATATGCAAGCGAAAAAACGTAGCATACATTTTGGAGCAATAACAATGCGCTAGGAGGAACTAGTGTTTTGAGAGAAACACAAATGCCAGTTTTTAGAGGCGAGTCCTGCATCATGCAGGCTCATTTTTTCATCTTCTGCTCGAAACCCCTTCTAGGCATCTAGCATTTCTGAATACCAAATTGTGCGTATGGAGGGGGGCTCCAAAGTCAATTGGTTTTCCATATGATTGCGGGAATGAGGTAAGGAGGTTTCTAATTGTTATGAGCATTTTCCTGTTGGTCTTGGTACTGCTTCTCAAATACATCCCAAATATCCCAACCCAACCCTTAGATTTCCACTCTCCCGGATTGCAATCGCTCTCTGGAAAGGAGATTCTCTCAACTTCGAAGGGCGCATGCTCAACAAAATGTTCGAATTTCCATTGTTTCAGGTGTTCTCGTTCCGATTTAAGAAAGCCTTTCTCTCTAGAAGTCTCTCCCTTTCTCTACTGTGCCCCTCTCCTGCATTCCCCCCTTTTCCATACTCTTTCCTCATGTGTATTAGCGTAGCATTTTAAATGAATGAAAAATATTGTCGTAAATTTCTTGTTCACTAGGGCCGCCTTGCCTTTGCTTCGGCCCTGCCTCTCGAGCCTCCGTGTCCTTGTTCTTTATCCTTTGGCTGGTGCAATGCTTTGTTAAGTGTTTTACATAGTTGGGTTTCCTTTTCCTCCCTCGCACCCCGTCCCCTGACCCCCGTTCCATGTTATCTGAGCCGTGTGTGCATCCTGACTGCCTTCTCCCAGAAGCTGCTCATAAATTAACTCAAGGATGCCAGGATCCCTTTGAGAGCCCAGAAAATACTGTGCTTGAAATCCTAAATGCCTTTGGTTAACGCTTGAAACACTAAACACTAGTTCAAGTGGCTGGAGCGAGTCTTCTAGCGATAATTTTTGTAAGGATGTCGTCAAGTGGTTTTAGATACCTCATGCTGAATAAACCTAAACCTTATTTATTCTAAGAGTTGTTTGAGTTCAATCACCTGAAGGACATGACATTTCCATTCCTTTGCGCTTGGCAAATAAATTTTTAATTAATTTTTAGATGCAGTTGGATCAAGTGCCAGAAAGGAAAATGAGGGAAACTCACTAATATGTGAAGATGAAAATCAATTTAGTAGAGGGCACAGAGATATGGTGATTGAAAAGAATTGCAACATTGATGGAAACAGTTAATTGACTGACAGTCGAGAAGCGGGTGAGGATTCAACACCAAGCCCAAAGTTCGTCCTCACAATTCCACACTGTCCTTAACAATTAGCGACAGCAATGCGGAAAACTGCAGAGAATAGCTTCCTTTTTGTTTCCCGTACGTCCGCCTTTTATTTTTCATTTTTCAACAGCCACTGGTTTAAATCGGACAGTGTGGGCGAATGGGCTTGTGAATATATTTCAACATTTCATGAACTTGTCCTGGTTGCAACAAAAGCTCGGACTCTGGAAGAGAAAGCTGACAGTTGGACTTTTCGCCTGACTCATGTCAGAGTTGGGTGGGAAAATGTGGACGGGAAGTGCGGTTTTTGGGGCTTTAGAGGATCCGCACTCAGCCCGCACGCCCTCGATTTCAATCCTAACTTGCTTTACAACTGCTCAGTTGATGGCTGACGGGATATGCCGTTGTTGTTGCGTCAATATTTGCTTATTGATCCCCGCTTGGAATGACAGTCAACAGAGGACCTGGTCGAAACAATTCGGGGTAGGAATAGTATGAAAATGTCCTCTATACTTTCAGTGCCGGCTCTCTCTGGCATCGAAGGTAATTGCTTGCCATGTCAACCAAATATTTGAAAAGCAATTTGCAATTTTATCGCAACAAAAGATGCTGCCAACGGAAACACAGAAAAATAGAAGGACATTCGAGCAGAGAAGGACCGGAGAGCACAAGACAGTCAGCAATTTTCCCGTGATTTATGTATATGTGTCCGAATTGCAATAAAAACAGCTTACTCTAAATTATTCAGCCATTCCTAATTCGGATTGTGTCCACTGAGCTGAGCTTCAGTTTAGATTGCTTTAAATTATCTTAAAATGTTTAATACTTTAACGCAACACAGAGTTCTGGAAAACCCATTCAAATATTTCATACCCTCTCCTGGCCTTCCTGATTTCCTCCCCCGATTTCCATAATGCGGCATTGTCTGAGCCTCATTATGCAGACGCATTTATTTTTCGGATACCCCATAAATACCACAGACGCACATAATTATGCACAAAGTGCTGAACAAATTTGTGTGCTAATGTGAAAGATTATTGGAGAGGCTGTGGTGGTTTGAGTCAATCCCTGAAAGTACGGCCTGCTAATTGCTCTAACAGCCTAAGAGTTGCTCCATCAATTAGCCCCTCTCTCTCGTAATATTATCCTTAAAACAGCGACTTACCATTGTGGCCCATGTTGGTGATGATAACCCAGAAATCAATGGTCTTCTCGGGGCCCAACTCCTCGTAGTCCCACTTCTTCTTGACGCGCACAGCTCCGTTTGTCTCCACCGTCACCCAGGGATTGTCGTCCCGGATCTTGAACGTCTCCTTATCCGTTTCCTTCTCCAACTGGAACACAGACTTTCCCTCTGTATCGCCATCGGCTTCCGTGAACTCGATCCTCTTGGTGGGTCGAACAGCCCGCGTGACCCTACGCTTCTCGCGATGGTGCGAGTGGCTGTTCACCTCGTCGTGCTCCAGGTGCTGCATTATGAAGGACACAGGCTCGGGGGCCAGGAACTCCAGGAGGACCTTGGCGGGCTGGGCGCTCAGCAGGCTGGGATACCTCAGATCGTGGGCTATAACGTCGATGAGGAGTTCGTTGGAGGTCGGCTCTCCAACCAACATTATCTCTCCGGTCTGGGGAACAATGATCACCACGTTGTTGGGAGTCTTCAGCCGGTAGGCTATCTTGTCTCCGTCGGCATCGGTGGCCTCTACCTTTCCCAGGATGGCGAACCGCTGGTACGTGATGCTGTTGTTGCTCTCCATGCTAGCGGCCTTCTGGCCAGCGATGGCAAACTTGTAGTCCACGGCCTTAAAAATAGGTCTGTTGTCGTTCTCATCCAGGACAGTGATTTGGATTTTGGAAACCGTCTTATCCAAGCCATCCACGTCGGAGGCCTCCACCGAGAGGTCGTAGTGAGCCCGCTCCTCGCGATCCAGAGGACGGTTGGTGACCAGCCAGACCCCGGACTCATCGTCGCCGTCGATCACCAGTGACTTGGCGTTCATCTGCACATTCCGGTTGGCCTTGCGCTCCTGTAGGGCAAAGGCGTCCTCCACGTTTCCGTCGATAATCGTGTACCGCACCTTCTTCGGCTTGGCCAGCTCTTCCTCTAGGATGGAGCCGCTAAAGGCCTGCATGAGGGGCACGCCCCTTACCCTGGTGCCCGCCGGGCTGTTCTCTCTAACCTCGCCGCTGGCGTCCAACAGGGAGCCAGAGAACCGCAGCATGTCGTTGCGGTGCATCACGAACAACTGCAGGTTGTGGGTGTTGGTTACGTTCGGTGTCTGCTCCACTACCACCAGCTGAACCGGGCGGTTAACCAGCGGAGAGATGTCCGCCGTGGTCATCACCACTCCGTCGTCCAGCACGGTGAAGTACTTGGAGTAGTCGCTGTCCAGCATGTGGTAGGCGGCACCCTCCGCGGCGCGGGAGCTGCCGTTCACCTTTAGAGGATGGGTCTTGAACTTCTTGATGCTGAAGCCGGGATAAGTGTCGTGGGGGAGGACCAAGGACATCTCGCTGTGATGCGACGGCTTCTCCACCTCGCCGGGACTGCCGGCCAGCATACGAGCGGCATTTTCCGCGGACAGGCCGGAGAAGGTCGTCTCCTCCTGGGCCAAAATCGATTGCAGGGCTATCAAAAGTATCGCGCAGGTGCACAGATTAAATCTGTTGGTTGTATAATCACGTTGCCTGGGCAGACTCAGACTCAGGCAACGTCGTGCCGCCATTTTGCTGGGGCACTCTTCAATCCTTTCTATACGAACAATCTCCCGTGACTTCTTCGACTCCTTTTGATTATTTTTCAGTTGTGGATTCCACACTTTATACTTAAGTTCTTCATGGGCCTCTTAGTTCCACCTTTAATCAATACATTTTGTTGGCTTTAGTGTGGGTGGTATCGCCGCGGAAACCTGAAAGTAAAGTGGAAATTGATTTGTGGTTACTCGCAGGATTCATTAAAGGTAAATATTTATAGTCATTGTGCAAAGTTTACGGGTCAATGGCGGTGAATAATTCATTGGGGGTCAATAAATAGCACTCTAATAGTCCTGAATGGGTTAATCGAGTATGCGCGCGTGTGCAGGGATAATTAAGGTACTGTATCCAATAAAATCCTTTTGAGATAATAATGAAACAAAACTCCTTTGCTTTTGCTAACAAACAAAAAACCATAAATTATTCACTTCCTTGCTGCAAGTTCTTTATAAAGGACACACATATAGACAACATTATTTTTATCATCTCCGCTACAACGACACACCCAGCTAAGCCTGAGAAAATTGTCAACTTTCCAGTTTTTAATTGGTATGTGGCATGCAGCAGGAGCAGAAGCAGAAGCAACACCAGCCGACTCACAAAGAACACTGAGAACGCTGCACAAAGTGAAACTTTTTAATGATATTAGCAAAAATATTAAATATTCAAGAGGAGCAGGGACAGAGTGAGAAAATGAGGTCGGCGACAGCCTGATTCAGTCAAGGACTCTGCACAGGATGTGGGATTTTTGGCTGGTTTTTGATGTTGCCGTGACACGCTCTACATAACGCCTCAACAATTGCATTGTCCTAGGTTCCAGCTAACTCCGGGCTTCTCCCGCGTACTTGCGTATTTCCACCCCCTGGAAATGTGCGCCACACATGGCTGGCTGGCCTTGAAAAGTAAAAATTTCATTGAGAAATTATTTTAATTACCCCATGTGCAACACGCCACGTCTGCCAGACCCACTAATCCGACAACAGCACGCACCCTGTAATCTTCCTACCTAAGTTAGGGTAAGTCGAGCCCAAAAAAAGGTTCCCTCTTCACTATTTTTCCAACAGCTGCGCAGGCGCCGATGACTTTTGGGTTATTGGCCATTTCCACTGCCTTACCAATGTGTTGACAATAGTTTTATTTGCTTTTTACGCGATGTTCGAATGGGAGGATTTCTGGTCCAACAATTGCCGGAGGCTCTCAGAGAGGGCAGCTAATGATCTTATAACTAGCCAGAACTATTATTGGGTGTGACCGGAATTCGTTGACAAATGATTTTCGGTGATTACATGACTAGTTTGTAATGGCATGTGCATTGGGGATTGAACAGGGCAAAAAGGCCTATAAAAATGGTAGGAAGTGCACGTGTGTGACATCTGTTTAATATTTTGAAGCCATTCATATTTGTCCTAAAACTAACTACGAGGCCCAGATCCGAATGTCCAACTCACTATGTTGTTTTCTCACCTCATTGGCTTATCGCGGCCGCGGCATCTTAATTGCAATTAGCTATGAAAATGTCCAGCAGCGCCGAGACAGATAATAAAACCTAAACCCAGGCCTATCGGCTGTGCCATCTGCTAATCAGTTGACGGAGCTGACTACCAAACAAATTATCGAAATGTCGTCCATTTGCATAACCAGCTCTCTCCGTTTTTCGGCTAATAAACCCATAGTTTCGGGGTAACAAGCTCGCTTCATAGATCCCCAGATCTGAGCCTTATAAATCATTTTCAATTTGTTTGGCAAAGATTTTTACATTCGGCCACGGCTTCCAGCAAACTCTTTGTTTCTGCTAATTTGATTGGCGGCCCGGCTTTGGGCTGCCGCTGACTGTGATTCGTGTTAAAATTCATTCGAAATGGCCCAGTCCGTGATTAATCAAAAACAGTCCGGGCTTTGTCTCCTCCGCTTTCCGGATAAAAGCCACAAGTTTCCTTCTTTATTTTTCATAGTGTCACTTAATTAAAAGCGAAGATAAAACGCGATACAATACCCGAATGGAAACAGTGCCAATGCATAGCTCTACATTTTGGCATAAATGAATATTTGATGTTGGAATTCCGTGTGTTTCTGTTTATGTATTCAAACATTCAATTGATTGATGCGTCATGGCAGCCAAAGGGAATGGAAGAGGAGGGAAACAAAACATATAAATGCTTGGAAGCTGCTACGGGGTAGAGTTACACCTTTGTTTGATGAAAATGTATCTAATTGTTAGGCACGAGACTGCGGCCGGGAAATCAATCTGACCGACTTTCCCGACAGATCTACTATGTAGGCCTCGCATCAAAACACGCCCCCTCAGAGCATCACCTTGGGCTTTCCCCACATTAAAGTCATTTAAAATCGATTTAAAGTCAACGCCAGTAGACCACCTGCCGAGCAATAGCCCCAAAGAACTCGAGTTCAGGGCGTTGTCTGACCGCCGGTTTATGGTTTATTAAATTTTTAACTGCTGGCAACAGATTTAACAAGTTTCGGTTTCAGTAGCGAAGCTCATAAAAGGTCGAGCCTGCTGCATAAATTACTTTTTAGGGCTGTCCTAAAAATACACTCGGCCCTGGAATGAATGGCACAAAATGTTGACTAATGAAGCTTTAATTGTCGTCGATATATTTGCTTTCTTTTCGGACCTGCCCTCGCCTGGGACACTTTATTGATTTCTCCTGTGGATATTGCCCAATCGCATGCAATTAAAACTCACATTTTAATATTTTATTTACACAATCGTCACCCGCACAAACAAGAGTCGACGTTGTATTTGAACTGACGGTTTCTTTCACGCTTTGAGCCCAATGGGATGGCCAACCAACGTACGATTTAAGCTTTTTTCTTGCTTTTAGTTCGTGGCAAAGAGAATATTGAATTCCCTCAATCAACTTTATTAAATAATGGTTATTAAATGTTTTTAATGGCCAATAAATGGCTTTGGCAACCAAGAGTGAGCAGATTATTAATAAAAGGAAACGTTTTTTGCCCGAGGGCCGGGGCTATGAAAAGTGTCATGAATGTCTATTCAAAAATATACATATGCACAGTTTAGCAGTAGTAGGGTCAAATAGTTACCCTAATTCCTAAAAAAACATATAAAATTATAAATTTTTTACGCGGAACTGCGGGCAACCCCTCGAATGCAAATGAGAAACTAAACGGGAGCTCCAGACAAAAGATAAACCTTAATGAAACACGATGAAGGGCTCGCAACTCCTCGTGTGCCCGGGTCCACTTTATCAAAGGCGATGAGGCATTCGCATCGGGGCATTGAGATTTTTATTATTGTGCCACCAGCGCGTGGCACTCGAAACAACAATGGCCCGCAGTCCCCCTCAGGTAAAAATTTGAAAATGAATAGAACGCCAGGCAGAGGGGTCGGACCCATCGGAAGGAGGGTCAAAAATCTGGTTTGGCCCTCCTCTCAATGTATCCGGCAGTAAAAACAGAATAGACGCCACGGCCAGGTTCTGTTTTACTTTTCGGCTCTAAACCAGCCAGGCTGCCAACATCCGGCAGGACATGGCAGACAAAGTGCTTCATCAAATATGAAATAGGCCGTCCGACCATCCAGAGGGGAGACAAATGGAGGGCCCTGCCAAAAATTGTCAACTACACGGAGCCCTCTTGCTTTTCGGGTGACAATGAAAAATTGAGCAGACAATGATTAATTGGCCTGCTCCCGGTTGTTTTGCTATTTAAATTGAGGCCGGGCGGGCGCGATTCGAGAAGAAATTCCCGTGAAATCAGCTGAAACTCATTAAATCGCAGAGTCCTGCGAGTATTTATGGCCTGTCAACACTCCCGCGAAAGGATGGCGAGCAGAAAATGACTCTGCCATGCAAATATCGCATCGCTGCGGTCCAGGTTTCTGGCCCCGGGCTATTGTCTGAGACGGAGTCATAAATAAAGTCATTACACACTCGCTGGTTATATTTTTTCTTGCCATGCGCCAAAGGATTTTTTGCCGGCAGACAATGCACTGGGAAAATATTTGCATATAAGAAGAGCCCGCCTGGTTTCCCTCGGAAGGGTAAACAAAAACACAGTAGCCAGGCAGAAGAGGAGGGCGTGCACACACTACAGGTAAGAAGCAACCTGATACCCTCCTCCTCCTGACCGGCAACAAATTATGTGTTAACTCATGGGCAGCGTTTGGTGACACGCCCCTTGAGAGCTCGAGAGCTCAGGTCCTCAAGACCTCTAGACTCATTGGTCGGGAGAAAAAAAACTGCGCTGCCAACTGGAATTTAGCGATAATGATAACTCAGGTAGGTGATCACACAAGGCAGGCCAAGAGGGAGTGTAGTGCCTCAAATGATGATGGCTTGTAATCATAGCTGAAGTGCCTGCACTGGCAAAAGTTGTTTAACTTTTCTCAATTCTATAAATGGCTAAAAAGTAACCCAATCTTGGCTAATAATCATAGCTAGGCAGATATCACAAATCTAATTCCCAATGAAAACAAATCGCATTTTCCTGCAGTTACAATAGTTTCCTACGCCGGTCAGGACAATTGGCCATTATAATGTCATTAACTGGCTAGCTGGGGGCAACTGAGACTCCGCTTTGTCCGCTCCGTGCCGTGTAATAACCATTTTAGTCGATCAAAGGTGCTCCCTGCCCCACGGCACACCGAATATTGGCAAAGCTTTTAAGCAATTAAATGTAGGACCTTCTGCAGCCCGAACCATGTCTGCTTCCAGGAATTCTCCAAAGAGAAATTAACTTTTTATTCGCCTCACTACTCACTACCGTTCGGTGCGATGCGAACGCCTGGAAGGTGTTGAATAGAGGTAGCGCCTTAATTAAATTTGCAGACTTTTTTCTGGCTTTTTGCGGTGGCTCTGCAGGGAGGAGTGAGCATGGAGCATGGAGTGCGGAGCGTTTTGCGTGTACAAAGCGAATTCTTCGACAAGCCATTAAAGGGGCTACACCAGGGTACTGCTATGCAGGTTTTGGAGCTGGCAGTTGCTGATTACTTTTATTTGGAAGAGACGATTAAGCAATTTTGTGTGTTTGGATTAACGTGCCGTTCTGCATGCAATGGTTGCGATGGAGAGTTGGGTGAGACTGGGATGTACCCTATAATACCCACTCTGGAACAATATATCCTCTTCTCTAAATAGAAACTTGATACATTGTGCTGCAGTATTTCTGTAGCTAACCAACTTCTAATAACAAGGTAGAAACGCAGTAACAAGACTTTGGACATTATTTCTGCTAACGAGAAATGCTCAACAATGGAACTGAATTAAGCATGAAATGTGCCAAAAACGTATGAGTTGCTAGCAGACGGAACTAAGCACACACACCCGAAACAAGACACGTTGGCAGAGTGCCAGCAGTCCCCAGCCCATGACTGGCGGCAGGCAGGGAAGTGCCAGCCACCCCTCCAGGCCCTCCTTTCGTCACCTTCCGATGCACTTCCGGCTTCATCGCAGGCACAAAAAGTGCAATGCTCTAAAATTGAATTAAACAAAACGAAAAAAATAAATAAAACCTACGACTGAGCCAGAACACAGCCATCAACACAAAACAGCAGTGTAGAGCGTGTAAATCGCAATCGATGAGGGGGGAAAAGTGCAACAAAATCAATTCAAAGGTGAACGGGGGTGCCGCAGTACAGTGACCGTCATAGGCGAGAGGCCATTCAACTCGCACAAGGGGATGTTGTAGATATTCAGAATGTAGCACCAAGGTTAAATATTTGCATTTGTTTTGCAGGCGCAGCATGTTGCACTCGTGTACTATTGTCCGGCGCTTTCTGGCGGAGACTGTGTGTGCCACATTTCGGGCAGCGACACTTTAATGCCCAAAAGCCTCGAACGCTAATTAAATTGAGACTCAATCCGCAGCACGAATGGGCGAATGGGGACGGAAATTAATTGGAGAGCATTTTCCAATCGGCTAAAACAATAACCGCGGAATAGAAGCCTCCCAAGTGGGGATAATACGGTAATCGAAACCTAAATAAATACCAGATGCAGGATAATGCCCAGGGGAAGATGGCCAATCAGGGCGTATTTGTGTTTGAGGATGCAACGTCAGTTCGTGGCAGGAATATTAACAAAATATTGTTTTTCTGCCTGAGTAAATAATCAAAAATATCTTACATTTTGTTTGTTCAAATCATAATTTATTTATGCCAGTTTGAACATTTTAATTTGGGAAATCTAAGCTCACTATTGTTCAGATGCTCTCTGATTATCTTTTGATTTGACAACTGCAAAAACACTTCCTATGTGCCCCGAAGAATTAATCGATTCTTATTGTCTGACATTCTTCCCGCCCTTCCACACCCCCTGTCCAATTCTGGCCCGTATTCCTCCACGTATTTATGCGCAGTCACGTCGCTGCCGTCGCGTAGTTCTCCTTTTGTCTGTGCTGCGGCTGCCCTGAATGAATTTTACATTTTTATAGCGCCCGGCCGCAGCTCTCCTTCCTGTGAGCGAATTGTGGATCACCCTCGTGTTCGTACATCTGCATTTTTTTGTTTTCCTGCAGATTTGTCACAAGTATTGCCGTACACGCCGCACCATTCCCATTTTATTTTTTTGCCATTTGTCGTCACCACCCTCAGCAGCCCACCCTCCGAAAGTCTATACCGTTGGGCTATGGCACTGAAATAAATTTGTTGTGAGTTAGGACTTGTCTAATAAATCCAATACTAACAATATTAAAGGACCTTCTCTCAGAAAAGCAAATAAAATCAATGTTAACATCCAATATTTTATAAAGGGGCTTGGAGAGATTCTATCAATTCTATAGCCTGCTTTCTCCCAGTGCATCCCTGCTTTTGTGCAATAAAAAGGATGCGATGCGCGAGCGCACACACATAAATATCCCTGGGACACACGCACACTCACACACACACCAACAGCCATTCGCCATCATGTGAGTAGACGATGCCGGAACTGTTGTCAAAGGAGGAAGTGGAGTGGCCAAAGGGGGTCGAAGAACACACAGAGTGGCACACAGGGAGAGTTAGAGTGAGGGAGAGGGATTCTCCAGGCAGCGAGCAGAGAACAACCGCAGCAACCGGCGAAGAGGGCAATCACCCGACCCGAGACATCGGATCGCAGACTATGATTTTTGCTTGGGGTTGCAATTCCTATTGATTTTCCGCTGTTTCTGTTGCCTGGTGTCGCTGTCGCTGCTGCTTTTGGTGCTTCTGCAGTGCGGCAAAAGTTGCAAGAAGATTTAAGAAGTTCGCAGCCCCCGGCCTGCCTTTGGTTAAATGAAATCCCCTGGCCAAGTGGACTCAGCTTCTTTGCGTTTGCCACCCGCAGCTGCGACTCCGGCTCCAATTTGTTGCAAGTGCCACTTGGCAAAAAATAAACTAGCCCAGTGCACATCACCATTTGACACAGTATGCAGATTAGCAGCTTAAAGCACTCCCTCCACTCCCTCCAGCAACTCAAGATTGATTGATTGTCAAGTGGTTGCAAGTGGGTGGCTGCGCCGGCCCTCGAGTGGCTGCAGCTTGCCCCACAATGCCAGAGCAAATGCAATTATTCACAATATGAGTTGTCGTAAGCTTATTAGATGTTATAAGCTTATCCCACAGGGACCTGGAGCTGCCGAGATACTTGATATCTGGCCGAAGGTTCATTCCAGGACTGGGTGATTCATTGTTTATTGCCTGCATTCTTGGCCCAGCATTTTGGTTGGTAATCAGGGGATTAAGTTTTGTGTTTAGAAGCCTAATTAATTAACCAGTTCTTAAAGGACAGAATAGATGGATTACAGTATGGTAATTGCAGAGCTTCGCTTCAACAGTTTTCATTTTTTTCAAGCAGTTTCAAATCTTTCGTTGCCGGGTGTCTGCATTTAATTGCTGTTGCCAGCTAATAAATTTTAATTGTCCTCAATTAGCAACGGAATGCAGTGGAAAATACGGCCAGCCAGAGCCAGAGCGATGGGAAGCCGGGGTTGCAAGTTTCAACTCTTTTGTGTGAGGCCTTCGCCGGCCATCAAAAACATTTTTTTTGTGGCGCCCTCGCCAGAGGTTGCTTTGCATACACATTCCGTTTGAAATGACATATTCTGCCGGGCCACTCGAAAAGGCAAGGGGCAGGCCAGAAGCATATTCCCAAGTTCCAGGCAGACTGCCCAAGATGACCCTTCTTTTTTCGACACATGCTGCTCATATGTGCGAACCGAGACGAATGCATTAAGCAGAAATTTCATTCATAAAGATTTCATTTCATTTCCCTCCTCAAAGAGACCACAAGGCGTTGGTCTGGGCCGGCCAGAGGAGTCCCAGCCGAAGAATAATTATTACCCAGGGGCGTAGGTAGACACACACCAGGGGGACAGTAGCTGCCTGTAAATTGAATAAAAAGTGAAGCCTTTATGGAATCCAAGCACCTCCAACACCAATGCCCCTGTATCCGCTTCCAAACTGGAGAAACTCCAAGGAAAACACAATAAATGCGAAATTGTTTTAATATTTGCCACACTCGAATGCCGGGCATGCAAATTCATTGAATGCTGAACATTCCCAATTCCACAATTCGCTCTGCTGCAACTCGGGGAATGCAAACATGGACAGCAACGAAATTATTTTGTACATCGAATGGCGGGGACGTGCGTGGAGGAGTCCCCTCGCCCGGGCCGGGTCCCGGGTTAGGGTTCAAACAAATTGCTTGCGACTGCGTCTTGACGGACCTTGACTTGTCGCTTGAGTGGAAAATTGCAGCAGGAGGAAATTGAGGTTGAAATTAATAATTTTAGCCTTTCTGGCATGGCCGTTGGCTCCAACACTAAAGGTGCCGAAAAAAATTAATTGAAAATGCCCTGCCAAGCCGGGCAGGAGGAAGTCGCCAATCTCCCGCTCCGATCTATCTTTCGTTTATTATTTTTACTTTGCATAAGCAGAAAAAGCGCTGCTGCTGTCCGGCTGGTTTGCTTTCAATTCAACCGCAAAGCAATCTCAATCAATCTCGATAGTTATTGACCTGCCCCCCGCCTAAGAGTCCAATATTTCACGTGCTTTTTTCGCTTCGCGCGCCGCCGTCGCCATCGATCAATGAATGTTGTGCTTTTTTCCCCATTTCTTGCAACATCTTCGACGGCGGCGGCGGGCTGCGACCGCAATAAGTCAAATACGAGGCCAGCGAGCTTCATTATGTTCCAAGCCCAACCGCAGAAGGGAGCGAACCTCTTCGGGCCAATAACAAAAAGCAGCCAAAGCCAAAGCAACAACGGCAACTAGTCTTGGCCCCCAAAAGGCAAGAACAATGCAGCGCAGATAAGTCAATTATATTGACTTGGCCAAGAACTCTTTGGGGCTGTCTGGTGCTTTTAAGGTGGCAAGCAGCTCTTTGGCTGCTCCTCTCGCAGTTCCCACAGTTGAAAGTCAACGTCACCGACACGGCTCGTCTTGGGCTTCGTTTTTTCTCAGTTTTGGCTCGAACCAAGGCGATAAAATCAACGCTGTCAATGGGAGAGTGGAGGGAAGTGGGCTAAGACCTCACCAAACCTGGGATGTGAAAAATCTTTTCAAATAAAAAATTTGGAATAGGTAAAGAAAGTGCTATAAACTTTCAAACGCAAAGTATTTCTTGTGTTAAATACTAAATATTTTAGCCAAGGATATCCTATTTTTGACCATCTTTGAACCACAGTCATTGGCTATACTGCGCCTAAAAAAAACTCTTTCGGCCAGACGGTGTTTTATTATTTTTCTGACTGGCACGTAGATTTATACTCATATTTATTTTTCCCTCTTATTTAGTTTTTTCGAATTATGTATCATCTTTGGGCCGCTTCGAGCTTCGGGCCGGGGTCTGGGCCTTTGTTTTTGTGGAGACGCAATCACTGATTACATTATTGCTCGCAAATTGCTAGATTATAGTGTGCTCGTTGTCCGCAAATTACGGCGGTTATTATTGACTGCCAAATTATAGTGATTAGTTTTTCATCGTTTTCAATAAAATGGAAATTCTCTTCCTGCGGCCAATTTTGCGCCTAATATGTGAGAAAGATCGATTAGGGCCGAAACGAAGGAGGTATTTTTGGTAATAAATGGCACATGAAGCTAAACGAAACATTTAGCTAATTTGGAGTTTGTAAATAATAGTTTTGTCCAATTCGCCTTTGTTTATCTTCCAGATACTGTATCTCAAAGCCCGCCTTTCTCTCAAGATAACTCGATTTCATTCATTTCACCCTTCATTGGCTTTTTCCAACCCGTCGTGACAAAGCAAACATGAAAGCAGAGACTAGGAAACCGGCAGAAAGGCGCAGAAAGCAAGTGCCGAGGAACAAGTGCACCCACATGGCGGTAATCCTGCGGAGAAAGAGCGAGAACAATACAGAGAAGCCCTCCGGAGAGTTGGCCAAAATTCTGCAAAGCCCGGAGAGCACTCTCACTCTCTCTCCGAGGCTCTGCAAAAAAAACCAACCCCCCGCAAGCTTTGCAGAGCGCTGCCAATTTTCCTAGAGGAAAACTATGTGGAGTACTACGAGCTCGTAGTTCGCTGATAAGCGGCAGCCGCTGGTTGAGGGACCTCCTGGGGGACGGACCAGGAGCACGGCCAGGACATAATTGTACCTCCAGACGAAAAGAGAGAGAGAGTGAACGGGGGATGCGGGGAGCCAGCAAAGGGGAGCGGGGCGGGTCGATCGATTTTTCATGCTCCCCAAAAACAGAGCGGGAGCTACGGCTAAAAAGAAACTGCTGCATACGCACAGGAGCCATAGAGCCCAGCGGCTTCTCGGGCTGGGGCTCCGCTCTCCTGCACATGTGTATGGGTTGGCGTTTGCTGGTGTGTGCGGCGTGTATGTATATGTCTAAGGTGTGTTAACCTCAAATGCTCCACACACACACACTAAGGAAAAGAACGCAAATCAAACGTTTGCTTAAAAAATCTACAAAAAATAAAATAGTAAGCTATTAGAAATCCAATTCATGAATAGAAAAAATAATATCACATTCAGGAGTAGTATTTTCACAGTCACTCTTTTGGCTTATTTCCCAAAAAAAAGAGTCTTAAACAAATTTATTTTTTTCACTTATTTTTTAAATTTTTTTGATTGTTTCCATACATTACTAAATTATTATATTCCAGCTTACTTTTTGAGTCCCTTTACGGATTTCTTTGCCGCAATTATGGTTTTTGGTAAAAACTTCAGCTACTAATCCAAATTATTGATTTTCGGCGAACGCTGTTCTGGCCACAATAGCTTCTTTGGTTTTCGTTTAAACTGAAAACCCGGCAAGGTTTCTGTTTTATTTAGTTTCAGACTCCATCAGCACGTTTTACATTTACATGGACACTAAACGCATTAAGATATTGCACTGATACATATACTTGTATATGCACTTATTTTCCTCTGGTATATGTTGTATTTCATAGACCCTTGAACAGGATTTCATCCGTTTGCGGTTGGGGGGGATTCGCACGAGCTTTCTGTGTTGGACTTTCTCGTTACCGAATTTATTTAAATTATTTTCGCTGTGCCCATTTCCCAAATACACACACTCACGCACTCGAACACGCGACGCGAGACACGCACACAGACAGAGCAACGTATACGGTTTTTCACTGCGCCTATGTACTCGGGGGGATGGGCGGGTGGTGTCGGCAAGTGTGTGTTGGTGTGTCTCTGTATATCCTGTATATCCTTTGGCGCGGACCGAACCGAACACAGCAGGTCTAAAGAAAGCGACGCTGTCGTCCTTCCACGGGCAACTCAATCGACACAATGAGTTCAGAGCGTATTGGAAAAGTCCTCACAACCGTCGAGAGCGAGAGCTGGCTGGGCTAACCGACTTTTCCACCACCAAACAGAAAGCCACACATGCGTCTCTGAGTGGGCGCAGAGAGAGCTCGGCCTGGCAGTGGGAAACCCCAACAGGGAGAAAGGGAAACCCTCTCTCCGGAAGGAAAATTTCTCCCAACGAGAGAGTTCCCCGAATCATATGTTTTGCATCCTGTGCGAAAAGTGTAGTAAGCCTACACAGATTCCGTCTCCTCCCAAACCGCAGATGGAACTTCCTGACTTCCTGCGTTTCGTTTATAGCTAACCTGCCAGCTAGGGCCGACTTCTTCCGACATCCCCCCCTTTTGGGCAATAGGTGTTGCTGCTCTATCTGTATTTGTGTAATATCCTGTAGTTTCACGAGTTTCCGTTACACCCTACGTGGTACTAGGGCTTTGAGGGTTTTGGAAAAATGATGCTCGAATGATGAGTGCTAGAGAGTGGTATTTCTGAGTAAAGTTTCTGGTAATTTAAGAATCAGGTTTAGGAATAAGCACTACATGACGCTTTCTAGTTGTTAAATGGTTATAAAACGAGAAAAATGAATTGAGAATAAAATGGTGTTGATATTATACACTTCCTTGGAGTTGTGCGATCGTAACACATAAAGTTAAAGCTCGTTTTTGGCAATTGCAAATGTTATTGGCCAATTCCGGCCGAAAATCGCGACACACCCATTTTTAGTAGCCACCATAAAAATAAAGTCAAGGGGAATAAATCAAACCTGCAGTGAGTAGCAAGTCAAGCACGGGGAAAAAGCTATGCAAGAGCCATAAATACTCATTTTGCATGAATGAGAAAATAAAATGAAATTTGCATTCGACTGCACACGACGACGTAGAGGAGCAGGACCAGGACCAGGACCAGGACCAGGACCCGGACCAGTACTAGAACCAGGACCAGGACGACGAAAATTATTTGCCAGCAATATACAGTTATTTAAAGTTGAAGCCGACAGTTATGCACACAATAAACGCCGAGGAGCTCGTGAATTTGGCATGAGCAGCGCGAAGGACGCAACAGGAAGTTAGCCAAAAACAAAAATATAAAACGGAAGGAGGAAAAAACAAAACTTAAGAAGTAGGAAGGAAGCACGCAAAATGCGCGCCATATGATCGGGTAAACAGAGGGGCGGGGGGACACAGGAAAAACAGAGAGCTGCGAAATGGGAACACGTCAAGTGGGAAATGCGAGGGAACTCACAAGCACTGGCACTAACACACACTAGTTCTAGGACAGAGGACCCCAAAAAAGCGGAGAGTCTGCGTTGTTTACATGACTTCACTCACACACACACGAACAACAAGAGAGTTACCGTTAGGCGAACCGCACGCGTTTTCCAATTGGAATAAATTACAACAACGACGGAGCTAAGAATTCAAAACACACCGAACGCGAAGCCAGCAAACGGAAGTCTGAGTGGAGCTCTGAAATATAATATCCAAGGAGCGGTCTTCGGAGGAACGAAACGGAAACGGAACACATCCCCTACGACCCTACCAGCCTGAGAGAGAGAGCGTGCCCATAGAGGGGGTGCACTGTTGTAGGAACTGGGGGGAATGCAATTTTCGCGGGCAGGCCGAGGAAGCCCCGGATTAGGGAGACCCCCGATTCACGAATTTCTGTAATTAAGCAGCCAGGCAAGCGTGAGATAAAGGGAGGAAGGGGCGGCAAATGGGGTTGGGCTGGCGGTTGGGGGGGCCATCGAGCAAAGGGCTAAGGCAGTTTTAATTTCAAATTAAAAAGAAGGCCAATTAATTAACCAAGAGAGTCGGATTTAAAACGAAAAGAAGCCGGAAAGGGTTGATGACGACGGTGACTCCGGTGACAGGTGACAGAGGTGGGCCAAGTGGGTTGTATCCCTAACACGAAAGTTGTGTTAAAAGTTTTCCATCAACAGCGGGTAAAACTTATTTTCCATTTTCCAAGAAATGCAATATAATTGCTTGACAGTTTCCACAGTAAGTCCTCCGAGAAACAAATTGATTGGAAATGGCTTGATAATTTTTGGGGATTCGGATGGAAGTAAGTTCAAACTTCGCTCTTAAGAAAACCATTCGAATTAATGGAGGATTTTAGGAATGGATCAGTGGACCACACCACTATTAAGAATCTTGCTTAAGAATCGGATGATTAAATCGGATGCGAAAATGAAACAACTTTTCCTCAATTTTTAAGGGAACTTCATTGAAAATTTGACAAACAATTTATATGTTTTCTTTTTTTACATTCTCCACTTTTCAAAGCAGTCGCTGTGGAAAAATGTCCACAAAATTTTGAAATATTTTTGCTTTATGGTTTTAGTGCAGATTGATACAGAATTGATCCACAAGTCTCTTAAGGTATCCTTCTTAAGAATTAAATAAAAATTGTCAAAGATATAAGCATCTCCTTGGGCCACGTGCGTTCTTTGCGTGTTTTCCCCAACTTTGTAAGTCAGCCATAAGTATATAAGTATATTTTTGCTTAATTTTTCGATGCAGATTGTTTCAAGATACATTTTGTTTCCTCGCATAAATCCCAGTCTAGACACTTTTGTAATTTTAAAGCTGAAAACTTTTGCCATCCACACCAGAAGCAGTAGGCTACCCAACGGACCCATCAACTTTTCATTTCTTTCGATTTTTTCGCAATTTCCTTTTAATATTTTGTATTTGCATTCAGGGCCTAGATTCTCGGTGAATTTTGGAGCGTATTTTATATTCATTGCGCGTTTTTTGGTTTTATTAGAGTGCCGGCAACAAAACAAACACTGGCCAAATCTAACCGAAAATGTTTACATTTGCGGGGAAAGTCGAAAAGTTGCATTGGATATTGGTCGATATTGTATTTTTTTGCGTTTTCACGGCATAATTTCGCTCATTAAAATTCCATAAAACGAGTCGAGAACCGGCAGCAGGATATAATTGCTTTCCATTCTTGATTGCATCGCGTGCTCGATAAGAGTTGATTGGATTGTATCGGATTTGATGGGAGCGAGCCACATCTCTCACCTCACGCCAATTAAAAGGTTCTCAAGTTGCCTCGCCTCGTGTGCCTCTTGCCCTACGAGACACGAATATCCTCCCCATGCCTCTTTCTTAAGCTGTCCCAACATTTGGTCACACATTGCCGGCACATGTTTGCTTTATGAGTTATTCCCCTGAAAATTTTGAAACGCAAAGACGAGCATATGGGCCGGCAGACGCCCTCGCCCTTATAAAAGGTTCAATTTCGTTCAGTTGACCTTTCCGTGGGATCGGGGATTGTAAACTGACATAGGCCACGGCCACGCATGCGCACACTCTCCTGTTTTTTTAAATTTTTATTATTTTGACTTTATCAAATTGTGCTTAATCCCGCTCATCCGAGAATCCAAATGGGAAACATGTCCGGGCTGGTAATGATGATGACATTATTGGCTGCAACCAGCATCTTTCTGTGCGGTTGCGGCCTTGCGGCTTGTGATCGCATTATTGTATATAATTACAGGGTCTGGAAGCAGAACCCAAACAAAACCCAAAGCCAATCATCGACGCAGCAGTAGTGTTTCTGTCCGCAACAGCTGCCACTTTATTCTCCGCTTTTTAGTGCATTTTTATGTCACTATAAGTTGAGCGCAACAATTTCGTTTTAGTGCGTTCATTTGTCGCTCTGTTGTGACATTTGTTTCATTTGTCATCGGTTCATTAGTCATCAAAGGACCTGCCCGGACACTCCCTGGCATTCGATATGTGTCGATATCAATGGAGTAGTATCTAATTTATGTTCCTTCAGCGACACCTACAGGGAGAGGCAATTGAAGCGCGTGGGACTCTAAAATAAAACTATTGATGATTCCAAAGGGATGTAGTATTATTTGGTAAACTTGAAGAACGCAATATAATTAGTCTGCAATTTATTAAACAGTTTACCTTTAAGAATAGTTTTACTCTCTAGGACACTCTTTTGAATTTCTGGTTTTGATGTCAGCGCCACTTCACCTTTGTATTTCAACATTCACCATTATCCTGTCAAAACAACTCTTAGCCACATTTTCCCCGCGTTTTAGACACCTTTCTGACCAGCTTGCAAGAGAGCTGACATGGCCTGTATCTCATCCTTACCGCCAGGGACTTGGCGTAAGCACACAGACCCGTCAGAAGGCAGAAAACATCATAAACTGAATTTCCTTCGAACCAAAGGCATTGCACGGCAGTGATGCCAAATGAATAGTTTTAAATCAGCTACGATTTATTTTAAAATGTAAATAAATAGTTACAGGAAATGGCACTGGAATAAAGTATTTTCTAACGAATTCCCTTTTAGTCTGAAACTGTGAAGGTTCCATCTTGAACCATCTTGAAGGTTTCACAGCTCTACTTTGCCATCCTGTGGCTCGGCTCTGAACTCGAGTCACGTTTCCATCCGACCATTACCCGACTCTCCCCATAGTTCTGACTTTGAGTTCTGGTTCTCGAGATGCTGGCTACTCTGGCTAGAAATTGTTGCGGCCACATGACATCGTTCAAGTGTCGCAATTTGATGGCACATTTCGTTAATGCCAACCTCGTTAAACATTTATATAACCTGCGCTGTGGAGTATCCTACTCTGTTGTTTATTATTTTTAAAGCCTTCGTTACTTGTCAAAATGTCTGCTCAAAGTTTCAAAAAAGGGATATCCTTAAAACGGTTAAGGATGCGTCAGGAGACTATTATTCGGGGATTTAAGCCAGCCCAATCGCGAGTAATAAATATTCGAAATAATTTATTTAAGTGAAATGGTAATGCGTGTCTTTTATTCACCTAATTTTTCCGAGATTAATGGCAAATTCCCGCCACGCCTCGGTGTTCTCACTCCAAGGAAAAATAATCATAAAAAATATAATAAAATTTCTGGAACTGTCTCAGTTCAAGTTTTGCACTCAGTCTTCCTTTTTTACTTTTCCCCCCATACAGCTCCTTATATAGCTCCCATCCAGCTTGTCTGTTAAATTTTGCACAAATGCCAAAGTTTACACGCATCAGCAAAAGCTTCTGCTCAGGAAGCGAGGGTTATAAAAACGAGTGGGGGAAACTTTAAAGAAATCCAAATAAAAGCAATGCAATATCAAAACTTTTCGCCGTCATTTTTTTGGTCCTTTTACTACCCCGGTTTTATTCTGCGATCCCCCTCGGGTTTTCCCCCAAGCCCGCGATGGGAGCGCATTAAGCAATTTTTCAGAACGTTTCCCCAGACTTTCAGGGGCGCCGAGCACTCTCACATCCGACCCTGCGGATGAGTGTTTGTTTTCGAGGGTCTATTAGGTACGACACTAACAAATAATGACAATTGATATGTCTGGCATTGATGGAGAGCTGGCGAGGAATTTCGTAGAAATAGCGATTTTGAAACAGAGAAATGGAATTATTAAAACAAGCGCCCCTTTATTTTATCTGCGGCAACTTTCTTAATTAAAACTCAATAGTGCGCAGCGAATGCCTGCGGGAAGAGATGAAAACAAATTGTGAACAACGTGCTCGAGGGAAAATTATGTCAATGCACAATGCAAAACTAATTTGGCAACTTGGCAGCAGCAGAGCCCGCGCCGAACTCTAGGCAAGCGAAATCCTTTATTGTGGCTCGAGATGCCGGAGTGTGGTGCTCAAGGTTTCCGTGGCCTATCGCTAACACCTACCCAAGCCCCGAGCTCAGGCCCAAATCCGGAGCACAACTAACTCATAAAGCTAAGTGCAACTTTTACAGTTTTCTAGCCCGGCCAAGAAAACAAAAACCATAACCAAACTGCTGCGTTGTGGCAAAACTTTCTTAATAGATTTTTGCTCTGCGATAAACTTTTTCCAATACAACAAAGGGATGGCAGGATATATGTAAAAAATGGAAGGAACCCAACCAAACAGGAAGAACATTTTTCTTTCTTCGTCTTCTAACTCGACTCCTAACGAGAAGACTCTGGCCGTCCGGATTGAAATCGTATTGTGGCCATCTTTTGCTAAATTCACTTTAGTTGGGGAAATTGATTTTCATCTCTGGCCGGCATCTTGAGTTTGTATTGCGGCTTAGCCAAAGTTTCGCTGGCTCTTCGATTTGGGGCGGGGAAGGTGACGGAGTGGAAACAGGACTCGTCCTAATGCCGGGCTTATTGTTTACACATCATATTACATTATGGCGCATTATATTATGAATGGCAATCAAATTGGATTCCTTGCGGAGCCAGGCGCTAAAGAGTTTCGGCAAACTTGTTCCCAAGTCTGAGAGACAAAAAAGAGGATCTGACAGACAATTGCAGCAGCCAAATGACTCTTTTTTCCCCGAAAGGGTTTGAAGCCACTTTGCTGTAAGTCAAGCTGTAAGCCGGAGGTTGAGCCGTGTTTTCATCACAGCTTTTCCCATTTGACACCGCACCTTGGGTCCCACGTATTCCTCTGTCAATGTCAACCAATTTTCAGACGGCTCGGCTCGACTCCTTCACAGGCCCATAAATCCTCCCCTCCCTGGCAACAAGTTAATTCTCATTTTCCTGCTGCCTTCTATTAAAATGCCATGCATCAATGTGACCGACAAGTGAGAGGGAGCTGCAAAAACCACAGTTCGGTCACTGCCGTGTTTCCTTTTTCAACCCCTCCTGTCAGGGCCTCATAAACTCAATTAAAATGAACGAGCTGGCGCAAGAACTAGTTAAAGTAGGGGCACCCACATGCAGATGCAGATGCACACTCCCAGATAGAAAGATACATTTGTATCTGGTGGATGGTCGCTGCGAAATCCTGGCAAGGTTAATAAGCGAGGGAAATCGAAAAGTCAGAGGCGCAATGAGCGAAATGCTATTCACTTTTTAAATAAAAAACATTATTGGAACTATGACGCTGAAACTGCGGTTAGGGGTTGCCATCTTTTGAATAAGTTTTTTCCCGGAAGTTTTTTCCCCTCTAGCAAGCTTCCTTTCGCTTTTTGCGCTCCACTTAATAATTTAATGGCGGCAAATTCACTGCAATTGCAGCCGGTGATCCTGTGGGAACCCACGGGGCAAGCACTACCGGAAATGAGTTCTTGATGGCCCTCGGTCGCATTTCGGACCACCCGAAACCGAAACTTTCAAGTGCAAGGCTCACCCGGCTAATTAAGCCTTGTCCACACCCATTGTCCGCCGTCTGTTTTGCTTTTGGGCTCAGCTGCTGTCGCAAAAACCTAGTCGAGAGGACCAGAAGGCCAGGAATGAATTAGAGCTGCGACACTCGAGCACGTTCCTGGTTTTTGGCCCCAACAATCCCTTTCCTTTTTCCTGGTTTACCAACTTTTTGCTGTTTTCAATGTCAGACAATGCGCACGTCGCGTTTGTCTGTTGGAAATTTATGTGTCTGCCATTCATTTGGATGCAAAAGTGCAGTTTTCTCCACCCACTCAGAATGGGTCCAACTTTAAATTTTTTTTAAACAATTTAAATTTCTGACTCCTCTTTTTTGGCGTTTGCAATTAGTTTTTGTGGCCCATACGCCCATGCAATATTGCTCAATAAATTCTGCGCTGGTCATAATTCTGGTCATGAACAAATTGAAATTTTCTGATAGAGCCTTGTTTATTGTTTTTTGTAAGAATAATAATTTTGAAATAATGTAGATGTCTGCTTTCGATTCGTCCTAATGCGGTCGATCCCTATTAAAAATGCATCACATATTGTCGAATTCGAAAGACAGGGCATACATTTAATGCCAAGGACATGGCTGAAAGGTTCTAAACCGACAAGATGAAGGCCAAAAACTGTGGAAATGTCAGAGTTAAAAGGAGTCAACTGGCCAACGGAGGGCGATGGAAGCCGGAAGGATAACAGACTGGGCAGGGGCATCAGATGAGACAGGACTTTTGGCTTCCACACAACAAAGCAATAACGAGTATTAACTAGGATCGACTTGAGCAGGCCGTAGAGACCAGCAACAAAGAAAATCCCCAGCAATAAAATTGTTGTTTTGGCCACAAACATGGACAGGACATAGAGACCCAATCTATACGAGCTGCGTGTGTGGCAAGTGCAGTCGCAAAACTATTTGCGAAGCTCTTATGCAGCCATCGGGCCAGATGAGACCGAGCTGAGCCGAAGCTGTACCACTAAATTAATTATTAATAACTTTTGGAGGGCACATTGCCAGAAACCACTCCCCACAATCGAAAAAAAGAAGTAAGCCATGGCGACCACTTGAGCGTTTATTGTTTTGGCAAAAGTTTCCATCCACCACCCACAAAAGGAGAGGAAATCCCGGCATTAGCCAAAAGTTTTCAAGAGTTTATTTTATTCAATCTATGTGGGGGTGGGAAAATGGAGCACTGAGGATTTATTTAAGTGGGCTTAAATGCTTGGCGAGACCTGGGAAGAAGCAAAAGTTTTGCATTTCATTTGTTTACTCTGCATAAATTGAAGAGCCAAGTCCCTAATGCCGCTAATTATACAGTCAATACAAAACAAAATAAAAACAGACGGCAGACGGAACAAATCATAGATTTTCAGGACTTAGTTCAAAAGTGCAAGGGCACCAGAAGAGGCCGGAAGGAAGCCGTCGGTTGCAAATGGATTCTGAATAATTGAGGAAGGCCTAATTGATTTCCAGTGTACTGGCTGGCCGCCCAATGGTCCGCATTTAAGCTCATTTTCCCTAATTCTAGTCTTTAATTTTCCGCCTTCGACGCCTGGCCTTTTCTGGTCAAGTTCATTCGATTATCTTAATGGCGGCAATTAAAATTAATTTGCATTCTGCTTCGGACGAACTTTAACAACACATTGACCGTTAAATGAGAAATTAAAAATAAATTGAAAGTGAAATTAATTGCAGGGTGATGCTCCCAGTCAAGTGGAGTACATGTTCTCTTATCCAGAGTGCGATTGGAAGCCCGCAGTGCCCCAGTAATGCTAAATGAATGCATCGGGCCCTTTGTCTTGCGGACAATTGATGGACAGCAGTATCTTTAGTTCCTGCAACAGTCGCTCCATCGTTTATCAATTCTATTCCAGTTAGTTTGGCCAGTATCATTTTTCTCTCCTCGCAGATTTCCCACCGCCCATTCGGGACAGTTACTGAGCCGGTTACTGGACTGGAGTTGGCCGGTTTTGGATTTCCGCACCCTGCGACACTTGACACGCAGCCAAGCCCACGCTCCTTCCCCCAATCACTCAGTTGGCCAGTCGGGCATTCGCCCATTCATTCGGCCGTCCGGCAGCGGCGAACAAAGACGCCTCTGGTCAGCCAACTGTTGACATTGCTAAATGAATGAACCCTAGTTAAGTTACAAAATTGCATCAAAAAAGAAGGCACACAGGAAGAGGAAGTTTGTGCGAGTTTATCGAATTCCCAATGCCCTGATGGGAGCGAATCGGTTTCTGCAAATGTTATTTTTAGGTTTAAGAGTTCAAGCAGATGTTATTTGTAACAAACAACTTTAAGATCTATTATTACAACAGTAACTATTTTTCTATGATAGTACGAAAGTATGCCATTGGCATAAAACTTTATTCAAAAAGAGACGCAGGAGTCACAACCGAGTGCAAATCAAATGCATTAAGCGCAACGGTAACCTGAACTCATCTTAGCCCTGCGATCCCATTTTTCCATTTAGCGTTGAAAAAACCATTTCCCCTCCAACTATCCTTTTGTTTTTATTCGTTTTTGTTCAAGTTCGACACTTTGCACGTACCTCCCGGTAGAGGTTGGGAGTCAAGCTGGAGGGGAGGTAGCAGCACAAATCCCATAAAAATGAAAATGGCCGAAGTAGTTGGAAATTGCAATTTAATTTCGACCGCAAACACTGAGGCGAAGCTGAGGCTGGGGGAATGGCGACTAAAAGATATCCCCGTCACTCTTGGATGGGTGGACGGGCAATATAAGAACCCCATTTGGTGGCCTCTGACCCCGAGACCCAGTCCCCCAGGTTTGTTTGTTTACCTTCTCCGCCCTCGGTCACATGTGCGTCCCATTTATCACTGAATCGCATTTTAACCACAGGATATTTGATCTGCTGCCATTTGACACAAGTCTTGGGCAGCTACCCAAGGTTCCAGCAGTTCCCCCTCGCCATGTGGATACAGATTTGCCAAATGCGCTGCAGCTCTGGGGCGAAGTTTGTTTGTTCTCTGAAAAATCAATAAACTGATAAACATATTGCATTGCTGGCTCGGTGGCTAAGCCACGAATTCAATTTTGTCAAATACAATAAAGAGCACCTATAGAGCTGGAAACTAATTTAGAGTTTATGGCGAAAGTTAAACAGCCAATTGGCCGACAAAGCCCATAAAATAGATTATTTCATTAAAGGTTCGGGAAAATATAATGCTGAGCACTCACTTATTTTTGATGGCCAAAATAATGGGCTTTGTGGAGTTGATAGTTTTGAATTTTAGCAAAATTTTGATTAGTTCAATTATCTTATAATTCAAGCTTCCTGTCCAGAGCACATCCAATTTGCTGGGCGATTTGTCTCTTAACAGATCTCGCTTGTTAAATTAGTTTAATAAAATTTAAGGGCATTAAAGCCAATCTACTCGAGAGCTTGGGGAGTTCCCAGAAAGGATTGAGAGCCTTGGCAGGCGTCCCCTTTCAAAGACCCGCCTCCCTAGAATTCCAACAAAATCAGCGATGCAGAGTCCTGGCAAGAGTCAAAATATTTTCCTTTGTTATTGGAGCGGTTGTTTTTCGTTTTCCGCTCCTCTGGCTGGCTGTCCTGATAAAACAAAGCCGGAAAGTTTACTCTAATAAAATATAATGATTATGATTTGGAGCACTTCGTACATCGCCGCAGGCGTAATCAAGGGAAATATCAATGATTCAATTCATGACAAGTGTTTGCCGGTCATACCCAATTTGTTGCTTGTTTTGACATCATCAGTGGCATCTCGCATCCCCCACCAGCGGGCCATCAGCATCATTATCGTGGTGCTGCTGCTTGAATTTTTATGAGAAAAGTGGCCCCATAATCGTTATGTATGAGAGCCATTTACCCCCTACTACCACTATTGCCACCCCCGCCCAGGGAAGGCACTCGACGAGCATCCAAGCAAGACAATCATTATCTTTTCTCGCCCAGCTTCAATCGAGAAGCCCCAGATTTTTCCTCCTTTCTGGCACTTTGAATGTGTGAGCGACAGGAAAACTATTTTTTCTATTTCCCCCTCGGCTCGGCATTCGATAGAGTAATTTGTCAATATAACTAAAGATGGAGAGCAAGTCTTTTCAGTGATTGAGTGTCTAGACAGGTAGTCACAGCACTTGTGTGAATAAATACCATTTATTGCGACACAGACTGAATCAGAATGTACTCATGATTCGATAAGATTATCAATCAAATAATCCATTCACCGAAACCATCCTAGTCGCTGTAATTAAGGTATTTCATCAACATTTTCCATTGGCTTTGTCCAGGGCCCACTTCTTTGATCATTTAAAATACCCCGGAGTATATGCGTGTATAAACTTTATGGCGGCCCCATCATTATAAATTAAAAGGGCAAAAAATACATTAAACACTTGGCTCGAGGCTGCGCTGGGCTCATGGTCAGTGCTGTGGGTAAATTAGTGGTAAAGCAAATATTTGCTGCACAAACCAGCCAAATTATATATATTTGTGTAGGCACATTAACAATTAATTACAAGTGGCGTACACAACAGCACCACGTCGCTCGATGTCGACGATGATAACATGCCACATACGCCCCGTTGAACGCGGCTAATAAAATTTAAATATTGATTTATTTCCTGCGCGCCGCCCCCTTGCCCGTTTTAATGCCTTGTTCTTGCGGGACTAGCCCGTTTTATGGGTCTAGCAAATCTGAAAGCCGGGCCGCCCGAGGAGACCTGCGAACTAGGAGCCTTCGTGTGTAAATCAGCATAAATCCTGTTGTTTAATTTGCTTACCGAATTGGGTCATTAGCGATGATTTTACAATGCCATAAAAGCTGAAAGAACCCTAACGACCTCGGCAACTGGCGGTTCCAACTAGGCTAAGGCGGGAAAGAATGTGTGAGCTTGTAACCTGAAACGATTAACCCAAAAGTTCTCAGCTGCAGTCGTCGCGGAGAAAAACTCTTATTACTCACACATGATCATCAATTAGAACGCCTGCAGCCATAAACAAATTTGCGTACATCATCATTTATCATAAGGAATGTGAATGCCTTTCGAAGCGCCCAGCTGTGTCCACTGTGAGTGGCTTGCTCCACTTAGCTCGGGAAAGATCTTGTCTTTTAAATGATTTCCCAAGAATTATCAAAAATGTACCATCAAGTAAGTGTCTCCTAAATGTTTCCCAGAAACAATGCATAAATAATATTAGCAAGACCTTTTAAAGCCCATTTCTTGTACTTATTATTATTGTGCTTTATGCTGCCTATGATGACGGCACGCTGTCGGCACATTTCTTGCAACTTCCGTTCAACAAAAAGGATAAAAAAGATTCTATGAGAGTCATCTGCATCATTTATCATTTCTTTGAAATACTTTTACATGAAAAGAGAGTCTTGAAAAGGAGATTTAGACCAGTATTTTATAATGTCCAAGTCCATTACAAGGTAAGGTTCTCCATTCGATGGGTTATCAGTTTTCTAAATTACTATTTTATAGCTCCGAAAAAATAAACACTCACGGAATAATTAATTTTAGTTTAGGGATTTTCCCTTTTGATTTATTAGCCATAAAATGTTTGATACTTCTTGCAAATAAAACCTATTTTCTATCTATCCATCTACCACTCATTAATCAGTCATTTATGCTCCAAATGCTGGCCGAGGCTTGGCTGGAACTCCAAAACTCATTTGGCACATATTAATTAACAGTCTGAAGAAGTTGGCCATTGTCATAAAACGCTCAGACATGCAAGCAATTTGTATTATGCTGTAGAAGATTCCACCCACACACTCCCTCACAAAACAGACGGAGAGCCACTGAGGAGGAAGAGCCTCGCCCTGCAAAATTTTATTGCCTGGGCGCGAAGTTTGTTAACCCTTCTCCCAGTTAGACACAAAATCGGTTTCTTTTTGCTTTTGTTGGAAAGGAAAGTTCACTTTCTGCCGGAAGTCGCTTCAGACTCTGGGCTTGGCCAGAACATTTTATTTCTGACTCATTCCCTATTCCGAAGCTTCTCTGCACGATTTGTATCCGAGGTGTTAGGAGCAGAGATTAGAAGATTTATACGCAGATTTCGTACTTGCCAAGTGTGCTTTCTGGAAACCTCAGCTCTGTTTGTTTGTAAACAATTTCGGTTTTAATTAAAATAGGTCCCCTTTCGTAAAATTTTGTGGTTCTCGCTCTCATGAGTGGGCCATTCTGGTGCAACAAATATTAAATTGTATCCAGAACACAAAGATTCATAAACTAATAGAATTTGAAATCCAAACCCGTTGGATGTTAATCCATCTTGATAAATTAGAAATAATTTTAAACGCAACGCTTTCTACTTTCCCATGATATTTTCTTCTGATACAGCCCTAGATAATTTTCTCCGATTTTAATTTGTAATTTTTTAATCATCTCCTCGGATAAAGTTCACATTTATCCATTACCGAAAAGTGGTTTCGACAAAAATTGTTTTTGATACGCCTGAGCAGTCATTATCAGAGGAGGCTGAGCCCGAGACACAAACAGGCAGACTTATCGAACAACTATAGATCATGGGCTTAATGGCAGCTCGAAGATATCGAAAAAATTGAACCGAATTGATAGAAAGTTTGAAAATATTTATCATGCTGTATTAATCAATTTCATATGCTTCAGAAACCGAATGGAAGAGGGATCGGGTCGGCCAACGGGGTTTGTCTAATAAAAAGCTGTCTCGCGTTTGATAAACGCGACCGATAACAAAGCGACACACGGAAGGTTTGCAGCACCCGCACGAGATGATCCCAAAAAACGGAGTGGGATGGGGCGATGGGGCAGTGGCAGTGGCAACTCCAGCGGCTTCTTCCCTTTTTTCTTCACTCGTTTCTTGGCCAAACATTTCGTTTAGGCACGCCAACCCGCCGAACCCGAATGGTGTGGGGAAACGGGGCCAAACCCAAAAAAACGGACACAACAAATTTTCAAAAAGTCATCATTAACCATTAGCGACGTCATCGATTCAATTCGTCGGGGTCGATGTCGTGGTCAGCCCTGTTGTTGTTTTCCTCCTTCTGGGGCTGCTGGTGCACCTAATTAATTGTTAATTAATTAACATAGATACAATAGTCTGCGTGTGTTTGGCAATAGGCCACCAGACATACCGCGACTGCTGTTGTCATAATTTTCATATCGGTGTTTCCTCCTTTGTTGGCTGCACATAAATTTTTTCTTTTTTTCCGAAATGCATGCAACACGCACCGGCGCCAAAAACATGGAATCTTTTGACCAAAAAAACAACAATCCTACAAAATGCCTAACAAAACGCAGCAAAGCAAAACAAAACAAAAGTCGAATTCATTTGCGTGTCGGGTCTTTGTTTTGGCCCAAAATATCGTCATCGGGCCCTGGACGCTGCACGCGACCAAAAAAAAACGTAAAACCAACAACGGTGGCCACAACCCGGCCAGAAAGTTACCTGATCCGATCCCATGTCACGGCCCGCAATTATTTCGGGTTTGTTTTTCCAGTCGGGCCGAATGAAGTGTTTGGCCAAGTGATGAGCAAATTAACTGAAATTGAGCTGCTGGCACTTGAATTAAAAAGTGCTTTGGAAGTAAGACGCATCACAGGTGGCCACGGAAGTGTCAATATTAACTGGGCTTTAGTGGCAGGGGGTTTGCGATGAAAATATTATTTTACGGAAGACTTAGTGGTTTCATAAATAGAACTCACTGATGTCTTTAATCAAACTCGAGTTGAGACTCTATTAAGTAAACCTTTAAAATTAATTTCGGAGACTTTCTCCCAACACTCTATGGTCACTCATTACTCAGGCACATTTCCTCCATAAGCCATAAGACAAAAACTGTATCATTAAGCCCCAGAGTGGCCAGCAATCACCCCAGAGTGTGTACATAGAGACATTGTCGTTTTCCTCTCAGAAGTGCAGGCCATTTCAAGACACGCAACATTCAAATCAGGCCCAATAACCAGTTAGAGCACTGAGAGAAAAGTAAAATAAATATTCCTTTTTAAAGATGACCACATTGATAAAGAAATCTTTGAAAGAAACCCAGTCCTAACTGTAACTGTAACAAAAATTAGAAAGACACACTCTCGATAACCGTCCATAACCGCTTTCAAGCCAACAGCATCTCTATTGATGCCGACGATACTCAGCAGATACAGATACGCCCATCGCGTATCTTTTGTGCGAGGGCAGGGGTCTGGCCCCTTGTCTCCCTAGTTATTGAAATCAAATTACCCCTAATTGAATCTGAAATGGTCAATAAAATCGCATGCCGACAACTATTTTGTTTTGGGCTTTGATAGGCTCCGCCGAGGGGCACTCGGAGGGTTTGCCTCAATTTGTTTGGCTTTTCATTTGCATATGCATGGCAAAAAATTCATTTTTTTTTTCGTTGTCGCTTACATTTTGTTTCCCTGCCGATGGGACTGGCTTTAAATTCAAACTTTATCAAAATGCAAATTGAATTAATTGTTGTTATTTCTCCTCAGATGGGTTATCGCTTAATGTAGCTATTTGTCTTTGTCCGCTTGGGCCGGGCGATATAAATCTTTGAATTGCGGCGTTTGTGGGTTAACTGGATGGATAAAAATTGGATAAATTGGTCCATCAACTGATCAACAGCAAAAGTAAGAAGTAGTTGATAGTTAATTGCCTTAAGTTTTTCCGCAAATTCGTTCTTCAGATGACGCCGCAACTGTTTTATATTTATTCGCTTCTGAGAACTCTTACTCAATGGCTTCTTGAACCACTTCAAACGCTTCTGATGCCGATGGTCTCCGCATGGCCATCGATCTGCCAGTACCAAAGTGGTCAGTACCACAGACTTAGCTCTAATTACCTAATTGATCGATATCTTTCTGTCACACTCCTCTTCCAGGCGGCTTAGGCCTGGGATAATTGCCGACTCGTTAGGCATCTAATTCCGATTCCACTCCAATTTCCATTTAGGCACTTGGAAAATGCACGTTTCTGCTTTTCACATGAACAATTGACGGCCGGCGAAGAAGATCACTCAAGCTGAAGGCCCAAACGCGAAACTGCCAACGCAAATCAGAGCCAAATCAAATCAGAGACAAGTCAAAAGCTAATTAACTGGAAATGCGCAAAGCGAGAGAACAAGAAAGGAGATCAACTAGAGATCACTCGATGGAGACGGGAGACTGGAGACTGTAGACGGAAGACTGATGATCGTGGCGAGTCAAAAGTAAATTACATGCGAACATGAAAGATGCAGATAAAACATGCCAAACAAAATAAAGCTCAGCAAACAAACAACCAGCAATGACATGGAGCATTTAGCCGAGGAAAATCAGCGAATTGATGATCAGTCACTGATCTATGTTGGCCCGATGGATGCCCCAATGGCTTTGCCTTTTGCTTCGCGTTGGCTCTGGCCTGAAGAGCCCGTACTGGTGGATGCTGCGGCCTCTTGTTATTATGTATGCCAAACAAAGTCACAACAAGTTGACGACATGAGAAGAGCTACGAGTAAATAAATGGCCAGGACCATGGGATCGAAGCCAAGAGGAAGATAGTTCGATCGGATAGATCGCACAGCTCCACTCAGCATTACAACTGAGCCGCATATTTTGGCGTGTCTTCAATCAGAGGAGATACTTGGCTGCACTGGAAGAAAGGCAATAACAGGTGTTCTTCTTCAAGAACTCAAACCCTTAGCAACCAAAGCGTTCATTTTCCAAGTGCAATGGTTCCCTGGAAACTGTTTAGCGTTTTTAAAGTGCTCTCTTGGCACAAAACTTGTCAGAGATCTTTTGACCATAAATCCAAACGCAGTCGAGCGGGAGGAACACAGTTTAAAAATTGTCTAAGTCAAAGGAAGTGCAACGTGCACCTTTCCTTGGCTCCGGCTCAGAACTCCTGGCTGGATGGCTGAATGGCTGCATGGTTGGCCATAAAAGGTCAAACACAGCATTCTGGCCAAACACTTGTGAACCCGTTTAGCCTTGGCCCGTTTTGGGCGTCTGTGGCTGGTAATTGCCCCCAAAGATTTATTTGCACGCCCCCACCACTCTGGACGGTCTCTGGATGCTGGATTTTGTATTCTGTGGCAAAAAGCATTATTTATACCAGTCTGCTTAGCTCTTGGCCACAGATAACCGGGCCCAGCGCGCCTCTTCGGGCCAAAAATCGAGCGTGACTTGGCTCTTTCCTACATTTCTTACCGTTGTGCCGAAGAGGAAAAAGATTCTCACGAGCCAGCCTCTCAAATTGGTTGACAAACTAGTCGGGTCTGCTCATATATGCTGGCCTATTTGCATATATCCGCTGCTCGGCGCATACCTTCCTCCCTTTCGGCCTAAGTAATTACTTTTGTGGCACGTCTTTAATATGTTTATTGGCCATGGAGTGCGGCTGAGGCGAACGTGCAGCACCTCGGGGGACTGCTTGGCTTGGCTTGGACCCGATAGTGCGGCATTAAGTGGTAGCCAAATCTGTTCGGCCCAGCCTGCCACCGAGTTCCTTTCCCCAAGTCGTGGCGAATTAGCTCTGGCATTGACTTTGGCTTCTCCGATTGTGAGAGAATGCCGCAAGGAAGTCCTGGCTGTGAATAGACCTGCTAGGTTGGGAGCTCCTTGAAATATCCTTCCCTACTGAGTGAATTGAAGCTTAAGCATGGCATTGGTAATTAAGCACATGCGTTCTGGACCATTAGGCTTATTGTTTGAAGTTTGGATCCTGGGATAGGAAAGTAGATTAAAGGAAAGCCATTTAATTGGCTTGGTTATGACTTAATTAACTCTAGAATTATGTTTTAAAAGACAAGCAACTTGACAAATACCACTCAAGTGTCTTTAAATGCCTAAACGATGAGCTGCAGTGCGTATTTTATTGGTTATTGTCATGTTATTCTTCATGCATCGTGAACACCATCTGCATATTCAATGCCATCTGCGATTTTTGATTGCAGCCTTAGCTCCCTGTGTTTAAAATGAATGTCGCGGCCTCTCCTCAGAACTGGCTTAATGAAGTCGAAAACACATTCAGGCAAAAAACTCTCGTATAAATAAACAGAAACATCCTCTTTCGCCTGACCGAGAGCTTAATAAACGGGGTCCCCTTTGGCTAAACTTCATTAAAGTCGGTGGAAGATGGCTGCAAAAATTATGAATTCAGTTGATTATAAGTGGAGCAAGGGGAAGCGAATGCCGCAAGTGACAATCTGCGACAATTTCTCGTTTTCGAATCCAGCCAGCCAGTGAGGAAGCGAACCCAAGCTGCGACTCAACGTGATGAGCAATTGTGCGGCAAAAACTTAACATGTTGGCTGCTGTAGGGGGCAGGTCTGCAGGACTGTGGGACAGACATTGACATGAACTGCCAGCTAATCGACGGCGAAATAAAAAACAAAAACGTGAGCCCGAGTTGGGAGCCACTTCGGAGATTCTCTGACAAGGCGACCCATTTGTTGTTTTCACTTGTGCACCATTTCACAGACACTTTACTTGCCATTCTACTGGGGAAGAGCTAGGTGCGGGTGATGAAAGCGAGAGACACAGGTCACTCGTTACTCTACAGAGCCTATATAATAAAACCAGTAATTTAATTCAAAATAATTTCAATTATTCAAGCTCATACATTTCGAATGAATATTTAATAATACAACTAGTTTAGAAGAATGAAAATAATACCATCCTTTCTCTTCCGGTTAATAGAGAAGGAAGATAATTTGGAGCTAATTATGCTTTTTCAGGAAAAGGGTATCAACCCAAATGGTCTGTTTTCTTTCCTACCCAGGTTTTCCTCTCCTCTGACCCAAGCTTTTTCAGCTTAGCTGTCGCACCACCTCCAAAGAACATTAAACGTGCATGTAAGGCAATAACTACTATTACGACTAAGACGACTAAGGCATCTAAGACTGCGACTAGCGAGTAGAGACTCCAGGTTGTTGCTTTTTGTCTAGTCCAACTTTTTGTCTGCAGCTTCCTGCAAGTTTTTGCCGCGTCTTCTCCACAGCCTCGTGTGCCTCGGATCTCGAAGTGAAGCTGGGGCTAAGCTGGATATCTGAAGCCAAAGCTGGAACTGCCGCTAACGATGTATTTATGCCAAGCGACAAACTGTGGGAACAAATAAAAATTTAGCAAAATGCCAGACACTGGGCAAAGTGAAAAAGAGGAAAGACACCAGAAGGGAAACTGAATCATCCGATTGTGGGTCGGCGGAGTTCAACTGCAACTTTGGGGAAGAATGTTCCGCTGTCATTAGTGTCAGAAATATCAAACTGACAATATTGTACAACTACGGGTAGTACAATATTTTTGAAGTTGCTTGTCAGAAACTTTTCTTCCAGCTGCTCATTGACATTTGGATTGCATTCTACCAAAAAAAGGCTTTAGCATGCAACTGCTGGGCTGCAAATTTCCCATTGCCAGTGTTTTTTGCTGTTTTGACTGGATTCGAATGGCTTTTGAGAAAAAAAACGTATGAAATACTTTGCACAAATCGACCGTCACGTTTTTCGCGCGCTTCTTCATCATCGTCTTCCGATCTCCCATGGTTACAACGCCAGCAACTCCAGCATTTCAGACTCGGCCTTTGCATCTCTCTCCTTTTGGGTTAACCATTTTTCCCCAAGGTATTTGTCTGTCAACTGTGGCGACACTAAATCCGAAATCCACGGCCAGAGTGGAGTGCCATGTGCAATGTCCTTGGCAGGAGATTCTAAAAAGACGTGAGCCATAATCAGAAAACTACATATATTTTCCAGAAAAAAGGATTCTCTTTAAGGCCTAAATATTTAAACATTAGGACAGAATTAGCTGGAGACCTGGTTTACCCCAGTTTAAAACTTCACAAAAACGTGTCGACGACTGGCTTTAATGTAGGAAAATACCAACACGATTTATAGCCAGCCAAAAGGTCGAATTCCCCGGCTAACACTCGTGCAAACAAAACCGAAAAACGCTCTTCATTTTACGAGCCTGCAGCTTCTTGCTGGATCCTCCTCCACTTTTCCCGCCTTTCCGCTGGGGAGCCTTTCCAGTTTCTGCCGGTCATAATAGTAAAAGCAAATTGCGGCAATTGCATTCATCATTAGGCGCCACTTTTGGGGTGTGCGAGAGCATAGACAAAGGTGCTGTTAACCCGGCTGCCACCTCCCAGCCCATAAATGATGTTTTTGTGAACGAGCTCACATTCTTGCAATTTACGCCGAGAGTCGAGTCGAGTCGGTGATTTGTTGCAGTTATCAGCATTTTTCATTTTGAAAAGCCCTCGCGGTCTGTTAACAGAGACACATCATCAACAAGACGGCATTTGGAGCGAAATGGTAGATGCACTGAAGGAAAACTTGGACAAGTACATAATGGAAGCTGTTGTGGGAAACTATGATTGCTCATTCGCCCTGTGAGCCAAGCTCACAAAGCTATAGAATTTCGTTGCTGTGTAGTATTGAGACCTGCCCCCCATTTGTGAGGGTGTCATAAGTCAGATTTATGTGTGCAAAATAGTTGCTCAAATGTGCTGGTGCCGCCCGACGTTCGGCTTGTCCCCATGCACTTTGCCCTTCTCCAAGGCACTGGGCGGCGGTGGGGCGTGGCCCAGCCTAGTTATACTCTGGTGCGGCTGCTGCTGATGTGTAATATGATTTGTGGGCTTTGTTTAAAAGTTTTACTCCGAGGCGTTGTGTGTTATTGTCTGCGATTTAACTTGGCCAGAAGTTGACATTCTCTCATATGACAAAAGAAAAATGGCAAACTAAGCTTTGCGACTCAAGAATGCGACTAGCACTTTGTACTTCGGGGATGCAGATGGAGCCGGGTGAGGAAAAAGATTTCGTTTCACAGATAAGGTTGCTTTTTTGAGTGAAAGAGTAGATGTGTGTGAAATATTAATCGGGAGGGGCTACGCGAGGGCCAAAATGGGAGTGATGCACACAGGAATGCGATATTTGAGGTTGTCGAGAATTCATCATGAGATAAGATGGATGTGTCACATAAAATAAATTAAATTCAACCAGAAAGTCTTCATTTAATTACGCAACAGAAGTGTTATTCTGAAGAATATATAAACAAGCTCCTCTGGCCATTTAACTGAAAACTGTTGAGATATTTAAGAAAATTACTGAAATTACCCAAAGAAGAGTTTCTTCAAGGGGTATCGGGTAGAAATCTTCCAAATTACAAGGATTGAGGCGGAGAGGCTGAAAATCATGGAGATGGCAGCCATTAAAAGCGAGATACTTTACGCCGACACCAGGAATAATGACGGAGATTTCGACAGCGGGAAAATACATATTTCACAATAAGTGCATAAATCACAATTTGTTCGCCGGCTAGTGGCTATGGATGGAGATACTGATATATCGGATAAGGGACTTACCCGGCAAGGAGGTAATCCAATCAACGTTATGAGCAATCCAGGCTCTCCTGGGCAGGCTGGGCGATGCACACAATGCACAAAAGAAATAAAAAACACTTTCCACTTAAATATATCTATGGATTTTCGGCTTGTTGCTCTCTGTGGCATTCAAATGCTTTTCACTTGCGGCGCTCAAAATAAACACTTCATTATTAGAAACACATGCAATGCATTTTTAGCAGGGGGCACCACCAAAGGGTTGTTGCTGGCTCTGTTCGCCGTTGCCGGTCGCGCCTTGAGGGCGAAATTTTAAAAATATACAATAATCTCTCTCGGTTTTTCACATCACTGCACGTTCCCGCTCGGATATTCTCTGTTGTTTTTTGAATTTTGCACACGCAACGGAAATGCTGTATGAAGATGCAAATGTATCGCTACGGCTGGCTGGGGGAATCCAAGGAACGGCGATCCCAAATGGAAGAAAAGCGCACAGCGCCCAAAAATAACTTTAAAGACCGAAAGGGGGATAATGTAAGCAAAAGATTCAATCACTCCGCCGGAAAAAGATGACGCGATATGGAATCAAATGTATGGAGTTTCAGGAGCTTTATTTGAAGTTATTATTACCGGAACTACCTTATATCTCTGAGATTATTTTCTTCTCTACATAATTTCTTTGTTCTTAAATTCCATTTCATTGATTTCCCATCGATTCGCTTTTTTGTTTAATTTGATTTTTACGCGATCTCCCGCCCAAAATGGAAACAAATCCGTCCGCGAGTTTCGAGCTTCGCGTTCGCCTGTTCGAAATGAACTGAAGACTGGAAAAAAGAAGCCCCGATCTGCGCGATGCCGATCCCCAGTAGTCTTCTTCCGAAGAGCGCAGGCCGCCGAGAGAGCCAGTGAGTTGACCCGCAATGTTGTTATTCTTGTTTGCCGCTGCACGTGCTACAAAATGTTGAACGAGAGAGACTGGGAACTGGGGCTTGCCCCTAGTTGCCCCTCAGAGAGACTAGCGTTCATTTGTCTGAGAAAGCCGGCAAGTGAACCCCCGATGAATTTTGTTTACGTTTTAATCGATGAACCGGCTTTCGCACTCTTGAAATTAAACAGATACTACTCATACCTCTTTAAATCTAATAAGCCAAGACATTTTGTCTTTCAGACTACCTTAATTCTCTTCAAAGCCCTGAACAGCGTGCTAATTAAATCGCAGATTATTGATAAACTTTTGAACTTCCTAACACTTGCTTGTTCCCACGATGAGGTGCGGATTTCATACCGTTATCTTAAGCAACCTTGAAAGATTTGCGAAAAATATGCGGTCAGCTGTTGGTCATTAGTCCCGTGATGGGGCGAAAACGGCGCGATTAAAAAACGCTTTTGTGAAAAGTTGTCACATCGAAAGAGACGATGGGATGGGAGATGGGCAAGTGCACTGAAATGCGTTAATGGAAAGGCGGAGAATAATGTGGCCCAGAGACAGTGAATGCCACGGATCGGGGACTCAGTCGGTGAACCGGCTGCCAATGTGTGACAATTATGAGCGGCGATCGACGGCGAGATATTGATGACAGTCGGAACAACAAAAGGCCGCTGACGGCCAGAGGTCGGGGGGCAAGTGAAAGAGACAAAGCCACCGACAGACAGACAGACAGACAGACCGGCAGAAAGCTCTTAGATAATCATCTCTTTGAAAACGCTGACAAAACAAGCGCAAAAATGGTTAAAAGGAGTAGAGAGCCGGGGCTGGAAATGAAAACAAATAAATAAGAATGCTTTTCAACCGTAACGGAAGTCGTTGAGAGCTAAATGGTCAACGGGCCAGTGGGCAATGATTAAGAACGGACTAACAAGCTGCTACCGGATGCTTAAGCCGGCCAAATTGAGGGGCTTATGGCTGAAATTTGAGTAGCATCTGAATGGTTTCAGTGTCTATTTTTGGAAGTGTTAACGCTTACCATATTGTCTCTGCATGAAAGAACTGTACTCCAGTGAACCCCATAAATCGGGGTATTTAAATAGATTATTTTTAGGGCTTTAGATTATTTACTGTCAGGCCTTTCAAAGCTGGAATTCAGTTATTAAAAGTGGTTGGAGTTAAAAGACAAGTTTTTTCGCATAAATTGTAACCAATAAATTAGAAATAGTAATGCAAATCATAGCTTCCAGCCCAAATTCCAAGTTCTGGTTTCATTTTAAATAATTTTCGATTAATATTAAACATATTCGGTATCGGCGCCTCTATCCAAATAATTAGACATATTTATGTGTTCATAAATATCCCAGATATGATGCCCATTTTCTCGAATTCTTTGGATCCGTTCGAACGTATACTTTTTTGAAGCCAGTTTCGGTTTGGTTGGTATCGAGTCTACGGCAGCTTTTAATTATAACGCGATAAAAGTGAGAAAATTCGTTGCGGTTTGTCTAAATGGGCCCCGACAGTCCCGACAAGAGGGGCAATCAAAAGACCGAAAGCGGAAAGAAACCTCGGATTGTGGATTGGAAAATAGACGATTTCTTATCCCGTTTGTGGTGCGCACTTATTTATGTAAATCTTTTCCCAGTGGGCAAACAGCTAAAATGCATTTGTGAGGCAAATGAAGTCCGCCCAAATAAAAAATGAAATGAAAACCCATAGAAGGCAATCCAATTCGAAGCTCCAAGCCACCGAGCCAAGCCAATCCGATTCCAATGGCCACTCGAGACGTTCGAGCCAAAGCCTATTGAATAATCTTCGATTTGATTTTCGTTACAAGCGCTGTTTGGAAACCCCCTCCTCACCCTCCATCGCCATCTACATGGCTTAATCACTTGGTTACTTGATTTCCCACTTTATGACGGATTATGTGCAAATGTTTGCCAAAATCTCTAAGCAAAAAGGTGTTTCTTGGCCAAGCTGTGCTGTGAAATATGGTTAACCATTTTGAATTTAGGACAGACCATACCATTAATCATATTATCTTGATTGAAGTTTAGGGATTGTTTTCATCGATTTTGAAAAACGCAGTTAAAATAAAATAAAAAAAATATGAAACCCAATCTACTCAAAGGGAAGTCGGCACAGAAGCAACTCAAAGGGCCATTCTCAATGAATGGCCTTGGTTATAGCTCTTTTATCAATTAAAAATAAAATACAAAAAAAAATAATTATAAAACATAGGGCAACCATTCGATTTATCTCATTGATGGCTTCGTCGGCCAAAAAAATAATAGAAGAAAAAATAATAAGAATTAAATATTCAAATAAATAATGTAAAGTATTAGAGACCCGATCCCTTGGGTGGGCAGGATGCAGGATCCATTAATCATATTATCTTGAAGTTTAGGGATTGTTTTCATCGATTTTGAAAAACGCAGTTAAAATAAAATAAAAAAAATATGAAACCCAATCTACTCAAAGGGAAGTCGGCACAGAAGCAACTCAAAGGGCCATTCTCAATGAATGGCCTTGGTTATAGCTCTTTTATCAATTAAAAATAAAATACAAAAAAAAATAATTATAAAACATAGGGCAACCATTCGATTTATCTCATTGATGGCTTCGTCGGCCAAAAAAATAATAGAAGAAAAAATAATAAGAATTAAATATTCAAATAAATAATGTAAAGTATTAGAGACCCGATCCCTTGGGTGGGCAGGATGCAAATTAAAAAAGTTAAAAGGAATCGTGTGGTATGCGATTTTTCAAAGCCTACTTACCGTTTTCAACAACCTCAACAACAAAGACTTAAAACTGGGTGCACCCTGTTAGCAACGCCTTTGCCACTTCACAACACTGTTTGTGTGCCTTTTTAAACACCGTTCTTTGTAGCGTAAAGCTTTGTTTTCAAGGGCAGATTTTTTACTTTTTATTGAATAAGTATGTTCTTGTCTTACTTTTCATTAAGCTTGACCCGAACTCGGAGAATTATCCATGAGATTAAAGGATTAATCTGGGATCTTAAGGCACCCGCAGCTCCTAATCTTTCTGGTTACTTCCAGTGATTTTTTATCCAGGTATGAACGTACATACATACATACATAAATGCATGTGTTGGGTACATTTGGTAAATTTCTAACTAATTTACATAAGTCCGCAACTATACAAAAGACCAACCCCATAATATACAGGACTTCCCAATTCATCATCAGTATGAAAGCATCTGCGTTATCTTTCCACTAGGTCTTCGCAGTTTAAATATACTGGGTTTGAAAATACATACTCAAAAGTTACTCAACATAAGATCGCGATGGATTTTTAGACAAAAGCTTTAATTTTATGATATAGTTTTAAGAAAACCGACTTTCAGATTATTTTTAAACTGTCGAGACCTACATATATTCCTCCTTAGAAACCCAACTGATTCACACGTCTTGCGGGATCATCCGCGAAACGAGTAGTCCCTTATAGGACTGTTTTAGCTTTTATAAGATGTAATAATATTTAAAGACTCCAACAAAAATACATTGTTCTTTTTTAAAGTTTTATCATCTTCTAAATTCCTGTGCTCGTTCAGTGAAATTTTTTAGTAAACCGTCTGGTATGTAATTAATTCTTAAAGACCGCACGTTTTTTATTGAAACAATCAAAATATATTGGCTTTAAAATAAGGATGAGCATAAGGCGATGTTTAAGACCTGCCTTCAAAACATGCCAACGAGGAAGCAGAAACAACTCATAAAACCACGAAATGCAGCACGTGGTAAACGCATTTAACAGGTACTCCCCATTTGGGGCATGATGATAAGGTCCACGAAGAGAAAAAAATGAGAAGCATTTCATTAAAGTGTAGTTTCCCCAACTAGAATTACAAGAGAGTGGAACAAGGCCAATACCGATGATAAAACCATCTACATGAGAGGGTAAGCACTGCTGAGTGATTAATATTTCAGATAAAAGTAATAAAGTATTTCCTTCAGATTCAGCAACAACATCGCAGACAGCAGTACAAACATTTAAAACCGCAAACACCAACCAACTTGGCAGCAACATAGGAGACCGCAGCAACAATGCCACGCTTCTCAAAGTGCTCCCAAGTTGCCGCTGCCTCTTCAACGCCGCCTCGTGCCGACGTTGCCTTCGGAATCCCATACTTAATGTGAATGAGAGCCGTTTAGAATCGCGGTTATGAGGAGCCTCGGATGGCGACGGGGAGTGGAGCTTGAGGGACAGTTAATAAACTTCTGGCAGGGCCCGAAACTTGGTCTAAAACCAAGGCGAGAAAGTTGAGAAGCGCAGAGAAATTAGTTGGCAAGACGTGCGTAAGGTGTGTTACGGACAGTTCCGCTTCAGACCGTAAACCAGAGGGATCCAATGTGGGCCGGTCCCGGGAATCTTGTCAGTCAGTCACTTGGACCGTTTTGGGACCATGCACAGAGAGAAAATTATATTAGTTAGCTTTTATATATTGTTTGATTTACACTTTGTGGAGTATTTATTGCCCATGGATGTATTTTATTGTAGATTAGTTTTAGTTCTCTGATACGGATTCACATAAGAGGACATTTTCCAGTGCTATTCTGTTCGCCATTCATTAAAACGGACGCGTCCTCTTCCAAACAAAACTTTTGTCACAAAACAGCCAACAAAAAATGTATGAAGGGAAAAACTGAAAGAAAAGCTCAACTCGGGCCAAGCCGAGGCTTATATGTCCTACATTTCTATTAAGGTTTCTACTGGTTCAGTGTATACTAGATATAGGTGCTGATTCTTATGGACATTTAGAAATAGGATTCCTAACGGAATAAAAATATGGGAAACAAAAATTACATATGATTTTTGAAAACCATTTGAAAAATGGCAAAAAATGGGTCAAAATTTTTAAGTCCGGGTTTGGTTAGGAAAAAAGTTACACAAAAATCCAAGATCGAGAAGATATAACAGGCACAGATCTGTCAGATACCAGCTGAGTTGTACACATATTATTATTAAAAAAAGTGCGTAATTGTAACATTGATTTTGGTATGTTAAAATCTGAATCTCAGACTCACGTTTTAGCACATATTTTAACTAATTCACTCCACTCTAACTAAGGAAATACCAAACTCTAACTAAGGAAATACCATTTTTGAATCAGGGCTTCAATTCCCTTCTGTACCTTTTCTACTCAACCATCATCGAGTGAACTTAACTTGCCCAATTGTATATTTAAGAAAATCTGACGATGCTCACTTTTAGGAAAAACACGAATACCCCCTGCAAGAGTATACCATTTTAAATGGTTTTGCCTGCATTTTGGCCACGAGCACGATAAAAGTGTCAGTTGCAAAAGTTTTTGGCCAACGCAGAAGCATCTGGCCAACAACAGCAAGAATTAAAAGGGTATTTGGGAGTGGTGAGGAGAGGTAGAAGAGGCAGGTCCCGGGTATCCTTCATTTCCGAGACAAATGGCTAAAAGTATAAAGAGGTCAACCAAGGAGGTTTGATTGGCTAAAATTTGGAAAAACTAGGTAAAAATATTGAACAGTAGGTTGTCACACTTAGGTTGTCGTATAATCTGGGAAGATAGAAATGTCACTCGGAGACTTTTCCTGAAAATGTTGAAAGCTCAAGGGGCTATAATTGAGGACTTTAAAACTCCGTCCATTGAAAACATTAAATGGCGGCTTGGCTCAAAGCACAAACGTCAAGCGAAAACGGCAACCGGCAACCGGCGTGGCGGTCATTTGCCAAAGGTCAACGACAAGCAGAAATGGCTGAAACACTTTATCCAGAACGAAGCCCGGCCAAAACCGTGGCGAACAGCCCCACCACAGCCTCCGCGTTGCGGCAGTTCATTATTGATTTTTGGGCCTAGACGGGCATGAAGCTGAAAAAATGTGTTGAAATTTATTAAAATTAACTGCAAACATCATTTTTTGCCTCCTGCTTGTTAGTGCTGTCTATTTTAATAACTAACAAATTGTGTGTTGATGAAAAACATCATTAATTAAATATGTATCGCGACATATGCCCGTTGGCAGTAAATTCTCCTTCTCCTCGCTGTTTGGCCTGAAATTAACGCAGTTTTTCATTTGTCATTAAAATTTCAAAGGGAAGAGAAAAACAAGCAAATTATTTATAGTTATTACTATTAAAAACTAAACAACTTTAAAATAATAATAAGTTTACTAAAAAATCCAGGAAAGTGTAAATCTTGTTCGGATATCTTAATATTTCAAGACATGATAGTTTTAAAAATTTCTGCTGTCAACGCTAGTGACATTAACTAATTTAAATTGATTTATTCATCTGGAAATACAGCAATAATGAGCTAACAACATCTCGCTGTCAATCTGGTTCGTCTTCTTCTCACTCACCAGTTGGCCAAAACTCTCTGGGCCAAGCTAATTAAATTTAATTTCCCATTGATTAAACGTATTTATTTCGATGTTTTCGGGTTTTCTGGTAGTTTGGACAGCTCCGCCAGGCATTTGCAACGTCTCCTACCTGGCACGTTGAATTATTAATTGTATGATTGATTGTTGTGCCCACCGTGTGGTCCATCTCAGGCCCTCCTGCTCCCCAAGCGCCCCACCATCCGCTCTTCGTTTGTTTCGCATTAGCAGCTAGTGGCTTGGAGGGCAGCTCCACGGGGAGCTAACTACTCGATCCGAATCCGGAGCTTTTATTTGTCGGCCTGTTGGGGCGTGAGAATGGCTTTTTCTCGCATTTTTCTCGCTTCTTTAACAATTGTTTTGTTGGATGAAGTGGCTTGATTAGCATTTGGCGGCTGGAGTGTCAAAGTTAATGTAATTTGTCAATTTGTTAAGATTGTGGGTCAGCATTGGAAATACATGTTACTTTTTCTAATCTTTGTAAGAAATTTAAACTCATTATGTATGAGTTGTATTTATTATTATGTTATATTAATTCCAAGTTATTTTATAAAAAATAACGATTCATTTAAATTTGAAGTTTTTTCTGAGGTGTGTACACATTTATTGGCATTTAAGTTCCTTACGTGTTATATAGATGGCGCATTTTGATTGTAGCACAACTAATAGATGGCGCCACAAACGCTTTACGCCACCTAGTGTTGTTGCCTGACAAAATATATAAAATATTAAATGTAAATTATTCAATGCTCTTTATAAATTTAAAACTATTTAATAAAGTAAAACTAAACTCAGAATTTTTTATATTTTCCCACAGTTACTGGCACATTATCTGCGACCTTTTACCTTTGTAAATAGAAACATCCAAACACGTAATTGAGCTTTATGGTAATGCGATAATTTATTCAAAATTTCGGCCAATTCAGTCCGGGAGGTTAATTATAATGTTTTTCTCGTTTTTGCCTGTCATTTTCGCTGGCCATTTGCCTTTAGTGCATTTTCTCAAACTCCAAACACCCGAAAATGGACTTAAAAACAATAGCACATCCTGGCTAATGCCGCCTATTTGCGCTAAGTAATGGTCTCTGAATGGAAATTAAAATTTCAGAACCGTGTAACGCGAATCCGACGGTGCGTGGAACGCAACGAAAAGCTAATCCATAAACATTAGGCTAAAAATACAGCGAAACAAATTGCGGGCAAAATAATTAAACAAATTGCATGACTTTTAATAATTTATCTCGCAGGACAAAGCAGGTTGTGCGGAGAAAAGCGGGCTGGGGCAGCAAATCGGGTGAGAATCAATGTAATTAGCATAAAATCTGGATGGTCTGCCCTGGACGGAATGCGAGCGGTCTCCAAATATTGCATCTGCATTTCCGTCTCGTTACGCTGGGCCAATATTTGCATATTTATGGAAAACATTGAATTAATTCATGGAAGCCATGAGATTTAAAAAACAGATACTGTAATTTTGGCCACTTTATGGAAATTTATTTATTGCAACCCGGTTATTAATCTAATGTGGGTTTATTAATTTACTTTCTGGACCGACTTGGGAGGGCTTTTGTGCTCGACTCGGCTTGCCCTGAAGCCATAATATTACCCATACGCCTCGTTGCCTATAATTTGTGTTTACATCTAAGCCAACTTGTATTTATGTCTGAAAACTGGATGGGTTGCCTCCCGGTGCTCTGGGCAACTTTGAGAATCTCCGTGTTAATGCCACTAATTAGCTACTTGGCAGAGTGTTGGCTTGTCTTGCAAACTATTCAATACTGATTGGGGATTCGAGGAAAGCTGGTAAACTATTGATTCCAACGAAGTGCGAAATTTTAATTATGCTTTGCATTGAACAGAGTTTCTGAAGCTGAGGATTTAAAATTCACACGACTTTCAACTTACCTACGAGTGCTCTCACTGCTTCTATAAAATAAAACCATAAATTCAGAGCACCGAGGAGCTGGGAGGATAAATTGATGGCTGGTGACTATCGGTAGCTCAAAGCCGGCTGGTTTATTATGCGCGGGAGAAATCCACAGGAGTGGGGGTAAACAACCTAACCGAAAAATTTCAAAGGTCACTGCTCAGGATTTTTCACGGCCTAGAAAAAAGTGGCCACCAAACGCCCCTCTACAGTACCGACAGATTCTGGCTTGCGTAAGAGGCAATGCATGTTGGGCTGTCAAACGCTCCGTTGAATTCCAGGCTGCCTGGCTGCCTGACTGCCAGGCTGTTAGCTGCCAGGACGCTCCGTTTCACTTAGCAGGAGGCGCTCAAAGTGGCCTCCCTGCTGCGGCTGCCACTCGGACACCTTTGTCGGGTCTTAACGGCGCGTTTACGGCTCCAAACGCCGGAGTGTCTGGCCGGAAGGTGGTCGGGGGCAATGGGAGCGGAGCAAGGATCATTAGGCAGTGTCAACAAGCGGATTGCCGGATTGGCAGCCACCCAGAAATCGTAAAAAATATGCTATGCGGGTATTTGCATGGAAATGCCTTTCTCCAAAAACCGCTTTAGTTTTGTTTTTTTGTATGGGCTTTATTGATTTTTAAAAAAGTATGCTTAGACACTAACTACTAACAAATTGTCCTTTAACTAACGTAGATGTAATAACCGTTCGTGTATGACTCATAATACAGTTTTAATATTAATATTTCATTTTCTGTACTGGTTGTGTAGTTGCTAGTAAATGCAGAAATATGAATTTGGTTTGATCAACACTCGTTTTTGGTTTCGATTTCGTTTTCATTATCGGTTTCGTTATAGGTTTAGATTTACGCAATTAGTCTATTAGTTGGTTTCAATGGCTTTTTCTTTTTTCGGTTTCGGTTTGGCTTCACTTTAATAGTGAAGAGCAATGATTAAATTACAGAATTTATTATTTACAAAATTATGTTACAGTTGAGTTTGCCGTTTCCGCCGTTCCGCACCGCCCGTTTAGTTTTAAATTTCACCAAAGTTAGTTATGATTTTTTCCTCTTATTAAATTTCTACTTTGCTCTGCAAACTTTTGCGGCAGCGTGGCAGCGGGTTCGGTGGCAGCTCTCAGCCTCGGTTTCCAGGTGCCACCTGGTCGGTGGCCATCGGACACGGACACGTTCCCCTGTCGGTGCCGCCGCACAAAAGTTGCAACGTTCAACATTTTCGGTCCCCGCGTTTTCGAGGAGCGGTGACTGGGGCTGGGGAAAATTTCGGTTTAGTTGCGTAGAACTTACGTGCTAGAGAGTTAATGCCGTATTTATACAGGGTCTTTAACTAGTATGTAGCAAGTTTTATAAACTCTTTTTCCATTTTGGAATGCCTAATGTAATTTATAATATATCTATTCTTTATTTCGATTTATTCATTGATTTCTCAGTTGGTTCAGTTTAATATTCAATAATTTCCAAAGACAGGGAAGGGCTTAAAGAATAGAAGTCGGGAAAACAATTTTTTTTTACATTTTATATTAATTTTTTGATAATTTTTGTTAAAAAGAAACTGAAATGACACAGAAGTAGTATCCTTGAACAGGAAGCTGTGGATTATAACTTCGAGAACTTATTCGTATTTGAAACACTCCAATATCTTATATGTGAGAGAACACCTAAAACCTTAAACATTAAGTCTTAAATTCCACAGATAGCCACATGTACACACAATTAACCCTAACCAGACACACGCCGCTTCGGGCGTGGGGGCGTCTGACAATTCGGCATGTGCCATCGAGCTTACAGCTGAAACATCATTTTTAACTACATCTTAACTATTTATTTTTATAATACAACTTTTCCAACATCAGGCGGCGACATTATCCCACTGACACCGCCTCCACCTCCGCCACCACCAGGACCTGCCCCACTGCCGGTGGCCACAACCGCCAGGACACTGCCACTGCCGTCCACCGGATTCATTCCTCCGGCACCTCCGACTCCTCCGAGAGGCGGCGACGATGATGATGTTCCAGCTCCTCCGCCGTCCGATGGGAGCTGCTTTGCTTTCGCCTTATCGTGCACGTACATGGCGGCCAGGGCATTGAAACGTGGACCCCAGTTCTGTAGATAGTTAAAGTCTTGATTCTCATCATCAGTGCCTGGAATGGGAGGGGAAAGAGTATGATTAGATGATTACCCGAGTAGAGAATAAGAATGGCTACTCCATAGATAACTCTGTCATAAAATAATATATTTTTGTATAACATGTTTTTTAATTTAATTGCAACACCCACCGGATGCCAGCGAACTAAGCGACTCGGCGATGCTGCCACTGCCCTCGAAGGTGAAGTTGCGCAGGTCGTCGAAGGGCGGGGCGTTGGGATCCTTGTCTATGCGCTGCTTGCGCTCCTCCATCAGGTAGGCCACGTTCAGCTCCTGGCCAGGTGGCAGCAGCGTCATCACGGGATCTGGGGGCAAACAGGCGCCAATTACTTGGCCAAGCTCTGGCACTCGCCGGTTGTTTACTCACAGATTATGGGCATCTTGCAGGCGGCGATGTCCGGAGGTCCTCCCTGGGCGCTGATTGGTATTTGCAGTGGCGTAATGTCAAAGGCCGTCATGTCGTCCTCTCCGCCGCCCTCGTCCTCGTAGCTGATGACTGTTTCGCGGACATCCTTTTCGGGTCCGGAGCGCTTCTTCTTTTTGGTTGTCTTGCGTTTCCGGCTGTATAGCACAAAAATCAGGGCTAGTACTGAAAGAGTCACAATCAGACATTAAATTAGTTGGCTTTTTAATGGGGTTATGTTTGTTTAAATTCTTTCCAGCCAGGACTCATTATCCCAGTGTACTTTTCTACTGAAAAGAGTGCAGAAACTCCGAAACAAATTTGCAGTAAAGCGGCGATGGAGTGTCTTGCTTGTCTGTTAACTGTCAAAGCCATAACAACAACTCCATTTACGTTTAATGAAGGTAATTAAATGTAGGAAAAATGTTTTTCCCCTCCTACTTCCAGTTTCCACTCTTATTGTTAGAAGGGAAAAGTGCCGATACTACCACAGTGGAAAATGGAATACATTTTTTTGTAAAATAAAGTTAAGTTATGAAAAATCCAGCCCAGCGAAATCATTCAAATGCTATGTCCCATTACAAACTTCCACTTAGAAGCTAAAAAACGGTTCTGTAAATCTGGTGGATTCTTTATAAATGCTTTTTTCTTGGTCCTTGGGAGAGCCAGTTGGCAGTTATTGCAACTAATGAATCCGCTTAGCCAAGAAGAAGGACTGCTGCATTAAAAACCAACCAGAGAAGCGGCTGGAAGTCCCGAAGAAACATTCTTGGCGGGCTTGTCATTTTGGAAAAGCCAAGACAGAGTTTTAATTATTTTTACTTAGCTGTTTGCTTAACCCCACAGTGCCGGGCCAAGTTAATATTCCTGTCAACTGGAGCGTAGATGATGAAATGCAAGCCTGCGCGCAAGTCCTACTCGAGTAGTCCTGCGAGTAGTTTTCCGTTTTGTTTTTTCTGGACGGAGGGGTCATGTTTACACGACAAACAGAACCGAAGAATTTGCCCAGAATATGTATGTTGCAAGTGGCTGAGTGGAGAGAAACTTATTAATAACTTTATGCTACTTAAGCAAACTAAAGTAAAATGGCAAACGCAGAAGGACACGGAGCTTAACAAGTCCTCGTAGCAGGACGACTTGGAGACAGTTGAAATGTGCATTTGGGATGCGAATGTTTTTGGCCTGCTCGTAATCCGCTTAGTTGCCAAATGACTATGACTGTCAATGTTGAAAGCGCACTATCCGGTCTGCACTCGGAAAAAATCCAAATCTAGACTGGCAAGAGTTCTGTTTCTTAAACTTTTTTTGTCTTGCAAGGGCTGATGCTATTTCCCAGTGCCTCTTTCAGTTGGTCTTCGCTCGAGAGCTGCAAAGTTTAATGCAACAATTACAGCATAAAGTTGCAACAGAAGACACAAACCCGAAACCCGCAACCGAACCAAAAATAGTTCATTGCCAGCTCCTGGCGATGGCAAGAACTGCATTAAATTTGTCTCCCTCCGCAGAAAGGAGCTCCAAAGTTTCTAAATTATCTTGCCGCACAAGTTTTCCTATTAATGGACAATCTCCACCCAGGTCCAGAGCCGCCCAACAGGAATCTCCGATAATTCGCCTAAAAAGCCAAACCTGTTTCCCAACTTTTATCGGCAATAAAGTATAGAAAAAATTATGAAATAGTTTTAATCCCAGAGTTTGCAAAACTAAAAGAATAAATAATTGGGCCTTAATTACATTGGTTTTTAAAATTAAGAAAATTAAATTTTCAAGTTAAAGTCGGCAATTTGAAGCCAAAAATTTAGTTAGCCGAGACGTGACTTAAAAACGAAAATAAAAATCACCAGTCTGGGAAAAGTTATTGCAAACAATTTTTGGCTTTACGTGCCCAAAAGTCCAGCAAACCACAAAAGCTTGTTATTGGCTTAAAAAATCTGAAATTTTTTGTAATTTGCATTTAAAATGCTCAGAGAGCCAGAGCCAGAGCTCTGCCGGGCAGATAGATGTTAAAGGCTTACTTACGCCAGGGATAAACTGAACAATATTTTGCCAAGCCGGTCATGGCCATCTGTTCATTCATCAACCTTTAATCAACATTACCTCCGCTCAGGAAAATAAACCAAGCCCAAGACCAAGTCCAAAAACAGCAAAACAGGGGAGAGACTGGGCAAAATCTAGTAACCTACATAAAAACTTGCTAAAACAAAGGCAAAAATATCCTGTAAGATGGACAAAAGCTGAACCGAAAGCTCTTTAACGGCCTTTGTTTGCACTTAACTATACAGGCAAGGACCCGAGCAATATCTTCTTGCCGGCCAGGACCTGCTGACCAGGTCAGCTCATCAAGGGGTGCAGCCGGAGGAGGCAGTGGAGGTCCTCTTTAGTTGCTCCACTTGAAACTTTATGCTAAAGTACAGTTCAGCGATTCTCAGATTACACAGGACGAGCACCAGGACCAAGACAGGACATGAAAAAGCGTCGACTGTAAATAATGTTAGATAATTATTTAGTTTTTGTTGCCGTTGTCGTTGTAGTGGTCGTTGTCCTTGCTGCCACTTTAAGGCAAATCAACACGAAAGGAAAACAAGCCGTCGGGAATCTGGCTGGCGTTGTCAGATTTTATGTTTCGGTTCCTGCAGATATTTTCACATCATAAAAAAGGACGACAATGATGAAAGTACTCTTGGGCGCGGCAGCTCGCCGCTTATTTATTGCGCCTATTTTGCGGTTTAGCGGTTTTATGGCCACTTCCAGTCGCTCCTCCTCCGCGTGTCCGCCCCGCGTCCAACTGCGTAATTATCTGCCTCAGCAGCGACTAATTAGCTCAAGGATCCTTTAGAACAACAGGCCTCTGTTCTCTCCAGACTCAAGGACTCGTTAAAGTCGCCCCCAAAACCGAAATTCAAAGGCTGGATAAATCAGCGTCACTTTTAAATATGGCCTAAAATAAATTGGCGATTGAAAGGGGCGGCTGGGGCCGTCGAGGGCAATCTGGCAAAGCCCAGGAATGTATGTAAAATAAATCTGAGCAGAAGCGAAAATGTTACGCTAATTGAAAATCCTTTCAAATCCCAGACGAGCCCGGCGAATCGAAAATAGATTGTCGCGCACAGTGCGTGAGAGTGAAAACGCATTTGCATCGCTCGGCTGGGAGGACGGGTGGAGGGAAGAGGCTAAATAACCAAATGGCCAAAGCCACTTAACACTCGTAACGAAAATCCATTAAGTGCCCAGAATTTTGCCCAAATTTTATTCCATTTTCCACGATTTTTTCCAAACCCATAAAAGTGGCCCAAATTGGCTTAGGCATCGAATGAAAATGCCTTTCGTTTAAAAAATGCTGCAAATGAGTGAGTTTTTCAGAGAAGAGTTTATTAATTGAAAAACGTTTTTAATTTAGTCAACCGAGGTCCTACTTTTATTTACCTAAACTTTCAGGGCTGCAAGTTATCCTTTTTAAACTTTTGCATCAAAGGTCAGATTTAACATAAAATTGTAACGAAGCTGCAATATGTTTCCAAAATAAACTAGGATTTGAGTCTCCCTGCTAAGGAAATTTATTCATTTTTTCCCCCCACTCTCCTAGTTTAATTAGCCTCCATGTAAATGTTGTTTTCCCACTTTTTGCTCGGATAATCCAACAAATTGCCCCTGACTGGGCACAAAAAAGTGTTGTAAAAAGCGACGAATACAAGATTTGTTGCCGCTTTATGTTTGCTGAAAATGCACGGGTCTCCCACGTTGACCCTTCGCCGCGGCTTGTTTTATTTTTTCGCAGCCCCACACACTCGCTGCTGTCCAAACAGATGTCTGGGGCGTCGTTTTCGAGGGGCCGCTCTGCCCAGAAAATTGCATTAATGTGGAAAAACAGAGTCCGGGCAAAAACTTCGGGCGGAATGGAAAGGGAAGCATGTTGCCGCTTAAGCCGCTTAATTGTCACACATGAATGGGGCATTCTTTGGGGCAGCTTAGAGGGGCAGCGTGGCATTCGGTACTTACTCAGTATGATAATCAGGCAAACGAATATGGCCCCCAGGGCGCCCATGCTCAGCTTGAGGCGCTGCCCCTCCTGGACCAGCTCACAGTTCTCGCCCCAATAGCCCTCCGGGCAGATGCACCGATACCGGAGCCTCGGCTCCAGATTGATGCAGGTGGCCCCGTTCAGGCAGGGCAGGTCCAGGCACTCGTTCCGGTCCACACAGCCCTTCGTGTCCGAGGACATGATCCGACCCTCGCTGCAACTGCAATGAAATTAGAAATTCAGAGGCGATTATGTCAGGACCAAAAATGTGTATTCTGCCAACAATATTGTTTGGTTACACTCGAAGGAATACCAAAAAATTCTAAACAAAAAAATATATATGTTTTCATATATTTTGCATTTTACGATTTATGAGTTTTGGGCCGTGATTAAAAATAATAACAAAGGTCCTAAAAAAAAATTCATCATAATATTCTGTATAAACTTTTTATGAAAACAGAAATTTAATTTGAAAATGCATTCTATGATAAGTGTAGTTATTTTTCCTGGCACAGCCATAAACTTTTTTTATATTTAGAGAAAGTTGTATAAACAAGGGATAGGATAGGGATAATTCCCCCATGACTCTCCCCCGAGCTGCGAGGGCGTGAAGTTGCGGCGAGATGGATCTACATGGATGTATATCCCTGGATACCCGAACGGTGTGAAAATTAAAGCTTTAACTTGGAGCACGGGGGAGCTCGTCTTCGCCACAAGTTACACATTTAAATTGAAGTCATTTCGTATTCCAATTGAGGACAGCTCCTCCTCCGCGTGCAGGATCTTAGTGTCCTGGCTGAGTGACACAAATTCCACACGCGGCCGGTACACTGCGTTAACTGCTGCCCACAACTGGCAGCGAAATTGAGGCTAAAGTAAGCATAATTTATGACACGTCGCCACCTGAAGGCGAAACGTGTGCCACTATTTAAATTTATTTAAAGAGCCGGAAGAAGAAAGCCGGGCCGAGAGCAAAGAGACCGCAAGGAGGCCAGCCAGGCGAACACGTGTTAGAAAGCAGCAGGCCCAGATGTTTCTGTTCCCGAAAGCAAATGGAGCGAGAAGCTCACAGCTGGGGGTGCTTAGTTTTCCTACGAGTTCCTAGGACGAGATGGGGGAAATGCGAGAAAAAGTAGACATGATGCAGTGCCGGATTGGGTGTCCTTGCTGGCTGTTGGGCGCTGGGTGGCTGTCGTCGCTTCTCCGAATGGAGTCACTCCGCAAAACTAATGATGTGGAAAATGTGCTCTGCTCTCGGGCGATGGAACGGCAACCCATCATCGATGAGGTGTTGCAGAAGCTCTAGGATCAGGAGTCGTGCCCCAGATTCTGGGCTATGCAAATGTATATGTTTCTACATGCAGGCACTGACAGAAAAGGTCATCCTCCATCCGAAAGGAACACTCTATTGGGAAGGATACTGGTTTTAGAGTTTTTCCGAGTGCAGTTTCTGGTTTGGCATGAGCGAAGGGAGACAGGCCATGACAATTGATATTATTTGTTTTGCATTCGGAGTCAATTTGCTGTTTGGCTTTGTCTGTGTGCCTGCATCTGGAAAATAACAGGGGAGTATTTCGCAGAAAAATGTGTGTCAAACCACGCTCGTTTGGCTTCTGCCCTAATGGCACTGGCGCTGAAAGGATACCGGAACTCGATATGGAAAAATGTCATCCACCTCTCACATACAAATTTAATATTCGTTGCATTTGGCCTTTGCCAGCAAACAAGTAATTAGTTAGAGATGAAAAAGGCACTTTTTGGATTACTTACGTGCACTCGTACTCGTTCCACAAGTCGACGCAGTCAAAGGGATCCGGGCAGATGACGTTCGAGCAGGGTCGGTTCGAGGGGCAGTTGCGCTCCAGGTTGCGGGCCATCGTAGCCTGGCCCCACTGGGTCCCGTTCATCGAGGGTGGCAGCGGGAGGTGCTTGCCATCGAGCCTGCAACCGGAAAAGGGAAAATCAGGCATTATGCATGACTGTCAACAATCGAAGGGTTTCCAAAGAGGTGCTCTTAGAAGGGAATATATGGGTAAGGATGGCAGAGTGTGGAATGCTCTTTGGTAGTGAATAAAATGGCACTTTTCAAGCCGCCCTTGGAGGAGAAAACAGGATTAGCCCTCACCTGATATCGTCCAAGCAGCTCCGCTGGAAGTCGGACTGCACCTCAAAGGTCTTGACGCCCGTATATTCGGCTTTGCCGCCCGCATACACGCCCTCCTGCTTGTCGATGCTCAGCCACTGGTGGCCGGTGTAGTGAAAGGACTCGTTGTACCGCCTGGACTCCCCGCCATCGAGCTCCATGAGTGCGGCCGAGCCGTAGCGGCTGATGCGAATCACATGCCACTGGCCGTCGTTCACGGCGACGGCGTTCAGGCCCAGGACCTGTTCCTCGTTTCGCAGCGAGTTCAGATTGTAGCGGAACTGGAGATGCCCTCGCCGCAGCTCCAGGATGGCGTACTCCCGGTGGTGCTGATCGCTGACCCGGAACAGCTCGCCGCCCTGCTCCCGAGTACGGAATCTCAGCTGCAGTTGGGTGGAGAAGCGGTCAGGCTCGAAGCTGAGGGCAAACTTCACATAGCTCTGGGCCTTGAAGGTGGTGGGAATGGTGGGAAGGTTGCACCCGGGGCCCATCCAGCCGGGCTGGCAGTGGCACTTGGCCTGCACCAGGCTGGCCACGCAGTTTCCGTGCTCCCAGCACCGGGCCGTGTGCTCTGTTTTCAAGCACACCTCGTCCGTTTGCGGGCAGGCTGGGAAACTGTTCCTTGCCAAAGCTGGGAAGGCCAGGTCGTAGTGCTCGGAGTTGTGGATAACATTACGAATGCAGCCGTCGAATCCCTTGGAGCTGAAAGCATACTGCCAGTTATAGAGGGTTTGGTCGAAGTGCTGTCGGTAGAGGCCTCCCAGCTGGAGCGGCTGGTTTAGATTCAGGGACTCGGCGAAGGGCGGGATCTGCCCGCGGGCCTGACAGGCGTTGTCATCGAACTCCGGCGGAGTGCCGTCCTCCAGCTCGGAAACCACGGCAGTGCGACAGAAGTCCACCACCATCCGTACGTTCTCCGAGTCCCAGAATATGTCCAGCCTGTGCCAGACACCATCGTCGAGGGTCTTCTTGGTCTTCACCCGAAGCTCCAGTGTTCCGGATCCGAAATCTATCAGGAGTCTCGGGTAGCCCTGCTCCATTTCGAGGGCTATGAAGTCACTAATCACCGTCTCTCCTGGCTTTGGCGGCACAATAGGGCCGTTGTAGAGGATCAGACCATCTGCCTCTCGAGTAATAAACTCCAGGCTGAGATGGGACTCCTGGCAGAGCTGTAGCGGAGGGTACCAGGCCCAGCCGTTGCCGCGGAAGCTGCGGGTGGATTGCTGGCACCGGGGTCCGTTGTAGCCCACCGGACATGCCACACACTTTGGACCGTTCCGGGTCTCCACACACCGACCGCCATTGTAGCAGAGGTGGGTCCTGCAGTTGTGGTCCTGGCCTGTGAAGTTCCTTGCCCGGCACATGCACTCGGCGCTGATCTCCAGCCGAACGCCCACCAGGGCGGTCCGGTTCACACTGACTGTGTACGGCTTCTTGCCCAGCTCCACCCGCGATGTACAGGATCCAGCGCCGCACTTGCCGCGGCCCTCGAGCAGACACTCGTTGATATTCACCATGGTGATGTTGAGGCCCACCTCCTGCTCGATCTCCTCGCGGTGCATCTGCACCACGCCGTTCAGCCGGACGGCCTTGAAGTAGGGCTGTTGGGTGGCGGACCGGGCCGCGAAGTGGACATCCGTGAGGGGATAGGGAGAGTCGGCCCGTAGCTGGACGCTGAAGACGTCTACGTTGTCTCGGTCCGTGTACAACAGTTCGGCCAGCTTGTTTCGGAATCGCTCCAGCTTGGAGGGCTCCACCTGGTTCTTGACCGGGTTCCAGGTCCTGACAAAGTCCTCGTCGGTGATGTGGGCTAGCCGCATGGAGCCGGCCTGCTGGACTGCCTCCGCTGTTATGTCGCGCACTGTCACACTCAGGTTCGAGGGTATATCTTCCTGGCCGTGCTCTCGATCGTAAACCTTGAACTTAAGCGAGTAGCGGCCTCGCCTAGTTCCCGCCTTCATTGTCAACATTCCCGTGTCCGTGTCTAGTTTGAACCTCTGGTGCTCTTGCACCTCCCAATAGTACTTCTTGTCCGGCACGTCCCAGTCGTCCGGGTCGTTGACGTAGACCCTCCCAATCGGTGTGTCCTGCGACTGGCCCTGGTAGTTGTAGACCAGCACGGACTTGCTTCCCGGCATCATCTTGTTGTCATTCACGTCGCCAATGGTCACTGTTAGAGTGCTGGTTCCCGTCATGGCCGGAGCTCCGTTGTCCTTGATCTCGATGGGAATGGCATAAGACTTCTTTACTTCGCGATCAAAGGGGCGCAGGGAGGAAACTATAGCTACTCCATTTCCACTGTCGCCTCCTGGAATGAAAGAGTGTTGAAGGTATAGTGTGTGAATATAAAAGGAATATCCTTAGAACTATACTGCATAAAGCTTCGACGAGAATCTACTGCATAAAGCTTCGACGAGAATGACATTCGATTGGCAGGCTTCAAATTCAAAATTGATTAACTTTTCCATTTCAAAAGGGTCGAGCTGCACTCCATATGGAAATTGTGGAAAAGGAAAAGCCTTCCACTAGCCGAAAATTCCCTCAACTGCATTTGCACATCTAAACAGAAATCGCTGAAATCAAACAATTCGAAAACCGAAACCGAAGTTTCGCCCGGATCTGCTCCGCTCCGACCAATTTAGTTCGTTCGTTCAAGGCAATCGCCACACAATCAAAGTCGAAATCAAACGCTAAACCAAACTCTGTTTGCATAGTAATGGTGATTGAATTATGTTTCAGACAATCAGCATCATCAGCATTGTTTGTGCCACAGTGCCACAAAGTTGGCAACCGACACAAAAAAGTGTAGTGTAAAACCAACGGGGGGTGGCAGAGATAGAGAAACTGGCCAGTGGAGGCCATGAATGGCGGAGAATCTGATGCCTGGAGGCATCATCGCAGTTGATGCAGTTGACCATGTCTGGACGTCTTTTGTTTTCTTTGCGATTTGGTGTTTTCCTTTAATGGTTTCCCTGGAGGACTCGGAAAAGCACTCGAAAAAACCCCGACCCTTGCTTTTTATGAAATGAAACTTTAGCTACTTTGCTCCATTGAATATTTCTCAGTGCACTTCTCTGCGTCCTCTGGTTGGAAAATGGAAATTTTTGTGAAGCCCTTGTTGGGAGTTATTTGAAACAAAAACCCCGAACAAAAAGATAAAAAAGTTTGGAGAGCAACCCAATAAAATCGATCAAATGAAAGAAAATTTGAGGTGACACTTGAATGCTGTTGCTGACATTGACAGCGAGTTTTTCAATTTTCTCGACCGGGTCCTCTGTTTTTCTGCTTTGCCAGTTTGCCAGTTTGAATTTCAGGGCAATTTTTCCCGATTCTCGTTTGTACTTGGTCATCCCTCTGTCTCTGTTTAGGGTCCGACCGACCTCATTGATGTGTTTTTATCACAGCCTCCCCCGCTCCCTTTTTCCTTGCAATCGCTTTGCTGACCTGGCACGTGTTTAAGTGTCAGGTGTCTGGAATCTGGATGAATCGTACTATTCATTACAATCATACAATCGTACATTTGGCTCCCAAAATAAATAATTGATTTTGAAACGCCGAATTAATTATTCGGCTGTAAACAATTGTTGAGTCCGTATGCCTAAATAAATAAAGAATTAAGTCGGCTATTCGTATACTATTAATTTGCATAATTACTTAAATGAGATGCGTAATTAGTATAAATTGTTGTCCCATATCTCATTCAATACATTTTTAATAAAACTAACACTAACATTGCGAAAGGCCCCAAAGAGTTGGCGATTACTCCTCATTAGCCATTTTTTATGCCCAGCCTCCATGACAGATGTTCGAGTTAAATAAGCGTTTACCATTTTTCCATAATTAATTATGCAAAGCGATTTGCCCTAACCTTGCACGCAGCTTTTAATAATTAAATACACATTTTTTGCGGTTAGAAGCCTAATAGGCTTTAATATTTAGGCTTAATATTTAATAGGCTTTACTTTTTCGTAGCTCCTGTTTATTTTTAAATTTTAAACACTTACTGCGATCGTATTCCACCTTGAAGCCGGCTCTGATTTCGTCGCTGGCCAAGGGATCCAGGCGGAAGGTGAAGGGACCACCGTTGCCCCTCTGCCGGTCGTCGGCGTCCTTGGCGGTTATCTCCACGATTTTCCTGCCAGACACGTTTTCCGGCAGCACGGGCCTGTAGTCCTGGGCAAACTCCGGGGCATTGTCGTTCACGTCCTTCACAATTACCGTCAGCGTGGCAGTGGCGGTGCGGGCGGGAGTCCCGTCGTCGACGGCCAGGACCTGGATGTGATGCCTGTCGGCGGTCTCCCTGTCCAGGGGCCTCTGGATGCTGACCGCCCCTTTGTCGCTAATCGCGAACTGGCGGCGGCGGTTGGTGGCGCGGACTATTTTGTAGGTGACCCGGGAGTGGCCCCCTTGATCGGCGTCCGTAGCCCGGAACTGCTCCAGGACCGTGCCCACCTTGGTGTCCTCGTATATGGAGACCTCGATGTGCTCTCGATCGAACTTGGGCACGTTGTCGTTAATGTCCCGCAGCTTCACCACCACCCAGGAGTAAGCCACATGGTACTTGTCGCTACCGGTGGCCACGTCCTCGCCCTTGTCGTTCACCTGGATGCGAAACCGGAAGCCGCTGCTCTGCAGAGGGTCCTCGTAGTCCAGTGGCTGGATGATTTTCAGGGAGCCCGTCCCGTCCGCGTTCCGCACCATGGCAAACTTATCCGCGCCGAAGCCACTGTTCGGCACCACCTTGTATTGGAACGTGTTGGTCTCGTCCTCGTCATGCACGGTCACGGTGAGGATGGGGGTCTCTGGGATATAGGTGCCGTTTGTTTCGTCCACCTCGGTGAACCATTCGTCCTTGGTGAACTGCGGCGGCATGTCGTTGAGGTCCTTGACGCGAATCGAGGCGGTGCCGGTTCCTGTGACAAACAGAACGGCGTCAATTACAGGCAGATACAGAGAGAGAAACTGGGACATAATAAATATTTGCCAAACTCTAACCCATGATTTCGCAATGAAATGAATAACAAGCCACAACAGGGCCGACAACCTGACAGCCCCAAGGATAAGCGATTGCCATGGCGTCTCATATTTCTTGGAAAAACTCCCTTGAGGGACAAAGGTTGACAAACAATCTGCCTGATTGAATCGGAGCCCTGACTGGACCGGTTCGGTTTCACTCACCCTTGAGGCCTCCGCCGTCCATGGCCACCACCTGGATGGAGTAGTCGGGGGTGCGCTCCCTGTCCAGACAGCAGACGGCCGTTTTGATGAGGCCCGTCTCCGGCTCGATTTCGAAGATGGGCGCCCCCGTTTCCTCCTCGATAACGTTCTTCTCAATCGAGTAGATCAGCTTGGCATTGGTACTCTCGTTCGGATCGTCGTAGTCCACGGCGGACATGGTCATCACGGGGCTGCCGGCGGTGCCGTTCTCGGTGACGTTGCCAAAGTAGATTCCCTGCGGGAACTGCGGCGCATTGTCGTTGATGTCCTTCAGGTTCACCTGGATGTCGGCATAGCCCACCAGGCCCTCGCCGCCCTCGTCCTGGGCGAACACAGTGAAGCGCCATTGTGGCCGACCATTGGGCTGATCTCGATCCAGGGGCTGTAAATGAGAGGGTTAATAATCTCAGCTCTTGCCAGTATCTATATATCTATGAGCTTTGTGGTTAACGGCTTACAGACGACTGAGTTGTTCAATTTCTCATTAAATGAGTTATTCACACAAAATTGCGTTCCCAAATCAGAAACAAAGACCACCTATTGAATGGAAATGTCCTGTCAGTTACACTTCTTTGTCTACCTTGCCTTCGGTACTAGAAGTCTTTCTATTCAAATTGTCTTGAACACATCTGGCTCAGCTGATACGAAGGGACTACACCTAAACGAAATATGTTCAGTGTGTTTGTGGTTGATTCTGGCCTGAAGTACAATTTGCTTTTACGATGAATTAATTCCGTAGTCTTATTGAAGTAAACGAAGGATTTACTTTGAAATGGGCCAGGAATTGGCCCAAGATTTATTTTATCTAACAGAATACTTGAGTGTTTGAAAAAGAAGCTAGCCTTTAGACTAAAGCTAGACTAGAAGCTAGTCTGGCTTTAAGAACCATCTCAGTAAATTTATAAACTACCTTCACAAGATAAAATCATTCTGTCCAAGTGGGTGAATTCTAACCAGGCTACCAACTGAAATCACTAACTTGTCGGCAAATAAACTTTGAAGCCCCGGTTCGCTCAATTAAAGTCGGGGAAAAATTGGTTTGCCGGCCACGTGACTCGCTATGCAATTACAAATCAAATGTCGTTCGGCAGCAGGCATCCTTCTGCCGATCACGACCTAAAAAACACTCTTAGCTCTCAACTATTTTTATTTTTTTTTTTTTCATTTTCCACACATTACCCCCTAGGTTTTACTTTCCCGATTTTACACTCAATTTTATGCGAGCAACCGCGCACCAATAACGAACGACGAACGTCATTTACATGCGGTCGGTCGTAGAGCGTCAAAACCACAAATGCCACATGCTGTCCCAGCCACGCCCCCTTGGGTACCACCATTCCAGTCCAAGCCGCAGCCCCAGCCACTTTTATCCCTATCGCATCAGCGACATCAACTGAAAATGCCCTATCCGGCAACAATAAAACAAATAAAGCAAACCGACAGGAGCAACATTTGAACATTTCATGCAGAACCCAGATCGGATTGGGGGACTTTTGAGGTTGGTGTTTGTTAGTATGGGGACCAACTATTCATTAGAGCTGGCAATCGTTTTTCAAAAATATTTACATATTTCCTATTTTAATTTGGTACATTTTTTCATCAGATCCATATCCGAACCCTATATTAAAATATTTATTAGCTTGAAAAACTGTATATGTAAGAATTAAATTGTACTTTTCATTAACTAATGGTGCATATTTTTTCTCAGTACAATATTTTATATCCTATATTTTTCCCAGCACTAGCGCTCATTCACTCCGTTCCGCCACTTTGAGTCATTTGTTTTTATGGACTTTGTCTGAAATTAATTGTAGTCTATGTGTCTGACAACCGACGGTGGCACTTTTTTGCATCTAAATGTCATTGTTTTTTTCGGTGAATGGCCATAAGCGAGTGGGCATGGGTGTTTGTGTACGGTCTGTGTGATTGTGTGGTTTGACACAGTTTTAAATTAATCATACGCCACCGAGCCGCGTGGAAAGCTCTACAATTTGCAGAAGTCGCGATGGCGCTGCCGACAAAAAGTGTTAAATATTGAACATGTTTCCGAGTACTCCCGTTTAAAAAAGTGTGAACCTTGTTAAGGTAGACTGGCACTTAATTAAGCATAATAGGCTTTTTTCATCAATAATTTTTTTATTAGGATCTATGGCCTTGTCCTTGGAGCATGAAATATGTATATTCAAGTACCCGAGACTCGCATAAATCCAGGGTAGACCCCCAAGAGTCCCGCGCTTTTGCTTTTTTGACTTTTCACTCGTCACACAATATAAACTGCGCCATTGTGCGTACATAAACGGTGGCTCAATTGCAGCGGCCAAAGCCGAATTCCCCTCAAACGGACCCCTGGGGCTTATGGAGAGTACCCCCGGTTGAAACACAAACGAAAAGTTATTTTCCTGTTTTCGCTATTTCTTTTTTTAGCCATTGCACGCCATTTGCACGCTTTGCTCTCGGAAAATTCCAGAGGGGCGGCATTCTGTCACTGTGGCCCGAACATTTTTAACTGGCTTTCATTACGAGGGGACTCTTTTTACGAGGGGACTCGGACGCGCAGCGAAATTGGAATCTGTTTAAGCGTTCCAAAGGTTGAAAGGTGGACTCGAGCACTTACCTTCAGCACGAAAATGTCGCCCGTGGTGCGATTTATATCGAATTTACTATTCGCTGGATTATCCGGGTCGATGCCCTGGCCAGTCAGGAAATATACAATATTTATTGGTCTATCTACATCGCCATCGGTGGCTGTGACCTGCAAAGAAACGAAAGGAGAGGAGAGGAGAGTCAAATGCGGTTGCTAACAAAAAGTGCATTATACTGCTAAAGACTCGCAATCAGATCCTGATTCAGACTCAGGTGAGGCGTGGGGTAGGGGAAAAATAAACGGGATGAGGTTAAGCGATTTTTGTGGCTCGCGTTGGACGCTGCTTACAATATTGGAGACGATAAATCAAATATGCAAATGAGCCAAATGCTTTAAATGTCCAATAAAGGGCAACGTGGACGCTAAAATGGGGAAAATAATGCAGAGCTTGGCAGCGGGAGGGGGAGTGAAAATCTGGACAGGGGGCGTGGCTGGTCTTTGCCTGCCAGATTGCTTGTAAATTTAAGCTTCGATTTTTTGCCCGACTATTTTTTTGCACATTTTATTTTGTTTCGCCTCGAATGCCACAAAATATTGTTAGGCGGTTGGCCGCAAAAATGGATTCCAGAGGAATGCTAATATTACAGAGATTTATGTAATTATTCAATCGGATTAGGGCTTTTCTTTTGTCTTACTGTTTTATTTTTATTTCTTTGTTGTGGGGCCAGTGGACAGTAAATAAAATCAGCATTTAGGAGCTTTCCTTGGAATATTTAATCAGAGAAAATTGTTATCGGGTTCGATTGGGCCAAATGAGAGTCTGGGCAATTGAATAAAATCAAATAAATTGGAGAAAATTGAGGCATAATCCGAGGCAACTTAGAGGCAAATTGGGCAGAGAAGTAAGTTTTGGGAAGAGCTTAGAAAAATATTTGAATATTTTTAATGCATGTAGATGCATTCCTGGAGCTGCAGTTGTTATCTAAATTACTCGGATGAGGACTTGTAGGTGATTAGCACTTGTAAACGACTTTCAACAACATGAACAACATCAGGCTTGGCTAAAAAACAAAAGGGCCATCAAAGCAGATGTCCTGCAAATTAAAAGCAATAAGTGTCTGGTTCTATGTCATTTTCTCTCCACCCTTCAGAGTGAAGTATCCTTCTTTGTATCCTTTCTGCTTGTTACAAAGTTGGATATGCAAAACAATACACGCATAATTCCTGCATGCGTGTCTAAGCATTGTGTGTTATTGAAAAAATGGGGTATGCTGCCGACAATTGCAGGCAAACTTGTAGCAATATCCTTTGGGTCCTTTGTCCATTAAATCATCGTCACGTGTTAAGTGCCTGCCATTCCACAGCCCCCTTTCGCGCCGCTCCTTCCGCCTTCCCGCCACGTCTTCACATGCACAATGCGACAATTTACGTTAAATGTTGATATGACAAAAGAGTTGTCTACGTGCCGGCGCTGTCCCCATTATTACAGCCCGCCCACTCCGGTGCGGAATCCCGCTCCCTCCCAGGCATTGTGTCATCGGCTCCTGGGGAATAATTTAAATGCCTCCGCACCCACACTCACCCCAGCACTCTTTCGCAAGTGCACCGTTTCGTTGCAATATTTGCATTTAATTTTCCAAGCTGCGAAATCAATTTGCGACCAAAAGGTGTCGGCGACAGCAGACGCATTCCGCTCGACTTGTATCTCCGTCAATGCGATACAAAAAATATCGTTAATTATGGCGGAGCGCCATTAAAAGGGCTTCTCCAGAGGCACTCTGCCCCGCCATAAATGTGTAATTAAAAATTTGCTTTAACCATTTTGTGTTTTTTTCGGTTATTGGACGGGGCTGCCAGGTCGCCATTTTAATTTGTATTTAATGTTCCGGGAAAAAAGTTACAAGTACATACTCTATGGGTTATACAGAACTGAGAATAATATTCGCCAATCTACGCAATAAGCTTATCTCAGAGCATGGCAAAAAATGAAATTGATTTCCAGAAAATAGAATTTTTATACTGATTATGAAACCAGTTTATTTTATACTAGTTCAGCGTTCCATCTGAATAAATGCCATTTTCCTTAATGCATTTACTAAAGAGTATTCAAATTTTTATGTGCTCGTAAAGTTCTCAGCACTGGTAAATTATGACTTAAATAAAAGTTGCTTGTACCGAGATACGAGCGAACACATTCAACGGGGCGTATGCGTGTTCTTTCTCTTTGCACATGTATGCGCATTTCTGTATGCGGACTTATAAAGCTGATGAATGTATTTATGCGTGTGTGTGTGCGCGCTTACCACCATTGCGCAACTATCACGTTATTATTAATGAATGAGTATTTATTTGTGTTTACGGCTGAATCGGTCCACGCGAGCGGATAACTTTCTCGTGCTCATCACCATCCTCATTCCCATATTTTCCCCCATTTCCCACTTCCCAGTCCCGTTCTGGATGCTATCCACTTGAGTTTCCCAGCCTGCTGTTTGCTTTCGGCCTGCCGTTCGTTTTTTATTGTTCAGTTTTTGGCTTTTTATGCAAATTACGGGTAGGCCATTGTGTGTATTGTTCTCCGCCCATGTTTCTTATTTTTTATTTGCCCGGCTGTTGTTCATGTCGCTGTTGATGTCAATATTTAAATTGTGTGGAGCCAATAAGGCGATAAAGTGCTGCCCGCAAAAGTAGGCAACGCTTTCGATCCGAGAAACATACCTGCAGGATGCGCTTGGGCAAGTTGCGATCGTCTTCCTCAGTGATTTGTGTGCGATATGTTTGACGATCGAACACCGGTGGATTATCGTTGACATCGCGTACGTTGATCACAACGGTGGTGTAGTTGTTCTTGCGATTTCGTGTCGCCTCCAAGCGTAGTTCATACTGCAAAGAGAAGAGAAAATAAATGTATTTCAATGTTATTAGTATTAATGGCAAAGTCCAACTATTCCAACTATATCTGTGACTAAATCTTTGCCAATTTTAATCAGATTCTTGAGCAGAATACCTTAAACAATTTATGGAATTATTCCCTATAAATCTACATCAAAGCCCTACGACAAAAATATTTTGTAGATTTTTGGGAGGGCTCCAAATTTCCTACAGCAATGTTTATATCCTTGCCAATTTGTATCCGATTATTGAGCGGTAGATTTAAGCCATTGGTAGATCGATTTTCAAAAAAACTGCGTTGAAATTTTTTCATCTGAGATTTGTTTAACATTTTTTCTGATGAGTCTTCCTAGAAACAAGAAGCATGGACTAGTTTGTTCCACTTTTAATGCTGGCTAAGGTTTTCGAAGAATTTTTTTGTTCAAATGGGTTGTTTCGAACACTCTGCTGCAAGAGTATGAAAACAATAGAAAAGAAAAAACGAACACCAAATACGAAATTGGCAACACATGTTCGAGGGGCTGCGGCTTGTTGTTTTTCTGCCGCTGGTTGTGGCACAGCATGGCTTGTTGCATGGCTGGGCATTGACAGCTACACGGATTTCCAGTCCTGTGGGGGTGCCAAAACAAGTTGCGTATAGGTGATGACGACGGCGAGCTACGCAGAGTACAACAGGACGCGACAGGATGCTGGCAGGCGAGCTCGTATGTCTGTGCTTGATTGGTGCGTCGGCAATCACGTTAAAAATGCGCATTGGGAAATGTAACGACAGCTGTAGCTGTCTGTCCCCCGATCCCACTACTTTCCTGTCCTGAGAATGCTTTCAGCGTGTAAGCGAGTTTTCCCTTTTTTTGGGATTAATTTTTTTTCATACGCCTCACCTCGCCATGTCAAAAGTTTGGCTTCTCCCTCCGAAAGTTTGGATAGTTTTGCATATTTTTTTGTATTTGTTCTTAACGAAAGCACAAAAATATATAAATTATGCATGCAACAGAAAGTTAGGACCCAGACGAGAAAATAGCACAAAGAAAAATGTCCATCAATTTCGAGACTAGGACTAGCACTGAGAGAATAACTTAAAGGAAAGGTAACTTCATATTCATCAGACTAGCTATACCATTTTCAAGATTGAATACCCATTTTTTAAAACATTGTACAAAGTCAGTAGACCCACTAGACGTGTGGAAGTACTTACCCTTGGCCTCGTTTCGTAGTCGAGTGGACTTGCCACATAAATGACGCCGGTGGTGTTTTGCACGGCAAAGGCATTGCCTATGTTACCGCCTGTGATCTGGTATCGAATATTCGTCGCTGTAAATAAAAAGGGAAAACTCCAGGTCATTAAAAAGATTTATTTAAATGCGTCATCCAGCTGGGATAATTAAATTGCACGTCACACTGTGTATACGCAATGAAAATTATATTAAAGTCAAAATAATCCAAACAGAGGCTTTAATTCTAAGCGAGATGCCACGACTCATTATTTAATAAAAATGCCAAAAGTTTTGGGATACTTTGCGTCATTAAATTTGAAAAAGAACCCACTCACATATCCGTATATGTTCTCGTTTTTCCGCCCAAAGAAACTCCTCTGAAGATCAAAAAGAAAGGACAAAAGTCAAGTGGGAGAAAGGAGGTAGGAAGCTGAAATAATTAAGTTCATTAAAAAACATTTTGCACCCACGGGAGCGAGAGGGAGCGGCGAAGGACATGTTGGCAGGCCCTAATGTTTTAACAGGAGGCCTGCAACAACAAGATGCCATATAATTTACTTATTTCATGTTTAAACAGCCCGCGAAGTGCTGTCTTCTCCGGCGAAATATGGAAATGCTCTCACATGTGACAACCAGCCAGCCAGGCAGGCAGGCAGAACACGTGATGGAAAGCTGGGAAAGCCGGGAAGAGAGGAAATGGCAGGAATACTGGGGTCCTATGTGTTGCCACATTGTCTGTGCATTTATGCGGAAATGTGAAAGACAAACATTAGCGTAAATTAGCGACGCGTAAATCGCTTAACCTGCTCAGCCAGCTGAAGATGAGCAGAGTGCCATGAAGCCGAAGTTGTGAGCCATTACTGCTTGGTCACATTCGCCTTTGACTCTGTCTCTTTTGACACTAACAGCTTGGGGCACAATTAAGGAATTAGCCGAAGAGCGTTCTAAAAAGTTATGTAGTTCAATGCAGAATAACAAACATTTATTTAAGGCAACAAATACAACAATTAAATTTTTTTTCTATTTCAAATAACTAGAACACTGTCCCCTTTCCCGGTACATCTGGTCGTGTGTAAATTTCACAAAAATTTCGTATTGCTCAGCCATTTTCCGGGTGAGCAGCTGCTCAAACTCCTCCTTGATATTATTTTCGCTCTTTTCGATCATGTTCACGCACATCGATTGGAGTTGTTTGAAGGTAAACAGTCTTGCGTTCTCAGAGACCTTACCCCTGAGTGGCGAGTTGTTGGTGGAGGTCTGCATATCCATTTCCTCCGAGTCACTGAAGTCCGAGTCGGGCAGCGATGGCAATTGCTTTAAGGACTCTTGAATATAATCAGGTACCGTCTTCGATCGGATGGGGTTCGGCTTCCATTCTGCTGGAGTGTTATTTATCTGAGTCTCTAACCGTCTTCGTTTCAGGGGAATTATATCCTCCGAGTCGCACAAGCCCGAGTTCACGGAGTATTGAATATAATCAGTTACCGTCTCCGATCGAATGCGGTTCAACTGCGGTTCCGCTGGAGTGTTATTTATCTGAGTCTCTAACCGTCTTCGTTTCAGGGGAATTATATCCTCCGAGTCGCTCAAGCCCGAGTTCACGGAGTATTGAATATAATCAGTTACCGTCTCCGATCGAATGCGGTTCAACTGCGGTTCCGCTGGAGTGTTATTTATCTGAGTCTCTAAGCGTCTTCGTTTCAGGGAAATGATTTCACAGAAATTCTCCTCCAAAGAATGGGTCAAGTGCTCCAAGGACTCTTGGATACAATCAGGTACCTTCTCCGATCCGATGGGGTTCGGCAGCGGTTCCGCTGGAGTGTTATTTATCTGAGTCTCTAAGCGTCTTCGTTTCTGGGGAAGTAATTCAGCAAAATCCTCCTCCAAAGAAGAGGGGCGCTTCAGCGTCAGGCACGACATTATATGATATTTCGAATATAAATATACTAATTGATGTTAGCAGTTTGAATACGGATATGAAAGTGAGTGTCGACCCGTCTCTGACAAGCTTATTGTAATTTCCAGGCATACTAGATGCTCTGCCCCTTAATTTCATGAGCAGCCCTCGCACAAGCAATTCACTTTATATTTTTTCCCACTTAAATTTACGGCTCATCGTTTGAAGGCAACCTATAAAATGCTCTCTAGTTTAAACATGTAGGGGCTCTTGTTTTTGTCACTTTTTTTATCGCCTCGCAATAACAACAACAGGGACATTAAAAGTAGCTCAGGCAAGTCCTGTTAAGTAGTCCCCAGTCCCCAGTCCTAGACAATGACGTTTACAATTTACGACGCCAAGACGCCATTTTAAATCACTGATAATGATAATAAATTAATATACAGACACCAGGGACTACAGAGACACATGGGAGCAGCCAAGGCAGTTAGAGCCTTGCCCACCAGCCTCAACTCCCGCGTGTTGTCTGTGTACTTATTTAGCATGAAAAGTCATTTTAAAAAGTGGAGGGAAAGCATTGTGAGCTTTTGGCTCTTGTTTTGATCTTTCTAGGTTTTCATCTTCATGTTTTACTTGTTTTGTGGGAGGGTTGAGGGCGGCAGCTAAGTGTTTTTATGGCACACACGAAAGAAAGGTGAGGCTTCTTGTTCAAAAGTGACTGCTTAAAGCTCTGGGCTTTAAGAGATTTGTGAACATGGAAATAAATGAGCATCGTTTGCATTGAGTTTGAAAGTTCTTCGAACTGCAAACTGGTAACTGGCAACTGGCTCGAATGTGACAACATTTGGCCAACACATGGCAACCACTTCGGAACACCCAGCCAAATAAATAATCTTTTCGCTCATAAATTTGGAATGGGACACGAAACGGCACAAGTTTCTGCTGCTCCACGCGGCATGCTCGGATTCCCTAGTAGACAAAAACATGGCAACGCAAGAAATCACATAAAAGATTCGTCCTGACCCTGTTTCTCAACTCGCAGCCTTCAATTCATATTCTATGCGATTCGCATGGAGAATTGAAAGCTTTTCCGTCTGCTAGTAGTTCAAAATTTTCGTGTGCACATTTATTTTTTCGTCCTCTGAAGCTCTCAAAGTTGTTTCCATTTCTCTAGGAGATTACACTGACGAGCAGGGTTGAAATAAAAGTAGCTCAGTCTTTGATTCCTGCTTAGATGCTAATAATTACCTAAGGTAAAAATTACCTTTTAGATTACTTTTTAGAATTATATTAAAATTCAAAATATATGTTTATATTGTATATTTACATACACTATATACTTTATTAAAAGTTAAAACAATCTTTTGTTGACTTGTGTATTGTCCTTCCGAGGACTATTCTCCTTTTTTCCAATTCGGGTTAATGCTTTTTTCGCAGTCGTCGCGACGGCGACAACAAGGATACGGATTCAGTCTCAGACCGCTTCCTCTGCCTGGCATGTCCTTTGTCCTTTGTGAGCTGTTGCTGTTGTGGAAACCGCGCCAAAGGAAAGACAAAGTTCTACCCACAAGTTCGCTCTGCTCCTCAGTTCTGGGGGAAAGTTGTTAAACGCTTTCAATGAGATTTTGAATGTTTTTCGTGCTGCAAATTGTATCTGCCACAGAGATGGAGCCGCGGTCGGAGTCGCAAAACTTTCACCCACCCGAGGGTGTGTGTATTAACAATAATAATTTCCGCATGGGAATCAATACACAAATATACAAATTCGCATATGAGATGCTCGCTTGCCTTCCATTTGTGTTTGTCTTTCTATTTTATGGATTTATGCATGGCTCTGAGCTGTATCTGCTGCTCTGTATCTGTTTCTTGGCCAACAATGAGCCTTTATTTGTTAATATTTCGTAAATATTTGCGGTACATGGCCATTGCCTAATAATATTTGACAATGGCTGCGCACCCACGCACCCACATGGCGGAATATTAAAATAAATAAATGTTGCAAATGTCTATTATGAGCTCGTGGAATGGCAAGAGATACTTCTCAAGCGACGCTTTAATATTTATGCATAAATTTGTGGCCCCATGAGGGAAATTGCCAAATTGGTTTTTTCTAAATGTTTATGGCCCTCCTATACCCCAATGTATGAATTCTCGTATAATTTTTGTGCTTTATGGAAGGAAGTCGTAGAATTCATGGCTCAAACTGACTGAAAATGTCGCTGTCGCATGATTTGGCAAAAATCATGTAAGCAATTGTTCTCCGATGACTTTGTTATGGTCTTCTTACGCAAGTCGAGCTGATGGCAATTCAATCCCAGGGAGGAAGGCACTAAATCATTTTCCGATTAAATGATCGTTTTGTTTTTGTACACTATTTTATGTCATTTTTAATCAAACTGAAATTAAACTTTCCACGCCACAACAAAGGTTTTTGAATAAATGATTGCATTGAGTTAACTTAATTGCTTGGAAAGGGCATGCATTAATTTGTACGAGTTCAGTGACATAATCTGGGAGTCAGTGAGGCGGCTGTCTGCCGCTTCGTATCCTTCAGAAGAATACAAAGCACATCAGCATCCGAGACAATTACAATTAAAGACACACTTAATTAAATCAATTGAGAATTTATGCAATACATTCTTTCGCCCAAGCTATTCAGTTCCAATGGTAGACTTATACGCATGAGTTAAAATCCAATCTAAGACAAAGGCAAAATCACATTAAATTAGAAATAGTAAGGCTTTTATTGTTTATGTCTTGTCCCTCTCCGGGGGTCTACTCACACTCATTGTGATCCTTGGCGTTGACAGTGAGGACTGTGCTCTGCAAGTCGGCATTTTCATCGATTTCAGTCTCGTACAAAAATCTATCGAAATATGGCGGCGAGTCGTTTTTGTCGGCAATACCAATGCGTACAAATTTTGTAACTGCAAATAAGAAAAAAGGAAGGCAAGCGATGATATAGACACACATACTGTATATAGATGCTATGTGTTGGATGTGGTTAGTGTATGAAATGCCAATAAGCAGCATTAATTATCGCAAATTTATTGATTGACAAATTGTGCGCGTGCCTTCTTTGCGGTCGAGGAAGTCGTAAACTCGTCGGTTTATGTTCGAAACGTGGCAGGCATAAAAAGGAAGAGTTCCCCCGACTCCTACACTAAAAATAATAAAGGAAATACGAAAATAAACTTTAATTTGGCCTCCAAGCATTAGAAACAAATAATAGGCAAAAAACTCGCCGAGTGTAGATGCCACTTCAAAGGAACTTGGCTAAGTAAATTGTTAACAAGTTAGGCCGTTGTTAGTGCAGATAGAGAGCCTTCACCCAAATCAACCCGACTGTTTTCGGGGTGTCCTGGTTCTGCAGCCAAACTAGAGGCGAACAAAAATCACAAAACAATCTCTCAAAGTGAAAAGTTTGTCCCCTAGTCGAGTGAAAAGCGAAATAAGTTTTCACAAAGTGCACAGCGAATTGAAGGTTTTCCGCCTCGCCCCCTGCAGTTGCATGCAACGTTTGCTTGCCTCGCTTTATTTGCTTATTTCCTGCTAATGTCTTGCCAAACAAAACTTTCTGAATGGTGTAGTTTAGTTTTCGGAGGGAACGTGCGTTAATGAGTTTTATTCGAGCGGCAGGGCCGCTCAGGGCTACAACACGGCAACTGCACGCTCCACAAATAAGCGTGGATTTTTGAAATCCCCTCGAAGAAGTTTATAAGCACAAGTTTTGCAAACTTGCCACTTGTTTTTTCGCAAAAGTAAAATATGAAATCCTTCGAAAGTCGCTGCATAAGCGAAGCAAACCTTTCAAGCTCTTAAGTGTCCCTAAATAATTAAGTTTTATTCCATTTGCATGCCCTAATGTTTTTAAACGCATCCTCTGCCCTTTGTCGGCCCAACTAACAGAGTTTCTTTGAAACGTTCAATTTTCCCAAGAGCCTGGGGATAACTTAAAAGGTCCTTCGCCTTCTGTCTGAATTGTTTCCCACACGAGGAAGCAATAATCTGTTTCCACAATTTCGTGCAAGAAACACAACCAGCTTCCACAGCCCGGGCATAAATGTATGTATTCTGAAAAGTATATTTTCTACAAAAATAAATGTTCTTTGGCAGCTTGGCAGGAACACATCATAAAAGAATCATGCAGAGAGTGAGCAACGAAGAATTAATATGGCCGAAGGGCGGAAATGCCTGGCTTACGCTGCGTATACGTAATGTTGAAAGGGACGACAGTTTCTGAGGCAATCCTTTGGCAGCAAACGCATTTTGTTAAATGCACTTTGTGCTTTAATAGGTTCTCGAGCGGTTTAAAAGTTTCCCAATTTAACGAATGTGGAATTTCGTTAAACTTCAATTTATTTATCGTTTACGTAAGCAGAAATGTCAGGGCACTGTCTTTGTTGGTCTTTATACTTTGTAATTACAAGAAAGCACAGATCGGAAGCCATGCGAAGTGTTGCTCAAACTTTCAATGTTTGACTTGCCAAATGCACCGATGATGCTGTCGAATAGTTTAGTCTTTTGGCCTTGTTTGCCTTTGTGGGTCCTAATTGAATTTTGTGAAAACTGGCCGTTCAAGCCTCTCCTAAGAACAAGGTTCAAAAACTAATTAAACATGCAAAAATACGCTTGGGCCTCAAAGCCTCTTAAATACCCCACGTCAAGTACAACTCCAGCTCACACATCATTCATTTATTCGTGGGCAGCACAAAAACTCTCAAGTCTCCAACTTGAGCAGCCTTTTCATGAAGAAATTAAATGGAATAAAAAATAAATAAAGCAATGGACTTCCAGCAGGCTCCCATTCAAAAGTGTGCTGTAAGCATGGGCCAAGACAAATAGAATCTAATTTAGAATTTAGCCTTTGCTTTATTTAGTTTGGAGGTAAGTCTAGCACGTAATATGGTCCAGGGTTCTCTTCCTGGCCCACAAAATGAAAGAAAATGAGAAATGAGCAAAATAAATACCCAAACACACAAGCTCGCAAAAACACATAGGCCACTCGTTTTCGGAGGCAGCTCAAGCGCAAATCTCGTATAAATAAGACCCCAAAGAAGGGAAAGCGAGTCGAGTAGAAAGCGTTTAGGAAGTCATTCCACAGAAAATCTTCGTAGAGTGTAGTGTGTGTGTGTAGCTACAATATACTGAATAAATACAAATATACCTCTATACATAAGCATCCCTACACACACTCCTCGTGAACAAACAGCGCTGGCAGTCGAAATTGCATTTTGTTTCGTTTTTTCTTTTGGCTCTTAGGTATCTTGACTTAATTTTTTGGCACTCTGACATTATGGCAGGTAAACTTGAGTCCTTGGCAAGGATCGGACTAAAGGATACTGACTAAAGACGTGGATGAACTTTAGAGAACAGAAAAGTTGAAGGCATGTTTGGGAAGCCAATTTCTTACAATCCACAAAACTCTATATACTTGGAAGTTCCTATCTCTATTTTGTATTCCTGTAGTTAAATATTAAATCCTACCCCTTTTAGTTAAAAAATCTCCCTAAAAATCCGTGCCATACCCTGTACAAAAATTCAGTTATACCGACCGCCTGCTGGCCTTATTGTTGGTGTTAAATTGAGCAGCAAAGTGAACTGCGCCCAAGTCATCAGACAGGCAGTCAGTCAGCCAGTCAGCGTGCTCTCGCTCTCCAGCACAGACCAGGGGCTCCAGAGCCCCCACAGTATCCGACCATAATGCCAGACCCCCACTCCGCAGCCACTGTCTTGGCACGGCAGTCAAAAGGGCTCACTTTAAACTATTAACAGGGGCAGGCTGGTAGGTGAACAGGTGAGGAGCCGTCAGCTATTTATGGCCGCATAACTGGCACACTAACAAGCCAGCCACGCCCCGCTGCGCCCTTGCTGGAGAGCCATATGTCAGTCCATGAATGACTGGCAGCTGGCACTAGTTTCTGTTTTTTTTTTCGTCCCCCCCGTAAACATTTCTCTATTTTATATGCTGCTTTAGAATTCGTTTTTGTTGTTGCCTCTCAGTGCTTGTTTTTTATCCATCAGCAAAGCAGAATAAATATAAAAAATATAAAAGGAGGAAATGGGAGGAGTGGAAAAGGGAAAAATGTGTGCAAAGTGGCGTCAAATGTCAGAGCTGTTCAAATCAGCCATGGCAAACACAGATACAGACCCACACATCGGCAGGGCCCCAGCCTCAGATAGTCAAAGTAGTTTTGTGGGACTCGGCGGCACTACCAATGGCGCTGGCGAAAGCAAAGTAAACTCCAGGGCAGACCAGGAACAGTAGGGAGGAAGCAACATTTTCAAAAAGGCAACAAAGCGCATCACATTAAAACTGACAGGATGGAAGGGCTGACACTGGGAGGGGGACTGACTTTGACATCCACTAGCTGTATGGGTTTCCAAGGGTTTGTCTATGCTGTCACTGGGTTTTTGGCTTATTCTAGTTTGGGTGGCTATTCGGTCGCTTCTGGTCCTTAGTCCTCAGTCCTCACTCCTTAGTCATAATATTTAATGTGCGCCTTTCGATGGATAAGATATAGTGCTTAGCTTACAAATGAAAAGTTTACTTTGCCGGCTAGAAAATATTTGCCTTTAAAAAGGGCATTTGAGAGTGGCGCATTGAAATTTATTTATTTAATTGGCTTGGAAAAACTTATTTCTCCAATTAAGGCTTGAATCGATTCAAAGGCACAAGAAAGAAAACCAGAATTATTTCATTGCAAACCCCAGGCATTAATTCGCCCTTTGGCTTAATTCGGTTGCGGCAAGTCTAGTTGTGTAAACGCCTTCAAAGTTGCCGCAAATAAATAAATTACAAGTTTTAATTTACTAATTAGTTTTCAGACCGGCGCTTGACAACAAGACAAATAAACAGATAAATAAACAAGGATACAGATATGTATGCGAAACAAAGTAAATGTTTTTCTGGACTGTGGAAGTGATTTAAGCCCCCAGGCGTTTAACGCAGCTTAGTGTACACAGGCAGCGACAAACACTCGCCCACCCTTTGAGCTATAAATTCTCACAAGTTTATGATAATCTCGTGTTGTGTTTACTCATGTATTTCGGATTAAGTTTTCGCCTTTAGTTTTCTGTTCGACATGCAAAAAAGTTTGCCCTGCCAAAGTAAAACAAACATTGACGGAGATCGATGGGAAGGGAGCTATTATTAGTTTAATGCGCCACGTGTCAGCGAGAGGACGGGACGGCGGACCACAGTGCGTATGCGTAATATGTCATGTGGAAAAGTTTAAAATGCCTGACAGTGTGTTCCAAACCAACCCCTTTGCTGAAAAATTACTGATGCCAGGGGTCCTGTTGTGTTGGGCGGGATTTGCCAGTCAGGGCACTGGCATAATGGCAGCTCATTTGACTTTTGGCATAAATGATTGAGGTGAGCCATGTGTCCGTGTGTTTTATAATTAGTTTTTCCATTAATTTATTACTGTGGTTGACGCGCTTTGATCTTGCCAACAACTGCTGATGACACTTGACATTCGATACGGCCACTTTCTACAAATGACATCGAGGTCAGCCAGGTAATTACAGCCAACATTCAGTCGGCACTTGACTTTGGGCATCGAGCGATTTATGGCCTAGATAGCACAACTAGCTTATGTCGGTCATGATATCATATTCCATCTACAGGGTAGAACACTCATTTAAATTTATTTTTTCAGGATAACAACCCGATTACAAGGAAGTGATTTATGACCTCGTTTTTCCAACACTCTGCCTTTGCTGAATTGCAAAAAGGACTCATCCCCTCGAAAAAGTACAATTAAATCCGTTTAATGAACTCGTTGAACCCTTCGGAATCCAAATAATACCCTTTGGGTTCACTCCACGTATTCATTTCTCATTTTTTTATGTACCGTGCAGCTCATTAACTTTGATGATGGCCAGCTCGAATTTTTTGGGGCCCTTGGAAGAGCCTCTGTTCTGAAATTTCAATTAAGCCAGGGCCCGGTCCGAGTGCGCGGATTATTTGTATTCATTAGCCAGTCAGCCAATGATGATGATCATCGTTACCAACATCCGATGCCGGAAGTGACCTGCACTTCAACTTTATCCCCGCTGTCCTACCCCCATTCACCGCTCACCACACGGCTTTTGAGCGAGTTAACCAACAAACAACAAAAAATTGTTAATTAAACTTATGAAATGTTTAGAAGGGGATTTTGTTTCTGTTTTTTTTTTTTCTTGTTTATTACGCGCATTGCGAGGAGCATTAAAATTCCTGTGAGTTTCCTTTCAGCCCGGCTAATTAAAAAGTGTCCGCGGACAGTGACGGGCGGCCAGCAGCCAACAGCCACCATCCAACAACAAAACAAAATAATCCGGAATAAAAAAAGGAGGCGAGACAGTATGGTGGCCCGGTAGCCCGGTATAAAAAACACGAAAATATGGCGCTATTCTCTCAACAGCAGTGGCGTTGATGAGTTGACAAATATTTTGTCCGTCATAATGAGTTCGGGCAAGACAAGGTGAAGCGGAGACCTTGTTTATGGGCCTCGTTCTCATTAACAACAGGCAGCCGAGAGCCGACGGTCCGCTGGCGTGTTAATTACGACCTACATCCGCCACGGGGGTGGTCGGTCAAAGGGGTTGAGAGTGGTTGAGGGTGGTGGCCACCCCAGACCGAAAGCCGCAATTAAAAAGCTTGTTCACGTGGAAGTTGCGCTTTTATCAGTTCAGCCATGTTGCGTATACGCCATGTGTGCAGTGTCAGGGAAGCAGAAACGGAGAGTCATGCTAATCAGAAATTAATTTAAAGTTGCTGCGGATAAAAAACTCATGTAATTAAGGGAAAACCAAAGTTTAGTCAAAGCAAAATAGAAGTGTACATTTTTCTACGAGGCAACTGATTTATTTATCCTGTACTTTTTCATTATTTCACTAGGAGGCCCTGGGAAATATGATTGCATATTTAAAATGCAGGATGGGAAGAAGGAAAACCACGCGCGGAGGACTACACAGCCCCCGAGGCGTCGTTAGTTAAGGTCCCTCACGTACACACGTGCAGGCTCTGATTCTCCAGGACCCTTACCTTAGCTTTTTCTTTCAGCCAGTCCCCAGTCCACGAATTACACTTCATGAAATTTTCACAAGACCATTACATAAACATAAAGACGCTGTGGAGGGAAGGTAAATAATCATATGCACATTCAGCCAGCTAGTTCATTACAGCACGCACACTCACACTATAGGGTACACAAATGGCCGTACACACTTACCCAAATAGGTGCTATTTGTCAAAACCCAAAAGATTTTTAATGGATCGACCATAACTACGCAGGCGGAAGCTAAGCGAGGCGGTGAGTTTGAGTTTTAGTTCGAGTTTGAGCTTTCAGCGGAAAGGCTTTTCCGTCCCAGCGGCAGAAAAAGAACAAACTTTGACTGCAAGTCGAGTTCGTAGTCCAGATTGTCCGCGACACCTCGCTGCTATTTCCGGCTCCCGTGTTTGCTTCTGAGTGATTAAAATGATAAGTCGGACCGATTCCACTGCCAGCTCCTGGGCTTGCCGTTGCCGTTGCCTTTGTTGATTTGCACTATTTTAAATGAGTTGGTGGTGCGGCGGCTCCAGCTGCCTTCGCCCTTGAGGTATTTTTGCAATTTGCGCTGCTGCTGTGCACTTTTGTGGCGTTTGCATAAATCACAGCACAGCGAGCTTCTCATAGTAGATGGCATTAATATTCGCGCACAACTCAAGCTATCATTTTGCACTAAAAATATACGGTTTTTGAATTCATTTTTCACTTTTCGCGCCAAACAACCTTGAACAAAAACGCGAATAAATAAGTTTTCACTTTCAGTTTGTGTTTGGGTTTTTCATTATTTTTAAGCGGGTTTTGCAAAGCTTTTGCTTGGTAATTTAACTTTTTGTCCTTGTCTTGGGACTGGGTAATCACAATTTTCGGTTTATTTGTGTCAGCAACAATGTCGAACACACACTCATAGTTTCTGGCACATTATCCCCGTTGCCAGCGTAATCTGTGGCCATTAAAAACTTATGACATTGTCGAAAACTCTAAGCATGCTTTTCCCATTTTGGCCACTTAATTAGGTTTTGTTAAACAAAGTTTAGTTTCCACTTAATGTGCATGAGCAACTTTATAATGATTGACATGATTGGATCACCTACGTACAAATAGATATATGCTTTCCTACAGAATATTTTTGGTTGTTGGGAGAACAATCAACAGCAGGAAGTCCATCCCAAACCTGAGATTTTCTCACAGTGCCCCAAACCCATTTGTTATGCAGATACAGCCAAGGCTCTGCTCTAGTTTTGAGTGAGCCCCCGGCAAGGTGCGCCCAAATCTTGGCAATTAGATGCCGAAATCGCCTCGGAAATTCTCAACCGTTGGACAAACAGCTTGGGCCGTTTGCATCGGAGCCTGCCAAACAAAGGCCCGTCGCAGCCGGGCCAATTAACGCAGCTAAGCCGAAGGAAAACCCGCCCAGGGATATCCCTCGTCCTGGCCACAGCCTTGACCTTTATCCGCGGGCGTGGACAGGCCCTAAATATTTAATTGTTTATGCTCGAAGGGGTAAGGGGTAATGGCAGCTCCACCCCTCCAAATTTACTTTAACAATTTGGCCCTCTTGGGAAGAGACTTTTAATGGACAGCTGGCTCGAGGAGGGCGGCTGGGTGGGGCGGGCACTTTGCGTTACCAAGGCGATTAAAGCCAAGAGAAAGTAATTAGTGACTCAATCGCTTGGCTCTGGCGCTGAGTGCCGCATACAAATGGCCTGCTTTGGACTTTGATGGGTTATTGGTGGTTTTGTCATAAACCCGTAAGCCGGCACAAGATGGCCAAATCAATTGCCAGCCAACTGGGCTCCTTAAATATGAATAAAAAGTAAGTACACACTGAAAGTAACTTTCGTTTAAAAAGGGAGGAGTCGTTGAAACTTCAAAAGGACTAAAAGAATGATTATTTATTTAAGATTATGGAACCTTATTTACTATTTAAGTAAGTGTTCCAGTATTTTTTTCCAGTGACTTTCCAGAAAGAAGATTCGGATCGAGGTCAGGGAAATTAGCGTCAGGCTGGCCCGGCTTTAAGTCATTTTGCCAGCTCTATAATCCTCGTTTACGCAATTTATGCAAATTTATGCAAGTCCCTGTTCAAACGGCAGCTGCTGCCTTGCATCGAGTAACTCGGGGCAATGGATGGAAAATTTAAGTCGGCAAACAAGGATTTTTTGCTGTTTTCGGGCTGTCTGTCTCTCGCTCCTTTGCCTGCCAAAAAGTTAAACATGCTCATTTCTTAACTTTACTTTGAGGTTGCCATAAAAAAAATAGCAAACAAGAAGCTCCAAGAAAAGCCTCAATGCAGCACAAATTTTGAAATTGCACTTTTCCGGCCCGAGATGAAGTCGGACGCGGGAGAAGGCAGAAAAACGAGTAGGAGGAAGTGGTTGGGAGGAAAACTGTTGCCCAGCCCCGCCGGAAATACAAAAGCATAAACTTTCCGGCCAAAACTAACCGCAGCGGATGAGGGGGTGTGGCGCGGTGTCGAGTGTCCCGGGCCGACATTTGAAAGCGCCAAAATATAAAGCGCAAAATGTGGCGGAAGTTTAATGAATATAAACTTGGCCGATCCTGCCCACGAGCTGGCTCAAAGGCAAGGCAGTGGGATGGGGAAACCAGCCAAGTAAATTAGCCGGGCTTACTTCCAAGAAAGTGGCAGGGAGGCGAAAGAAAGAAATGTGATATCTACAAATGGAACTGGAATGACAAGTTTATGAGAGCCACAGGAAATCAACTCGTTTATTTATGGAAGGACTCTCCACTTGCAGGACCACCTGTGGTGAGCAATGGAGTGGCTGACAGGAGAGCTTGAGCTCTCTAGCTCAAGCTAGAGATTCTAGTTTTCTTTCTGGGAGCAACAGTGAAAGGAAAGTCAGAGGGACTCGAAAGTGGCACTCCTTGTTTCAATTGAAAACTTTCGCATACAATTAAGTATATCTATGCGGCGCTCTGGGATGATCTGAGGAATTAGCAGATAAAACTCAAGTCCCTAAGCGCCCTGCGTTCTGGGAATCCTATTATTGTAGCTGCCTCTGTTTGTTTTTTATGCTTCTTGTGTTTTTGAACAACTGTTAGTTGTTCCTGTTGTTGTCGAATGGCGTGTTGGATGTTGCCCGAACAAATAGCAAAAGTTTTCGCTTTGTTTTCACAATTGTTGACGTGCAATTCAAATGAGTTAACAACGCAAAAAGTGAGTGACCCACATAGCCGGCCAAAGCCAACATCTGGCGAACCAAACACGAAATAATAAAAAACATAAAAGGCTCTATAAAAAATAGAGAGAAAAAAAATGTATATGGGAAACATGAAAACTTCAAGTTGTAAAAACCGGGAAGCCAGGAACAAGCAGGCAACATATGCATGTCCTTACTGTTGTTGCTTGTTCACAGTTGCAGAACAACAAAGTGGATAAAGGCGCCGCCACGGTGGGCCGGGGAGTGGGCGGAGGGGAAACAATTATAGCCAGCATTTCCGGAAAACCAAGCAGATTGCCTGTTGCCTGTTCCAGACAAGCAGGAGCTGCCTTCCACTCAGCACTGCAGCGCGAAATGTTTGCAGGCTTCCAGTTAAATCTTCAACAAAATTGCATCCTAAGAGCAACTTAGCAAACGCATCAAAAGCGCTTAACAATTCAATTAGCGAGACATTGTAGGACGGATGAGCAGGAAAAGCCCAGGGAGACCAGGATCTCGGACGGAGTGGGGAAAACTACGTGCCTGGCTATGTGAAAAGTCTCCAGTTTCCCGACTTTGGATTACAGCACGAAGATGGAACTTGAGCTTAAGTTCCCGCGGTTGCCAAACAAATGAAGCGCCAAATATGCGCTCCCGAAATAATCAATCGTGCCTCAGGAAACTTTTCACTTGAACTCAAGTGCAATTAATTACGGAATAGTTTGGTTTTTTCCTTGGCCAAAGTTTCAAGCTATAAGTTATTTGGACAGAGTTGGAACAGTGGGGCTGACTTAATTGGGCAATTTGCAGTGAAACTTGTACTAAAAAGTCAATGAGAATGTTTTGACTTGGAAAGTGAATTCATACTAAATATAATTATTTTAATATCCTTTAAATCTAGCTTATATTCTGGGCAGCACTGTCTGGCATTCGTTTGAGATTTTGAGTTGCAGCTGAAGACATCCGACCGCAGGGAACAGGCACCAGAAACTCTTGTTGAAATTGTTCCCTTGCTGAAGGCTGTGAGGATGGCAGGCTGGAAGCAGTTGCCATAAACAGTTCTCGGGCTTAAAAGATTTGGCCCTCTTGCCTTCGTCAGAGGATCCTTGCTGAAAGCCCCAAATTGCAACAGAGTCGAGAGCTTACCTTGTTAATTTCCCTTAAACTCTTGTGGCAAGTCGATAGTAAATGAGTTTTGAAATTTGATCTTTTTGCCAAGACACTTTAATAAATTGGCAGTTTGGCACAACAACCAACATACCAGCCCCTTTAAGGTTAATTTAAAATGGTCATAATGCGCAATCCAAGGATTTCCAAGGAAACATACGGCGGCGACTGGGTATTGTGTTGCAATTGCTATAGTGACCCATAATCGTCTTATTATAATGTGATACTGGGATACACTATTGCGGCAGACGTGTCAAGTTGTCATGGAGACACAACAATCGACAGACGGGATTGCGGCACATTTACTAATAAAATAAAATACTGAAAAGGCACCAATACAGCTATATGTATTTCAGAAGGGCAAAGCAGGGCGGGTGGGCGTGGCACTTGAACGACCAAACAACTAACCGCAAGTGGAAGCCACAGACAAATAGAAAAGGAACAGAAACAGGACACTCGAAGGGCAAGAGGACCCCAGCTGCAAAGCTGGAAGTGAGAAAATAACATTTTAGCTTTTGTTGGCTCGTGACAGGCTCACAAGATTCTCCTCCACTGCTGGGCCACTTTCATCTGCCTGTCCGATGTCAGTCAGCAGGACTCTTGTTGCTCCTGTCGGGGACTCGCACACTTATATATAAATATATATTCCCTTTCTGGAGGAATGCGACGTGCTTTTCGGCGTCGAGTATTTATCGTGCTTTTATTATGTCAACATTTCGTTTTTGGCCAAATGAAAATAAATTCAAATGATTTATTTACGAGCATTTGATTTATTTGATTTTCAGCATTTGCTTTTTTCCTGAGCCGATTTTGGCCGCACTGCCGTACAATCGTACTGCAGTGTCGACCTCGGATCGCCTCCTCGCACATGAAAATTGTATTGTATTTGTTCGGACTCGATTTCGGTGTCGCTGTTTGATGTGGCCCGGAATTTATTTTATGCGGAATGTTTATTTGATTTCCCGCTTTTATATTTTCTTTTTCGGCGGCAGTCAATAAAAATTGCAGTGTACCCCCCACTGTTTCCCCATTTTGCCGGTTTGGAATTTGGGCCAATGCAGGCAAAATTGCTGAAAAAGTATGGAGTTTCTGGCGGGATTAGAGCGACGGCAGCAATGAAATTTATGCATACACATGGAAAATTCAAAACAGGATTAAACGCATACCAGAAACTCGCCGCCGAATGCATTTATTCCATACCATGGAATATTAGAAAAAATATTTTCCTGCACGAAGATCGAAAGAAAACGCAATGAAAAATTCAAATAGAGGTACATTTTTTCATCAAAACTTTATTTTCTCGCACTGAATGTCTATTTTTGTTAAACTCCCCATTTGGAAAAGTTTCAAGGCCGGCGTGTCAGGAAAGTTTCAATAAAAAATCCTATCAATTTTCAAGGCATTTATTGGCTCTATTTATTTGGCTTACTTTGCTTTGCTGAGGTCCCCCGGAAAAACGAGGCGAAAACTTGAGTCGACTCGACTGGAAAACTGACACAAGGCAAACGCCGGGAAAAAGTTTCTGTTTCTGTTTGCCCAGGCCCCGAGAGCGGCAATTCTATTTGGTATTATTTATCTAATGGCATTTGTCGTGGGGCATAAAAATAAATAAATATATCTGGCCAGACCAGACGCGCGCCCTCCTCCCGAGTGTTTATGATATTTTGATTTTATTTCATATGAAAGTTTTGGGGAAAAGTTTTGCGCCCCACTCCTCGCTCATCCTCTCAACAGCCTGCATTGATAATAATGACGCGCCCCCTATAAGGACATGCCAGGACATTTTGTCATGTGACATAAACATTTTGTTCTCACGACTTTCGTTAGTTGCCGCAATATTCTCGGCGATGGGGCGAGGTGGCGATGTGGCGCTGAGCCTCGGCAATAAAAACGCCTCGGCTGGCACTTTTGTCCAAAAACTTTCTTTTATTAAGATTAAAAATGACAAAGGCGCAATATTAGGGCGAGTTCACGCACTTTGGCGGCCTGCTGATAAGCGTCAAAGGCACTCGACTCGACTCGGCGCGACTTCCCCCAAAGACTTGGCCCAAACTCATTCTCGCATTGGCATTCGCATTCGCATTCAAGTGGGTGTCACGCATAAATTTCATAAATATAAGCCTCATTATTTCTGCTGGCTGCCGCTTTTGCGGCCTCAGTCATCAGCCACGCCCCTTTGAGCGCCCAGCCCTTTGTCACGTGCCGGAAAAAGTTTTGTATGAGTAGTGTAACCTCGCACACGCACCGGCTCTGGAGGGGATCTGGAACTCATCTAAATGGCAGCAATTGTGCGGGTCTCGTGTGGAATTATTATTTTCCACTTGGAGATGGCAGTGGAAAGGCGCCAAATGGCCCAGAAAATCGGTTATGCAAGGGGTGTATGGTATTATAAAAATATCCTGGCTCTCCTTCTTAATTAACAAAGATAAAGTACGAAAGAAATTAGAATAATCACTCCATATGGTGTTGCTTAGCTGGACTAATATTTAACTTTTAGCCAATATCTGGGCCGCGGCAAGGACTCTTGTGAAACCAATTTTCAGCCGCCCATCACTCAATTCCAAGATCGCACTCCTTGAAGGTCCTCGACATGTCCCGGCATCGCGAGATGGCCCGACAGCTAAAGTGACATCAATCAATGCGCCCAACCACGCCCCTAATGCGTTCACAAACACACTCAAGCACTCCGGCACACACACTGACACGATATCCCGTTATCAGCAACCGAGCATGTAATGCCGTTGCCAGAGCGCGTTTGCTGTTGTTTGCTCGTTATTTCAGCGCTTGAACTTGGACTGGAGCTGGAGCACTACGTGGCGGGACCACGTGGCGTATGAGTGCTGGCTGGCTGGCTGGCAGGCAACGTCAATTGATTGACGACATGAACCCCGTCACAAAAATATATCTATACACGAAATTCCGGCGAAGCAAAAGCACTGCAGGGGTCTGGGGCGGAGCAAGTCCTGAAAAGTAAATCAATTATGGTGGAACAAAAGTTTCGCATTATATTGCCCTGACAAATTGCTGTTTGTTACCCGAGCAATCGAGCATTTGGATCATTAAAAAGTAAAAAGTTGCCGAGCCACAAAGGATTGTTGTGATGTCGTGCTCGGCAAGGAAAACACAATAAATCCCACTTGTCTTTCTGCACACTCTCCGCGTAATCTGCGCTGGGACATCAAATTGTTGTCGCAATGTAAACAAATTTTTTAATATATTCCCCGATAGGCAGAGATCAATAAGCCAGATACTCGACTACTTGGTGGGCCCACTCGCTCTCAGCAGCCGAAAGCCTTTTTACGACCGGACCTTATTTTGCATTATGGCCCGCAGATTTATTTGCCTCGATTCTCGCTTTACAAAACTGTCCCATAAATATGCAAATTTAGCTCCCCCGGAAAGAAATACACAAATAATTCTCGCAAATACAAAAAGGACTGGCGACTGTCAAAAGTATGGGGATAAATAAAAACTGAAAACTCATAAAACTGCATTATTGGACACTTGAGAGAGATGAAGAGAAAGAGGCCAAGTGGGATGGAGTGGGGTCTGTGGATGAATCACGGTCCTTCCAGGCGAGGTGAGGCGAAAAGCCGGCAAACTAAACCGGACCGCAAATCACTTAAACTTGAGCGGAAACTCATTAGTTTCACTTGCAACTTTCCTTCTTATTCTCGCTGAATTTGCCGGCCAGAACCAACAGAGAATGATTCAACTTAATGCACAACCATCTGGGCCAAGACGGATTCCCACTGTAACTCGGCTGAGGGCACAGAACTTTTCCAGCCAGTTGCCAGTTGGCCACTTGGAGACTCTCAAATCGATGGAAAATTAATCAGTTGGCAGCTGGACTACATTAAAGGCAGTCCTGGTAGCTGTCCCCTCATACCAGAAGCAATTACTCGGAATTCTGTGCAGTCTGTGTCCATGGAAAGCCAATTAATAGCCATTTTATAGCCCAGAGATACAAGCTGTTGGCACTGAGGTGTTGTTATTGTCGTCGCCTTTAACTAAACTCACTTTTATTATTTTATTGAGGCAGCTCGCTTTCCGTTTTCCTCGTTTTATGGAGCAACTACAAGAACGTGCTTTCAGTTGCCAGCCTTCAGCTCTCAGTTGCTTGCCAAGGCTAATATAACAAAGAATTTGTCTTGAGGACATGCCATCATTTGGGCCAATGATTACATTATGCGATAATGTAGCTCCATAAAAGGCTGCAGGGCGACAAACAGATAGTTCGGAGAGGTGCCCAGCGGGGCGTGGCCATTCAGCTTGCCATAATAAGCTGTAAAAGTGACACATACAGTTGACCTGATTTTGCCAGCACATTCCTTTCCCAGCGCATCCTTGTTGCTCCTGCTTCTGCTCCTGGAGCGGCCCTTCGCCTTTGCTTAATCCAACTTTAAAATTATACACTAACGATTCTCACATACAGTTGGGAAATCGGTCGGGTGGGGCGGTCGGGTCGGGTCGGGAATAAGGGGCCAACAGAGCAAGGATTAAGTTTGAAGCACTGAACCGTGCGGGCAACTAATGCAGGATCCTGTGCACTCGTCCTTGCACTGGCTACAGTCACACATTCCCCGCTCACAGACACGGGCTAAAAACGCAGCTACTACACTGTGAATAATTATTCAAAAAAAAATGAGTGTTCTTTGAAATGAGAATACTTTGTAGAAATATAAACTATTTGTTTATTGCAAAGATAATAAATTAACTTTTAAGTTTCAAAGCCGTTTTCTAAATCTACTTCTAATATCCTTAATTTTTGTTCAGTGTTTATTCCTTGTTTGGCTAAATGTGTTTTTTTCGCCTCCCAGCACAGTCCACAGTCCATTTTCATGGCTTTTTCTCCGGCGCAGATGTGTGTGTTTGGTTTTGGAGGGAAAGTCCATTCCGGTCTTACGCCTTAGTTGGCTGCCCAAAAACAGCGCATCCAGGATACAAAAAATCCCTATTAAAGGAAGAAAATGTTCGGAAAGGTAAACGCAGTTGACATCCACTTATTTGTACCGAGTTGCCTCACCAGATTAGCGAAAATAAATAATCTTCAGGCACCGTGTATGTCCTGCGAGGCTTCGGGTAAGTGGCAGTATTTATTGGAATTTTTTAATTTATTCGCGAGTCTCGCGTTTGGGAGTGAAACAAAAAATGTGGCCGGCATTTGTCAGCCAGTTTATGAAAACGCCCAAGGGCTGAGCATGCAGTGCTAATTAAATTTATAAGAATTAATTTTCCAGCAATTTGCGTAGCGAGATGAAAGTGCCAAACCGTTGCCCGTTGGCAACAACCAGCGGGAAAAAAGCTGAAATAATGAAAATAGAAAAACAAAGGGAGAGAAAGACTGTGATGCCAGTAATAAAGTATGGCAGAAACTGACTTAATTAGCCGAGAGCCGCGTTCGGGGTCCTCTTCCGGCCGTCCCCCTAGTACATTTCGCATCCTCCGCCCTCGAAAAGTTGCAGAGTTTGCAGTTTTAAAGAGTGGGGAGTCCAACAAGTTGGACCCAGAGCTGTAACAATAATTTGAACATGTCTCAAGTTGATCATTAGCATATTTCATAGGCTGGCACGTTGGCAGGGAGGGTGGGAGGGGGCTCACGCCTAAACAGGGCTAACGGCACAATTTTCCCAACTGGCTTTTCCTTTTGCCGGTTTTGCCTTTTTCCCTGTCAAGTCGGTGGAAACCTCCTTGCATCTGCTCCTGCCGCACTTCGACATCTTTGACGCGCCAAAAATGCACTCAGCCGCATGACCCATTTCCCAGCTTTCCCACCTAGCCCCACGCCGATCCGCTTTCCCCCCTCCGGCTTTTTCGAGTCCGTTGAAAAATGAGCCGTTGTTGCTGCCGCATTTTCTCTCCTGCTACTTTTGATATTTCCCGAGGATGCATTTTTAGTTTGGGTGCCCTGGTCGGGCCTCGCAAGGATAACAGAATCTGCTCCGTAGTTGCCGTAAAATGATTTGATGAACGAGTCCTGGGCACCGTTTGAGATTGCCTCGAGGCGGTGTACTTTGGGGTAGCGGCGTGTGTTTGAAAAACTTCCCCTCCGAGTCATTCTCCTACTCGTAAGCTAGAAAATTTAATTTTCAGCAGGTTTAAAGGCAGCCTTCAGCTTTTCAGCTCCGGGAAACAGGGAACTTGCAAAGAATGGGCCCGTAAGTACACAAGATTATTGGTAAGAAGTTGGTCAAAGTTGAAAGGGCCAGTGGGGCGGCCGGAGTTAAAGAGCGGAAAAGCTTAAAGACGTCAGAAACAATTGAAAACTGTTAGCAGCTTAGGGGATTTGAAATTATTAAGCCCGAATTTGTGTGATTAACTTTCGAAATACTTATCAATCATTTGCCACTTAGGAGACTTTCAGCTCGCCACGAAGATACTTATTAACATTTAAGAAGTTACTAACGAAAATATCTTCGACTGGCTACTGGCTTTCTCTCAATTAATATTCGATGAAATCTCGTCACGTTTTATTTTGCTTATGAAACATAACAAAGCCCGTCACGTTTTATTTGTCCTTCGCTGCGGTCTCAGTAAGGATATACAGTCGTGCAGGACTCATAATATTTTCTTCATTTGCCGTGTTAATAAACTTAAACTAAAGAGGTGGATGGTGGATGTTCTCGACTCTTCGGATCCTGTTTACCACGCCCTCAATGCACATGTACGGCGTCCAGTCGGGTCAGTTGACCCAGCGGGGCAGCTGTGTGTGTCCAGTCCAGGACCTTTACGTCTGAATGCTTGGCTCACCTCTTGCATTCGCTATTCACTCCGTGTTTGCCCGCCCCCGGCCTGGTAACATACCAATTAATTTTTATTTATTTTAATGCCGCCCGCTCCCCCGCCTCATGTTTCCTGTTATCCTGGAAGGCACATCACGGCCCGCTTTTCAGCAACGACTTCCAGTCTGGCTGCTTCTGTTACAAATTTATGCATTACTTGCATTTTATTGACCCAGTTCCCCCGTTTCCTCTTTAGTTCTCTCCTATTTGTGTTGCACGACGACAACGAGCGAAATGCTGAAATTAAATTTTATTTTGGCAACTTTATTTTTAGGGTTCGTCGGAAAACAAAGTAAGCAATTTCTGCCATGGCATTATACACGTTGTAGGTTACACCGAAAAAGTTTCATTTGCCTTCCTGCTTGTTTTTTGCGAATATTTGCCGTGGCTGTTTGAGCAAAGTTCAGTGGCAAAGTTTCAACAACAACGAAAAGTTAAGCAACTTTTAAAATCTTTAAGCATATCCTTTTTTTGCGCCCAAGTATTACAATTTGAATAGCTTAAATCGAGCTATGAAAATTGAACAGATCTGGTTGCCAGGCTTGGCTTTCCCTTTCACCGGATCCCTTTCCCTGTGGCTTGGTAGTTAATTACAAATTCATTTTAAACGTTGCTGTTGGTAACAGTGAGGGCGGGACAGACAGGTGGTAACTGATTGGCGGACAGGTAGTGGGGGTCGGTGGTTTGGCTGGAATTCGGCATCTTCGGACGGGGATGGGGCGAAATCATTTACCGAAAATGCATGCCCCGGCCAGGCAGTCTCCGATATTCACAGCAAAGTTGCAAATTTCGGGGGGAGGACCAGGACCAGGTCCTTGGCCGGCAGGTGCTTCGAGCCAAAGCAAAGCGTTCGAGTGGCAAAAAATAAGTTGGCCGAAGTTATAAAGTTTACACATTCTCTGGCGGTTCAGTGGGCGGAAATACCCACGGGGCGGGCGGAGGCGTTGAAAATTTGGGCGTGACGTGGCGGATGTTTTACGCTTGAAGAGTACTCGATGTGGGCGTGGTTATTTAATTAGACTGTTCTTGTCGCTGCCACAGTGGGTTTCATTAAACTGTTGACACGGAGCCGCCGGAGCTCGTTTATTTGCTTGACTTAAGAATTTCTGAATAAATTAGCTGTTTCCGAGAGAAAAGTAAACTTTGCAGAAAACACACACATGTCTAATGGAAGACCGAAATGAAACATTCTAACGACCGCACTTTTATTGTTTTTATGAAAATGAGTCCAACTAGAAAACCTTTCCAAGGACATGCACATTTAATGACTCTAAAAGTATTCTCAAAGATGGCTCTGGGAAGACGTTCTTGTGGCGACTTTTAATACCCTTGATGTTCTTTGACAAGAAAGATGCTACTTTCCTTTCTTCTATTGCATTAATTTTCATGAACTTTCCAACTTGACTTAAATGAAAACCGATTTATTTCAACTGCAGTCCAAGAGCTGCAATTATTATTCATTAATTTCCAAATTTGTGACACACCTCCAAAATAAATAAAAGCATACAAAATAGATGTTTGTTTTTGACGAATTTATGGACTTTCAATGTCCGTGTGTTGAAATTTGATAAAGACAAACGGGTTTCGGTTTGTGCCAAATGCCCATTGAAATTGGTTCTAATGAACCGTGGCCACCGACCACTTCAGTTTGAATTGATTGGCGCCACCGGATCGAAACCACCGACCGCAAAATATATGGCATTCGATTGCCATTCCGGGCTGGACATTTTGGCATCCGCCATTCGCCACGAATCTGCTGAGGTGTGAAGCCCCCAAATGTTATTGGGGCACGTTCGCGGATCGACTCGTGAGCAATTAGATGCAATAAATCACGCTGCTTATCTGGCTGCGAGCTGCGGGTCCCTGATTCGATTCCTTTGACTCTGATTTGGGGTCCTGGTCCTGGCCCGATCCTAGGCCTCCTTAGAGGCGCTGGCACAAATTGCTCACATGGCTGCCTTTTGAACAAACAGGGAGGAAACGCCCACACATTGTGGAACATAGCAGACAGACATTCGGCGGAATTGCAGGCCCGCGGCTTTTGGCTGTGTAATGGCATGGTGGCTGCCACTTCCCCAGGATATATGGCCAATTGTTGGCACAGCAGTGAGAGTTGCAACTATTTTATCTGTCGCACAGACAGCGCCCGCGAATATAATAATTTTATTTTATGGCTGCACACTTCTGGGAAGCCGGAGACATAAATTGAGTTGGCGGAATGACTTATTAAGGAAAAGTATCACTTTAAGTTTGTTCCAAGAAACTACTTTTCTCATCCTGACAGAGCAACTTCAAATATTATTTCAATGCGAATACAATTCGAGGAAGGGATTGTCTCAATCAGAGGGATTTATTGCTCTTCACTTTGGATTACAGTATGATTCTGCTGAAGACGAATTTTGTGCTCAAATTGCTTTCTTAACCTGGCTTAACATTCTGGGCCCGACTTCGATTCCATTACCATTGCCCATTATCCAGACAATGCTGACACACGTACCCTAATCATAATGCCAGGCATCGCTTTTTATGTGATGGCATGTAAGGCTCAACCTCAACCTCGGCCCGGGGGCCACAAAAAGTAATGATACCACAACGCAGACACGGTGTGTGTTGTGTTTGTCGTGTCTGGTGCGGAGTGAAGACTCACTTACGGCAAATGAACCCCAGATGATAAATTAAGAGCGGCAGGCATTCGGCTGCACAGGGCCAGTGGAGCGGAAGTGAAAGTTCGAGTGAAAACTTAGGTGTGAAACTACCGGATTCGGTGTCACTCCAAAGTCCCCCTTGTGGAGTTTATTGCGAATTAATCGTGGCATATGTAAGGCCGTTTAATTATGCAGAGTAAATGCAAAAATCGTGTCTACCGGCTCGGAACAGCTCAAATCAATTAGCCGGGCCAGGAAATGGGCGCCGTGCCAGAGGCAGGGACCATCCGGTTTACGGCCTGATTTATGCAACTAATTAGCAAAATCATAATTTTCGGTCCCAAACAAGTGAGTATTATTATTTTATTAAGTCACATATTATGCGATATGTGTGATTAGGGCAACCGGATAATTATAATGACGACAAGGGCTCAGGCTCACAAACTCAGTGGCTCAGTCAGTGGCACACTAATTATGCCATTGCATAAATCATATTGTCTCTGTAAGCAGTCCATCCCGACCCTGGTCCCGTCCTTCCCCATATATTTATGTATGCCTGTAGTTTAGGGTTAGCTGGGTTTAAGCCATCAGCCATAAATGTCAATTAGGGCTCAGTTTTAGAGCAGCGACCCAGTTGAGGCTCACTTTGGCACAAGTGTTGATTGATAAATTGATTGATTGATGGCTAGTTTGATCGTTAGCCCCAGTATTTTTTGCACTCTGATTTTCCCCGGCCCTGCTGATGTCATAAATTGAGATTAATCATGTTTTTGATAGACGCTATTGTTGTTCACGCGAGGATGGCACTTAAGCCGCTTAGCGTTTTCGGTTTTGTAGGCCAAGCGCGACATTGTTGCAGCATTGTCGGTAATTGTTTGCATTTTGCGCACAATTTGTTTTCTGTTTACTCATCTGCAGTCATTTGAACGTGTTTGGTTTCGGCCCGGGGCCGATATGTTTGTCTTTCACAGTTCATTATGCGATACTATCAGGAGAGTCCATTCTGCGGTGCAGAAACTTGATTCATTGGCAACCAAAGTCACTTTGACACAATTATGAAATTCATTTTCAAACGAATGATCAATTAAACGAGTTAGGCAGAAATCGTTTTAAAAGAATCGTTTATAGCTTTAATTTTATTTATTTCCAAAAGAGGCAAATCTCATTTGTGCATTTGAAAAGATAATTTATGGATTAAAGATAATCCAACACTATTCGCTGATTTTAGCAAAATAATTCTATTTATTTTATTTTCGATTAAAAACTTCAGTTTGTAAGCCAAAAATGCGATACATTTTTGTTTAATTGGTTTTACTGAATCTACAACTTTTAATTAAATTCTTTTTAAAGCACAAATTCTATTCCACACGAGTACGCCACATTAGTTTTGGATTGCCAAGGGTATCACTTGGCGCATTCCTTGTCGAAACTTTTCACACCTTTTTGCAGCCAAGCGGGCTTAATTAATTCACTGACATGCGTTTTTCTGTTGCGTGAACATTCTATGGATAGTTTGTCACCATTCGATGGCCATTTGGCAGTTAATTGATTACATATTCCATTATATTCCATTAATCATTGCGAGGGAGCGCGAGCGCGAGTGCGTGTGCGGATTGGTTGAATATTAATTAAACTGGTATTTAAACGGCGACACATTCTCAAACATCCTGGATATTTCAATTTAATTCCTTGCATTATTTATTTCGACTAAAATGATGGCCATGGAAATTTGTGCGTTATCAGCGGCGCGAATAAATTCTCGGCTATCATATCACATTAAAATAATTTATCTCCTTCATTTGTTGTTGCAGCTGTTGTAGCTGTTGAGCGGCACAAGAGCCACTCGATGTTCGCCCACATTCTCATCCTCATCCTTATCCTCACCCTCCCCTCACCATCACCAGCATTTACATTTACATTTACACTCGGGTGTAATTTTTCATGCACTCTGCCGCTCGGTAGACACACACACATATGCCCAATGTGGCACTCTGGCACTTGGCACTCTCGAATGCCGAAAAACGCGCACTCCGCCGTCGACAACTGAAAATGTACTGACTGGGCCCGCCGATGGCTGCGATTCCATCGGGATGCTGGGCTGTACAGTGGAGTCTCCTCTGTACGTCAGCCAGCGCTCATCGGTAGCACTTACAGTGGCACTTACTGCTAACCCTAATGTGATAACTGGCCAGGACTCACTAGGTTAGTAGGTTGCCTGTTAGCCGGCTTTCCCGAGGGAAATTCTCTCTTATGGCCTGTTTGCCGGTAACTGTTTACAGTTAACAGGGATGTTCTGGGCCTGTGAGGCAGGCATTATCCTGTTAACTCAACAAGTCAACTCTTGTTGAGTTAGCGGGGCTAACCGCCCCGCTAAGTAGGCAATGTTTTTTAAACAACGAGCCTAAAGCGATTTTTTTTAGGAAAAATAAGATTTTTATTTAATAGCTGAAAAACTAAATTACTGACTAAAAAGAAAAATATATATATATAATTGTTAATTAGCATAGGCATATTATAAATTACAATAAATGTTAGTTTGTGTTTTAATATAAAAGAGAGGAAAAAACCTTATAAAACTATTTACATAGCTAATAAAACATGTTTAAATCAAGTTAACATTTATGCTACTCTTGTTTCTCTTAAATGTCCTGTTTCTAGGACTCAACATCCTTAAAGTCCTATTCTCTTCTGGCGCTGTTAAGTTTTTTCAGCATTTAACTCTCTTCAGCTGTTAAGCTTTGGACTAAAGTCGGTTAAACTTGGGCTAAGCTAGTAGAACATAAATCCAAAGACAGGAAAAGTTAATTTAATTATTTACGTCTAAGCATATTGAAAAATGATCGCAAATTGTGAAGAATTTTCAATTAATGCTGCAGCTGGCATTATTCACCGGAACTCGGGCCAAATCCGGTCGTTAAAGCCTTAAAGGCTCGCTCGACTTGGAAAATGTCCCCATAACTCATCACGTCGGTACGGGTACTATGTATGTGGCAGTGTGAACGTGTGTGTAACGATTGTTGCATAATTTAAGTGCCGCCCAGCAAAAATAAAACACCACGAACAGAAAAACAACAAACAAACAAAAAAGTGGAAAGTTGGAAAATGATTTAAGCCGTTCCGGAGTCACTGGGCTTATATGTATGTATGAATCTGTGTGGCTGCCGGAGGGCTGACGGGTGCCCGTGTGTGAGTGCGTGTCCTTAAATGGGTGGCTGTGGCCATTACTTTGTATTTAATATAACAATGTTGTTGACGCCAGGACCGGAGTGTTCCGTTCGCTGCCTGTCACAGGAATTATCCCCTGGCCTGGCCAAAGCTCGATGAAAATCGAACCTCACTTTGCCGATTTCCGGGAAAGTCTAAAGATTTCCCAATTGGTAGGCTACGCACCAAAAAGGCCTAGGGCTTATTTGTATAAAATAAATAATATTTTTATTTGCTTATAATACAATTTATTGTGTTACTCACGGTTGAATAAATATGACTGACTGATTTTTCGCACTTACCTGTAAAAAAGGAAAACAAATACATTTTTAGGTTATTACCATATTTATGAAGAAAAACTAACTAATGTGTTTAATATTTACACCTCACTACATTTGAAACAAATTCTATTTGACTTTTTGCATTTTGAATTCATTTTAGAAGCTTTGTAATATCCTTTTTATGAAACATAATTGAGTTGTTCTTTTCCACCTCACATCAATAGACCATTAATAGGCGTTATGACTCAAATTGTGTTTTGTTGGCATCCAGATGCCTCTGGAGACAAACCGCCTTCGGAATTACTCAACTTAATGCAGATCTGATGCCTGCTCTGTACATCTCCAAAATCTGAACGCTTCCAGCGCAGCCATTAGATCCCAGCACAGACAATCATTTTGGGTAACCCGACCAGCAAGCTGCCCGACTTGGCAGGCGAATGTATATGAAATACATTTCCGCTCGGCCGGGATTTGCGGCCACAGCAGGTTTAGCCTGGAAGTATGCAAAATATGCCTGTCTGCATATACTGCTGCCAGGCTAAACATCTTGAGTTACTCAAGACGCAGCAAAGACCCCGCCACACCCTGCTAGCCCTGTTCCAGGCTAAACCGCACAAATGCATTACGCCTCGAAAATTCTGGGAAGCTGTGCTTGTGCATGCTGACTAAATTCGCAGAAGAGAGCTGGCTAATATCAAACGGAAGTGCCAAACACAAGCGCATACAAAGATCCCGCCTCCAGCTCCAGGACCTCGCTCCGGGCATCCTTTCTAGGTTGGCAGCATCGCTTGCCCTGCACTTGGTTTCGGTTTCCGTACACATTTGAGAAATGCATGTGGAAAATGCCAGCCACTGACTGCATTTGTAACTGTTACCAGTTAGAGACTGCCACCTTTGGACGGACTTACTGCACTCAAAGGAAATGCTTCAGAATGGTCTGGCACTTGCATGTTGTCAGCTTACTTTAGAGCGGCCTTTTTTTGCAGTGCACTAGCAACGTGCGTGTGCATCTGTGTCAGTGTGTTTGGCTAAGCGGCGCATTTCCTGGCCTGAGCCATCAACTAAATAGCATTCATTTACGTTGATTTATGCCGACTGAGAAAAGTAGAATGCCGAGCGGAGCAGCCGGAGTCTTATTCGGAGAAAGGATATTCCTCCGATGTCTTTTTGTGGCGAGATTTATGCCCCAAAATGACACTTTAAAGTTGCAATAAAAACTGTGTCGCCCTTTTAGCAACACCGCTCTCGTTATTTATAGTCGGCAGTCAGCGATGTAATTACTTTTTCAACACGCACATTATTATGGCAGGGACTTTGGGTCAAATGCCAATGGCTGCATTAGTCCTCGTGGGTCGGGATTCGGGGTCCGTGGTTCGTCGTTGTCAATTGCCAACTGCCAACTGCAATTGATAAATTGGCACTGGAGAAGGTTGCCCCATTTTCCTCTTATTTTCCCAGCAACTTATTCTTTGGGAGCTAACTGGTGCTGCTTCCCCTGTCATTGACAGTTCAATGTGCGCACTGATGCGCAAATATCAACTCCAATACACACTCCTGGCCACCCACACCCGGTCTCATCTCGCCACTACCCGCTCCGGACCGCACTCGCCTTTGATTCCAGTTTTTGCCATTTTCACTGCGCTTTTTATGGCAGTTCGTGACCGAGTTGCAGTCTCTTTAAACTATTTTCCTCGTATACATCTATTTTTCCCACCCGGATTTGCTCGATTTTTTTTTCTTTGCCGCGAGTTCCTTGAAATTGAATTAGTGGCATTGGCAGTTGGGTTTTCTAATCTTCGAATGGTTTCAGGGAGTTGCCAAGTAATGGATGTGATAACTTGTTAAGGGTGCCTTTTCCAAGATCTCTCGCAGTTCCTGGCTCCCAATTTGTTTTCAGATCAGCTAACTCCGTGTGGCACTTAATGCGGGAAAGTTAAGCTCTATGAGTGGCACTCACTTTTGATGACAATCATGTATTAAAACATGGATTTTCAATCAACTTCTAATGGATAGGAAGTACTGGAAAATATAACAAAAATCCAAGCCAGGACCTTTTAGCTACTTTTTGAAGCATTTATTTAGATTAATATCAGGCCCTTTTCATTCTCGAGAATTTACCGACTCGGCTTGACTTGTTAGTTACAAATAAATTAGATAGAAAAAAATGTTTATTTAGAAGGCAATATACTGGACGGAGCAGGACCTGCATGGAAACTAAAACTGAAGCCACAAAAGTGCGCATATAAAAATCTCATAAATTGAAATAAATAAGGAAAATAACAATTTCAGCCACACAGACACTCGCACTCTGGGCTCATAAAAATGGGGGGCCAGCATACACTGTTCTCAGCAGACCTTGCTGTAATATTCATAACTCTTTTCAAATGTGGTCAAGTGCTACGATGGGTGTGTGTGTGATGTCCTGCCCTTTTAGCTGGCTGTGGCCAGGATTCGACAGCTCAGATATTGCCTCGGTGTGGGAATCTGCAGAGAAGCAGAACAGCAATAACTACAGTTGAGTGAGCTCAGCTCGGTTCTGAGTCTAAGCCGGCTGGACCAAGTCGACCTGACTTGAGTTGAGCTTGGCACATTTTATTAAAAACGAGATGGACGACTGGCGATGGAATGGAGTCCGAAAATTGCCACAACAAGATGCAGTCGTTCCCCGGCTTCCATCCGCTGCCCCTTAGCAATTCTCGTGCCAGAAACTGCACAGAAATGGAGTCCAACATGTTTGGCACATTGGATGCCATGGCCGTTTGCTTTGTGACTCGTATTTTTATTACTTTCCACCCGCAGCTACCCCACCACTCCTCCGTGCCACGTCTGTTGCATTGTCTGGCGATTTATGGATTTTATTTGGCCACTTTTTACTTTCATTGTTGGCATTTGTCGCCTTTTGTATGTTTGTTGGCTTATTGCAGACACTCAGTGACGTTATGTCCTGCAGGCGCTCCTTTGTACTCCGACACGCTCCCACCGACAGTGTCCATTTTCATATAGTTGTGGCAGAATAATTGTGAAAGGACTCGAAAAACCTTTGCTTTCGATGTTTATCAAATATTGAGGTGGAGATAAAATATCTTTATGGCCATTGTGTAGGGTTAAATTAACTTTTCAAGTCTTCAATCGACTGGCATCCTTTTTTGTGAGTGTATATTTATTTATTCGAACAAAAGTGTCTGCCATATTTTCGCACTTGGCAGCACATGGAGTCTCGCTTGTTTATTGGCCATGAAATGGAGACATTATGGTCACCTCGCCGTAAGCTTCTTGACTCCGGGCAGCCTTTTTCCGATTCCCGGAATCCAGCCAAGCCCTTCGAATGGCATTAACCCACTTCAGAAGCTGTCGGCATGGCTCTGCCCGGCCAGATCCGGCATCAGTTAAATTCTAATTAAATTCCCAGTTAACCAACCCCAAAAAGCATTCCACACACTTGTTCTCTGACCGTCTGGGTCAGCCATTTTGTGGGCCACCGCAAACGGAAACAGCAAAGGGGAATCCTTTAAATGAACCGCACACGGTCGGCCACAGTTTTAGTTTTCACATAAAAAACCGACACAGAACAACTATAAACCGAGAATAACAGACAATGATAAGATGCTCAGAAGTAATTACAACGCATATTAAGTATTTATGAAACAATAAAACGTTTAGGCTAACGAGGCCTGCGAAATCCTTGGGTGGCTGGCTTGGCTGAGGCTAGGAAGGCCAAGAAACAATCATTTTCAAATTCAGATGGGGGGGATTGTTTAAAAAACTTTTAGGCTTGCTGTGCGAGGCCACATAAAACACGAAACAGAAAAGGGAACACTCCGAGTGTAAGCGGAAATAAAACGTTACAAAATAATAAAATGTTGTCTTGGCCGGGCCTCGTAAAAAGGCCAAGACATAAACAAGGCAAACGAACAGTGGGGAGTTTCTCGGGTGGAGTCGCACCGCAAGAAAAACAAAAGAAAAATTTTCACTTACTGCATCGGGGGCCAAAAATAATTTTCAGACGGGAAAGCCGGCACAAAAAAAGGGAAAGGGGCACAACTTGTATTGTATTTTGTGTACAACTACACCTAAAAAGTTGTCTACTTTCGCAGGACCTCTGCGCTGCTGTGTGTGTGTGCCAAACGATTAGTGCAGGACTTTTGAAAGTTTCTGCGGCTTTGTCGGAGAAAAGGACACTTGAGGCTTCAGTGTCCCTCCTTTTAACGACGCCGCGAAGAGGAAACTTTTGTGCAAATAGTTTATGGTTATTGCAGTTGGAATACACGAGCATGTGCGGGCGGTTAGCAAATACTCGGGCTAAGTGGGCTCGACTGGTTTAAATGATTTTAATTGTTATTGTCAACATTAATTGGAGTCAGCCCAAAGTTTTAATGGCCCCAAGATAATGCTGCATTTGTCCAACTTATCAAAGTCCTCGGAAAACATAAAGCTCCCATAGAGACCGATATGAATTCGGGAATGGCTTTCACCTGATTCCGCGCTAATCTTGTAAAAGGGTCCCTTTCTAATTAGCTTCAAAGCACCCATTACCAGCATATGAATGAACGCATCTCTGTTCACGAAATTAATAAAAAGCCATTGCTTTTTAGAGCCAAATATGTTTTCAGAAAACATACAAAGGATCCGGCCCACGGGAAAAAATATTTGAAATACTCAAAGAGGATTTCGCGAAAAGAAGAGCAGACAATTCGGCATAATGAGAGACATCCATAGGGGAGGCCGGGAAGTCCCCCAAGACACCCCCCGGTGAAATACGATAATTATGCGACATTTAGCAGTTTAGCAGGCAGCGGAAAAAAACAAGGATCGACTCATTCAAAGGACCTAATGTCTGCGAGAAGGTTGCGTCCCGTGTGGAATGAAAGCGAAAGTAAAAAAGGGTTAACAACATTGGCAGAACGACACGTCGGAGTACGGCGTACGGCAATGGCGAAAAAAACACACACACACAGCGGAAATTACAAGAGCCGCCAGTTGGCGACGGTTCCAAAATAACAAAAAATACTCGAATCCCACGAAAAAAAAACAGCGACAAGGTCCACAAATGCAAAATGAAATCGAATGCGCAAAAGGGTAAATGTGTCAAGGGGTGGCATGGGTTAACATTAATGTGGGGCGGGTTGGGCCGCCAACGTGTGCGTGGGAATGCGTCTCTCGGATGGTGGGTTAAAGTTTTAAAACTCGTTAGTATGCGCAACGAAACGAAAAATCAACAATTTCTATTTTGATTATATTTCTACCACTGTGCCCGAGTAGTTTCGAGCCAGTTCTACGCCAGCCGTTGGCCATTAAATGGTATATTGGTTTCTTTTCTTTTGGTTTTGGTTTTAACGGAATCCGAAACACAATCAAGAGCTTTGCTTAAACCATTAATGCCCTTAAATGCCAACACAAAGTCCAACCAACGCTGGTAATAATAATATTATGAATAATATTTATTTCCATATAAGGTATCCCTATTCGACCTCCTTTTCAAGCTATTCCTTAATATCCCCACCCAAAAACCTAACCAGGCATATTTAATAAGCATTTAAATGAGCAAACTTTTGAGCCCAAAAAAAGGTTGTTTACCCGGCGTATGCGTGATTTCCTTCCTCTGAAAAAACTTTCAATGGCCGATAGTTACACTTTCACCTTCAGGCAAATGAGTCTGCCATAAAATTAAAAGCGCTCGACCCCAAAAATGTTACATGTGGCGTATGCGAATCATCGTAAACATGTCTTTCGTGCACACACATATATAGGCCCCATATACAAATGTATATATAGAGAGATATGACGGACAAATTTCGGTTAATGGCCATGGCCATAAAATGGATTTAAAGCCATTTTTTGTGGTCTCCTAAAAATCTGCTGACCAGGCCACCGACCTCAAAGCCAAATTAATGACAAAGCTTAAGTCCTTCCCCAAACCAGCCGCAAATTGCTCACCATTTTTCAGAAAGTATTCCCTTTTCATTCATTTCTCGGATCCAGTAATTTCAAAATCTGGGAATTAATGCCCGGCCAGACTCAAACGGATAAAATGCAAATTCAATAAGCAACGTCAGCTTAAAAGTGGACATTAAAATGCCTTAGTTTCGTTGATTTCAATGAATTATTAAAATCGCTTTGTCCGTCAACCTTTGGGGCACTTTCGACCTTTTTGGTCGAAGAGTCGGCATGCATGTAGGTCAAATTGGACCCGCCTGGCTGCCTCCTGAAATTTCAGCCATTTTGCAAGTCAACTATGCGGCAAAAGCAAGACTCAGAGTCACAGAGTCACTCGGGAAGGTACGCAGGAAGGAAGGAAACTGCTAGATGGCTAGATGCCTAGATGGAAGGTGGCTTTCATTTTCACCAGCCCGTATCGTTAACCAGTTTCTACCGAAGAGACGGCCCTCTCTTTTTCGGCCTTTGTTTGCAAACGAGCCACAGAAATAATTGCCAGGGCAACCATTTTTCGTCTAACTACGAGTCGAGTTTATTGTTTCAAGCCAAAGTTGCAAATTGTTGTGGTTGGATTTTGGCAACAGTTTCGGGTAGTACACTTCCCGTAGCCTGGCATGATAATAGCATAATAAGCCATCATCTCCCATAATCGGAAATTACCAGAATGAGAACTCCATCTTACTTAAGGCAACCGCAACAAGGTGAAAGTTTTCAAGCCTAAATTAGTTTACGGAAAAGTTAATTACTCCCAAAGTAAATTATAATGTTATGATATCAATACTGAAAGAAAATTACCAATCAAAAGTTTTTGGGGAACCAACTTTGCGTATGAGTAATATGGTTACCCAACCATCTCTGTTACTGACATTTTAAATGCTTGTTTTGGGAAAAATGTAGGAAAAATAAAAATGTAAATAAAGTTAATACAAAATATAATTATAAGAAAAAAATTACACTGTTTTTTAGTGGCTAGAAAAAACAACACTGCGTTTGAGTAATAATATTGTTATGTTATTCATCCGCAATGCTGATTGCATTTTTTTTCATTTAAATAGGTTTAATTCTAAATGAAAGAAACGAAATATAATTTATTTTATTGATATTATATGCACAATGTAAACTTTTTTAAATTATTCCAATCAAGGAAAAAGAAAGAACGTTGCGCTTGAACAATAAACCTGTAGTAACTAATCCGCAATGTTGGTTTTCTTTTTTGCGAAAAGATAAAATAATAGCGGCTACTGAGCAAAGAAATCAGTTTTCTTATATTATTAATTCATGCACTTTGCTGGCTGCACTGCCCCGGGAGGGCTTTCTTGCAATTCTTTGCTGTCACTCGCACAGGTTTCGCCTGCTCGGGAATTTGGGGCTTACCTGTAAGTTGGCTCTGCAGCCTGCTGTAACGGAGCACCCTTACATGCATATGCATAAGTCAGAGGGTCTGCCAGAGTGACATGGCCAAAGTCTCATTACTCTGGTGCTGGTACTGATGCCAGCAGCAATACGGTGCGTATGCGCAATCTGCTAAGCAAGTCTTTCGGTTTTCAGGTAATTCCACGTAAGCGCATTAGCCGCACAAGCTGTGACTCTGCCATTAACCCACCAGCAGTGCAAATAATTTAATATCTTATTAATGCGACGATGCACACACTGAGTGACTTAATTCGGAGATCCCCCCTGGAGCCGGGAATAATTGATGACAGCGGCTTCAAAGTTCCAAGCCCGATAATTCCACCGACTGCGTCGGCTTGAGTGCCTTCAATTAGAATGCGGAAAGTTTTGCTGGCATTTGATGACAGCCCTCTGAAGGATATTTTGGCCAGGACTTTGGGACGTCGCTGGGTGAAGTTTCATAACCGCAACGCCAGCAGCCGCAGGAGATTTTAATATATTACAAAATTTATTGAGCTTCCAAGTTGGCAGTTGCGACACAACCGAATGAATGCCAATTACTCACGTCAATTGGCTGGGAATGTGTTTCATCAAAGTGACAGATTTCTGGTCAATATCTGGCCAGACGTCTTTGGAAAATGGCAATAATCACTTTACTTACTTCATTCGGAGCTTGAAGCTTTAAAACTCTTCACCGTGATGCAATACATATTTTTCTGCAACAAAATGGAAGGAAAAACAAAAAGAGAAGCCCAGAAATTGCATTTACGCGGTTCGTTAGACCAACAAACAGAGAAAAGAAGCGAGCCAAACGGCTCAAAGGCCAAACCAACTTGGTCCAAAGGCAAATCCGGGTCGAAACGGGTCGTGTTGGGTTGCTCTTGGCCAAAAGCACAAAATTGCAGCCAAACATTTTCGAGTGGTGGCTGCAGCAGCAGTTCCAGAATTATGCTACAAATTTATGAGACGACATAAATTTTGCAATGTTTGTTTTGGCTACACACACATCCCCCCTTCCCTCTGAGGGGTGGAGGGGTGTGTGTGTGAGTGTGTGGAAAAACAAACCAAATATCTAAAGCACACACATGCGGGAAGAAGAGAGAGAAAGCGGTGGCAGGCAGCCTTAACCCATCCCACACAGCTGGGGGTCGCAATGGCCCGGCTCTATGATGAATGTCATGCGGTGAAATTTTAAGCCAGCACCAGAAAAAGCACCAACGACCGAGCCGGGAGCTGCGATGGAGGGAAAATGGGAAAAATGTGGGCGTATAAACCATCGCCTCGTCATTCTAAAATTGAAAAATGCATGCAACTGTTTTGAAGGTTTCCTGTGCATCGGCAATGGGCATCTTCTTTCTGGCGAACTTTACATGTCCAATTTTTTTTCGCCCCATCCCCGTACCTCCCCTTTATGCGCCTCTCCCCGCACATCCATCCATCTTTCTCACCAGTGTCCTGACAGGCTGCGACCTCCAAGCGCCGGCAAATAGACAGGCATGTAAATTACTGGCACATGTGCGTTGGAGGCAGCTGCCACGCCCATCGGCATTATCCCGCTGACCCCAAAAAATTCTAAAATTTATATGTGTTTGCTCGATCTACATGTCCTGCAACGATGCAGTCCTGTTTCGAGTAGTTTACTGGTTACTACAAGTGGAAAAGTGCAAGTCTTCGTAAAGTGGAATGAAATAAAAGTGTTTTGGGGGCCAGCTGGCGCTCTTAAGGTAAGTCAGTTCATTAAGAATTATACCCATAGAGCCCCCGTAGAGTCCTTGTAGCCATTTTGACAACCGCTTCGCCTAGAATTCAAAGTGTCAGTTGCATTTTGCAGCTTGATTTTTTGTGTGGCCGCCAATGACAGGAAAATCTCCGATGCAGCCCAAAAGCTTTGCTTCCGTTGTTCACCCGATCCGGGATCTTCCTGATTTTCCCTTTTCACTCTGCCAAATTGCTGGCGTGTCGGAGCGAGCAACACGTCACATGCATAAATGCAATTTTTATCCCTCAGCATGCCCCAAAAATCCGCACCGTCCCACTCCTCGAACCACCTATGAATGTCATCCCCAAACAGCAGCAGCAAAGACAGTGCAACAGTTTATGTTGTTGCTGCTGCTGGCGCTGGTGCTGCTGCTGCAGATGCAGTTTTTGTTGGGATTGCTGCTGGAGTTACTGTCATGTCAGGTCTGGCCGAGTAGAACGATATTTTAGCTGCATGTGTGTGCCAAGCGGGGAGGTTGGGGGTTTGGCAGACACATAGCTTTTATGTCTATAATTTCTGCAACGAGGCATGTATGCACTTCGTTGTTATTGTTGTCAACATGTTGTCCACCAACAAGAGGACACTACCAAACCGAAAACAGGACACAGGAACAGAGCCAGGCAGAACAGAGGCAGCTACACAGAAAGCAGTTGGTTTGGTAATGGGCCGGGTTGCGATCACTTAGTGTACACTTAGCGAAAAGAAAGCTATCCGAACTATTTATTTTCAAGTTTTCAAGTTTCAGTAATTACTAATACGCCCTGTATGTGGAGGTCTTTCGATTCCTATCAGAGTATCTTGAGCAACTCTTGATAGACTACCCTACCATTTCTCGCAGTGATCCACTAACAGCCAGCGACAACCCTGTCAACGATTACTGGCAACATAAAGCACATTTAACATGCTATAAACTCATTTCAAACCCTGGCTGGCAAACATTAAAATCAGCCATTGGCTAGGGTCTCACGCTGCACTGCATTCCGTTCGATTCGGTCGAGGCACTGACATAATTGAAAAGTTAATTTCGAGAGCTCTAAATTTCAATTAACTTTGACAGAAGTGGGAGGGGCAGAAATATGAAGGCAAAAATGTTTAGAGCTTGCACACACAAGCCTTCGGGCCGTCATTAAGGAGACATAGACATGCAATGCACATTTCCAATTCCAATGCGGTTTGTTAACTAAAAAGACCGTTTAGCTATTGGAGAGCACTGTATCGATTAGCCAGGGATGTGGTCAGAAGGCGAATGGAAGACTTTCCCAGGTAATCCGTTCTGGACATTACCATTCAAAGCTCCTGAATGTCATGCTCAGCAATAACAAGCCTCAGAAGTTGGCTTGGTAGTGGCCCACAAAAATAAGTCGAAACAATGGCCAGTTGGCAACGAAGATAAATGCCAATGGCATCGTCTAACATATGAATGATGGCCGGGTACAGTGCCATGCAAAGTGCACTCGTCCAGGATTGCCAGGGCTGGCAGAGTGACACACTAACTGCATGAGTGAGTGCGTTGAATAAATGCACTCGGTTCCCCACAACACTGAAAGAAACAGAAACTCCAAAAATATAAGAAGTCCTTACATTTGAATTCAAATTATTTGGACAGTGTAGCTTTTCCTCATTTATTCTTTTCTTTACAAATGAATTGTTGTTTATTAGCGTCCTGAACACGCACGTCCTGACAAATGGCAGTTGTACATTTCACGATTTCCCCGGTTCATGCAACAGCGAATTGAAATAAAGGACCCTGCCCGCATGGACATTAGTTCCTCATCTCCGGGTGCACTGAACTCTGGAAGCTCACAAAGGAGAGCCGCAATGTGGCAATTTGGGCAGCTTAAAGCCTAATCCGCCGGAGATGAAATTCGATTTGCCATCGCAGTTGCCAAAGCTCGAATCAGCCAGTTGACACACGCTCGTCAAGGCAAATAACTTGGCAGCCGGCGCTTTGTGACGTCGTTTGCATGCCGAACATGAATCTCAAAGATTCTGCCACCGCAGCTGACACTCGTTAGCGGCCTTGAGGTGGTCGCAACTGGGGCTGGGGGCAGGCTGGGTCTCGCCGCCCGGGAAACGTGACAAATTGCAAGAAAAATTGTCTCCATTCGCACTCCCCTGCCTCAAGCTATAATAATAATGGTAGGTGTATAAATGAGGTGCATAAATTGTGACAGGCCAAGGCTGTATAAATTGCATTATCTATTAAAGTAAAAATCAAATGGACCGCCTAATCGGAAATCTGGGGCCTGTAGCACAAAGAACGCATTGTGAAAATGCAAATTTCTGCAGCAACATGCAGGGTGTGTGGTATGATAGAATTTGTAAAATATTTATGCTAATTCCTGCCGGAGAAGCATGGAGCCTGCATAAATATTCCACCAAAAATTAACCCGCAGCATGACGGTTTTTTGACAATGAAATTTATTGGCCTGATGGATGCCACATGTTCGCATTATCCTGGGTTAAAACAAAAAGGTTCTCTAATTAATTAGGTCAAGGCTAAACAGAGCGGAGCAAATGTCAGAATTGTAAATAAGAAGCCGTAATTGAGTTGAATATTGAATAACCTGCAATCTCATAATCTGGGCCAATAACTTTCGCATTTATTCCTGGTTAAACAACTTGTTGACCCCCGAAACAGAATTCAATTATGCAAGCAGGATGAAAACTTGGCAGGCCGCAAGGGTGCTCCTCCCCCGCCAGGAAGCTACTCGAGGGTATGGGAGCACAAAAGCCACCGACTCGTGTCAAAGGAAGCCAGCCCTGCCAACAAACACAACTTGGCTCGCTGGAATTCCTAATACGCAGGAAACTGTTTGGCTTTGCAGCTGCAGACAGTTTAACTTTAACTTTTGCTAAACAAAGGCGGGCAAACTTTCCAGGAGGCATCAACTTTACATGAAAATTAAATAAGTGCCAGCTTAAGCGACCCTAGGGCAAGTGGGGCTGGAAGGGATCCCGGAAGGGGGTACAGGTCGATGGAATAGCTATTTTATTATGGATTATTTTTACAGTGCTGAAGAGGCTTCTAATTTTTCGCCGTGCAGCCACAATTGCGTCAAGAAGGACACTCAAGTTGTACAAAAGGTTTCAGCAAACAATGCGAAAGACGTCGGGGAGCAGGAGGGCTCAGGACGCTGAACGAGGTCCGGCCAGAGGAAGTCATCTCCCACTTCCGTCACAAATGGCAACCAGGTATGAGAGCTCCGCCACATCCTGTGGGTCCTGCAGGTCCTCAAAACACTGGCAATAAAGTCCCTCACTGTTTCTTTGACAGCTGCTACTTGTCATTTTGCGATTTGATTTGGGCCCATGCATAAATATTTATTTAATTTGAACTCACTCGGCCATCGGCCCCCGGCTATTTTTATATCAAAGACAAATGTTGCCGCCCGGACACCAAAAGCCAAGTTAATTCACAGTTTCTATGCCTCTGCACGCAGCTGCCCGAAAATAGAGAAGATGAAGATCTTAATCAGAAACTACTTTCGGGGTCCTGACAAATTCGTGTCGCCTGCCTGGACATTTATCATCGTTTAAAGGTCTTCGGACTCCGATATATATATAGAGGGCTGCTGGGGCGAGCGTGTGCCTTGTCACAATCAAAAACTCTTGCAATCATTACGGGTTATTCCAACAAATCTCGGAGTCTTCTCGGTTTTTGCAACTTCATTTTCATTCAGGGGAGTCAGCAAGTTGCCGGGAACTTTTGCTTCCGCTTCGCTTCCCCAGCTGCAACTTTTCTCTGGCAGTTTGCTTTTGTCTCCACTTCTCGATCTGTGTCTCCATGGCTCTTGCCACTCCCCGGCCGGGGAAGCTCTTGTTCTCGGCGTCTTTGTGGCAGCTGCAAATTGTGGCATTAAAGTTTTTATCCGCTGCACTATGGCACTTCTCTCGGCAAGTCGATTCATTTCAATTTAATGCCACCGCAAATTATGCCTTTGTCGCCAGAATTTGAATTTTGGGCCGCGTTGCATGCAACGCTGCGTAATCGAATTAATCTGTCCACTGACAGCTCGTCGTTTGAACTGGTTTCGGACTTTCAAGTGCGTCCCCTAATTCGAAAATAGCAATAACCCTGACACTTGTTCCCCCACTCGTAAAGTCAAAAACCCCTAAAGTTCAGCTGCCAAGTGCAGAATATAAAGCACTTTAATTAACTTGCGGACGCGAGGCATTCGGAAAAGTTTCCAGGCATCAACTTTGAACCACAAGGTAGTTTATTTCGCCGGGATTGCGGTCGGGCGCTCGCAGCTTTTGTTCCAAGCCAGCCAGAATGGAATGCACTTGCCCACTTGCCACTTACCACATTATATGGCCAATAAGGATACACAGACACAGGTATGTGCCCTTGCCCTGAAACCTGGTCGCCCCTCCCCAGCGTAATTAATTTCTTTGAGCATATTTTGGCAGAACCCAAATCCAGCTTATTTGCGGAATTTTCGGGTTTGGGTTTGACTTACGCTTTGCGACCTGAGTTATTTACGTGGTTAATTCGGAAAATTTAGAAGCAGTTTAATTAAGTTGCGGGCTGGCAGCAGTGGAATAGGGGGACGACAGATCCTCCCCCGGGGCAGGATCCCCAAGAAAATATTGTCCCCAATCTCGAAAACGAGGAGTCCATAATGCATGGACAAACAATCGAATATGAGATACTGAGCTGACTTGCTGGCAACAAAGTATGCAAACAATTTTTATCAAAACAGAAACTTAAATAAAGCAAACAAATTGATGTGACCCATTCTTTGGCATAACAAGACGCCCGACAGGACGCCTCACCCCCAGTCGGACTGAAAAAATTCTCCAGTATCTTTGGCCCGAAGCACAATTTATTGGCCTGGCATTCATTCATCAGCAGGACGAACTCATCAGACTGTAATAATTTGCTATCAGAGAGTGTCACGACCAGTGGGGGTCACTGGGGCGGGCAGGACTTTTATGGGCGTTCGCCGAGGGCGGGGGCTCAAGTAGTGGCAACTAAACGCCTGGTGGGCGTGGGAAGTGGGGCGTGGGGCTTAGCAGTCAAAGTAAAATTGAATAAAGGCACGAACGACACTAAAGCCTTGGCCGGGCGGGGCGTTCCTATCCAAATAACCATCTAAGGCCTGAGGGAAGTCAGTGGGGAAATACCCTGGGATAGGATTTTCGGATCCTAATGGGTATTGGGAATCAATGGCCATAACCCAGATAGTTTCAAGGCTTGATATAAATTATTAAAACACGTTCACTTTGTGTATTTTCCATGACTTTTCCCCCTCCCAAGCTGTTCTAAATAAACAGTGCAAGAAGTGCCATAAAAAATAATATTCAGCATTCAATGAAAGAGGAGCAATTAAAAATAAACCAATTAAAAATGTCTCAATTAATGTGATTATGTTTGCAGCTTCTGTTCGCAACCCGTTTTCCATATAACCTTGCCTGCTACCCTTGCGGAAAATCTAGAGGCGAACGGAAGGAAAAAGTGGGGCGGACTGGTCGCACGGGGCGGATGGGTGATGGCAGTGTAATGTCAAGTGTGCGGAAGCATAAAACAAACTCCTAACGGGCTAGCTGGCAACTCTTTTTTCACTTTCTCTCTTTCTCTTGGCCGTACGTGAGTGTGAGTGTGTGCGAGTGTGTCAGAGTTGTGTATTTGTCTATGTCAAGTGTCAACATTTACTTCGTGACAACACAAATTGTGGCTGTGGCCATTTTAGCACCCGCCTGTGTGTGTGCCTGCGTGTGTGTATGCGAGTGTGCCAGTGTGTGAGAAAAAGCCACAAGTGTTGTCCTTTCTTGGAATCGCAACTTGCCTGTTTTTCCTAATATTTTGTTGCCCTGTGTAGCGCTCGCCCCGTGCTCCAGTGTGCGTGTGCTCGAGATTTTTCATTTTAGATGCGGTCGCTAACTTGCCACGCATTTGTTTCCCCCCCAATCCCTCCCCCTCTCACCCTCTCATTCTTGCCCTCGCTCTCCCCCTTCCCAGTCACTTTGTGCATTGCAAATGAAGCCACAATAATAAAAGCCCCAGACTCTTAAATGTGTACACTGAGGAAGTACTCTCACCAACAAAATACTACCAGATTTCAAGTTAAAGCCCGCAAAAATCATTCTTCTTGATAGCCACCCTATTTTCTTCCAGTGTAGCGTGTAAACATGTGTGCGTTTGTGGCTTAGTCAGACTGCAACAACCTACAAATTATAGTTTTAAGCTGGTTTTCCCCTCTGGATTGTAGTTTGCTTTCCCAGTTGTGTGTCGTTGTAGCTGCTCTTATCTTCGGTGCTAACATTCTCGATGGTTTTTGCGGGTTAGTTGGCCTGGCTTAGTCGTCTGCCCCCAGCCCTTCCTATGCCTTCTATAGCTGTGTCTTCCACGGCTGTCAACTGTGTCGCATCGTAATTTCTAATTTGTTTGCATTATTGCCGCAGTTCTCGGCTTTTGAGTTTGTCTCTATTACGGATGACGTTTCTGATGGCTAAATTGAATAATGCTGTTTAAAAGGAGTGGGCCAGGATGGGATCCATTTACAATTGCGTTGTCTCGGCTTAGTGCTGAAGTTGTTTTGTCAGGAAAGTGTCACATTACAAAGGAAATTAATTCAATATTAACTCCACACATCCTGATCCATGCTCGTCTTGGGTTTCAAATACTCTCTTAAAGGTTTTGTATAACAGTTTTTATTTCTTGTTTCCTATAAATGGGGTTTTGCCAGGATGAAAATACATTTCAAAAATACAGGGACCATATACTTTAATATCAAATAAAAGTTTTCAAGGCAAAGTGTCTTATACTTTCGAGATTAAATATTTCTCTCTTCGTGTTGCGAAAGTTAATCGAAAATAAAAGTATAAAGTATACTTATGGTAAAGTTTTTATAGGATGTTCTTATATTATTCTTCTAGTTACAACTACTACTTCTATTCTAGTTCGACTAAAAGCTTTGAAAAATATCCTTCTTTAGTATAAAACGAAAAGCTCTTCGAAAAGTCTTTTTTATAGAAACAAGCTTTCTATAAACAGGCTGAAATAATATCCTTCGTCGAGTTGTGCCATAAAGCTTTTGGAGAGTCCTGCAATCGAAATTGATTTGCCAAACAACATAGTTTATTAACCAGCCCAAAGAAACTTTATTTCACTCAGACTTTATAACTTTCATTGTTGTCCAAAATAAACGCCAGTTTTGGAAACTCGCCGAAAGTTTTACCCAAATTATTACAAAGTTAACCACACGTCTGGGCCACAAAGGACCTGTTCCACCACAGATCTTGGTCAGAATGCTCTCTTGAGTGACTCGGGAACACACCTATAAGCATTCAAGCCAAGTCCAAGTCCAAGTCCAAGTTGTTTGCGCCATTTGCAGAGATTTTGTTTTGGCAATTGCCGGAAAACCGTCATACATTATAAAGCAGTTTGGTCTGCCAGTTTGCGGAGCTCAAAGTTTAATTGTTGAGGTTTCTGTTTGTGCCTGACATTTGTGTTGTCGACCCTGCCACACCCACACCTCCTGCCTTTTGCTCCTCTTCTACGGCAGAACTTCACTTGCATATATATGGGGATTTTTATGAGCCACTCATTAAGTATTTGGCGCAAAAGTTTTAGCAGCTTTATTTTTATTCCGCTCCTGCTCCGGCGTCCCTTTTAGTTTTTATTTTATATTTTTTAGCCTGTGTGTGGTCAGCCAAAGTAAGTCTCAAGTGCTGTTGACTTTTAATTGGGGCTGGAATCGGATGGAAGATCGTAATTATGCGAAGGAATGTGCAGCGAGATTAGCATTTTTTCATGGCAGGGTATTCAGGAAAGGCAGTTCTTTAGAATGCGCACTTCGGTGCAATTGCAAGGATGACACAGCCCAGGACTGGCTTATCCAGGGGGCATAAGAGTGAGATAAAGAGAATGTCTTGGATGTCTGCTGGAAGCGGTTGCAATTTATAAAAACTTATCGATGTCATCAATCACTTTAACGCACATGAGCTGCCGCTTCACCTCCGGCTGCACTCGACTCAGAGTCTGGTCTAGATAAATAACTTTATTAAGTGCAGCAAGATTCCATGTCAAAGTCTCAAAGTTGCTACGGAAAACTCCCCCGAGACAGGAGGGAATCGCTTTCCCCGAAGTTGCAATGGAAGAAGGATGCGGGCCGCAAATTGAAATCGAACTCAAAACGATTTTGAGGCGCTTTGTGCTCGATATTAATCAAAGTTGATTGCCTGTTAATACGGCGACGCAATCCATCGGCAAATTGCCTCTAAAAGGTTCTAACTTGAGAGCATTTCAAGTGCATCAAATTAATTTGTATGCCTTTCTTCCTTTGCTAATTTCCTGGAGAGACTCCTTTCTTCCCGAATAGGTAATTGAAAAAACACTGAACTGCAAGTACGAATATGAGCCCAGTAAAATTAAAATTTGATTTAAAAAAGATCCCCCAAGTTGACGAGGTATGGCCTTTCCTACTAGCTTCTGTTTTCCATTAAACTCGAGCGGTTGAAAAAAACAAATTAACTAAACGCCCGCAGATTCGCACCAGGGTGCGGCTTCATAATTAAAAAGCTCTCAGTTTGCCATGGAGTGGAGTCTATTCCCTGGATGAACCCTCAAGAACTTTAACTCGGAAGAAAGTAGGTGAAAGTACTGTTTGAGCCAGCTATGCTGAAATGTTGAATGGGTGAGGCAAAAAGTATAAATTTCACTCTGGGGAAGTTAAATGTAAAAAACACAGACAAAACAGAAAACAAGAACCGAAACTTCACCCCTTTCTTGGAAGCTCTTCCTTTTTATGATTTTTTTAATTCTAGCGCTATAATTTTTGGCATAAATGAGTCTGAATCTGGCAGTGGCGAGGTAACCCACTTTTCTGGCCATAACTCTGGCCTGATGTGAAGAAAGCGCTGAAAGGCTGGCTAAGTTTTCGCTTTCATCAAGCATAAAATAACACGGACTGGCACTTACCAATTAACAAAAGTTTCCAAATATGCATTTGAATGTCGAATGCTGCTGAGTCCATTCAAATTAGAAGCAGACGTTTTAAAAAGCCCCGCCACTCGCCAGCGTGCTTTTCCTATTCTCCTTGCAGGCTCTCTGTCTCTGTCACTGTCGCAGTCGCAGTCAAAGGATCCTTCCGGCTTCCGCTTGGCGCCTTTCCGTTGGCCTTCTCGGGGTCTTAGGCTCGCAAAAGTTGTCGATGGATGCGCTCAGCAGTGAGGATTTGTTGTTGCCGCGGCGTAGGCAGCAGCATCTTGTCCAAAACTTTTTGATTTTAATTGTTGCATTAGGTCCGACTTTTGTTTTTCCTTTCCTTGTGCTTTCTGGGAGGAACTTCACTGGGAGTGGCAACAACTGAGAGGCAATTAAAGTTTCGGCTGGCAATCGCACAGTAAATGGCTGACCCCGTTCGTACTCGTCCTGGCCGCGTCCTTTAATCCCGTCGCTTGATTATCGTATCTCTTTATGCCTTTTCCACTTCCTGTCCTGTCTCGGTTGCCTGTCGTTTTATGCAACTTTCTGGGGCAATATCAGATTCTCTTCCAGCTCTTCGTGGCCACTGGCTTTTGGCTGTATTTCGTATCCTTTTCGGCTGTACTAGGGCTCTCGTAGGACTCTCTTTCCTTTAAAAGCGACAATATTTAACTGCGTTTAGCAATTATTTTGATTTTGTGTATTCCATTGAGCTCTGAAAGAGAAACAGAGAATTCATGATGATTAGATTTGGTCTCTTGGAGAGAAGAAAGTCTAAAATCTACAAAAGTTCAGCTTTAACAAAGCGATAAACTTAGAATTCAGCTTATACTAAAAATAAAAAAACATGTATTAAACAACCTGGCCCGGAACGTATTCCCTGTAATGGTACATTAACTTGATGGTATTTGCATTCCCGTGCAATTCCATTGATTAATTACAAAGTCAGTCAAAGGTGGGCGTCGCACAAATTGTTGTCATAATAAATATTGAACAGAAGAAAATAATAAAATGCCGAGCCAGACACGGGCGCGACAAACTGAAAAATTAAGTGCGATTAAAAATGTAATAAATGCAGGCGCACAAAAAGCCAAATTGAATAATTGTGTGACGCACTTTTTCCCATATTTAATATATATTGTGTGCATATTTGCCGAGCAAACTGGCAAAAGAGCAAATGAGTTAAACAGAAGCCCGGCATAATTAATATATTAAATAAAGCTGGCAAATTTGCGCACGAAATACCGAAGTCAGACCAATAAAGACCGAGAGCGTGTTTTTTATTTATCATTGTCATAACGGCTTTACTTTATGGCCACAAACACGGCCATTGTGGGGCGACCTCCGGAGGAGCCATAAATTTCCGGCCCGATTTTAGCCGGCATTTCGGGGGTTGCCCAAAATTCTAAGACACCAGATGAGCTGCAATTATGGCTGAGTAAACAACCTTCTTAACGATAACATGGAAATTCATTTTTATTCTGGTTGTTTTTAGATGATTAACGAAGAAAATCTCTTGATCTAGATCTAGTCTAGTTTCTCAGATGTATGATGCCCGATACTCCTTAAAAAATACTTCATTTTCTCTGTTACTCTTTACTTCATAAGTACTAGGTATGAATACTTTACTTTAGCTCAATTAAAGTCTCACTATTGTCTCGAAGAAATCACTCTTTACTGTATGGATTTGGGATTATGTCTTTGCAGCCAGGGTAGGGAAGACTGTGAAGCATTACTGGAAATCCTTGTCACATTACAATAGTCTGAAAGCGTCGGCTCTGGGGGCTCGTCTAGTCTCTTTTCGCGGCCCGTCTCCTTTGTGCCATGAATTACTTTTCTTGCGTTTTGTTTTCTAACAACCTCACAAGACAATGCACACAGAGCCCCCTCTGTTTGCATATAAGCCAGTACACACTGTGGCCCGAAGAGCGCCTGCTATTTAATTTATGAAGTAGAGCGCGTAAAAATTGTGCATTGTGGCGTCTCTACAATGAGCAGAGTGCGAAGGGGAGTGGGTAGGACAGGAACTTATCTCGGACCCAAGCACACTCCTCGCATTTTTCCAGTTTTTTGTGTTTTTGCACAACAAAGGACAGTTTAGAAATCACTGGAGGGTCGGGGACCGGCGTAATGTATCTTCCAGGACCGCATCCCTTTAATCAACATGCAACACAACTCTTCTAATGAGTTTCTTTAAATATGGCTCGTATGCACAAGTCTCGCTAATTTATCCCCCAATCACACAGACCATTTATCAAATACTTTTCCCATCCTTGCAAATTAGACGTTACTCTTTCCTCCAGCCGATGCATAAACTTTCATCGAACGGAGAGCAATTTAACACCACTTTATCCACCAGAAGCAGTTCCTAGTCCTAGAAGAGGGGTTGTGGTGGGAAAAAGTTAATCTGCCGCGATAAATCACAAGTTATTAATGCGCAACGTGTTCGACGTGGCGCTCAATTTCCCAGCTGCCGCGGCTGCCTCATCATCGTCATAATCGAGCGAGGCAACCTTATTGGCGTGTCATCATTACGGGTAATATTTAGTCTCTCCAATTAGCGGGAGGCCCTGCATATCCAAGTCGCAGACACTAAATGTAGTTGGGAAACTTTGCATGCAACAAAACTTGTTGAAAGGTTACTGGGTGGTGCTCATCCCTGAATGTTCCAAAAAAATATATACGAGCTTACCCAGAGCTCACTCGTAGAGCTCATCAACAATTGGGGAAATCAATGCCATTGCCAACTCCCCCGCATGTCGAGTGTCTCAAATTTTCACATGGAGCAAACTTGCACTTCATTCGGACAATTGACATGACCACTGACACGTGTAAGCCATGGCACGCGCTCCTCACATTTCGCATTCCATCTCCATGCATACAGTGCGGTAGGTACATATAAAGAGGATCGACAGCAGTCGCAAAAAATGGCGACTAGACCGACTAGAAAGGAGTGCCATCTCATGCTTTTGGCAAAGACATGGCGTTGTCATTGTCATTGGCCAGGACCGGGCCAGAACTCCAGCGTCACGTCACGTCAACGAAACCAGCGCCAAACCAAAACTCAAATGCGAGTTCAGATTATAAATGGGAGGGGAAGGGCGGTGGCGGGCCGCAGATAAGGGGGCGTGGCGGGCCACTAGACAGATTTCGGGGAACAAGAGGACAAAGCATGAGTTATGGCTTGATATGACGACTATGTTCAACAATTTCTCTCCATGATTCTTTATGATTGTGGAACTGCTGGGTTGCCAAATCCTGGGGAGGAGCTCTCGTGTCCGTACCACTCATGGTATGAGTGTTTTTTGCTAGCTGGGATACTAGCTGGCCCATTTTAGGCTACCTCATAACCAAATTTAAAGCAATTTTCAAGTTGAGAAGAGTCGTTAAAGCCATGTTTTCCTTTTTAATTTTCTTACATCACTTTTTACAACTGTCGTCAGAAATGCAGCTCTCAGACAGCTGCTGCTGCTGATTTCTTTGTGGCATGTGCTTAATCCAATTTCCAATGCAATTGTCGCCACTGAGATATGCCAGACCAAAGGGGGCCAGCCATGCAACATGCAACTTGCCCCGAAAACCCATGTAACCCGCCTGACTCCCATGTGTGCGGTTTCCCAGTGTCAGGGCAAACTTTTTATGCTCCAGCCAGGGATATGTATCCCCAGAATACGCCCCAACTATTTTAAAACGGCAACGGGTGGTACTTGATGGGATCTCCATCCGAGTGATAGACAACCCAGAGACTCTGCGCTCTGCGGTTGTCCCTGTAATTGTCGAATATGTCAAACCGATGTGCTGGCAACGCACATGAATGAGCACAAGTCACAGGGATAATTATGACCTGGAAGGGTATGTACGGAAAACAAATGAAAGCATCCGCGGACAGGTGTTTGATTCGAGTGGGCGGGGCTTTAGATAGTAAACTCCTCTCCGGTGCACTACACACTGTATTAATCAAATCCGGAACTAGTATAACGAGAGACTATTTTGGGAATGTTTATATCGTCTGTGACTATTATTCCTGATTATCATTGGCACTTGAAAAAATTGGTATAATTCTTATTAAAACATTATAGTTCTACTATGTTTGTGTTTAGACTTTCTTCTTTTAATCCAACCCCCTTTCTCTTGATTGTTGCGACTTGTGCTTTAGGAGAAAGCGACCTTTCCCCCAGTGTATAATCAGCCAGAGCCAACTGTACCAACCCGACCCACTGAGGGCTGGCCAACAAATTGAAAGCTCAATCATGTTGCAGCAGCTGTTCGTGCGAGTGGCCAAAATGCTGAAATGTCGAAACGCGTGTTCCCATGTTTTGGGGTTTCGCTAGCAACCCCTTCCCCGACTGTACCCCTCCTCTGGCCGCACTCACACATGGCCAAATTATGTAAATGACATTAATCCTTATGGCGCACAATAGTTTAACGGTTCGGCGCTTTATTGTCACGTCCCAGCACAGAGCCAGCATCAACAATGCCCAACTCCGGCAGTCCGAGTCCGAGTAAGAGTCGGATTGCGACCGGACTGTGTTGTCCGGACTCTGGAGTTTTTATGCCCACGTGCTGGAACTGGAACTGAAACTGGGGGATTGCGTGTATCCCGCCGCATGTTCCCCTCCAATGACAGCTAACTTTTCCTTGTTAATTGCGAAATCAGTTGGTGGAACAGAAACGGGCGCTTCCTTTTCATGGTTCCACGGCCCACTCGCCCAGCTTACATAATCAATTACGTGATCAACGTGATGACCTTCCTTTTGATTTGATTTATGTACTGGTACTTGTATCTTACCCGCCATGTGGGTGTCGGATGTTTGGCAAGAAGTGGCTCTTAAAGGCTCCGATTTAATTGGAATCAGTAACATACTTTCATTGTTTTTTTCCCTTAAATATGGTCGGGTAATATATCACCCTGATTGCATGTTGACTCAAGTAATGACATCCGAATGGAGTGGAAATGCATCGCCCCGTGTCCGACAATTAAACGGCTGGTTATTAAAAATTAAGTGCCTGGCGTGGCCTGGCGAAGGAGTTGCACTGCAGCTGGTTGATTGTTATTGAAACACTTCCGATTCCATTAGCAGCCACCATCGGGGTATTAAGGGTCAAATAAAAACCGCAATAAGCAGAATTGCAGCGATTACCTGCGGGGCAGAGAACAGCGAGGAAGAAAATCAGCGGGTGGTGTTAATGTTTCAACATTTTCCGAAGTGCTTTTCCCGGAACCGAGACCCGGCTGGGTGGCTTACCACTCTCCATTGGGTTTTTTGGCTACACGATTAATTTGTCCGTTGCCTAATTAGAATAATACAACTAATGCGCCAGGATAGTGTGGCAGGACCTCCTCCTTTGGCATGCGCATAATTAGCCGTAGCACTTTCTGCTCTCTGCCACTTCCCCCCTCCATATCATTAACCTGCGAGTCGCATAAATTCATGATGTATCAGAAGGAAAAGGAGCGGAAGCCGGCAAGGAAGCGGCAAAATCACAGTTTGGTTTTATGTACACGCACTAATGTGCCAGCCAGTGGGCGAGTGGCTACTGGCCAGGGATGCCCTTGGGAGTCCATCGGATGAGTGCTCCTGGATGGCCGTGTACTTCTGGTTTATTAATTCGCTGGCAACATGCAATCGACTTGTTTGCGGAAAACCTCATGTTGATATTGGCCACGACTGCCAAACGCCCGGCGTCCAAATTCCGCCAGAGTGCTAACAGGATGACGTTCTTTGGTGCTTGTTTAGCGAGTATTCCAAGACCAGAAATTAAATTCTTAAAGAGAAAGCACTGAGAGAAAGCAACATTGTCACAAAACTAAAATATATTTTATAACTTTTTCTAAGTCCTCTACTTAATCCAGAAAAGCAATATGCACTAGGTTGTTTGCTGTTATATTGCCACTGGAGTGCCCTGGCTGGTGACTCCTGCCAGACACCACTTATGCCCTTTCACGCTGAGGAAATCCCTTAAATATTTAAAGAGCTAAGGCCCTCTGTTCCGGGATCTCAATCAGTGCTTAAGAGGCACAAGAGCGAGGAATTAAACATGCAGCTCGTTCATTTTTGGGTCACTCAATTAAATGAGTGCATCTCGAAGGGCCCTTGACAAGGTGAGTTCAGCAGCTCCTGTAGGACCTAGGACCTGGTCCTCGCTTTCCACTTTCCTGCTCCTCCTGCTCCTTCTTGGCAACACCATGGGCCAAATCGATGGCAGTTCGAACCTGAATGCTCCTTGTGGCAGTGCTTGTCGACGGGATGTCTTTGTTGTTGGGTCGTCCCGGGCCGGTCAAGTTGCCTTTTGATTAAAAGGACATTGGGAAATAAAGTAGAGCAAAGTATGTGCTAAACTTTTTCCCTTCTCGACGGGAATTAGAGGAGAAGCGAAATGAAAAAGAATTCCCCAGCCCCACGTGCAACGTACTCAGGAGGTATGTAATTGTTAAGTGCTCATTAGAAATGCCCCAGACAGAGGCAGACGAGCCAGATGAGGCAGCCGAGGCACACACAAGCCCCTTCTGGGTGGGTGCTTCAAGTGCTCAAGTGCATTTTCAATTAGGGAGAGGAAAATATTTGGCTGCACTTTGGCCAAAGGAGCCAATAAACTGTTGAATTTACGGCAGGTCCTAATAGCTTTTCGCTCATTTATCCATTCCGCCTTCGGTTTATTCCACAACAGCTCAACACCCGCCCGGAAAGGCGCATTTGGAATTCAGTTGAAACATTTCAGAGATCCGATTGCCATTTCTATTTTCCCATAATGGATTCGCTCCTCAGAACAGCGATGCAGGTATTGGTTACCAATATTAATTATTTCGTAATACCTTACGAGTTGTGTGATGCCTGATTTGTTGGACGACCAATAGCTCGTTTAAGCCATTCAATCCCATTTAAAAATAATAAACTATTGAGATCATAATTACGCATATCTCTGTGCTTCCACAGGCTCTAAAGAAACTTAAAGTTTCCATCCCGTGCCACCTCCAAGCTGTTGCTGCATCGGAGCTTACGTTTAAGAACAAATTGAATTGCTATTAGGCACTCTGGCTAACAACAGAGGCATGTGGGGCAAGTGATGTGTGGCAACCGCATTAGGGCATCTTCCAGTCAGCAACTGTTCCTGTTTTCTTCTGCCTTCATCCAGCTCCTGCTGTGGGTCTTGGTCCTGCCACCAGTCCGACACTCCTACTGCTCATTTTTGCATTCACAGTTGGATGGCGTTGGCAGAGAACTTTTGCCACTCGAGTACATTTTGTTTTTGCAGCCGATTAACAGTGAAAGGGAGGCAGTGGCCCCCGAATCCTAAGGAGCTGCTACCGGCGGCTTTCTTTTTTCTGCACTGAAAAGAATGAGCTTATTTATACATTTGAGGAAAATGGATCCAAATCTAGCTGCTTAGATCTAGAAATATAACTTATATGTTTAAAATAGAATAGTTTTATTTTAAAAGGCACAGATTATTTATTTCAGTGCCTTTGCTTTTCTTCTTGTTTTGTGGTATTTCTCCCCCATGCAAAGCTTGCTGCTTGAGAAATGCAGCAGCCAGGCGCATATTGACTTTAGTGTTAGCCAGATTGTTTCGGCCTGGCAGGGCAAATGTTATCCTCGTGGCCCTCGCCCAAGCCGCCCTCCGCTGGCTCTGTGTCTATAAAATTTGATTTTTACTATCACTTGGCATTGTTGTGCGGTGGTGCCTTGGCCTCTGGGAACTCGAAGGAGATTACAATGAGCGTCAGCATAATGTGTGCTCTGCGAAATTGAATTGATTTTTTCAACCATTTCCCTGGCTGTGTGGCATTAAATTGTTCATTTGCTCCGCTGTTAGTTGTTAACCTACTTTGGCCACAAGTTGGCTGGCAAAACTTAACAACAGGAAGCAGCTGATAGCAGAAAATAACACACACACTTCGCACACACCACACACATGCCAGTATCAAACTGCCAACAAACAGTTTTGAGTTACAGCGGAAGGTGCAGAGGTTCAAAGCTCTGGGAGAAAGATTGCAGAGCATTAAAAAGGCTAAAAAGGAAGGGGAACTAGGCGGGGCGAACGAGGACTTTGGGGGGAAACGAGTACGGAAAAAGGATGGCAACTGCTTGGCTTGAGAGCCTGGCAAAAACTTGCAACTTATGCCTGCATTTTGCACATTTTCATTATAAATATTATGCATGTGTGTGGCTAAAACAAAAATTGCAGCGTGCCCAGAACTAGAGGGTGAAGTTGCAAATACTCTTCCAAAGTTGCTCAAAATGGGGTCACCTCAACACTGTTCTCAGGAGCTAATAGTTTGTTAGCTTCAATACTTTTCTCTCTACATGAATTAGATTTTTTGAATAGAGTTCCTGACTCACTTGCTTTGAAGGATTAGGTGTTTAAGTAATGGATATTCCTAGCTGGATCTGATAGTTTTTAAAGAGTTTGTATGTGACAAACATAAATGGAACTATAGACGCACTACCCTAGAACTTTTCCGGTGCATAGTGATAGGCGCTCGACGGAAGAGCTTAAAGAATTCTCCACGCATACCGCATACATGTGTGTATGTATGTGAGGGAGTTTGTCGAACACAAGTTTGGAAAACAAAAAGAAAATAACTTTGGTGGGGAAATCGTCTTCGTGTTGACGTGAAAGTAATTTTCTGCAGATGACAAGTTATGCAAAGAACGAGATGAGTTTGTCTTTGAAACAGGATATGCTTTTCTGCAAATAAAGAATTCCTAATTTTCCGCTCGACCCACAGACATTTAAAAGTTCCCTGTATCCAATTATGTTGAACCGCACAAAGTACATAAATCAGTTAAATTAACTAAATAATTGGCCGGACAGCCACGGCCGGAGACATGGCCAACTTTCAGCCGGGCTTTTTGCCTTTCACAAAGTTTCACGTCTTCACCAGAATCCGACACACACGTGTAAAAAATAGAATTCCCATGAAGCCTGTGTTGAAGAATTCGAAAAGTTTCCAAGTCCGACGTGCAACGTTACATAAATTGGAATAGTTGCGTCGACAAGTCTCGAAATGCGATGCAAGACTTGCCACAGTTGACAATTTTCCTCCTTATACTTCAGTTTTTATTTTTTTTTTTAGCAGTTTTAATTAAACTAAACTTACATGTACAAGTTATTGTTTCGCACACATTCGCAGCCTTCTTGGCAGGACGAAGAGTAAGCAAAAGTCATTTAAAACTTTCGTATGCTTGGTCAGCCATGACTTAGCATGCATATCTCATACTCAGACTCTGACTCGGACTCCGAACCCTTTTCCCAACAAAAACTTTTTCGATATTTCAAATGCAGCGACTACAAGCGAGAGGGGCTGCAAAAAATAAAAACGATGCTGGGATGGGCAGGACTTGTAGACAATAACTTTGCAAAATCCAATTACGAGAGCTGAATGTGTTTGGTATGCCTTTATTTTACTTTTCGGTAGGTTTTTCTCCAGCCTGCATATTAAATTAGCCCGTAAATTGAGTATGCTCTGCAGCCTCTGACCTTTTCTTTCTTCCATTCACCGGATGGGCGTATTTGCCTTCCTGTGATCTGAATCCTGAGGTTTGTGCTGCCAATTTGAAATCAAATTTTCCTTATCACTGGCCGGTAGGTGGCTAAGTCTTGGGTCGGGGGCTGTGCGAGACAGGTCTTTACTAATAAACAACCTAACAATGCAGGGAAGGTCAGGTATCACCGGCTGCAGACGTTGCGTATACGCAATGTGCTACGTGTGCGTGCGGAGGGGAATAAAGTCATTTCCCTGTTCATCCGCTTGTCTCTTCTCGTCCTGGGCTCGACTCCGCCCTGGGATAATTTCATTTGTCAATATGAAAGCGAAAAAGTGATTTACTTAAGTGTAAACTCATTTTCCACTCAACAGCAGAACAATAACACAGCAAAGGCGGCAAAACTCATTGCACTTTGTTTGTTTGGCATTGCCGTGCCATTGCCGTAGCTGTTGGTGTTGCAAGTGTCGCAATATTGCTGCCACTGTGGCAGCAACAGTGGCAACAACAATGTCACTGCGCTTTTCACCTTAACAGCATAATGGCAATCAACTGATGGAAATGACGCAGCCACAGTTTCCAGGAAGGATTCGAGTGGGTTTTCTCCTGGCCTGGAATGGGAATTGAAATTGGCTGGCTTGTGGGCGACCAGATCAGAATGGGGCAGGAAGGCTGGCGGTTGAAAGTGGGTAACGAGTGCCTGCCATTATTCATTTAAACCTGGGGATTGAGCAAAAAGTGTTGCATTGCCGCACAATCGACAAATAAGCCCTAGGCAATGTGTATTCTTTTTCAACAACCTCCTCTTCCCCTTCCGATTTACCAGCCATGGCTTTTCCTTGACTCCATCTGCAATTGAGATATTCATCCACTCACACAGTCTGCGGCTTTCGATTTGTTTGCGATTTAGAAATACAAATTGTGTGCCTGCCGAAGGTCGGTTCGGGGTTTTGTGTTCGCCCTTACTTCTCGGAAATTTGTAAGTAAAACAAAATTGCTTTCCATAGACAAACACACAGTGGGCATGTGAGTGTGTTTTGCTTTGGATTGCGTCTTTATTTCTTATTAAATTGCCCAGATTTGCACTGAGATAACAATCAGCTGGGCCAATGGCAATTTCTCAAGGTATTTATGGGTGCTCCATTTGAATGGCCTGAAGTAAGAGCCACTTAGTGGAACACGAAGGACGGCTATTCCTCGTTTCATAAATAAATTAAAAACAGTACTTACCATTCACATGTCCTTGAGAAGTGACAGAATCTTCCTTTATTATCTGAGGCGTATCGATCTGCAAAGAAATGTAAAATTCAAAGCCTATTATTATTCATTCTTGTGTGATTACATTGCAAGTTCATGTTGCAACATAAATAATAAGTGTGTGTCTATTATTTTGTCTTCTCGCTGACGGCTTCCCTTTAAAAGCCAAGTTTGCAGCATTCGGCTAATGAAATTCCGGCCAATGCTTCCTCCAAATCTTAAATTTTAATGTAAAAACACATTTTCTCGTTTTTGCCACTGCCACTGCTCTGGCTGTAGTTGCTGTTGTTGGTGGCAGTTACAACATGATTGCCAGACATTGTTGTTGTTGCGCTGATGTCGGAGCTCTACCATTTCAGATTACGGCCAGAGTTTAGTTGGCACACAGAGCTTTTCCCTCCCAGGCTGACACATGCCTACAAGCTTATTTATAATAAAAAATCATACATGAGCGCACAGACAATGAGACAATAGACGAGAATTGTTGGTACAAGCGGAAAAGGGGGGTGTTGGGTGGTGGCTGCCATGGGGGCTGGGGTGGAGGTCCGGAAAAAAACAAACAACAACGAAAATGGCAGCACAAAAAATGGGTTTGGGGCATAAATGTGAATATGAAAGGCGGCTCTGTCGGGGACTTGGGCTTTTGCCTGCCTGGGAATTTCCAGAGCCGTCATTAACTGTTGTGCCTGGGTGTATGTGTGTGTCTATGTGGACTTATGTAACACACGGACGCATACAGACACACCTCATCTAACCATTCATTGACATCATTTGGCATGGTAGATAACATTCAGCCAAGTGCACACATCCCTACACTGGGAACTAGGATGTGGCAAAGTTGAATAAAGAAAATGTCTGCCATTAAAGTCACATTTACAGAAAAATGTCCCATTCCTTCCTATTCCGACTGAAAATCTTTAAAAACTTATTCCAACCTCTGATTTTTCTCACAGTTCAGTCAATAATAGCTGGAGCTGTTGGAGGTCACCGAATCGTGTGAAAGGGAAGGAAAAAGAAGACTCCTGCCTTCCTTGCCACCTTCGCCAGTTGCCCTGCGCAACCGAACAATGTAATGAAATTTTCGAAATATCTATGATGATTTGCGGTTGCCATGATTGTCGGCCAGAAGCTGCTAGTCCTGCCACCCATTCTCGGCTCTTCCCTCCGCTCTCTCCTCTCTATGCATCCTTGTATCACACATTCTGGCTGCTGTAGGCCAGGATTCCATCGCATCCCAAAGCATCACACGGCAGAGCTGCCCTTTGGTTTCCTGGCTGGCAGAGTCAAGTGACTTAAGTCACACTTTGGGCTGCCTTTTGCTGTCCTTTGAGTCCTTTGAGGCGGGCTGGTAAGCATGTAAGAGTTTGGATTTGTCAGGAAGCTCTACTACATTAAGCTCTGAACATTGATTATTATGGGAAATTAAATATTCCTTTTCAAAAAAGATAAATTGTAGTATGCACATATATTGAATACCCACTGTACCAAGAGTACTTAAAGGGTGCGCACTGTAACACTTTGTTGCAATGTTTACACAATCCAAAGTTCCGGTCATAAACTATAAGTGGCCGAAATATGAATCGATCGTTATTGCATAGCCCGCACACAGTGCTAGTGTCAGCATAATCGCACCCAAACTGTCTCTCTGCCGCCGCCTGCGAGCAGCGCTGCTACGAGACTTAGCTTTACTTAGACTTAAGAAATATTGTAAAAGAACAGAATCATTTTGAACGTTGGAGCGGCACCTCAGCTGCTCCTTCCAAATAAAGACCAACTAAAACCAATCCCCTGGAGTTATCCTATCACATGGCGACCGTGACAGGACTGGAAGGACATCAAGGGATTAAAAGGATGTACCCAGGAGGATACCTATAATCAGAAAATCATGGGAATATTACTGGAAAATGAAAAATAAATCGACAAAAATCTGAGTGAGTAGAGTAAAAGCAATGGGCAATCGCGGAGGAGTCGCGAAAAAAAAAAAAAAAAAAAGAGTAGCACACCTAAAGTGGCTACTCTACGAAAGAAGAATTATTAAACAAGAATAAAAGCCCAAAAATTGCCACCACTCACTCAGTATCGATTAAGAAAATTAATGAAAAAATAATAACAAAACCTCCACCACCAAAGCAATTACCAAAACTAAAAAAGACGTGCCCGAAGGATTGCCCTGGACCACTGGACAGCCCTCACTGCAACCAAACCTGTGCGAGGACCGGCACCGGTAACGCCTGAGTCCAAAAGGCCCCGGACAGCAGCAGCAGCAAATAGAGTGCGGGAATACGCCACCTCCTGCGCCACCGAGGGAACGTCAGCGTAGCCAATCCGGCGACGACCAGCTGACGTGGGAAAAAAAAGGAAATCAACTGAGGAGAAATTTTTTTTTTACCCATGCACTGCGTTGCATAATTTTTTTTGATTGCACTGCGATGCATATTTTTTTTATACTATAATATTTTTTTTTGAAAAATTGAGCGGAACCTCTTTTGCCCAATTTGAAAGTATGGCCCGTATAGCTGTACAAATAATAGGTAGGACAAAATGTTAGATAAGAAAAAAAAACAAAATTTAGAAAAAATTTGTTTAAATTAAAGGAAAAAATACGACAAATCCCAAAAATTTATGTAAAATTTTAATGAAAAAAAAAATAAATTCAAAAATAGCATAAATTCCTAAAATTTATGAAATATTTTAATACCCTTTTAATGAGAAGTAATAGCATAAGTAAAACAGATCAAATAAATGATTCTGACTATTACTTCCCAGAAAAATTAAGTTACATTGCAAAACATGACTCAGAGAAAAATATAATTGAAATTGGAAAAACAAAAACATATAAACTATCTAAAATGGGTTTAGTAGACACGAAAGTCGTAGATTCCACGGCAAATGTCGTTAATAAAATTGAACCAGGAAAAATCGATCTTCAAACAATTACAATATTGTTAATGATAATCGTCATTATAATGTTAGCAAGCGTTTTGCTAAAATTATATAAATTACACAACAAATGTTTAAAGAAAAAATTCCAGAGTCAAGCAAATGACCTGGACAAAATCTAAATAAAAAACCAAAAAAAAAAAAAACAAAATTATTATACACAAATGTAAACACCTACAATCTAAGACAATGAAATAAAAGAAAATAAATATTAAAATATATTACGTAATTATCTCTACAAAAGTATGGCTAAACTAAAGGCATGGATTGGAAAAAATTGTACGAGGAGTTATCAATAATTAAAACAAATTTTGACAAATCGTACAAGTCCCTAACTCAGAATAGACCCAGAGCAAAGAGCTTCCCAAAGTAAACCCCAAAATAGAAGATACAGATTTAAATAATCTTACTATTCCGGCGGTATACACTGATCTGGATAACTCTGCAGATTCAGATACTTCGAGTGTCATAGAATACAAAATAGATAAATCCATCACAATGGCACAATCAAATATTGATTTTATTAATACAGCATCTAAGCTTATACCAGTTTTTGATGGTAAGGCTGAAAATTTAACAAGTTTTATTGATGCTTTACAAATAATACAATCAATAAAAGGCGAGCACGAAGAATTAGCTATTTCCATCATTAAAACAAAGCTAAAAGGTGTCGCCAGGAATCTAATCGGTAATGAAACAACAATTACTGAGGTGATTGCTAGACTAAGAAGCAACGTCAAAGGCGAAACTGTTGAGGTATTATCAGCGAAGCTGATGAATCTACAGCAGCGCAATAAAACTGCTAACCAATACACACAAGAAATTGAGCAGATGACGAAAGCTTTAGAAGGTGCATACATATCAGATGGTTTATCTTTAGAGCTAGCCAGGAATTACTCCATGCAGCATGCAGTCAAAGCAATGACTAAAAACTGCACAATCGATAAGGTAAAACTTATCATGCAAGCTGGAACATTCGGTACAATGAACGAAGCCGTTTCCAAATTTGTTAATAGTTGCACTGAAGCAACTGGGCAGTCAAACACTGTCCTATATTATAAGAATTATCCACAGCGCGGCTCAAATCGCGGACGTGGCAGTTATAGAGGTAGTTTTCGTGGTAATCACTATAACTACAATCACAATAACTACAACAACGGTAATTCTAACAATAATTATCAGAATAACAATAGAGGGCGAGGCTCATATAGAGGAAACTATAGAGGCAGTGGTAACTCGAACGGAGGCCACAATAACAATAACCAAGGCAATGTAAGAATGGCGCAAAATAATAGCCAAAACACTTCGGAAAACTCCCAAAACCCTTTAAATATTCAACAATAAATGAAGTAAGAGTTCACACTATTAATCTCAGCGAAAATATATTTGTTTCATTTTTTAATGTAGCTACTGGGAATGAACTAATATTTTTAATAGACACAGGTGCAGACATTTCTATTTTAAAAGAAACTTCGGATAATTTCCAAAACATCCAAAATGATTACATCATAGACATAAAAGGCATAAGTAAAGAAATAATAAAATCCAAAGGTTTGGTTTCTATAGAGATACAAACCACAAAATACATAATTCCACACGATTTTCATATCCTCAATTCAAATTTCCCAATTCCATGCGATGGAATAATAGGCATCGACTTTATCAAAAAATACAACTGTCAATTAGACTTCAAGCCATCTGAAGATTGGCTTATAATTAGACCCAATAATTTAAAATTCCCAATTAAAGTACCAATAGCTCATAGTTCTGGCAATAATTCAATACTTCTGCCAGCAAGATCCCAAGTTATTCGGAAAATTGAACTTAATTCAACAGCAGACAGTGTATTAATTCCAAATCAGGAAATTCAACATGGTATTTACGTTGCAAATACCATAGCAACATCCAATAATGCCTTCATAAGATTATTAAACACAACAAATAACGACCAAGTAGTGAGTACAGATAATCTAATATATGAATCACTTTCGAACTACGATGTAGTCAACACAAATCCAGACAATAGAAAAAAATCCGTACTATCACAACTGTCAAAAAACTTCCCTCCACAATTCAAGTCTCAGCTTACTAGCTTATGCACCCAGTATAGCGATATATTCGGATTGGAAACCGAATCAATAACCACAAATAATTTTTATAAACAAAAACTGAGATTAAAAGATGATGAACCAGTTTATATAAAAAACTATCGAAGCCCACACAGTCAGGTGAATGAAATACAAAAACAGGTAGAAAAATTAATCTCAGACGGGATTGTCGAACCGTCAGTATCCGAATATAATAGCCCATTGTTACTTGTTCCTAAGAAATCATCCCCCGGATCAAATGCAAAAAAATGGCGATTAGTAATTGACTATCGCCAGATTAATAAAAAATTACTATCTGATAAATTCCCATTACCTAGAATTGATGATATTTTAGATCAACTAGGCCGAGCAAAATACTTTTCATGTCTTGACTTAATGTCAGGATTCCATCAAATTGAACTAGAAAAAGGTTCAAGAGATATAACGTCATTTTCAACGAGCAACGGCTCATATCGCTTCACGCGATTACCCTTCGGATTAAAAATAGCTCCTAATTCGTTTCAGAGAATGATGACTATTGCGTTCTCTGGTCTAGAACCTTCTCAAGCGTTCCTTTATATGGATGACTTAATAGTAATCGGTTGTTCCGAAAAACATATGCTTAAAAACTTAACAGATGTTTTTGAGAAATGTAGGAAATTCAACCTAAAGCTACATCCAGAAAAGTGTTCATTTTTTATGCATGAAGTGACTTTTCTAGGTCATAAATGCACTGATAAAGGAATACTTCCAGATGACAAGAAATACGATGTCATTATGAACTACCCAGTTCCGCACGACGCGGACAGTGCTAGACGTTTTGTAGCATTCTGTAACTATTATAGACGCTTTATAAAAAATTTCGCCGATTATTCACGGCACATAACAAGATTATGTAAAAAGAATGTTCCTTTTAAATGGACGGATGAGTGTGAAAATGCATTCCAATACTTAAAAACAAAACTTATGGAACCTACCTTGCTACAATACCCAGATTTCACTAAAGAATTTTGCATAATAACAGATGCAAGTAAGCAAGCATGTGGAGCGGTTTTAACTCAAAATCATAATGGTCTCCAACTTCCCATTGCATACGCATCAAGAGCATTTACAAAAGGTGAAAGTAACAAGTGTACTACTGAGCAGGAATTAGCTGCAATTCACTGGGCGATATTATATTTTAGACCACATATATATGGAACACATTTCTTAATAAGAACAGACCATAGACCTTTAATATACCTTTTCTCAATGACCAACCCCAGTTCTAAACTGACACGTATGAGGCTCGAACTAGAAGAATACGACTTTACAGTCGAATATTTAAAGGGAAAAGATAATCATGTAGCCGATGCGTTATCAAGAATAACCATCAAAGATCTACAAAATATAACTGGAAATGTATTAAAAGTCACTACTAGATATCAAAGTAGACAAAAATTCCGCGCGGAAAATCAAGAACAAGAATTGCCAAGGCAATCTTTAAATAAAGCTTCTAAGCCCAACGTATACGACGTCATAAACAATGATGAAGTACGTAAAGTAGTGACCTTGCAGATAAAAAATATGTTATGTTTATTTAAACAAGGCAGAAAAATTACTGCAAGATATGATGTTAGCGATTTATATACTAATGGAGTTATTGATTTAGATCAATTTTTCCAAAGGCTTGAAATGCAAGCCGGTATACATAAAATCAGCCAACTCAAAGTGGCACCGTGGGAAAATATCTTTGAATATACTTCAATAGATAAATTTAAATTAATGGGCAATAAAATATTGAAAACATTAAGAGTAGCGCTACTCAACCCGGTGACCCAAATAACAAATTTAAAAGAAAAAGAAGCAATTTTGTCTACATTTCATGATGATCCAATTCAAGGAGGTCATACTGGCATATCAAAAACTTTGGCCAAAGTAAAAAGACACTATTACTGGAAAAGCATGTCTAAAGATATAACTGAGTACGTAAGAAAATGTCAAAAATGTCAGAAATCAAAAATAACTAAACACACAAAGACCCCTTTAACCATTACAGACACACCAATAAATGCTTTCGACAGAGTGATAGTGGACACTATTGGTCCACTGCCAAAATCAGAAAATGGCAATGAGTATGCAGTCACTTTAATATGTGATTTAACTAAGTATTTAGTTGCTATACCTGTTCCGAATAAAAATGCCAATACTGTCGCTAAAGCAATATTTGAATCTTTTATCCTGAAGTACGGTCCAATGAAGACGTTCATTACGGACATGGGAACAGAATATAAGAATTCGATTATAGACGACTTGTGCAAATATTTAAATGTTAAAAATATTACATCCTCAGCACACCACCACCAGACAGTTGGAACAATAGAAAGAAGTCATAGAACTTTCAATGAATACATACGATCTTACATATCGGTTGATAAAACTGATTGGGACGTATGGCTTCAATACTTTGTCTTCTGTTTCAACACGACCCCCTCTATGGCACATACATATTGTCCATATGAGCTAGTATTCGGTAAAACAAGTAATTTGCCAAAACATTTTAATAGCATAGATAGTGTAGAAGCACTATATAATATAGATGACTATGCTAAGGAGAGTAAGTATAGATTAGAAGTAGCCTATAAAAGAGCTAGAGTTATGTTAGAAGCAAATAAGAATAGAAATAAACTACTATACGATAATAAAGTAAGGGATATAGATATATCAGTAGGTGACAAAGTTTTATTAAAAAACGAGACAGGTCATAAGTTAGATCCTAAATATACAGGTCCGTATATAGTAACGGAAATAGGAGATAGAGATAACATAGTAATAGCAAATAATAAACATAAAAAACAAAAAGTTCATAAGGATAGATTAAAAATCTTTATTTCATAAATTGCACTTAGTATAGCCATGCAAAAAACACACATACATAGATAAATAAATACACATATTCTTTTAATAATTTCATTTTCTATGATTCTAACCACATAAAACAAAACAAAAAAAAAAAGATGTATTAATTAGAAATTTTTATTATAAAAATAACTTCATTATATTACGTTATTTTTCAAAAGGAGGGAGATGTAGTATGCACATATATTGAATACCCACTGTACCAAGAGTACTTAAAGGGTGCGCACTGTAACACTTTGTTGCAATGTTTACACAATCCAAAGTTCCGGTCATAAACTATAAGTGGCCGAAATATGAATCGATCGTTATTGCATAGCCCGCACACAGTGCTAGTGTCAGCATAATCGCACCCAAACTGTCTCTCTGCCGCCGCCTGCGAGCAGCGCTGCTACGAGACTTAGCTTTACTTAGACTTAAGAAATATTGTAAAAGAACAGAATCATTTTGAACGTTGGAGCGGCACCTCAGCTGCTCCTTCCAAATAAAGACCAACTAAAACCAATCCCCTGGAGTTATCCTATCACAAAATAGTGACTTTTAATTAAAAAATACCTATATTAGAGAAGAAATCATCCAATGATTATTGAATCATTACCGTCTAATGAAGGATATAAATTCAATCATGCCGCAACTTGTGCAATCTAAAACTCATTTTAAATGGCATTTTGGCTCTATTTGTTCTTTGTTTTTAATATTTTTTTTCAACAGGACCCACTAGCCGAGTCCCAAAATGGGCGTAAATTCAAACTGGCAGCTCGTAATAATTTTATTATTTATGGTGATGACGGTGGCGAACAAGAATGGCATCCATATACAGGGAGTACCTAGTGTGTGCATTGGAGAACACTCTCAGGCTCCCAGACTTTCCAACTCCCACACCCCTTTCCAGCCTCCAGAAAAGTTGTAACGGAATTATTGTGAAATTTGTGGGAAATATAACGAATATGCGCATTCAGAATGCGATGAGTCCGGGGCATGAAAATGTCTGAGAGTTTTGTCGCATGCAAACATAAATTTTTGTGTGCCATGCAAAATAACGTAATAACATTAAATATGCAAATGCCTTTTGTCAGCCATTGCATTTACACACGACAAACATGGAGGGGTGCGCGGGGATCTGTATTTGAATTCATTCATGAAGATTGGAGGACTGAAAGTCGAGGAGCACCAAAGGGGAAATGTAGATGCGGCGACGGATGCGGATGGGTGCGGACGAAGAGCCGTCGACTTCATCACACATTTTGCAATTTGCATAAAGTGAAAATGATGCACATTTCTGTTTTCCTACGACAATTTGCCTTTTATTGATTTTCTTCGATTTCTTTGATTTCCCTCACTGTGATCAGCCAGCCTCACGGCCTCAGACCCCACTCCTCCATCACTCCATCGAGAAGCCCTCTCCGAGGGTCCCCGACGATTCTACATGTGTTTTGAATGACGTTGAGTGCTGCTATGCAAACATTTTCTAACGAACACTTAGAGCAAATAGATTCGAGGGCTGCCAGCTCATGTGAAGTTTTCCATTTTCCACTCCTTGCACTGCACTCTGGCGCAGGCAGCTCCTCCTTGCCAGGGTTTTCTTGGCCATTTTTTATCGCATGCCAATTACTTCTTATTTTATGTTGTAGCTGCATCAGCATGAAGTCTTTCAATTTCATTAAAATTCCAAACAATTACATTTAAGCTGACACTATGCAGTGTCTGGGATTTCATTTACATACTAGTCAGACCAGGACCAGGACAGCCAATCAATTTATATGGTTTGTGCATTGAGAGAAAAAACAGAAGGCTGTCTGGATAACTTTTTGTTTGCCGACTCATTCAATGTGTAAACACTTTTTCACACAAAGACTCCAAAGGGTCATTAATATATTCAGTTTGTTTTTTGAACCGAGCTGTCTGTCACTGGCCATATAATGTTTCACTTTTCAAAGCTGTGCATTTTTAATAATCGCAGGCAATCGCTGCATTTGATCCTTTTTTCCTGTGCAGATGCAAATGGGGAAACGACACCGAACAGTGGCATATCTGAAGAGCTTAAGCTGCTAGTTAATCAGTCGACTTATCCAGTCAGACGACTTAATAACTTTGAACCGCACAAAGCAATTAAAAAACGCCAACTCCATGCACTTGAAGCGTTTAAAGTTTGTCAGAACTCAGTCACTTCCGCTTGATTCCTCCGCTCTGCGAAAACTTGTCCCACTGGACTGGCCCTGGGCTGCCAGTGGCAAAGTTTGCGATATCACCAAGAGCCACATCAATTGCCTGCCTGCCCCACCAGCTGCCCGGCAGCTCCCTCCTCCACTGGCATGTGCAACACATATTGGTCAATAAAGTGCGCTCAAAATATTTGCCACAACTTGTGCACTTTACCTATCACACAGCTTGAAGTTACTTCTGTTCCGTACCGACCCGTCCCGATTCCTTTGAGATTTGTTGTTAATTTTTGGGTAAATTTGCCAAAAATTTCTCCACTCTCCGCTGCTGTACCCCAACTCACTACCGCATGCCTTCTGCACTTTGTGCTGGTGTTGCATACTTCTGTGGCAAACTTTTAATTGATTCAATCGCCTGTGCATATTTTCGGTTCAGTTCAGTTCTGTGGGGGTACAGTTGCAAAAATGTGATTTTCATTTAACAGAAAGTGCCTTAAAAGCGGCAAACTCAATTTTGTAATTCTATAGTCTCTAATAACTTTAAAAAACGACGACTCTTCTGTTTTTCCATTGTTAGTCTTAAATAAGTAAGCCCTTTTTGAGACTTTGCTCTTGTTTTTCAAGTGCCAGGGACGACCAGCACTACTAAATACCCAGCTGCCAGTCAGTTGCCGCTCCCCAGATTGGTTTTACGGAATGGAGAGGAGGAGGTCACTTCCAGAGCAAAGTGCGTGTGCGTGTGGCCCCCGGCGTGCTGGTTAAATTAGTTAGAGGATTAAATTTGTACTTTAATAGGATTTCGCATTAGGTGCCTGTTCACGATTGAACCGAAATATTTGTTCGATACCACACGCACACCACATACAACACACCAGCCCCCATTCCCATCGGTTCTGAAATAGAAATAGAATAGAGGTCACAGAAACAGTAGTTTCATGCCGGAGGAGTAACAGTTAAGTTCGGAAATGTATGCAAAGCAGCGTGTTTTGAGTATCTGATTAGTTGGGATTTTCTCCAACTGGTCAGAACTTTGGGGAAAGGCTCGAATTACTACCTACAGTATGGGTAATGCTCAGGAACTAATTCTTATAATGCAGTAATTAAATGACTACTCCCATTTACCAAAGTACTTTCGACTTTTCTAGAGAAACACTTGTCACGTATGATGGCAGTACGTTGAGAAATGTGCCTGAAGGGAAACTCCTCTTACTTTCTTTGCGGGAGTAAAGGTTATATTACTTTTCCAGATGGTGTTCGCTAAAAATTCTAAAAATCATTTGGATTATTTGGAGATTGAAACTGCAGAGAAAGATCTATCGATTTTAAAGAAAATATCGATGTAACATCTTAGTATACGAATACATCGTATACGTGAATTAAATTTATATTATGAGGACTTAATGAAGTTTTTATTATTAATAGTACGGCCTTTATGGTATGGATTATTCAAATCTTAGTCATTTTACGTCCGATAACACCTTAAAAGATTTGTAATTTGACTGCACGAAAATTCATTGGAAAAATTGGTCCATTTTTCCAATGGAAATCTTGGTCTTATCAAAGATTATACAATAATTTACTTAAATTTGGGCTTATATACCCTATACAATAGGGTCACATAACAAATTTCGTGAATTTGGTCTTTCGGGTGAAACTATGTCCGATAAACTATCGAAACTATGAATCATGTACATTCATATGTATCATATGTATCACTCTTATTCATAAAAAGCTTAAAAATCTACCTTTACGCCAAATTTAAATTTTAAAGGAGTTGAAAGAAGTTTTTGATATTTCTGACTGAAAAGCTAGTTTTCCCGGAGCTAGACTTGTCTTCATTGATCTTATTACTTGTGGCGTGTGAAGTACAGTCGATGTGAAAAAAGGGCCGCTAAGGTGGAAATTACTGGAAGGAGAAGTCGACCATTTTTAGTAATGTGATCCTGTCCCACCTTGATCCTGTAAACTTGGTTCTTCATTTTAGCTGACGTTCGAACTTTAGGAATTTTAAAATTATTTTCATAACCGGATCTGATTGTTGGCATATGCAAGTGAGATAAGAGTGGAGCAGTTTCCTAATACACCTTTCTGATAATATTAATGTGGTAAAACGTAATGAAAACTAGATTAGTTTAATTAATGTATCGTTTAAAGTCTTCCCAAGACATAAATTTAATATTTTCGATCAGGTCTTATAACATAGTCTTTTTACAGATGATTCATTATCATATTATTGAGTTTTTGGAGATCGCATCGGAGAGTTAACCAAACTAAACAATACGATTCGGCGTCTAACATATTCTGAGATGAATGATATTACATAAATATGGACTTCATGATGAGGTTTAACTAGAAATAGTTTACGCAACGTATCGTTTCCAATTATTGCCATGCACATCTTTAGTATAGTCATTCATTTCATACATGTACATACATATACTTCCTTGTTACAGGAATCCTGGATTATTTTATTGAGTGCTTGAGGCTTCCAACTGTACAGTAAGTTTATATCCAAAATATCTTGCATATGTATGTATGTATATCTAAGGTAGAGTTTTATTACAAAGCTTAATATAAACTTCGGAAACTCATTGCAAACCAACTACTGGTTTATGCTGGGAATATGGTTTGAAACTTTCCGCTGCATTAGTGGGGCTGCGAATTTTCGTCTTTTCAATCACGACCCATTTCACTTAAAAGCCACCAGCGTATCCACATTTCAACGCCCAAGCCGCGAACTCGCATTCACAATTAACCACTTGGCGGGCCATAAATTTGACACACACACTGGCACACGCAGGGGGCAACCGCATTGGGGCACGCATACAGTCACAAGTTCGCCGGACCGGAAACCAAATCATTAGCTAGAAAAATTGACCGGGCCAACAGAGGGGAGTCGTGGGGCGATTGCAGGGCTTTCGGCTTTTATTGAATTTTTCGTTGCTACCGAAAGTTATCCAAGAGAAAGGAGACCTATTGCGGGGCGGAATAAATTTCCATCAACTGCATTTTGCACAGTTTTGGGCCGACAAAGTCAACGTGACCGAACGCAGTTAAGCGACCACATCCGCCAGAGTCCAAACCAAAATAATTATGTAACCAACTAAATATTACGGAGCATATGTACGCCAAACTGGTGGAACTGCTTTTCAGGGTTCCGGCCACACAATGCCAACACAAACCCGCCAGATTTTAATTCGTTATCTGTTTGTCCTAGTTCCTGTTGGTGTTTTGCATTTCCCCCTTTTTTTGTTATTTTCTTTTCTGATTTTAGCGGAAAATTGTCACTGCCGTGATTTGAAATGCGCTTACGGCTTGTCGAAATTCCAAAACTGGCTTTGTGTTTTTAGCCAAACAAAAACATGCGACGGACTTTCACGAACACACGATTCAGCAAAATATTTTCCTTGCTTCAGTGACCATTGTTTATCTGGCCCGTGTACCGTGTATTGTTAATTAAGAATTTTCCCAACAAACTGTCGGGTTTATCATGTAGTGGTTTTCAGGTCACAGGCTTTTGTCTAATTAAATTCGAGAAAGAAACGGTCTTTAATGTGGCAACTGAAAGGCTCTAAGCCTCTGTAATGGAGTGCCCTGTCGATTAATAATGAGCCGGCCATAAAGCTGTCCGCATTCGAGAACTCTGCCAAGTGCGAATGCGATAATCAAGTGCAAGCGACCGGCAAAAACAACAGGCCCTGCATCTGACCGGCAATCAGCGATTTGGGTCTGATTAAAATCGCAACCATTTCGACTGCAACTCGACTGGGGGAGAAAATGAAAACCGACAATCCGAACGGGGCTCGGGCTGAAGTACGGCCAAAGGGGGCAGAACGAGGGGTGGCACGCGAGGGCCAAATGGCTAAGATAACTGAACACCAAGTCATGACCATATCATCGAGGCGGGCCCCATAGAAAACAATTGCAACTGCCGGGGGAAAGCGCGGCGAGTGCCCGTGCAGGACAATGGGCAGTGTGCAATGGGCAGTGCGGGTGCTAAATAGTGTTCTGAGGCACGAGGTGCATGTGGAAGGGGTGTACGAGTGCAGGACTCTAGGGGCGAAAGGAACAACCAGCATCGTTCCCATGTGGGCGCCGTTACACGCCGAATTTATGCTTTGTCCTGAAGCAGAAGCTGCGAGCGGGCACAGGCCCTTTTATCAGCTACACTGCCTCCCATAAGTATCGAACAAAAGCAAAGAAACTATGGAGGGGTGGCAGGGATTGTGGACACACCGGAAAAGGACAGTTTATATTGCAGTGATGACAGTTGCAAGCATTTTGTGCCACGTTCTCGTTGAGTGCTGTCCTTGCATCCAATACCAGCTACACCTCAAGAAAATACCCGTTTTTAAACAGAATACAAATTATATTATCTTTAATATAAATATGTTTTAATCCGTTTTGATTTTGAGATGCATAGCTTTGGACGTTAAACCTTCATCTGGTAGTTATCCAATTCCCTGACATTTTTCCGGTATACCTTTAGAAGCTCACCCAGAATTATAATAAAATATCAGCAGAAAGCTGCTGAAAATATTAAACATATACCTACCAGCCAGGCAGATAGCAGACTCTCTTCCGTTCCGCGCCTTTATGTTGCATGAGTTATGTGTTGCGCAATTAACATTTGTAATGCTGGCGCACACAGCATTTTCCCGCATTCTATTATTTTTTCGTCTGTTCTTTGGCAGAGCACTTAAAATTAAAAATTACAATTACATTTTACTTGGCAGACAGAAGCGGAATTTTTTTAGCCCTGCGCCAGAGTCCTCCTTGAGCTCCGTGCCCCCGAAAGGGCCCTAAGAACGGCTGGCGATATTTTATTTGCCACTTGGTTGGCTGAAAGTTGCCAGTTGGCAAAAGCCAAGAATGAAGACGACGAACAATGCCGGCAGGACATGGGACACAGGTTTCCCATTTGCCGCCGCCGAATCTTCTTACCAGTCCTTTTCATTTGGGTTTTATTTGTTTGTTTGTCCTGGCTTGGAAAAAATTCATTAAGTGGCAAATAGACGCATTATGTTTATTTGTTTTTGGCGACTTCCGGTTGCAAAAAGTTTCGAGTTACAGCGAAAATATTTAAAATTAAATGCATTTCTGCAGTTTCACTGTTTAGCGAGCACTCGGTAGCCTAATGTGAGCCAATAAACCTCAATGGGGCATTCACCGCAAACTTTTAATTGAATAAATTCACCCAATTTACATAAATTTTCATGCAGAAATGCCACGACAGCCGAGCTTTCTGGGAAACCGATCGAGGGAGAGGAAGCTGAATTTTGAAATGCCGGCACTGTCATCGACAACAGAGGAAATTGAACTAATTATGTATTAGTTTGGCTCCCGGCTAAAAATTGCCACGCAATGCAGGCTAAATTGGCTTTCAAATGTCGCTGGCTGCCATCGCTCGATGGCTGAATATAAATCGAGGCTGCAACTGGCAGGCAAAATGGTGGATATAAAGATGGGCTTTTAAAATGCATTCCATTGAAAAACGGAATGAAAATCGATTGAAAGGATTTGATTTAGACGGAACCATTTTTCAGCTCGAATTAGCAATAGCTTCAATTAGGCGAAAATGTTGCCCATTCCTGTCTCACTCTGCCTCCCTGGTGACCTCAATTTAGTCAGCCAATAATAAATAGCCATCGGGTTATTGTCCTGCTCCGGACAAAAGAGAGAAAAATCACATGAAAATTGCTGGCACTTGAGATATATAAACATACACTTCACATGAGATGGCCTTGGCATCATCGTGGGCAAACAAATCATTCAGAATCTGGAGCCTGGACGAGGACGAGCTGAAGGAGAAACGGCCCTCAAGTTCATGAGGCCCCATAAAAATAAGCCATTCGCGTCTGAAGTGCATAAGTATATATGAATGAGTAGATCGTATATTATGAGTAGACGGCACATTTAGCACACATTAATAAAACCGCAAGAAACGTGCGACGAACAATGGCCGAAAAAATCCACGGAGGAGGAGGAGACGACATGGCCAGGATATAGCAAGGAATCGGAAGGGGCCGAGAAAAATCTTCGACACACGCAGACACTCCCAGCAGCAACAATCACTCATCATAATGATGCTCAGACATCGGGCATGAAGCTCGGAATGGGGCAGGACTTGGATGTGTGTCATGCGTGTGTGTGATCCGGAATTTTTGGCAGGAGTAAATTAATTGAATTCATTATAGCTGATAGATGCATGTGTATAAACGTATATGTTTCTAAGCATGTGCTAGAAACTGGCATTTAATCAAAAGCCCGGAGTTTATACACAAAACTGGGAAAAGTTGGAGCTGCCAAATGAACTGAATCATGAGCTGCCTCAGTTTGTGGCATTCAAATGAGTGGAAAACTAACTTAAGCAAATATAATGAGATTAAAGTTGGATTTTCAAAGTTTCATTTAATTATTGAATGTGATTTTAAACAATAATGATGGATTTTATTTGAACTTGTCCCAAAAATTGGGCTAAATAATGGAAATGAAATCTAATAAGTTAACCCATAACTAAATTTTGTTAAATCAAAAGTTGGAATCCATATACATTTTCTTCTTGAGCTCAGCTACCCGAATTCCCACCGCCATTTTCCAAATCATTTTCAAACAATTACAGGATGTATTTTCATATTAATATTTGTTCAATCTGGCCGTTTATCCTTAATGGTGCTGGAGGAAACTCCGTCATAAATTCTTTCCAGCCTTTTGGGGTTTCAGGCTGTATTTGCAATTCTGCCCACGACAGTTTGGTTTGTTGTTTCATATCAGTCGCGTATATCCCGTATTTGTATTTTATACGTACACGCGGCGTGTTTCCACGAATATATGTATATATTCTATACGTATTCTCCCCAATATCCATTCAATTCGGAGGCCAGGTTTGCCAGATACGAGCGGCATTATTATTGTTGTTACAAAATGTTTTCAATGAATATTAAATGTGTGCGCAATATTAATTTGATTCGCCAGTCCTTTTATTTTTATGCCGTTCGCGTGTGCAATTTCGTTCTTTTTATCATTACAAACAAATTACAATAAATATTGTTTTTGAGGGCCAGAGGGTGTGAATGGAACCAGCGAGGTGAGCACTTTATTCTTAATTAAGTGACAGCACGTAGCTGGAATTCCTAAAATTCAACTTGGAGGTGTACGGATTTTAAGTATTGCGTGTCATACGGACTTTAATTGATTAACTTAAAAGATAGCGGAAAGAGTTTCTCTTATTTTCCCGCCAATTGGAATATCTCCTGCTAATTATTCATCTTCGACCATATTTTCCGGCAACACATGGATGAATATTAATCGAGTTAATTATCACGTTTTCGGCTTAAGGCTGATTATTGGCGTCCTCTGCCGAAGCAATTGATTTCCATATTGTCTTGATTAATTGAAGAAAAATGGTCTCTGCTGAATTGCCTTCATTAAGGTGCGGAAATGAGATTAAGCGGTCGAGCCGGAGGTCGGTCGAGAGATCTTTGCTTGACTTTTCAATTGGCTTTCAACTTGTGAAGGCACAGGCTGCTTAACCTGTTAAGAAAGACCAACTTATGTGGGTCGTCCTGCTCTCAAGACACACATAATAAGTCACAAGAGCGGGCCTGGGTCGGATGCTCCTTCGCTTTTGGGCTTGGTGGCTGACGTGACAGCCTTTTAAACGACGGGAAGCCTGGCATTGTGCCGACATTAATGGGAGATGCTGCAGCACCACCGGCACTTCAATTAATTAATTGCAATTTGCACGACGCAGCAGACAGCGTTGGCCATTAAATGCGTTTAGCAGGAGCCGCTGTCGCGCCACGTTCACCTCCTTCGCTGCAGGTAACATTGTGTAAGATGCCACTGCGGCGTATACTTGATGTGTAGCATGGCTGCCTGGATGCCCGTGCCTCATTGCTCGCCCCGCACAGTTTCCACAGTTGACGTGTTATTAACACCGCGTGAATCCAGCAGATGTCGTCATGCCCATAATGCATTCATGCAACGCTGTGGCACGCATAAATAAATGATGATGATACGGCTACTGATGCCTCAAATAAGATTCAGCAACATGCACGAGCAGATTGAACTGTCGTCGGCGGTTGAAGGTGTTTCTGGCAAGAGGATTATGCATCTGGCTGGGATTTGTGCTCTCCGGATATGCTTTCGTACGCAGAAAGAGATACTGCTACAATGCAAAGAGAGGCAGACGGGGAGGGGCCGTTGCGATTCCCGGAGGGAGCTAATCGATGCACTGATGCAACCTAATTAGACCCCAGGTGCGCTCTCCTCAGCCTTGCTCCTCAGGTATTCGCGGGCACTAAGTTAATTATCCTGCTGACCACTTCAAGGCCTTAAAACTTGGCCAAAACTTGTATTCCACTGTTCCAAATACATATGTTTAAGTTTTATTTAACCCGAAGAGTTCAAACGACCATTAAATTTCACCCTAATTACCGCAAATCGCCCGAAACTAATTTAATAATAGCAACAAACCATAAGGGGCGGTGGGTGGATGGAAATGGTAAATGGGAGTGGCAGCTGCATAAACTGGCCTCAATGGCCATTAAAAACTTCTCGTAGTTGGTATATTTTCCAGCACCACCACCAGAACCAGCTCGGCACCACCTCGCCCCTGCTCTTTGCTCCATCCTATGTGTACGTATATTTGCGGCAAATTGACGGTTTCATTCTCGGGCAACAGAGAAAACTTTCTGCCCAGGCACTCAAAATGGCTCGAAAGTCTCGACAACAATTCGCCTGATGGGGGTGGAGTGGGACGAACGGTGGAGGCCACCCGAGAACAGGAGGGGAAACACTTTATAGAGACCACTCGTAACCTCAAAGCGCAGACGGCATAAAACAATTGAACGTGGAACGTTTGACGCTAAGTCAGGCCGGAGTATCATAAAAAAATTAAGTGACACTCAGCGTGGAGACACTCGGAGAAGCAGTGATTAATTGGCCCTCGAGTTCCCAGCCAGCGACCTTACCAGTATCATTAAAAGTTTCCCCCATCGGCCGGCTGCAGGCTGTCAATGTTGTCATCTTCATTTGGCATTATGATAATAATTGGGGCACGGACCAGGACATCCCGACACCAGGTCCTGTCAAGTGACCAGGGCAGCGTGCGTACCCCGAGAAGTGCCAAAAGTTAGGCCCGCCTGTCAAGACTCTGGCCCGAAAGTATCGGGTCGTCCTGTATTTTCGCAAATTGATGGCGTTAGTTGGCGCTCATGAATACGTCAGAGAACAAATACGCATAAAAAGGCCACTTGATTATTGGGGGCCCCTCGGAAAGTTTAATGAAATTTATATACAAAACAGACAGCATGATGAATGAAGTTGTCTTTAAGGATTGAGGCATTCCCGAGTCAGCTTTTCAGGCCAACAAATTTTACTGAAATTTGAAACACGTGCCACAGGAAAAGGGTTAAGAAACCGTCGCAACTGGATTGCGAGCTGAGAGTTGGTAGATAAAATGTTTGAAAAGGGTTTACCAAGGACAGGAAAACAAAGATTTCTCCGCATAAGTTGTTAAATTATTCCTCAAATTAAAGCATAATAAGAATCCTTTTAGTGTGTGAATGCAATTTAAAGTATTTTCATTAAAACGCACTCACTCTTATTCCGCCTTAGGCCAATCCGATTAGGTGAACTGCAATACAAGAAATGCAATGGAAAATTATACATTATTGTAAAGCTTTTGATATTAATTTCTTTTGAAATAATTTCTGTTAAATTAAATGACCGATTCGAGGCTTATCTTTCTGTGAATCAATCAGATCATAGGTTTCCTCCTTAGCAATACAAACAATTTTCCTCACAATCCATTATGCGCTCTCCACACCACCATTATTACGAGTACATGTCAAAAATCGAATAATAAATCACAGAGCAGCCTCGTCGTACTACTTATTGCATAATTTATTGTCTAAGCCTGATGTTCTTTTATTTTTCTCATACTTTGCATAAGTCCATTGCCTATTCTCTTTACGCGGAACATATTTTGCCAATTTGCAGCTTATTATAAGTTGGCCATTTTTTCCCCGATTGTTTCGATTTGCTTGTGCGCTTGATTAAATTTGCACTCAACTTTTCAAAGCTTCATTAATCATCTGTTTGGAAAGGAAATCGGTGGGATCGGAGGTGGAAGTGAGGCTGATAGGGCGGCGAAAAAAGCAGAAACTTTAGCCTGAAACTTTATTGTAGTTGCCGTGCAGTTGGCATTGCCAATAATAAAATTTACGCTGCTCTCCTGCTACCAGGAAGCAAAAGGGAAAAATTATGAGTTTTCCTCCCAGTGATTTGCCATTTTAGCAGTTCAGTGAAAATCCGCTTGCCCGCCCCCAAATCCCCTAATTCCAATGATTTTAGTCTGAAGGCGCAGCTGTCCGAGTTGAGTATTTATAGAGGGAAAGTTTCATGACTAATGACCGCGCCAGGCCTAAAGTGCTAGGAATACACAGAATATACGCAAATGAATGTCAGATTCATAGTCTAGCAGTTTTCAGCGCGGATTAAAGATTTAGAAAGTGAGGAGCAAAGGGTTTTAATTATTCCATTCGCTCGGAGAAGTGCATGTCGGGTAAATGAAAGTGGTAAATTCTCCTCGGCCACGTCCAAAAACACAAAGGCCTTCATTTATTCATCATCAAAATGGCGGTCGCGATGGCTGAGACAAAGGCCTCTGGTTCCTGGTTGCTTGATGCCCATCCTACTGCCTCGGATCCTTTGCCTTCTTTTTCTCTATATATCTCCGAGTCATTTGTATCGCTAAGGCGGCGAAAGGATTCCCACAGACTACACTGTAAAATGTGTGTTAGATTTAAAAGCCAATGCAACTTACAGTCCTCGCTTGTACGAAATGCCTACAGTCTCTCTTTTAATTAAAATTTCATCTATTTTCTGTAGAAATATTCCAAAAGTATTTGCTATATTTGGAAATAAATTTCTTCCTGTTTGTGGAAGAAAAACAACAACGACCGCAGTGACCGACAACCGCAAAGCCTCGCAGGCAGAGCTCCGGCTTGAGGGGGAAAAGTCGAGAGTTGGGAAAGTGGGAAAAGCATAGAATGAGCTTCCCTTGTTCATTTAGCAGTCAAACGGAGTTTGCCAGTGTGGAGACATGCCTGTCTCCGCTGGGTTTCCGCTTCCTGTGCCATCTGCAAATTTCATGGCAATATATTTTTGCAGCTTGTGCGAAGAAAAGCCAAGAGACACCGAAGGAGTAAAGGGTACACCGAAAGAGGGGGGAAGAGAACGGCAACTTCGCCTGGCCATCATCAGTCATTTTGTCTAAAAGAATATATTGCAATTAAAACCAGAAAATATGCTTTTACACTGGCCAACAGAGCTATAAGTTTGCCGCTCGTCCAACAACAGTCTCTCCTCCGGTTTCGGCCCTCTTTATTTATGAAGCGCAACACTTTTGGGCCCACCCACTGCATTTTGACTGCAGAAACTTGGACGGGAGTTGGGTGGGGCCTCCTCCCTCCTTTCCGGCTCATCTTCATCTTGCTGCTACTGTTTCTGGTGTTGCTGCTGGTCCGCTGATGTTTTACTATCCAGCCAAGAGCAGCAAATTAAAATTGCTTCATTCTGGCCCTCCAAGCACGCTGTAAGTCACGCCTTGTTATGGCCGCAGCCGGACCTTCAATGGATAAATGGACGGATTTGTTGGTTGGTTGGACGGGTGGTTGGAAAGTGCTGAGACTACTGCCTCGGTGGGCAGTTTTCAGCTCGACACTTTATAAATTATGTGGCTGCTAGTGGCGTGGGCTTTAATGAAATTTCCATCTTCCATCTGGGATAAAATTAATTCTCAACCAAGATGGGTAAATATTTTCGACTACCTCTTCAAGATACTTTTTTAAGTAATTAACTTTTAAGACCCAAAATCTCTAAACTTTAAAAATGTCCTCTGAACACACTACAATAAAAACCTTTCTAGGAAACACCAAGAACTGGAGACCCAATTATTAAAAAGTCCTTTCCGAAGAAAATGAAAACTTTCCATAAACGTTGCTCGTTAGAAAATGGAACTACAGACCTAATTAAATAAGTTGGCGCATTCCCATTCAACTTTCTACTATATTATCGTCCTGGGCCACCTTTGTATATGTTGCTGTTTAGCAAAATGTCACCTTCACAACTTATTCACCTTCGAGTTCAGTGAAAACTTGGCGCAACCTTTTCACGAGTCTGCAAACTGGCGACAAGAATTTGATTACTTTTCATCTCGCAATTCGAGCCAGTTTGTGAAGCTTAAGCCATCTGCATCCAGTTTTTAGGGAGTTGTTTTCGAATAAACCATTCCCGCTGCCGTTTCCCAGTTATCTGGTCACTCCTCCGCCGACAGCTGCCAGCTGGAAGTTGCATTTCCATAAGCAAAACTTTAAGTGAGCATTAGTTTGGCTCTTTCTCCGGTCGAGTTGGGGACGGCAGTTGAATTTTTCATTAGAAAACTTTTCGTGCACTGCCAGAAAACACCTGACGGGAGAGCGAGAAAATCCGGAGCCGGCACGAAAGGAAATGGAGGCTTGAAAGTCATTTGCCGCTAAAGAGAAATGTGTAGCGAATGTTTAAAAGGCGTTTTCGGGGATCTGGGTGAACAAAAGACCGAGACTGAAATGTGTGTGGGTGCTTTGACAATTTTATAAAAGCTTTGCCAGTTATGCCTGAAATTTCAGAAGCCTACTCACCCCCAGAACTCAGAGACCAGAACCCACATCCCGCTCCCTCGTGTCATGTCATTTGCCACACTTTTCACTCAAGACAATGAGTGTCATCACGGAGGCATCAAGTTTTCATAAGACCACGCATGTTGAATTTCTGATGAGTTCTTCGCCCAAGAGCAACCCTTCCAAAAAAGCAAGAAATGCCTCCTTCTTATGAAAATTTTATTTATACGCCGCAGCTTTATGAGGCGTGCAAAATTTTGTCGGACAAAAGACGCTCTTAATAGATAAATTTATTTGTCGAAATGCGAAAGTTTTAGCTCGCTTTTAATGAGATAGTCCGAAAGTTTGCTCAAGCCGAATGAAAAGTTTTTATTCTTGGCCCATCATTTGTGTTTTCGATTAAAGTGTTCCAATAAATTTCTTGCGATAAGGAGCTTTCCCTAACAGCGAAGTTGGTGGACAGAATCTAATATCAATCACTCGGTTCGGTTCGGGTTGCAGCTGTTTGTTTTAAGTGGAGAAACAATTTGTACAAACAAGGAAAATTACTTTTAAAGCTCCAAAACACAGGGACACATGTAGCACTTACTTCATGTAATCCTCCCTTAGGAAGTCAGAGAAGGAGCTCTCAAGTAGACTTTAAAGACAATCTGACATATGGGATTTGGTTGGGGACAGTGCTGACTCACTGTAGAGGGGTAGAAAAAGGTGAAAAATGTAAAATAATCTATAAATAATTTAATGCAATTTTAGATGCTGCCTTTTCATATTTAGAATTTTTTTTTCTGTCCAAATAGTCCTTAAAAAACCCGCCAACTTGGCAGACTTGCTGCCTTATTGTGAGCTAAACAAATCACATCAAAACAAATAAAATTCTTCCAGGGAGCCGAGGCACAAAGGCAACCGCCAACAAATAGACAGACGCACACAATGTGTGTGCTCTGACATGGCCGTTAAGTAATTCCATATTTTATTTGCGTTGCCAACAGCCAACAGCGAAATAGAAAGGATTCGCAGGAAAGGACTTCCCACACACGCGCACAGTCTCAAGTGTTTGAGGGAAAAGTCTCACATTTGTTTGCCGATTTCTCACGTGGAGGCGTCCAACCAACAACGGCATCAGTAGCAGAATAATGCCAACAAAATTTTTGGGGGAGCTCCGAAAACTTGTTTAAAGGGATTGCAATAAAGTGCCTGGCATATTGGGATTTGTCCCTTTTCCGTCTTCTATTCGTTACCTGCAAATATTTGGCATTTCCCAAATGAAAAGATTTTTTGCCACATGCCAATGATGGCCTTAACCCTACTTCCCCTGTCATCCGTCAGGCGTTTTATGTGCAATTCCCTCAAGTGCTTTATTTGGCCAAAAAAGGAGAGAATCTCACAAAAAAAATCGTTCGGGGACCCGCTCACAATATCGTTAACTCTTTGGCTTCGTGCTCGGCCCTTTTTAAACTGTTGCATATAATTTATTGTAACTAAAGGTTAGAGAAATAAAAGAAAGGGATTGCTTTCTCCTGCCGTCCGACTTTGTGGGTCTCTGGTGTGCAATTTCTTTGAGCTCCTCCTTGTTTATTTTTCACAGAGCTTAAGATTTCTTTTTGGAAAACATTCCTCTGTCATCGGCGACTTTGGTCGGGATTAGAAGCTACATTAAGCTATGATTAGTAGACGATATTAATTTCGAGCTTTCTGCATCATTATTTGTTTGGTTCCTCAGATGTCTCTGAAACGGCTTCCGAATCAGAAGTCGTTTGAACGGGTTAAGCCTCTTGAATCTATCGTGTTGCTACCAAGCAACCAGGAAAATATTAGCTTAAAAATATTTAACAAACTGGGAACTCCGAAAAGCCCTCGACTTATTTACAATTAAAATGTCTAATTAGAAGTAATCACATTAAAGCGGCAGACAGTAAAAAATATGGTGGAAAGGCGATAGAGAACGGGAACGGAATTTCCAAGGAATCATAATGAGAGCGTCGACTTGCCGCAATGGCGAAATTGTTGACATTAATTAAAATGTCATTTAAATGAAATATATAACAGTGCGGAATTTCAGTCTATTAGGGCGGTGCGATGTCAACAGCCTCCTTCAATTTTTCCGCCCAACTCCGGGCACCAGCGAGCGAGGGAACGGGAAGAAAAGGACACAAGAGTAACGAACCGAGGGACAACATCTCGAGGAAGGCGGCGCACAAAGAGCAAAAAGGGCCAAAGGGATACCGAATGTGAAGGTCTGGGAAAATAGGGATATTAAGAAGGAGAATGCATGGGAAAAACGCTCCATTAGGGTAATGAACAAGTTAACAGGCGCATATTTCTCATTTCTTTCCTTTCTCTTTATTGTCGTCGTGGGAAGAAAGGCGGCTCGAAAGCAATTTCCATGTCCCCGTGCTCTCGACTTTAAATTTTTAATTTCAATTGTTCTTGTTCTCGGGGCCTACGCTTTTTTGCGAGGCGGTAGGTCAGCGTCAAAGTCAATATGAAAATGTCGGCAAATAATTATAAGTAAATTAATGAAAATTGAACAAGCTGGAGAGCAAGGCCATCGAATGGCCGGGGAGCAAAAGAAAAGCGGCCAGAGTCAATGGAGTGTGCAAAATTGTTGGCAATTTGTTGTTGAGCAAATAGCTTCATGGTCATTATGCTGGCGACTCATTTGCAAATGGCCGAGAGTCTGCTGTTGGCCTTTGCCCGAATGACTTGGCATCAAATTGGTTACTTTGTTTATCCTTCCCACCCATCCTAGCTTGCCGGCTCGGCGGAGGGCAAAGCTCTTTGAGCTGATTCAGCGCAAAAAGATTAATGAATCCGCATCGGATCCGCCGCTCTCTGGTAAACATCTTCCACTTCCTCTGCCTTCTCCGTTGGCCGACTGTCTGGACTTTCGTCGCCTTTGACTTTTATCCAATAAAATGAAATTAAATAAATTTTTGAGCCAAATCTTATTTGCGTATTGTCGGCTTTGTCATAGTCCCGAGTCCTGCTTGTTGTTCGATACTCTATTTATGGGGCCCGCCCCACCAGCCGCCAGAAAGTGACTTTTATTTATGGCAATTGTTGGCCAACATTTTCTGAGCCATTTACCCTTGGACTTTATGTTCGTTTGGTTAGCCGTATTATCGAGTGGATTATCAAGTTTACTCTCTTTTGTTGAATATGTAAAGGGTCCTGCCATTCGCGCTTTAAAGCGTCGTGTCCCTGGCTGGATAAATAAATTTAAAAATCCAATTTCTGGCAGACGGGGAAACCCTTGATTTTTTTATAAGCACACCCAGCGGGCAACGAGTGGCACGAAAACAAATTTTAACTAAAAATATCAAAAAATCAATCCCAGACCTGATGAATATCCCATAGAAAAATCATCCGCCCTTAGTCGCTGCCAAACTTTACAAGCTCCTATACATCTAAATACTTGGGAAACAAATAAATCTATAGATACATTGCCAAAAATTTTCAACAACCGCCGGCGCTGGTGGGCTTTGTAAGAGAATTAGGGCGTGGCGGAAACAAAAATTCATACGCCGTGTGAAACATCGAAAATATTTTTCACCAGATTGATGAGAGGGGGTTGCAAATGGGCTTTGGGTGGATGGGGATAGGATGCCATTGAGATTGGGGATTTCGGGTTTTCAGCTGAAGTGAAGCAAGCACACGTGAAAGCAGTCCAAATATTTCCGTTCCCGGGTCAAAGTGAATGTGGCCTAAAAATGCTCACTGTCTAAATAAATGTATGTGTAAACAGTCTTTTTAATTTGTAAAAACAGGTTTAAAATAATAAATGTATTACACATTTAATATCTACACGTTTTTATACCCTTGCAGAGGGTATTATAATTTTGTCCAAAAGTGTGCAACGCAGTGAAGGAGACATCTCCGACCCTATAAAGTATATATATTCTTGATCAGGATCACCTCCTGAGTTGATATAAGCATGTCCGTCTGTCCGTCTGTCCGTCTGTCTGACCGTCTGTCTGTCCGTCTGTCTGTTTCTACGCAAACTAGTCTCTCAGTTTTAAAGCTATCGTCTTGAAACTTTGCACACACCCTTCTTTCCTTTGCACGCAGTATATAAGTCGGAACGGCCGGGATCGGCCGACTATATCTTATAGCTGCCATATAACTGATTGATCGGAAATGGTATAACTTTGGTGTTTTTAGAGTTACAGAGTTCAGATTTTGTACGAAAGCTATTTTTGGCAAAATAATACGACCTACCAAATTTCATAAGGATCGGCCGACTATATCTTATAGCTGCCATATAACTGAACGATCGGAAATGGTATTTTTACCAACTTTGGGGTTTTTCAAGATAGAAGTTTGAGCTTTTTTTTAGATTTTGTCTTGTAATTTATTGGTTATATTATGATATTCCCATAAGTATCGGTCAACTATATCCGATTTTAGCGATATATATCCTGTTTTAGCTGCAAGGGTATATCAACTTCGGCTCCGCCCGAAGTTAGCTTTCCTTTCTTGTTTGTCTTAAAATTTTAGCCCTTAGTTTAATAGAAACTAAGAGGAAACAAAATTAAGACCTACTGTAAGCTCCAACTTCCTTAGGAAAACTGTCAATATTTCGAACTGGAAACCCGCTCATGTGAAAAGCCCACACAAATCCTGTCACTTTAATTGAATTCTAATTTTTTTGGCTCCGATTTTCGGGTAACCGCAAAGAGTGGGAGCGGAAAAGGAAAAGCCTGGAAAATCTGCAGTTGAAGTGCCGCAAGGAGAGAAGGAGGAAACCGCAATCACCACGCCCTCCAGCCGGTGGCTCATCCCTGCAAGCACTGTCCCTACCCCGTGCGGTGGTAATACAAACGACAATTACAACTTGCCTTCAGTCGACGTACAAACAGACGAACCACAATCGCAATTCGAGGAGGGACGAAGATTCGAAAGCGTACTAAAAGCAAATCTGTGCGGTTAAACGCAAGTGTCAGCTGTCATTTTTGTGGAAAGAATTCCGGCTGGAAAAAATGCAAAGAAATGCAAGAGGAGCATACGTACATACGTACAAACTGTGCCACTGAGTGGAATATGCAAAGGCAATAATTCTTGCAGCAAGTGTAACAAGAAAATAAGGGCAATGGCAACGGCCATGGCAGTCATGGTAGTCATGGCAGCGACAGACGTAATGAAAGCAGAGCTGCAGCCAAGAGATGTCAGCATATGCAGTGAGGATCTATAAAAAAGTCCTGTACTTTAGTAATGGACCAAGGAGGAACGCTCTGGTAAAAAACACAAAGCCGAGGGAAGGAGGAATGGAGTACAAAAGAAATGCGTGCGGCTGGGGAGGCGGAAAACGGATTTCCATAAGGCCGGAAGATGGATGGCATTGGCTTGCTCCTTTTTTCGGTCTACCTTAGATTAGTTGGTTCGATAAGGGGCGACGAGGAGGAGTTGATGGCCAAAATGCAGGCAAGGAGGGCCAACAAAAAGCCAGAAGACAAAGCTGCAGTTAAGTAACAAGCTTGTATAAGCGCATTGAGAGATTGCTTAAGCAAATTGAAGACAACTTTTTACGATCCTACTGGCTGAAAGTGGGAATCTAAAGTAATGGGATTATATTTGTACTTTTTTGAATGTTTTAAAAAATAGCTTTTATGTGCATTGAGAAGGGGTATAATACTTTATTCTTGTACTAAAATACTCCATAATTATTAAGTTCTATATAATTGGAGATAACGATTCTCCAAACACCCACCGCCTGAAGTGAAACATCCGACGGAGACATTTCCAGGAGCATTAGAAGCAAATCCACTGGCCAGAAAATGATCAACCATAGACAAAAGCTGACGTACAACAGCTGGCTATATTCCGTACGGCCCGGCTCTCCGTACCTCTCCATCTCTAATGCCTGCAAATCGCCTGATTATGGGCTTAAAGCCATGCAGCCACATATATCGCCATCTAGCCATCTGGACCAGCTTGACCAGCTCTCCCAGCTGGACAAGCAAGTCAGTTGTTGATGGCAGAACGGAAAATAGGGACAGAACACGAGTGGCTCCGGCTCCATCCATGGCCGTCATGTTGAGTTGTGTTGCCCAGCAGGATTTGCATGGCATTGCAGAGTCCTTTGGCGTCTTTGCTTTTTTATTTGTTTTTTTTTTGTTGCCGGAGGACTCCTTGTTGCGACTTGGCGCTGGACTGTGGAGGCATCTGTGAGTACACTGGGAGAGTTGGAGCGATATGCTGTGCATATATCTTCGACTCACTAACCTAGTAATTCGCAGTGTACTGCCCAAGTCTGCCAGTGGGATGTTGTGTTTGTGTGAGCTTACTAAAATCATAGTCATGTCCATGAATATCCCTAACTGATTACATGCAGAAAAGCTTATAAAAACAAGAGCACAGCCTGGCGACAATGACATAACAGCTGCTCGGAATGCAGGCTAATGTTCCTGGCCTGGAGCTCTGATTTTCGATGCCTTGAGAAGTTCTACTGCAGGACTTGCCTAGGGCGGATGCTTTCACAAACAAGTGTGCTTTTATGGTGAAGGATATTAGCAAGAAGTATGGGTACAGTTTACTGTGAATACTGAATTCCTTTGATGGACTCCCTTAGCTCCCTTCGAGTTTAATCAAGGCAATTAATTTGAATGTCAAGAACAATAACAATTATTTATTTGAAAGCATTTACTTTGGGCCAATTAAACCCAGCTTGAAACTTGCGGCTGCAGCGAGGACTCGCTCGTCTCGTGTTAAAGCACAACCACCGAGTGTGGGCACTCTAGGGCGAAACCACTTCAGCCACAATTACGCGGACTTAATGAACGCCAATTGGGTGGCGGCGACCACAACAAGTTGAAAATTATGCTCGGGTATGGCCGATGACAGCGATGAATGAATGCCATTGACAGGTGGCTGGTAACTGGTGGTCTGGCGCGGGTCCCGCTGCTCCAGATCCTCTCCAGCCCAGGCTCATCTCGTTTCATCAGTTTAAATTTCTGGCAAATTGTTGCACTCCGCGGAGGAGTCTGTGTCCTCTGCCGGGACTTCCGAGCCTGTCTCTGAGTGCCATAATGCAGCCAATTAATTATTTGGCCGGCTTTTGCCGCAGGCGTATTGACTGACAGCTGGCCGAGCTATTATTGTTCCCAGAGTGCGGCATATGTCCTGCATCCTGTATATTCGCCGGCATCCTTGGCGCATTGCGTGATTTATATTTTTAATATGGATTGCTTTCATTATGCATTTTTCACAATTTTCTCCCTCTGACACTACTGGCTGAACCGTTGCCATTGCCACTGCGGCTGCTTTTCGTTGTTTTCCCCTTTGGCGCGGTCAGTAATTGTAATTTCTGTTGTTTAAAAATTTATGACCATCAATGGTCGCCCGAAGCTCTACACTGCATGGGCGGGCAGCGTGAAGTGGGTGCCAAAGTAGCGCAAAAATAATTGCATTCCATTCCTTGAGTTTTTCGCAGTGCGAGAAAATTGAAATTGCATATGGGGATGTCAGGAGAGGAAGAGCAAGGAGGGTAAGGAGCCCGTGAAGTGAAGGAAAATATATGTACATTAAGTGCAGCTCCGTGCAGGACAGTTCATTGCGTAGCGTGCCCTGCCTTCTCTTCCAGAGCCAGCTCGCAATTTTCGGGCAGAGAAAATTGTTGATTTCAGCACATGGCTGATATTAATTAAGAAGAGACCCCAGAGATGAGCCGAGCTGAGCTGGGGTTTTCGGCCCGCAAAGGAAAACGAGGCCAACGGGAACTTAATCCACCCCGAGCAGTAGTGGTGGCGAGAAGCAGTAGAGCGTCCTGTTCATGGCAACGATCCAATGCGGCTCCTTCCTCCTTATGTCAAAGTTATTAAGTCCTGAGCCGATTCGCTCGCCGGATAAGCCGTTAGCAGTTAACATCATTAGACGTTCGCTGGGGCTGCAGGACTACGGGCCCGAAAACTTACTCCAGGGCAAAATCAAAATAAATAAAATCGCATAATAAAAATTGAAGTGCGCAAAGTTTGCGACGTGATAACTATGTGTGCCGGGAATTCCCACCTCAACGCCGGAAATAGTAGGGCACTCCGGAAAAGTAGTGGAGGGAGAGCCGTATCGCCAGAGGTAACTACGTGCGACAGGTGAGAATCGAAAAGGAAAAACAAAATCTCAATAAATTGGCAGTGAGCACTAAGCAGACAATTACTTGGGGATTAGCGTCATACTTAGGGAAAACTTGTTAGGGATCCACGAACGAGAGTCCAAAGTGGATGTGTCCATTTAGGGCGAGGAATTATTGGGGATAAAAAAGCGAATCGAAAATAATGATTGGGAAGGGTCATTCACGAATACAAGCAGACTTTAATGTGGTCTAGATTGAGAATATATTTATTCTGTTTTAGCCAAAAAAGCCATGTTGTGAAGTGATCAAAAATTTGCTTATGCGTTTAGCTCCGCAAACCTTTCAAAGATAATTCAATTATATTCGGGGATAGACTGAACTTGACCATTATAAATGCATTCGTGTCTGCGTCAAAGAAAATCCCGGCCCCTTGAGACCATCCTGGCCAGCTGCCCGGCCCGCACTTACTTATACTTCCAGTTTTTGTGAGTGGAAGACTATTCTCGCTCTTTATCTTGGCCATGACATGATTTATATGCAGCTATTTTATCTGCTATGCACACACAGAGTACCGGCGAGGAATATCTGTTCGAAAGGAGCTCAGCTTCGGGTCCTGCAGTCTAGAGCCGAGCCAGAAACACAATGCCTGCCGGCGAGTCACCTACACGGACACGGACAGGACACCGACCGATTCTAAACTTGGTGGCTTGCTCTACGGTCGCATAAACTTTTCGTATGCACAAAAGTCCCTATTATTTAAAATATGCATAAATTGGACTTTAAAATTTTTCCCAAAGCCAAACAAGTACCTGGGGCCTTTGCAGGTTGGATGCATTTTCTCTACACTATATGGTACATCTTTATATTTTATACGTATTTGTTTTAGTAGAGAAGGGGTTTCTGTTATGGAATCATGTTATAGCCGGGGGCAAGACATTTGTTGTCGTTTACACACAAATAGAGAGTATAAATTTTGTATTATAAAGTAGTATAAAAATCCTTGAGACCAAGTCCATTGAGACTCTAACGTCAAACTCTTGAAAGCCATCTTCTGGTAATTACTGTTTGCGTGGCGCAACTTAAAATTCTCTTCGGTAATTTAACAGCGCCGGGAAAGTTTATTAATTCTTTTGTCATTCCCTTTTGTGACGTCAATTTTTTGCAGGTACATTTAAGCTATAACTTTTGTGTTTTTTTGCCAACTTGCCACCTGTCTCTGCAGTCACGTGTTCGGGCGCGAAAAAAGGAAAGTTGCAAAGCGCCCATACAGCGAACGTGTAATGCGAGATTCGGGCATAACTTTTTTTTTAAAGCAAACACACTGATAAACAAATAGGAGGCCCCAAAGGACTGCAGCGTTCAAAAACTGGAGTTTGGATATTTTTGTTTCCCTTTTGCTCAAGAGATTTTGTCGTTTATGTGTGTGGCATGCAGCATGCGGCAGAAGGCACAGGGCACATGGCATGTGGCAGATGGCATATGGCATATAGCTGTGTATATATGACAACGCCAACTTTATGGCAGGTGGGCCGCGGTGGGTGGCGGCATCATTCTCGGGTGTATGGCTTAACGGGAATAACAAAAGTTTCCTTTGCTCGCTAATCCATTTGCTTGCCCCTCACGCATTAAATGCATTAAGTTTTCCGCTGAAACTTTTCTCCTCTGAATGACCCAGTGTTCTTTTCTGCTCTGGCTCTGGATTTTCCTTCTTTTTTTATAATTGAATTGTATGGCAGCTGGGTGCAGGGGGCTTGGAAGGAGGCTCTTTGTTTACACTTGAAACTACTCGTATTTGCACACTACTTGGCTCCGACTGCCGTCTCTTTCGCCCTGTGTCTGCTTCATGTGGAAAAATCTAATTACATGGCTTGGTGTTTAACTAACTCCGGGAAGCGCCACCCAGACAGCTTCCGGTACGTGTTTGTTTCGTTTGTTTTTATTACTGGCGGACGTGGCGTATGCGTAATATATGGGTGCACGGAGGGCCTACGTGGCGTATGGGTGATGGGTGATAGGGGATAGGCGTTGTGCGGTCCCGCGTGATGCATTAAGTGCTTATAATTGGAACGCACGACGGATGCGCGAAAGCAACGTATGATGTTTATACATGACTTACAAATTGTTTACGTCGTTCGGTTTTTAGCGCTAGGCAACCGCAGTGGCAAGCTGCAACCTGCCACACAGATCCTGTGTGCTCGGTATTGGACAAATATGTATGTGGGACTGTTAATGGCCATGGTTTGGAACTGCTGCTTGTCTGCAGCTTCTGGCAGCATTTGCCTTTGCTTGGCTTACCTCACCATATTTGTCCTGCACTTGAGCACGTCTCCGTTTGCGGCAAGAAGGGGCGGGAAGTGGCAAGCGGATGCAGGGGGCGGTGGGCGGCAAAAAGGCAGAGTGCTGCAGCTGTGACTGTTAGTGCCATAAGCCGAGATTAGACAGATAATCTGGCAGGGAGAGAGCTTAAGCCGGATTTACTGCAAATTGATTTAGCATGTTGGGATTATTGATTTGAAATAAAGTGTGTGGCTATTGTGCATATCACAAATATTAAAAGTTTCTGAAAATAATCATAGATCACATTCATAAGTAACCGTGGCAGCATCATTAATTCAAAGTCATAAAAAAGCCAGAAGTTATTTTTTTTTGAACGAGTGTGGTAGGAAATCCTTCGTAATATATCAAAACATTTTAAGCCAAATTTAAATTAATTATAGAGGAGTTTCGCTTTTTTCTGAGCTTGTCCTGGTTGCCGGGCGACCCGCGACAGCTCCGAGCTGGAAAATTAATTACATGCAATAGCAACAAAGTCCCCGGCTGGGGCTGGGGGAGACGGTTGCTGTTCCGGGCCCCTAAAATCAACACTCAAAGCAAACTTTGACAACCAAGACTGCCGGGAGAGGTGAATGCGAAAAAATCGTTTGGAAAAATAAGGAAGAAAGCACTCGATGTAGGTGATAAGTAGGGTGGGAGTGGGGTGGAGCGAAATGTTAAGTAAAAGTTGTCAAGTGTTCTGTTTACTTTACTTTCATCAACATTAGAAATCAATTAATTTCGTTTGATGCCAAAAGGGAAATCAATAAACATTACATCAAATGTGACTGAGTCCGCTTCCGCCGGAGACATTTTTATTGTTGCTCCACCGAATCATTTTCGCTCCAATGGGTTTCAGAATCAATGAATAATTTACCAGGCTCGTGGAAGGCAGAAGAAAGCTAGGACTTTTTATTAGTTTAGATTTACAGCACAAGTTTTTGTCTGGCTCGGAAAAGTTTATATACAAGAGGACAGACTGGTTAAAACTCAATAGAGACACTGATTGGATCTGAACCCGCAGGCCTTTATTCCACTTTCATGGCTTTATGGTCAATTAGTTTCTACAAAAAACTGCATTTATTTGTTTAAACTGATTTGGTTTTTAAACGCTTTGCACTTGTTTTTTAGTGAACAAATATAATTGAAATTATTCGGCGTCTAAACTTACCAATCGAACTGTTTTTCCTCGTATTCCCATTGGTAATCCGAGCTGGCTGGCCGATTGTTTATGGCGGGAGTTTAATTAAAGCATTTATATCACCTCCACTGACACACTGATATTTATGTAAACATAAATGGGCAAACACTTTTTGTGAGCACTGCCTTTAAATGTTGCAAAAGCTCGAATTATGCAAGCCTTTATTTATTTTTTATGACGAGATTAATTTATACTTGGCTGTTATTTTAATGCATGCCCATTAAGCGGCGCCAGCTATGCGAGATACGATTTGTGTTTACATGAGCACTGAAACGCGAAATAGAGCACACTTTTATGCATTTAAATAGCCGATTTATTGCTGTTCGGTTTCAAATTCGCCATTTGCTATTTATTGCATTTTATATGCACTCGCCATTTTGTTGTCAATAAAGTCGCCTTCGCTTTTTGCCGTTTGCGTCCTGATCGAACCCGATTTTTTCCCGATTAACATGGATTTAGGTCAAATGGAGCGACCGCTGTGATTCTCTATTAAATATATAGTCCTTTTTAAGCTGATTTAATAAGCATATGCTTTTTTTTATCTAATTGGAATTAATTTGAATCAGTTGTTCGGTAATAAAAGCTATTCATGAATTATGCACAATTCTATTAAAATTAGTTTGGTCACTTTGACTTTTTCCGCGAACTCTCCGATGCAAAATTGTGATTTATTTTTTGATTCTTTGGGGAGATATTGTTACAGCGCTTTTTCTTATTTAGAGCGGAATATTTTGTTTGTATGGTAATTTATTGGACACCATTTATGCATTTACTCTTTGTAGACTTGAAAAATGTTTCCGTGAAATATGGTTATTTATTTTTTGATTATGGGACTCGATGTGATAGTTCCTTATCGCGTTTATGCACTGACTATATGTTTACTTTTAATTCACTCGGTTTGGCTTTCAGTATTTATTATTTATAATCTCTTTCGATTAAACTTTGATTGGCATTTATCCACTGGACACTAATTTTGATTTAAATTGAACTGTGATTTAAGCTCGAGGACCGCCTGGAAATTGATTTGATTTATTGGTCACACCTCTGGGTCTTCCGCCCAGAGCTAATTAGCAGCTGACTCAGCGCCTCCGCCGTTTTTTCGCCTGCCAGTTTGGCACAAAACACACACCCGACCTGGCCAGTCGATTGGGGCGCAATTTGATTTCGATTGCGACTGACAGACCGTCAATTATGGACACTTGACTTAACACCGATTGCGTGGAAAACAAACAGACCGGGAAACGGTGCTCAGGAGTGCCGGTAAATCACGACGAATTCACGCGATTCGGTGCGAAGGATAGCGCCTGAGGGAGGACGAGGTCCCAAGTCGAGGATCGTGTGTGTTGTGCTCGGTAACAGCAACGCCGCTTGACTGACTGTCTGCTGAGATGCTGCCATCACGGGCCATCCCAAATAATTTCTTGGTCAATGTTAACTCTGGCAGCCGAAGTTCGAATTGTTTGTGGATCGCATCTGGGAGTGCGCATGTCCTCTCTCCTCGTCCTGTTCGGCTGACACACTTTTCGCATTCATATTGTTGTAGGTTAGTGCCTCAACACAAGTGAACTAAAGTCGAGGCGCCTTAAAGCCATCGAATCGAAGGCAAAGGGCTTGTGTTACTTAATATGCCTGACACCTTTGGTCGTGCTCGTTTCATGCTCCTGCCGACTATGCTGACTTTGGCGACTGTGGACTTAGCATACCATAAATGATTTATATTGTGTTGCCGCAAGTTTTCATTCATCTTTAATTCAGGTCTGAGGTCCGTGCCCCATGCCCCCTCGCCCCTGTACCCCTGCCCCCGTGCCCCCAATGCACATACTCACGTCTCGCCACATTAAACTGCAGGTCAGTGTGATTTGGCCATTTGTCTGGGCGCTCGCATTTCGGGGGCAAGGGTTAGGGCTTGGGGTTTCCTTTGGACAGCTGCAAATTCATTTATGTTAATTTCGCTTGGTTAGACTTCTCGGCCGCAAAAACCCGAGTCGACTTGGATGGCAGACACATTAACCGAGGCTTCTGTTTACCATGCTTTATGTACAACCTCGTCCTGTCAACACACAACGTTGCGTATGCGTTATTTTAATGAGGTTTTTCTTGCGCCCAGAGGATTAGTTTTATGATTGGGCATATTAGTCAGGAGCCTTTCTCCTCTGACTATGAAGGGGTGTGTGTGTGTGTTTCTTTGGCCATCAAATGCTTAATTATGCGTACAACGTAATTCCTCTCAACATAAAATATTAAGCACAGACGATTGAGCCTTGACATATTACAGAAGTCAGAGGCGAAGATGGCTTTTTGGTATTAATTGGCAATCCTCTCAAATTCGCACTTTAATGAAACACCAGGAAGGAATATTTGATTCTACTTGGGGAAACTGTGCACCCTTTTTTGGGCTCCAACTTTAAGAACTCACCTTTGCCCACTCCGCGCAAAATCCGTTCTAATCCAGTCCGCAGTCGGGCCACAGCGTTTCGCTGAAATGCGCATTCATAACTCAAAATGGCAAACTAATTTACGCCAGACTTATTATCTCTCCGCTGGCAACATGTTGCCTAGTCCACCCGAGGACCTCTCACAATGCCAGGACCCGCGGGAGGCATTGAAACTGTTGGCAACGGCCACTTGGGCGGGGGCGCAAATACATTAACAATCCGGTGCACGTCGAGGCTCCGGGGGGGGGCAAGTCAGTCAGTGAGGCGTGGCAGAGGGGCCGTGCCGGAGGACTGTATAGCACGTGTGCGCCAAATACATCCACCTGGCGATGAGCCGACAGTCACAAAGACAGACAGTCGGCGACACCCAGACTTGCAGTGTTTCAGATACAAATAGGGATACAGATACAGGAACAATGCAGTGCTGATACTCGGGAGTAGAGTGTGTCACAGCTTATTTATACAGTATGGGTGGCTAACAGCCTGTGTGTGTGTAGAAAAGGCGTGGCAGACTGCCAAAAACGCCAAAAAGTTAAAGAGTTTCAAGACATTCCTTCGAAGTATGATTTCAATCTTGGGAGTGTAGGAATACTTTGTTATAAAGAGGCTCCCTAAGCTGAAAGCACAGGAACCCTTTATATGTAAGAGCATTCTTGGAGGATTTATTATGCTGCCCCTCAACTTGGGGCATCCTAACAAATATAGTTGTTGCAGTCGCGCATCCACCTGCCCCACTTGCGAGCGCCGCGTGGGTGTTTTGTCATTTTAGCGCCGCAGATGCCACTTGGGCGGGCTTTAAAGGGGAAAAAATAATGCCCGGCTGGGCTCATCCCACACCAGCCCACTCCCCAGACCTGGCTCTTGGCTTTATTTACACTTGAGCGAATTGTTGCGCATTTGCGATGCGTCGGCGTCGAGGACACGGACTAGCAGCCAGGCAAATGAGTGTCCTGGGCCGTCTGGGAGCAACAATGACGACGCCAAAAACAAGGCACAACAACGGAGGCAGTGCCCGGGACTGCGTTGTCTTGATGAAAAGGTGAAAACATCTGGGGCTGCATACCATGAGTTGCCATTTGATTTTCAATGGCATGTGTCTGCCTCTAAGTCTGTGACATGTCGCGTGATTTGAATTCAAGATGCTATCGCAAATGTGCATTAATTTGTCAGGCCTTTGGCAAATGTGCATGCTAAACCCGAATTTGTCAGCGGCGTGAATAATGAGAGAGTTGGGGCGAATTGGCAGGGTGATAAGCGGGATACACATGGAATTTCAGTCAGATTTGATGAGAAATGGAAGGATTGTCGGGGATTTAACAAGCTCCCATTAAACAAGTATTGAAATGAAACTAAGCTGGCAGGTGCAGAGGGAAACAAACACGCGCTACCATTATAAAGAGCATCTCTTCCACTCTCCAGGTATAATTCTGCTTTTTACCGCACTCTGCATATCATTATCAGCAGCATTACGTACTAAAATTGTGGGTTTATGACCTGTAAAAGTTCTATCATGTTTCCCTCTTTTCCCATTATCTAATTTTTTATTTTCAATTTTTGCCGTGCTCTTTAATTCGGAATATTCCCCTTTTGTACTTTGGCAGGCAATAAAAATATTTTAATGCAACTCGGGTGCGGGTGCGGGTGCTGGAGGAGCCCACTTGAGTCCTGTTCTTGGTTTACGTTATGGGATGCGCCCATTAAAAGGGCTAGAAAGTACGTGGGCGGGAATGAGGAACAAAACAGCGCACAAAACCCGCACAATATATCAAAAAGGTAAAACAAAACGACGGCCAAGCCATGTCGAATTTTTCCCAAATTTTCCGCCACTGAAGTTTTCAGTTTGACCAGCCGGGGTGTCCGGCAAACGTAAATGGCTACCGTGAACGCGAACGTGGCCATAAACTAATTGAATATTTTGGGGCATTATCTATGCCATTTATTGTTTGAGTTTCGCCTGGCTGGGTTTCATTTGCAGCTGTGCGCTGGGCGCATTCCAGAGGGAGAGTCCTGGCGGAAAAGGACGAGCTGTGCTCCGCAACGAAATCAGCGCCGGCTCCTGATTTTATTTATTTATTTATTCGCCGACTCCCTCTTTTTACTACTTTGGGCCCGTTTTAGTTCCGCTCCAAGCTGGTAATCTGTTTGTGTTTCGTTACTTCTCGTGTATAATTTTTTCCGGCATACATCTTCTCTGGCCCCGCCTCCGGGCGTACCTCCTGTGCTGTGGCGCCACCCACCATCCGCTTTCCTTTTCCGTTTTCCTTGGCCGCTTTCATCTATTATGCTTTCATCATCTGGTAAAAGGACTTTGGTCACCTTTTTCGGGGATGCAGGGATGTGCCTGTTCCCAGGCTTGAGTTTGTGCTCACTGGTATAATTCCGCTTGATTTGATTAGGTTAGTTATACGGCCTGAAATGAGAGGAAATGGTTTTAGTTCAAAGGCTGGCATAAGTCTGAGGTCTAGAAGTTTTCTTGCTGTGTACAAACTGATACTTTAAAACCACTATTACCATCACCCGCTACTACCACAAAAAAAAAAACAGAAACCCCAAATGTAAACAAGAAATCATTTAAAGCGATTGCAGTTAACTGCTTGCTGGCAGCTGCCAGCGGAAAAAAGTGGCCAAATGACATTGCAAAGGCTCAAAGCCCCTGCACCCGGGGAGATACGGCCACGCAAAGGACAAATGTTGCTGCAACTTTGCGTGGAATGATAAAAATGGCAAAGGCTGCCGTTCGAGCCAAGAGTGGCAGAGGCTGGAAAAAATTGGCCAACCCAGAACAGGCATCAGGCGCAAAAATCAGTGGCCGGGGCCACCAAGAGGGAGCAAGTTTCCCAAAAAGCAGCGCCAAAAATTGTGCTGCAAAAATTGCATTTAAGGTATGCAATAAAATGCCATGCATACATTTTGCTCTTGTTGCTCTTTTTTCCCTCGCCGGCGAACAAAGGGCTGGCCAAAGGCGGAGGAAAAACTCCATTGAGGCACAAAATAAGATTATTAACATTGTTAAAGCGAACGAGAGCGTCCTGGGAGGGATAACACAGCTGCGCCCGGGCGAGTGGACTTGCAGGGTCTTTTGGGAGTTTGGCATTTGGTGCCCGAATAGGCGAATCCTGGCCGAAGCCTCTGTTGATTGGCTTTGGACAGGACAACAGCCGGATGCTCCTATTTTTTACTAGCAGGTTGAGGTTGAGGCCAAAGCCACTGCCGCCTGCTCTCCAAAATGCGGAAACTGTAAACTACAAAAAATTTATTTAAGGAAGCTTTCAACAGCCACTGAAGGCACACAGCAACATCCACAACCACTGCACTGGCCAAGGGTAAAAATAGAAAATGGCAAACAATTTAAGAAAACCATTTGTTGGCTAAGCCCTGAGGGTGGCCCAAAGTAACAAAATAAAAAATGAAAGAAAGTACGGCGAACTTTTAATGGCCTTAACAGCGTAATGGGTCTGAACTTGAAGAAACTTTCATATTATTCTCTTAATTTCATGAGATGTGTTTATTTTAATAACATATATATTTTTTAAATTTTTTGTAAAGGATTTTGGCCAAGTTAATGTACCTTTATTAAGGGAAGATACAAGCAACAAGCCTGCAATGAAATTGCAAAGAGTGTGGCAACAAAATGACAAACTAACAACATTTTGGGGCAACACCCAGGGCTGACTTTTGGTCCTGGTGTTGGCTTGGCTCCTTCATAAGACTAAGTCTTATGGCTCTGGAGCCTGAGCCGGGGCAACTGATAACTTCCGGCCAACAACAACATCATAAACAGCCACTTGGCACAATGAAATAGCTTCTCCTTCCTTCTTCTGAAGCGCCTTCTCGCTTCACCCTTTATCCTGCATCCTCTTGGCTCCTTCCACAGGCCTCGGCTTGGTCGGTGTATGCAAAGCTGCCAAGATGATGGATGGAGACCATGGGCTTGCGATGGCCAGTTTTGATGATACTTCGTGTGCTTCGCCTTTTGCAGCCATAAATTGTGCGGGAAAAGGGGGCGAAAGACATGTGTCTAAGTAGTATCATTTCTGTGCATGTACCTTTAAATCTTGGGGTTTTACGCTCAATATGCTTGATCCCCCAGCTTCCAGCTCCCTACTCTCCGGCTCAGCTTTCCCATTTCCCTCTGCACTTTCCATTGTCATGCCCTCGAACAGGGTTCATTTGTTAGTGTCGCTGCTGCACTTGGCTGTGGCTTCCCCGTACTTAGGCCAAGTCCTACACATCCTTTTAGCAGGACACACACACGGCCTGGTTGGCAGGGCCACATCATCTGTTCGGCTTAGGCCGCAACTGCTCAGTGATTTAGCCAGGCCGACAGGGGCCGCTTAATTATTTAAGGCCGTTAGCTGTAATCTCGTCATTGGGTGGCTTGGCTACATGATATTGATTTTAAAATGGGATTAAGGTGATAGTCCTGCAAATTGTAATATTTAGGATTAGGGAAAGCTCTTCCTCTCGATGATTTTGTTCATTTATATAATCTTTGAATGAAATGTCTTGTTAAATTATTATTTTAATAATCATAAATGCGGGACTATGAATTTATTTAAAATGAATTATTTTGAATTTATTTAGTTTGGTTTGATGAGAAAGTATCAGCGCCAAGTAAACGCATTTGTTTGTATATTTTCAATCCTTTCGTCAGTTAATCCCAGCCACTACCAACTCCGCAAAAAAGGTTTTTAAATTTAAATCCAATTTATAATAAGTCGTGAAGTAATTAAATATAAGCACAGGTAGATATAGAAAAAGTTTTGCAAGTACGTTTAATTATTTCTTTAAATATTAATGTATAAGTTCCTTGTCTTTGCCTACTATAATAAATCCTTAGGAGTACTATACCGTAGCCATCCAATCGTTTTGTTAACTGTAATTTTGGCAACTGCTATTTGCAAAGCCACTCTTCTCCTTGGCTTAAAGTTCTTTGAGCGTTCCTTTGAGCCTTTGAAGGAGACTTGGCTCCGGCTCATATAACCAATTTTATCGAATGTATCTGCTGGTTACACACTGAAATCCAATTAATGTAAATAAATACAAGAAACCGGCACCCGGAAAAAAGGAAATTAAGCAAACAGGCGAGTGCGTGGTTTCTTTTATTTAAAATTTGTTCTTGATGTCAAAGGAGAGAAGGGACTCCACATGTGTGCCCTCAATGCAATTAAAATGGCTTTTGTGCGGCGTCCACTTTTGAAGCGAAGTCTTACGGCCCTCCGCTCCCTGTATCGTGGCCCTTGTTTGCTAATGTTTAAGCCAAGTAAAGCACGTTAATCTGTTGCAATGTGGCCTGGACCCGCACACTCACACTAACGCCATTTGCTTGGCCATTTCACTCGCCATTTTTTCGTGCTTTCTTGCTGTTTCCTCCGTTTTTTCGCTGCCAACAAATGGCAGTGGAAAACGGCAGCCGTTAAGCAGTTTCGCCTCGTTTTTCATGGAAGCCCAAGATTTGTTTGTTTCTCTATCCTCAGACATCTGGATGTGTACCCATGTGCGTGCATTTTTTCCTAAATACACTTAATTTTAACACTTTGAAAAGTTAACTTTCCCGGTTCTTGAAGAGCCGACTATGAATCGCAGGAAATTAAAAATGTTTCCCCTTGCACTAATGTTGTGTAGTTTGAAACTTCGTTAATGAAGAGGTTATCCTGTTGTACATCATATATGAAAAATATTTCAATTCATTTAGTACTGATACTTAGTGTTATTAGAGTATGATAAGAGCATTCTGCAGTCGCTTTCATTCGCCGATTTTCCGCAATTTTCTTTGATTCCTGTTTCCATGTTTTGTTTCCCCGCCTGGCGAGTGAAATTGCTAACGGAATTAGCACACCAACAGCCATGCAACCTCGCTCCTGTTACTCCTCGGTAACCAGGGCTCTGATTCAGATTCGTATCCTGATTCCACTCCAGCTGGACCTGGAGTCTTCCGTCTCTGTTTGTGCTCCTCCAGCTGCCAGCGCTGTACTTTCGGCCCGGTCTAATGCTTTCGCTTTTGTTTTTTGGCCCTGTTTATTTGTTTGGTTCACGTTGGTCGCCGCTATCCTTTACAATTTCATTTGGGGCCCGGCTATACGTTATCTCTCCCTTTTTGGAGCCACGCTCGATCCGAGTCTTGGCGGTACTTTAAAGCCTTCATGCATATTTAAATGTTATGTGGCCATTGGCCAATGTGCTTTTTCGGGAGCCCCAATGTTATGTGCAGATGGCATAATTGATTAGATGTGAAGTGCTTATAAGCGATGTGGCTGCTTTGTGGCGGAATAGGGATTGGGAGTAATGTGTTTTTCAGCGTGTTCCGCGGCAATTGTTGAGGGTTCTGGGGGATTACAAGGAGATTCCAGCAGCCACTCACCATCTGACAGGATGACTGGCGCGGGATCCCGTTTGCAAAGAGAATGACGCACATGAGAGGCTTCCATTAAACATTTTAAATTGTCCACATCAGTATTATTAATGTTTCCGTCTTCGTTCGTACCGTATCATGTTGTCTTTTCCACCCCGAACTGACTTTGATTTCGGCTCCCCTTTATCTTTGAGCTTGAAATGAATTTCGCGAACTGTTCGTCATTTTGCAGTGGCATGACACAAGGACAGCGTCACCAAGGACATCGGAAATGGTTTCCCAGGCCCACGGATGCAGTGTCTCATCCCCCACCATGTTGCCCAAGTGAGCGACAGGACATCGCCGCTCCTGGTCCTCGGTTTGGGACCATTCCACGACTGTCCAGCTTTAGTTTGAGCCGGGCTGCTTGTTATGCACGCGCTGATGAAAGACGGGTTGCGTTTTTTCTCCTGTTTCTCCGTTCCCACTGGCTTCCTATCCTGATGTGCCTGATGTTTTGTTTTGGGCCCAACTCCGGCTTACAACAATGTTGGTTTGTAGTTCTGGGAGGCTGTCCTGTGCTGCCATTCGGCTCTTGTTGTTGGCAATCAAAAGCATGTTTGGCCAACAGCTGGCATGCGCCATTCATTCATTGTACGGAGCTGTACGGAGGACAGGCAGCCGACGGACAGACGGAAGGACGGGCCGACGGGCAGCCGAGTGCAATCATTTTTATTAATTTTACCCAAAAGGGAATTTATGTTGCTGGCCGCTTGTCCTTTCGGTCATTAGTTATGTGGCCAACCGGAGGACTCCTGGCAAGGCCGGCGGCCCTGCACATATATGCAGATCTCGCTGGGCACTAATTGGATATTTTAATTACATTGGGCAATAAACGCGTCGAAGCTTCCCCTGAAATTGCCAAATAATAACTGCACATGTACGCATAGGAAAAATAAAGAAAACATCCTGCAGATCTAGTGGGAAGACACTGCAAGAAACTCGGCACTCAACATGGGAGGATGAAGAGGTTCCTAGAACTGGAACCTCTCGAGTACTTCCACGAATGTGTTTCCCGAAATTTTCCCTCAGTGAATTATCCGCCATGTAATTTGTTTGCATAATAACAGTTTGCCATCATCCGCTGTTGCCGGGTTTGCCACTTTTGCGGCGATGGCTGTTGCTGCCTCATCTGTCTGCATATTTCAAGAGCTGTTCAGCTGCTCGAATTCACAGGACTCCGCCAGAGAGCCTCGTAGGAAAAAAGGAAAAATGGCATTGAGGCTAAGGCAAGCCGAAGATTGATTGCCTTATGAATGCGAATGGATACGCATACGAAATGAAATCTAGAATTATTACGTCAGAATATTTCATGACTTGATTGTGCCCGCCCCAAATCCCAGCCAGAAATCTGTTTATTTTTTATTCCCGTCTGGTGCCGAAATATTCAAAAATGTCAACATACCCGCGATCTGCGAGTTTTCATAAGCGACAAAGGCAAAAGGAAGACAACAATGTGATGGCGTCTCGTCGTGTGACGTTTTGTAATGCTGAAATGTTCAAAATAGCACCACCCAGCCACCCAAACCCCCAAAGCCAGGCCCGGCGACAGGGAATGCACATTAAAAAGCAACAATAACGAGCTGGTTGGACACAAAATAAAAAAATATTCCACAGAAAAAAACACGAAAGGCAAAGATATGCCAAGCCAGAAGCATATTCTTTGTTGTTGGGAGGGAAAAAAATTCCGGGGAACATAGTCGTTAAAACCAAATGTGCTGATTTCCTTAGTGCTCCTCGGTCCCTCTAGTCCCCTTCCACGGCCCTACTGTCTATCCAGGCAGAGTCCTTCCCCAGGAACAGACAGCAGCGATAAACTTTTTGTATGAGAATTAATTTGCGCTTTCTTCCCTTGTATTTTGTTATGCTTTTAGTCTTAATGGCCATAAGTGGGCATATTTTGTATATGATCTGCAGCAGGTCTGACTAAATAAAATTACACAGTGCTTAGTAACACTTGTGAGGCTTTAATCCGAAGATCCTGAGGAATCCAATGAATACCCAATGTAACATACTTTTTAAAGAGCTTTCTGAGAGATCTCAATTTCAAATCAATGCCCATAAATTGCCCTGAATTATGTCGGCACTAAACTAAAACTCGGCGGAAATATATTGGCGATGCCCGAAGTTGCTGACTAGCTCAGTTGCTATCTTCTTTGTAATTGCCAATAAGTTAATCTATGGACTCTACGGTCCACATCTGCGGAGAAAGTAAAGAAAGCGAATTAAGCTTATCGCCTCAATCTCAAACCCGAGGAGAACACTCGAAAACACGCCAAATTACACACAGCAGAGAGCAACAAAGGACGAACAGCGACAAAACGTCATTTAAGTGCCATAAAAGCAAAGTAAATAAGTAAATCAAGAGCCAGGCTCGCCGAGAGTCGACCAAAAATTATCTGCAGCTTAAATAAATTTGGCAGAAAAATACATACAAAAGCGGGGAATGCAAAGTTAAATGAAGAAGCAAACACCTGAGAGAGAAATGGCCAAAGTTCCTTGGCAGCCCATCTTTCAAATTTAATGTCTAATTTAAATGTTGTAAATACCAGCTCCTGTTGTGTGTGCGTTCGGCGGGGAAGGTACAGCGAGGGGCGTACTTTGTGGGGTTGTTAGGAGTGGCCACTGGACTTTGTTATGCAAATGACTTGCTCTGCCCTGACGCCAGGAAATTCACACAGTTAACACCAGGGTCGAGGGGGCGGTGTGGGCTGGGTGGGCGTGGCAAGAACGGAAGCATCTCTGGTCAAAGGCCGAAGCGAAGTCTGCCGTTCCACTTTGGAGCTCAACACTCGCCTCGCACAGCCGCCGCTGTAAATATCATTAACGTGATTTTAAAGCCGGCTCATAAAACAGGAGGAGCGGTATAGCCTCGGCCTGGTGCGAAAGAGATAGTCGGGCGGAGGCCCGGCTCGAGTGTCGGAAATTTGCTTTTAATTTTGCAGCAGGCATGGGCGTGGCAGCCATTTCTAAATGGTTTTTTGGTTAATGCAGCATCCTTGCTTTTTTTTTCTGTATCGCTACGCACCTGCCATTTATTCCTAGCCAGAACTGAAATTATGCCAGAACAAAGGATGCTCTTTGTTGGCATATTCCCTCATTGTTCGCTGCGGGAATTTAAACTGACTAGGATAATAAGCATGCCTTTACAAGTTCCTCGGACACAATAATTTTGATTGTAATAATCATAACTCAGCTATTCTAAAGAATGCGTCAATCAGTTGCTTGAAAATTCCTGTGGACTCGTAACAGATAAAGACAAAATAAGACTACTTTGGCCTTCAAAGCAAAGCTCATCTCATTACGAATTTATTGATTTACAGCATCAAAAAAGTGCTTCTCAAAGAGCGAATAAAAATAGGAAATGCTCCCACTCGACAGAAAAAATCAAATTATTTTCGGAGATCAAATTCACAAGCAAAATCAAAGTAGTCCGAACTTGGTCGTGACATTTCCGTAATGGCTGCGAGGAGGGCGTGTCAGAAATTAGCTTAATTTTTAATGCGGAATGTCTCAGTCTCAAGGGCCTTTGGTGTAGGAGAAAAATCATCGAAAAAGGAAAGTAAAGCGGGGAATTTATCCCCAGACTCGAACAAAGCATTTAGCGCACTTTATAATATAATTCAATTAAATTCGCGCTCCCACGAGCGTTAATTAGTTAGCACACAACAACCAAGCCTGTCTAAAATTGGCCTAAACAAGTTTGGCCAACTAAGCTTCTTGGCAAATCGCGACATCAAAGCGTGTGTTTAACTGATATAAAGCATTTGGAGCGGCACTGGAAACTTCCTGAATAATTAACCGAGAGCATCAAATTACATTACATTAAGTGCTGCCGGTGAAAGTGTTCCGCCAATCTTTCAACCGCCGCTCTGCCTCCATTGTGGGCACGAATGAATATTTTCATTAAAATTACGCGCAGCTGTTGGTTGTTCCTGTTATTGTTGTAGTCTGGGACACAGGGCATGCCCTGACCAAAACCAGAACACAGCTCAGACCAGACCAGGAGAGGCCAGACAAACCGGGGACACCGGCTAGCCTTTAATTTAAGCAACAGCAAAACGATTTTACGCAATTGTAATGGCCACAAAATTTAACAGGCGGAAATGTTGTTGAAGTGTAAAACGTGACTCCACCCTCGTCCTGCAACCTTCCCCAAAATATTTAATGCCCAAAAATATAATGTCCCAGCAACACGAGCCAGGACCCGACCCGAGCATGGAAACGCTCAACTTGGCCCACTCACAGCATTACAGCATTTGAATGCAAACTTTTCGCATATTTCATTTGCTTCTAATTAACTTAATTTACTTGTTGGCCAAGGCAAACGAGATTCTTGTTGCTAGTCCACATGTGAGTGGATGGCCAAGAGCAGCAAAGTAACAAGTTTCGTCGTTTCAATTATGAAACGAGCAAAACAAACTTGTCGTTCAGTTAATTACCCAAATACCAGAAAGGTGAATTATATTACGACAATGGATAGGAATATTTTCTGAAGGAAATAAACAAGTTTAAAATAGTATAGCATACATTAGAGGGTGCAGCTTGTTGATTCCCAGTATGTTACCATTTTGAGGTAATCCCCTCAGCTTTTCGTGTCGAACACCTCCAATCAGAGTTTCTCTCTTTCTGTCCAGATTCAGCCGCTCACATATGCCAGTGGATGTTGAAATTGATACCCCAATGAAGCAATGATATTCAATTTGGTTAATGCGCTTTTCAGCTTAAACGCAATTATATTCAATTTGCCCGAAATATAACGTACAATCCGATAAAGCCAATGCAAAGTGACAAAAGGCCGGGCCAACGAATGGCCGGGTCAGGGGGTGAAAGCAGAGGCAGCCACAGGAAATGGATGAGCGACAGAAGAGGGAATCGTGACCTACATGAGGCCAACTTGTCAGGCCCCTCCCTCAGCTCTCCCTTTTGTCACTCTGCATTCCGCCGACTGCCACAATAAATAAACAATGGGAACAAAAGAAATCCAATAACAAATTTTTAAACAAGTGTTAACGCTACCTGAGCCCCGTCATCGTCACGATGGAAATGGGAAAAACAATAGCATAAACATACACAAGAACACTGAAAAAAATGGAAAAAGCAACAACTGCGAGGGAAACGCCGCGTTTTAAATGTGGAAATGGGAAAATGCAAGTACATAAAGTGCCAACCGAACTGACCAGGAAGCCAGGGATAAGCCTTCCCAGCCAGTCGGCGAGGACGATGCAAGGGCGAGTCTGTTGAACCTGGGTATTGTGGTCGGCTCTGCGTTTCTCCCATGGCGTTAAGTGCTATGCCAAAAAATATGCAAACAAAAGCCTCTTTTGCCACATTCAGAGCCACATCCCGATCCTCCCATACCCATATTCGGTGTCCCTCTGTCCGTGCGTGAGTCGAGTGCGTGGAAAAATATTTGACCACGCCACTGGGCCATAAATACTGTGTGTCGAAGTGCTAAAATATCGAGGTAAATAAACTGCTTGCCTGCTCACACTGGCTGGGTAATAAAGTGGAATGTTTTTAAAGAAAGGTCAAGGTTTAAAGTGGGTTTTTTAGTAACTGAAAGTTGAAAACAAAAGTATTTCAATAATCTTTCAACAACTTACTAATTTATTCTTGAGAAGTGTCATTTTTTAACGAAACCTATCTATAATATTTTGGTTCCTCATTATAAACTGACCACCACATTAACGTATGAAACCACTTCTCAATCTGCAAAGGTCCCTGAAAATATTCGCATTTCTGCAACATTTATTTCATGAAATTCACAGTTGCCCGCATCCGTGTCGCAGAAATAATGAAAAAAATGTATGGCTTCGTGATGTGTTCTTTTCCTCGCACTGTCTTTTCAATTTGGCCCCGTCCTTCGATTTTAAAAACCTTTTCAGATAATTAGTTGGAATCAGCTGCGACGGAAAGTTGTGAAAGTTTCTTGCCCTTTTTCGGGGCAATAAGAACGGGAATTGTCGTCAGACACTTGCCACATCAGACATCGTAAAATTAATTTAGGTGACAAAAAGAAGAAGGACGTGGCAATAACAATTTGATTTAGGGGCCGGGAGCTGCCAAAGTCATTAAATTTAGAAAAAGATTGCCACACATAGTGCAAAAAGTTGGAGCTACAAAAATAATTGTGCCATTCCCAGCCAGCTATTCTCAGTCATAAAAAAAGCGAAACAAAACAACAAAAAATTAAAAACCAGGCGGGAAAAAAATTAAAGGCGAAAACGCGCGAAATTTATGGGGCATCTTTGCGCAGTAACACGCACGCATATAACGAGCTATAACCAGTACACACACACATAGACAGCGGGAGAAAGTGCTTCTAACAGTACTTTGTTTTAGTTTAGGGCACAATGGCCGCCATTGCCATAGCAGGCCACACTTCAGTCAATAAAACGCAGGCAACAACATAAAATGAATGGAACAATGGCGCCGGCAGGAGCGAAATGATGACGAAGGGGCTTGGCACAATTGGAGGGGGCAGGATAGGGCAGGATCTTCCTCATATCCTAGCATAAGCCTAGGCTCTGTTAGAATAACCCCATCCGAACCGTACCGCCCCGCCCCGATCCGAACGCAGCCCCTTAAAGTTTGACCAAGAAACTTTTGTTCAGTTTTCCATCTGTGTCTGCACTTAGTTGCAGCTAATGGGTAAAGGGCGGTCGGTCAAAGGAGGGGCGAGTATGGGGGGCTTTGAGGCGGTGGGGCAGGGCATTTGGCCAGAATCAATCATCAAGTTTAAACGCATTACACAGAGCGTTAAGCGATAAGCAGCTTTGTTGCATTTGCTGACCTGCTTCTTCCTGTTGCAAAGAGATATATCCAAGACTTTGCAGCACACACACACAAAGCGTTTTGCTCCTCATCATCAACTAGAGCAATTTTATTGTCCTGCACTGAGACAAAAGAAGTTCACCCATCAGCGTTAAATAAATGAAGAACATGAAAAGAAATTAAGTAAGTTTGAGACTAGCTGAAACTTATGTATGACAAAATCCTTCTCACATTATTTGAACACTCAGAATGTTTTCAGTGTAAAAACCCCACCGAAAAAAGGATACTCCAAAGAAAAGTAAAGCAATAATACGCTTGCCTTGGCTCGTCTTGCCCTGAGTCGCTTATATTGTATAGCCGGTGATATATATACTATTTCTCTGGCAGGATTTACGATGCCAGTAGCAGGAGCAGGAAATCAGCAGAAATGCGGCAGCAGGGCTGTCTCTATTTTCGAGTTGCAGGAGAGTCGAAAAGTGCTCGATTGGAACAATTTCTTAGAGGTCGAGTTTAGTGGATTTTCTTTGCGGCATTACAGTTTGGACAGGTGCAATGCCATTATGATCGAAAATATTGGGCTCTGTTTCAAAACAATGATGCCCAGTAAGGCACACACTCCTTAATTGTAGCCCAAGGACTTTAAATCCAGAAATATAGTGCCAATATTATCCGCTTACCATCTAATTGGGCATTGGGAATCCATAAAAACGAAGCTGGAGTGGTGTTGGTTCCACTCCGGTTTGTTGTTCCGCCTCTTCCTGTCTCTGTGTGGTAACAAAACTATTTATTTAGTTGGTCATTTTGTTGTTATTTGTACATGTAATAGACACACACACACACACTAGGGCATAAAGTTTAATATATACAGTATATACCGGCTACGGAGCTCGCTCCCCAACTATTTCTAAGCGCATTTCTCGTATCGCGCTGTTCTGTCACCAGAGAGACGCACATCCGGTCAGATCTATAAATTTCCTGTAACCATATCTGTGTGTTCTGAGTGTGTCAGTGCCTTGGTGTGTGTGGGAATGTGCGAGTATTTATTTATTGTTGGCGCTAACTCGCCAGGCCAAAAAAGTGTGGGCCACAGCCAAAGCAAAACAATGAAAAAGAAATGCGAAAAATGAAATAAAAATGTTAGTGGGCCACGATACTGACAGCCGATAGACCTTTCCATGTGAGGAAAGTAATACACTTTGATAAATAAATGGCTACTCAATAATCAGTCATTTAAAGGTTTAATTTCATCTTAGGACTCTATACCTTGAGGTTTTGATGGCATTCGGTAATATGTCTTCCAACTACTCCTTTCGATTAGTTTTTCTTTCAGTGCCTGTGGGCAAGTTTGGTCATAACGATTATTGAAAAGAGAAAAGAGCAAAATAAAAACGATACAGGAGGAAACGGAGCCAAATGAACGAACGCAGCGCACAGCGGATATCAAAGTGCGATTTATTTTTATTAGTTCCGGATGTCAATGTGCGGGAAATTGAGAAATTAGAAAATATTATACAAGTCCTTGGCTTGTTAACGCTCACCTAACTGCCCCCCACACACACACACAGTTAGATTTATGATTGTATTGGAATGTGTTTGGCCCCGCCCCTTTTCATTTTACGAGTGGGTTTTATTTCATGCCCGGGTGTATGTCCTTAGTCGCCATTACCCTAATCCTTGACCAGGTCACGCCTGTGTGATTAAGTCAAATATTCGGGAATGGGTCGACTAATTGAGATTCTGTTAATTGGCATAAACAATTGTGCAATTGTTTTGATTTTTTGCCTCACCTATAATTGAAAAATAATAAATTCGTTAATGGCAATGCACTATGGGGTTTTTGACCTGTTTTTGTGGCATTAATTAATAACTCGGTCAGTTTTGGAGATATCGACATGAAACTTTACCAATCGTTATTATTTGATCCTAGGCATATATAGTATAAAAATCGTTCGGATCAGGAAACTATATCCTATAGCTCCCATAGGAACGATTTGGTAAAAGTAAAGATAAATTAATGAAATTTAAGGAGCTGATATTTGTTGCTATTTTAATACAATATAGCAATTTTCAACCAAATCGGACAACGCTTTCCCTGGGAACTGTCAGTTTAAAAAACTGGATTTCAGTGTTTTTCCATACAAATGCCTATAAAAGCTGAAAAAGAAAAATTCCTTCACACAGTAGTATTTATCTTATAATTCATTTATTTCATTTTCTATTTCAATATTATCTAAAAAAAAACAAGCTACTATCGTCAAATTCGTCATCTTCAACACAAACATTATCTTCGTATTCGCACGAAAGCATCCCAATTACCTCAATTGGTAGTGGAAAACTCTTTTGTTTTTTTATGCGTCTCGATAAGTTTAGGGACGAAATAATTGGATCTGATGTATCCATAGCCCTGTTGAATACATCAGCGAAGGAATGCAGTCGGCTGTGCTTTCGTGAGTGGTGAAGCCTGTCTGACTTATAAAGCTTGTTCCTCGACTCAGACTCAGACTGATTTTGCTTCCTGTCTTTGAGCCCTTTCGCCTTTTGACACAAATGGAATAAGCGGTCGTCCAGTACTCGTATTGCGCTTTTTCATAGGTAAATTTGTTGTGCTGCTTATCCATTTTCCGTGCTTACTTGCAAAGTACTTATAATTCCTTCGACAACTGTTCCATTTGTAACGCATTATTTTGCAAAATTGGCTGCTTTTTTCTTTTAAAATGTCCTTATCCACATTGTTCTTTGAATGGCGTTCAAAAAAACTTTGTACAGCCATTTCTTGTTCAGCCCGGCCCTTTTCGCTGTTCCAAGCAGCGACCAAGTCGGCGTTGGAGAAAGTGAGGTTATCAAAGAAAAATTTAAATTGCACCAATAGTGGAGAAAAGTGCACAATAAGACTAACAGCCATTGCTCAGTATTGACAACGCTACAACATACACTTGGACGCATTGAAAACTTTCCATTCCTTCTATTTCAAAACTCTTCCCAAAGTTGAAATTTGTTTCCCAAAATTCAGCTTAAGGTGAATTTATAAAATGACAAAAAGTTAGTATAGACACGCACAATTTAAACAGTTAATACATTTAACATGTAGTACAAACCTGTGAAATCAGTGTCCATTATTATTTTTCTTTTTAAATGGAGTTTTAAACGAATAATCAAATTTCACAGATCACTATGAGAAAATTGCAAACTTAGCGCACGTGCTTTCGGATGCAACAGCTGACTTTGCAGCTGTTCTGCTAAAATATGCTGTTGAGAATTAACATTTGGAGTATGAGGCATAAAAGTTTGATGTTTTCTTAATACATTCCCATTAATTTTTTTTAAATCAGAGAACTTTCAAAAAATGATTAAATGCCACATAAAGTGGTCAAAAACCCCATAGTGCAATGTTGCAGTTAATTAAATTAGTAATTACAAAAAAATACGCCTGTATTTGTTTATCAGACAATTTAAATTCTGATTGCTGATTTAAATATAAGGTATGTACATCGAAACACGAATACCCTTACAGACTCTTTCAGATCCTTGGAAAGATTGGAAATATATATCTTTGCCAGTCTTCATTCGTTCGAATTGTCAGTTTTGCCGATGGATCTCCTTGAGTAGATTGGGGAGTATATGTGGGCGGCCCTCATAATTCTAACATATTTATAAACGAAATACCTTAAACGATTTTTTATGTAGTTTTATTCTTTTGTCAATAATAAAGATTTTTATTTAGAGTTTGCACCAATCTGCATTAAAACCTTAGTACGAATTTCTTCTCAATTTTTCCGATGGAACTCATGCAGAACTCCTTAAATTTCATCCGATCTTTGATAAGGATATCTTTAAAGGTTTCTAATTTTCTTTTGAATCAATCTGGATTAAAACCTTTGTATAAATTAGTGGGGCGATTTTTTGTCTGTTTTTTTGGATGGAAATTCTGAGGAAGATTATAAGTACCCTAGAATGCAATATATTTGCCAGTAATCACCTGATTCTTAAGCGGAATATCTTAAAAGTTCGATCCATTAAACGAATTTTTTGGGTCAATTTTTTGTCCATATTCATCAGATCCTTAAAGGGGATACCTTAAATAAGACATATGTGTGTGGCTCAATTTTACGTTAATTGATGCTCTCTTAAAAACTCATCTTAAAACCTCCCCAAAGTCATAGGAAAAATGAGAGAAAATATATAAGTGATTAAGTAAGTGACCTTTTAAGCATGAGATACGGCCATAGATTGTGCAAATTAAATGTTCTTTAACTAGTTGTTCTGTTGTCTGTTACATGACTAGTAATTATTGATTTCCTGCAGAAACTATTGAATGTTGGTAATGAAGTGCTTAAAAGTCCTCGATTCAATCGCAAGGATCCTTTTTCATACTTAATTCGGGCGGGCATTCCCGGGTGAGGGCGCGTAAGCTGCATGTGGCACTCAAATTTATTCAAAACAATTTTGTACAAATCGCAAAAAACTAATTCGAGGCACGTACGCCTGGCACAACACGCGTTTCCCAATAAAAAGCAACGTTTGCCTCTCATTTTTCGTAGCGCTGTTACTGGACCAGTAAATTTCATATAGGATATAGGAGTTGGGAGTTGGGAGTGGGTGGATGTTTGGTTTATAGTTTGTTTAGTTTTTGCCAACGATTCACAATAGTCGCTCGATTTCTATGCAAAACTTAACGAGAATATATTCTGCTGCCCAGCAAATTATATCGGTTTTGCCACAGCATTGGTGTTTGCCCATTTGTGGGTGTTTCAGAGCTGGTTTTTGCGAATATTTGTGTTTGTTGCTGTGCTTTCTCCCCACTCGGGGTATTGGCTGAGGGCACTTTGTTGTAATTATGTTTAATTTTATTATCCACCCCAGTACCCCTCCTCTGATAACCAGATACATGTATTTTATGGCGATTATTTGGGCTTTTCGTTTGGGATTTTGGCTCGATAATTGCCGAGGGTCTTATATTTTTGTTCAATAATTCAATATTTTTGTTCTTAGTTTCTATTAAGAATAAAAATGTTTGTTTTAATTGCAGTATGTCCGAAAATATTTTTCCTAATTAGGGCCGATTTTTAATTAAATTATAAGCCAACTGCATGATGAGTAAATGGGTATGTGAAATGGAGAAAAAAGAGCTAGGAGCTGGATAGCCCAAAGTGACCCTTCCAATTGATATGTACATGTGGGATCTATACGAGAAATGTGGGAATCTGCCAGTGGAATTCAAAACCCAGAAGCTGGGTTGGTTCGGTCCACTAGCCAGAGTTGCCAAACAACGCCAACATTTTTCTCGTACTCTTTCAATTTTTTTTTGGCCTCTGCAGTAATTGAAGCAATAGAGGCTGCCACTCCCACTTGCACTGCCCAATGGGAAGCGCTATCAATATTGGGCAACGAACACTTTTTAAATGCCGCCAACAGATGCAGAAGGCCATGTGTGTGGTGTGTTTGTGAGCTCGTGCGAGCAGATACATGGCTGCCATTCTTTCTGTTTATCAATTTCCCCGGGAAACTGGTAGGCCTATCTAAACGACAGACCGCAGTCGAGAAATTCGCTGTCAAGTTGTCTCTGCGGCCCACAATTCAATACTGCCAAATTGAAAATCGATTCGATGCGATACCGCCGCGACTCCCGCAGATCCCGCAGATTGCGAACCGAACTGGGCCGAAACTTATTTCCACCAATTAGCATGACAGGCCCAGAACAGAATCCCGTTCTTACTTCATTAGTGGCCGAAAGCGGAATATTTTTGTTTTCGGGCTTTGTTTTCGATATCAATGAATAAATTGCGAGGCTCAAAACACACAAATAAGGAGCGCGTTAAAAAGCTTTTGCATTAAATATGCATGAGAGTTGAATAATTAAATTATGCAAAGGCTGCGGCCGCGTGCCAAAATTGGTAATGTTCTAATTACCATCTGGCAAGAGTTCAATAGGCGGAGAGTCCTAGAAAAACTTGGCTTTTATTGTAGATATATTTAGAAATGTACTCTATTTTTTCGGTTTTTTTTTTATATATTGCTTTATCAAGGTATAATGGCCCCAAACTCCCTCCCAAACTAAAGCGTTTTCCACTTTGCATCACTTCCACCACTTAAAGTGGACCCAAGAAAAAAATTCAAAAACAGGGCCGAGAGCAAAGAAAAAAGTGGGTGAACGTAGGAATTATGACTTTCATAAAGGCAATGCGCCAAAGAGCCCGGTGCGGAGCATCGTAAGTCAAAGGACCTGACATCAATTCCGAGCTGCATGAATGAATGCACTAATAGCACTCGAAAGCGCCATGGGGAAATCCCAACTTGGCAGCCACTTAAACGAAATTGAAGAAAACTCAAATTACACGCGACACTTCAAAAATTTATGCCCGAAACTTGGCTCAATAATTTCAGTTGCCCACGTCTTTCCGAGAAAGAACTCCCCGGGAGAGTTGGAAATTAAATTGCCAAAAAGCAGAGGCGAGGCGAAATCATTTTATAGAGATAGCCTGGCTAATCCATTGTTTGCCCAATCCGGCACATTTGTCAGTTGTCTCCACTGGCGTTGCAACTCCATTCGCAGCTTCATAGCTGGGGGAAGGCATTTGACAAGAAACCGAATGAAAATAAACAGAAGCCAAATGGCTACACTGGGCGAAGTGCATCTTAAAGTAAACAAAGGGATTCTTTTTATCTAGAAATTTAAATTATTATAAATTATTTCTGAAAAATCATTTAAAGAATTCAGGTATGTATGTAAAGCTTAAATAGGTTACAAATTTATTCAAAGTGCACAAGAAATAATAGAAGGATTGGATGGGGAGGCAAATGTTTCCAAATAAAATGGTCGCAATGTGCCGGAAGTAAGCCAACTCAACTTCGTCTCTGACTGTGACTCCGAGGGAACTCACTCCGTCCGGGAAGCGTCGACGTCGAGCTCTCCGGGGAAATGCATTAAAGAAAGCACTGCTCCAAGATGTGCTATCTAATCTGAACGTGAACTGTCTGTTGCTGCTGTATTTGTATGCAATTTGCGTATCGTCGACGTCTTTTGTTTCGCTTTGCACTTTCAGCTTTCTGGCTGACACTATTTTTGCACTCTGAATGCATAATTCGCATAATCCTATCAAATGATAAGCAGGGAAATCGGAGAGACAGCACAAACTGCTGGCACCTTTTTATTTACACATGAAAATGTTAAGCTCAAGATTGCTTATAAAGGATAATGAAATTAATCATATTGAAATCTTACCGGAGCTCTTTAGACGCCTTAAGTCGTTAGTATTTAAGCCATTTCTATTGTGCTAACCGACTTGCTTTTGGTTTTTTAAAGGATTTCTATTTTTAGTCCCTAATTCAATTTTATTTTCCCACTTTTAAAGCAAACCTATTCGCTTTAAGCCGCCCAAGCAAACTGCAAATGAAGCTAATTTAAAATCAATTGCGAACAATAGCCGGATTTCACCACAAAACACTCCCGCCCCACACTTTCCTTCCACTAAATTGGTTAACCATTGTTTGGGCCATGTTCTGTGCCTTGGGCCTGGGGAAACATCTCAACATCTACAGCCAGTTGGGCGTCGGGCGGGAGAGCGGAATGATTATGACTGACATAACACCGGAAAAGCCGGAAAACAGGCAAGAGTCTTGCTCTCTTTGTTTATGTAAAAACAATTTCTGGTGCAGGACCCCGGGGCCCTTAAGTGACGAAATATCAGAGCCCAAAAACGGGTTGTCAGGGCAAGGGTAGGACAACTCGTTTTACTGTCAGGAGGCAGATCTAATGAGGGAACTGGGTAGTGGAGGGGGCCCTGGGTGTCGGGTCATTGAAATGGAGCCCATTCAACTGTCGCTTGCGTGAGCTGGCCACTGAGAAAAAATATCCTTAAAAGGCGTAAATATTTGCGGATAAACACACTTTAATAAAAGCTTGAATATAACTCTGATTGATTCAGTATGTTACAAAATCATTTGTTTAAAGTAATATAAAGCTCACTAACTTATGAGTACTCTCCTATTTTGACAGTGTACCTGCTACTGCTTCTGATAGACACTCGGGATGAGCTTCAAATCGAGCGTGAATTCTTTTTTGGCTCTTGGCTGTTGGCGGAGCTCTCTCCTCTCGAAACAAAGCGAGCGAAAATGTCAGATAAATTTTTCAAGGGGCGTATACTCGATATCCCCCACAGCTCTCGGCTGGCAGTCATTCAAACTTCAACAGCAGATCCGCTGCCAAGCACTATGTACTTATGTTCAAAGATATATGTATATGTGGGGGGCCCTTAATTAAGACGCCTGCACAAAACAAGTGTTGATGCATGCAATTAGACGTAGTTACAATTATGCAAACATCACAAAAGGCATTTGTCAGCTGCAAATAGCAGTTGCAATAAAATATGCAATTATTTTGGGGAATACTCGACTGAGAATGTGCAAACTAATTGTAGCCATAATTGTGTTCATCGCACTGCTAAATATGCTAAGAAAACACCACAAAACATGCCAAAAATCTCAGAGTTAGGCACTGTATTTTACAGACAAATCCCATGCAGCCACATGTCTCCAGCGTGTTGCCTTTAATTATATTTTATGGAAATGTGCTAACAATTCTAACAAGTCACCTGGACAAAAGCACACAAATATGCTCTAAACTATTTTTTGTACAATTTCACATGACCAGGTGTTGGTTTGGCCAACTCGTTGCCAAATGCAAATTGCCAACATGAAAGCTGACACGTATTGCGATATGACTCCCCATTGGCTGTCCCAAAAACCAATATTTCTTTGCACTCTGGCCGGACCATATGGTTCTCTATACTCTCCGCATGTCAATCTAACAAGAGCCTTAGTTTTTGTAATTTTAAGAGATCCAGAAAAACGAAATCATTATTATTATTTCGCATAGAAAAGGTTTCTTCAGAATTTCTTCAGAAAACTAAAACAGGCTAAAGCAAATTCGAGGCTGGCTTGTTTTCTAGGCCACTACAACCAGAGATGTTTTAATAGAATAAATTGATATTTATGTATGGGTAAATGAAGTTATTTTGCCATGGCCAACACAAAAGGTAATGCTCCACCAGATTTACCCAAAAACATGCTCCGGTTGATGGCAACATTTTTTGTGCCAAAAGTTTTTCGATTTTCCGAATCGCACAGATTGCACATTTCATTTACCTTTGCGGCTTGCTGTTGGGAGTTTAAGCCAAAAACATTTTGTTATTTTGTTCGGAATGCATGGCTTCAAATGGAATTGCCAAATATTTGCATTTCATGACTTTCCTATAAAAAGTCATTTGTAGAGGTAGGGAAGAACATATAGTTGTTAATTGCAATTAATTTAAATAGTTATAGAATTATAGGCGACTTTTCGTTCTTAAGTTCTTAACAATTGATCAAAAAGGGCAAGGATCGAACTGAAAGTAGCTAAAGTTCTTAGGATTCTTTCAAAGAAAGTCAAGTATTCTCGAAACTTTTCTTCGGGACCTGGAGTGCGTGACATGATGCAAAAAGTTGTGACAATTGCCAGGGATGCCACCGAATACCGTTAACGCCTCGACACTTTTGTCAAACGCAAACTGTCAGATAACGATGACGATGCCAATGATGGTGATGCCTTTTTCGGCGACACGGTGCGTGGCTGTTTAAAACGCTGTTTACGACTATCTGGATGTGGGTGGCTGGCATGGTAGGAGTGGCGGGTGTAGCGGGAGTGAGTGTGTTAAATTGGATTCGAGTGACAATTGACAACGGGGGCGAAAAGTTTCGAGGCCCCCGAATGCCAGGCCCTCGAAAGTTGTCAATCAGGGGCCAAACTTCAGAGCCTCCTCCGCGGCTCCGCTGCTCCTCGCTCCTGTGAGGACTACAACAACATAATCAACACAGAGGAGTCGGGCTGAGCAGATTCTGTTGACAGTAGCGATAATGATGTCAAGCGTGTTGTACTTAACAAACGCCACTTAAACGTAACGTATCTGGGGCACCACATGCCACCACCGATTAACACCCGATTCGACTCGACTCGTCTCGATCCAAGGGGAAATTGAGAGCGACCTTTTGCCCGCCATCGATGCTGAAAATTGCAATTTAAACGACACTTTTTCAGTGCCGAGTCACCGGGCTATGATTTATTATTTTTAACCTGTTGACTATTTTTGTTTGGCCGCCATTGTCGTGTTGCGAGTTGAGTCATCTGTTATGTGAGTTGATGGAAATTCGATACTTAAAATTAAAAGGATTTTAATTAAATTTTAGGGTTGTTGTCTTGTATTCCACAAACTAAAAGTTTTTGGAAGACCTTCAGTTGCTAAAATCATATTTTTCTACTTCTCTACACTCACTTAGCAATCCAAGCTCTGAGCAACTTTATAGACCTTTCGCCCTTCGCCCCTTTGGAAAGGTGAATAAAATCTCAGCAAATACATTCATGGATGGCATAAACACAAAAAGAATCCAAAGAAAATAAAATAACACGAACAAAGTGATAAACATTTGGCAGACATTATCAAACAGATGGTGCCACTCGGAGAGCAAAAAATATAAAGAACCCAGCCCCAAAGTGAAGACGTGCCTGTCGAGTCCCCGATGATTACCTGAACCTGAAACGAAATAAAACAGTCCGAGGCCGAGACACCAAAGACTTGACAGCATAAAAGGCCAAGTCAAAAGTATGCCAAGAACCCACCCAGAATTGGCAGCATATGTGGCTGAGAGCACCCAGCCATTTATTGACACAAGATTGTCAAAAGCTACCTGAACGGGCCAGAATACAGTTCGGGAACACGTTCGCTTCTCAAGGCCCCAAACCGACATCAATTCAATTAAAATGGAGCACTTAATTTTATGCCAAGTTCGCCGCACTCAAAACTCAACCCTCGGTTGCGGGTCGATGGCAAATCAAAATGGAAACCCGGGAACAGCTTGTTCGCCGTGCGACGGGATGTCCTGGTGTCCTGGAGTGCCGGTGTCTTGGTGTCCCGGTATCCTCGAGGAGTTGGCGTGAGCTTGTGCTGTGCATACGATATGAGTCAATAATATTGTAACAGCTGTCTGTTTTCTCCCCGCCACGCAACTGCTGCCAATTGAAAATGGAAATTTAAAGGTACCCGGGGCCGGAAAGGAGGGCCCCCCATTGGGGGTTGGGGGGCTATGCAAAATGGCTGATAATCAAAACTATCATTTACCATTTTGCAGTTGATTCTGTGGCCAGAGCATCGCTAGAGAACTAGTTTTGTTGGAAGCTGCCACTCTTTAAAGTGACAACAGGGCGAATACTTATTTTTTCAAAAGAAGCGTCTATATAAACGTATATTTTGCAGGACAATAAATATAATACCAACCATTTAAATAAGTTATGAAAGCATAATTCAAACACTGCCAGCGTGGCGTATACTTAATTTTTATGGAAAAGCCAAACGCATTATATTTATCATAAAAACCCTGTGCATCGGCTTATTATTTATCTCGTGTGTTGTGTGTCCTGTAATCTGGCAAAAAATGAGCATGTAAATAGGTTTATTAAATACTTTAATTATTTTCGCATTTGCAACCAAACCCTCGCTTCGGTTTCCTGTGTCCGCTGGCAAACACCAAGAACCAAATGCCATTTTGTGGCACAAACAGCTAGATAAAGCCGGGGAGGGAGTCGGAACCAGTTGGATAGTATATGAAAAAACCATTTAACTTTGTGCACTCGCACACATAAAGCATAGACAAACACTCGCACATTGGCACTTGAACAAACAGACCCAGACAGAGCTCGCTTGACAAAATGCGAATTCGTGCCTTGGCCGCCAGCAATTTGTTGGCGTGGCACTGCAAAGGGGTATATGCCACAGCCGAATATAGTTAGATGCACTCGAAACTAACATATACCGAGTATTTATCTCTCGAACTGGTCCATTTTTCACATTAATCTAAATCATTGGGTTGGCTAATTGCAGAATAATTTAGATTAAGGCGGGGAGTGATTTATAAACATAAATAGGATTCAATAGAGCATCTTAAATTCGCTGCAAATATGACTTTCCACTCCCTGTTGCAATCTCTCCGTTTCTGTATCGCCTTTGCCGCATTTCTGTCTCTTCTCTAAGCTTCCGAGCTGCTCTTGCCGTCTGGTCCGGCGGTGTCACCTCAACCGCTCGGCCAGATGAGGAGGACTCTGTGAAAAATTCGTAGTTTCGCACAGCAATTATACGCTAAAAGAATCCCGCTTAAGATGGCAAAGAGCTACGGCAAGACAGGACAATTTGTTTTGTGTGTGCGTGTGCACATTTGCAGGATAAGGGAGATAGGGGCGGCCGGAGGACCCAAAGCATTTCCTTTTAATTGGCTCTAATTAAAATTAAAAGCTGCACGAAATTGAATATGAGCCGAACTCGCTCCCTGCCGCCCCCTGATTTAGCCGTCTAGCTGGGAAGCTGTTATTACTTGGATGCTGATGTGGCAGTATTTTCGCTCAACCTCCACTTGGCCGAAAGCATTTCGTAATTATTGCTGTTGCTGCTGCCGCTGTACTTGTATTTTTAATTGCTGTGTGTTGTGGCGTCCGTAAAGTTTTGTCGCTAATTTGTTGCGCCATTTGCACGCAGTGTGGTACAGTGGCAGACAATCCCGCGCCGGAAATGAACTACCAGACCCAGTATACAGTATACACCCACACCAAAATCTGTCCGCGTTTAGTGCCAAGAAATTGAATCGAATTGACGGCGGTCATGTGCATAAAAGTTGACTTTAGCCTGCTCTTTCACGGCCACACCCCGAAAAAGTTCAGAATACAAGTTTAATGACTTGGTCGGACTTATCGCCGCTGCCAGAGGCCATCGGTTTTCAGCCAAACAACCGCAGTCGAGACATGCGATTGTGGTGCAAAAGACCCCAGCGAAAGTGGCTCAGATAGTTGGCAGAGGAAGTGGGCCATAGATAGGCCTTAGAAATGCGAAAATGTGCCAAGTGTTCAGGACTATCAAGGATGAGAAAAGCCAAACAAGAGACTTTATTTTAAATGGATATTGAAAACATTTTCACGAAATTGCTTGTTTGAACTTTGTTTTAACTTTAAAGTTTAAACGAGTCGGAAGCAACTACACTCTTCGAATGTAATTTCCCTTTTCATTTTCACCTGTCAACTGGCATCAGCAAACAATGTCAATACATGTTTGCAAATTAGAATTTACAATTATTCTGCAGTATCTTCTGCAGTGGTTTAAAAAGCAAGCAGACCGTTTCCGTTGGGATTTTATTTAATTTTTGGAATTATTTAGCTTTTAATCAGAATCCATCTAGACGTCTGCAACCTACGGCTGTTTGCTTTATTAAAAACGAGTGTAACGAGAACACAAATGAAAAGTTGAGCACACGCAGAGCTGAGCTTGGACGGCTGCCCGGTGAAAAACTTTAAGCTTAAGCTGTTTATATTGTTTTTCAATTTCCAGCACACACAACACACAAAAAAAGGTCAGACAAAGGCAAAGTTTAAAACAACGAGTGTATTGTCAATGCCAATCCGAATGTCAAAGTGCAGATTCTAAAACAGGAGTCAGAAAGAGGACGGCTCGACTGGGAACGAGATGAAAAAAGCTAACCAAGCAGCAAATGCGGCAAATAGGATTAAAGCCAATCTCTTATACGGCACTCGCAGTCAGGGGATATAGGTATTAACAAATATGTAAGCTTTGGCAGGGGAGAGAGAGCCGGAGCAGGGGTCGGGCGCAAAAAAGGTGTGCGACCCAACGGAGAGAGACGGATGGACGGCTGGCGAAAGAGACGGGGCGAAACAGTCAAACGTATGTTCCAGATCTGCCAGGAATTTACACTTAACGAAGCATGAAGCGGAGTTGTAGCGGGGCGGGGACAGCAACAAAGCAAAGCCCAGCAGGACGAAGCAGAGCAGGAGCCTCGCCAGATAAAGGAATTCAATCGAAGCTACCAAAGTTGACAGCGCCGAGCGTCGCAAATATTCAGGAAAAGAGTGGCCGGGGTCGGGGAGAGTCACGGAAAACCTAAACCCAATAGTAGACCAAAGTGCAAATATTGCCGGGAAACGCTTTGCTGTTTGATTTTCACAGCCATGAGATTATCATCAGAAAACCATTAGAATTTTTATTGAATTCCGCACGCATAGAACGCCTACTCCACCGCACAGATATCTTCTCCTTTTCGTGAAACCGAAAAGAAACGATACGGCACAGGCTGTCACCATTACAGGATAGCGGTGGACACCATTTTAGTAACAATCCTTGAGACCTTATTTTCACTGAGACGTTTTTTTCCTTGTACTTTAATATCAGATATTACTTTTGACACAGCCCTGCATTATTATATTCTTCAAGGATAAGCCGCGAAATAATTCCATTAACATGATTATCTTCAATCAGGACAAGGACATCCGCTCACGCACCCATCGCTATGGCACATGTATACAAGCCAGGCCAACGCTTTCCATTTCCCTTCACCAATATTGACACACGCCAGGCAACAAACAGCCAGACACCAAGCCGCATTGAATTATGTGCCTCGGGCTCGGGGAATGAAGTCAGACAGTCGAGGAGGATGAGCAGGAGGTGCCCGAGGTGCGGGAGCAGGACATTCCGGAGGATCCAACACTTTCACGCGCGTTTTCGTTAATCATTTGGGATTAGTGCCGAAAACAAACTTCCGCCCCGGCCACAGTATTGTTATTGGATTTGAATTGACTTTTGTGCCGGGCATTTCAATTAAATCCACATGGGGAGCTGGGCTTCGTCTGGCTGTCAGACACCGTCTGGTTAATCTTTTATAATTAAACTGATTTAGCCCGGTCCGGTCCGGTCCGGCCCGGGGCTAGGGACAGGGCTTTGGTCGGACCTTTGACTTGTTAGCATAATTACGCATTAATATCGTACATTCTCATTCCCAGACTAATGCGAATAGATAGTCCACGTGGACACTTGCGCAATTTACTGTGCTTACATTTAAACCTAATTGAAATTTAGTTGTCCTCTGCCAGAGGACACCACCATGTCCTTTAGTATGTTCATTCTATTTAAATGAACCCGCAAATGCACTTGCGCCGCAATCGAGCTTATTGTGTGTCTCAATCCGGAATTGTGTCATTGATTAATTGCATTTTGTGTGGGTTGCAATCAGCAGAGAGATAGAAATTGGATATTGATAAGGAAACTATATTATATAGTGGGCTACTTTGGGTAGTTCCACTTTGGACTGTTTTCAGTAGCTTCCAGATATAATATTGAAAGCGTAGCTCTTTGAGTAGCTTCTACAATGAGAAATCATGTGTTAATAAACAAACAGAAGCCGGGCTGATAACTTTTGATGATTTAATTTATTAAAAGTCCTCGCCCGACACGTCCTCTTTAACTTGTCATAATTTCTGTGGCAAAAATATTTCTTGCAGCTAATGCCAGAATGCAAATTTCAATTACTTTTGTCTGAGGAAGACAATGGACTGTGAGACAGGCAGACGACAACAATGACTTTTATGTGCTTTAAATTTATGGAACTGTGGCTTGGCAGAAGCTCCGTCCTCCGCCCCAAGCTTCAAGTTCATTGACATTCCGAAAGCCAACACAGAAATGCAATAATTCTCCAAAATGCATGACTACACATCCATACAACAAGTACATTCCGGAGTCGAACAACAACTTCGAGTACTGGCTCTCAAAGAGCTCTCGAATTGGCAACAAAATTACCCAGACTAATTCAAGGGGCTTACCCCGAAAAAAGCAAAATGCAGAAAGGAAATGATAAAATTGCCAAAATGTAAGCAAAATATATATGCATAAAATTTAATCTAGTTCGAACCGGGGATAGAAAAAGAAAAAATCAAATAAAATTCAGAGTGCCATGGAAGCGGCACGCTTCAATAGAGCTTTCTCTGTTGCTTTTTTGCCGGCCCGGAAAATTTATTATCATACCGATATGCGTAATAACTTGGCAATAAAAATAAATCTCAGGCCAATGCTATAAATATAAAAACATCAGCACAAATGCCTTATAAATAATAATGCGTACGACCGAAATGTTTGGTTTTCGAATTCCTTTCGCCGGCACATCCTGGTGCAGGGAGTTCGACACCCCCGGAGTAAAAGTTAAAATAAACAAAAAGCTAAAAAAAATATTAGAAATAAAAGAGCGAGCAATCATCATGGACCGATGCCCAGGCCCATGTTTATTGAGCGAGAATCTCCAATTGAAGGCACAGAAATTTGCCGCTAATATGAATATTGTCGTGAACGGAAATGAACAAATGTTTTGACTACCCAGCCCAGTCCGCGCCCACGCCCACCCACCTCGTTGTCCTGCGCCCTCCGCACGCCATCAGCAATGAAGCATGCGAGATTTCATAAGAAAAGCGGTATAAAAAATGAAATGCCAAGGAAAAGACGGAGGACGATGGCGAAAATCGCATAGCGAACGCCGGGGTAAATGTATTTCTTGTTGATTGCCTTGGCTGACTCTCTCTTTTCGCTTTTACGCTAGGATATTGATAGCCCTGATCAGGGACGATGGCGAGGGCTAGAGGGAGGCGTGGCATTGGCGATGGCAGGACCCAGGGCAGCGGAACTTCAATTTCATTTGATGCAGAAAAATTGCCGGCAATACGTAAGTGCTCAATGGTAAATGAAATAAATAAACGCTTCGATGCGTATTTTCGGATGCTCCCGTCCAGAATCCAGAATCGAGAATAGAGCTTGGAAAAGACATATTTCTCATTTTTCCCCATCTCGTTTATGCTCTGGGCTTTTGTTTTCATTTCGGCAATTTGTGAAAAAGATTGAAAAATTCATTCGCAACGAGAATACGCAAATTATTGATGGCCAGTTGGCGAGGTTAAGTGAAAACACAGCCCTTCGATCATCGGGATTAGAGTGTGCAGTTCGGCATATCGGTTTTAAATTGAAAAGCCCTGGCAGAGCAAACAGATATGCCAGTCGTAACTAGCTAAACAAGATTCATTTAACTTGAGGTAAACAATTCTAATGGCAGACGCACATCAGTTGAGTTATAATATAATGCACAATTTTTGGCTCATAACTAAGCTGTCAGGGGCTGCAGCTACAGCAGCAACAACCAGGACCTTTCCAGACGCAAACACATGTCATCGCACGCACAGATTGAACAGATTTAACAAGCGACGACATAATGCCTGGACTCCTGCTCCACCGGCTTTCCATCTGCACATTTACAAAATATACACAAGTAAATATACAAGCAAAATATTGTTTGCTCAGCTAGTGTTTAGAAAAGGGAATAAACATACGTGTTTGTGTGTGTCTTCTCGTCGCATGTGCTGTTGAGCTCTTGAGAAATTAATTTCAAGTGGAAACATTATCCTCAGGATGGAGCCTGGATGGAGGGGCGACTGGGTGAGCAAACAAATATTCAAAATACGGGCACAGAAGTCTTAAGTCCCCGGCCGACAGCTGTGGACCCTGATAAGCCCCCGACATCGAGACGACGTGACTGGCATTAGCCCAATATATGTGGGATATGGCTGGAGACACTCAGGATGTCGGGGGACGTGGCAGGTAAGACTTGAACTGTTGAGGGCCATAATTGAAATGTATTTCAACAATTATAAGGCAGCAGATTAATTGAAGTATGCGGTCAGCCAGCAACCTGTTTATTTTTCTTACTGCCCAGCAAGAATCACATTAATTAGGCTCTCGAAACACCCCAACTCTAGTGTTTATTTTTTTTTGCCACTAAATCCGAGTCATTTGTCATGCCATACATACATCCGCACTTCATTTAATGCATATATATTTGATATGGCCCCAAAGGTGTTTATTATTAGCGACACGGGAATAATGGGCGTATGAGTAATTTCCGGCCGCATTCCTCCTCATTACTCATACGCCGCGTGGGCCGCCAAACACTTTGGCATCTTAAGAGGCCACTAAAAGGCAAAAGTCATAAAAGCAAAAAGAATCTGAAAATATATACGTTGTACGCATAAAGCAAAACAGAAAATAAGGAGAAGCGAATCGCGGCTCGAGGAAATAAGTGAAAATGCTGCCGAGTGCCAGACAAATGAAATAAACTACAGGCAACACGGCGTAAAAGGTGCCACTGGAGGGGGTGCACCGGCCAAGAGGCGCGCGGTGGCTGAGTGGGTGGGCTAAGTAAAGCAACAATTATGCCTAAGAGGCTGACAGTCGACGGTCCACAGTCGTCGGCTTTAATAACACTTGAAAGGCATGAAAAAAATAAATGAAAACCTGCCAGGAGAGTGGGCCGACTCCACGAAGTCAGTGACGGATTGTTGCTAATTTATATATACGTATACTTGTGTTTTTTTGCAGCTTTGTACATATATGTGAGTATGTCTGGCACTCGAACTGTGTCCTTTGCCAGGCAGCCGCACTTTTTGTACTTTGTGGCAGTTTTTGAGGCGTGAAAAAAAGGAAGGAGCGAAAATAAACACTCGTCGGGGCAAACGAAACAATTTCAAACTGTGGAAACTTAGTTTCACTTTTTAATTTGATGTATTTCTTTCATTGTGGCTTATTTTTAGCATTTGGAAAGGAAAAACAGTGGAGGAAAAACAGCACAACTTTAAGTCCATTTTGAGATAACTTTCATTTATAAACTATTAAGGGGTTTGGCTTCGGACTAGGAAAAAATGGTCAACCGTTTACACAAGAACCCCCTTAATACCGACACGCCCCATCGTATTCCCCATGTTAAACCTATCCAGAAATCCCCGCTAATCCTGTCTGCTTCACTGACCTGCGGGATCCTTCCATTTGAGTTGCTTGTTCTCCAGCAGCGCGCCTTGGGGAAATTAGTTTTGTGCGATTTTCTTTGCCACGCCTCATTTCTATTATGGATTTTACTACTTCCTACCAACACCCTCGCCCGCGCACAGTCATAAACTTCATTTCCGCTTCCTGCCTGTGTGTTTTTTGCGTTAAGTTTTATTTTATGGAAATTTCTGGTCATTTATTCACCGCAAGTGCGAAGCGAAACACTTTCGTACTCTGTTCATAGACTCTTCATGAGCCAATGAACTAAAACAGACGAAACCCCATCAGATATATTAAATATTATTTACTAGTCCACATATTGATTTAAATTTCCGCTTATTCATCATCTCTAGAGAACCAACAGGAAATCGATTGGAATATACATTTATTTTATTCCAAACTCATTTCAAAGTTTTTTTGGGACAGTTTATTATTGGAAAAACATCCGCTCACCCAAAATACATCTATCTATGGAATAAAAATGTTTGTGAAGTCGCCATAGGATGCTCATTTCTTTGCACAGCCACCACAAGCTCACAAAAAAAAGCTGCTCGGAGGAGGAAAATTTGAGGAATTTTCTATGAAATATTTTCCAGCATTTGTTGCTGCACTCGGCCACCAACTGTCGCATGGCTGGGCACAAACAACACAGGCGAAAGACTGAAACTGAGGAAAATATTTGAAAACACGTAGCAAACATCAAACAAATTGCGGCGGAATCCTTTTAGCTAAGCTCCTTTCAGCGGCAACAGCCACGACAAACTGGAGCTTCTGTTTAAGCTTCCGGTTTGCTTTTTCGTTATGGCAGGACTTCCGTTCTGCAGCTCCGCTTCAAAAATTAATTCAAGCAGCAAAAGTGGCGCGTTGATAGCTTTAGAGTCTCCAACCAGCCAGCCAGCCAGCTAGACAGTCAGACACACTTGCCGTCTTAACGATTTTTATTTACCCAATCCACGGCATGCCACACGCAGTCAGCATCCTTGTTTTTTGGCCAAAGTCAAAGCTATTCAGCCAGCCATTCAGCAGTTGCCAAAAAATTTGTATCCCCTGTGTGCAGTAAAAAGGACACACGCTGTGAGAGACAGACCTTGTCTCAGTCGTCTGGCCTGGGCACACATGTGTCCTGGGAGGTCAAGACTACGGTAAAGTTCAATGTTTTTAAATTGAACACGAGGGCCACTCGCAAGAAGGAACTCATTAAGTAACAGACAATTTTACAAAGAAAACCAAATTCAAAATCAACTTGAGTAACTTTCATAATTCTGCATGTGAAAGTGCTTTCAAGTGTCCTTGAAAAGGGAGACCTATAGACATTTTCGAATTGAGAGTGTCTTTCCAATTAAGCCATAAGTTCCACTCCGGATAAAGAATTCATAACCACACACGAATAGAATCATTCCGGTGACCCGCAAAAAAGTCAAAGGAAATGGGAAGGGAAAACAGAGAAAAGGACACTGTTGCCCCCGGCCAATATATGCACATGTGTGGGAGAGGTAACATTGTCCTGGAATGAGTTTGAATGCCAGCCTCTTCTGTATCCTTGCCAATAACTCAGAGTGCCAGGGCTGGAGCAGGTCGCAAAAAAATTAAAATGTTTTATCTGCCGCTGAGCGTCATTTACATAAAACCGATTTCTGGCAAGGTCCTGGCGCATAAAAAATAAAATAAAAAAGGATGCGGAGGAGGAAAAAACTTGAGCCGAAAACTAAAGCAAATGGAAAACTTGCCAGGCAGGGAAATGTTGAAAATTTTAAATTAACTTTATGATGGCAGGGGCACTCGACTGAACAAGCACATATGACAAGCAGCTTAAGCGCTTACTCCTGCCCCACATGCCCCTACTATGTCCTTCTCTGTCATTCTTCGTCTCGCTCTGGCAGTTGGGATGTTGCCACTTAATTAAGGACATTGCTCCCTTGGCCCGAGGCATGCAAATGAAGAGAGAGGCAGGGCGAAAAAAAATATCATTTTCTATTAGCAAGCAAACAATTTTAACGCCGCAGCGTAATAAAATTGCCTCCATCGAGCGGATAGATAAAAGGGGCAGGGCAGTAACAGAGGGTGGTGGGTGGTTAAGTAGCGGCATCCCACTCACTTATCAAGGCTGATAAAAAGCAATAACGGAAAAATACTTGCGCCACCCACAGAAGCTGCAACAACAGTCGGGGGTAAGTAAAATCAGGCCAAAATGGGCAAGCCAAAGTGAATTTTTCGTGCACACACCCATACACACCCGCCGCACACACACTCGCTCTGTACCCCAAACGTTTAGTATGGAAATTAAATTTGCATAAATAAACGTCGACATGGGAAAGCGACAACGACAGCAGCAGGCAAGAGCAGAGAGAGGAGCAAGCTCCTAGGAGCCAGGACAATGACAGGACAACAGCCATGGCTGCCATCTGAATAGTGCGAGATATGGGGAGCTGCTCCTCCACCCGCAAACAAAACCAAACCAAAGAAATCTCAAATATGTGTTCGAGTTGTGCATAAACAAAATTAAATATATAACAGAGGACCATGCTCCTCAGACCCCCAAAAAAAGGGGGAAACCGCAGCGCCAAGAAACAAAATCAAAATAAACACCAGCCGAATAAAATAAAATCGAGAAAGATATAGTGTGTTTCAAAAGGCGTAAGAGGAAAGTAAAATGTAGCCATTGCTGGCCGCAAAAATGCTCGTTTGAGGGGAAAACAAAGTGCATTTGCAATCTGAACACAATACGGGAGGGAATAGAGGATCAAGAACGAATCAAAGAGTTTCATTTGTAGAAAGAAACTGCTTGAAAGGACTTGAATAGGCGTTTTCCAGACAGCAATAAAGGCATCAATGACTTCACCCACTAGGAAATTTATTTCAGAAATATAATAAAGGGCGCTGCGCAATGAATCGGAAGGGAAAGGCAACTATTTACAAATATTCAAGAAACAATTTGAAATCGCAGCTGTGTTTATCTTTCTCCTGCCGAATCAACAGTCACCTACTAAATATTCATAGGCCGAGAAGCGTGTAATTGTAATTAGCTCACCGTCTGGAAGATTCTTTCCCCATTGTGCGGCATGAATCAGGACGAGTAACTGGCTCAATTAATATACCATAAACAAAAGGGGTTTTGTTGGCCCGACAAGCTCGGCACATGTGCTCCGCTGTGTTCTCATTACGGGGCAGACAGAGGCTGTGCCCGGGGGGCTGTCATTAAGCCACTGCGTTTAGTTCATTATGACAGGCAAACAGAGACCACAGGACGGCAATATAGCGCTAATTTCGGGCGGCTTAAAGTCTTCATTATTTACAATGTCGCCAAAAAATTGAGCCGACGCCTGCCGCAAGGCCGCAGCAAACATTACTCAAGCTTAATGTCCTGTGCCGGAAGAGTGTGGTGCAATGGTGGGAAAACAAGTTCGTTCAAGCTCTCCTGTGGCACACCTTGACATATTTCCGTGCCACCAGGAGCCACCGGGGGTGGCAACAATAAATAAACTAAGCCAGCGCAAAGAAGCCGCAGAATCTACACAGAAATCTGCAAACAAATGACAAACAGGAGCAGCCAGAGACAACTAAACAACAAACCAAACAAAACCACTGGGCGACTGGGCGGGGCGAGCGGAAGGACCGAAAACACCACACTGTCCTGTGCAATATTCCCTTTGGTCCGCAAAAAACCGAAAATAGAGAGAGAAAGTGTGAAACACAAAAGGGTAGAAATTTTCGGCAATTTCTGGCCAACTGGCCAACACATTACTGTGACCAACTTTTGCCATAATAGAGGCGGTTCTGGCAATCCCCATAAAGCAAATTGCGAGTGTTTTTTGGATTTGAATATCTGGAAAATACTACAAATATTCGCAGTTACTATACCGCTGAGTATCTCTAAATAGAAATATATATTTATCGCAACAAATCATAGAACGCGTATCATGCCATCGATATTGTTTTCCCGAATTTGAATAACCTTTTCGGCTTCAGGGCCGCCCAAATGATATTCATGTAAATGACTTTCCGTGGCTGAGGGTCTAAGGCCCCTATAGCCCTTGCCACTTGTAATTGCCACACAAGTATACAGCTACAAAGGCACACCTGAGTGTGTGCTGCGTGCGTGGGCTTATATTGTGTATTGTGTGTTGTCCGTAGTATGTTGTGGGGAGTGTGCGTTTAGCAAATATAACAAACATGCAACGCGTGTGTGTGTGGCATGCAAATAGCGCAACACAATTGCTTAGATTAGTGTCCACACCGGGGAAGCTGTTGTTGCCGTTCTACTTGGCCATAATTCGGCGCTTGTGTGTTTGCCTCCTGTGGGATTAGCCGAGGGTCTGGGACAGGTGTAATTTGAAGTGGCCCTGATTCGAATCGATTGGAAGCGAGCATCGAAACCACTTACGCTGCGAATCCAATTTCCAAGCCGAAAAGACTCAAAACAACCTCGATGCACGCAGGACTCATGGTTTATTCAGCAGATTCAGTAGATGGAGCGCTTTGAAAAGCCAGCACATCAAAATTTCATGTCTATATGCAAGGCACTCCTCCCAACATTAGCCCTTCGTCCTCTTGAATCCTGCGAGTTTGAATGAAAAGTGTCCGCCTGCCAGATGAGTGGCAAATTGCCGACTCATTTATGAGTTTAATTAATAATCGAGTTTGGTCCCCAACAGCATCATTCAGCATACAATGTTTTTCCGCCATCATTTTCCATTTTATTTTTCAATTGTTTGCCTGCCAATTAGTGAGTGGGGAAAAAATAATAGCCAGCCCCACCAGAGAACAGGTACAGGAAATTGTTTTCAGACATGCAAGATTAATTGCCAATTATCAGATTCTAGGTTCAATGCGTTTAATGAAGTGAAAAGTGCAATTACCTTTTGTTTTTAAGCTTATCATGGAAGAATAGGTAGAAAAGTTGCGAGGAAAGTTGTCGAAAAGAGTAGACTTGTGCATTTTGTTTATTATTTAATGTCTAAGCTTGGTCAACAGTGAAGAGCAGAGACAGTTTTCAATTAAAATCAAATATAACAAAGTTAAACAAGTTCAAGTGATGACTGCGAAACTACCATAATGTCAATCAAAGAGCTGATGGGCCACATGTTGCCTTTAGAAACCCTACATAGTTGCCAACATGAGCTTCCTGGGGAAATTTTCGAACTGAGGAAGCTCTGTTACTCTGCAGAAGGGGCTTTTGATTTCGAATTTCTGGTGAATAGAGTCCAACCCCTGGATTCCTGCGATCCACAGCCTGTGTAACAGATTCATTCTTTCACCGCAAATGTCTCTCGGCGGTGACATGTTAATTTGGGGGAAACTTATTACAAGTTGAGTGCCGAGCATTAGAGGGGGAGTCCGTGAAAATGGAAATGGAGTGGGTGTGGGGAAGAACTGCGTCTCTTTGATTTCCGCCAGGCTTCGAGCTTTAATTTTGGGCAAGAGGCTAATTCTCGGAAAATTGGATTCATCAAGATGAAGCCGACAAAGAATCAGCAGGGGGACCACAACCAGAAACCATTCAATTTTAAAGTGTAACGAAATTGGAAGTCAAGTTTCTGTTGGAGGAAGGGCCGAAAAGAGCCCCTTTAAACGCTGAAGAAAAACTTCAATAAATTTCAAATTAACGCACACACAGACTCGCCCAAGAGGAGACCTGGTCACAAGCTGCACAAAATCATTTTTACCATAAAATTTATTGCTTTCGGGTCTGGACTTTTTCCTCAAATATTTGTCACACACTCACTCACCCTCGCTCGCCAGGGTCCTTGCTAAGATGGGGGGGCTGGGAAAAAAGTGTTTTATAAACCTTCAATTGCTGTCAATTTATTGACAACATGTCGCCGCAACTTCCTCCCCACTCGAAACCTCCGGGCGAAAAGCGAAAAGAAAGAACCCGAGCCGGAGACGGGGACCCGGAGCCAAAGACAAAAGGGCTATGACCGAAATTTGTTTGCCAGCCTCGGGCTAAAAATATGACGAAGACGGTTTTGGCCTGCCTTTATACTTTTATATGTTCCAGCGCTCGTGTTTTTGTTATTTTAGCATTTTTCTCCTTTTTCTGTCCTCTCGACCGGGCCTGCCTGTGTGAGAAATGTGAACAATTTACAATAGAAATTGCTGTGTGTGCATTTGGCTGACTCGTCGTATACGCAATCAGCGCGCAATTGCTAAAAGCGTCGGGACAACAACAGAAACCAGGTGCCGTCGTGCCAGTGGAATCTTTTGAAACCAGGTGATACCCAGATAGGGATCAATATGGGGATCATGCCTCGAATAAAGATTACTCTTCAGAGAAAATAAACATGTGGAACATGTAAAGACTGTTAGCGAGCATGGATCTTGTTATAACTATCTTTTTTTCTGGTTTGTTTTAACTGCTTCATCGAAATAAAAATAGTTTGAGCTGTAAATTAATACCGTAGTAAATCTTCAAGCCACACATCTCAGCAAATATACCCTCGCTGAGAGAGAATAAGAAAAAAACAAATGTTATATTTTACATTTCAATTGTTTTTTATGATTGCGCCCAAAGTGCACACGTACAGCGCTTGACAATTCTCGATGGTTGTCTCCGAATCCTCTTGTTGTTGTTATCAGGAGGTTATTTTATTTGTTGTTGTCCTTGTTGCTGTTGTCAGTCGGTTGTCAATTTGGTTGGCGTGCGTGTAAATTGCACAGCAGCTGCTCGACTGCCAGTGTGTGTGTGTTATCAGCATTTTCTTGATTTTATGGGGCATCGCGCCGAAATTGAAAGTGAAAAATGCCTTTCAGGTGCTTAAGTGATGAAGTGCCAATTGCTACCTCCCAACTCCCCCTTTTGGGCCTCTGCCGGTGCCATGATTGCACGCCCGAGTACTCTTCGTCCGCTTCCATATTGATTTCCTGTAAATTATTATTTATTTCGATGTTTCCTGTTTGTTTCGCTGCCGAAATTTGCGTGCGTGCCATCCCCAGAAAGTAGGCAACAAAATTTTATGGGCCCTAGGATATGTGGCATGGACACGAAATGCAAGGGCACTCTTAAAGGTGTCTTTAATATGAGGTGGAATTCTAATCTCTTGGGTTTCTCTGCAATTTGTCAGCTCTTTAGGCAACACTTTCATTACAAACATAACTCACTTATGCCACTCAAATCAGCAGCATAAAAATGCAAATTAAACTCCAAAGGTTAGTCGGAAGCGGCGGCAACGAGCAGTGAAATATAAACATTATCCACCCAGCAATCATAAGATATTGCAGCTCCCGCGAAGAGGGCCAACTCCCAAATGTACAGTTACGTCTTCAGAGCCAACTACTAAATTAAGGCACCCGGCCATAAAGCAACGTCCCACAAAAGATGAAGAAGCTAGCAAAGATTCGGGGAGAAATGGTGTAAAAAAAACAGCATCGTACTGGTAGAGCGGTGGCAACAAACAATTTTACAACTTTAGGCTCGCGTTTACATAAAAATAAATTTCTTATTTACATAAAGAAACTTTTAGGTTGCCAGCCAGCGAGCAACAAAATGAAGAAAAAAGTAAACAAAAACTGAAATCAAAATAAAAACCGCAAGGAGGAATTCCTCTTTTTCGGCGTCGAGGTGGCAACTTACATTAAGAGTAGCAACATTTGCATATTTTGTGTATTTGGCTTTTGCCTTAATTTGTTTGCACATGTAAGTAAGCATACAAAGTGAATTTGCATGTTTAGCAGACAAGGACACTCGCAAGTTTGGCTGAGTTTCAATTTTCATCAAACAATAAACATGAATATGAGGTGGCCCGGATGGAGAATATTGTGGATAACCACTTCTTCATCTTTTGTCGGCCAGATTGGTTGTTCCAATTGATTAATTTAATTACTTAAATATTTTATTCTACTTTTAGAAGCTCTAAGCGTAAAGGATGCATCGACTGATTCTGCGGGGAGCTGTCTATGCCCTTCCCCCTTTGATCCCTATTCCCAGTGCGGCACTGGCCCCGGGCTGCTGGTTTGTTGATTTGCTTACTCTGCCAGACGCAGACAAAAGTATATTTAGACAACGAGCCAGGGTCCTGCGGGGCCGGGAGGTAGGTGCTTTTTTCACAGTCATTTGGGCAAATAACGCTCTTTGTTTCTTTTTTTTTGCGCGGCCTCTCGTAGTGGCCATAAATATTCTGGCATTGTTTTGCTTTATTATTTTTATTGTTATTGTTTCCCCCTCCCTTTATTTATGCACCCAGCTCGCCCAGCCAGATCCCCACCCACCCAATCCAGCCTCTTCACAATTTATGTTGATTATTTTTATGGCGCGGTCGCTTGGTGGCCAGTCCGTCGTATCAAAAACAGGAAACTAAAGCCCGGCAATATGTCAATACGGAGTCTGGCTGTTGTTTGGTTTGTGTTTAACGTTTAACATGACAAATGGCCACGCCCCCTGGCTTAACGCTTCTGTTGTCAATGAAAGCCAATTTATGCCCATACATATTTAAAACGGCCAAACAAAGGCCTGGCGACGGCAACATGGTTGGAAAAGTTTTGCAAAATGTTTAGAAATAGTCAGTCGGATGAGGTCATAAATGAAACAATCCTTTAAAAATTGGTTCTATTTAAAGTTAATTATAAATACAAAGTAACTACAATTGAAAATTGGAATTAAATTAAAAACACAGTTTAGCAATAATTTTTGGATTAAATAACTATTAATTTTACAAATAAAAGCCTACACCTAATATATAAAAATAAATTGGTTATTTATTAGCATTGATAGAATTACCGGAAATATAATTCTGCATTAATGTTTAATTAAATGTACATATAATATAGGCATTATTTACTGTCACAAGCTTAGAATGACCCTTTCAGTTTCCCTTAGTTAGGAAATAGAAACACAAGTTCCTAGGAACGTAGAACCCCACAATGTACTCCAAGACAGGACTTTGTCGGGTGACACATTAACAGCCATCTTCCGCACAGACAGAGTTTTGAGGTTAAGCCCGAGACCCACACCCACACCCACAAACTGGCACTCACACACTCTCAGATTTACGGGAAATGTGGCTGAGGGCATCACGGTTGGCTGCATACCAAGTTGCGTCTAAGCCAGGACCTTCGAAGTGGCTTAAGCATCGCCCCCTTGGCAGCCCACCCCCTTTTGCGCCCCATTTCTCAGGACCTCAAAAGTAGATGTCTCTGGCGCGCCGATGCTGATTCTTTGTGTTTGGTTTTTGTGCGTCGGCTATTTTAGTAGCTGGCTATTAATATTTTACTCCGTGGCGCACGTTCTGTGGCCTAGATTTTGTTTGTTTGTTTGCCGGCTTGTTTGGCTGCCTGACGCCCTTATATTGTTGTCCCATCGTTGTCATTGTTGTCGTCGTCTTCGCTGCCATTAATACGCTTAACATGGGTAACATGATAAGCTAACAAGTGTGTTTGTCTAGGTTCTGACTTGATTTTGATGTGGTTTACATTCCCCACCCAATACCAGGGATTAGCCTTGACTTGCTTCTTAACCGTTTCTTTTTTGAGGATTGGGTTTCCCTACCTAGCGTGGGCGGTTCTCCCTCTGGCCCACCGAACAACGAATATTCAATTCATTAGCACGGGCTTTCAACTTCAGGACCCAAAACTAATTGAAGTTCATTATGGCCATTACAAATCCTGCAACCGCACATGGAAAATCAATTAAAAGCGGCGCTAGATAATAAAACATTGCTAGTGTCCACCGCAAATCGCTGCCGCAGGAATATAACACACAAAATCATTTGAAACACCAAACATTAAAATAAAGCCGCACAAACAAATGCGGGATTGCATGGGAAAGTGTGTCAATATTGGGAATGTTTGTGGCCCTACAAAGTGGTCGCAACACGCTGGCATATTCATTTCCGAACTTATACCCCCCAAAGGCAAACTAATATTATTTCCCATTTTAAATAAACCAGAAACTTACGGCTGCTTTTCCGTCCCCTACTTTGTGTATATGATCTTGTTTCTGGGAGATAATATGAACATTATGAACATGGGTGTGCGTATTCAGGTGCAGTTTCTCCCAGCAGCAATGGGGATTACCCCCGATGCAGACACACGGCAAACAATCAGAGAATCCAGGGATTCAAAATGAACATAAAGGACAAACAAGGAGCAGGACAAATTTGCATTTGATGCGCGTCCTCCTCGCCCACACACAGCCGGGCAAACTGCAGACCTTGGCAGTGAGGAAAACCGAATAAAAACCCTCAACCGAATAACCGAATAAATAAAATATAGGGTGGAGATTGTGACTTTGTGTGCATCCAAAGTGCATAAAAATTGCATTAAACCGAAAAATATGTAGCTTTGGCTGCGAGAAAAGCGTGTTTAAGCTTTAAAAAATTCACCGACTCGCTGAAGATGAAAAAGGATGCACTTCTCGAGTGTTAATGGTGAGAGTGCTGCACAAAAAACATTGTTATAAGTTGCGAGGGAAATTTCCACCTCAATTAAAGGATTTATTTTTCAGAGAAATTGCGAGCCAAGCCGAGGGCCTTGAATTTCTAGCGAATCACCATCTCAATATCCTTTAGCTGGAGACCGGTTTCCTCACAGCTGGGAAATACTTGCCAAACATTCAACTCATCAAGGGAAAGCGAATGATTTCCGCATCTCTGGCTCATCCAACTGGGAGCTGGGAGCGGGGTTCGTCAGCAGGGATGCACAGTTGCAAGGACACCTGAGACTGACACACTTTCACTTTAAGCCAGTTGTAAAAGCGAGAAATTCACAGGATTAAGAGCCGTAATCCAACGCCTACCTGGCTCCTACCGATTCCACTCCACCCTCGCATCCCGGCAAGGGAATCCTGGCATCCTTGCAACCATAACCACCAACCCAACAGTCCACTTGTGCACCGGAGCGTTCTGCCAGCGACTTAACAACATTTTGCATTGTGCCCACTGTCATCAGCCGTAGTTGCATCGCCCTCGCTTTTCCAGCCCCTCCTCATTCGCCCCCTCCCACTAAATTTCCCATTTCCGCCCTCTCTGCTGCCCATTTTCCCAGTTTCGCAGTTTCCCAGTGCAACTGCAACGGCTGCCGATGTTTCCGTTCTCCATCGCTGGGGAGGAACATTCTGCGTAATCTTGTTAGATAATTACCGTGTAGGGACCCTGTGGTTGTCGTATCTGTGTGAGCCAGTGACAGGCTGTGTGTCTGTGTGTGGGTGTGGGCCAGGTTGGTAGGCCATTTCAATTGCCCAGCCCGCCTTGCAGCTGCCAATCGGTTTCGGATCTCGAAACGCTGCAACTTGTAATTTCTCCAGAGCCAGAACCAGCGCCAGATCTGATCTATATTTTGAAAAGTTTTAAAAACAAAAAAGAGCTGATTACTTTTTGCCTTTCTTTAACAAACGATAAATAATAAAAAATAAATGAAATTCCCACATGGTTGTTTATTATCTAAAATCCCGGATATTATTTCCCAGCCGGATATCCTTGACCGAAACATTTCGCTATCAATTTTAAAGTGCTTATGCACATTTAATAAATATCATAAAATAAAATTACCATTTGCGCTTTTCAATTTAATTTCAAATTTCATGGAATCACCGAAACCAATTACGGCGCCATGTCGAAAGCCGATAATCACCAATTTAATGGAACAATTCGACTAACAGCTAATTTATTTATTAAGCCCCATAGCTTTCTGTGTTTTTGTTATTGTTTGTCGCTGGAATCTTTCTCGCATACAATAGAACAAGGACGAGTTCTGGGAGTAACACAAAAAAGGATGCATAAATTAATTTTTTGCCGTAAGCAAAGAAGGATACTAAAAGGAATTGCCCGACTTTTTGATTGAATTTCACGCATTGCATTTCTGCTCTGTCGATTGGAAAACAATTATCACATTTAAAAGACAGAGCTTAAAAAAAACAAATATTTTTGCGGGGTTCTGAACATAATTTTGTTGTTTTTATTGTCTTTTTCGTCAGCCCCCCGTGGTCCAACAGCCACTTTTACTTTCCATTACGGCCATTTACATAATACAAATTGCAATTATCTTTAATGCGCTTAACTTGCGACTGGACTGGACAAGCCGCACGCTCAATTTCAATATTCTAATTGATTTTTTTGAAAGTCAATGTGGCGGGCAATACTTTGTAATAATTTCACAGCGTTTTAAGACTTTACCTTTCTAAAATCAGCGGTCCCAGTTGCTTGCCTCGATTGCATAAACTAGGCACGCAGCTCCAATGTATAAGTAAACACACAGAAACAGCAGCATTCTGGGGAACATATTTACAATTTTGAAGAATACATTTTCAATGTCAACTGCGAAGTAAGATTTGTGTCCCAAAAATAATTAAGAAGTGTATTCTTTCGGGTAGTTCAATGCTCTGTGTTTATCCAATTTGCAATTTCTAGGCAAATAAAACTTGGAATTTGGTTACATTTACAATTTTAATAGTTTTTCAATTTTTCATTGAATTTTTATGACTTTCCCCGCCTGCGGACAGGGCGCGGGCCCGGCCAGGCAAACTTTTTGACGAACAACTCGCAGGAAGCGACGCCAGGACGATGGATGCCGCCAGCCTGGCCGCATAAATATTTTAGATTTTGCACGCCAGACTTTGTTGCTTTGTTGCAGCAACAGAACCAGAGGGGGTCTAAGGGAGCGTGGGTGCGGCAGCTGCATTTTTCGAGGGCCTACTGTCCGTCCAACTGGCGCAGGATTGTTAGCAGGGCTCTGGCCGTGTTGCTTCTGCCTAGTTGGCCAAACTTGCACCCGGCAGCTGCAATGTTGAATGTTGGCGCTGCTGTTGCAGTAGCATTGCGGTGCCACCAAATAGAGGGGGCAGGATTTCCAAAAAACGAATAAAAACTGCGGGCTACCTTACTGCTGTTGCGCTGAAATTTTAAATTCTTGTAACAAGAAAAATAAAATCTGTTTAATATCTTGAGTTTTAAAAATAAATTAAATTTTTATCTGTGTCACTTGTATCCTCTTCACTTTGTTTCATAAATTGTTATTGCAACTGCTGCTGCTGCAACATTATTGGGCTCTCTGGTATTAATTTGTTGCCTGCACCAAAAGTGCTTAATAAATACTTTAATTAAGAAGAAGCATGGCCCGGGCAGGTCACAGGACATGGATTCTGGCTGTGGATCAGGTTCTTGAGGTCGAGCCAAAGGAGATTGAGAGGCAATATGTGCGACTAATGACACACAAGCTCACGCATCCCAAGGGTCCTTCGAGGACACTTTGATGCATACAAGATTTTATATGAAAATGAATGTCTGGAGGGTGTTCGGATAATTAAAAGCGACTGGGTCATTTGCGGGAAAATCTGCTTCAGCCGCAGGGCAAACTTGTTTTCTTTTAAAAGGATTTAAGACATAACATTTGATTGGGCTTGATTTTTTTTTTTTTGGAAACTTCGCTTTTTTGTTCAATTAACACTTTTACCCTTGTACCCTTGGAGAATTAAGTTTTTAATCCCCTAAGAAACCTCTCAAGAAAATCCAATTCTCTGCGTGGATACAACTTTTTGGCACTGTCATGCAGTTTAGAAAATTTTATTTTAAATTAATCAAATTTCTCGGATAATTTTGGCCAAACGATTAAATCTGAAACTAAAGTTTCTGGATGAAGTTGGCCGAAAATTGTTCAAAGTTCAGCTTGAGTCGAAAATTGCATAAACTCATTTGTATAATGCACACGCTCAGCCACCACGGCGCCCCCTCTTCATGGGTTTCCCAGATTTCCCCCTGCCTTTGTGTGTGTGTCCCATCTCATCTGCATATGCAGCGATGGAAGCGATGAAAACTATGACTCGAAAATGTGACCTGCCCTCTGTGCCAGAAATAGGATACGTACGGGGCGGAGTGGCGCATGGCCTGGCCTTGGGCGACATTTAGCACTAGCCACGTAGCCCGCCCAACCCGGCTCTGCCCGGCCCATCCCACACCCACAGAACTTAGCCTGTAACATGGCGGAGCTTAACTGTGACACATTTTACACATAATTTTCAACACCTAAATCCGCAAGTTAGTGCCAACCATCAGATTTTGCACACGTTAACGCGAACATAAAGCGTCGGATCTCGGATTTCGGGCTTCGGGTTTCGCATTTTTGACTGTGCCTGGAGTAAGGAGCAAAAAGGACTAGGAGAAGCGGAAGGAAGGAGAAGGACCCCGCCGCCAGATGGACCAACCTGTTTTGTGCATTTTAAAGCAAACCAAGAACAGTCAGCCACGAATAAAAAATAGAGCATGAAAAGCGCCACTTTTGTGCATGCAGAAACAGAGAATGGGTTGAAAAGTAATTCTTTAGCTCACAAAGAGTTCAGAGGTCGGAGAAGAGCTCATGAAAGTCGCAAAAGTTGGCATCTAACTTGGGGCACTTTTGCAGAGTGAAATTAAGCATTAAATACAACAAGAAATTATCAACAAGACTTGAGATATTTAAGATCTGAAACAATAATTGTAAATTATAAATAATCCTTACTCTGTCCTGTCAGCACTAGTGATATAGTGGTACATATATTTGAAATTTTTGTGTTGAACATTAAACATTACCCTCCGTGCCAGGCACATATTTTGATTTATCAACATGAATATAATATATATATGCTGGACACATCTGGCTGTATGATTTACATATCAAGCCGACCGTCAACTCGACTGCTGTTCCTCTGAAGTTGTTGACCGTCCATCAAGTGACGTAGCTTGTTTGTTCCAAGCCAAAGTTTGCCTGGCAGAGCACTGGACGACGAGGAGGACCGAGATCCTGGCACCGAGATGAATCCTTCAGATGGGAGCGGAAATTAATAAAAACAAAAAACACTTCCACAACGATGGACAAAACAACATAAAATTACAAAGCAAAATTAATATGCACAAATGTGATGTACGAGTATGTTGAGTGTGGCATATGTTGCATGTAAATGCAAATGGGAGTAATATGTTTTAAAAAAGAGTAATGTCTGAGAAAAATGTTTCTAGCAATAGATTTGCTTAAGTACCTTAGAAAAAAGGAAAACCCTGGGTGACACCATATGGCAATATGGGAAAAACCATATACATATATGCCAATTTTTAACCGATTCTTGAAAGGAATATATTATATTGATGGTAGATCGATTCAACACAAATTTAAATCTTGATAAAAATAGTTCATTTTTTTGGTTATTTTTATTAGAGAACTCCATCAAAAGTTGGAAAACTCCATGGGAATCATGGAGGTACTCTCCCAAATCCATACTCCCAATACTCTTCCGTTGACAGTTTTTCGCCTTGGCCTCTTCCAAGGAATATCTTAAAAGAATCGTGGATAAATTCCACATCGATGTGCTTTTGAATCTCCGACTAATACAATTGTTACGTTTATTGTGTATTTTTAATATGATTGTTTTTATGAAAGTGGGAAAATCTTGAGAGGATTCTTGAAAGGAATATCTCGAAAGATTTGTGTGAAAATTGACTGAATAAAAGACTTTTGAAGACTGAACAAAAGGACAATATTATGGATAATTGTTTATGAATATTTAGATAATTAATTTAGATAAGTCAAACTTCAACTGCTTACCATTTAGTTGTCGTCCCTTTAAAACGATAAAAATAATCCCAACTAATCAAGATTTGTTCGTGTTGTGGCATAAGTTTGTCGATGAATCAGGACGCTGCTGCCACAATATTTTGCCAATGAATTGCGCCTTCGTAAGGCTGAAAAAGGAAAAGGCAAGGCAAATTCCCAGCCCGCCGCTGCAAACTGTGTACCTATATATACAAGAAAGCACTTAGAGTCCGACCTCCCACATTGAACCCGACCCCTGACCCTGGACAAAGTGGTTGGCGTTGGCAGGGGGCCTGGGGTCGGCGGGTTGTTCGGCTGGCATAAAGATAAAATGCCCCAGAGGAATCGGGCAACAGTTTGCAAAAGTTTTCAATAAGCTTCGGTATATTGAAGCAGTTTGTGGATGCGCAGCGGAAATGCATAAACATTTATAAGAATTTCCTTTGAAAACATGTTAAACATAATTTCATGCCGAGGGAAATGCTAGCAACAGGATAACAGGCTAAAAAGGATGCGGAAGGGGACTGTAACAAGTGAAATCAATTGAAGTTACTTGTAAATGAATTTTCACTTGGACAGGACACGGTTTCGAAATTTAAATAATGCCAAAGTTTTGAGATATTGGGGGAAAGTTGTCCATCACAATGCCGAAAATGGCCAACTTTTGCCATTCATTAGTTCTAGAAAACTTAAAAATTATTCCGTATTTCTCTTTAGGACTTTATAAATTATTCACTTGCATTCATCCAACCACGAATCAGTGCCCTCTCTGTGGCCGGAACATCCTGCAAACGAACGCCCATCCCCTGGAGGACTTCCCGTGCCTAATGTCACCATAACTCAATGCTAACCTATTGAATCAGAGCAAATTAACATGCATATATCTGGGCGATGCGATGCGATGGTCGTGTCGAGCCCACAAGGACACATGTCGCCCCCTGGCGGTGCCGGCCCACCTCCACCTACGCCTCACCCACCCCCTGAAAAGGACTCTCGTGCCGTTTGGCATACAAAATAAGCACAAACAAATTCGATAACAAATGGTTCGGAATCGAAAGAACAACAATGCAAGGATATGTATAATATATTTATAAAGAAGGCGAGCTGGAGGAGCGGAAAAAAGCGAAGGACTCTGGCGAATTTAAGAACAAATGACATATTGTCGGGGGCCCACGAGTCGAGAGAGAGAAGGCGAGATACGGCATGAGAGAGACAACATATGGTTAGTTCGACGGGTCTTTGGTTCGCGTTTGTTTTTGTTTAACGTGAATATAAAATTTATTATCCAGCGGAGCGCATAAATTAGCCGGCGATGCGACGAGAAATCAGAAGCAGACGTAAATTGAGACCAAGGACCTCCCTGCCCCGCCCCCTCCTGCCGCAGAGATCAAGTTGATGATGATAACAAATGAAATCAAATGAGTGGAATGCTGGATATGCCAGTGGCATAGAAACGGAGCCATCATTAATTGTGGAGGGTTCACAATCATCCCAATACAAATAGGAGGAAAACTTCTTGCCAATAAAGAATTCAAATTAAAGTCACACTAGACCCTATTATTACATTAACTGGCCCACTTTACTCTGTTCGCGCTAATTACTTATCATCGCTTGACATCGAAAGTGCTAATTTCCCCAAAACAAGCAGACTTTCACCCTCGCCTTCGGTTAATTAACACATTTTCACAGTCCTCCCGGTGAGCTCTGCTGTGTTGTTGGAGAGACCGCAGAAAGTGGCAAACAGCATGCTACCTGGAGGCAAAATGGCTTTCGATGTGTTCCGGCCATAACTTTTACAGGCCAAAGTCGCTGCCAAGGCTAAGCACTCCGGTCCCCCGCCCCTCCTGCCTCAAATGCTTTCGTGTATGCAAAGTCCCTTTGAAAAGGCTTGGAAAGGCGAATTCCACAACAAAATCCATGGTAACATGACCAGCAGGCGGCGGTAACGAAAAGTTTTTGGCCAAAACCCAGTTGAAAACTTTCAAGATTCGCAACTGCAACACTTCTGCAGTTCTACTTTCAACACGCACACTGACATAATCCCGCTCGCACACACCGCCCCACACCACAGCCACTGTGCACATCCTGCATATCCTGTCTGTTTACCAAATGAGTTTTGTGCTAGTTTGTTTAAAGCCTTGGGCCCCAAAATTTATGACGACAGCCCGGGGGAGCAGGAAGGGGTGGCCTCCGCCCAAGTGCCCCTATCCGGCGACTTCTTGGTGTAATGGACAGATAACTGTTGCCTAATTGTTGTGACATTTATTCGAAACCGAGAGCGGAGATAACCCTGGGACCTCTCCACCGTAAAAGTAACTCGACCATTTAATTCGCTTGCTATTAAAATGGTATTTCATTCCGTAGTTTCTGCACTTGTTCCGATGGATTGTAAAGTTGTAATTGGAACCTGACACCTTTTCAGGAAAGTTTGAATTCCTATTAAGGATATTGAATGAAATTAGAGCCCGAAACTGAAATATAAGCTTTCATTAAGGAATTTGTGCCCCTTTAAATGGAATTCCCAATCAATGAAACTTTGCCTGATTAATTGTTATTAATACATGATGCATAACCATGTTTTGTTGTGGGTTAACAATATATTCTATGGGCCTAAGAATGCAGTTGAAGAGGGACAATTTCAGCGAATGGATGAGTGCGAGTGCACCTGTTGCCAGGACAACGCCGTTTCAGATTATGTTGGTCAGAACGGAAAATATTTCAGCACACGCGGGGCATAAATTCCGTTTCATTTAGCGCTTAATTCAATTTTATTTGAATGCGTCGCAGGGGGTGGGGCCAGGCAGGAGGAAGTGGCGCGAATATTGAATTCCACGCGTAAATTAACCCAGAAACGTTTTCGTGCATGAAATGCCAAAAATTTAACTAAAATTATGCACCTTTGTGCAGACAGAAGAAAAACCCGCCGAAATGAGCGGCCTTTGAATGGGAGTTCGCCACTCCCCCAGCGCCCTCTACACTCGCTTCCGTGGAATGCATAAAACGCTGATTGCACCGCCCCCTCATCCAACCCGAACCCCCGAACGTGACTGAGTTTACACGCAAATAAATACAAAACTGGGGAAAAGCAGCCGCTGCAACAATTCCCGGCTCCATGGGTTAAGGATCTGAACAGGAAGAGGAAAGTTTGCAGCAAAAAGGCCAAAGAAGCGACAGAAGGAGCAGGAGCGCTGGAAACAAAAATATGAAATGCGGCTGCCGAAACAAAAATGCTATTTATTCGCCTCTCTGACGCAAAATAAAAATAGAAAATGACTGCAAAAAAAAGGACCTTATCACGTGCCTGGAGTGCAGGGCTGAGCGACATCAGCGTCCGCCAGGTGGCGCTAGTCACTGAGCGGCAAAACGGAAACCGGAAACGCCGCTGACAGCCCCATGAAGGACTAAAAAAACAAAAAGGGGCACAGCTGCCGTCGCGTTATCTGCATTTTGTTGATTCTCCTTCCTCGGCATTATGCATGAAATATTCTCTATGTTGCGCTGTTTTTTTTTTGCATTTTGAACCTGTGGGGCAAGGTGTGATAAGTCGGGATTACACTAAGAAACGAACAAGAATGTTGCATAATGCCGGAAAGGCTTCTGATGCTTCAAGACGAAGTGTGCATCACAAATCGAATAATATTGGGGGCACAGTTTGTCTACGGAGGCAGATGATGTCTAACCTCAACGGACAGTTTAAATTTCTAGTTTATATATTAACCCATAATCCCCCCTCAACTAAAACTGAAGAGCAATTAAAATGTAATCGGTTGAGTGGCACAACCTTTTGGCACAAGCTTTCATTCAAATGGGATGTCGGGTCATTGAGGTTCTACATCTGAGGGGAAGTCAAAGCCAAAGGACTCAAAAGTCCGGCATTAGAGAAATCTGATTAATCACATTCGAAGGGCTTACAATTATGGCAGATACGGAGCCTGGGGAAACGGCAGGACCTGCATATGCCACATTATCCTTATACTTTAATTAATTTCTAATCCGAGCTCATTGGAGGCGACTGCAATTAGATGCCCGATGCCGATGCCGATGCTCGATGGCCTGGGCTTGTCGGCTGTCGCCTGGCAGGGATTACAAGGATATGGCCATTTGGCCCCTAACATTTGTCAAACATATCTGTAGCCTCCCCACCCACACAGACGCCGATGCAGTCAAGGATATGAATTTGTGGATGTGAGTGTGAATTGCGGAATTGGCCGGCCATCAACTACAAATTAGACAGTTGGAAATTTAATCGTCAATTCGGCTTCTAGGCCATCGGAAGGTTGACGATAATTAAGCTACAACCGGCTGGGGATTATCCGCCTCAGCATCCGCATCCGCATCCTCATCCCGAATATCCTGTGGTTACAGGCTTTGAACTTTAATGTAATGAACCATTTTGGCTCCAAGTAGGTAATCCGACTTTGCGGTTTTAATAATAGCTTTAGTTTTAGTTTTAGGATTTATTGATTGTTTCGTATCTAAGTCATAACAGTAGCTTAAAACTTTACTTGGAATTTTAATGTTCTTTAATTTTTAAACGAACATTATCGAATTAGTATTTTTGAGACTCGACAGTGAACAAATCAGGATATGGACAGAATGTTCTTCCTTAGAGCCACGCCCTCTTATTTCAGACTCTTTGATTTGTGTGTTCGTGGTAATTTATCTGCCACAGGAGCTGAGTGCCACGCCCCTGCCGCCCGCTCCGGGGGCACTTTACACTCAAATTGTGTTAATTTGCATATTGGAAACTTTTGCCTAATTGAACATAATGCCACTTAATTAAAGTTAAGACAAGTTTTTGACGGTAAAATGGTTTAGGCCCAGAAGGCAAAGCAGCTAGGGGGTGGGAGCAGGGGGCGTGGCGTCTTGGCAACTAAAAGTATGGCCAACATTTATGGCAGTTTGTTGTCGAAATTTACGGCAATTAGTTTAATATGAGAAGATTATGAGGGACGCTGCTGCAGGACGAAGCACAAAATCCTTTCGGCTGTGGGAAATTAATTTGAGGGGCATCCCCAAATAAACAAGCCAGGGCTAAGGACAGAAACCAGAAACAATTAGCACTTACGAGTCCTGGACTTGAATGTTTAATGATCCTTTGGCTTTTGAATTGTGGCTGGAAACTGGCAAGTATTGTTCGTAAAGTATTGTTAAGTTATCCTTGAAATGTTTATTAGTTTTAAATATTTATGTAATACAATATTCATTAAAGTTGATATTAGTAATCCTCGACGATTAAAGCTGTGCCTGCTAGCAGGATTTGCTCCGATGTCCCCGAGACATTGTCCACATTTAGATGGCATATTAGCTTGTCCCTGCTGCTTCGGGAATACAAAGGCAGTTTCGGATTCGATTCGCTTTTCTCTGAAGGATACAACGAGTTTTTTCCAAATTTGGAGGAACTAGGAGCCGCCTGGCCATTTTCCTCTTTGGTTTTGTAGGTAATGTAGAATGGGTTTGACTTTTCCTGTCCACTCTTAGCGCCATCAATCTGGAATAAAGGATTTAATGTCGAGAAACAGTGCGCATGAGCAATATATTAAGGTTTTGAAAAAATTTAAAGATATTTTCAATCTTAAGTTCAGAGCAGCGCCATCTAGCGGAGTTTGAAATCTTTTTAACATTTAGTGAGGCTGTTAAGTGGTTGGTAAGAAAATACTAACACTGCGCCTAACAGCACTGCAGCTCTTAACAGAATGTTATCATTCGATATCGATACGTTCGCAACATCTGTCTGGCAACCCTGCTGTGCCGGAATGTCAATCAAATGAAAACAAAAAAGACAAGCGTGAAAAAAACCAAGAAGAACGGCCTGCCGAATAAATGTTGAATATCGATGCGGTGAACGGGAGCCTGAAAATGGAGGCCGACAGCATAGGACAGCCGATAGCAGTGAGCGACAGAAGGCCGGGCATGGAGACGCACTTTATGGCCAAAATGGGGAAGGTAAGAGACACAAAGACAGACGCCCAGAAGCCACCGTGAAAGAGGTGGAGGAGGGGGTGGTGGCAGGAGGACTCACTGGGGACCCCACGAAAACAGCAGGAAATAGTTAACCCCAAGGATCAGACTGGCTATGTACAATTGGCAAGTGATTGGAGGCTCCTCGTTCTCTTAGCTGTGCAAGTTGAAGGATTCGTGACTATTTTTGTATTCCTATGGCACATTGTCTAGTTTGCTTGATAGGATGGGGGCTATTTAGTAAAGAATAAATATGGAATAATAATAATCCAAAGAAAGTAGCACTAGGGTCTTAAATTATACGAAGGACTAACCATAAAGAAATCTACTTTAATTTTTGTACCAAAAAAGATTCAGAGTCTAGAATAGGGGTTCCATATCCTTGAACCTTACAACTTACCTTAAGAGGTGCCAGTTTAAGGATAACTGATCCGTCGTCTTGTCTATCCTTCAAAGTTCTTAGCTCTAGACGTTCGGAGGAAACACTGAGCTTTCGAGATTGCAACAACTTCAGGCAGGCAAGCAGATTCTCGCAATTGAAGACCTGGGAGAGATTAACCTCCTCGCCGAACTCTAGATGCACTTGCTCCCGATATCTCTGCTCGGCAGCCTGGGCACGGACTATGAGGGCTCTCAGAAAGTCCACCGCACTGGAGCTGCCAGGACCGCACCAGAGTTTTAGCCAGCTGGCAGGAATCTGGAATGCTTCGAGATTAGTTTCGGGTTTCACATAGGAGTCTCTCCTATTCTCACCTGCTGCTCCGCCAAAGCTCTGAGCGTGGCAGAGTCCACATCCTGGGCGTCCTTCAGCCAGGCGTGCATCTGAGAGAGGGTCTGGTGGACAGTGTGGAACAAGTCGCCCCCCAATTTCAATTCCGCCAGGACAAACAGGGCCCAGGGGGACTCGCCAGGATCCGACGTGGCCTCCTTGAGGGTCTGCAGGATCGTGCAGGATCCTGCAAGCTTGCGCCAGAGATTCAGCAGAGGCTTGATTTGGTGTTCCAGTTTCTGACGATCCTTGATGTTGTCCGCCGCACTTTCTTTGGCCACTCCAGGAGCCAGATCCGAACCCCTGCCGTAGTGCAGGCTCCTCAGCTCCTTGATCACCCTCTTGGCCTGCTCGATCTCCCGCTGCTGCTGCGCTTGACTGGCCAGGCCGTACATGCTGGGCTCGTCCAGATCGGGAAGCTTCTCCAGGGCCGTGTAGTAGTCCTGTATTTGGTGGCTAGTGGGTATGGAGAGGGGTAATCCCAGCGGGGACCACCGGCTGCTCAAGACATCAGGGGAGCAAAACTGATTCAGGTAGCAGCCCAGAATCTCCAGGTCTCTGTGGTTGTTGATCCTTCCTCCGTAGGCCAGGGCTTCGCTCAGACGCTGCATGAGCAGCCAGTCGCACTTGCTGGAGTTCAGCTGCTGATCCATCCACTTGAGGATGCCCAGGGCAGCCTTGAGGTCCGCCTCCCCGAACTCGTAGTACTTGGACCACCCCTGGGGTATAAACTGCCGCCTTTGCTGGAGAACCGCCGTGAGGATGAAGTAAACCAGTCGCATCTTGAGGTTCTTCGGTTGGTTCTTCACGTTCTGATCCAGTTCGGCGGCGTAGTTCTGCAAAAGCCGCAGGACAATCTGCTTGAGGCCCTGGGGCTGCTCGTAGCGCACCTTAAGACACTTGAAGACTGCCGACTCGGAGAATCCTTGCGTGGTCTCGCACAGCAACCACAAGCGGAACTCCTTTGCCTTTTGCATCTCGGACAGCTCCCTCATCATCTGGGTTAGGAACTCTGGCACTAGGTGGACGTTCTTCACGCACAACCAGTGGCCATCCAAGGCTGCCTGCCGCATCTCGGAGAGCACTCTCTTTTCCGATCCCTTTCCGATGGCCATTTCCCTGTACTTTTGATTGGCCCACTTCCTGAGTTCCGTGGTGGGATCGGTCTCAGCCTGACTTATCATGAGAATGGGGCGGTCGCAGCTGCTCTGCTGCAACAACTGCTCCACCGAAGGTTGGGTGGACGCCTGGGAGGAAACGCCCAGAAGATCGCTGGTCACTTTTCGCAGTTGCTGCAGCATCAAGTCGGGTCTGAAAATCTGGGCAATGAGCACCCGCTGGAAGCTGGCACCCAAAGGAGCTGTAAGTGTGGAGGAGCAATCAATGACAAGAAGAATTTCTGAATAATTTGTTGTCCAACTTACGCAGCACATCATCCGCTTGGGCCTCGATGAATCCCCGCCAGATGTAATCCTTGTCCAGCTGGAGTTTGCCTCGGAGATCCGGGAAGAACTGCAGCAACATGGCCAGCTTCAACTGGGCATCCTTGGTCATGCAGTCGGGCAGCTTTCCCATTTGGTTCAAGAGCATGCTGCCATCCGAGCTGCCCATGAAGTTGTTCACGAACAGGTCCCACTCCCTGGCGTTCAGCTTCTCCGGATACGCCTGGTGACAGACCCAAAGGGAAAGGGACAGTTGGCTCTCCCTGGACGTGGCTCTGGCCAGACTGAGGTAGACACTCCTCACCAGGAGCTCGTACACCTTGGATTCCTCGCGCTGGTTCTTCGACAGAGCTCCCAGGAATAGTTCTATGTAAACTAGAGCCGACAAGTCGTATCCTTTGGTGAGCCCGGCGTAAAATGCAGATGCTTTGGTGCACAGCTCCTTCAGGGATCCGAATTGGGAAAGCAGAGTGTCCTTGATTTCCCCGCTCTGCTTGAGGGCCTCCTCTATCTGGGCGCTGCTTTGCTTTACCTCATTCAGGCTGGCCAGGAGTTGGTCGTTGCGGAGGATGTCCCCCTCTGACCTGGTCAGTTGCTCCAGGAGCTTGTCCTGCATCTCCGTCCGCTGCTTCAGCAGATCTCCCTCCTTCTGGAGCAGCTGAATTCTTTGCTGCTCCAGCTCTGCATTTTTCAAGACTATAGCCTTGGACATCAGCTGGTCGGCCAGCCCAGCGGCTGTCACCGTAAATCTCAGCAGGCTCAAGCGACTTCGTTGCTCTTCGGGCAGATCCAGGCGGTGGGATTTGCTTATCAGGACCAGTTGGAAATTCTCGTGCAGATCCACCAGCTTGGAGCCGATGGCCAACTGCCTTTTGTTGAACCTCACGTAGACGTGACCCTGCAGGAGCTGCAGGATGGGCGGACGCAACTGCTCGCAGTCGGCGACCAGAAGGGTTTTGCCGAAACGTACCGCCAGCTCCAGTTGGTAGGAGAGCCTCTCGTTTCCGTGGGTGGTGAGCTCGCAGGGTCTGCCGCTTCCTTTCAAGTAGGCCATCAGCCACTCGCCTGCTGTCTGTGTAGGATCCAGGAGCAAGGGAATTGGGCAAGAACCGTACGGCATAGTGAGCATCTCCCTGAGGAGAGCGGCGCTCTCGATGATCTGGGCATCGCGAGCCAGTCCCTGGCTTTCCCAGATGATCTGCTGCTGCTCCGTGAGCAGGGCACCCCGGAGCTCGAAGTCGGATGGAAGATGAAAGTCCGACGCCAGGCGCTTGAGGGAGGAGCTGCCGAAAAGAAAGTTCGTAAGAAATCCAATGAAAGATCCTTTACTCACCTTCTTCGTTCCAGTCCCAATCCGGAGTAGTAGTTCACTGCGAGGGCAATCAGCAGAGTCTTTGCATCCAGGGTTTTGTGGGCCTTCTTCAGCTCCGCCAGCTGATCGCTCCAGGTGGCGTATTCCGCACTCAGCTTTCCCACCAACAGCTCTGCGGCCTGCAGATTGCCGCTCGCCTCTAGGAGCTTCAGCTCCAGGACCGCCGCCTCCTGGGTGTAGGTCTGCAGTTTGGCGGACAACTGCTTCACCCTCTTGTCCACGTCGTCCAGGCCACTGGCCAGCTGCTGCATCTCGTCCTCGGCAGCATTGAGATTCCGCTGCAGCTCATTCTGCTCCCGCTCCAGGGGCTTTATGCTCTGGATCACCCGGGAGTACCGCACACTGGCCTTCACCCAAGCTGCCAGAGGAGCAGCGGCCGCCGAAGCCCTCTTGGCGTTCTTCGACTCGTAGGAGTCTCCTTTAGCTTGAAGCAACCTCTCCACGGCCTCGCAGTTTTCGGGACTGATGCGGGCGGGATCCAGGGACCGTATGTCCTCCTTGACTCCCCTCTTGGCCAGGAAAGTCTTCATGCTGTTCCAGGACGTGTCCCGAATGCCCATCAGGCGCAGGACTCCCTCCAAAATGTCCCTCACCGCCTCGGGCGGAGCTCTGAGGGAACGGATTTCGGACAGGGCCTCCGATTTGATCTGGCCCACGGCGTTGCTGGCTTCCGCCAGAATCGGTTCCACCTCCGCCAGCTCTTGCTGGATTTCCTTCTGGCGCAGCTTCAACTGCTCGCTGCTGCTCTGGGTCTGCTGCTTCAGCTCCAGCATATTGGACTTCTGATCGTTGGCGTTTCTCATGGTGGCCGAAATCATTTCGAGTGCGTCGTTGGCCAGCTGCCGCTTCTCGCCCAGAGCCTGCTCCTGGGCGGCGGCGTTGGACTTCAGCGTGTCCACCAGGGCATGGGCCGCGGCCAACTTGTCTACGCCCAGCTGGAGCTTGCTCAGTCGCTGGTCGATCTCAGTGGCCGCATTGCTGTACATGTGGAAGTAGGTTTGAATGAGCTGGTAGTACCTCTGGGAGGGCTGATCCGGAGGCAGTTCCTCCGACATGTCGGCAAAGTGGCTGCAAACGGGCACCTTGCCGCGACCACTTCCACCGCCGGATAGAGTCTCATTGAGCAGCTCGATGAACTGCTTGGGAAGCATGGAGAGGGTCTCCCGAGACTCCCTTCTCACGTACAACAGATCCATCTGGCGGTGCAGGGCAGGGTATGTTTCGAAGTAGTCCTGGACTTTGTAGCTACTCGGGTCCAGAACCAAGACGATGTGCAGGTTCTCACGCGCTCCTGCAGGGTGGTGAACGGTAAATAAAGATTAAGGAGCATTCTGGGACTTACGTTTCATGAAAAAGGCTCCCAGGGACTCCTGGTATCCCTCCAGCTGAGCCGCCTGCTTCAGAGTACTGGCCACCGCCTCCAGATCATCGCCAAAGAGCTCCAGAATTTCGCTCCCCTCCAGAAGGGCCTCAATGGGCTTCAAGATATCCGGGACATACCCTATCCAGCAGTGTTCGATGAGCAGGTAGCTCGTCTGCTGCTCCAGAGCAGCTGTCTGCATGGCCAGCTTCAGGTCGTTGTAGAACTCGGACAGGTCGTACGAGGGCCCTCCCTGCAGGGTTATCACCTTGGCCTCTTGCATAGTGGCCGCTGCGTAAATGGCTTCCAGGTGACGTCCTCCAGACTCGTCCAGGATGAGCATGTGGGCATCGTTGCGGGACAGGACTCGATTTATTTTGGCAATGTGATTCAGTAGCTCTTCAGTGATGGGCGCTGTGATGCTGTAGCTTTCGGTGTCTGTTAAGTTATACTGTTGGATTATCTATTCCCCAATAAGGATAATAAGGATCTCTTTCAATATGCCTACTCTCTAACTAAATTCTATTCATTTCTAACTACTTTCAGTGGATGACCCCGGAGGAGGAGGCGCGGCAAAAGTTCATCATGCGGGAGCGCGACCGCGAAAGAAAGCGAATCAAGCGACTGAATCCAGAGTTCCGGCAGATGGAGCGGGAACGGGATCGGTTCCGAAAGCAGACGCCCCGGCCCAGTGTAGTTATCCAAAATCCGATTGCCCCCGACTGTCATCTCCGACCTTCCTCTTGTCTTGAACCTACGAAAATCCCGGAGGGCAAGTTAAACCTAAGCTCTGGAGCATTTGGGGTGAGGCATTCAAAAGGAGCGGGAAGTCAGTCCTTAGAAGTGTTAGAAATATTGCTATCCAGTCACTAGTCAGTTCCCCCCTAAGGAATAAGATCCTGTTTTCATGGATTCTTTCGATATACTCACTGCATATGGTAACCTGTCGTTGAACTTCCTCCAGCCACTCGTCGTGGCTCAGACACCGCAGTTGACCCCGAGACTTGGGCGACTTGGGCACGAAAAATACTTTCTAAAAAATTAAATTCGTTACTCATGTCCCAACTATAAGCTTTTAATCAGAGGTCACCTCTTTTCCGTAATATTTTCGCATTGTCTGCTTGAGAATCGCCTCGAATTGCTGGACGTGCTCCTCACTTATCAGCCGATCCTTGAACATTCCCAACAACTCGCAGTGAAGAGCCTGCCGGGAAAATAGTTTACAGAGGATAGGTGCTAGATAAAATCCGGAAGCCCTTGCGCTTTCAACAAGCTAAGTTGTTTGCGAAAAATACACACCTCGTTGAAATCGGAGGAGGGGTAGAAAACGAGGTCGTGCAGCAGCTTCATGATGCACTTCGGGCTGAACTGGTAGTGGGCCTGCCTCCCTCCAGTGGCCGTGAAAGTGGCCTGCAGCTGGAATAGGGGCAAAGTCAATTAGCAGCTCCTCGGATGCTGAAAATTCCCGAAAATGGGCCATAATTGGTGGTACGAACCTTCTCGAAGCACTCCATCAGGCTCTCGCTGGCATGCTGCAAATTGACTCCGCCGCCTCCCGCAGATCCTCTGCCGCCCACCACCCTGAAGTGCTCGCCCAGGAGCGGTTCCAGCCTGCGCTGGACAATTTCGAGCATGTCCTGGCTGCTGGGCCGCGACACCCGCACGAACTGATTGATGGCAAAGTACCGCGGTGCTATTTTCATCGGATTCCCGCTAATGGAGGCACAGATTTGGAGTCCATTAACGCCAATCCACTCGAGGTTCTCGGCATAAAATCCCGCCCTTTGGACCAATTGCAGCAGGAGTTCCACCACCTCGCACGCTCCCCAGGAGTCCAGCTGACAGAGGTCCAAATTTTTCATAAAGAGTACCAGTCTGGCCTGCTTCGGACGGTACTCCCGGCCCTTGAGTCCGCTCACGGTGACGCAGTGCGTCCTCAGGGCGTGCAAGATATAGCTGGGCGTCAGTTGGGTGGAGCAGTTAATGGTGACCAGTTGGTAGCCAGAGTTCTCCATCACCGCCCTCTGCAGGAGCAGAGTCTTCCCAGCGCCACTCGGGCCGATGAGCATGAAGGGTGGCAGGCGATTCCCCTGAGCACTCAGCAGTATTTCCAAAGTCTCCAAGTACGATTTCACGTAGGCCGTCACCACCAACTGAGAGCCCTTCTCGGGAGTCTCCAGTACGTCTAGGGGATACTGCTCCAGGGCGTTTCTCCGACTGTCGTAGTGGGTCAGCTCTGCGTGGTTGGGATTCGGAATGTAGAGATTGGCGTGCTTCAGGAATAGTTGGGCGAACTCCCTCTGGCGATCATTGGGCATGTAGCCGAAGAGGGCTCTCAGGGTGGCGGCTCCGTACTCCTCCAAGGATTTCGAGCCGTGCACTTGCAGGAGCAGCGAGTGGAGGAAGTGAATGCGGTTGATCCCGGGGAGGTGACTGTGAATCAGTAGAGTAGTTACACATTTAGTGTCCTTTATATGTGGGAAGATTACCTCAACAGTCCTTGACTCTCCAACCAGTTAACTGCATATTGAAAGTTTCCGTCCACGTAGTTTTGGAGCAGGTCCCCGTAATACGGTTCCTTCGACAGCTCGTGCTTAAGTATCTCCTTGTCAGGATAACAGTCGTAACTTTAAAAAGTGTGGGGTGAAGTAGCATTTAAAAATGAATTAGTATTTGCCAACCTCATGTTTACGATTCCCATGCGGGAAATTGTGGCCGGGGAGGCGTGCCTCACGTCGTCCGTTTCAAAGATGAAATTTACATTATTCCCGAATTGGATCCTCCAGCCAGATGGTAGAGTCAAGAGCCTGAAATTAAGGTGAAAATTGAATAAGTGTCCCAGTTTCAAGACAAGATGAGAGGGTGACACACTAAGCTACATAAGACCATGCCAGAGCCAGATCCAGATCCAGACACCCATTTCCCGATCCAGACACGACCCATCCCGCTGACTGCCGTTTGCGATTTGCGTTTGCCAACCAACCGCTCTCTCTGTTATTTCAGCTGATGTCCCCCGAGGAGGAGGCGCGCCACAAGTTCATCATGCGGGAGCGAGATCGCGAGCGGAAGAGGATTAAGCGCCTCAATCCCGAGTACCGGCGCATGGAGCGAGAGCGCGATCGATTCCGCAAGAAGGCACGACGTGCTAACGTAGCATTTTTCCAATATTTTATATTATTACTATGAACATGCACACACCCTAACACGAAACACACGACACACCGACACGCCCACACACATTCCGGTCTGGTCCTTAAGATTCTAGGGGGCAGGGGCTGAGGGGCTGAGCTTATTCCCGGACTGTTGACACTTTCCGAACCCTCCAAACTAGACAAACTCCCACAGTAGATGTGGCTGGGAACGATGTGCTTTAATATGTTTTCCCCTCTTCGATTGCAGTTGACCCCCGAGGAGGAGCTGAGGCTCAAGATGCTCCAGCGGGAGCGGGACCGAGAGAGGAAGCGGGTGAAGCGTCTGAACCCCGAGTACCGGAGGCTCGAGCAGGAGCGCGACAGAGACAGGAAGAAGGCCCGGAGGGCCAACGAAGCCTTCAGGCAGCTGGAGAAGCTGCGGGACAAGATCAGGAAGGACCGCAAGAAGGGACTTCTCGTCACGGATCCGGGACAGCTGCCGCCGGAGTTCGCGGCCATGATACCGCCAGTGCCTATGGTGAAGCCCGAGGTGGGAGTGCCGCCCACGCAACCACTGCCACAGCCCACGCAACAGCAGCAGCAGCAGGTGCAGCAGTTGCAGCAGCAAGTGCAACAGTTGCAGCAGCAGCAGCAACAGTTGCTGCAGCAACAACAGCAGCAGCAGCAACAACAACAGCAGCAGCATCAGCCACAGCAGCAGCAACAACGACCACCGCCTACGCATCTGCACGAGCAGCAGCTGAGTCATCAACTGGCCCACCAGCGGAACCGGGTGATGACTTCCAGCACACTCTCTCAGCTGGCCTCGCCACCCGCCCACGCGTCGCACCTGCAGCAGCTCAACAAGCTGCAGCAGCTGTATCCGCCCAGGAGCTTCGGTCATCCGGCGCTGCCCATTACCGGGGTAACGCTGATGCCGCAGCTATGCCACCCGATCCTCCACCAGAACCTCAGTGCCACCCTCTACGGAGGACCACCTCCCAACGGGATCAAGCAGGAGTACGGCCAGGAAGTGTCCGCCTCTGCCATGGCGGCGGCGCAAGCGGCAGCCCTGGCCTCCCTAAGGAATCCGCAGCATCAAGCGTCGCAGGAGGACGCCGATCTGGCTCTGAATCTTGAGCCCGAAATCATCCTCCAAACTGCGCCCGATGTCAGTCCCGCCCAGCAGCAGCCCCAGCATCACTTTAGTGCCCACCAGCATCAGCAGCAACAGCAGCAGCAGCACCACCTGCAGCAGCAGCAGCACTGCAACATGTTCCAGCACATGGCGCCGCAAGCGCACATGCAGCACATGCGATCCACAGTCCTGCCGCCGCCGCCCTCGGTGGGGCTGCCACCCCTGCCGCCCCCGCCACCTGCATCGCACCAGCAACCTCAAGCAGCGCCGCCGCCACAGCTGCAACATCCGCCGCAGTGAGGGGCACCTCTCGCCTTTAGTCCTAAGCTCAACCCTCTAGCCAGCTAATTGCATCTATAGTTTGGGGCACACAAGCCGGGAGTTGTGATCGCTTGAGCTCATTTGTGTAAAGTCCTTGTCTGTAGTCGTCAGGAAGTCCTTTCCAACTTTAACTTCAAGTATTTTTTTTTCTATTTTATGCAATCGAGTTTAGAACTCACTGAGATTAACGATCGCGTTTAGATTATTTTTAGAGAAAGACGCTTTGCAATTGAAGGATTTCTGAAATTTAATATTATTGTGATAAAAAGGAAACAATTGCAAGGGAAGGACTTTCAGGAGTGGCCACAACTCCCAAGGATGTGTGCCAGCCTCTCATACGCACACACTCGCACCTTTGCACCCAACACACTCATCCATCTACACATACAGAGGGTATGTGTCTGTATTTAAATGTATTTGTTAAGTAGGCGCCATTTGTAAAATGCCGTACACACGTATTACGTTAGTTTAGTGGGCTTCCCGGTCATGTGTTTATATTTTTTTTAAGCGTCGCCGTTGTTTTCAGCATTTCTCTGTTTTTTAGGTCTGTACGTATTTTGTTTAGTCGCTAAGTGATAAATACTTGCAGTTTTAGGACACGATATACACTACGAAATAGCGATAACTGTATACCTACCTATATGATATGATAACGTAAGGCGCCGCAAATAATTAATACGAATTTATGCGCAAACGAGAGCGAAATATAAGTAGCAAGGACTTGCTAAAATGTGAATTAGTACTATCTTTACTCACTTGTTGTCATCCAGGACCGAGTTTAGGGCCTCTATCCACTCCGGGTCGATGCTGCCGTCGCAGACTATCCACGAATGCATGTGTGAAGGCTCCTGGTTGACGACCACCGCCGTGTGGGTGAGCACTCCGTCCTGCCACTGCCGCGTGTCCGCGTCCAGGCGCCCCAGCAGCTGAACGCGGCTCATGGACTTTGGACTAATCGTGTGCACCCTGAGCTGCTGGTGGCCGCTGAGCGCCTGCCGGAGGAGGGCCATGACGGTGGACTTGCCGCACCCCGGCGGCCCCACCACCACCACGCCCATCCGCTTCTGGAGCTGCTCGTGCAGTTGCAGGGCCTTTTCCATTTGCCTCTCGCTACGACACAGTCCCAGTTGCCCAAAGGCGGCGGACAGGGATTGATGGAGAGCCGTTTCTGGGGCGGACGCACTGCCAATCTCGGGGAAGACATTCCGGAGCAGCATCTCAAATCGCAAGACGTCCTGGGGGGCCAACTTGGACATGGTGGAGGCACGCAGACATTGCACTACCACCGACATCTCCGCACTGGCGTCGGAATCGGATGCCTCATCGCCCGCCAGACGCCCTCTAAGCCCCTCTCCGCACACCAGGAGCACTGTCTTCAGCTCTCGCAGTCCCCAGTCGTAGTGCCGCTGTGCGGAGAGCATCTTTCCGCACAAATCGAAGAGTTCCACGATGCGGGATGCGATGGCAGACGCTTCAGCGAATCCCTCGACGAACAGCATAACCCGTGCGATTTCCCCCGGCTCCGGTTGCTGCATCACGATGGGCCGGAAAAGGGCCTGAATATTTCCAGGCAGCTTTTGGCGGCCACCGTACTCTGCTCCCGCCGGATTCAGGGTCACGAATATGCCACAGTGTTGGTTGAGTTGCACCTGGAGAGTAGAGGAAATTGGTGTCTTTATTTAGAAAGAAGGTTTCTCTTAAGGTGTTTTTCATCAACACTTCACTTCAGTGGCCAATGAAGGCAATTTATGATTCCGGGATTGCCCAATTTCCCATTGCCTCCCAGAACATAACTCATCCTGCTCACCTGTCGCTCGCCAATCTGGACACTGCCTGACCGCTCCTTGAGGGCGCTCTGGATGGGCTGGATTAGCATGGAGATGGATGAGAGGGTGGCCTCCTGCAGCCGGTTGAACTCGTCGAAGCAGCCCCAGGCCCCGCAGCGGGCCAACCCGGTGAGGATGAGGCTCATCGATTCGGTGTCTACATTCTGCAAACAATTCATTGCATAATGACAAATAGCATAGCACTATGCACTTAGAGAAAGAGTGGAGGTGCTTTAAAGGACTAAAACATCTTAAAAAGTAATAAAATCTTATTCTAATAAACCAAAAATGTTATTTAAATTTTAAACTAAGGAAACGATATATGTATATAATTTAGGACAATTTTTTGGAGTATTCTTTACCTCGTCACAATTGAAAACCAACACCAGGCGACCCAGCATGGCACCCAGGGCTTTGACGCACTCCGTCTTGCCGGTGCCGGCGGGCCCGAAGGGATTACCGCCGAGGCCCATGTGCATGGCCTGTGTGAGGATGAGATAGCACCTGTGGGTCAACCTAGTGTGCACCAGCTTGCTGGCCTGGCCCAGGAACTCGTAGGCGTATTCAAATTCGGCGTACACCATGCGAACGCAAACTTGTCGATTGGCATTAGCCGCCGCCCCGGACGTCCTCTCTCCCCTGCCGAAGTAGTATCTGAGTTGACACAGCCAGTGCCAGTCGGTTGTGTGCACCACATTGTGCTGCTGCAGTTGCTCCACCACGCCGGAGTAGTGCACCAAGTCGAGAAGGAGGGACCTCAACTTGATGCTGATGAGGCTGCCGCTCTGGGATCTCTGCTTCATGGCGGCCAGGTAGTTGATTTCGTCCTTTAATTGTTGTCGCAGCTTGGGCAGGGACATTCCCCCTATGGCCTGCTCCGTCTGCCGGGTGAAGTGAAGTGCTCTGGCCGTGGCCAGGACTTGGCTGGCATAGTTTAGCAGGATTTTCTCGCTGAGGTTGTCGCTTCCTCCTGTTGTGCTAGTATAGCACTCATGGATTTGGTCACGAAGAGTGTCCTGCACGACGGTCACCAGTTGATTGAGCCAGTGCTGATTGTAAGGAGGAGTTATTAGAGACTAGAAACTAATCAGGATAACAACCCACCTCTATGTCGCCTTTCATCTCCACCGACTGTCCCAGTTTCAGCTCATCGCCCTCGGCACTGTGAACAGCCATGATGCTGTAGGTTTGGCCTTCTGAAGGATTATCCCCCGTCTGCCGGATGCTGAGACTGTGGCAGCCGGGGAAGAGCTTGCGGATGTGCCGCTGGATGACATCCGCGTCTCTGCTGGCCTGGCCCAGCAGCTCGAGCAGATCGTCGTCGCCCAGGAAGTAGAAGCGCGGGAACGAGTTGCGCTTGTCCTGCGGAAATAGATTCATGGATTAGGGATTTTGAATTCAGAAATCCACTCACAGTTATGTAGCTGAGCAGGTTCTGCTGGCACCTGGCCAGCTGCGTCTCCAGCGAGTTCACGATGGTGGCTATGTTGTTGATCTTGGTCAGCGAGGTCACTCGCGGATCCTGCTCTATTTCACGCATCACGAACCGAAAGTCCTTGTCTATGCGCTTAAATAAGGCCTGCTCCTGCTGCAGTGTTCCAGAGCCAAAAACAGGCTCCAGGTAAACCCAACTGCAAAGAAGATTAGATATTTGGTTATTGGATAAGTAATGCATATCCGGATAATCGTACCGCCTCTGGGAGTGATTCAAGCTGCTTAGAAGAGCATCCAGAGTATTCAGACGGCTCTCCCAGAGTTCCGCCTGATCCGAAAAGCTGTCGAAGGCAGCCGAGTTCTTGGCGGACTGCAGCAACGACTGGTTGTCCCCAATCTTGTTGAGCACCTCCTGGTAGTCCTTGATGAGGGACACACTCTGCCCGGAGGCATCCGTTCGAGTGATCAGCTTAAGCTGAGCAGTCACCGACCACTGGTCCAGTTCGATCAGAGCCTGCCTCACAATCTGCTCGCTGGCAGCCTGGCGCACGATGTTCCCGATCTCTGAGGCTGCTGACTGCAGTGCTTCCATGTCCTGCAGGATGTCCTGCAGGAGAATTGAGTGCAGAGGCTTCGACTGCTGGTGGTTCAGCAGCTGAAAGATTCTGGCCCAGTGGCGCTCACTTAAGGCGTCCGACTGAAGCTGTTGGAGTAGCGGCAGAGAGGATTGCAGCTGCTCCACCTGCTGACGGATCCTCTTAGAGGGCAGGTCAATGGAGGCGTGGACGGAGCCTTCCCACTTGGCTATGAATTCGTTCAGGACATAGGGGCGGCGGCGATAAATGGCCCACTCCTCTTTGAGGATGGGCTGCAGCTCGGTGAGGAAGCTGTCGTAGACCTGCCACTGCTTTGACTGCCGCTCCATTTGATCCTCGATTTCCGTGAAGGGCAGCAGCATCTCCGAAGGAAACTCCATGTTGAACTTAGAGCACTCCTCCAGAAGCAGCTTCTTCTTCTCCTGCAGCTGCTGCCAGTGAAGACGCCGCTCCTTGAACACCTCGAGGCCGGCATTCTCATTGGCCTCCAGCTCGGCTATAGTCGACTCCCAGCGGAGCAGGAACTTTTCCGCCTCGTTCTTTAGGTTCTGGAGCTGGGTCTCTGCCTGGTTCTTGATCATGTCCACTTGGCGCTGGAGGATAACAGCGTGGTTTTCGAGCAGGGGCTGAAGCTGCTCCCACTGCTGCAGGATCGCCGAGAGAGCGGTGACCCTTTCCTTGCACCATCCAGCCAGGCAGGCGTCCTTTCCTCGCACAGCGTCCAGGGTCTTGGCGATCTGCGGCAGTTCGGTCATTATCTTTTCGTACTTCATGCCCGACTGGCTGATACTGCCCTCGTCCATGGGAACGTTTTGAAGGAACTGCAGGGCGCTCTGCAGGAACTCCTGGATCAGACTGACGTCCGCCAGGATCGAGGATCGCAGGCTGCTGGCCAGCGCCTCCCAGTAACGGCGGCTGATCATCTCTATCTCCGATCGGAGCGGCAGGACGTTAATCACAATGCAGTCGATGGACTCCTCGGCCTGCTGGATCTTGGCCAGTTGCTGACTGAAGTGCTTGCAGCCCTTGAAGTTCCGGTCCCAGTCGCCGGCCTCGTTGAGGTGGATGCCACACAGTTGCTCCACGTCGACGCAGCCCAGAGCGATCCAGGGCAGCCATATGGTTTTGAAGTCCTCCAGCTTGTCGAACAACTCTGTGGCTCTTCTGTAGAGAGGCCCAAAGTGATGGCTGTTCAGGGTGACCATCGACTTGAACAGGTCCTGGCTGTGCTCCGAGAGCCCGTGGAAGTTGCAGGGCCTCTCTATGAACCTCCTCAGCTGGCTGAAGTACAGATCCCGGATCTCCTCCACTGGAGGACTGTAGACGAGTTCCCGTTGTTGCAGTATTAGCTTTACATGTATGTCTGGCAGCTTATTGTTCATGTCGAGGAGCCCCAGTATGTACTGGTACTCCAGGACCTTGTAAAGCTGGTGATCCCAGTGCAGCTTAAAGGCATCTAGGTGGGTGTACCCCTGCCGCTCCAGGGTGGCCACCAGTTCGCGCAGATGACGCAGTTCGTCCTTCCATATCTGGTTTTGTGTGAACAGATCGGTGGACATTAGCTTTACCACCTGGAAGATAAAAAAGAATATATTTTTATGAAAAATGAAAAAAATATTCTTTAGAACTTTAAGTTTAAAACTACTTAAGTTATACTCCATTTTCCAGCGTTCCAATGGCGGAAAAGAGTGGTGAGTTTGAGTGCACAGTGTTGAAAAACAATTTTACTTCTATTGTTTCCTTACCGTTCTCTTGGCCTGCTCGTGATATCCGCCCAAAAGTGTGTTATCGGCCGATAGCTTGGAGACTGCCGCCTGCAGGATGTCAACGTACCGCTGGACGGAGGTCTCGTCCTGCCAGGCCACAGTCTCGCTCTGCACCAGTCGCTGCAGTTCCAGGGCGTTCTTCAGCATGATCGGACGCTGGCAGGGAATCATCCTGTCCCCTATGGTGTTGTGAAATGTCGCGATTTGCTGTAGTCGTCGTGCGTAGCACATGTACTTGGCCGCATGGGTTGCAGCGGAACGCAGTTCCAGAGGAACGTTGTATCCCAAATTCTCAAACTCTCGCACATCTTGGCAAAAGGTCACAAGCTTGGGATTAAAGGTCACGCGCATTAGCTGGCGGCCTTCTTTTTCGAATTTCACCACCGCCTGGTCGTCGCGAAGTCTGTCATGTAAGTTAAGTAAATTATTCTATATATAATATTTTGAGGCTTCTTCTCACCTTAGCTCTCCACTTTTCACAGCCGTCAAACACTGACCCGACCATATCTCAAAATTAGTTCGCAGCAGCGACTCGGTTTCCTCCTTGATCTCCTGCACCGCCTTGTTGATCTTATCGAATCCCTCCCGGCCACTGATCAGGTGACTGACCTTCTCTATCTCCTGGATCTGGTGCTGCACAACCTTCAGCCAGCGGCACTCGTTGCAAATAACGGACAGATGACCTGTATCCGGCTCCATGTTGGAGTCCACCATGGCCTGGCGCAAGTCCTGCAGGAGGATGTGCAGCGACTGAAGAAACTGCTCCCGCTCAATGGTGAGCAGCTCCAGAACAGCCGGGCGTTGGATGAGGGTTTCATAATTGGAGAAGATGTAGATCACCTGCCGTGGGTTGCTCAGGTGATGGTGCAACTGGGCCTTTAGAGCGGCGGCGATCCTTTCGTCAATTGGCTGCAGGACCTGCTCAAAGTGCTGCAGAGCCTTGTGCCATTTGGACTGACCCAATGAGGATGTGTCGAAAATGTTAAAGTCTAAGTAAGAAATCACGGTGAAAAGTTAATCATGTCTTTAAATTTTCAGAATAGACAGTTACCAGTAAACGGAGCCTGCTCCTGGAACATCTCCTGAAGCTCGTCATCGTCTAGCAGAGTGGCTATCTGCTTATATAACTGCTTAATACCCCGAATCTCACTGAGACGCTCCTTAAACAGCTGGCCTCGCTTCGGGATGTGTGGATCTCCCAGCCAGGGATGCTTCAGGTAGTTCGGCCAGAACAGCCGGGTGAGGGAGTCGCAAAGCTGGACCCAGGCATCCACAGTGTCGATACTCTGGCTCATCAGATTGTTGACGTGGCTAGAGTTCAGGCTCCAAATGTCCTCGGCCAGCAACTGTGTGAGGCAGACTTCGAGAAGCGTCTTCCCAATTATATCCAGGAGGTCTGTCATCCTTTGCTGTGGATAGTTGTAGGGCAGCCGCCAAAGCTCGTCCAGGTTGCTGTGGGCATGGTCAAGGAACTCCTCAATGGTGCCGCTCGGACTGGCTCCGTCAATGGTGCTGCCGAAAATCGCAAGTATATTGCAATTGTTAAACACAGGAATGGTTTCCTTACCTAATCTGCTTCTCGATGTTCTCCAGGACTCCAATGAATACCTGTGCCGCCTCGCGGTCCAACCGGGAGCTCGACTTTTGGCCAAGTTTCTGCTTCCAGTACTTTATTTCATCCCGCAGACTTGTGATTCCTTAACAATGATAAGTTTTTTGTGACGAAACTATTTAATCAAGAAAACATGAACTAAAACCCACCGCTCTGAGGCAAGCCCAAGCTGGAACCCAAGTTCTGATGCAGATTATCCAGAATCATACTCAGCTCGGGTCCATATTCGTTTCTCTGAAAGTGGAGTTAGAAGTAGTTAAAAAAATTCCTAGGTAGCAACATGAATATATTGAAAAAAACCATCCAATTTGCCAGGTAAAGTGTAATTGACAAGATGAAATTGCAGACTGGATTGAATTATGCGCAAATGCGATTAAAAATGCACTCAGTGTAACGGCGAGAAGCCCGTAAGGACTTTAAGCCGAGTAAGGGAATTACGCAGGCACTGGACTTCACACATGCAGCTCCAAACTTACCCGGGCGGAATTGGCGGAGGGTGAGAATACCCGGGAAACGGAATTGTAAATCGACTTGACCATTCCGCCTTCCAGGGTTAAAATGCCAAGCAGGGGCTCCGAGGCCATTCCGTCCTCCCGATTGTGATGCCCCACCTGGGGCACCTTGTAGAAAAGCAGGGAGAGCTCCTCATTGGGTATGCGGTGGTGGAATCGGATTTTGCCATCCGATTTGCTGTGCACCGCCGATATGACAGTGTGTTCCTCCTGTTCCAGGAACTCCAAAATCATGGCCGTCTGTTCGTCCAACTCGGCGCCCGGTAAACGGGCGGAGAAGTATTCCACTAACAGGATGGTGAAGTTCTTAATACATTAGAACTTGATAGGAATTTTAATCCTTACCCGAGGTATTTATTATGAATTTTGTTCGCTGGGTCATCTTTTTTTAGGTTTTTCAAGCCACTTTACTTCTGGTTAACTTTCCGTTTTAAGCAAACTCTTTCATTTTTTCGAGAAGCAAACTATTTGTTGTCCTTTTAGGTTGCCAGGGACAACCAAAGTACAAGGTTGCCCTTCAGGGGTGGATTTCTACACAGAAAAAGGATAATTGGTTTGTTTGGAATATTTTTAGGGTGTTATAAGTACTTTTAGTTATGAACTGATTTCTCTGATTTTAAAAATAATAATATGTACTTGGTTGTGAAACTAAAATCTAAAAATAAAGCAACCCCTTTTATTCTCTAGGTGTGAGTTAGTTTCTGTTACTAAGTCGGTTGTTGTGTTGGGTGTTATTTTTTTCCTTGCACCTGTTGTTTGCCTTTGGGCCACTGACACGTGTTTCTGTTGCCATGGCTTGTACGTGGCAAGGGGTGGGTAGAATTGTAGGGGGCTTGTGTTTGCTTTTGTCCAGTTTTCATGCATCCCCTGGCACTACATCAGTTCACTCTCAGCTCGTGCTAATGAAACGGAGCACTCGACTGGGAGACTGCACTAAAAATGCCTCAGCAGGTTTATATCATTTGAATGCCCATTAATTGAATTGTGCGGGCGTGCACAAATAGTGTCTTTTGCCGGACAGGTGCGACGAACACGAGGGATGACTCAAAGGACACACCGGGAACCGAAAACTTCGCACACGGTAGACAGGACACGACACGCTGGGACAGGATTCAGGTTTATGACTTTGCCAAAGCTGTAACAACTCAATATTGGAGCGGCAGCTGCTTCTCTGACGTGCTCCTTGGGTTTAGATTCAATTTTTAAAACACTTCATGGGCTTTAAATGGGTCTGAAGAGATTCCATACCTTACAATTAATGCAAAAAAAAGGCTTTAAAGCGTTTGAGCTATATTAGGCAGCGTTTTCTTTAAACAAAAGGTATTTTACCTAGCTTGATATTTGCTTGCCTATTCAATTGTTAACCATTCATTTTCCATATCCCTCTCTGACTTTGCCAGAACTTAGCTGACTTCTAATCGCATTTTCGTTGAGCCCTGGGATTCAAGTTGCGCCCCAAGTTTCTCCGAAATTTAGTTAGGCCAAGTTACTCGGTAAACTATGAGCTAGGCTACCGCATATCCCCATAAAGGACACGAGGGAGCTGCTCACAGAATTTAATAACCGGTGCAGGCCGGGTGCTTGAGTGGTTTCAGTGGGTGGCTCCGAGGAAAGCCAAAGCCGGAGCCCAACGCCTAAGCTGTCTGCATGTGTTTGATGCAGCCAAAACCGAAATGTTTGCCTTTCCCCTTGCCTAGTGTTTGGAATCAAACAAAGTTTCCCGGCAAAAACTAGGGATTCCCTTAGCCCTCTAAAAAAACCCCCCATTACTTCCTTTTTTTTTGGAGGAGTATGCTTGAGTGAGAGCTTCAACTCCGGGAACTGTCAACACTCGAATTGCTGTGCCAGCCGTCAACCATTTAAGAAAATTAACTGTGTAATTAAATTCTGCAGCATTGCTTTCTTTCTGTCTCTGGCTTTCTTTTCATCTGCAGTCCTAGATACAAAGGCAAAGAAACGGTGTCCTTTTTGGGTTAGGGGTTTTCCAGTGTGTTGAGTAAAATCCCCCTTTGACCTAAAGTAATTGTGATGTATTCCGCCAGAATTTATGCTTTGCAGCTCATTTGCGCCTTTAGTTTGCATCTGGGAATCGGAGCATACGCACTCTAATTGGCCATTTAGGAGAACAGATCCCCGAATATTTCATGACAAATGCCTAAAAGTAGCTACTAACTTATTAAACACTGATTTGGCTGGTGTCCTTTTGGGTTGATTTAACATAATAGTCCTGATTGCCGGCGGCTGATGGCGATTTATTGGCTCATGCGATTTTTATGCGGCTGCCGGAGTTGTCAACTACTCCTACTGGTATCGATAATATTTTATGCGCTTCTGGTTTTCTTTTTATTGCCTTCGATTACGAGACAGTTTTCTCGGGGGAAACAGATCTAGAGGCAAGACAATGGGAGGGTATTTTAGTGCTGGCTAGGCCAACAATTTATGGTTTATGGATTTTGTCAAATTACATGTTATTCTTGTATCTTTTCTGTAGCGTCTTTTGCGTCTTCTGTGTTTTTGGGGACAATCTTTTGTCTTTGCGGGCCAGGGGGACAATGAATTGTCAACACATTCAAGGCGTTTGCATTACAAACGAGAAAATGCCAAAAATGGTTAGCATGTGAGCCTGGGCATTTTGCATTCAAATTGCTCTTTGATGTCCTGCTCATTGTTTATTTGTTTACTCTCCCTTTCTGTTTTTATCCATAAAAACACATCAATGTGTAAATTTTTATCGCCCTCGAGCAGAGAGACCATAAAGTGGAAATTATATTGAAGATTATGATTGTTATGGGTTCTACGACAAGGAATTTATTGATGTCCAGGCCAATAGATAAATATAAATTGAAAACAGAGCAGCAGTCACAGGTTGTGTTTCAGTCGGATATGCAAATATCCTTGTATCTGGTAATTGCCAATAAATGTGTGTAATCCTCAAGATACTCGAGGGCCATGAATAGACAGATGTTCGGAGCTGGTACTTTATGCTTCTAGAATGGCGCGAAGGCCCTAAAAGGTTTATACATTGTATTCTTTATTGTACAAAGTTTAGATTGTGTTATTCATGAAATTTTTGTTTTACAGAGTGTACATACAAACTAATTGCTTAAAAACATAAACGAGTAATTTGCCAAAAACAATAAACTTCAGGCGGCTTCTGCGGAAAACTAGGAAAAGGAAACACAATGCAATGACAACTATCCGTGAAGCATCATTGATTTTGGAAACATGTGGGGGAGATGGGAATCTGAGAAAAAGTAGGTAAAGTTGTTCCAATGGATTGTGGGTGGGTGTTTCTGTGATTGTAAGCAATGAATATGCATGACTTGCCATGAGCATGTCGTGTATGCAACAACCAGACAACAGACCTGCAGACGGCAATGCAACTTCAATTTGCCAAAGTGATATTCCAGCTGGCAGAAACAAAAAATCAACTGCTGAAAGATAGGAAGCCCTTCGAATGAAATTCTCCTCGATTGAAGAGCTCTGATGAACTTTGATGAATTAATGCCGTCGATAGGCGTATGACAACTGCAGGAGTCCTCCTCGTGGGAGCGGAAGTAGTCTCCGGCTCCTCGAAAGTTAAGAGCAGCTTAACCCGTTCCAATTTCAAATGTTTGCAACGCAGCCTACATGCATAAGAAGAGCATTTTTTGGCTCAGCTCATGGAATGGCAGCTGATACTGTATCTGGTCTCCTAATCTGCAACTGCTCTGTGTGTGTTGCATAATCTGGCAATTAGTAAATGTCAAATTCCCGGCTTCTACTCGCATTGAACGTCTGAATTTACAGCCTGCGAATCGCAGCGATATATCATCGGGCGGTCCAAGGAGACAGCGCCAGTAAATAGGCAACGGAAATTGCAGCAACGCATGTGATTATGTTGTCTGTGCTACCGGGGAATGCTTGGGCGTTCACACATGTGCATAACTTACATTATTATGCACCCACGTATATAAACACATACAAGTGCACGGGCGCACTTATAATGCCTGCAAGTGTGTGGGTGAAGCAGTCCTTGGCTTGATTAAAAGCCTTGTCCCAGCGATGAATTGTTGCAACATACTTTGGGGCTCCTTAGGAGCAACTCTAGTCCTTTAAGGTGGGCCGTGTTTCAAGTTTAGTATGTCTGAAAAGTGCCCTCTTATACGAAACAGCTCCCTTAACTTTAATGAACGCTTGTGACTGAACGGAAATATTTCTGTGAGAATTGAAAGTGCCTTGAGGGATCCGAGTAGCTCGTGTGTTTTGTGAAAGCAATGGCTGATTATTAAAATTGTAAGGATCATTCTGAGTCTGGCAGTAAATAGAAAATTGTCAAAAAAAAATCTAAAATGGAATTCGACAAAAGTCTTCCCCTGGTGGAGGGCATTTTCAGAGATTTAAAGGCTTTTAAGCTGCAGGTCAAAACCAAAGTTTTCAAAATAAGCGAATGTAACCAGATTCGCCAGGGAATAAACCATATGCGAACCGATTACGACCACTGGCTGGCAATTTTAAGGGGAATAAGGGATAAGTTGAATGCTGAATTGGATGTCTGGGAAAGGGCCCTGACAATGATCGACAGCATGTTGGAGGAAGATAAGCTGAAGGTAGAAATATCCGACGGCGGCTACGAAATGTACATTAAGTTGACCCGAGAACTGAAGGACACGTTATTTGTCAATGTGGATCTAAAAGAGGGACTCGAGAACGTCCCCCTGCCAAAAGCAAAGGTCTGGATCGAAAAGAAAATCATGGAAATAAGGAATTCTTTGAAAACGATGGAGCAAGATAGAAAATACATTGAAGAGCAAAAATCACATATCTTTGTCTTGGAGAAATGCATGGAGGAAAAGTTAAAAAAGATTCAACAAAATAGAGTTGGGAAGAAAGAGCCTATAGAACATATCGGCGTCGTGGCTAAAGGCATCTATGCAAGGGAAATTCAAATCATACAAAGCGGAAGTGAAAGCCAAAAGGCTGAATCCATAGATCAGGAGTTAGATAACAAAAGCGAGTATAAGATAGTCGAGAATGTAGAGGTTGACACTAAAAACATAACAAAAATTAAGTCTTCTATTTCACATAAGGATTCCAGCACCAAGACCTATGGCAAAGTCAGTGAGATCAATGATCTTCCGGAGGAAATAAATTATCTTTTAGTTGAGTTTCCTAACTTAAATAAAACAGAAAATAGTGAATCAAGAGGCAATCAAGAAGGAGATACGAATCAGTGTAAAGATGAGCCGATATTGCAGGATCGTGAACCTAAAGAAAATCAAACAGTCGAGAAGTACCCGTGTGAAGATGAAGCGATTTTGCGGGAGCATAATTCCATTGAAGAGAAAGTCTTTAACAGGGAGGTCAATGTTCTTCAAGAGGAAACAATTGAGCTTTTAGTTGAGTTCCCTAACTCCAATAATACTAAAAATAGAGAGCCCAAAGGAAATCAAGGAATAGAGAAGAATCCGTGTGAAGATGAACCGATATTGCAGGATTGTGAACCTAAAGAAAATCAAACAGTCGAGAAGTTCCCGTGTGAAGATGAAACGATTTTGCGGGAGCATAATTCCATTGAAGAGAAAGTCATTAACAGTGAGGTCAGTGTTCTTCAAGAAAAAACAATTGGGCTTTTAGTTGAGTTCCCTAAGTCGAATAAAATTGAAAGTAGAGAGCCCAAAGGAAATCAAGGAGTGGAGAAGAATCCATGTGAAGATGAACCGATATTGCAGGATTGTGAACCAGTGTCTAAGGGCAATCAAGGAGCTGAGAATCCATGTGAAGATGAACTGATATTGCGAGATTCCACTGAAGAGAAAGTCATCAACAACAGTGATATCAATGTTCTTCAAGAGGAACAAATTAAGCTTTTAGTTGGGTACCCTAACTATAATCAAACTGAAAATAGAGAGCCCAAAGAAAACCAAGGATTGGAGAAAATTCAGTGTAAAGATGAACCGATATTGCAGGATCGTGTACCCGAATTCAAGGGCAATCAAGGGGTTAAGAATCCGTGTGAAGATAAACCTGAATTACGGTATCGTAATATCAATGAAAAAAATACAATCAACAACAGCAAGATCAATGATCTTCGAAGGGAAATAAAGGATATTTTTCTTAAGTTTCCTAGCTATAAAACAACTGAATATGGCGCATTAAAAAGAAACCAGGAAGTTGATAAGAATCCGTGTAAAGATGAACCGATATTGCAGGATCGTAAACCTAAAGAGAATCAAACAATCGAGAAGAACCCAGGTGAAGATGAAGCGATTTTGCGGGATCATAATTCCATTGAAGAGAAAGTCATTAACAGTGAGGTCAATGTTCTTCAAAAGGAAACCATTGAGCTTTTAGTCGAGTTCTCTAACTCGAATAAAACAGAAAATGGAGAGATATTGCAGGATCGTAAACCCGAATCCAAGGGCAATCAAGGAGTTAAGAATCCGTATGAAGATAAACCTGAATTAGGGTATCGTAATATCATTGAAAAAAATACAATCAACAACAGCAAGATCAATGATCTTCGAAGGGAAATAAAGGATATTTTTCTTAAGTTTCCTAGCTATAAAACAACTGAATATGGCGCATTAAAAAGAAACCAGGAAGTTGATAAGAATAAGTGTAAAGTTGAACCGATATTGCAGGATCGTGAACCAGAATCCAAGGGAAATCAAAGAGTATACAATAGGTGTGAAGATAGGCCGAAATTGGGGTATGGTAATGTCATTGAAAATAAAATAATCAACGACAGTAAGCTCAATGATATTCGAACGGAAATAAAGGATCTTTTATCTAAGTTCCCTAGCTATAAACAAAATGAATATAGTACACCCAAAAAAAATCTAGGAGAAGGGAATAATTCATGTGAAGATAAATTTACTTTGCAAGATCGTAATACTATTAAAAAGAAAATAAAAAATGAAATAAAGGGGCTTTTAGGTAAGTTCCCAAACTCTGTAAAAGCTGAAAATTGCGATCACAAAGGCTACCAAGAAGAATTTTTAAATCCGAAAGTTATTAATGTTAATGTTGCCCATGAGACACTTAATGAGACATTTAATGAGACACTTTATGAGACTCTTAATGAGACAATTAACGAGACTATTAATGAAACTTTTAATAAGACTGGAAATGAAACAGTCTACTATGATGCTGAAGAATGCCAAGACCCAGATTCAGGAGAGGATGCCGATTTCAATAAGTCCATTACTGCTTTAAAAAATGTTTATATTAGCTCTTAAATTGTACTTAAAATTCAGATTTTTGTTAAATTGTTAAAAATTTGTTGGATGTTAAATAAAACTTGTTTCTATTTTTTATTCTTTTCGTTTTCCTGCTAAATGGTATTCACCATCTTGTTAGCCCGTAAAGTCCCAATGCCACCCTGTCGATTGAATAATTAAACATAATTAGTAACTATTAACCAGAGCTCTACCCTTAAGGGCCAGAACCGACTGCAAAGCGCCGGTCTGACATACACAGTTGGCCAGCTCAGGGGCATCCCGGGCAAATCAAAGCGAATCAACAGCACAACAGGCTGGAGTGACTCGAAGGGAGGCGGGGGGCTCGAAAGGATACAAGCGGTAGGCAGGACCATAATAAGTCAACTGCAATGCATAAATTTGGAAGCAGCAGCAGCAGGCTTAGGTCAGGTGGCAAACCCAAACACAAATCCAAAACCTAAATCGTAGGCCCGGCCAAGTGTTTGCCGTTTTCGACTTTGGCAAATAGCCCAGGGAACTGGACAAGGGAAACAGGGCAGAGGGCAAACCATAGCTGTGTTCAAGGAATTTCCTGATTGACAATGTGGTCCTGCTTGGAGCCGCCCACTTTTGTCGCCTTCGTCGTTGGTCAAGAGCAAATTTGGCAATATAACAACGCTATAACCTTTGACAGGCAGCTAGCATTTCGAAGGTTCCCAATTTTGGAGCCAACCTTCGATTCGAACATTAAAACTGATTACCCTAACAATTTGGCTAATAGATTGTTAATGGCAAAGGATGTTGGGTCTAATTTGTAAAAGAAGGAGCTTCATGTTCCAACTGGGGAGTTTGAGTATTAAATTCGGCACAAAAAGCGGAGATCTCGTAAATTCGATGGCTTTTCATTGAAGCGTATTTCGAACCAAACAAGAAGTGACAGTTGTGGAGAAAATTAATACAAATGACAATTTCCGCCTCGCCTTAGGCTTTTCTCAATTGCCGTCGTACGATGCTAATCGTGTAATCCTTTTTAAATGATTGCACAAACAAACGGATATTAATATCATAAACAATTTACACAACCAACTACCCAGCCCTCCCACACACTCCAACATTGTAATTCTGTTTACTGCTTGAGGTTATTTAATATTCAATTTTCGGCTCTCGTTTTGGGCCCAAGTCCTGGGCACCTCATAAAATACGGAAAAACTCATAAAACCCAACGCAAACATATTTTAATCTGCACATGGGTAAGTGCTGCCAAAAATGAATAACATGGCGGAGCACGAAAGCCTGAGAGTCTGCTCCATGGATGTTTTACAAGAATTTTGTAAATACAAAATTGCATACATTTTATGGAGTTCCGCTTAGCCGGATTTGGGGATGCACATTTTGTCACATTTTTAAAATGCCAGCATATAAATAACTGCAATTATTTCTGCGTACTTTTATATGAAATAACTAAAGAGATGAAACGAAAGGATATTTAGCCATGCCTTTTATTTCAAAGGATTAGAAAATTATTTGCTTTGCAGCAAGTTCTATAGACTCAGTACAAAAACACACCTCAAGCAATCAACAGAATTGCTTAAAAATCTAAACAAATAAAAATTCAAAATAGTTTGAAATATGGCTTTGGAGCAAATCAGTGGCATGAACAAGTGGCCGTTTATGAAGAGCCGTGGAGCCCTAATCCTGGAGAAGGCTCGCGACGAGATCAAAAAAGCTTCGTGCAACATGGCAAACCCCCTCACGCTGATGGCTCCACCTTTCGAGAGACCCCAGGAGACACTCAAGCATCTGGCTGCCATTGGCAAGGTGAACATGGACTTCCATCATGGCACCACCACTCTAGCATTCATCTACCAGGGCGGCATTGTGATGTGTGTGGACTCACGGGCCACGGCCGGGGGCTACATTGGCTCGCATGGCATGAAAAAGGTGGTGCCGATAAGTGACTACATGCTGAGCACCATAGCCGGGGGAGCAGCGGATTGCACCTACTGGGATCGTGTCCTGACCCGCGAGGTCCGCCTCTACGAGCTGCGCCACAAGCAGCGGATGACAGTAAGGTCGGCCGCCAGATTTTTGGGGAACATCGGCTACCAGTACCGGGGCATGGGACTTTCCATGAACATTATTTTGGCAGGTTGGACGGATAACGGCCCCAGCCTGGCTTACGTGGACTCCAACGGGCTAAGCGTTTTAGGCAACCTCTTCGCCGCGGGCAGTGGCAGCAGGTTTGCTCTTGGGCTCCTGGACTCCGAGCATAGATACGAGATGAGCGACGAGGAAGCCTTCGATCTGGCCTTTCGCGCGATCTATCACTCCTCGTCCCGGGACTCGTACACCGGCGGCGTGGTAAGCTGCTACAAATTGGACGAGAAAAAATGGAAGCTGGTGGACTCCAAAGACAGCGAGGAGCTACGGGAAACCTTGGGCAGTCGTATTCCTCCTCCAAATACTGATTCTGATACTACTGATACTATTTATAATTTTGGTAAACTCGTTGAGGGCATGGATGATGACGAGCGAGTATCTTCTAGGCCGAAGAGGAGGCGAACTGATTGAAGTAACTTGTTTACAAATTTTCTAATTTTGTGTGTAAACTTCGAAAGCGCATCATAATGCTCAGTAAATTTCTTCGTTTATTATCTAATTTGCTTACATGTTTTTAATTAGTGCGGACTCTGTTTACTTACGTTTTCACTCAATCAGAGCACGCTTCGCGGTTTTTCTCGAAAATGGCTAGTCGCTAATCATTTTGCGCTAAATTAAGTGTTCTAATGGAAGGTCCTGATTTGCCCACTTTTTTAATGCTGCCTGGGAGGGTCGGGATTCGCTGGCTCAGGAGGACGCATAAAATAAGTAAATTGCCTCTTTTCTGGACACTGGCACAACAATTAAGTTAGCATTTAAGTCGAATAAAGGACAACGCCAGACAACGTAGAAGACAGAGTGGCAAAAGGGTTAGCACGAAAGTCTCGTTCTGCATAAATCAATGGCAACAGCATTATTTTGGGCATAGCAGTGGAAGGGCAGGAGCGAAAAAGGTCAAATGCTTGAGTTTTTTCTTGCCCGTCCTGACCCAGGAGCACAACGGCAATAATAAACAAGAAAGTGTGAAATAAAGCCAAATGGACATAAAAATTTGTATGTCCTACAAGAGGAAGTAGTCGGCTGCGGAAAAGTATAAGGGAAAAATGCAGGCACAGCAATAAAACGCGGCGAATGCTTTTAATTTGAAATGCTGCGAGGACTGGACCAAAAGTCCCTGAAACTCTTTATTCTTTTCGGATCCTCCTTCCCTTCTCCCTTTGTAACCCCGTGGAACTCCTTTTTTAAGTGATTTCCCAGGGATTGGGCCTGGGATCGCAAAAGGTGTGGGAGTACTTATAACGCTTGTGTGGATTACCAATCCCACGGGCACAATAAACTGCTTTATTTGCGAAAGTTCTGTGCATGAAAGACTAAAAAAATACATCAAATTTAAATAACTTATAGGTGAGCATTTAAACTTTTAGATTAGGCATTTTAATTGGAATTATAGTTGGAAATAAAAGTTATGGTTGTAGGGAAATATTAGTCAAGGGTGTTGAAGGACCGGGGTGTCAATCGGACATGTTTTCACCTTCCATTTGTATGGCCAACAACTATTAGTCCGTCGCTCTTCCTATATGTGTCCTAGCCGTAATAAATGTTCCCATTGCCGGGCCATTTGGTTGTTTTGGTCCTTTTCTAAGCCGTTTTGAAGGAGGCAATAAATGTCAGCGCTTCGGCTGAACTGGGCATAAACTACAATGGCCACCGGATACTTTATTTAACACTTGCATAAACTGACATGGCCGGATACATCCTTTCACTCCGCGGGCTTGTGTGGCGGGGACATAAAAAGTGCAGCATCCTCGCAGATGAATGAATGGCGAGGGCACGGGCGAATGGGAACACGTGCACACCTCGTTATTTCTATGGAAGGCAATCAAAACGGGTCCAGGAACCGGCACTCAAGTCTTAAAAAAGCTTGGAACAATAGAAATTTGTGGAATGCTAAAAACGAATAGCCGTTGGAGATAGCTGAAGCAAAAAAAAAATATTGTTAAACTCGATAGAAGGGCAAGTGTGTTTTCAGGAGCGTTTTTAGAAGTTCTTCATGCTAAAATTGTACTCAACTGATTTTCAATTTCGATTCCCTTTATTCTGTTCCGTTTCAATCTATTTTGTTTCCAGTCCTAATGACATTGAATCTTCTCGTCTGCAGAGCTGCAAATGGATCCCTTAAATCTGAGAAAGCCGTCAACACTAAGCCATTGGATAGAAAGAGTCGTTGAGGGACTCTCTGGCTGGAGTGTGAAAGCCAAAGCCAGACACAAGGAAAAATGGTTAAGTAACATGTTTAAAAGTACCTCTGACTTCTGGCGTAAGTGCAGTTATTTATTTATTAGTTGGTAGAGTTATATTGGGTAAAACATTTTTGGAAAACTTTCAATGTAAATATTTTATAAAGATGTGAAAAATAATGCTGTTAAATTATCTTTCCCAAGACTCTTCCTAAGCAGTAATCTAGGGAACATAGGTTTTTCTACAGTGTGGTACTGACACGCCCACTGAAAGGAAGCGCTTTTGGCTAGAAGGGCATAAAAAAATATTATGTCAATAGATAAAAGTCAAAGTGGAGACGACAGACAGCGAAGACAACTCCGAGGATAACAAACAGCAAACATTGGCCAAATGTCGCGTGTTCAATTGTGCAGGCCCAGCCTCCTCTTTCCTGGCTTCCAGCACCCCCTTTCGCCGCCCACGAATTACCAACTTCCCCGCGCCTCGCAAGCCCCTGTCAGTGTTTATTTTATTGATGTCGCTACCGCTGCCTTGGCTTTCGAGCCCGAGGAAACCATGACAAAGTCATCAGTGGGTGGCAAGTGGCGGGAGCAGCAGGCGGCAGAGGACAACGGGTCCTTCCTTGTTTTACGAGCAACGAACCGGCCATAATTGTGCATTCGCAGTCACAGGAATAGCCACATTCGCATTCGGCTTGCTTATTATGGGCCCGTGGAATGGCCCCCGCCACACTCCCGCTCCTTCTGGTAATTTGCATGTGATTTATGGGACCTTATGCATAAAGGCTGAAGCTGGAAGTCAAAGGCTGGCCTACAGAGGCAGGGGGCACCGCCATTTCCATTTGCCATTGGCGGACACATTCGCTCCCTGTTTGAAACACTTGATTAGCCTCGATGATTGAACGTTTATTGGTATTGAATTCTCTGTTAATAGAAGATTGAAAAGGTCCTTACTTTAAAGATATAAGCTACCTTTTAAAGGCACATCTAAAAACCTGTTTTAAGGCGGAGTATCGCTGCATGATTGTGCGGTTTTTTGCCAGCCCCAATTAGAACTATCCACCCAATGCTCTACTTTCCTCTTGATAGGCTTCACAGGGAATTTTATATTATTTTGATTTATTAGCCAGTGCCAACCGCAGGCTATGCCACTCAACAGCCCTTCGCAAACCGTAATTTGTGTTACCCCCAAAAATGAAACCCAAAAAACACGACCCAATGACAGCTACAAAAAAAAATATTATAAAATATATAAATATTTTCCGAGCGGCAGCACATGCAATCTTCTGTAATTTTCACACTGCAAGTGAAGTGGGGGTCTGGGGATGGCAAACCTAGCTCTGACACAGTCCCGAAACCAGACAAAAAGCATAAAAAATACAACCAACCCGAGCTGTCAGTGCAAACAGTTGCAAACAGACATGAAGATTATGGTACGTAGGGGGATTTCCAGAAGCAGAAGTAGTTACATTGTAGTTACACATATGGATACATGGGTTTGGGTATTCGTATCTATAGAGAGATTGCCAGGGATCCTCACGTTTTTCGTTTGTTTGTCGAAAAAGCAAATTTGGTAATTCCGTTCTCTGGCGCACTTGAAATTATTTTCCCTTCGCTTTGGCTCCCGCTCCGACTCCGGCCACAGGAAAAACAAGTTTCGAGTTCTTGGGAAAACTTCTTTGTGGTGTAAGTTGCGAAATTTATTGAGCTTGCTGCAAAGCACTTAAAGTTAGGCTTCGGCAAACAATTTGATATGAGCATTGGGCTTGTAATTTCGAGCCATTTCGAGCCAGTTAGGCGTAAACAAATGTTGGAAAAACAATTTTCCAAGCTAAATCATCAAGTGTGTCAAATGCTCAATTCGAATTCGATTCAATGTGTGTTTAGGTAAAAATAGGCTTTGGACGGGACTCAAGGGCTGAGAAATTGGCTTTTATTCTTAGAGAACGGCTTTAAACTGCTCTGGTCATTAGCGCCCTCCAGCCAAGGTTTCAAGATTTCAATTTCAATATCTAGTCCTCTAAGGTCACTTCACCTTACGCGCATAAATCCTGACAGCTTGAGTTTGTAGCCGCTTATTTTTTCGCAAAAGGCCTTAAGCTGTCAACTTTAGCATATTTCAAGGCGCGATTCACGCTTTTTTTTGCTTTTCCTAGCTTTTCCAGCAGCTTTTCCTCGTTTTATTTGTTTTTCTTTGACTCTTGTTTTTGTTGCGAACTCCTCGTCTAAGCTGCGGGGAAAATCGCAAATTTATGTTAATTTTACGTAGACATTATTGTAAATGATGGGCCCGGGTAGGAAATTATTTGGAATGAAATGGGGAGTCGGCGGAGGAAGTCTTTGAAATGATATGCAGAAAAGTCAACTTATTCGGACGGCTGAGCTTTAGGTACTGCCCACCTATGACATTTTCCGGAAAATCAAATTCTAGCATCCAAAGGTTAGTCTGAGGATGGACAGATTCCCTTTGAAATCCACTTAACAATGGGAACTGTCTTGAAGCCAAAGGATACCCGGACAAGGTAATAAGATTTCCACTACACCTTAAATATTCCCAAAACATTTTTCATGCTCGCAATAGTTTTATCTCGTTGAAGACCCACTCCTCACTTCCCATTTGGGTGAAAATAAACGCCAAATTTGATAGATGTTCCGGGTGGGCAAATGTGACGCATTTCGAATTTCCTTGGGAGCATTTTCATGCGCTTGGAAAAGTTTGTTTGTCCGACTGTCGGTTTGTTTATACATCACTATCTCCGCTCCGTGTCTATTTATTTATTTTCAAATAAATGCTCAGGCTACGGACGGCTCCTTCATCGTTTTCCCCGCTCCTTTGCCCGACCCGCCGCTCTCGTCGAACTCTTCAAGGATTGAATTGAATTAAATTGAACAAAGTTTGCTTGCCCTCGACTGCAGCGCTGAGATAAGGCTGGGCGCCCGGAGGAGGCAGACTGTGGGCCAAAGGAGATTGCATATAAATGTTTCAATATTTGAGCGACGCATTCAGTTTTTTCCACCATATTTTATAAGAAGCCAATGAAGTGGACGCAGGCAGTTTAATGTTTTATGTTTCACAGAAGGATGTATCTTTTCGTTAAAAATGAATAAGCCTGTGGAGTGTGTATAAAAGTTCTTTGGTGGAGAAACGGCATAATTGAAATTAACGTCGTGTAATTATTGAAAATTTCGACTTAATTAATGAGTTGCAGGCGAACAAATCAGGAACTGGCTCACTCTTTTAACCACTTACGTGTGGCCGGAAATGTGTTTGCTCTTTTCGGTTAAACACTTTCTCCTGCCTTCGTCCTGTTGGCATTTCCCGAGTGGATTTCTGTTCTCCTGGCATTGGCATTGCCACTGACTTCTTCCTGTTCCTCATTTGGTAAACACACAATTACCTGAGCGTGGCTGGGCCATGATTTGCATTGCACTTGAATTATTTCCGTTTGCAATGTTCTGCTTTCCGTAGAGGAAGAGCTGAAAAGCGTTGGAAAATTGGGAAAGGAGTGCTCCGGGGAAGAAGGAGGGTCAGGTGGAGGGAAAGGACGAAAGCCCCGCACATATGCATAATTTCATGCTCACTGCTGCTACGTGGCGCTCATTTAGTTTGCCTTAAACGCTGTTACAGTTTCCTCCAACAACCCACACCTCACTCCCATTCATTTTCCCTTATTTTTCCTTTCTGTCTCCATTAAGGCCATATCTTCCAGGACGAAACGTGTTCTGCGCCAGAAAGTATGCAATGCAGCTGAGCTGGCGCTTTGTATGCAGATTACCTGCACTTGGGGCCGGAGTTTGAGGTCTCTAATGAGAGCAAAAAATGGCATGAAGAATCGTAAAAAAATACAGAATCTGTATGGGGATCGGGATCTGGAAACTGGGAGGGAAAGCATAAGTCCTCGGACCCCTGGGTATGGTACATGCTGAATTTATGCGCAATGAAGAGTGAAAAGCAATAAGCTCTGCCAAGTTGTGCATGAAAGGGAAATTGGCATTGACATGGGCCAGGGCTTAGACCGGTCTGGTCTGGATTGACCTCCCGAATATGGACCAAACATAGGTCAGTTCCACAGTTTTTTATTGAATTAGAGGCGTGAATAAAAATAAAAGTATTAACATTCAAAAGGGTTTTCTAGTTCACACATGAAATGAGTGGCCAGAAACTATTTATCCTATTACAATTTAATGGGAAAAGAAAAGTTTTTCTGACTTTTTGTCAATTTTTCCCATAAAGTCCCGCGAAACACGCAGCGAAATATATACATGAGCCAATTTATGTCCGATTTTTTGAATACCAGAAAAAAATTGTAAATCAATTCCATTATTATTTATTTAATCCTTTCATCCTAAATTTTCTTGTATTTTTTGTTAATTATTCCACAGAGAAAGCCTTATCTCCGCCAATTCGTGTCTAATCCTTAAGCGAATCGATTCTCCAACCTGAATTTTTTCTCTCTTTTTCTTTTTATTTCAATCGAAAACCATGTTTTAGTCTCTTGATGAGTGGCCTGCATTTGTCACTTAATTAGTAACTTAACCGCATGCTAATTAGCTGAAGCCTTTAATTAAATACTTGCATTTGACCCAAACTGCATGTGTGTTTTCTACTTTGGTGCTCGGCAAACAAAGTTCCCTTTTTATAATCAACGGGAACGCTTCATTAGCTTTCCGGCCAGTCCAGAGCACACCTTCCCACATGTATATTTTGCCGGGTTTGAGAGGCGGGCGTAATTAGATTCGATTTTGATTCCGCCGGCCTCCAATCAGCCGGTGGACAGGCTGCTTTGCATGGCAATGAGCCGCGAATCGGCCACTTGGCCATTTGATTGCGGTCCTTTTGCTCTGCCCACCTATTTGCAGACGAGCTCTCTTTTTAATTAAAATATTAAAGCAAATACGGAGATTGCACTGCGGCGAGGGGTTGCATATAATTAAATTTCAACCGCAAATACTGGGGGGTTCCACAGCCAAAGACTCTCAAAAATATGCTACGAAACTGTCGTCCACAAAGACCATCGTATGAGGGATTGAGCCATAAATAATAATGGCTGGGCACTGAAGCGCAAGTCAAACATTTTTTTAATAAATATGTTATTTTTGTTTACTCTTTTGCCGAAACTTCTGACATTTATTCGGCAATTTTCTAAAACGGGTATGGGTGGCATTGTCTGGCTAAACTTTTCCAGCACTCGTGGCATAGTTGCAATTTTTTGGTTTTTGGCAGCCTGTGTGGAACAAGCTCGTCCTTGACCTGGAAAATCTGCACACATAAATAGCTTTTGTTTGTTAGTTGGGCAGAAAGGCCTCAATAGCTTAAATTGCTTTTAAAGAATACATGAACCGACAGATGATTTGCAAAGGTCAAGTCTGTTGCTCAGGTTACTTAATTATTCCTCGACATTTCTTTGGAAGTGCATTTCCTCTCGAGGGCACTCGCTGGGTTTTCCGCACTTGCTGGCAGAAAGAAACTCTTAATGCCCCTGTCCTTTCAATGGGAAAATTCGCATGTTGTGGTAATTAATATGCGCGCCTGAAAAATATTTATACTCGCACGCCACGGACTCGGAACACAACACGGAACGCGAAGCCATTCACTCAGTCTCGGACAGAAACAATTACCTCGTGTGAGTGGCAATTATAAGTTGTTCGTGTCTGTTAATTAAATGTGTCCAGCGAAGTCATTCAATAAGCCGCAGCAACATGGCGTATACGCGATCAAGGAGGCTTAAGAAAGTCCTGGCGCGGGCTTAATCCGCCGTTTCGAATGCGAAAAACGATGTTTACTGGTGCAATGATAAAATATTATTGGCCAGCTTCTGCTCTCCGCTGGGCATCTTCTTTGTCGGGCGGCAAGGATTAATTAAGTGGCTCTCTCTCTCGCCCGGTAATTACTGAAGTGTGAACTTTCCCACCAATCATAAAGTGCGAGTGTGATCTTTGCACAAACAAACGCTAATTAGGCATTAAGTCGAAGCTGGTAATTAATCAGCTCAAAAGTGCCCATAAAAGGGAGGCGTTTAAGTGTTGCCCCAAAGTGTCAGACGCACAGTTTTCACGCTTCCTTTTTTGCAACCCTCACAGTTGCCACAGCCGTAGCCGACATGCGGCTTTGTGGCTTCTGGCAAGGTGAGTCCTGGGGGAGCAGCGGAAACTCACACGTAAAGTGGCTAAAAACTAAACAAAAAACTTTAATGGCAGTCGCTTGCTAGACATCCCTATTTCCTCGTGGGCCTCAGGAGCAGCGTGGGTGGCTTGAAAACTTCCACCTGACTTTAAACTTTAAAGTTTAAACAGATTACTATTCTATTGGCAGTTACTTAGTGCAGTATAAACTCGATGCTTAAATCAGTTTTTGAAAACTCATCATAATCATCATAAGGATTGCCACATCCCTCGCTCATTATGCAGCTGTTGCATTGTAAATATTTGCATATGTGTTGCAAAATTAGTTAAATAAGCATTTATTGTTGTTCTACGCTAAGCTGGTTGCGGCGTTTGTTGGGCTACAACATTTGAATTGCTTTTAATGTTTGCTCCCGTGCTGGGGAGCCGCCCGCGTCTTCGACTATTAACAAAAAGGTAATTTCCCAGCAAATTGACATAAAAGACTACACGGGCCAAAACTTTGCCTGGTAAACTGTGTTGTTTAATTTTTCGGGGGCGACACAATCTTGCACACCAGCTCACAGCCATTCACACACACCCAGCCATTTGCAGAGACAACATCAAAATTTATGTAAATGAAAATTGCATTGCATAAGCTTCGCTATTCAGTCGCTTCATGCCGTTACGTATACGCAGTGTGCACCGACAGGTACTGCGCTGCTGCCCAAAACCATTTTGCACGTAGTATTAGCGAGCTGCCTTCATTATTTGTGCCATCCTTTAAGGCCGGATTCTTGGATTCTCGGAGCATCGAGCCATTAGGGCAACCGGTAAGGATATTGCCCCAGGTACTCGTACATTCACATATTTTGCACTAGGTCTATGGCAGCTCGTATGCCACTTTTCCTTAGTTTCCCCATTTTCTTTATTGGTTTCTTATGCCGCCACGCAGCCGAAACTTTCAACAAGTTCAGTTAGGAAAGGAGGCGACATGCCAGCGACAAAATTGTTGCCCGAAAGTCATCAACCTTAATAGTCTCTAAATAATAAAAGACAAACATGCTGGGGTCTGGTGGTTTCGGCATATGCGGAAGCATTCTTGCTTTGTTTTAATTAACTAAGAGATGTTCATAACTGTAGGTAATTGAGTTTCCTCCTCTATTATTATGAGAGTTAAGTATTGCTTATGGAAACTTAAAGAAATAGCTTTAAAAAATCAACTAAATTATTTGAAAATTTAGTCAGCTCTTTAATTCAGCGGCAAATCCCTGCCAACCAGTCAATAATTGAACTCTCTTTGTCGGCTATTAAAGCGGGATTTAAGCCAGGAATGCCGGGAATGCCTCAGCTATGCTTTGCCAATTATCCGACCACGAAGGGTGGTTGCCGGCGCGGGCAGCCACTTAATAAGCCCACCATCCGCCATCCGGACAGTGGCCCCCACTTTGAAGCCTCTGAACACCGTTCCCCGTTCCCGATTCGTTGACAACTGTCCATGCCCGGAGGATTGTATCAAATATACAAGTAAATTGCTTCATTTTCGAATTTCTGTCATAGCCAACGTGCTTTGTACCACTCCTCCGCCAGCTCTCTCTCGGCCGCTTCCTTTAGCCTCTTGCCATGTATGTTTTGGAAATCTATTCGTGCCACGAATTTCATTTTCAACTTGGCAGCTGCAGTGTTTGTTGTTGCCGAAGCGAGACGTGCAACGGCTGCCAGGCAACTTATTAAAAATGTCTGCAGTAGCAGCAAAAAGGAACTCAAATAAAAAATCAGATGGCTGGCTGGGTCTGGGGCAGAAAAAAACATCAGGAGAAGAAAATTATTTGCCGCAAAACTTGCAGAGCCGGGAGCTTGCAAAGTGCAATGTCGTGCCATGTAATTGTCTGGAGAGAGAGCTCAAGTAAAAGTGCTTTGATTTCCGACATTAAATTAACTGCACGCCCCTTTAATTGTTCCTCGCACATCCTCCACTTACGGAGTCATGCCAAAGAGCATTTGAAATCAGTGGGAATTTCGTATTTAATGCAACACAGTTGGCACTTGCCTATATGGGGAAAAAAATAAATGCAATTATAATGATTTATTCATTTTTTTGCAACAAGTACCATCAAAGTAATTATGTGTGTCAGCAGAGTGATTATTCCTTTATTTATATATTTATAAAGTTATATTTTTTTAAATGTACCAGCTTGGGCAAATTGAATCTTACGTAATGCCATATAAATCGAGCCACCTTCATATGAAATTCACTTACAACGGCAGCCGGTGGCAAAGAAAGAATTGCAATCGAAATTACTTTTAGCCTTCCGACGAGAAATTCAATTTGCATTCAGGGCGGCTGGAAATGGAGGTAGATGATGGGTGGTGGCTGCAACTTGCAGGGTAGAGTGTCGATGCATCATCACTGCTCAAGTATCTGCACTTTAACGGGCCAGCTCCTCGCCCCACCCACCATCAATTATGCTACGTATTTCTTTATTGCAATTATCTCGTTGGGCCCTTGGGCCTCGATTCGCATTGTTTTCTTTCCCCGCCATCAGACGCATCATCGTCGCTCTCGAGTGTGGAGGGCTCTTTCGGTTTCTTCTCATTTTTGATGGGCCTGCGACACGGGTGATATGGCAGTCCCTGGGAAATTGGTTTTAATTTCGTAACTCGACGTCGCCGGACACTTGTCGAGGCAATGACTCCTCTGCTCCTCTGGTTTCCAGCTCCAATGACAAGTCTCCAGTTCTCGTTCTCGTTTCCAGGTGTGCTCGGTTTAATGAATGAAGATTGCAGACCCTGTGCGTTGGCTCAGATTCATGCGTAATGATATTCAAACAGGTTATTTATTGACTTAAGCCGGTGGCTCTGCTCCGCTTTAGCTGACTCTATTTGCTTTCCTCGGCAAACAACTCGATAATTAACGCATCAAATGCAGACAGGCCACTTCATCGTGGGACATGCGGATATGGGGGATCTACTCTGCAATTGTCGATCCATGGGAAAGTGGTAGGATTATTATAATTAGAGCTCCTGCCAGATGATAAGGAACGAGTTCTGCAAAGAATCCATCAAATTATAGTTCTGCTTGAACAGCTGAACATTTTGAGAACCACAGATGCACTTTTTTCAGTTGCAGTCCCTGCATACCTTTCATCAAAAGGGTACTAACAATGACCGAACCCGATGCTGAGATAGAACACATAAGCGCCGTCACACTTGAGCAGCCCAGCCAGGGCTGCCAAGACAATCGGACGGGACAGACGGAGATCCCAACAGGAGACGAACGACGAGCAGGTGTTCCAACTTATTCATTAAAAACAAAAGGAAACAGACAGGAACAGGCCGGAGTTGAGTGGTTAGGAGTGGAGACGAGGGCAGAACCTGGGCTACAACACCCAGTGCCAGTTTCGTCTCCTTTCTACACTGGTAGAATTTTTCTTAAGCTTTTCAGCAACAAAAGGAACTCATTTTACTGACTTCAAAGTTAAAAGCTGCCTAGTTTCTTGCTGTGCACTCGCTGTTGTTTTTAAGTTTTTCGTCCCATTCTGCCAAGTCTTCAGCTGGTTAAGATTGTGGTCGACACGCAATTGCGGCAATTTGAAGTTGGATGCGCTCACTCCGCTCTGCGGGGCCAACGAAGCGGAGCAAAAGCCAAGCTAAACGCTTAGAAGCCCTTCTCCGTTCCCCCTGCTGAAGCTGACTCTTTGAAATCCCTCGGAAGACACATCCGCCGCAGTCCATCCTGGCAAGTTTCTTGCGGCAGCGACAACTTGCAACCAGTAACTGGCAATTGCACAGGAAACGTTTCTAAATATTTAATAGGAAACTATTTATATTGCCATTAAAAATTACTAGAGTTTAAGTTGTTTCTCACAAGCTTCTTGTTAAATTTTACTTAAAGGAAAAAACTCCCCTCTAAAAAATGGAGTATATACACTTTTTTTAAGAGTGCACCAAGTGGCAACTAACTGCATCGACTGAAACCGAAGCCGGTTTCGGGTGTGTTAACTTTCCATGCCCGGTAGCGCTGATTGCCAAGACAACGACGGCCCAATTCATTCAGCGGTCTCGCCTTTCAGCGGCAGCAGCTGCTTGAGGTTCTTGGCTGTCACTCCCCGTTTGCCTCATCCCTGTTGGCCTTCTCGGTGGCTTCTTTATCCTGCTCTTGGCCGGATAAGTTTTGCATGCTGCTGCGGACTTGGTGGAAGCTCCGCGGGCGTTACCAGTTCGATTTATCACGGCCAAAGTTATGATCGCTTAAGTGCCGCCGTTTAGTGTTCCTGTTTTTGCATCTTCAATTGCTCATCATAAATTCTACCCGTGACACGGCTAATTGCAACTGGCTCGAAATAATAATAGCCTTGCTCTGATTTTCGCTACTTACGAGGAGATAATGCCACTTGGCTTAAAGACTGTCAGTTATTCAGCCTTATCCCGGCATGATAAAGTGTGTAGGCAAAAATTCTGTGAATAAATTAAGCGATAAAATCAAGTTATATCTATATTCATTTCTATTCTAAATGAGCATAGCCCACTAATAAAGGCATCAATTTTGTTTAATTTCATTTCCATTTAAAATAAATATGATTTGATAACCGTTTATAAACCAACCATGTTAGAACAACAACCAAATCACAGCCAATACTATGGTTGCCAAATCATTAGCCCTTCACTTAACACTTTCGGCGACCACTGACAGCATATCCAACATGAGCGCGGTTGGCAGCCAATAATCGCTGGAAAATTAGAATTATTTATTCAACAGAACCATTTTTGATTGTCATCGGTGCAGAGTTTGTAAATCATAATCGATTGTTGGTATTCCAAACGCATAAAACCAAAATAAAACCACAAACAAATGTACGAAAAGATTGCTCCGCCTCACCGGAAGTCTGGCCCCCCGGCACTGGAACAGAAATGAACACCGAGCCCCGGCGACCAACTCTTTCAAAAAGAGGCCATAAATATTGTTCATTTGTAAATAAATGGCCAGCGAAAAAGTATAAAAAGACTGGAAAATAAAAAGCAGATATAGTGGAAAGCCCAACCACTCGCAGGGCATATAAAACATTGTTCATGTTCATTTCCAGTACTTGGTTTTCTATTTCCTAGGCAAACATTGGATGGTGCTCGTGTCGCTGTTATGCCGCTTCTGGCTGGACAGTGGATGGCTACCCTAGCTGGTAATGCTGTTTCTGTTTTTTATTACAGTATCATCTTCCGGTCACTTTGTCAGTTCTCCACTACATTTCTCAAAACAGTTACGACGAGACAAGTGGCCCCGGCGCGTGCTCCACGAGTGGGGTTCGAACTTAAATTATTGAAAACAAGACAGGCCAGTCGAAGTACGTACGCCCGATAAGCGGAAGTCCCATAGACGAAGTCGAGGCGGGAGTACTTACCATTTGTGTGGCTTACACTGCCAGGAAAGGGTGTAAGCTTGGACTCCTTTTTTCTGTCATGTTCTTGTCTTGATTTGACTTCTGTGGGGCAATAAAAGCTTGTGCGTCATTAGAAGTCCGTTATGGAGTACCTAATGATTAGAAAGTTTGAAATTTTCATGATTTTAAATTCGTTAAGTTTTAAATTAATTCCTTGTTGAACTTTTGGTTACTTAGTTACACATTTGTATAGCTCAAGCAGGGCTTTAAGGCAACTGCTGCTGGTTTTCTGCAGCGACTTTGACTACCAACTCTTAACAGCTCTTACCAACTGCCGCCCACAGCTGACCAACACGGCCAACATGGCCAACGCCACTTAAAAGCAGTTCGCGCGACTGCACAGGCAGTTGGTGGAAGTGGAAATGGCTATGGAAGTGCCGCCGCCGCCCAGAGGAGAGCTCTTTTCGTCCAGAGTGACCAGCACCAGAGGTCCGAAACCGAGTCCCTCCCCCTCACAAGCCACCAGCCACACCTCCCCACCTACATGACGCACTCGCCGCATCTCGATGCGCTTTGAATATAAATTACACAAATAGTGCACACGACTTTGACGGCTGCAGCAGGCGACATTGAAGCCGATAAGGGAAACAGTGGTTCGGTAAACACGATTCTTTGCTCTATTGGAGGCATTAGAATTTATAAAATATGGTTTAATAAATGAGAACTTTGATGAAAGAATATCAAAACCCAATTATGCCATAGTGACGTCAATGCTACGAAGTAAAGTGCCCACTCCACTGTGCAGATTAGCTGCCAGGGGCAGGGTTCGTGTCAACGTTGCCCTTTGATGCTAATGACTCTGCCATCGCCTTGCATCGGAACTGGCAGATCGGCTCCGATGATGGGGCTCAAAGCATTCTGAACTTAGCGGGCAATCAAAAACCGTGCTGCAGCAAATTGGCATGCGTGATGTAGATGAATGGAGATTCTGCTGCTTTTTCCAGCTTTCTGGAGGGGTTTCCCCAGTGAAGGCGAATAGCTCCGGCGGCCGTCGGACAAGTGATTTCCGCAAAGCTTTCTGGATCGCACTGGCAGTCGCAGTGGGTTGCTGCTGCGTTGATTGATTGATTAATTGACAAAGGCAGTGCCGTTAGTTTTCCAATTCCATTTCCATTTGCATTTGCATATCTAATTTATGAACGGCCCAAGCCTTGTCTGCCTTTCTGTTGCGTGGCGGCGTATGTAGTTCATTGTGTTAGTTATGCAAATGCCGCACTTCCGCCGCGTCCAGAGTCTGCCTCCCATTGCAGCTTAATTATTCATTAATTTCAACTTAAATTCCATATTTGCGCCTGCAGTCATTTTTGGCCCAAATTTCGATGGCTGCCCCCGGCGATATGGGCTGGAGGGGCTTTTGTCTATCTGCAGCCTTTTGTCACCATAAACGAGAAGTGTTGGCCGATTATGAAATAATTATGGGCATTCGGCAGGTTGTGTTTGATTTTGTGGGCGGGGTCAATATACCTGCTGTCGGACTACACTGGGTCACAAAACGGGAAGCGATTCGCCTGCAAAATAATACTTTTTTACACTCGTTTTTTGTGATAAGTATAAAATATTAAAAATATTTGGCTCATATCACACTCTCTGAATATCGCATAAATTTTCGGTACCTCGTGGTGTAATTAAATCCGATAGAGCACGTTTGACAACGTTTGTTTTGGCCATATCAGGCATCTAGTTGGCCTGGCCTATTGTGTTCTAATTACAATGGAAATGTGCTAGATCCCTGGCACAGTTTCTCTCTTTCACCTACAGCCGTAAACATCACCCAGTCTGTATCCCTATGTAAATTTTCAAAATCTATAAAGTACAGCCCACCTGCCTCCGCTATCCAGCCCCCAGGCCCGTTCTTCGTGGAGAGGCTGCGGCATGCCTTGCATATTTAATCCCGGCTACATCGGCCCGGATCCGCCATGCTGCGACACCGACTGCATGGAGGAAAACAACTGCCCAAACCCGGCCTGCGATGTCTGTCCGGAGGTGCAGCTGCCGTGCTGCAGTCCCGCCCGTCCGAAGAAGGAGCCGGAGAAGGACAAACCCAAGGAGGAGCGGAAATCCAAACCTTAGAAGGGATGCGACCAGACTGATGCCATAAGAAGGACTCGGATTTCCGGAGTTCATTTTCCATTGATATAATGAAAAATAAACACATTTATTCAGATCAGATTCCTCGTCTTTGAATTGATATAGTCTTTGCGTTTGTGTTTACCATCAGTTCTAAATAAGATTTAATTACCACTTCCATCCATCCATGAAATCCGCAAGATGGTCTATAAACATCTCCTTTGAAAGGAATGATCCATTTCACCAAGAAACTGACACATCAAGACACATCCGACTCAAAAGTCAACACAAAACTTCCCTAAACATATATATGGTATGTGCACACCCACATACGTTGGTTTAATTTATTTTTTCTCTCTGCTTGATTAAATACTTGGTAAGTAGGATGAAGACTAGCCATGGATGTGTGTAGCCCGTTTGTGTTTCCTCAGACTGTTACGGAGTGTTCAAAATGGCCTGCTGCAGATATTACTGCCCCCCCAAGTTCAACCCCTTCTACGTGGGTCCGTATCCGGATTGCGCATGTGGCCCGTGTCCTTACGGGTGCTACTCGGGGTTCACTCCGTGTGGCTGGGGTTGCTGTTGATGAGGTACTACTGGCATCCACTTTGAACACTGCTTAAAACTCAGGGAAGAAGTCAAGCTGAGCGAAAAACGTTTGCTTCTAAAGACTTTGTCAATAGAATAATAAATCATAACATGCTTAACAGAAAGTAAAAAAACCTCATATATTTTCTAAATTATTTGCCAATCATGTCTGTTTCGGTCGCACACGTGGAGCTTGGTGTCCTGCAGCCGATTGGGGATTTGGCAGAGGGGCTGATTGCTCTAATCGTCAGATGGGCAATCATTTTCCACGAATCCTTGTTGGAAATGCACCAGGAAGCGGAGCCCGTGGTCGATGTAAGCCAGGTTATACCCCTGATGGAGAAAGTGGTCCGGATCGTACATGATCCGCTGCCTGAGATCCGTCCGGTGGAGACTGCGGTGATCAGCGAAGATTCCGTTATTGAATTGCTGTCATCTCTGGAGTCTTTTATAACCTGGCTATTTCGATCTACGACATGGTAGTGTCGCTGGTCAGTAAGCTCCGCCCTGCTCCCTCTCGAAACCCAGGTTAGTTGCCTGAGAACTAGTTGTCAGCCAGGTAAGACGATCCTCTTTTTTATCCAGAGGAAAATGGATGTGGTGCACACGGCCATCGGCGTGGCCAGTGTCTTGGCTCTGTTCCTGGTGGTGGCCAACTCGATTTCGCAGGTGAGTGACGTAGTGGCGGAACGCACCGCCACCCCCCTCTGCAGGGTGCTCAACTACGGCAGCCCCATGGGCGATCAGCTGGCTGCAGTCGAGGGCATAACCTCGCTGGTGGAGAGCGATGGCATGGATAACGCCTGCTCCATGGTCCAAAGCATCGGGGGCAGGGCCCGCGACATAATGGGCACCTTCTTACCGACACTCGATTGCGAAGGACGATTGGCCGCCAGCTCAGGCACCAATGGGGAGGATGGATCCACAAAGAAGTCCGAAGCCGAGGGTGAAGACAAGCCGGCACCGGCCTCGGCACCCCAACCAGAGGCAGATCCACCGGCAGAGGAGTAGATCTCAGTTGGCTGTACTTTTTTTCAAAATTCCACTTTTTCAAATTCCTAGTAGGCGTTGGAACTCAAAACTTCAAATGTTTGTCGACCTAGTCTAGACCCGACGATGTTCAGGTCATTCCTTTCCAACATCTCGAACTGAACACATCGCTCCAGTAAAATAAAAAGGAAATGAAAAATTAATCCAAATTCTAAATTTTTAGTTGAGGCCTAACTCAACTATTTTCCCAGCAGCAAAAACCAAAATAAAAACGTAAGTAAAAAAAAAAAGTGAAATAAAATTACAGGCCTGAAATAAAAAGAACTGAATGAAATTAAAATTAAAATTCAAATTAAAAAAATAAAAATAAATAACTAAATACAATACGAATATTAAATGTAAAAAAATAAATATAAGTAAATAAATATTAAATATTTAATATGAATAATTTATTTTATTTTTATAACATGTAAATATTTTTATAGTTCAAAAATATCAACAATATCTGGAGAAGCCGTTGGCCCTAACTGAAACTAAGCCTTCAACATGGTTCTGATGCTCGTGTGCTCCTTCGATCCCTTCTACATTGGACCCTGCCCTCCCGGCTGCTTGGCGCCCCTTAAGGGTGGATGCTGCTCTCCTTGCTGTGGACCTTCCTGTGGTCCTTGCTGCGGGCCTTGCGGACCTTGCTGCAGTCCTTGCTGCAGCTCATGTCCCTGCGGATGGTAGGGCGTCGATTGGAACGATATAACAAGGAGCTACTTCATCCTTGCGTAGGCCGACTACAAGATGAGATTACCACGTCGTGAAAGCTGTATTCGTTGCTGCTGGGGAGATCAGTTGCTGTTGAATCCCTTCCCTTGGCCTAGGAACACTACACCAGTTTCCTCATTCAAAACCATTTAGAGCAGACTGTTTCGAAATAAAGTGAATATAAAAGTATTTGCGTTGTCGGCTAGGGGGACAAAGGTTGCCTGCAAGGACTAACACTCCCACTAGTGCACATGTTGTCCTAGGTAAGGACTCGCCTAGAACAGCTGTTTCCTCGCGGCACGGTCTGCGCAGCCGCGCTTCCAACTCGAACGGAAAAACATAGAATGTGGAGCATTGTGTCAGGTCAAAGGTTGCCGCTTCCTCTTTCACCTGAAGGTAGACTCTGAATTCGCCAGCGAATCTGATGCCCGATGCTGTTTTGTTTTTTGGCTAAGCGCGATTTATAGCGGCATGCTGCGGTGTCCCTGTGTGCGTTATGCTTCCTTGAGGCATTTCCGAGAGTGTGTCGGCCATTTCACTCTCATTTTGGCATCGCTGGAGTTGTTTTCCCGCGGAATTTATTGCGGTAGGTCGGAATTTTCATTGCTTTGCCGCGGCGGCCCCTTCTTGGGGCGAGGTTTCCCTTTTTCTTTGGGCTTTCCTCTGAGTGTGTGTGGGGAGGTGTGGTTTGGGGGCATGTTTTATGGCCAAAGTTGTTTGCCTTCTTATATTTGAGTTTTAGTTTTCCAGTTGAAACTTTCCGGCAACTGCATTGTAATTCTAAGGATGTTGCACATAGTAGCTCGCGTTTTCAGGGTTCTATAAAAGAAGCAACAGTTTCTCCTTAAAAGTGCATTTAAACAGCTTTTGAAAAGGCTACTTGAGTCAAGTAGATACATTTTATTTCGATTCCATTTTTGTGTTTCTAGTAGGCCTTCATCCAACTGTTGTATAAATAACTATTTAAGAATTCTTAAAAAATATAGATATGGCCTAACGACTATGTTCTTTTATCCCTTGACACTTTCCTTTATAAATAATTTAAATATATGGTATTGCTGAATGTTTTATGTAAAATAACATTATTTAAAGCCAAACTGAAATCCCGCTGAGAACAAAACTAAAGATCGAAGCTCAGAACTCGAAAACATGGAATCCACGAAGTGCACTTCGGGTTCGAACCTCGGAGGTCCGCTTGCAACCGGTTCGAACGGCTTGGAGCTCGAACCGAAACGTTTTCTCGGCTGGGGCTTGGGGGTTTATCTTGCTGGCGCGCTTTCGTCCGACTTCAGACGTTCGTGTGATTCTCGGGAGTGCGGTCGGTTGCCGCGTTAACTTTAGTCTCGGCTCTAGACCAGATTCGGTCGGCGTTTCGCGTCAGTGTCCATGTCCATGTCCCCGCTCGAAGCTGGAGATTAAAGATCTGACAAGTGAACTTGACTTGGCCACAAATCAGGCCTAATCCTTGCGACAAACCTTAATTAAACCTGGCTAGTTAATTAGCAGCCCTAGCTTAATTTCAACTTTAATAAAAGAAAAAAACCTAAAGACCAAGTTCCGAAACTAAATCAACACAAATAACGGTTCATTTGCTGAACAAACGGAACTGCGTGGACTCCACCATCGATTCCTGTGTGTGCCGGAGTCCAGTGCGTGTTAGTTATTGTGTGTGGCAGTGAACCCTGTAACAGATTTTATTTATTGGCGCCAGCACCTGATTTGAATATCCACACAGACTCGCCCAGGAGGAGGATCCCTCCGCCAAATACTGGACCAGATTGTGTGCTCTGTGGTCGCCCCCGTGTGCAAGTGCTAGTGTCCAGCATGATTTACACGTCCTGCAGCCGGAGTGATGTAAAGTGACGATTCCTGCTAATTTTCGATTTACATGCCGCTGTGGCTGTGGTAAGTGTGGTGCAAGATCCCTGTTTTCCAATTTTATGGCTATATTGATTGGGAATTTTCAGTGGGAGCTGTTCATTTATGGGAGTAGTGCAGAAAAGCTATTAACAAAGCCCATTAAAGAATCAATTAATTTTGTTTGTTTTCTTACAAGTTCAGTGTTGTCCCTTACCTTGAAATGCCTCAAGTTGAGTGCCTTTGCAAGTGAGAAGTTACCTCCGAATCGTGATAGGCTTACACCTGCTCCAATGACTTGTGAATCGGAAACCGCAGAATGAATACTAACCGCCACAGCGGTGTCAAGTAGCCCCTACTTCCGCCCTTCTGGGGCTTCCTCAAAAATCACTCGCCTTCCAGAAGCTGGCTGTGACTAGAGGCGCTTCCCAAATAAATCATGAAGTAATTACAACTTTATCTTGTATCGATTTTTAGTTCGTTTTGCGAAACGTAAATTAGCGCCCTTGAGTAATGTTGCCATAAATATCGCGACATTAGGGAAATTTTATTGGCTTCGGACGGCTGAAGATGATATTAATGGGAGCCATTAATATTTAATCTTCGACAACAGGTTCTAGCAGCATTAAGATCCAGAAGTTGGCCGAAAAAGAAACTCATCCATCCCATTATTTGGCAAGAAACGTATTGAAAACTTTGCCGCACCTGTGCCTGCGAAATTTTTAATAAAATATCCAGTAGAACTTCAATAAACTCGACAAAGCCATTCGTCATGCTCAAGTAACTTGGGGTTAGGACTTTTAGGGTTATACTTTTGAGTTTTTTGCTGGTCAGCGAACCAGTTTGGCAACATAATTATGCAACGATGCATGCAGCTGGGTATCCCAGAATAAAAGGGCTGGAAGACCCTTTCTTTCAGTAACCAGACACAACCAGTACATACATTTAATCCACATTATCGTATTCATTTGGGTCACTTTCGGGCCAGAGCCGAATTGTAATTAAAATATGAAATTTCAATGCAGGCATACAAAATTTCACTCTCGTTTCAATCAAAATAATCGCATACAAAATTGCTTTCGTAATGAAAGGAAACCGCGTTAGCCTTGGCGGGCTTTAAAGAGTTCAGTGCTGAGCGAAATCGACGTCATCAGCCGCAGGACTCCTAACCACCTTCATTATCGTCTGGCAGTAGGGTCTGCTTTGCATAATTTCATACATAAACTCTCGTTTTTGTGCGCATAATCCGCAGCTTTGATGACAACAAAATAGCGCAGGCTGAGTCGGGAGTCGAGTCTGAAAAATAAAATGAAAAGTGCTGGCAGGAGGTGTCGCACCACGCACTCAAAACTGCGGCTGGGGTGCTAAATGTTCGAAAAATGAAGCGCTGAAAAGTTGGTCGCGGCGTTACGCATACGCCGTGTGGTGCTATGCGCGCCAAGTGGTGGCAGGATTACGCCCCGCCGCTCATATAGTTAATGACATGCAGCTGCTGTTTTACTTGCGGCTTCTGCCGTGACGCCTCCTGGAGTCCGCCTCCCGCTACAAACTTATGAATTTTAAGGTGATTTTCATGTCGCAGAAAGCAAGTTAAGGAAAGTTTGGTCCTTCGGTGGCCGGGGCCCGTCACTTTACATCGGGGACTTGTCAGCAAAGGGTTGATCGAATCATAAATCAAACGGAGCAGTTAGCTCGGGTCGCAATCAAAATCATTCTGCGGTCTTCAACAGTTGTTGCCTACGCACAGTGCCTTCGCAAATGGTAATTAATCATCAAAAGTAATTGGTTTTCTGTTTTGATTTGACGTTTGAAAAATTGCAGCTGTGACAATTCAATCCCAACCCCCCACAACCATTTCTTTTGCTCCCCCGTGTTTAAAAAGGCAATTCAAAGCGTTTTTTTAACTGTCGGGAGAGAAACTGTAACCTTTGCATTTTTATGAATGCAAATTAAATACATAAACGAAAAATATCTGTTGGAATATCTGAAAAATGTTGAATAACAATGGGATTAACCGGCAAAACAACAAGAGTGTCCTTGAAATAATCGATGGCATACTATTTGACAAAAAATTCATGCTGGCCTGCATATGGCTTTAATAGAATTATAGGGGTATGCTTTCATAATTTCGCTCTCAATTAAATAAGAATCGAAAGCGTTGAACTCGATTTTAATTGAAATTCCGCTCACTGTACTTCTTCCACTGGTAAACAGAGGCAACAGTGTATTGTTTTTTAAAACAATAATCGTAAATTGCGAAAATAAACCAAAAGTTTCATAAAGTTCCTAAGAAGCCCCCCGCGTTGGCACTTAAAACTTCTCAAACGCAAATAGCATAGAAGTACGTTTTTTTACAATAAAAAATTATTAAATAAGCGTTAAAGTCTTTAAAGGGAATTATGCCCTGGAGTAGCAGACATAAACCCAACTTTTTACTCGTCTTTTTCCGTGGCACTTCAAAAGGAATAAAACGAAGCCCCAACTGAAAATATCCCCACAACAATACACACAATTTCTCAGTCTTTCGTTGACTTTTTTCTCGTTGTTTGGCAAGCCTGAAAGTGGCCCTCGTGGTTCGTATATTTGTTTTGTTTCTTCCTCCTGGGTGGTGTGAGTATCACTGCTAACTCAATAACAAAATTTGTTGTTTTTTTTCGTTGTTCAAGTGGCAGAATCGCCAAAAAAGCATCGCATGTGTTTGTTTTGGTTTCGTATTGAAGTTTATTTTATAAATGAATATTATCGTCCAATCCAAAGGGTACAGAGTCACCTCTTAAGGGCTTACCCAAACTTTGTTGGCTGAAAATGTATAAAATATAATTTCTGTTTATAAAAGCTTCTGGCCACTAATTGAAATGTCTAGTTCAAGAGGCTTTTCCTGGATATCCATCAGTCGATTCGCTGTGGGGCTCGTCCAGTCCTCCTCCGCTCCCCATCACGTGCTCCGTATAATTTACTTCTCAATTAAATACCACTTGGGCCGTCATGAATGCGCATATTCGCTGCTGCTGTTACTCCACATAAATATTTATGCGGGACTTAATCAAAGGAAAAAACACTGCGAGTAAGAGACACAGATGTAAGCCAGCTTCGGGTTTACAGGCTCTCGTCCCTCTCATTACATTTCATCTATTTGCGCCGGATCAACTCATTTCTGTTTATTTAAACATTAAATGTGCTTACATTTGATTAGCGACCCAAGTTTATTTCCATATCAGTGTGCAGCGACAGATCTTTCCTCACCCGAAAGCCATAATAAATTTATATGCTTCCCTCGCTTTTAATTTGTTTCTCGTTTTTATATATTTGTTGGTTTTGAGCTCATTACCATTTCTTTGGCGCGGGGCCGGGGTGGCCTATCTTTTATGTGGGCAGTCGCATTAAAATGCATGAAATGCGCAATTAAAAACGAGGACAAAGTCCCTTTGTAGATGGCAGCAGGATACAGTTTCCTTTTAATTAAATATGTAAGGGCATTTTATATTTAAGCACATATCGATGCTTAATTAAAAGCACTTCTGTGTGGCCAAAGAGGGTTTTAAATTTTGCATTTGGCATTGGGGTTGGACGAGTGGGAATCTTTTTTGGGGACTTTGTAAAGTCAATATTTGTCTGCAACTGTGATTCTTGCTGCCGTGGCTTTTTTTGAGCACCCCGATGTGGTAAGTGCCGCTGGAAGCTCTTGTCAGCTCGTTGTTTCGATGACAAATGGGCACAATTGCCTTTCGCCGAGACAGGAGCATCGGCATCGGCATGCGGCATCGATATGGCCAAGTCGCGACTCTTGGCAATAAAAATAAACTGTTTGAGCCACGGAGGCGAACCCTACCAGTATCCTTTTGGCTTCGCGATGAGCAGTCGAGCGTAAAAGTATGCGAATCGCTTGGCATATTTATTTGTATTTTCGCGACCCGCCAAAAGTTGTCAACATGGATCAATGCGGTGCCAACTTTCGACTGGCTTTGTCATCGGTTCGCTTTCGAGTTATGTAACCATATCCGTTATCCATATGCACATAAAAGCCAGTGTATTGTCAGTTAAAGTATCATATTTCTCCCCCTATTTTCATAATATTATGATTATCGTCGGGAATCGGGCGAGAGTGCGTGCGGGGCCAAAAACAAGGCGACAAATCAGGCGCTGAGAATTTTTGTTTCCAGTTCATTTGGCCTACTGTCGTGTCCCTCGTTTGCCGCCAATAAGGTTAAATGGATCAGGAACATAACAATTGCAGGGATGATTGAGCCATCAAGCCAGTTGACGATGTGTGGCAGAGAACGGGCATGTATTTGCATACGTGGAGGGAAAAATCTCTTTATCTCTTGTGTATGAACATTTTTTAAATATTTTAGTTTTTGAAAAAAGGAATTTCTTTTGTTTGGACAAAAAAATTTTTTTTCTGAAGGATTCTTGAGTTATTTTCAATGCCATGTCAGTACATGGTTACACATGCAGAGGGTGAGCTGCTGCAAAAGCCCTCCCAGAGCGCATCAAGCATACGCAGCGTGTGCCCTCGGAAAAGAGGGAAAGCCAGTCGTGCTGCACTAATTGCTTGACAACATTCCAACAATAAAATTTGAGGAGCAACTCCCACAGAGGAACTGCGAAACGGACAACAGAAATATTATGGAACTCAATTTGCTAATTGCCATCAGAATAATGAAGTCTGCCCGTCGGACTTCGGAGGTCTGGGGCTGATTGCAACCATCAAGTATCATTCGAGTAATTTGGAGTGCACTTCCCAGAGCATCTTCAGCTTGTTTGGGTTCTACTTTGAAGTTGCATTCCCCTGACCAGTGAAATCAACTTGGCTATTTTTACGCCCCCTTGGCGTAAATTCTTTAAAATTGTGCTGTTCTGAAATGGTAGAATAATAAACGGAGGTTAGAATTTAAAATAGTTTTAAAAATATTTTTATTTCAATATCTTGTTAAATATTTCTAAACACTATTGTGGCATAGATGCTGCAATAAAATCAAGGGATATACGGAGACCAGAACTGGCGGAAAAGAACAAGGAGGAAAGTTTGTTGCTCACGAGTCAAACAAATAAAAGTTCGGCTTCAGTTCAGTGGAAAGTTCATGGAAGCCCCATCCGCACTCCTGCGATCCTCGAGGTGTTTTCCCAGCAACTTTGTTTTCCGCATGTGGATGTGCCGGGTGTTGTTCGCTCACTATTCTCGCCTTTTTCCCTGCCGGCGCCAAGTTTTCAGTTATCCTTGCTTATTCCTCGTCCATTTATGTCTTGTTAGGAGTTTTATATGCTCCGTTCTCTATATTTACTTATTTTTTGCCTCGCAAGTTTCCTAAACAGCTCGCTAACTAAGCTTTATTCTGTTTGCAAGGGTCGGAGTTCAGGGAGAGCCTTTAAGCGCTTCAACAGCTAGGCGGTTAACCCGATCCTGATTAATTTCACTTCCCAACAAGCGTCTTGGATGGCTTTCTTCATTCGGTCTATACTTTAAATGCCAGCAAGACGGTTGCTTTAAAAAAATATTACATTTTGGCATCTCGCTCGCAAATAAACTCGCTCATTAACTGACAGGGCTCGTAAAAAACGTTTCCGTCTAAAATCACATGTAAATTGAATGTCAGCCTGTTGGCAGAGCTGTCGCCCCGCTAATTTGATCTAAATTCACGCACTCATTTACTTAAAATATGCGTAATGACAATTTGATTAGGGTAATTTGATGTTGATCTTCAGCGGCGCGTTGCCAAATCCGCAACATCGTCAAGGCATCCGGCGAGGACAGCCGCCGGGACATTCGAGGCAACAAGGCGGAGAGTCGTGTAATCATTTTGGTGGCAATTTGGCGATGGTTGTGAGCCGTTTATGTTAAATTAATATGCAACAAGAAAAACAACAAGCGCCAGGCAAATTGCGGCAATAAATTAGGCTCTGACTGGAATGATAATGAAAATGTTTCCTTAGGCCCGCTCCTAGCCGCAGAAGCTAAACGAAAGTTGTCCCCAACTTATGAAGAATTTTGGCTGTAACCCCTTGTCCGTTTCTTCGCTAAAAAGTTACACGTTTAATGGGAAAACTCGTTCTGTACTTTGAATAATAGCACGTTTTCGGTGGCCAAAAATTCAACTGGAATAAATGTCCTGCGGCCGCCCTGCCTACGTGTCCTGGCAGCCCAAAAAGTCTGCCGGAATCAGTTGACCCACGCCGCCGGCCGCCTTAATTTTCATTAAGACATTTTTCACTCACTAACCTTCTGGGCAACTTATTCAATTTCTGTTCTTGGGCAAGTTCTCAGCCAAGTCCTTAATTTGGCGCAGAAATGTTCGCATTCATTTGACTGGAGAGTCCAATCAAGTATGGACTAGAGTATTACCAGGACCTACCTGACTTTTCGTGTATTAAACACTTAAACCAGTAACTAATATGCCCAAAATTACTTTCGGTCAAAATCACACTCTGCCGCCGTAAAATCCCACAAACACGTACTCCAAAAATACGGTCCACAGGGCCAGGAGAAAGCCACAAAGGACTCAAAGAAGAAGCCGCAAACAAAATAAAAACTGGGTCCTCCTCGGCCCAGACGAATACTCAAAAACACAATACATTTCGCAAAATACACACACCCAGCCACACACACACCAGGCTCCTGGGCGGGCGCATTGTTACAAATGGCGAACTGGAAACACAATTCGAGGCAAGTGTAGCGAAAATATTGTGGCAAATACTTTAAATTTAATGTAAGTGGCTATCGGTGGGAGGACTGTGTGCCACTGTGAGCTTGTGTGTGCAACGAAAGAAAGGGCACATGGAGTGCGAAAGAGCCAGGTAGTGAAAAAGCATCTTTTCGGCCCAGAAGTGTTTGGGCAATATTTTCATAATTAATGGCACGTGCATTGAGTGGCCGAGTCCATCAAGGAAATAATTACAATTTGAGGTGCAACATGGCAATGGTGTGGTCAGGACAATTAAATATAAATAAAGGCCGGGAGGAGTGTGTGCGGAGCAGATTGTGGTTTATTGACCAGCAGGCTCCGGCCCGCCAAGAGCCCCTTCTTTGCTGCGGTTAACCACGTACTATAATCCTAGACTGGAGAGCAATTGCTTAAAAACTGTTTGCTTTTTCGGAGTTCTTAAATTTCTGCCGGCCTTAACGAATGGCTTGTTCTTTAAGACCCAGAAGCTGCTTTCTTAGTTTGGGAGTATTATTTATTCACCATAATTTCCGCATCTTTTTATAAACTCGCCCGCCCTAATTTCGGTTCAAGCTTTAAGCAATTACAATACAGAATTATGAAAATTCATAATTTGCTTAAATGGCCAGCAGCATTATACTGGGTAGCCCCCACAACAGGATCCGGAGATTCCTCCCACAAGCCGCCGAACCGAAAAAAAGACTACAATGTACGGAGCAACCGCAAGGACGAGGACTGGCATCGCTTATCTATGTGCATAAGTTATGAAGGCTGGGAGCAGAAGCTGCTCATCGTTAAAACGTGTTCAGTGTCACGTTGGACAAGGACGCCCCACCTCCGTTGGGGTTCTTTGGGCCTTTTGCCTGCCAGAGCTTAATGCCAGATTGGGTGTATTTAAAATGGCAGAATAAAATGTTAACATGCGAAAGGGAATACGTTAACACATATTCCCAATTAGGGTGAGGCGTGGCATACGCCAGCGATAGTCTCCAATGCACTCTCAACCCACAAACTGAATAAGTGACGGCCCAAGGATCGTTCAGGATGCAGATGCACCCGGAGTGCGGCCCTACAAAATGAAACACGAAGTGTGGAATGGGAAATCACTTGATCCGGCTTACTTAGTCCAGAGGTGAACCTAGTGGCTGCAAACATTGGACTCAAACAAAATCTTACACTGCCAACCAATACCATAAAATTATTCCCTCTATTTTTAAATATTTGTTTAAATCTTAGAATCTAAGCCGATATTTCTCGACCTGAACTTCGAGTGTCTAATACAATTTGAAAGTGGATTTCTCTCTCTGTGGCACATAAGGCGATGAGGCGTGCAGGAAGGCAACCACGGAGTCTATCCGACTGGACCACAAACCTTTATGGCAGCCCCGACCCACACACGCACCTCCCAAGCCGAGTGCGGGTGCAACTCGGGTGCTGGAGGCCTCGAGTGCAGTAGGGGCATACTTGGCAGGCTTTCAGGAGTCCTGGCCTGCACCAAAACCTTGCAGAACTCTGCCTCGTAATTTCTGCCAGCCTCTTTACGCATTGTTAATTTTTTATGGGGCAAACGAAAATTTTCGCTCAAGATTTATGTGCCCTCCGACAAAGTACTCGGCTGCAGAACTCCAAAAATGGTAAACTTTCCGCCACCCGGGGTAATGGGAATTAGCCACCGTATGATTCTAGAGTCTAGACTCTAGACACACTTTAAGCCTTTTCGGGACTTATGCTTAAAGAGAAACAGTCCGTTCCCACTTTCCCTCAAAAAAACCAATCTTCGTTAAATCACAATTTGGCTTTTAATTACTCGCATGCCAAATATTTGTGAAACCTAAATCATTTGGAGGCATTTGGCGCCGTTTTCCGTTTGGCATTCTTGGCAGCGGCACAGAAACTAATTTTTGCGGCAGTCTTGGGTGGCCACCACAGTAGCCGCAAAGTTCTAAACTTGCCAAGGGAGCCGGAATTCAATTCACTTATTGCCGAAACATCAAAACCAAAAATATCTGATTCGGAGACCGCATGTCGTCTCTGGCCACTCCTGCTTCCGACCAACCTTTGCAGCTGCAGGGAAAATCGATTAGCCGACCCGTTGACCAGAAAAGTTTGTTTATCGCTCACCGTGTGCCGGGAACCCTCGTGGCGGGTCGAACTTTTCCCAAATTTTTTTTGTCCTTTGCATCAGAGCATTCATTTCAGTTAGTTAGCGCTCTCTGATGCATTTCTGACCCAAATAGTCACCCCGATTTTTGGCCGTCCTTGGTTCTTGGCAGTAAAATTTGGGGAAAATCTGCATAGACCCACAAAAGTATTAAATTAAATTTATGGAAAGCGAGTCAAGCGGTTGGTTTTCCTTCGCTTATCTGCGAAAGTGTCGAGCCATATATGCTTAGAGCTTCAGCTCTTGAATAGAAATAGTCCACAACCTGGTCCATCCGAGATGCCCGTGCTCCCTAAATATTAGCCACAATTTTAAGCATTGGAAAATGGAATTCACAGCTCTGTCAGGCAATTTTGATCGATCGCCGAAGGCAGGACTCAGAACGGGTGTTGAGCACACACCGATAGTCGGTTATTCCCAGCAGCCGTGTATCTGTCGGACCTTTTCAATTAGTAATTTTAATTATCCTGGCCGGGGGCAGAGTTCTAGCCGGACTAGATGGACTAGTGTGCGAAATGCACAAAATTCCGGGCCCGGTTGGGGGGTGTTGGCTTTTGTTCAACTGTTTGTCTGCGGAAATGGAGCTCTGCATTTTGCCAAACTGTTATTCGGGTCACACAAACAAACAATCGACGTCCAGCACCCGGGTGGGGGAGTAATTTGTAATATATATTGGATATATATCAATATCGAGTTTCATTTCGTGTCGTTGATTAGCATGTGATTTGCATATTTGCATTTCGGGATATCAAGTGCAGCGTTTAATTTAAGCACGGATGCCCCCAGTCCCAGGTGGAATATATTCCAGTAATAGCAACTCTATAGCTTTATAATGTAAATTGCAAAAATATGATATTTGTTGCAAAGTAACCCATGCTTCTTTAATGTGGGGACTGCCAGTTCCTCCATCTTGCTCATTTTGCCTAATAATGCATATGACGCACTCGGCGAACTCTGTCGCTTTTTCACTTTTTGCTCCACTTGGAAACATATTTGCACAAACTGCCGAAAATCCATTTCGATTTCAAGCCATTAGTGGCCCCGACGCCGTCCTCGTCCCAGTCAAAAATCTGAGTGTGGGGATGCGGACAAAGTTTTGTTTTCACGCTTCGGCATTAAAAGAAAACAGTTGGCCCAAAACGGCAGCGAGGAGTAAGCCCCAAAGTTTTGCAGTTTTGTCTGCAGTGCACCCTGCAGAGGTCTCTTTCGCTTTCGATCTGTTTTTTTCCCGGCTGCCATTTTTCAACTTTGACTGTTTTTTGCGGATTTTCTTTGTTTGTTTGTTTGGCGGCGAAAAATTAAAGGAAAATAACAGCGGTAATGAAATAGAAATAAGCGAGCGTTGACTCCTCGACTCCCCCGGAGTGGTAACGCATGTGAATGTCCTTTTTTGAGAAACTTTGTGGCTGCTGCTCCTGATCGACTGGCAGTGTAACTTTTGTCGGAAAACTTTTCAACTGCTTGACAATTAGCCATAAAAGTATCAGGAATTCAAGAATATTTTTAATAAAAAAAGAGCTCTCCATTTGCCGATGTAATACCAACAGTGGTTTCCGAAACTTTTCTGTGGAAATGTCCTATGGGCATTTCCTTTTAAGATTTTAAATTAATTCTCTAATCCGGTTGAAACTTTCTGGCCACATAAGTATGCAGTGGCAGCAGCAGCAGCTTTTGACTTTTGCAACGCGCCCCCCTGCCACTCCACCCACACGCACTCTTATATATAATTTAATTAAAAATACGAGTATCTCTTTGGCTTCGTGTTTGCCAAAAAGTTGGGAAGCGGAGTAAAAAATATGACTAACGATGTGCACGAGTGCCACGCCCTCTAAGCGCCCCGGCGTCCGCACTAACTGGCTGGAGTGAAGACTCTGGTTGAGCTGGTTACGGTTACGGGGTATCCACGTGGCGTGGCCGGCTGTTCCACTGGGGGTCATGTGGGTCAAGTGGCTGGTCAAGAGGGTGGGGCCGCCCCCCCCTGTGGTCTGTGTTGTCCTGGCTAGGGTTAAGTGGTTTTTAATGAAAGTTAGCATCCGTGTTTATGGAACTTGTTGTTGGGATCTGGGCTGCTGGGACCGGAACTCAAATTATCGACTACTTTCGCTCAGACGAAATCAAAAGGCAGCGAGTGATTAAACAGACTCCAGCCGAGGTGGTAAGGTCAGACCTAATTAATTGTTTTGACTTTGGGGATGCTCCGCAGTTGAATTTGCTTAAATCGCAAAGGAAGAGAGCCGCTGGTGCAGCGCACTTTTAATAAAAATATTATTCCTCTCCTTTGTTTATTTTGCATCCAGCTTTTTATTGCTTTCCAGCAGCAGGTCCTGCATATCTTTTGGTTATATTTTTTTCTATGAGCTTTCGTTTTGGCTTTGCGAATTTTTGCGGCACTTTTTCAGTTGATTTCCTGGCCCCGAGCTTCCTGATCGGAACTGTGTATTTCCGGTACGTCCATTACGAATTTTAAATGCAATTCTGTTTTGTTGTGGCCCTGTGCTTTTTTACCTTTTGGCCTTCTTTTTTTGGCAACCGGAGCACAAAATTGGCAACTTTGAAGTTGAAAGGGAGGAATGTTTTGGCGAAATTTTGTTTATCAATCGCTGCACAGATTAAAATGTTACCCACAGTTTATTCTAAAATATTTATGCGCCCAATTAAAATTAATTTTCCGGTGAACTCTGGTCGCTTCCGCCGTAACCTACGTGCCATCTTCATAATTAATTCGTTTGTGTTTGGCACCTAGCACTGCGTTTAATAAACCCGGTGAGATTTGTATCTGCAACATTTGTCTTCGCCCTTCCCCGGTGCGGTCAGAGGTTTTCCGGTGTGCCCCAAAGTTTTCCCCAAATGGCCCGGTGCCGGTCCCGGTGCTGAATTCCCCACAGATTTCGGGGCTGCTTAACATGCCTGTCGCCTAGGCTCAACGCTCAGTGATTTTAATTAACATTTCTGATTTTGTGGCTCACCATGACCCCGCCTTTGAGTGTCTCAGGTGTGCCGGTGTGTGTTTGGGGCTTATTAGCACACCTGTGTACCGGTTACACTCAGAGCATTAGCTTTAACTTTGTCTGCCGAACTAATTGAATTGCTGGCCTAATTAAGCGGGGGGATAACTTTTCTGTGACTCGGATTTTGCCGGCTCCTAATGCATTTCATTTGACTTGATTAAGTTATTTTCGTCCTCGTATTTATGTAATATTTGTGAATATTGTTTCTATTTCAGACAGACGACTGTGCCGAAAGTTCAATAAACCCACACAAGAGGGTAAGTTTAATGGCAAATATTTGATTTCCCCAACTTGCTCTGACAGGTCGACGCAAACATTCCATCTTGACAGTTTTCAATGCTTTGACAGCTGCACTCTCCCGTCCATTCAGCTGTGCATCCATCATGGCATCTATCAGGGGCCAATAGTCAATGGCATCATTTTTGGTATTGCCACAGCTCCGTTTAAGGAAATGTTTTCAATGAATCTTGCCAATAATTTCTCTTGCCACAGGCCCCCGGCAAGGAAGCTTGTTAAACAATATTCCTGGCCATGACTCAAAGGCAGTGAACTCGATCCGAGTGCGGGACTGGGAAGTGAGGGAATTGCGAACTCAAATCCAATATCAAAGCGCCAAATGACTGCAAGCTAAAACTACGGCTGCCAGTATATTTTCTTTGACTCTCTGTGCCAGTATCAGTGGGGGAGAGGGCGACATCCGTAATCAAACGGAGGAGAAATCTAATTATGAGCATACACAAAAAGTTGGGCCACGAAGACATAACTATGCGAGGATATGCTATGCTTTGCCAGGATATGTTGTGACAATTTCTGAAAAAAAACTAGAATCAAATTAAATCGAAAGAAAACTAATATTAAAGGATGAGAATTTGTCATAGGTTTTTTCTAAGAAAGACCATCTCAAGTCATATAGGACTTGGCTCATTTGATGAAGTTGATAGTCCTGAAGAGGCCAGATAAGATCCGCCTGGAAGTGCCTGGATGTGAATGGCAAAGGCGAAAGCAAATGCCGAGTCACAAAGAATGGGCGGAAGGAGGAGCATAAATTATGAAAAGAAAATTTCATGCATGTGCATAAGGAAGCGGAGAGGAGTATCCTTCCTGCGAGCGCTATCAGCTCTGCGTCCTTCGTAATTAATTTGATTTCATTCATTTGAGCCGAGAAAATGTTAAAGGGCCAAAACGGGGCCAGTTGAATTAATTGAAAGGCAAGTCAGGGAAAGGCGAAAGACAGCGTCGGCTACGCAAGATATATTTGCGAAGTTTATGTCTTAAAGTATAAGACTCGGCCATTGAACCCTTAATCCTTTAAACTTTAAGCCCCCACTAGAGTTACTTGATACTTTCAAAAAATTAATCTTAAAGGATAATTAATTTAATTTGCAAACATCTCCCAGTTTATTATACATTTCCCAGACTCGCCTTGCACTCCAGAGAAGTATTTAATGGGTTATGGGAAACAAAAGCCTTCACAGCTTCATTGTGCTGCCATTTTCGTCCTCTACTGACCGGGCGTGTCGACATTGGTAATAAAGCGCTCACTTGCATTTGTCCAGGATGCCATGAAAGTGGGGCTGGGTGGGTGTGCGTGAGTGTCTGTCTGTGTGAGTGCGAGTGCTCGACACGTGAACCGGCTACTCGTATGGGTGTGAGTGCGCCCGAATGAGGTTAAGAGCTTAATGAGTGCTGACAAGGCAACCTGTAGTTGACATATGACATTTTTATGTGCCTTGAAGCCTTCGCAACAAGGGTTTCCATTAATACACATCCTTCTCGGAGCCTCCAAGATCCCAACTGTCCCAGCCCGGCCCGCCGCTCCTTACCTACTTTCAGCATGTAGATGCCCCAAGGTAAATGCTAAGGTTTCGACTTAATTAGTGCTGAGAGTTAGCCTCCTTTTTATGATAGTGTGTCCTGTGTCCTGTGCCCCTTCTGCCTCTACTTTTTTGTTGTAATTTTGCACGAGGGATTGTGTGTGAAAATGCGTAGAAAATGTGGCACAATTTTCGGTCGTTTAACTCTGGTATTTGGGGTTTCCCCTAGAATTTCCAAGGGACAATAGAGCGGTTCAGTTATTTATTTTGGGGTATGTCAGTAAGCTCGTACATTCTTGGGGTTTTTTCGGATTAAAGCTATGAGTCTGAAGTCGCATACTTTATTTATTTTATTGACTAAATATTTTAGCTCCACTTCATCTAGTTTTCAAAAGTTAAGATAGCTATTAATTGGGGCTTGCACCTTTGGTCCTCCACTATGGTGGACTAATTGGATTAAATAGAGTTTGTTTGCTTTCGGTACAGGTTCCCTTTCGTCAATTAGCCCCGACAAGCCAACAAGTTATGCAGTTGCAATCGCCACGCTCACCAAACAACATGTAAACACACATGTCGCCTCCGAAAGAAACCTCCCTGTCCTTGTGCCATCCAGCTTTGTGTGCACACATATATCTGCGGTACATAGAGGGTGGCCACTGGACCATTTTGTAGTCAGCCACGTTGTTTGGCATTGTCGACCACTCGTGGCCATTGTTTATCTGACTGCTGGTACCGCTGTTGATATTGCAAGCTGATGACATTAATTGTTACATTTTGTGTTGCTGTTGGTGTTACTATTGGTTCGACAGTTGTGTGCTCTTTAGCGCTCTTAACGCCTGGCTGGATCCAAGTTCTAGTTCAGGTACTCCTCCCGTTTCAAGCTCTCGTCTGACACTCAGTGGCGGATCAGTTTCGTTGCCAGCTCTTGATTTATTAGCCCGACTTGGCTGCCGCAGGCCGCATTAGTTTTAACGACGGCGGGAAGCCTTGTGCCAACTTAGACAGTTTTAATTAAATTTTAATTAATTATTCATAATGCAGGAGGGCAGGGGCTTTATGTGCTGCCAAAAATTTATAGCCAAAGTGTGTTGCATATTTTACAACTGGGCGGCGGAGAGTGGGCCTAGTCAGTTTGAGTGAGTTCTTGAATAATGTTTTGGCATGTTGCGGCTTAAAGAAATTAGAGCGTTTAAGACTTTATTAAGAAGTATTTTTTCGGCAGAAGCTATTAACTTTCAGAGAGGTTTCGGCAAGCCTTTTAAAGATCTGATGTTTAAATTTTATTATTCAATTGCTGTAACATTGTAGACTGCTGACGGAGTGCCAAAGGTTACAAGTCAATTACGCAATTGAACATCGCGCCGCACTTGAGCAAATCATTTGACAGACAACCGACAGCGCAAAAAAGGGTACATGTGCGATGAAAAGAGCAGCGGCATTGGCATGGCATCATGAACCCACACACGCAATATCAACAAGTTCATTAAAAAAGTTAGCACAAAAGCAGCAGCGGAAAACCAGGGAAAAAACCATCGACTGAAGCCAAGCGGACGGAACCCCGCAAATGTAACGCTTCACTAGAACTTGGCGAGTTGTTATTTTTTTCTCCTCCCATACTTTGTTATCTGCAGTCCCTGAGCCCCGACCCTTTTAGCCTCAAAGGAGAGGGGTCCGGAAATGATGCGGCTCATTTGTGTCTTACCACAAAATGGAAGAGAGGCTACCATAAATGCAGGCATTGAAAGGAGCAAACATTTTTTATTAATAAGTGAGAATAAAAGCGGGTTCCCTAATTTCTTGACAATATTTGACTGCCTGATGCTGATTCTTTTTTCAAGTAAATGCGAGTACTTTCTGGCCACTTATACATTAAGCTCATAAAGCAGAAATCATTTCCTCGGCGAGCACCCCAATCGAATTCAGCTTGAATGGGCTTCGAGGGTGCTAGCTCCGACCGGAAATGACTCGGCAATTGAATTGTGTGCGAAATACCAGTGCTCGGATGCAAAGTTACCTGGAAACACTTCCCGCATGCACATTTGGTTGCACCTTAATGACGTCAGCCAAGTGTGTCGATGTCCGGAGTCCACGATAGGGTTAAAAAAAAGAAAAGACAGCGAAAGGGGAAATCGACACGGAGCTGAAAAGTGAAACCGTGAAAAGTTCAGAGCGACGGTTTCCCTTTGTTATGCACATGAATTGTTAAAGGGAGCGAACCTCTACGGGCACCTCCAGCGGTCTCCCCTGCCGGAAGTTTGTGGTGGGAAATTTCATTTATGCTGACACTTGACTTGACTTGACCCCCTGCCGGCGTGTCCTTTTCTTTTGTTGTTTGTTCTGCGATTTTTATTCGGGGGGCCGGGCTTAATTTGGTGCAAATAAATAATGGAAACAGACGGCGAGTTGAGTTTGCCAGTTCGATTTGGCCTTGTCGTTCAATGAAGTTTATATTGTGTTCGAGCTGTGCACTTTGTTCCTTCCTCCTTTGGTTTACATATAGAGAAAAAATTGTAGACACTTTTCCCTTTTTTTTGTTAGTTTTAAAAATAAACTTTCATATCAAAAGTGTGACAGTCCCAGTGGTGCTTAGTTTCCAAGTAAACTTATGCTTTAATGTCCTTTTAGTTGCTACAACTTTTTATCGCAGTGCAGCCACATTAGAGCGGAAACGTGTTGACTGCACAACAGTCGGATGTCCCAGTTCTCCGGAGAGGAAAAGGAAAAGCGTGGAATGGACAGTGCGGAGTGGAAAGTGGCGAGCAGATAGCGCTCTTCCTTGTGCCACACTTTGCTCGTTTCCCTGATTCCTGCCATTGACTTGGTTTGTGACAATTTAATTGTTTTGTAATTGAAGAGACATGGCTGCGGGTCGCCGAGATTTATGGCAAAATTGATTGGGGAATTCCGTGTGGCCTACGTGGATCAAATGCCAGTATGCTCTTTGTGGAACACCAGGCGGGAAGAGCGGGAGGTGATCCCGAAATAGAACTTCATAAAACTTGTAACACCTCTGTCGGGGTATTTATTTGGAATTCGCAATCGAATGCACAACATCAACCAATTGACATCAGCTAGTCAGAGATTAAACATTCAGGAGCTAAATATTTGTGCTGTGACTATTGTATGCACTAGTTAATCGAATGCAGGATGAATAAGTTATGAGTGAGTGCTGTGGCCTCTAATCGACTATGCACTACTGCTGCAATTTATATTTTGAAATGTAATTTTCCGGCCATAAATCTCTATCCAGATTCTGAAGCTGTTCCGACCTGGCCATAAATCGCCGGCTGGTTGGTCAGAGCCACATTTGTCCAGCCAGGCTCTTACAGGCTATTTTATGGCTAAGGATTCCAACACATATTGTTTTAAATTTTATTTCTACCTAAAACGCATAACAAATACATTTAATATTTAAACTGTTTCAGCATAGCTTGTGTTTTATTTGCATAAGCTTGTTTTTTCGCAGCCAACATTTGCTAAAACTGGCCTGTAAACATATGGTATGTACACTGCAGTGTGCAGACCGGCTGGCAAAGTTTTGTAAAGGATTGCAGTGCGCGTAATTGCCTGGCAGGGATGTTGGGGCTCATGGTCTACTTCACCAGGAGGATTCGTCTCCCCAGGAATCGCACCACCTCATACAAAAGTTTCCTGCCGTCAGTTGCTCAAATGAAGTTAGCAAAACTGATTAACTCTCGGCAACTTGGCTCGATTCTTTCTCCTTCTTAGCTGGCAGCTGTTGGGCCAGGACCTCCGGTCCTGAATTCAAGCTGACTAATTGAATCTACAAGGAGCTGTGCGAAAGCCCAATAAAAATTATACCTTCCTCCGTAAACTAACGATGGCTTGTGCTTGTGCAGCGGCGGCATTTTGACGACTAATATAATTTTAATGGAATATTTGCTCCTGCATTTCCAGTTGCATTAAAATCCAATTGCATTTTGTCGTTCGGCGCCGTTGGCTTGTCCCTATGGCTTTCCTTTCGACCTTAAATAAATCTCAACAGCCTGCCACGCCCCCTTTTAAGCCCTTGAAGTGTTTGTCAGGATGGTATAGCCCGTGGCCCACTTTGACCGTGTCAACGTCCTTGTCATGGCGCTCTGTCTGTGCGTTTTCAGTTTCAGTTTCAGAGCGAAAGCCATTTATTCAGTGACGCCCTCCGGCGGCGATACCCGGGCACCGCCACGCCCACAACCGACTAACCAAATGGGGCAGCCAGTTAGTCGCTTGGCTAATTTTGCCATTGTTTGTGATAAATGGATGGCTAGTTCAGATGGGGGTATGCAATTCAAAAATGCGTCATATGGTGTTTAAAGTTTATGGTTTAAGTTTAAGATTTATTTAAATACAGTTTCGAGAGCGAGTACAATCCCGCTACTGCATATTTTGTCAAGCTTTCAATGGCACTTGCCTTTGGGTTGTTTGGGCCTTAATGTTTACTTGCAGTAGTCTTGGTGAAAAGGTTGACATTCGCCATTGAAACAGAGGCGTTGCCAAGGTGAAAGCACTTTCTGTGGAGGCTAGCCCTCAGCACATGTGGTTAAGATCTCTCAAACAGCACTTGACAATTAAGCAAGAGGCTTATGTAAACGGTTTTCCAGGTTAATTAAAAATGCGCCAGAAAAGTTTACTAATAAAGAATTTTTTGTGTCGTTGCAGGATAGCGTATCTACAGGAAAGGTGAGTTCTACTACAGTTATGGCAAATTAAAATTAATACAATATACCATTAATTGAGAGGCAATGTGAATTCTGTACTTGATTAGGAACTTAATCGCATTATTACTTCTTTTTCTCCTGTTTCCAGGGATTCCCGGCATGCCGCCTAATGAAAGTCAGACTTCAATTAAGAGCATAATTTACGCACTTTGCAGTTTGATAGGCTAAGCTCGTTTAATTAGTCGCCAAATTGAATTTCTCGGTTGTTCAACCCAAAGACCAATTAGTGCCAATAAGCAGGAAAGATTTCTGTTGCCGCCATGATCCATTTTTCAGCGCAATTATTCTCCAATTTGTGAAATTGAACACACTTTTTGATGACCCCATAAAATGGAACATAAAATTCCATAAATGCCTCAACGGCTGCCTCGCTCCCGTCAGCCTAGAAACTGTGAAATGGAAATATTCCATTTAAGAAAGCATTTTCGAAAAATCCATTTTCCAGTTTTTACTTGATTAATTTTGCGGCCATAAAGAAAAATAATGAAATTTCATCCTGGGCGGGCGGAAATAAAAACAATGTAGGAACAGAAAAGGTACCATTTCGGCGGTTCTTGGGAAAGTAACAGAATCAAATTAGAAAAATTTGCATTTAGTGGGTGAGTGAATGCGCAGAAAAGTAGGCTCGAAAAACTTTCTTTCCCACACGAATACTCCAGGCAGTCAGTCAGCTGGAAAAGTCTGCTGCCAATGATGAGGTTGATGATGATGGGTTTTACTTGGCGTATTATTTTACTTTTCTCAACTAAATTAAAAAGTTTCTCCTCCGGAGCCATCGGTGTTCGATTATAATGAGCTTGTCATGCTTGCTGATGGTCGAACAAGCGGGAAAGTATGAGTCCTTCACTGAATTTATGTGAGTCCATGTCCAGCAACAGTTTTTAATCACTTCCAAACATTTGGGCATATGTTTCCCGTTGTTTGTTTGGTCGGGAACTCCCCCACCCAAAATTTTTGATTAATGCGAGTGTGCGGAAAGCTGCGCCATCGCAAATAATGAAAAATTACCCATTCCCACACAACCACACACCAGGGTCCTGGGGAGAGCTCCGGTAACTCGCTAAACAACTAAAAACCCATTGCGCACACTGCATACTTTTGGGCGCTGTTAAATATAAAATTCTATGAATTCGTACGTACATCATTTGAAAATCGTAAAACTTGCAAGTGTTTTTCCTGGCGGGAAACTGTGTGTATGTGCCGAGCTGGGGAGTCTCCGGGCTGAGTGAGAGCTGTCATAAACAGGCCGACAAAAGGTAAGCTTCTGTCTGCACTTCCAGTGCCGAGCTCTGCTCTCCTTTTATTATTTTTTTATTCTTGTGTAAAGAGCAGACACACGCAGACCGCATCTTTATGTAATTATAATGCCCTGCCAAAATGCTGATGATGATTACTAAGTTATTTGCCCAAGTTTACGGCCGCTTGCGAAATGCAAAGGATTTTATGCGGCTCCCGAGCCATGTGCACAAATTAATGAAATCCTTACTCAGACAAATTAAATTTAAATTAAACTGCCTCCGGCCTTGGCAGCTCAAAGGACGTGTAACATGAGGCTATTTTTAGGCAGCTCCACTAAGTCGCTTTCTGAATCCAATTCGTGTACTGCCGCTGGAAATAGGGCATAATCAATAAAGAGGTTAAATGGCAAATAGACATGTGACGACATCGTGCCAGCGGCTAATGAAGCTACTCCTTCCCCTGACCTCCGGCCAAATGAATATGTGTGTAATGGTATCTGCCAGTTGACTGCCAGTCATGCAAACGAATAAAAACGCTTTTATTGTAATCCGTTCTGTCAAAATGGTGCAACTGATGTTAAGCCAAATGTCCTGAGGATGTGAGGAACTCGAAGTACTGCCTGAGCAGGGAAACGTGTGTACCTGGACTTTATCGCATGCCACGCAGTGCTTCTCCCACAGACTATAAAATGCCCTCCCCACACACACAGTCTTGAAAGAAAAAGTAAAGAAAGGTCTCGGTTTCAGGTCTATTGATTATCAATTGATAAATGGTTGACATTTTTCGCCCACGCTCCGGTGAGAGTGACTCCGCCACTTCTGGTTAAATAGTTTAAGAATGTCTGCCACATTAAAAAACAATTTCCGCTAAATCACTTTCCCGAAAGGGGCGGAAGGGAGCAAAGGCAGAAGAATGCAGACATGACTTGGGGGGAAATTCCTGTGGAGAGAGCTCCGCATAAAAGAAAGTATGACAGTAAAAGTAAGCAACACGCCTTATGTAACAAATCAAGTGCCAGAGGGTTCATTCTTCACCGCTCGGCGAATGCTTTATGTCAGTTGGTGAGGAGCGCACCCAGAGCTTATTGATTTAACAAAACAAATAAATTTTAAGATTTTTAAGAATAACTTTCAGGAGCTCTTGAAAAGCTTAAATACCTGTCTTTAATCATAAAACTCTATGGGAATTTTTCATCATAGTTCATTCAACTGTCTACGAGACCCGAAGCCAAAAACCCCATACCGAGGACTTCGCTCACCCTGCGGCAAGAAAACAGCAGTATAAAAATCTCAAAGAAATATTAATAAAAGATGAGCGACATTAGTGTCTTGGTTTTGTTGCTGCTGCTTCCCATTACAGTTTTCGCTCGCTCTGTTTTTTAGGATTTTTTGTAAATGTCCAACCCAAAACCGTAAAACGTAGAAGAAAACAACATTTTTACTACTTCCTCTTGCCTTTTTGTTGGCCGCGTCAGCCCCTAACCCCGGGCGTTCTGTTGACCTTTTTCGAAGCTGTTTGGCTTGGATTTAGCCATTGGGTGCGAGATGCTTTAAAGGGTCGACGAATGCAAAAAGAAAATGTCATAAATTTGTAACACTTTTGTGGGGGCTCCAGACAAGATGACGAGCAGTCGAAGGTCCTGATAGAGGATGGGAGCTAGGGGCTGGGAAAGAGACAGAAAACGCCATGCTTGAAAAATTCGGCTGGAAATAGTGATGGCGATTTGGCCATTGACAAGTTTATAATATAAATAGGGAGGGAAATATTTATTTCATATGGTAGCTTAAACAACTTCGTAATACATACATGCACTAATTTTTCATAATCAATTATAAACTAAAGCTTAAGAAAGTCAGTTTCAAGTTAACTATAGCTTTTTCCGAGTCATCTCTGTTGGTATCCCTTTAATAATCCCAACACTAGCCGGGAGCGTTGTCCCTGCCAGAGCAGGAAGGCAAATATCAACAAAAAGCGAAACTTGGCCTCTGGCACACAATTTGTCACACATACATGGCACATAAATTATACATACACACCAGTCGGAGATGGCCGGGCATTTTGGTTTTGGTTTCGGATTCAGATCTTGCGACGTTTTTTGGCCTGCTTTTTTTGGGCCGCAGCGGGCCAGACCGAGCTCGACTCATAGTTTGTTGGCCCATTTGATTAATAAATTGTTTAGAACACAAACTTACTGACTTGTGGCTAATAAAATATGAATGCCGAAAGTTTGCGGACGGCGGCAGCATCAAAGGGCAGACATGAGTCGCAAATTAGTCATGCGCATATATGGCGAGTAATTTATGTTTGCGTTGATGTATGTATGTGGCTCAAAGGCAGTCACATTTAACCCCAGTTAGCATTAGTGAGCACTCCCATATGCTTCTCCTTTCAATAATACTGGCGAAAGCGAAAGCAAACGCAAAAACGAAAGCCAAAGCCAGCATGGGCATTCCCTTTGGGTCTGCAGTGCGTATGCGTAATTTGATTTTTCATTCCTTTTCCGTTCGGGCAATGATTTTTATGCGTTTACACATTTGTCGCTGTCGGCCAGAGTTTTTCCTCGGTGGGACGTTCTTGTTTGGGTCGCCTTTTTGATTACATCTCAATCAATTGGTGGCAGTTTTATGTTTGCACATTCCGACATCTTTCGGCTCTTCAAATGTTCATTTTACGATGCCTGCGGCGAATCTCTGGTTGCCCTCGATGAAAATTTGTCAGCATTTCGACTTGTTTCCTCTCCACGTGCTCCTCTCGTTCCATTTTATACTCCTCGTGTAGACGCAAAAGTTTGTTTATATCGAATTACACTTTTATTGTATTGAAATCTTTTCGAATGCCGTAAAAATATTTAAAATTGAATTTTAGTTTGTGTTGAACACAATAAACCGAGCTCAAGAGCGCAAAGTATGGATGCGTTTTGGATGTTTATTAAAGCAACTATATGTAGGTGCTTTCCATAGAAACTTGTGCCTTTTTGCTTAAAGACCTGTTTAAATATTCCTTTTGAAATGCCTCCATTTCATTTGGTTGCCAAAAAAGCTGAAAAGGAAAAATATATAAACAAAACAGAGCCCTGGGGCCGACCGTCAGTCAGAATACAATTCAATTTTGTTTAGCAAAGAAATTTTCCAGCTTTTCCGCCTTCCTCTGCTGGCGGAGGGGCGAAAAGCTCACTGATCTGAAAAAAAGGGCAAGTTATTTTATAAAATTATTTTTCATCTAGCAGAAGGTACAAGAAGAGGACCGAGGCTCATTCAGTCGAGTGGCAGCATAATTTTCATTCAATTTCGCTCACTCGTTGTGGACTAGATGTATTCATGGCTATTTGCCATCATTTGTGTGTTTATCCACTTAGAAATGAAGCGATTTGATTTCCGTTAAATGAGGCATTTCTGCAATCAGCCTGCATTGACTCCCATCCTTATCCATAAGCCATGAGCCGTTCGCCATTCGCCATTCGCCAGGACGGGCTAGGAACTCATAATTGCGGGAGCCGCCTAGTCTCGTATTTGCAGCTTCATTAAATAGCGTTGTGGTTGTTCCTGTTATCCGCATCTCACTTTGACTGGAAGTGCACTTTAGCACAAATTTCCTTTTCTTGTTGGCAGCCGCTTCCTTTGTTCTCGCAGTCAGCCTGGCAGCTAGCAGCGGCAAGGATGTGGATGCGGATGCGGATGCGGATGATGAGATGGCGCAAGGACGCCAAGGGCCTCTGGATGCCGCTCGCTGGTCTCTCCGCCTTGCCAGCTCTAAAGTGTTAAATCGCATAATTATGTCTCTCATGGCGAACACTTCACTAAACTGCAAAGTTTTTCCGCTGCTGCCACTGGCAACGTTTGTAGTGAGCACAGTTTTTCTAGTTTCTGGGTTTTGGAAATTCAAAGAGTGGATAATGAGTAACCATGTCCCATTTTGGGTTTCCAAGCTTAAAAATAAAAGTCTAAATATATTTTTATAGTTTTTCTCTTAAACAATTCAACCGTATTACCAAGTCGACCCTTGTTTTCCCCCAACTCACATGACATTTTCTTTGTGCCTCGCCTCTTTTATTTTCTTTCCACTTTCGCATACTATACGACATTTTTGCTTGCACTCTGAGGCATTTTCCTTTGGCCATGTGTTTGCTTTGTCATCCGAAGCTCGGGCCCGACTTAATTATATTTTAAGTTGACTGCTCCTTGCATTAACGGCGCACAAAAGAAGCTGGCAAAATAAAAATTGTTTTCGTCCGACACTCGCACTCGCACCCCCACTCGCACAAACAGAAATACGCCAACAAAAAGCAAAAGTTTTGGCCCAAAGCTTAATGACTAAATTGAGAGCAAGTTAGCCAGAGTTTTCAGCACACATTAAAGGCAAATAATTTGCATACCCAGCCCAACGGCAAACAACTCGAAAAGTATTTCACTAACTATTTGAGTGGCGATGGCGTAGACGGGGGCGGTGGCGGTGGTGGTGGCGGAAAAAGGCAGCTTTAATTGTGTGGGACCTGCGCAAGAAAAATGGCTTGTAATAAATCTCGGCGTCCACTCACGGAAACGGGGCCAGGCCTGGCCGGGAAAATGCGAGTATCCTTAAGATAAGACCCAACTACAGGCTCTTATCTGGGCGTGAATGCCATGATGCCAAATCCCTTGTCGGCAATTCGAAACGTTTAAACACTCAGGCCGATTCTGAGGCTAAGTTCGGGCTTTGCTTCTTGGCAACGCCCGCAAGTAGGCCTTTATTGTGCCTCCGTGTTATGGCCACCGTGGCCGGTTCCTAATCTATAAAAAACCAACTCCCACATATGCGTGTGCAACAGAGCACAGGAATAAAAGCCCAAGATTGTTCTGCCAGACTAGTTGCCAAAAGAACTGACATATGAACTCGGTATTTTTTTTCCAGTAGATGCGTAGGTGCGAGTCCGGAAGAAAAATCAGTCCCATCAGCCCCTTCTGCCATTCAAACTGTTGCGTTGGCCTGACAGCTAAATTCTGGCTGCTCGTTTGGCCTTCTAGGACAGTAGGATTCCGAGAACAGAACATTAGGGGCATTAACTTAAAAGACACATCATACAGAAAGGTGGCTGTGTTTCCGACAAGGCGACATGTGTCATCTGCGACTCTGGAACAAGGTAATTTCATTTGTATTACCATTTAAATGGCTTGCGCCGCACTTAGCCAATTTGCCGCTCTATCAACTTCCAAATATTAACTTTCAATTACGAAATGACAAAATCAGGTTGTCCTCGCCGCCAAGGAGGCGCTCACTCGTGCGTGTGGCCAAAAATGTCGCCGGCACTAAGCGGTTTCAGATTCGACGACATCAAAGCCCAATAAGGAAATCCAATATTTGACAGAACGGCGGCCTTAATGCTCTTTGGAGCTAATTGATTGTCGGGCTAACAAAAACCGCTGGCGAAAATCTACTCGAATGGATGTGCGGTTGTCACCAAAATAGCGCGCAATCCCACACAATTAGCCCACTCAAATATATATTTATTGATCTGTTTATACACACTTGACAGATTATTTGGATAGTCTGCCGAGAGGCTCTTAATGTCTAATCAAATATGAGTAGGGCAAGGTTGTGAGGGCGATGCTTTTCGCATGAAGGGCGTACAGGGCGTATGCGCAATATGAGATGGGATTGATCCTGATCGGAGTTTCAAAAAAAGGAAGAGTTTGAAGTTTTCTTATCCTGTCCGATCGAAAAGAGTGCCACTAACACGCGGCTTGGCTTTTGGTTGCTTTTCTAGCCTGAACAAACAATGTGGCCCACGCGGCGTATGCGCAATGCATAGACGTCAAAGTAAATTTTGCGAAATTCCACTTGAATGGCGCACTGATGACGACAACGAATGGGAATAGTGGTGGAAAGCGGAGCCTGGGAGAAGGTACACAGAGAACGGAAAGTGGGAAAGGAAAACTTGAGGGGGGAAGTGGGACTGAAAAAAGTGCTGTCTGACTCGGTTACAGCGCAAATCGGTAAATTGCAAAAACATGTTGCCGGCGTGGGTGTGGGCATGGGGCTCCTTGATTGTGTTTTGGTTGGCAGCCTGGCTGTCGTTGCCGTTGAATGACTGATGAATGAGCTGAAGTGCAGGCCCCGAGTGTAAGACTTTGAGCATTTGAGTTTACGTCGACGATGAAGAAAGGCATGCAAACAATGCTTCCAACAGGCTGGAGTGGTAGTGAAGGCGGCTCGGGTGCTGGAAAAGTGGTGAGCGGAAAATGGGCAGAGACAGGTCGTCTCTTCGTCCTCTTCGGGGAAATGACTGGTTTTGAGTGAGTTCCCAGTCAAGGATATCTCACGTGTCCTCTGGTCCATAGCTCAGGCATGCCTCTTTGCTAATTAGAAAATATTTTCCATCGCGCAGCAGCTTCATGCTGAAAAATGAGTCAAAGCTTCAAGAGAATAATTTAAACAATATAATAGTATAGTAAAAATGGTTTAATAGGGGTCTGATAAAAATCAGGAGTAATGTGGTAAGGACTATGTACTTGGTGGCCTGAAAAGGTGCATTATCTTCTCCATATAAATAAGTTGGATAGAAAATCTAAAAAAAAATAGAGATTTTTATATTTTTAAAGAGGTTATTATAATTTTGACCAAAAGAGTCAACGCATTCAAGGAGACATCTCCGACCCTATAAGTATATATATTCTCGATCAGGATTACCTCCTGAGTTGATATAAGCATGTCCGTCTGCCTGTCTGTTTGCATACACACTTCTTTCCTACTACTCGGAACTATTTCCTTTCCAGAATATAAGTCGGAACGGCCGGAATCTCCCGACTCTATCCTATAGCTGCCACATAACTGATTGGTCAGATATGCCACAGCTTCGGTATTATTACAGTTGGAGAGTTCGGATTTTTTAAGAATTATATTTTTTGACAAAATAATACGACATACAAAATTTCTAAAAAATATTTTGTTTCAGGATTTTGATGCAGAATGGTGGGAAATTGATCCAGAAATCGTTTAAGGTACTCCGCTTCAGAATCCGATGAGAATTGGGGAAGATATAGTCATCCCTGTGGGCCCTATAGGGGAAAACTCCATTTCCACGGGATCCCATCACAAAAATGGACAAAAAATCTAAAAAATATTATGTGTCAGGATTTAGACGCAGAATGGTGGAGAATCGGTCCAGAAATCGTTTAAGGTACTCCGCTTGGGAATCGGATGGGAATCGCAGAAGATATAGCTATCACTGTGGGCCCTATAGGGGAAAACTCCATTTCCAAGGGATACCATCACGAAAAATGGAAAAAAAATCTGAAAATAATGTTGTCTTAGGATTTTGATGCAGAATGGTGGGGAATCGATTTAGAAATCGTTTAAGGTACTCCGCTTGGGAATCGGATGAGAATTGGAGAAGATATAGCTTTCACTGTGGGCCATATAGGGGAAAACCCCACTTTCAAGGGATCCCATCACGAAAAATGGACAAAAAATCTAAAAAATATTTTGTCTTAGGATTTTGATGCAGAATGGTGGGGAATCGATTCAGAAATCGTTTAATGTACTCCGCTAGAGAATTATTTAAGGATAGGGAAAGATATAGGCATCACTGTGGAGCCTATAGGTGAAAATTCCATTTTCCAAGGATCCTACCACGAAAAATGGACAAAAACTCTAAACAATATTTTAGCTTTAAGAAGCTTTAAGAAGAATCAATATAGAAATCGATGAAGCTGTTCCTTTTAAGTATCGGAAATGCATCGGAAATCCCAAGATACAGAGTTTTCTGTGAGCCATATAGGGCATATATATTTTCAAGAGACTACCAAGAGACTTCAAGAGAAGGTTGTGGCAGATTGGTGGAAAACTGATCTAGAAATATTAGAGCACTCCAAAACATTGGTATAAATATGTTTTTTTATAGCTTGCCTTGAAATAAAATTAATTTTAAATCGATTTTGAAAGAAATTAACGCACATTTCCTAGTCACTCCTTCTCGTAGGGAAGTAAAGGGAAGTACTTTTAAAGTGTGAGGTGTGAAACACCCAAAGGCCCACACTCTCCTGGGCCAAGCACACATCATAAATAATTACATTTTGAGCGTCGACTAAATTGAATTTTTAATCATTATGCGAACAGCAACCCCGTCGCCGGGCCATATCTCATAAAGTGACTCATAAAACGAAATTACTCGCATATATCAGGGCATTTGAGAGCTCAAGGAATCTGCAGTGTGAAAATGTTGGAAAACAAAAAAGAGCGCAGTCTAGAAATGTAGTTTTTAATTAAAACGGCAGCTAGTTAATGGCCAAGTTTACTACCCTCGCTGTTAGCACTTTCTTCCCCGTAGAGTCTGTTCGCTTTTAAGGCACTTTCTTTAAGCAGCAAACTTACACGAGTGAGTGGGTTAAAGGACGCTTTAATGGGTGAAATGTCGGGCCAAGAGGGACGGAGCCTGCGGTGGGATTGTTGCCTTGCCATCGCGCGTCTGAGATTGCACTTGCCAAAAGCGGAATGAACAATGGCAGCGGCGGGATTTTCAGCTAAGTCTGAAAGCTTTAAACGCGCCCTTTGACACATTCTCCTGAGGGGACGGCAGCGCAACTGAGTGGGAGCCAGGGCAGACACCAGCATTATTGGCGCACCGCAGGCACCACATGGCGTATGAGCCACGTTATGCCATTTGCCATTTACCATTCGCCATTTACCAGGCATTCAGCCTTGGCTTATCTGTCCAGCTGCACAGCGACTAATAAATGTGTGTAAATTAGTTATCAAAGTCGGTGGAGGAGCGACGCAGGCTGCGGAAGGGTCCTACGGCTCTTAATCATAAACTCGCCTTAATTAATACGGCTTCTCAGATGCCCGCATTATGTTCGCCAGCTTAGAGTTGATTAATTTTTTTCCGAGCGAGGCCCCGCCGTCCTGAAAGGTGATAGGTGGGACGAACGCAATAAATGACTTTTCAGGTTGAAATTAAACGGCTTGGAGAGATCAAAAATAAGCCATTCACATAAAGTAAAACATAAGCTTTAATTGCTTAATTGTTCAACTCGAAGCTCTGGCTGTCAATAGACTCGACAAAAATAAATATTAAAATTAAAATTAATCACACCGTTTCTGGCGCTTATCAAGCACTTGTGACTACCAATGGATGCTTGGCTCTCGTTTGACACTCGTCGCCCATCAGAACAAGGCCATTAATCATTTTGTTTGCGATAATTTATGCCACAGATGAGTACCGAGGTCCGAGCTCTTTATACCCAGTCTGTCAAAGCCCGGTTCAATTGTGAAATTATTGGGAAATCCTCGCAAATGAATTCAATTCAAAGAGGGGACCGAAAAACTAAACGAGCATTATTTGGTGTATCCTGGAATTCCCCCTCGAATTTGCATCCATCCTCAAATAAACTGGCTACCCAAGTTGCTGTCCCGGCTTATTATTTCAATCCATTGGGCTGTCGGAGGGCGAAGGGACTAAAGGACGCAATCGAATTGGAGCAGAGTCAGTCAACCGATGGTGACCTGCTTTTTGTGATCCCGCTGCCCTTCCCGTTGGGCTCGTTATGGTATTTTTGTTTGAGATGCCGTGAAAAGAAAATATGTTCAGGGGCAGCTGCAGAGCCCGGGTCCCGCCTGTCCCGTTCAGAGGTCCTGTGCCCAGTGCTGTGAATGCTTTCACTAATTTATCAATGGCAAACATTTTTGCAGTGGTAAGTAATATTTTGTTCTGCCCGCCGGAGAACGGAGGCCGAAAGGAGGCCAAGGACTCTTGAAGCCTTGTCGCATCGTTTAATATTTATAACAATTCAGTTGTGAGGCCTCGGCTTCGGACGCATTTAACTCCTGCCGACAGGATGTCACTGAGCAGCTTTTTAATTACGTTTTCCGGATTGCAAGGACATCAATCCTCCTTCGTCCGCCCCCTCCCAAATATTTGTCGCATAACATTTTTATGAGGCATTTTTCCATTAAGATTCCCTTTTCCCGCCTTAGCCCCCCCTGTGTGTGTGCGTCACATTGTATTGACTTTTAAACACATCAACCGCAAATACCGCATCGGATATATGGGAAAACTCAATCAAACTGTTAATCGACTTGTGGCCCGGCAAACGCCAGGAGCATCTCCGCCATCTTGTCCCAGCCCCGGCCTCGGGCCAGTCGTGCGTGGGTGCAAAACCAGCCTCCTGGATGCAAGGGCTCCCGTTACCCTTTTGATTGTTTTTCCATGAATTTTCCAACCATAAAATGTCAATAATATGTTTGCTATTGGCACTCCGGACGCCAACCCCCGACCTCTGATCTCCCCGATTCGAAAAATTCCGCATGTGTTTGCTCTGCATTCGTGGTGGCCTGGTGGTATCCATTTCATTCATTTCAGGAGTCATCATCTCTCTGTGTGTCATGTGTCCTCCGCCCTCCACTCCCAACCTGCTCAATGTCAATAGGCAATAATAAATATTGAAACGTGTGGCGATGGAATTGAACAGCTTCAATCAGCTCGAGTGGGTGGACGATTGGGGTTAAGTGGATAGGCGCTGATTTGATGGAGTCTCAACAAGTCAATTCCATTACCCTCCACAGAAGGAAGGAACGTGCTAATTTTGACCAAATTCCAGAGGCCAAACAATGAAAACAAAAACACTAGAAAATATTCAAGTAAGATTTATTTTGCCACTAATTTTGAGTGGCGTGAAACACTTGATCTAATCAAAATGTATTTTTGGTTGCATGAATGTAAGAAATATTTTATTCAAGCTTGTGGACAGACAAGCGTAAGCTACAAGAGTAAACTGTTTAATTCACCCATTAAATGAAAAGCCTTGAAAAGTCAAAGTTGCCATGTGTCTCTCTTGGCTCGTCCTGGGCCAAACGACTTAAAGACTGTGATTTAATTGGAGTGACTTGCCGTCGCAAATAAGTTAAATTAAACGAATCTAATGAAGAGTCTGTTTGCCGGAGTGTGTGTTTGTCTAGAGCTGGAATGTGGTGAGGAGATAGACGGCTTAGTCCACAGAAGAGACACACACAATCCAACTCCGGGACGACCGCCGGCTGTGGGAAAGTGATATAGGAGCTGCTCCTTTTGTGTCCTTTTGAGGTGAGGTTTTGTGCGCCCGTGTTGCTGGTGAGGACCTTGGCCAAATGAACAAGCGGAAACAATCAGCGATGTAGCATTATTTGTAGCACGCTCCACCCCAGGCCTGGATGCCAGCCTGTAATTAAGAGTCTCATTAAAAAATGATAAATTTAAATGGAAACATCATCTACAACGAACCGTCTGGAGTCTCGAGTGCCTCCCTGGAAACCAAGCGGAGCTTAATGGCTAAATTTGCTTTGCGAAATTGAAGGACAAGGAAAAAGTTTCCTGTCCAGCAACTCAAACAAAACAGAGCAACAAAAGTATTGAAAGATGGGAGCTAAAGTCGCCGTTGAATCTGCAAATTGGCGCCGAACTTTAACCCGAGCCAGTCTGACAAATGAAAAGTTCTCAAAGATCCTACTTTAGGTTTCTGTAATGCAAAAAGTTAGCGGAAACTCCGGTTTGCCGAAACCCGCTCCATCAGATAATCCTTAAGAGGACTTTCAGCTCTGAATACTGGATGTCTTCTGGGCAATCAAATATTTTTCACACCTGTCGGAAAATGTATTTAAAACATTTACGAAATTACCTTGTAAAATGCATCTGGTCGCTGGGGAATTGAATAAAAATAAAATCCACTGTCCGCTGTCAGCTCAAGTGGCATTAAAACGCATTTAAATTTAAAGCCTCCCCAAACAAACACACAACAAAAGTGCATTAAAATAAATCAGGGAATTGTGAATGGCGAGCACCGGTAAACGCATTCCAGGTGCGAGGGTAATTGAAAGTTAAGCGAGGAGAAGCGACTGCATTTAAAGGAGCTCTCAAGTTAATCAACTTTCTCTTAATTCAATCAACTTACCATTAGCACACCATAATCCGGCCAGTGTACTCGGACTCTTCTTTAATTCTTCAGCATTTGCAATTCAATTAAGGTGGGCTCCGAAAGCGGGTCAGAGACAATGCGCCCACCTGGCGTGAAGCGTTAAAAATGCAATCACAAGGCAAACAAAGCCGACAAAAGGAGATGTAGCTGGAGCTTCACCTGTAACTGTGACCATGACCAGGCCCCGCCAGGTGGGCTCTGTGCCTGACGGGTAAGGAAATCCGCGGGCAAGACGCTGACGATGACGATGACGACGTCGTTTGTGCCTCGCCGCTCGGTCAGTGGAAAGTTAATATCTCGCCACGCTTTGCCGAGTGAAACCTAAGACAGCCTGGAAGTGGTAGTGAAGGGTTCTCGAAACGGCAAGTACAGAAATAAAATAACAAAGCTGAAAGGAATCGGGGGAAGCTGGCCAGTGGCCACACGCAGTTGGAGTGAAGTGGAAGCTGGTGAAAGGAAGACGGATTCATCGAGAATTCCCTTTAATGCCCTCGAAGACCAATATGGTTGTAGAGCAAATTGGAATCAATATCTTAAGGAAATTGGAAAGATTCTACACTGCAAGAATAGTCTATATCGTACTCTAATACTCTTACTCTTGCTGTTACCCCATGTCTTAAAACTGAAAGTTTCTTAAGGTTTCTTATAAATTTCTTAAACTTTTCTCAGTGCAGCCAATCTCTGTCCCTTCGACATCGATGGTCAAGGTGTGCGTGGCGGAGGACAGGGACACTAATCCCTGTTTTAGGCATCATTGCCTCAAAAGATTGCTGCTCATTTGCCGTGCCTAATTGGCCAATGTCAGCTTAATGTCGTCCCCTCCGCTTGGCTTCTGCTACTGCTGCTGCGAGGACACATGGACACATGGACACACTTCCGCATGGGGCACCCACCCACACAGATACACAGACACTGACACAATCTGTGGGCTCTGTGGGTGTGGCCGAGCTAATCGCATTGACCAAATGACCCAAAAAACAAGCGACAAAATCTGCAGCTGATTGCACACACCCCGGGGTAACCCCGGGCCATTTTATATATAAATTTCCTCGTGTTCACACAGAGGCAATTACATGAAAATTCTCACATTTGAGTGTGAAAATAAATCAAGGAAAATGCGGTGTTTTTTAGGGGAGTGAGTAGAGACTTGAGGAAGAGCAGGTAGGACGTGCTGGCTCTGGTTTGTAAACAACAATTGCAGCCGGCTAAAATCGGGCACGTGTGAGTCGGGGCCCTCGTTCCCAATATCCCCAAGATACAGATGTCCCTGTGTATCCATAAACGACAATTTGGTTTTCTCATGTAAATCCCCGGGAAGGTCGTCGGCGTGGCTTAAAGCTCTTCAGCGGTTTGCCGGGGCTTAGCTTTATGTGAGCCCGGCATGCGATGTTGGCCAGCACGTGGCCAATTCCATTTCCCAGCTACATCCACGGCTCCGTCTCCAGTCTTGACCTGCTGGCTGATACCGGGCCAAGGATGCCTGGCACCAGGCTTCTGGCTGCTAGTGCCTGGCTCTTTGCTCTCATGCACCGCACGTTCTGCAACTAATCGCTCAAGTCTTTTATATCCTGCGGCAGGCAAGGATAACGGCGACGAAGGCGGTTCGAGGAACACTTTCGTGACCATGCCGGCTTCTAACTGTCTTTCACACTGAAATCAAATATGCATCAACTTCTCAATAATAATTATAAAAAATTTATTGTAAGGCTTTGTGTGTCTAGTGGTTCATTTAGTTAAGATATGTGTATTATTAGTGATACACCTATGTATAGGCCAGAATTTTTCCTTGTGTCCTGCTCCGAGGCATAATCACGCATCGCCACCGCCACTTTGCTCAATCCCGGTAGCTTACTGGCAGCCGCGGGCCTGTGGAAATTGATAAAAAATGCTCGTCATAGCCGCCACACACGAGGATTGCAAATTGCTTAATTTATCCGGGCAATATTGAAGTAAAATATTTTTTTTCAAGGCCCTGGCATTCGTTTAAATTTTCGCTCGATCAACAGTTTCGGCTTAGTAAATCGCACAACATTTCTTCGTAGGCCGACCTTTATAAAAGCCATAACTCAACAATTCCACTCTCACACAAAAAGAGGGCCATAAATTAAGTGTCCAGGGTCGAAGCATCAGAAACTGATGTATGAAATATTCGCGGGCTTTAAAATAATTTGGCGGCACACAGCACAATAATAAAAAACAAATCTGCAGACGGAAATAATATGTATTATATTGTAATATAATTTCTCGAGCGTAAATCTAATTTATCAATTTATGAAGGGCCGACCAAAAAAGGCCAACAAAATCACGCCAACCGGGTCCGAAATACATTTTGTTACCAACTTTTGCTGCGCGCTTCCATAGGGAGAGAGCGCTGTTGGTGTGTGTGGTTTCTGGGACTTGGTTCTCGCCCCTGTATATACATATAAACGTGGCCCGGCCTTGCAGTAATTGGCAATAAATGTGTTCATGAATTTTAATGTTGCCCTCGTCGGTCAGCCAAAGGCGCAAATCGGCCACGCCCAGCAGCGGGCATAATTCATAATGCTCTGCCAGATGTTTCGGAACGTTTTGTTTCTGATTTCTGTGCTTTCTTTTTGGGGGCAGAAATTTAACGTAATTTGATTTTGCTCCCTCGGCAAGTATTGAGATTTATTTGGTTTTGAATGGGGCCTGGGTTAAGGCTCATCCCCTCGGCTCTTTTTACCAAATTTAATACCGCTCGCCGTTCGGTTGGCCGGCAAACGAGAGTTTATTGTGTGCGTAATTCGAGAAGGGCTTACTTACTCCGACCACTTCCGCTCCGACCCGGAGTTGCTTTGATTTATCATATTCAATTACAAGAGCAGCGAACGTATTAAATGCCACATCCGTCGTGGGCCGTAGGCGTATGAGTAATGTCTGCTTTCCCTCAGCCTTTCTAGGCTTTTGTTTCTGTTCCTCGGGAGTGCTTCTCCGATAAGTTTGCCTTCGGAAAACAATATTGTTGCCAGTGCTTAAATAGGCAAAGGGCCAACCATGTGCTGAAAGCCGATATCAGCAACTACTCTGCTCCGGAGCGCCACTCGCTTCCTCTTCCACAACTTTTGGCGGCTTCGCGTGCGCCATCTGCAGGCATCCCGAAAGTTGGCCGAAAGTCGAAGTGGAGCGTGTAGGACGTCAGCTGGCTGGATGTCCGGACGCACCTCGCGTGCTCTTAGCCTTTGTCTCGGGTAACGAGTCTGGCAGATGCTGATTTCTGGGCCATCCATCTCTGATTGTTGGTTTACCCAATACCATTGAGATTAACTTTTGAGACTCCGATTTCCATCCCTAACAATAAAGTCAGTAATAAATTTTTAAGTGCTTCTGTAAACGTAAAAGTTTCTTCAATCCTCAATCTCCTCATATGTCTTCGAGTGGAGCTCCTGGTTTGGCTGTCAAGCCACCACTGTAATGCATTTGAGGCGTATTTATGCCCCACATTATTTCCTAGGTGTGACACCCAATTTGAATTTAAATTCCTGCCTCGGGGCACTCGTACGCGAAGGATGGATTTATATTTTGGGAGTGCGCTTGCTTGCACTGCATACATTATAAAAACTTCCATTTTTGAATGCAGTTTGGAACTTTATTGTGAGTTATGTGCCATGTTAAATTGGGTGTGAGAGTGCGAATAAAGAGTTAAGGGTGTGTAGCTGCGGTAACTTCTCCGGCCGTCTTGAGTGGAAAAAAGTGTCCTGGCGGGACGAGTTGTGGCGGAGGCTGTAGCAATTTTTCACTTTTACCGCAGCAACTTTGCAGAAATATTACTCAGCCGGGCCCAGTGGCAATATCCTGACAACAAATCCGGCACCAGCACAATGCATAAGGTGCCGACGATGAGCCGGAAACTTGACAGTTACTGCCAGCCAGACAACTCTTTCGGCCTCCTGCGATCTCGCCCCGAAAATATGTAAAATGAAAAATGTGCTGCTGCACATAAATCCTGAGGCTTTCTCATGTCCTCCGAAATGTCTGCAAGAAAAGCCGACGCGTCCGCATCCAGGCCGGCCGAAATTTAATTTCCCAATGCATTTCAGGTCTTGGCTTTTAGACAAATTGAAAATGGTTAACGTGGCACTGCAAGAAATGCAATTTGAAAGTTCAGAAACATTAATTTTTGAGGTAAAAATCCATAATCGTATTCTTTCTCTCCGCGTTTTTCCGCCAAAATTTTAAACCTTTTTTTGGCGCTGTTTTGTAACCACAATGTGCTGCGGCTAATTTATGCAGCACGCTGGACTGCATCGGAACCGCAAGACCAACACCGCACTTTATCGCTGGCCGCGGCGCACAAGTGTCCCAGTGTCCTGGCGATGGCGACCACAAATCACCGAGGTCAACACGGCGTATACGCAATACTCTCCCCGACCCACTAGCACAATCACTCCGGCCTCAAAAACAAAACGAAACTATGTAACAAAACCGCTAAACTTGCAGTGCACGTATGGAAAACAAAAAGTTGTGTAGCAGAGTGCCAGGACAAGTGCGGAGCAGCTGGAACAATGTCAACATGTGACACCACGTTGATTTCAATTTGAATGGCTCCTCGGCGGGCGGGACTTAGTTAGTTAGTACATCGGGGTGGTCTGGACATCGCGGTTTTATACACAGATTAGCAGCTGTGGTGATTGAGGGCGCAGATCATCGGATGAAAGGTCGAATAGTTGGGGCGATAGTTTGGGATATGGCTTACAGGAATCTCGTTTCTCAATAGCTTTTTCCTTGCATGTCACTGTCTACCGGCCTACATTAAAATATTCATTGCCAGTCACTCTCTGGACACACTGACCCACAAAAGACAGCCACCACTAATTGCATTCTCTAACCACAGCTTGAAAAGAAACTGAAGAAAAACTGAAATAACTTTGCATCTCTCCGGTTCTTTCTTTCTTTCCATTGCCCTGGACTTCAACCCATTTTGCGGCCTGTCCCCGGCAGATGCTGTTCAAGTGGCTGCTGTTCAGCCTGTGCATAATGCCGGCGATGTTCAGCAACACGAGGAGGAAATGCCCCACTGAATGCCAATGCAGCGTGGACGACTTGGATCGTTATCAGGCCATCTGTACAAAAGGTAAGTGGCGCAATAAATGCAAAAGGCGAAACCAATAAGGACACGGCACTGCGAGGATGGAGGAAGAAAAATGGGGGACCGTAAGCGCTGGCAAATTATGCAAAATCACTGGGGGCGTGGACGTACGGGGGGCCGTACTACAACCCACTGTGTTGGATACTATCATAATTACACTTCCAGCGGTGCGATAAGATGCTTTGATTCGAACAAATTCTCGGCACACACGCCATCCACGGATGAGCTTGTGGATGGGCATGGGGTTGGGAATGGGGGAGATCCCCCGGACATTACTTTTAAAGCTCCGGCCATTTATTTTCCTTAAATGTCTGACAATTTCAATTTGTTCAACTGTCATTTGCCGTCGTCGCTGTGGCTGGGGATTTTTTTTTCCAATTTTTTTCCAGCTCTCCCTCCTAGCTCATCTACTTTTCTTTGCACTCGCCCACACTCACCGAAAATCTATAATTTCAATTTAACGCTTGTTTGGCCAGCACACACATCGTAGGTCCTCTAACGGCTTTGAATGTGGAGCTCCTGTCGATTGAATTTCAATCCACAAACTCAAGAAGGGCTTTTAATTATTGGCAAGACTTGAACGGAGATGGGGGTAGAATTTAAATTCAGATTTAATCAAAACTTTTAAACAACTATTCAGAGTCGCAAGCATAAACCGCTTTAAGGATTCTTCATGGTGAAACTCTGTGGGTAATAAATTTCACTAATGTTCTCTAAGCTGCAATTTGTTAGAATTCCCGCAGCTAAGCTAATGAGCAACCCTTATCTTTACTTCAACTATGACCCCGCCAAACAAAAAAAACAACAAAAAAAAATCTCGTAAACAGAAGGCTAGCTACAAAATAAAACTGGGTGCGCGTTAAAATATGTTACAATCAGTGTTAATGCTCAGCATTTTTATGAAAATTCCCGCAGCGTGCTCAGCCAACAAAATAAAAATATAAAAAAGAAAAAACTGCTGCAACAATGAGCGCATTATAATGCAACTTCACCCTCAGCTATTCACATCTATAGCCGGCACACCCTGCCATGCGAAATACATAAAGCCCAGATCCGAATTCAGAAGCCCCAGCCAGCTCCGCACAATGGAAAGTGAGCCAAATGTAAAAATTGTGCTGCATACAAATGCGATGTTAATGGTAACTGGGATCCGTTTAGTTGTACTCGTAGTTACTCGCAAAATTCTAAATAGATGCCATGCCAATGCCCGGCATTGTCCGCGTGCCAAAAAAAGGTGCACCCCCAGGTCGGGACTGCAATTAATGATCTTACGGCCGGGTCACGAGCCCTGGGCTAAGTGTTATTTAAATTTAGGAACTAAACCTTTTATTTGCCGTGTACTTTGTGGTTTACAACCGTTGCCACAATAAAATTAGTTCAAGTGGCCTGGCCACTCGACCTCAACTAGTTTAGCTGTTGGGCTTTAATTGTATTTTTACTTCGCAGGTGGCCTGAACTCCTTGCTCTCCGCCAACGAGCTGGACATCGATGTCAAGGTTATTGTCATCGGAGGGCCCCGCAACTCCATTACGATTGGCCCAGCTCTGAGGCAGTTCATGAAGCTGGAGATCCTGCGGATAACAGACTCCAACCTGCCGGCCATTGGAGCCGAGTCGTTCTGGGGCCTCAAATATCTGCGGATATTAGGTGAGTAATCAATCCTTTACGAGCCCGAGAGGCTCTTAAATTCGTCCTGATACACATAAATCCGATGGAAGGCAGCGATTTCAATTTAAGCAGCTGCTGCGCGCTCTTAAAACCAACTCGCTGATATGCAAATAATATGGGAGAGTCGGGGGCGGAAGACGCGACGATGCCATCCGCTTGTCCTGCAGGCTCGTAAAACCTGAAATGCAAACGCAAATAAAGCAGCGGACGCGTTGCAAAACGTTAAATGAGCACACCACTGACAGGCCGAGAAAGGACAGCACAGGATGAAGCAGGACTTACAACTGGACTCAGAGGGTCCTCTACATTTCTTATTTATTTTGTGCGGGGAAAATTAAATAGATTGGTGGATTCTACAGAAAAATATCTACGACTCTCTTAGTCGAAAATCCTTAATACTGAGTTCTAAATTAAACTCTCAAATTTTAAGATAAAGGGCATTTAATCTTCGCCACTGCCGCGACTGGTGATGGTTGTCTTGTCAATAAAATTGAAATTGATGCGCCAAACAGCAAAAAGCGCCCGAAAAATAAAATAAGATTGTGCTGGTTGGCTGGCTGAGGTCCCGGGGGGCGAAAGCAAGTGTAAAACCCAATGAAAGCAATGCTCCGATATCGCTGGGGCTTTAAACTTGTTTATTTGTGCTTTATGTGCGCCTCCGCCCCTCGCTGGCGGTTTACAGCCCCAGTCCTGCCCAACCCTGCCCTGCCCTGCCCTCCAATTATTTACATGCCCGGATCTTATTTTTGGAGGCAGGTTCCCCATGTTTTCTGGCTCGCTTCAGTCAGAAGTTACACATGCTACAAAAACAGAGCTGCAGCGAGCTGAGCGTTTTTTTCCGGCAGCGAAACAATTGGCATTTCTTTTGGCTTTGGTTCCTTTTTCCTTTTTCCTTTTTCCATTTCTATTTAAATTAATTTTGTAGAATGTTCAAGGAGGCGTGGCCTGCCTCTGGCTCTCAGCTAGACAATGGGGCGTATTTGTAATGTGCTTCGAGTGTGCTTTATGCAGAACTTTGTTTCAGTTTTCAGCGAGAGCCCTTTAAATCTGATCCCCTTTACGGATGTTTTTATTTATCTTTTTGTATTAACTTTGTATCTCTGGCTGTCACCTGCAGATCTGTCGAAGAACAACATTACAAACATCACGGAGAACAACTTTCGCGGGCAGGATAATTTGATTGAATTGGATTTATCAAAAAATAAAATATTACGCATGGCCAGCTCGACTTTTCGCCATCTGACGGTGAGTATATCCGATTCATAGCTTTTCGGTCCGTCCGGACTGTCCGATATGGAATCTCATAACCAATTTTAAAGCGATGTGCACCTTAATTAACAGAAATATCATTCGGAAGCAGTTATTACTTCCCGCATCAGCCGCAGCTTGTATCTCAGAGATGATTGCAATTTTTGCACGAGCTCATTCGGCTTGTAATAAATTGTGTGGCATTTTTAATAGCCTTGGTATTGGTGGTGCTTCTGGTACTGCCAGGACTGAAAATTTGTTGCTCCCATTTTTGGGGGGCCAAAAGGAAAAGTTGTACGTGCTTGAATTTAAGTTCTTCTGGTACTCTTTCCCACGGAAGTGCCAGTGCCCAGAAGTTAGTTTCGTTGTCTTCAATTTGCTTTCGATTTTGTTTTCCACTGCGCACTGCGCCCAGGCGACTTCCTCTCCCACTTTCCCACTCTTCCGCTTGCCACTTGCCGCTTTCCTCTGCCACTGCCACTGCCACTGCACTTTCGGCTTGCAGTTGCAACGCTTGCAACTTTTTTGGCAGTTTCCGGACCGTGCCTCGGCAGTATTTGCCTGATTTATGAATTATTAGCTGGAGCTGTGCAGCTTGATCATAAAATATATTATTAATTCAGTGCGTGCCGTAATAAACTTGGTAAATTGCCCTCTTCTCCTACCCCGCCCTGCAAATAGGATCTGCGACGTCTTAATTTGGCCGAAAACTCGATTGTGGAGCTCGTGCAGCGCAACTTCTTCATGCTGAGCAGACTCAAGTATCTGGACCTGAGCGGAAATCCGCTCCAGGATTTACAGCCGGATGTGTTTCGCGATGTGCCGGTGAGTTGCACGCCGCGTTTGTATGGAGAAGCCACTGCTAACTTTGCTTTGTATTTGTATTGCTTTGTTTTGTTTTGCCAGGAACTCAAAGTACTCAAGTGCCGCAATTGTCAGCTGAAAAAAATCAATCCGCAGATGTACAATTTATTGCCGCTTTTAAGCGAATTGGATTTGGGACGCAACGAGGTTTGTCTCCGCAACTTTCCTTATTCCTCGCCGCCCTTTTGAAGAGTTTTTCCAATTATTCTCTTGCTTCCCGCAGTTTAAGTTCCTAGACAAGGACGAGTTCAGGGATGTGAAGCGACTCACCAAAGTTCTTCTGGATGGCAATCAATTGTCCGTGGTGGTGGACCAACTCTTTCGGATGCAGAAGAGTCTTAATCATTTGGGTGCGTCTCACAGAAATTATACCCACTCCCAGTTTCCCTCCAACAACTCTCTATTTCTTTCGATTTCTTTATTTCCTTTGGCTTCCTTTCAATCCTTTCAGATTTATCGTACAATCGGCTGGCCAAAGTGCCCAATGACTCGTTTCTTCAGCTGACTAATTTGACATTCTTGGATTTGTCGTACAACAAATTGGTGCGCCTCGAGCCGCAATCCATAAGGAGTTTAAGCAACCTCCAAACCCTCAACATAAGCGGCAATGTGCAAATGGATCTCAGGGAAATGAGAGAAACCTTCGAGGTAAAGAAAGCCCTTGAAACCATCTTATCAATTATATCTCATCCATATTTCATTATAACCCGACTTTGACCAACCCATTCTTTCCAGCTCATACCCCAACTTACCCATCTGGCCATTGCGGATATGGGGCCAATGCCTGTTGGCCTACTGCACCCCTTCAAGCAGCTGAGGTATCTCAACATCTCTGGCAATTCGTTGAACAACACAGCCCTGGAGGTCATAGATCCCTGTCGGGAGCTGGAGGTAAGTCCGTCACTGCGCACCTCGGCAATAATTCTGAATGAAATGTCGTACGGGGCACACCCATTTAGACCGGAGATCTATTGTGTAGTGATTTCACATCCTTTTCGCATGTAGACTGTTGATTCTTTTCTAGCCAATTTGTAAAATATTTCACTGTAAAACATTGCGACAGGAGGGCACTGCCCAGCACAGCACCATTACTGGAATTGAGGGTCCCGGAATGCAATGCCACGGGATGCGGGAGGGGGTATTTGCAGTTTTCGTTAGCGTTTGCCATTTCTGCTTATACATTTCTGACAACAAGCCAGAGCCGTGGCTTTATATCGCAATTCGCCCGGAGAACGAGGAGGATTCTGTTGTCCATCTCGCTCCCCGTTGTTTGTCACCCCATGTCAGTCATCCCCCTGTCTTTGTTCTCCGACTGTTGTCCTTGCAATCGCTTCTTGCGGATTGTTTTCGTTGCTGGGCTGTGGGGATCCTCTGTTGCCATCGTGCTGGCATCGAATTTTCTGTTATTGTTGCTGTTGACTATGACCAAATTTATTGTGCAGCAGCTCCGGCATCCGGAGGAACAACAACAATCATTTTATAGCCATTAAGCCTTTCATTTTAATTGAATTTAATTGTGTATACACTTCACTCAAGCCATTTGGGTCTTGTTATTGTGGCTGGCCCAAAAATTACCAAATTGTTTTGTCTGATTGTAAGAGCATCCCTCTGTGTTACACTACAAAAAACTAGTACTAACACTGTTTCATTATTATAATTTTGTCAGCAAGCTAAAAGGCTCAGTAAGAAATATTTCAGGACCAGCCAATTTAAAACTCTTTCCCTCAGTGCGAGTCTACGTACTCCTAAGCTAATTGTCATTTCACCAGCAGACTTTTCCAATAAAAATTAAACTTTAGTTCAACATCCGTCCCCCTTCGTCCACCCAGCTTTGTAATGCACTTTTACTTGAACTTTCTGGCCATTTTCCTGGCCTCGTTTCCATTTCGCCCAATAGTTTTTGGATTTATCTCGGAATCAATTACACGGCATCAGCGAGGACACAGCCCTCAGAATCCAAGGCATACGAAACGTGCGACTCGACAACAATCCTCTGATATGCGATGAATGTCACATGGGAAAATTAATAAATGTCGTCCGCCAAGTAAGTGAAATTCCAACTGCATCCGAAATAAACGTTGGCAGAGCCAGCAAGCTCTGCAAAAATTCGATTCCAATTAGTTTTCATTGCGGGAGCTGATTGATGATGCCCAACAAGATACGATTTTCACACTCACTCACAATTTTCTCTATATTTTCATCGAATAGTTGCAATGGAAGTGGGATACGTATCCCATTTGTTTTTTGCCCAAGAGCCTGCGCGGTGCGGAAATAAATAATTTGGACATTAACGGGCTGCACGATTGCCTAACTTTCATCACCGACGAGGAGCAGAATGCCGCCAGCACTTCCTATAACTTTCTTGAGCACGGTAAGAGTTCATTAACTCTTACTCTTACATTAACATTAACTCTTAATTGTTATGCATGCTACAGAAATTTATTACAAAGAAAACTTTTGGGCTTATTTAAATTAAACATAAAATAGAACTCATGAAAATGTAAATCTTTAAATCCCATGTCTCTTTAAAATCCTTCTTAATTTCTCCAACAGGCGGTCTCAATACTCTGGCCATTTTGGGTGGCATCATCTTTGTGCTAATTGCCGTCATTATACTGTCCCTGGTTGCCTGCTTTTCAAAAAATCGCGCTCGTTACTACACTAGAGAGGACCACTTAAACGGTAGTAAGTAAAGATTAGCGACCAAATCCCTATTTTAAAGACAGGTGAAAAAAATGCGCCTTCTAAACTCCGACTCAGGCTATCTGCAAGTGCCAAAATATGGAAATTACAGTTCTAGGCCCATATTTAAGGTTTACCAATGGGCTTTGCAATGGCCAAGATATTTAAAATCAATCTTATGAAAAAGGCGAAGAATTTGTTTTGAATTTTCAAACGGATTTCCTTCTAAGACACCCTAACGTTTTTCTTTTTTCGAATTCTATTTTTATATTATGTTTTCTTTTTTTTAACTCCTCCCAGGCGAAAGCAAATGCCTGGAAAAGAATCTGGAGGCTGCCACGATAACGACGCTGGGAAATGGGAGCTCGCCCACAACCACGACCACACTGACCCTAGCTACGTCCCCCGCGACAGCTCCAGGAGCTGAAGCAGAAGCAAACGGAGGGGCTAAGACGAATGGCCAGAGTCGGAGCAACGGCAGCACTCCTGTTCACACAGGAGTATCCGCCGAGGAAAAGGGCAAGGAGATTAATTTTACTTTTCCAGTCGACGATCGCGTCTGCACCATTGACGAGATGATGCTGCCTCCTGCCCCACCGCCGCCCCAATTGGCCCAGCATCACCCGAACATGGGCAGTTTGATGTACAGCGTGTCACATTCACCCGGCTCGGCCACAACCCTGGCAGCTGTGGCCGCGGCAGCGACGGTCCTGCCCCCCGGTGCCCCTTCCCACGCCGGCACTGCCCTGCCGCTACCACTGCCCACCCCAGCCGAGACTGTAGTGGTGGTGCTGCCACCGCCTCCGCCACCGCCGTTACACCACCAGCTGGATGGCAGCCTCGCCAGCCTGCGGGACGTGCAGCAGCAGCTGGTGCATCTGAGCAGCACGCTGGAGCCGCTGGTCAGCGTTAACTGACCCAGGGGTGCGCCGGGACTCGCCAGCTCCTCGTTCTCCACCTCGTCGGCAGCGACAGCCGCAGCTGCATCAGCATTAGCATCCCAGAACTGCAAGTTTGCCCAGCAAACATTGAGCACGACACCGACGTAAGCCGCAGGAGATTTGAACGAATAAACCGACGGAACGGCCAAATCAGGTCCTGCCGACGACCGCCAGGGCGTATAATTAATGGCGATGCGGGGTCATACTGGAGTGCAGTAATTAGGATTTGAGTTCGCAATTGAGTTCATTAATCACTCGCGAGTCGCTAGTTGCGACTCCCCATTCGATCATCATCATCATGGCCCAAAATTATTTCATACTGCCATTTTGCAATTAAAGAACTTTACCAGTGTTTCACTATAAGATACTTGTAATTTAATTTTAACATTTTTTATATGCGAAACTTGTATAGAAAGGGATAACAAAACTTATTTTGGCACATTTCAAATGTGATAAAAATATAACGAAAACCAAGCGTATTCTGTACATAAGTATTAACTCATAAGTAAGCGAAAAAGGTAAAAAATTTGTACTATATATTTGGCCAATGCGATTCAAAATTGAGCAGCCGCTGTTTGAGAATTTAAAAGTAAACATAAAATAAAGATAGCACGTAGTTAGAGGCATAGATTTCCCCGACACATATAACATTTGAGTGTAAGGCATGGCAAGGACATAAGAAAATCTATATGGTTAAGCCCCCAAGGAGGAGAAGCTCCAACAATCATTTGAGAAGAGCCCACTAGAAATCCAAGCGATCTATTTTGTTTTATTTCCTCGAATCAATAACAAGAGAAGTCGTCATTTTTAATAAATAATCATAAGGTGGAACATTGTATTTATTTTACACAGCAATAACCGAATTCCATAATAAAGTGTGACTGTTTATGAAACCAAAAAGACATAGAAATGTGTGCAATTCCAGTGGCGATTGGGAAAGGACAAACCGCCGAAATGGTAAGCTTCTCTCTCGAGCAATTTATTTAATAAAAATTCACATTTACTGCACTGCACAGTCTTGCATCATTTGCGGTTTTCCTGCGACACCCCATCCTATCTATCCCACACCATTGTGTGCGGCAGCTGGAATTATGTTGGTAACATGTCGCCGAGCATGTGCTCGGCTTTCCTTTCACGCTTTTCCGTGGAGCACTTCCTAAGCGACCGCAAGGACGACACCAGGCTAAAACTAAACTGAACGCAAATGAAAATTGCTTCCGTTTCCGTAGTGGTTTGGCCACGGGATTCGGATTGCTATTGTTGCTGATTGCATTGTAAGCCAGAAGCTGCTGCGGAATCAGTTCGCTTTGATTTAGCCTAGAATGGGACATCGGAAGTGGCAGGAGTGGAAAATATTTAAAAAGACAGTTCACTGACACATGAAATCAATTGTAATGTAACATGTAACACGACATTAAATTTCGAACGGAATGATTAATGATGGTTGACTCGAGTTCGGTCTAAATATTGCAATAGTAAGTCGTGAAATTCCGTCAGAAGGGGGTTATCAAATTCAAACATAATTTCAATTGAGACCCATATTTTATTTGGTGCATACGTCGGACATTTTCCCATTATGCTAACAAACCGTATTGATCGCAGCCGATGCAGTCGATGCATAATGTGGCCTCGTGAAAAATTGCTAACCATTTGTTTGCCGATTCATATATCTTAGAGACAATGTCCAGGCCGGGCCAGACCGGTCCAGGCCAGACCAGCCCCGACTTCCTGGCTTCCATTTATTGGCTGGAAAAACATTTGAATTTATGCATGGACCTTGTAAAGGCTCTCCACACGGGCGTTCGGGTTCTGCATTGAAAATGCATTTCAAATTGCACAGCAGTTTGAGAGTAGTCGAGGGTCTGGGCCAAGGCATGCGGCATGCGGCATGGGGCATGCAAATTGAGCAGTGTGGTTGCAGCTCTCGAGATTGCACATCAATATTGCTACACTTGACACATCCTGCTGCTGGGATGAAGTGGGATGAGTGGCCGCTGTCCAGCTTTGATTAACATTTGAAGTGAGCGATCCTTCCTGCTAAAAGGGCTCTGAAAAATTCCCTAAATTGCCACTGGAGAGGTTTGGAATGACCCCTTCGGGAGTTGGCCCCGAATATTGGACTATTTTCTCATTTTTTCCTAATTCGGTGCATTTAGTGCACTTCACCCGGACATTGCTCATACGCAGTGAGAGCTCGGTCAGGTTATAAAAATTTTAACAACCAGCCCGCTCCCAGGCAATTGACGATGAAAAACGCCACCCATCCTGCCATCTGGCAGGCTTGAATTGATTTCCTTCTTTAATGCACCGACTTCCCTGGCTTTGTTCCTGCTGGCAAGGATATAAAATGTGCTCCTTGAACTCCGGTCTTTTTACTACTACTTCGTGTGCAACAGTTGCGGTTCGATGTGTAAATTTAATCAGTCAGCTTACTCAACTTTGGTGCAGTGCAAGGTCCTGCGGATCCTTTCCCAAACCTGTGCCCCAGAGGGCTCTTGCGCTTTATTGGTTTACTTAGCTTGAGTGTGGAAAAATGTCGAAATTAAATTAAATGCACTTCGAGCTGGAAGACCTAGTATAGCTGATTTGAGAGGGACTCTTGTTGGAAGGGGCATCGAAATAATCGGTCAGGCTAACGTCATGACCGTTTCAAACATTACCAATTTAGATTACCAACGAACAAATTTAAATTTAATTGTTTTGAATTATTATTCAAAAAATCGTTTTGTTCCCCCACAGCCCTTCCCAGCCAATCAATCTTTGTTTCATCCCACTATTAAACCTTTCATGATTAATTGTTTTCCATCGCAATGACAGGCACTGTCTTCAGTTTGAAGCAATGTCAAGGCTCGCATTTGTCAGTACTAATTGCTTTTCAAAGCATTTGCAAAAGTTGCAAGGCGAAAACCATTAGGCTTTAACCTCTGACAGCTAACACAATGAAAACGAGAAGAAAGAGCCTGTCCAGAGATGTATGAGTACACAGTACATACTATATATAGAGCGAAAATCAACAATTTCAATGGTTTATGGATTGGGGGGCTGCCGAGAGGCTCTGAGATTTCTACTCAGGTTCGACACGTGTGACAAGCCTGCTCTGAAATGCCAGGACACGAAGTCTATGATGAAAGATATGGCACTGTGCACGGTAGGAACATCCTAACATTAAAGTATAGAGTTGAATTGAATTTTTTTCTAACTTTTACACAAAAATCGTTGATAAATTTTAAATATTTTATTTTAAAATTAAACTTTATTTATATTCCAAATTAATACTTCCCATGTATTGTTCTCCATGTATAAACCGATGCCTAGAGAAATAAATTCGCCATCCAAAAGTCTTTTTTGTGGCATGTCACAGTTGCAAAAACTGTGCCTGGAAAATCATGGTTGAAAAGAATTGCCCCTTGCCATTTATAGATTTTGACAGATCCCTAAAGGGTCTCCTGGTTTTGGAGCAAGAAATGGGAGAACAAAGGGGAAGAGCATCAATTAAAGCCTCTCAGTGGGATAGGTAAGCTTACTACTCCTCCTAACATGAAACTGTTTTTCCTTCTTGGCCCAGTTAAGCAGGACCATCAAGGAAAGCGTATAAAGATTTGTTTGCATCGGCCGAGTGTGCCCCAAAACGGTCCCATGGGTGTTATCAAAAACTTTTCGAAATTCATAAATTTTTGTGGTGCAGAAAAGATAAAATAATTTAAATGCCACACGCATAAGCTGCTGGCTAATTTGAGGGGACTATGGAAAAGTTGAGCCCGTGGATGGAAACTTTGGCCGTTTGCCATAATCGCTTGTGGCATAAATCCATGCGGTACCTGGTAAGTGAAAGGCATAAATATCCAATATGGGGTAAATATATCAAACAATGTGGCGACTCCCCCCGCTCCTCGTTTTTTACGCTTCGAAGGGAATTTCCCGCTGTGTTGGCTTCTTAGATTTATGAAGAGACAAAGTTGCCCGCGCGTGTGTGACTCCATTAAATCCCTTAATAGGATAATGTGGCTTACGGAAATAGGCAGGGCCTAGAAAACACAAGAACGAAAAAAACAAAGAAATGGTAGATATTGTCAAATTTATTTGACACCCGCTGACAAGCAGAAATTCAAATTTAAACCGACCAGAGTGCCTTAAAGCGAACAACCAGGAGCGTAGAGTCGTTGGCTTTCCACTACGGAGCCTTTTGGTTTCCATTTTTTGGTTCTACCGGGGTATGTGATAAATGAAGTTTGCGTTCCCACTCCCTCCATAGAGGTGGCTTAAACATTGGCGAGAAACAGCCATAAAAAATGGAGCCTATACTTTTTTTTTTCATTTTTAATTTATAGGTCTTGTCGGTGGTAATTACCAAACGATCTATTATAGACATTTTCTTTTACATTATAGCCATACCACTCTAAAAGTATTAATCCTTAAATCGCAGCCTTTTTATACAGTTTTTTAACCATTCATATAGCCAACAGAGCATCACAGACTAACACGTACACCCACTCCATTCCACCGGGGACTCGGTGCTGTGGCGACCGTGCAGGCTGCAAATATTGGAGGCCACATGTAGTCGGGGTTCCATGGCACAACAATACGGATGAACAAACTTAAGCACGCAGCTCTGTGTATTGAACATGTCATCGGCAAAATTTGTGTCAAAAACCCGTCCGCAAATACCAGCACTGGATAGAGAGGACGGAGGGCCTGGGCAGGTGCCACCATTGCATTGTTGTGTCCACCGACCAATGCCGTTTTCCCAATATTTTCAGTTATGCTCCTGCCTGCTGCCCTCAGCCCACTGGCCCCGCCAGCCCTTTTCCTGAAAACATGGCTTGCCACTTTGAACCAGGCCCAGATCCCGGATCCGGATACCATGGACTTGGGGCGTACTTGGCCTGCTGCTATACATCAATTTAACAAGCAAGCATGCACAGGGGAAATTAGCCAGCAATAACGCCTTTTTTCGGACAGCGCCAATGGCGGAGCTTATGACAGATGCAAACGAAAGCGAGAAGTGAAAAGGACTCACATTTTGCGCAAGTTTCCGCACATTTATGGTCTTGATTGCCCCCACAAGGTGTTTTGCACAAGGATGTTCTTAGAGATGCTTGCAAATTGGAGACATTCATGGTATAATATTCATAATATATGTATGCCATATTTTTGCTTCTTTCAATTAAAACTAATACCACCTTTAGCCTTAAAATCTATTAGTTTGGAGCCCAGCCCTGAGTCGCGGATGTCAAAGCAATCAAGGACTGACGGCGCGACGCCAATGTCATCCTGGCTGAAACACACCTGCAATCGAGTGGCGTCAACAACCTGTCCGTGGCCCGTGGCTACAACATTGCCACACGCAACGACGTCATTCGTATATGCAGGGATATATGTATACTCCGACGTGTATATAAAGATTTGTTCACCCACGATTAGTTGACGTTGGCGCACATACACAGTTTCCGCGCCATTTGCTGTCACTTCGCCAGTTTGCACATCGTCAGCCGGCGATGGCGACGGCTACGGCGACGACACCGCTGCCAAGTTCGCTCATGCAGCACAGGAGCTGTATGTTTTTTTAGTTTTCCTTTCCAATTTTTTGTTCCTTCTTCGTACGTCCTGCCACATGGCCTCAACCAGCTAATGGTAACTGGAAATGGCAGCAGGTCGCACAGTTTGCCCGCCAAGGTTGGGTGCCAATTTTGTTTGCTTTTACTTTTCATAAGACAACAATTTCGGTATCGCTGCAATTTTCCGTGCTATTGGCCCTGATCAACAGCTATTGCCTGATGAGTGGCCCTGCCCCGGACGGCGGGCTTCTGGCCTAAAAACTTTGTGGTTCCCCGAGTCCACGTTTCAATGGCAGATGTCTGCCATGCATCAAGGTGCTTCGTTCTCGCCAAGTTCCTACCTGAAAAGTCCAGTCCAGGCCTGTTTAGCAGTTCTCGGTAACTGCAGGCGACGAAAATACTTGTTCAAACTTTTATGTTGTTTTTCGAAAGGTACCTTGTTTGAAATACTAACTAAAGCACTTCCAGAAAGCATGGTTTTTAGAAATTAAAACATTTAAAAGTATATACCAAACAGTACCTAAATTGTTTCCAGTTTAGTTAAACGCTGGCTGTGTTTTAGAACATGGCTCTGGCTCTGGTAGGGCTTCGATTGTGGCATCGACTATTCCATTGGTTTCTATGCCTGTTATGGGCTTTTGGCCAAACTCCGTAGTCCAGAGTCTCGAGTCCGAAGTCCGGAGTCCGTAGTTGGTGGCAATCGCGCTGATTGTGTAATGCAATTTGGCTGACGCCTTTGTCTCGGCCTCGGTCGGGCATTTGAATTGACCAAATTAACTCACAAGTGAATCGAAAGAAAGGAATAGTGGCCTGTTTTTTGGCTCTTCAAGACTCTAGCTTGCCAAATGTAGCTTGGCTTTAACTTTAAACTTTACAACATAGATTTCCTGACTTAATTTCGTGAGAGGCTAAAGAAAACTATGTTTGTTGAGAACGAGTTCACTGCAGCTTATTTAATCTGAAAACCAATCTCTTTCAAAGTGAAACCCAACTTTAAAGATAATTGATTCTAATTGCTCTTCACACTTCCTTAACTGAATCTTAAACACAACTCATTTGACAAACATATTGCCATCACTCCCGGGCAATATCGTATCAACGCCTCTCGGAAAAGTTCACTTGTAATATATTTAAATGAGATACAAGCCCATAACCAGTGCCATTCCTGCCGGCCCACGGCCCACACGTCGTGAGTGCAAAAGTTTTGCTATTATTAAGGGCCTCATTGTCGGTTTTGTTGGACCCTTGGCGACTGTCCGCCGCCACCACGACCCCTGTCCCATACAACACTCAAATGGGTGTAGTTGGGGAGGGGACCCACACATCCATACACACTTTTCCGACTGGGCCCCAGACCACACAATAAAGGACAATATATTTCACACAACTTTGTTCATATTTTTAATGTCAGGAGTATAATAATTACGTTCATTGACTTTGTTAAGTAGCCTACTTTATGCTAATGTGATTTCGTTGCACACAAAACAGGGCTTTGGAGTTTTGGAATATTTTTACATAATTGAAATGTGCAGACAGAGTCTTAAAGTGACAGTTTTTGCAAAGAAATACAGGACATTTACCTTTCAAAGTGAAACATTCCAGCTGAGAAAATAATGCTTCCCCCATTGCTGATTTAAAACCAGCATACCAGTTATTAGAAGTAGCTGCAAAACAACGTCCAATACCTATCACGGAAACTCGAGTGCTGGCCTGGTAGCAGCCCACTTATCACTACTTAGCGGGGAATTGTAAAAGCCTCAATTAAATTAACAAGAATTACGCAAACAAGGGTGGGATAGTCCAACATGCACGTAATATTTCTAAATAAATGCGTCACTTTCGGAAGACAACAAACCAAAATACGCACCTATTATCGATTTCCCAGCTATTTTCAGTCTTGCATTGCTAATACGCCGTGTAGTTCGGGTATTATTTAATGGCAAGCCATCGATTTTCGCTCGCAGTTGCAATGTCAATATCAAAGACGCCAAGGAACCCCTAGGAGTGCGGGTGCCACGAAAGAAGTGCTGAGTGTACTACAGCGCGGCTAATTGAATTTACAGGTGCGACAGGTGCTACATGGCCAGGTATAAATGCCGGATTGCCAATGAGCGCTAATTAATAGCCAAGCGGCCAACGAAACGCGGCGTATCCCCAAAACAGGCGAGCGCGAGTCGTTGAAATCGGCACTGAATCTAGGAAATATTATTTTGATTTTTTGAAAACTTCGGTTAATAATAAACAGCTTCAAAATGGTGGTCAACTTCAAGGTGTTCAAGAAGTGTTCTCCGAACAACATGATCACCCTCTACATGAACAGGCGGGAGTTTGTGGACTCCGTCACGCAGGTGGAGCCCATTGGTAGGTATCCCAACGGATGGATCTCATAGGGAGCATCTAGTATTAAAATTTGTTCCCCAAACTATTCAATTAATTTACTCTAAATGGGGTAAGAACGGCAAGACAATAGAAACTGCTTGCAATGCCGCCACAAACCAGGATATAATTAAATTCGCCAGTAATTTATGCAACCGGAGATGGTTGCATTAACAACAGCGTAACCGGCTTATTAGTTACGTGACCTGCGAAAACACGTGACCGACTGGCTGGCTTCCGAAATCACCGATTAATTAGCATCTACTTGCAGATGGAATCGTGGTGCTGGACGACGAGTACGTGCGCCAGAACCGCAAGATCTTCGTGCAGCTGGTTTGCAACTTCCGTTACGGTCGAGAGGATGACGAGATGATTGGCCTGCGGTTCCAGAAGGAGCTGACTTTGGTCTCCCAGCAGGTGTGCCCGCCCCAAAAGCAGGACATCCAACTGACCAAGATGCAGGAGCGCCTGCTGAAGAAGCTTGGCTCCAACGCCTACCCCTTTGTGATGCAGATGCCACCCAGCTCGCCGGCATCCGTGGTGCTCCAGCAGCGGGCCAGCGACGAGAGCCAGCCCTGTGGCGTCCAGTACTTCGTAAAAATCTTCACCGGGGACAGCGACTGCGATCGGTCGCATCGCCGCAGCACCATTAACCTGGGCATCCGCAAGGTGCAGTACGCGCCCACCAAGCAGGGCATCCAGCCCTGCACCGTCGTCCGCAAGGACTTTCTTCTGTCGCCCGGCGAGCTTGAGCTAGAGGTCACCCTGGACAAGCAGCTCTACCACCATGGCGAGAAGATAGCCGTCAACATCTGTGTGCGCAACAACTCGAACAAGGTGGTTAAGAAAGTCAAGGCCATGGTGCAGCAGGGCGTCGACGTGGTGCTCTTCCAGAACGGTCAGTTCCGCAACACGATCGCCTTCATGGAGACCAGTGAGGGCTGCCCCCTGAACCCGGGATCTAGCCTGCAGAAGGTGATGTATCTGGTGCCCACTTTGGTGGCCAACTGCGACAGGGCCGGCATCGCCGTCGAGGGAGATATCAAGCGCAAGGACACAGCTCTGGCCTCGACCACACTGTGAGTGATTACTTTTAGTTGAAACTGTTCCGATAATGAAAGTTTCATTCGCCAACTTAGCATTGCCAGCCAGGATGCCAGGGATGCCTTCGGCATTATCGTATCCTATGCTGTCAAAGTCAAGCTCTTCCTGGGAGCTCTGGGTGGTGAACTTTGCGCCGAGTTGCCCTTCATTCTGATGCATCCTAAGGTAAATATTGGGATGAACTTGATAACCATAAACTTTGAAATTTATGTGAAAACCACTCTTCTAGCCAAGCCGCAAGGCTCAGTTGGAAGCCGAGGGCTCCATCGAGGCTTAATTTGGAAATGGCTACCTCAACAAAATGACCAAATGGCTTGTTTCTCCACTGATGTCCAACTGATGTTGGTGGACCTCTTAAATTAAAAACAAAACTATGCTGATGTTGCTGAATTGTTCTGAACTGCAGTCGTCGTACTCTTCCTATATATCAAGTCCAATATTCATATATGTGTGTATGTGTACTATAACTATAACTCAACAAGAATTAAATATGTACCGGATATACATGACTCTGTGCTGGGAGCTCTCCTTATATGAATTAATAGAGCATTGACTTAACAAATTCAATTAAAATTTGGAGTTGATGCAATCTAAGAGCTGTATTTGCTATGTCGGAAGATATTTACTGATTAGGAATTTATTGGAGTGCACTGCGAAATCAACAGTTGCGAGCACAATCATTGGAATTAGTTGGCCAGCAGTATAGTTGGCTTTCGTGGCCAAGTAATTCCAGTTTGCAATCAGTTTCTGGGAGAAAATTTGATAATGGCATGCTAGAGCTTAAGGAAATAGCTTATTAAATTGAAAGCTAATTTTAATATAATTTCAAAATATATGTGCCAAATAATTTAATGTGGCTTGAAAGCTTAAAAGCATAGCGTGATTTGGGAAATATTTGCAGCCTTTGGTGCTGGCCATTAGCTACGTTTAACCACGAATCTGTCAGTTGTTGCTTCTACCACTCTTTAGTGGGAATTTTCCCTTTCGAGTGTGGTGAAAGTAGCGTATCATTGTGGCCAAACAACAACTCTTGGTGGTAGGTAATCTAAATGATTTTCTTGGCTGTTAATCGACTCCTACTTAGGTTTAGATTAGATTTTCGTATTGCTTTCATAAAATTGCATTTCCATCACAAACAGTAGGTATAATAATAGGCGATAAGGTGGCGCGACTCAAGGCAGAAATAGTTGACCGCATTTATACAATAGTTTAGTTTAATCCAAGATGATGTTGCTTTATTTTTAGCCGCCTCGTTATATACTCTATCTGTATGTTAATATTCTATCTTTTTATAATTTCTATTGTTTTATTTTTCATTAGTTTTAAATGGCTAAAACTTTTTAGTTGCCAAGTGGCGGAGCTCAAGTAGCCACGGTGTTAGTTTGGCTGATAACAGAAGCACCCACAATAACTCTAATCATTAATGTTTAATGCATTTAACAAGGTCTTCTGAATTTTTAACACATATATATACATTAGGGTGTGTCGATATAAAATTATTACTTTAAAATTGCCCTATAACATATATTATTGTTTCCATGTATGAAGTCTCATCGGAAAAATACAGAAAAGTCTATTGGAAGTGCTTCTCAAGGTGTTTTTCTGGATTCTCTAGAGTGGATATACAAAAAAATAATAAATAATGACATTTAATAAAAATAAACCAAATATATTTTAGCGATTATAACTTATTATATATTCCGGAGCCAATCCAAGTCGGTTAAGTACATATAGGAAATATAATACACTTAAGCTGATTAACTGCGTCCTTATCAGTTAAAACAAAAAAAAAGCCAATTACTGGAGCAGACATGCTGATTAGTGGATAATCTATTAAGTAGTGCATGAATAAAAATGCTAGTTGGAGTTTTCCGCGGTCAGTCTTTGTTTCGCCGTCGATATGTGCTGTAAGTGCTGCGGAGTGACCCAGCAAAAGGTCTGGGTCTTCGGATCGGGGACGATATTCGCAGTATCGGGTATCCTGCTAATAGCCTGCTGGCCCGGTTTTATAGACACGCAGATTATGAAGGTGAAACAGACATACTTATTAAAATAGTAAGGAGTTTCAATGTGACTGTTTGTTTTGAAAGGCCCTACCACTGACCCCCACCTCAAAGACGTTTGAAAAATGGGAGGAGCTGCCGATCCCAGTTTACGTTTATATGTACCTTTGGAACTGGACAAATGCCGCTGATGTCCAGGCTTACGGAGTGAAACCCAGTTTCGAGCAACTAGGACCTTACGTCTATAGAGAAGAGAGGAAGAAAATGGACCTGGAGTGGCACGACAACGGCACAGTGACCTTCAACCCGAAGCGAACTTGGTTCTGGGAGGAGGAGCTCTCCGGGGGCAAGCAATCGGACCTGATAACTGCCCCGCATTTGCCATCGCTGGTAAGGTCAGTTAATACTAGGCTATTACTAGATGACACCTATTGTTTTGTTCCAGGCTGCATCCAATCAAATGCGAAACTCCAATGCCTTTTTAAAGTTCATGTTCAACCAAGCGCTGAATAATAATGGAGGCAACCTCTTTGTAACTCACACGGCAGTGGAGTGGCTATTCGATAGCTTCTACGACGAGTTCCTTCACTACGCCATGACTCTGAACAATCCGCTGGCGCCGGAAATCGAGTCGGATCACTTCGCGTGGTTCCTGAATCGCAATGGCTCCAAGGACTTCGAGGGGCCCTTCACGGTGCACACTGGAGTGGGTGACATCAAGGAAATGGGCGAGATAAAATTTTGGAAGGGTCAGAACCACACGGGCTGGTACGAAGGCGAGTGCGGCCGGCTGAACGGCAGCACCACCGACCTCTTCGTTCCCGATGAGCCCAAGGAGAAGGCCCTGACCATCTTCATCCCGGACACGTGCAGAATTATAAATCTGGAGTTCACGGGGGAGAGCGAAACTATCCAGGGAATCGAGGGCTGGAAATATGAGATAACTCCCAGTACCTTCGACAACGGACAGGTGAATGCGAACATGCGGTGCTGGTGCCCGGTGGAAAAACAGCTGAATGACGAATGTCCTGCCAGCGGAGCCACTGATCTAGGCCCGTGTGCCGATGGCGTTCCCATGTACCTGTCGGCCGATCACTTCATGTACGCAGATGAAAGCTACGGAAACACCATCAACGGCTATCAACCCGACAACTACGAGAAGAACAACTTCTACATGATAATGGAGCGTAAAATGGGGGTGCCCTTGAAGGTGAATGCGAATGTCATGATCACCTTATACATAGAGCCGGACGATAGCATTGAGTAAGATATATACATATATGCTGAGGTATATTCCTCAATTATATATTTTTTTAAACAGCATTTTGAAGGGACTGCCCAGTTTTTATGCTCCACTTTTCACCACAGCGAGTCGAGCAGAAATCGACGAGGAATTGGCAAAAGAATTAAAGGTAACTATTATTTTTAGAAAATAATGAACAAAATACTTATTCCCCAACTCGTTTCAGCTGGCTCTAAACTTACCAGCCATTGGGCGTTACACGGGAGTGGGGTTCCTCTGTTTGGGCTGTATCCTCATAGCCATTGGTACCTTGTTGACCATTAAGCGGAAGTGGTATGGCCAGGCTGATGCGGACAGGCAGGCTCTCAAGGAGAACGAAGAGACCCCTAACATCACAGATTCGCCCTCCAACGATGCTAATATATAATTTTAGAAAAATCTTTGCCATGAACACAGATGTGTGATTTTCAGAAATCATACTGTGATAAACATTGTTTTACTTTTAAATTATTATTTAATGTTTTTTTTTGAAGATGAAATACAATAAAATAAGAAAGAAAAAAGAAACTTCAGAAGGAGCCAAAGCTTATACCATATACCCTTGCAGTTATGATCGGATATAAATCGTTATGAGAATTTTTATTAAAAAACCAATTTATTAGAATAAATCATTTAAAGAATGTCCCATATCTTCAAAAACACGAAAGTTGGATCATTTCAGATGTTCAGTTGTAAGCAGCTCTAGGATATAGTCGGCCGATCCCGTTCAGACTTACATATATACTGCGTGCAACGGAAAGAAGGGTGTGTGCAAAGTTTCAAGTCGATAGCTTTAAAACTAAGAGACTAGTTTGCGTAAAATCAGACGGACATGCTCATATTAACTTAGGAGGTGATCCTGATCGTATATATACTTTGAAAGCGTCTGAAATGTCCCCTTCACTGCGTTGCACACTTTTGACCAAAAATATAATATCCTCTGGCAAAGGTATAAAAATAAATATACATACACACATATACATAAAATATACATAATATTTTATAATAGCCATTTTATTGTAAGAAGTTTGCTTTAATCCGGTTTCCTTTCAGGAAGTAGAGGGTATGTTCTGTCGGTTGCCCATAAAGTTTCTTAGCTGATTACGTCCAGCGATATTTATTGGTTTCAAATCGGAGAGCTTTAGAATAGTTATCAAAATTGACTCAGAAAACAGCCGTTTAAAAAAGCTTTGCCGTTTAGCCTATCAGGCCTATTAAAACTAATAATAGTTTTTAATCGGTATTCGAGTGGAAATGCCGTAGGGGGTCTGTTTCGGAATCTTATCTTATACTTTCGCCCCAAACATCAATAAACACGAGAGCCTTTCTATCGCCGGCTAAGAGCCAGATTAATAGCCCGGTCTCGGTGGCTTTTTAATCAGTTTGCAGAAATTTTTCGAAGACGCACAATGTGCTGCAACTGCTGCAGTGTCCGTCAGCAGAAGATCTGGGTCTTTAGCCTGGGTGGCCTGATCCTGGCCTTCGGGATTTTCCTGGCCACAGCCTGGCCGTTCGTGTACCGGCCGTGGCTTCGCAGTATCATGCCCCTGTCGCCGGGCTCCTTTATCTACAAGCGTTGGGTCACCACGCCGGTGCCCCTGTACAGTTCGATTTACTTGTTCAACTGGACCAATCCGGAGGATTTGGACACCGTGGGAGTGAAGCCCAACTTTGAGCAGCTCGGCCCGTACGTGTTCAGCGACTTTAAGGTCAAGGAGGATTTGGTTTGGCAGCAGCCGGAGGTGACTTATTACGGCAAGCGCACTTGGCACTTTCTGCCCGAGAAATCCAATGGCTCGCTAGAGGATGTGGTGGTGGCTCCGCACTTTGTGTCTTTGGTAAGGATAAGTGTTAAATATTGCTTACAAGGTCTTTAAAATGCAAGTTTCTGGCTCAAAAAACTCTCTATGCTCATGGACTCGTGGGCTCAATAGCCAAAGTGGGCTCAATACCCGGCTATCTGTCACCCCATTGTGTAAGCCCAGCTAATCCCCGCTATTCTCCCGATTTAGACAGCTGCCTCGTATTCGCGCCGATTTCGACGTATCCTGCGCAAGGTCATGAACTTTGCCCTCAATCGCGAGGGCGGTGACAGCAAGATGACCCACACAGCCGGCGAGTGGCTCTTCGACGGCTACTACGAGAGCCTGCTGGACTTTGTGGAGCAGCTTCACTCGCCGCTGCTGCCCATCTACAGCAGCAACTTCAGCTGGTTCTACGAGCGGAACAACTCCAAGACGGCCGAGGGAAACTTCACCGTGCACACCGGCCGCGGGGACCTCAGCCAGTTGGGGGACATTATGCTCTGGAAGAGGGAGAACCACACAGGCTTCTATCCAGGCGAGTGCGGGAAGGTCAATGGTAGTACCGGGGAGCTCTGGTCCCCGGATCGCCGCTGGGATCAGCCCACCACAATTTTCCTGCCGGACGCGGCACGCTTCTTGAACTTGTTTCCCAAGGAGAACCTTACCATCGACGGAGTGGATGTCTGGCGGTATGAGTCCACCAATCGCACCCTCGACAACGGGCAACTGTCGCCGGACACCAAGTGCTTTTGTCTAGAGAACCGGGAGTGTCCTCGCAACGGAGTCCTGGATTATGGGCCACCTGCCTTTGACGGACCATTCTACATGTCCCATCCGCACTTTTATCTCACCGACGAGCTGTACAGGGAGAACACCACTGGACTGAGACCGAACGCCTCGGAGCACGGCATGCATGTGATTATGGAGCCGACTCTGGGCATTCCCCTCGACCTGAGGGGTCAGCTGATGATAAGTGTTCGGGTGCAACGGGATGAAGCCATCGAGTGAGTATAATTATCTTTGAATTATGGGAGACTCCACTTCAGATGTTTGGGAAAACTTAAGGGGGTTTATTTTAGGGGGAAATACTTGATACTGCTAATCTTTCAATTCCCAGCCAAAAGATTAAAGCCATTTATGTTTTTGTTTTGCTAGCTTCTTCCAAAACGTTTCCTATGATCATTATGCTCCTCTGTTTACGATGCGAATGCATGGTGAGCTAGACGAGGACCTGACCAGGTTACTAAAGGTGATATGGCCAAGAAGACAACAAAAAAACCAACCTTACTTATACCTCTACCTTTTCTAGCTTGCTTTGAGTGCACCACGCATTGGCCAGTTTATCGGAATCGGATTACTTTTGTTCGGCATTATTATAATCTTAACTGGTCTGTTTGTCACAAAGAATCAGAAGTGGTACCACCAACACAGAGACCCAGAGGAATCAAGCCGTAAAGCAAAACTGGCTGACAAATGATTCAAATGCACTTAAAGTGATAATAACCTTGAGCGGTCAGAGCCAAAGAAACAAAGCAGTAATCTGCCTATCAGTGGAATTTTTTAGGCTTTTTTTAAAGCCGTTATCGTCTTTAAAGGCCGGGCCATAAAAAATGCAATCTACGTGCTCGACTGGATTATCCAATTTCGTTCAGGTGTTGCCCAGCAGCGGGAATCTAGAATTACACAAAATTATGGCCTTTCAAATATGCTAAAATTTATTAATATGTTAATAATTGTTTTTTGTTGTTCGCTCGTGAGGCTAGAATCCTTGGGCACGTAAGCTGCATACTTTATGGCGTACGAACTCTTTCACCACAAAAAGCAAAGGCAAAAGCAAAGGGAACGGCAGCGGCAACGGCTTCAGCAAGAAAGGCAGCAAATACCAAACTGGAAATTTGAAAAATGCCAAAAGAATATTATAAGCGACTAATTTATATGCGCCAAGCACGCAAACTTACGTTTTGCACACACATTGTTGGTTGCCCATCGAAAGGACGAAGGAACAAGTTAAACAATGTATGAAAATATGAAAATTATATGACTGGCAGTATGTGTCGGCCATAACTTTAACGAAATATTTGTGCTGGGTAGTAGCTATTTTGGGTAATAAATACTTTGTAGAGCCATTCTAAAATTAAACTAAATGTTGGAATATTTTGCAGATTAGAAAGAGTATTATTTACAATTCATAGCTCTCATTCACAATGGGATTTATTAAGGAAAACTGTATAAAAATTAAACAGAATCCATTATTCATATTTGGTTACCGGCAAATATTATTTAATTGAGTTTCCAACCCAAGGACTAACCAGAAAGTCAACGAGCAGGGTATTTTCTAATAATATATTTTTGTTTGCATAATATTTCCATTCATATTTTGAAATTAAATGAAAAAACAAGTCTAACCTTGACAAATTGCCTGAAGCAGCCCCAATAAATGGATGTCAACACGTTTATTAACATTTATTTCACAGCAGCTCAGTTTACCATTTAAGGAGGCATCTCAACACACTTTCTTTCTCAAAAGGACATCGTTTGATTTACGGCCCAGCATATGTTTATATTTAAAGTTTCATTCACTTTTGTGTGACACATATTCCCATTTCTCAATGGCTGATAATAGCCATTTTCCAAACATCCCAACTGAAAATGGTTTATATATTTTCTCTGGCCTCGAAAGTGACTTCTCAAGGGTTTGTCTGTCAATTTGTATTCTATTTCGGGGTTCTGTTTGGTCTTTGCTGAGCAACCACAGCAATGTGCAATTGTGCGAAGAATTTTTAATGAAATATTTAACAACAGCACCCAGAAAAAAGACGAAGAGATCCGGTAAAGCAAAAAATGTGGCACTGGCACTGACCAGTTTGTCGGCCAGTCAGAAAAAAATGTGTCCAGCAACAAGAACATTTAATTTTGGAAAATAGGTTGTCAAGGTACGCAGACTGACTGACGTTTTTATACTTTTTTAATGCTCATGATACCGATTTGTATCGTTTGTTGGGGCATTTTCATTTCACATAAAAGTTGTTAAAAATAAAGTAAAGAAATTATTTTAAAACTTTTTAAATTGCTAGCCTTTTATTGTTCAAGTTCTGATTCTATGCTCTGCTTCTGATAGTATTTCTCCCATCATGGGTAGCTGAAAATCGAGCCCATCTGCTCATTGCTTACTGCTGCTATAATTTTTTTAATGCCCCTGCGGTTTTTTCTTTAAACATAACAAGCAACAGATCGCGTCGGCGGTTGACTTCATTATTTTGGCCAAATCCAAAAAACCAAGAAAAAACGCTTCAAAGCTCAGAAATGGGTGAGTGCGGTGCGGCGTCTGTGCCATTGTTGCCTGCTGTCCGTTTATGTCGCGAAAACTTCGGTGTCCTAATCTGCTGCCTGACTTGCATACTAATTTGTTTGTTCCTCGTCGGGACGAGCCCTCCCTTTAACGGGCTGCCTTTATGGTCTTTTGGGCTGCTGACAACCCGTAGATTATGTTGTTGGCTTGGCTTTGCCGTTTGTCCGAGAGAATGTGTGTGACCAGTGTCATGTTGCCTTGGCTTACAGATTTTGGGTAGCCAGGCCTCCCAGCCAGCCAGTTTGTTTATTTCAGCTGCCCGTCTATAAAACCCTGTTTAGCTGCTTAATTTTTTCCTTTGTCATGTTGACAGTCTCTCTGTCGGCTCAAGGACTCTGACCGCTTTTGTTGAGCGCTTGTTGGCTTGCTGGGTTCATTTCTCGCACAATTTAATGTTATTTAATTGGCATTTAAGTTTGTGAAAATGCCACTGTTTGAAGCACCGATAAGGCAGACATAATATTAATGTTTAGGTCAGCTTTTATTAGGCGTCCTTGAGGCCCTAAACAGCCACATAAAATCCACAGCCAGTATTAAATATTCAAGTTTCATTAATTATTACCCATTTTTTACTTCACATTGTGAAGCACTTGTGTTAAATTTAATTCAAGAACACCAAATAAATCCGTCTGCAATTAATAATTTGTGACATTTTAACTACAATGTGGAAACCGCAGTTTTCCAGCCGCATCGCCCCGCACTTTGAGAATTTATGATACAATTCTCTCTGCCACGTGCAACGGCTCATCCTTTTTCTATGTTTTGGTTAGCAGAGCAAATTGCATTGGGCCTTTGGCGCTGGGTCAGATGGTACAAAGTTGACAGCATCAGAAGGGAAATCTGCCGCTGCCAAAAAAGCTAAATAAACAGGGACCATTGTGCGCTAACGCCAAAACAACACAAAAATCAACAGGCGAGAATTTTGTGAAAAAATTTAAAAATTCAATTTAAAAAACATTCCGGAATTTGTGCTGTTCTCCCACTATTTTGGCCCTAGTGCTCATAAAAATGGTTATGGTTAGAAAACCGAATAGCGCAGCCAAACAATTTATGTTTGTAGTTTTTATTTTCTCACCACTGCGCCCTTCTATAAATTTGTGTTTCAGTTGGCTAAAATATTTACAAAACCTGAAAAGCACACAAGTAAAATATTTGGCTGCGCAAAAAGTAGCTGATATAGCTCTCAAATTTAAATTAAACCAGTGAAACCAATCCTGGCTATGCGAGGAAAAATTGAAAAGTGGAAACTAATTATATATGGGTAAATATAATACGGTTCCGGTAACTGAATGAGTGATGCAGTGAATTAATTTTGCCCACTTTGTTTTCTAATGTGCTGCCACAGAATCATTTGTTCAAAAATTACGCGTATGGCTGCCGGTCGGAGTATCCGCCGTGCTTCGCATTCCAATTAAATGAAAATGTTCAAAAAGTTAAGAACTACCCACCAGTTTAACAAAAATTTTTAAGCGATAACAAACTAAAAATTAAATCGCCTTTTGATTAAAGAAGATTTTGAAATTTCAGCAATTAAAACAGCGCACGACCATGTCCATCCCAACTAACCAACTTTGGCCAACGAAATTATTACGCATACGCCATGTAAAACACAATGGGGCTGCCGAACTCATGTGTGCTGAGCGTTCTAATTGCTCGGCTTTATGAACTGAGAGCATTAAGTGCGAATGCAATATGCAGGGCATGCCTTACACGCCGGCCCGATTTTGGGTTTGACCAGGCTTTAAGCTCCGCTCAAGTCAGGACACTGCTGATTGGCTTGGCCCGCTGTCAGATAGAAACCTTCGGGAAGCTGGAGCGCCTTCTGCCGGCCTTGCGAAAACCATTTTCCCAAAGGGTAAAAACATTAAAGGGATCGCCAAGGAAGCAGCCAAAGTGCTGGACGCTTTTGGCCGGCAAGGAACTACATACATAAATTCGAGAGGGAAAGTAGTTGGCCCAAACGAGCACTGGCCAACATTGTTTGGCATCGTGTCCGAGCATATGACTTTGCATATTTGAAAGGCAATTTCCCCAGTGTTAGAGCCATCCATGCAAATGCAATTCCGATGCATTCTGTTTATCGGGCACTTTTCGCCCTTTAACGCTGCTGTTCTGCCTTTATTCGCATTACATGAGCTGTCGGGTTGCTCATCCCTTTCCATATCCGGCCTAAGGCTTTATTTGCTCAACATTGGCCGTATCCACTGCCGGGGACAGCTGGCGTATGCTTTCAATCAACCGAACCGAATCGCAAAAATTCGCACTTCCGCATGTTCGTTTCCGCCAAATTTATCGATTAACCACCTGGCCTGGCCAGGCGCTCAACAATTTTCGCACTTAAACCGCAGAAATTTTGTTAAATTTTCATTAAAAATACATTGCCTGGCAATTGCCGCACCTGTGCCGCGCTGTGTCGGCATCAAAATGTCACTCCGCGTCCCCGCGAGTAAGCCCTTTGCATCCGCTTTCACGAAGCCATGTGTGAAAAATTTCGGGGGAATGGAGTTACAACAACGGTCTGCACACTGTGAGTTCTTTAAAATGTTTACAAATAAAATTCTTCATCGGAAATCCTCATGCAAAAATTAAGAATTAGTTCGCTCCAACCTGAAGTTACACGCTTTACACATCTCACCTGTTTCAAAATAACTAACTTTTAGTGTCAATAACAATAACAGTTCGACATTAATTTAATCAAATCAACCATAACAGACTTAAACACATTCCATGCAGAGCTGTCTATCAGCTTTTAAATCAATATGCCTTGCAGAACAACACAATTGATTGCTCCTGCTGCTCATTTGTCAACTATATCGGAATAACGAAGCACGAAATTCTATTCGCATTCCCCAGAACCCAGGAGCCCAGGAGGACCTCATTGCCATAATTGTTAACCACATGCCATTTATGCCACACTGTAGGACTGCTGGCTTTCCATAATTTATTTACATATATAGATGCATGTGACTTAATGCCGGAGCCGGCATTTAATTAAGTAAGGCAAATCCATGGCCATGGAATGCTCGTTGGTTTATTGGCCGAGTATCACTGCAGCATTTAATAATGTCAATTCCATTTGAGTTGTGTGTGCGTTGATTTAGTTAAGGCTGCGGCTTACTGGCGGCCAATTTACAGCTCTGTCGGGTCCGGCTGCTCTGTCCCGGCCTGCCGGACCGCGTAGGTCAGCTGGAAGCCCGTTTCGGAGGCACTCGATTGTGCGTCGCTGGAAAAGTGCATCACAAACGGCGGACGTGCCACCAGCTCCTGCCCCGAGAGGTTGCTGCCGCAGTAGAAGCTGGCCTGCAGCTCTGGCCGACTGACCATGTATGCGTTCGGAATGCTGAGGTAGTCGGACACTCGGCCGGGTGTCTTCACTGTACTGCGGCAGTCGGTGTCGTAGGCCGGTCCTGGTGCATCAGAATTGGCCTTCGAAATCGCAAAGTGGTCGATCTTGTAACTGTTAGAAAGGGGTTAGTGTTGTGTCAGGTTCTGCCATTGAGTCACTCGTGGAATTTTCTAAACTTTTATCTATTCTGACTCATCGCTCACCTTATCTCCTCGTCGGCCGCTCCCTTCACACAAATGGAGTACCTCGTGCTGGGCATGTAGATGCCACCTGCAAAGTTGAAGCTCACAATTCCCCCGGTTTGGGTCCTGAAGTACTGATCGCAGCCCAAGGGAGCCAGGAGCTCCAGGTCGGCCATCGAGGGCGAGGTCAGGGACTGTATTAGCTGAGCAGCGGGACCGGATCCGGAACCCAACCCGGACTGCCCTCCGAATATGGTTCTGGGGAGCAAGTTGCCCAGAAAGGGTAACATTGGACGAACCGTGGGCATCTGCACCACTGGTTGGCGGGTGGCCACAGCTGCCGATTCGCGGGGGCACTCAAGCTGGGTGAGGGTCAACTGCCAGGCGGACTGGCCGGAGAGGGCGCTGGCTAGGCGGAAGAGTAGTTGCAGCTCCTGACCTCGCCGGAGGGGGAAGTACAAGTGCTGGCCATTGCTGCGACCACAAAGGCGAAATCGCTGAATCTGCAGAAAATCGCGGCACTCCAGCAGCTGGGTACTCGCATTCAGCTGCGGCTGCGGCAGGTCCAATCGTTCGAAATCAACGCGCACCTGACACACCTGGCTGCTCCACGGGGACACGCGGTACTGGCAACTGTCCAACTTGGCCAATTCGCCTGTCGCCGGGCTGCGGATAACGATGCGCTTCTGGCGGACACTTGTTCCCAAATTGCAGGACACCGTCTGACAGCGGACAGGTGTAAATGAGGGTGAAAGTGCGAGGGCCAGCCACACCAACAGCGGCAGCGGCATCAGCAGGTGAAATTCCATTTTGTTCGAATTGTTAGTGTGCTCCAATTGGGGAATTTTCGCTGAGCAGCGCTTTTATATCAATTTCGGAGGGCAATTGTATCTTATGGCAGATAACTGCCATTGACATTCGGGCGATAACGTTCCGAAGATGTTACTTGGCGATAAAGTATCTGAACCGTGGTAGATGGTGATGCGTCCCTGGGAGTTCCGTTGTGAAATGCTCCAAGGGGGAGCAGAATGCGCTTAATATTTTTAAAGGGCGACTTCTTAAAGTATCAGGTGAAGACAAAATTAGAGAATTTTATATTATTTTTCCCCTTTTAAACGACCATCGTTACTTCCTTAATTCGAGTAAAATGCCTCCCCCACATAGTGGGTCTGTAATCATTATCGAATAAATAATGAAATGCCAGGTATGCATGCAATCAGACAGTTCCCCGCCCCAGCAGATAACATTTGTTCTCCTTTGGTTTAAGCCTTTTGCTTTTTTCCAAATAGGAATTCATTGCCCAAACGTTTTATCAATAAATGCCACAAGGAAGTTTTACGCACATTTTATGACAAAGCCTGCAGAGGAGGCGTTTATGGGGGACTTACACCTTTTATGAGGTCGCCCCCACCGTTATCGCTTCTTAGGCCTGTTGGAGGACCTCGGCGCACGTAAAACAATAAAATTCCCGGCATTTATATGAGCATACCTTTGATTGTGTATGAAGAGGTGTAAGTAAGGAGTGGGACTGGTGAGAGGCTCAAACGTTTTGCATATTTTGCGGCATAGTTTACCACTTGTAATTAAAAATAAATACCCCCTTCCCCCCGGCCAGCCATAGCACTTGTATTAAATTTCATTTTATGTTAAACACTGGCTGACAAAAAATACTGCCGAGGTGGCGTTAAAATTAAACAAACGACCAAATAATACTTGAATTGCATGCACAGCCAGATTAACATATCAACAGCAACAAAAAATGTCATAAACCAGGAAAAAAATAAATATTCACAGCAAGGATGCACTGCCGTGCCAGCCCGGCAAGTGCAGCAGTGCACACTATGGTACACATTTGCGTTCAAGTTTCAAAAATTTATGGCCCAAGTACAAGCCCAGTTTAAAAACAAAGCCAGCCCGGCGAGGAACCTTCAAAAATATATATTTACGTTTGTATATGTATTTATGGAGCAAAAAAGCCATGGAGCTCGTGCAGCCGTCGCATAAAAATGAAAACTATGTACTAATAAGCAAAAACAAGGTGGAAAAAACGGCAGGCTAACATCGTTAACTGAAGGAAACTGGTTAGCGCCAACAGGCGAAAAATGGCGGACATTCCGCCAGGAACTTCCAATGCCCTTCCAATGGAGCGTAGTTCGGCCTAAGGTGAGATTCCTTGAAGGGAATTTGTGTCTTATTCCATCCTGCTGATCTGAAGCCCTTGTTTCCTTCAAAAATCATCCCATTAAAGCTTTGTTACGAAAATAAAAAAATATTAAAGCTTGTTCTCACATTCCTCAGCCTGTCACGCCCACTACCTCCGCCATACATTTTCCCAGCAGACTTCATCAGCAATTTGTAATACCTACTTTCCAAGGGCATTTCCGAAGCCACAAAGAAAAGCAAAAACACGAAAAACGAATACGAAAACTTTTGTTGTAACCGCAGCGCTGCTGTGCTCACGTATTTATGTCAATGTTTTGTTTTAGTTGTTGTTGGCCGACTTGGCAGGCCACCTGCCTGCCCCTCGCCCCTCGCCCCACGCCCACGCCCTTCCCCTGGTTGCATGTCGTGGCCACTTGCACTACCTTTAACCCATGGCGAAGGAAGAAGTGACGCCCATTCTGTTCTGGCCGGGTCGAGGGCTTCACTGCCTTCTGCTCTCTGTGCTCTGTTCTCGACTCCAGTCAGCTTTATGTGATCAACAACTTGTTTGTTGCGGGCAGGAGTGGGGGCGATGCCAAAAACAAATGCTCAACTACAAGTGCCGAATGTCGAAGGACATGCCAACGCACAAGGAGAAAATATTTATCTTTAAAATCTTGTCTAGGCATTGAGTGTAAATTTATTTGAGTGATAAGAAGAAAGCTTTGGTGAGAGTAATCTTGTGGGAGTCGGGCGCACTCCCGCTGCACTTGCCAGTCATGAAATGCAATGGATCCGATCTCACCACTTAGTGATCTTGGGGCGTGAAGCTCCTAAGCCGCTTCCTTTAAAAACCTGAGCTCTCTTTGTAGCTAAAACCTTTTTCCTGTACTCGGATAAACGGATAAAAGGCTCTTTTTTTACTCTTCAAATATATATATTTTCCGGCAATTTCAAAGTACCCAAAAAAAAAAAAGGTTAGAAAAGTGCTTTAAACTATTTCTTTCAGTGCAAAAAATTGCTTGAAGTTTCGGGCAAACCCTGAGAAAAACTTCTTTAGTTCTTTACACTTTTTTGGAGTTTTTTTTCCCCCTTTTTTTGTTAAAACCCCGCTCCATAAAAATAATGTCCCGTTGTCCTTGCAACTTCAAATGGCAATTGCCGTTGCCCCGTTTTCGCCGCTTGATCGAAATTTAGTGGCAAAAGTTTCAGCTGCTAGTTGCGAGCTGCGCGAAACTGTGTCGCATAAAAAGCCAATTAAGTGACATTCGATTGGTTTGCATACATATGGCGCAGATTGCCACGGCGGCCACTTTTCATGCCGCGACGCGGGCGCTGCCACGCCCCAATCATAAATATAAACAACGCGATGAAGGTAGCGGCGGTGGCGGTGGCGGTGGCGTTGACTTTGCCATCTAAAATGGAAATCTACCGGTAACAAGTACATGCATATTTTCCGGCTCGTGTTGATTTTCCTTGCCAGCCTTCTTCCTTCGTGTTTGCTTATCAAGTGCAAATGCATGCAAGCTGCAAAAAATAGAGGAGCAAACGAATAACGACTAACGAAAACAGCAACAATAATATCAACAAACAGCGCTGCAGATAGGCAGCGAAACAGGCAGCGACGTGTTGCGCCCTGGTCCTTAGTGCCTGCAGTCCTTGCAGTCAAGAAAAACGAGTTGTTTCCGGCACTCAAACACTTCTGATTGCAATTCCAAAAAATACGCAAAAAATATGCGCAGGAATGAGGCAGCGCTATAAATTTAAATGCAATCGCATTAAGGGAGTAACAAATAAACGAATGAAGGCATTCCGACGAGGAGATTCGTTTTCTCAAATTTATGTAGCATACTATTCCGGGCGGGTAATCGCGTGAACTTGAGTTTTGCTCCTCTGGTGGTTTTCTTGTACAAATTTACAAAACATTTAATCTTAATTGAAAACTAAAGGCCCAAATTTCTCGGCTCTGTTATTTTGTTACTTTTGATCTATTTTCTGCCTATTGTGTATCGGAATTGCAGAACACTTCCCGCCTGTTGTTGCTTATGGTTGTTGCACAATGATGTTGACAAGCCCCAGAAAGCAAATTGAAAACTTCATGTAAATAAAGCAGACAGAGCAGAGCTGTTTGCAGCGTCGGACAGCTTTCTTTTGGCTTGCATTTAATTTAATGCATTCTGGCCATCAACATCACCATTGTAATAAACTTTTGGCCATTGTTATTACTTTTCAAAGTTTCCTCCCAGATCTGCACGTTCTTTGCAAAGCATATCCCTGTGGAAGAGAGAAAACTTAAAGCAATCTTGAGGTAGAACAGATAAAGGACTTCTCGAAACAGTCACTAGGACACGAATTAATGCACAATCAAGTAGCCTGCTAACCAAACTTCAAAAATGCCACGCTCATCAGTCAAAGCCCTTTCACTGAGCCAACCGAGACGGGGCTTATTTATGTGCGTCGGCTGCAGGAAGCATGAATTGACTTTGTGACTTTATAGTTAGGCGCCATGCCAGCGCTTATCCTGCGCTTTAGGACAAGTCGTCCTTTTTGCGAGCATAATGTGTGCATGACAGACAGTCTGTTCGTCCTTTACTACAGCCCTTCTCCGACCCCCACATCTAGCCGTGTGTCAATGGCAGAGAAAAGGACATTGTTGCCACCCGGCGATGCACGATGCACGCTGCAGCATGCACCCTCCACTTGATGCCAGGCAGGCACAATGTGTCTTTTGATTTCCGCAAACTGTAAGCTTAGTGAATGCCAACCACAAGCCGCAGGATTGAGGATGATTTGAAAGCAATACGCACTGCCTGGTCGGAAGCGAGTGTTTCAAATTCCGTTGGCGGAGTCTTTGGGAAATTGGATTCACAAGAGTTGGCTGGAAGGCTTTAATCTTTTAACAATAGTACTTACAAGGTCCTGTTTTCAGGGAAACAATAACTACATGGTACTATTCATAATCAGCTTAGACTAATAAGCAGCATGTTACATTCACCAAGGACCTTCATTCGTTCGATTATAAGCAAGTTTTCTCTGCCCGAAAATTATATCCAAAACATTTCAATTAAAGATCGAGTTCTAAATTACTCTCAACCTACAATTCAAAATAAGCTCTGAATTATGGACTGCCCATAAAAAGTCAATCACTCAGCCTGCAAACAGGACCTGCAAATAAATGAAAGCTGATGCAACCAAAACTCAATGGCTCACACTGCAAATATTCAATGTGAATACTGTCCAATATAGTCAGAATACTTTGGCAGAATACAATATTGGCCACTATGCTAATTCCTGGCCAGCAATTGACGTTTGTTGACTCCTGGCTGCTCCTAGTTGGTTAATCCGAAAAGCATGTAATTTCTATTTATCTATGCAGATGTCATGGCTAATTGATTTTGCAAGAATTTGGCCATTTGCTTGTTTGCTGTCGAGGGCAGGACTGTCAAGAGTACACAAAATAGTACACAATAAATAATTTACAATTACAATTCCGAAACTCGAATGATGTGCGGGCACTTGATATCGCCGCGGCAATGGCTTTTTTATGCGTGTTTGTGGGCACGTCCACATAATGCACATAAAGTTGCGGATGCTCGTGGCGGAGCCACACGGCGTATACTTAATACACACGTATGCCCTGCGTGACTGCCACAAGGCTACAGGGAAGATTCTCTGGCTGCAGGATGCAGGACTGCAAAAGAAATCAACTTAAAATGTGCAAATTGTTTATTCGGCGACCCCTCTGCGGGCAAACACAAACATATTTATAGTATATGCAATGGATGGGTTAAAGTATGTGCCGGACATTGAATAAGATTAATGAAGGTTTACTTTCGGCTCCATCTCCCTCTCGGACATTTTGTTTTTATGTTTGGTTTGGGTCGGCCGCCTGCTGCGGTCACGTGGTCCGGCCGCAGGATGATGCCACTGCCTCCACAGCCGCCCAGCTGCCCAGTCGCCCCTCTCCTGCTACTAAAATATTTTTGCAGTCGGCCTCTGCTTGTTCTGCGGCTGCTGTAAACGAAAAACATATTTCAATGATGCATGCCACCCCCGAGAACAACATGAAGCAGGCGTTGCCCCCGTTGCCTCGTTTCCGGGCCAACCAATAAACTGGCCAACAACAAGTTCGGGCCAGGATCTGCAAGAAGCAAGAAGGAGATGAAGCTGCCGACCACAAAAAACTGTCAGGGACATGTTGCGAAATGTGACAATTTTATTGGTCTGTCAAGAAAATGTAAAAAAAATTTTGAAATTCATATGAAAGGCCTGAAATTTTGTATAAAAAATTAAAATCTAATTTAAACAGTTTTTTTCTCTTAAAGTAAATAAAATTTAGATTAACGCTATTGCCTCTTAAGAGCTTTCCACTAATTCAATTACAATAAAATGTGAGCCAACTTTGGAAACTTTTTATCTTCCACTAGCAACATTTCTATCAGCATAATCATTTTGCAAATTTACCCAAGGATCCGCAAGGACAGCCCAACTCCCCGCGGAGGAGAATATAAGAAACGCAGAGCAAGTAAACCTGCAGACATATTTAATTATAAATGCAGTTTGCAACTTTCCGCAAGAAACACAGAGAGAGTGAAATAGGGGAATGTGAAAACTTGGCCATAAAGTACTTACTGGTAATCAGCTGGGCAACACTCCTGAGCCACTTTCTTCTAAGCCAGCTCTCCAAATTGCAGTTTAATGAGCTCATTGACAGGTGCTGGCAGCAGAGCATCCGAGTAGCAGAAGCAAAAAAATGAAGTGAGCTCGGGGGATAAATGGAGTGTAATTTCCAGCTAAAGCAAATGCAATATTAATCACTGACTTTAAACCAAAAATTCGCATATTCCCACCAGCCAGACCTCAGCGCTTTTCCACATTTTTTGCATTTTTGTGTGCGCATCGCCAGAATTCCATTTTTTAATTAACCGCCAGAGGACTGGAGAGCAGACCGCCCCGATGGTGGCCCCGGAGACCTGGTTGTCAGTTTACCTGAATGTGGAGTTCTGTTGACATTTGCCACCGTCATGCGACATTTTGAATATGGTCTGGCTGGAATACACAGCACAAGTACATATTTTACGTTAGTATGTATGTATGTATGGTAAGGTTTGTGGCAAGAGTTGAGGAACCGTGACAGCTGTTGCAGGAGTAGTTTTTAAGTAGCTGCTAATGAGTCGGTAACTTTCAGTCAGACAAGTTCCGAGGCAATCTTCTTAGGGCAACACTTTATTCAAAGCAGAACATGGCTTCCCACTTCGATAACTTAATTTTTTGCTTCAAGATCTGCACATTGTTCGAAACCACCCAACATAACCCCCCGATTTAAAGACAGAATATGTGCACTCTATACTAAAACAACATAAAGACATTTTCTGGCACTTGCCTGCACTCTCGTTCGCATGTCCTTCGTCCTTGGCGCAGCTGATGCAAGTGTTCTGGTCCCGGTGGAGTGGCGGACGGGGCGGAGAACAATGGCTAACAATGTTACGCATACGACTCGGGGGCGTCAGGACAGGTCCGAAGGAAACGGCGTTAAATGGAAACATTCGCGAGCAATTATGTTACATCAGCTATGGAAAATCCTAAGAAGGTGATTTTCTATCTTTTCCTACCATTTTTTATGCAGCTCTCCGCACTTGGCGTTAAATTAAAAACAAGGAAATGGAAAGCGGGCTTACGATATAAATACTAAGCACGAAGAGAGCAACAGAGGAATAGGGAAACCCGAGTTTTCACCGTATAAATTCACACTAAACTGGGGATTTCGAATGGATTTTCCGAGGCTGAGACAACAATGGCATACTCGGCATAATCGCCGAGTGAATGAAAGCGCAGCATCATCGAAGGCGACGGCAGTGCTGACGGGTGACAAGGATGTGGTGGGAAAGGACAGTGGCGGGAAGAGACAGTGGCAGCCCGGCAAAGCAATCCCGGAGATGACGACCATGACAGGCGGAACAAACGAGCTGGAGTCCGTGTATGGAGCAGCAGCCGGATAACAGCTGTTGCGGAACCATTCCCGGCATAGTTTACTCAGCACTCTTTAGCCAAATATATATTTACCACACCCCGGCCCCCACCCTCGCTCCCTAAAACAGCCAGTCGCGTTATAAATCGCATTAAGTGGATCATACTTTGCATATGAAGTGCCCCCACTGGCAAACTACACAGCCCCACCAACTGACAGACGACTGTGTTAGCGATGGCAAGCAGTGTACTTGGAATTATTTGAAAAGACTAAGATGTAGAGTGCCTCAAGCGCATAGAAATATCTGGTGACTCTTGGCGTCTTTCATATTTCAGACACTTCTATTAAAAATTTTAAAGGGTGGAAAATACCAACACGTCTTACTAGTACGTATGTGTGTATCTTGGCCAGTCCATATCTGGTTCTTCAGCGGAGTACCTTAATCGATTTGTAGATCAATTCTCCACCAATCTGCATTCATACCCTCCAACAACCTTTTTTGTCAATTTTTCTATGGAACTCCCTTCAGATTTTGGGATAACAATGGATATTCCCCCTATATGGACCAATACGATGTCTGTATCTTTGTCAATTTTAATCTTATCCTTGAGCGGAGTACCTTATTCGATTTGTATATCAATTCTTCGCCAATCTGGATTGAAACCTTCCACCGGAATATTTTTTAGATTTTTTGCAAATTTTTCCATGGGACTATCTTGAGTCCCGGGGATCGAAGTCTGTATCGCCGCCAATTTCCATCGGATCCTCGAGCTCTGTGAAGTAGATATGTATAAATTTTCTTTACATCTAGGAAGAACAATAATATCCAACAATATTTTAAGATATAAAGTTTAGTTTAAAACCTATTCCCATCTCTACTTCCATATCTCGCCCAGAAGGAAGGTGACTGATAAAAAGAAAGCACTTTAACATAACAAAGGACTCGAACAGCATCGCCAAACGAACGGCAACGCAATCAAAATTCAAAAGTTTCATTTGCAGGTAAATGGTGGATTTACTTTGGGGATTTTTAGTGCCCTGCCACCTCATCGTCCTCCCCACTACCATCTCCGTCGCTAGCGTCCTTTTCATCCTTGTTGTCAATTGTTTGGCAGCGGATGATGAATGACGCCGATAGCGTTTCACGATGATAGCGAAAATTTGTAGCCGCATTAACTTTGCCACCGTGAAGTTTCCCGCTTCCCGCCTGCCACTTGCAGGTCTCAGTTTCAGCTTCTGGGGCCAAAGGTCAACACAGGTTGGCTGCGATATCTTAATGGGAATGCTAAGTAGAGCATAGTTGTAAATTATGCGAAAAACTTTTTCACCTCTCACTCCTTTTGCGGGATGTTTGACTTTGCTACAAAAAATGATGAAAAATACACATCCATTGCCCTGAATCATTTTTATCCTAGATATGGCTTTCACTTTATGAATTCAAAGCTGAAGTAGGTAGGTTCTTTGGGTCATTGTATTAAATACATTTAAGAGCTGCCTGTCAGGCCAGTGTTTATGTATAATTTACATTTTCTGTCAAGTCTAGACGCTCTCAAAAATAACTTTATCGATAAAAACCAATATTATGGAGACTCGTAAAGCCAAACTTGCCGAATATGAAAACTTCTCACGCCCGTCTTGTTTCTATAAATAACAATGGCCATTATCATAAATATGTTACTCGAAAAAACAAGCGGAATTGTCCAATTTAAATGCAGGACTCGGCCAAAAGCTATCACCAAAAAAGCGTAAACAAAAAATATTGTGTAGTACGACCGGCAATCCAGCCTTGTTAATGAATAATTAATATCGAACAAGTTTTTGTTGGCCTTCCAATGTTAATTGAAATGAGCATTTAAATAACAATAAATATACACAGAGAAAAAAGAAGAGCTCTTTGTGCAAAATGGAAATAAGGAGGAGTAACAAAGGAAAGTGCTAGAGGGAGTAGGGGGGTAATAAGGACAATGCGATTGCCTCAAGGAGCTGCCTCGGGGAATGCTTACGAATGCCATTACACGACAAAGGACTCGAGTCCGAGTATCCTTATCGGCAATCGCATAAATCTCGTCCTCGGAGAGTTGTTACCGGTTCAGGAGTCCTGGCGCGAGTCCGGGTGTTGCCACCTAGTTGCAAATTGTACGCAAGGGTTTCCTTAAAGCAATTATTGTATCACGCAGTTTAGTTACTTTTTATTTTATTTACTCCGGAGTCCTAGACTCGGACTTGGATTTGGACTTGTCTTTCGGACATTTTTGCTGACTCTCCGGAAACTGGAATCGTGGCTGCGTGACTTTTATTGGACTTTCGCTGCTTTCCCTTAATTTTGGCCAAAACTTTCGGCTCTTGTTTATGGCATTTATCGTGCTGTTTATTCGCTTTATTCGGCTTTTGTTTCAGAGACAGAGTCAGAGCCAGAATGCTAAGCGGCCCAGCCTAGATTTTTCCGACTAGAGTCCTTCCCTAATGCCGGCGCATATCCCGCAGCGTTTGCTTAACGCGCCGGGCGCGCTCTTATCTAAACGATTGCCTGTGGAGTGATTATGAGTGTTTGAGGTTGTTACCATAATTGACGCCGTGCGTTCTTGCCGGGGAGCCGGAGCGCAGGAGAGCCAAAGGAGCGCGAAACAAAGTAAAGGGAATAAAGTTAGCCGGAATGAACAGACAATGAATAATAATCAAGAACCATTTGGCAACATTTTCGGGCTAATAATAAACCGAATCGTGAGCTTCATTTGGGCAGTGTGTGTCTTAAACTTTAAGGAGTCTCTCCAGTATTGATGAAATTCGTCATTAAAGTAGTAAATTTCTAGTTTTGCAAATAATAAATTAAATTGAATCTAAGCCCTCAAGAGTGTTGATTTTCAATGCCTTTTCTAATTCAATTTCCAAGCACGTCGCACAAGAGTTACCTACCCTTTGAAACCTGGCCAAAACGAACGGTAAATGTGCATTAATGTTACCTTAAAATGGTGGAACCCCATTCGCTTCCCATCCACATTTTTACACAATTACCACAAATAATTCCGTCCGTGCTCATCAAACTTTTCAGCGAAGGCGGGGCATGCAAAATGTTGCACGTGGCATTGATTTCGAGAGGCATGATTGATTGCCGAGCTCTTTCACAGGCGGCCTTAAAGTGAGATTTCCACAGTGTGCCTACCGCCCTTATCGGTAGTGGGTCGCCACTTATTTTGATTACTGTTTTTGGAACAGTGTCCTGAAACAGTGTAGTCCTGAAAGGATCTAGTGTGATATGACATGGAGGTCGAGAGGTAAGCTCTCAACAGGTCGTATACGTAATGCCAGGGATACAAGTCTATCTAAGCAGAGAGAAGCTCAACCTTATTGTAATGAATTTAGTATAAACTTTATACTCACTTATCTTTTTATGAGAATTTTCTTTACTATGAAATGATTTCTGAATAAATGAAAAGGTAAATAAGCGCCTTACAAGACCACTTTAAAAGCCATTCTGCCATTTGTGCCGCCTTGCTTCAATCAACAGCTCCTCCTTAAATCAATAGCGTAAGGACGAATCAAGACGCATTTGTGTGTCACGCTCGCATCCCTCCCGGCACGGCTAAGGCAAACTGATTGCGCAATGAGCATTAGAGCATGACACGCAACTCACTCACGTCTCCAGCCAGGCACGCTTAAATTTAAGCATCAGGAATAATCTTTGGCTGTTGTCGCCTGTCGTCCGACGCCCCTGACGCAGGATAACCCGCCCCAGCACCACCACACTCCGGCCGAGCCACGTCGCCTGTTGCCTGTCATTGTCATGTTTGCACTTGGCTTTAATGCTCGGCATCGCTTCTGGGGTTTGCTTTCAGGTTGGTTAAACGCCGCACTTGCTGCCGAATAAAACTTTGGTGGCTCCGCCAGCTCGGTGGCTGATACCAGCCAGAAAATTGCAAGCCTGCAACATACTAGCCTGCCCTGTATTTTCAAAGCGCATGCAATTAAAAGCGCTGTATTCCTACCTCTGTACTAAGAACCTCAACTAAGAGTAAATGCACTCGAAATATATTTCATAGAGAAATGACTATCTAGTAAAACAAACATTAGATAATCATTTGTAGACGAGAATGTATATTTATATATGTAGATAATAATGACAGATATAACGTAAGAAAAAATTATATTTACTAGGAGTTTAAGACTTAAAACACTGAATCGAATATTATGATTACTATTAGCTACACATTTTTCTATACATGAGAAGGTGTAGAATTCAGATGGTATAGGATGGTTTGGTTTTCCCCTGTGCACTTTAGTTTGCATCCCATTTCCGCAGCGGTGTTTTCAGCATAATTACTTTGTCTTTCCGAAGTGCAAATGAAAGTCCCTACCCATCCCGCTCCCCAGGACTTCTCTGCGTTTGTAAAGTTTGTTAATTGTGTTGATTTCGAGTTTCCGCTGCAGGCATCAAATGCAATTGAGTAAGGTGCACGCCACCCGTACGGGAAGTTGCGGCTTACCTGTTGCCAGTATTTCAAAGCCATTAAGAAGAGTAAACTGCTGAGTCTTGTCAGATTGATTTTGAGTGAATAACATAATTAATAATCAGGATTATTCAGTGATGTTCTCGTGCATCAATTTTGTAGAAAACACAGTCTTTATGTCACAAAATCGTGGGATGACCTTGTTCTTCCAATCCATTTCTCAATGTAAAAATAAACCGATTAAGCGAAAAAAGAACGAGTCTGGGGAATAACTTGCGTTGCCATTTTTCTCCAGCAGTCAGCGGGAAAATCTTGTTTTGCATCAATAAACATTGACATTGCTGCTCGAGTGTGTGTGGGGGAAAACTAGCATTTGTGTCAGTGTGGGGTGTGTGTCTGCATGTATGTGTTAGCGAGAAAAATGCATTTTCTTGTTGTGCGCGCTCAAGTCATAAATGATGCATGGCCCTCAGGCAACAGAGAATCACAGAACAGAATGTTTTTTCCTAAAAATTCAATGGAGTTTTTATTTTGCCCGAAAAGCAGTTTCCTAGCAGCGAAGTGGCAGAGGGGAAAGGAGCTATTTAATACAATAGAATCCATATTGAAGTGAGTCTCTTGACTAAAGCAGGGCTTTGTTTGCATTGAATATGGAAAATATTTTGAATTTTATTTACATATATTTATAATCTGCGCTTTAAGACCATCGCAACTCAAACTTTAATTATTATTTTCTTCTAACCCAATTTCCCAAAAGCCGGAAGAGATTCAAAATCTCATAATTAATCAGGAAATTAGTTTGGAAGATATTTGAGACAGGGAAAAACTTTAAGAAGGCTTAGCGGCGAAAAATTGCTGGAAAACATAAGCTTAAGCCATTAGCAAGGCTTAGTACCAAGGCAGGAATCATAATCTTCTAATTTCCCTCGCTGTTGAGACGAAGAGTAGAACATCCTGGCATAATGCATGGGACGTGCGCCACTCTGGCGTATGCGTAATATGCCTAATGCAAAACGCAAACTCAAATAAAAGTGATATACAAGTGGTGGATGGAGAGGGGAGTCCTGAAGGGGAGTATGAGGTTTCAGGGGGGTGAAGACGTTACGCAAATGTATTTGTAAGCAGGCACTTAGCAGCCTCAGAAGCAGAGTTTTTGAAATATGCTTGACGGCTGCTCTCGTCTGACTGCCTTCCGCAGCCAAAAAACCAACAACAAATAGAAAATAAAACACAAGACAAAAAGCAGCAAAAGCCTAGGTCCTTATGAGAATTTGACAACATATTCTCACACCAGACAGGCTCCGCACTCAGCCCCCTCCACCTCAACCTCCCCAACATCCTTTTCGTTTTCCTGGCAATCTCAGCGCGTGCCGCACGCCTTGCGCATTTAACGCGTATTTTGCACTGCCTTTTCGGAAAAACCAGACCATCCAAGGAGCACTAGCCTGTCTCCTGTCGTGGCTGGCTTTTTCGGTGAATGCCAGGACACTGCAGCTCTATATACAAAGTATATAGTAGTGGCAGTCGCTATCGTCGCCACAGAGAATGCTGCATAAATTGTTTTCAATGACCAAAGGAAACTAAGTGAGTTCATCTTTGCAGCATCTTGTTTTTTTTTTTAAATAACATTTAAAAATAATCTTAAGAGTTAAAATAATATAGAAACTCAAATGATTATACAATACTCAAATGACTTTATAATGAAACTACAATAAAATAGTTTCGAGTGCACATTCTTGAATGCACATACCTGTGGAGCTGGCTGACTCAAAAAATCCTTTTGGCAGGCAGACAGGTAGCTGCTCTTTAAAGGTGATTGACAGTCCTGGGCGTCGAGTGTTGGCAGGACGAAAAGGAGCCAAAACTGGGGCTGAGCTGGCGAACAGCTGACTTGGCAACAGAGTCCGCCTTGGGGCGTCGTTAGTGGTTTGGCAGCCAAGCGGGTAAGTGGGCGGGGAATACAGGATAGCCTCACATATGCATATCCTTCCAAAAATAGTTCGGAGGGAATACTTATCATGGAAAATGAAACCAAAAAAGATATCCCTTTGGGGAGGGGCGTGGCTTAAATATCCTTAAAATGTTAAGCAAAGCATTAGTCGAATAAGGGTCAAGGTTTGCTTCTGTAGAAGTGTCAGGCTAAGATTATAGTTAACATAAACGTACGACATATGGGATCAATGTCAAAAGGAATACAATGTCCCTTTTGACTGACACTTTTCCAAGGACACTATTGATTCATCGATAAATTGGATAAATATTTGCAACTATTTATTCTTTGAAATCTACACCCAACACTCCACCAGGCGTTGCAACTAACTAGACTTAAATATTTAATTCCTTTCCAATCCGCCGGACCACCTGAAGCTGTTAGTCCTGGCCACAAGGGAATTATTTGCAATTTACAATTTATGTAATGTGCGTGCTTGTAATTTGCTGATTTAATTAGTGGCCATAACTCATTGTTATGGCCAAGGACGCGGCAAGATAATAAATGACTTTTAATTGTCGACCATACTCGTAATTAGTGGGCCATGGCAATGGGATTTGGGAGCGCAGTTCGGAGAGCGGAGGCCGCATCTTATCGACGATGATCTGGTAATGGAGTGCATAATGTCCTGAAAACGAGAGGTTGTCTGACAAACCAGGAATTCTGTGTCTGATGTTGAAATCAGGCATTACACAGCCTCGTGGTCGATAGCAGGCCGTGGAGACCCATTTCGTCTGTGACACAGGTGGCAGGTGGGCCAAAACATCCATTATCCTTGTTCCTAGTGTATGTGTGTGTGTGTGTGATTGGCCAAGTTACTGAAAACCGCACAACAGGGCGCCAAAATAATAGCAAACATTTAACAATAATTAATAATCATTAGTAAGCCGCACATTATGAAGTGGTTGACTAAATATTGAAATTACTGTGATATTAATGTCAGGCAGGAACAACATAAACAATGGTATTATTATGCTACTTTCTGTGACCCCTCACCCATTCCCCTTTCCCTCGGATCAGCAGCAGGGGATACAACAACTGCGATTGTCCTTAATGACAACAATGTGCAAACTGTTTTGAAACAAACGAGAAGCGGAAAGTGGCAGCAGCACTGCAACTGCAACAATAGCACTAGTGTGTGTGGACGCAGCAAATTATGGACATGCGTGTGAACTACAGGCATGTAAATTGAAACAGTGACACGCCCATTACCATCAGTCCGCCCACACGCCAGGGCTGCCAGCCAAACAAACTGTGCGGTCGACATGGCTGCTGACAGTTTGCAACAATTGCTCTGGATTGGTAATCCAGATAATCGTTTCTTTTTGCCATGATATGGTCGAAATATAAATATGAAATTGGTGAATCAGACACATATAATTGGGGGAATGTTATATGCTGTTAGAGTGTTATAAATGCCACATTTATACAAAAGTAGGACTCGCCCATGTATAGGGGTTTTGGATTAAAATACCGTACAAAGATCCTTAAAATAATTATAATTGCCTATTTAACTGAGATGTAATAGTAACTATAATTAAAGTTTAAATTAAAAAAAAAACATTATTTTTAGTAAATGTATCCCCCAACTCTCCAGCTAAAGTTCTTAAGATAATTGGCTCTCAGTTCATAGAATAGGATGTGTAGACTCAGGATACCTACAGACAGTTGCATTTTATCTCAAATTACTGGTTTCTCCACGACTCACCCTTGTTCATTAACCTCCATTTCAGGGAAATGGTTTATGGGAATTAACCCGCTTGTCTCTGGTGTAATAAAGTACGCACTGGGATGCAATTGTGGCGACCGACAGGAGGGGTCACCCCATCACCCGTGGCGCTTGCATTAATAATGCCGAAGGTCTAGGGATTCTGGATTCGTGAATCGGGAGTCGAGAGTTCGGAGTCCGGAGGAATGGGAACAACACTAGTGAGTTGGCACTTTCGTTGTATACTTTTCGGGGCCGAATTTAATATTTGGAAATAATTATGCGAGAGGCTTGATGGTGCAAAGTGCGTAGTGCATGTTGGGTGCTCGGGGAGCTTGGGGCCTTGGGTGCTATAGTCCTGCCCAAGGCAATTTAATATACGCGATTACAGATGGGACTGTGAGTGCATTTGCCATTATATTGCATAATTTATGCGCGTATTTAATTAAATTCCAGCCCTTTCGCTGCTTTTTTGCTCCGATGACCCAAATACCCGTCAGTGGCACGTTTAATGCCTGTTTAATTTAATAAACTAACTATCTACGAGGAGCAAACATTAACTGTCCAAATAGCTTTAAATTAATTTCAAACATCATGCCCAATTTGTCACCACTGATTGCGAAAAAAGGTTCTGTTTTTTAAAATCTCCTAAATGTGGTCTTCGGCGCTTTGTACGTTTTTTTCCCAAAAACCAATAAAGTGTGGAAAGTTAATTGCATTTAATGGGCATTAGGGGTAAGCGGATTGCGGAGGCTCCAAAGAGCAAATGTAATTACAATTAAATAAAAACCTATGGCTGCAATTAGTTTCTCTATAATTTATGTGTCAGGAGTGAATTCTTTATGTGAGGCTTTAAAAAACATCTACATTTTTTTATTAAGTGCTCGAACTCAAACTCTTTCTTTTTTAATGTCACCCAGCTCGTATTTAGTTTTTTTTAAATCCAAAGCCAATTTAGCAACTTAATTAATATTTTTCCGTGTTTACTTGCAAATATGTACGCAATTATTCATCAGCCAAGTTCGATAATTAAAATTGAAATTAAAACGCAAGCCACATTTTCGACGCAGCATTAGTTATGGGCTCTAATGATTTACTAAACAGTTTGCCTAATTTATGAGCCTAGTCGCGGATGGGAATTCAATTAGGCCCCGTTACTAGCCTAGTGGCGAAAAAACCAATTTAAATAAATGGCATTTCCATGGACTGACAACTATCAACATTAGATCTAATTAATTAATAACGAGAGCCATTGCACCGGAGACTTCTAAAGGGGTCATATTGTTGCAGTGACAGGCTGTCCTGGCAGCTTAGCCCAGTTTCTCTTATGTCCACCCCATAACAGCCCCACAACATGAAGTGACCGGCAGGGAAATTAGTTACGGTGTCGCACAAGGACATGAACAGGACTTCATCCCCATCATCATCCTTAGCCAGTGGCGGCGGCCATGTGTGAGTGACTTAGTGCTTGATCTGTCATCATTAGTTGAATCTGTCACAACAGACACTTGGTCCAATTGATTTAGTGTCACAAGGGCTCAGCAGTGCAGCCAATAGTCGTGTCCGCCTCCCCGGCCCACCGCATCGATGCAGGATGCTGGTCCATGGCCGGAGAATTTCAAACACTGGCTTAATTAACTGAAAGTCCAATTATTCTTACATAAAGACAAATATGAAGGTAATCAGTGACTTAAATAACCAATTATCCTGCAAGTTTCATCGTAAAAAGTATGAACAGGAGTCATTCGCTCGCACTCCTCCTTCTGGCCACTTCAAAGTTGGCCAGAATCACAATTCCCCCTTCGCGAATTCTCACAAACGTCAGTCTCATTAATTTGGGCAGGTTGCAGTTTTAAAATTTAGTGGCTGCCCCGCCAGTTAATTAACACCTGAGTCCTGGGCCGCAGCAGGGCCCGCCAAAGGGCGCATTGTGGATGGGTGGGGCTGGCGGACGAGGCCACTTCAGTCACACTTTTGTGCTCGGCATCCGTGTGCACTGACGCAAAGCGGAAGTGGCACTTTGCAGGGCCTGGAGCGGGAGCTATGTGGCCGGAGCTGTAGCCGGAGCCGATGCTGAAGCTGCCACCAGCAGGCGTATCGAAAACCGAAACTTTTGATGGAAAAAGTTTGCAACAACAAACGCATGTTCCTGGGCAAAGTGGCCGGAGCGGGATGGGAGTCCTGCCGAGGAGCGCCTTTAAACCATCAAGTAAGTCGCTATAATTCGCGCGCATCGCCTCATGAATTTTGATACTTTTTTGCATTTTTTATTTCTGCGGCGCTTCTATCGCTTTCACTTTAAGCCGCGTCTTAGATTTGAATAATGAGCCAAGAGCCAAGGTGCACAAAAGTAGGCCACAATCTCGCGTGCGGCTTAAAGATTTACGGCGGTCTTCTTAAGACAGATTAGAGCGGCTGATATAAAAAGTTGGCATTAAGAAAGCAAATTTTTGTTGATAACAGAGGCCAGAGCTGCGACCTCAAATTTGGCTTCTTGCTTTTTCGAATCAGTAGGACTTCCCTTAAGGGCAAACTTTTAATGCAATTGTTAACTGTTATGACCTAAAAAACTGTCTTCAAAGAAACGGATTGAAATAATTTGCTTAATTGATAATCCAAAGTCGATGGTGCAACAAATAAAAGTTTTGTCGCTGCGCAGCAAAGAAACTAAAAATGCAACAGTGGCAAATTCGCAGCTTCTACTATACTTTTTTTGTTGCCTTTTTCTGCTGATGCAGCAATTTCTTCAAAGCCGCTGCCTGCTGCATGCTGATGACTTTGTCAACAACTTAAATTGTTTGGCCGCAGCAAAAACGGAAGCAAAGTTTAAACCCATTTAGGGCCCTGGGATAAGCACGCTGCAAGCGGATTACATTTGACTTTCATGCCCGAATGGTATTTCGAATAAGAGACACACTTTTTTGAACATTGGTACTTTTAATTCTTGCGTTTGTAAACATACACAGTGATCAGCAGAAGTAAAACACAGAAATTGTAGACTGCACACATCCACACTCCCACACTGTTCCAATTTCTCAAAAACCCATACGGGCCGGACTCTACTTCAACTACGACTTCGAAGTGGTCTTCCTCATAGTCCCCCGTGGGCTCCTCCTGCACATTCTCCTGAGTAGGATGATCCATTTCTACGACGTAGCTCTTCTCCTCCAGTAACACAGTCGTGTCGTCACTGCAGTAAAGTCAGATTTTAGAAACTGTTGACCCAAAGTTAACAAAGGATTACCTCATGGTTCTTAAGGCGTTTTGATCTTGGCGGCTTGAGGGCTTTGGGCAAACTGAGAATTCAGCAAAGTCACGAATCTTGCAAGCCTCCACTCCACATTTTCCCCAGAATAAAATTTGTATTCGGGAATATATACACTCAGAAGAAAAACGTACAAGAACATTATTATCATGGAGTTATTTTAAAAAATTTTAAGCAACAGGAGTAAATATTATTTTAACTACCTGACTATTGTTCTATAATATAATTTTTATATTTTCATGAAATTTTAAATTCCAAGATCCCTATTTTAATTTTAAGAGATTTAGAAGTAATAAGAGAGCGCTGCAGTCTGAAACCTTCTCCTCAAAAAAGAACTCATTCTTAAGCAATCTACAGAAGCCTTAAAAAATGAATATGATATTATTAGTTGACACTTGAATTTTAGGAATTATTTGTTGATGTGATAAAATAATAAAAATCGTTATCAGGGCTTTTCACCTTGATCCCATCGCTGTCTCTTGCTGTGAGTTGCTTTTCTTGTCAGCTTGTCGGTTTGGTTTCTCTTACTTTCGGGGGTACCTGTTGTATCTGTATCTTATCTGAGTCACAGAACGACACCGAAAGATTGTCAGCTCTTGACGGTTCAGTGTTTGCTTTGTTGGTGCCTCAATTAACACCTCTCGGCGCGGCGATAATAACTCAGACCCCACAACTGATTGGTAATCAAGAAAAATAAAGTGTGGGGCAAGTGTAGAGAAAACGCAGAGTCTCTTCAGTCGAATTCGGAACCCCTTTCGCAATGGACACGGACAGGAAAAAGGCGAGCTCCTCGGGCAAGGCCCACGACGAGGTCGATTTCACCAGCGGTTATGAGACCCAATACCGGAAGGAGTACAGCCCCCTGAGGCCCATATTCGTGCCGCCGCCGGACAAGAAGCACGCCTGGTACCGCAACTGGTCCACCATCCTGATGATCTTCTTCCTGTCGGGCGTCTTCGTTCTGGGCACCGTGATGCTGGTGGTGCAGGTCTTCACCGTCAGTCCCCTGCAGATCTTCATCATCGTGGCGGTCTACGTGGCCGTGGCCGCCATCCTGATCTGGCTGGAAATCCAGTCAGTCAAAGTGCGGTGAAAAGTTTGAAATAGCACCGTGACTAATTCCCTGAGATATCGTTTAAAAATTTGTGCCTGCAATCGAACTGTGTTGTGCAAACACATTGAAAGGGGCGCTACTGATTAGTTCCTAAGAACCAAAGGCCCGTGGACTAAAATAGGTTTAAGTTAAAGCAAAACTGGCCGACTAGACAGTGCTTAGTTGTGGCATTCAGTGATGGCTCTCCCGTTTAATCAACTAATTATTTACGACCCATAATGAACGTAATCTGCGCCCGATAAAGAGCTTTGTGTTTTTTAATTGGCCCGAGAGATAAGCAAACAAAAGTTAATGGAAAAACATTGGATTGGTGGCTAACTGCCGAGTGTAGTGTTGGCATTTAATTGTGAACAAATACAACTACTTTGCAGACAAACACGCGCAAAGTGTCAAATTAATTAATTCAATGTCAGTGTTCGGAGAATGTAACAAAGGATAGCTAAAACAATAAATATTAAAGTGAACAAACAAACGCATTAATGGAATTATAATTTAGTCCGTAATGGAATGTGTGAATGAAACTATTTTTTAGTCACTGTTTCGGAAAGCCTTTCAAATCTGTCCCATAATTATTCCAACTCTCGATTTCACACAGCTGCCCGGACAAAAAGTTTAGGGCCCCCAGACCCCCCATAGAATTGGTTGGCCAAACATTTTCACAGCTTGTGTAAATATTTCGGAATCACTTCTGTAATTGCTTTTCACACGCCACTGGTGAAAAAACGGTGTCCCCTTGCTGTGTGCCGAATTTTCCATGTTTTCCCAACAGCTCTCCCTCCTCTACTACTGCTGACTGCAGTTGGTGTGTCATCGAGTGGGGGAAATTCTAGTTTAATAGCTTCAAATGTTAGAAACATTTGGTCAGCACAAAAACAGCCGGACAAGCTCATTCCGCTCTTAAAAATACCAGGACCTGCTCTAAGAGAAAACTAAAACCCGGTCAAAAAAGGGCACGCGTCGCCCCATTAAACTTTAATTTCCGTTGACAATGAATGGCATTTTTTTCCACTGGCCGAGACGGCGGCAACAGCTGACTTACCTTAATTACTCGCAGGACCCGAGGCCATGCTAATTATTTGCCAGGAGGTGTTTTATGTCCTAGCCCAGACGGAGGCGACGCTTTCCGCACTTAATCATAGTGGCGGGCAGGGCGCCTCGGGCTCAGGTCCTAATGCCATTTCCGGTCGCCAACCGCCGAAGTCTACGCGACTTGGCTAAAGTGTAGGGCTTTACAGGGACACCCCAGTGGCTAAGAGAAGTTATGTCTTAAGCCGAGAAACTGTGGTTGCTTTGAAACTTTTAAAGACATACATAGTATTGAAATTCTAACATAAACTATATTACAAATATCCAATTCTAGAGTCATTTCCCATTCAAGACCAACTCAACCTTGAGCCTGTAAAAACCAATGCAAAAACATCCAATATGCACAGGCATTATTTTTGCATTGATTTATTGCTCGATTGCCTGCTGGCTCAATATTGCACATAAAAGGCATTTAAACAAAAGCTGTCTTCCATTTTATTCTCTCGCTTTTTTAAATATTTAAATCATTGCATTTGCACAGGCGAGCTCCGAGTCTCCATTATTCAGAGTTTAAACAAGCCGGCGGAAAAAAGGACACAAATGAGAGACTCAGTGCCAAGGCAAGTGAAATGCCAATAAAATGTTTGGTTGCAGCGGCATCCGAGCCCGAGAATTCTAAGCTGCACTGGGGAAGTCACAACATTTGATGCTGCATTTCTTATGGCCACTGTCTTGACTGCCCGACTGCCTCACTGCCTGGGGAAATGTGTCTTAGAATTTGTTTAAGTAAATTTCACTTGAACGCTTTTCATTATGCCACTCAACAAGGACTCTTTTGCGAAAAGGAAATCTCATCCGAAGGCGGCGAGGAGTGGGAAAAATAAATCAAATACATGACTCTGCTCCCAGAACATTTTCCTCATAAATGGACTCCAGAAAGGGAAACAATTTGAGTCGCCTAATCCCCAAAGATGCACCATATATGAAAAACAAAATCCCATATTTAAATGCCATTTTTTGTCTATTTCTTTTTATTGAAAAGAGCCGACAATACATGGCAAATTTATGTTAATTATTTATGTAAATATTCCGTACTTAAGCGCCTATTTTTTGCATATGCAAACGCAATGTATAATTAAATTACCACCCGACTACTAAGTGTGACCACATTAATAAAAATAACACTGCTTTCAATTAAAAAGCATAATTTAAGAGAATTTAAATGTATTAAAATTGTTGCAAAACGTTTTCAATGGAATTAAAGCCGAGCTGGGAAAGTGGTTCATCAGGCCGAGTCCTTGCCAGCACCCATTTGAATATTCAATTAAGTCTAACTGCCAATTCAGTGATAAGCCCCTGACTGACTATGCTTCGCAATGGGCCTGGCCATGGGGCCTTGAAGCCGGGCTGGCTGGTGATAATTTTAGTTAAGACCGACCGGGAGGGTGCTCGGAGCTGAGCCAAGTAAGGATCAAGCTGCCGAAAGTGTCGTGAATTACTGTGTTACTGTGCCTTTTCCCAACTTGATAAAAATATAGGTATATATTGGTTAGTTTTGTTTCCAATTTTTAAAAACTTTCACTGTTACTTCCTGCCCGTAAATAGAGTTTATAAGCAAAGTAACGAGCTTGTCAAAGCATTTTTCTGACATCTCTTATTTATTCTAGACCAACAAAGCCAGGAGTCAAGAGAAGGCAAACAACATGCATAAATTACCACAAAGTCCTCCGGTCTGGCCGTTCCTCCTGTTGGCCAAAATCCATTGCCATTGCAATGCAGAAATTGTGTTGAAATATTAAAAAAGAGGCCAACAAAATAAAAGAAGCCGAAAAACGAAAACTGTGGCCAAATGCAGATGAGCAGGCAACTTTTTGGACACTTTTGTCCCAGCCACATTTCTATACTTCTTTGGCCCTTTTTTTTATTTGTTGAATGCTAAAAAGGCCACTTTAGTTTTAACCACAAAGTTTGCTCGAATGCGTGTGAATCTGTGGTGTGGCTGCCATTATGTGTGTGTTGGACGACCTCGTTGCACTTTTGTTTTCGGGCCAAGGGGCATCGGTCTTTCATGTCATTTAACCATTTTTCGGGCCAGGACAATTGGGCTAAGCTAGCAGAGCCTCCAGGACTCGGCCCTGCTCTGCTGCCACTGCCAGCGTTGATTGGCCGGGCCTTAAAGTGTTTTCAATGTAAATCTATGTAAATAAATGTTGCCAAATAAAAGAGCAGCCTCCGCTCTATGGGCTTCCACTCCAGGACTCCGTCTGGATAAATTGTATAGCCATATTTATTCGTTTTCACAGTCCGACCATGTGTGCACTCTTCAGACGACTCCTAAGACTTTAATCCAGTCGCATATTTATGCACATTTTTTTGCCCGGGTCTGTGTTTTGCTTTCATTTGGCCCGAGTCCTGTTTTCTCATCTCTTTGTTTGCGAAACCTTGAATTGGCCGCTTTGATTCTGGGCCAAGTCGTGTCCTTGCGTTTGATTGTTCTCTATTTGTTTTACTCGGCTGTGTTTATTTACTTTGGCAGTACTTGCTGCATTTAATAGCATGAAAATTAATTTGACATTTAATAGTGCTGTTGTATCGACGCCATCCGCCGTATGCCATCCGCCGTATGCCGTACGCCGTACGGTGTGCCTTATTTTTATACATTACGCATTCAATGTTTTTGTGTTTGCGGACCGTAAACAAATTGCTGGCGCGTATTTTATTATTTATATTGTTTTTACTGTCACGTGTCGCCTACCAATGATGCCTGCACATTATAATTATGAATTGTGCAAATAAATCCGGCATGTAGCGACCTGTTAATGTGTTAATAATTACCATTCAAGTGCTGTTCCATGTGTTAATGTCTTGTTATCCCGATTTAATGTGGGTGCGTGTAAGGGGCGTATACTTGATTAATTTTTTATTGAAGAAAATGTTGTGTTTATTTGAAATAAAACCTTTTAATTTATTGCACACTGGTATAAACTAAATATTTATATGTTATAGTACTAGTGTGTATAAAATTATTAAATATAATTGTTTGAAAACCTTAAGATTTATAATCAAAAGAATTAAATGGGATTATTCATTGGACGAAGTTTTAAATATAAAATTTGCACAAATTTTAAAAATAGTTTCTACGTATACGTAATATTTCTACGTATGCGTAATATCTGAACTTGGTTTGTGTCTAAACTTGACGAGGCTCTTTCTTGAAAGCTTGCGCTTAAAAGCTTTTGTGTAAAAAGCTAACAATATTTATTAAAACCTGTCTTAGCTACCGTTGTCATAGCAAAGCTGCACAAATAAATGTAAATAAATAAATTAATAAAGAGTAATTACTGAAAAAATGGCTTCAGAGTATTAAATTGGTTAGCTGTACATTCACTTCCTCTAGTAGAATTTTCCCTTAGAAAACCTGGCAACCCTGAACCACCGCCAAGGAGCCCTAAAGCACCGACTGAAGCGAAAGCTCTCAATTCGTCGTCAATTTTCCGGCACAACAGACGCAACATTTGCCGAGGCACCGCGCCTGCTGCGTAGAGCGGAAAGTAAATTCTAGTGAAAGCAGAAATAAAGGAAAAGCCAGCAAGAACTTATCAAAGAGACCACTAAAAACACAAAACTAATCCAATTTAAATTCAAATTCCCCACGAAAATGAGTGACTACTAAAAACTGGGAAAGCGGAAAATGGAAAATAGAAAATAAAAAGGCATCGGACAAAGTGAAAAGTGTCGGTCCGGTGGGGGAAAGTGGCGCAGAGAAAGAACTTTTTGTGCAAGAAAACTAAGTGCAATAAACTGTGAATAATCCCAGAATTAGCGGCTTGTGCATCGCGGGGGCGTGGCGGAAGAAGGGGCTGGGGCCGGTGGAGGGAAAGCGGATTCTGTTCCATTCTATTGCTGAATGTCCAGATTTATATTATGCAAATTAATTTCAATTGGTTTGCACTCTGGACTCTGGCTCTCTGTTTATTGTTGCTGCTGCTGCTGGTGATGTTGCTGTTCCTGCGGATGTTTCTGTTGCCGCTGCTGCTGCTGTTGCTCTTCTTGTTGTGATGTAGTATTCCGATACAACTACTAGTAGTAGTAGTAGTACTAGCAGTAGTAGTAGTACTACAAACTACGACCATCCGACGACTGCGTTGTTTTCCTGTTTTCGGATACACAAATTCGGGCAACCGACGTTTAATTTTCCGCACTGCATAACAAGTGTGCGCTCCACCGGACTTACCGGCTTTTCCCCGTGCTCCCAGCTCCGTCCCGGAGAATTGTTTCCCAAGAATTTCTTAATCACACAAGAATGCTACCTGCTCGCAAAAAATAAAAGAGGACGAGCTGGGCAAAACTTGGCAAGCTTCACATGGAAAAGTAATTAAAAAGTGAGCCAGGGAAGCTCGTGTTTAAGGCGGCCAGAATACCCGGAAAACTATTCCAGAGACGCCAATTACTAGTCGTTTAAGTTCACCTTTCGCTGGGTAATTTTCTAAATAGTTCATCAGACTTGACGGAAAGTTCAGCTGTCCGCTTGTCAGATGAGCATTCAATTATGAACTGAAGCTGTTCCGATAACTGAAACTCTTACTTTTTCCACAAAGTGTGTTGCAAGACCCACTTGCATATTTATGAGAGCCCACAAAAAGGCTCCACTAAAATGCGGAATTTAAACGTCATAAAAAAGTAACTGAATGCCCATTCGGAGCGTCATATAAAATGCAGCAGCATAGGCCCGAACGATGCTTATTAAAAAGCCGACTGGCTGTATAAATAAACCTGCCGCATGACAATAATATCAATTACAATAATGTCGGCTCCCCACAACGGAGGAGGCCTGCACGAGACTCTCATTAAAAAGCACACAAGCACTGGCACTCACACAATGCGGCTCGAAAAGAAGCCAAAAATACAAAGTTGTAACAGGGCAAGACAACATTTACTTACGGGCATATACTATATAGTCGGTACTATATATAGTGCAGCAGTCGGTCGGAAAGTCAGTCGCAGCTTCAGGCTCTCAGATGCTGATGCTGAAGCTCGGCCACAAAACCTCGTCAGCACAATCACAGCAATTGCTCCAGTCTGGAGGCTGGAGACATTACACTGGGAACCATCTTCGTTGCGTTGAGAAAGACTTTGCAATATAGGAAAACCTAACTATCAGTATTATAGTTTTTAACATTTTATAGCTATACCATTTCCCCCTGTGTATAATCTTAAAATGGGAACGGGACTGGGACTGCGACTGGGACAGATGGAGGGGAGTTCCGCCATAATGGGAAACCAGTGACAGACCAGACAGCCCGCCAGAAGTCCATGGGAGCCGGGACTGCGGCGGTAGTTGCACAATTTTGCACAAAAGCCAAAGCATAATCATGAATAATGAGCGTTTGTGATAAGTGATAAATGCCCAGTGGCAAATGCACAGGGGATTCGAATGTGATGGAAATTGTTTTTCATCGGAGTAGGGGGGGAACCATTTGCATGGATTGTTGAATGCAAAGATTGGTTAGAGTTTATATTTAAAAGGACCAACTTCAGTTGTTGCCAAAGCTGTCAAAATAGGAGGACTTCTTTGCATAAAGACTGCTTACAGGGTATGAAGCAGGTTATCCTCCAGAGACCGAGGCTTTCACAAAGCCTTCGTCGTTCCATTTTCCACTGGGCACCCGTCAAACCTTTTGTGATATCCATTCCCTGTGTGGTCCGCCCAGCTCCCAGGTCTTTCAATCCAGGTCCGATGGGACACGGCCACCTTGGGAACTGTCAGTATAAATCGAAGCGGGAATCACAGCAAATCAGGTCGCTAAAAGCGCACCAAAGGTGCAAAAACACACTCACAGAGCCCAGTTTCCGGATTCCGTGGAAAAGTATAAATTGGAAGCTCTTCTTTTGGTCGCAAAGTGTTTGTCACAGGTTTCTTTTATCCGAGGGCTGGATTTATTTACGCCGTAGCTGGCCATCTAGTTTGTCAGCTTCAATTGAAAATAATTTACTTTCTTCACACAGTATCTGTAGCTCTTATCCGTATCTGTATCTCCGTCTGTGTGGGTGCACATGCCGCTGGGCGAACAGCCTTGTATGCGATCAGATCCGCGCCCAGAGGTCAGCAAATAAACAAATTGTCGCACATTATGGTTTATTGTCCAGCCACGACTTGTGTGCAAAACGACTCGAAACCATACGCCCCGACTAGAAATGCGCAAACGTAGCTATTCCCGATACACATCGGCTGATTTGCATCCCATTTCGATGGTAACCGCCCTTTTGGGTGGGCTTTTCCCGGGACAAGACTGCAAATGCAAATCCCGTCGTGATGAACTCAGGCGGGCAGAATCTATACTGCCTATATATTTATAGAAGACGAAAGATGCGATGCGATTTGCATACAAAACACTCGAATACCCGCATTAAGTCGCGCAGGCACCGCCTGGAATTTCAATAGGTTTTTAGTTTTCAAACTAATCAAAACCGGCCCCTTCTCCTCCCCAGCTCTTGACAATTATGTAAAGCTTCTCTTCCCCAAAGACAAGCACACAAACTCAACAGAAAAATGAATAAACTCGTGGTACCGTAAAACTATCAAAAAACACAAGCAAAAACTGAAGCAGAACTGAACAACCCAACAACTGGGAAACAAGTGGCAGCAACTCGAAGAAAATAACAACCTCAAACAAACCGACAAACTCTCCAAAAGTGCTAGCTGCTAGCAATTAAAAATATTTCCCCAATTCGCTAACGAACAAGAGCTGCAACAACAAAAGCACACAACATCAAGAAAATCAAACAAAATCAAAGCGAGCAGCCCAAAACCCGAATGTCGCGCAAAATGTTGCAAGTGCCGCTGGCAACATTGGTGTTGCTGTCGCTGGTGCTCCAAATTGCTGCTGCAGCTGCCACAGACGCAGCTGCAACATCGGCAACCGGAATCGATGCCAGCCTGAAGAATGCCAAGCTGATTGAGAGCAAAGTGCTCCCCGACTTGGGCAGCCTGTCACGCAGCCAGCAGGATGACGAAAAGTGGCAGCCGGTCTACCGGTTCATCGACGATGGGTTTCCCGTCCTCGAATTGTACGGCTATAAGCCAAAATCGGGTGAGTAAAAAACAGTATGAATTATAAGAACAATCAGCTTTTAAACAAATTTGAAACATTTCCAATATGCTTTTATTTCTTTTTAAAAAGTATATCAGTTTTCCTATTTTTGTTTATACCTTTAAAGTGCTCTATTCCGGCACTGCTATTAACCATGAGACCATTTGTAAACATGGCTAGGCCCCACCCGAGACTCAACATTTCCAGAAGGGTTTTCCGGTTCAGGCGAAAGACATTAAACTTATTTTTGTCCACTGCATTGAACATTACTTGTCGGTAAAGCCAAAACAACTGGTGCTGCAAATAATGAAAGGAAAGGTCTGGAAACCTCTTGTATAGTTCGGGTGTATGATCTCTCACCTGACGTTGTGGTCTGGAGTTAAATCTTAAGCGGCCACACTTTCTTTCCATTTCATGGATAGATGTCGTTATATAAAAAAAGCTCAGGGGCCATAATGAAGTCAGTAATAGGTTCTTTATAAAATGATAAGCTAAATGCTGGTCGTAGAGTTCCATATGAAAAGAGCCAGCGAAAATCATGAAGCACTCTAGTAAACCAGCCCAGACAAAGGGCCTGAGAAATAGATCAAAGTCTTGTCTCAGCTTGATCAGGTTTCTATAAAAATTAAAGAGTAAGAACCTTTTTCTAGGATCAACTTGGTACTCAATTGCGTAAAACGAATAAATTAACAAAACCCCCAAAGTCGCCAACAGAGACAGAAGTAGGGGCTGAATGCATACAAAGAGTAATGTAGAAATCTTCATAAAAACTGCGACTTTCCCGAATTTCACAATCTTGGGACTTGTTAACGGTATAACACTTGCACTGATCATCCTTATTGTTGGTAAAAATGCAAAAGACCAATTTATTTTCACTTTCTGGCCGCAGATGTGGAAATATTGCAGGTACATCCTATGGAACTCATCGAGCACAAGTTTTAAGCGATATCTAAAAAGGTCCAATTTAAAATTTGGTTGAAATTTCAATGAGGTTGTAGAATTAGAGACCTGTAATTATAGTATATTGCGACGGTGATGATAAATATCGCGGCTCTTTCCACTTTATACATCACATCCAATGAAATCATGCTCTTGGGGGAATACTCCGACAGTCCCATGAGGAACTCCAACATGAGATTTGATAGATTACGAAATATCATCAGAATTAGCCAGGGTATTAGCCAGAATCGGTGCAGCGCCCCCACTATTATATAAAGATTCTGGTTTAGCTGGAACGGGCGCCGCTTGCTATCTACGTATTGGTAGATGTTGCAACCCGAAAGCGTTGTCAGAGCTTGCAACAGCTGCAGAACGCTCGTTAGACAGGACATGGCGTAACTGACTCACAGGGAAAAAAACGGCTAAGAGTTTTCTCGGAAAACTCCGAAAATGGCCAAAATGGAAATGCGTGATGTTGATAAATGATTTCGCTCAGCTGTCCAAATGTTGATCATAAACAAAAAGTACTTGATGGATGCAATGGAGGGGCGCAAGTGCAAAAGTGAGTGCTGTGCTTATAAATGGCAAATAAATGTGGTTATTCATTAAAAACCAATAATAGTTGTTTTTTCCTATAAATTCCAAAATCGTTTATAACAAAACAGTCTGAAGTGTATAACCAATTATCTCAAAATCTATTACGAAATATACTTCAATTTGTCTTTATTTTATTTATACTTTTCAAGTGCTCTATCCCGGCTCTACTATTAACCATAATGCTGTTTGTAAACATGGCCATAACCCATCCAAGGCTCAACATTTCCAGAAGGGTTCTCCGGTTCAGACGAAAGACGTTGAATTTTTTTCTATCCACTGCCATAAACATTACTTGCCGGTAAAGCCAAAACCATTGGTGCTGGAAATTGTAGATTAGGGAATTAAGAACCTGATATTGTTTATTAGAAATAGGATGTCACCTGACGCTGTGGCCTAAAGTTGGCTCTAAGCCGACCCATCTTTTTCTCCGCTTCACTGATAGATGTCGTGATGTAAAAAAATCCCAGAGGCCACAGTGAGCTCAGCAGTAGGTTCTTGAAAAACTTGTAAGCCGATGACTGATCGTAGAGTTGTATGTGAAAGGAGCTCGCGAAAAGGACGCAGCTCTCCAGCAAAGCCGCCCAAACGAAGGGCCTAATCAGATGGTCAAAGGCCTGCCTTAGCTTTATGAGGTTTCTGTAGAAGCCAAACATTAAGAGCTTTCTTCTGGGACCCTTTTTTTCCTGGATGCCGTAAAATCCATAAACAATCAAAACCCCTAAGGTGGCCACCAGGGACAGAAGAAGAGGCTGAATGCACACAAACAGCAATATCGAAAATCGCACTAAACTTGAAATTCGTCTGAATTTCACAAGAGCCGTACTTCCTAGGGGCATTACACTAGCTACAATCATTCTTATTGTTGGTAAAATTGTGAAAAACCAATTTACTGAGACGTTCTGGCCACAGATTAGGAAATATTGGTGGTACATCCAAGCGAACTGGTTCAGCACAAGTTGCAACCGATCCGTGCGGTATCTGTAAAGGACTTGATTAGAGTTGAGTGTAGTTTCTTGGGAATTTTACATAATTAAAGATAACCTGTAGTTATAGTATATGGCCAGGGTAATGATAAAGTTCTGGTTCAGAGCGGCGGCCATGGCCACTTTATACACTAGGTTCAGAGAGGTCATGCTGTTGGGGGAGTAGTCCGATAATCCCAAAAGAAACTCCCACAGGATGTTCAATAAATAAAAGAACAGCATTAGAATCAGCCATGGCCTCAGCCAGAATCGGTGCAGCGCTCCCACCAGCGTACAGAGCTTCCGGTTTGGGGCGAACTGGCGCCGCTCTCCTTTGACGAATTGGAAGATGTTGCAACCCGAGAGCGTTGTCAGCACTTGCAACAGCTGCAGAACGCTCGTTAGACAGGACATGGCGCAACTGACTTCCAGGAAAAAACAAACAGCCAAGAGACAGCTCGGAAAACTCCAAAATTTGGCAGAGTGGAAATGTGCGACGTTGATAAATGACTTCGTTCAGCTGTCGAAGTGTTGATCATAAACAAAAAGTACTTGATGCATCCAGTGGAGGGGAATCCGAGTGGAAAAGTCATTCAGAGGTGTTATGGTTATAAATGGTATGGTGGGAATTAATTGAAAAACCAATAATTACAGGTACGTAAAAACAGTCGGGCGTTTATAACAAATCAAATTGGAAACATTCTGCAAAATAGGTTCATAACTTCAAAAAAGCTTTACCAATATGTCTTGATTTAACAACCACCATTCAAGGGCTCTTTCCGGCTTTGCTGTTAACCAAAATACTATTCGTAAACATGGCTATGACCCATCCAAGACTCAACATTTCCAGAAGCATCTTCCGATCCGGACGAAAGACTTTAAATATATTTTTATCCACTGCAACAATCATTACTTGTCTGTAGATCCAAAACAATTGGTGCTGGAAACATTTTAAGGAAATACATTAGAACTCTTAAAACATTAAGGATAGCATAGAAATGATCTCTCACCTGACGTTGTGGTCTAGAGTTAAATCTTAAGCGGCCAAACTTTCTCTCCATTTCACTGATAGATGTCGTAATATAAAAAAAGTTCAAAGGCCATAGTGAAATCAGAAATAGCATTTTAAAAAAATGATAAACTAAATGCTGGTCGTAGAGTTCCATATGATAAGCGCCAGCGAAAATCGTAAAGAACTCTAGTAAACCAGCCCAGACAAAGGGCCTGAGAAGATAATCAAAGTCTTGTCTCAGCTTTATCAAGTTTCTATAAAAACTAAAGAGTTGAACTTGTTTTCCAGGACTAGTTTTATACTCAATTCCGTAGAAACCATATATTATCAAAAAACCCATAGTGGCTACCAGAGAAAGCAAAAGGGGCTGGATGCACAGGAAAAGTAATGCCGAAATCTCCATTAAAAATGTGATTTGGCCAAAATTTACAAGCATTGGAAATGTTAAAGGTAGTACACTGCAAATGGTCATTCGTATGGTCGGTAGAAGTGTATGCAACCAATTTATTTTGACTTTCTGGCCGCAGATCTGGGAATATTGGTGGTACATTCTACAGAACTCATCGAGCACAAGTTTCAACCGATCAATACGATATCTGTTCAGGATATATTTAAAATTTGGTTAATACTTCAATGATATTTAAGTATTAGAGACCTGTAATTATAGTATATTGCCACGCTGATGATGAGGTTCTGATACATTATGGCGACGCTTTCCAATTTATACACTAGATACACAGAAATCTTGTTGTTGGCGGAATACTCCGACAATCCCTCGAGAAAATCACACACAAGATTTATCAAATGACGAAGAAACAAATAAATTAGCCAGGGTATTAGCCAAAATCTGTGCAGCGCCCCCACTGTCCTATACAGATTCTGGTTCAGCTGGAACGGGCGCCGCTCGCCTTCTACGTAATGGTAGACGTTGCAACCGGAGAGCGTTGTCAACACTTGCAACATCTGCAGAACCCTCGTTAGACAGGACATGACGCAACTGACTCCCAGGAAATAAGAGACAGCTCATCAACTCCGAAAATGCAAAATGGATACGTGTGACTTTGATAAATTACTTCATTCAGCTGTCCTAATGTTGATCATAAACAAAAGAACTTGATGCACCTAAAAGAGGGGGAGAACGATTGTTAAAGCCATTTATAGGTGTTATGGCTATAAATGTAATTATTGGTATTAATAAGTTATCAAGCTATGTTGCAGTGGCTGAGCCCACTTGACTAGGTACATAAGCACCAAATGGGCCCACAAATTCAAAGCCTAACAATATGACGCCTAGAGAAAGTCAAACTAAGAAATAGATTTAGCTAAAGTCATCCTATATATAAGAATAGAAACATATATTTTTAATTTTAAATAAAAAGCGAGAAAATAATAATAATTTTTATATATTTTTGTGTGTGTGTATATTTACCTTAGAGAGTAGCGTACTTGCTTTCAGAAGTAATTTGCTAGGGTATATATCTGTTAGGGCTTATAAAAAATGCCTTCTGACACGCCTTCTTATGCGGGCAGCATAATAAAAAAATTTAATTAGGACCACGAAATTCCCCAGACTACCCGCCCAGGAAAAAAGCGACTAGGCCCGCGTTAATTACTTGATTAGCATGCAGACAGGTGGGGATTCAGGAGAGCCGAGTGCCAGCACTTAGCCGTACATGAACGAAAACAGTTTACATATTTAAGTGAGCAATTCCCCCTCTGTTACCACACCGCCATGTATACCACACACCTACCTATACCTACAAATGTATCAATCCATCTATCTTTGCATGTGGCTATCTGGACACTCCGACCGCAGACATTCCGTACACTCTGATTGTGCCCAAAATCGATGTCCGGAGCATCGAGAAGCCGCGGCTGAAGGAGTTCATGTTGGAGCACTTGGTACCCGGAAAAATCTACGATAGCTACAGCGGGGTGGGCAACAGCAAGGAGGAGGAGGAGTCCTTCGGCAATGGGAACGGACACAAAATCGTTTTCCGTAAATTGGAAAAATCCCACAACAATGTTTGGCTACTCAATGGGCAGCAAATACTCTATAAGCTGCGTATCAATGAGAACCTGATGGCCATTGCAATCGATGGTTATTTGGGCGATAGGAAGTCGCCCTACTCCAAGCGGAACATACAGGAAACGAACAAGTGAGTACTAAGGACTAAGGACACCAAAATCGCTGCACAATGGGGTGAATTGTCGAAAGTGGTTTTGAGATAAACTATCCAAATGCCCCAATTAAAAAAACCGTTTTTTGTCTTTATCTTAATACTTTAATATGTGCATTAAATTAAAGAAAACTGTTACTAATTTTTATTAAGAATTGTGTAAAACCACTGTAGAGGCTTCCCAAGTTGTTAGTCCTAGTTTGTATGCGGTCAAAAGTGCACTCATGCGAAATTTATCAGGCGGAAAGTAAAGTTTCTGCTGGTCCAACTTTTCGCACACACTCCCACCCCCACTTTGCGGCTTTCCTAATCCCCCACTTTCGGTCGAGGTCGCCCGGCGTGTCTCTAGCCCAATCTATGGTCATAATCTCGCCACCAAGTGCCATCATCATTACCATTTCCTTGAAAGTTTCTCCCATCTAGAGTGGGTATTGGACAATATTGACTCTCTATAATCCACAAATTCCAAAAGGAAGTTCCAGTTACTGATTCTTCTCTGTGTACTACACAGTCGCAACAACGACCCCCAGCCGCTGGAGCAGCCGAACATCACGAATGCCCACGCCAAGGTGGAGCCCGTCATCAAGGAGTCAAAGGCCAGTCCGCTGATGTCCTTCCTGGGCAACATGAAGACCGGGACGAAGGTCTTCCAGCACTTTCTCTCCAAGAGCAATCTGACCCGGATAATGGACGACAACGCGTACACGGTCCTGATTCCTTCTGACAACGCCTTCCAGCGCTGGCACCCCATCGACTGGGGCTTCTATCCGTTCAGCGTGCCGGAGTTCACGGAGTCGGTGCTCCGCAACCACTTCCTGCCCATGCAACGCCCCCTACGGCTCGCCGACGTCCGGAACATGGACGAGGTGGTCGTTCACACCCTCGGCGGGGAGGATGTCGTCTTCCATGGCCAGCGTAAGTGGCGAAGCATAAATTACATTCCAAAACTCAATTTATGACATCGGCATGTGGTACTTCCACCCATCTCTGTTCCACAGCTACTCCCACGGTGAATAATGTGACCATTATGTCCGACTACCAGCTCTCGAACGGCAATCAGGTGTTTATCATCTCCGAGGTGCTCTTTGTCACGGAAGCAGTGGTCTCCAAGTTGCATCAGGTAAGTCCAACGCACCACAATCCTCTTTTATTTTCAAGGAAGAGTTCCCTCATAGTTCCCATTTTTTTGGCGTTTCCAAATTTTCAACGACTGTGACGGATATTTATCGCCAATATAGCATATAGAGGGCCGATCATTATAAAAATTTTATTATAAAAACAATTGTATTATAAAGTCTCAAACTTATATTTTTAAAAATTACACATTTTACGAAATACCAAATACTTTTTCCGATTGTTCAGTTACTTATATCGCAGCTATAGGATTTAGTCGACCGATCCTTATGAACATTGGTAGGTCGGAACATTCTGCATCAAAATCCAAATTCAAAAGCGGAGTACCTTAAACGATTTCTGAATCGATTCCCCACCATTCTGCATCAAAATCCAAAGACAAAATATTTTTTAGATTTTTTGTCCTTTTTTCGTGATGGGATCCCTTGAAAATGGGGCTTTGTCCTATTTGGGCCACAGTGATAGCTATATCTTCTCCAATTCTCACCCGATTCCCAAGCGGAGTACCTTAAACGATTTCTGAATCGATTCCCCACCATTCTGCATCAAAATCCTAAGACAAAATATTTTTTAAATTTGTTGTCCATTTTTGTGATGGGAGCCCTTGAAAATGGGTTTTTGCCCTATATGGCCCAAAGTGATAGCTATATCTTCCCCAATTACCATCCGATTCACAAGAAAAGTACCTTAAACGATTTCTGGATTGATTTTGAATCAAAATCCTGTAACAAAATGTTTTTTAGATTTTGAGTCCATTTTTCCCGTGGCAAAATAAAAAACGACATATATTTCAAAAATCTAAGGGAGTCCCATGGACACTCCTTTCCTTTCCTTTTTGTAGTTGGAAAATAAATAACTATATGTTTGTTTTTTGATTATTTATTTTTAAATCGTACTTCTTTCTGTAACAGATGCACAAGGACAAGGAAACTCCTCCGTTGCTGGCATTCCCTTGGTTTGGAGCCCAGTTCCTGTCCCACTCGTTCTTGGCTCTGGAGAGAGATCCGCGGTTCTCACAGATTACCAGGTTTTTAAAATAGTTTTTTGGATAACCAAAGATTTGACTATTTTTCCCCCTTAGATATCTAAACAATGCAGAGATTGCCCCCCATATTTCCGGTGCCAACTACACCTTCTTTGTGCCGGAGGATCGAGCCTTTGAAAAGCTGGGCTTTGATCGACTCTCCGATGAGGTTATGGTAGGTAAAAATCGGAAAATACTGAAAGTTTTGCTGAAAATAAAATTTTGAAGGGCTCACAACGCGGTGTTAAGATGCTACTGAATCACTTTGTCAAGGGTCGGCTCTACAACCGTGACTTGCGCGACAATGAGGTATTCGAGACGATCGGTGGAGGACACATAAAGATCACCCGCAACCCGGGCAGCAATTACACGAGCGTGAACAACGCCCAGATCACGGAGAGCGAGGTGTTTGTCTACAACCTGGGCACCATGTACTACCTGGACGACATCCTGTACTCCCACATGCTGCGCGATTTTGTCAGCAAGTCGACCAAGACGAGATCCAACCGGCACGGCAGCGATTCCGGAGGCGGAGGATCTCGGAGCACCTCGCGGCCCAGCGACGTGGAGATAGTGCCCAACGAGTTCGAGGGGGAGCACAACGGCGGGGACTATGCCATCCACGGCGACGACGAGGACTTCGAGGATGAGATCATCACGCCCAAGGCGCTACCCGTCCAGATCTACGAGTTGCCCAAGTAGAGAGTGGGATGGGTTGAGTCCTGGGACCCGAGCCCCGAGTCCCGACAGTGAAAGTAGCTCAAGCGGAAAGTTTTGAATTCTAGTATCTAGTATCTAGGGGAGGGATACAGTCTCAGTTCTCAGTAGTGGATACCCAAGTCGAACATTATTTTGAAACTTGACGTGATTAGGTTCTGTCGCTTGAACTATCCTCCCGATCGAGGAGCTATATATTAAAAATATGTATAATTTTTTTTGCAACTGATCTGCGGGTAGAGTGAGAGTGACGAGTGGACGGAGAATGAGTGGGCGGCGCTATAAGCGATTTTGTATAGTTCTGGGCTAATTTTTAAAGCATTTCTGTAGTCTAGTTTATAGTTACTTGTGTACATTTTAAGTTTAAATAAAACGAATCCAATCGAAACACATTAACAGCAACAGCAACGACATATAGGGCGTATATATGAGACACCTATCCTAATGGAATTATCAGCGATTTAGACAAAGGCTTGTAGACATAGCGAGAAATTGCAGCCAAAAATTAATACCAATACTCGAATATTACGAATTAGAAGCGAAATTTCAGCAAAATATAGACATATACGTATGGTATTCCAGTTAGCGCTCATCGGTGTTTATGCTTTTTTGAGTCTATCCATTTGAGGGGCATAGCGTCAAACATATCGGCTAGATCGCGGAAATCGGATTAATCGAATTAATCGGAGAAATCGAAGGGTAGTCGGACGGGAGCGTGGCGAGATATATGTATCTACGAATACGAGTATATTACCGAACAGATATTGTATTTTTTAATTTAACGATATTGATATTTAATGTATCTGTGTATATGGACAAGAAGCAATGAGAACAAAGCATCCAATTTTATAATAGTTTGTTAAAATAAAACCGAAAACCTTCCAGAGAAAAGGCCACTCCAGTCGTTGAACTATTTTGGTTTATTATGAATTAGTTAAACTCAATACACGTTTAAGTATGTTCTACAATTATATATGTTGAATGTACCACTTTTGGAGTATTGCATATGCGCTTGAATATATATATAGATGCGTGTAAATAATACCTGTAACTCTAATTGACTTAAACAATAGGTTTCTAACGGAGAGTTCTACTTTAAACTTAATTTTCGCCTTAAAGCCAATGTGCAAGGTAACGCTAACAAAATAATGGAAATAATTCGAGATGGGCAGTGAAATAGGAGACGGAACGTTCAAACCATAATCGTATTTCAAATGCATATTGCTTATGGATTCTACGCGGATATGATATGGCTCTTACGACTATAGACTATATAACGCGACATGACACACAAAAGTATTCGTTTCAACTACACAACTACAGAATGCAACATAATATTCGATCGTTATACAAAATAAATAGCAAACTCGCTGCCGGAGTGGAGTTATCCAGTTTTTGATTTTGTCGATTCATTTCGTTTGTGTGAGATCTAATTTCGAAGAGCAGCGTATGCCAAATAATCGGATTATCGGATATCTAATGGTAGTCTTTGTTGAAAAATTATTTCCCCCTTTTATTCGTTCTGCTCATGAACGTTGTTTGAGCCTGGAGGGTTGTTGGGACTGCTGCTGGATGTCTCAGTCTCATTATCACTCAAGTTCACGGGATCCACGGCTTCCAGGTCAACTTCTGGCGAGGCAGCCTTCTCCACCACTGCCCCACCGACTGCTCCCTCCAGTTCCTCGGCCACCTTCGGCTTAAAACTATTATTCTCGGCATTTAGTTTGTAGTTCTTGAAGGGATCCGGTGACCCAGGAGGCTTAGCTTGCTGCTGCTGTTGCGCTTGAGCCGCCTGCCTTTGGAGACGCCTCTGCTGGTTGCTGAAGGTGGGACTCTCCGATCTGGCCCTCTGCAACATGGGTCGCTGCTGCGCGTAGTTGGGATTAGGATCGTAGTCTCGGGATCGCCCGAACTCGAACCCGTTTTGCCACTGCACGTGGACATTCTCGTAGGAGGGATCCTCGTAGCGATAGTTACCAACTACCCCTGCCCCCTGGTTCCTTTTTTCTGCTCCACTCCTCAGGCGACTCAAGGTGCTGTGCAGGGGCCGATTAGATCCACCGTTCTCCCTCCTCCCCATGGTAGAAGTAGCGCCACAGCCTCCGGCGCAGGAGGAGCCCTGGAATCGGACCATGTCCTGGGGCAGCCCACCCAAACGGGGCGTTCCATAGGGATTCGACATCTGCGAGGCCACGGATGCAGTGTCGCAACTGACGCAGTCGCGCGAGAACATAAAGTTGAAGTCGATCACCTGGAAAGGATACACATTTTAGATAAATATTTAGTTTATTATTTTTTATATATTTTATTCCCACCTTGCAATCAGGACCCTGGCCAATCCACAATGGCAACCACTTGTTGACCAAAAGCCACTGCAAGCTCGACTTCGATATGCGATTCAAGGTTCCATTGGCGTCTCCCGAGGCGGAAGCAGTCTTCTTGGCCAGGGTTCCACTTTTTCCAGCTCCAGAGGCTACACTTTTCTCTGCGGCAGTCGATGATCCGGCAGTGGAAGATCCGTTTTCCTTGGGCGCCTTTTCCTTTGATTTCACTTTTGGAATGGCGCCGGTGGGCCTATTGGTGCTACCACTTGCGGCTAAGGCCACATTATCGGGATGAGGTGGCTCTTCTGGAGCTGTTCCTGCAGCACCAGCGGAGGCGGATCGGGCGGCCCGCTCCATGGATACATTCGGAGTGAGGGGCGAGTTATGAGCAGCCAGGGCCCCCGAGGTCTTGTAAATATTCGTCATGCTCTGAGAGTTCTCGCCATGCAGGCAACTGAAGAAGCTGGAGGCGCTGTTCTTTACAGGAACCTTCACATTGGCATATTCCACGGGAACCGAGGAGCCTGAACCCCCCACGTATCCCTGGCAATTTGGCACGTTGCAGGCACTGGCGGCTGATGTTCCAGTAACACCTCCACTTCCGTTTCCGGCGCCGTTGGCGTTCAGTCGAATGTGACCCACGGTCCCAAAATGAGAGTGTCCCAGTACAGCGTAGTGGCCTCCCAAGTTATAGTGATCTATGTTGCCACAGGAAGAGCTCAGGTGTCTCTCGATTCTGCCGATTCCGTGGCCCAGGACATCCAGTCGGGTGTAGAGCGGCACTCTGCTGGCTGCAGAGGCGCGGTAAAGGGGCTCGTCGCGGATCTGTTCGTAGATGTTCTCATACCGCATGGTGCCCGTTCCGTAGGGCAGATTGTAGCCATCCGTGGACTCTGTATCATCGAAGCTGCGCTGCCGCTGGCAGTTGGAGCGACTGTTCGAATAGAGCGGAGCACAGCGCAGTCCATTGCCATAGCGATTTGCTGTGGAAGTAAAATACTTTGAGTAATGAACTATTCATTGTTGAAATTCTTCTTACCATTCTGCATATCAATGCGAAAGTTTCGCCGATATCCCAAGCCAGATCTCACGGCTCTGGGAACGTCGTAGGCGGCTGATGAGCTGGAGCCAAGGATTCCTCCTGGAGAACCCCCTCCTCCTGATCGATCGTACAAATCATTCCTGTAGTTGTTCATGGGCAGTACTCGCTGAGGTGGCTGTTGCTGGGATGGTTGTGGCGGATGTTGCTGTGCTTGTGGTTGCTGCTGCTGTTGTGGTGCTACTGCTCCTGCTACTGATTGGTTATTGTTGTTATTACTATTATTGTTGACATTGGGATTGGCATTGGCATTGGCTTCAGTTGGTGCTGGTTGTGATGGCATCTGAGCTTCCTCGGCATTTGCAGGGGCATTGGCATTGGCAGCTGCACCATTTTGGTTGCTGTTGTTGTTGCTGCAGTTGTTGCTGTTGCTGGGCTGGCCTATGGGCGCGTATATGTTCTCGTAGTGCGGATGATTCTGCGGCTGGGCAGCCGGAGCCGGTGGTACCGCCGGGGCCTGAGCCGGGGCCAGGTTACCGTAAATGGCGCCACCAATGGCGCCCTCCACAGTGCCCTCTGCCTGGCTGTTCTCATCATCCAACAGTGCGATGGCCAGCGAAGCCGCTTGTCTGCAAAGGATGAAAAATCAGTCACAAAGTCGTTAAGGAAAAGAAAGACTCCTCTTACCGTGCCAATGCACCCTGCTCTTCCATTCACATGGGCTTGTCGATCATGCAGACGCCCGCATAGCTGCGTCCGATGGTCATCAGGGCGGGCAGGATGCGCCAACTGTCCGAGTCCGGGCAGTAGACCTCCACGGAGGCGAGGTTGGAGGTGCCATCGTCTCCGCCGACCACGTATAGCAAGCCGTCGTGAGCCACCACTCCCGCGTTCCGCCGGCAGTAGGACATATCCGCCACCGAGCGCCACGAGTTCGTTTCGCAGTCATACGCCTCCACGGATCTGCGGACCATGGGACCGTCGTGGCCCCCCACGGCGTACAGGATGTTGTTGAGCACGCCCACGCCGGCGCCACTGCGTCGCGAGGTCATCTCCGCCACCGCCACCCAGGTGTCAGTGTCCGGGTTGTAGCGCTCCACCGAGGAGAGGCACTGCCGGGAGAAGCCATCGTAGCCGCCCACGGCGTACAGGAGGCCGTGCACCACGCCCACACCCACCGAGCTGCGACGCGTGGACATGGAGGAGATGAACCGCCAGATGTCAGTCTTGGGATCGTACATCTCCGCGCTGGAGAGGCCTGTGGTGCCGTCGAATCCTCCCACGGCGTAAATGCATCCGTTGAGCACAGCCACTCCCAGGGTCGAGCGGCGGGCCTCCATGTTGCTGCAGTTGGCCCACTGGTCCGTGGTCGGGTCGTAGACATCTACGGTGCGCACGCGTAGGGAGCCGTTGAAGCCGCCGACGGCGTAGACCTTGTCGCCCAGGACACTCAATCCGGAGCGACACCTGCGGTTGGGCATCTCGGCGGCCTGGTACCACTTCTCCTCCCTCAGATCGTACCACTCCACGGAACGGATGGCCTTCGGGGCCTGTCCGCCGATCACGAGCAGGATCTTGGGCATGCCCACCGGCTTGCGGGGCACGGTGCGGGCCGACTTGGTCTCCGTCGGCAGGAGGTGGTAGGTGAGGGCCTCGATGATCAGATTCTTGCACACCAGGTTGCCCTCGAGCAGCATTTCCTTGTCGACGCGCTGTGTGATGTACTCCTTGGAGAGGAAGGGCAGACGCACGTGCTCCATGAGCGCCGAGGTGAACTGCTCCCGCATCGGGACATCGTAGCGCAGCCAGGCGATCACGCACTCGTAGACGCGCTCCTCGTTCGGCACGGAGATCCGGTCGTTGCCAATCAGGCTGATGACCTGCTCGTGGGACAGATTCAGAAACTCATCGAACTGGATCACCTCGCTGCGAAATAACACAAAAATAAACAATCAGTGAGGGAATTAACAAAAATTAACGGTGAGTTTGCTGAAACCGGTTCAATCATTTTAATTGCTAATTTATTATTTAACTTGAAGTGGAGGTGTTGGGGAATTCTATGAATTTCTGAAAGAATATAATGTTTCCTTTAGAATTAGAACGCAATACAGGCACTTGAGGAAAGACCTGATAAGATGTTCAAAACATTATCTTTGGAAACCTACTTATTAGCTAACTGATCTTGATGAATAATTGACCTCTGATAATGGAAAATTGTTTAATTTATTAGATAGTGACTTGCAATGAAATTACGAGCGATGAAGGAATGAATCAAAACCTGTGACTGGAGAAGATTAATTGATGGAAGCGCGAATCAAATTCGAGATAAATAATGAGCATGATGTAGCAAATATCAACTACCAACTGCTAGTCCTCTTGTAAACTCACTTAAAATGCTGTTCTATGTAGGTCTCTGCATAGTTGAGGAGCTCCACGCAGGCGTGGAGGTCGGCAAACTCCCGGATGCCCAGGCAGTTGCTGGCGTCCAGCTGGGTCTGCAGGAAGTCGCAGCAGGCGTCCCGGACGTCGGTGAGCTGCAGGAGATTGGCCGCCGTCAGCAGGACCTGCACGTTGTCCTCGTTCACCTCCACGGTGGCCGTGTACACGTAGTCGATGAGCAGCTCCAGGGCCCGGGCATCGACGCTCTGCAGGGTGATCCTCGCCTGGCGCGACTCCTCGAAGCTGGTGAACATGGCGTAGAAGTAGGGGCTGCAGGAGGCCAGAACCATGCGGTGGGCGTGGATCTCGACGTCGTCGGCCACCAGTATCACATCACAGAGCTGTTTTTGTCTGAAAATATGGATTCGAGAGTGAATATAGTATTCTCCACTAATCTCTTCATGGCCACCTGATAGCTGATTGTTTACAAATATTATTTTTCAGGCATATGTGTATAATTTCTTAACGAAAACAAACAATTCTCCCGAGACAGTAGTTGCTGGCAAAAGTCCATAAATAGAAATCGAACCCCAAGCCAATAAATAACGATCTAGTTAACACCTTGTGTGTGTGTGAAACCTTTTTTGTGTTTCCCCACATTCACTTTCGGCCGAAAACGAGTTTGTTGTAACTGGCCGAAAAAGATTCCATGTAGCCAGTAGTTTTCCAGTGAGGCCCGAAGACCAGCGGAATCCAAGGCGGAAGCGGAATCGAAATTCGATTCGAAACCGCGATGTTTTTTTGGCCGCCACCAAGTTCAAGGTCGTGGCCTAATGCGAACGCCAAGCGCCAAGAGCCAAACGCCGTATAAAACTCATCATAATAAAACTAGACAATAATTAATGCGAATGGCCCCACGACAAAGCGCTGGGCAAATATTTTGTACAAACACAAATATTAGGCGAGGGAACAGCCAAACAAAGCGAACTGCGCAAATATGAGAGACGACTCGATCGTCTGATATTTTCAGCGAATATTTTTTGCATCTTGGCCCAAATGAGCAAAAAATCCGTCGCGTCGGGGCACCTGTCCAAATGACATTATGGCCATATAATGCGTTCCCTTTGTTTGCAATCACAATGGAGGTATTTTTAATAAAGAGCGGCGGCCGAGTTATAATTAACACTACTTTGGGGTAGGTCATCTGAGCTGAAAGTTTCTATTTAGTATTCAGATAATCTAATCAACTAATCGGGAACTAAACAGTTTTCGCCCTTTGGAGGTGGGCCTGGGATCTTACTTGCGCATCTCGTTCATCTGGTCGAAGGAGCGGGCCGTGTGCTGCTCGTTGCTGTACTGTCCCACGGTGCCTCGTTCCTTTCCGTTCGGACGCTGGACATGCTTCTGGGAGCTCTCGTCCAGGGAGTTCTGGCTGGCGTACCGCAGCAGGCAGCTGCCCCTGTCCAGGCCCATGTTGCTTCCCTCGGCGGCGGGGTTCTGTTGCTGCTGCTGCAGCTGTTGCTGTTGCAGGAGGCGCTGACGCTGTTGCATGACTGCCACGCCCACAGCAGCACCTAGTCCGGGCGGTGGGGCAACAAAGTCGGCCGCACCTGCCGCCTCGTTCTGTGGCTGCTGCTGGGCATTCTGGGCCTGCTGTTGCTGCTGTGGTTGTTGCTGTTGCTGCTGCTGGTTGCCATTACTTAAATTACTCATAATACCGATCGTGTATTTGGTCAAAAGCGCACTAAGAGCTATCATTCAGCGGCGATGGAAGCACGCTATCTGTTCGCGAAATCGGGGACTACAATATGCGAAAAAGAAGGTGTTTGGAAAAAAACAGAACCAATCAACAAATTATCTTCAACTCTTCCGCCGAGACGTCTTTTCACGGCGCTGTTTATATTTTTATCAGCCGATTCCGTTTTGTTATATTTATATCAGCTTATAGTATATATATGTTTATCGATGTTTGTATTGGTGATGAGAGAAAAACATAAGACATCGATAAATAGATGTTATCGAAAAACTTAAAAGGAGAGTTGAAAACCCTGTCCGATTAGTGTTGGAAAATGTGGCGCCAGAATTAAAAAAAAAGCTAAGAATGGGTTTCTGCAGTACATTTGGAGTATATTACAATCAAGTATGCTTTTAACATTCTGAAACATGTCAAAATAGTGACTCTTACAAACTTGTAAATATTTCCTATTTCAAACGGCACCAAATTTACTACTTTAAATAAAAAGCATTAAAAAAAAAATTTAGAATAATTAGGTTTAACAATTATAATAGCTTACATAATAAACATCAGTCGCTTTGCAGTTGTTTCTGGAAAAAAAAGAGAGAATCCCGATAAAGAAGCCGCAGGATGACACGCCACGCCAGGAACTGTACGGCCGGAGCCTTCTACACGTACAGCGAGAAGAAGCGCGACGCGGCTGAGTCCGGATACGGGACTAATGCCCAGAGGCTGGGCAAGGACTCGGTGAAGTCCTTCGATTGCTGCTCCTTGACGCTGCAGCCATGCCGACGGCCGGTCATCACTAAGGACGGCCACCTGTTCGACAAGGAGGCCATCCTGCAGTACGTCGTCGCCAAGAAGAACGAGTACAGCCGCCGGCTGAAGGAGTACGAGCGCCTTCGCCAGGCCGAGGAGAACGAGGTCCGTGTGGAGGCCAAGAAGAAGCAGAAGGAGCGCATGGAGAAGTTCGTGAATGGCGAGAAGCCGGCTAGTACATCCGCATCCGACACATCCACATCCACATCATCCATTTCCAACATGGCGAACGGGCACGAGAAAAAGCTGCCCAGCTTCTGGGTGCCCTCGGAGTCTCCCAACGCCGCCGTGCCCAAGGCCCAAAAGCCGGATGCCACCATCTACTGTCCAGTATCGCAGAAGCCCCTCCGCGTCAAGGACCTGATCGATGTAAAGTTCACCCTGCTGCGAGATGGGGACTCCAAGAAGTCTCTGATCGCCAAGGAGGCTCGCTACATGTGCCCCATCACCCATGATGTGCTCTGCAATTCCGTGCCCTGTGCCGTGCTGCGACCCACGGGCGATGTGGTGACAATGGAGTGTGTGGAGCGACTCATACGCAAGGACATGATTCACCCACTCACCGATCGCAAGCTCAAGGAAAAGGACATTATTCCGCTGCAGATGGGCGGCACCGGATATGCCTCCACCAACGGAAACCTCCAGGGCAAGGAGAAGAGACCCATGCTACAGGTCTAGAGAGGATTTCAAAAGCTAATTCTGGAATTCGTTGACATTAATGTTTAAACATGAAATGATCGTGTTTTATCTTACAACTATCATGCATCTATCATACTTCATCATGCAACTATCGTTTTTTATCATAAACTGTTGTTTTATCGTTCAACTACTATACTATACACAACTATGTACATATGTACAACCACGTTTGTCTTTACAAAAAATTTACATTGTTTGAAATTCATGGTTAAAATTAAAGAAATCATGCAACAATTATGTTCCATCATTCAAAATTTGCAAAATTCATTCTTAATGAAGCAACTATTATGTAACTATGTACCTTGTGTTTAAAAAATATATATGTATCTTATATATACAAATCCGTAATAGATCGAGGCTTTATTATTTAGTTTAGTTGTAGGCTTTAGTTGTAGAATATCATCAAGAATATTTTTCTATTATGTTTCCTTAGGTATTATAATTTAAATAAAAAGTAATCTCAGCCCCAAACCTCCAAAATAAAAGAAAATACATATCATACTTTTGCTAATATCTTCATGAACTTTATTTGTTTGGCTTTATTTTATTTTATTTTTTTGATTCTTTAGATTTTTTTGTTTGTTTTTTTTTTTGTGAATATTGATACTCATGCTCATCAACATTTCGGATATGTCAATAGGTTTTGAAACAACTGCTTATTGAATGTTTACGAATAACAGCAACCACCTAGGTAGGAATACACGATTTGTAATTTCAGTATAATAATATAGCTATTAGCTAGTGGGGGAGGGTCTATTTACAATGGTGTACACTTTTATAATTGGTTTGTGTGATTAAAACAGAGCACTCGCCACGAAACGGAATCACGTCAAATAAATAAATAATATTTGTATAAATAGGCGAAATTACAATTGGAAATTTGGCTAATGAGAGGTTTACACTAACTAGGCTGTATAATATGTATAATAGTAATATTTAAAATATTTACACATAATTTAGATTCAGTAGATTAAAATAAATACAACGAAATATTACAAAAATACTTGGGGTGGGGGGGAAATAAAATGCTTGATTGTTGGCTTATCTTTTTCGTAATACTTATCATTGAAGGAGAGGGGCTTCTTTTGTAATACTTAGTTTATAGTACAATTATCTATATGCGATTTTGATTTCTACGTCTCGGACACCCGCCAACAGAGTGTCGTAACTCCAAGTTGCTGCGAATGTCCGTGGAACTCTAGCTTTCTGGGTTTTCTTTATGGTGGCGGCACACACAATGCACTGGGATTGTCTCGAGTTGAGTTTTGGTTTCTAGGGTTGTTGTTCCTGCGGCTTCCGCTCCGGCTTCATCAGGTCACCGACTGGTAACAGTTCAGATTGGCCGACATCCTGCCCAGGGCGGCTGCCATGCGGTTCGGCAACCGGCTGAGCTGCTCCTGCAGATTGGAGGAGGACTTGGCACTAGAGGAGGCCTGCTGCTGCTGTTGTTGTTGCTGCTGCAGCTGGGCCACGACCTCGGCATGCTGGACATAGGAGACCCGTATGTTCACGGCCTCGTCGTCCTCGTCCTCGCTTTGGCTCTCCACGTCCTCGTAGTAGGCGAAGCCCACCTGTTGCTCCGCCCGCTATACGTCCCCGTAACAGGGCACCGGGGTGTTCAGGTCGCAGGGCTTGACGCGCAGCTTCTGCTTGTAGTGGTACTCCTTGAGGTAGCTCTTCAGCCGTCCCGGCAGCTCCAGCTGGTTGACTCCGTCGTAGTTAGTATTGGAGACGATGGTGGCCCGCGCCAGCTGCTGCAGGGAGAAGGTCTGGCGGCGGTGCAGTGGCATGGTGAGGCAGGGCTCGAAGAACATGACGCAGGCGGGGTCCTTGTAGTGCTCCAGGAGGCCCGTAACCGTGGGGGCCGTAAAAACGCACGGATCGTGGCAGTCGAAGCTGTGGGGAGATAGGGAATCATTAGTACTTGATGAACACATTCCTAGGGCTGACTCTGCTTACCTGAACTTGTGACCACTTTGCTCGATGCGGGCATGCAGGGATCTGCCGTACTTGCGGAATGTGACCGAGAAGAGGAACTCATCCTGGGCGGAGTCGCGCAGAAGGAACGTGCCTTCCGGCTTGCCTTCAAGCAGGTGCTCCGCCTCGTAGCGGTCCATCTTGCCCCAGTAGAAGCTGCTGTTCGTGATCTTTTCGAGATCGGGCACCAAGCAGTGCATGAAGTCGATTTGCGAGTGCACGGTCACGTTGCGGGTCGTGGACGAGGATGCTGCTGCGTTGTTGCCCGGAACGGCTACCGTCATGGGGCGCGGCTGGGGCGGGGTGATGGGCGTTTGGGGGTCCACTGGCTCAGTGACCACGGTGACCCGTCCGTTGGGCGACTCCACGACGAAGCGCGGCGACGTTATCCTGATGATCACCTGGTGATGATGGTGGCTCGCATCCGGCACGGCCACCGAGTTGCGCTTCCTCTGGCTCTGTAGTCTCTGGCTGGGAATCGAGGAGCTGCCACTGACAGACCCCAGGGTAGCCGGTGTGGACCGCCGATCCACATTCCGGGCTTTCCTCGATGCAGAAGTTGTTGCCGCACTGGCGTCCTTTTTGCTTGAGTGGGAGGAGTTACTGCCACTGGATGTGGGCAGCATGTCCCTGAGTCCCCGGAAGGCGTCGCGACACTTGCACTTGCAGCACCGCCGCTTGGAACCGGAGGAGGAGGCCGCCGATCCGGCGACCGAGGATGAGACTGAGGCTCCCATGGACACTGCTTTGCTGCTGCGACTCCGACAGCAACTGTTGTTGGAACTGGTTCTGCTGGCTGCTTGTGGGAGAGATACGATTTATGAGTAAGTTTCGGGGAATTCGTTTTGATTTCGGCACAGAAAGAACTTTACACTAACTGACTAGCTTAGTATATCAACTATTTCTTTTTATATTAAATACTCAATTATTTGAATTAACTTATAATGTGTTTGTTTTGAGATTAAGATAACATCGGATGCTTTATTCACAGATCTTTTGGGTTCTATTTTTAGTCACTACAGAGTAATCACAGCTCTTATTCTCCTGTTTGGTTAAGCATCTTGAAGATACTCCCCTCCAGGCACTTGAGATACTTGTGTTTATTTAATTAGCTCCAATTGCCTCACTTAAAAAGGCATTTAAATCAGCTTAGCTCGGTTTGATTATCAAATTCGAGTGGTTGTGAAATGAACTTCCATTTGTCACTGAACTTTATCACTAATTTCGAGTTGAGTTCCTCATTTTGATTTTAAAAATACTCCTCATGGTTGTAAATTTTCTTTCTGTGCACTGTTTTTAGGAGATTATATTTTCGATCTTATTATTTTTTTATTTATTTGGATTTTTTTCCCACCTTGCTTGCTTGTGAGTTGCGTTCCCGTCGACAACATGCCGCTGACTGGCAGCGACTCGAGCACCTCGCAGTACTCAACGACTTCGGACTCGTGGTTGCCGCTGCTGCGACGCCGACGGAGCAGCGACTCATCCACCACATCGTCGTCGCCGTCGTCGTCGGCGTCGGCTTCGATATCGTCGGGTGTGGGTTTGGGGTTGTTGCTGTTACCGTCATGCAATTGCAGAGTACTAATCGCCGCGCCGACGCTTCCCGCTAAATTGTTGTTATTCACGGACTGTCTCTCGGTTTTTGGCGCTTCCGTTGAACTGCCGGCAGTTCGATTTGACACCACCCCGACCCCTACCCCCACCCCCCAGGCCCACACCCACGTTCACGATCTGGCCATTTGCATTTAGCGTGTCCGCAGACAGCGAGGCGGCACCTTCCGTCTCCAGGTCCGCGGAGCCCTCCTCTATCACCAGCCGCTCCTCGGGGAACTGCTGCTCCACCAGCGAGGCACCTGTGTTGCCGTTCTCCATCTTGGCCAGCTGTATCTTAATGATGATCTGACGCACTTCCGCCGGCGAGCTGCTGCCGCGCGCCCCTGTGACGATCTCTTCCGCCTGGAGCTGCTCCTCGGCCAGGCTAATCGAGTCGAATTCCTTGATGTCGGCGCTGGAGGACCTGCTCTGGTTCTGGCTGTTGGCTCGTGCAGTTGGCTTGCTGAAGTGATGACCCATTGGAAGCTCTGAACGTGACAGTAGATTCCGTTTGGGCTTCTGAAACGGCAAGAATGTACGAGGTTAGTTATACTATCCATAATTGTAATCTATAAGATATATACTAGGAAACATGAGCTCATTCGCAAACAGCTTACATGAGCAAATAGGCGGTAGCTTCTATTATCTGAGCTTAGGTAACCATCCATTCCACACCATTAGGTAACGGAATCCACTCCCTTGCCCACCCGATTGCTATTGAGTGGCCAAGTTAGCAGGTTTCCGTTTCACCACGTCCAGAAATAGAGTCACTGGCCGGGAAGAACGAGTTTGCGCGGCGTGAGAAGCGTCTTGGTGTCTTGACCTACAGCACAGAGTCATCACTTGGTGGGGGCTTCACCAGAGCAATTTTAATTGCGGAGCCAGACTGGAGAAAAGTGTAGTATAGGGGACCCATTCGGCGGTCAAATGGGCAATTAAATGCAACTCTGTCTAAGTACTGATTAATGGTGCTTCCCCCCTCTGCGATATGGCGCCTTGGGGGAGGCCAGTCCCTCAGAACTCCCCCACGAACTGAGTCACTTCGCCGAGTCGAGGAGCCGAGATGCCGAGGAGAATGGATCCCATCAGGCAGATGATTATGGGACGGGGATAATGATAAACAATGGCGCATTCCAATCCCACGCACCAGTTCCCCCCCACCCGAAGACGAGCAAGTACCGAGCACAAACACACTCTAAATTATAATGGGCGCATCCTATTTTTAGACTCCTCACCCGCGAAGGCTGCGGCTGCCTAGCTGATGAAATCAACGTTCGAGCACTGAGTACGTCATCTACATATTTGAGTGCAGTGCCAGTCATGTGACTATTGGGTCAACCCGGGTTATCTGGGGAGGGAAAGGCCCCTATCATCGCTCTGTGAACCTCATTCAAAAGTTGGGGAATTATTAACTGATAAGTTCCATTCGATTCAAGGGGCCCGCCCTGTTTCCCAGTTCCGATCCGTCCGGAAAGAACGCTTCTTTGACTGACTAATGGGTTTACTGGCGAATCCTTATCACCCACATACCCAGATGTGTCACCCAGTTACGAAGTCGGAACTGCGGCATAAAGTTCTGTGTAATTGGGGCCCTGACAACAGGCAGACGAGACGCACAGGTTACCGTGACTCACTCTTGGTAGGAATTCTTGGTAGTTACCCGAAATTGGACCAATGAGCAATAGCTTTGGGCTTGCGGTTTGGATTCATTCTCCAGTTGGCCAAAGCGATTCAATGACGAAGCCAATCTGTCACTAATTTCCTCATAAAAGCCCCTACATTCGTCCTACACAAATCATAAATATTTCACAAGAAATTGTTTTTAAATCAAAGTCGTAGATTGGAGGAAAACCCTATATGATTTTTTGGAACTATGAGTACATGTTCTTTTCCATGTACATGTACTTATCAGCATTACCACGAAGTATGTGAGTGTTTCGGAAGGCTTACTATTCAAATTTCTTCAAAATTCCATTACTAATTAACTTGACTATAAATCATACAGGATTTTTCTATAAATTGTTGGCTTTTGGAATAATGGGAGACCTTTCATAAATATTGTTTATCGGTTCAGTTAATTGAGGACTACTGCGAACCTAAGAGAATCTTAATCAAGAGGTCTTAATCGAAAACTTAGTTTATCAGTTCCGAGAATGGAATCTCGCAGTTGGCAGAATTTTCCATCCCTGAAGATTTGAATTCGTCGGAAAGAGGTCGTTGAAGAGCCATGGGCATAGTAACCATGTTCGAGTACATGGTGAACACTATCACTTTCCCCGAGGGAGGCGGGGCTGTACTTATCGCCAGATTCTGTGACCCCACCGCCATGGTCTGTCAACCCGGGGCTCAGGGCTTTCCGTGGAATTCCCTAGTGTTAATCACCTAACGAGCAATATGTGTACGGGCTTGTTTGAGGGCCTAATCAAACACTCGAACCATTCGAATTTCGAACAAGCCAGCACTCGAGTATCGTCGTCGAACCCTTGTCGAACAATCGAGGCAATTAACAGCGCATACATACATATATATATTTTCACAATTTTTTCCAAAAATGGTGGAGAAAACATTAATGCCACTTCCCGGAAATACGGAACGGTAAAGGTAAACAGTCAAAAATTGCAGCTTTTTAACGAGAATCAAAAATTATAAATTAAGTGTTTAGCTGGAAAACCGTCCGTATGTAGATGTATCTGTTTTGAATAAACCTCCATAGGTGGGAGGTGGGCGATGGGAGGTCTGGGAGCTCATTCAAATTATAGACTAATGGACTGGCCGATTATAACCCACAGCCATTCGATTTGTATTCACCGTTGGCGCGAGTTGTGCCGGCTGTCTAACGGTGATTTGCACACACTTATAGATACAGATACTTAGATACTTCGTGCCGCACGTGCTGCATCGATTTATCGTACGATTTAATCAATGAGCGAGTGAGTGAGTAATCACTATATGACATGATCGTTCCCCGACCGATAATTACTTAGTTTCCCCAAGCCGAGAGTGAGTCTCCTTCGCATTATCGTATTTATACGACTATGATGAAATACAAAGCCCAGAATGGCAGAATCGCGGAATCACTCGGCAGAGTGACTTGAACTCGAGATTCAACTTCAGATTCCGAGAGACCCGCATGAGACGACGGCCAGCTAACAGAGTTTTTCAATGGAAATACAAAACTGAGCTCAGGCCGGGCTTGAGGAGAGGGATATGTGGTCACAATACACTGCCAGAAAAAGTTATTCCCAACGATAAGCAGACAGGCAGTCTGTGGAGGAACCTCTACTGGGAGATAAGATTCTGGGTACTGATAGCCCTCTGCTTTTCTCTCAGTGCCTCGGTAGGCAGTTTAGGTAGCCGAATGCGATCATGAGTCACAGGATGAGTAGCAGCAGGGCAGGCTGTCCCGCCAGAAGGTTCAAAGCCGTGCGCAGTCGAGGGCTCGTCCGTTCAGGCGAACTTGCCGCCCCGACAGCTGAGGAGCCCCTCGCCTTTGTTTGCTTAGGGTTTCTGCTTCTTTTGTTGTTGCCACGCGGGGCCAGCCAGCCATCCAGCCATCGAGCAGCTGAAGTTTTCTGCGCCGCCGCTGCAGACAATGCGAAATTTCGTCAGAAATCCAAATACGGATAGTGATCTAATACATAACTTGTTCGGGGTAAAAATGTTGATAAATGGCATGGGCATGGGCATGGGATGGGATGGGAGAAAGAAAGCCAGTCCACTCTACCGGCCTGACTAGCAAATAAGGGACTCTACCAATAAATAGGGGGGACTCACCCGCCCAAACCAGATTCCGACTGAAATGTATGCGGAATTTATTCAAATCACAAAAACCAAAAGGTAAAACACAGAAAGTAGATCTGAATACTATTTTTAGACAATATTTTAATTACAAGTTGGATATAAATATTACACATCTGCATGGGAGAGGTCTGGGAACTTCCAGCCATAATGAGCTCATACATAACTGGTTTTGTTTACTTCCAACTCGAAACAATCCAATCTTATTATCTGTAAGTGAATAATTTTCGTACATGGACCGCGCCCCGCCAAGGTCCGTTATTAAAAAACGATTTGGAGAGCCGGAGTGGAGCCCGGCACCTCAAATGACTTTTTGTAACCTTCCCACCAACTAGCTGGCCCGTCTTGGCCTGGCCCACTGTGTAAGCCACTGTATGTGTGTGTGTTTGTGGGTATTATGTTTTACGCAGAAATTGTCACAACAAACCGGCAGCGCGAATTGCGGTCAACGGGGCGTATGGGGGTCGGAATGTGGCAAGTGCACAAGCATCTCGGGGCTAGTCGAAGACGGCAGTGCTCTTCAAAATCCAAATTTCCGGAGAAGAAGCCCACGAAACCCGTTAACATTATAGTCACGAATTGGCTATAAAGTCCCCCAAAAAGATTCAATATTTATGATGTGCCGAAGAGTATGAAAAAGCCAGCATACCCTGTTGCCAAGCGGAGGAGGCTTCGATGGGAAGAAACCCCAGAGCCAGAGGGGCACCGGACGGGGGCAGGCGTAGGATTTTAAAGCGAATTCAATTACTTTTTGTTGTAGCCGACGTGGCTTCTTTTTTTGTCGTTTTTTGCTTTTTTGTTTCCATTTTGTTTTGCATTTACTGGGAATTCGCAAATGAAGTTCGCTTGAAAATAAAATCACATGCAAAGCGGAGCAGTAAAGTGCCAAGAGTGTGGTGGGGTCTGGGGCATGGGGCGTGGGGCGTGGGGCATGGGGTCTGGCCGTCCTGAGAAAGTGTATTTCATTTTGATATATTTTTTCGCAGGAAAATTGAAATGAGATTTATTTATTACGTTTTGGGTTCGGATTCGCCCATTCATTGGGGGCCGAAAAAAAAAGAGATAAATAAACAAACGGTTCTCATCACGCCGCTTTCGGAATTCATACTTATACGGAACTTTAATTAGCATTTCCAGCAAAATCGGCCCGGGCACGAGCTACATATACACCCATATCTATACACTGGGAGAGTATCTGGGTGTACTTTCGGGACTGATTATGGTCTGCGAGATCTTAAGGGGCCTACTAGCGGTATGCCTAGTGGTAGTAGTAGAGTATCTCCATTGACGTAAGAAATTATTTTGTTTATATTACGCTCCAGAGCGCTCTCTCTCTCTCCCTCCAGTGGCTCTGTTATCACAGGGCAGAGCGGGAGCACAGTACCTACACATACATAGGTGTTGATTATCTAGGCCCGAAAACGATAATAATGAAAATAATAATATTAACATTAAATGCGAAAAGGGGCGATTTCTTGGAAATCGGAACACACACAACACACAGCGCAAAAGGCTCTCCATGATAAATCCGGTGGTGGAAAAATTCCTGGAAAATATGCACACGGTACTCACATGCCCGGTGAAGTCATGGAGTTCTCTGTCAGTTCTGCCAGCCAGTCAGTCAGTCAGTTCGGCCTGTGAGTGTGCGGTTTTCTGATTAAACGAAAGCACTAACCAAAATTCAAGTTAATTCTTCGCCCCGGGTCCCGGGTCCCGGGTCCCGGTTTTCAGGTCCGGGTTAGACCGAATGTATTCTGTTTTCTATTTATGCTGGTCGAAAAATAATAAAAAAAAAAAAAAAAAGATGGTTTCCCTAGATACTTTTATGCTCGTGGGCTCCTTTTGTTTGGGTTAAGCTGAAATTATGGCCATAAGCTCCCAGAACTTTTGTTGCGGAGCCTAACGGCGCACGAGATTTGTTTTTCTTAGCGTCAGGTCGCTGTCATATCGTAATCGTATCATCTTCTGAATGATAAGGTCACTCCCTGGGAGATAAGGTTCTTCAACCCATCACAAAGTTGATGGCTTGGCTTGGCACGAGAACTTCCCGGGAAAAGATAGTCACGGTGGCCGCGAACGGCGATTAATGGGAATTTCAGGTTAACGGAACACTAAAGCCAGATTACAATAGATTTACACTTGGAAGTTGGAGGGTGCTTAGCCCACAAGCCTCCTGGGGAACTAGATCACAACAGGTAAACCTACCTTTCAATTGAGGTAGGTTTATGACTGCTTCGGGCTCGCAAGGTGTACCTGCGTTCAAGACTTTTGGTGGACTGAGCCGAAGTGGTCAAGAAACTTTGTTATATCAACTGATACGGGTTGTAAGTGTGATTGAATAGAGGCATTAAATTTAGCGATTACGGAATCAGATAGCGGCAGAGCCAAGACGACCTTTGCGTAGGCTATCAGCAGTCGAGATTATACAGGCTTCTATAAAAATTCATTGATAAATTACTACGAACTGCAAAATCAACAAACTAGCCAGGCAACAACAACCACCCAACGCCCACCAAGCGCAACGACGGTCGCAGATACAGATACAAACGCAAAGATACAAATAATGGGATACACACGGGCACCCGCTTATCAAACGAAACGTTTGCAAAGTTGAAACGAAACAAAATTCTAAGAACAATCAAAAGCATTTCGTTCGCCTTTCCGCAGAAAAGCAAATATGGGGGGCAGTGGGAGGTGGTAGGCGGCATGGCTTAGATAAGAAGACTGGAGTCGGGGGTAAGGTCAAGAGATATTATTATTATGATTGTTATTGCTCATAACTTTGCTTGCTCGACAAACAAACCGACCGTGTGCATACTGCGTTTCGAAACTCGGGCACAAATAGACAATTTACATAAGCCAGACTTGAACTGGTTTTTCGGTTTAACTGGCTTTTGTTCGAAAACAATATTGGGATGTGACATGCTGGCTCAAAGAAACGTGAACTTAAGAGCCCCATATCGTATAGAACTACAGCTATTTCCGGAGACTTTATGGGTTTTCAATGGAAGCACTAGTAGTCGTAATATCTCGGGAAAGCTAAGAATACAAGTTATATATTATTTTCCCTCGTAATTACGTGCAATTAATATAACGATTAGATGGAATGGAATTTCAGGGGAATCCAGTGTTAATAATGGCGTTTCGTGGCTTTGCAACTGTAAATATGGTACAGGGCGAGAGTGTTTTTCCGTTAATTGCCATTCTCCGTAAAACATCTCATTCTCCGCTCCGCCTCCTTTGTGAGCCCACTCGAGATCCACTCTCGCACACACACACACACACAATTGAGTGTTTTGCCCACATTTCACTTTTGGCATTGCGTTTCAATTGAACAAATTCACGCTAACAATTAACAATAAACGAACAAAATCAAATTTCCAGCGAAAAATCTCATCAAAAAAAAAAAAAAAAAGAAAAGGAAAACAAATAACAATGGCCGAGAGATGAAAGAGGAGCACCGGTGGAAGGGGAGGGCAATAGCCCAATAGTCAACCTTTGTAAGAGCATTTCTCCTGTGGCCTACTACTATTTGGCACTTCGCAAGATCACTTACTTTCTTCCACCCCACCACTCTACCCATGCTGTGGCCAAGCTGCCATCTCACTTTGGCTTACTGGGAAGAGCCAATTAAGCAGCAGCCCCCTTCCCCATCCCCACCACTCTCGAACAACACAGGCTGCACTTATCCTGCTCGAAACTGTTTCACATGAAAAGCTATTAAAAAAAATTGAAAACGCTCTCAAGTTTAATACGAAAATTCAAGGAAATGAGCGGAAGAAGATGGTAAGAGCGGGTTTTACCAAGAATAATCAAAAAAGTGCACACACACACTGCCGCACACTCGGAGGCACAGACAAGGGGCAACAGCCAACAACAACAACAATTTGACGCATTACAAACGAAGTTAATAACACCTTTTCTTATGAAGGGTAACAGAGCCGATGTGGCCAAAAGAGCTCCGCTAGAGTGTATTGGTATAGGTATTGGGATTGACTGTGGTGTATGGGTGAGAGGAGTACAAGTACAGTGGGCCCTTTACCCTAAAGTGGAGATACTTGTCTAAAAAATTATATTTTTTAGTTTTTATTCCATAAGCTTTTATTCAAACAATAAGCTCATATTTAATTTATTGACAAGTTTCATTGGAATGTGAAAACTTTCCACTTCGAGAGCATCCACTGTATCCGCATCTGCTCGTACTCGAACCTGTATCTGTATCTGTGTGAGACCAGCTTCAGCTTGGCTTGCGGTGTTAAATGTTTGCAGCAGCAGCAGCATTCATTCAATAGCCCGAACCACCAACAACACCAACAACAGCAACAAGCACAGCAGCTGCCAACATCATCAGCACTCACACACACACACACACTGCCAAACGAACCACTCCGCTGTCCTCGTTTGGGTCGCGTGTAGTGGTGTATCTGTGAGTACGAGTATCTCTGTATCTTTGTATCTGCCTCTGGCTCTGGCTCGCTCGCTTGGGCTGTCTGTCACTTCTCAGAAATCGGTCTAAATTAGAAAATGCGTTTCTGGGAATTTCGTATCGCTCTTTTGGGCTCACAGCGCGACTACAGTGAAAATATAAACGGGCAACGGGCAACGGGCTAAGGGGCGACATTATTACATTTCGACAAATATTATTTCAAGAAATATACATTATATATTTACGTTTTCCCCCCCAATTTGGCACTTCCCGGAATGCCTTTGCTAATAAATTTATCAATGGCATTTCACGACAATATACTTTGTTGGACAAACAAAAGCAAAGTGCAAATAAATAGCGAACGGCAACTACTATCTTTCATTAAATTTATGCAAGGCAAACGGATTCAGGGAATCCAATTTAAGCAATCAAGAAATATTCAACACACCTTCCACCCAGACCCCCCTAGACCTACCCACCAAGACCCCTATGAATTCACTTTGATATTGTTTTTTTTAATTTTGACATTTTGGCAATTATTTACCTCTCTCTTGATTTGCTGCCCTCTGCTATTTTCGGTGCTCCGGTTGCTTTCAGCTAGTTGGCGATTTGTTTCAATTTATGCAAAGTGTAGTTTAAGCATATTTTAGTTTGATTCCCAATCTGCTGCTCACAGTAGTTTGCTTTTCTTGAAATTGGAAATTTTGTTGCGACGACGACACACACAGATATCAACACACAATCACACACACGCACTGCTTTTCACTTTTTTGTGTAATTAAACGACAGACTGTGATTGCACTCAACGGATTGTCTGCGATTCCATCAATTTATGCAATATTCCTCGACGAAACACGCACGGAACGGAAGTTTGTTGTATCTTCAAGATTGAGTATCTTGTATCTTTTACCGTCGCGTTCGTGAGTTCTTCTGCCATCGGAGGTGTGCTCAGAAATCAAAGGTGCCATGGGGAAAATATCGATTACAATTCCCAGGGCTGCAATAGAAGTATTTCGATAACAAACTCTTCCATCCCTAACCGGTTTGTTATTAGCGGTTTAATTTATTTATTTTAATTGTCAATAATTGATAAAGTAGATTAATTATATAAATAATATATTTTGCTTAAGCTAAACTTACTTATGTTTATTAAATAAGCTTGCCAAACTACATTATCGATACCGATAACAAGAGCTCAAGGAAAGCCCGCCTAATTCAAATATATCCCTTATCGAAAAACAATCTACGTCAGGCTAGAAAGTCAACGGATAAGTTAGACCATATTTGCCTGCTTCGAGACAATATTTGATTATTCGCAAAATAAATAGACTGATAACGGCTAAATTATACATTAAATAATGGGCCATTTTGAAGAACTAATCTCAGCGGGCGGCTGTCCTCCCGCCGTCACATGGATCACGATCCAGACAGTAAATATGTCCAAATGCATATCTGGAGAGGCTGGATAGTTCGTCCCCAGTGATCCGACTTAGTCAGTGTCAAGCGGTCAGGCAATCAAGTTCTCGAGTAAGACCCCACCGCCGACGATCGCTGCAGCGGCCTAATTCAATTAAAATTAAAACGCAAATCTACGCCACCGAGTGAAATTGCCCCAAATTCCCGGCAATTATTGTAGGTCGTGCACACATCTGCGTGGGCGGATACGTCTTAATCTCCATCTCAATCTAGACCATGCAATCGGACCCCTCTGATCTGGGAGCCGCCGCTGTCGAAGAATCCATTGCCATGCACCGCTCCACGTCGATGCCCGTGAAACCGAAGCCTCTGGAGCAGAAGCCCCTGCTCCGGTCCTCCGAAAAGGAGACGGTTAACGCAGCGGACTACTATCCGGAAAGTCCGGGATTCGTGCGACGTAGAAAGTCCAAGGCAAGCCCCGGAGATCAATTAGAAACGCGCAGCGAACAAAAGTAAGGACCATTCTTGGGGTAGATCTTTAATATATAAACACCTTTCGATTTCAGCTTTCCCTGCACCCACGACTGGGCAGGTAGTACCATAGAGCTGACTCCGGATGTGGGCACCACATCCTACGAAGGTATGCGCCGCACTTTGCACCGAGTGATGGAGAAGAACGGGAAGGAAAACGTCGTTTTCCGTCGGATCCCGGAAAAGTCCTGGCGCTACATGCGCGACCTAGTCACCACGCTGGTAAGATCCATGTTTGGCCACAAGAAACCGCCTCAGAGTGCCCCCAACACCGACGATGTGTCGGGGTCGGATCTCTATAAAATAACTCCAAGCATTCAGCGGAAACTTGACGAGCTAGCGAACGAACCGCCGCACCACAATCATCACTTGAAGCCTAATCCCGGCCAGAGCGAGCCCGTCACGTTTAGCATTTAGTTCTTTAATCCATTAACCGAACCATGACCCACTGAAATACTCATGCATATTAATAAATACGATATTAACCAACCGCATACCTACTTTCATTGCCAAACTGGGAGTTCGCCCAAACCTAATCGGGTATCCCTCCCTCTCGCACAGTTGGAGCTGGAGTGGAAGTACATGCTGACCCTGTTCCTGAGCAGCTACTTCTTCTGCTGGCTGCTCTTCGCCGCGCTCTGCTACGTGGTTTCCTACTCCCACGGCGATTTCATCTTCGATGCTCTGACAGGAGCCAGGATGGGCGAGGGAGAAGACCCCTGCATATACGGCGTAAGGAACTGGGTTGCCATGATAATCTACTCGGTGGAGACGCAGACCACCCTGGGATTCGGCGAGAAGTACGCCAGTGAGGAGTGCCCGGAAACTATCTTCCTGTTCGTAATGCAGATGCTGAGCGCCGCCCTGATCGAAGGCATCATGGTGAGCGTGATCTACGCGAAGACTGCGCGCCCGGCCAGGCAGATGACCAAGCTGAAGTTTAGCGACAAGGCGGTGGTAAGTCTTGACCCTAATCTCCTCGGGGATTAACAGAAAATCAAGCTTCTGTCTTCCACAGATTTGTTATCGCGACGGGCAGCTGTGTTTGCTCTTCCGGGTGTGCGATCCCCGCGAGCAGCAGACCATTGAGTCCAAGATTCGAGTCTACATGATCGTGGATAAGCGGTGAGTCACTGTCCCATTTTCGGGCACTTCCTAGCAGAGCTATAGCTATGACGTCGTCCCCTTAAATGAAGCACGACATTCAGATTAGTGAGCTAATATTTGGCATCGTATAAGAAGAGGTCTCCGTGTAGTATAATTAACCTTTCCGAGTAGTTTTGCCGATGAAGCTCCCATCTTATCTTTCTTGGCAGCACGCGCGAGGGCGAGATTATCAAAACCCACACAGAGCTGAAGCTGGAGGGGAATGGGGAGCAGCTGATTGTCTGGCCCGAAGTTGTTTGCCACGTCATCGACAAGACGAGTCCGCTGTTCCAGTTCACCACCGCCAAGCTCTTCAACGCCGCCCAGTTCGAGCTGTATGTGTCCATCGTGGGAACCTCTCCAGCCACGGCCCAAATGACGGAGGCCAAGACATCCTACCTGCCCCGGGAGATATTCTGGGGCCAGCGATTCGTCAACATCATACACTACGATACCCAGAACGAGCGGTATCTGGTGGACTACGAGAACTTCAACAGGACCATTTCCGTGGACATGCCCATGAAAGTGCCATCGAACGAGTATCTCAAGTTGGAGTACCGAAAGTAAAGGGACATTATATATATTAACCACTTATTTAACAACATTTATTACAAGGCATATAAAAAACATATATGAAGATCGGAAGCCTATATCACCGAAGAGCTAAATAAATATGTCCTTAAAATACACCCACAGGGAGGCAATCTTATACAAAGTTCGATGCAAGGCTCTACAATAACCAATAATTTAAAATGCCCTTTAAAATTCTCCTTCTCCAACTCGACGACGAATAAAAAAAGTTGGAACGCAGTCGACTAACTAACGAACGATAAACTAGAATCCTTGTGCTTCTACTATTCTTCACAGGATTCGGTTCTCTCGCGCTCCTTGTAATACTTTAGTTCGGCCTTCAGCACTTCGTTCTCGTTCTGCAAGCGGCATAATTCTCGCATGAAGCTGTCGCCCCGTAGAAGTATGTCCAGGGCGTCACGGATGTCCTGCGTGTTATCCATGTGCCGCTTTGATAGATCGGCCATCTGCTCGAGTATGTTCTTCCGACTCCAGTCGGAGAGATAGGCCATTTCCTGCTGCAGGTAGGTACGCGTCTCGTCGACATGCTCCCTAAGATCGCTGAACTCTTTTCGCCAATCCCCCTCAATTTGGGAGGACAATCCGCTCGAAGACTTAGCCAGCAGCTGCTGGGGTTTTAGCTTCGGATTAGAGGATTGCGGCGTAACATTGTCAACGCGCGGAGTGCTGTTACGACTGGATGAGAGCATGCGCAGCCGGCGCTTCAGTTCGACGTCCGATGGGGGAGGGTTCTCCTTATCGCTGCCCGCGCCTGTGCTGCTCGCAACGGAGCAATTGGCCGACTGTTCCTCCATGTGCTCGTCCGTCTCCGTGATCTTCATTAGCTTAACCTCTGCGGAGATGTTGCTGCGATCCTTGAGGGGTCCGCTAAGTGTTTCTGCGTGGATTATAAAAAATTGAACTTACAATTTGTCATCTAATCGAAAGCACTTACGTTGGAGTGACTCCGCGGTGGAGTTGCTCCCAGAGTTGTCAGTCGAGTTTAGGACCGATCCGCCCACTAAGCTCTGACGCTGGAGAGTATCATTCATAATGGGCTTACGGTTAAGCGTGTCCCAGTCAAAGCTATCCCGGTGGGAGGTACCCAAACGGGTGGACATCCGATCCACTGCCCTGGGCCCTTGGTTATCCAGAAAGTCGCAAAAGGAGTCTCGTTGTGGACGAACGGTAGCTGGAGTAGATATCCCGTATCCCATGCTGGCCATGTTGTTCAACTGCTGCTGGGTGCTTAGCAAGTTGGCGGCAATCGACTTCCGCAACTCGTCGCTATGGGCCCGCTCCACACGCGGCGCTTCAGTGGCTGCTCCCATCACATTTCCAGAACTATTTAGGCTGCCGTTCTGGACGTTATCTTCGCTTTGACCGGGCACAAAAGCCACCCGAGTCACGGCTCCTTCATGGACGCTTTTCACAGCCAACGGAGACTTGGTGCTTCTCATATCGTAGGCCAACAATTCGCCCTTTAGGTTTCCGGCGCAAAAATACGTTCCGCATTCGCTAAGAGCCACCGTGGACAAAGGATGTGAGAATCCCAGGCGATCGGTGGACGCTTGCGCCCGATTCTTTCGGATGTCAAATATATTAATCTTGCAGTCGAATCCCACGCTGACCAGCATGTTGGGCAACGCGGCACACATGCTGATGTCCCGGCAGGGGGCAGTGTGAGCGTCTGCGTTGAAGATCTTACGCTTGCTCTGCACATCATAGACGTAAACGGCTCCCTTGTACGAGGCGATCGAGAGCTGGAATCGCTTGCTGGGATGAAAGCGCACTAGGGTGGACCTGGAAAGTCACGCATTGAGTCTTAAGTCTGCGCCCTGCTCTAAGCTCAGCCACTCACTCGCTATCCACTGTGAAGGTGTTCATCTTCTGTTGTGTTTTGGTACCAAATATATTAATGGATCCTCCCTCACGAACAGCGGCTATGTACTCGTCGGAGCAGTTGTAGTCCATGTACAGGACTGTTGTGCGCTGTGGGTCGGCAGGAAACCTGTGGATCAACTGAGCTGTTCGGAAGTTATACAGCTTCACACTTCCGCTCTGGCCCACTGCGATCTCATCGGAAGTTTGCTTAGCACAGGCCACACAGTAGGCATTGTCGATGGTCAGCTTACGGACTCGCTGGATCTCCGGGGCTGCCGAAAAGATAAATATGTTAAATAAGAAATGTCAAGAACCAATAACACTCGCCTAACCTTTCTCCTCCTTCTCCCTGATCCGCATCACCGCCAAACCCGCCATCTTATCCACCTCCACAAAAACACGTCGCTGGCCATTGAACTGGAAATCCGTGGGCTCTCCACTCGTGTGCGCAAACACCGACTTTGTCTCCAAGTCAACAAAATCAGACAGCACCGTCTTCTTGGAGGTGGATATTAAATGCATTTTTCGACAATTGATTTTCAAATGAAGCCAGATTCAAATTTTAGAGCGAACGCTATTTGTTGTTGCTGCTAGAGATGCGACGAAGCCGATAGTCCGCCGATTCCTCCACGGATCACCTAACTGGAATCTGTTGTTCAAAATTAGTTTTAAAAACACTTTTACTTTTAGAATATAGTATTGATTATTAATATAGCTAAGCTAAATATTGAAACGTGTCAAGCTCTTTATTTTCTCTCAATAACCCAACACATTTGACTTTTATTTCAACATCCACAATATGTTATGTATATTTCTGTTCCTATCAAACGGCTAAAAAAAATTATATATTATACGTAAAAACGTAAAATTATATGTGGACATAAAGTTGGCGGAAAAAATCAGTGGCAGGTATTATAAAGTGTATTCAAAATGAGATTATACAACACTGAAACTATAAAGAAGATTTTTACAGCACTAAAATATTGCAAGAAGAAGATAAGCAATCACCTGCATAAAAAAGAGAAATAATTGCCAAGAAATGTTAAAGAGCTTATAGTCTAGCTGGAAGCGTTGAAATGATTCGGGGCGAGCAGTAGGAGCATTTAGAGACCATTTCCCCCAACTCGCCTCCGCAGCAACGGGAGTCTGGACAAGGCCCTGTAAAAACACGGCAACACTGCGAATTGTGACACACAGAATCACACACTAGCGCAAATACGGCGTAGAAAGTAGAAGCAACAAAAACAACGAGGAGCGGAGGCCATCACCTGCTGGAAAAATGGAGGCGGACGGGCTAACAAACGAGCAGACGGAGAAGGTGCTCCAATTCCAGGATCTCACCGGAATCGAGGACATGAACGTGTGCCGCGACGTTCTAATCAGACACCAATGGGATCTCGAGGTACAATGACTGGGCGAACATCGGGGGCAAACATATGTTACAGTCGTGGGCCCCAAAATGGAGCACACAACACGATGCACTTTCAAAGTATTTTTTTTATCTTTATTTATTGACTTTTACACTAGTATTTATGTGTTTCTACATTCCCGGTTCTTTTGGCTATCTATTTTCTATTTTATATCTTTAATCTATTTTTTATCATCTGCAGGTTGCCTTCCAGGAACAACTAAATATCCGTGAAGGACGCCCCACCATGTTCGCCGCTTCGACAGACGTGCGAGCGCCAGCTGTGATCAACGATCGCTTCCTTCAGCAAGTGTTCTCGGCCAACATGCCCGGCGGCCGGACAGTAAGCCGTATTCCCAGTGGACCAATTCCTCGCAGCTTCACTGGAATTTTTGGATATGTGATCAACCTCGTCTTTCAATACTTCTACTCTACGCTAACGAGTATTGTAAGTGCATTCATCAACATAGGAGGTGGAAATGAGCCACGTCTGGTCACAGATCCGCTAGGGGATGTGATGAAGTTTATCCGGGAGTACTACGAAAGGTACCCGGAACACCCTGTCTTCTATCAGGGCACTTATGCCCAGGCTCTGAACGATGCCAAGCAGGAGCTGCGCTTTTTGATTGTTTACCTGCACAAGGATCCCACAAAGAACCCCGACGTTGACTCATTCTGCCGCGAGACGCTCTCCGCCAGATCAGTGATCGATTATATCAACACACACACCCTATTGTGGGGCTGTGACGTGGCCACTCCGGAGGGTTACCGTGTAATGCAGTCCATTACTGTTCGAAGCTATCCACTTATGGTAATGATTAGCCTCCGGGCGAATCGCATGATGATTGTTGGCCGCTTTGAGGGCGACTGCACGCCCGAGGAGCTGCTTCGCCGCCTGCAATCTGTGGTGGCGGCCAATGAAGTCTGGCTAAGTCAGGCGCGCGCGGACCGACTCGAAAGAAACTTTACGCAGACGTTGAGGCGCCAGCAGGATGAGGCCTACGAGCAGAGCCTGCTGGCCGATGAGGAGAAGGAGCGCCAGCGGGAGCGGGAGCGAGATGCGGTTCGGCAGGCGCAGGAGGCGGAGGAAAAAGCCCAACGTGACGTGGAGCTGCGAAAGGAGGAGATAGCCCGACAAAAGATTGAGCTAGCTTTGTTAGTGCCATCAGAGCCGGCGTCCGATGCTGTGGGAGCCATTGCCGTCGTCTTCAAGCTTCCCAGTGGGACCCGTCTCGAGCGGCGTTTCAATCAAACTGATTCTGTAAAGGTAAAGTAGTGGACCTAAGCACCTTTAAATTGTAATACTATTTTGTATCGTGTGTATCATTTTGTAGGACGTGTATCATTATCTCTTTTGCCATCCCGCTTCACCGGATGAGTTCGAGATCACAACGAATTTTCCGAAGCGGGTTCTCTACTCGAAAGCTGACGTGGACGCCTCTGAGGGCGCCGCCAACGAGACGCTGAACAAGAGCCTCCAGGATATGGGACTGAAGAACCGAGAGGTGCTATTCGTCAACGACCTGGAGGCGTAACCAGAAACTCGTGACCGGACCACCACCACCTATACCACATGATAGAATCGTCGTGTTAACCAGCTGCAGCGCATTACCAAAACTTGAACCAAGTTTTAAGTAGTCGTAGTCAACGTCCAAGTCGGAGGATAAACGGAAACGGAAAGAAACTATTCCTAATTTATTCATGAACATTAATATAAATAATTGTTTAACAATTTTAGGTTGATTTTCTTGTAATCTATTCCCACACACCCGTTTACCCGGTTCCACATAACTCACACACTCGAGCATAAGTAAAATCCTTTCCAAAACAATTTTCTTGAACCACATATTTACTATATAATTTCCATAAGATTTTTTGTTATGTTAGCTATACTTTTAACTTCCCGTTAGCCGAAATATAAGCAGATCTTATTTTTTGACAATGATTTGAAAATAATCTGGATATGGTCGAAATAAACAAACTGAAGTGTTAATTGCTAATTTCTCATGCAAAGCCGTAAAGAATAAAAATGGACTTACGTTTCATTGAAATCGTTGGTATTTCTTTTTTTCTTAAGCGGGTTAGACGCGAATGGATGTACATATATACCCATGTGCTTTACGAGTACTGGGTACAAGCTTAAAGGAGCAAGTCTGGCAACGCCCAATTATTTTTTTTTATCGATAGCCGATCTTTTTGCAAGACGCGTTAAAAGGGTTATTTTCGTATGCTTTTTACCAATAAATATTACAAAACAAATCAAATTAGAAAAACATATTTTTAAAATCTTTAAATTAATGCGTTTATTTTTTTTTTTTTTTCCAACAGAAAATTTATTTGCAGCAAACTTTTTCGCGAATCACACACCCATCCCTAAATTCCCATAGTCATTTGCTGACTAACAACCACACAGACGATTAGTCGTGTGAAAATCAGAGTTTACGCTGGAATTTATAGGTTCGGAAGAGTGCAGTGATACCGAGGACTCCTACGACTGGATAACTACTGACGAGAGGACCCTCTTGCTACCCAAGAAGAGTCGCAATTCGAGAAATTCTGGCTTGGGGCCGAAGATTCGGCAACTGACTTCTAATCTACTGAACGTGGAGGAAGTTCGGGACATAGCACGCGGACTACGTCAGCCAATTTACCAGAAGCTATTCCAGGAGGATAAGGATCAAAGGAAATTGAAGAGAAATTCAAAGACCATGTCGGCACCCTCGACTTCATCTGTGGGCGATGCTGCGGCCGCCCTTTCTGGAAATCTTCAGTTGCCACCTCTGCGCACCCTGGATGACTTCATTCTGGGATCGGCACGCTTCCAGCTGCCCAATCTCAAGGATTTCGACAAGTGGGGCAACCGAGTGGTAAAGAACTTGCTCTACTACCAAACCAACTACTTTCTGCTCTTCCTGACCATCTACGTCCTGATGGTTGTCTGCAACCCGGCCAAGATCATCAGTGGCCTGATCGTCCAGGCTTTGATCATCGCTGTGATCTGGCAGTTTTTCAGTGGAAAGTCCAAGTCGAACTTCATAGCTAGCCGTTTGACCGGCGGAAATGCGAACGCCGCGGAGCAGAACGCCCAGCAGAAGTGGTACATCTTGGCTGGGGCCCTTCTCGGAGGATATCTCTTCCTGCACCTGATCAGCGCTGTGCTGCTGACCGCCTTTACCCTTCTGCTGCCCATCTCGGTGACTTTCATCCATGCTTCTCTGCGGCTCCGGAACATGAAGAACAAACTGGCCAACACAATCGAAAGCTTCGCCCCATCCACGCCCATGGGATCCTTGTTGGACGCCTTGAATGTTCGGGCCGACGGAGTACTCAATTAGGACGACCCGGCCACCTAATTCAACTACCTGTATGACACATTTAAAGTCACGTTTTTCGCCAATTACCCTTGTTGATCTTTGCAAATTTACCGTATTATTGTATTCAATTAGATCTTTATTTTTGTACCAAACTATGATTTTATTACTCAGATATTACGATAATCAATAAAGTTTTCCCAGGAAAGATGTTGTGTTGGAATTAATAAGGCTTCAAATGCGTAAAATATTTGATATTCAATTAGTAATTTTCTAAGGTTCTTAATGTTATCTGATGAAATTTCTTTATCTTATCTTTAAAGAAATAATTATTGGAATCTTTTCGAGTGTCACTGTCTTTAAATGTATTTATCTTACTTTAAGCTTTGCGCTTTCGTAGCGGAAATTTAAAATTTTTGTATCTAAAAAAAATATTGTATCTAAAAACAATGGTATAGAATTCTTTTGGTCTTTCTTGTAGGTACGATTTTTTAGAAAAATTGCTCAGATAAATATTCTACGTTTAAATTAAAAGTTCATTTAGATTTAGTTTCAAGGGTTGAATTAAGTTTTTATATTTTAAACATTGGCGGGAGATGGATCAAACCTATTTAGGGTGGAACTAAACAAGCTCTGTAAGTTAACAGTGTAGTGTTGCCAGACTTCAACAAATAAAAATAAAATAATCTGCTAAATCGAATTTAAAATATTTTAAAGTTTTTTTTAGAAGATTGACAGAGAATCTTTGTCTGTAAAATAAAAAAATGTAATTTAAAATATCCAAAGTGGCAACTCTGCCACCGTGAGCGGGCAGACTCACCTGGCTCACCTGGCTTCTGGAGAGACTGAAAGAGCGCAACGTCGACAGAGGGCTCAAATGTCGTTTAAAAGCATCAACAACTCAAACATTTTTTCTGTCGAAAAAAAAACTTCGGACGGGAAAACTGCGCGGTTTTAGCGGACAACGCTCGCGTGCGTTGACGACAACACCTGAGGAACAGCAAAAACGGGGGTTATTGTTATTTGTTCGTTTAGAAAAACAGTTGGAGAGGTGAGCAGCGGCTGAGAATTGAAAAAGAAAAGAACGAGCCGAAAGAAAGCCGACTTAAAAATACAAAGCGCAGTGGCCAGAAAAGGAGAGAACGAGTCGAAGACAGGTAAAGGAATACGAAGAAGCAGCTTAGTTGGGCCCAACTACAGTTACTTTTAATGTTTGAATTAAAAATAAAACAATGCTCCAGTGATCGCAGGCCCCAAAAAATTTAAATCGTAAAAACTGAGATTCCAAAAAACCAGTTAAAATGCCAGAAGAACGTGTCAGACAGATTCGAGCTCGAGCTGCTAATTAGAAAAAGAATGTGCAAAGTGAGAGGATCATATCCAAATGCTAACGAGATATCTATGGTGCGTGTGTGTGTGCGTTTACGTAAAGGTATCACGGTAAATATCGTCATATCAGCGGGAAAATGCGGTCAATTAGAATAATATACACGGCCAGTGCGGAATTAGTGTTTGTATGTGTGATGAATTGGTGAATGAATTGGACAAAAGCATTGAAAATCAATACGAAACCTGCCGCCGCTCCCAGTTTGTATATCCACGCACGCATACCTGGAAACTCTACCTGTGTGTTCACCTTTGAATGTGCGGCTTGGACAGACGTATCTGTGTGTCTCATATGTATGGCTGTTTGTGTGTGTGTCGTAAAAATATCAACAGCGCCAGAGAGGAAAACAGGTGGAAAAGAAAGCTTAAAAAATGCGGTCGGTCAAAAAGTAAAGTTGCTGCAGCAGACGGTGCGACGGCTGAGGGGGCGGAACCAGGAGGGGGGAGGAGTAGAAACAGAGAGACCCGGAGACAAATATCCGAGTTACCTTTTCAAGCCGCACTCACACTCACAACCGAACAGGTAGCCCCCAGCCCGGTTACCTGTGCGCAAAAGGGACGGCACTAGTGACACATCGCCTGTTGCTGTTGCTGGAGTGTCACTCTCACCGACCTGCCGTGTCCCCTCCGAAGCTGGTTTCCCACCCGAGAACAAAAGCAACAAAAGCATTTGTTGTTTGTTGTTTGTCGTTTGCCTCGTAAACCCAAAGGCATTCGAGAGATAAAAACAAGTGATCCGCACTATCTAAATTTGTCCAGTCCTGCCGCCTATTTATGGCCGTCGCCTAAAACATTTGAAAAATTAATTCCCATCTCAAACGGAAGACAAATGGATCCACCACTGGCTCCATGTTGTGGTCTTATCAGGCCTTAATTAATTATCTCTAATTAAGCTCCGTGATTTCGGCAAGTGCGCTACGCTTTCCAAGTCGGCCCTCTGCGATAATGCTTTCGGAATTCCTCTTTGGGGGCTGCTGCAGAAGCTGGCCAAACATCAGTCTCTCGAATTCCTCATTCATGATGCAATGCCCGCCTCACAGACCTCCATCATAAAGTGGGGAAACAAAAAAATGAAACCCAGGGGTGTAGTGGGTCAGTGGTTTCTTTTCTGTTTTATTTGCACTTTTGTTTTGTTGGTTTCCCGTGATGCCGTTTAAACAAGATCGTTTGCCCGATAATGCACTCGGTTGACCCCCTCGCCAATTTCTCTTTCACCAGTTAGAGCTACAGTGGGCCCTATTGGAATAGTCTAACAAAAAATAATTAAAACTCATTTTAGATACTGTATCTTGTAGTGTTTTGTTTATGATAATCACAGCGGATGTTATGGAAATTCAATATCAGAATAGGAACGCAGACACCCCACTGCCTGCCCCCCCCTGCAGGCTAGCTTGGTATGCGACGTCGCCGCCGCTGCCGCCGCCTCGGCCAACGTCAGCGCCTGAGCCCAGCCTAAGCTGTCACTTGAGTCGAGGGAGCGGCTGAGCTAGTGTCTCGCAAGTATTAGTGAGTAGGGGAGATAGAGAGAGATACCAAGCTAGTGTTTGCAAATCGCAGCTCAAGTGTATGTATGCTTTTTGCAGGTGTGTTCACTTATTAGGCAGCCGAGTGGGACAGGGAGGGGGGTGCAGGTGTTAGACAGACACTCAGGGGCGATAGGAGAGGGGGGCGACTGGCGCGATTTTTGAATTCCAATGCTGATCCAAGCCAACAACGAAATGTTAAAGTTTGAGAATAATTGCGGCCATGTGTAAATCGTTTCGGCCATACCTGTGTGTGTTTTAACGCTAACGCTAGTGGAAGTGGAAGCGTGGAATGCGGCCTGAGTCAGAGCTAGAGTCGATTGGCTGCGCAATATCTGCAAGGAGCCGAGGGGAGCCTCAATCTCAGCTGCACTGGCGAAGTACAAAATAGCGATTTAACATACATTCTGCCAGATTCATTATCCCCGATATCCGGTATTCGAGAGATCGCCAACTACTTCAACTTCTCTCTCCATGAGAAACCCAATTTGGCTTGCAGACTTTAATGGAAGCCACACACCCAGAGGCGTGACAATGCTACCTCCACACACACGCAAACACACCATTAGAAATCTTGGCCAGAAATTTTAGCATACCTTGTTCTGGTTAAACGTGTCTATTTTTCAAAAGTGAATCTCCAAACAAGTATCTTAGCCTTACCTTGTATCTAAGCCGTGAAATCATAACCGAATAACATAATTAGCATAATATTTTTACAAATTCTTTCCATTTGAAGGCCATCTGAAGCCTGCGACAGGACTAGGATCTCCAGATCCTCAGAGACCATGGTGAATCATCACTCGAATGGAGGCGGGAGTGCCGGGAACAGCAGCGGAAGCCTCAGGGGCGGCGGAGCCCACGGTGGCGGGGGAGACTACTCCGGGGATGATCGCAGTGGCGGCGGCGAAGAGCGGGAGAGACTGGACGGTGACCTCCACGACAAGCCCACCTATCTCCTCGAGCATCTGGCCACTTTCACGGTAAACAAGGAGTCTGGGATCGTGTACCCGGCTGATGGCATGCGACGACTGCTGCAGCTGGAGAAGACCACGGGGATCTGGTCCCAGAAGATGCAGCTCTGTCTGGACTACCAGTGGGTTCTAATCATGGACTACGAGACAGGGGTAAGGCCTCAGATACAATCTGCCAGTTCTTCTTTCCTAACTGACTTGTGTTTCGAACTTTCAGAACATAATTGAACGCTTCCCGGCATCTCTCGTCCAAGAACCCACAGCCTTTACCTCCAACGACGCCATGGAGCTGTACAACAACATTCTCGTCTTTATTGTATCCGGAGGAGGAGGATCTCGCTCCGAGATGCATATATTCCAGGTAAGGGAATCTCTCCTAGAAGCTCCTTTCAAGCTAAGCTTTATCCTTCCAAAAACCATTATCCTTACAGTCACAAAGTGTGTCCGCCGTTCATTTGGTCGAGGACCTGAAGCAGCTCCGCAGCGGCAAGATGATCACCCAACAGCGCGGAGCCACGCCCACACAATCCGGCGGTGGAGCCTCCAGCATGGCCATGATGATGAGCAAGACTTCATCGTCGTCGTCGCACAGCAGGGTGGAGCTGCACCAGCACAGGGAGCAGCGTGGGGAGCGCGAGCGGGATCGGGAAAGGGACCGAGAGCGGGAGAGCCACCACCACATGCACCAGCGGACCAGTGTGGAGCAGTATGGCGTGCGCGCCGGGATCGGAGTTTCCCCAGACGATGTGGCCCACATGGCCGGCGAAACAGACTCGGAGCATGGTGGGATCGGGGGCGGAGGAGCGGAGCGGGACGAGACGAGCTCCACCTCCAGCGAGAAGTACGAGCGGGACGTGGCTGTACTGAACCACTGCTTCGATGACATCGAGAAGTTTATAGCCCGTCTCCAACATGCGGCTGCAGCTTCCAGGGAGCTGGAGCGGCGTCGGCGCAACCGAAAGTCAAAGAAACGTGATCCCGGAGAGGGACTACTCACGCTACGAACGCGTCCGCCCCACGAGAAGGAGTTCGTGGACATTTTCGCCAAGTTCAAGCTGTCCTTTAACCTGCTGGCCAAGCTCAAGGCACACATCCATGATCCGAACGCCCCGGAACTGGTGCATTTTCTTTTCACGCCTCTGGCTCTGATTGTGGAGGCCTCCAGCGACACCTACTACGAGTCGCAGCTTCCGGCGCGAGTGGTGAATCCCCTGCTTACCCGGGAGGCCATCAACCTGCTCATTAACTGCGTCACCAGCAAGGAGACAGAGCTGTGGCGTTCACTTGGCGACGCCTGGGTGATCCCCCGAGACCAGTGGAAGGATGACGTGGGATCCTACCACCCGGTGTTCCTCGACGGCTGGTCGCCGGATTATATGATCAACGACGAGCTAGAACCCCCACCAAATTCTCCCCCTGCTCATGTCAGTAAGCGCCGGCTGGAAGTCCAAGCTGGCTCCGGACTAAACGGGCGTGGAGGTGGTGGCTACGATGAATACGATACGGGAAACGGCATCAATCATGGAATGGCCATGGGTATCGAGAAGTACACTATCCACCACGGTAACGACGGAATGAGGGACCGTGATCGCGATCGCGAGAGGGATAGGGAGCGCGAGCGGGAGAGGGCGGGAGCCATTAGTGCCTCTGACTTTAACACCCGCAGCGAGTTATCCTTTGACTCGATTGAGGGGAGAGGAGGAACAACAGGCCATGGACACGGGCACGGGCCTGGAGCAGGACCCACCCTCAGCGCCATCACAGCTGGTCTGCAGAATCTGCACACCCGGGATACCAGGGAAGGGAACGGTTACGGAGGGGCAGGCGCTGGAGGGCCGTCCTCGGAGTTGGGTGGCGCTGGAAGAGGAGCGGCGAATATCAGCGATGACCAGATGCTCGAGTCCTGGCTGGAGGATCTGCAGGCGTCGGGCGCCAAGGTAGTTCTGGTTACTTATCCGCGAACAGCCAACAACGACAAGGAACTCAGTGTGATGCGAGGCGAATACTTGGAGGTGAGAAGACCTCAATTATGACCATGCAGGCTTTTACTAAGATACGATTGCGTTTTCAGATCCTTGATGACACACGGAAGTGGTGGAAGGCGCGGAATATGCGGGGACAGGTGGCCCACGTGCCTCACACGATTGTGACGCCCTTCAACTACGGCGACGGGGACGGAGCCCAGTTCTACGGCCAACAGCAGCCCCAGCCTGGTCTGGGTTCGACCAAGAAGTCACGTCCAGGGGTATGTAGTTATCCTCATCCTCCTCCTCGTCCATTTCTGACCCAACTAACATTTGCATATTGAATTAGGAAAATTCCGGCCTTGAGCAGCGCTCCCCGGACCCCACCGACATGATGCGCAGCAAGCACCTGGGCAAGAAGGGCGAGTTCCGCTACTTCTAGGATTGATATACGATTACCATACACATATTCGCATACATATACGCATGTATTCCGTAGTGAGAATCTAGCATTAGAGAAAGACCGTCCCTGTCCCGATTCGATTGAATGGGATCCGATACTTTGCACTCGCTATCAGGAGTCCAAGCTAAAATTAACCATAAGACTAACCTAAGTTGAGCTCCGTACCGGAGATCGTAGCATGCTGATGACGACTAGAACCAAGATGGGGAGACGAAGGCAATAAATTGTTTTAATAAAAGTATATCCAAAGGATCCATTGCGAGCTTGTTATCAATGGTTTAGTTCACGGAGAAGGGAAGAGCTGATTTTCTTTATTGGGATGCTCACAAGAAGAAGTTAACTGGTGCTCATTAGGGTGATCAAAGCCAACGATTCAACAAAGCGCGTTCTACTACAGACATGGATGATCCGATCCGGAAAATCAATCCCCTCAGATAATGGAGAGCTTCTCCACGCGGGCCAAGAGCGGGGAGTCCGAGTGGTACTCCAGGCTGCGAACTGCAAAGTCGCCAACATCGTTGCTGAAGCACTTGAGCGTGGAAATGGAGAACGGTCGTCCTGGGAAGTTGTAGTAGGTGAAGTACTGACCGTTCACGGCAATCAAGAAGGCACGGTCTCCGAGTCCGAAGGCTATCTTGAAGAGCTTGCCCCGAACGAATGGAAACTCGCCCTCGGTCTCCTCGTCATCAGGGGCGAAACTGAAAGGACAGAGTTTAAAACCGGATAATGCCAAGACCTCCAAATAGTACCTGTTGTCATCCCTCTGATAGCTCCTGGAGACCGTGGTCCGGTCAAAGTTAACGTGGAACCGAAGCACGGTTCTGCCGGTGTCGTTGCACTGGAAACAGATGGAGAACTCCGAGGTGGGCGGACCCTTGGCAATGCACTCCATGGCCACCACGGTGCCTGTTTCGTACCGCCTCGGTACGTCACTCTGGAAGGCCACCTTGTCCGGGCACATAAGTGTCCGGGGGAAGACTAGAGGGAAGAGCATGCGGTGGTGGAACTGGGTTATCTTTTCAAAGTCCCCGTAGGCCCGCACATAGTTGATCTGCTTGGGAAACTTGACGAACTCAAAGGATCCGTACAGCTGGTCGTTCACATAGATCTCGAAGCAGCGCTGCAGAACGGCCACCCGGAAGGTGAAGCTCTGGCCCGGCTGCAGAGGATTCTTGGGCCCGTCGCTCTTCCAGTTCTTGGAGATCTCCTCCTGCTGCCAGCCCTCGCCCGGCTGGAACATGCTGCGGATGATCTGGCCCTCGCGGAAGTTGGCCTCGATCTTAAGGAACACGGTTTCACTTTCATTGTGCGCGTTCACATTGTCTGTGAGATCGAGGGAGATTCTACACGGATTTGGATGATGATACTGGATAAGAAAGTCTCTTAAGAAGTCGGTGTATCCGACTATAAAGCTACCAGGTACTTGAGGTGTTGGACTAGTGGATACTGGTTCTCAAAGATTCTTTATTTTCTGTCAAAGTTTAATGTAAAAACTTTGAATATCTACCACTTTTGATTTCTCAGATATATCTAATATGTATATGTAGATAAAATATTATTCTTCAAATATATTTAAAAAAATTTGTATTCTTTGTTAAGAGAAACGTTGTTGACGTTTTATTTTTGAGATCCTCAAGTACCAAGTTCCAAAGACCAAAATCTATTGCCTACTTATTGGGATGCGGCTTGACGCGTCCACTGACGATTAAAACATGACCGAAGGGGACCTCCGTGAGCACCTTTGCTTTCCACACGTTCATCGCGACTCGCGGCTCCACTGCAACTGACTGGAGGATTCCGAATCCGTATCCGAATCCGCCCGGTCCGACTCCGGCGGCGCCGTTTTATGCGCCCTTATGCTAATAGATTCGCCATCCGTCGCTTTCCTCGTTCATTTGTTGTGATTATGTAAAGCGGGTGAAATGAGGAATTACCTGCAGCCGCATGCAAACTTGACATGGACGTGGACGTGGTAAGGTTACCCCCAAATCCCCTCCCACACAACCCGTTCAATCGAATCCCATATAAATCCCTGGCACAACCCCCAATCCGACCCACTGAACCTCGCGCCATGACGAGGAGAACCTTGCGCGTTTATTTATTTGATTCAATCCTTGCCTTTGTAACCCATAACTGTCATCCTCGAGTTCTTTTCACGGTTGCTGTCACGCCCCCAACTGCCGACTGCCCATTTGTTGCTAGTTACTGGCTACACTGAGGGAAATTAAGTATTAATTCTAATAGAAGTGGCTAGTAGTTGGTAAATAGTGGTTGATGGAAACCAGATTAGACACTTATTAGTAAGGATATTAAAAAGGATAATCCTTTAGATTTCAGATACTTTCTCTCAGTGTCCTCCATCTTAGCCTCCCTTGGCTGGATTGCTCCATTGTTGTTGCGTGTCTTGGGCGAAATAAAACAAGGCAACAACAATTGATTCCCTGTCTAAAGTTTTTGCATTTGCAGTAAAGTGCGACTTGGGGCCTCCGCCCCGTCCTGGAGCACTTTTCCACAAGCCTCATCCCCAAGCGGCTCCAGTTCGGGTAATTCATTTCTTTTGACGTACCTTGGCATATTCGCTGAAGTTCTGTCTCCGTCTCTGTCTGCGTCTACACCTTTCGCCTACGTCCATGTCCAAACCAATGACATCTCCTCAGGGTTCCTCTCGTCCTGCCACAGTGCTGCCAGGGATCTGGGCGAAAGCGAGCACCTATCTAATATTAGTTGGTTGATTTATTTTATCGGCCGGAGGCCTAAGAGTCCCTCTACTTTCTCCTAGCAGCTCTCCAGCTCACCTGGCCAAGGCACCATGACTACGTGGCCTCCAATGGTCTCTCATAGCCGGCAGTCACTGTCTGTGTCGCTTGCACCTGATCCAATTGGGTCCAAGTCTTCGGCTTAATTCGACTTGACTCAGCTCGCCTATTTTGGATTGCGTTTCACCTTGGAGCCCAGCAACTCCAGAAGCGTCCTTCCCCCTCTTAGGAGGTGCCTGGCTTTGCCTGCTACGAATGGCAAATCGCTAATTGGTTAGTTATGGCCACTGACAATCCAATCCATCAATCGGCTCCGACAGCCGAATGCAAACATGCTGAAGGGTGACCTTGTCAACTCCTGCCACCTGCCGCATGCCACCTGACCTCTAGTCCTCGAGCCACCCGATCGAGGGGGTCGCTCCCGCCAAACAGACCATTTCCAAACAGAACTAATGAAGTAATCGTGTCGATTTCAACTTTAATTTCCGCTTGTCACTCCAACTGATAACCGAAAGCAAGTGGAGCAATGCGAGCAAGGTTTGTGTACGTTGCACAATTATCAGTTTCGGTTTCGACTGGAAGGAGGTGGGTGCCACGTTGTCCCTCTCCTTCTCCACCACCGCCTGTATCGCCAGCTCCCCCTGTCCCTCTGTAGGTCCCACCCCACCTGTGAGTTTGTGATTCTCTTCTATTTTCTCGCCGGGGTCTTATCTCGTTCCCAAGTCATTTTCCCCAACCATATCGAATCCGTTTGAGGCGAACGACGACACGTCTACAGAAATCAGATTTTACGGTCGGGGGACTGGCGACGTCGGATCCGCAAATCGTACAAGCAATATAATGATAATGGCTTTACGGCCTCCCGTTTCTCGATTCCCGATTCCGACTCCGAACACGGGTCCGAACCCAGAACCGCCGAGCGAAAGCCAAACGGAAGCCGAATATGGCAGCGATCGGTAATCAGCCGGCATGATTACTGGGTACCTGGTTCACTACCACAGGAGGCGTCTTTTTGGGGCGAGAGGAGTTTAGTATCGGTATCAGTGTCACTATCAGGCCGATCCGATCGCCATTCGCTCCGCAGAAAGAGCCATTTCTGATCTACTTTATCGAGTGTGTTTGTGTTTCCCCGATTCAGGTGTTCAGATTTGTCGCCGATCCTCACCTACCCTGGCTGATGACGTGCCCAAATAATTGGATTGGTTCCACTTTATGTCATGGCTGGAACACTTCCTCGAGGATATCGGCTTGGGTCTGGAGCGATCTCCACCACGTGGCGTTTGCAACGGACATGAAAATAACTTAAGCCAAACGAACAAACTTCTAGCATTGCGATCACAGTTTGCATTCCCTTGGCCCAAGTAATTCGCTGCCCCTCGTTTCCGTGGGGTGTCTTAGGGAGCTCCACAACTTTGGTTACACGTAGGCACTGATCGGAGGGATAATGTGGGAGCTTGAGAGTGGGCTCTTGGGAGGCACTATATGCACTTGTCGCGTCTCGGAACGTAACTGAATCGTCGGATTTGACGGGGAAGTTTAAAACGTCAGCTCTCGATGGCAGGGCCCACGAAGTCGACGATCGCCGTCCATATCTCACCTGCTCAGGTGCGAAGGAGGAAGACCCTCTCGCACTCTCTCAGCCCTCCGGCTCCATAGAGTCCATAGTATATGGCTGTGTGACAGGGAGAGCCGAACCCGAAAACAATATGAAATATTGAACGCATAAATGTGGAGCAAAAGTGGCTAATATTTTTCAGATAGCAGACCCGAGCACCTGACTCTCGGCGGTGAGTGTGTCTGCGTGTGTGTGTCTGGCGTGTTTGTATTGGCCATTAAACACGACTGTCGACGTAGCCACGGACCGAAAAGAAAATGAAATGGAAATGGTAGTGGAAATGTGGCCATACAATTTGTCTCAATAGATTCTGTCGTGGCTGTCGTTATCAGGAAAAGTGGGTGCCGGGGCGGGTGCTCCCTTTACCTGCGACCCGGCCAGGCGCATCCAAGCAACCCCACACACGGGGGTACCCCAGTAGCTCTATTCAGGCCACAATATGCCATTCAATGAATATGAAAACATACCTTTCATCGGCAAGCTTACGTTTATTACTTCCCTAGTTGTGCGAGTAATTATGGTTTGGGTTTCACAGAGCTTCCATAAAGATAAGAAACTATTCAACTTGAGGACCTGGCTGTCACTGCCCTCGTGCCCCAGAGTGTGGCCTGTCCCTCAAGTGTCAGCCCCCACCCTGCCACGTTCGGCGTTGTCTCCCCCCGACTTCGAGCACCTTATCAACGGGCAGCGAACAAGGCGAGAAGAGTCATCATTTCTTTGATGTTTCGCACGATCCGGAGTGTCGTTAATTGATTTATTACCAGAGTTGGTTGCCCCGACTTCTTAGGAACGATTTGGGGATGTCCAGGCAATGTTATATGGCCGACTAATTAGGTAAATGTGTTTGCTCTGATGTTACGCGGGTGGCAGACACCTCCTCTCCTTGGGAGATACTCGTGTGATAACGGAGAAGGTGAACATCAACATCGTTCGAGCATTTGAGTGATTGGAAAGGCAACAAAGTGGTGGTGCCAAGGACCCTTCACCCCACCCTCTGTTTGGTCTGCCCCGATCGTTGTTTGGAGTGGGAACAGAAAAAGTGAACGTACACCCCATTTTTCTTCGGCATTCCCGTTCTCAGTTCTCAACTCAATTTCCAGCCCGGTCATGTGTGCGTGTGTACATTTGGACTGTGTTTATTCAGCTTGGTAACCGAGACACACAATACGGGTTATATATGTCATCTATATCAGTTAGCCATGCCTGGCAGGGGAGTTCCAAAGAAATAACCTAAAGATCTGAGGTCTGCGGCTGCTGCTGCTTGTTGGCCTCAATTACATTCTGCATGACCAAGTCATACAGGTTGCCTCCCTCCTCGATGTCGGGCTCGTCCTTCTCTTCCTGGAGACCCTCAAGCTCCTTTCTGTAGTTTTCTAGGGCCTGTTGTAGGAGTTTCTCTACTGGGGAGTAAGTGGAGCGGGATCTCAGGCGGGCCTTGGCTATATCTAAGGCCTAAAAGGAAGTCTTTAATTAAATGTTTTAGAAGAGAATTTCTAACTTACTTTTAAAGTATTGGTGTTCCTCAGCAAAGCCTCTTCGTAGGACAACACTTTGGGAGCAGGTGGATGGAGAGAGGTTTCCACTAGTCTTTCGGTTTGGAGTTCCAACTTGAGTTCCTCAGCTTGTCTATAAATTCGTTAAAAAATTATTTAAATATATTTTCATTTAAAAACAATACATACACTTTCTCCAGCTTTTGGTCGATTTCGGCCTCGAGGGCCAAGTATTTGTCGTTTATCTCCTTGATCAGGTCCATTGTGCGTCCTTGCCACAGGAATTGTAAATAAAATAGTAAACACACACAAATGAGTTGCCGGGCAACGGTATTTTGTTGGGGCACACAATGTTACCGGACTTAAATCAAAATTTAAATAATTGCCAGAGTTGCCAGAGTGTTAAAAAACGATCATATTTAACCCATGATGTCCCTGGCTTTTCTATAATCTTAAAAACTGTGATATAGCCCAAAAGTATGTTAAGCATGTCTAAACAGATGTGATTTAGCCAAGTTAACGAGAAATTGTTAAACATTACTTAGTAATATAAAAACTCTAAGAAAGTTTTTGATGAAAAAAGAAACAATATATAAAAACCTCGTAAACATAACTAAAATAAGTTAATAGCATATTACTTATTTAAAAAACAAACTTTAACTCGCACCGCCACGGCTTAAAAGAACCTGCCGTAATACATCTTACACTACCTTTACCAAGCTGCTAATTTACTTTATTAAAATGAATATCTATCAGATACCCAGATAATACTCTGGTTTAAGTTAATATCCGCTCTCGGACAGTCGAACCTACGAAGTGCGACCCTAGTATACTAGACATCTTAGATCTATTAAAATGATATCTTCTTGGTGAACCTTTCCGGTATTATATCTAGGCGAGTGCAATAGATAACTTTCCGAGCAATTATTTTCTTATGCGAGGGACTTTTTTTTATATTTTTCTACGATTTCAAGGGCTTCAATAATAATACTGGAAATAAGATTACCAATTCAGCGAATAGAGGCTTCAAACTCAATAGAATTGGCTAGTTAAAGTCTAGTGATAACAAGTAATGATAAAAATAAACAAATGTTTGCTTTCATTTTGCAATTATAATGATGACTTTCAACAACTGTTGGGTTTGTCAAAAAAGTGATTTTTTCCCGTCCCGACCAAAGTCCAACCTGGAGATTCAGATAACTTTTACAATAACCCATCAAAAAACGAGTTTACCGCCACAAAACAAAAACACTGCACATCGCTTAAGTTATTTGTGTTTATTGAATGCGAAGGGCACATTTACCATAACATTTAGATCCGCGCAAATCGGGCATATACCTTTGATCACTGCACACCGTTGCACACGGTGAATACATCCATCCATATACATATATAAAAGCTATCTACATACAGTATCTCTATCTAGCCTCCTACTTAAATGTTCTACTTAATGATCCAGCAGGAACTGGTTGATGTGCGGGGCCACTCTTTCGGGGGTGACCAGATGCAGGTGATGGGTGCCGGGTACCTCCACGTACACCACCTTGGAAGCGCGTTCCTTCAAAGTGGCAATCACATCAGCGTACACCTGGGGAGTCTCGAACTTCATTCCAGGAGTGCCACGGATGTTAAGCACCTTGCAGCGGATCTGGCGGGCGTAGGCCAGCGTCTGTTCTGCGGTGAACATGCCCAGCAGACTGACCTTGAGGCGCAGGTCCCGAGAGAAGAGGTAGCCGTCCCGGCTGGGGTTGTGCTTCATGCCGCGGTTCATAAGAACCCGAACGGAAGCCTCGTCCACAGAGCCATCGTAGGCGTCCAAAACGAGCTTGATCATCTCGTCGTACGAGTAACAGGGCTGCTTGCTCTCCGGGAGCGTCTCGTAGTCTAAGAACTTATCCAGCGCCTTTCCCGTTCCTTCCGCCATCCTTTTGACTCCCCGAACCGTGGGGCCAGCGATGTCAATGTTTATTAGCTTGTAGACTTCGTCCGGGAAACTGGCCGCGTACATAAAGGTCAGGGCTCCGCCAAGCGAGTGACCCAGCAGTGTGACGTCTTTCCAGTTGTATTTCCGAACTATCCTGCGGATGAGGCAGATTCCGTCCCAGAAGATGAAGTACTGCATGCCCTGCGGATAGTGGGATGACTTTCCATGGCCCGGAAGATCAATCGCCAGGACGGAGACATCGGCGGGAAGCAACGGGCACAGCCTGTCGAAGCTCCCACAATTATCTTGCCACCCGTGCAGAGCGATGATGGGCTGCCTGTTTCGGGAACCCCACCACTTTCCTGAAACGAGGGAAAATCGATTATCAACTGCGTCACATTGGAATCACGTCAGTTATTCATGAATGGTCTGATCGCATGCCGACTTGCGGAGAGATAAGACCATGTCTGGCGTGTGACTCACCCTCTACGGTGCCCCAGGGAACGTCGATGGAGAACTCCTCCCAGCTATTCTCGCCCAGCCGCTTCAGATTCGCCTCCATGTCCAAATTCACCTGGCCATCTGAAATAGTAGCGGACATCGTAAGCGAGAAACAAAAACACAGATTGCGACTGCAGGTGACGAAACAAAGTCTGGTGAAATCGCCGTCTGGCGGGTGAGACGTCGCGGCGGCGTGCCGAGGAGCTACAGACGAAGAGCGAGCCGAGACTTCGGACCTGGGTGCGAAACGCGCGAAGATTTGCTGGCCAACGACCATGCCCTCCTCCGGTCCAGCTTACTCACTTGTCATTGGCGCAGATAGTGCCGTGGTTATAGTTGTCGCAACGCGTGCCTGGGCCATGGCTAAGATGCGAATCTGGGTGCGGAGAGTAGTGTTTACGGATCCGAGGTGCGATTGCGGCTGGTTTCTGTGGAGCGAACGGGCCTAAGTGCTTCGGACGAGTGGTGGAGAGCGAATAACAAAATTTGCCAAGTTTTGCTTACCTGACCTATGCTTACCTATCGGAGCAGATTGTCAGCTGACGGTAGAGTTGCCAATCTGGAGGGAACTAGCTGAAAGTATCTTAAAAATTGCTCAGTAAAATATTGTTCAGTGAAATATGTGATCTTTATTATAGAATTCAGGCACTAAAAAATAATTTATTATTAGAAAATTAATTGAATTTAATTTCTATTAAATACACTATTTTGTTTTAGCTTAAAAAAAAGTTGGCAGCACTGTCTTAGATCAAAGGTGAGGTGACAACTCTACGCGACGCGATTGTTTTGATTACATTTGTAAACACAATTCTTTAGTTTCTTTTAGAACAGTGGTGGGCAAACTCTCATTTTACATAGCACGCGAGTATAGGGTAGGAAATTCTGCCGCAGCGCTGCCGGCACACTGACAGTGTGAGCATTCTCAATTTTTTTTAGAAGCTCTCTCATTTGCTCTCATTTTTATTCATTTGACAGCCCAAACTAAAAATCAAAATTTTTCCACTGAGATAAATTTTTTCAGAAATTGGGTTGGAAAAAGTTTTCTTCATGGAGAATATATTTAGGGAAGCGTAGTTTTTCATTTGCTTAAGAAATGTTGCTAGCAAAGCTTTTTTTTCAATAAAATACTCAATTTTAGTGCCCATTCCAACTTTTGAATTAACGAAAATTGAAATAAAAAAATACGTTTTTTTCGCTCAGTGAATTCTCTGCTCTCATTGTTTTTCTCTGCTACGCACACACTCAAATTTTAAACATGTGTTAGTTTTGCCCACCACTGTTTTAGAATCAAGTTAGATACAAGTAATTATTTAAAATGTAAGTATCATATTTGAAAACATTCATTTTTTTATTAAAAACTAATATTTGATGAATCACACAGGACGGAGTACTGGAAATCCAATGAACGCAAGTTCTGCGACTTTTGCAAATGCTGGTTGAGCGACAACAAGGCGGTAAGTGGGTGCCCCAATGATAAGAAATACTTTATAACAAAGAATAAATGCAGAGCATCGCCTTCCACGAAAGTGGCAAACGGCACAAAATGAATGTGGCCAAGAGAATCACGGACATCAGCCGCAGCAGCGAGAAGTCCGAGAGGGAGCGCCAGAAGATGGACGCTGAGATCCGGAAAATGGAGGAGGCAGCCATGAAGTCGTATGCTCAGGATGTCCACGCTCGCGGGGATATGACCGCCCGCTCCATAAGCACTGTGATGAGGGCCACTGCCGGCGCCTCGAGTAGCTCTGCGAGTTCCCATTCCGCCAGCAGATCTCGTCAGGTAGATCCTATGCGGCTGGAGGGAGACTCCGATGAGGAAGAGGACAACAGAAGAGTTACGGTAGGAAAGGTGGGGACCGATGCCGCTGCGCCTGATGCGTCCCTGTGGGTGGAAGGAAAATCTGATGAGGGCCACACCTACTACTGGAACGTGAAGACAAACGAATCTGTGTGGGAGAAACCCAAGGAGGGATTCCTCTCCTACGAGGAGTATGAGCGGATCAACCAGCTAGCCATGGACCAACAGCAAATCTCCCAGGAACAGGAATCCCTCCGGTTTCGGGAGAACGCTGACGAGGAAGTGGCACGGGTAAATCGGGAGCGAATGAAAGCCTTCCGCAAGCCGGAGAATCCCAAGGAGAAGAAGCAAAAAGAGGAAAAGCGACAGGCATTCAAGACCGAGGAGGAGGCGGCCACCAAGGAGATCGGTCAGTGGCAGACCGTGGAAGTCAAGTAAGAAACCTCAATCGGGAATATCGTTTTCGCGTTATTTAGATGTATCTCTTTTTGTAGACCTCCTGAGGTCCCCATCGACTGGGAGCTGCCCCAAACAGACTACTACAATATTGCTCCAGTGATCTCTGCTCCTTCCGAAGCCGAGCCACCAGTAAAGCGCTTCAAGGAGAAGACCATATCCGGCCTGGACGAGGCTGCCTCCAGTGCCCCTGCTACTTTCAAAAGGAAGTTTATTAAAAAGGGAAACAGCCGTCAAAGAGTAGACGATTAAAATTTAGTTGAAAATAAAGTAATCTTTAGGAAAATATTCAAAAAGGTTTGAACTATCTCATCCCTAGCATGTATCGTGTGGGATTTTGAGGCGTTATCTGGCCTGCGACCTGGAATTGTATGCTCGCACCACCTGGTCACACCAAGTTGAGTATTCGAGCCGTTGAGTTGGAGCGTCGGAATTTCGGATTCGCGTTTTCTGTTGGCTGCTCTTCGCGTTTCGTGTTTCGCGTTGCTGTTTTCGTTTCGATTCGTTTTCGGTTAAAAACAAACCAGAAGGGTCAGCAGCCTAGTGACGAGTGCAGGCGCAGCGTCAAAGCCTCAACCCGAATCAGAATATAGCGACCGCAGCCGCAAAAGCAAGTGCAGCAGAGAATAGTGCAAATAAATTGAATTAAAGCTAAATAAGAGGCATCTGTCCGCTCGCTGCTGTTCGCGTTCGCAAAAATGCAAAGTGTACGGGGCATGAAAAAGTAAACAATAACAGAAGCTCTCGAGAAAAATTGTTTGTTGCCGTATTCCAGCAAAGTAAACACACTCGGGCACACACACACACTTGTTTGTTGCTGTTGTGCTGTGCTGTGAGTAGTGGTGTGTGCGTGCGTGTGTGACAGAAAGCGGAGAAGGAGGGCAGGCAAGGAGAGGAAAGGTCAAGCCGAAAGTTGCGTAAAAAGACGGGCCAGAGACCAGGCCAGGCCAGAGAAACTAGCAGAGAGTTACGTCAGTTTAATTACGGATAGCATCCGATCCGATCGTTTGAAGCGCGACCCCAAAATCCATCAACATTCAGTTCGTCTACGTTTACAACAGCTCCGCGCCCCACGCTGCCTCCTCGTACCGCTCCGCCGTCGCCCCCTTTGCGCCCTACGCAGCCGAGCGGACGTCCCACCCCCAGTCCCGTTCTCATCCTCCGCCCCAGGAGTTGCTGCCCTCGGATACCGAACAGCTAGCCGACGAAGAGGAAGAGGAGGAGCCGGAGCCCGAGGAGGAGAGAGCAGGTAGCGGACCCTCCGTCAAGCCCCTGATCGCGATCGCAGGACCAGCACCAGCAACAACAACAATACCAGCCAGCCAGCCGGAAGCCGCCAGGCAGGAAACAGCGATCAAGGAAGGACGAGAAACTAGCATGGCGGTGGCGCGAAAGAAGCAGGACGACAAGTACCTGCTCGCCCTGCGCGAGCTGGTCACCAGCGGGACGGGGGGCAACCGGCAGTGCTTCGACTGCGGCCAGAAGGGACCGACCTACGTGAACATGACGATCGGCTCCTTTGTCTGCACCCGCTGCTCCGGAGTTCTGTAAGTAGTTCGATGGAATTTTCCCGGAACCCTAATCCCTGAAGCCCACACAGTTTCTGCGAATTACAGTCGGCGGTCTAGGCGTTCTAGTCTCGGCCTACCTTCGGTCAGGTTCAGTATTTCTTACCTCAGATATCCCTCAGAAGATACCCATTTCATTGAGAAGTACTGGTAGGTAGGTAGTTCCCTCTATTAGTCATGCTCTATCAACAATGGAATTATAGCTCGATCCCTGATAGTGATAGCTATATCTTTCGATTCGTATCGATTCATGTCATTGCTCCTTGATGGCTTATAAATAGATTTAAATTTTCAAAAATATCTCACTCCTCCGAACCTTATCTTTGTAACCCCGACCATTTGAACTTGTCGGACGTCGATATTCGATCGAAGGCGAGTGGCCGGCGAGTGGAGTGACCGATAATTTCCGCTCGATGCAGTGGACGATACGATCCGATCCCGTCCCGTCTCCCCACCATCCATTATTTTGTGTGAAAGCGAAAGCAATTTCGAACAATTTCGCACAATTTGGTTTCCTTTCCTTTTCGAAATGCAAATCAACGACAAAAACTTTCAATTGCGGCTGCCACTTTTGGGCAAACAAAATTGTTTTGTCTCTGCCGGTGGCGCTTTCTATTCGTGTCGGTAGTTGGTAGGTGGCAGTTGGCAGTTGGGAGCCACCCCCACACTTGGCGTCGCCAAGGACACCCCTTTCGCGTAATTTGCCAAATTGGCGTCGTTACGGAATCGGGGTCATACTCCGACTCCTCCGCTTCTGTTTGATTTGATTTACGCATTTCCGGATCAAGCACATTACATGATTGCTCTTAAACTTCCGCCTGGCCCAGGTCCAGGGGCCAGAGACCAGTAGTCTCCCACGGCCAGTGCCCCAGTTCGGGCACTCCAGTGCTCTCAATTGGACAGCATGCGGGCTAGCTATGATTCCATCTATCGGGGAACCTTCCATCTAGCTGCAAGTGGCCAACTGCAGAGAACCCACTCCCCAGCTGCTCGGGCGGTGACTCATTCCCATTCCTTCGTGTCGTATCCTCAATCATTGTTGCCAACTGCCAGGGGAGCCGAGCCAGGGGCTGGCATGTAAATGAAAAGCCGCATAAATGCCGGGGACAGAGGACGAGGGCACTGGGAGAAACAAGGCAGACCTGCCAACTATTGAGGAACGACTTCTGGAGGACTAAGACATTTCTTTCTCTAGGTGTAGGCTGTAACAGGGCTTTGCCTCAAAGGAGGAGGAGTCTCCAGGCGACAACGAACTTCCTGGCTGCCTGCGACTGAAATGCGACTTCAGACTGCAATGGCGGAGTGCAGGGAATGCCAATGAAACCCACTCCGGCCCCTGGAGTCCAAGACGAAATTGCTGTGCATGTTCAGCCCTCCTTCCTCCGCGTGAGGCATGGAATCCGCTGCAGACCGGCCGGCCAGTTAATGGAGGAAGTTGCCGTGGAGGGGGGAAACCCGTCCGACAGCTTTGGCTGGCATGGTTGTGTGTATTTTCGGGCAGTCGCGGCTGATGTGGCTTTTCTGCCGCTGTCGCTGCCACTACCGCAGTGCCTCCAATTGCAGACAAATTGTTGCACCTCAATCAAGCAGCAGTTGCCGCCATCTGCTCTTTCGGTCTTTAAGGTCTTGGATGTGGTTGTTGTCAGTATGAAGTGGCTGCTGTTGCTGCGGCTGCGGCTTTGGCTTTGGCCCCCTTGGCGAGCAGCAGGGTTCAAAGCTTGCTGGCTCATAAAAGTCAAGAAACTTGTTGATTAGATAAGGCGAAAGCAGCCAGTATTGGGAGCATGTACCATGGAACGATGAGCCACTTTCCCAGACAAGGCGGCTTTGTCATCATCATTCCCGACTGGGTACGCGTACCCAGGTTCGCCACAGCCATGGGCAGTGCAATATGGTTCTTAGTTCTGTTTAGAACACTAATTGTTTCGCTGTTTCAAAGGCAAGGCGTAAAATTGAAATATTTCATTCCAGAAGTATCATATGGAGGCTTACGTAACACCTTATTACCTCCAAATGTTTCGTTTCTAATGGGTTTTCGAAAAGGTATACACCTTCCAAGTATTTGTATTCCTTTCTGTTATTACTGACATATATTATAAGACTCTTATTCTTATAATCTTTTAAAATTAAACTGTTTTTTAATTCCTAGAAACTGATTAATTTTTTACAATGTGCCATTTCCTGTTGTTTTCTAAAGTTTGTTTTTAAAAATTCGCTGGAGAGTGTGGTGTTTGGGGCTATTATCTGGGTTGAGGCACCGAGAGGCACATATGTATATGCGTCAGCAGGCATGTGAACTGTGGACCCGCACCTCTATCGCCCCCCCACCAGCCTCCTCGCCGGCGCTGCAGTTGCACTCGAACTGGGCCAACTGGCTCGAAAGAAAAAGAGCTCAAAGCACGTCCCACCAACCTTTCTCCCAGCTCTCTATCTTTCTCGGTGACTCGGTATGTAAATTTTCGATTATGAAACAGCATAAACATGCCTGCGTTTGACAGTCCCCGGAAGGGGCAGAGAATCGGAGGTGGTGGGAGGTGGGAGGAGGAGCAGGGGCCCACTTTCACCGTGCGGTGTCAGCTGTGTTTCTTTCTCTGCGCCACGAAAAGGCCAAAACAACAAACGAACAAAACAAACCAAAATAAAAGAAAACCAAAAGCCAAAAGGCGTAAGGGCCTAAGAGCAATTAAATATAAATAAGCGGCCAAAAACAGAGTAGACGGGGGCACGACACTCCCAGATGGCTTCCAGCTTTAAAAAGCATATTCTATTCCAAATTGGAAGGCTTGCCAGTGAGAACTCGAGGTTCTGCCTTATAGAATATAAATATTTAATATAAAATTCAAATGAAACTATTTTGAATAGATTTTTTGAAGTATCTATTAAAAATATGGTTTGTAAAACAAATACTTTAGAGATTATAGCTCTTACCATCCTTATTATAGAATAAGTGTTTAGTTTTCAATAAAAACTAGAATTACAGGCATCAAGGCACTTAAAAATCGAATTAATCTTTTTTGAATAGATTTTTTAGTTCTTTGGGAAGGCTCTTTAAACAAACACATACTTTCGAGAGGAAAGATTTTTTAAATACATTTTTGAGCATTTTGAGAGTGTTATATCAGAAATATTTGTTGGAAAACAAGTACCTACATACCTATGTATACTTTTGTTAGGTATGTTGTTTTGTTTTTTATACCTATTCGTATTCTTATAAACACTTATTATAATAATTCAAAAAGGCATTTAAAAATCAAAAAAAGTGTTTAAGGAGAGCTCTACTTTCTGGCATAAAAAAATATAAAAATCATATCAAAAGTTTGAGGAAAAAGTTTTTCCATCGTTTTTAGATTATTTTGAAAGTTCTTTATCAAAAATATGGTATACCAAATTACCAAATTAATTAAAATATTTGAGGAAAGGTTTTTTATCAAAAATATGTTTTAGAACAGTATGTATTTGTAGCTTTGTACCTCATATTCCACTATCCATATTTTTTAATAAAAATTATAAGACTTCTTAGTGAAAACTTGAGTTCCAATAAATAAAGGCATAAAAAATGTTTCTGACATAAAGGCATATAAAAACAAGAAAGGAAAGCTAACTTCGGGCGGAGCCGAAGTTGATATACCCTTGCAGTTAAAACCGGATATATATCGCAAACATCGGATTATTGGACGATCCTTATGAGAATATCATAAAATAACCAATTTATTACAATAAAAAATCTAAAACAATGTACCAAGCTTCCATCTTCAAAAATACCAAATTTGGTATTTTTACCAAATACCATTTCCGATCGTTCAGTTATATGGCAGCTATAAGATATAGTCGGCCGATCGTTATGCAATTTGGTAGGTTGTATTAACTGACCCAAAATAGAATCTGTACGAAGTTCCAGCTTTTTATCTTCAAAAACACCAAAGTTTGTTAATTTCCGATTGTTCAGTTATATGGCAGCTATAGGATATAGTCGGCTGATCCTTATGAACTTTGGCATGTTGTATTATTGTGCCAAAAATAGCATTCGTACTAAATCCTAATTCTCTAGCTTTAAAAACACCGAAGTTATAGCATTTCCGATCAATCAGATATATGGCAGCTATATGATATAGTCGGCCGATCCTTATCAAATTTGGTAGGTCGTATGATTTTGCCAAAAGTAGCATTCGTACAAAATCTGAACTCTGTAACTCTTAAAACACCAAAGTTATTCCATTTCCGATCAATCAGTTATATGGCAGCTATAGGATATAGTCGGCCGATCCCGGCCGTTCCGACTTATATACTGCGTGCAAAGGAAAGAAGGGTGTGTGCAAAGTTTCAAGACGATAGCTTTAAAACTGAGAGACTAGTTCGCGTAGAAACAGACAGACAGACGGACAGACAGACGGACAGACGGACAGACGGACATGCTCATATCAACTCAGGAGGTGATCCTGATCAAGAATATATATACTTTATAGGGTCGGAGATGTCTCCTTCACTGCGTTGCACACTTTTGACCAAAATTATAATACCCTCTGCAAGGGTATAATAACAATTTGTTTAAGAAATGATTTTGGGAATATACAATTTGTAGTATAAGTAGTCCTATTAGATTGCCTTATCAAATATATTGTTTGAAAGACCTATAATTACCAACATATATAACCACAATCTTGCAAAAACTTGGAATTCCCAGCGAGTTGCCTGCCAAAGGCACAAATAAAATACAAATAAAATAAAATGTTTGAGGAAATGTTTTTGAATAGCTTATAGAGAGGCGCACGGGGGGCTTTGGGGGATTGAGATAGGGAGAGTGCGATAGGAGGGGGCGGACGGGGACACCAATTACTGCGCAGTTTTGATTCACTCGCACACTCACACACTCCCAGACAGCCGCATAAAAGGTGTCGTTGTTGTAATTGCCATTCGTTCCTTTGTTTAGCTTTTGCTTCCCCACCCCAACCCTGCTTGGCCAAGACCCCCATCACCTCCCACCCATTCCCCCGCCCAGTTGTTTTGGCGTTCGCCTTGAAATAGAGATTTCAATTCTATTAATAATGCAGAGGCGCAAACGCCAAACGCCAAACGACAAGTTATTCGGCTCTCGATTCTACATTCTCCGACTCGCCTGCGAGTGCAATGGGAATGGGAATACATGCCGGCTGGGTGGAGCAGGGGTGCTGCTCTAGTTTGGGCCCCATTGGTGCCATTCCCCCGGCGCCCGTAACAGCTGGAGAGGCCAATTAAGAGAGGCCCCTGAGAACGGAGCGAAGAAGGCGCCTGCCCACACAGAGATTTATGGTTTCCATGCTTGGCCCGCCATTGGAGGCCTTTTGGAGCCTGCTGGGTCGTCGATTGCCTCCGGCCGAAGTCCTGCCGTCAGCAGGGACAGTGGGACATATTGAACATCTTTACCTAGAAGATCTCTAGAGATACAAGATACAAGTTCTAGTTACAAATTCTGTATCTGTTTGCTTCCATAAATGAAAAGTCTTTGTTTTCAAACAATTAGCTCACTCATCTGATAAATTGTCGTAAATTAGGCATGAATATTATCCACTTTTTGGTTAAAAGCAACCACTGTATCAGGAGATGTCGTAATCCGGCTGCCCACACGGCTTTGTCCGAGCCATCTTTCTGGCCCAATGTACGGCTCAATGGCAGATCCGGAGGTCCTCTTTGCATTTTTCATTCGCCATCGCCATCCACGGACACCAAATAAGCTCAAGGCTCTTTGGGCAATTTGCAGCTCTGGCTGAGACGGTGGCATTATTAAAATATTCATGAGTCCTCCGTCCTCCGTCCTCTGTCCTCGGCGCCCAACCCCTCGAGGACTGCCGCGTTTAATTTATATTGTGCGACAACTCTGCGCCAAAAGTGACACATAAACCATCTAGATTCTAGAATCAGAGACATATAGTTTCTCTCAGTGCACTGACGACACTCGCATATTCGGTTAGAAGTGGCACTTGCATGGATAGGCAGGCGTGGACCCGTTGCGCCGCCCACACAAGTCGGCCGAGAACGGGAATTGGAACGGAATGCGTGGGATTCTCTTTCCATCTGGCATGGCCTGGCCTAATTGAGTAACGCCACACCAAAAGGGGGGAGGGGAGGGAAGAAGAAACTGCAACGTCTGTTGGAAATATTTCCAGTGGTGTTTAGTTTTGTAATTAAAATGCTCCGCAGCTGGACAACATGCAGTATTCAGAGTGGGTCAGCTCTTTTTTTTTGTGGGTCAGCGCAAAAAGTTGCGGCTGAGCTCCCTGCCATTCCAGTTCTTAGCTCCACTTGGCTGCTTGGCTGAGAACGGCATTATGAATGAGCGAGTCCGGAAATACTCCAGAGCAGAGCGGGGATCAGTGTCTGCGGCTTTATCGGAGCCAAGTTGAGGTTTCCCCCCATTCTGGGTTCTGGGGCGACCTTGAGCTCCAATTTCCCCGAGAGCTCTTGACCCCGTGTGGGATCGGGGGAGAGAACGTGCCTAGTCCGGACTTTTGCCTTCCGTTCGACTTTGGCCCGGAGCCTTGGCTCACTTAGAGTGTTTGCCGAGTCGTGGAGGTCAGTTATTTAGTTTCTACCGGGGAAGAGCTGAGAAAACAAAACCAAAGCTGTCGCAATTTTCATTTATTTGCCAAACAGACACTGGCACCTCTTCAAATGCCTACAGTGGGCTCCTATCGAGTCAGATATTCAATTATTAGTTTATAGATTAGGGTTGCTTATAAGATGCTTTCTCGGGAAATGTATAGTGGCTGCCATTCCACATAGGAAGCGGAAACAGATGGTTCTGTTTACGGAAACTTCTACGCATCGGTTTTGTATAATTACTGGATTAGGAAGGGAAATTAATGCTTTCCAGATTCTCCCTAGAGAGGCTCCACTGTGTATGTAAATTACAAGATTCAATGCTCGGGCTCAGAGTCTTGCCTTGTGTGTCACTTGGCTGCGGTTTGAAATTGAAACCGTGTGTGGTATTTTTAGTTCTGGAGAAGCCTCCGGCTGCCAGCAAGTGTTCCAGCTTGATTTCCAGCTCGCCGAGAGTAGCCCCAAGACACAAATGTAAGCCCGGGGACGCCGCCCACAAAGGCCCGATTCATCACCTCGCTCGGCTGTTGATTCATCGATGCCACTCTGCCACTTCTGGAGGTCAATATCAGCTCGGAGCGTGCTTTATGACGCTTTCTGGAGTTTTATTTTAGCCACGAACAATGGAGCCAAGAACCAAGAGCAGACAAAGACCCAGCTCAGCAGCTGGAAGACAAAGCCCGGCCACTTAATTAGTTCCCTAATTGCAGATTGCCTTCGATGGCAGATCGCGGATCGCAATTACCGAGGGTGCGCTTAAGGGGCGTGACTCCCAGATCCCCCTTGGATGCGAGCCATTCGGGGGAATTGCCATTCCTAGACCGACGCGTCGGCCCCTTGACTCCCACTTATCGCACTTGTCATCCGCATTCTGTCTGATACGCATTACGCCGGACCTTTCCGGCGGTCTGGGTCTGGCGACAGTCGCGTTCCAAGCTCGTCGCCAGTCACCGCTCATCTGCCACAAGCAGACAGTCGCAATCTAAACAGTGCTCCCCGATTAGGATTACTCAGTAGACGGTTCCATAGAAGTAAGTCTCGGAAGGGATAAATATTTAAATTCTTTAAAGGAATTATGGTGAAATGAAAGTGCAAGAAAAATAATACCAGAAGAGCTATTTGATCTCTAAACCTTGATAGTGATAGTGAAAATCTTTTGGAGAATAAATTTCACACCAATTGCCAAACCATTAGCTTGTATTGATTTCAAATTTAAAGTTTTTCAAAGTGAAGACTATATCTCGGCCATATTTCATCCGATCCATTCGTGGAGCTCCTTAAATAATTTGTAGATCTATGCTCCACAAAACTGCTTTAAAATTTCAAGATAATTTTACCTTTCGATTTTTTGTTAATTTTTTTGCCGGACCCTCTTCGAAAAATGGGGTGAAACAGTCTAACAATTTAACTCGCAAAGCCTTGGTCTATATCCATCTGATTGTTGTGTGGAATATCTTAAAAAATTTGTAGATCGATGCTCCTCAATGCTAATGCATTAAAATTCCAAAAAAAAATTGTCTTTCAATTTTGCTACATTTTTGTAGTGGACTTTCCTTGGAAAATGGTTTAAAGTGGTGGGAGTGACATTATGGCGCCCCGCAAATGTCATGTCTCGGTGGGTATTCATCCGATATACCTTAGAATAAGGTATTAGTGGGTATTCATCCGAGAATACCTTAAATGATTTGTAGATTGATCCTCTTCTTCCTAAAAATTCTAAAAAATTTTTGAACTTTTATTTGTATTTTTTATTAATTTTTTTGGTGAACCTCTTTTAAAAAATAGGGAGAATTAGTGGCCTAAAGGCCATATCTCGGCGACTATTAATATCCATCCGTACCTAGCATGGAACACCTTTGAAGGTTCCTAGATCCATTCTCTATAAGTCTGTGGCAAAATAAAAATCAAAAAACAAATCAATTTTTCCACTTTTTATAAATTTTACTGGTAGACCTCTCATATCTCCTTAAATATTAAATTGTTTTTATTTACGAATTCCGTTCCAGACAATTGATTTCAACTCGAACTGGTAGTGATATTGATATTATTGATTGTCAAAAAAAGCGAGCCACTTCGGTGTATTTCGTAAGCAGTCTCCCAGCCGCAAACTGGTCCAGATTGTGACCTTAGAAAGTGTTGTGTTGAGAGAGTGGGGCACTGAAATGAAATTAGCACTAGGAGTGGCCCTAACTGGCTAGATGGAATAACTGTAATAGCTGTTCCAATGGCCTCAGCTTCGAGCTCTTTCTCTGGCAAGGTCTTGGCAGTTCTTCCGAAATTGACTAATTGCTTTTCTCGACTTTACAGTGAGTGTATGCCCCCCCAGATAAATGTATATACGATATTGTGGAACTGCGAAAGTTGGCTTCGCTCTTGAACCCCATAACGCCCATAGTCGCTGATACTTGGGACCCGTGACTCATGAGGGGAAATATTCAGGAATTGCGTGGCCGGTCGTTGTTTTGTTTCAGTTTCAGATTGTGTTTCTGTTTCGTGTTTTGTATTTTGTATTTTGCATTTGAATATGCAAATACCTCGCCGAAAGGGTATACTAGAGGTATGACTAAAATACGTAGTATTTGAAAAACAACAGATCTCAATCGTATGTGTTTACACTCAATAATTCACCCACGAACAAGCAGGGAAATATTATTGATAATTTTATAAACAGAGTACAATATGAATATTTTTCTGTATTTTTATACAAAATAGATGTATGATTAGGCGTCTCTATAAGCATCATTTAAATACATATTCATCCAAAGCCTCTAACGACACCCATCCCCACCAGAAACCAAAAGTTCAAACGCTCATATGTGCCATAAGGTGTTATTTATCTACTGTCGTAGCTTAGTTTGCAGTTTGCCGTCTTTTGTATCTGTATCTGTTGCTATTTTCGTCATTTCTCGCTACTTGTTTTTTTGCCCAACACTTTACGGAGCTGTCGAAGTTGTCAGAGCCAGAGACCTTAGCCGTCTCCCATCTAAACGTCATGCGGTAGGTCCGATCCCAGTTCGACTTTGTTTGATTTTGCCTCTAATTTTGTACTTTAGGTTTTGTTTCTAACTTGGCTTTTGCGGCAACGAGTTTTACTTTTGCTTTTGTTAGAGGCTGAGACTGAGTCGATTTTTTTCACGCTGAGTGCGCAAAATGCGCAAAAAACAAGTTTTGCACTTTTGAGCAAGGAAATCGCCAGTGTGTGTGGCTGTGATTGTAAGCTAAGCTTTTTGTTTATCTGCATTACAGTCTACACTCTACAGTCTACAGTCTGTATCTGTTCGCTTTAATTTTCGTTGTATCCACTTGTGCCAAGCACGAAGCGAAACCGAAACCGAATCCGAAACCGAGATCTCAGATCTGGGGATCTCCGATGGCGGCGGACCCATCCATCCGGTGGGTTAGGCGGAGGCTGTGTGGAAATTCCCAGAAGTCGTGGATCGGGGGTGGACCCAGGGGGATGTGTCACCACCATCACCAGCACCACTTAACCCTCTGCACGTGACAGAAAAGTGGCTCATAAAATCGTTTACTGTTCTTACTTTCAAGCAAATAATGAATGTAACCTTTTGGACTCTACTTTATGGCTAAGGTCACCCCAACTTCGAATGGCTCACCCACCCAACAAATTAGTACAAATATGTATATTTTAAAAGGCATATTTGTAACTTTGAATTTTAAGATTTTATTGCCAGGCAAGGTGCTCTGTAGATCTTCCCCTAATGACCTCCGAGGTGTGACACAGTTTCTGTTGTGGCAGTGTTCAGGTTTCAGAGCTGCTTTGTCGCCTCCCAATTAGCATTGCAATGCATTCTCATACATTGTCTCTGAGACTTCCATCGATGAGTGTATCTGAATGTATGTATCTTTGTATCTACTCTGTGTTGTGCTTAGTTCGCTTCTCAATTATCACTGAAATGCTAAGATGCAAGCTGTTTTCCAGCCAAATAGATGATCTGTGTTAAAAACACATGGAATATTCATTAGGGGTTTCTTTCCAAGAACCTCGTTAAATGGGGGCTGTCTCTGCACCTGCCACTTCCCACATCGCCCCAACAAAGGCCTCATATGGTGGAAATTTGCAGTCATTACTGCTGCGATTGTCAATCCCCCCTCCCCGGGCCTCCAGCGCCGTAAACGGTGGGCGGGGCTGGTGAGTAAGTTCCTCTAATGCCAGCCACTAGTGCTACTGCCGCGGCGGCCAACTTTCACTTTCTCCGCAGTGGCGCTGGATTTCAAAAATAGCCACGCTGCCACTGGCTGCCACATGGCGCATTCTGCTGCTCGGTCTTGGTTTTATTTTTGTTTCTCCACTCGCAGCTGCCACTGCAGTTGCAATGCCACTCCCCTCCCCGCCACTGGGTGTCTTAATCTCAGGCCTCTAACGAACTGTCCGTGCGTGCTCGCTGTGGATGTGGATGTGGCCACTCTGGTTGCCACTTGAGTGGTGTTAGCAATGCTCACTGAAAAATAATAGGATTAGAGCTCGGAGTGAGTCGGAAGGCCACTTGGTGAGATCGGGGTCACAGAAGGTGAGGTAACAACCTAATAAGGTTACTATTTCCAATCACAGTCAGACCTTAAGCATTAGTTTTCCACTGTGCTCCAGTGCCTGTTGCTGCGGCGCCGGACTTCCTCCTTCCTCTGGCTTCACAGATCATTTAGTCGCCGGCGGAAGTAGTCCTCAGTCAGCTGCTTTACTTTAACCCTGCTCCGCTCCGCTGGTCACGGTTTGGAAGGTGGTGGCGGCGGTGGAGGAGGAGTCTATCCACTCCACTTCACTTAAGTGAGAGTTGATTGTTTTTCCTTCTTTCGCTTTCCTTCTCCGCTTTCCTTTGTCTTTAGAATCAATTTTCCTGCATTAAGTCGAGCCGGAATTGCATTAGCGGAGGAACTGGGATGGTGGAGCTGGGATGACAAAGGACTCGGATGCCATTACCCTGCCATGGCCATTTCATGAAAAAAGAGCTCTCTACATGCCACTCCCAGGCTAGTCATCATAGAATCTCCTTCCACACACATAACTTGCTCAAGATTTCTGGCTTAGAGTGCTCCCTATTTGTTACATCCATGTAATGACCAGACGGTTCTGGCCCGTTTCGGACCGGCTTGTAGTTAACCGACAACAGCTACTAGCTACCAGCTACCAGCCAACTGAAGCCAGCGGAGCGTTCATGTGAAACGTCCAGTTTCTGGCTCTGGCTCTGACTCTGCTTCTTCTTCTGGCCATGCATATTTGGCCCTGTTGTTGTTGTTGCAACTGCTATTTGCTGTTGCCATGTTGCCATGTTGGGGTCTCTATGGGGCTCTTTACTGGTTTTCTGATGTTCGTGTGCTCGTTTCGTTCGGGAAATTCGTGAAAAACCGAAATTAGCCGTCGTTGCGAGGCGAATTTGCTGGAAAACTCTCCACCAGCACCATCACCATCACCACTCTCCCTCCAGCACCCCTCGACTTACTTTATGGGTTTCATTTTCCGTGCCATTTTGGCCACTCCAAGTGCTCCAATTGCTTCCACTGGCCCCAAGGCCAGCGCAATTCATTTGCGCAATTAACCAAAATTGAACGGCCATTTGACGGGCCATTCCGGGCCCAAGTGGGTCAAAGAACCACCACCACCTGACTCGGCTTTCGTGGGGGAATGGGGGGGGACAGTTTTGTGGAAATCTTGAGCAATTTCTTGTGGGAAGAAATCTGGCTTGTGGGAAGCCAGAACCCCCAAGACCAAAGATTAGACTTCTAACACAATCCTTTCTTTTCAGACGAGGCCTGACGCCCCCACATCGTGTGAAATCCATTTCCATGGCCACATTCACCCAGGACGAGATCGACTTCCTGCGGACACACGGCAACGAGCTGTGCGCCAAGACCTGGCTGGGTCTGTGGGATCCAAAGCGGGCCGTCCACCAGCAGGAGCACCGCGAGCTGATGATCGACAAGTACGAGCGGAAGCGGTACTACCTGGAGCCGGCCAGCCCGCTCAAGTCGCTGGCCAACGCGGTGAACCTCAAGTCCGCGTCTCAAGGGCAACAGAACGGCCACCACAACGGATACGCCAGCATCCATCTGACGCCCCCGGCGTCCCAGCGCACCACGGCGAACGGCCTCCAGAAGATGTCCCACTCCTCCTCCTCCTCCGGCAGCTCGGCGTCCATCAGCAGGCCGACCCACCACCACCACAATCACAGCAGCAGCAACAACAACCACGACGCCTTCGGGCTAACTGGAGGCCTGAGCAGTCTCAACAGCGCCGGGTCCACGTCCACGGGCGCCCTCTCGGACACGAGCAGCTGCGCCAGCAACGGCTTTGGCGGGGACTCGGATTTCGTGGCCGACTTTGGCTCGGCTACCATATTCGATGCCACCTCGGCGCGTTCGGCGGGATCGCCGGCTGTGTCGTCGGTGTCGTCCGTGGGCTCCAGCAACGGTTATGCCAAGGTGCAGCCTCTGAGGGCGGCCCATCTCCAGCAGCAGCAGCAACAGCAGCAGCAGCAGCAACAGCAGCAGCAGCTCCTCAACGGGAATGGACACCAGGGATCGGAGAACTTTGCGGACTTTGATCATGCTCCCATCTTCAATGCAGGAGGTGAGTCTGTTTGGAGGAGTCCTTGGTTATCCTTTAAAGTTCAGAAACACAGGACACACAGGACACTTTATTTCATATTTTTTGATCATCACATCAAGCCCCAACACCACAGAGCATATGCTTGTTGATTCACATGCTCCTGCACCTTCTGCTTGAACGCAATGGCTTAGGCTTTGGCTTCCTCAAGATCCTGCAGCTTCTCTAGTGCCTAGTGCCTGCCTGCCCTCTTCGAGCACCCTCCGCTGTGAGGCTTCCTTTTAGCAGATCTCTAATCTCTTTGTTTTCCGGCTGATCCCAGCTCCAACTATTCACAATTGGGTCAGCGATTGGAGCAGGCGCGGCTTTCACGATCCCTTCGACGATTGGGACGAGTCGCCGCCTCCGGTCTCAAGTACGCCTCCAACGCCAGCTTTAGCCCCAGCTCCAGGTGCTGTTTCGCTTCCAGCTTCTTCAGTAGCCTCGCCACTTGCCACCGTGCGAGAGGAGCCAGAGTTGGCGTGGAACTTCTGGCAGGAGGAGATGCAGGTGGAGCCGGAAGAGCAAGATTCCAACTACTCCATTTTCCAAAGCACTCCCACAAGCTCCTCCAGCATCGGAGAAGCGCCCGCGTTGCCCCTGTCGCCCTCGAATCCCTTCCTGCCCTACCTCCTGAACCAAGAGCCGCAGCAGCCACAACACCTCCGGGAGGAGCCGCTCTCCTACTCGTATCTGTTGTTCAGCTCGATCTCGAACCACTCGCAAGAAGAGGCTCCCCGGGCCAGGGCGGAGGAAGAAGAGTCGAATATCCTAAATGCCAATTTCCATGATTTCTTTACTTGGAGTAAGTTTTTCGGTTGCCTTCAGTTGAGTTGAGTTTCGGTTTCTGTTTTGGTTGCGTTTGGCTCGTTTTCGTATTCCAGTTGCTGTGTTTTTTTAGTTTTTGTTGAGTTTTCTTTTCTAATCCCTGCAGGACACTCCCAAGCCCATTTTCTAACTGGATATGTTCGGAATTTTCCAGGTGCACCTTTGCAGAACGGCCACGGGACTAGTCCGCCGAAGAACGGCAGCATGGCGCCTAGCGAGGATCGATATGCCGCTCTCAAGGACCTCGACGAGCAGCTGCGGGAGCTGAAGGCCAGCGAGACCAGCTCGGAGGCGCCCACGCCCACTAATGGCAACGGAATCCAAGATGCTTTCGGCAGCGGTAAGTCCTCCACGACGAAAATCCTCCTTCCCCCAAGTACTCACTAATTGGATCCTTTGTTCTTCACAGCCGCCATCCTCAACAACAATCCAAATCCCTTCAAGGGCCAGCAGCAGCAGCAGCTTAGCAGCCACGTGGTGAATCCATTCCAGCAGCAGCAGCAGCAACAGAATCTCTACGGCCAGTTGACGCTCATACCAAATGCCTACGGCAGCAGTCCCCAGCAGCCGCCGAACGGCCTCCAGATGGGCCATCTTCTCCAGCAGCAGCAGCAGCATCAGCCTCAGCCCCAGACGAGTTTCTTTAACTTTAACAACAACGGGTTCGCCATGTCGCAGGGCCTGCCCAATGGGTGTGGCTTCGGCAGCATGCAGCCGGCTCCGGTGATGGCCAACAATCCCTTTGCAGTGAGTATGATGGTTGAGGTTGTCTTGTTTACCGACTGACCCAAGGGTTAATAGATAAGGAATTCGGGGTTCAGTCTGTAAACAGATTTCCAGCTTGCACCTAGTCCGTGTTTGCCCAAGATACACAAGATCCTTAAACACCTTCTCTTGCCTTCCAGGCCAGCGGCGCCATGAACACCAACAATCCATTTTTATGAGACCCGACGCGCTGAGGCGCTGAGCCAGCGAACAAAAAGCGGATTCGGATGGGCCCGTCCTCCTCATCGCCCGGAGGAGGCGCTGCGAGGGAACCGAACCGAAATTAGTCCATTTAACGAACAATAGCATTAATCTATATACATAATACACGCCGGAGAGCACTCGCCGTGTACATAACCCGAATATGTACACGCCGCAAGCTCCGTGCCGCTCCAGCCGGCTCCCGACGAACAGTAGTAGTGCGCGGATGGGTGGCGTCGATATATTCTTTTATATGGTAACTTTATTCTAATGTTAACGGATGCGGATAAATGTATTTGCCGTGCTCCCTAGAACTCTCTTCTTGTACTAAGCCCACACACACACACCCCGAACTCGAACTCGAGCTTGGGCCTAACGAAACTACTAACCTAGTGGCCCGAGCTGGATGCAGCTGGCCCAGCTGGACTCCCATGATACATACTTGTTTGTGCTTGTCCTCGTCCTACTTGGTTCCGTGTTTGTCTTTGTCCCTTTTAGCACCTGTTTTGCGGATAAGAACTCTGTCAGTTATTGATTGTGTGGCCTTAATAAGATTATAAACTATATGATATAACGTACTACTACATATACGGATAAAGATACAGATACAGATATATACAATATGCTTTTGTACCTAATGAATTGCTTCTTGTTTTCATTGCTAATCAAAGTGCTAAACACTGTCGTACTGTCGTACGTGGAGATTGCTCAACCGTGGTTGCACCACATCGTCGGACGTCTGTACATATTCTGTCCGATCGTAAGCCCATGTAGTGCCCCGAGCCCATCCATCCATCGCCCCAAATCCATGACTCAACTCACCGCTCACCTGTCCAGATAAGAAGCAAGAGTTTTTCCATTTTTAGCCTTAACGTGTCAAACATTATCGAAGCCTTAACTTTATTTAAACTACGGAATTTCAATAAAACAAATAAGAAAGCTGAAGTTGTTTGTCTTCTTACTGCCACTGCCATTTGATATACATATGTAGTTCCCAGTGATTGTTGTAGTACTTTGGATATAACTCGCTTGTAACCTGGCCTAACATTGGTGGCATACTTTTAGGATGCTAGCTGCCACTGAAGACCATCCTTTAAGGAGCAAGGATCCTCCTCCCCCAACCAAGTAAGTAAAGGGAAATGCTTTTAATTTTCTGAATGTATTTTATTCATGTCCGTTTCGGTATAATTTCTAGTTTGTTCTCTTCGTCTTTAGTACTAGTTGGTTTAGCAATCGTTTAAATTACTATAAATTATTTAAGTTTATTTTACGTACTCGTATAATGTAGATTTATAATTTAAAAATTCGCGTATGAAAGAAAAGTCGAAAGTCATTTCACTGGCAGCCACTCTTTCTCGAGGACGAGTCCTTCGCTAATTACTTTCCTAGACCTAAAAAATATCGATTTAAAAACAAAACAATAAACGTAAAAGTAAGCTTTAAAATGAACTGTAAACATAGGAAACAAAATAATAGCTATAATTTATATAGAATTTAAAGCTGGAATCGCTGCGGTCCCCTACTAATCGTAATCGTAATCGCAAATAATAGTACGCGACGACCTATCCCTGGAGACGAAAGAGTGCCTAGGTTAGCATCGCATCACTGTACAGTATGGCCCATGCTTGTATGCCGTCCTCCCCGCTCCTCCTCCGCGCACGCCAGTAAACGATTAGATTATGTTTATATTTATGCCGAGTAATATCGAGGTTACTTTGCATCTGCGTGGTTATATCGTAGTCGGTAATTAATGGAGTTACGAATAACGAAATGACTGTAGGAGCGATCCTCACTCTGGCTGTGTGTTTGGGTTAGGTTTGGCCTCCTCGTCCTGGCTCCGGGTCCAGATCCGGGTCCGGGACGAGCTTTGTCTCACTATGTATGTACAGACACAAAGTCAAAGTCTGCGGATTACAACGGACTACGTACGGATAATAGACATAATATGCATATCGTATCATATCTCTGTTCCAGTATTGTGGCTAAAAGCGATCTCCTCTCTGTGTACATTAGTCTGCTACAACTTGCGTTAGAGTATAGTATAATATGTGCACATGTATGGTATGTAATATGTAATGTATTGCATCTTGACACCTAGAATTGCTCGAATCGAATGTGATTATTTCCTTGGTTTAGTTATCCATGGATATCCTTCATTGTTTTCTCGTTAACATAGCCAGCCAATGCGGTAATTTAGTTAATTCAAGTATATAAAAGTACAAAAGGGTTATTCTCCGTGGCCTTATATACGGGTTGCGTACACAACCAACCGATCTATATACACACGCTGCTCTGATCTTCTCTAATCCGAACTGAACCTTAATCCAAAACGAATCGTAATCGAACCAAACTACAATAAACTACAATACACGTCGCGCCGAGCTGAGCTGCCTACAGTTAGCCTTGTGGTATATCTTTGTGTTGCATATGTTGTGGATGTTGCTGAATACGGATTGGATGTAATATGGATTGGATGCTGAGATTCTACTCCTCGGCTCCCACACTTTACGTGCCATTGGCCTTCGGCAGGGACCGCACCAGATACAGCTTCTCGCCCTGCTTGTTCGTGTAGATGGGCGCTCTTTGGTAGTGGTCGACCAGCTGGTCCAGCGAGTGGAACTTGCGCTGTCCGATGCAGTACATGTTCTGCTCCACGTGCACGCGGAAGTGCTTGTTGCGTCCCGGGGCCTTTAACGAAACCGAGTAATCGCCCATCTGCAAGGAGGAGAAACTTTAAATCTGGCCAGGAATGACTGGAAAGTATGTACTTACGTTAGTCTCACTGTCTCTGATGAGGAAGTCGCCGTCGTGACCGTGCCCGTTGAGCACCGTGTCGCACTGGCTGCGGGTTATGGCCCCGTAATACCACGACTTGCCCGCCAAGTTGGGCCTCTCGATTGGCTGGCCGGAGGACTGCGACGAAGGCTTGTTGCCATCGTTGCGGCGCTCCATGGAGTCGCTGCCGCCACCGCCACCACCACCGGCGCCTCCGTTGCTGCCGCCATTCCCGTTGCCGGCGGCACTCGTGTTGCGATACGGCGTGGCCAGGTAGTCGTTGAGCTCTTGGAGATAGTTGCGTGGAACTAAACCGACGGCGCCCTGGTTGTTGCGAGCTTTGTACCAGTCCGGATCGGAGGCGGGCCGATCCACGATCTCCAGGCGATCGCCCTTCTCGAACGAGAGCTCCTGGTCGTTGTTCGACGTGAAGCTGTAGAGGGCAACCTGCGGGCGGGAAATGGAGTTACTATCCAGTCTTGTTTGGAGGTTTCAGCGTCGAGGCACTCACCACAATGTCGAGCACGTTCTCCGCCATGGCATAGGTGTGAATCTCTCCATCGTTATCACAATCTTCCGTTGTGTAGTTGCTGGGGAACCAGCCGACGGAGTTGCCGCTCTGGCCGCGCCACCAGCCGTCGTTGGACTTCTCCAGGATGAGGATCCGGGTGCCCTTGGTCAGCGAGAGCTCGTCCGGCTGCTGTGCCTGGTAGTTGTACTTGACGATGGCCGAGCCGATGGCCTCGGCTGGATCCGGGGGCAGTCGTCGCGACATGGTTGGGCTTTCGATCTGGCGCGAGGGCGAGCAGTTGGGCAGCGTCTTCGATCCGGAGCCCTTTTTCACCTTCTTCTTGATGCTGCACGGGATACAGAGAGCAGAGCAGAGGGATACACCGGGGTCAGATATGATTTCTTGAGGAATTCAGAGCTAGTTCTGGAGGGGAGTTGGTTGTTAGTGAGACTCTAGTTCTAGTTATAGTTCGGTCGGGTGGTTAGGGGGGGTTCTCCGAATGTGCTCCGGAGGGCGGAACAGGGTCAGGGTCGGAGTCGGAGTCGGGGCGGGGCTCGACTGACAACAAAAACAAAACGAATTTGTTATCTCGAAATACAAAATACAAAAGCCGAAAGCAGTAAACTCAGGTAACCAAAGCTAAGTTGGGGATGGCGGGGCGGAGGCGCAGGAGGAGGAGGAGGGAAGGAGGTTAGTACGGATACAGATACGTCTACGGATTAAATTTAAAGATACAGATACAGATACTGAGAGCTTAGTTCTGCTGAAATCAGAGCAAGAAGAACGCTTAGGTTTAGTCAGGGACGTGGACCGAGGCCAGGAATCGGACGCACCTGTCGAAGAGCGAGGGCTTCTCCTTCTTGACGTAGTTGCTGGGCACATAGCCGGACTGGTTCCGGCTGTTCTGGACGCGCCACCAGTGCTTGGAGTCGTCCAGCAGCAGGTAGCGCTCGTTCTTGCGCAGGTCCAGCTCCTGGGCGCCTTGCGCCGCATAGTCGTACTTGGCTACCACGTAGCAGACGTCTTCCTGAGATTTGCCTGAGAGGGAGGACACAGAGGATTAGCCTTATTGGAATCAGGTATGACCGGAAAGACTCACCGTGCTTCATGTTTCCCGCCATTGGTTGGGTTCCAGTGTTGCTGTAGCACCCGCTTCCGTTGGCGCCTCCGCTGCCGTTGCCGCAGTCGAGCGCTGGTTGGCCGAAGGTCACACTTTTGTGCTGGGCACTGCACGAGGAGGCGGTGGACAGGGTGCGGTGGTGTAGCTGCTGCTGCTGCTGGGAGAGCGACGCGTGCCGCTGATGGTGGGCAGGGGAGCCGGGCACGGGAACGGGCACCTGGGGACGGTACTGGTAGTTCTGATTCTGGTTGAGATTCAGGTTCTGGTGCTGCGGCAGCTGTGGCGGATGGCCGTGCGGCACGAGATGCGGATACTGTTGCGAGCTGCTGCTGCTGCTGCTGGCTGAGGAGTCGGGGATGTTGCGCACGAACCGCTGGGGGTGTTCCAACATTCCAGACTGGCTGCTCCTCCGCCTGGGGGGGATTCCTGCTCCTCCAGTTGGTTCACCTGCTGCTGCTGCTGCTGGAGGCAAGAGGCAGTGTTCTTGGAGTTGGAGTTTCGAGATTGGATCTGGATGATGATGATGATGTGGTTGTGGTGATCGTGATCGTGATGGTGATGGTGATGGGTTATGTGGCACTGCTGGCTGTGGTTGTGGGCACTCTAAGCATGCTGCAGGAGGCTGCAGCCTTCAGCCAAGGCATTCTTACTGGGGGCATGGTCGGGGGCGTGGATGTGGGCGTGAGCGTGAGCGTAGGCGTGGCAAAAAGTAAAACGATAAAAGATGGAAAAAAGCAAAACGCAAAAACAAAGTAAAGAAGCGGAAAGGAAAGAAAGGAAAATCATATGCAAATTAGGCTCGAATTTGGCAGATCATGGAAGCGGAGAGTGCCCGAGAAAGCGGCCAAGAAGCGTGAAAATGATTAGCTAACAAATATATTAAGTACTCGAATACGAATGGGAATACCAACCAAAAATTAGCGCGATTAGATGGTTGAAATGTTTGGTTTTTGGGTCACGGCGATGAGCAGGGACATGGTAGGTGAGTGTGTGTTGGGTGACTGACATCTGATTGGCGGAGGGGATCATGGGATGGGAAAGGGTAGCCGGCCATTCCAGTTAGGCGGCAATTAAAATCTCTGCAAGTGAAAGTTACCCCACCTCGCCCCGCACTCAATTGAATTCAATTGCCGGAGCCACAAAGAGTAAGTGAGCAGCCTCAGTTATCGATTTGTTTACGGGTGTTTTTCGGAGGAGATTCAGGGAAACCCAGGCACAATGGCCTCCATTTCAGGCCAAAGTGTCAGTCAGCACTCAACCAATAACTGAAACATTTGACCGCAATGAGTCACAAACGGGTATTGGCTGCGGAATTGGAAGTGAGTGTTCCCTCGTAGAGACTTATCGACCAGCTGATCTGGCCAGCGTGAGTGACTGGCCAAAGATTGCCTCCACTCTTGGGCAGTTCGTTGGCCAGCAAAATCAAAGTCAATGTCAGGCCGAGCCAAGGGCCAGTGCCGATAATTAAAAATCAATAAGAGCTAGACAAGCTAAGAAGCTCTCCGTCGGGGGCTTTGGGTAGACAAGCTAAGAAGCTCTCCGTCGGGGGCTTTGGGTCTGAGCCGCTTCTGGTTTCACTTTTGTCTGGAAAGCCCTGAAACCTTCCATCTTAATGGGTTATTACCTAAGCTCCAAGATGATGTACAATTCCAGCGATAAGAACTGGCAGTTCTACATATAACCCATTAGTCAAAGGCTTTCTGTGGAGAAAGATATGGGAAAATTCGCTGTTAAGAGTGCCGGCCTTATCGAGTGATTCACAGACCACCATTGTGTTTGTTTTCGTTTTCGGCCAAACAATTTATGGACTTGGACTTGTCCGGCGGAGAAAGCTGAGACTGAAACCGAAACTGTAACCGTGACAGATGGCAGATGGCAGCCTAGAAAGAACCAAATGCTTGGGCTCTGGCGCTGGCTCTGATAAGGAGGGGCTGGCTACCAGGTGGGTGCCCCAAAAGGGAGGGAGGAGGTGGAAAACAACACGAAACGCTTCGCTGGCTGCCTGCCAATGAACTGCACCACCGGCAGTGATGGATTGGGATTTTCTTTGGCTTGGCAATTGTTTTGTTATTGTTTGGGTTGTGTGCTCTTGGGCTTGTGTTTGGGGCTTGCATAAGCCGAGCGAGAAGCCAAGACATTGACAGAGACAGCCCGGCACACTGAGAGAAAAGGGCACTTCGTAGAGAACTTCTGTGGGAAAACCACTGGGATGGAAATTAGAAATTATGTCGTCTTTTTCCAGAGAAGTGACCAAGAAAAGGGGGCACTTTCTGGGAGGCGGGGGAGTGACCCGAGATCGGTTCCGTTCGAGGGCGTATCTGCTGCTACTCCAGGAAGCCCTGCCAGCAGATTGGTGGCCCCAAAATGGGCCATTTCTGTTCTATCCGAGTGAGTTACGACTCTGCTACGAGGGGGCGGAGAATCGAAAGTGGGGCATCTGCTGGGAGCTGGTGGCAGGGTGGAGGACGGAGGGCAGACGCTTATCTGGTGTCGTGGGAGGCAGGGGGCGGCCTGTTTACATAAGATCACTCATTCTGCGGCCGAGGAACTTCATTTCGAGTTGATTAAGGGGAATGGGACTTGTATTGGGTTTTTCGTTTTTAATTCTCCAACCCGTGTGTGTTTTATTGTTGCCGGGGGAGTCTGTGGCCGTGCCCCGAGTCGCGAGAGCTGCATAGAGCTGATGCTGCTGCGCAAAATCTCCAGGAGGTGGTGGCTTTGTACCAGAGGCCAGGATGCGCCGGGGGGTGGGGCTGTCGTTTTGCACCATCGGAAGGGGGGTGATGGGCAGGATTATTTCACAATCCGAGTGCCAGGATGGCACAGTTAGCCGTCAACACGACCATGGTTACCCGAAAATGTGACGGCGGCTAAGGGTTGCAGGACACGGGGCGCCCGCCCGCCCACCGAGGCCTTAGCACCACCAGGTGGTGGGCAGGAGAGAGCGCGAACAGGGCGCGACAGAGAGAGTAAGACAGAGAGAGCGAGAGAGAGAGAGGCCAAACAGGAGCTGAAAGGAGCAGCCGAATATTTTGTGTGTACCTACCGGAGACGACTGCGACTGCGACTGCGGTGGCAACTCCTATTCCTGCCCGAGTCTCCTGGCACTCCTTTCGCCTTATCAGTGTCCCTATCCGGGCCTATGTGGAGTCCTTATGCCGAGTCCTTGTAGCCAGCGGCCCAGCCCTTCGCTAGAGGAGGATTCGCCCCGCACTGCACTTCACTGCCAGACTCTGGCTCCTGCTTTCGCCAGGCTATTGCACTTTACACAAACGCTGCACACTCGAAATTATAATTAAATACTCCGCACAACGCACCTAGTATGTGTGTGTCGGAGGTGCGTGTGTGTGCACGGGTTGCATGTACCTATGCTGCTCCGGAGTAGAAAAAACACACGAGCTCGGGACACTCGACTCTTCTCGGGCTCTTCGCGGTGCCAGCGGGCTGTTTAATACTTTTTACGATTCCGGTTGTTAATCCTTGACGATTTCGCCGGAGCCGTCTTCCGTCTTTCACCAGGGTTTATTGAGTTTCTGGCAATATCGGGGTTACTAAACTCTGGCAATATCAGCATTGGTGGGTTATTGAAATTCTGGCAACGCCCTGTTTCGCCATAGTTGGCAATACCGATTGAGGAATAGACCGTTTTCTGCAGTGCTTCATCTACTCGCCGCTGGGGGCGCTGCTGTTGGGGACTTCTTAGAGGGACCGTATGTGGGGTTTCGGTTTGTTTTGGTTTTGTAATTCGCCCCAACTTTGAAGCACCTGGAGGGGCACCTGGAAAACGTCCTTTCAATATGCTCAAGTCGGCGAGGATCGGCCTCGGGATCAGGTCGTACACGGCCAAGGCCAAGCGCAGTGTACTGGCCCAGGATCAGACCAAAATCAAGGAGTACACGCCGAAGGTTACGGACAACCACGAGCACCGGGTCTACGTGTGGGGATTCCAGGAGACCGGCGCCTTGGGCCTGCAGACGAGCGTGAAAAAGGCCAAGGAGCGCTACACGGAAATGGTCCACCACCCCACGAGACTGCAGTTCTCGAACAACAACGATATCACGGACGTAACTGCCGGATACGGATTCACAGCCTACGCTGTAAAGCGGGACGACGGAGAGACGCTCTTCGGCAGCGGGCTGAACACAGACTCCCAGCTGGGCTTCCAGGTGAAGGGGAACGCCAAGGACCCTGCCAACCTGGACGTAATCATCTACCCCACAGCCATCAAGCTGCCGCGGCGACAGGAGGAGACGGACGAGGAAATGCAGGTGAAGAGCATGTCCGCAGGAAGAGCCCACCTGGTAGTAGTCACGAAAAACGGCACTGTCTTCACGCTGGGCAACAACTCGTATGGCCAGTGCGGCCGCTCGATCATCGAGGACGAACGGTACACGAGCAGTGCGCTCATCCACCGGATTCCCCAGGAGGATATCTGCGGCAAGGAGGACGAGATCACACAGGTGGAGTGCGGGCAGGACCACACCATGTTTCTCACCAAAAACGGACGCATTTACACCTGCGGCTGGGGCGCCGATGGCCAGACTGGCCAAGGAAACTACCACACCGCTGGCCAGATAACTCTCATCGGCGGGGACATCGCCAAGGAGAAGATCGTGCGAGTGACCTGCTCCTCCGACTGCGTGCTGGCGCTCAACGAGGCTGGCGACGTCTTCGGGTGGGGGAACTCGGAGTACGGCCAGTTAGACGACTCTGAGCACGCCGAGACCCAAATCAACACTCCCCGCGCCCTGAAGCTTACCAAGGGCATTGGAAGGATCAAGGACGTGGCTGCCGGAGGCTCGTTTTGCATGGCCCTGACGGACGAGGGCTTGGTGTACACGTGGGGCTTTGGCATCCTCGGGTTTGGACCGTTTGTGGAGCAGACCTCCAGGCCGCAGCACCTGCTGCCACCTCTGTTCGGCAGGAATGACTTCAGCAACGCCACGACGGTGGTCTCCATCGGGTGCGGGGTCTTCCACATGGGCGCGGTCAACTCGGACGGAGACCTCTTCATGTGGGGCAAGAACCGGTTCGGCCACCTGGGCCTGGGCCACAAGAAGGACCAGTTCTTCCCCTTCAAGGCGGCCATCAACGGGAAGGTGACAAAAGTGGCCTTCGGAGTGGACCACACCATCGCCCTCTGCAAGCCATACTTTTAAGACGTGAATAGACATGTATTTAATCGTTGTTAAAGGAAGTTAACTAAACATAAAATTGATCTATAAAGTAAAACATAAACGTGTCTAGGGAATCGGAGCAAAGAAAAGCCAACTCTTAAAGATCACAAATTCGCGTTGAATACATTTAATTAGTTTAAAGAACATTTAGATTAATCTGTTTCTCTGCCTTCCGACCCATGCTGATAGTTTGTGTTTCCCCCTCGGTTTTCTGGCTGATTTGGTTTGGATTTTGGTTTCGGATTCGGATTCGCATGTAAGTGGCTTCGATCTGGATCTGGATCCGGTCTATACATAATAGTTAGATTAGTTAAAGAGCATATATATAAAATATGTACTTGGAATGCCGCGGTGTGTTAGCATGTATCTGTGTACCGATCGATCCGATCCACTCCCGTCCGCTCTTGAGGCTAATACATTGCTCGTATTTGTCACAATTTCTTCGATCGCTTTTGATTGCGTTCTAGGTACATTTTCGTTCTAGGGTCTATGATTCACAAAACTTTATCGGGGCCTATGATATTTTGTCGCCGCTCGCGACAGGGCTGTGTCCTGCTAACCAGTGGCTTAACCAGATCTAGACTTCTGGGCAGATAACTTCCTCCTCCGGCTCCGCGACCGCATCTCTCTCTCGTTATATGTATAAATCGATTCTAATTAATAATTTGTTTAGGTTGTGTATTCATATGGGGCGTTGTAGCTTAAAAGATCGTCCTCCGGACTGGGGCCGCTCAGGCCTGCAGCTGCTGCTTGGCCTCGTTGGCCTCGTAGGCCTCCACCTCGGCGATGTTGGCCAGGTCGTACTCGATCAGGCCCTTGCCCATGAACTCGGCGTACTTGCCGGTGTCTGGTAGCGGATCGGCGGATCTCTTCGAGACTGAAAAGAGGCATCATTAGTTATGAATCCAACTCGATTACTCGTTAATTACTCACCTCCCGAAACGAACTTCTCCATGAGGTACACCTTCATGTCGTAGCACTCATTGGCGATGCGCTCCGAGATGAGCGAGAGATCGGTGATGCGGGGCGTGACCACTCGCATCTGGCGCCGGACGCGCTCCGTGTCGATGTTGTAGTAACCGGTGCCCATCTTCTTCATCAGGTCGACGAAGCTGGTGGGCGGCAGGGTGGTCTCCCGGTCCAGGGGCATGATGAAGCACCGCCCAGTGGTGGTGTCGATGATGGCTGACTGGTTCTCCTTGAAGTCGTGCATGAACCGGCCGCGGCGCCCGTCCTTGAAGTCGGGCACGTCCACCTTGGCGTAGCTGTCGTCGTCGCTGTCGCCGTCCACCTCGATGTCCTCGCGGAAGAAGCCTCTGTCCTCGTCGAGCAGGCTGTTCTCGGGGAAGTTATCATTGGCCTCAAAGTGGGGCAGCAGGGAGCGCCAGGTGAGGGCGAAGGGTTCTTCGCTGCGGGGATAGACGCGTGGCAGCTCCATGGAGTCCTCCGGGTAGGGAATCTCGCATAAGGCATGATAGCGCATGCTGGCGTGTGATGGAGCGTACAGGCGGTACAGGGTCCATCCTCCGAGGACGCCCATCAGCATCACCACCAACGCGATCAGGAACAGCAAGAACGACTTCAGGCAGTGGTGCTGCGGTCGGTTGAAGACCATCGACTCTGCATCGGTTTCGGTGTCGCTATAAGCGGCTTTCGGCTGTCAACAGAAGATTTTTTGGATTAATTGTCATTTAAAATGTGAATGGAAAATTTGTTAAAATATTTAAGGTATTCTGTTCAAGGATAGGATGGATAATGCCCCGATAGGTCGTCATATTTGTAGGCCCTTTGCTTCTCTCTACTTTATAAAGGGGGTCTACTACAAAAATCTGAACAAAAATGTATTTCCAAATGTTCATGCAGTTTCGATCTTCGAATCCCTTAAGGTATTCAGCTTAAGGATCGGATGTATATTGACAGCGATATCTTCTTCGCCAGATGTCATATTGTCACCCTAGTACTTCACACCTTACAAATTTACATAAACTCGAAAAAAATTTGGTACGATTTACGGATCGTTATAGAAGCTATAAAAATCAAATCAAGCTAAATATATAAGGAATCATAAAAAGTATTCAGCGTAGGGATCCTACGCAGAGTGTTTACATTTTATATTCCAGGAAGGAATTCCCTACAGTTTCCTAGAATTCCCTTTAAATAAGAATATAATAGAAGTCATAAAGGCAATTTCCTTAGAATTTATATTTGTTTTGTAGAATGCATTTTTAGAGATAAGCTGAACTCACAAAGAAACAGTGCTAGCTGTTACTAGAGTTCTGACTCAGAGCTCCACAGAGCAGATATGCATAGTGGAGCCTCGCTTTAGATTCATTTTCAATTATAAAAGATAATATTTGAAGGATACTGACATTATAAATAGGATATAAGATAGTACTGACTAGTACTACTAGTACTAAGTTTGGTCAGTTCGTTTTATTGAGGGCACACTGTAAGTTTGATGAGCAACATTTATAATCAATTTACTGATTAAGCAAAATAATTGGCACATTAAACTATAGAGTTTGATGGGTGCCTCAACACCCTCAACATTAAATCTTAATTTAAATTTTAAAATGTTTTTTTTAACTCTAAGAAAATTAGCTTTCGTTTATACGATGTATAAATTTTATTTAATAAATTTAGAGACTTTTCGAGAATTGTTTCATAAATATAGCAAGTAAACATCTTGCTTGAAACGGTGCAATGGAATCGTAGGGAATTTATCTTGGTGGTCTGTGTAGATAACGAAATGGGAGGGGGGACTCTAGAATGCAGGCTGATAAGGCACGACTTTCTTCGGGTTGGGAGAGTGGGGCCAGTGCGGGGGCACTCATCGAGGTCAAAGAGCAATCGCTAGACAACGAAGTAAGCCAGCCACTGGAATTGGGTTTCAGCTCCAGTTTCTGCCCATCCAGCTGTCAGGGCCACCAGCCACGAGTCACATGCAACAAACAGCAACAGGAAGGGACCCTCCGCTGACCTCGGGGAGCGAGTCCTTGGAAGGGGAGCGCCAGGAAAAGTGAATGGGCACACGTCATACGGCGAAGGAGCGGCAGGGCAGGGTCGGATGAAGAATGAAAAGAGTGCAAGGACAGCGGGAATTCCAGCACGGAAAAATCGATAGCCTGCAGGCCGTAGCTGCTGAGGCTGGATATTCCGAATCCGAATCGGAGTCCGAATCACATTCGGATTCTCTTCGAAGCAGAGGAAGGCGACCTCCATCTGCCTCCCTCCGTTCACGAAACTTGTGGCTCTCGAGGCCGAAGGGCAAGGGATGGGGTGGCGACTGGCAAGGACACGAGTGGCAACTGATTGCGCAAAAAAAAAACGAAAAAGAGGAGACATCTTGGACGCAATACTCACTGCGATGAGGGAGCCATGATGCATGAGCGCCTCATCGTTGAGGTTCATCGGCAGGGGAACCTTTTCCTGGTCCTTAATCTCGCCCCGTAGTTTTCCCAGAATAGTCATGTCTCTTGCTTGGATTTAACTGCGAAAGGCTCCGAACGAATTCGACTCTGTTGGCTGTTTGTTTTTCTTCGCCAGGGAAAGCTAGTGCGCAGTTGTTGATTAGTGGTGGAGAATTGATGTTATCAAAAGCTTTTCCACAGCAGACAGTGCAAGCAGAGATTCCTCACCTTTCTGGATTTGTGTCGTTTCAACAGCTGGCCCCACTAGGGCGGCAGAGCTGCAAGGCTGTTTGAATTAAAACCGGAATTTTGTACGCTTTTAATTTTGAACCTACATTAATACTGCTAACTACACAGCCTTCTATCCTATGGAATATCTTAAACTCCCTTTTTAATTTCAAACATTTTAATATAAAGTATTTATTTCGCTGATTACTTAGGTATTCATCGGTATCTTAAAGAGACTTCATTCCTAAAAAGTTTACTTTCTTAACAGTTTAAGGATTAAAAAATGGAAACATGAATGATATCCTCAACTCTTACGCTAGCTAGGTGGGTGCTACTTATGACTATGCTGGTTGGAGAGGAAGGCCAGGTGGCCCTTGGGACACTTGTTGGCGTAGTGACCCTTGTGCCCACACTTGTAGCAGGTGATCTCCTCCAGTGGAGTCGGTACTTTGACGAAAGGCGGCGGCTGGTTGTGCTGGCTGTGGTGACCGGAGGAGCCCTCGTCGTTGTTGTCCGAGTGCGAGGAGTGCCCGGAGTGGTCCATGGCGTTGATGTTGTTGCGGTGCTCCAGACTGCCCACGTACTGCTTGCACGAGTTGGCCTTGTGTCCGAGCTCACCGCAGTAGTGGCACGTGGGCAGCTTCTTGTGCAGCTGGTCCTTGCTGAGCTCGGCCAGCGGCGGCAGCTCGAAGCGCGGGTGCATGTGCTTGCAGGAGGGTCCCTCCGGGCAGAATCCGGCCAGGTAGTTCATGCAGAGCACCCGCCGCAGGTGCTGGTGGCGGCAGTGCGGGCCGTGGCGGCAGAATCCTCGTTTGTACCACGGACAGTCCTTCACCTTTGACTGGGGATCAATGTGCAGGAACGGGCACTCCTTGTTGTGGCAGGCGTTGAAGCGGGAGTAGAAGTAGCACTCTGGCATCTTGGTCATGTCGTACTCGTGCAGGAACTCGCACTGGTCGCCTTTTTTGCAGAGGCCTCTCAGCCAGTGCTTGCACACGATGGTCCTGTCGCCGCGGATGTGTCGAAAGGGGCAGGCGCTGCCCTTGTCGCACTCCTGTCCGTTCCGCGAGGTGGAGCTGATGAAATTGCAGACCGCCGCGATGGACTTGTCCATTCCGTAGAAGGGCAGCGGGATGGCGCCAACCTGCTCGATCAGGTCCCGCTCCGCCTTGAACTGCAGGCCATTCACGTTGGCCAGGAGGATGTCCATTTTTGAGATCTGCTAGATGGTGCGGGAAAGTGATTCTCTTTTTTTGCGCGTGTTGTTTTTCTTTTTTCAACTAGAGATGGTACCCAGCCGGCTTATTTAAATCGATAAATATTCGATAGGCTCGTGTCGATTTCTAGCCTTTTTCTAGCCAAAAATTACATTTATAGATTTTGTTTATTAATTAAAAAGATAAAGAATGTGGAAGATAAAGATGCTTATGGTTCCTGATAAACATTATAGTTATTATGCAAGACAAGAGGCTAAAAAAAGAGAAGTTATCCACAATAGCGATACAAATAGTAACCTCCCCCACACACCCACCGATAGTCGCGGTATCGATCCCTTGTTTACAACTTTTCGCAATGTTTACAACGTAAGCATACCGCCGAGGCTAGCTAATAAGGAGAGAGTTTCAAAAAATGTGGAAGACGGCCCGCTGACCCAAGAACCCACCCACCCACGCACTACCCACGTGGCGCCCAAATGCTGCCCACTTACGAGAGGTTCAACGATCCGAAGAGCGTCCTCTTCCGGCTGCCCTTTGCCCGGCTGGCTGTCGTAGCGCTCAGTCTGCCGCTGGGAGGATTCCTCTTCTGCGTGGCCTGGTCGCTGGCCTTTGACTTTGTGCGGAGCACCTACACCCACTGCGATGTGGCCAACTATCTGCCCTCGGTGTCAGCGGCCATCGGAAACTACGAGCCGCAGCGCACTGTCTGGCGGCTGGCCATCTTTCTGCACCTCCCGCTTCGTTTGGCGGTGGCGAAGATGTACTTGGAGCACTACCGCGAGCACATCAGGCGCAGCAGGAGGTTGCTGGGCATTCTGGCCTGCCTCCTGAACGTCGTGGAGGACCTGGCGCTCTTCTGCCTCTCCTTCTGGACGTCGGCGGACCACTACGAGACTCACCGGAACGCATTCGTGGTGTTCATTGCCTGCTCCGAGTGCTACATGCTGATCTCGTACCTCCTCAACCGGAATGCTCGCAAGGCTGTTCTGCTGCCCCACGAGGAGAAGTCCCTGCGGTACAAGAGGAACCTGTTTCTGGTCAACGTGCTGGCCTTTGGACTGGCAGGATATTGCTTCGTCCGGCACAACAACTACTGCGAGGCTGGGGGTGAGTTTGTTGAACATTTGTGGGCCAGGAGTTTACAATTTTCATTTGGAAGATAAATTGGGACGATCTTGGTTCCCACTCCTTACTCTGCTGACGATTAAAGCTTCTCTCCTTTTCGTTCAGTGTACACCTTCTTCGCGCTGTTTGAGTACGTCGTGGTGCTGACCAATATGGGTTTCCACATGACCTCGTACTGGGACTTCTACGCCCTCAACGTGGTGTGCGACGCCAAGCACGGAATCTACTTGTCGCAGCTGTAGATCCTCCACATCCTCCAACTTTCCAGCCAGTCGTCCGTAGTGCGACCCTCGGGTACTCTGTACATACGCGGTATTAGCTTAAGCTCAAAGTTTACTTAATTTTACCAAAGGAATTTAGTGCCGGCACGGTATGGAAACCTGCTCCACACGCTTTTTGGCCCGATCAGGCCTTGAAATGGCTCCCGCTTGATTCTATGTCCAACGTCAGTTTCTGAATTTGTTCCAGCTTGCAATGAGGCATCCTCTTTGAGACGTGCCGCTTTCCATCACGATTTTAGTGCATTATTTATACACATTCTTCTAGTTAAGGCTTGAAACATTTAAATTTTATACAATTGCGATTTGAAATTTGCCATCGGCTCCAATATACTTTAAGTGAGAAAAGTGAACAAAAGTTTTATTGAAGGACCTGGCAGTCTGGCAACTAGGACCTGTACACAGCAGGCTTGGGGTTACATTTAGAAGTTTTCTTGAGGGAACAAACAAAAAAGCTAATCTGGAAAATGAGGCACCTGAAAGATAATCCAGTGATGCTGCTACCAAGCTCCTTGGCCGATCTGCAACCGAAGCGGCGTCCCACCATTTATTTAAGACGTATCTTGGGATTGGGCCTCCTGCCGGTTCCCATTTCCGTTGTCTATGTCCTCGTTATGGCGATTCTGACCGACTTCGAGGCCAGTACCTACACCTCCTGCCAAGTCCTCAACGTTCTCCCCAGCTCCTCCGCCGCGGCCAGGTCCCAGTATGAGGTTTGGACCATGGCCTGCTGGACGCAGTTTCCTATCTTGCTGGCGTCAGCCTGTCTGCAGTTCCGATTCTACCGCAGGGCTCTTCCCCGGGCGGCCCGGAGCTTCGGCTGCCTGGTCATCTTCAGCCTCATCCAGGGCAGCTGCAGCCTGGTTCTGTGGGGCAGCTTCGCCACAGTCGATGGGGACTCCTTCCTCCACGTCGTTACAGCAATCTCCATGTTCACCTCTGCTGCTGTCTACATGGCCGGTAGCTTCGTGTGCGCCAAGTACTATCTGCGGTGCGAGAGTAGGCGGGAGAAGTTTTCGCTTTGGTTGAAGAGCCGCCTGGTTTTCGTGTACTTCTTGGCAGCGTCGACCATGTGGATTTGGTATGTCCTCCACCAAAAATTCTGCCTGCCTCTAGGTAAGTTTTCAGTTTCTTCCGATTCAGGGTCTGTTGCATGCAACTCCCCACCTTCCAACGTAGCCTACTCACTCTTCGCTCTGGGCGAGTTCGTCTCATTTGAATGCCTGTGTCTGACCTTCTGGACTGCCTACTGGGACTACTACCATGTCGTCATCCTATACGACCAGCGCAGGGGCTTCTACATCAGTGACCTATAGGCCTCTATTGTTTGTATCACATTTATTAAAAAAAACCAAATTAAAAAACAAGGACTTAAAACTATGTCTCATAAATCCGGACTAGATCCTCCAGGGTGATGGGGTAGTGGGTAACTGGGCAGCTGCCGTGCTCCTTCATGTGGCTTACGATGCACTTCCAGCAGAAAACATAGCCCGAAACGGAGCAGGCAGTGGGCGTTTGCATGGGTAGAAGGCAGACGGGACACTCGCCACGCTTGGGCATCGTCTGCTGGACCTCGTCAGGCAGTTCCTTCTTCGGCATGGCTTCTGGATTAATGAGGGAACCGCCGACCTTCCGCCTCTGATCGTTGGAGTACCACCACTGGATGAACTGCAGAAAGAAGGCCAGGACCTCGAGCATTTTTAGCACGAGGTACGTCCACTGGTCTTCCCGTGGCGGCTCGCTCGGGTATCGGAGTGTGAGACGAAGGACTCGAAAAACGGGCGAGTGGCTGGCGGCGTACTTGATAAGGTAAAGGAATGTGTGCATCGCCTTGGCGGCGTGAAAAGCGTGAAAAGCACTAAGGAGGCGGCCCTCCCATTTGCTTGTGTCCTCGTGCCGCGCACTCCTGCTCCTCAGCTTGCGCTCCACGTACGGAAGGAGCGTCAGGACAGTGGCGGAAAGAAATTGCTGTCGTCGGGTGAGCAACTCCCCCGTTTCCGTTGCCGTGCGCTGCAGTCCGTAGAAGCTCTCCCCGAAGGAGGAGGCCCGTTTCCTTAGGTACAGGTACTGCAGAAGCCATGTGAGCAGCGGCGATAGCTCCTCTTGGACCCGTAGACTTCCCCAAAGTTTAAAGTCCAGCCGCAAACCGAAGTAGTCGAAGAGTTTGCTCAGCGCCGGGTAAATCAGATTATCCAGAGTTTCCGCAGCCGAAATTTCGAAGATGGAGGGTACATTTTGCAGGTTTTGACGCACGTTGGCGGCTTCTGCCATCCTTTCACTTTGTTATTCTGTTTTTAATTCATAAATGTAAATAAAAGGCAACAGTTGACTGCCAGTGTTGGACAACGGGGAAACTCTTATCAAAAGGGAAATTATTTAAACATAAGAAATATGTAACGTGTTTTATTTTGAGAAAAATTACGCTAAGTAAGTATGAAATATGTTTTTAATGAGTTAAAGATTAAGAGTTTCGGTAATTTTTAAAATTAAGATTAACCGCCAACTATAGGAAATTATCGAATATGCAGCACTTATCGACTTATCAAAAGAAAATTGTCAAACCGATAGCATTTTACAATACTGAAGTTTACATACAAGTTTTGTTTACCGGTTAAATGTATTGTTTTGTTAACAAATCGCAAGCAGATTCGATGAAACGATGAAAACCCCTGGCGCCGGCAAGAAGTCCACCAAGTCGCGCTCCAAGTCGACCAAGTTGGAACTGGCAAGCAAGAACGCGGGGTTAGCAGCAGGATCGGCTTCATCGGCGGCCACAGCGTCTACTTCTGCACTGGGCGGGGGCGTGGCGGTGGGCAGCCTGCCGGCTACTCCTTCACACCTCAACATGGTCACAACACCCACGACGCCCACCTCGAGTTTTGGAAACTACAACATGTTCGATGCTTCCTTCCAAGTGGCGAGTAGCGGACATGGAGCAGGAGGTGGAGCGTCGGGAGAGGCTTGCAGTAATAGCAGTCGAGTGGTAAGAACAACAGATTCGGACAGATGCCTATTAAAGAAAACATCGCTTTTAGATTAACCAAAAGAGCTATGCAGGGTTTGACCCGCGAAGTATTAAGATTTTCTGGGAACAGCACGATCAAACGGATGTAGAACTGCCACAGGACGTGTGCGCTCGCCTGGCAGAGGATGCCACCTACAAAGTCTGGGAGTTGATCAACGTAAGAACAATATTTAACAATACAACCAGTTTTATAATGCCTATATTTTACCACAGAACGTAAAAACCTATTCACGCCACTCAGGCGGGGTGGTCACCTACGATCTAGTCAACGAAGTGCTCAAAGATGGAGATGTTCCACCTATGCTGGGGGCCATGGACAGTGACTGGGATCGCATCGACTACGACGGCAGCTACTACTTTCACTCGGACAAGATCTTTGAGCTGCGCGAGGAGTTTCAGACAGAGATCACTCTCGAAGTGCCTGGAGACGCGGACTTCCACAGCTTTTGTGCAGTGGAAGACAAGCACTTGGAGCAATTGAAGCAGGTGGTACAGAATCTGGTGACGGGTGAGCTGAGATCCTGATGTAGTAAGCTAAGCATCTTACTCAAGCGGCTATACTTTCAGCTGCTGTGTTTGCGGATTGCAAATCCCAGAGGGAGGCTCTGTGTCACGCCTTCCAGACGCCCCTAATGGGTTCCATCTTCCGCGTTATAGTAACTAAGGTTATCAATCTGCTGGCCTTCAAGCAGCAGGATCAGTTGAGTCAACGATGCTGGCGACTCCTGCGTGCCTGTAACTACAACTCGCATGTAAACCACATTTCCTGTCGGCCCGAGTACTTTCACCTGGCGGAGGTGCTTGTATGTCAGCTCTTGGCCCCCTACGAGACCATCAAGTCTCCTCAAGAAGCCAGTGAGGGACTGTGCACAGATCCTGGCTCCACTACCATCAAAATGGAGTACGAGGAACAGCTCAAGCTCGAGCCAGAGCAGTTCTCAAATCAGGAGGAACCAATGATGGAGGTAGACAAGCAGGATCAGGCGCAAGATCAGCCAGTATTTGCCAGCGAGAATAGTCAGGAGCACACCATCTACAAGCTGCAGACCGAGGACGAGGAGGAAGCTCCGGACCCAGAGCTTCAGCGTATGTCCAGCTTCTTTGCCAGTCCCGTGGGAGCTGGTTGTGTAGAGGAACTGTGCGATACCATTGGACAGTTGTCCTCGCAGAGTGGTTACTTCCACTCCGAGTGTCTATTCCTAATCACGAGGCGTCTGGCCAGGTACTTCGAGACACGCGACTCTTGTAGTGAGCGGGGTGAGTTGAGCCCTTCTACTGTCTTTAGTGTCACCTTCATGCAAGATTCCCGTTCAGACTTAAAGTACGTAAGAAGGGCAGTGCGTGGACTGATTGCTCTGGGGGAGTATGCCTTTCGAGAATTCATTCCCTACATATTTAAATTGCAAGCGGATACGATTCCGGAGTGCATGTGGCAGGATCTGGCGCAGGCTGCCATATTCCTTGGAGGCAAGGATGATATCTACCTCTACGAGTGGCTGGAGTACGGCTGCGGAGCTGCGTTACAGCCTTTTATGGTTCATTACGCACGTAAGTCTAAATGAGTCATTTATCCAATAAAAAATAAGCCTTTTTGCTTTCCAGGGAGCTACGAAAAGATGATCACCAAAAGGTATGAGAGTGCCAGAGCTCCATCTTACAGAGTGGAACCCGTGCCCGGAGTGCGTCGCTTGGAGTGGAGCACCTTGGCGGCGGCCATGTGCCACGGTGACGACCCAAGTAAGGCGCTAAAGCCGAAACCCACTCTGCGGGAAGCCTTTCCTGAGCTCCAGCAGCCCAATCTGCAACACAACTGCGCCGGAAACATTCGCTTCAAGTTCGCCGGCTGCCGGCCAGTGCTGCTTAAGCCGAAGACTCTCAGTGTCTCTCAGCCTGGGGACTCTCCTTCGTCAACCACGAATGGCGGTGCTGGCTGCGGGGCCAGCTCCGAAATTTTCATCGCCAAGCGAAAGCTTTTCAAGCCGCTGACGAACGTCAGGAAGTGGTCGCCGGAGAGTGGCTACCACTACCTGCGGATCTGAGCTTGAGAAGGTTAGGATCTCAATAAAAAATACACATAAATGTCGGTAAATGTCCTTCCTAGCGGTTTTGTTGGTTGAATCAAATTTGGGTCAAGGTGGGTTTTGGAGGATAGGCGCCAAGTTAAAGGATTTTAGGGCGTAACTCTGAGCTAATAAAGTTTGAATATGCGCGGATTTTTTGTTTATCAAAATCAGATGTTTTATTAACAGCTGTTACCTGTGGTTCTACAGGACATCTCTGATAAAAATTTCAGTGTTGACAAGTGATAGTATGGAAGTGTTGCCAATCAGACACAAAAATATGTATAGATTTTCAAAATTTAACAATTTATTACGATTTACTCTAATATTTCTTATCTTTAGTACGCATTTATGATATTTTAGGTATTTTTATTTTTATATTTTTTCTATTGTTAAAAAATTACCGAATCATAAATTATTTAGAATAATACATTTGGAAGAATTAAGATTTTTTTATCAAGAATAATAAATTTATAAAAAGTTGACGTTTCCTTTTATTCAAATGAATTTAGACATTGTTTAGAAAAATTAAAGAAACCTCTTAAGAGGATTTTAAAATTAGGGAAGTATAGAGTTCAATGCACCGATTTTCGTGTGGGGGCTTTCAACTTGACGCTGAGAAACAGAAATAAAATGCACTTTTTGCACTTTTGCTATTATTGCAAGCCAAAGTCATAACCAAGGCGGTCTAATGGGCCTTCGTCTTCCTCGGGACCCGGAGCCCGGTCGCCATTGTGTTTCGCTCCGCCACCGGGTTAGCTTTTCACGCCTCGTCAACTTGCCGGTGCTACTGCCCCCCACTCACACCCACAACCACCTGCAACGGCCGTACATCCCACACACATAAGTGAGAAACTTAAATCGCCTCGAGCCCGGCAGAAATTACATTTTTATTGTGCCCGACACTTAACTTTATTAATTTTCAAGCAATGTCGATTGCGAGGTGCATATGACTTTGTTCCTGCAGCTCTCTGGATCCCCGATGAGACCTCTATCCGTTTAGAAAACCCAGCTATAGTAATCCATTACCGCAGGTGCCGTAAAAATGTTTGCTTTACGATTTGCGATTAACGCGAAACAAGTACGCCATAAAATCCACGGAGTCGCAATCCGGAATTCCCGCCCCACCCGGTGTCCTTTGTTTTTGCCGGCATTGGTTGGCCCGCCATCTGGCCATTATTCGATTAATTTCAATAAAACGAATCGAAAATTTTAATAGCCAGACACACAGTTGACAGTCTGCATTGCAGACCTCCGCTCTTCGGCTGGCGACATAAAAATCCTTGTAGCAGCACTCTAAATGTGACACTAAATCCCTCGAATCGACTTTAATTAAAAGTTGCTACTTACGAGTCAACTTTTACGAGTTATCCTCACCCATCCGGGCCGAGTAACAGCCGAGTATCCCTTTAAAATTAGGCTGACAAAAAGCATAAGTGCAAAAGGCGGCTCACTTAATCACTCAACTTCCACTTCCTGTGAGTCTTAGCTCCTGGTGCTTAGTCTCATCTTTTTGTCGCAGAAGCGGCTTTGGGGAGAAGAAATTAAAGAAAGTACGCCTAAAAACTTTGGCAGCCTTTCAAATCGCTTCAATGGATGGTGGCCCGGCTAGACGACATCCTTGAACGGCTGCCGCTTCGGAAGCACATAAATTTTAATAATTTATCCCATATTATTCCACTTAAGTCGTTTAGATTTTCATAATAAATTTATAACGGCAGGCTCTACCAACTTTTCCCATCTCGGAAACAGTAAGAGAAAATATGGGTCGCACCTCAGAACTCTCTAAACAATTATTGTGTCGGCCACTCCACTACTCAGTAGGAGCAATTTCATGGAGCAGATAGTTTGAATTTCTTGATTCTGCTTTTGAAGTTGGGTGTTTTATGTATTTTCTGCAAGTCTACCCCGAGGCCAATTCGGAAAGACCCTGAATGGCCTCCACATCAATTGCCAAAGTTCCGAGTTCTGGCTGGGGCGGGGCGACTATTAAAATGCCATGGCAACAATGCCGATGATGATGAGCGAGACCTTGTCGAGAAGCGTCCTGGATGAGGGACTACCCCAGAGCCTATCCCTCTCCCTGGCCACGTGCGTGGGGCCCTGTTCGTGGCTTATTTATACGCTTAATTTGCGCCACAATTTCATTTACAAATTGTTGTTAGGGCGCTCCCAACGAGCCTTGTGGTTGTTCTCCGGCAAGTGCTAGTCCGGCTGAGATTTGCGGTTCGGTTTATGAGAAAAAGGCAGAAATTTATTGGGCTGCCTTCGCGCCAAAATTTATTATTGCCGCTCGCCCTGGAGACAATAAAATCTGGCTCAAGTGGGTCCGGTCTCGAAGTGCAACGCCTAGTTGGTTAGGCTTCAGAGTGGCCTATCTTTTGCTTGCAGTTATACGTAATCAATTGAGGCTTTTGTTGGACTTGAAGAGGTTTCTTATCGTATTGGGCATCTCCTATATACTGAACATGGTACATGAATTATGGCTGAATGTCCTCAAGTTGACTGGGATGTTTCTGTGCGCCGCCATCTCGGTATTTGTATGCATCTTGAGCTGTTTGAAGTGCCATTGAGTTGATTGATGTTTGATGCACTCAACCGAGACGATGTGCAGCAAACCGCAGCTGCAGGGATGCTGCAACACCCTGCCATTTGTGTAGCATAATTTTTGGGGCCACTATGTCTGCAGATGTCAGAGGCAAGGAATATTGTAAAAATCCATCAGAGAACCACTTTGGTTCGTGCTCGAGTGGAGTAATCTGTACGCACGGAAGTCCTATCATCCATTCCCAGCATTTGTAGCAAAAAACCATATTCATTTACACAATGACAGGGGTGAAAAATAAAGCATTTATTTAAAATAATTAAGAATATATTTTCATAAATTAAACATTCATTATTAAAATGCGCCATAAATAAGCGCCATAAGCAAACGCGGTGGGCAAATAAAGATACTTTTTCCTCGTTAGCCAGTGCGGTTACTTCTATCAGAACTTAATATTATTTATTGATTAATGCAATTTAACATTGGCCAGGCCTACGTTTTTTATCCTTTGATCGGTTTTTTGTGCATTTGTGAGTGTTTTTTTGAGCCATTAGGTTGATTTTTATGAAATATTTACCAGGCAGGCTGCATACAGGCTCTGCCAGACTCCTAGACGCCCTCCGGCATTTGCATAATGGCCTCCCAGCTGCTGAAATTAACCGCATTTATCAAATCGTCAGGCTGCGTTGCATTCGAGGATGCAGGTCTCGAGGCGCCACACCTTTTTCAGCCTCTCGGGAAACGCTCTTTTTGCCGGCTTCATACTGCCAGCATCTGAAGAAGTAACTGTTTTTACATTCTGCACTTCCGCTATAAATCCCCGAATTTATGGAGCGTATCACTCGCCCGAATGCTTTACATACGATTCCCGGACTCGATTTACAACGCTGGTGAGCTGGCAGGCAGTCTAGCACATCCTGTAAACGGGGACGTGCAAAAAAACAGTCAAGAGTTATTTCAGAAGGATTAATATTTATTAGAAAACTTGTCATTAGTTAGCTAGCTTGACCTGAATCTGGAGTCCATTGGAATGCCTCTTTGATTCTCAGATTCGGCGATGTTGCAATTCTCACGTATTCCGCGTTATCAAGTGCTATTAGTCCACGGCTACACGGCCCCGCGGCCAAAGGATGTGCATCCGGGTCCTCGTCCCGATAAAAGCCAAGAGAAATAAACAAAATTAACGGCGTTTGCAGTTGCTCCTTTTCCGGTGACTGTGTTTTTGTTCCTGACCGTTTTCGGTCATTAGAAGTGACAGCGCCGCAAAGCCACGCACTGGGCATTTTCCCCTGCTTCATGCCCCGCCCCCATGCAGCTCCCCCCGCCAATGTGAGTGGTCAGCTCCTCGGTGGCCCCGCCGGTCATTTGTCGTCCCTCAGTTTTTGGCCTGAGTTCAATTTTCTGGTCATGCACATGGCAGCCGCTGCAGCCCCGTCGAATTTTGTTCATTAGGCACGCACATGCACGGATGCCACCGATCTCCTCTCCGGCCCGCCCCTTGTCTCGTTGCGCCTCTCCAGTGAGCCAGAATGGCTCCATTGGGGGACGCAACCGAGATCCGCAATGTAATCAACGAAATCGCCGAAATCGTCAGAAATAGTCGGGAATCGGCGTTTTGTCCAGGAGCATCCGGGAAAAGGGATATTATTTTTTAATTTTTTTCTAGCCGAGGCGGGCTTTAAGAACCAAAGCCCTAGCAACCGCTCGAAAGCCAGATTAAAACCATTTGGACGGAATGATTGTGTTGTCTAATAGCCGGCTCTTGCTAATTTATAATGGAATGTCATGGCCAGAAGGGCAGGGCCTAAATTGAGTTAATCAAAGCCAGAGGACAATAAACTGTAATCTTATTTATGTAATTAGGAATTGGTGGCCTGCCAGAAACAAAAGTGGCACTAAACCGTAAAGGACCCCGTCCAAGATGATGTAGTGAGACACTCATAACCTGTGGCTTTTAGTCCTGCGGTCATACGCACAGCCAGATACAATTTCCAGCAACGGGCACCCAAGACCCAATCCAAAGTTGAAGCCGTGCCAGAACCTGAAACCGCTGCCATAAGGAGAACTTTTCCTTTGGCCTTTTGCCTTCGGCTTCGGTTCACGTTTCCCCCCAACCTCGCTTATGTCACTGTTTCAGTTTCACATAACATTGACAACTTTGAGGTCGCCGGCGAGTTCATGTGAAATTGAAACCCGGAGAACCCCACCAACTTTCACCAGAAACTTCTGGGCCGCGTTGACATCTAAATTCGATATCGATTTGATTTAGTTAAACGCCGAAAACGTCTGTTCAATGGCATGGCGTTGGAAGGATACTTTACTCCCGCTCCGAACGCCAGGAGCAATGAAATTCCGATTGATTGTCGCCTTATGCTGTAAAGACCAAACAAACAAAACGGGACGGAGGTCCAGAGCAAATAGAGGGCTGCCAGGAGATAAGGAACTGCGATTGGAATTGGAATGAGCTTCACTTGGCGAAAATGGAGACCCTTTTTTTTTAGTACTTTGAGTTTTAACCGTCACTCTATATATCTTTAAAAGCTTAAAGGACAATTCCTTGGTTTGTTTTCAGTTTGAAGCTTAAAGAAGATACAAAATGTTTAGCGTTTCTTTATAGGTTTTCTCAGTGTACCTGTGATAACAAATATTGGTGGTTAGGTCCTTCAGACCCTTGGACTTAGGCGCGCGAAAACGCCCCGCAGGACGAATGAAGTGGAGTCGAGTGTTGAAGTCCTTGTTGACCCGTCCGATAACCGCAACTGAGATGGAAGGCGTGCTACCATAAGGAGTGGCTCCTCCACCTCTTGCCTCTGCCCAGCTACTGTCCATATCTGTCGACGCACTGTGAGGCAGTGGTCGTATGCAAATTAGTGCAACTCCTTCATGTGGCCACAGGCATTACATCCCCACCACCCGGTGCTCATGTGAATTTCAAATGGGCACCATGTTCCCCCGAGACTCCTCCCCTTACTTTCGCCAAGGCTGGAGGGGATTAAGTTGCTTGCTGGAAAAGATGCGAGCATTAGGGGGTTGCTTTTGAAGTCCACTTCTTTATCTGGCATTTTTATCTACATTTCTTTCGAATTTTCACTGACTGCATCATAAACAAGGAGTACGAGTGCGACTACCATAGGAGAAACAAAGCGAACATGAACAGGACCAAAAATTAACATAGTCTGAAAGGACTTGTAGAGGAACGCCTACACAAATGCATATTGTATGTGGAGTGTGGTAACAGTGTTGCCTCTTGAACAAAGGATTGGCATTGTAACTCTTTCAAGTTAGCCAACTACTCTTTTAAAGTTTATAGGGGATTATTTTAGAGTCCTTTAGGCCCTTTTTAATATTAAATTATTTTCTATTAAACATGTGTGGACTTCCTGAAATTCCACTTTGGCTTTAAAACCGTTGAATTGGCAACACAGAGGTACCGACTTCACACATGGCCAGTCCCACCGGGCCAGCAGTTGCTGTGGCTAATGCCGTTCCTGCTGTTGTTGTTGTTGTTGCTGTGCGGCCGCAAACGTTTTGGCCAGAAAAGCCAGAACGGGGATGAGAGAGAAAGCCAGAAAGACGCCATCAAGCGAATTAAAACCAAATCACTTACAAGCGGCCAAAAGTGTTAACGTGTAAATTTCCATTTACCAAGATCGAAGCATTCCGATAGCAGCAGACACTATAAACATGCACAGGGCGGGTCGCTCCGGGTCCCCCCAGATGGGGCGGTCGTCGGGCGCTTAAAGGCTCGAATGGGTGCGAGAGGGCGGACGTTAAAAATAAAGCTAGTGGCGAGGCTCCAAAGCGTTAGCCCAAGAATATTTAGAGAGGAAGTAAACGTGTTGTATCGTCAGGTCCTCGAGGAAATGTATAGGATACAGGTATGCAGGCCAGGAACGGGCACGGGCACACACCCATTTACATGCATAAATAAGCAAGAAGCCGAGAACTTCTTAACTCAATGAATTCTCCTGCAATTTCGTAAATTAACACTCTGGCCGTGGGAGGGGAATGGAGCTATGCAAAGCAGACGGGGTGGGACTGGGTGTGGGAGTGGGAGTGCCCAGGACATAGACATTCTCGCACTTACTTCCGAGTCATTGGAGCCATCTCTTTTGCTCTGGTTCCGTCTCTGTCCCTTGCCCGTCTGGGAGCCGGTTGCCAAAAAGTTAACAACGGCGGAAACAATCTGTTCGCTGCGCGTCGAGGCATCAGCCATAAACAGCAAGTCCCCCTCTGCTTCTGCTCCACCCCGTCCACAATGCCACAATTCTTTTCGTCCTGGATTTGCATTTTGGGTGAAATTGATATTTTTATACTCGCTGCCACAAGGCGGCTATGTATCGGGTATCCGAAAAGGGAAGTTTTCGTTGCAAAAAGAGTAACTTATGGCGACTCGAGTTACCGTCCCCACATTTGGAAATCACAAAAGATTAACTCTGAGGGGTTTTAAATTTAAAAACCCAAATAAAAAGGAGTGTTCCGCACATAGAAAATGTATGTGCATGTGGGAGAAAAGTAGGTGAATGATATTGAATGTGTTCTTGTCTCGTATTCGCCTCTCCATTCCCGTCACTTGTCGCTGATATTGAAATCGGTTTCCTGCCGGGGGGACTGACGGCGCGAGGGAAGTGTCAAGGGAGTGGGAGGTGTGGAGGGCCATCCCCTGCCCCCGTGCATAAATTCATACCGATTTTGTAATTCCCTTTTTGGCTATAAATTTCGCTTCTGTTTCGGTTTCGGTTGAATGGCGTTGTGCCCCACGTTGGGCGCCACTCCACCTCGCATGCCACTGCCCCGTGCGGTTGCAATCAGTTTATCAGTTCATTTGTGTGCCGGTGGGGGCGAGGGTGTGTTTGTGTGCAGATTCGCGTGTGTTTATTTGTTATATGAAAATAGTGGGAGACACAAAAGGGAGGCAGTAGTGTGGCAGAATCTGTGGCACCTCCGAAATGTATGCCCCAAAAGGGAAAAGCGAAAATGGTCGCCGTCATTGTGTGCGCTGAAAATTACTCCAGTCGAATTGTCAATTTGTGACGAAACCAGCATTGGATAAGTCAGTGATGCACTGGGAAAAATATTTAACTACGGGCATACTATGAAATTTTGTTAAAGCTTTTTCTTTCCTATTCATTAAAAAATACCATTGCTTATACTCCTTTCACTTTCTCTATCAATTCACTCTCGCTCTCTCCTTTCTCCGCTAACTAACTCGAGAAATCTCCTCCGGTTAGCACCAAGATATTGTGTTAATTTGCCGCAGTCATGAGCTCCTGAGGCCGAATGCCCAAAAGTCGCTGCTTTAATTCTTTTGTCAGGTCACGCTCGGGCGCCTCGCCACTGGCCCCCTTGCATGCCGCATGCAAGGACTTTTAATTGTTGCAGCTGCCGCGAAAACAAAAACAATTTAACAAGAACGCGTCTAGTTGAGGAGTCGGTGCATAAATTAGAAATTGGCGACCTGCACGGGCGCGCTGCAAGAACGATCCCCACTCTCCCCGTGGCATGTGTTGTTTCGTTTTGCCACTCGGCGGTTTGTGTTCATACTACGTACACACAAATTACTGAAAACACAGAAACAAACACAGCGCTGGGTGGTGGCAGGGTGCTCCCTCTTCCAAGCTGCCTTGCATGTTTAGTTCTGGGTTAAACGAGGGGTAAGCATGCCCAACAGGTATGGGCCATAAGTAATGAATTAAATCAGAAAATTCAATGTTAAGACATTAGTGCACTTCAAGCTGATAGCACAGTTGACTAATTATTATATGGCAACTGGAAATAATTAATTTATAGCTTAAGAGGCCTGGGGCTTATGCCAGGAAGTTGAGTCTAAAATTTACCTTTTTAGCCATTTTTCAAAGATTTTGCTAAATATTTGAGTTTTAATATTGTTTATGTTTAGACATGAAATTGTGCTTGAGATATGCATCTAAGTTACTCCTAAATTAGGAGTCCTAATGTATTTTATAAGAGTATAATGGGTCGCTAGTTTTGTAAAAAAGTCATTAAGTTTAAAATTAAAGCCTTGGCCTTTCTGGTTCAGGGCACGACTTAGGTTTCTTTCGAATCCGTCTCCGGTTTCATGTCAACTGGCTTGCCGCCTTGCTGCAGGCAGATTTACAGTCAGTTGCTTTTTCATTATGTCCTTCGTCTTCAGTCCTGGACGATCGGTGGTTCTGGGCAGCAGCCGAAAGCCGACAGCCGAAAGCGGATGCATTACAAAGGACATCAAGTCGGGATATTGAGTTTTGTGTGCAACAAAGAAAAGCGCATACAAAGCCCAGCGCAAAATAAATGCTTCTTTGTTGGATTATTGCAGGGACGGCGGGGCACTACGACGATGAGGAATGGGGATGCGGATTCGAGGCAGTGAGAAAAAATTGAATTACATGCGAGCCAGCAGCTTCCATGCCTCCTCCATCTCTTCAACTCCGTATCCGTATCCGTTGGAGTTCACCGCAGGCTCAAAACTACTGTAGCTGCGTAGAAAACACTGAAAGAAACGTATTATAATGAATATATCATTCACTTTTTCATATTAAAGCTTTTTCATATTTAACTCTTAGATTAACTTTTTATATTTTAAAGAATAATTAGAGGAAGAGTTTAAAATTGTATCTATTACTTAGTTACTATTTTTTGTAGAAAACTTATTATTATACTGACCTTCTAATTATTTATTTCTGTGTGAAGGCGCGTAGGCGTGGTCGCGAACTGAACCAGATATGATGAAGCTGTGCTATAAAAATATAAAAAAAAGCAACGCAATGAAAAGCAGGCAAAAGAAAATGCTTTCTCCACTCCGCCCACTTTGCCGCACCATTCACTCCTGTCGTTCCCCTTATCCTTTCCTCGTCCCGGTCCCTTATCCTGCTGCTGTGATCCAAGTCGTGGAGCTGCTTTTTTTGAAGCTTCATAAAAAATTTCCCAAGCGGAAATGCAATTTAATTAAAAATGTCCTGCTGCTGGCGGAGTCTCTTGCTGTTCGCTGTTCCTTCTGCCTGCTTCCCCTCCTCGAACTGCAGACTCCTGTCCGCTGCTGTTTTCCTACGAATTCTTTCTCCTCGCACGCCACCCTGGAGCAACTACTCGGACCCAGAGTTGTAGGCAAACATGATGAATTTCTTGCACAGATTTCCCGCCGGACTTGTCCCTTCCCCACTTTCCCGAAGCCTTTCCCGAAGCCCTTCCCCACGTTTCATGGTCCTGTTGAGGCCCACAAAATCGTTTAAGATTAACAGCTAGCGATAAACAGGCGGCAATTAGAAATGCAGCAAAACGAATGGACGGTCGAGGTCCACTGACCCTGGGGCGGCCCTCCTCGGGTGCCCCGTTCCTAACCTTCGGTTAAGTGAATTACCATACTCAATTAACGTTATGCTTATTATGCCCCAGCTTTAATCCAGTTGGCTCTCTGAATGCAGTGGCTTGAATAGGGAGGAAGGACGCACCATAAAGGCTCTGTTGCGCCACAAAGATGGCATTTAGTTTGGCCCGGGAGAGCTCAGATCCAAAACAAAACCGGCCTTCCATTTATGAGAACCAAAGAATAAACCAATGGCTTTCTGCGGACCAAATCCTGTCGAATTGAGGGCAAGTTGGGGTGAATTCTGACGAACATAAGAAGGGGAATCTACTGACTAAAGCCTTGATTAAATTACGCATACGCTCTATAGTCTGGTCTCCCTTATAAGATATATGCTCTTCATGAAACCCTAGTTTAAAGAAGCTCCTTCCTTCCGTCAAGGACACCAGTTAAAGGAAACATCAACAAGTGGGGCTAATCCGACAGGCAAACAAGAAGCGCTGATTCTCATTGGAAGAGAAATGCGAGGGCAGGAACCGAAGAAGGGATGAGCAATGACCGAAAAAGACAAGACTGCGTGACTAATGATGATGGCTAACAAAACGGGTCTAACAAAAATAATAGGGGATGGCGAATCGGGTTAGTAAGTCAGGTTCTGACCTGGCCAAAGGACCTGTTTAGGATGCGATAATCGCAGCGGCAATGGGTGGGAAAAGATTAAGAGGCATTGAATGTAAGAAATTGAAGCTGAATTTAAGGCATAAAGCTGGTTTTTTCGTTGGTTAGTTGGGTGGTAATATATCATTGATGTTCCATATGGCAAACGTTAATTGTTAATCGAATTAAGGCAGCTGGATGGACTTTTCATACGATTTCCAGACACTTGCCTCCCATATTAATTAAATTTGGGCTTGCAGTCAATGCACAGGAAAATTCAGTCAGTTATTCAAAAACTAATAGTATAATCTATAAAAATTCAATGGAGATTTTGTCTAAACTATGCTTTTAGAGCTTTACAAGTCACCGAATATTTTAAATTATAAATATTACACAGTATTTTTTTTGCAGTGATTTAATTCAAGCTTTTGTGCGCTTCGCGAAGGAATATGGTACTCATTACGCGGCTGTATCGTGTAAATGAGCCCTGACTTTGCCCTTCTCCTTTCGAATTTTCAGCTTTTCCCCCGTTCCTGCCCCCGCAGCTGCCACAAGTGCACTTTTGTTGATTACGCAACACCAACAAAAATCCGCCAGAGAAGGAGAACGCCACTGGAGAGAGGCAATTCACAAATCCTCCGACCATGCACCATGAAAGGATGCAAGGCATCCACTTTATTGAACTTAATTGCATGCAATAAACCCAGCGCGGGGGTTTGAGGAGTTCAGACTCCCGAACATAGAGATGAGATCGTGAGTAGGTTGGAGTAATATATTGACCTTTAAAGTTGAAATTTTGGGGCGCACTGTACTGTGTACCCCAGTGCATAGTGAGAGGTTTCGTTTAAGATTTCGTTATTCATCATTTGTTTAAGATCCTTTTCTTCATTGTTTGACTTTAAATCTTGAGAACATTATCCCTCTTCCTTGGTAGAATGAATGGTCATGGAGAGTATTGGAACAATCAAGCGAAACCCATAAATTCATGTGAAAATCATATCAGGAGTCGGGGATTCGATGAGAATGAGGCGCTGGAGACAGGTCGAATGTCAAAGGGAAATGAGGAAAACAGCATTAAGTTGGAGGCCTTTATGGATATGGGAAGCTTCAATGCAATTTCCGTAATAATCGCGCGAATCGGGAGGGACGGAGCTGGACTTCGCGGGCGGAGGTGGCATCGGATGGGATGCAAGCGGCAGCACATGAATTTAATTACCAAGCGGCGAGAAGGCGTCTGCCAGCGATGGCTGCTCTGTCCGGGATCTGTCCGGGAGTCCTGTCGTGTTCGTGTTGTTGTCACTCTTGGCTGCAATGTTAATCAACTTCATTACCACAAATTGCTATTAGCATATGTTAGTGTGCCTCCGAGGATGCCACTCGAATCGCAGGAGCAAGCAGAAAGTACACTGGTAATGCAGGGATGGGGCGCGGCATTAAAAACTCTATTACGAGATATAGAGAAGGATCCACGGAACCAAGTTTTTCTCTCAGTGCCTCATACGAGGGCTCCCACACTTGCAGATGCTGCGATAAATGCACTTGTCTTGGTTATCAAGGCGGCGGCACAGCAAACAACATCAAATGATGCAATTACTGCGATGCAGGATGCACGGATGCGGGGCGAGGTGCAGCTGGATGTTGTTGTTGTTGTGGTGGCAGATGAGGAGGAGGGCGTGGCCAGTGCAAGTCACGCGCTGGCTCATTGCCTCGAATTAGCGCCAACTTCGGGCGCACAAAATCGAAATCGACCGCCGCTAATATAATTAAAAAGCCATTAAGCTCAAACAGACAACCTTGAAAGGCAAGAGGCGGCGCATGGTGGTGGTGGGAGTCGTGGCCCTAGCCTGGACTTTATACCCTAACCAAAAGCATCAATCTTGGACTGAAATTTTTCACAAATTATTTTATAGAATATCTCATTTTTTTGGCTTTAACAGAAGATTAAAAAAAGGGTCCTTTTCGGGAATTTTTATCCTCTCCAGCTATTGAAAGATTTTTGTTTGGAGGGTAGTATTTTTAGTGCCATCGCCATAAATTATAAGTCATCGGACTCTGGTCTGAAAATGGTCTGAAAGTCCGCCGACAAGAGCGGGAAATGCGAGGATAAGGATGAATAAAGGCGAAGGACTGCGGATGTGGACGCACATTAATATCCCCAACATGACTGTGACTTTGAGTGAATGCTTCAAATTAAAAAGAAATTTACCATTTACCGCAGCCAGGACGAAAGCAGCCGGCAGGACGGCAGATGAGGGATTAAGGGAAGCCAGGAGCAGACCGTTTCAAGAAGCGTATACGTAATGTATCAAAAGTCGATCGCGTGGCCGTGTAAAGTCCCTGGGTCCTTGAAGGACCATCGCCACACAGGAACGGCAACAACAATATGATTACAGCCAACTAATGACGCTGTCTAAAATGATTTATCTCGTTATGGCCAAAAGAGGGTGGGCAGAGGGTGGGTAGAGTATGGGTGGCTTTAGCAAAAGTCACATAAAAATGGAAGCAAATTCTCCGAGCAGCGGCCATAACTCAAACGTGTTTATGATGTACACAGGAGATGCGTACGTCTGAAGGTCTTGAGCAGCCTTGTGTCCGACATAAGCTCCGCCGGAATTGCGACACAATTTCGCAACAAGGGGCGTTGTGGGGCTGGGAGTGGGGGTAAGAACATCAGGATAATCCAGAGACGATGGCAAACTAGGAGCGGAGAGTCCTAGAGTATGGTAAAATATTTTCCAGCCTATATGGTCGATAAAGTATTCAAGTTAGCACTAGAACTGTGCTAAAGATAGTATATTTCTCAGTGTAATTGCTAAACTAGTTTCCTGAGGATGTGTATTTGTTGTGTGCAAATCCCAGATACAACCATCAATGCTGTAGGAGTTGTGCATACGTAGATGGCAGATGCCATTTGAATGTGGCATTGGATCAGGCTGATGCCGGGACTGGGGGTAAGTCTGATTGTGGGCCCTGCCTCTGGGGTGGCAGCAGCATCTGCTACTAATGGATAGTAGCAGAAACAAATGGACAACGCACAGATTCGCCTATACAAGGACCTACAGGATGGTCGTCGACAGCTCGTGCAAACATCTTTGTAGATTTTATTTCTAAATCTCATTATCAAATGGTGTCCCTTTGATGGGACGAGGATGGAGGTGCTCAAGCTTGTGTGTGTGCGTGTGGGAATGTGTGTATAAATGCAATAAACTAAATGTGCTCCTTGAACAATCCTGCTCTGAACTAAGTTTTCGTCCTTGTTTCGGGGTTGCTTGCGAGTATCCGGCCATCAATTTAAGCTGATATCAGCTGTTGGAAATGCTTTTATAATCGTGGAAAAAGTACAGATACAAACTGTCTCGCAGGTTTACGAGTTCCACTTTTATGGCTTGGGAAATCAATTTCAAAGTGCATATACACCTCGTAGAACTTCTGGGAAAAGTCCTTAATCAATTGCCTGTTTTGCTTCCCATTAGTTCTCGTGCTTGCTTCGAATTACTGGAATAAGCAATTATTGGCGCAAATACCACAACCAAAACCGAAACTGAAACTGAAAAATTGTTTTAAAAACACACGACAGAAACCTAATTGCTCTTGAAATGACTACATTCGACTTTTGTAATTAGCAGACCGTCGCCGGGCAGCCACTTTTCTGCACACACTTGCCCACTCTCCCCTGCCGAGGAATAAATATTAATTTGCCATGGACCGGCTCTGGCGATTCTCACTCCTCCTCCCCCTGCCAATACTGCACGAAATTTATGTGCAACGTACAACAAATTTTCACTTATTGCCACAGGCGGGAGCGACGGGGAACGGAATGTGTCGTGCCACGGACCCGGAGGATTGGGGGCTAAACGTAGTTTGTAGTTTCTTGTTGTTGTTTGTCCGGGGCTGCTGCTCCGTGACAAGAACCCGCGCGAATGCAATAAATTGTGTATTTAATTTTTCTTTTTTTAATTTCTGCTTTCATTTGGCAGCCTCAGAGTCTTGGAGTCCTTTTTGGCAGGACGCCAGCTCTAGCGGAGGGTGTCTAGAGCTTCCGGTCGGAGGAGTCCGGACTCCGCGCCGGGCCTGGGTGCTATCGTTTTTAATGGTGCACGTCCAATTTGATTACAACTGTCATCTGTTTGGGCCGCTTGCTGGGGTGGCCGGTAATTGGCCAAAAAAAGCAAAACACCATTTGGGCCACTGTCTAATGAAGTAATTTCAATTAGTGGTTGTCAAGGCAGCTGAATGGGAGCTCCTAGTTGGAAGAGGGCGTCGCATAGTGAGTGGAAAACAAATTTTTAATCGATATTAGAATCAAAAAACATACATCTGGACTTGACCATTTTATTGACATAAAATAATAGCATTTTCATCTCCTTTTTGTGTTTATTGATTAGGCCATGTGTCAGTTGACTTAAAGTGACATTCTTTTGTGCATATCTGGCTTTGTGATTTTGAAGCCAATCACTGCGGTGACCCCCATCAAAGTGGGCTTCTTTTGCTGACAGCTGTGGGTCCTTTTTCCTTTGACAGGAACCACTCACATGAGTGCTATTTGTCCGAAATTCTAATTTTTAAACTCTCTCCGGCAATCAGACCGCAGAATAACTCGTTTGTGTATGGGGAGGTGCCTCCAGTGGCTAATTTATGTCCAGTTTCAACCCGCTCTGCCACTTATCCCTGTTATAAACAGACGAATGCATCGAGCTTTTATCTTCTTGACTTCAATGGCAACAGGACTCCAGTGGCCAGCAGGAAAGCCAAAAAGCCGAAAAAAGCAGCCAGAAGCGAAAATTTGCTTTTATCACGCAAGCAGCAGCCATGCCACTCGAGGAGCAACAGTTTAGGCGTGTTTGTTGGAAAATATTTAGAAGTTGGCGAAATGAAAAGCGGCGTCTTGAGAGGAAGGGGTCCGGAAGACAAAGCGCAGTCAACTTTATTAAGCAGGGATAAACGGAAAAGTCCAAAGATCGACTGCAGAAATGGGAAAAAGAACTAAAATAGAAGAAGCGGACAGAAGAAACCGCTTGAAGAGCGGATGAAAAGTTTACATGACAGACTTAAGCATCTTAGCGACTAAAGAGATTAAAATTTCAGTCAGTTTCCACATTGAGAATGCATTTTCAGATGAGACTGGAATTAAAAAATTATTAGAGTTTTCTTGGAAACTCCCCAACATATCATTTTTCAAATTTGGAAACAAAGACTTCCTTTTTCGGGCAGTGCTGGCTTTCCCCGAGTTCTGTGCCACTGCAATCGAGGTAAAAGTTTTGTCGCTGGCTTAAAAACATTTTCTCGAAAAGTACTTGCGAACATATTTGCTATCAGTTGGCGTCCAGTTGCTGCCTCAGCCCCCGAGCTCCACCCCTCCTTCCGTCCTGTGTGCTTGGCGCTATTTGAGTGTCACTGTTTGTCGGTTTGTTGCCACTTTCGGCAAGTTTCTTCAGTCATTTTTCAGCCGCATCATGTCATGGCTATAATTTTGCGCCGTCTGCCGCACAATGGGACACGTTCCTGCCAGGGATGCTCTGACAAGAAGACTTAATATTTATGTCTTCTAAGTGAAACCGAACAAATAAAATTCAAATTGGCTTGCGGCAGGGTGGCGTGTAAATGGAATGTACTTGTACACGAATTTATTTGGAACACATCCATCTGCCAGCCCTCCGCCTCTCCATTTCATGTCCTGCCAGTCCCTTCTCTGCGCTCGCTCGATCTTCTGTTTAACAAAGTCAAACAATTTCATGCAATTAAAACCGTTTTTCATTAAAAATGCAAATTTCAAATGCAAAATGAACTCGAGTCACGTCAAGCATCAGCATTCTCCCACACACTCTGTGAAGGACCCTCCCCCGGCATCCACTTCTCGTCATCTCTTGAGCCCGAGTGTTTGTACTCATGCAAGTTGGCTGGGTTTCTGGGCCCAGGTACTTAACTTGATGTCACCAAACAAAAGCACTTTGTTTCAACATGTGCCCGACACTCCGACAACCACCCTCGGCACCCCGGCACCCTCTTTTGGCGACCCCTCGCGAGATGGCGGTTGCAGTGCAGCGTGCTTAAAAGTCGCTTGTCTTGTAAACAATCCTAAAAAATAACAATATGCCATAAAATAGGGAGTGTGTGAATGTCTGCGGGTCTGTAAGGCTCCCACTCCGATTTCCCATTCCTAGCTGACGATTAAATTTGCAACCTTCGTCTTAACTTTCTTTTAACATGCACTGAACAAATAAGGTTAAATCTTTATTAATGAAAGGCAGTAAGAATATTTATTTATGTTTCTGACATTAAAAAACTGATGACAATAGAGGCGTTAAATATCAAACTTAAATATATCCAGTAACCAGTAATTGTTCTCTGTGCACGTATCCACATCTCCGTTTTCCGGTCTTTAGATAATTGTCTCAGTTCTTCGACCGAAATGGAAGTAAAAGTCCTTTTGTTTTGGCCTTTTGTTTATGCCCTTTCCGATTTTCACATTACCCAGCCTCTCCTGAATCTGACAGCTTGATGCTTTCGGGCTGATTGTCTTCCTTTATTGTAGTTCGCTAATGTCGTATTTTAACCTCCTGGGCCTCTCCCGCCTCGCATATCCTCCAGGGCGTTGATACACTTGACAATGCCGCCTGCGGAGGGGTGCGGTAAGCCGACTAGTCGCCGATTGTGTTGTTACTCATCATTTGAAATATTTTAATAGTTTAAATGCAGAATGATTTGGAATCAATAAATGATTCATTAAAGCTATCAACTTTTTACAATCGGACAGAAATGCCTTTTAATATGACAGAGTTATATCATTAGTAAATGGGTCCTTCCATATATTTTGTTAGTAGTCCAATTGAAAAAAAATTGACAAAAAATGTAAAAATATTTGTGCTTTATAGTTTTGTTGTAAATTGATGGAGATACAATCTAATAATCGTTTAAGGTATTCCGCTTAAGAATCGGGTTCAAAGTGGCAAAGATTGATGAAAAATTTAAAAATATTTTACAAAACATATATTTATATATTTTACTTTTAAAGTACTATTTAAGGTAGTCCGCTCAAGGATCGAGTGACAGTTGACGAGTAGATGGAGATTCCCGTATGGATCTGTATGATATATGGGTCCTCCTTATACACAAACAGTGTATATTGTTTTCCATTGTTTCTTGATTTGCCTTTTCCAAGAAGCTTTTGGTGGTATTTTGTCTGAATGGTGTCTACCGTTCCTAGGAATTTTGTACCAAAGTGGCTTATAACTGGCCATCAGTGCCAGGGGATGCCTGGCTTTCGTCAGTCCGTTTCCTTTTTCCCTGAACTCTATGCCATGTTGGTGCTTAACTTGTTCCTTGGACAGGACCCCAGTTGTGTGAAGTCAGTAAGCCGGAGGTTGCCCAATTCCGGGCCCTTATAAGTGGCCAGCTTGAGCTGAAAAGTTCACCTGCTCACGCTTCATTGGAAAGCGTTTAGAAAAGTTTTCCAATGCGCTAACTTTAATAAACGCCTCATCGCAACGGCGACAGATGAGGCGACAGGGAACAAGGATGCGTTGTGAATTTAATTTTCAACTTGTCTGACATTCCGTAATTGAAAGCACAGACACTGACACTTGACACAAACACCCGGAATAGTCGATCGAGGCGTTCTGGCCGAGCGAGGCTGGCGTTCCGAAAGGCGCATTACTAATACGCAGTGTGTGACAACCGCAAGAGACAATTTGGCAGCTGCCAAAGGGTTGGACCCACACGTTCGCTGGGCGGATAGTGGGAGTGTTAGTGGTGGTGGAGGTGGGTGGTGTTGCATAGCGAGGGTTGCTGCCGTTGCAATTCAAAATTCTGCAGTGTCAGAGGCACTGGTCCAACAACAACAGCATCGCTGAAACAGGCATAAAATCACGGATGCTCGGGCCGAAGATGAGATGCGTGAGAATATTTTCCAGATACTCCATAAAATATACATATATTTTATTTTCACACCTTCCATACTACTGCAAAAGTAGTAAAATATGACCATTAACTATACCTATACCTTCCAGTTAGTGCCTATTCACGCTGCCATCTCTTCGGCAGATGCAGAAACATCGCACAGGCAGTCTGGCTATCTCGAAAAACCGAAAATCGTGAACACAGGCGAACGGGAGGGCGGGAAATGTGGGCCAGCTGTCCGGGACAGGAAGTGGGAGGAGCGGACTGTAGACAGCCAATGGGGATACCATGGGAGGCCTGCCCAGCCTGGCCTCGTCGTCCTTCCGTCCGTTCTTTGGCCCAATGCTCGAGTGGCCGCAGGGCAATTGGATATAATTTCTAATTACACGCTTGGACGGACTTTTTACTGTCAGCTTAGTTTACCGATGTCTCTATATTTTGCTCCTTGTGCTTCCAGCATGTACGTATCCTTCGTGGCTGTACGTGTTGCATATGTGTGTCTGCTGTGTAATTTGGTGAATGAACAAGTGTAATTTGGCATTTTGATTTTTAATTGTTTCTACATACAGCTGTCAGGCATGGAAAAATATTGCCTGCAAAACAAAAACTTTTCTGTTGCTTAATTAAGATGGTCTGTTTGCAAAGTGGCAATTGCGATTGCTCTGAAAATTGGTGCGCAAGGGCAATGGCAGCGAAACACACAAAACATATAGTGCAGATGAAATTTGCATATTATTATTCTCCAGTACGGCCTCCAGTGTACCCTACTGTTGCATCTTCACCTCTTCCTGTAAGCCATAAATTGCTTCTGCAGTTGCAGTTCTCGGTACTCGTTTCTCGCCTTCTGCCGGCGATATCAACACTTGAACACGCGCCAGAAAGTCAGCACAAAAAGCGCCCGAAATTATGCAACAGATTCTGATTCCGAAATTTGGCTCGCAACTCACAGAGAAGCCAACAACGAACATCCTCCAACAGCCAGCATCAACTGCGGAGGGGAGTTTATTTTTGCGCAATTACAAAAAGCGGCAAAGAGTAAAAAATTGCATACGCTGACATCGCCAGCTTCAGCTGACAACCCAACCGTCGCAGACATTTTTCAGCCCTGCAAGTGGCAGCCTTTGTGCTGCCTCGGCTCTGTCTGTTGTGTATCTCAGATGTTGCTTCTGCTGTTTCACGCCATTATATTGCAATATGATTATTATGCGAGCGCCAGAGTGTTGACGTTGTCACGTTTTGTTGCATGTCAAGTGCAAGGCGTTCGTTGGTGGCAGAAAGTGTTGGCTTCTTTCCCCATTCTTTTCCTTTTCAGTGGAAAGAGGCGGGCAGAAGTGCTGCCTACTTTCGTTAATTAGGCCGCTTCCTTCACTATTGTGCACTCGGATAATAAGGATGATTAAAAAGTTAAACAGGCTAGCCTTGCAGGGAGAGAGCCAAACTTAAAGCCTGTTCTGTCGATATTTGGTCAAGAACACCATGCCCATCCCAATATAACCCTCATCAAAAACGGTTTAGCAGTCAAGTCCGACAAAGTTTTTCCTACTTTTGGCAAATGTGCAAATAACAAATGATTTCGGATCTGCCGTCACCCACTTGTAAATAAAAGTGGCCTCTCCCCGAAACACGCACATATGACTGTTTCCTGTCTGAGTGTATCTGTGTGGGTAGTGTTTTGTATGGTGTGCGGTGTGTGGGGGTACCAGCATGTTTTTGTGTGCTCCTTTGTTTTTTGTGCCTGTCACGGCCGTTGTTCGAGCATTTGCCCTCTGGCCAAATCAAACGTAAGCCACAATTAAAGCATAAAACTACCAAAGCGATTCTGCCTCTGTTCTGCAAAAAGAGTATCCCCCTCGTATGTATTTCTGTGCCCATGGGACCAAAAGCGAGTGTGTTTTCTGGTTTACACACATCAGGGATTGTGTTCACTTTTTTGTAGGCTGTCGTCTTCAGCTCACTGGCGGCTGGGGGCCATAATTAGTTCGAATTAGCTGCGTCGGGGCTGCATCTGGCAGGTGGGTGCGCGCTCATCCTCTTCTTGGCCTTCTCACCCTGCCTACTCACTTACTGGCCAGGAATCGGCTTTGAAAGAGAGTAGCGTTGGAACAACATTTTACCAATGACCACAAACTTTAAATAGTTATTAATTTGTTTTAATTGCGACTGCGAGGGATAACATTTTCTTTAAATCGCGGTATAATTGCCAGGCCAGCACATTCTTCACCACCTAAAGGTCTGAAGATGCCTTGTCATAAATCCGAGCACTCACCGCCGAGGCTAACAGTAATTAGCGCCCTGAATGCCCGACCCTGCTATCACCGCACTCAGCCTCGGTCCCACCTCAGATGCTGCCCCACAAAGCTAACGAGTCACTTTGTAAGAAGGGCAGAGTACACAGGACCTGCCGGGGACAAAGGCGCGGGTCTACAATTAGTGAGCAGCTCTAAGAGTGAGCGCATTTAGTGTCAGCCTCCCCTCCAGATCCGCCCTCCTCCGGAGACTACACTGCAGCAAAGTGGCTCCGTCGACATGACACCGTTTTCGAGGATGACTGACGTGTTGACTGACTGACGGACTGGCGGACAGAGGGACACACGGACAGAGTGCCAGCCTGCCTGCCTTCCTGGCTGATACATTCATTTATTCGCTCTTGGGCACGTTCCGTGCCTGCCAGCAGCAACAAACAAACCGCCACCACTTTACTTGCCAAACCAATTGGAGATGATCTGAAGAGGGCACTTCTCCACCAGGATGTCAAAAGTCATCACCTTTTTGTCTGCCCGCATCGCAGGCCCGCAGAGCTTGCCAAGACTGTGGAAATATTATGATTGCAGCCGGCGAACGAGCAGTCGGGTATATTGTAATTCATAATCCTGCGATTTGCTTGCCAGAAGACACAGCGTCTTACTTCCTGTTGTGGTTGTTGGCGGCTTAAGTGGCGCCCTGAGGAGCCCTGTTGCCGTTTGCCTTAGTCCTTTCTATCCTTAGGAGCTTCTTCATCTTCGGCTTGGGTCGAAAATTGTGACATTGATTGTGTTTGTACTTGGGCTCAGCTTAAATATGAAAGGAACCCGTTGAGCACTTCAAACATTTCTCTTGGCTGCTTAACTTTGCTGCAAGTGATGGGGATGAGGAGGAATGCAGTGTCCTCCAGGACCATTTGTAAACTCGGATTTAGACTTTGAGTTGAACCCCCCTTCCCAGTGCCCCGTGCCCAGTGCCCAGTGCCCAGTGAGTGTCGCATTTTGATTTCTTCAATTCGGTTAAGATATATTCTCCTCGCCATATCTTTACACAGTTCGTACATCCCTTTATTGGTATGATTATTTGCTTAACTAAAATGTACACGCAACGGACAAAACAATCTCGAGAAGCCAAGTCATAATTCGTATATATATAGTCAATAGTTAGACCCATCCGCTTGTGACGTGGATGTTTCGTATTTACAATAATTTACATAGATATTTAAGCACATTACGGGTAGTAACCACTCCGACGGTCCACTCTCTAGCTGTACAGTAACTCGATCCCTTACCAGCTAGATATTTTAATTATTGTTCTCTCTGTGGCTTCTCCATCTTCTTGACTGTGTCTGTATCTGTATCTGTTACAGAGTATCTATAGCTGTGTCATCTATAGCTCGAACCTAGTCTCCTCCGTTTTTCTATCTATTCTGCTTGACATTCCTTGGTCGCTGCTTGGTTATTTACACGGCTGCCAGCTACAATAAATGATATACATATGTTTCCAAGTCCTTTGTATAAATTCTTTAGAGTTATCTAACGCATCCTCGCTTCTAGCTTCTCGCTTCAATTACAAAAATATCTATCTGTGCTCTGCCCTGCGGCTAATTAACTTTATCGTTTGATTCGCTAGACGTTCGTCACTCCGAGCTTGGCCAGGTTTCCCAGCGTGATGGCGTCTCCGGGCTGGAGCCTGAGGGCCGCCTTGTAACTGGCCGCCGCATGATTGGTGCGTCCCAGAAGGTGCAGTATGGCCCCCAGGTTGGTGTGGGCGTGGGCGTCGTCCGGCCGCAAAGCCACAGCCTGTTTGGATGGAAATAGGATTTAACTCAAGATCCCTTCTGGCTGTTTTGTAGTTTGAATGCCTCACCTTTCGATACCACATTTCAGCTTCCACTTTTCTGTCCAGTAGTCGCATTGCCGTGGCAGCTGCCACAACCAGAGCGTAGTCCTGGGGCGCCAATTCCGCGGCTCTGCGGTGATAAATGGCGGACTCGTGGTGCCTCGACTGCAGAGATAGGAACTCAGCTGAAAGGATTCACAATTGTTACATTGTTGTTGCACTTATTATATCGGATAATAAACCCACCATAATGATGGTAAACACTAGCTTGTTCCGGCGCCAGTTGCAGTGCCCGCTTGAACCACATCTCCGCCTCCGAGGCGCGACTGCTCTGCAAGGAATAAAGTATTTCAGTTTCAAGTAACTCCCACAAGGGGTAAAGAGTCATCTACTTACGTTTCTGGCCAAGGTGATGCCGTAGGACAGGTGGGCAGCCACTTGATTCGGCTGCAGTTCGAGGGCCGCCCTGTGGTGGCGCTCAGCCTCGTCCCACTGATGCAGGCGTCCCAGAACATCTCCTATTCGCTGGTAAAGCACTTCTCTCTGCTGGAGAACCCCTGGCAGGGAAGAGAGAGCCTCCCGGTAGACAGCAAGGGCCCGTTGGAGCTTTCCCTGCTCCACGTATAGCGCTCCCAGCTGCAAGTAGACCGAAGTCCTGGCCTGGTCGTGGGCCCCGCGATCTCGGACAGTGGCTCCGTCTAGCTTGGATCCAGCCTGGAGGATCTCGATGGCCTGCTGTCGCTTGCCGAGGGCTATGAATGATATGCCCAGATTGAGGTAGGCCGCTGTCGGGGAAGAGGAGGGGGTAGAAGCACATCCCTTTGAACGACTGTGTCGGTAACACTCACCTGCCAAGTTCGGCCGGAATTTGATGGCGCGCTGAAAGCACTCGACGGCTGCTGAATAGTCCTGCTGGTTCTGGTGCAGGATGCCCCTGAAGCGAGAAAGCGAGAGCGAAAGTGTTGACATTAATAGACTGAACTTGTCAGGCTCTTGTGATCTAATTGGAGCGCCTAAATCGGAGGGACTGCCCTCTTGTCGGGGCCCTGGAGCTTGGCTGGTGGAGTGCCTGCCGAGCTGAAGGGCTGCTACTTAAAGGAGCAGCTCGAAATACATTTAAAGAAACTAGACAGACAAGCTTGAATCAAGAATAGTATTTATATTAACTTGAGTTACTGTTATTGTTACTGAGACTTCGGTAATCAGACTTTAATGATTAATAGTTAAAGTTTGATTTGATTTTCCGACAGCTCTTACTAAGAACTCATTTAATTAGTTTGTTTTCAACAAGCTTATGGCTTCAAAGCTACTCCTGCCTTGCACTTTCTGCGCTCGGATTCGAGAGAACTGCAAATGCTGGCCAAGGATGGAGGGTCCTTTGACTGACTTTTTTGAATGCGGTGGGAGGTCGCTGTCAGTGGCAACAATCGCAACAGAACACACAGCCAGAGCAACAATAAAGAACGAATGTTTGACGTTAGGCAAAGTAAAAAATCAAATTATACAGCTCAGTGATTTTCTGGTTTCGGTGTTTGGTTGCTGCTGGTCTTGCTCTTGCTCCTTCTCCTGAAAAACAATCCTTCTGGCGAAAGGTGTCAGAGGAAGGGGCGGGCCTGGATGCAGGACCCAGCCACACAGCTAGGGAGTCAGTCAAGCAAGCGAGAGCGCCGCGAGCGTTGCCAATGATGATTTGATCGGAGTAAATAATGTATGTACTAGATGGGGATGTGTATCCGCAGGATTTGGGGGAAGCTATTGTGGTCGGGCCGACAACATTGATTTTCGATTAGCGCGTGATTCGCCTTTCTAGCCTGGCTTCCCTTCGCAGGACCTACATAATGGCGGTCCTGGCCGTGTGACCTGATTCTGAACCATTGACTTGCCAGGACTCGGGTATAGGGAGTGGGGCGTGGGGCGTTGGGATGGATGCACCCTTCCAATTACAAGCAATAATCTGGCTTGCGACAAGCCGCCTGACGTTGACTGACAGGCGGTAAAAAAGGAACTCGAAATGGCGCACAGAATATTCAAAGCACAACTCCGCGCTCACTTTTCTTTCATTGGGTCCTTTTTTCTCCGGCGTTGTACTTCCGTTTTTCCCGCTGGCTTTTCTTCTGGCCCGTTATGTCGCATCGCATTGCATTGCATTGCGTTGTGTCGCTTCGCTGCTGTGAAATATGCGCAATGAGCAAAAATGCAATGCGAGGAGACAACGGACGGCAGACAACAGACAGCAGACAAAACACAGGACCCGCCAGGATAAAGAAGAGCGCAGTACAGAGCCAAACAGAAGCACAGGACGCTTACAGACTTTGTCAGACGTTGACAGACGCCGCGGCGGAAGGAGGGAGAGTGTGAAAGCTAAGGACTTTTGTCGAGCATCCCGGCCATTACACAAGCAGAATAGTCAAGGATATCTTGATCAGACTCAGGGGGCAATCAATATTCGATATTAGTTCCCTTTTGGGGTCTCATTAACGAGGATATAGGGAACCTGCGCACGGTCTGAGATGCTGATTGGGGAAACTCTGGGAAACAATGTAACCCATATAAGTATTTTTCCCTGTGCATGCATCACGAAATGCGCATAGTTCTGCCGCGGCACGCAAATGCCCTAAGCAGGACACAAATGGAAAAGCGGGAAGAAGGATGCTGTCGCTCGGATTGGAGGACTTGGGGGATTGGTGCGTGTCTCCGAGGGAGACGGAAGCAAAAGGGAAATGGGCTTCATTTGACAGCTAGTTCGGCATTGTATTGCCGCGCGTGTAGGGAGGAGTCTCATAACTAGGATGCTCCGCATAAAATGCATAAAATGGCCGCGCAAAATGCGCACCCAGGCGAAGTGCAGACAGCCAAAGCCTGGAAGGGAAAAGTGGTAGAACAGAGGCTTCCACAGATGGGGAAACTCCATTCATTTACCCCATCATCCAGTCGCTTTTGAATGTCACATGTGGGCGAATAAAAAGTAAAGAAACCTTCTATAAACATCCAAGGGTACAACGCTCTCATTGCTTCAGAGTAGTGACTCTTAATTCAAAGTATGTCTTTCATGGAAAAGCAGTCGCAGAATACTCACAGATTGAAATGCACATCCGCCATGTTGGGTCTGTACCGGATGGCCTTCTGCAGGACCGTTTTGGCCTCCTCGTACCGTCCCTGTGAGCTGAGAACGCTTCCCAAATTGCCAAGCGCTATAAATCAAAAGTTATTAGTTATCCCGATGGTATGATGCGAAGGACAACTCACCCTTTGGCGGATTTATGGCAATGGCACTCCTGTACAGGCTCTCCTCGTCCCGCCAGTCCGCATTCCGTCTCACGGTTCTAAGGCTCATGGCGGCCAGAATGACGCTCAAGCTTAGGAGCAGGGCATAGCGCGTTTTCTGGGAGCAGGCCATCAGCCTGGAGACGCCGTAGCCCACGAGCAGGCAGAACCCCACGCTGGGCAGGTACAGGAGCCGCTCGGCCACCACGAAGCCCACGTAGAAGAGGAGATTACTGGCGGGCAGGTAGGGCAGCGCCAGGAAGCTGCAAGACATAAGGAGCACGATGGCGTGCCGGTTCTTTGGCGACAGGCTCTCCAGCTGGTAGTGGGATGAGCAGGGGAATCCGGCTCCGCCCCCGCTCGACAGGGAGCTGGCACTAGAGTTGGAGCTGGAGTGTGAGCTGGCGCTGGAGGTGCTGCTGTTGGTGCTGTTGCTGCAGCTGCTGCTGCTGCGGGAGCCGCGAAAGGCGGAAGACACGAGGTGGTGGGTCTGGGCATGGTTCTGGGCATGGGAGGAGCTCCCCTCGTAGACATAGCCACTGCTGCTGTTGTTGTTGTTGCAGTCGCGGCATGGAAGCGCATCCTGGTGATGGTAGGCTGCCTCAAAGGCTTGGTACTTGGAGTCGGCCAGCCGCTTGCGCTTAGAGCGGGACTTGCGACTGGCCACCTTTTGGATGTGGTACTGCGGAAGGGAAGAAGATGACCCAGCTGCGCCGGCACCGGCCGTCTCCTTGGGCCGAGCCAGAAGCTGGCGGCAACTGCGCCACGCCACGCCCACCAGCACGGAGTAGAAGCAGGCGGACTGGGCATTCCTCCGATCCCACAGGGTCGTGACCCGGGGAAAGGCGTCCATGCCCCAGTCGAAGCTCAGCACCTGCGGCTGCAGCAGCAACCTCAAGTTGAAGACGGGCAGGTAGAGGAAGGTCAGGGATCTCGTCCAGAGGGATGGGGTGCGGGCGATGGGGTTGTCCGCGGTGGAGAAGGCCGTCTGAGGCCCCGGGACGATGACCAGGCGACCATAGATGCCGAACGCCAGAGCTCCCAGGACAATGCAAACCGATCGAAGGCGTTGCTGAAAGTAGCGATTGGAATTCCAGTTGGATTGGGAGTGTCCTTCCACTTACCTTATCCACTTGACCGCTCAGGCCGCGCATCACATCGAAGAGGACGCAGACGAGCAGCGCCGTGATGGCCGTCTCCTTGCAGAGAAGACCCGCCACGGCCAGGAGCAGGGTGCAGGCCAAGGCCAGCCACTGGCGGGGGTCTCCGGACTCGCGCCACCGCATGTGCCGCAGGTAGCTCAGGTACGTGAGCAGGTAGCAGACGCAGGCGGCCACGTCCGCCCGGCCCACCAGACCGGCCACCGCCTCAGTGTGGATGGGGTGGGCGGCAAAGAGGGCGCCCGTGGCCAGGACCGCCCAGACGGAGGCCAGGAGGGTGCGCGCCACCTGTACCACCAGTCCGGTGGCCACGCAGTGGAGGAGGTTGTTGACCAGGTGGAAGCCCCACGGCGCAAAGCCGCCGCCCAGCAGATAGTTGAGCCGGAAGCTGAGCACGCACAGAGGTCGCCAGGAGCCGTGGGAGCCGCTGTCCGTCAGCGGCGTGCCCCAGAAGTCGTCCGCGAAGCTCCGCTGCCATGGAGCGCCTCCCGACACATCTGCGTTCCCCAGAATAGCACGTCTGCGGAAATACAAGAGGATAGTACATAGTCGTGGGAATATTAAAAAATAATCCGGGTTGTTTCAATGCATTTTAAATATTTAAGCATTAGGACCTTTGCACTTTGTGTCTTTTAATTGTGAATGTCCTTCCGAAGCCGAGGCAAGGACTCCTGGAAAGCTCTCTAAGCTTGAACCTTAAATTTTAAATCGAGTTTCGAGTTTCGCCACAGTAACTGTGCAACTGCAACCTCGACAACGACTCCTACTACAATGGCAACATCATCGACTGGCATTCAGGCTTGGTTCGCCGCACATACACCGCACACTCGTACCTTGGCTTGCATTTTGCTCTTTGGCGGGAGTCCTTTTCAGGATTCCTTTCGTCCCCGTCCCTCCCTCTCTCTTCACTCTTCTCACGCACGGCAGGCGGACTTTTGTAGGATTTTGGTGGGGCGTTCGTGACAACTCGTATATCATGGAAATGCCAAAGGGGTGGGGGCCGCCAGTCCTCCCAGTCCTGGCCGACTGTCTCACCTGCTCGCCGCCACTGGTTCACATAAACAAATGCCACTCTAATGCCGCCTAAAGTCGCTAGAGTCGCCTTCCTATCAGTGTCTCCGGGTTGGTGAGTGGGGCGAGTGTGGGTGGTGCCGTGTGTGTTCGTGTGGGTGGTTGCCAGGCTGAAATTCGATTTTAAGCACCACTGGAATTCCATTGCAGCATCATGGCATGCCGCAGGCGACTCCTTGCTTACTTTTTCTAACGACTTTCGTGCGAGTGTGTGTACTTGCTATCGCAACTTTAATAAATTTGCCTGGAAGCTCTTGCCAGAGCCCCCCACCCCCACCCATAACTCAGGCGGCAAAATGACTCTTACCTGTCGTCGTAGACGAAGCCAGCGTTCAGGGTGTTCAGATACAAGACAAAGGCCAGGCTGCAGCAGAACAGACACGTGTAGTCCATGCTGGAATGGAAGGAGAGGGAAAATCAATCGATTAGTCAGTGTTTTTGCACAGGAATCTGAAACGTAGAGCTATTTATTGATCAAGTTGAGAGTACAAATGCAAAGTTCAGAACGATGAGAGCAGTGAAAGTTATGACATTCGGTTCAGATACTATGGAGGTTGCAACTCCGGCCTGGCCTGCCCCATCATGTTTATTTTTTTGTTGCCACTTCCAGTAACTGCTGGCAGCAGCTTTCCTCCACTTTTCTTTGGCTTTCGCCGGCAATGTGCAGGTGGATTGCATTCATGACTTCCTCCTTGTGGCGCATTGTTGTCATTTCGGACTTCATGACGGCAGTTGCTCCTGAAACCCCCTCCCCGGAATTGTTATTGTTCCTGTTGCTGCTGTTGCATGGCAGCCGGCTTTGTTGTTGTTTACTGGCCGTTGATGATGTTGCTACAGCCATTACACATAATGAGAGCCAGCAGTCTGTTGCTGTTGCCTCAGCATTTGCTTCTGCTGCATTTGCTTATCCCGCTTTTCAGCCTTTCCCAGGTCCCTGTCCCTTCTTGCGTTTCCCCATCTCTATGCCCATTTGTTGCTGCGGTTGCCAACGTCAACAGGCGAGGCATACTGCCGGACTCCGAGCCCCGGAATCCGGATCCGATCTCTTCCCATTTCGTCCTGGGAGGCCACCCCACGTCGTTGACATTAAGAGTCGCAGCAGCAGTTGCCGACAATAAAGGCTAACAACAGCCTTCACTGGCGTGGCTTGAACCTGTACCTGTGACTGTGGTTGTTAAGAGTCTTCCACGCAGAGCATCCTTGCAGACCTCAGATTAAGCCATTCTGGTCTGTTCTGTTTTCGGTTCACTACCAGTGAGGAATCCTCTCTATTTCCCTCAACCAAGAAAAAGCTTCAATTATTATATGGAAACACAAACTAATCGAACGTATAAAGAAGGAATTAGCAGTCCTTTCAGGCATTACATAAGAAAACTCCCAACTATATGCCAACAAAATTGCGCAACTCCAGCGCTTTTCCTTATATTTTCTGTACATCGTACATGCGAGTAATAAGCAGTTGGCTTAGGCTTAGGAATCGGGGGCGGAACTGGGCGGAGGGCTTAGCGAGATGGCATAGTTTTGTCGACGTTGACACACCAAGAGATTTGGCCGGGCCAGGACCCGGCGGATTATGGCCAAATTAGCAGCATTCAATATGCGAGTAAGCCGGCGAGCGAAATGGGAAAAGGCGAGAGGCCAGGCACACTTACAAAGTAATTCTATATATCCACACGCAGGACTCACCCGTCGAAATTGCTTTGCTAATGAGCCATAATGATGAGCCCTGTCCGGAGAGAGAGAGGTCTTCTTTTTGGCTTCATTGTGTGTGCTGGCCTGATTGATTTGCCTGCAGTTTGTTTCCGAGCCATTTGCCGGCCCTGCTTAACACGCTCATCTGGGGATCTGGAGATCTGGCGATATGGGCCGCCCCCTGCTCGGAGCTTCCGATATCATCCCCAGATTGTCAACTCATTTGGCGAGCGACTCGCATACCAATTATTCGCAAATAATTGCCCACAACTTGAGGTCTCTATGAGGAAGAAGGTCCTTTGTTTGCTCGCCCGAAACACTTCCCATCTTTCCTTCCTATCTCGCCCTTCCACACACATGTCTTATTTTGGGGCAGCCTGTCGGGCTGCCTCGGCCTGCCATAAATCATATTTTATTTTTGTAATTAGCACGTCCACGGCATAAATAACGGGCTCTTCATCGGCTTGGGCCAAGTTCTAGCCACAAAATGGAGGAAATACTTTATGTTAATATTTGTTTCATTTTAATAATCATTTCAATTATATTCCTACTGGTTCAGGCACTTTTAATTTAGGAAAAGCACTCTGCAAGTAAGGCATAATAGTCATTACATCCCTCGTCCTGTTGTTCGTCCTTTCCCTTTTGATTGTCTATTTAGAAGTTCCTGGTTTATTGTTGATTAAATTTCCACTTAGGCTTATTACCTGAGACGGGGTCGCACTTTAAACTGTTTGCACTAGTTCGAGACTGTCACTAGCCACTTCCCACTCTTCCCGCCCTGACTCCTGCCTACAGTAGTTCCTATTTTCCACTTGCCTGCCACTTTCCATGCCACTCACCTCATGCCAGTTGGCACTTTTGTTTTTATTGCCCTGCCACCTGCCATCCTTTGCTGACCTAGTAAATTGTGTCGTCTAATGGTTTCTGCCAACCCTCGCCGCCACACGTTTTTTCCAGGATAGCCCTGGCAGCTCCTGCAGTTGACAGTGCCCGCTTCCGCCTAGGTGCTTCAGGTGTTTCTCCAACTTCCACATAATGTTCCGCCATCCAGCGAAGGTCACGTAACCTCTGGGTGCAATTCGAACAACTGGAGTCCCGCCAAGGATCCATCTGGGCGGGCGGTAAAGTTACAGGGTCACTCCGCAGGACACACTTGGCGGGATTAGTCCGTAGGCCAGCGACTTTGGGTATTAAAATTCCAAATTAATTGCCGGCGAACGCCAAAAACAGCACGGAAACAGAAATTAGAAACCGGCCCAGGACTCGGGAGACTAATAGACGTGAAATTTAAGCGCATTGAATTAATTCCCCCCCTAGAACGGCAGGACCCTCCCCCACTCGCTCGGAAATAAAGTTATTCCGGGCTGACAGCAAAAACTATAATTAATAGGCGTTTTTATTTCACTTTCCTTGATTATGCATAAAATTAATTATATGCCGACACCTGCGGCCAGTGTTCTAGATCCGAGAAAGGGGTTAGCCCGCCACCACCCAGACACACCTCCGCCAGCCAGCCAGCCCAAAAGGGCAGACCTTTTTTTAGCCTTTTGGGAGCCCAAAGGTGTGCAATCATTGGGGGCCCAAATTGCTGGCGATTTCGGTTCAGTAACCCTGGCAAAAGTGAAAGTTTATTATTATGCGGTATGCAGCGTTGCCTTCCCGGCAGTGCACTGCATTTTAAGTAAGCCCCCAAAAAGACAGTTCTTCCTGGGCGTGAGCCTGGCTCTACTTTCGCCCCCGCACTCCTCGGCCGGACATCCAAACAATGAACGGAAAGTACCGTAAAAATGCCGAAAACGTTTTAAAAATGAAACGATTACTCCATTGCGGCTTGCAAACGACCAAGTTATGATAATGTTTGGCCAACTAAACTCGTTTAGTCTGCCAAATACGAATGCTCCCCCCACCCACGGTGTGGAGTGCGGCGAGTGTGGATATGTGCAAGGTAAGCCTTCCAACACATGGAGGCCGGAGCTCGGAGCCCATGGAGTGCTCTGGAGCAAGGACTACGAGGGTGGGAAGGCCGGTTTCGGGTTACGGGCCATTCGAAGCAGTCTGGCCTGACTTTCCGGTCAGCTCTTGCTGCTGCCAATATTTTTTGAGGTATTTAGAAGCCGCACTGAGCTCTGTGGGTCAGTTTTGGTCAGTGGGGGGTAGCCTAAATGTTTATGGGTTCGAAACTATATGTAACAGGAAGAACAAAGTTTCCAAAAACTCTTCACTCGACGGTTTTAAAATCAAACGAAACTTTAGGGAAATAAAAAAAGACAATCAAACTCAAAATCCTCTTTTCTTGATTAATAATCTCCCTTAGGAGTACATGAGTTCTATCATTCATTGGTACGGAATGTCCTTTTACTTCTGAGATTCCTTTCTCTCAGTGAACGAGTGCAGATTCGAACCAAAGTCAGAAACAGATTCCGACTTTTTTGGCAGGTTTATGCTAATCAGAGAAAGCCAGTCCCGCCCACTGGCCGCCCACACATGTGCATTCGAGGACGTGGCTGTTTGAGGAAAACTTTTCATATTTTGGCCCTGCAGTAAAGTTTTCATTCGCTTTGGGGCTTTCCTCGAGTTTCGGTTTTATAACTCGTTGAACATTTGCCCAACAGTTGGTACAATTACGCCCTCGCCCCATGCACCTTTCGTCCTGCCGTCCTTTCACCCGGTCGTCCTTTCGTCCTTCCGGTGAAAACCTGTCTGAGCGGCTTTTGGCGAATTATAGAAGTGCCGCAGTTCCGCTTGCAGCTCTCGGTCTCGAAGTCAGAGTGCGACGAAATTTGAATGCAAAGCAGGGTTTATGGGCCTCCAGATCGAAGGAATCCGGCAGTGCTTAAAGAAATTCCTCAAACGCCTTGCGCTGCCATTAATTTCGGCCTGGGCCCCACATAAATAATAATTAGGTAATAATTAGCATCTGTCTATTAACGGAGCTCGATAGCGCGGCGCGTCCGCCTTCCGCTCGGCCCCCTCGGCTCTCCAGGGCCATAATTTAATTTAAATGCCCGAAACTGTGAATCGTTTAATTATGTATTCGCCCAGACACACACACACACACTCACAGGACGCACAGGACACCCAAAACACTTAACGGAGGCAGGATGGGGAAAAGGATGCTTTTCGGATTTACTATGCAAAAATGTTTGGCGCCCGAAAAACAAAGCCAAAGCTGAAAGAGTGGTATCCGCAGCGTCTCGATAATCACTGTGTGAGGGGGGGCATATGGCAGGGGGCAAGGGGCAGGCAGGATGCTGCGGCCTAGTTACAAACTCTGTTAAAGTGTGCGTAAACGAGCGTGAGTTAGTGTGTGTGTGTTTGAGCTGCGTTAATTGAATGCGCAACTGTCGTGCGTTGTCCTTCCTCCATGTCCTTCCCCTCTCCCCTCCGCTCCCCTCCCCATTTCGGGCCACATTTGCGTGAGCCTGTTGAACAATTATAACTGCGATGTCCAAATACCAAGTGCCTTGAAATTGAGTCCGACGACCAACGCGGCGTATGCGTGTTGCTCTATATGCTAATTAAAATGACATGTGTCCATGTGTGCGAGCAGGATGCCACTTTCGCTCTCCGTCTCACTCGCGCAAAGTATCTATTTGTCTGAATCTGCCTGTGTGTGTATCTGTGTGCTTTATGCTGTTTGCATTACATAATTATAATTACGCATACGCCATGTTGAAGCGCATTTGATTTGCCTGCCTTTCAGCACTGCAAACTATAGTTCTTCCTAAGTGAGCTTAGTTTGCAATTCTATAAGGGTTCTATAAGCCTACAAGTCCTTCTTGAAAATAGTTACAAGTATTTGCCTTTATATCCTGTTGAAGGACATTGTTGGAACTATTTTCTCGCAGTGGAAACAACTCGCCCGCTGCCGGGCTTCTGTGTGTGTGCATGTGGACATGGCAAATATTTACGATATTTTTGCATTCGCACCACCATATTCCTGGCAGGACCCGTTTTTTGTATCAGTTAAATAGTTGGCATGGAATATTTAACAGTTTTGACGCGAATCCCAAACAGCCCGCGGACCAGTGCCGGGTGCCGAGTGCCTCGCAAATAGAGTGCAAATCGGAACATGAACTGATGGCGACCGGCTGCAAAAAGTGTTCCGGCCTCATGCGAAGTAATTAAACGGCAGCCCGCCTGGGCCGCTGGGGCCACTGTGGGTGGACGGCAAGGAAATCCAATTGCTAACCACAAACATAATTAAAAACTTTGCGCAACCACAATCGATGGCAGCACGACTCCTGGACATTACACAACCCGACCGGCACGGGCACGGGCACGGGCACGGGCACGGGGCAAAGGAGCTGTTGCTGTTGCAATAAAATCGAGCGGAAATGCACAGGGACCGCGTGACACGAAATGCACTTTTCCCCCACACCCATTCCCCACTTGGATTCGATTCGGGGCACTGAGCGAGTCCGGGCATAAATCCAATTAAATCACAAGTTACGCAATGTGTTAAGTCACGTTGTTTATTGTTTCAGAGCACACGGCAGAAGGAACGGCAATGTGGCAGGAGCATCGTGGGAGGAGGAGCATCCTCGCATCCTCCCACACCGCAATTTATGCACAACCGACAGGCAAACAACGAGGCAAACAAACAGCTCACGCGGCTGCTGCGGTGGTGTGTGAAAAATGAAATAAAATAAAATAAAAAACAAACATTGCGCGGACCAGTGCCTCCGAAAAAGACACCCGATAGCCACGTCCAAATGAAGCCCCATAAAATACGGCGCAACTAAACACAGTCTGCCAGTGGATTTCCCGGACATATATGTATCAGTGGAGCTGCACACGCAGAGACCGCAAATGCAGTGGTGGAGTGTCGGAGTCCTTCGGGTGGACTAATCCCCCAGAAAGGATGCTGACTAATACGCTTTTGGCATCTAAACCAAAGCTTAGCAGACTCCTCTATAACAGAAGCTTTCTATTATTTTAATTGCATTTATTAGAGGACAGAGTAAGAGTATTCACCCCCACCACGACAAAAATCAGGGAAAATAACTAAAAGGAATGGCTGTTCATTTAAAAGTTGTTTGAGGGAAAAAAGTTGGTAATGAATACCCGACCACACTCTCTTATTACTTACTTTTGGCAGAAGAAATGGCAGGACTCATCCGGGAAAAGAACCCATCGAAAAAGAATCTGCCAAACAATTTCTGAAGTGCGTTTAAATTTTGTGTGGCTTTCAGCTCCACTCGAACTTGTTTATTTGTGGCAACCGTTCAAGTACAAGTCTGAGTCCGAGCTGCGGAAGGTAAGCCGACAACGGATGCCGACCCAGGTTTATTGGGGCATCAATTTTTCGCCGGCCAAATTATTTATTAAGTTCCCAAAAGGGGCAGCCGCCTGATTCTGATTCGAGGGCCGCAAGAAAAGGGTTTTCCCGGAGAAAACTTTTAATGCGCCGCCGGAGAACCGGAAAAATAAAAGAAACCCAGAGGGAATAGCAGCTGGAAGGCAGTTTCCACATCACCTTGCCGCTCCTGCCGCTTCTTCCTGCTGCCGTTTATGGTTTTTTAATGCTGCAACACTATTATGTGGCTTCTATGCTTCGCCATTCGCCTCCGGTGGAGCGGAGCGTCGGAGCGTTAAAATTTGTCACGCGTCCCCACACACACACGGGGCGTATGTGTAATTTTTTTGTACCTAGCCGGTGGCGGTCTCCTCCGTCTCCGTATCGGCATCGATCGAGGTGGCAGTGGCAGCTGGCAAATGTATATGGCAAACATTTCTATCAATCATTCAAAGCGATTGATTCGCAATGCAAACCAAACCGTGCACTGGGTGGAAAAAGCTCTGAACTCAGTTGAGGCTCAGGGCAGGAGCTGGAGCGGGAGCACCTGTTTCCATTGCCAAAATAATGCACATCCTGGGTCCAAACTAGGAGCCCACTCACACTCACCCACTCAGGCAAATTGACAACCGACAGATTTTTAGCCATTGTGCGAAATGCTCGTCATCTGCGGGCTGAGCTCCGGCAGAAGGTGCAGATTCGAATGCCGATGCCGGTGGAAGTGCAGCTGCAGATGCAGATACAGATACAAATTCTGAACTAGTGTACACGACAAACATGCAAATAAACTGGGAGAGGGTATGGGGGTGGGTGTAGGTATGGGAATGGGTGGCAAGAACACATGCTGGTAGCATTCACTATGATGTTGCAAATTTGTATCTGCTATGAAATGTAAGAATGTAATTGATGTGCCATTTGCGGCAAGTGAGGGGCGGTGGCGTGCCCATTCGAATGCATTTCAGGTGACCTCGACATATCCCATACATATTCGTACAAAAGTCTGCAAAATGTGTTTTTCTCAGTGAGAACTTCATCGATGGCAATGTTCCAGTTATTTGCAAATCAAACAAAGGTTATTAGTTTGCAAAACACAAAACGTTGTGTTCTGTTACTAGTAATTGTTTCAAATGATTTCTAATTAGTGATCTGTTTCTGAGTATGGGTATAATTACTCCAATTAGACAAAATATTAGTATTATATTACAAGAGAACTACCTACAACTCTTCAATGCCTAACTACGAATTTGAAATCCTTAAAATAGGGCGCTTATCGGCATTTAATACCCGCCTCCTTTAGTTTGAATTCCTTGAAATCGGACATTTATCGTTGATACTGTTTAATTTATTAAATCTCGTCCTATAATCTGAAACAGAATATTCTTTCCCCAGTGTGCCTTTGTTCAATGCTGCAACATTTTAAGTAAATGCAATGGAAACAAATATTGGAAATTTACACAGCATTGAGATACACACTATTGTAGCCAATGCTGCAATTGTCCTGTTCGTCCTGTGTGTGTGTGTGTGCGGATTGGCATATCTGTGGCTGTCCTGCGGTTGCGGCCAGCCGTCCATTATGCGGCAGCATCAGTCGCGGATCTGCCGCGTGTCCGTGTGCCTCTGCATTTATGCGCTAACGATATTTAATCGATGATTTATCAGGACGTCAAAATCGCCACTGCAGCCAGACCAGGTCCAGGACATACTTGCACATGCAAAGCCCTCCTCGTTTGGCAGTTCCAACTAATCGTCGGATTCTGATTCTGATTCCGATTGCGCTCCTTCCCAGCTCCACCGGCCAGGGCCGGACGCCACTCAATGACCATGTTTGAGCTGGGCAAATACAACTTACTGATTTTATTGCAAATTGATTTTATGTACACCTGCCACTCCCACAAATCCCACCGCCGACCGTCCGTCGTCGTCTGGCTGACTGCCAGCAGTTTAATTCAAACAAATTTTTCATGTTTACATTGTAGGGCGATAGTGGAAACTTTTTAATCAAAGTTAATTGGAAAGTTTAGCTTTGTCATTGCACAGACCTACACCCACACACACACTCACAGGAGCACACCAACACTCTCTCACACACACATACAGACCGTGCATAAAAAGGAAAACTGAAAACTAAAAACTAAAATGTAGGTTATCCTTCAGCGCACACAAAATGGTTCTCGATTCTCTGTGGGTTTCCTCTCCATTCCCCACACGCTCTGCCACTCTGTCTCTGTCTCTATCTCCATCTCTATTGCTTTATCTATAGCCATCTCTCTCTCTCTGTATGCCCCTATCTCTGTCTATCTGCTGCCATTGTTGCTCCTGCTGCCTTTCCACCTTTGATGATAAAATGTCATTTTGCTCGTTTACATGTTTCGGCTCTGTGTTCGGCCTTCTTCCTTTTTTTCCTTTTTCCAGGGCCAGGCTGACATTCAACGCTCTTGATTAAATTTTATGCAGTTTAACTATTTTTTTTTGCCAGCCCTACCAAGATAGAGATAGCTGGCAGTTGCAGAACCGCTCTTTTTATTACGTTTGAAGGCTGACAGACCGAGGGCCGTCGCATTCAGCACTTGAGCATAGACGACCCGCTCGGGCTCGGCCCGCCCCTGCCTCTGCCTCTGCCTCTGTGTCGGGCTGTAAGCTTCAGTTTATGCTGCAACCGGAAAATTAATCCTAATGAGTGCTGGCACACACATACATGGAGTGCATGGTGCGGGCGGGAAGTAAAAGAAAAATGGAAAAGCGGTGCATTCAGTTTTTTTCAGCTTGCCAAGATGTCTGCTATTTTATGCCCTTTTTTTGGAAGAAAAGTATTCGCATTTAAAGTCAGAGAGTCCTATCCATTTTATTCCCCTAATTAGATCCTAAATCCCTTTTTAAAACCCTCAAGAACTACCTCCCTGATAGAAGAGTATCTCAATATTCGGCGTCCTGCCGCAAATACCTCAACCATTCTGTGCTCCTGCCTCTGTGGCTTGGGGCAGAGATTGTTTTTGTTGGCTCCGTTGTTGCACACGTGCGTCACATGTAAAATGCAATTCCCCCACACACTCGCAGGGCCGTGCAGCTGCCGTGCTTTATATAAGTGTGTATGTAAAGGATTCTCATATAAAACAACATTTTGTAAGCATTTTATGGGGCCATAGTGTGGCAGAATCGGTGTGAATGGATGAGTGGGGAGGGGTCTGGGAGCCCGCTTCCTTTCAAAAGTGTTAAATGCCGCGTTTTGCATTAACTTCTATACCCGGCTGTTTCCGTGGCCCGTCCTTTGGATCTCTTTAGCCCCTTCAGGTGATCCGCAAAAAAGGATTTGCCTTTGAAACGTCACCGCTTGGCCCGGTCCCGGTCCCTGTCCCGGTCCCTGTCCCGGTCTGAAATGAAATCAGTGTCAATGTGAGGATAGGAAATTCGTTTTGCCAACTCTCCGCAAATGTCAGCTTTAAAATATCAGCGGAAATTAGCTTAAAGAAAGGGGTAGTTCTCGGAATGGGATTACCCGCCGGCGAAGGCGACTTTGAAGCGCTTCGATTGCAAGACGGGGCTTCGAGGTCTATATTTTGAGCTCCCCGCGGGGCTTTGGCGGGCAAACTTCACACGTTGATGTCGCCGAGTCACGGAAAAGCGTATTTAGCCCGGCCACATGTGGGTGTCGGTGCCAGGCACCTGGCCTCCCAGATCCAGCACACCACTCGCAACAATGGGCGCCGAGTAAACAAATTAAAATGTATGCATAGGCAGTGGCATATGCGGCGGGGTGTCGTCAATTAGGGAGCGAACACAAAAAAACAAAAACAGCAGAGAAAAACCAGTCCCCATTCGCAAGAAAAAAAAAAAGAAGATTGCATAGGAATGGGAATCGGGACGTGGACAAATCATTTTGCCAGCGATTTCAGCGATTTTCGAGTGCGCAAATTGTTCCTCATGTGTGTCCTCAATTTTTGCTCACTTGCCAGCCTGCCATTCTGCCATCCTGCCAACCGGGCCATCAACAATTGTGGTAGCTGTGTAGCTCTTCTAGCCTCCTCCTCAGTTTTGGCTCGCAAAAGCTCGCATCGCATATTTGGTTCATGGCAGATTACGTATACGCCCAGTTTAAAAATCGTTTGCATTGCTCGGCCTGATGTTATGCAGCCTCCCCTGCCATATAGCCCTGCCTCCGCCCGGGCCCCTGCGTTCCAGTTTCAGTTATTTGGGTGGCTTTTGTGTCGACGATGTTTTGGTAACAAAAGAGCAGCACGAATCCACTTTTTGTGCCCATTACCTGTACGGTGTACAGTGTGCACCCAAGGCTGCCTGCCAGGTGCTTGTAAGAAAGATCCATTCACTGAGGTAAACTAAAGACGTTTATTATTATTATTTGGATGGAGTGCGGGCTTATGCACGTTATCCTTGGCAAGAGTGGGGCTTTTCTGCAAAAAGTTTAAATTTATTCAAAAGGATATCGTTCCATTCGAGCATACCCATTAGGTGCAGCATTCTTGATTGTTTTTACGTATTTTTTGTTTCTGTTTCTGTTCTTTTTTGCGCATGTTTGACATCAATATAACTTTATTCGTGCACAGCCCTATATACAGAGGCCCGAACCCTTCTATTCGCAGCCCACCGCCCTTCCAAAATTCACTTGTTCCGAATAGGCAAGAGTTGCATTTTTTGCAGGGCCCGTCCGGACTGGTGTGCTGTTTGCTTTTGTTTGCCGATGGTGCTTTGTTGAAATTGTCATTTGTTACTGTTGCAATTGTGTTTGTTGTTGATGTTGAGGTTGTATGGCGAGCACATATGTTAATGTGTTCTGTTTGTTTCGATGCTTGTGGCTGACACAACATTTCCCAGGATTTTTCGACTGTTGACTTGAGGGAGACTTCTATCTCTGGGGTGTAACTCCTCGCCTCATAACCCTTTTTGGAAACCACCCCATTTAATTATTTATTGAACCTGAAGTGTGCTAAAAACAATAATCAACAAATTTACTTTTATCTGTCACGCCCCCTACGCCCAGTTCCCCCTCGCTGGCTGACTCGTGACATTTGCAAATAAATAGGCAACTGTGGCAGCAACAAGAGTGCCAAACGAAAAATAAATAAGCCGTGGAAATGGGCGCAGCAAAAAAACCCCAACAACTCCTCACACGAGCGCGATTTATGGCCGAAAATGAAATTGCATTGCCCCAGTGCGAGTGGCAGTGGCAGTGTGTGCATATTGCATATTTGTGTATTTGCGTTTGCAGTTTAATTTAAATATTTTAAACGCACAGGCACCCACTCTCCGCGGCGCATTCTCACGCACTTGCTGCCGCCATTTCCCCAATTTAGTTTGCTCTTCGCCCGCCTTTAAAGCTGCGACTCCCACTCCCGGCCTTAACCAATATTTAAAATATGAAGACCATTAGCTAAATATTGGCTTTGGCACGCTCACGCACAAGCACACGCACCCAGGAAAGTGCCGGGTGGCTGTTGGCAGGACAAGGAACATCCCGAAAAGCAGTCAATAATATTAAAGAGAAACCGGGGCTATGAAATTGGAGTCTGCCCCGTGCTGTGCATATTTATTCGGAGCTCAGGGCCCCAGCGAGGGGTGGGATGGGTGTGAGTGCATAAAATAAAAATAAATGTTAACAATGGCGGAAAGGCACTGCTCGGACTGGATGTCGGAGTTGCTTTCGACGGCGGTGTCAGGCTCATGCCGCACAGCCGGAGCTCCCCAGCGCAAGGACGGTGTCTTAGAGGGGCTCTACTCGCCCCTTCTTAGCCATGATTTACCATTCTCTGGCCTGGCAAGGACATTAAAAGCGATGCTGCATTATCCTTCCAATAATATTTTCCGCCTACGCTCCTGCCATTGTCGGGGGGCAGCAATTTGTTGTTGCTCCTGCCTGTACTTATGCTAAGTAAAGCGATGATGTAAAAGACAATAACTGGAGGCCATGGGGCGGGCGAGGCGGCGGAAAACAGAAGCCGCAGAGACCGCAAATTCAGCCTCCGCCAGGCTCGGGTTCTCGGGTTCGGTTTGGCATTTCATAAAGTGTGTAACAATTTGTTTACATACACATCTCTGTATATATCTGTGAGTCCTTGTTTGCACAGTCGAGCTCAAGTTATTAGCAGTTTTTCGAGAGTAAATTTAAAGAAGACAAAAAAGGCATTGCTTCCAGCCTTCAATTACCAATCTTAAAATCCATATATGGATGTCAGAGGGACTCTTGTTACTTCTTCCACCTCGTCTGTAGCAACTCCGGCCTGTATCCTTGTATATGCAAATTTATGTGTGTATTTGGCGCTCACTTTTGCGGTTCATCCGTTTTCATATTGTTGGCATTTATGTTTTAATACTTTGTTGTCTGGCAAGTCAGAGCAATTTGTAACTCGCACACTCCGAATATTGCGAAATGGCTCTGCTCCCCGGCCCTGGCACTCGTTTGCCGTCATTGGCTTTTGGCTTCTTCCGCTTGCCAGAGCCAGCTACCACAATCTACAGTCTTCGGTTTCTCCGCAACGTCATGAGGAAGCTGTGCAAAGTTGCTGCTCACCTGTGCGACCACAACAAGTGCTGGAGGAGTGGGAAAGGAAGATTGCTTGCCTGGCTTCTGGGTTTTCAAATTAAAGAAGTCGCAGCGACTGGTGACCCAATTTCAGAAACCCTACTCTTCGGTTAGCCAAGCATGCCGTGCCTTTCTCTCGCCGCTTCTTTAAAGGACAATAGCTGCCTGAAAGGTCACATCGTACAAGTCACAGCATACCTTTCCACCTCAAGAGTACCGGGTATTCATACTACTTTTATGTGTGTCTATATGTAGAAGCGGATGAGCGACTGTGACTACAAGGACACCCACGGAAATATAACTAACACACAGACAGAGCCTGGAAGAGATTTTCCCGCACACATATATTTTAATGCAAATTGAGCAGAATTAATTTAGTGCTGTCTGTGTTTATCTCTGGTGCGCTTAATATCAAGCCGTCGTCGAGCTCCGCTTTCCCGGCTGCCATCCTCGTCCTTTCTCTGCCGGCGTCTCCTCGCCTCTCCCCCCGGACTGGCTGGGGCATATGTTAAACGCTTGCCAGTCCTGGCTTTATTTTATTAAAAAGTGGGCAGACGCCGCCCCTCCGTTTTCTTGGAAGTAGCAGCAGCTTGCGGCTGTCTGTCAATGCCCCACTCCCGTCTCTTTCCTTTTCCTTGTGCCCGTCTCTTTCTGTGAGCGGGAGTCTTCAACTCCAGCGACGAGATGTGCTGCCTACTTTCCGGCATTCCTCATGCATTTACTTTCAAAGGACACAGCCAGACGATTCTCTATAGAAAGATATGCCTATGAGAAGTCTTATTTAAATATGAAGTTATTAGTGTTTGTCCCATGGGTGTCCTTATGCTAAAGGATGTACTATTGACTGCCAACTTTAAGCGATAAAATGGGTCCTGTATTGATAGGAGTGTGTGTGTTTCAGTGTACTTTATATGGAAAATTCTTTTTGTTACGCAAAGTCAATTCCCAGGCCTTCACCTCCCTCCTGCGGTTAGTCCTTCGCCTTTGTTCGCCGCTCGCATTAGACACGCATCATTTGCGCGTTAGTAATCAGGCGAAAGTGTTTCGGCTTCCGACGCACCGCCCTGCCCCGCCCCGCCCCTGTCACACGGCCCTCCCCGGGGCCCGGCACAACAATACATACATTTTTAGTTTAAAGTAAAACTTTTTCAATTTCAAGTTTTATGGGCGACAGGACCTCAGTTCACACCCGCCCCTCCTCCCAAACAAACAGCCGGGCATGCCCGGAGCGGTCTGCGGGGATTTTCCCTATTTCGTTTGATTTCCCTAATCGTACGTGCTTACAATTTTTGATGCAGCCTTCCAGAGGATCCCCCAACAGGACCTCACACCTTTTTCAGGAGCAACCAGTTGCTCGGGCCAGCCAATCGCCCGAGGCCCAAGGCCCATTCTCAACTTGGTCCATAATGTCTGCGGCTACTTTTTTGTCTGTTCCGAAACAAATCTCTTCCCATTTCCGAAAATTATTGCACTTCTTTATCCTTCCACTCGGGCCTTTAAAAACGCTCCCAGAATTCATGTGCGATTCAGTCTTTAGACAAAAGGAACTATGCCAGCCGAGCTACGGAAACTATATTCCATGCATTGTTCTGTTCGGTTCCTGCCATGAATGCAGGCACAGTGCTTGGCATAAGTTTGCTTCTCTCTTTTCAAAGTTCCGCCAGGCGAGCTCCAGCAAGGAGGCAGAATACCGAAGCGACGGAAGGTTTTATGAAAATAGCTGAAATAATTTTCCATTAAATTCTTGCGCTTGAAATTATCGCATTAAAACGAAACAAAAGCCGCTTTTTTCGCACTTGAGTGGAACTCCTGGGCCACACCCATTGCCTACTATGGACCTCATCCACCCCCCAGTTACATTAGAAACCACGTCCATTGTTTGCTTAAATTTTGTACAGTTCCTCAGCATCATCAACACCAACCATCCCGCCTCAGTCATCCCCTGCCCAGAATTGCCGAAACTCTTCTGCTATTTACTTGCTGTTCTTCTGCTGTTTGCATTCATCTTCATTATTTGTTTGCACTGCCCCTGGTGGGCGTGGCAGTCTCAGTCTCAGATTCAGCCCAAGTCTCAGTCTCGGCTCAGGCTTAGTCTCAGGCTCTGAAGAGAGGAGAATGCGAAAAGAAAGTTGCCTCAGCCGTTGAGCACTTGGCAGCGAAAGTTTCTGACACAGTTGATTTGCATTTGAAATCCTGCTCCGACTTGTTTCGACTTGCTACGACTTGCTCGCAGTTCCCTTCGCCTCCCTCGTCAACCCGAAATGGCCGGAAAGGTCCTTACCCAACTCAAGCCACCACGCCCCCACAATGATTTATGGATTTTCATCATATTCTGTTGATTCAGGGAATATTTATGATTTGCCAGTACTCCTTTGCCATTCTCCTTTTCTGCTCGGTACTTGGTCTGGTGTCCTTGGGAAATCTGCTGTTCGCAGGATATTCATACAGACCGCCCCCGGTCGAGGGTATTTCTGTTTTGAACTGGAATTCCAGACACATCCGATGAGAACATATAATTGTAATCCTCGGAACAAGAATACAAGTATTCGGAGTTATGGCCTCCATAAACCGTGCATCTAATGCTTCGAGGGTATAACCATTTCGGATACCAGTTTTTGGCTGGGTTTTGTTATAAATTTTTGAAAAAAGAAGACCCAAAATAAATGAAAATAAAAATAAAAACAACTGAAGCTGGTGCTGAAACAAAAGCACAACCGAAAAATGCTGAATATGCGAAAATTGAATTTGATTTTTAAGCACTGATTGCTTTTATTGTTCAGCTGGCCGGGTCCGGTCCGGTGAGGAGATTTTGGCTTTGGCTCCAACGGAATTTAAATAAAATATTCTAGAAAAAGATAGCCAGGACAACCAGAACCAGGATGGTGCCGGAAAAATACCAGACTAACCAGTGGCTAGGATTAGTATTTGCGGGAGTGGTAGCCGCATACAGGATTCGGCACATCCTACTCGGATAGGGTATTCGCGGTAGAAAAAAAGGGCCGTCGATATTAATTTATTGATATTAAGCTTTTGTGTTGAGAGAATTTGCATTTTTTGCGGCGGAAACCGGGAATAGTTTTTTGCGAAAATGAAATAACCACGACGAGTGGCAGTAACAATTAGCCGGACATTTGGGGCTTAAATCGATTTTGGCCCTGGTCCTAGTCCTAGTCCCGCAAAATTGCATTTTCATCGTCGCGAAAGAGAATCGTATTAACGCCGGAATGTGCGCAAATAAATACCTAATAAATACACCCGGGCCGCCCCCTTAATTCGTCCTGCAGCGCCACTGCAGGCGGAGGAGGACATTAGCATGAGAATAAAACCAAATTACAGTCTTTAAAGTAAATGTATGCGAAATGTTCCAGCCGAATGCCAGAAAGTATTCAGCTAAATGCGAAATAAATTTGCCAGAAGACAAAAAGCCAGGGGGGTGCTGGCTGGCGGGGCGGGAATACCAATTCCCCGGGTGTCGGAATGCCTGCCGCCGCCAGGAGACGCAGAAAATCAATTTCGGCTACAAGTTTTCAATAAAGTGAAAATAATGTCGCCAGCGCCTTCGCTCCACCATTATCCCGTAAGATAAGAGGGGTGGTAGGTGGGCGATGTTTTGCCCTGAGACTGGAGACTGGTGGGTGGAGGGTGGAATATATCGGAGATGTAGCCTGCGAAAATCAACGCCGAGTGTCAAACAATGAGGGTCGTTAGAGGCAGCAAATCGAAGCCAGCGGTGGAGACTCCGAAGTCAAGTGCACAAAGCATCAAATGAAAAGGAAACCGGGCCAGGGGCATAGGATTTGGTGGGGGAGGCGGAGGGTCTGAAAGGATACCCGACTGGGGACCGGGATAAGTCTGGTGATGCGTAAAGCAACGCACTGTCAAAAAATATATACCCGGCGCGACGCAGGACTGAGCAGGAGGGAGAAAAGTATCAGAAAATCCGAGTCCTGCCACTCTGCCGTCTCCTGACGCCTTCTGCCGGCTGGTGTTGGTGTTTATTTATGTGCGTTGTGCCTCGTGATAAATCACTGACATTGATGCCCGCAGACAGTGGAGGAGTCGGAGGGGAGAAAGGTTGGCCCAGACTTAACCCATTTCGGTCCTTGATTCCAGTGGCCCTCTTAAACCTCCTTGCCACTCCAGACTTTAAAAACTAGGCACACCTATTTGTTGCTGGCCCTGCAGTCTCCCCACCACACAAGTACCTCAAAATAGACAGGCCTAAGCAGAAGTCCTTAAAGAGTTTTTAATAAGTTTATCAGGAGGCGAGCAGGCCAGCCAGAAGGAGTGTCCTTGCGGTCCCCGGTGGCGCCGCCTCGCAGGAAGCGGAGCGGTCCTCAATCACGGCACACGCCGGAAATCGGAAGTTAGCAGGCTCACGATATCGGCGACAAGCAGCAAAGTGAAAGCAACCGAAACCGAAACAGAAACTGAAACTGAATCCGAAACTGAGGCAAACTCTGCCGCAGAGTTGGAAACTGTTTGGCAGCGCCAGATAAAATGTTGTTGATTGCGAGGCAGTTGAGCGTTAATAATTATTATTTTTGTGCCACCGCGAGGCAGCCACCCACTGGCCACCCTCGTGTCGCCTCCCGGTAAATGCCAAATGCAGGGGACCGTGATTTTTGATGGCTTACAATTTGTGGCAGATTTATTTGTGCATTAACCCCGAATTCGCACTGTGTCCATTTCGATTTCCAGGGAATCTCCAGCACGCGCTGCCTCAGTGATTACCGCCGGCACTCTCCTAGTTTTTTAGTCCCCAGCCTGGTCGAGTTTGCGGCCGGGTGGGTGTCAATAAATCCCCTCCAATAACCAGAGCCGGGGCTGCGCCAGCTGCTAGCCAACTTATTGATGCTGGTCATGTACTTGGCTCGGTAATGCCACTACGACAGTCGAGAGTGGGGCAGAAAGGACACGCACAGCTGTGGCAGCATTGATTTTTCGGGACGGTCGCACTTTTATGGCTTTTCATTTATGAAATTTTTGACAGCCAGTCCCTGGCTGTGCCCCAGCCATTCCCTATATTTGCCAGCCAGGCGTTGCCTAATTATAACATTGAGTCGAGGGCTTTCTCTCTCTGGAGCTAAGCGCAAATCGATGGCAATAAAAGTCCTTTGTAATCCCCCCGATATCCTTCCATCGAAAGTATTTCTGGGGCATCCCCGAATGGACCTTTCCCTGCACTCGTTTTTAATTCAATTTCCCGGAATGGCAACCCAACCCTCGTCACTGCTCTCAGGTTTAACATATGGCGCTGCCGTAGAAGTGTCGCAGGAATTCCTCCGGCTCAGACTTTGCTGGAAATTATAAATAGGAGCGAACAGAAATAACTTTGCAGGAGACTTTTATTATCCCAGTCCGTGCTCGAGACTCGAGTCCGCTTTGTGTGCGCGAATTTATTGAAAAACTTGCTGTGAAAATTTCAAGAGAAAGCCACTCGAAGTCAAGCCGATTAAAGCGAACTGGACAAGTTTGAAAGAAGTATGATATTTTTTTCATTTCTCTCAGAGGCCAGAGCCCAGAGCCGGCTTGAGGAAAAATAGAAACTCACTTGGATTTGTGCAGCCGGAGCCGCAGCCACGGCCAGGCCTCGCCGCCTCGCCAGGCCTCCATTAGCGGCATCTCGCCAGGATCAGGATCTGGTCCGAGGAGGACGTTGCACAGTTTCCTTATGCGTCGAGTGAGTCTGAGTATTTCACGTTTTGTTGGCCTTTGTTCAATCTATGCGGCAGATTTCGTCGCATTTTATTTCACTTTGTTTGTTTGCTTTCTCGGCCAATCTGAAAGTAGAGGAGAGAGAAGGAAAGTCAGTGAAAGGACATCTCCATGAGTGTGATTATGTAGTGTGGCAATTACATGTCCTGCATGTCCACCGTGTTTCCCGGTGTCATGGCAAATAATTCCCATTTTGTTGTGTCCTAATTAATTTTTGTGGAACGACTAAATCGTGATTATTTGATCTACATTCGTCGATAATTACGGATTATTGAAATTTTTGTCTGAATTAATATGGAAATAATTTCCTCAGTCGTGTGTGGTCGTCGGCCGGCATAAATAATAAACCGAAAAAATGTATGGTATGTGTGTGGAGAAAATAATCAACATAAAAATAAATGGCCTCATTGGTTTCCATTTGTTTGCTCGAGTTCGTCGGCGGTTTATCGTCCAATCTATCCAAATGGGCGGCGCAATAATACCATCCAGTGGCATGGAGCCCGGTATTGGAGCCCTGTGATTGTTGGGCTAGAAATTAGGTTAATTAGTGGTCAGTTGTTGTGTAACTGCCGTGTCCTTTGATTGTTGTCGTTTTGTTATTATTTCCCCTGCCCTTTGGCCAGCCGTGGCATTTTATAATGCATCTGGGTGTCGGGGTATCGGGGATCTGGTCTGACTCAGTCTCAGTCTCGGTCCGACTCCCCAAAGCCCCATCTCCGCAAATGGCAAATAAATAACCCTCCGAGTGCATATCTTGCCACCTTTGTGCCGCCTGTTGTGTGTTGTTTGTGTGTCTGGCAGTAATGAACTTTTATATGCAACGTCATTAACTTTTATTGTTTATATCTGCCACTCATCCCCCATACAGCCCACCCTGCCGCACACCTTTGCTTCTCTGTATTGCTGACATTATATTAAATTTAAATCATTTGTTGCATTTATTTTAATTATACGCCGTTTAAAATGCATTACGGCTTGCAGCTTTAAAGGGCTCCGACTGGCAACTATTTGCCGGGAGGGAGCAGGGGCGTTTAGACCAGGCCTAATTTAATTTGGTTGACAGAAATTCAATTATTTGACTTTTCCATGAGCCAGGGCTAACCGAAAATGTTTTTCAAAACGCCTCACGCATGCAAAGCCCATGGGGCGGAGGTTGGAGCTCAAAGGTGCATGCTGCGTGTACGGATACGTACTTTCATGAAATTTTTATTTATTCGCTTCTCATATTTCCCGGGACATGGCCCCATCCCACGCCCACGCTCAGGCCCAGGCCCAGGCACAGGCAAATGTTGTCTGGCCGACGTCGACAAATTCCTCTGGTGTAATTTCATTACTTCAATGTTTTACTTTGCTGAATTATAAATGAGCCCTTCAGTTTGTGTGACGCAGCGCCTCCCCTTTATAGCCAGTCACGTTGACCCTGAGCCCCCCAGTCCCCCAGTTCCCCAGCCCCCGGGTCGCGTATCTTGTTCTCGTGTGAGGACTTGGACCAGATGTTCCGCTCCTGCCACAGCTCCTGCTATAAAATTCGACGGTGTCCTCCACCTGTTCGCCGTGACTTTCGCGGGGCGTTGGTGTCGAACTTCGCCCCCACTGGACATTTTCCAAACGTTTTCAATGGTCCGCCATCACGCCCCGTGCTGCCATTAATATTTGATAATGTGTGGCTGTCAGTTAGCCATCCAATTGAGTGATTTCCAAGCCCCCTCGGCCCACCTTGCCTTCTATTTTCTATTATCGTTTTCGTTTTCCTCTTGTAATTTTTCACATTTCACGGGGCAGCTGCATCGATTCCCACAATGCAGCTGGCTGGCCCCTGAAGTGGCAGCCATTGACACATGACGACCGACCCCAGACCGACCCCTCTGGCGAATCGTCTGGCCCGTGACGCGCTATTTGACAGTTTGACGTCCGCGTTGTTGCTCGGTTGCGGGTTGACATTCTGACAAAACGCCGACCCGGCAGTCGGGAGACGGCAGTCGGCAGCCCCATTGAAATTAAATATTATTTGCTTATTTCAATGTAATTTCTCCAGTAGGAGTTGGGAGCTAACACCGCTACGAAGTGGACTCCAAATTACCCATATCACTCATACGCTGCGTGGCCGATCTATTTTCGGAGGGCGGTGCCACCGCTGCCTGCCCCCTCGCGGTGATTAGCTCCACTTAAGGTCGGCAATATGGAAATTAATACAAGGTACCAATCACAATTCAAAACAGTGGCTCCTCTTGGCGACCTCTGCTTTAATGACTTTAACGATTCAACATAGTTTTCGGTTCGGAAGCATAGGGTTTGGTTCTCCATGAAATATGGCAAAATCTACTTAAATACTTAAATATTTGAATTTCTGATTCATTTTAATGGATTTTTGTGCGTTTTTCCATCTATAATTGAATGGCATTTGAAAGAGAATTATTTATTTCGAAATTTATTATTAACGATGCACTCGTTCGTTTAAACTTTAAACTAAATTCAGAATAATTGAATGGTTTTTATTTCTAAATGGAAAAGCAGAAACTAATGTAATGAGATTATTAGAGATGGCTCTGTTTCCGATTCAAGAGTAACTGACTGGCAAGAAGAACGCGTGGCAGTCCTCTTTCATCTCCAATTAGAGGGCGGCACTATGCTGCGTATACGCAATATGAGAGCTGCCAGCAGCTGCTGCCCTGCTGGTTGAGTCCTGTTCGCAGTGCCGCACCCTGCCCACTGATTAGACAAAGTTGGCTCGCCAAATTAAGAGGCAGGACACAGACAACCACGAAGGACTGCTAGCTGCAAACTGCAGACTGCAGCAGATGGTGGACAAAGACGCCTCACAATGGCCAGGAGCCGGCAAAGTTTCGGGTTTCGGGCATCGGGTCTGGAGGAGCAAACAAAGAAAGGACAGCACCGGCAAAGGACGAGTTTGCGACACGGAAAACTTTGCGACAAACAGCAACAACTGCTGGTAACCGCTTGCGCTTAACACTTTCCGTCTCCCAGCCTGGCTGCCTTCCTGCCCTCCGCCTCGGATTTAATATATTTTTAATAACTCTGGGAGGACGACAGCGCCGCACCAAAGCCAAATTTAATTAGAAAGTTGAACTCTGGCCGCGTCAATGCGCCAGATGGATTCTCGATTTGAATCCAAAGACCTGCATTCTTGTGCCGAGAAGGAGAAAAACCTGGTGATTTGTATTGTTTGCTCTTGAATTTGAAAATGGTATCATTTTGTATCTTTGACTTTGGGGATATTTGTTGAATGTAGAATGTGTATCTTGTTTTATGATTCTGTGAGGAACTGGTATTTGCTTTGCTTCTCCAATTGATTCTCTGTGTTGCGGGTAGCAATGGAGAAGCACTTCTGTTTGCTCACCCACTCAGGCCCCGGTCCCCCGGATTCAAATGCATCCCAAAGTTGGTCGAAATACCATTTATCAACGTCGTCCGAGTCCCTTTGCGTTCTGGGATTTGTCTCTCACTTGGATCGTCCGAAGTCGAAGTGCATCGAGTAAGCTGTGTGCATGCGAGTTGGAAATTTGTTTGCAGAGTACTCGAATTTTATCAATAATTCAAAGTTGTTTCGAGAAACTTTCTGGGCCGCGTTTAGGCGGCGATTTCCCTCGGAAATCCGACGCTCGAAAAAATTAGCTTCCACGATTTTCGCGAATCCCTGATTCTGCCAGCCTGGCGCCCCGGTCTGCCAGTTGATTAGCGCTCGACTTGGAAACTTTCGCCAGAATTTACATGGCTTGTTGTGCGCCGCAGCCGCTGGCATTTGCATTTGGCTCCGGGGGGAGGGCAGACTTCTATCTACTATGTACTCCTCCGGCCGGGTGTCTGCGGGTCTGCGTCCTGGCAATTTGTTCCCTGTCACTTTGCACGCGGCTGCGACATAAATTTCGCTTTTGCCGACCCAATTTTCGGAGGCGGCATCGGCTGCTGCACCACCACCACCACCACCACCAGCCCGAGCCCCAGCCCCAGCCCCAGTACCAGCACCAGCGAGAAGCGTTGTCAAAACTTTGCAGTTGGCTTTTATTTACATGGCGAAGGGTGAATGGGGTGTAGTGTCGGGTATAGTAACTAACCAAAAACAACAGGCACCACTAAAAACAAAATGAAAAAAAAAAAATGAAAACAAAAATAGACCATAAATAAAAACCACAAGCAGCGCCAGTAGCGGCGGCGGCAGCACACAGAAAATAATGGAAAAAGTTAGTTTTGCATAACGCGCAGATCCCGAGCACACTTGAAAGTCTGCGGGTGCTGGTCAGGAAGAGGGCTGCCGTTTTAGAGACTGGGGCGTGTGTGGAGCTGGGATCTGAGTCGGAATGGCAGAACAACAGCTGCTGTGGCCTTACACCCCCTGGGTCCCTGCATCTCCTGGCCATCGAAAACAATGCTGCAACTGAAAAGAACCCGCAGAGTGTGTGCGAGTTGCTACTGCCAAGGTTACAGCAGGGGAAGGGAGTTTTCATATTTACTACAAAAGCAGACAAAGTTGCACTTTTACTACCAGCCTGGCAACTCGGAGTGAGCTCTAGCCTGGCAATATCCACGCCAGGAACCCCATAAACTGGTCCAAAATCGAAAGTTGCATTGAACTTGCTGCACTATTTTCCCAATCGCACGTACCTCACAAAGCAAATGCCTGAACCTGTAAACGAGGCACTTAAATGCGAAATTACTTTCCTAATTTAGGCGCTGTGGCTGGGAAATCTAAGCAACTACTGAAAGGATTTGTTTTTCTAAACCTACCAACTGATGTACGTTTTCTATTTTCAGATTTTAGATGTTCTCTACACTCCATTTTATATTTTTAATTTAATTTAGGAGATGGCAATATCCATAAATCACAAAAAAAAAATGACCAAAAAAGGCAGCTTAGTAAGCAAACATTTCCAGGACTTGAATCACAGTTTTCACGCAAATTTATTCAGTTTCTACAATCTCTTTCTTAGCCAGCTTACCACTTATTTAATTATTTCGAAAGTGAATTACATAAAAATAATTTATTTTGGGATCTCCCTGGCCGAAACTTTTCACTTTTCCAAGTCAACAAAAAGCCAGGAGTCCGGCTAATGGAGGCTCCCTTTTCACTGGCAATTAATTACTTCACTTTGTTCATTTTCCAAAAAAAAAAACTAATTTGCATTTCACAGAACTCACATACGCACTTTCTTTAAAAACAAAATAATCTGAGAATCTTTTGAGCCTTGGATGTGGATTTTTGGAAGTTTATTTTTTAAAATAATGCCTAGAAGTTCAAACACTGGATCTCTCTGGATTTGAACTTATCGTTTATGAAGGTATTAGGTACTAGGCATTATCTAATTCGTACGTGCTTCCTGTTTTTCTCTGTGCGCCTGCCGAATTAAAAATTAAATAAATACCGCTGGCTGAGGCCAAGTGGTAAGCCCTACAAAAAGTTTATCCCATTTTTTTGTCTTTCTGGGCTGACTGGCTGACTCCGAGCCGTGGCCTGGCAGCAGGAAGCGGCGACTACACGAATTGCCACTTAAAAATTCAAAAGTTCTGCGGCAGGCGCATATGGCATGGCGGCTCAGCCACGCTCGGCTGGCGTAAGGACGAGAATAAGCATAAGCAGGCTGGCGGCATGAACGGAAGTGGCAGGATGGCGGTGTAGCAGGAGGCTGCCTCTACAACCAAACAATAACACAATCTGGCGTGGGGTAAGCCGAATCCGCGGCGGTTTTGTTAACCTTAACCCGGTTCGGATGCTCCACCAGATGGGCAGAGAAAGGAAAATAAAATTCGAAAACTGGCAGCCACCGGCCGCCCAACGGCGGCACCAAATCTAATTTCAATTGTTGAGGCATTTGCATGGCAAATTCCCTAAACTGGCACGCACTTGGAGCGTGATGGAAATATTTTGGCCAAAATAAAACAATACCTGATTGTCTTTGGGGATTGATGGAAAATAAAATAGTGACAGAATGCCATGGAAATTACTCTGAACGACTATGAAACGACTTAATTGTGTGGAAAGTTAGGCACTTGTCGTTTAATTGTTAAGGAGAGTGGAGAGTCGGGGTCTTGCAGCCAAGAAAGCCAGTCTTGAGGCAAACAAGTGGGAGCCACAAACTGACTCCAACTGGGGGACATGCACTGGCTGTCATTCCTGGAAAGTCAAAAACTGCGACCGCAGAAGCGCCTCTAATTCTTGGTCCTCTTTCTATTTTCCGTCGTAGCCCCCATCTTGAGACATTCTCCATGTTTCTGTTGGATTCTACGGGCAAATAGTCTCCCCTGCACTTGCACTTGCCTGCTGTGTCACTGGAGTTTTTCCTTTCGCCGCTTTTGCTGCAGCCACGGAAATGTATCCCGATTTTGGCCGAGAGCAGCGACAATGCCACGTACACTGATGCACACACACACTGGCAGGGTAGGCACTCACACAGCGACAAGACACACGACACGAAAACAACAACGAGCGCCCGAGAATCGCTTTAAAGGCAGAGCCCTACTTTAAAGCCGACAGGGTGCCGGCAGGATGTTCCGACTCTGCTCTGCACAGCTGGGCGATTGAAACCGGACCCAAGCTTCCGCTTTTTCGACTCTACTCGATTTTGAAATTTAAACTTGAATTTTCAATAGCCGCATCGCGGCCGAGGCAGCGCCACTTGCGATTGCCACTTCAGTTCCGGCCTAGCTCAGTTTCCGGTTCCCGCTGCTGATCGCACGACTCGAAGGCAAAACGAAGACTGGAGTCAGCCAGTTGACGCACTCGTTGTTATATATACGCGAAGGACTCTGCGGCGGGCCCGAAGCCTCATCTCGCAGGACTCGGCTTCTGTCTGAGCCCCGTGGTGAGTTCTCACGCTCAGGCCTTCGTGGCTGTCCTGTGGCTCGTGTATTCTGTTACAGGACATGGTGGTGAGCGTTAAGAGCCATAAAAAGCCATAAGCCACTGCCAGGGCACTGGCATTGAAAGCAACATTTTTCTGTTAGCCAGGACTCAGGACCCCTGCGACTCAGTCATTTCAAATTATGTCTAAGTCTTTTTTTTTTTTTTTAAATTAAAATTAATTAAATTAAATGATTTATTTTATTAATGAATTACATTTTTTTTTTAAACTTGTTCAAACAATTTTTTAAAAAATCATGCCCATAAAAGTAGGCTTTGTTTTAAGTCAAATGCCAACAGTTATAATAACATTTATCCGTTATGTTAAACAACATAAGGGGTACTGTTAATGTCCATAAAATTGTATCCGCTCGAAGAACTTAACATAGCTCTGTAACAGAACATTTAACAGTAGAACAAGTTTAAGACGAACCGGTTAAAATGTATAACACTGTTGAAATGTACAGACTCCTTGTACAGCGAAATGTTAGTGTAAGAAACAATAAAAAAAAATAATTTTATATACATTTGATAAAAAATAACGTAAAAAGTTTGAAAATATAAATCTATTTAAATTCTGTGGCTACAAATGTTTGGTTTTCTTTATAGCATTACGGTTTATTCTGCTAATATTTAAAAAATAATTTAAAGTTCTGATTCGTACGGACCTTTGTCAGATTTCAATACATAAAATAAAAAAAATATATATATATAAATATTTATTTTTTATGAAATGTTTCTCATGACTTCAAACCCCTCAACTGGAGCAGCAAACTCTCGTTAGGGGCAAAGGATTAAGCAAATATAAAACATAAAATTGCATAAAAAATACAAATAAAATAAATAGTTTTTTTTCAACTTCCATGTTTTTGAATTGTCACTTGACAATATAAAAATAAATTCAACTAAACTTGAAATTGGAAAACCGGAAAACCAAGTTTCAAATTTAAAATAAATAATTAAAAATTCTGACAAAGGATTAACCAAATATAAAATAACAAAAATAAAATAAAAACATACATCGTTTTTTTTTCAACTTCCATGTTTTTGAGTCGTCACTTGACAATATAAAAATAAATTCAACTGAACTTAAATTTAGAAAATAGGAAAACTAAGTTTCAAATTTAAAATAAATAATTAAAAATTCTGACAAAGGATTAACCAAATATAAAATAAAAAAATAACAAAAATAAAATAAAAACATACATCGTTTTTTTTCAACTTCCACGTTTTTGAGTTGTCACTTGACAATATAAAAATAAATTCAACTAAACTTGAAATTGGAAAACCGGAAAACCAAGTTTCAAATTTAAAATAAATAATTAAAAATTCTGACAAAGGATTAACCAAATATAAAATAACAAAAATAAAATAAAAACATACATCGTTTTTTTTTCAACTTCCATGTTTTTGAGTCGTCACTTGACAATATAAAAATAAATTCAACTGAACTTAAATTTAGAAAATAGGAAAACTAAGTTTCAAATTTAAAATAAATAATTAAAAATTCTGACAAAGGATTAACCAAATATAAAATAAAAAAATAACAAAAATAAAATAAAAACATACATCGTTTTTTTTCAACTTCCACGTTTTTGAGTTGTCACTTGACAATATAAAAATAAATCCAACTACACTTGAATTTAGAAAATCGAAAAACCAAGTTTCAAATTTAAAATAAATAATTAAAAATTCTGACAAAGGATTAATCAAATATAAAATAACAAAAATAAAATAAAAACATACATAGTTTTTTTTTCCACTTCCATGTTCTTGAGTTGTCACTTGACAATATAAAAAAAAAACCAACTAAACTTAAAATTAGAAAACAGAAAAACCAAGTTTCAAATTTAAAATAAATAATTAAAAATTCTGACCAAGGATTAATCAAATATAAAATAAAAAAATAACAAAAATAAAATAAAAACATATATAGTTTTTTTAAATTCCATGTTCTTGAGTTGTCATTTGACAATAAAATATAAATTCAACTCGGCTTCGAATACGAAAACAGGAAAAACCAAGTTTCAAATTTAAAATAAATAATTTAAAATTCTGACTCACAAAATAAAAAAAAAACATAAAAAAATATAAAATCTCTATTTCGTAAGAAACGTTTCTCATTATTTCAAGCCCTTCAACTGGAGCAGCAAACTCTCGTTAGGAACCATAGGATTGAGAAAATATATAATTAAAAATTTCATAAGTAATGACTAAATTCTAACTAAACAAACAAATGTCCCAAATTAAAACAAAAGTACAAAAAAAAAATTAAAATAAAGTAAAATAATTCAAGCATTAGCGACCCGATCTGTTGGGTGGGCAGACTGCCACTGAAAAATATTAACACAAGTCGTGGGGTATACGATTTTCAAGGCCTACTTAGCGCCTTAAATAGCCTTGTTTAATCATTTTGACAACACTCTACAGACTACACTTTCTTTGATTCCTTCCCATCTAGATTCCAGAACTTCCGTCGTGACTTCTTAAGACAAGCTTTAATTTTCAAAACATCCTCTACACATAATTGTAATGTCTGTTAATCGCTTTTAACTTCTGTTTCCTGGCTCCTTGCTCCTCCAGAGCTGAAGTCGGAAGGACAATCAATGCAACGCAGGACTCCAAACTGGAAACTATTTAAAAGCGCGTAAATATTGCATCGAATGCTCGGCGGGCAGCAATCCGGGAACAAAATGCCAAGGGTGGTGCATAAATAACACTGCCATTGAGCCTGCGGGGGGTCAGAGGCCACGTATAAAATACACGGGTCACCAGCGACGACGAGAAATAAATTGTATTTAGTTGTACAATTTATGGTCCCTTTGCCACGAGGGGGGGGCAGTGCACACCCCGCACACATGCATTATTCAAAGCGGGTGTAACAAGGGGCAGGGGCATGTATTGATGGCGCTGCATCTGTAGGAAGAGAAAGTTGAAAGTAGAAGGGAAGCCCTGGGCGACGTTGATTTTGCTGTGGAGCACTTTGGCGGCATGTCCTTTGTTTCACTTTGTTATTTTGTTATTTCAAATTATTTATTGGGCAGCGAGCGGCGTAGATGCAACCGCAGCGTCGGGATACACTCTGGGAAAAGTCAGTTTCCTTTTCAAATAAAATCGTTGTGAGTTATAGTAAGACATCATTTTAGTCATCTACATTTAAGCTGATCGTTGAATCCTTCCTTCTTAAAGGACGGCGTGTAAAAATATCCCTTTTGAATTTCCCTTCGAAGTTTTACGATATTTCTAAAATATGGATGTCTTTTCCAACACGGTTGTTAAAAATAAATTAAACCTGACTTTGAATGTAAAAATAAATAAAATAAATAATTATCAGGATGATCCTAGGATAAGAACTGGGTAAACTGCATAAACCCCGGCACCAAATGAAGTTATGGTGTAGGAGAAGTCCAAGCTTCACGCAAAGAAAGAGCATGAGAATCTGACCCAGGAGATAGGACAGGTCATCATGGACTTGTAGAAAGCCAAAATAAAAAAATAAAACGAACATTTTATCCCGGTGCAGTTCCAGCACAGCTGCCTTTTTCTGTTCAATCGGGGGCTAATGTGTAATTCAATAGAGTAAGTAATGTGCATCAATTTTCAGCTCAATAACGCATGGAATACAAATGCGAAACATGTGCAAATATGTGCTCGCTCTCGCACAGACAGACACGAGCACACTCGGGCTAACATCCGCAGAAATAAATATCTAATAGCGCCATATCAGTCAGGGCGCGGGATGGCCAGGGAACAGGACGAGGAGCGGAAGTGCTGGCAGGGCGACTGGGAGTGCCAGTTCGACATTCTGTGACGCGTTTCCGTTTCCGCCTTGCGGTTCGCTGCTGTTTGTTCTTTGCCGTCTGCTGCTCTCTGTTCTGTGCTTTCTACTTTCTCCTAGCTGGAGCTGCCTTTGTCTGGGCTTATTTGTTTTTCGGTGTTGTCACACCACACACTCCCACTACCACCCACTGACAGCACTCCCCAAAGAAATATTGCAATTGTTTTCCTTTTTAAATGTCGGCAGCCAGCGATCGTGCGCGAATACCGTTCTGAGTAATGTGAGAACTTCAATTGTGCGGAAAATTGAATTCTGCGACAAATGGCGGAATTTATGAGCAGTTGCGTAATGCCATGCGTCCAAGGACTCATTTGCATAACTGCGTTTTATTGGCCGACCAAACAACTGGTCACTTGCCGGGCAAACAAACAGAAGCCGGGCAGGTCCTGGCCGGCCAAGATGCCAGCTTGCAGTCAAGTGCATTGTGCAAAACAAATAAACAAACACGGCCCCCGGCATTTGCAGACAAGAACTGCTCACCAGAACACGCAACAAACTGGCCAGTGGCCACCCAAAGTGTACTCAGGTCTTAGGGGGACTGTGGGCGGAATGACAGGTATGAAGGCACCACATGCGTGTCCTTTGAGCTTTTTTTTTCCCCTCTGCCTGGCCAGAATCAAACTTCCTTCTGCAATCGCTTCCCTTTGAGTGTGGGGGTCTGGCTTAATCGCTTTCTGCGGTTATCCTGGCCACTCCGACCTGGTTAAGGCTGTCAATTGAAAGAGGTAGCTCGGGAATATTTCGATTTCTACTTCTTTGGCTTTAATTCTTGGGATAAATGTGTGGACTAATGGATTTAAATTCTCCAAATTTTTTGGAATTACTCTCAATTTCGAGCTAGCATGTCCTGGCAGGACTCTGTAGGTGTCTGACTTTATTGGCCTGCCAAGAATTAATTGAAAATGTTGCCAGCCATTTCGCTTACAATTTAGCCCGACATCCAAGGCGATTTATGCCGGCTAATGGAGGAGGGGAGGCCCACCTTGTTGCCATTTTACGCTCCAGACTTTGTGAAGAAATGGCGGCCACAAAGTGAGTGCCAGGCCGAAGCCCATGAAGCCCGTCTATGGGCGAGTTCATGTGTGTCTGTCCGCCAATTTGTTCGCAAAAGGGTCAAACGATTGCCCGTAGACTTGGCAGCTTTTCCGACTTCCGTCTGGCCGCAGTTCACACCTCAACGCCCCCGACTGCAGCTCATAAATCTTTCCTGGTGGAAAATTGCGCAATTTATTCCCGGCGAGGTGTTGATTGCACTCGAAGTTACCACCTGATTGGATTTCCCGGGCGGCGGCCTCAAGAGTGTATTTCCGGATTGGCAATCCCAGATTGAAGTCTTCTTATTAATTTGTTTATGCGACTCTAATCACTCACACCCAATCGGCGGAGGCTCGGGAGCCCCAGTGGAAACCGCAAATCAACCCGGACTAAGGCTCAACTTAGGATTCAGTTCATGAATCTGTCGGCGGCCCCCTGCACCCCTTCAGTCAACAACAAATGTTCGAAAAATTTGTTAACATCAAAAAGTACATTAAAGGCTCAAGGAATGCGCTTTCGTGCGGAAATTGCTTACGTGCGTGGCATTAACAAATGACACACCGACGGCGTCAGTATAAGACTCGTCCTCCGCCGCCGCGTCCTTGGGGGTGCGTTCTGCCTCCTGTGGACCGCGTGGAACTTGTCGCTTTGTCGCCCGGCCTCAGCCATTGGCCATCGGTGGTGGCTTCGCCGCCCCGAGTCCTTACTGCGCAAGTCAGCAGCGGCAACAAGTGTGTTGGATTTTGCCAGCAGACGGAGCAATTCAGCGGCTCTGTTGGCGGACACTTGCTCACCCACAACCCTGCCCTGTCGTCAGCCACCCCGTCCATCTCTATCTCCCTCCCCATCCGGTTGTCAACTTCTCGAATGGCTCACGTAGCTGGCAGTCGAAGCTGAAGCCACTTCACTACAAAATAATTAAAAATTGAACACACAGGGCGGGGGAGTAGCGACGGCGACAAACAAACAACTAGCAAATGACACTTGCCACGGAATGGAATGCAATGCGATCTGTACGGCACTCGAAAAAACCCACCAACGTCCCCATTCGTAGTTTTCCAAAAGGCAAGCTCCCTCTTCTCGCAGTGCACCACTGTCAGTTGCCATCATTCGGCTTGTTGTCCTTCCGCTGGTGGTCTTCTCATTGCTGCTCATTTTACACAAACCAACAAAGGCCACAGGCGGCCCACAGAACCCAGCTCCTTGGTCTTGGTCCTGGTCCTTCGTTCTGGTCCTCGCCTGCAGCGGCTTAAATAATTTTCGCGATGGGGAGCAAGGTTCGTCAATTGCCGGATATAAAATGTCAATAAGCTCCAATAACGCAATTGACAAGCTGAGACTCGAGTCTCGCAGCAGCTCGAGTCCTGCAGGAGCCAGAGTCCTGGCTGCAGCAGTCAGCGAAGTGTGTACTAACTTTCAGCATCGACATCTCGCGATGCCCTCCGGGGCCTGAAAAGGACTGTGTCCCCCATCCTCGGCCCACCGAGTAATTTCAAGCTCAAAGGAGCTCCAAATTGATTATCCCACGAATGATGGCCGCAGCTTTCGTAGCCAGCAACTTGGGAGGATAATAAAACCCTTCTCTCCCTTTATTAAGGATTATAAACCTGATCCGGAAAATCAATCTATAATCTTTAAAGACGAGCCTCCTTCTGTCCCTTTTCCTTGCCCGTTGAGGACGACCCAGATGGAGAGGCAGAACCTTGCGGCATTTCCCGCATCTCCTCCGAGGAGCGACCCAGGACGATTCGCCGCCCAGACTTCGGAGTCCGCTCCAAGGACTTGTCCAGGGACCGGCGGGGAGTGGTTCGCAGGCTGGAGACGGGCGATCCCGCCGCAATGGGCTTCTTCTTGTTCCACACACAGATGACGAACATGATCTCCTTGACAAAGGCCTCCTTAAAGGTGAGCTGGAAGACACAAAGATTGGATCATTTATCCTTGAAAGCATCCTGGCACGCTACTCACCCGCTCCTCCAGAGCCACCTGCTGTACGTAGACCAGAAACTCTATGATTCCAATGAGAAAGGCTATGAGGATGCCCACATATAGCGTATAAAAGATGCCGCGCAGCTCCTCAAAGTTCATGTCCGGCGTGGCGCTGGGGTCCACCTCCTCCTCGCACTTCTCGCCTTTGTTGTTCTTCCACCACCGCTGCTTAAAGTCGTACAGCTTGCCCCGCTCGCTCAGCTTCAGGATGGCCTCGCTCAGGCTGGACCGGTACTCGGCCCCAAAGGGCACGGCTATGGCGTAGTGCTTCTCCCCGAACTTCTCGCCCACGGAGCGCAGGTTGCAGTGCAGCTCCTTGTGGTACTCCAGCGTGGTCGTCTCCATGAGGAACATATAGTTGCCCCTGTTGCGCTGCACTCTGTGGACGCCCTCGCCGTTGTCCTTGGTGTAGGCGGAGGGGTCGTCGTTGTTCATCTGGGTGAAGGCCAGGCGATAGACGGTCTCGTTGGACTCCGCCAGGAGGTTGTACGTACTGCCGCCGTATATGGTGCCGAACTTGACCTTCTTTTGTCCGCTAAGGTCCTTCAGGCCGCCAATACTGCCCTCCATCTTGGAGTTGGTCAAGAAGGCGGCCAAGTTGGCCGTGTAGGAGTTGGCGATGATGATGGCGAACACCCACCACGTGGCCTCGAACAGCCGCACCTGGGGACTCTTCGGCAGAATATCGCATCCTGCCGTCATTATGGAAGCCACTGACAGCCAGCCGGTGTTGTGGATGTGCCACATGTTCTCCAGCACCTCCGGGTCGGGGTTGCACGGATGCGGGTTCTCCCAGTCCATCTGGGCAATCCGCGCCACTATCGTCTTCAAAAAGGTTACCACGAACACCGAGATCAGAATCCAGATCCATACTTCGTCGCCGAAAGGCATCAGGAACGCCGTTAACTCCTTCTCCGTGTGCTCGCTCTTGAAGGCCAGGATACTGACCCCCAGTTGCATGAAGGGCACTGTAAAGTCCACGGCCGTCTTACGAGCCTGGGTAATTGTCAAGTCACAAATTCCCATATGGGCATCCTGGAATAATCGATGCAATATTGTTGGATTTATTTGAAATCACTTGAGGTATTTCACTTAAGAATCACATAAAATCTGGCCAATATGGGAGTAATGTATTACAAGGAAAACTAACTTCGGGCCGATCCGAAATTGATACACCCTTGCGGTTAAGATTTGATATTTATTGCAAATATAGTGGGGTCCTTATTAGAGGGTCCGCATATAGTAGGGTGCCGATCCTTATTCGAATTTTATTATAAAACCAATTATTTGAATACAAAACTTAAAAAAAATGTCCCAAGCTTCTATCTTTAAAAATACTAAAGTTGGTGTTTTTACCAAATACTCTTTCCGATTGTTCAGTTATATGGAAGCTATAGGATACAGTCCCCTATATGACCCGCAGAGATGACTATAGCTTCCAATTCTCATCCGATTCCCAAGCGGAATACCTTAAACGATTTCTGAATCGATTCCCCCCATTCTGCATGAAAATCCTAAGACATAATATTTGTTAAATTTTTTGTCCGTTTTTCGTGATGGGATCCCTTAAAAATGGGGTTTTCCTCTATATGACCCACAGTGATGGACATATCTTCCCCAATTCTCATCCGATTCTCAAGCGGAGTACCTTAAACGATTTCTAGATCGATTCTCCACCATTCTGCATCAAAATCCTAAGACAAAATATTTTTCAGATTTTTTGTCCATTTTTCGGGATGGGATGCTCTGAAAATGGTGTTTTCTCCTATATGACCCACAGTGATGGACATATCTTCCCCAATTCTCATCCGATTCTCAAGCGGAATACCTTAAACAATTTCTAGATCGATTCTCCACCATTCTGCATCAAAATCCTGACACAAAATATTTTTTAAATAAAAAAATCTGAAATATTTTTCAGATTTTTTGTCCATTTTTCATGATGATGCCCTGAAAATGGGGTTTTCCCCTATATGACCCACAGTGATGGACATATCTTCCCCAATTCTCATCCGATTCTCAAGCGGAGTACCTTAAACGATTTCTAGATCGATTCTCCACCATTCTGCATCAAAATCCTAAGACAAAATATTTTTCAGATTTTTTGTCCATTTTTCGGGATGGAATGCTCTGAAAATGGTGTTTTCTCCTATATGACCCACAGTGATGGACATATCTTCCCCAATTCTCATCCGATTCTCAAGCGGAATACCTTAAACAATTTCTAGATCGATTCTCCACCATTCTGCATCAAAATCCTGACACAAAATATTTTTTAAATAAAAAAATCTGAAATATTTTTCAGATTTTTTGTCCATTTTTCATGATGATGCCCTGAAAATGGGGTTTTCCCCTATATGACCCACAGTGATGGACATATCTTCCCCAATTCTCATCCGATTCTCAAGCGGAGTACCTTAAACGATTTCTAGATCGATTCTCCACCATTCTGCATCAAAATCCTAAGACAAAATATTTTTCAGATTTTTTGTCCATTTTTCGGGATGGGATGCCCTGAAAATGGGGTTTTCCCCTATATGACCCACAGTGATGGCTATATCTTTCCCAATTCTCATCCGATTCTGAAGTGGAGTACCTTAAACGATTTCTAGATCGATTCTCCACCATTCTGCATCAAAATCCTGAAACGAAATATTTTTTAGATTTTTTGTCCATTTTTCGTGATGGGATCCCTTAAAAATGGTGTTTTCCTCTATATGACCCACAGTGATGGCTATATCTTTCCCAATTCTCATCCGATTCTCAAGCGGAATACCTTAAACAATTTCTAGATCGATTCTCCACCATTCTGCATCAAAATCCTGACACAAAATATTTTTTAAATAAAAAAATCTGAAATATTTTCCAGATTTTTTGTCCATTTTTCATGATGATGCCCTGAAAATGGGGTTTTCCCCTATATGACCCACAGTGATGGACATATCTTTCCCAATTCTCATCCGATTCTGAAGTGGAATACCTTAAACGATTTCTAGATCGATTCTCCACCATTCTGCATCAAAATCCTAAGACAAAATATTTTTCAGATTTTTGGTCCATTTTTCGTGATGGGATCCCTTAAAAATGGTGTTTTCCTCTATATGACCCACAGTGATGGCTATATCTTTCCCAATTCTCATCCGATTCTGAAGTGGAATACCTTAAACGATTTCTAGATCGATTCTCCACCATTCTGCATCAAAATCCTAAGACAAAATATTTTTCAGATTTTTGGTCCATTTTTCGGGATGGGATGCCCTGAAAATGGGGTTTTCCTCTATATGACCCACAGTGATGGACATATCTTCCCCAATTCTCATCCGATTCTCAAGCGGAGTACCTTAAACGATTTCTAGATCGATTCTCCACCATTCTGCATCAAAATCCTAAGACAAAATATTTTTCAGATTTTTTGTCCATTTTTCGGGATAGGATGCCCTGAAAATGGGGTTTTACCCTATATGACCCACAGTGATGGCTATATCTTTCCCAATTCTCATCCGATTCTGAAGTGGAGTACCTTAAACGATTGCTAGATCGATTCTCCACCATTCTGCATCAAAATCCAGACACAAAATATTTTTTAGATTTTTCGTGATGGGTTGAAAATGGGGTTTTCCCCTATATGACCCACAGTGATGGACATATCTTCCCCAATTCTCATCCGATTCTCAAGCGGAATACCTTAAACAATTTCTAGATCGATTCGCCACACTCTGCATCAAACTCCTAAGACAAAATATTTTTTGTCCATTTTTCGTGATCCATTTTTCCCTTGAAAATGGGTTTCGCCCTATAAGATCCTTATGAAAGTATTATTTTGCCAAAAATAGAATCCATAAAAAATACTCTAACTGAAAAAATAGCGAGTTTTGGCATTGCCAATCAATCAGTTATGTGGCAGCTATAGAATATAGTCGGACGATCCCGGCCATTTCGAATTATATACTGCGTGCAAAGGAAAGAAGGGTGAGTGCCAACTTTCAAGTCAATAGTTTTAAAACTTAGAGACAAGTTCGCATAGAAACAGACGGACATGTTTATATCAGCTCAGGAGGTGATCTTCATTACTGCGTTTCACACTTTTGACCAAAATTAGAATGCCCTCTGCAAGGGTATATAAATCAGAGACCGTAAATAATGATTATTGTTATAAATTTTATTTTGAAAATCACGAAATAATGATTATTCTCTGAACGGAAAAATAATAATCACAAAATAATCATTATTCTCTGAGCGAAGAATAAATATCATGATATGATCTTGGCCAAAATATAATCATGGGCGTAGCCATATACATATGAGTACCTTACATTATTCAATGTAGTCCATCAGGAAAGAAATTGAAAAAATCTACAGAAATTTGTTATCAGTTTCTGATGCAAATTGTTGATTAATAGATGAAGATTTAAAAATCTTTTGCGGTTAGAAATCGAATAGAAAATGGCAAAGATCTAGGCATCGCTGTGGACCTTCCAAACAATTCCCATTTTTTAAGGAAGTCTCATCCAAAAAAATTCATAGAAAAAGGGAAAATATTATTGCTTCAGATTGATAGAGAATCGATCGATTAAGGTAAATATCTATTAAGGTATTCCCTTTAAAGAGGTGAAAATTAGCAAAGATTGCATATTTTTGGGGTCCATATACGGGAATCCAGCATTTTACAAAGTGACACCATCAGAAAAAATTCTACAAATTGAGAGAAAATTTGTTGGAGATTTGAATGCAGATTAATGGAGAATCGATTAACAAATCTTTTAAGGTGTTCCGTGAGAAGCCTTCATCCTTGGAAGTGCAAAAGGGACAATTTTACTCACATTATTTATTATTTCGCCGATTATGCCGTTCCACTGCTTGGTGTCCTTGTCCTGCTTGCCGTACTGCTGGTCCGCCACGGGGACGAACACGTACTCGAAGCCCACCTCCTGGGAAATGGCATCGATGAGGTCCACGGCGTAGCCCTGGTAGAGAGCGTTGCCGGTGAGGTTCAGCTCCACGGCAGTCTGGTTGTAGTCAAAGTACGGCGGTCCTATCCTGGTGGCCACTCGGTAAATCATCTTCTTCTGGACCTTGGACTCGACGTTTAGCTGCGTTATCTGCCCCCTAGGATCCCACACGGCGAGGCCGACCCCGTCCAGCGGGTCGTACACCTCGATGTTGAAGGTTATCCGCTGCCCGTCCTCGTCGAACTGCAGGCTGCTTGTCCGGAAGTTTGTGCTATTCACGCCGGAAGTCTGCAACACCTCAGAGATTAGTACAGGGTACTGGGGAGTGGTGGCTTACGGTGTGAGGGCTTACCCCTTTCATGAGGCGTGTGAGATAGCGTCCCATGGGCCAGGTGCGACCTCCGGAGGCGGCAAAGTCGCAAGTTATTCTCGGCACCTGCATCCGGTCAGGGTAGAAGAAGCTGGCGTTGCGCCACGACTGCACAAAGAGCTGCAGGGCGTCGTGGACGAGGTCGTGGTGCAGGGTGCGGGAAGGCTCGTTGCTCTCGACCACCATGTCGTTCCTCTGGATGACGTAGCCGTAGGGTTGGGAATACTACCCAATAATATTTGTTATGTGTGGTTCCACATTGTGATCAGAGGAGCTACTCACGTTTGGGGGGTCGGGATTGAGGAGGAGACGAGCGGCTGTTATGTTCACGCCAAAGGTCTCGTTGTCTGCGGCCAGTTCCCCAATATTATCGGTATAGGTCTCCAGATTGGTTAGGAATATGTGCTGGAAAGGACACGATAAGATACCAATTGCACGTCCTAACTATCAGAATAGAACTCACGTTGTATAATCCAGTTTGGCCAAACTCCGTGGAGGCATTCAGGACATCCAGGAGCATGTCAGGAGGACAGTCCAGCACCACACGCCTCTCGCCCCGAATACTCTTCCACATGACGCGGTAGTCCTCGTCCTTCTGGAACTTACGAACGCGCACCACGTCGTTGTGCAGTTCCCGCAGCTGCAGGAGGTCCTGCAAACGGGCAGCGGCTTTCGCTGTAGAAAGACAATCAAACTGAAGTCCTACTCCAAGAGTACGCTCAGTCGTAACTCACCATCAGTGGCATCGTAGACGATGGTGAACTTCCGCCACCCAAAGTTCTGAACAATGTCCGCATACGCCTTGGACAGGACCACCTGGGAGGGGTAGAGGTTGAGGGTCATCTGGTGGTTGGGCTTCTCCTCGAGGTGCTCCTCGTCGGCCACGTCGAACTCCAGGTGCGGGATGCCGGTGCTGTTGCAGACCACGGCCACAATGTCTGAAAGCAGAGAGAGGCACCCATCGCTCATACGCTCTGTTGACAAACAAAAGTTCTCCGCGATTTCCTCTTCGCTATGCGTCTTCTTCCGCAAGCTTTCTTCGCGTTCTATTTTGATTTCTTGTTCTACACAGAGTGGCGTCAGAAGACGCATAGCCCGCCACCCGCCGCCCGCTTACCGCTCGCCGCCTTGGCACTTGGTCCGAAAATAGCCGCGACACCATTATCCACCAGATCGCAGGCTGAAATTCATTGAAAAGTTAGTGGTTGTCTGGCGGGGACTGGGACAACCTACCCTGCTCCTGAATGGCCACGCTGCTGTCGTCCGACCTCAGACGCTTCACCACCGGAAAGAAGCGCATCGTCTGCTCCGACTCCGGTCCATTGAGGGCCTCGACCACCTCCATGAACTCTTTCTCCAGCTCCAGCTCATCGTCGTAGAAGAAGGCACCTGCAGGGCGATGGAGGTTAACCAGAAAGTGACCCTTATCCCTCGGAATTCTTACCAATGTTGATTTGTTGGGCCTGACTATGCCGCACAAGGAATGCACTCCAAATGCAGTAGAGCAGAAGGAGAATGCGGTTCCACATTCCAGCAGTTCTGGAAATTTCACAAAAAACCACTTCCGAAATAAAAAGCACCCGCTCCGGCGCTTCCACGGCGACTGGGAAAGCTTTCGGCTCCTGGTCGCTAGGAGATCGATGTGGAGAATTGGAAAAGCCAGATCAGCTGCGTGGAAAAGCTCTGCCAGCTGTCAGTTCATAAAAAAACAATCTATAATCACCAGAATTCGATTTCTTAACAAACATTATTGAAATGAAAAGACTTTAAGGCCCCTTTTTTGGGACAACAGGTCCCTCAAGACCCGGCGATTAGCTCCCTGGGGACGGAACCCATTAAAGCCGGACACGGTTCAATCGGCCACAGTCGTTAACCCCCGAGTGGAGGTTCCAGGTGCTCCATTGAAAAGCGATGAGGTGTCAATTTTTCATGGCAACAGGAAGACGACAGGACGAAAGGCCTCGCAGCCATCAGTTTTTGGGGATTTGCATAAAGGGAGCATTCGGTATTCAGCCAAGCGTAGTCTTAATGGCTGAACAGGAGGGGGAGGAGGGAGGAGAACGGCCGGGGGAAACACACACAACATGGAAGTAACAATATGGCCGCTGGTGTCATTTTAGCCATTTTAGCCTTTGCCTCCGTTTGCTCAAAGGATTTTGTCGATGCCGAACACGTTTTGTGTTTTAGCCCGGCACCTTTTGTCGAAATTTGAATAAGTCCCACCCCGACTAAACCGTTAATATTCATTTGCGGAAAGCGGAAAGAGGCGGAGTGGAGGAGGTGGGCGTGGAGATCCGAATATTCAATATGCCTGCGAGCAAACTGCTGATGATGATGATAAATGCCCGGCCGGGGCGCAGCCACTATTTCGGATTGAATGGCCGGGGGAAGCTCCCATTAGCAGGGAGATTTCGCGCTGCCTTTTTTCGATTAAAACTTTGCCCGCAATCCGAGGGGGGCAACAAGAAGCCAGGGAATCCTTGGCCAAGGCGCCGGCCATCTCGGGCAAAGCATTTTCTATTACGGAAAATATTTATGGTCATCATGCGGAGGCAAACCCCCGAAACACGTATGACTGGAATGCCTGCAGCCGGCGAGCCAGGATCCAGGCAAACACCAAACCGGAGTCCTGAGTCCTGGCTCACGAAACGGAAAAACACACAACACAGAATCCAACAAATCCAGATCCCGGCCACAACAGCAAAAGAATCTGCAAACTTTCCCTAGGTAATAAGGCAGAGGGGCTGGACCGGGGCATAGGAATGTCTGTCTAGTGCAAAAAAGTTTTAATACTAGCCATAATGTTGCCAAAAGGATTATCCAAAAGAATGACTTTTAATGGAGACAGGAAGTAAGCGCATAACAGACAGAAGTATTAACTGTTTCCTTCCGCTTGCGGGGAGTTTCTCAAGGATTGCGGTAGTCGGAGGGGAGTGGGACTGTGTCCTGGGGGATTGGGCGAAAACCTCTGCGCACATATTTACAAAACTGTCAGTTTCTAAGCGCTCCTCTGGCATCCTGCTCGCTCCCTGTCCCGGGTGTGGTTGTGGCACGTAAGCTGTGCGGAAATATTGCAACATGCTCATAACCGGAGACTCGGCTGCGTTTAATCCTTGGTATCTGTGTCTGATTCGGAGGCTTATGGCGGTTGCTGAACCATTCCGCCGGGTTTTATGATTTGCCCCAGTTTGCCTTCGTCCGAAAGGGGCATTGACTTTATTGGGAGACTATGAATACTAAACTGTTAATATTTAATAAATAGAGGAAGGTATAAATTGAGACTATGAACTATGTCATTCTCTGCCACTTGTTAGTTAGTTTTTCGAAATGATAGGGTATTCTATACAACAGTATCTAATCCTTCATCCTACTGCCGGGTGAAAAGAACATTTCTTAGTCGGGACTTGGATGTGGATCTGATAGTTCCATTGGCCCATGATTGCCGTTTAGCGGCCAGAGGTCCTTGCCAGCCCAGGCCCAGAGGCTGAGGCAGGCTGGAATTTTCCTCCGTGGGTTTCCAATATACGTTGCTCTCATTTTGCATTTTAATGAGTTTCTCGGAAATATGAAGCCAAGGCGGCTGGAGCCAAGGAACGGACGGCAGGATGACAACAGCGGGTGCCATAATTTTGCATCCTTCATTTTTCTTCAAGCCCACCTCACTCCTTATGCCTTTCCGGGTGTATTTTTCTAAGAAAGTATCCCAGAGTCAGCTTCTTGCCGAGTCGCCGTGTCCGGGCTGCAGGATATTGCTTTAATTGAAATTTATGCTAAATAGATTGACACTAATGAGCATTGGCTCCTGCTCCGGCTCCTGCCCAGGTAATTCCCGAGAAGACTATCTGCATAATTAAATTGCTTCTTGGCGCCTTTTGGCGGGCTATGTCAACCGAATTATTATTATTATTTTAGCATTTTTATATGTCTATGAGATCCCGTCCAGCTCCCCCTCCCCTTTTGGAATTTGCATGCCACGAGGACGCGGAGGCCCGGAGCCAAGTGCCACCAGCTGACAAATGGCTCAAGTTGTCGGGCTTCCGGTGCTGCTGAGTGCTCCACTTCCGGGCCGGATGCGTCTTTAGCGACATGTGTAGCCGAGTGCCAAAAGTCTCCAAGAATATCCATTTTTTCTTTGAAAAAAAACTAGGCCATTTAGGCTTAAATGTTTAGAGGTGTTGAATAATGATATTATAGTTTGAACTTTAACCTTAAGCACAACCTATCTGGAATGCTATTTATGAATTTTATTTCTAATGATTTCTAAGGATTTCTCACTGTGCACTTGCCCCTACTCCCTTTGCATTTATCGCTCTGCTCTGGTGACGGAAATGAGTTTTTGTCGTAAACTTTTATGGCAATAAACGTCGCTTGTTAGTTCACAATCCGTAGTCCGTAGCCGGTGGTCCCCCCACCCAATTTGGGGGATGTTACGCACTTGGCACTGAAATTATAGCCAGGGCTCGAGGAGAATAAACATATAAATAGCTCTTATGCCAGGACTAGTGTCGTTTTTTCTACGGCATTTTACATTGGCACGCTGCATAAAAATAAGTGCCTCTGGTATGGTTGCCATAGTTGTTTTCCAGCACACGACAGGCACTATAACACTTTGTGGGGATAGGAGGAGGGACAAAGGATCTGTGACCATTTTCCATTACATTTGCCACGTCACGGCACATTTCTCTCGCATGTATCTGTACTCTCTAACCGGAGTCTATGGCATCTCGCTTCCGGTTCCTGTCCGCTCCGGTTTCGCCACTCCTTTTGTTTTGCCTCCGATGCCTGGCACTGCTCCCCTGCCACCCATCTGGGTGTTATCATATCTGGCTTTTGTCTTGCTGCTCTGCTGTTCTGCTGCTGTGTCGCCCTGCCTTTTAATTCTTTTAACAATTGCGCTAAAAGTTGTGCATTGAACACTTGGCTGCCTTTCAGCCAACAGTAAAAATGGCACGGAAACGAAGCTGTAAAGTATACCACCCGGGGGAAGCCCCTCGCCATCCTCCGTCCTTTCCTGGCCTGTCCTGTTCGCTGCAGAGATAACAGAAATATTGTTTACCGCAATGCAATTGTTGCCAAAGAAAGGCAGCATCAGCCGCAGGAGAATCCTTTTTACTTGTTTTACTTCATTCACACCCTTGGCATAAAGTTGGCCAGGAGCTGGGCCAGGATCGGCAGAGGCAGAGGCAGAGGCAGAGGGTGCCGTGTACCGGGTACAGTTTCCGCTTCCGCTGAAAAGTTTCATTTCCCACACGCTGACTGAGCTGCTGCTCCGTCGATGATAAAGTACGAAATTAACTTTTGAAATACAAACAACAAAAGCAGCCACGCCCGCAGCAATGATATACGGCCGGGTGCAGTCGCTCCCCATACCCGGACATGTAAATCGGGGCCCAGGAAGATAATAATCAGCCGATATCCTTCACCTGTTCCACGGCCCATCCTGGGCCCTTCATTTTCTTCGGCACGTAGAAAATGTGAAAAATTTCGAATAAGCAAAAGCAGAGCGAGTTCATAACTCGCCAGAAATCTCGACCCATCTCATAGGCATGCATATTTAATACGTGGGTGGTTTCCGCGTACAGATGAAGAAATTCAAATGAGATTCCTACTCTTTCTCATACTTTCTCACTATTAAAATGTATCTAGTACTCCCGTGCCAAGTTTCAGAACCAGAGACCCCTTGTGGAATGAAATATCCATGCCCCAAGCCTTGCACTTTTCTTTCAGTGCCTGCGCCCATGCCATCGACACGAAAAGCAATCAAATTGCAAAAATTTGTTTCATTTTCTGCGATAACATGACTTGAATTTGATGAATGCCTTGGCAAGGGCAGCCATGGACGGAGTGGGGCAAGGGGCGTGCCACGAAGGACGCGAAAGATATTGGCAACGAAAGCCAAATGCCAATCTCGGCGCACTTTTTACGAGGCCAGGATCGGGTGGGAGGGCCAATGGGCGGTGAAGATGGGCTCTCAGCATGGAAAAAATGTGCAGATATTGCCAAATGAAAGAGTTATGATTCCGCAACGTAGTTGCTCCCCGGGCGCTTCTGGCTTCGGTTCCAGTTCCTGCTCCGACTCCATCTCCTGCCCCTCCCGGGATGCCAATGCCGATTACTAATCCGGCCCTGTGGCCTCCACTCCATCACATCCTGCCCGAAGCCCGTCCTTCCTGGCCAAGGATTAAAATAAATGCGCCACATTTGTATGTGTTGCACGAATCGAGAGCACGGGATAGGCGGGGGTGGGGACTTAGCCCCGTTCCCATTTCCGATAACAGCTATTTATGGTTAGCTGCAGTGGCCATCGACATCTCACATCCCACATCACATAATGGTGTGGCCCGCGGGGCTGGGAGCATAAAATGCAAAAATATTTCCGCAGCTTTTTATACATTACTGGGCCATGCCTCCGGCTAGGCGGGGGCCGCTTGTCATCGACTTGACGGAGTCCGCTTAGGGGACGCACCGAATTTTGTAATTACGACCACGTCAGAAGCACTCGCCGCACAAACAAAGCCGCCGACCGAAGAAATAAATGACCAGAAAGACCAGAAAGACCTGCCCGGGCGGGTGCCTCTTCTGCAAAATGGGGGACGAAATTAAATTTCAGGCATTAGGCTTTTCATCACGGCTGGGGAGCGAACCATTTAGCAATTAACTTGGTGACCGGAAAAGTGGTCTCGGAAATGGCAAAGTAAATATTTAAAGGACTTGATGGCTGGGCTATGACTTTCCTAAATAAGTAGTTGCTGATAAGGAGGACATCATAGTCCCTTTTGTAATTATTTTTGAATAGACATTTCGAGCCTGCCCAGGTAGCTCTGTCTGGGTTTATTATTTGCGTCTCAGATGCCGGTGAGCTGCTCGTTAGTTTCGACATTTGCGCTGCTAATGTAAGCTGCTTTGCAGGGCCTGCCCCCCGACTGGGACCCTGCCCCACATTCATAGTTTAAGCATATGCAGGTATCGTTGTCAACGCTACCGATCCCGTCTGCCGCCGCTTCGAAGCTCGCTCCTTTCGCAGCAATTGCCAACATAAAAGTCAATTTATGGCGTATAAACCGCTTTGTTGTCAGGGGAACTCAATTATGGGGCACCCCCTCAGTCACCCACTCTCCTTAGACCCGTCTCACTCAAAGGTACGTTGCATAAATCCCCGGCACTCGTACAAGCATCATTACCAAAATATTCCATTGAATCAAAGTCGAGTCCTCCCGCGCCACCCTAGCTCTTTCTCGGCTAGTATTTCAATCGTGCGATGTGACACATCATCAAAATTGGCATATTTCATTATGGCACTCCCCCTCCTGCCACTTTCTCACCTGCCACCAATATGTGGAATCGTATCGGATCGTTTGCATGTTGCGTGTCAGAGTTCAATAGCTGGATAGCTGGGGAAAAACAGAAAAAGAGGATATACCCGAAACATAAACACAAACAACGTTCAAGTGTTACACTTAGTTCTAGTCTGCGGGGTGTGCCGGAGGACTTTCATTTCATTTCGCGCGTCATTTGAGGCGGCGCCGTTTCGAATTGTTCCCCCAAACCCAGGCAGTGTCCTGGTACCCTGGACTTCTGATAGAGGCTTTGCTGCACTACAATTATTATAAGAGAAACAAGGCCTTGATTAAGAACTATAAAGGACTAATACACTCTTGAAAAGAAAGCCAATTTTGTTACCAATTTGTAATGTGGGGTACTCTTTATTCGATTCTGTATACTAGTACTCCCTTTCTTGTTCTGTATCCATATCAGAATTCCTCCTCGAGTCGCTGTTGCTGCTTCGGGCCATTGATTGAAATCGCATAAAAACAATGCCACTGCCCGCAAGGGGCTTCCTCCTCCGAGCGGAGTATCAAAATATTTACGATTGTGCGCCTCGATTTCGCTCTACTCCGATTTCCCAGGGCCTTCTTTTATTAAAAGTTTTGATTGTTTTTCGCGTTTCAACTCGTAGCCTTCGCGCCTAATGACAGCCGGGCATGCCATGAAATATGAGTTGATTGCCACGAACACTGTATGGAAGTGGAAGTGGCAGCCAGGAGCAGGGGCAGCGACGGGGCGACACGGCCATTGAAGGGTTATAAATCCACTCCAAGTTGTTGCAAATTGCCTGGCCGCCGCTCCAGTGACAAAGCCAGTTGGTTAGAGAAAAAAGGCGGAACGCCCGGTCGCCGACCGACCAACAAACAAGCTCATTAGCTAGCACCAATTACTCCTAATTAATGTCTTTGAGACGCATAAAATTTTGTCAAGTTTCCCGGGCCAGACTCAGACCAGAGCCGGAGCCAGAGCCGTTTACCTTTTTCTTTCCTGGCACGCCAATTAACTCTGAACGCTCATTACAGGTCGCGATGGAAGCTGACAGTTTCGAGCCCGGACCCTGTCCCGGCCACTACTGTGTCACTTTCTCCGGCCTCGGCTCCCGCTTTTTCTGTGTGGTGCAGCGGCGCGTATTAATTAGCTGCTCGAAGCCACCGCCTCTGCCCCACCCGCTCCCAACGAGTATGCCCTGCTAAGGTTCAAAACCACACGGTACGAAATGGCGAGACTTTCTTAACTAAAATTCAGTAAGTTATCCTTTCCTATCCCATCAAAATTTGTATAATTATATCATGTTTTTAAAAGAATTTCCACGAATTAAAGACCATTTCACATATGGCTACATTTTATTCAAATTTAGTAATTCTTTAAATTTTATTTAATTCCTAAGTGTTTCTGGGTAAGGTTGCCATGGATCGGGCTCAAATGTTTCAATTCGCAGGCAGTTCAAAAAGTGCCCCTTACCTGGCTTTCCTCGAGTAGTGCTAGCACCTGTACCTGGGCCCTCAGTCATGATTGTCGTTACCATTACGTCAACTAATTGGCTTCATTTGGGGTTGTCGTGTGCGCCACTTTTGGTGGATGCTGTGGGTGCGAGGCTGGAGCTGGGAACTTGGAGCTCATTTCTGCAGCCAGCCAGGAGCGTTCTAATTGGCAATGAAAGGAGCATAATTTATGAATATGTCGCGCACTCATTTCACGGTAGACTGGTCCGCCGATGCGGCTGTTCTTTGATGCATTAATTATGGGTCCAGGGGCGGAAGGCGATGGAAAGAAGCCCATTGATTACCCAGCCAATTCTTCACGATTAAAAGGGGTGGGGACGAAAGTGGAGCACTGCTGGAGCTTACACGCTTCTGCACTCCTGCGACGAAGCGGAAGACAACCCATTAGAGCAATGTTTCGTCCTTTTTTATGCCTCGCCCACATTTTGGACATAGTCCTGGGAAAAGGGAAAAGGGAGCAGCATAAAGTCAGAAATTGCATTTCCCCATCTGCGATAGTCAGCCAGACAGACAAACGACTCTATATAGTTGGGAGTGAAGACAGTGCGTGCCATCGCTGTAAGGGAAATGGAAATAAATAAACAATAATCCGGGCTACCCTTTGAGTGTTTCAGACACAATGCATTCCGTTTTTCATTCAAAATTTTATTAAATTCCCTCTTCCATATTAGATTTTGGCTTACAGTTTTGTCCAAGGCTTTATTTATTGAAGTGAATATATATATTTTATTCACATTTTTGTAGTGGTATTTGTTTGTTTGTGTTTGGCTTTTATTTTAATTTCCCTCGACAGCATCTGCATGTTTATTTGTATCTGTATCTGCCTCGGCCCGCCCCTCTGTCCGCTTTACAAAGCACTTTACACATTAATGTAAAAAAATGGTGCACTGATGTTAGTGCGTCTTCCTCACTTCAGTGCCCAGTGCCGGTCTGCCTCCTGACAGAACGCCAAGCCACAAAACAGACGGGCATCCTTCCACGTAGCCGCCCGGCCGCCCCTTTTCCGCCCCATGGTTCTGACATGCGGCGCGCATTTTAATAAAAACGAATTAAAATGTGCACTAATATGTTTTTATTATTTATGCTCATATCTGTGTTTATTTGCATGTTGCAAATAAATTGCACTCGAAGCTCGAGTGAGTCTGTGTGGCTGGAAAATGTGTCAGCGAGCAAATTGCTCTGTCAGGCTCTGTCCTCCCATCTGCCCCCCATTGAGTTCTTCGGTAGTTCTTCCTCCATCTATCTCGTGCGTACATTATATCATTTGCCATATGCGGATTAGCCGTAAGCTGATTTGGCACAGAAAGCCGCTTTGAAAGTTTACAACAATACTCAACCCACAACCGAGAACCGAGAGCCCAAAACCCAAATCCAGCAGCCTGGAAGTTGTGGTTGCAAATGAGCACGAGCTGCTTGCCGCTGTCCCTGAGCCGCTCGAGTCGAGTCTGCGGCTTATAATTTGTTTGACAGAATCAAAGCAGCCACAAGACAAGTAGAACTGAGTTCAATAGTTACATATATTATTCTTATCAGCGCACAAACATTCAAATTACATTGTCTTTATTCATTATCAGTGAAATACAAGCATTAAAGATTAAATTTTATAAATCTCATTACTCTGTTTAACTTTTGGGAAAATCCTGAAAGAAATCCAGCGTGGTCTGTTCTGCTGAAAGTCCTTTTAGTGATTGTACCTCCTTTCCTATCGGAGAAGTCCAGGCCAGAACAACTTCCTTGGCCTGCACTGCTGTCTTCAGCTCAAAAAGAACTCCTGGTTTTCCGGTTTTCATGTGCTTCGCCTGCCGTATCTGGCTCTGCAGGTTGAAGAGTCCCAAATCCTTTAGCCAGCTCTTCGCCAAATCAGCTGCCAGTTTGTTGGTAGTAATGGGGTGCTTACGCGACACGCTTGCGACAAAAACTCGAGGACTTAGCTTTTCGCTTGATATATCAATGCTCTGAGACAGCCCCAAAGCCATAAAAAAGACTAAAGCCGCGAATATTTTCATTGTGATGATCAGCACGTACTAATAGAGACTGCTACTTGGGTTTCCTCGCGTAGATCTCTGCCAACTCTTATCATCTACTGATGGCAGAGAGAGTCCGCAGCCCGGAGATTAACTGCCTCTTCGGGTGTTTCGGAGAATCATTTTCTCCGATAATGCTAAAATCTCAAAGATCGGTCGTTTATAATGTATTTTATTCAAGTACATTATTCTTAAAACAAGCCAGAACTTGTGAATCACCTAATCTCTTCTCCTCCAAAACCATAAATATGCAAACATCGGCTGGTTGGCTGCTGGCCAGAAACCTAATGGAGCATACGTGTCGCCGGTATTCCGGCATTTAAGTGGCAGAGTCCAGGACAAGCAATTAGAAACGGAAGCCAAGAGGCTTTTTTCAATTAAAGCAACGACTAAAAAGAGCTGGAGCGATGCCCGGGAATTTGTCAGCGGGCGAAACAATTCAGCGCTGTCAGATAAGACCTTTTAGCATTGTCCGACATTCCCGCACGCTCGATTTAATAAGACAGCTCATTAGCCACCGCCGGGCACACTCGGACTTATCTCTGGGGATGACCCATGACCTCTCCCACTGCTGCTGTTTGATCCACAATACAAATAAGCAAATAAATATTTTTATAAACATAAACATAAATTATAAACATGGAAAAGGTAGAGAACTGTTTGAATCGATTCTGTTTTGGGAGCTTCTAAGATGGGCTCCCAGGACCAGAGTGGAAGCTATATATGTTGCATATTAGTTCCTCGTCCCATGGCGAGGGTCAAAAAGGCCCCAAGGGCGGCATTTTCCCACTCCCCTCTAATGAAATAATCGAGGACCACGTGGGTTTTGGGTCCATAAACGCAAATTGAAAAATGTTAAATTATCATCAAATTTCATGCACTATCAAAGTCAATTTCCTGTGCTCCCCCACCGTAGCCAGAGGCACGAGTCCAGGACTCGTGGGCTGCGTTCCGACTTTGGCAAAGACAGTTGGCAGTTGAATTCACCCTCCCACTTTCCACTTCCCAAGACCAAACCCTGTGCCGGCCCGGCCCGGCAGTCACAAAAATAATTTATTCAACTTGATGCCGTGGCCGCTGTCGGCGGTCGCCGGGCAGGTTTAAGTGGACGAGCGAGGAGGAGTAAGGGGCTGCACGACCGCTGCCCTGCGGTTCATTGTCAGTTAAGCTTTTTAAAAGAAAACCACTTAGAATGTTGACATTATCCTTCACTTTCTATTTATTTTGTCATTTAATCAACTTCCTGCTCGACGGCGTCGACCCTGATTTGCATACCAAACGATAGATGCGCAGGGGCGCGGCATGAAAGACCACATCTTGAGATGGACGCCTCGTTTGTCTCCGGTCTCCAGTCTCCGGTCGCCGGTATTTGAGCTCTGGCGCCGTCTGGTCCAATCAGTCGAAGGAACGGCAAAAGGAGCCCCCTGGTAAATAAAAATTGCTTTCTGCGACATAACCTGTGGCCTACTATCCTGTCTTGCCTGCCTCCAGTTCAATTTCCATCTCGGCCCATCAGCTATAAGGATTCGTCGAAAAGTCTATATGAAAACGAACGAAGCCACCAACAGAGTGGGGTGGCTTACTCAATACTCATTCTATTTATATTAGAATTGTAAAATAATATACAATTACAATTGTAAATAATACGGTCATCACAATTTTTGACGGTATTTTTGAAAGGGTTTACAAATAAAATTGTTTTACAATGTCTAAGAGGCATAAAGTTCTGCTTAAATAGCTAATATTTTTGCTAAAACTCGAGTAAAAATTTCTAAATAATAAATAGAAAAGAATATTTTACTATTTTTTTAATTTTTGTAATGGAAAAATGTGTACAACTTAGTTAATTATCTGCTAGGGTATATCGAATTTCTGGTTTTGCGTTATTAAAGTAATTCTATGAATATTTCAAAAGCTTCGGTGGTACATAAACCCCAGTCCTTCCCCTCGTTATTGTCCAACCCCATAAAAGGTTTAGAGTCTCGCCGAGGACAGAGGAAACGACGAAAAGACGACTTGGACAAGTAAATACTGGAAGCGAGCATGTAAATAATGCGAGAGTGCTAACTGCGGACGTCCTGACCAGGAGTTGGACTGCAAGGTGGGTCGGCCCGGGCTCTGGGCTTCGGACAAGCGGGCGCAGAGGAGCAGACTTAAGCCGCACTTGGGCAGGCAGTCCCATAAAGGAAAATCCTATTGAATGGCCTTTTGTTTTAGCATGGAAATGCTTTTAAACATCCTCCGAAGAGCACAAAAAGCAAAAGTCTGCAAAGGGAAAAGCGAACTTCTTGCGTCCTGGCTCCGATTGCTTCTTGTTTATTATTCGCTCAGTCAGCTCTAATGAAGGCGTGCACAATGAGTCTGTCCACTCAGGAGCACTTATCCCTGCTTACGCTGCCCATCCTCATTTTGGCCCTCATACTTCCCGAATAAAAAACTGGGCCAGCTGAAAATATGATGGAAAAGTTTCGCTCTTTGTTCCCATAAAATTCGTACCTTATTTGATTTTTCGCTGGATATTACTATCTATTCAGAGATGCTATTAGACAAGAGGGGGAAAGGGTTGTGGATGCCTCCACTGCTTTGTTGAACACACTGCGATTATATTCAGGCACCAGACCATATCAGAAAACTTAACGAAAAATGACGGATAATAGTGCCTCGCCTGAGGGCAACCTCAGGCCAAAAGTTTTCGATGTGCGAGTTAATTAGTAGCCTATTGATAAAGTTGAATTGAAGCTAATGTGGGAAAGTTTGTCGGTCGTCGGTGGACCAGAAACGGGAGCCTCATGCATACACATTTATTAATTAAAATGCCGCAAACGCACAAACACGTCACTCCCTCCAAAGTCCACCAGGCTCCGGCTATCTCATTCATTAGCGTTTGTCAAGGGCTTATCAAAAACATAGAGAACTGGTCCAGGAGCTGGCTTGGAACAGGGTCAGGGGGGGTGGTAAAGGTTAAATTGATGGGCATGTTTGTTAGTTTAATTATGTATTTTCTGCGAGTCCTTCAACGAGAGCTCTCTGCTATCATTCACAATATTCGCTGTCATTGCCGGAATAATGCAAAAGGACAGGAGCATCCCGCAAACAAACAAACTGCCAATACAAACAGCCAACAATTCGCAAACATATACACACACTTTAGAGCAGAGTGTATGCGAAAATTGCGGCTTATGTCAACAATAATTTTTGCAGAATTTCCAGCCCGCGGCTTTTCCCATTTGATTTTTAATTTGGCTGCGGTTATGGACTCGATGACCGCAAATTTCTAATAACAACTTGTAATTACATAAATTAAATCTCTTTGTAGTGACTAGAGATAACAATTCATAAATATTAAAGTCACTTTAAATGCCGTACCTTGGAAATGGCGGGAAAAAATCGATCGAAAAGCTTAGTCAATTGTTGAGATACTCTTAAGCTGCACTGGCAGTTTAAGATTGCGTGTCCTAGAGAGAAGATATTAACTTTAAGAGATATCGGTTGGATATCCTTCAGTGAAGACTTACTTATGGGAGTAACCCTCCTCTGCCAACTACTAAGGTAGTGCTATGTTAGGTAGACCTTTAAAAAAATGATTATAATCCACCTTAAACCTCCAAGAAACTATCATAAACTCCTGTTGCTGACCTGTCTGGTTTTTTAGACTAATTGACTTAGACGTCACTGTGCAAGGCCTCAGCAGTGGGTGGGTGGAAATTGCCACGTCACGTGCAGCTCCAACCCAAGTCGCAACTTATGGAACTGCGTGGAATCCAATCAACGTTTTTCTAATCAAGCAAAGTATAAAGTAAATTCAATTACGCGGCTACTTTGTAAATCCCTCCGGATCACACGCCTAGGAGGCTGTGTGTGTGCCGAGCATGCACACATGTGGGAATGGAGCTGTAGCTGTCGAGGAGCGGATGTGGGCTCTAACTATGTGGAGGGAGGAGGTGTTGTCCCAAAAGAAATTTTGAAAATAAATAGAATTCCGCCAAAGTCAAAGCAGAGTAAACAAGTGCAAAGTGTTGGGCTGCGGAATGGGTACTCTGGAATGGTGGTCCCAACCAGATGAAGGGGAATCCATGGCAACTAATCAGAAATTCCGTCTCATGCGCTGATGTGAAGTGTGCCGCCGAAAAAAAGCGAAAAAAATGGAAGACAGGGCGTCGGAGACAGACAGTCGGACGGAAAGACAAGACAGGACGAAGTCGGACCAAGAAAGGAGGGGCCAGCGGAGGAGGCGGTACGGAAAAAGAAACCCAACCCAAGTGGCATCGCTACAGCGCCCGGGATTATGCAAAATTCAATTTGCAACTTAAATGTGTTTATTTTGCGTTACGCTGCTGGGGCAATTTTTATTTTCACTGAAAATGAGGGATTTACTTACTTACCCAGTGCGGCTGCTGGAGTGGGAGGGATTGGGGCGAAGGAGCTGCTGTGGGAGTTTGCCGAGCGATAAGCTAACGGGTAGTCGAAAAGGACTGAAGAGCTGGAGATCCTGGGGGAGCGTCGGGCAGAGAGCAGTGCTACCAACCCAGTGATCAATACCGCCATCAATTTCCCAATCTTATTGAGCGTTTAAAAATGTGTGTGGGAGTACACTGTGAGAAAACGGTTGGAACATGAGTTTCTTAAAGGTAGAGTTTTAATATTTTTATTGGATCATTGATGCATTAATTATAAGTATTTAAAGAACAAACCTTAATTAAATAAAAATTCGTAGTCTCTGTGCATCTGTGGGATGTGACACAAAGTTCAAGTATGGGTGAGGCGGCAACGACATCGAGAACGTCCTGTGCCCGGCTGTAAATTGCTGATTTACAAACAAAATGAGATTTCCGGCGGAGAACCGCAGGTCCGCCTTTTTATGAGCCAAGCAGCAGGCAATATAAACACTTTATCCTTCTTCCCCGGCCTGCCCGGCCTCCTGGGCCTGCTCGTCCTTCCCGCCGCCCTTCCAGCTTCCTGCTGCCGAAGCCTTTGCATAATAAACGGAGCTGCAGTGCGGAGAGACAAATTGCCGAATTCAATTTGATAGTGAATTTAGTCAGCCGTTTATTTAATTTTATGACCCAATCAAAGCAATCGAATGACGGGGCGTCCGAGGCAGCCCCTGCCGCCAATCATCGTTCTGGCACGGGGTGATGATGGCTTGGAAGCCCCCCGTTTCCTGAGATGTCCTACCAAACTTATCATAGCATCGTAGATTCCGCACCGCGGTTTTAATTACTTGTCAGTCAATTTGCCACTGACAGTCAGAGCGGATGGGGATGGGGATGGGGATGCAAATGCGGAGGAGTCTCGTTGACAGCGCCGGAATTCATATTCAGCTGGGACTGGCACATAATTCTCGACGGCAGTGCGGCAGGGTCGCAAATGACAGTTGAATGGAAATTTAGTTTTAAACAAAACGTTAGCCGAAGCCGCAGAAAGCGCCACTGGCTCACCGCACAGCAACCGCCTACAAGGGAAATGTTTTAGTTGCCGCACGCAAATTAGCCGAAAGTTTTCCCTTGAAAAAGAGCGGCAGTGGGATGGTGGTGCGTCTTGAACTCTGATAGACCGAAACACTCTGCTGCCTGCCCAGCCCTGCCTCGAGCTCCCGCCCTTGGAACGCTGCTCTCAAAGCCCCCAAGAATGAATATTTGATGGCAGTGCCAGGGAACAAATTAAAAGCGCTTGCAAAAGCTTGTTGCATACTTTATGGCGCTAATTTAGGTGCGACAGAGAGAGCGAACGAGCAGGACAGCGGCAGGACCTCATCTTTGCAGCAGGACAAGTTGCCAAAGTTAGAGCCAACCACCAGGACCCCCTTTTATTTTGCCACTTGTTTATGCACGCACATTAATTTCAAAGGGTTGAAAGCGGAAAAGTATGGCCCAGCCCTAACCCTGCCTCTGTTTCAACCTCCTGCCGAGAGGCAACCACATTCCAATGTTGCAAATTCTGTCGCTACAACTAAATGCTTTTAAGTGCAATTCATTGTATGAACATACTTTTCCGCCCCAAAAGTTCCGTCGCCGAAAAATGTCTGCTAAATTCTAGAAGCTTTATATGAAACAGCCTGAGGTGTGTTCGTTGTCCGATGTGCTGCCGTGACTCACATCCAATGAACATCACGTATACGCAGTGGACACTCGACCTCAATACGCTATGTATAAGCCAAGCCACCATGAAGCCAGTCGAGAGGCAAACAGTCGAGAGCTGCCTTCTGAGTGTCTCCTCATAAATATTCATTCGCAATTTATGTAAATGCCTCCCTTCTGACCAGCCCGCACACTTTTGATAATGTGTCGCGTTTTAATTATGAATTAATTGCGAATGATTTCAACATCATGCATTTTAATTGACATACCATTGTGTGGCTCCGGGCTCCGATCTATGAACGCGTATCTGGAAGGTGTCATCCACTCGAGCACACACTGCCACACAGCCTGATATGCTGGCATCCTGGCGCCCACTCTGTCCCATACGCATCATTTATCACGCGACGGGGAATGACTATGGTCCCAGGTCCGAGGGCTCCATGGGACGGTGGCCATGGGACGTCGGGTTCATTGTGTGGTTGCCAGTCGTTTCAATCAATTTCATTTCGTTATCGTTATTGACATTTTGTAATTTAATCGTGTGCTTTGTCGCGTGTGCTCCGTATGCTGCACAATCACACTTAAGAGCACTGAGAGAAACTAGTTGGCTATCTTCGATATAAAAGTAAACTCCCAGTAACCCTTATGTACTATTTTCGTCCTTTATTAAGCACAAGATTTCCAAAATCTTTGTTTGTTGAAATGCCTCTTTTGTTAACAATAACTCTGATGATTGATTTTCCTAGTGTCTCCCATATTTTTATTCGCTTTCAATCGGCTCAATTTATCATTATGCTTATCACTTTAAACCTGTTCAATTTAAGTCGATTGATGGATTATTGATTAAATAATTGGATAAAAAATATATTTTTCACTGGGACACTGAATAAAAGCCAAAATTTTTATTTTCGATTTATCTGCAGCATTTTCCGTGTAAACACACTCGCTCATGTGGCTGCTTTTAACTTTATCAGCGTGTTTGGCTTGAGGTTTTTCGCTACTCGGGCAGGTTAATAAAAAAGGGGAGGTCAGCAGATGACACCGAGGAAGAAGATGAAGTGGCAGCCAGCCGATGACGAGGCCAGCGGTGACGGCCAAACTGGCAGCTGCAGCAGCATCAGCATTAATAATGGCTCGAACCGAACGGAGAAAGCGCATGGAAACCTGACCAGGGGCCAAAGGGCAGGTGTCGCAGCCACTAATTAGTTTCAGCCACATAAATATTGGGGCAGGGGCGTGGGTAGGAGCTGATGTGCAAAGCAAAGCAAAGCATTTTATTGGAAGCTGGGGTGCTGCATGAATAACGAAATTAGATGCCTCAGCTTCTCGCTCGCCGCTCTTGGGAAACTTTCCCCTTTGGCAGAGCCACAGCCACATGTTGCCCTTTGCCTTGATTTTTGTGGCTTCACACATACATGCACTCCATCACAGACCCAGCCACACGCCCACATCCCCACAGCCCACACATATGTGATGTAGGGCGCTTAAAAACTCATTTAGCCTCCGGGCAAAAACGGAAACGACATCTGTGTCCCCGCCGCGTCACTTTAATATAAAATGTAAATTTACACAAAACTACTTTTTGTCTGTTTTGTATCTCCGGCTCCTTTTGCGAGTCAGCAAGTGGTTCCTTCCCTCAGCATCCTTACCAGGCTCGACCGCAGGAAACCATTTCCGAGTGGTTTGCCTGAGTTTTTCGATTTCAAGCCCCAGCATAAATATGTCGTAATATTTTAATCAAATTATGCAATACAGTAGGTGGCTCGCACAGCCCTCGCCTCTCATGGCAGCATATGACTTTCGAAATAAATGACCTGAAAATCGTCCCTGTCCCCCAGGACTAAAGTCAGAATAAAATAAAATAAAAGGACACACATACGACGCAGACAGCAACACTTTACGATTTCATCAACCTGGGTAATGGCCAAATTAGGGCAACTGTGAGGGTCCTGGCGGAGGGCAGTCCAAGTTGTCGAAGCCCTCGATACCCTCGCAAATTCATTGTTCCTCTGGCAGCAATTTCTTCATCCGTGCTGTCGTTTCTTAGACTGTGGGGGCAGGAAGGAGCAGAAAATGACCGCAACCGCAGGACTACAAGGACGACATTGTACGGCGGAGAGTGAGAAAGAACACAAATGAGGCGAGACAACAACACAATAATGTACAATCCTCAGTGTACCAGCCAGCAGCATGTAAGCGCCGTAAAAAAAGTGTCCTCTCGGTCAGGAGGCACTTCAAGTACGCTACAAATGAAAACCATTTCGATATTATTGAGGGCGTCAGGTGGTTCGATTGGCACAGGACCTCCATTTTATATATCGGTTAATTCTTCACTCACTTTTTTGACTATAAACCATAGGTCATATAAGATCTGACTGGAGGTGATTGTGTTTCAATAGCCAGTGCAGCCAGTGCAGGAGACAAGATGGACAAATGGAAAAAGAAACTACACCTAAACGGAGACAAGTGGAAAGCGGACCAATGGACAAGTGGACCCGTGTGTGCACAATGTTGGTGGCAGAAGGACTCCGACATCGACATGGCCGGACCGGACAGCCTAGGATCAAATGAAGCACTCCAGTGTCATCCAAGTGGGCTAATCAGCGGCAGGCACATACACGCTCACAGCAGGAGCAGGAGCAGGAAGGAGCATGTAACGTCAGATAGTCAGTCAACATTCGAAATAAAAGATATATGGGCAAAAATGAAAAGATAAAAATGGAAAAACACACAAAATTGCCATTTTTCCTGTGTTTCCTTCGGGTCCTTGAACAATGGGGGATGGGTAGAGTAGGATGGGGCCGGAGCTGGTATAAAATGAAGTGGAAAAACGTAAACTATGAATGCGGCCATATGTACACAATCGTACCATCCAATATCATGCATATGGATGTCTGCTATCCGTAGTCCTTTCCGTTGGTTTGTGCTTTTTATTTGTTTTCTGCTCTTATTACGACTCCATTGCGTTTAGATGGAGATTAAGTCGCTTCTCCCTCCTCCCTTCACCCCTTCAGCTCCACTCGAAAGCCCACAGAATCGTGGAATGATTCCTTTCTTTTTTTTTTTGTTACAATTTGTTCTTCTTGCTTCGGCCCCACCTCCTGGTTACTTTTGTTATTTTTTGCAATTTTTTGCTTTATGAGCAGTTTATTTGCTATCTGAGTATGTGTGCGCCATTTTTATACTGGCGTGTCCTGGTTAGACCCGCGTTCGTATGTGTGCCCGGGGCCATATAGGATAGAGGATGCCAGATAGCGGGCAACTCTGCACCAACATTTGTTTATGATTTTAGTAACAAATGAAAACTGTGCAAAAAGAAAGCGGAAAATATTGTATATTACTGGAGGGAGAGAGCTGACTATTATATTGCTTTTGTGGGAATGCCAGGAGCCCTCCACACTGCCATTTGTGTGTGCGTGTGCTTTTATTAGTCACTGTCACTGTGAGCGCAGCAAGTTGCTCCCCAAAGTGCCATCGAGGAAAGCGATGCTGATGTGTGTGTGTTGATAAGCGGCATGGTAATTTTTCGACTCTGCTCCGCCTGGTGCTTATGTCCCGTCCCTGATGTTGTAGTTCTTTTTGTCCTGTGTTATTGTCGAAATGTTGAAGCGAAAATGTATTAAAAATACAACCATCGCCGACACCCTCACCTAGCTAGAGTTGTCAGGTTGCCCACCGAAATAAACTTTAATTGTAACAAAATATAAAGTCTTGGCCATTCATTGTAGAAACTTCTGCAAGGTGAGCTTTTTTGTGGCACCACTGTTAAATTTTCACCATCAATGGGCCTCTTTGAAAATTTAATTTCTTACATCTCTATAAAAAGTTAAAAGCCCTGGCAACCCTCAGAAACCACACGCCTCAAAGTATGCAAAGCAAAAACGAAAAATATGTTCGGCCCTATAAAAACAGAAAAACACACACGTGTACAAACGAATAATGCGGGAGGGGGAAAATGCGACAAAAACCCATAAAAGAAAATTGACTGTGAAGCTCCCCCTCAAATATATAGCCAACCTAGAATCGTCATGCCCTTCTAGAAATTCATTTACTTTCTATCCAATTCGACAAAAACTTAAAATTTGTTTTTATTTTTGTCATCCAAAGGAATTGGCCCGCATATCTTTTGAATTTTCCCAGAGACTCTATTACGATCGACCTACAGCAGAGTCATAGCCGCCTTTTTAAGCCCTGTCACGCATTTGGAAAGTACACCCATCAAAAACGACATTCATTAGCTTTATGCGTATGACGGCGAGGATTATGACTTCCCCGAAGTGGGATTGTATGTGTGGCCCGTTGCGGAAGCCCAGAGGTGTTGTGCTGGATGGCTGTGCGAGCTTTCATCAGGCGAATACTTGTTCCTTGCACACATCCCGAGCATAATTTCTAATTAACTTTTTGCTCAGAGGCGTGGCTGTGAGGTGAGCTGAGCTACGACGCGTGGGCAGCGGGGAAGCCCAGATCCCGGATCCCGACTCGCACATCCCTGCTCCCTTTAACACGTCATCATAAAAATGTTTTGCCAACACATTTATGCGGCGCCTCTTGGGTCCGAACGACGGAGCTCGGAGATGGGGCAGGAACTCAGTTCTGGGGTTGGGGCAGCGCAAAATGCGTAACAAATGAAGCAGAGAAATATCTAACAAACATCGGGGAGAAAAACAACACTCGACAGCTCACAATGGCTGTAAAACAAAAATCCGAACCGAATCCTGAAGAAACAACAGCACCTGTAAGCCCTGCATTCTTCATCTTCTTTTCCAGCCTGTTTTTGTTTTTATGCGTTAAGTCATTAAAATGAAAATTTATTATGCGCACCCCTCCAAGGCTGGTGGGACGAAGAAGGGGGCGAAGGTTAAAGGAGATGAGCAAGATGAGGGCAGGAGGACAAGCAGCAACAAGCGACGACCGCCTATGAGGCGTATACGTAACGCAAGGCAACATATATCTCATTAAGCCCGGCCGGAATGCCGTTGCTGCCACTGATGCTGATGCGGATACTGATGCTTATGCCGTTGCCATAATGAAGCCAATAAAGCTTTTTATCTGGCAGACAACGTGATTTATTTATACTTCTACGTATGCCTGAGAAATTATACATAAAACGTCCTGTGATTCCAAATCCGAATATGTGCTTGAAGCCTAAACGAGATGGGGACTGTGGAGACCGCATATCAAGGTCCCCGGGAATAAATAATTATTCTCTATTGGATACTTGATACAGTTCTTGTAATATATTGTCTTGAAATACATATTAATAAAAGAATGAAGAAAGGTATGCCACTGCAGTGCACTTTTAAATTAGAAATTACATAAAAGCATCACCTCCACAGGAGCTACCGATATCCTGTCGCTATTCTCATTAAACTTGGCTCAGGTATAACTAATGGCAATTACTTGTCGCCCCCAACGGAAGTCCTTAATTTGTCAGGATGTGTGTGCGAGGGTTTGCAACTATCTTGAGCAAGTTTGTCAAGTGAAATTTATGCGAGAGCAGCGGCAGTAATTGAAGCGGAAATCCACAAGCAGCAGAAGAAGAATCTAATAATTTACTTTATTTGCACCTTTGAAGAGGCGCCCTTGTCGCTCCCTGGTTGCCTTGGCACCCCTTCGTCCTGTGCTGGCAGCTGTGGGCAAAACTTTTACACGTACACATGCCATCAGCAAAATGGAAAAAGTTTCGCTTTCTCACTAGCAGTTTTCCCCGCTCCTTTTCCCGCAAGTGCCTCTGCGTTTTCTGCTTTCCTGCTCATCAAGGCACACAAATTAAGAAAATTATCATGCATCGTACCTAGGCGACCCTGCTACTGCCACTCCCACTGCCCGTTCCCACCTGGTGGGCCCGCCCCACCCACCTCGCAGTAAACTTTCCGTTCAGCAGAATCCAATTAAACATAAAAATAAAATAAAATGTGACATTTTCCAATTAGCGGAGTGAATAGTTGTGGCAGCCATGGGCGGAAAGAAAGATGAGCCTGCTGACAACATGTGTCATGCAGCAGTCCTGCCGGCTGCCCCCAGCCGCCTGTCAAGACAAATGCCGGCACCGAGATGTCTATCGCTCCCTGAGAATCCCAGTAGCTCTCGGATGAGCAGTCAGAGCCCCCGGAGGTGGGGGCTAATTAATGGTGCCACACAGCACAGCAACAAAAATAAATTTGAAACTTTTTTAGAGGATAAGTCGAATGGAAAATACCCACATCTACGATTCAGAAGATGTGTCTGGTATCCAGACATAGGATCTGTACCAATGGGGAATTAAATAGTATATTGCTTATATGTTTATAGTCCTTAGAACTGGCCACTTGTCTGATATCCCCCGAAAAGATACTGACGCGCTAGATCTGCCCCAGCAACTGCAAATTACAAATGAGTTCGACACAAGAGACATGCCACGCGAGACTCGAGGGGAAAAAACAGAGTCGAATGTGAAAATAATTGCCAAAAATAACACAGAATTTATTTATGCTCCACTACTCGGCAGCGGCACTTCCATCCAGAGCTGAGGAGCCAGGAGCCGGATGGACAAGGACGAGGGCGAGGACGAGGGCAATTGGCAGTGGGTTTTTATGATTCTGGTCAGTACGGCCATAGACAGCTCTCTAAATGAGCAAAAACACATAAAAATGTTGAGCAATTTCTCTGCGGCTGGAGGACTGGACAGAAGAAGCCTTTGCTGCCGCATCTCGTATCCTTACTGGCAGGCGCGACTGGTCGGGCTTGGGGTTGAGATGAGTTTGGCTTCGCTTGTTTTGGCCGCTGTGCTTTCTTGCAATTTGCAACTAATTGCTACAAATTAATTTTAGTATGCTTTTAATGGCATTTTGAATGTGGCCGGGACGAAAACGGGCCGAAGGACAATGGAGCTCTTTGTTCAAAGGGATTTTTGTGGCTTGCCTTTTGCTGTCCTGCCTTCGGTTTAATGAGCTGCGACAATCGTCATAGTGAGGGCTCAGCAACGAGCAGAGCAGAAAGGACAGCGCCGGGCTGCTGCCAACAATGGAGCGTATTTAGTTGACAGGCCATGGAGACACGCCCCATCTCTCCCCGGAACATTCCTCACCCCTCCTCGGCAAACTAAGCAGAAAGTTTTGCAAGAAACTGCGCAAGAAAAAATGAAATAAATTCCATGCCCCGAACAGCCCGATGTCTGAAGAGGCAACGCGTGCTCATTAGATCACAATTGTACTGCATCCGGAGCCGGCATTACGGATTCCGGAGTCGCTGGCACTTCCCGGTTACGTCTCCGCCTCCTGCCCGTCAATTTGTCGTGTCAACAGCAAAACTAATTTATTTACGGGCTCGCTTTAAAGCCTGATTATTCATACGCACTGGGCTCTCAGCCCCGGGGAGGCGGCCCCACCTTCGTCCGTCCTTAAACGGCCTCCGTCCTGCTCGGTGGCTGTTGACTTTCATTAGCTCGAATTACGCAGAAGTACTCGAGCGTCGCACGCATAAATCAAACTGCAAATCAAATTCACTTGCAGATGCAGTCCTCGGCCTCCATCCTGGTCAGTTTCCAATGGCTCGGCAGCCCATAAACGGTGACCCCGATGTGGACCATTGGTGGCGCCCCCTTCTGTACACTGTGATACGTACCGTATTGAAAATGGCCTTAAAAATTTGTCTTTAATGGCTAATAACTAGGGGCTGTCATCTTTTACTGTCTGCCTCCCTTTAGGTTACCTTTGCTGATTAAATAGAAAAGAAAATATTTCCCAGATATCTCATCCTTTGGGAATCAATGTGAATAGCAGATAGAAATACATTTATCTTTCACTCTCTGAGGCAAGAAGATTAATTAATCTCTACCTGATCATTTCTCCCAGTGCCTTTCCCTATCTGTCACTGGCAATGCGGTGGCCACTCCCTGGTCATGTCGATGCCACCGCCTGTGTTTGGTTTACGTGCTTAAATTGGCAATTAGCAGATTAATTGTCACTGCCAATATATGTACATATGCGTCAATATTTTGTGCAACCCACAGATGCAGTTGCAGTTGCAGTAGTTTCAGTGTCCGTCCATCCGGTGTCTTTCGTCCTCCGACCCACCGATCCGTAGACCATCCTTCTCCGATGCAATTGCACACGTACGTAGTTTGCGTTACGGCCCTGTTGTTTACACAATTGTTGCTCTGCTCCTGTTTGATTTCACTAACGAGCATTAGCATAAATTGCCCCAATCGAAGTGTGGGCATCGAGGCGGTGCGCCATAGCGGGGGGGCAGTGCGGCGGCGGACGAGGGACATCGTCCATATGCGTTTGTGTGCATCACTTAGCAACTTGGAATGGCCATCACCAGCACCAGCAGCATCGCCATCGTTCCGAAATGAACGACGAAAACTGTCAAAATTTTGCGAAAACCAGCTCGAACATTGTGCAGTCAATCAATTGTAAATTTTTAATGAGTTTTCATTCTGCATTGACCCAAAATCGACTGACAGAGCTGACTGACCACTAGGGATGCGGTCAGTCCTTCTCTCCTCCTGCACCTCCCCCGTGCTCCCTTGCTTTGCCCCTTTTCTGCTGCTACTTCTGACTAAGCAATTTGTCACACTAATTAGCTGCTGTTGCTGCTGCGGTTGCCCGCTAGATGGCGTGGCGTCAGCCCATGTCAAAATATTGCGCATACGACACGTTAGCGATAATCCTGATTGGCTTCTCTCTTGGATGTCAGGCAAAGCAATTGTTCGTCCCACAAGTCAATGAAATGATTGGCACAATATTTGACAGAATTGTAATCGCTGATTACAAGGTATCCCTGAGTCGCTAGTGGCTTTCCTTTCACCAGTTTTGACTTCACTTTAGCTGCAATAATTTTACACAAAATATTTCCGCAACATATCGTCGATGGCAGGTCCTTTCCTATTCCTTGCCAGCCCGAGGACGTCTAGGGAGCTGTCCTCGGGCAATCTGCTTCAGCTTTTACTGCTACTGCATTTCACTTGACTTCACGTCCTCATCCAGCTGCAACTTATCATTTTATAAGCGTTTGTTTTTCTTGTTGCTTCTGTTTTTGTTTTCTGCTCGAAATGTTTTTGCTTGGCCAGAGTGTTTTTTTTTGGGTGCGCAGTATAACATAATATTTTGTTGCATTTTGTTTTCTCACCCCGCACCGCTCAAGTCCCCACTCCTACCCACCGCCAAGGAGCACTTGAGGCGACAGATACTTTAAAGTTTAAAGTGTTCCAGACTATCTCAAGTCGCACTCGCTTCTCCAAGAGCTGGCACACACAGAATGGAATTAATGCAAAATTATGTGCCACGTATACTAATTTGTATAAGGCGTGGGCCATTCCAGTCCAACTGGCCCTTTCTGGCCTACGATTTACGAGCACTTGCACTTGGCCGCAATCCTTTCATAACATTTGGCGACCGTTTTATTGCCCTGTTTGGGGCGAGAAAAAAAGACCAAATACCGCGTGGCGCATTAAAATGTTGCCAAGCCTCCGCCTACGAAGGCCACTAGCCAAAAATAAGAGGCCAGATTTTAGGCTAAGCATATTTAAAAGATATTTTATGAAATCCTATTTTTCAGTAATATTACTCGCCCTATGATTAAACATGTGCGGAAAAATTCAGAACCAAAATAGCCCTTGAATTGTACCACATATTTTTTCAAGTGCAACTGTTGTTATTCAAGCTGAAATTTATATTAGGCCAACAAAGTCGTCCTGCGAAAAAGGGCAGGGGTGTAAGGGGCAGGGCTGCCTTTGGCGTTGGCGCCTGCTCTCAAGTGCTCATAAATTCACGAAAATTTCACAGCCGCCGACGGACGAACAAAATAAAAAGCGACGACAAGGGTCCAAGGTAGGGGTAGCGTCAGTTGTTGCAGTCCTTGGGCAGACTATTGGCCCTCCTCACCACCCATCACCATCACCACCATCCACCCACACGGTCCCTCCTTTTCAAAACCAGACACACTCGACTTTGGTTTGGCAACATAAATTGTTAAAGAATTGCCACTTTACAGTCGTAAGGAGCACATAAGCCGGACAAATAAAAACCCTTTCCACGGCCAGACCCTAGAGGTTGCTCCGGCCATTGCTGAGGTTCCGCTGGCCTCCGGAGCTCCGGAGCGGAGCAATCAGTCGCAGACCCGGATTGGATGTCATAAAAATGGATGCCAAAAGTGAGCAATGGGGGAGGGCGGCACTTAAACCGGAGAGAGCAGTTCTCCGTCATCATTACGGCATCCAATTTGTACTCAATAAAAGCGCCAACCCAACCATTATGATGAGAACGATGGAATGTCCTGGCAGTGAGTTCTGGCAATTGTTTTCCGTCAAACTAACATGAAGCGGGACCGGCGAATCCATCGAAGGATGCAGCAATTTTCAAACCTCGAGGGATTCGCCTCCTTCCTCTTCGCTGGCGGTCGTGTCCGTCCTGGAATGTCCAGCTTCGAGGTCCTGTGCATGTGAAGTACTGTGATTTATAAGCGCTTTGCCGGCGATAACAGAAGTGGGCGGTCCGGCCACGCCCACAACCAAACAATGGCAAAACGGATGCTGCACACATGCAAATTCCACTGGCCGGTGTCCCAATACCAAACCCTTCTGGCATCGCCTCGTCCTGTCCCTCCTGACCGCCATCTTCTTTCAATTTTCTTTGTACGGTTTTGTGGTCGCTTGGCTTTCCGGCAAATTTTTATCTCAAGTTCGGGGGCCGTTGACAATAAAAATGGCAATAGGACATGGCGAGGCCATCGCAACCGCACGAATGCCAGGCCTCACCGTCCTCCCCGCTCCTGGCCCATATCATTAATTTTGCACAAAAGGACAAAATGTTCTTTGCCAAGTGCAGAGGAGTCGTAGGAGCGAGCCGGAGATCTGGTCGGACCAGAAAATAAATAAGGCAAGCTGCCGGACTTTGTTGTGCATTGGAAGCTCTGCGGTTGGGACTGCTCTTGTCCTCCACTGCGCGAAAAATTCGGAAATATCTTATATTCATATTAGGAGTGATTGGACCCACACCTTAATTTCTCAATTTCTACTCAGCATTCGAAAATATTACCTTATAGAGTCACAGTCACCCAAAAATTATGAAATTTTAAATGACAGTGTGTTCAGACTTGGAGATGAGGTGGAATTGAGGTCAACCTAAGAACGGAGGCTGCACCACGTTCGACATTTTGCCGGTCCCATGCTGCGTGGGGTTTTGCCAAATTGAAATTGTTTGGCTAAAACAACAGAGCAAAAAACAACAATCAAAAACGTTATATATTATGTTTTGAAGCATACAGTAAAACTATACCATTAAAAAAGACTATTACTTAATATAATCCTATTCTGTATATATCTATAAAAATGTGTTTCTTTTGTTATTAGTTCATAACAACTAAAAATAAAAATATAATAAACATATAATTTCACATTTTAAAAGAAACAATGAATTGTTATTTGCGATTTGAATTGAAAGCTTTCTAGCGGCCTTGAAAGCTCTTCTGCAGAGTTGCCATCTGGTTGGTGAAAAATAGAAAAGACGGGGATGAAAGTTTCGACTAGAAGGCTCCCACCTTGTCGGAATAATAACGTCAGTTGTGGCTAGCACTGAAATCGAAATCAATTTGAATAAAAAACGAGAGGTACCTAAAATATATATTTTTTTAGGATCGGACTTGTAGCAGCCACAAAAACGATGTCGAACGAAAAATCTTCGATCTCCAAGGGCCGAGGCTCGAGGCCCTCGCGACGCTCGAGCAAAAAAAACTTCTGCTGTATCTCAAAAGAGTGTACGATTTCAAAACAGAACGAGTTTTGAGTTTTCTAACTTTCCCTTCATTATAGACTACAGTGAATTCTCCAACATGGTGGACACGCTGCACATCACTCCTCGGATGATGATTCACAAAAAGGGCTTCAAAGTCAACAACACCTACGGACTCACCCTCAGCATCAGAAACAGTGGATTGGTAAGGCAATGATTACAGATTGGAATAAGTAAAAAGTAATCTCCCTTAAGTTCCAGCGGTTTCTAAAACTTTCCACTGATAGTCCAGAAGATACGTCTATCAGCATTCCGGAAATGGAGCTGCATCGTTACCTGGAAACCGACGAGGTGATGGAAGTAAAGGTCTGGATTAGAAGCAATACCAAGCGAGACATTAACCGGCGTCGCCACATCTTTATCGAGGCTTTCCACCCAAACATTATCTTCCAAGTGCCCATTATCGGTAACCGCACTAAATAGTTTTAAGACCATTAAATTTGAAGCTTTTATTCCAGTTTTGGACAAACTTAAGGATCCTTCGGTCTGCGACTCTATAACCTTCCCCAGCTGTGTGCCCGGAAACAAAACCCACTATGAAATGATCGTCTACAATCCCACCAAAGATCGCATTCGAGTGCGGTATAGAAAGTAAGTGATTACTTGAGAAATTCCCGAAAACCTGAAAGTACTTATCTTTGAATACATTTTACAGCACCAACCGTGGTCTGGAGATCAGCACCAACAACAAGGACGTTCTGCCGCCAGAGGACTACGTGAAACTGTTTCTGGTAATCCAGCCAAAGAAGCTGCAAGTCTACAAGGGCTTCTTCAACATCAAATTCGGAGTGAGTAGGTATCTCAATGTGGGTATTCACCCAGTCCGGATTAACCAGCAACGTTTCCTTCAGTGCCCCCCAAGCCAGTGATGTTCCAGTTTACACCTAAATCGATTGGCGTGCACCTGAGCCTGGGCAAGATGGAATTCGGGCAGGCGAGGTTCTCGAGGGAGGAGATGCGAACCGTCGTTGTGTGCAACGAAACTCTTCACGAGGTGTTCGTAAGCGGCGACTTCTATAAGGACCCCAAGTTGGAATTAGGTGCAGAGTCCTCGAACAGTGGCTATGATGATGATAGTGGCATGACAAACAAGATCATTGAAGAAGCAATCAGCATGCGCAGCATCCTTCTCTTCGACTTCGAGGAGGACTCCGATGTCTCACAGGTGCTCTATCACCCAGGAGCGAACAAACATTTTGATTTTATCGTGCCTGCCCGAATCTCGGGCCTTGGAGTTGGGGAAATCAAGCTCATCTTCCGACCCCTTTACGATCCAAACGATCCCTTTCCAGACGACCTAGAGCCACCCTACTTCCAGCGCACGCGGGTCAACTTTTGCATAAGCGACGCGGAAGACTGCATCGAAACCCACTTTGTCGTGGTGTCCGGTGATATCGGTGGGATTGAGGTGGAGACTCATCCGAAGGTGATCGATTTCCGGAAGGTGTATCTCGGCGAAGAGCATTGCGCTCAAATCAAGATTCTCAACGTGGACGGTAAGTGTCATATTTTTAAGAAGTATAACGATCGCTCTTTTTAGCTGTGCCCGCACGGGTGGTATACAAGGACTGCCTGGAGCCGGATCTGGCCGGAATAAGGATCTCTCCCACGGAGGGCTATCTCCTGGAGCCGTGCACTCGCGGCGTCTTTCATTTGTCGTTCTATTCGCTTTTTCCCAACCGATTCTCGATGACGTTGCGCTTCAAGGTGGAGAACGGAGCCCACTACAAGATAACGTTGAAGTAATTCATCAGTCTCCCAAATAATCACACATCCCACTCTTATCCCCCACTGTTCTCTCTTTCCAGGGGCACTGGGCAGCAGGTGCAGCTGCGCACCTTCCCGCAGTTGGTGGAGTTCGGCAGTATCCCGGTGGCCGTGCCGCAGAAGCGATACATGCTCCTGATGAATCCTCTGGCGGTGCCCATCACGCTACAGGTGAAACCCACCGACGACGGAGAGGAGACGCCGCTGGTGCTAAACATCCGCGACTCCACTGAGATGCTGCCCATCACGATCCGCGATCCCATCCGTCACCTACAAAGGGTCCACGAGGACCTCCAACGACAAACGAAAGAACCGCACGAGAAAATCCAGCTCACGGAAGATCTTCCCGACTCTTTGTCCGTCAAATCCTTCCAGACGAACGACTCAATCTACAGCATGGAGTTTGAAGAAGATGTGATGGGTAAGATTTCCTATAAAGTTTCTTTCAATCATTATTTTTAACACGACTGTACCTAGAGCCCATTCCCCAGATGGCCGCCCAGCTGCTGACTCACTTGAAGAAGCAAAAGATCTTCGACAAGTCGGAGACTGACCGCCGCGTAATCCAGGAGGCACTGATGGGTCTGATGAACACCAAGTACTTTTCCGTGTTCACCAAGCACAATAATTACATATTCATGGACTGGAACGCGATTCCGAGTGACCCGCGAGAGATATACTGCGACAACGAGATCATTTATCTGCGACCCAACACAGGACGCAGCATCACCATCCTGCTGATTCCGAACAAGGTCGGCTACCACCACCGCTCGCTCTCCGTGCGCATCTGTCCCGCCCTTCCGCCGCAGAGCAATGCCGAGTCCAGTGACGATCATCCTGTGGTAAAGGCACTTGTCAAGTCGGAGTTCCTTTGCTCCAAGCTCTGGTTCGAATACAATTGCATCGCCCCAGACATCCAGTGGAACAACTTGGTGGACCTTTCGTCTCGGACCATCTATGCCGGAGAGGACTACGCCTTCGACATGAACTTCTCCAACCGTTCCGCTGTCGGTGGTTTCATCCACTTCGATGTCATTGTAAGTGGTCATTTCTACAAAAACCACCATTGCTATTAACCTCCGTCTCCGATCAGCCCACTGACATGACCTTCCGCGACGGCACCTGGAAGTTCTACATAGATGCCCAGGCGGATGTCTCGGCCAAATGCGCGGTCACGTTTCGCTCACTGGGCACAGCCCGCCTCTCGGGCCTCGTCAAGATCGTGGGGGCCTGTCGCCCGTACCCCTTCCATCTCTTCGCCAACGTGCTGCCGACGGAGATACGGATCTCGCCGATGTACGTGCACCGCCGGCTCAATGTCTACGAGGCGAACGAGGTGCACTTCTACATCGACAACTACACGCCCACCCATACCAAGCTGAGCATGAAGCTGGTGAGTTGGCAGGACAGTTTCTGTCAATGATTAGTGAATAATTTTTCCAAAACCCACAGAAGGACACATCGTACCAGTACCTTACCCTGAGGGGTGGGGCGCTAGCACCCACGGGCCAGAGTATGTACACCACGCTGAAGTCGCTATTTACTGATCCGGATCTGTACCAAAACACACTGTACGTCGACCTGCAATTCGACCACGTCATGATGCTGCCCATATCCTTCTTGGTGGAGGGGGTTCCCCTGTACTTCGAGCCCAACATCCGCGAGGGCTTCGACTTCGGCCAGCTGTACACTGACACTCTGCCTCAGTTCCAGGACGGCATCTACAATCATCGTTTTCCGGTGCGGGTCATCAACAAGGGCCGCCGTGCCTACCGCGTGGTCATCATCCGGCTGAGCAGCATCGGCCCGGAGACCTCCCACTGCGCTCTACACGCCCTCACGTCGCGCTTCGACATGGACCCCAAGAATCTGTACCTGCCTCCCAACTGCGAGGAAAAACTGGACCTCCTGGCCAGCTCATATGTCGAGGGACGGTGCATCGGCGACTTCCTGCTGCAAGTCATCGACCAAAAGTACCCGCAGCGCAAGCACATTATCCGGGTCAGGGTCACTGCCAAGTTCGTCGACGCCCAGCTCACGTGGAGTCCAAAGCAGGTAAGGTCCTGAAGGACGTTTTCCGAAGATAGCACTAAGAAACCTTCTATTTCCAGGTCAACTTCGATTACAAGCACTGCGAGCCTCTGAGGGACCGAGCTTACGTTGAAACACCCGTCCTGATTAATCCGTGTTCTTTGCCCATTGACCAGGTGATTCTTCAGGTGACCGGCCCCTTTAAGATCAAGGAGCTGTACGAGGACAGCTTCGAGAAGGAGATTATGATAAATATGAGTGGCAACGAGCGGAAGGAGATATTCGTCGCCCTTAATCGGGGGGCAATGAAGAAGCTCTTCTGCCGCCAAATCGAGGGAAGAATTAACGTGTTCGCGTTGGGGAAGCAGCTCCGACCCATGTCACTACGGGTAGCTATCCTAGTGCCAGATGTGGTCATCCTGCAACCGGAAGTCGTACTTTTCGATCGAGGATCTCCTTACGACAGCAACGTACATCTTGTCAATCAAGGCTGCATGCCAGCGGAGTTCAAATGGAAGAGGTTAGAATCCAGCGAGGTCTTTATAGGAGACAAGGACGATCCTGGGGGCATAGTAGCCGATCTCCTGTCCGAGATTCTTCGCATGCTGGAGTACAACTTTAGCTGCTCCGAAGAGTCGAATATGACTCAGAGGTATGAAGAATGCCGCTGCCAATTTCGGCGCGAAGTGGAAAATAGCGATATGATTCTGGAAATTCTGGACGAGGTTATCAACGACCTCGAGCTGAAAAATCGCCCTTTTCTTTACCCCGCCGAAGATGATGTGGAGGAGGACCCTGACCAGAGCTCTACGAGTATGGTGCGTGAAACCATCAACGATATTCTGGCTAGGTTGCACATCGATTCCAGTGACAAGTGGTCGGAGCCATCCACTGAGTACTGCTTCGCCAATCGCTACATCTACTTTCACGAGAAGTCAGGAACGGTGGAGATCCCGGACGCCCAGACAACTGATCTGGCGTGCAAGCTTCACCTGCCACACATCCGGCGAAACTTTGAGATGCGAGCCGTCTTTGAGCTATCGGTGCTCGGGGGGCGGAGTCAACGATTTTCCATCGTCCTAGTGAATCTGGGGCAGAAGATTAAGTTCTACAAGGACAGCACCTACATGGGCATTAAGGTGACAACATTTATCTCAGTTGAATTTTCCATAATATGATCCTCCCTTCAGCCCTGGTATGAGACCTTCGATGCGGTGGTCAAAGTCACAAACATTACCAAGTACCCGCTCCAGTTGGTCGTGGTAGAGGTGAAGCCTCCGCCGGCCAAGGTGTTTAGTTCCCGCAAAGTGGCAGGGGAAGCGCTCCCAGAGAAGCGCCTTGTGGAGGGCTTTAGCAAGCTTATAACCAGCGACTTGATTAACTTGGGCCCCCTCGAAACAGATCAGATCCGGGTGAAGGGCATCCTCGGCTTCAGCGAAAGCTTCCGGCACTCGTACGGAACGGTGATCAACAACAGCGATTCCAAGTACTTCTGGCTAAAAGGGCAGGGCGTTATGCCTATGCTAGACATAACTTCAGCGCTCCCCGTCGTTCCAATGGAAACCTGGGAGGTCCAGGAGGAGTATAGGTTGTTGCAACGCATCTACTACTACGAGATCTTCCGCACCATCACTGAGTTGGATGAGGAGCCACAGCACATCGGCGAAGAGGAGGGCCAGCAGGAGGATCTCGGTCACTCTGTCTCCGAAGACTTTACTCTGCTCTCCTCCAGTGACGAAGATATGCCCTCCGAGCGGCAGGCCCAGCACGACCTCCACCTCTTCCGCATGGTTCGCACCTACGTGATGGTGAACAACAACCAGGAGCTGCCACACGCCACAGTTCTGCGGCAGCTGATTCTTGCCGAGCGGTATATGCAGCGCCTCCGCTTCAAGCCCGATCTGTACAGCCTCCACCAGCAGGTGTACCACAGCTACCAGAAGCTGCACAAGGTTCAGGGCTTCAAACCGCCGGCGATGGTCAAGCACTTCACCGTGCAGCCTATTCCCTGCGACCAGCAGAGCTACGTCCTGGAACTGGGTCCCCTTATGTGGAATACGTTGCGGAAGTTCGAGATCAAGCTTCACTTCTTTGGTCCCGGAAAACTCATAGCCGCCGCACGGACAGCTGTGAGGATTCCCGGATTGTACGTGGACTTTAACGTAGCCGAAGCACAGCAGTGAGTAAAAATGTTTGCAGGAAATACTCCCAATATTTTTTATTTTTAAAGAGCTAAGTTAGTTTTAATAAGTTTTAAGTAAGTTTTAATATAAGAATTTTTATAGTATTTTATGTATTCTGTTCCTTGGGAAACCTTAAGATCCTTTAATTTTTTATTTTAATTACATAACAACTAAAAACATTAACCTCTTCATAAATTTAAATTATTTTTTTTCACAATTTTTAATAGCTTAGACAAGAAGTTTTCATTTTGGGCAGAGCAGTGCAAGGCCCTGGAGTACTTCAAGGAAAAGTACCGCAACATGTTCGAGCGCCTGATGGACGCTGAGGATCCGAAGCTGAAGCATGCGCACTCCTTCGACTTGGACAGCTTGGTGAAGCACCAACGGGACCTGACGCCGAAGGACCGACGCCTCATCGAAGAGTACTACAACAGCCTGAATCCATCCGTGTACCCGGACCACAAGCACCACTTCACCCTGGCCAAAGTTTACTCCGGCTGCCTTTCCAACTACTCGGGAGTGGATGTGACCTTGGTGGGATTCTTTAAGCCCGAGGAGCGCTTCTACGCAAAGAATCAGTTGGTGGAGGACTACATTTACATCGATGTGAGCATCATAGTCCTAGTGGAAGTTCCTGCAAAACTTACTAGCTTTTTATGCCCCACAGCTTCACATGGGTCCGACTCTGCCCATCCTAATGAGAGGCGTCCTCACGTCCTAGACAAACTCTGTATCTTATATGCATTTATTGTGGGAGGTTGGGGAGCATGGGGAGTTGGGATTCACTTATGTGCAGTAATAAAGCGTTTTCTCCCTCGGTCGAGGGGTTCCATCAGCAGTACATGTTTAGCTGGCGGAAGAAGTAGTGGAAGATGAGTAGCACCAGGAAAGAACTGGTCACAGGAAGGCCTGCCGCCTTGATCCACCCCCAGATGTTGAAGTCGTCCGGGTAGAACTCGAAGGGCTCCGTGGGCATCTCGCCGCAGTTGGAAATTACCACCGGTTCCACAGGGAAGTCATCCGTATCTGTTTTTACCTAGAGAAGGGGCGAAGATGGGAGAACATAGTTTATTAATATTTAAAAAAAATATAAAATAAAAATAATAAAATTAAATATAGAATAAGAAACTATTCTTACATCCTCGATGGCATAAATGGTATCCATTCCCTCCAGCACTTTGCCAAAGACAGTGTGCTTCCCATCCAGCCACTTGGCGCCCACGGTGGTCACATAGAACTGGCAGCCATTTGTGTTGGGGCCTCGATTAGCCATCCCCAGGTACCCCGGCCTGTTGTGCTCCACAGCCAGCCCCTTGTCCTCATCCGGAAAATAATCCCCGTATATGCTGATAGACCCGGTTCCGTCGCCGTTGAGAATGTCGCCACCCTGGACGAGGAAGCGGTCAACTATGCGGTGGAAGCGGGCGCCCACGTAGGTAGTTCCATTGATGCCGCGCAGACAGATGTGTCGGAAATTGGCCACCGTCTTGGGGGCCAGTTTTCCGAAGAGTCCGAACATGATCCTGCCCACCGGCTTCTTGTTGTGCTTCACGTCCATGTAGATTCGCGACGTTACGGTGAAGCTCAGTCCGCTGACGGCGGCCAGCAGGCATGAGCAGAGCATCAGGGTGAGCAACTTCATGGTATCCGGACTCGGCGCGCTGATGAAATACACGAAACTAAATGCGGGACGCCGTGGAAATCGAATTCTGGGTCGCGGTTCCGAATGGGAAGCCCCGCAAGTACTGGGCTAAGAGCAAGTACTATGATGGCATACCATCGGTGCGCATTGATTTTCGATGCTCTGCCATGGGGCCTTTGGGTTTTTCTAAACAATTGGTAACACTCTTATGTTATTAAAACTTGCAGTAAAAATATGGATTTATTATATAATTAATAACGTAAGCTTAACCTAAACAATGTTTCCTTTTAACCTGTATTTACAAAAGTGAAAAATTCCTAACTTGATTAAGTTTGCTTTTTTGGGTCTTGGGTCTTCAATCTTTTTGCGAATACTTTAATGCCTCATATATGTATGAATGGCCAACCATAGAATATGTATATTGTTTAGAATATCCAAAATATTGTTATATAATAAGAAAGCAATCCACTCCATAGAGGGCTGCTTGAACATAATTACATATGTATATAGCCTCATACATATATGCACCAGTTCTTTGTTATAATTTTTGTCATTTTTACTTTCAAATTATACCAGATTTTTGTATTTTTTGGTTTTTAATGTTTCTCTTAAATCTACGAATACAAAACAAATGCAATAAAATTCAAATTGCAATTCATTCTCAGAATATACAAAACAAAAAATTGGTATGGCATTTAAGTTTCGGTCTTTCCAAGCTCACATAGTGTTTGTAAATTTCATTTTATGAATTACCAATAATAGTGAATAGGGAATGGACCCTTCATAAGTACACAGCAAAGCAACAGAATCTTGTCCTGAATTTGGAGTCTAAATTAAGGTAACCTTAGACTAAGCAACTTAACAACTCAGTGGAAAAAGCCTGAATCTACACACTTATCCAATACATATATACATTCGTACGAACTAACGCGGCTAACAGCTAGCACCAGTCTTGTGGCGGGATCTGGACTTCGGCAACCAGGACGGGAATCGCAGCCCCTAGGCAATTTGGGGAGTTTGAGCGATCGTCTGAGATCTATACAGTTGAATCTTCCGCAGAAGATTCGGCCGAATTCTACATGCGCTTCTTCTGCGGATGCACGTACTTGCAGTTCTTGCCCATGTTGCAGTGGCCGCGCATGAACTGCTTGCAGACGCCGGTGTTGCCACCGCCTCCTCGGTTGGGGCCAGATCCCGCTGAGCGCCAGTTTCCTCCCGAGTTCTCCTGGAAGTTGTTTCCTCCGCTGCGCCAGTTTCCGCCGCCGCCGTTGTTTTTGTTCCGGTTATTGTTGATATTATTCCTGGGACCTCCTCCGTTCATCATAGGTCCCGGTCCCGGTCCGGGACCATTGGGTCCCATCGGGCCATTGGGTCCGTTCATCATCATTGGCGGGAATCCTTGGTTAAATCCTGGTGGCCCACCGCCAAACGGAGGCACTGGACTGCCGAACTGGTTGCCCATGAAATTTTGTGGCGGCATGTTGTTCATATTATTCATATTGTTCATGTTCATATTCATGTTCATGTTCATGTTGTTCATGTCCATTCCCGGACCAGGCCCGTTCATCATTGGCGGGCCAGAAGGTCCTCCAGGTCCCATTTGATTCTGCCAGATCTGGGGAGGTCCGTTGGGCACCTGGTTGGGCATCATGTTGGGGGCCGGAATGCCCGTCGGTGCAGGCCGGTGGATCATGAAGGGGTCGAAGGGATTGGCCATTTGATTAGGCCCTGCACCCATGCCAGGCATCATGGGACTAATATTATCATTGAAGGCCATGCTGGGTCCCGGATTATTTACTGGATTGTCAGCACTGGGAGCATATCCCTTGGGCTCCGGCCACGGCAACAAGCTGTAGTCGTTGACAGCATCGGGATTTCCGGTGAGGTCGTCCATAGGAATCACAGGAATGTCATGGGCGAAATGCGGTTCCAGCTCCGCCTCTGCGGGGCTATCAGGAATCATATCAGGCGAAAAGTACAGAGCCCGTAGCGTTGTGGCCTCCCGCTCGGCCTGCACCTGCCGTTGTTTAGAGAGATTTCCGTTGGGGTGATCCGGAACGTTGGCCACCTCGATGAGCGGCCGCCACTCCATCTGGGGCTGCATGGTGTCGTCAAATCCGCGCCGCGCAATGGTCAGTGCATCACGCTCGCTAAACCGCTCCATGTTCTTCATCTCGAGGAAGCTCTGCTTCGTCACGTTCACGCGCTCCGATCGATCCACTTCAAAGTAGCGAACCTGTGTCAGTTTGTCTTCGGGCTGCCAAGTGAGCTTCTTCTTGGGGCCCTTGCGGCGGTGTAGCATAAGCACTCCAGGCGGACCGTCGGGACCGCAGCCGGGTCCGGGTTTCCGGGGTTCCTCGGGCTCCTCTTCGGCCGCGGTGGCACTTTCAGCTTCTGCAGACTCTCCTCCAGCCGCTGCCTTTTCCTTCTGCACCTTTTGCTCGATGTCCTCCTTCACCCGCTTCAGGGGAATATCATCGTCATCGGCATCCGTGTCCTTGCTGGGGGATCCAGGTAGGTCGTCATTCTCCTTGGCACTGTCATCGGACTTCTCCTCGCCCTTGGACTCGTCCAACGTGTCCTGGTAGAACTTGAGCGGTGCCAGTGGCGCATCCTTGTCTGTGGGCGAAGTTGCCGCCGTTCTTTTCCGTTTCACCACCTTCTTGGGTTCGATCGAAGCGGTCAGGGCATCCGAGAACAGGTTGGTTTCCACCAGGGTTTGTACTGGAAAACGAAAAATTACAAATTAATACACAGTAAAAAAAAAGGAAAGAAATATAGTTACTGAACATTTGCTGAAGGACCCATATGATGGTTTTTGCTTTTGTTTCTAGTCCGTGCGATAACGGCAAAGGTTTATTTGATAAAATATTCTTCCCCCTGCCCCTAGTCATAATTAACCTGGCAATTAGGTTAAGTGGTGTTTACAATAACCCCCCCCTTCGACTATTTTATAAACCTATCTACTATACCCTTCGGCTACTTATACTACCCCTTACTTAAAAAATGTTTGAACTTGCAATCTATTATTCTTTTAGAACAAGGAACTTTACAAAACCAAAGCCAACTTTGGACATTTTTAAATATGTCCTATGAGTACTACTCTATTAGTAATAAAAAGCTATAAAACTAACCAATAAAATAGATGGTGGCATTAATCATATTTTTTAAAGCGTGAAAGAGTGTTAAAAATGAATGCTTTTTAAAATAATTAAAAAATTAAATTCTCGTTTTGTTGGTAAAACTATTCAAAAAATAAGCATTTTTAACCAACATACCCTATTAATTTCTTAAGAATCAATCTTTAATAAATAAATACGCTACATGAAGCCACAACCACTAATGAAGCAACGATCTTTAAACGATGACTTGGCACCTCGACGCGCATGACGCATCGTCTGTGCCCTTGTATGCAGGTTATATCCTTATCTTACGAAGCGATAATATACCCTCTAGCCCGAAACCCCGCTGCGACACGCGACAGCGATCCGGGCCGGGCAATGCGATCAATCGATCGAGCAACTGGGATTCCTGCCCATCGGGTCATGGTCAGTCTGATCCACCGCCCGCTCAAGCAGTGAGCAGTGGCTAACCAAACTTCCACAACCGCCAGCTCAATTTAAGATTTGTGTTTTGGTTTCTTTACGCTCAATGCATTTTTTATTCAATAGAAAAATCGTATTTTTCTAGAGGAAATCGTATTTATTCAAAAGGTGCAATGGGCTGCTGGCCATGTTGTATCTACATACCTTACAGCTAGGCTAAGTAAGCAATTAAAGTTCAGGGTTCGAGTTGGTATTTGGATACTTAACACCAGCGGCATCTTCCGCCGGCTTTCGTTTTCGGTTTCGCTTTCAGTCTCTCGGCTGGCATCAGCGCATGCGCAGTGCCGGGGCTCCGGGGCACAATGTCGAACGTCTTCGTCCAGAGTGTAACGTCCTGGTTAACATTATCGCGTCCACTCACTAGTTATTTACAATTAAATCGATGGACCCCATGACCAGGGTTGGCCACTCGGGATCGGTGCCAATTTATATACAAAAATTTCTACGCAAGCATACAAACGACCCCCACACACGTCTCATTAAATTTTAGCCCGCCCGAAGCAAAGTAAACACCTTCAGTCTCGAAACGAGTGCGAAAAGATTAACAAATAATACATAACGAGACTTTCAGTCAATCGAACAAAAGCAAAAACCACCAGTCCTGGGCTGTGGAATGAAAAGAAAGAAAAATATTAGTAGGGTTTCTGACATAGGGATGCTTACTCTTTTTGGGCGCTATCAGCTTGGCGGCACCTGGCCGCTCCACGTGACCGGCCACGTTGTTGATGTCGATCTTCGGCTTCTTCTCCGAGGGCGTGTCCCTCGGCGGTGGCGATGGTCGCTTCACGGCTGGCGCCACCACCAAAGCCGAGGGCGTGGGAGTCGTCGAGGTTGGCTTTTTCAGTCCCTTTCTAGACGGAGGAGGCGGCGCCTCTTCTGTCAAGCCATGCGATCGGAACTTAGACTGGTACGTCTTTACCGAAGCATTCTTCTCCGTATCTCTGCGGATCTCAATGGAAATAGAGGCTTTTCTTGACATGATAGGTATGGATCTGGGCTTCTGAGCATCGCTTTCTTTTGTGGAAGAAGCTGGAGACGATGCTGGCGGAGGCATCAGCTTATTGTCCTTGTCTTTCTCCTGCTTCGAGGATGACGATAAAGAGCTCGACGACGACTTGTCCTTGCGGTCTTTGGAGCTTGAGCTCGACATAGACGAAGAGGAGGACGACGACGAGGATGAAGAGGACTTGGAGGATTTGTGTCTATTAGAGGAGGAACTACTCCGCTCCTTGTCCTTGCTTGAACTGGAGCTAGAACCTGAGCGAGACTTGTCCTTGTCTCTATACTTATCGCTGGAACTGCGATGGGATGAGGAGGAGGAGGAGGAAGAGCTCTTGGAAGAGCTCTTCGAAGAGGAAGAGGACGACGACGATGACGAAGACGACTTATGGCTAGACGAGGAAGACCTGTGGCTGGAGGAGCTCTCCTTCTTTCTATCTTTCCCGCGCTCCTTTTCGGACCGTTTACTCTTGTCGCTTTTGTTCTTCTTATTATCAACATCTTCCCCAGACTTGGCATCCGCCGCTGAACTACTATCATCTAAAGTGGAATTCGACTTTTTCCCCAGACCAACACTAGTCTTAGGACTTTGGGCTGCGTCTGTTGCATCGTAGCTTTCCAGCTTCACATCCTTCTCGCTAATGAAATTAGAATCTTCATCCGGTTTGTCCATAGACGACCATTTGATGGTTATGCTGTTCGATTTGCTGCTGTTTTGGCCTGAAGTGATGGTGTAGGTGACCGGGGCTCCCGTACTGTCTGTGCTGTCGGAGGAAGACGCAGAGTCGGGTAGAGAGACTGCACTACTGGAGGTTTCCGGAACCGAAGCTACGCCAGGAGCCGACTGCATTGCGGACGAGGTTGGGGGCTGGGCCATCGTTAGGGACCCTCCTGTGGCGTTTTCCGTCACGATCTTCAGCCACTGCTCGACCAGCCGCTTGGCCAAAATGCGTACACCTGGAACATGGGTCAAAAATCACATAATTAGTAATCCTCAGAGGGTAAAAAATTTGGAAATATTGAAGCAGGGAAAGTTGGCAAGATATGATGAAACTTACCTTCATTGCCGCCATCCTTGCATAGGCCCTTGACCAAAATAGGGGCCGAGTTGATTTTGAGGCGATGAACATCCACCGGGGAGAGGAGCAGCAGCTCCAAAATCTCTTGCACCAGGGGCCAGTTCATCGCTCTGATAGCGTCGTTGAGCCATGTGTAAACGAGAGACCACCCGCCTACGGCCATGAAATCGCCCAGCAATTCTGTCTTAGTGGACTTCAGGATCTGCACGTAGACGCATTTAGAAACTAACTTTTTCGAATACTTCGCCATCAATCTGAAAAAGGCAATTTGAAATTAGTTTCTGTCGCCAGGGGGCGCTTTAACCACTAACCGGAAAACTTACCCAGATATCCGTTTGACTTCCTGAGAACTTAAAATTCCCCCATTGTTGTCCAACAGCACCCTAAGGCACCTTAAAAGCTGCAATGGTACTATTCGCGGCTGTTAAGGAATGTAAAAAAAAATTTTTTTTTTAAATATTAAGTTTCATATTTTTGCCGCTGCAAACTCACCATTTTTCTTTATCGTTTCTGGGTTAAAAAAAAAAAATCTGGCAACGCTTTGCCGTATCTCCTTCTCACTCCCGCACGTGCCGTTTTCACCATAAACGTGCGTACATGTGTATGTGCGTGTAAATAACGCTCGTTTGAATGTGTGCGTTTCAGATAGATACCAAAAATCCGATTACGTAATTCCAATGATATCAGCCTTGAAAGCCTTGTGAAATTCCTAAAACAACGAATAAACACCAAACTAAGTACAATTTCAACTAGTATATTCAGTATTGACCCTACAATATATGGACTTGGAACAAAGAATGCAGTTGCAACGCCAATTAAAGCAAGGAAACGCTTAAACGAAATGCTGCAGAAGTTGACAGATAAATAATTGTGAAATCTCTGGCAGAAAAACGTGTTTTGGTCGCGCAGCGAACTATTTCTTCAGACACTAGAAAAGCGAAATGGAGTATGATCGAAAAATCGATAGGCGATTCGCCTATCTGCCATGTGCGGCAGCCCTGTGCAGTAGCGCTAACCACTCTCCACAAAATATTCAATAATCGGTCGCAGAGGAAACCAGATTTAATTCATTTATCCGAACGTTTGATTCACAAATAAGACTCTTAGCTCTGCTCTCGTCCAACTTGACATTTGATATGCGTTCCAAATCAAAAGAAAAAGCGTAACCTACTTTATTTCGCTTTTACTTTTCATAAGTAGCTTTAACACCCAAACGGGTTGGCAGCTCCATGCCACGAACACAAAGAGAAGTGCGTGTGGTGACGCCATCTTCTTTTCACATTTTTTTCACTGCGTAGTTGCGAAAATTACCCAAAAAGAAATCTATAAAACTAGTTTTGTTTGTAGTAAAAAAGGTATTTCTACCCTTTGCCACTTTCAACTGCTTTCTTTTTCAGCAAGCACCTCCGCAAATAACTTTTGCTAATTTCGAAAACGTCCACGCCCCAAAAAGCGAGACTGAAGACTTTTTCTTTGTTGTTTCTTTGACACTTCAGTCCAGTATTTATTTATTTGCCTACCAATAAATTCGGGAGAAATTGTTCTTGAATCGGCCTTACTTTTGTTTTCTTTGCGACGTTTTTTCCTTTTTCCGAGAAAATTCCTTCCGTACTCGTACTACGTCTGTACATGTATCGAAAAATCTCAAACAAAATCCCGATACATTTAAATGGGACCTAATTTATCTTAGTTATCGATGTTTTGGATGTTTATTTTACAACACTGAAATTAAAAAATAAATGTTGCAAGTACTAGATCTAAAACTTCTATTTTACTACACTGATATTAAAACATGTTTTTCAACACTAAGGATAAAACAAGCGTGCAAAGCAATTCAACCTGTGGAGATATCATAAGGGGCTTATCAATCATAAATCACGAAGGACACCTTAAATATGAGCGACAGCGAGACGGAGCAAACCAGGATCAGCACGGAGCCGGTGGAAAATGCGTGGGCCATGAAAATCCCATCCTTTAAGCAGGAGGACAACCCCCACGGCATGGTGGAGGAGAGCTCGTTCGCCACTCTCTTTCCCAAGTATCGTGAGAGGTACCTGAAGGAAGTTTGGCCCCTGGTGGAGCAGTGCGTAGCCGAACACCATCTAAAAGCAGAACTGGACTTGGTGGAGGGCAGCATGGTGGTGAAGACTAGCCGCAAGACATGGGACCCGTACATTATAATCAAGGCCCGCGACATGATCAAGTTGATGGCCAGGAGTGTTCCCTTTGAGCAGGCAAAACGGGTGCTACAGGACGATATTGGCTGTGACATTATTAAGATCGGTAACCTAGTGCACAAGAAGGAGAAGTTCGTTAAACGGCGCCAGCGGTTAATCGGACCGAACGGAGCCACTTTGAAGTCTATAGAACTTCTCACAGACTGCTACGTACTGGTGCAGGGAAATACAGTCGCGGCCCTTGGGCCCTACAAGGGCCTTCAGCAGGTGAGGGACATCGTGGTGGAGACCATGAACAACGTGCACCCCATCTACAACATTAAGGCGCTCATGATCAAACGGGAGCTGATGAAGGACCCGCGCTTAGCCAACGAAGACTGGTCGCGTTTCCTGCCAAAGTTCAAAAACAAGAACATCAGCAAACGCAAGCAACCGAAGAACAAGAAGACCAAGAAGGAGTACACACCGTTCCCGCCAGCACAACCGGAAAGTAAGGTGGACAAGCAACTGGCCTCAGGCGAGTACTTCCTCAACAAAGAACAGAAGCAGGCCAAGCGCCAGCAGGAGCGCAGCGCCAAACAGGCGGAGGCTGCCAAGAGGCAGGATGAGCGCCGGAACAAAGACTTTGTTCCTCCCACGGAAGAGGCTTCTTCAAGCAAAAAGCGTTTGGTAGCAGATGATGCAACCTCCAAAGTTGACGTGAAGGCGTTGAAGGCAAAACTTCTGAAGGCCAACAAAAAGAAGGCTCAAAGTTAACGAGGTAGTCTTTGTATAGTTATATTTAATTTTACTAGATTCTTTAAGTAATGAAACTTGTTTTTTTAATTATTTTACACAATCGTAGAAAAATAAAAACAAAAGACCGAAAATAATTCCTTCAATTATAAAATGCTTTAATTATAGTCAAAGGACTGGAAGAATTTCACGTTTATTTCCATCAAAAATAATAAAAGTGGTCGTTTTCATCAGTAGTTATTTTTAATGTTGCCAAGCTGCCAGTTTCTTTGAAACTCTAACATGGCTTCCAACAAAAGGATTCATGAACTGGCATTTTTAATAGCTTCCAACAGAACGATTCATAAACTGGCATTGATCACATTATCCTACGATTAGCTTTTGATTTTTCGTTGTAATGTTGATTCAGCAGATTCTTTTAGTTGTTCAGGGGATGCAGAGCGGGAGTGGAAATTTCGGTGGAACTTTGAGCGTCGTCCTTGCTGCCGGTCTGCGATAAATGCTTTACTATGTCCACCCAGTCCCATCCGCGGGCGCGGTCGCCCTTGTGATCACTTCGCTCCCACTGTCTGCGCTTCTGGGCCTTGGTCAGCTGCTCCTTCTTGGGCTCCTTTTTCTTGGCATCAGCTTCCGCATCCGCATCAGAGATTTTCAGGGCCCCCACACCTTCATCTACGATTGCTACGCTTGGTGCGGATTCGGGTTGGGCGGCTGTTAATTGTTCTAGGTTATCCTTGAGACACTCGAAAAGAGTGTAGGTCATGCCACATCCTAGCCACTGCTCGGCCTCCGTGATCAGTGCTGCTTGGATCCCTTCCTTGACAGCCGGGAGCCTGAGGTATACAAAAACATTAACATCACCTTGCAGACTTAATCAGACATTTCACTTACAGACTTCTATTGTAAAATGTGTTCATATTAATGGTGGGGGCCTCATCCGGGTATTTTTCGCCCCACTTAAGTTCCACGAGAAAAGACTTGTAGTCATCCTCTTCTCCATACTAAAATATTGTAAAAAAGTAAATTTTTTAGACTAATTCCGGATTTAATTTCATCCATGTGGCTCACTTTGTACTGAAATGTGGTTGCGTCAATTTCTTTGAATTGCTGGTCGCCTTCATAAATAGACTGTAACGCCTCGCGCTCGTCGGTCTGTTGCTCTAACGGCGTGGACATGTTGAGTAGTGTTATTTCTTAAAAGGCTCGACGCATTTTTTTCGTAAATTAACTTAAAAATCAAAAATGGCTTTGTAACACTAACAGGAACATCACCAATCAGCTGTTTTGAAACCTTTTCCCGCACCCCTTGCTAGTGGTGATCATTTTAACCGCTTGTCAAACACTTTTTTACTTCAATTTAATATATGGGCCCCGAAGAATTGGGTTGTATTTTTCTCTTAATATTAAAAAAAAAGCAGTAAAAAAAAGTAATAATAAATATTTTTTTTTAAACAGAAGAAACAGAATGCTTTAAAGCGCAATATATCGATATTCCGCACTATAAGTCGATACAAATGCAAAATATGGAAACATCGATGTATCAATATTAGTATCGATGCTTTTAGAGCTCTTCTGAGAACAACAAACCAGAACGCAAACAATAACAACATAAAAAAACATAAAAGATGCTATTGCGCGGGTGAATCATCGCTATATAAGCAACAATCACATCCTAAAGGCGAACTTGGCGAGGGCAGCACCGGGGGCACGCGAACGACCCCTCAAACATGTCGTCGGATGCAATTTCAACGGAATGTGCGCACCTGGTGGTGTTCAAAGAGTTTCTGGCTGCAACGGCGGAAAAGGCGGCTGCCACAAGCGAAGAGGCTACAAGTCGTAATTGTGTAACCCGCACGAATAATGACACCTACAAAGTTTCCAGCGAGGAGCGACATGCTGAATTGGTTTCTTCGATTTGGCAGCAGTTGGTGTTGCGGGGGTGCCCGGAAGTGTTCCGGGTAAAGTTGCTTCATCAATCTGTGCTGCATGTGGAACATGATTTATGCTACGCCAAGGAATGCGAGGTCTCCGGAGAGGGTCCCCTCCAATATGACCTTCTCAGGCTGCAAAAGTTTGCTGCAAGCGAGTTGGAAAAGTTTCTCATTAAGCTCACCGACAACTCTGAGATGGAGCGCCTGAAGGATTATGCCGATGAGGAAACTATCTGTCAGATAGCCTCGGAATGTATGTGCCACGTGGATGTTGAATCTTGTCACACGTCCGCCGCTGTGAAAAACAAGCCCAGAAAAATGGAGGATCGACACCTTTGCCTGGATCGATTTGGAGCCATATTTGGACTGGAAGACAAGGATGCTCGGTTTTTTGGGGTATTTGATGGCCATTCCGGCTCCCTCTCCGCTAGCTATGCGACCAGTCAACTTCCCCAGCTGTTGGCGGATCAGCTTAAAGCCAATCCGGAATCCTCTACCTCCCACTCCTGTGACTTGTATCGTGATGCTTTTGAGTCGGCCTTTCTCCTGGCAGATGATCGCTTTACGCAGAAGAAAATAACCAGTGGCACCACTAGTGTTTGTGCCCTTATCACGAAAGCCCAACTCTGCATAGCTTGGGTAGGGGACTCCAAGGCTCTCTTGGTAGGCAAGAGGACGCAACTGCAGCTGGTAAAACCACACAAACCAGAGAATCCGGATGAGAAAAGGAGAATAGAAGCAGCGGGCGGCTCAGTTATCCACGCACAGGGTCAGTGGAGGGTGAACGGCATACTAAACGTGGCTCGCTCCATTGGCGATTACTGTTTGGAAGCAGTCATTGCGGAGCCCGACTTTGTTGATGTGCAGCTGAATGAGGCTCATGATTTTCTGGTCCTCGGGACCGATGGCCTGTGGGATCATGTATCCGAGACATTTGTCATTGACACCGTTTACGAGTCCCTAGCCGATCCCACAACGAAACTGGACGACATTCCCAAGCTGCTAATAGAGGCCGCCAAGGAGAATGATTCGCAGGACAATATCACAGCGGTAGTGGTGCTACTGAAACCGAGAATACAAATCGGCAATGATTAGGATGTGAAGAGAAGCCTTAATAGACTGCCGCTGGAGCTACTGAAATCCAAACATCGAAATTTCTTAAGTGTTACCCGCTCTGGGTGGGTATAGGAAGTGGAGAAATTCACCTTTTAAAATCAAATCTTAACATTTTTTTCAACATAATAATGTTGTTTACCAGCCACCCATTCGGACACATTTTTGGTTTGTTATTTTGTTGAAGTGTAAATAACTGAAATCGTCGACACCTTATTGACATATTCTCACGTGCCTAGCGTGGTCCTTGGACCGGGGATTGTCCGGCCAGGCCACTTGTTTGGTTGCTCTTGAATAAGCTCAATCAAAATAAATTAAGGTTGGTTAAGCAGATGGGAAGGTTTTCCAAAGAAGATCCAAGTTTTTGAGGCAGCTGTTAACCGACACAAAATTAACACACAAAACGCACACACATGTTTATACAAAATATTTTAAATTAGCGTTAGCATGCAAGCACATACACAAACATATATTTATACAAATTCAAGTTGTTTTCGGCCTCTAGTGCTTCCCGCTGTACGATAAAAAGCCAAGCCAAGTACACATAGACATAGGCACCTACATATATACACCTGCAACGATATTTAATGATCCCACGCAGATTAAGTACCTTTTTATACAACAAAAGTTAAGAAACCATGCATTTTATCGAGCAAGCCAAGCACATTTTTTACGATACGCACCAAAATTGTTTAAGGAAATTATTTAATATAGTAAAAATAAAATTTCACAAAAAAGACTATGTTTAACTTGGAGGAGGATGTCCATTTTGCGGCGCTGGTGGCGAAGCAAATGGCGGCGGTGGCGGGTACATGTGATGGGGCGGGTGAGGATGGGGAGACCCATTCATGGGCATCATTGGCGGCACAGCATAGGGCATTCCGTAGCCGTAGTTGGGCATCGGATAATGCATGCCTGGGTGAGGTGGCATATTAAAATTGGTCGGCGGCTGATGGTAGTTATGGTAATAGTTGGAATGCCAGCTGCCAGGATTGTAGCTGGGGTGGTAGTTGTACTGCTGATCCCTTTGCTGATTCGGATTCTGGTTGTTTTGGGGCATTGAGTTCCTCTGGTTTTGCCGGAAGCTCTCTCGTTGGCCGCGTCGCCCTCGCTGCCGGGGTGGTGGAGCTGCCACTGAAGCCTCTGTGGCTGTGGTCGCAACCGACGTAACCGTGTCGACGGAGTCTGTGGAGTTGGTACGATCTCTTTGCCTACGCTTTCGTTGCTCCTGTTTGGCTTCGCGTTGAGCTTCATCATCCGAGTAATCGATATAACGTTCCGGTGGCTCCACATCATGCTCCCAGGACGCATCCGATCCCCGTATTTTCATCAGTTTTGAGAGAATCACAAACTGGGTGTGCTCCGTTTTTGGGGCACAGTATACCACATCGCCAATGTTTATTCCCCTGTCCTTAATTTCTTGGTTGCTGTTGAAACGGACACAATACAACGGATCCGCCACCTGACCAAGTACATCGAACACCTCACCCAGAACCTTTCGGCCCTTTTCCAAAAACAGTACCGTATCCAGGTCAAACAGTGAGGAATTTGGGATTACGGAAACCAAAACCAATTGGTCAACAATGGAATGAACCTTTCCCAGCTCTACGCATTCATCTTCTGGCACCGTGATTTCTAGTTGGTGTATGGGTGGAAGGTCATCGAGCAACATTTCCCCCCTAACTTTGGGCGGTTGTCTGCGTCTAGGGCGGTCTCCGGCAGCGCCATCCTCATCGAAATCATCGTCATCTTCATCACAATCCACCGTGTTGATTTTCTTGTCAATTTTCTTTCGGAGAACGGTTAGATATTCTCCTTCTGAATCAGAATCTGAGTCACTGCTGCTGCTGCTGGCTGAGGCATCACTACTCGAGCTCACATCCACCACCGGACGTCGGTATGTAGTGGTGTCCGTTACAGGGACTTCGATCACTTCGTTGTCACTGTCCGGATTTCGATGAACTTCTTCCACATCCGACTCCTCGGCACCCGAATCATACGCTGCAAGGAGACCGAGGCCAGAAGTTGATTTTGCCGCAGAGTCCTGAGCAGCCGAAGGTCCTCGTGGTATTTTGGGTATAGCACCTTCTTGAGATTCACAATCCATTTTTTTAGAGGAATCCTGTTTCTGCGAGGAGATTGGAGTCGTATCTACAGGTGGGGCTGATTCACATTCCATGTCCAGATCCTTTACAAACTCATTTACAGGTACGGTTGCGCTTGGTTCTTCGCCTTTGGTAACCTCGTTCCCTACTTCTGCATTTTCAACAGGTGCTGTCACTGCAATTGTGGTATCTGCAATGGAAAGTATTTAATTGTTTATTTTATCAAGAGGCATTTTTCAGAGCTTACCTGTGGTGTTAAGGGGCGTTGTTTCCTCCTTATCTGCTGGCGGTGTTTTAACCGAATCACTTTGTTTTCCTTGCTCGGTTGGTGATTCCACGCTTTTAGGTTCCGAACTAGAAGACGGAGTTTCCACAGCCATTGGCTGTTCAGCTTCCATATTTATAAGTGAATTTCCAGAAATTAGGTCTGTAAAACAAGCCTGCCGAAACTAAAAACACGTTGAATACGCGCACGTGTTAGCTTCTTCTTACAGAAACACGCATTCTCAACAAAAACATTCGTTCTTCTCTGTGAATGGCACATCAATGGGCGGGAAAATTTAAAATATAAACTTTGCCAATGCTGAAAAGATCCTTAAACTAATTTTAAATGAACATTATTTAATTTCTTTAAAATTCTCTTTTGTTTTTATTAATTTTTGTCATTAAAATCATTTGCTTTGTGAGCGCACAATTTAAATATGTGTTATATTGATTGATAAGCAATATTTTAAGCTAAATGGACGCCAACTTATTCCGTATTTATGTAAATATTCAAAGCTAATAATTAACTTAGTATTGCACGTTTAGCATAAAAGAAGCTTAAAATGTTTGTACATTTTTTTCGAGAAGCGGGTTTCTGTAGTTCGTTGTGAGATTTCTGACGTGGATCATTGAAAAACGTATAGCAAGTTCTCGAAATATCGAAATACGTACGTACAATAAGTCTTTACAAAATAGATTCATGTATCTTTTTCGATTTCCACTTGAGCACTAGTAGCATCTAGCGATTAAAATAATATCCTTTGATAAATTCATGGTTAAAAGCCGGAGATAAAATATCCTATCAAATATGGGGGTTACAAACATTAATTTGTGCTAAGGCAGAGTTAGTTGGAAGATGTTCGTGTGCGAACGAGTTTCACAAAGCTAAATCTAATTAAATATCAATAGCACTTAGTCAATATCAATTTTTCATTTCCGCTCTTTGCAATGTGAGATATGTGATAATGATAATGAAGTCCGTATGAATCCGAAATCAACTGTTCAAGTCAAAGCAAGCAACTCAGATCAAAGTCAGGCGAAACCACCAAACTAAATCCTCTTACATCTTCCAGTCCAAACGGAACTCGTCCACCAGCAGCAAATGATGATGGATGAGCCAACCTAAAGTTAAAATTAATTATCTATGTCATATATTTTCCTTAAGCTTCGAATATCTCATACCTTCTTTTTGTGCCAGTGCCATGAATTCCTGCCACTTGCTCTGAATGTCCCAGTAATTATCCTTGATCTGACTCCTGTCCTGCAGATAGGACACTGCGAAGAAGTACGCCTTCAGCACGTCCAGGGGTCGTGTGTCAAAGTGCAGATAGACTCCCAGGCATTTCTTGCCCTCCGCTATGATGAAGTGCTCGTGGGGATCGAAGGACGATACAATGTTGTCAATGACGCTGCTGCTCTTGTACTCGTCGATCAGATTTTTTACGCTCAGTCCCAGCTTTATGTTCAGCGATACAGACACCGTCTGTCCAATGGTGACCCGCTCCATGGCATTAACCTGGAGATAACGTAGATATTCAAGATTTCGAAAGTACAGTGCGAAAGGAATTTTACCTGCTGGGGACTAAGCATCCTCGACGAACGAAAGAACTCCTCCAAAGCAATTAGATAGCGCGATTCGTTAAAGGTCCGCAGACAAACCGCTCGCACCGCCTTGAGATTGGAGTACAGATGGAGACTGACCACGACAGAGAAGATGGTGTAAAGCACGGCTTGGCTTTTGATAATCGAAAGCAGATACAGGCCCACAAACGAGGCCACCAGGTTGACACACGTCTCCTGCGAGCTATCTTTGGAGGCCACGTCCGCCAGGTTACCCCTCACCGCATGGTGTTGCGTCAAAGCCGATCTTGTGGCTCCTCCTGCCACACCGACAATCGCCTTGAGCAGCGTAGAACCGCATAGGATTTGGGTACTTAAATGGGGATACTTGGGAAGCACATAGATTTCGATGCCCATGGCTAGGTCATTAAGAAAATCCGCTCTTAGGCGCCACTTTTTCGAATCGACGTCCAGCTGGCAGCCCTGCCACCAGGCAAAGAATATTCGACCTACATGTCCGCTACCTTCCTTTAAAATCCAAGTGACCGTGGCCGAATAGGCATTAATGTTCTCACTGCCCACTCCAATGCCTTTTAGAATAGCGTGCGTGCACAAGGTGCCGCAGATCGTGCTGCAGAACGCCTGTGCCGTGTCCCAGATCTGGTAGGCGGCATAGTCATCGCTCACGCTATCCGGGTATCCTTTAGGGAGGAAGATCTTTTGGAGAACGCGAAAGAGCAGGAATTTCTCCTGTATGACTAACTTTTCCCCGCGAAGCGGAACTCTCACGATGTTGGTCTGGTCTGCAAGAAGGGTAAATGTATTAAATTTAAAAGTTTTATAGCTTTTCAGACACAAAATTTTACAATTTGTAGTCGTACAGAGATACAGTTTTATTTAATCGATTTGCTTACCTGCTGGTGTGACATAAAGGATTTCCTCACCCTTGGTGCCGTATTGCTCTCGGAAATGGATTTTCATCTTGTCAGAACCTTGTTTATTGCTTTTTCGCCGTTGGCGGGTCTAATGTTTTCCCTCCAAGTTTTTCAGGAGAGCAGGGGCACCCAGCTCCAAGCACCACCCACCAGGCCACCCACAAATGTGGCTATTTTTGTCCGACGTCGGCCTGTTTCAGTCGATAGGTGAGAACCCAAGCAAATCCATGAAATATCCAATACAATCCGAAGCGGTCCAGAACCAAAAGTTCAAACAATCAATTAACGCGGCTATGCGAAGCGAAACTAGGACATTATACAAATAAGTTGGTGGGGGTATTTTAATTAAAACTGGTAACTAATCGTTGCTAAACAAACAGCTTATCAAACAAGCCTCGAGAAGCATTGGAGACGGGTCCCTGGGCTGAGCTGCGTTTTGGTTTGGGGGTGTTTCAGCTATCGAAAGCAACCGATTAAAGCAGAGGCACAGAAAGAGGGTTTCAAATCTAGAAAATTAAAAATATATTTCCTTCATTTTTCCGTCGATTGATATGAATATTTTTACAAAAGAGAGAACTTTCAATGAAAAATATATTTTAATAATATCTTGCAGATATCCGCCTCTGGACCAGATATCACCCCCGAGCCTTATCAATCAGCTGATATGTGGCCGCTTCGGGTTGAATGGCCCCCTAACCGGCGGTATATTCCAGCCCTCGAATAACGGTCACACTGAGAGAGCCACAATAATAAAAGGGGGCCGAGAGACTGGTTCGCCAGCAATATCAGCTCGATAATCAAACCAAAACAAACAACAAAGAAAAACAAGCTCTAAAAACACTTTCAAGTGACAAGGGAAACGTCCCAGTAATACAATTTCCAAGGGACAGTGAAGTGTGATACAATTGTCTAAATTTAACGTGCGAGATAAAACTGAGAAAACTTTTGGCAGTCGATTGAACAACAAAAAATATATAGTATATAGAAACAGGCGATGTCATTGGAGGATCTCAAGACCAAGTTGCGCCGTCATCCGAAGATTTTGGGCGGGATTGGCCTGCTAACTGCGTAAGTAATCAGACCACTTTTAACTGATGTGGCCAAAACAAATCAACCCCCATACGCCTCCCCAACTGTAACACCTGCCACAAGTCCCATACAGCTCGAAAATGAACTCGAAAATTCCGTCATTTGACACAATTACAGCTTTTACATAGGCTACCAAGGTTTTGGGGGCTCGTCCCCACACGTTTTACTATTTTTATCTAATGGCGCCACACGGCCCTCTATATATCGTACGATCGCGATCGCGACTTAGTATAATTATAGAGAAAACTGAAAACAAAAACATCAGATCTTGTTTTCCGCATTCCTAGTGGTCTAACAGGCGTTGTCACACCTGTGACGTCATTTGTTTACATCAAACTAATGAATCAGACTGTAAGTGCGCCTAAGGGAAAGTATTTTGTTCTGATAAGGAAAGAATCTTTCTGAAAAATAATCCAATTAAAGTTGGTTGAAATAAGCATTATTTTTTTTATCAATTATTATTTGAAAGAGTATTAAAATCTTCAATATAATGCCAACTCCTTTTATGGCCTCTTGAAAACACGATCAAAACAAAACGTACGATTTTGTAAAAGTGAGATAGCAAGCGGGTCGGAGTTGTTTTTGTTTTTTGCGGATCGCTTACTCTTCCGCTTCTTCTCATTCAGCAAAGCAAAACTAGTGCGTTAACAGCTGTTCAAGGCCCCCCCACTCTCACACATACATCGATACACAGTATGTAGGCAAATAGTGGCGCCATAGTGCGCAGTTTTTAATTCCTTCGAGCCCCCAGCGAATTTCGAATAGTTCTCTCCTTATCGGAGGTGATTTAATTCTTGTTTTTCTGGTTTATATGGGTTGTTGTTTGTTGGGGAATTGTAACACATTGGCGCGTGTGTGGATCTCTTGGGGCTGACGTGCCCTCTTCTTAAATAAACCAATCGCCATTTGTTTTTGTTTTTGTTTACCTCACGTTTATCTCAATAACAAAATACTTGGCAGCTATAGTTGTTGTTTCCACTAAGGTGAATTAATAAGGGGAAAAGTCAAAATAATAGGGTAATAGGTAATCCCCGAAAGCAAGAACAGTTAGCCGAAAGAACATTAGTTTACAATAACTTTTCGAAAAACTTTAAATTTATTTTCCAACTTCTTTGCAGTGCTGGATTCTTGCTTTACGAGGCGCCACAGGTTCGCCGCTTCCTTGCTCAGTATGTGGACAAGAAATCTCCGGAGCCGGACAAGCGACGCGCCGAGTACATCTACATCAAATACCACATCTACCGGGAGTCCATGCGCAAGCTGAAGCAGAAGCAGGAGGACGACAAGAAGTGGATCAGCGTTATCATCAATCCGATCGGAAAGTGGTGGAAGGCAGCCAAGCATTCAGTGGCCTGGCGGCTGCTCAACATCGCCCAAAATGGTAGTCAACCGGAGCGCCTTAAAGCGGTTCAACAGCTAATCTGCATGGATCACCTCAAGGATTGGGACTTCCGACACCTGGCGCAAATCTGTGATGCCCGTACGGCCGTTTCCTTGGCGCGCTGCGGAGCGGACACCCGCTGGTTCATGCCCGTCCACCGACGCGGATGCATCAAGAACCCCAAACTGCTCCTCTCTGAGCTGCATGTGATGCTGGCCCGACTGCGCCCCATGTCCTGCGTAGACCATTTCTTCAGCAAATACTTCCCCGAACAGGATCCGATCGTAAGAAAATATTTTTAATTATTAAAATGAAAAAATCCCTAACACGCATATATTTACCTACTAGGAGGACATCCACGAATACTTGACCCAGGAACAGACTATTGTGCTTTCTTCAGCTGACACAGACCTCCTTAAGGAAATCATCTCATTCCTACATCACATTAGCAAGGATCCCCAGGTTTCCGCCAATATTATTAAAGACGGTGGCCTCGTACACCTTATGGAACTGCGAAAAATTTTTAGCGATGATAACGAGACTTTATCCACCTTGTGTAAGGTTCTGGCCAATATGTCCGTAGTGCCCGATGCTGTGGAGCATTTCTTCACCTCTGGATGGGTTGGGGCCTTGGCCGAATGGCAGCAATGCCCAGATCTTCGACTGCAAGTCATTTCAGCGAAGACGATGGCAAACTTGGACCATGACGATCCCAACCAGTGCACATATCCGCCAAATGTTTATCCGTTGCATCCGAGAATACGCACTCGCAGGAAGCCCAAGGCAGACATTGTTTTCGTCCATGGACTGTTGGGTGGCGTTTTTATTACATGGCGCCAACGAGATAGGAAACCGACGGAGCTGGGTCTCTACGGGAAAAACGCTTTCTACACCAGCGAAACGGACGATGTTTTCCTAGTGGGTGAGCAGAAGCGTGGCAACGGAAGCAAACAGCGAAAGGAGCAGGGCAAGCTGGTTCCAAGCCAAGCCACCGACGCGTCGAAAACTAGCAATGACACGTCCAAGACTGAAAAAATTAAAGGTAATTATCCGTAGTAATTACAAAATCATTGCCTTTTACTTACCTACATTTTATTTCTTCGTCACCAGATCAAGTTTTAAAAACCAGCAAGAAGGTGGAGGAGCAACGTCTGAGCATTAGCGATGCGGCTACTATGGAGTTCGTAGAAACACTTCGAAACGAGGCTGAACTGGATTCGGACTGGGAAGTAGTTCATCCCGATATTCCACTGACAGCGAACGAGAATTGCATTGGAAAGTTCAGTGTGTCCGGAAACGAGTGGCGTAATCAGGATACCAGTGAGGAGTACACGAACTGTTGGCCCATGGAGTGGCTTCCGGACGATTACCCAGATTCGAGAATCATAGGAATAGATTATACTTCAGCTGTGACCGAGTGGTCGGCCAACTTTACAAAGTACTGTCCATGTGAGAAGGGCCAGGGGCACATTGATGTACGAGCCGGGACATTAATGGAACGCATCGCTGCCGCAGATGTGGGTAATCAGCGGCCTATCGTCTGGATAGGACATTCCATGGGCGGTCTACTAACAAAACTGATACTGCTGAAATCCTTGGACTCGCAGGACGAAAAGGCGCAACAGCTAGCCAAGAACACAAAAGGAATTGTATTTCTTGGTACGCCGCACAGGGGCTCACCGATTGCCAAGTGGAAGCAGCACATGCAGATGATCCTTTCGCCCTCTATTGAAGTTAAGGAGATGGAGGAGAACTCTCCAAAGCTGCTCGAAATGCACCGCCGCTTTATGGGCTGCCTGCACACTTTCCTGAAACACGTAAAGGTTGTGAGCGTAGCCGAAGGTTCTCCCACAATGCTAACCACCTTCAAATTCCCACTTCGCATCGTTACGGAGGAATCCTCTAGGATAGATTTCGGGGACTTCTATCTGTTGAAGGACGACCACTTAAGCCTATCGAAACCGATCTACAGACAATCCTTCCTTTATCAGAGGCTGTTGCACGTTATCCGCGATGCTGTGAGGGAGAGATCGGAGCCCAAGGATCAGGACGGACAGTCGCAGACTAGTCCGATTCAGGAAGTAATCATCACGAAAATCGTAGCCATTCTACTAAAAGGAGCCCAGGGTTTGTTCGAGACGCTGCCAAGAGTCGCACTGAGATTTAGTTCTTAAGGGGGTTACACAAAAGTACCCTGTTTTTGCACGCCTGTACCTTAATAGTATCCTATCCCGTTTAGGTTATAAAGACTTTGTAAAGTATTTTCCGCGCCGAAACCCATCTCAAATCATTACCTGATTCTTGTAAATACTCTCGCATACCATATAGTTGCTTAAAAAATTATAAATTATTTCCGTCAGCAACCGACGATAAAATAAAGGATTTACAATCTGAAGGAGGATCTTTTATATAGTTTTCAGACACCAAAAACTTGCTTTCAATAGAATACAAAGAATAATTTTATTTTGAACTTAAATAGGGAATAACATATATTTCAATTATTAATTTCTAATTGCCGAAACACCAGTGTTTCATAGCTGTTAGCTGGGTGTCTCTTGCTGCTGAGCCTGCTTGGCTTTGAGTCTCTCCTGCGCCAATCTACGGTTCTCGGCAATGCGCGCCATTTGATCCGAGGAGAGTTTCTTAGCTGCCGGTGTTGGTGGCTGGGATGGAGGCAGTGGTTGCCCGTAATCACTCATGTCTAATGGAGCTCCATTGCGATCATAAGAGGCACGTATAGGAGCTCCATTTTTATCGAAAGCAGGGGCGCTAACCGTGGAATATGGTGTCGACATTACAGCATTTCCACGGGAAAACGATGGGGTGACCAATGTGCTGCTAGCAGCGGAGGCAGTCGACATGCTCCTCTGGTGGGGCGTTCTTGGTGCTAATTTGGAAATAGCTATCTGTTCGCCCAGAAGAGCATCGAACTCGTCAAAGGGTTCATCCTCAGGGTCATCCTGCTGATCATCCTGACCCTCCTCCAACGCATTCGGATCGTGAGACGGAAAATCTTCCAGTTGACCCATACGATAGCGTGTCATATGTACTTGAAGGGGCTTCTTCTTTCCTAACCGCTCAATATTGTTCAAGACGTCGTCAAAAGTGTAGGTGGGGTACATCCTGTGACCCCAGTGCTGCAGCCGACGGAGCACCTCATCCAGATCGCTTTTCTCGTAGCCCTTTCCTTTAAACTTGATGTCTTTGAAGTACGCCTCTATAGTCTGGATTCCTCTTGGGCCACGCAATGTGTCAACTGTTAGTCGGGGACGAGGATTCCGAACCGCACGCTTCTTGGGCTCTACTTTTTCTGCGTCCTGGCTCCCGGGTTCTCCGGACTCCTTGAACTCCTCGTCGTCCGCGAACAATTTCTCCCCCTCGTTGTCGCTCGGCAATTGGTCTGGATCCACGGGAACATTGTCGTTAAACAGGTCATCCACCCCGTCGTCGCCAAAAAGAGAAGCCATCGGCACCAATGGAATTTCCTATTTTCTCTATATACAACAAAATTTTCCCGCCATTTTCTTCTTCTATTTAGCCGGCATTCACAGGAAACGTATACATGATACAGTGCTGCCAACTAGAATGAGTTGAAAATCTATTTGTTCTTGCTCTTCTGCTATTACATAAGAATTGATTGGATAATTGCAAAAAAATTCTTTGAACATAAATAGTAAAAATAGACATTTTCTTTAATAAAACATAGAAAAACCCGGCGTTTGCATTTGTGGCAGTCTATTCCAGAGATGAGCATGTTATGTGACTATTACTCGATTCACGAAAGACAATAAACATGAAACCAAAAGAATATACCTAAATAAATGTTTATTAAAAAAAAAAGAATTTGAAAAATATTTACCAAGATAATATAAAAAGTTCATAAAGAAATATGTTAATAATATTTAATATTCTATTTTCAGCTTTTTGCAGCTCACGACACAGGCTCATCGCTAGCACGAAATACAGCCCTGTGTACCCGACCTGGCAACGCCAGGTAAACGCCATACTTCTAGGAGCATTTTTCGGGCGAGTTTACAATTTGCAGATAAATTTGAAGAAAACGCGGAAAGAACGTGCATTCGCGGCTATAAAAACGAATCGCCATCTCGGGGGCTTAATGTGGTTACCACGTGCAATATCAACTACACGTACATCAATCTGAATTGCCAAATTTCCAGAAAAAGCCATGCACATTTAGGGGCGAGAAAAAATTGCCAAGTGTGGTGGAAATCGTGTTCTACGCATTGTACGCCGTATCAGCTGAAGAAGAAACACGTAAAGACAAGGCGCGCAAACAAAACAAAGCGCTCATAAACTATGAGATTATAGAATCCCTGGCCGGATTCTGTTGATTCTCCTGAATCTACCAACTCCGACAGCAATGGACAAGCGATTCAAGAGGCCGCTTAACCAGAAGGCCAACTACTCGGATCCACCCTACCACCACAATGCGTCGCGTGGCTACCAAAAACACGCTCATCCACACGGGCATCCACACTCCCATCCACACTCTCATCCGCACTTGCATCCGCATCCAAACAAAACAAGCTGGCGCAACCTGCAGCATGGTCACAGCTATCAAAAGGGTGCCTCCGCCGTGGGACCCAATAGCTACTATAAGCCGCCTCCACCACAGCATGTTCTAGCCAGAAACGTGGGCGGGGGGGCTATGGCGCCGCCGTCGTCGGGCGGAAACACTAGCTCCGATGTAGTCACCTTGATTGTGGAGAACAATAATCTGAAGCGGATGATTGTCCTCCACCTGAACCTGATGCAGGAGCAAACAGACGGCTTGGCGGCCAAAGATAAAGAGTTAGATGACCAGAACGCCAAGCTGGCAGTCATTCTCTCACAAAATCAGGAATTAAAACTGGCTAATGCCAAGTTGGAGGCAACAGTCGAAGATTTGCGTAGACAGCTTCGTAGAAAGAACAAGCGGCCGCATGACGACGACGATGATGACGATCACTCACTGCCCCCAACTGCATCACAGCGCCAGCAGATTCTCTGCAATGCGGGAACTCAAACTGAGATGCAGGAGGTCTACAATAGGCTGCATCCTGTTGAACCATTCCCCGCGCAGCAGTCACAGGCGAAGATGCAACCCAGGATACAGATGCAAAAGGAGCAGCTACATGAAGAGCGGCTCTCCCACGTAAAACCGGTCCACAAGGCACCCTCTGTTGCGACAGCGGCCAGACCATTGGAAAGTAAAGTTCGAGGTGAATTTAATGGCAAAAAGGTTAGCACCATGATCCTGAATCGTGTAAATCAAGACTCCAGTTTGACGTCTGCCGAGCATCGAATTCAGGAGGAAAATGATCCCAAAGAGGAGAAGGAAACGCAACAGCAAAAGTTTGAAGACATCCGATTACAGCGGGAGGAGGAAGAGGAGCAGCAGAAGCTTGTGGAAGAACAGCTGCACCAGGATCACGAAGTGATCTCAGAAGAAGTAGTCGACGACGATATATTCCACGATGCTTTGGAACCCAACGAAATCGAAGTGGCAACGGAAACCATTGTGGGTGTGGATGAAGAAATCATTACAGATGCTAACGGCCATATGGATGAGGAGAACGAGGATGATTCCGACGATGACTCTTCGGATGAGGAGGACGACGGCGAAGACAACGAAGATGGTGATACAGATGATTCTGATGAGACAGAGGAGGAGGAGGAACCGCAATTGGAAAATAATTTAGACGATTTCTGGAACAATCAGGTAAGCTACTATGGTTTATTCTGTAGGAGGATCATTTAAATGAAATCTATTTTATTATAGATGAATTCTATGGATGTGGAAGAGGCGGAAGAAAAGGCGATAGCACCGTCCGGCCATTCCACACCAAATCATCAGCCGGCACTGGCGGAAGAAGAGCTCGAAACAAGTACGGGGTCGGATAGGTGTCCAGATCAGGAGGAGGAAGAACAAGTCGATCAGGAAGCAGTGGTTGAACAAATGGAGGTGGATACGATCGAGGTCGTGACGGAAGAAGTCGTCATCGATAATCAAACCACTATGGAAATCGAAGTTCACTCCGAGAAAATGGTGTCGATTAGTAGACATCTTAAACTGCGCGAGCATGTAGCATCTAAGGATGAAAAGAACGACTGCAATATACGTGAGGATGGAAAGGACCATACTAAGCCATCTGCGGAGGACAAACAGAGTCCATTAAAAGAAGAAAAGAAAATACGGGAGATATCTACGGATGAAAATCAGCATTGGAGTCCATTAAACGAGGAAATTAAAATACGGGATATATCCACGGATGAAAAACAGCATCGGTCTCCATTAAAAGTTGAAAAGAAAATACGGGAAATATCATCGGATGGGAAACAGCCTGGCGGGGCCAAGGATAAAACGGTGTTGCGAGATACCCCTAAGGATGAAGGCATGATTCGAAAGATACCTAATGATGAAGGGCACCTTTTGGAGACATCTGAGACAGAAAAGCACATTGCCCCGAAGTCCACGAATGAGAATCAGAATCAATCAAGCGCTATTCCGAAGAATGAGAAACTGAATCAATCGCGGGAAACCTCTAGGGATGAGAAGTTGAAGCGGGTATCAAAAGATCAAAAATCCCATCATACACCTCAGAGCATTGAAGAGAAAATGGACTTGGGCAAGGAACAGAAAAAAGATACCATAACCCCCAAGGATTTGCCGAAGGCCATAGCACCAAAGGCGGAAATCCATTCTAATCCACCTTCTAGTGGAACAAACCTGCCCAAGGCAAACTCGGTTGCCGTGTCGCCCACACCCAAGGTCATTGGAGCCTCTGTGCAACAGAGTGCTTCTCCCGCTAAGCCTGTGGCCAATCACCAATCCAATAAAGCTCTAAAAGCTGAACCAGTGAAAAAGCAACGCCTGCAGGTGAAAATACGGCAGCACGACATGTTCAATGACAAGAAAATAAGTTTAACCGCTTCATCCACTTCCACACGAGATCAGAAAAAGGAGAGAGAACCCGAGATAAATGTCAATTCCACGGTAAAGAATTTGCGTGATCTTGATAGCTCTCCGATGCCGAAGTCGGAACCTGAGGATGATGAAACGCTGGAAGAACGAATGCGTCGAAAGCTGCAAGAACACCTGCAGAAAGAACAGCGTCGCCAGAGCCAGCAGCCGCAAGTGCTTCTGAAAAAGCCCAGCAAAGAGAGTCCAACCACTCATCTGATTTATCCACCCATTGAACCCACACCAGCAGCTGTTTCAGCGGCCACTATAACTCCCGCGACTACGCCAACTACTACGCCCTCCTCTACGCCAGTTTCCACGCCCCACCCTACTCCCGCTTCCTCTCAAGAAAGTTCAAGGAGCAGTACGAGATCAAAGCAAGATAAGATATCCCTGCCACTGACTCCTCAATCGATGAGTAGTGTCAGCAGCAGCAGTAGTAGTTCCATCACCAGACCAACAAAAGTTGTCAACAATTGTGCACCACACACTTACAGTAAAGCTCCAACGAGATCGAAGAAGTCCAAGTCCCTATATCGCACTGCCACATATCCGTACACGACACGATCGTGGGAGGATCAAGAGTTCCATTGCGATAACGAGTTCTTCCTGGAGGAGGCAGACGAACTGCTGGCGGACAATCCCAGCTTAGAAATACCCAAGTGGCGCGATGATCCCGTACCACCCAGCTCAGATAAAAAGGGTATTGAACCTTTGAGCGATGCGGATTTCATTCGGCGACATGAAAAGTGTGTTAAGGATGAAATTGAAAGGAAGCGACGTGATGCACGGTGTCTTAGGGATTTGATAAGAAGCGAGGCACTTCGGAGTCGACGAAACCAGGACGAGGTTCTGGTAACTCTGGATCCGTTGCCAACGTCCACATTTTATCCCCTTCCCGAGGATATCGAGGCCATCCAGTTCGTCTCCGAAGTGCCGGTTCAGGCCTTCGGTGAAAACATGATTAACGTAGAGGCGCGTGACGACTTTAGCTTACCCTGGCTGGATGCGGTTCAAGCTCAGACCTCCATTGGCAAGGCCAAGGCACTGGCAGTTCCTGTAGCCACTTTAGCAAGCAAAAAACTACCTACCAATCCAAAGGAGGCCAGGCACCAGGAGATGAACTCCTCATATGTCTACCTTAAGAGGCGCAAGCGCCAGAGACGACGTTAGCCAGGATCGATGGTAAAATCCATTTCCAGGGGGAAAAGCTACGGGAGCTGAGACGGAGACCATGCTGATTATTGTCTATTATTTCTTTTACTTTAGTTCTCGCTTAAGCATGTTTTTTGCTTAGTTATTTTGTAAGATACAAGTTAAAAGTTACCCAACCCTAAAGTCCTGTAATCCAGACCAGACGATTTTTATTGTAAATAGAGCGCCGCAATTGTCATTTATTCAGTGTAGTAATTATTTCGAGTCCTTTTATTCGACAACTGAATAACTGTTATTCAATTGTTCAAAATAATAATGTTAAACCTTTTTAGTTTTTTTTTAAAACTTCCTAGGTGTTATTTTTTATGTAATTCAAATTCTCATTATATTCCCCTGTATATCGTCTTGTCTGGAAGTCTTTAGACTAAGTTACCAGCTTGCAATCCGTTGAAATTCTAAAGAGTTTCCTTCTAGCATGTACGTAGTCTCACAAACGATCTATTCTCTACCTAGTACTACCAAGTCGCTAAGTTCAGATAACACATCTCAGCTTTATCACCTTTAAGATCACACGCACTGAAGTGATAAACATACGAAGAGGTTACAAGTTCTATGGGCTGTTTTAATTTTGGCCAAAACAAAATGAAAATCTGAGACTTTCAAAATTTACAACCTTTTTTTTTACTAGATCGTACTGCAATTTTTTTTCTATTTATATCCTATGTTATGGAAGACGATGATCTCTAGGGCAGACCAGGGAGTGTGTTGCAAAGAGTTACTCAGGTATATCTCTGATATTTTTTTTTCCGTGGTTTGATTGTGTATAAATTGTGTGTGAGTTGTTTGTGTCTGCATAGAGTCATCGGTTTTAAACTTATGTATTGTTTAATTTTATTAACTTTCTTTACTTGTTTCATTTTGTACCAAAAACCTAAAAGTCGAAAAAACACAAACACATGATATAAAAAATAAATAAACTTGATTTCCAAGCCGTAAAACATGTTTTACGTATAAATATTTAGCTCAGCACGTCTTCTGTTTGAACTTCTGGCTCGCTGATAAGATGGAGCACTGAGTCCCTCACAGATCGCACCCAAGTGGGCCTTTGTAAATTTCTGTAGGTGTTAAGCGACTTCTATGTAACTTTAGTCGTAAGTAGACCTGTGACCATATTTAACCGCGATATCGGAAGATGTACATTCACTGTATATTTGCCAGGACGAAAGATCCTTCGCCCAACGGCTTTTTTACACCATCAATGTAATTAGCATAATTAGTTCAATTTAATGAAGATTCAACTGAGTATCAATTCGGAATTAATTGCCACCACAGTAGAGCCCATAAGAAAATGGAAATACGATACACCTACTCTAAGCAAAACTGTACTACATAGAATGTATTTGTATTTGTTTAACAAGTTTTATTGTAAAGAATATGATAATAATATACCGGATAAAGTAATATTTAAAGCAAAAAATGCAATCAATACTTTGGACTGCACATTTTTGGTGCAAAGGTGATATGTTGGTGAAATTCTAATAATTGACAATTGGTTACAGAATCTGTCTTGCAGGGTCTGTCTTGTGATTTTTAAAACATTTATCAAAATTTCGTGTATACACTTTAAAATCTACTTATTGCTTTGCGTCAAGTACTGATGTCCTGTGGTGGCCCACAGCTCATCCACTTCCGTCAGGCTATCGCGCCAGAGCGTCTGCAACAGGGTCCATCCTTGTTCCTGGGTGACCAACAGATAGTCATTGGTGGGATGCAGGGTGTGGGTATAGAGACCCATCACCAGACTCTGAACCAGACGGGAAGCCACGCAGTATTTAAGGTGTCCCAAGTCCGAGCTACTTATGGGATTTATACTGTTGTAGCCTGCGAGAAAGACTCCGCCGCTGGCCAGGTCGTTGGCCTGCAGGATCATGTAGGTAAGGGCAATTCCAACCTCAAAGAGCAATGGCGATTTGCTTGTGTCTCCGAAGTCGATCACCCCTTTAATGTTGTAATCACTTTGGTTTGCCGCCTTCTCTACAATTATATTTTGCTCGTTATAGTCTCCATGAATGATCTGGTGCTCAAGGGTGGGAAGCAAACTCAAGATCTTTGACTCAAACAGATCGATGACCTCTTCGCATATTAATCGGCGCTCTTGATCCTTCACCACATAAAGGAATTGCCTTAGTTCCGGGACGCTCTGCAGCATCCACAGCGTTTTGTGGGTTTCGTAGGCCTCGTGGGTGAAATTCTTCAGAGCCCGGTCCAACCTAGCCAAGTACTCCCCGCTGCGGAAGAGTAGGTGCTTCGTCGCCGGTACCTGGTGGAAGATCTCCCCGGGAATAAACTCGAGAAGGCGCACAACGTTTGAGTTTCCGTTGAGCCGCTCCACAGAGTAATACTTTCCACTGGCATTTGGAATCGGCCTGGGGCACTTGACACTGTGTTTTCCTGGAACAGTAAAAATGTTTTCCTTAGTGTTTACAAATATATAAATAATATTTACCCAAAAACAGCAGCAGTTGATTCTGTGCATCCACAAAGTTCTCCTTTTTGGAGTCCAAAGAGTTGAGGATCTTCAAAACATAGCCATTTTGGCAGTGCGTTACTATCAGTGGATTTTTTACATTGCTGGAAGAAGGTTTTAATAATTAAGTCATAGCTTGGATTATTCTAGTTAGTTTTTTATTATAATTATTATAATTAAATAAATTCAAATTTAGATTTAAGTTGTATTTTTGACCTTAAAAAGTGTGACCAAGTCATGGAAAATTGGGAAGTCTTCTGTGCAGCACTCCGGTCACACTGTGTTTGTTGCGGAAATTTGGCGGTAAAAAGTGGCGACGTTATTGATTGACCGTAATATTTATGGTATGTAATTGTTCCCAACCATGGGCATCACGGGCTTGATCCCCTTCGTGGAGAAGGCGTCCTCCAAGCTACACCTGAAAGACATTCGGGGCACCACAGTGGCCGTGGACACATACTGCTGGCTGCACAAGGGAGTTTTTGGCTGCGCGGAAAAGTTAGCCAGAGGCGAGGACACTGATGTCTACATCCAGTACTGCCTGAAGTACGTTCAGATGCTGCTATCGTACGACATTAAGCCAATACTGGTCTTTGATGGCCAGCACCTGCCTGCGAAAGCCCTGACAGAAAAGCGGCGGCGGGAGTCCCGGAAGCAGAGCAAAGAACGGGCTGCGGAGCTACTGCGTCGCGGGCGCATCGAGGAGGCACGGTCCCACATGCGGCGATGCGTGGACGTTACCCACGATATGGCCCTGCGCCTCATAAAGGAGTGTCGGATGCGGAACATTGACTGCATCGTGGCTCCCTACGAGGCGGACGCCCAAATGGCCTGGCTGAACAAGGCGGACATTGCCGAGTTCATCATCACTGAGGACTCGGATCTGACGCTTTTTGGCGCCAAGAAGATCATTTTCAAGCTCGACCTCAATGGCAACGGTCTACTGGTGGAGGCGCACAAACTCCACTTGGCCATGGGGTGCCGGGAGGAGAATTACCACTTCGATAAGTTCCGTCGCATGTGCATCTTGTCTGGGTGCGATTATCTGGATTCCTTGCCAGGAATCGGCTTGGCCAAAGCCTGCAAATTCATTCTCAAAACTGAGCAGGACGATATGCAAATTGCTCTGAAAAAGATACCCAGTACCCTCAACATGCGAAATTTGGAGGTGAGTCAATTCCCAGACACTGCGTAATCCATCACGTTATGCAGCCTATAAATCACAGAGACTAAGGCGTTATATTTCCATTTTGCAACAGGTAGACGACGAATACATTGAAAACTTCTTGAAAGCAGAAGCCACCTTCAAGCACATGTACATCTACAATCCCCTTGAGCGCCGCATGGAACGGCTGTGTGCCTTAGAGGACTTTGAAACGGACGTGCGCTACTGCAGCAATGCTGGAACATTGATGGAAGACAAAGATCAGGCCTTGCACCTCGCTCTGGGGAATATAAATCCCTTTTCCCTGAAGCGCCTAGACAGCTGGACCCCGGAGAAGCCTATGCCAACTCCAAAGACCGTAAAACGGACGAAACACAAGAGTATTTGGCAAGGAGAGTTTCTTAAGGAGAACCTCAAAGTCGAAAAGAAGCAGACTACCTGTGCCTTGTTTTTCAAGAAAGTGGATTTTGTTAGCAAGACAATTGACGAGGATATCGAGGCTAATCAGCGTTTGGAGGAGGCAAAGCAGACCGAGGCTCAGGTCTTTACTATGTACAATTTTCGAGGAAAGAGGAGAAGGAGTCCCAGTCGGGAAGAGTCTATAAACACTCAGCGAACTCCCCCGCAGTCGCCATTACACAAAAGTCGCCATAATCCCTTTGCCAAGGACCGATCGGGGTCAGACGCTCTTCAGAAGTCCCCCGCAGTGTGTGAGAACGGGTCTTTATTGCGTTTGTTGAGTCCGAACAAGGTGAGTCCTTTACATGGTGGGGCAGACGAAACGAGGGTCAATTCCCTCAAAAGAAGCATCTTTGCCAAGGAGCAGGTGGTGGAGGTGCGGAGTCGATTTTTTGGTACCCAACAGACAAAGCAGTCCGAAGAGCAACCGACTCAGGAGCTGGATTCCCAGATAAGCCAAAAAAGGTTAAGGTTGCAAAAGCAAGAATGTATATTATTAGATGAGGACAGACCTCTAAGCAGAAACTCGCATGTAAGTGAGGCCGACTCAGAACCGGCCATATTGGAGTGCGAAGAAACAACTTCAGAATCACCCGCCCCCGAAAGCATTCCAGACAAGGATGAAGGAAAAATACGCATCAAATCCCTGGACTTGCTAATTGATCAGCGTAAAGCCTCCACCGATTCCGAGAACCACGAAAGTGAGACTATTATTCTACTCTCCGACGACAGCTGCAGTTCCAACCTGACCCCGGCAACCTCGACCAATTCCACCTCCGCCAGCGCCAATTTTCAAAGGCACAACTCTTTACCGTCTGCTGGAAAGAAAAGAATCGGACTGAGTAGACAAACTTCCACTGCCAAAAAAGGAACTCCCAAGACGCCCAAGAAAACGACCAGCAAACTGGGCGCCGTGAGCCAGAATCAAACTAAGTTAAGCATGTTCGGATTCCAGAGGCGCGCCGCGCTCAAATAGTTTCCTATTCACAGACTGTAACCTTTTTGTTTATTAGCGTAATCTAATTTATTAAATTGAAGAACCGAACTGATGAACAATCTTCCATGAACCTATCAAGGTATCTTGATAGGCGCCGTCAAGGTGAACTCAGAGCGGGGAACTGCGACACACATAGCTGCGCCAACTAACAACTTTAATTAAACAGGGTATAAATAGATGCCACATTTTTCTTGCGAAAGCACTTATCATTCGCTTTTGAGATGCTGCAAGTCTGACATATTCAAACAAAAAGTGCAGTGGAGGAGGCGTGTATGTTTTTCTCTTGCCATGAAGATAATTCTCCGGATGTGATGTGAATAATTTAAATAAGGGTCAATGGAATACTCCCTGCTTCAGCTTACCTATCCTCCTTGACAAAGAAGTTTCGGTCGTCGTAGGCGATGATTTCCTTAACTTCGCTGATTGTGATCCCGTAGAGTCGTCGCAGCAGGCTCTCTACGTCGTCGGGCTCCACCTTCGGACGGACATCCGATCCTGGCTGCAGGAGATCACTGTCGCCAGGCTGTGGGTCTGGAGCTGTTTCGTTGCCATTGGAGGACGCCTGGTTGTTCTCCTTGTTTAGCTTCTCGGCTCCGTCGAAGGAATGATTCAGGGTGTATGACTTTTTGGACATGTTCGTCAGCTCCACATTGTTCCACTGCTCCATTTTTGGGGGCTCTATCGGAGACGCAAAAAGGCCGAAATCCAAAAACCCGAATGTAAACAAAACTTAATTAGAAGGCGAATTTGAGGCGACGGGTAAAATGTTTTCGGTTGCGCGTTCTCCAGCGGAATGAATTGTGTTTCAGCTCAGAGTCTCAATTGAAACGAGTTCGTCGACGTCTTCTCCATATCTTATTCGCCAGTGTGTGCGCGTTAAGGTACAGTGAAGCCCTTTTGAAGTAAATTGGAGCGAGCTTCTTTAAAGTTAGTCAATAAATGCCAGCAGATCTTATTTCCAGTTCTATTTCAGTGCGACAGAAAAGCTTTTAAAAGGTTGTCTTATCGACTGTCTACTGTATGTGTTGTTTGCTTCGGTCGCGTGAGATTTGTGGGTGTGTGGGTGACTATGTGAGCCTCCGTCGCCACTTGCAGTGTTAATTTGGTTATTTGTTTAATTTCTTAAAGCCCTGTTTGTATTTTGATTGCGACTAGAGTATTGCACCGGTGGGCTAAAATTTATATTTCATTTTATATTCCCTGGTCTTATCAGGGGGCCGCGTTGGGGGTTGCCCAACTGCTGGCAGTCGTGATGGGCTTCTATTAACGCTCCACCGCGTTGGGGCTCTTCAATTATAAGAGCACATACATAAATCGGACGGATCGCCGGCGATCAGTTTGGATTTCTAAAACTGATACTGACGACTGCGGCGAAGGCAAATAACCGCTCGAGTCATATAGGGAGGGCCGTAAATCCACCTGTCAGTGGAAAGATTTGAAAAAATAAGGGTAAACGCCTTAGTGGAATAGATAACCATCCACCTGACAGGAGAAATGTGATAATTAGGGGGCGTAAGTAACTGAGCAGTCTCCCAATCAAACACCGATAGTTGGCCTTGACTCAATTGCAGTTTATTGCTCATACGCAGCGGTGTACGTAACTACGGTTTTCCATTGGGCTGGCTCACTCACACCACCTCACCAGGGGCACACACGCACAGGGGGCAATTAAAATCCAAATGAGACTCGCAAATATGTTCAGCTGACTGCTAATAACGCGCTTAAACAAGCCGCATCAAAATCGGTACACACAAAACCCTGTCTTATTTACCTTTTTCACCTGTAAATGCACCTGTATCGGCGTACAACTAAGTCAGGTAAATCGAAATGCTTTCCAACCGAATACTGGAAAACTCTGGCCGCTTTTAATCACCTTTTTAGGGCTATCACATCACTTGGTTATGTAAAAGGTGTAAACTTAGTAACTAACTTGGCTGTAATAGCAGCAACGTTATGAAAACAATAAGCCAAATGGACACATTCAAAAATTCAAAGCAGGGGGCAGGTGCGCCGACACGCGAATGGAATTCGGAAACAGCTGATAGGTTGTTGAGTTTCCAGGTGAATGGATTTCTGCATTTTCCAGCACCGGATCGGACTGGAGGCTTATTTGAATGTTCACCTTTACAGCAGGGGCCTTTGCTTTTCAACTAGGAAAGTACTAAGAAAGTACCTCTTTCTTTTCAACTAGGAGAAATATAAAATATATTAAAGCAAATATAAAAATATTGAACCCACAAAAAACTAAATATTTAAATATAATATTTAATTTTTTTGTTTAGGTTCAATATTTTTATGTTAAAAGATAACCAGTAAAACGAGGTTGTAAAGCAAATATATATAGAAATCCATTTTTAATCCGGTGGAGGTAAGAAACTATCTTGCGATGATTCAGATCAAACAACTGAGTCTCTTTTTTAATCCTCTGCCGACAGGACATACCCTACTTCGAGACACGCCTGAACGTCCATCACTTTTATTTCAACGTAATCCAACAGGAGCGGACTAAGGAGGACCTCGACCGCATCAAAGTCTGCACGGATCTCAGTCAAGAAATCCTGAAGTAACTTCATTTAATAAAAGATCTCTGATCTCTTAGCACCACCTCGCTAATTATAGAATTAAATTATAGAACAAATAACTAAATAATTAAATAACTAATTATATTATGGTAAACTAAAAAAGTTTAATATATATCATTGTTTTTTTTTTTAATTAAGACGAATTTTAAAACTGTATTTTTTTAAATTCAAATGTTTTACCCAAAGTTGATTTAAGCTTCAAAATTTAAACGATCAACAAATACAAAAACAAATAAATAAAATAAATAGAAAAACAAAAAAACGTTTGCTGTTAAACATTAAAGAATGGACTTTTCAAAGCTACAGGAAGAGTTCTACAAGGATGTGGCAACAAAGAGGGATACGGCGGAAAAAATGGGAAAGGACCAAGGTCCTGAAAAGAAGAAGAAAAGGTCCTTTGAGAAGCAGCAGGAAAAGCTGGAAGACAAGTCTACAGTGGAGAAGAAGGAGATAAGGGATGACATAATAAGTGAGAGGAAAGATGAAGAAAAAGAGGAGAAAAGGCGGTCAACGGCATACTCCGGCACTGGATCTGAGAGTGTTGATCTGGGAAAAGAGGAAGAGGGTGCGGGGATCGCGAGTTCTGAATCCCTCGACTTCGCGGAAATCAAGTTCCCACTGCCCGAGCAGAAAGACCCATCCATATGCCGAGATGAGTTTATCAGGAGCCTCCTCGAAGAACAAGAGCGTAAAGTTTTAGAGCAAAGGCGCAGGACGACAGTATCCAAAAAGGGATCTTCAATCGCCGTCCCGAAAACGGTTTACACTGTGTCTGGGGATACAAACCCCGAGTCTCTGATACTTTCGGTGCTAAGGAAGTTTCGTTCCTCCCTATTTCATACTGGCTTGTCCATCAGACGGTCCACCAGTTTTAGACGGAAGTCCTCCATGTGGCCCCGGAGCACGTTGCTAAGGAATCTGAACCGTGAAGTCCAGAAGGCGGCCATTGAGTTCCTTTCGGTGCGCATGCTCAAGCAGCTGCGGCTCTTCACGAGTCCTTGGCCTGGCGAGGTCAAGGACATACCGTACTTTTTATTTCACTGGTCGTTGGAGTACTTCGAGGCGCGACTGGACATGAACCAGCTCTACCTCGACGTAATCCAACGGGAGCGGACAAAAGAGGACCTCGACTGCGTCAAGTTCCGCACGGATCTTGCGGAGATTGCGAATATCATCTATGATATCCGGGATGAGTTTGCCAATGACAAGAATTTGTGCGATCATGTATTCCAGATTTTGCGGTGAGTAAGTGGGGCTTTGTTACACTCTAAGGATGTTAATTAGGTCCCCCGATCACTACACCTTTAGCCACGCAACGTATCATAGGAATGCGCCCTGGATACAAGGACTGAAGGATAAACAGAAGGAGCTGGATCAGCTGAGTCAGCATAAGTTGGTTCAAACTTCCAGCAGCACTGACTTTATTGACGCCCGAGAAACAACTGTTCTTGATCGTTTTGAAAATACTGCTGGTAACAAATTAGGTTCAAAGGACCAGGATTCTGGGTAATAAAGTACATTATTCACAGCTTACGATCCCATTGAACTGCGCTACCGGGTCAACTGGCTCAACAGCTGCACGGATCAGCGGCTATACCGCTTCCAAATGCGCGAGGACGCGCTGAAGAAGGAACTGGAAGAGCTCACCCAGAACATGAACGTGGACAACATGGTGCACCGCAACATGGAGTTCATGTATGGCTACGAGATCGACATGGCCAAGCGCAAGATCCAGGAGTGGACGGTGCGTTTCGACAATGATCTGGAAAACGCAGAGGTTGCCGTGCAGATGTCCAAACTAGCTGTCCAGAAGCACAAGGACGATCTCAGGTTCTACCAGGAACAGGAGGAAATGTTCAAGCGGAGGATTGCGGAGGAGAAGGAGCTAATGGCGGTGGAGGCGAAGATTCACCAGGAAAAACAGGTGGGTTCTTTCAAGCTATTCAGACTTCTCAATCATAAATAAATCTTGTATTTCTTTTAAGGCAAAGGCAAATCAGGCAGTTCTGGACGTGGAAGCGACCGTGAAGGCTATCGAGGCTGTCTACAAGCCACCGCCACCGAAGAAGACCAAAAAGAAGGCAGCCAATTCCTAATGCTCATCAATATTCGGCAAACTTATTTATGTTGGCAACCCAAACAACGAAATAATCAACCGAACAGTTTGGGGCATGAACTTCAGGCCTTCAAAGTCACTGTCGAAGGGATCGGGATCAGGGAACCGGGGCATTTATTGAATCGGAGTGAGTGGAAAGTGGGAGGCGTGGGAGTAGCACCAAAAACTTAGGTCAAACATTTACCATATTCATTATTTTTGCTGGCGGAGACAAATGAAATTACAGGAAAACGATTCCGGGGTAGATGGGAAGGTCCCCCTTTCGGGAAATTGCAGTTTTAGGAAATCGAATTATGTGCAGTTTAGTAACCCGTGGTAACCTTCGCCCTCACCACACCAGGGAACTAAAATACGTGGCTGTAAGGATGGCCATGCATAGTTATTTTATGCGCCGTGGCAACATAGCTTCGCCCGCGTTTGTTGCCGGGTTGGTGGGACTGTATTTACGCTTAGAAAATAAGGACTAGAAATTTTTCATCGACAGCCAGAGGCGGTTCAGGCGAATCCCGGCGGAATGCCAGCAAATCTTCGACCCGCGACAAATGGCAGTACCCTCGAGGACTGGAAGGTGTTCGAAGTATTGTGCGGCCAGGAAAACGGCTTCAAAACCCGCCCGGATACATCGATGTCGCCAGCTTTTAAGCCCATGTTTCCATCTTGCCAGGTGAGTACCAGCCCACGTCCGTCGCTAAGGAGGCAGTCATCAGTCCAAAATTAGTCTGGCAGAATCGTGTGCCAAATTGCCGTATAAAACGGGGGCCAGACATCATATCAGGCTAGATTTATGTGAATTCGCAATTGAATAACGACTTTTGTTCGCTGCCTTTTATGTTTTTCAAATTTATGCGGTTGTTAGGGGAACTATTGGTTATTTCCGGGGGGATTTGCATAAAATTTGATGAGTTACAGTGGTTGCGATTGCAACCAGGATCTAAAAAGGGTGCATAATTAGTTGGCCTGATTGATGGAAAGAAAGGGGTATCCACATTTTATAAATCACTATAGCACTAAAGTAGCACTACAACAATTTTAATTTTTATACTTATTGGCAATCTATTTCTTCGTCCTGTTAGCCCACATATCCTGCCGACTGTATAATTAACTTGGCCAAGCTTATCGAATGCTTAGCACATTTTCTGTTCCCAATCGCCCCCCTACAAAGTGCAGACAATTGGCCAAAACTTGCACACCTCATTTTCCGTTTCCGGCCAGGGCAAGCATTTTCCACAGTGAGGAACAAAACCCATGACCCGCCCGGAACCCGAAGCTCACCCCCCTAAGAATCCGCAGTCGCGTGTGCGTGAGACGGTTGTGGATATTGCATCGGATATTTCCAGCACTTGGCGCCATGTGAATGACCCAAATAATCCAAACAAACTGAAAAGTTTTTCGAATGTGTAAACGTGGCTGAAATAGTGTAACTTCCCAGTCCCTGTTCCATTCCCTGTCCCTGTCCTGCCCCTGCCATTGAGCTCGTTTTCACTTGGAGCATAAATTGTAGCATTGTGTGATGTTATGTTGGGGTAAATTCCGCGGTGCCATGCATCGGTCTTCCCCATACCCATGTTTTCCCAGTTGTTAGGCAGAGGTTGTTTGGTGTGCTCCCAGGCGAGGTGTTTCTCCGAGCTGTAAGCTTAGTCCTTCGAAGGCTCTGGCTGAGCACGGTTTGTTCGGTCTTGTGGAGTTTCTGGAGTGATTGCCTTGAACAATGCCTAGTGAGAATCATTTGCATCACCACCACTTGGGACACACTGGTGGGCTATCGCCGCATCATCATCATTTGGTAGAGTCTTGGGATTTCACGCCCTTAAGGAATATCTAGTACTTATACAGAAAACTTATAAACAAAGGTATTATTTTTTCCTGCAGTTGGATACATCCTGTGGCACTGCTGGGATCTCAGTAACCGAGCATCACCATGGGCTGGACATAACTACAACCTTGCGCAGTGAACTGGCTGCTTTGTCCTACAAGAAGGAAAGGTTAACTGGAGAGGTGACTATTCATTTTAAAGGGTATTATTTTATATAGAATATATATTTTTCCGACAGCTTGCTGAAACACGAACGGCTTTGTGCAGCAAGGATGCGGACATCGAGAACCTACGTTCACAGGCTGCCAGGCAAACGGCTCTCATCGGATCGCTTCAGAGTCGCCTCCAAAATGCGGAGAGTCGGGAGCAGGCAGTACAGGCCAGGTGCGATTCCACCATCCAAACAGTGCAGCGGGAGAAGCGCAGCTCCGACGAGAGAAATAAGGAACTCATCTGCAAGATTCAGCATATGGAGTCGCATGTGGCCAGCGAAGAGTCTCACAAGGAGCAGGCTCAGGCCCAATTACACGACCTTCTGCGGCGCCTGAGCATCAGCCTTGGATTGGGGGTGGATGTGTGCGAGGGTGGCCCTAAGAATACCCATGCCACGCCAGAGTGCATCGTATCGCGGGCCGAGGAGGTGATGGTGGAGCTGCAGCGGGCCAAGGCCAAGGTAAGCTCCACCTGCGACACCCTCAGCTCCTGCGAGAATGAGCTGCTCAACCTTAAGTCTTTGGCCAACATCGAGAAGCAGCGTTTGTCGGCCCAATTGGATGGGGCTGGAAACCATAATCACGAGCTCGAAGGACGATGCCGGCAATATGAACGGGACCTCCAGATCCAGAGGGATCGCCTCACGGAGTCCGAGATCAACGGGGAGAAGCTCAAGGAGGAGCTACGGGGCTTCGAGTCGCGCTGCCATAGGCTCCAGAACAACCTGGACAGGATCCAAGGCGATCGGCTGCAGTTCTTGAGGGGACTAAGCAACCTGCTCAATGTTCCCGAGCCCTGCGAGACCCTCATAAAGGAGAAACTTAGGGAAACTCTGGGAGAGAATCAGGCTATGCAAGCGGTAGGTTTTGTTTCTGGGTAATGGAGCTATTTCTAATGTATTTTGTTTTAATTCTCCAAATTAGCAAATGCATTCCCTCCGGGATCAGCTGACTTCAGAGCACGAGAAACTTAAGGAAACTCAACAGGCGACCGAGTGTCGTCTCCGCTCCGGCGAGGCACAAAAATGTGAACTTTCGGACCGACTCGAGAAGTGCCATGCTGAGATTCACACGCTGCGAAAGGATCACATGGGCCTTTCGGAGTTCCTGCAACGCCTGGCCACCGCCATGAACTGGAGTGAGTGCTCCGCCCCGCCTGCTTTGGGCGCGGACACCAATTTGATGGCCGAGAGTCTGCTAGAGCGAGCCGAGCGTCTGACGGCCCACTGCGAGCATGAGGCCCACCACCACCACCATCACCACTCGCCGGAGAAGGGCGGCTGCTGTGACCACGCCCACCATGGACAGGGGAAGCTGCGGCGGGAAAGGTCGTGCCACGACATTCCTCTAAAAGAGAGCAGCAGTGTGTACAATCTTCAACGCAGGGTGCGGGTGCTCAGGGAACAGGTGCAGCGGCGGGATCTCCATTTGGAGCTGCTGCGCCGAAAGCTGGCCATCATCGAGGACGGTGCCCGTGGAAAGTGCATGCTCCAGGGTGAGCGGGACGACGCGGTTTGCCGCGCCAAGAAGGCTGCCAAGCAGGTGGACAAGCTAAGCGCCCAACTGGCGGACGCCCGATCCCAAATCGCCGAGGTGAAGGCCCAGCTTGCCGAGGCCGTAGAGTACAAGATCACTTCGCTGGAGAGGGCCCGCAAGATCGACGAGCTGACCACCCAAATGTGCGACCTGGAGGACGAGAAGACCCGGCTGCTGTCCCAGCTAAATGCAATGAAGGAGCGCTTGAAATCCTCCTGTGAGTCCAACCAGAACCGCAGGTGCCGCGATGAAGCGTTGATTAATGTAAGTTTGTAGTCCGTATACTTGAAAAATAATAATTTTTATTAAAATAAATTGCAGTCCATGCGCGACGATGTAAACCGCCTGAGCTTGCAGCTCTCGGATGCCAACCAGCGCCTGTCCCACCTGCAGTCCTTCCGCACCTCTGTGGCAAGGACTCTGCACCTGAGAGATCTTCCAGAAACCGATCTGTTACATCGCCTCCAGGCCCTGTGCTCAGCCCATCAGGAGTTCACGCTTTTGTCGAAACGCTACGAAGCCGCCTCGCCCGTTGGGGATCATCCGTGTCCAAGGTACGACGACCCCATACCTCCCACCACCCACTGCCGTCCTCCTAGGGAGCTCAGTCCACCGTCCTTCCACCACAAGACCCCCACTCACCATCCGTCAGAGCACCATCATGGATCGAACAGCCACATCCACAATCACAGTGGTCACGGGCACGGACACGGACATAGACATGACTCCATATCAGGTTCCCATGCCAGACGGCAGCGCAGCAAGAGCAGGGACAAGCGGCTTCACGACGAGTGCTTTGACTCGGATGTGCATCGTCTCCACCACGGCTGCAAGGAGGAGCTACTGGCCACCGGATCAGAGGACGACTTTGACTTCAAGAGCAAGTACTGTTGAGAGGACATAAGAAACCAAACCCATTCGCTATGCATTTATATTTTTTCTGAATAAATTGCTAATCAAAATTTACGGAACACATCCGCGTTCTTATTGGGTGGGTAGGGATAGGAGGGAAAGGACTCTTCATCGGTGCACTTCCTGCTGGCCCCACAAGTCCAGCAACACTCCGGAAACTTAAGCAACGTATCCATTGCATGGTCGTCTTGGCAGCCGCTGCTCGGAAGGGTCCTAGGGCAGCTATAGGATAGTTTATTAAGGATCGTATGGTGATAAAGGATGTCATTAAAGGATGTTAAGGTCCTTATCCTTACTAATACACATAGGCGAGTCCTTCGGAGTTCATGCAAACGGTGGTGCCGCAAGTGTTTGGGTCGTTGACCTCCTCCCCAGGCTGGAGGGCAAAGATGTCGTACTTCTTCTTTTTGCCAACACGGACGTGGATCGGATAGCACTGACCGGGAAATTCTGGAAGGCATGTGTGTGTGTCTTATCAGGTTCTATCTAGATTTTCCATTCTTCTCAATAAACTCACTATTATCATGCAGTTTTTTAACAAATATCATTGATTTTACGAGTCCCACAAAAATTAGGGAAACACAAATTATAACTATGAACCTCATTGCGGAATGGTCTAAAGAAAACTGGCTGTAAAGGGCTAGAAAATTTCTCAAATTTGCGCTTAAAGTAAAAAATAAAGTCTAGAATTTCATTCCCAATAAGTAAGCTTTTCTATAAATGCTTTCGCTACAATAATTTAGTAATTGTTTAACTTTTTGACGCAAACGAACAAATAAAGATATCAAAATTCTGTTCCTTATAATTTTAGCTGTTGCTATTGTTGCTGTTTTCTGGTACATGATATACCAATATTTCATCAAATAAGTTTAAAAATGTTGCGAAAAAATGGCCCATCATGTAAGAAATGTTATGTATAAGTCGTGTAATGTAATGAATGTAATATGTAAAATTCGTAGGTTCCAGAAAGTGCCACGCTGCGAAGGGGCGCTGTTAAAGTGTAACCTCAGAAAGGGCCAAGACCTTACTACACTGCCGCAAAAATATTATACTTTCTATACTTTTAGAGATATTACAATACTTTACACTTTCATATAATACTCTTACAAAAAAAGATGCCTTGAACGATACATTCCATGAAAGAAATTATGCAAATAGGAAATGTGCGAAAAGCCTCGCATCGGAAAACTGTCAAATAAATCAAAAATGGACGTTCACTTGCCACTGCAACCCGTTTTTCCGGCCAAGTTCGAGCCCAGGGCGACGGTGGCGCCTGGAAACGTGCAATTAATCAAGAGTTCAGTAAACGCTTTTAATGCGAATCCCGGAGAGCAGCCCACGTCAATCAAGATGCGTATTTTTGCATGTTCAAAATTACACAACACGTGAGACCTGGTACAGACTCGCCACAGACGACACCCGGAGCAATGAACTTGGACTGCCGCGATCGCCGTCTTGCCTGGCTACCCTCTGGACTCGGAGCTGCAATCTCGGGGAACTGTTCCTTTGCTCCAACTACACTGAGATAAACAGACTCAGACAGCCATTAAACAGGAAAGGTGTTCTTGCCTATTAAATATTGCCATTATTTTTGCAGTGCCTGTATTATGCGGAAAACACGTTTCAGGTGGGCCAAGGGGGTGGTAGTGATTGCCACATGTGTGCCCGGGTCGTCCCCTCCAGTTCTGGAAGATCTTGCCACATGAGCCGGGCATGTGAGTCGCTAGCAGCGGGGAGCCCATTTCGTTTTGGCTTGCAACAGGTTTGGCTCTTTGATCTGCACATCCCCCATCTCTTGGCGACTTTTGATCTTTCTGTGGAGTTGCAGGGAGTAGGAGGAGTCCCACCGTGGAGTCGAAGTCGGAGTCAGAGGAGATGCGGCCATTAGAGCCGCAGTCACTCAGGTGTGGAAGAAGCCAGACTAGGGAAGACAGGGCCCAGCCCATAATTAATATCGTTGAGAATTTGATTTAACACTTTGCGCTCCAAGCAAATTGCTTGAGAGCCGAGGGATCATAAAGTTTTAAATGGGAAACTTTATTAAATTTAAACAAAAATGGCAGATTTCCTCGAGACCTTTTATCCAAGAAAGGGCCACCCCACGGGAATGCTCTCTTTTGACCAAAAACTAGAACACAGACTATGGAAATGGGAACAAGTTTAAGCCAGAAAAGCCAACACGAATGCGTATATATGCTCAGGCCAAATATATGCTGAACCCAAGGGCGTAGGGCGGAGCGGAAAGTAAGGTCACAAGTGCCTTTGGTGTCACACGAAATTGTTTACAAATACAGAACACGCGTTGAAAAGCTGCCTTAGGAAAAAAAGTAGGAACCAACGCCTTACCTTGAAGCTCCTCTTTCAGACCTAATGGTTTTTTTCTTTTTGGAGCACAAAAGATCCGGTGGCAGCATCATCATCATCATCTGGTGGGGCCTGACTGGCATCTGAGATGATTTTAATGCTGTTGATTGTGGGCTTGCATTGACATTTTTGCCAACTTGCCACATTCCTACTCTAGTCCCCCAGAGAGTTCTGTCTCAGAGTTCTGTCGAGATTTGTTGAAGCCACAAGCTTCCGCTCATTGTTTGTTGGCAACAATTAAGCCGCACTTTTGCGCCAGTCGACTAAAATAATAAAAATGTTTGCGGCTCGCCCAGGCACCCACAGTCTCGCAGATTTATACACTTGGGTTTCCAACTTATCTTTGAAAAAAAAATAAATTCAACCATTTATTTTCAGTGCATCGTGTGTGGGGGGCAATCTGTGTGTTTGAAACCGAAAGCAATGCAATTTTTGAATTTTCCACAAAGTTGAAAGCTGAGCCGGAGTCTGAAATGAATTTGCATGTTTTGCCAGGGATCAGTAATCCGGTTCACAGGAATGGCAGCTGCGGAATCATGGGGATTGCTTCCCCATTAGCCCGTTTACGGAGAGAACGGAGCACGGACAATGGCATGGCCCCATCAAAAATGCAACCATTCGAAGTTACACACGCACACACAAGGCTGTACACACACACACGGAGTTCTGGAATGCCAAACAGCATTTTTGGGGCTTAGCAAGTTTTTGATTAAAACGCTTTGCTTTTCAATTTGAATGATGATGAGTTTTGGGTGAGTTTGGGGAAATGAATTGGATAAACTGGTCAAATCCAATACATATTATCCAGATATGGGGTGATGTATAAACTCTAAAGGCTCTCTAAGAAATTTCAACAATGATTACCATTGAAATAGAGTAGATAACCCTTTTATAGATGACCTATTATCGCCAGACAGTTCACCCACTAGACCCATTTCGGAGCTTAACCTACTTCCTGCGACGTAATTCCCTCCCATTGTTTCGGTTTTTCTGCAATTAATCAAGGTCGTGAGTTAATTAGACTTTCTGCAATGGGAAGCCGAGTGAAAACAATTGCGATGGCATTGCATCAGTCGGTTAGATCCATTCGAGCCGTCTGCAGGGAGCTGGGAGTGATGGGTGGTGTTGGCCAAGTCAACATAACTGCACATTATTCAACGAGACGGGCAAAAATGGTTGATTTTAATTGTCCAGTATGAAATAATAAATGTGCCCCATAATATCATTAAACGCAAAACAATAAAACAAAGAGCGGCCATAAAACGCAAGCCAGGCGGCAGAAAGAGATTGTCGCACGGACGCTGCTGCCACTGCCACTCGATGTGTCTTAATTAGCATAAATGTGCATCGGGTGGCAGCCACTAGCCACTGGCCACTAGCCACTTGCCACTGCTGGTTGTGCAACTGGCCGAAAGTGGAATGAATTAAGAGAGATCCAGTGTCAGACGAGTGCACCGCAATAACATTTATTGCTGGCAGCGGTCAATCAGAATCAGAACCAGAGTCGGAGTGTGCTCCCGTTTCGGTCCATATCTCCAATATCCAGTATATATATTTATATCCCCTCAGATCCAGACACATTATTATGCGGGCACACTCCTCTCGCCGTGATGGCTTTAATTGTCATTGTAATTGGTGCACTCGATGGTAAATAATTGAGTCGATGGGGGCTTGATTGAAGTTTGATGGGCAGATTATGTCATTGAGCTTGAGACTTTGGAATTTAAACCATTTGATGCTAAGTATTACTCAATATTGATTAATCTAAAAGAACTTTGCTTTTTTTCTCTCGGCTTTATTTGATTTTTGCGTTGGTTTGGCTCAGACAAAATAAAAAATCAGAGATATACAGATACAGGTTATGCAATGCTTAGAGCTACACATATAATATATAGATAGGTGTAATATATAGCGTACATATATTCATTATGTAATATGATAGATTTTAAAAAACAGTTTCCTCTTACCCTGCAAACCAGCAGGTATTACTCGATCGATATCGGACTATATGGTATATATCTTTATTCATACATAATTATGGTTAAGTGTTCGATACTAGAAAAAGGGTTTATAAAAACGTTAATAGTAATATGTGTATTGTTAATAGGTATGAAGGGTTCTCCATAATTCTTCTAACTTTTGTGTTTCTTACAAAATGTAATTTTATATCAAATCTTGTGTCAGTTACTCGTTTTTTTTCATCTAAAAATTAAAGACGCCTAAATCGTATCACAGATAAATGTGCCACTCCCGCACACATAACGGCCTATAACAAAACTATAACCTACGGGTGATTTGCTGGATTTGTTTTCATGGGTGCAGTGGGTCAGAGGTCGAGGGTGGAGGGGCCGGCTCAGTTCTGCCACCAGAGGGCGCTCGTGTTCCAGATCCACGCGCCCGACCCTACTCAACGATGCTGCTGGGGGTTCGGCGGCCCGAAGGCTTGCATGCTGTAGTACCGCTCGGAGTCCTCCTTTACCACGCTGGTCACGTGATGGAACTGGCACGGGTGCGAAATCTGCGACTTGGGCGGCAGGGGGGCCGGCTTGGCGCGCTTCTGCTTCTTCGGCTTCCGACCGCCTCCGGACACGGTCAGGGCTATGTTCTCCGGGTCGCTAACTAGCCGCTCCACGTGCTGCCACAGCTCGCGGGCCGCGTCCGTGGAGTCGAAGCTGAAGCCGATCATCTGCTGGTGGTTGCTCGAAAGGCACATGGTGTGGAAGGAGGGTCCGGCGATCCGGTAGTTGGACAGATTATCGATCCTGTCCGACCAGAGGGCGAAGCACGAGCCTCGTTCGGCCAGCACCAGGGTCACCCGGGGCATGGACCGGGCCCGGGAGTTGCCTTTGTCGTGAAGAATCACCGGGATGCCGGTGAAGACCAGGCGCCAGTCGCCGTCGTTGCCGGTGCCCTCGTAAAGATTGGCCAGAGCGCCGCTCACGAAGATCTCGGTGCCCAGACCGCCGAAGAAGCTCTCCACCTGACCGCGCTCATAGTCCGAGAGGTTTGTGTTGCTGGTGGTGTCCGTGCTGATGGTGTCCGCGTCGATGTCCGAGGCGTTGTACAGCGAGGTGGTGCCGTGCGCACTGCTCCTCTGGGCCGAGGAGTGCGAGTGGGCGGACCAGTCCGCGTGTAGGATCAGCTCCTCCCGGGGCTCCGAGGACGAGCCGGTGCCTTCGCTGGACTCTGATGGCGGCGCCGAGTCACTCACGGATCCCAGCCGGCGACGTGTCTGCTGCAGTTGGTGCGACATCTGAAAAATGCAAAAAAAAAAGAGCAGAGTGCCAAATTAGATTTCTGTGGCAAAAGCTTTTCGGCTGCGGTTTCGCTCCCAGAGGAGTTAATGCAATTCCCTTTGCCACTCGTCGGCACCTCGCAAAACTTGGCAACTGAAAACAACGAAAAACGATAGAAAGCGTTTTCAAAGAAGGTGACGATTATAAGATACCCATCCAAACTTTTCTGTCTCAGAGACTACTCAAAAATTTTAAAAAAATTATGTACAAGTTTTGGTTAAAAATTTTCAAGAGTTTTATAAAAGAGGTTTCATTAGAAAAAATATTTTAAAAAGTAGACAACACTGAGGTCTGGTTAGGGATGTTTTCATTTTTTGAATGCGTTTCATGAGAAAATGTTGTTTTAAAGTTAATTTAAAGATTCATCTTCCTTTAAGTGCGGATATTCTCCAAACAGTCAGTCGAGGGTATACCATTGGCAGTCCCAACACCAGTTTCGTTTTTAGTTCAGGGCGCCCTCTCCACGCTTCCCCTAATTTGTTATTTACTTTGTTGCATTGCTGCAATTGCTGCCAAATAAAAAAGCCCGAAGAATCGGCATACCGTGCTCTATGGTCGCTGTGCTGGAAATTAAACACAATCAATTTCCGCTCCAGAAACTCAAATCGTAAACAGAGAATAATTCGCATATTTATGCCCACTGAGCAATTTGCCAAAATTCATTCAGTTATTGTTGGTCGATTTGGAATTGTTTAAATAATTATTGACTAAGCGAGCTCATCCAGTAATTCGATTAGAAGTCAAGTGAGTGTTTATTGGGGTTTCGAGAGGATTAATTGCGCATTCGCCGATCCCTAGTTCTGCTAATCTTTCAGATTCTAATCGGAGAGAGTGGCGAACTAAAAATACATTTACCTGAAAGTTTTGCCAATTTAAGCACGGCAGGCAAAGTCATCCATGTTGTGGGTAAACAAACAAAATAGTCTCTAACTAATCCAACTAAACCAATTAGGATTCCGGCAGAGTGATACATTTGCATGAAAGCTTCGTGGAAATCTACATATCAAAGACCGCACGTCCTATGCAAATACCCTAAAAATGTATCACTGGCAGGGCCAACACTACGTGTACTTACGGGCAAAGCGAATTCCTAATGAATATGAAGCGTTCAAATTTGTTACTCAAATACTAGAACTCGAATGACTGGAAAGTTTGGCGAGGCACGTGGACATTGGCACGTTTTAATTAGCGCCGCAAATTGCAGGTCACGGCGTAATTAAATTATTTAAATTGCTAATTTTCCGAGCACTCCTGTGGGGGTGGAAGTGAAACCCGAAGCCCGAAAGTGGAAAGTGCTAAACAGTCGAACGTGTTTTCGAAGTTGTCACCGCCAATAAATAATAATCAACAACTATGTGAGGGCCTTTTGACATGTATCAGCGAGAAGGAAACTTGTACAGGACACGCTCCCTTGGCACACTTTCGGGAGCCAAAAACTTTTCTTTTGGCAACTTTGTTTGTCTTCCGGAAGACGCCCAGATTGTGGGCCATGCTGCGAAGGATGCTGCAACATTAACACGGTTATCTATAATTTACACGCACAGGGGATCCAGCGGACGGACGAATTCTCCTTAACGGCGGTGATTTCTGGCTGCTGGCAGATGCACATTTATTGTGCTATTATTTTTGCGGTCCTGGATGTCCTCTGCCCATCCCAGAAGGCATCCGGCCTGCCTCCCCTGAGTGTTTTTTTACGTGTCCCGGGCATGGCAGCCGAAAAAGTTTATAGCCACAGTTGCGGTAGAAATAGTAGGGTTTTTATCCTAGTATACTTTCTTAGCTTCTCAGTTTGCTATTTGTGTGACTTCAGCTGTTGGAAAACTCGCATATATATCCCGGCAAAGATTAATTGCCTCTCACTTTGCCTTCTCTGGTCCCCGGCCCTGAAAACTTGGCAAATATATTTAGTGCCGAGATTTATGTAGCTTCATTACGAGCCTCCATCACCGCCCCCGAGCAGCCGAAATCTCACCCCCTGGGGAGGTCCTCCTCCACGCTCCTGCCTTGTCTATGTTTATCGAACGCTTTGGTCAAACAATTAAAAATATTGTCCCTCTTTGGCTATCTCTGGGCCTCGGTGGGGGCCACTTTTTACTGTTGTCATGGCAGCCGACTACCAAACGAATATTTAATGTCCTTCCCCTAGTCCTCCCCCAACTGCAACCATAGCAGACCTTGGGAATATGGAAGTTCAATGTCAGGCCCGGCCGTACCATGCGGCGTATGCGTAATTCTTGCTTTTATTTACGACCTTGTGTGTGTGTTTGAGCTAATAATCGGAAAAAATCAACACTGCCTAAAATAAGCAGCAAAGGCTGGCCATTATTTATGGCTATTATATTTACCCATTCGAAGTTGGCCAATTAATTGGAAATTGTGGTGTCTGTGCGTGCAAGTTATTCGGGGGTCTTTGGGAGTTTAAATATTTAGACAGGGCAATGTTCAAGTAAGACTTTAAATTTGTGAATGTTTAAAGACAAAAGAGCGTTTGCAGGTCAGGCATACGCCTCTGCCGACCGCCCCGGGGGATTTGCGAAAAAACATGTCACAAAATTTCATATTTCACTTTATTTGTGACAGTTGACAAATGTTTGAAATTGACAGCTCCGAGGCGGACGAGGCGGGTGGGTTTTAACCAAAAACGAGGCTTGTGGGCCCTAAAAAGAAAGGTAGCCATCACAGGCCGACCGAACCGAGTTTCTCTGCCTGAAAGAAGGCCAGGAAATCCCGCACAAAACACTCGATCGTGGGGCAGGTCAGGGGTCACGAGAGGGGCGGGTCAAATCAAACAAATTGCTGTGCATGTTCAACAATTGAAACCGTTAGGCTGGGGGCGGACCACGGGCGTGGTCAGCTAACAATACCTAGTGGGAAAGTAAAGCAACAGATGCAGATACAGTTGGATGGTTGACTTTGAGGCCTTTATGTTAATTTCTGATTCATTTCCAGCTCGTATTTGTTTTTTTCGTTCACCGCTTTATGGAAAGCCACTCAAGTGCATCGGAAAAATGGTGCGGACTAAGAGCAAACGTGCTGTGATTTAATTTTTTCTGTGACGGAGTCGGTGGCCAGGCAGGCGAGCAACAAGGGGCAAAAATTCAATTAAAATGCACAAAGCCTCTCGTCTCGCCTGACCTCGGTCTGCCCCTGCCACTGCCACTGCCACTCCTTTCCGCCCCCTTTCTTCCCGGGGACAAGCAATTATAGTTGCTGCTGGCACTCACGTATGTGGGCCCAGAAAGAGATCCCGGGTTAAATTGAATTTGTTATTAAAACCCAATTTTCATACAAGCATATCTGCACGCTGCATTTTGATGACAGATCCAGGGCCAAACTTCAATCTATTTCAGACCCAGATCGCGAAATTCCATCAAGCTCCTCTAACACGAAAAGCGAGAAATTTTCATAACAACAACCGAATATTTTTTCGCATAAACATGCAAATTTCTGAGCGAAGCCCAAGAACCCCCCCTTTTGTTAGATGCACTCATCTTCCCAATGAGTAATTTGCATGTAAATATGTATTTTCCTGCTTTTTGCTTTTTAGCATTTGCTCATGAACTTGGCAGTTCGCAGTTGCCAGTTCTCGCAGTCGAGGAGAACCACAAACTGTCGTACAAAGCTTTGTATTGTTCATGGAAAAATCCAAAGGACGGGCCAGACTATTGCCTGTCAAGTGGCTGACTAACAATATACACTCAGAATAAAGCTTACCATATAGGAATAATTTATACAACCCAGAATGAACCAGATTCTCTCCCTGTATAGACAGTTTTTTCACTCAAATTTCATTTAGCTCTGGGGACCACGTTTTGATTTATGAACGAATTGAAATGGCAACAAAGTATTTACGTAACAATTCCGGGAAAAATGAATAAGCCCCCCCGGCTTCATACCTCTCCATATTAGCCGTGTATCCCAGTCGTGGAATAATTAAAATTATATGTGGGAAAGCAAGCAGCTCATCAAAATATATAGACACGTGTCGGGCAAGAAATAATGCAAAACAAATGCTCTGAGACTCAATACGATATGACTTCATACGAATGAATCACTGACGTTAAAAGTTGTACATGCTGGTGACAAATCGGCCATAAAATTAAATAATAAAAATAAAAAAAGTTCATTAACAATTTTTTAGTAAATGAACTCTCAGATAAGCCGCCTTACGCAAAAAGTATTCAAATAAATGATGACTCTGCGGTTCTGATCAGTTTCTGAATAATTTGTGAATTATTTTTTGACAATAGTTTCTGCTCCTTCAGGATCTGACGAGTCATGGGCAGTCCACAAAAAAGGGGAGGCCCCTCCCTCAAACATTTGCTGACTTTATTCAATTTCAGGCATGACTTGTATGATTCTTGGCAAGAGAGTGTGGCAACAAGCTGTTGCTGCCATGAGTTGGCAGCATCCAGTATTGGCAGATATCAGCCAGAAGTGGCTTTTGCGCTCGGCGATGGGATGTGGCCTCCTAACCCAAAGTGCAACACAGTTGTGGCAAATTGTGTGGAATAACTCGACGCAAGATGCATAAATATGTGGGTTCAGATGCGGGTTCATTTAAATCAAATTCCCACAGGCCATGGCAATTATGTGGGGCAGCAACAAGTGGTTCCCCAGGGAAGGGTAGAGAGTTTTACCTCCTCCTTCGTCCGGAAAACTGCCTCCGGTGCAACAACGATTTGAGTGCATTTTCAGCGGCTTTGTGATGTTTTTTGTCGCTACTTTTTTACACAATTTGCATTTTTTGCAACTTGCAATGGGCGTGATTAACAAGTTTAGCTTTTTTGCCAACTTGGGCTGGAGTGGAGTAAAGTGGAGTGGAGTGGCCGGAGAGGACTGCCTTTATTCACTTGGCTAGGCATTGAAATTGACACTTTCGGGGCAGCCTGGCTAAAACGATAATTGCCTGGCATCAGCACAAAAAAAATGAGAGACCAATGCGTAGTGGAAATCGTAATTGGCAAGGAGATTGTTATGAAAGTTTGCACCTAACGTGGAACTGGAGGCTCCAATTACAAAACTATAAACGGCAGGAAGTCAATAAACTTGGAGGTCTTCTTGTGGCAGTTGCCAAGACACACGGCGAGATGCTAGACCTCAGCTAGTCTAGGCCCCATTGATTAAAGTGGAAGTTAATCGAGCTCCATTGAGGCTTGTCTGCTGACGCTGCGTTTTCTAGAGAGATTTAGTGGCTTATCAGCCAGAGATATGACGTCTTATCAGGGGCTTATTGGGAGCTGGAGAGTGTAAACAAACTGATAAGAAACTGATCTAACCCTCAGAGAGGTGGAATATAAGCAAGCCACCTTAACTAAGATGGGTTGTCAGGTAGCCTGTAACCCCTATATAGGCGCAAGGGCCCCCAGGAACCTGTTCTACCCCTCTGGAGAGGCACAAAAACTGGCACAGACTCTGATAATAACATGGTACAGCCCCTCCCGAATAAATTACTATCAGGACGACTACAAAGAGAGGATCGAGAGATAACCATATAAGAACTACATGTGTGTGTATGTGGAGTGATAGCAATGCCCGGTATTTGGGTTTTTGTTGCCTCGAATTCTCCTTGGGTTTCAGTTTGCTCGGTTTGGGACAAGATTGACTTGCAATGTCAGTTGCCAGACGGGCGGCAAGTCGATCGCGACTTTCGATTTCGTTCGGCACCCGCGGCCATAGCCATTATCATTCTGGTGCTTCACGGAGAAAAATTTTGACTCGTTTAATTAATTGAATGATTAGCTATCGATTATACAACGAATACAATGTTTGGATTTTGGACAGACAGTGGAAGTTTCGTGATATAGTCTCTCTCTTGGGTAAAATTAATTAGAGACTTTTTCTTTCTGTGCACTCTGCTGGCCTGCCAACTCACAGTAATTATCTCCTCCAAGTTCCGCGTCCAGACGTCCTCAGAATCGTCTTCAGTCTCAGCTTCAGTCTGTCAAGGCGAGTCGGAAACGCAACATGTGGCTGCTCATACCTATCCTCCTCTACTCGGCGATATTCCTGTCCGTGCGGCACATCTACAGCCACTGGAAGCGGCGGGGATTTCCCTCGGAGCGGGCCGGCATCACATGGACTTTCCTGAGTCAGGCCTACCGGCGGGAATTCCAACACGTGGAGGCCATCTGCGAGGCCTACCAGGTGGGTAAAGACCGCCTCCTCGGCATCTACTACTTCTTCAGGCCCGTGCTGCTCGTGCGAAGCGTGGAGCTGGCCCAGACGATCCTTCAGCAGTCGAACGGGCACTTCAACGAGCTCAAGTGGGACTACGTGAGGGGGTACCGCAGATTCAACCTGCTGGAGAAACTGGCTCCGGCGTTTGGAACTAAGAGACTGGCGGATATGTTCGGGCAGGTCCAAAAAGTAGGTGATCACCTGATTAGGCACCTCTTGGACAAGGATCAGGCTCAGGGGGGAGTACTCGAAGTGGACATGCAACAGCTCTTGAGAGTGTAAGTTATAAAATATACTTAGTAGTCCCAGTTTTACAATCTTTTCAGTAGTTACTCCATTAACATCATCGGCAACCTCATTTACGGCTTGGATGTGAACAACTTCGAGCAAAAGGATCACATTTTCACTAGCTTCTTGAGTCGTGGACAGTCCACCATACAATCCTTGTAAGTATCTCATTTCTTAAGACAGTGCGGCTATTATAGATGTATATTTCCAGCACTCTAAGCCGTTTGCCCCAGAAATCCTCCTTCACCTACCGACTCAGGGACCTCATTAAACAAAGCGTTGAGTTGCGAGAGGATCATGGTCTCATACGGAAGGATATACTCCAACTTCTAGTGAGATTTAGAAATGGAAACGAAGTCAGTGGCGAAAAGTGGCAGATAGAAACCAACAGTGGTGAGTTTTTGATTCAATCTTTTATTTATAAGCCTTACTTTATTTAACATTTTTCAGACCAAGATAAATGTCTATCTATTAAGCGCCTCGCAAAAGTGGCTGAGGATTTACTAAAAGTGTCCTTGGACTCTGTGGCCTCAACGGTTACCCTCACCCTCTTTGAGATTCTGCAGGAACCCCTGATTGTGGCGAAAGTCCTGGCGGAAGTAAGCGATCTTAGCAACGAGAATGGCCAGCTCAAATTTGAGGAGCTGGAGGCCCTCAAGTACATGGATATGTGCCTCAAAGGTATTTTAAGTTCTCATTTGTATTTGTATAACATTTATAGAGTTTCCTTCACAGAGACTGTCCGGAAATACCCGCCAGTGCCCATTATAGAGAGGATATGTCGAAAGACGTATTCCCTGCCTAATTCCAAGCTCACCATCGATGAGGGCAAGACCCTGATGGTGCCTCTTCTGGCCATACACAGAGACGAGAGACTCTTCAGTGAGCCTCTGAAGTACAAGCCCCTCAGATTTCTGGCGGAGAATGGAACAGGTGCCTGCCAGAAGGAGAGCAAAGCCAATGCCTTCATGGGCTTCGGGATTGGCGGGGCTCAGTGCGTGGGTAAGTACTTTTGAATGTGGCCAATAAAAGTGTTTTTAAACATAATTCTTTTTCATTTATAGGCCAAAACTTTGCCAAGCTGGTAATCAAAGTGGCGCTCATCAAACTCCTGCAGAACTTCCGCCTGGAACTGGACCCGAACCTGGCCGAGACCATAGAGGTGGCTCACCAGCCGGCGCCCTTTATTCGGACCCGAGACGGTCTAAAAGTAAAGTTGAGGAGACGCGAAATAAAGCCCACATTTTATCGCTAAACTAAGTTAGACTCTAAGGGAACTCTAAGCTGCCAGGTCCTTTAATTTGTGCATCCTTTTCAACACTTTGTTGGCACGACACCTGAAATTATGCTATAAATAAAATCCAGTATATTATGGTCGCAGAGTTCCGCCTTTGTTGTCCTTGCCGTCTCTGTCTGCCTGATCCTGTTTGCCTCTCGCTCGCTTCGTTAACTTTGCAAAATGCCAAAAGGTCCTCGGGCCACCGTGCGTATACGTAACGTCACCCCGACACCGCGCTCCCGACGCATTAAATTAGTCATTCCGATGTGTCTGTTGTTGTTTACGTCTTGTATGTAGGTATAGTATACACGATTTGGGACGATAGCAGCTCGGGCGGAAAAGACATGTGCTTCCATTCGAGTTTATCATTAAATTTGATTTGTTTTGTTGCCAATCCGACCTGACAGGACCCCCTCGCCGCCTCAAAAAACAAGCCAGAGTCATATCCGGGTGTCCATTTGTCGCACTCATCTTCCAGACACTCGACAGATATACTATTGATTTTGTAAAGCTTTCTCCAGTGCCTCTTTAAGCCGGAGACTCCAGTGGGGGTGTGGCAATCAGGGCTGAGAGGCGCCTCTAATGATGCCGCAATTAGGCTGCATTATGGACACATTTATCATCCACAGACCGAGATAGAGATGTCGCAAACAAATGACTCTAATGAGTGCGTAAAGTGTTTTACATTAATGAAAACTTTTGGACCGTCCCCTCTGCCCCCTTGGAGTCCCACAAAAAAGCCATCAAATTAATTGTGGCCGAGTCGGAGCTAAGCTTTTGGGGATAAATGACCTGGAAAGTGTCGGAAATCGTGTCGGAATAGAAAACTTTTCGACTTCTGGCCTGTCCTGGACGGGCATTAAAATTGAAATTCAATCAAACGAACAGGGTTCCGGGAATAGGGTTGCAGGACCCTAACAATTCCAAGCCTCCTGACCTGGGAGCTCTTCACGTGTTGTGACCCAGTTCGTTCGCCGGGTGTGGCAAGCGAGGCAAGTGTCGAATATAAATTGCGAGGAGATGGCACGGAGGGGAAGAGACTCCGGATGCGGCAACTCCCTTTGGCACAATCTTGGCTGCCATTGTCCTGGTTACATTTAAACATTACTCATTCTACATTAAGCGGTCAAATGGCAGCCACCCGGCCCGAAAACTCCTCGCAAGTCAAATTTAAAAAGCAAGTACAAAGTTGCTTTCATCGTCGTGTTCGGATGGGGCATAAATTATGTGAATTATGCCACGCAGAAGCATACAATTTTCGTTTCTCCGCGAATAAATTATGAAATATTTCCCCCGGGGGACTCTGCCGGGGAAGAACACATCCAATCCTCTTGCTAATTTTCGTGTAAAGCTGTTCGCCAATTAGGCCTGTTAACTTACCATGATTTCTGGATCTGTTGCCGAGGTTAACTGCAAGGAGACAAAAAGTAGAATCCATTAGCCAGGTGCCCAAATACGGAGCTCAAAGTAAACTTGAAACTGAGGCTCTGAGACTATGAGAAATAAAGCTCTCCTCGAGACTGACATGAAAGGTTATCGGTGCAGTCGCCTTTAATTAGCCAATTGACATATGACTTTTCGGTTTGGCTGTCATTGTTTCTATTTTTGTTTGTTTAACAAGTCTATGCCCAGGTTGTGCAACAAGAGCTTAAATAAGTTAAAGTGGCTTAACTTAGACAGTATTTGTTATTTTATTTCAGACCTTAAAATTTGAGCCATATTTGCATGAGAAAAAGCCAAATTTCTATCATTTTTTGGAATGACAAAGATGTTTGAATAAATTAAGTAACTTACAGCATTTCTCTGCCATTTCTCAGTTCACGTAATCACCAAATATTTGGCCGGACCTCTCAGACAAGTCATTCAAAGCTTCAAATTGCTGAACTTATCATTTAATTTTTGCTTCTACAGTGTGCTAATTGGATGAGAACTTTTCTCTTTCCAACAAATTTTGACCAACTTAAGTGGTCATCACATGTGTTTATTTTCGGGCCCCAGTCCCCTCTAAAGACAGAACTCTCCCTTCCAACTGTGCTCCAAAAACGAGAAAACTCAACTTGAGAATAAGTAACCGACGACCTCGAGGTCAGCTGTAATAAAACTAAACAAATGTCTGGCCTTTATGGGTCTCCCCCTTTACTCTTTTTTTTCTGAATATTTGCTTAACAATTAAAGTGTACGAAGATTATGAACATGAGAGCTTGGAGAGTGGGTAGATCAGGGTGATGAGGCACCAAAAACTCTGAAACAGTTGAGAATTTTTAATTCAGACCCATTTAAGCTACAATATATATTCAGTATACAAGGAAAGATCTGGGTATTGAAGAGTCAGTCTTAGTGAGATCCCACTGTCTCCAGTTTGGCTTAAATTGGGTGTCGCAGTTGGTTTACTTTTTCAATTTGTGTGCGTTGCATCCTCTTGATTGCCGCATGGAGTTGCATGTGCGGATGCCGCCCTTCAAACTGCATATGACGAGCGAAGAAGCCGCTTGTTTTATTTCTGTATTTTTACACCGGGTGTTGCATGAGGAGGAGGAAGCTGCCTCGTTGCTGGTTGCATGCAGCTGTTTATTGTTGTAGTTGCCGCCTGTGAGCAGTTGCTTTAATTATTGTCAGCCCAACTGTAATTTGTTTGTGTCTGCGGCACTTTCCGCAGACCTGACCCTGGATTCGGCCTGCCTTTCTTTGCATTATATTTTTATCTGTTTCCGACTTTTAATTAATTTATGTGCCTGTCATTTTGCTTAAATAGTGCGTTGAATTCACAGTCAGAACCACCTCAAGAGGTTCTTATTTCGGGGGCAGAGTGACACATTTTTCTCACAGTGTCTGTGTCTGTGTCCTCTCTGCAAATCCCTCCCTAATCAGTCCAACTAATCCAACTATTGAACTCGAATACAACCTCCCTAAGGGCCAAAATAACTCAGCCTTGATTTTCAATTACCCGGCGTATCAAAATGCCGAAACTAGATAACTTAATTAAAGCCCCGAAATCAATCTGCATGTAAATGTGGGCATGTGGATGTGGGCCTGACAAAATCGGAATCCGAGGCACCACCCGGGCCCCACCCTGCCCCAAACAACAACATCCGCTTATCGCGATAAATCAAAGCCACGAGTGCTGTTAATTTTCCAAGAAAATTTCGGGGGAAACATGGCCCGAAACGTGAGTGAATGTGCGTGGTAATAACAACAACTTGAATTTATGTTTTCACGGCAAAAAATTATCTTAGGAGGCTCTCAGTCCCAAAAACTTCAACCTCCGGGCGGCAGTCATGTGTGAGTACATTTCATTTTTGCGGCAAAGACGAGGCAAAGGCTGCTCTTGCGGATTCTAATTAAAAGCAACAGAGTGAGTCTGCAACACACTCGAGCGGAAAATTATCAACTCCGCGGAGAGATCTTCGGATGGGAGTTGGCCAAACTTCTGCCTGGCTAGACCGCAAGATGTTTCTTAAAGGCCCTCTCGGAAAAAATAATGGGGGGAAGTCAGAAGAGCCCCTCCCAGCACATGCTGGCCAAAATTAAATTGTTCACATTTCCGTGGAACGGAAATTGCCCGAGTTTGTCACCCGGAATGGATACACACAGAACCTCCGAGGGTTCTCGTATATTTGTGTCTCTATATGCCAGGTAGAACATAGGACCTAGGACCTGCTTTAAATTCTGATATTACATGCACCCGCACAGGTGTAAATTATGTTTAATAATTCATGGTATTTCTGGTCGACGCTTTAAAGCCCAGCCACGTTTCGTAATCGTTTCCATTGCATTTAACCCGAAATTAGCGCAAAAACCCATTTCAGGTCCGTGACATGACTCCGTGACTCTGGGCAATTTGCTAATTCAATTAAATGCCTAATTAATTACCTGTGGGGTCGTGCATTACCTGGAAACTGCAAATTTGCAAAATGTAATCCGTTGTACACCGCTGGAGTTTGAAAGTTATTTAATTTATGATCGATTATAAATCAAATTTCAGCTCCATTTAAAGTCCCATCTGTGCAGGACTGAAAGCATTATCCTTGTATCAACAACTCCTTCATTTACTCGCCAAATTTACTCTCCCATAGAGCCAGACATCTTAGATGGTCTCTTGGCCATCAAATTGGCTGCTCCAAGAGCCGGATACGGACCTTTGACTATCCAATTCCGGGCTAGAATATTCGCATACATCCTTTGCCAGAGCAGACTGTGCATCTGATCCTTTTCCGCCTGCAAATATGCACAGCTCCCCCCGCTCCTTACCTTCTCTAATTTACTTCAATGGCAGGCTAGATGGCTCGAAGGGTGGCTGACACTCATAACTCAATCCCCTTTCTGGCCAACTCCTCCCAGTCACATTGACAAAAATTTCACTTTGTTGCAAGTGAAGCCGGGGAAGCTGCTGTGGCAAATGGGTTGCATGTTGCAGCTGCAGAAGCTGCAGGGAGGTCAACTCTACTCTGTCCTGTCAGATGCCACATTTGGGCCTTTCTTTTTAAGACTGGGTAGTTTGGTATTAACACGGTTAGTTGGTCTATTGTTGAGAAGAAAATTTAATAAGAAAAGGTTAAACTTTTAAGGCTGGGGGAAATGATATCAAGAAGGCTTAACTTCATTCCTTAAACCTTTAAACCAAGTACTAGGTACCTCCTAGTCGACTTCGGTTTCTAATACAAATTTTTCTTGGCGGCATGATTTTCGCAATCAGTGGAAAGCAGCTTGAAGTTTCTGCATTTCGCTGCATTTGTTAGTGGCGCTGGTTTGGCGTGACATTTGGCTTTTTCGCGATTTTCGGGGACTGATTCCCGGTCTGGGTCCTGGGCTCCATCTGCCAAATGATGTGCCATTCACAACCGAAACAAATTCTGCCAACAACAGAGCCCATTTTTCAATCCAATCCGAAAGAAAGGGGCGTGCCTTCGAACTGTGTTTATGGTTCTTTTGGCCCAAACTGTGTCAAAAGCCGTTCAATTAAGTTTTCGCTTCCACAGTGATAAGGAACACTATTTGAAGCCTCCATTCCATACCACGCCGCACACACTCGCTCATAACGGTGACGCCAAAGGGTATTAACACGGCTTTTGGGCGGGGATTGGCGATGGCTGGCTCGGGGCAATTGGAGCAAGTGGGGCATGTGGGGACATCAGATTGATAGCGTCGCTAAACAACACAAAACAGAAAATACCCCTACGGGTTCCCTACTTCTAATCAAGCACGTAAATAAAGTTAAGGTTTATGCAGGGCCCGTGGCCCGGGGCCCAAGGCGGGGAGACGTAAAGCACAAAGGGAGCCAATTTATTGTGGTGTAATGGACTAGCATATACCCTTTACAGAAAGGTTAGAAAAGGGAAATCATATTAAAGGGATGTCCCCAAGAAAGTGATTAAGCTATCCTCTCTTGAAACCTTAAGTTTCTCCTAATTTAAAATAATCTTGTTAAATCGTCTTTATAATAGCGTTTACCCTGACCTGCCTCTGGGTGGGATCAGGATTGCCTCTGGGCCAGTCATCATCGGATCAATGGGGTAAGACACACTCGCACATTCCGGCCCTAACAAAAGGGTCCTTCCAGTTTCATTCTCTCCCTATACATAGATGTAGAAAGTATATATAGAAATGTATGAGCTTGTGACAGGGGCGGACGGACTACTGCCCGGCGGCAAGTACAATAAAAACTGCTCCAACGTTGCATGTAGCATTTGATTAGCCTGTGGAAAGGGGCGCTGCGGTTGGCCGGAAAACACACAGGAAAAAATGAGCAGCATATTGCTGCTCAGTGCACTTGGGGCAATGGCAATTAGAGGTTAACTTGGAGCACCCCCTCTGGTGGTAATACAGTCTTCCCCAACAAGACCCAACCAGGCATGGCTGTCCTATTCAAAGCCCATGCTCCAGCAGCCCCACTGTCTCCTGCGTACATCGTTGGCTCGGTTAATATACGACATGTACGGTTCTGGCCCTTTTACAAGCCAAGCACAATGTTAACTTGCTAATACACTCTCTTCTGGGCCAAAAACTCCTCCTCAAGTGCAGTGATGTGTGCCGGCAAGTGGGGGTGAAAGGGAGTGTGTAGTTTCTGCGGTCACAAGTGAAAACTTGGCAACTTTCCTTAAATATATTTGCTGGCCAAGTTTGCTTGCCCAAAGATTGTCTTAAGCTGGCGGAGTTGTTAACTTAATAAAAAGATAAATGCCATTGAACGGTTAAATTGTTGGAGACTCTCAAGGTAACATCGAGGGTGGGAGGAAACCTATAGAAAGCTTTAAAGCCAAATCCATTCTCCAAAATCAATAGACCAGGAAACGCTTCGCGATTTATCCCCGAAATAGCGTCCCATCTGCCGCAATTTCTCACGACAGACGGCTCAAGTATCCACCTGAAAAATGGCATCATAGAAAAAGTTATTGTCTCTGCTGTTGCCCAACTACAGTGGGGCCTCTGAGCACTACAGTGAACCCTTCAGTAGCTGCATCATCAGCGCCAAAGTCGAGGGTTTATTATGCAATCGCAGAAACTTAGTGCCGTTTGTTGTCAACGCGTTGAATGCAACAAACAGCCCCGAAAAAAGCAGCAGCAAAGGGGCAGGAGGGGGTGGCACGTCTGGGAGCTGACTGTTCACATTTGTGCAGCCATTGTAATGAGTTTCTGAGCCAAGTCGAGCCAAGAAGCGACAATCCAGAGGCAAGTCAACGTCAAATGTTGCAATATCTTAAAATTAACATGGTCTGCACTGGGGAAAACTTATTAAGTACTGCTACCAATAGGCTAGAATACGGCTAGACCTTTTTCTCAGTGCACCCAAGATGAGTCAACAAAGTTTGGGCCAAAACTTCGGAAGCCCCAAAGTGTCTTCTGGATGGATGAGTGTTGCATGCAGCACCGCTTACTCTCGCCTCGGAGTTGCACACACAAAACTGGTTGCAAATTTTCTGCTAATTGCCACAGACAGAAGGGGGGAGACTGATAAAAAAACACTCATAAAAATCAGACACGAAACGGAAACCAATTTTATTTGACAATGATGATGACGTGTGTGCTGTGATTGATGGACTGATTGATGAACTGACTAAATTGCTGGACGTGTCGCTGTACGGTGTCCAATTAAAGACCAAATCAAACTCGAACGGAATGTATGTTAATCAAAATCGAATTTGATTTGTGTGACTTGCCACCAAATGTAAAAAAAGAAACAAAAGTGAAATTCCAGCGGGCTGTGATCTTTGCGGTTTTGCCTTCTGAGAGATCAATGCTCGGGGAAGAGTGAAAGTCCGGTCCAAACATAGTGCTTTATGGCGAGCTTGGGACAGCTCTTTCTCCTATTGGTTTACTTTGTCAAAATTACTCAAGCTATGCGGCAAACAATTCGCCCTCCCACGCCTCGGACTTGGATTATGTCAGGGGCAGGGCTCATTTAATAGGCCTTTATTAACAGTGTTTAAAGTGCTCTAGAGTTAAACCACAACTATGGTTCCCAAATAACTTTCTTTCGCCCCCAAAGAAGCCGGCCCTGTACTGTCGCCGACAATAAAACTAACACAAAAAATTATAACACAAATAAACTATATAAGCCAGACAATGGCCAAGTACAATTACCTTAACTTTTTCTGCCTCTTCAGCGTGGACCTTCAAAACGCTGAAAGCGAAACTAAAAACGCCGAATGCCGATGGATGCCGGCCATCAGAAAACACCTCCAAGAGCAATTGTCTCGCAGTGGGTGTGCGTCCAAGTTGGCCAAAATGTTTGTAAGACGTTTTGGCCAGCAGACATCCATCAATCACTCCCTCAATGCCTAATTAGCATGCAATTCATGGGAACAATTGAATAGTGTTGGTCAGATTTTAAATGTCATGCTCGCACTTGTTTTGGGGGATTATATAGACGTTATATCGGATTGTGTTCAAGGGCCTCGGAGCCCCGAGACGTGAGTCAAATTTCGAATGCGAAATCCGCTTTTTCTAAGGTCGATCAATGTTTGTTTCGTTAAAGCTGAATTAGCATTCAATATATTACATTTTGATAAAAGTTGAACTTTCCTTTTAGCGGGCTTGTGTGAACTGTAGAACGAGTTCTCACTCACCTGCCGGCGAAAAGGCAAACCTGATTTCCTGTTCGCAGGCCTAAAACAAGTTTATTTTCACGGGCATAACTCAACAGGGGCAGGAAGCATTCCTTTCCTTTTCGAGGCCTCTCGAACACTCACCGAAATAATTAAAAACTCTTGTTCGGCGCGATGGATCACAAAAAAGCAATCAGACCGCATTCCAATCAGATACGCCAGTAACTTGACGATAAGAAGCAACTTTCGGGAATATCGGAAAAGTTTCAATTTACTTGGCAATCGATGTTGCCAGGATATTGGGGATTTATATGTGAGTTGTGTCTGTGGGTGGGCGGAAATATATTTCGTGTCAACTGCACATGAGGAGGGCGAAAAATTGAGTTTGACTTTCATCAAATCACGTGACATGCCCTGAATATAGAACACCCGAATTTATTTGGCCACATCAGTTCGCAATCTATGCAAACAAGTGAAGCAAATACAAACACATTTTTGAAGGCTACAGTCCTGTTGTCCTGCCCCGACCCCGCCCCAAAGATTTATGCGTTTTTCATATTGACGTCGCTTAAACAATAGACTCCCATCAGTCGGGATGTTTGGTTTTTGCCATGGCAACTGTCGTTTATTACGCCCTTACTTTGACCATAAAAAGAGGCGAAAAAGCCAATAAATCACCATTCCCCAAACTATTCTTAATGAATGAATAAATTCGCTGTTTAAAGCGACATTTATGAAGTAAGCACTTCCTGGGTGAAACTTTTTACTGTCAACATTGGCAGGACCTCTTACAGTTTTATTAATAAAGTTAGAAAACTTTCCATGACAAAGTTTTTATTTGAATTTTGTGTTATTTTTAATCACAAAGTTAGGCTTGCCCAGCTTCTCTAATCGAACGAGTCCAGTAATTTTCTCAGCAATTATGGCCAAGACACGCCCAAAGACCATTCGATCCAGTTTCGTGGAAAAACATAGCGAGGCTGCAATCTTGGCTTTAATTAAGGTTCCACTCCGCCTGGCCAAAAACTGAAATGGGCATAGAAATGCCCACATATACTACCCTGGCCTACCTAGACCTGGCATATCCAACATAAAAGCCCACTTTCGCCTTGTTCATGCAATTTGTATAAACTGTAAATGATTATTGCCAATAAATCTGCAACAAAAAATCTCAGAAAACCGAAAAACAGTGAAACTGGTTGGGGTAGAAAGCCAGAAACAACCTGGGACACCGCCCATGCTGACCACCATCAAGTCTCAGCATCTGGCGGATGATATGTAACCCACAAAGCTGGCCAAAAAGCCAACAACTAGCCACCAAGTGGCAGACGACAGTCACAAACAGGTAAAAGTGATTTGTCTCTCCCCGAATAATCCAATCGTGTTTTGGGGCATGTTGCGTGAATTCAACGCCCGGCTTCCGACAGCTTGTCATGCAAATGAGCTTGTCGATCCTTCGGGAGGGGGAACTAGCCCCCATATCAACCCCACTGTGCGTTCACTTTCTTTTCGGGCCCAGTGGTTCTCCCACGTTGGCGCCGCAAATAAACAAATTAGTGGTAATGAGAGGGCGACTACAAAAAGTAAGTGCGACTTGGTCGAAGCGGTCGGAAAAGCATTCCCATCTCACAGTTTTCACTTCAAGCGAAAATCTTCGACCTACTTGGCATTCTCGATTACTGGGGGACGACCAGGCCTGCTTTCGTTTTCATTAAGCAAAAAAGTGAAACACAAATAGTGGATCTGGTGACAGATACACCTGGCCAGGTGTGTGCAGGTTGTTTAACCCAATTTCGATATCTAGCTTGTGGGCTTAGCCCGCTCCGGCTACGCAACTCCATTTTTTTCGCGATTTTTGCGCGCCCGATTGCGGCCTAAACGCATTTTGCGGCTAGCTCTACAAAAGGCCAACAAAAACCAGACTTAACTGAACTAAAGCATTGCAATGCGGTATGGATTGCACCTGTCGGTAGGTAGCTAAAAAAATGAATGGAGTATTGCAATATAAATCAGAATTAATGGCAAGTATGATAGGAATTGCATACCCATTATATCAAACCAAGAAAACGCATTACTTGGATAATTTCTTATTATCTGAATTTTTATTATTCTCTTTCAGTTCTCCAAAACCTTCTTGTTCTACTTCTAAATGTAAGCATACTTGGCCACCTAAATTAAGTAATCAGAACTCTTAAATTTCGATAACGATCACAGATCGGGCGACGTGCCCGAGGACATTCACGAACTTACCAATACTAAGAAGGCTATCAAAATGGCCGTCGATCGCAAGTCCATTGCTTGCAAAGAAATGAAAATGTTTTTTTTTTTTGTGCATCTATAGGGTTAAATAAGTCTATAGTGTCTATAGTGTTTAAATAAGTGTAATTAAATAAACGTCCGTATAGACGTAAATAGTATGTATGCATCCACGAAATTGAGGAAAAGTGTCTACGAAACTGTCGCCTGGATAATTTTCTTTGTTCAGTAACCTTTAACTTTTGGTGTAATTATTAATTCAAATTATTTTGAATGCCTTTCCCTCATCTTTTGATGTGTGTTTAAACTGCAATTTTATTCCGTTTGCTGCCATTATTGACTTTGTTTAAACATCTATTATCCCTGTAAAGCACATATCCCCAAACCATCATACCCCGAAAATAAATAGAAACGTTTTGTGGTCGCCACGCAGACACGCGACGTAAAATTGAATTTAAGGCCTGTCTGAATGCCACATTAAGCTTAAATAAATTGCTTTTCGCAGAAAAACTGACACAAAATTTATAAAACGTTTGCATTGGCTAACCTACAGCTCTGTTTATAATTTTGTGTAAACACAAATTGAAACTAAACATAAAATTTAACGAAAACCCTTCTCCGCATCCCATAGCCGTTGGCAAACAAGACCACTCAGTATAAAATAAATTGAAGCTTCATAAATCAAAGATTAAACGCTTAATTAATCTGGCTCGGTCCCAAAGTACGAAGTTTTATAAATGATGAGCAAAATAAATAAACTAAATTGCTAAAAATAACAGAGGAAGTTACTGAAATTCGGTGGGGTGATGTCATGAAGCAAGAAAAAACAAATTAAAAAGTTTATTTAAACAATAAGTAAAAAATAACGAGAATAACGTCATCATCGTCGTCATAATTATTTCTAATTTTCCCATATCAATGCGGTTTTGATTCCCACCATCTGTAGCTTATGTATGTATCTCCGGCTGGAGGTCAAATGTATCTAAGTATCTGAGCGGCTCTCGGATGCATGATTAAGTTCTAAAGAATCAGTCTCCCAGGCCTGAGTTCCACGTGACACTAAACTTGACTCGCCGCAACTCATTTACAGTTATTTGCAAATTATTAGTGTGTATCCATGTGTGGGGGTGCAAGTATCTCTCGGATGCCATCTCCCAGTTGTATAAGCGAGTCAGGATCGGCACGCCATTGGGAAGTAAATCGAAGGTTTGCAAATGAGAATGGCATGTGCAATCATCGGAAAGCGGCAAACAAAATATGAAAATATTGACAAGGAAAATAGTAGAGGGCTGCGTGAAGGTGACACTATACGACAATATCAGTTTAATGGGCATTGAGTAATCAGAAATCATTGAATACTCTAAAGGTGGATGAACGACTCTGGCCTTAATGGGATTTTTATTTTTCCAGCAAAGCACTTCCTTTCGCACACTTTTCTCATCAAACCGCTTAGCCATTCATAAATCAACTTGCCCCTTTTAGCTTGAAAAATTTTGCCACTCAATATGCAGTTCTCAGTTTGGAGTTCTCAGAATTTCCCAACTGCCAGGTAGAAGCTGAAACCAAACAGAAACTGCCACAAACTCAAAAACAAAGAGCTACAAAAACTTGCAAGCATCGTAAATTATGTCAGAGCGTTAAACTACAATTAGAACCCCCGCGAAAGCATCTGAGATACAGATACAGCGATGGAGGATTTTTAACGAGCTTCCAACTAATTGTTATTAGAGAGCCGTAAACTTACGCAATAAACCCCGAAATTGTCAAGAGTGATTACCTGAATTCGGAATTGGGTTAATGCCAATGGTAGATGGAGAAGTCACGTTTCCGGTCGAGAACTGCGAAGAGACAAGAAGAGGCAGGAAATATTAATACGATTTGCTTGAAAATTGTTTGCTGAAATTGGGATAAATCTCTAATGCGACTGGGACTTATCATGGGAGAAATGGCGCATTGTGCGAAAAAGCGGAAGCAGCTCATTCGAGATACGAGATGAACTCTGAAAGCTTGTTAGCATGTTTTCCAATCTGTAGACAAGTTCAAGGTGGCGCACTCATTTTTTGTTCATTCCAGTTTCAATTAAAATGAACAATTTAAGAGTTCTCTGCGAATGGGAATAAAATTGAATCGTTTGCGCTCTGCTGGTCGCCGTCTGACCTACCGCAGGCACGGCCCCCTTCGGTTGGCAATCTTCTCTAGATATTAAATTTCCAACTCATTAAAATTTTGCACACTGTCTGCGAAGTCTGGCTGCTGGAGTGAGTGACGGTTAAGGGTTGTCCGGGCCTGGCTGCTACTCCACTTTTTCCAGCCGGCCTGCCAGAGGGAGCCAGAAGCCTGTCATTCATAAATGAAGTGCATAAAAATGCCTTCAACTGATGTGAGAAACGTGCAGCTCAGCCTGACAACTTGTTTAAGGGCTTTCTTCCATCTCTTTAACATTTTTCCATAACTTTCCGCCGTTCATTCATGCCCAAGCTTAATCAAAACCTTTTGACTTATCAATTAGGAATTCTAGAGTGATTCACTGACCACTAATTGATAGCAATTGGACAGGTTCCGGAAGGTCGCCCCTCTGGGAGCGGAAGTAGGAATTATTTACCGAATACCCAGTCTTATCTTATCCGCTCTCCATCTGCGTCATACATATATATTGGCGGTGTATTATAATTTTAGAACGGAGTAGAATACAGAAACTTGCGTCAGCCCGGATCAGCCCACGCGGCGTAAATAATAAACAATGAATCGAATTTGGCAATAACAAAAAACAGCGAACCTAAACTTAAATTGCGGCAAATTGGCCGTCAAGTGAGAGACACACTCGTATTCGCTCGATTGTTGGAGCTCGAGCAACCAGAAACCTCATAATTGGAGAGGTTCCTACAAAAGGTCAGCCCAGCAATTGGCGAACCACTCGAACAATACCAAAACTGGGGGAGAAACGAAAACAAACTGTTGAAAAATAAAAACAAAACTCAATGACAAGGCAAAGCAATAAAAATTAGAACTTTGTGGCAAGATTTTCTTCCATGCCCTTTTGGGAAGGGAGTAACTCTGTTTCTCAGGAAGTTTGTAATGAAAAGCAAAATATTTTCTCGAATTTGAAATTAAACTATTAAAAGGTAATAAATGAAAAACATTTAGTTTTGTGCCATATTCATTCTATTCCGTCTAGTTCGATATGTGAACCCCATTAGAGTATTCCACAAAGTCTGAGTTTTCCACGGGTTTCTTGGCTTTTCCGAGTGACGTTTCACTTGTTTTTCTTTATTTTGGAACCACGACAACGACGACAAGCCCTTTTTGCTGTTGTGCGTTCTGACGCTTGTTTTTCTGGGGCGGGAAGCATTTAACTTGGCTAAAAGCAGCATTAGTCCGATGTATGGGGCGTGGTGCGTCCGAAGGGAAGGCAGCCAATTAATTTTTTAATGGCTTAGACAAAATGACTGACTTTGGGCTATTACACAAAAACCGAAACGACAAAAGAATGGCGGAAACTTTTCAGCTAGAAATTGTCAATTAGCAAAGTGCCTGCCAGGAATTGGCAATTTTTGAAACTCCTTCGAAGGAGCCGAGTATTACGAATGGAATCTAATTGTCCCGGGCTTGAATTTTTATGATGTTTAATCTGATTTTGAGTTTTACGATCTGGGCATTTTTTACGGTCGTTTGCCTAACGACCTGGGCGCCGAAACTTCGCCGCTGGGCCCGGACTTTTTAAACTTTGGACCTGTTTGCGGTCTATTTTTATTTATTTAGGAGCCCCGGACCTGGACGCTCTGGCTGAAACCAAAGCAATTTGTTTTGATTGAATGAAATATCAAAAACGTGACCCGGCCGTGCACTTTGAGCAATCTAGCTGGCCGACGGGAAGCAAATGTATAATTCAGGCAATGAATACTTGCCTTCCAGATACGGAGCCGGGCCTGGAGATACATTCGTCTAAATCCAAATGAAATGTATGCAAATGAGCGTGAACAAGCGCCTTGGCCCCAAGCACGTGCGAGTGATTGAGCTGATGGAGATAATGCCTCCTATCTGGGGGAGACTGATGTTCACTCTTCGTTAAGTACTCCACGATTAGTAATCGAAGAGCGTTGGTCCAGCTTCCACTCAATAACTCATTCACATGTTGCAGCCATCTCGTGGCACTCATCTCCCCCCAGTCGTGTTCAAGTGGCCAGTTAATCCTGGCAGCTTCCTGCGTCGGCCAAGAAGCTGCCGGTCTGGAGGAGCATGTGAACAAACACGCACTGGAGCTGGTTTGAATACTTCATCATATTCATGACTTTTACATGGATTGCACTTCCGTGAGTGGCTGCTGCTTAACAGCGAGGGTAGCTGCAGTATTTGGTACTTTATTCAGTCTCCTGGATACTATAGAAGTACTATTTCTAAGTCAACCATCTCTCCCCGTTCATAATCCTTCACATCCTCCTGTTATTTTCTTGAGCTTCGCAATTCCGCGTGTTTATCGACGATAATCTACATCCTGCCATGCCAACATCAACACCATCTCTTGGCCAAATTTATTCATCGCGGCGTTGATAACTTCATCGAACCTCCCACGCGGCCCTGAGATCCCTAGCTTTCCCAGCGTTCTGAGGAATGCTTTTTGCAACGCCATAACTTTGCCACAAACCCCCCACTCCAATCTGACTTAAGCCTGACCCATCTTTGTTGGCCACATTGTTTGGTTCTCTAGCGTGGTTTTGTGCTTCTCCTACACAGCGACAATAGGATGCCCCCAAAAAGGACTTGTTTTCCATGTGGAGTGGCTAATTGGGTAGGTTTTTTTTGCGGTGCACACCCGCGGGTCCCCAGCTGCGGTCACACACTCTAAATCTTTGCGGCCGGAGGTCCGGGAGGGCGGCATTTCTGGAGGCGGTCGTAAGGCCACTTGGCCGCGACCATAGAAGTGACTTAACTCGTTTTGAGCCTCGCCATAAGCTCTGGCTCTTTCAGCGGAGTTGCCTGCATCTATTTCATTTCAAACTCCGCCAGACGGGCCCGACGATGACACTTGACTGAATATTTATGACCACAAATGGAGCGAAAACAAAATCGCCAAGTCACGGGCCGGGTTGTGGAAAAAAAGCGAACACACATGGCGATATGGCGATGGTTTTGAGATGCGGATGGGATGACCATGCCCTTATTGGGCGCAACTGTAACCGTTAGCCTAACTGACTTGGCCAGCGAATCAGTTAACTCTTAAGTTCTAGGATACAACCAGAAAATAGATACTCTTTTCATAAACCTCTAGCGATCTGTATCTTTATCTGGTCTTATGTGTGGGCACATGAATGCCTGTTCTTGTCTGCTCTCGCTGGCAGCCTCAAATATTTGCTCCTGTTTATGTGGCTTTTGTTTTATCAGCTTGTTTATTCAATGATTATGGGTTTGCTGCCTTTTCCGTGAGCTGAGTTGGCAAAAGCGGCCGCTCGACTACCGTGTTTGGTTAGGTTTTCGGCTGTTGCTGGCTCGGGTCTAAGCCCATCGCCCTGTAGTATCACCGCCCTGGAGTACTCTCCGGCAAGCATGTAATGAACCATAAGCAATTATGATAATGTCGTTTGAGTTTGTGTTCCGCTTTCGTCGCTGTTTCCTCGCTTATCAGCCTCATGCTCGGAGGAAGGGGTGGCTTGGCGGTTAACAGCCTCGAAAATGTTGACAGAAGAGTAAAAAAACAAGAAAACACGAAAACATCAAGTGATTCAAAGGGGAAAATATCCACATTAAAGTTCAAGGGAGTTGGGCGAAAATTCGAAACAATTAGACATATTTCAAATAAGAAGTATAGAAAATATTCCATAAACAAAGCAATAGATTGCAGGAACTGTCGAGGGGATGAGTTTCTACGGCTGACTCACAGAAACTACGCTTTCGTTTGTGTTTATCAAATTTTTGTTCATATTTCTTTAGAAATTTGTGTTCGTCGAACGATTTCCCATGAATGTCACGTTCGCAATTGAAATACAAAATTTTTTGTTGATATTTACGTTCATTTTTGAGGCTTCGAGGGGAGCACAGGTTGGAGCAATTTGCGGCAAAGTTTTTGCCGAGCAGGAAAAGTTGTGGCCTCCGGGCAATTTATGCAAATCAAAATGGATCTGTCCGAGGCAGTGCCTCCATCGATGGTCTATCCAAGAAGCCCGCGGGCGGGGCTAAATTAAAACTCTCGCTTTGTAGCACTTTTCACCTCAAAGAGCCCCAAAGAGGTGTACAGAGAGAGAAAGGTCTGCCTTTATAGGGGCTATGATTTGTGCGTTTCTTAAGCATTTCTCTCTCTGCATTGATAGTTTGACACTCGACACCCGACTGGAATAAACGTTTATCTAAAGTTCAACAACTTATGCAAATAATGCTGCCAGACAGGATTGATTGAGCTTGTACTTGGGAGAGTGTGTGTGGGATGAGTGTGCTTCAATCAATGCCAGTGCCAATGCCTCGGCGCATATGAAAGCACTTTGTGTGCAGGAATTTCGTTCCTCTATCATGATTGCCAGGCGCAATTGTAGTTGCCTCTCAGAGATATCTTCAATCATTGCTTTATTGCGCCTGGCACCCGTTCCGTGCGTTTTCTTCTGATGAGTAATACTTTTCTGTACTTTCAGGGCCCTTCCCGAGGGGTACAGGTTAAGGTGATAAGTCATGGAGATTCTCGAAAACCATTGTCCAAATATTTGACTTGGCGTGTTTGTAAGGTAAACCTGGAACAAGCAGCCGATTGTCAAGTCAAACTTAACCAAAGTCTGTTCTTTAAAAAACACTTGGTGACCAGAACAGATAATGACCCATTGGAAATGGTATGAGTTAGGTTTTTAAAATGTATCCAGTAAACAGACACGATGTCCTCCCAACCAAAACCCAGCTTTATACACGTTCCCATTAACCCCATAAAGGCCTCATTAAAAATAGGAGAACACTTGTTTAAATACAGTCGAACAGGCAAATAATTAAACTATAAATAAACAACAGAAACAGACGTCAACAAGTGCACTTGTGGCCGTAATTTACGGAGAATTACTTGGCGAGTAATGATAATGAAAACATCGAGGAAACCCCACTTTAGTAATTAGAATAAATAGGGGAAAATGCTGTGCTGCTAGGCAATTATTAAACGTTTAGTTTTAGAATGAAGGCACTAAAAATTATAATTCTTAAAGATTTTGCTCCAACTAATAGTTGTTATTACTGGTAGAGAGTTGATTAGAGTTTTCCTTTTTAAAGAAGAGTTCTTTGCTGATTCGGAACAAGCTCAGAACTCATTGACCTGAACTTGATCGTTTCCACTGCAATCGGCGACTCTTATGTCACAATTGAACATCATTAGCATTGGTGGGCAGACAATACTTGAACGAGTGGCAGCTTTTAAGCCGCTTACCCCTGACACGCTCTCGATTGTCTTCGATTCTGGCCGCTCGCGGTCTCGTGCCACAACAAGCGACCCAATTTCCTTTGGGGCACGTTTCTGGGTTGTGCAACCCAGCACCGCAGTCCGGATCCCCCTTCGCCTTGCCTTGGTTCTATTACAACTACTAATTGGATTAATAATGACAGACAAACAATGGGGTAGCTAACAGCGCCATGTGCGAGAAATGCTGAATGGCCGGCGGATTATGTAAGGCCGGCTCGGCTCATTGGGCTGTCTTTTATGGCTCTTGTAGGAGAAAGAGCTGTCAAAATCTAGTCTTTGTAAGTTGTTGGCCAGAAATTAGACAAGCCGAGACAAGACAAGCCATTTAGCTGCCCGGGCGATCGGCTTTCGAAGGGGTCTTTGGCCTTATAGGGGGATTGTGGCTTTCGGGGAATGCCGAGTGGGCGGTTGAGGTTTGTGGCTGGGAAATGGTCTGAGTGACTGGGCAGAATATTTTACCTTATGATGGCTTCCCTAGCCTCTGTGGATTAGATTGCCTTCCTTTTTTGGCAAAAAGACAGCCCTTCTCTGAGGTCCTGTGGCCCACAGCTGGCGGCAGCTCACTTTGTCGCAAATATAATGCATCCTGCAAGCACTTTCGCTGGGACGGAAAGGAGGGCAATGCAGATGTTGGCGGGTTCTTCCTCATAATTAGCCGAAGCGCCTGAAAGGCGGCTAAAGTGGCAGCGGCTTTGTCACCCTAATGAGCAAAGACACAGCCAGGCCCTAGAGGGCCAACTCGGATGAAAGTACGAAGCTAACTCGCAGCAAAATGCCATTCCATTATGTGATACTATTATACAAACTACAAAATGCATATATACCCCACCCAGCAGGGCCTCTTGGAGGGGCTGACCCAATTCGAGGGACAAAACCGCGCCCCAAAAACTAAAGCCAAATGGATGGCAGCCCACCCAGTATCTTGCCACCCAGCACGTGCTGCCAAATATATTATTTTGAAACGCCATGTGGGCTCGTCTCGCTGTCTCTCCGGCTGATTCAAGGGTGTTTTCTGGTTTGGTTTAAAAAATTTGGGTCAACGGTGCGTATGATAATTCCTGCATTTGTCTGTGGGAGCCGCAGGCATGGCAACAACAAACAACAAAGCCATTTGATTGAAATGTTTCACGAACAGGCAGAGCGAAGCGTAGTGTGGCTGGTAGGGTAGTAGGGATTGCGAATATCATTTGCCAAAATATACCAAAAGAGCGAATAGTTTCTAGCTTAAGCGTTAAACCCCGATTAGGCCATAAAATCCGTATAATTAGGACGTCTAATGCACAACAATGTTTAGTAATTTCTGGCTTCCGCCGGAAGTGTCCTCTCATAATTGCAAACTAATTCTGTGCTCCCCATTGTAAGGACATCGGATGGCGGGCAGGACGCGTATCCACATCGTGTGCAGCATGTTGACAGCGCCAGCGAAGCCTGACAGTATAACAAAGGCACAACAACAGCACCGGTGCGACAACCACACAGTGACGTGCGACAAGCACGTGCGTCAAATTCATCATACGTCATGGTGACGCACCTGCCCCAGAGCCACCCTCAGAAACGAGGACAGCAGGGTGAGCCTGGGAGGGTCCACCTTCTGGCAATTATGGAGTTTGGCGTGCGTTTGTTTATGTAAATGTGGCAGAGCATCCACGAACAACAATAAAAAGATAAAGATACTATATACTAGATAAAACTGCAACTGCAAACTGTTCCCATTCCTATCATGCAGATACTCTGGGACGCTTTCAATTTGTTCCTGCCACTGAGAGGAAGTGCAAAAGTTTTCCAAACTTTGTCGAGATCCGAAAACACCCAGCAGACATTTTGGCACGTGTTGACACCCGCCCGGGTCACCTTGCCCGCCTTTGATCTATGCTAGTCTTGTTTTAACAACCTCCCCGGGATTTTAAGCGATTTTTAATTAAAATTATAGCCCGGCCAGCTGGCGCTCCAACTAACTCCGGCCAGCCAGCGAAAACAAAAACGGATTATTAAAAAGGGGAAGGCAGAAAGGTTTCAAAAGAAGAAAACACCGTAAGATGATTTTTTACGAGCACAAGAACCCGCTCGATGACATCAAAATGATAAAGTCGAACAGTCGGACAAAGGCAGCAGAACGGGCTGAGAAACACTAAGGAACTGACTCAGCCAACTGCCTCAACAAATTGCGAAAAAAGCAAACATGTAAAATATACAGAACCCGATGATAAATCCGTATAAATAATGAAAAGAGGGGGACTTATTCAAATGGCTAGAACCAACCTGTCCGGGCCATTGATGAGCTAATAATTTGCGGCGAAAATAAATATGAGGGAACTGTAGACTCCAATCGACAGCAAGTTCTTTGTATGGCTGGTGGCTCAAAGGGATTGGCATTTTTGGGGGGGGCGATAACTTATCTAAGGCAAACAGAGACCACCTCCACCAGTATTGGTATTACGATTCATTTCGGTTCTAACTGCTCTTGATGTTGGCTCCGTTTTTTACGCTGATAAAGCCATTTGTGGTTGGCAAGGCATGTTTAGTAATCGTTTTTGGGGTCAGTAGTTTGGTAATTGAAAATCACTCCGCCCATGAACAGTCTACACCGAGCAAAATGGGTCAAATAATAATAACACAAGCTCGTGAAAGAAGCCAGTCGAAAGCGCTGAAACTGTTTATTGGAATTCCAGGGAATGACAAACTGCGAGATATGATAAAGCGAAATGATGGAGACACAACAATCAGACACAAAGATAGAACAGTTTGTCTAGGAATACAGGCCAACCATTGGAAGACGGGCCCAAACAGAAAGAAACTGTGAAGACTTGCAAAAAATCTACGAGGTACTATCTACGAGGTGTAACTGACGAAGCTCAAGTTAGAGTAGTGTTCTGGCTGAGTCATGAATAAGGTTGATGGAAACATAAATATCTACAGGATAGGATTGATGGAGTTCAAGTTAGATAAGTAGTGATTCATAAACAAGGTTGATAACCTTTTCAACTTTCTTTCGCCAACTTAAATGGCAGTTAAAGCCTCATATTATTTAAAACCATTAGTCGAACCTTTTTCCTTTGCATAATCATAACCCTTATTAATGATATTTACAATTATTTTATTTAGCTTTTTGCACCTTTTTCCCGTTTGAATAATCAATCTCATTGACAACCCGAACAGTTTCCGCCTCTGTGGTGTTGATAGCCCAATGATAACTTCATCGCTTCCAACACATTTCATTTCACTTTTCGGTTCGAGAGTCTCTTGCCATGTAAATGATATTTTCGGTTGTAAGCTGTGATAAATGATACATGGACTTTGGGGAGGGGAGGTGTTTTCCCAACAAGAGATGTTTACAAAAGTTATCTCCGAGTTGATGGGTGTGTGTTTTGGCTCGGGAAAGTTGTTGGATCCCATGGGATTATGCTGATGAGAAAGAGAGCCGAGACCGAGGCCGGGGTCAACCGAAAAGGTTAACGAAAAAAGTTTGGCCCGACAATCGAGAGCTATGTTGTGTTTTGTTTGCCAAACTTTCCATGCTATCGGTGTCTGATGTGGATTTGAATTGGCATTTAATAAACTGTCATTACTACTGGGGGGGCTCTTGAAAAGGGATACATCCAAAGAGTTTTGACAGCAGTCAGCATAGCATATGAATTTGCTTCGTAGACAGCCGGAATTATTTGCAATTTGTCAACGATAGGCGACGCTGAAACCCGATGCCCCCACCCGACACTACTGCTTGTTTATTTATTCCCGTCTGGGTCCCGAACTTCGGGGACAGCTGAGACGGCCATAAAAGCGGAAGGAGCTCACAATCTCGGCCGAAAATCAATTTCAGCATCTTCTGTTTTAACACTTCAACGAGCAGCGAGAACAAAACCCAAGGAATCTAAAACTAATTTAAATAAAAACCAATCTGGCATAATTCGCTGCCTGTGTGCCTACGACGACAAACTTTCGAAGCCGTAGAACGAACGATTTTCATTTTTATGGTGACCTCCATCCATGTTTTCGCTTTCGCTGAACTTGGTTGGAAATTATAGGATAGGGAGTAGGAGGCGCTCTCGAGGATGAGGTCTGTCTCTGCATGCTGATGACTATCCGAAAATCCAGGGAGCGGATCCTTAAGCCCCAACACCCATCATCCGAGCGTGGAAACAAAGCACAACACACATAAAAATGTGTAGGCAAGAGATAAGCAAACATTTCCTTGCCTTTCCTTTATTTTCTTTGGGCCTTCTCACAATGGAAAACGAAAGTGGCAGTGCCTCTGCTTTTAGGCCTTGGCTGCGAAGTGTCCGCAGCACGATGCTTTCCTCGCACAATAGAATCGTCTATATATAGAGTCGCCAGTCGCTAGTTATGAGGTTAAATAAAAAAAACTTGCTTCGGACCATAAAAAATTACAATAAAGAGCAGTGGCAGCAGTAGAACAGACCGCAAATTGCAAATACGAATAAAAATGGCTGGAAGACCTCAAGGAATTTAATTTCCCCGCAAATAGATGTGCAGAGTATACTGCGGGTATTCAATAAATTGGGTCAGGAAATGGGTAATCCAAAAAATATATGTTTAGTCCATAGGTTAACAATAGATAGCCTGGAAAATATTCCTCGAAGCTAACATGTCTTTATATTTTTCCTCATACAGTCCTAGTATACCTTGCTGCTCTGATGGTCTTTCCTTTTGGCTTTCTCTGGCTCGTTGTGTCGGGAAATTAATTTGCGGCGTTCCATGGTTTACGCATTTTCATTTACTTGAATGGAAATTAATTAACCACGCAGGGCTCTCGAATGCGAGATGTGGTTCGCCAGCCAATAACCTCAGATGCTGCTGGCTTGGCCAAGAAATTAGATTCTCCTCGCTGCAAATGAATCTCAATATTGGACTCAGTTTTGTTTAATTAGTGAGGAGTTTGGCTTAATAACTCTGGGATGGGAAGTCTTCAAGACAGACAATATATCTCTACGAATTTATGACTTTTTTTTGAGCACATCGACTCTGGAGTTGAATTTGCATAAAACTCTTATCAGCTCGTGACTAAAGCCCCGTACAAAATTGATAAACTGGTCGTTACTCCGCCGAACTCTATAAAGCCTTTCGCCAATTTGCAAAAACCGCACAATCCAACCCCTTCCCAGACTCCTCCCACTCACGCCCCAAACATATGCCCCCGAAAATGTGAATGTGTGGCAGGCGTGGAGTCCCCTCGTTTTATGGGCTGATAAAAGGACTTGGCAGCAATCAAAAACCGCAAAACATGTTAACCGTTAATGCCCCCAGACACCTATAGAAGAGTGTTCTGTCCCTTTCCGGGTCCCGGGCCGGGTTCCTGGGTCCTGGCCATAAATGCGCCAAATATAAATTATATTTAAACAAAATAAAAAGGCAACACCCGAAAGGGACCATCCGGCTACAGGCCGTGTCCTTCTCCGATCTCAATAATTCAAAACAATTTCGTTTTATTGCCGAAAAGTTTTCAGGCGGCTTTTCATTGTTTGGCTCGCACCGAGGGCGTCCTGTGGGGGCGGAATCCTCCAAGCTCAGTTTAACCTCAACAAAGGCATATTGACCCTCGACCCTTGGCCCTCGGCACACGGTCAACCCTTTTTAGCTGCTGCGAGGGTCGCGTGAAAGCCAACACATAAAATGCAAGTAGCGGAATTGAAGTGCACAGCGAGAAATGGTTCAGGCTGCGGGGTATGAGAGTATACCACAGTTGGGGAATAAAATCGAATGTGGGGAATCCCCCGCCACTTACCACTGTTCGGTCCACTGCAGGTCTGATGAAGATGAACGGGTTCGTAATCCTTTTAGCGCCGGTCTAATGAGAAATTCCTCCACAATAACTGCACACACACACTCCACTTGGCCGGAAAGGATGCCCGAGCCCACACACCCGCACACTCGGCGATTTAATTATCCCAAAAAAGGAGAGTGTGCCACTGAATATCCTTTATAAAAAATGTCGCGGTCCAGATAAGGTGGCCTCTGGATCGGGAACTTTGTGAATTGTATTTTAATTTAATCAAATGTCGTACAGATTCAATTGACACACAGACACTTTAGCATTTAATTAGTGGAAATGCTGCTGTTGTTGCTCTTGTTGTGGTATTTCTGTTGCTGTGATAGCGTGATAAACGGCACCAAACACCCGCGAGATACAAGATACGACGAACTCGGATTTCGGATTTCGAGACTCAGAGCAGCCGCAACGTCCGTAGAGCGTTGAATTCCAAAACAGAATGCCCGTCGGTCTGAAAGCATGAATTGCTTCTGCCTTGTTCCCACCAAACGGTTCACAGACAGGCCTCGAGTGGCTGGACGGAGCAGCGAAGGGGGTTCCACTGTACGACGAACGAACCCGAGGCCCAGCACTCGGGCCGTTCGACTGCTGAGAGCCGTGAGAGCTAAATTCTCTCGGTTGCTACCTACACTGAGAAAATATGGGAAGGAATTTCATTGTAAAAATGCTAAGAAAAGTTAAAACATTATTTGTGACATTATAATCTGACTTGTATGCTTTAATAATAGAAAAATGTATACTTTAAATAATATTTGTTTAAAGTATCTGACAATCGTGCCAGAGAGTATCTGAGAGATACGCAATATCTGCTTCAAAGTCGCAGCTCAAACATGTTCGAGGGGATGTTGGAATCAACCTTAACCCCAAGAACGTATGTTTTCGGTTTTGTTTGAAAACAAATATTCTGAACAAATATTAGAAGTATTTATCTGATTTTTCCCAGACCACTACGTATATTTTATTTATTCATGGATTATAATATTGTTTAAAATACGTAATCCTCCAGGTCACTATTACGAATGAAACACATGAATCTTATCATCACTTCTTCCTGCAAACTTCCCGCATCATCCCACCATCTGGAATCCATAAGTGATAGATTTTAGGAAAATAGTTATCTGAAGTACCAGAACCGGCGCCTCCTGTTAATGAAATCCTTTTCGGCTAAGCCTTTTATGACCACTCGGAACTGGGACAATGTTCACATGTTCATTAATAAATCGACGCCATAAACAGTAGCTACAAATTATTTAAATGGGCCTTCAGGAAGGGCGGCGAGTGATGGAAAATCGGCTCAGAATTGAATGTAATTAAAAACCTGGCCCAGAGAACAAAGGGCAAGTGTCCCGGCTGTGACTGTTTTTGCAGGCCAAAAACAGAGAGGGCATTAACAATAGCCCCTGGTAACGCAATCTCCTCTCAAGGCACTTGAAGAAAAAGGCTATAGGATAGATGGTTCTTAGATAGTAAGAACTAAAAGACTATTCATAAAAATACTTAATCCACCCCCCAGGTTCCTGCTGATTCTTTCAAGAAAGTATTTCCTCAAAAAGTACGCTTTTTCTGCCCGTGTAGGGGTTGTGTTGTCAAGACAACCACCTCGACACCGACACCGGCATTGGCCAAAGCAATTGACAATTTTTCCTGCAGGTAACCGAGAAGGTAAAAGCAGCCAAAACAAAACGCGACACGCTGAAACCTCGAATATTTCGAAATAAAGTAAAATCCGCACCAAAAGGAAGGAAAGGAAACAAGGACGAGTATCTGCACCTGCGTAAGGAGCGGAAAATTGGAAGACAAGTGCTGTGCAGTGCGGATTTTCGCGGAAAACCAGGAAGTGGGCAGGAAAAGGGAACTGAATAGCTCGAGAGGACTCCCGCAGCTGGAAAGGCAATTTGAATCCGAATCGCAGAACGCACGCAGCTGGCCATGAACTTCTACGACGAGGAGATCAACATCAGCGGTCCTGATACGAAGCACCTGAGCAGTGTCCAAATGGAGCAGCGAAATGGAGTTCCGGGGGGCAGCCGAGGGGTAGGCAGTGGCGCCAGCGGGGCGGCAGGAAGAGGCGCAGGGGCAGGAGGCTCACAAAGAGCAGCGGCCGCCAGGACACGTCGACTGGTATGTTATTTATGGAAATGCACTTGAAAAAATTACTGCTATAAAAGGATAAAAATATACAAATCCTTCCAGGAACTGCATGGAAACTCCACGGATGACGACGGTCTTTTGCAGGACATCATCGACCACGATGACGAGGCGGAAGACAGCGACGATGACGACGACAGTGAGATGCAATTGCCCCAGGGCATGGCCATGGGCGTGGGGATGACGGGCTTAGTTCCCGGGCCCGGGACTCGCACCCAGAAACGACCGGGAAGTAGCCGACATCCCCAGCAAGGGCCACCGCATGAGGATCCCCTCAGTTCGGGAAGCGAGGAGGGAGCTGGGGGAGGTTTCCGAGGATCCGGCGGAGGAGCTGCCAAGCTTCCGCACCAGAAGCTAACCCTGCCTATGAGGAGCAGTGCAGGCGGCAGATCCGAGCAGCAAGAGGAGCCTTTCAGCTTGACTCCCGACAAGTGGGAGGATTTGACGCTTTCAGGGGAGCTCAAGGAGCTATTCCCCTACATCCTCAAGTACACGCCCCAGACTATCGACACCCCATTCCACCTGCAGCCCTTCATTCCGGAGTTCGTGCCCGCCGTGGGAGACGTGGATGCGCTTCTCAAGGTACAGGCGCCACCACTCCTGCAGCCCCAGCGGCAGAGGGAGCTGGACGACCACCTGGAGAAACTGGGCCTGTGGCTGCTTGACGAACCCTCAGGCGCCCAGTCCGAACCGTCCCTGTTAAATATGAAATTGCGCTCCGTTTTGAGTGGCAGCCGAGGACGCAACCCGAGGCACGCCTCCTCTGCCTCGCAGATTCCCACGGCCCGATCGGGCAAGGATATAGACAAGTGGATCGCCGAGGTGGAGCAAGTGCACATGACGCAATCCATGTACGATGCCCAGCCCAGGAAGGATATCGATGCCCTGCTCGAGGATTGGCCAAGGGCCTTTGGCGAGGCGGAGACCAAGAGTGTTCTGGATCAGGCCTACAAATCCTGCCTGCAACAGGATATATCCTTGGCGGACTACGTGAGGGTTCTGTGCGAGAGGTTCGGAGTGGAGGGGCCGTTGGAGTCGCAGGCTGACTACATCCACAATGTCCAGACCCTCTTTGCACTCTATTTGGCTGCCAGTCAGGCGTGGGAGTAGCAAATCCTACTGATATAATTCAGGATCTTAATATATAGTCATAAAATATCATAATTTTAATCAAAATATAATGTGTTTTTCTCACAAAAACAACTTTTTTCTCAGTGCATGCTTTTGTACCTGCCCCACTAATAACGCTAATGGCTTCGATTAAGTGACAGCCAGACGGCGCTTGTTTGTTCCTCGATGGAGATGTCCTTTCATCTCCTACTCCCTCGCTCCTGCGGCATCTCCGCGCTGTGCCTCTCGTTCTGCTGTGCCAGGTTCTGGCATTAAATCGTTTGGAAAACGGTCAACCCATAATAACCGGGTTGTTTGATTTGGTGTCGCGGGGAAGATTGAAGAGGGGTCTGCAAAGGTGGGCGAAGGTGAAGGACTCTGTTACACTAATGGGGAAAATGGGGTAACCAATCAACCTCTTGGCAGAATCGCATCTGCAAATGTCATTTTCAGAATCTCAGGGGCACGCTTTCATAAGTTTTATCAGTTTATTCTGCAATATTAATCTTACTCGCACAAAGTCATCTAAACAATGTGGGGGATGTGAGGGCATTTGCTGTATTTCATCCGATTCTGGAACGGAATACCTTTAAATGTTTCTAAATTTATTCTCTATTAATCAGCATTAAGATTTTAAACCATAAATATTTTTATATTTCTTGTCATTTTTTCCGGGGAAAAAATATTTCCCATATGACCCGCAGCGATTTCTTTTTGTCCTTTTATATCCGATTCTTTGACGGAATACCTTAAACGATTTGTGGAGCAATTTTCTATCAAACAGCTTCAAAAGCCAAAACCTAAAATATGTAAAAATTTGTTTGTAACTTTTTTGGGTTGGGTTAGGCAGTTGGTTTTACATTGGTGGTCTACCCACGGCCTAATTGGACCTGGTTAAGATATTGGCTGAGCCAAAAGCAAGGCCCGTGTTTGATGGTCAAATCCAAAACGCCAAATCTGCCGGCAACGACCTTAATTATGCGTAATGCGAACGCAACAAGAGCCCATTAATGACATTTTCAAGGCATCGTAGGATGGCTTGTCAGTCCCACGATTATCGGATAATTTTCTAGGGTTGCGGCTAATAGCTTACATACTTTTAAATGTACTTAAAAAATTATATTTTCTCGATCATCAATCATAACAAAATCTTAGTTAACATATATTTTTAAAATAAGTTGTTTCGTGAACTAAGTGTAGTTATCTCTGTAGTTATCTCTATATTAATTTTATAAACAACGAATAAAATGAAAAATCTTACTATTTTAATCCTTAAGTTATAAGCACTTAAATAAAGCTGTGAATTATGATGTCTAGAGATCTAAGAAATTTAAATCGCCCGCCAACATCAAACATATTAGTACATCTGCCGATAACATACACGTGTCGCGTGTATCGATAAAGTGGCATCACTAATGGAAAACCTAAACAAAGTCGCTTCTGCCCCAACTTGTTGGAATTGAGAGTTTTCATCACAGAAAAAGACTAGTCCGCCATGTACGAAGCTAGTTGCCGATACTGCGAGCTGGGAATAGAGGATGACAACTACCTGGACTGCATAAAGTGTCGAAGAAGTGTCCACATCAAGTGTCTGCCCCATGCGAGCACACCAGGTGACCTTCTGGGCGATGTTTTCTTCGACTTCACGTGCGTCAAGTGTGTGAGGGAGCAGCTTAAGAGAGAGGAGGAGGAACCGGCTCCAGATTCCGTGAAGGAAATCTGTGTGAGGCAGAAGATTCCCTGGTTACTAGTGATAACACTGACGCTCTACAATCTTTCCATCAAACAAAAAGGACTGGGACACCATGGATTTTTTCACTGGCGGACGCACATCATCAGCTTTGTGGACAAGAACTGGAACTACATTTTTGGTTCCAATATGTAAGTGAATGGATTTATAATGTAGATTTTTTGCTTATATCCATCTTCATACAGACGGCGGAAAAAGCAGTGGACTGGGACGGTTTCCGGAGCTCTGTCCCACAACAACCCGGAGTACTTTCAGTCGGGCTTAGATGTCTTCAAGGATCACGGCTGGTGGAAGCTGGCTAAGCCTTTTACAACCCCCAGGAGTGTTCTTAGAGAATGTAAGTCGAAAGAATAAACTGGACACTGTTTTAAGACATAATTTTTGGCAGATGAGAAGAAGCAACTGCAGCGCCAGCAACTGCGCGTCGAGAAGCGTTATCCAGCTCTGGATGAAAATAGCTGCAGCAGTGAAATCTCTGTTACGGATCACACCGAGGACAAAGTCAGAATATCGACCAACGATAATGAATGGGGGAGCAGAGGTGAAGGGTGTGCCCGTCTTATGTAAGGACGTTTAGTCCTCCAGTATAAGTAATTATAATTAAATATTGCTATTCGTTCCAGTCCATTTATGGGGCGTCGGCCGAGAGTTCAGGGGTTCGCCTCACCTGAGTTGCAGCAACCAATTTCTGTTGCTCCAGTTCCAGTTCCAGAAACTCGGACCACAGAGAACCTGGGGGAAGAAGAGTCGGAAGCAACCCAGCAACCCTTAAGCAGCGTCCAAGCCAGCCTGATGGATTTTTTGGCAGAGAGCCTGGGAGGCGACGACCTCAGCATATTTGGCAGCCTTCCCGGCATAATGCCACCGCCCTTAATTGGAGCAGGAAAGTCGGATTTCTTTATGAATGACGCCCTGCTGGAGGCTCCTCCCACCTCTGAAGGCCTGTTCGACTTTGGCATTCCCAGCTCAATAGATGAAGCTAAGGGAGGAAAATTGATCAAGGAGGAGCAAAATTATTCAGAGCCAAAGGATCAGGAGAATGAAAAGATAGAGGAGGATGGCGGGGAGGAAGAAGACGAAGAGCCATCCAATTACCAGCCACGCATTGTCCAGGTCACCAATTACCAGGCTCAGCAGCCGAATCAGACGATTAAAGCCGAGCCCATGGAGGAGGACGTAGAGGATGAAACTGAAAAGGAAGAACTATACTCTATAGAGCCCTGCCAACCAAGTGGTTTCATCCGCAACCCCCGCAGAAACTGGCCATGGCTGCAGGAGACCCTGGACTCGGACGACGTATCCATCCCCTCCGAAAATCTGAGGCTAATGAGTGTCCAAGAGGAGCAAAAATTGTTCGAGTCGTTGCACAGAATCTTCTCCTTTGAGAAGCAGTGCCAGTTATCTATACCCGCCTACGTGCGACGTCTTTACAGAAAACTCTCCCTGCGGAAATGGAAGAGGGAGCACAATCGGCCCATTTTTAACCTGGACGACCACATCGACCCACTGGGCAGGGCCCGGTTAAAGAGTCAGACCCACAAAGTACTTGACAGATACCAGCTTCTGGCCCACTCCCATCAAAATGCGAAGAGCTCCTTCCACGCCCGCCTGGCTGGATGCACTCAGTACGAGCTCTTCGAGTCGCCCTACTCGAAGAGGGTCCTGCACCCCTTCATCTTTCGCAGCGAGACCTTGGCTCCTCCGTGGCTGAAGCTCATGTGCGAGCTGCAGCACCGAGTGAACCAGACGCACCCCACGAGGTCCACCATAGACTTTTGCTACGTGAGGCCGCAGCACATCCCGGCGGTGAATGCGCTTCTTCAGAGCTCGTTTTGGCCCAATATCGATGGTGAGTGCCTAGGACCCCTCTCCTCTCGCCTTGTGAGCTGATGTATCCTTCTCTATTGCAGTAAGCGAGTGTCTCACCTATCCGGACTACAGCGTAGTCGCGCTCTACAAGAAGCTGGTCGTCGGTTGTGGGTTCCTCGTGCCGGATGTTGGCTATAACGAGGCCTACATCTCGTTCATGGCCGTGCGTCCGAACTGGCAGAGGAGCCGCATTGCCAGCTTCATGCTGTACCACCTCATCCAAACGTGCTCGTCCAAGGACATCACCCTGCATGTGTCCGCCAGCAACTCCGCGGTGATGCTGTACCAGAAGTTTGGCTTCAAGATGGAGGAGATCATCCTGGACTTTTACGACACCTACTTGCCACTGGACTCTAAGCAGAGCAGAAACGCTTTCTTTTTAAGATTACAAAGATGAAGGGAATGTAAATAAATTCCGTGATCACAGGATAGATTCTTTTCAAAAGGATAATTTGGATGCCTAGAGCCGATCCATCTTTATTTTACTTTATCTTTAGCCTAAATTCATTTGTTAATGTTTGACGGCCAACCTAGGCGAATATTTTCTCTTCCCTGCGCTTCTTGGTGACCACAGTGCCCGGCTTGTGCTGCGCCTCCGGGTGATTCATGAGCTCTGGCGGGCACACCGACACAGGGCTGGCTGTGACGCACTGCTTCAGGTCGTAGAACAGGGCGCTGTCATCCTTGGTGACGAAGGATATGGCCACACCGTTCTTGCCAGCACGACCCGTACGACCGATACGATGCGTGTAGTCCTCGATGGTCTTGGCCATGTCGTAGTTGATGACCAAGGAGACGTCCTTGATGTCGATACCACGACCGGCAACATCGGTGGCCACCAGAATGTCCTTAGCGCCGGACTTGAGCGCGGCCAGAGCGTATTCACGCTGCTCCTGGCCTTTGCCACCGTGCAATGTACAGGAGTTGTAGCCCAGTTTCTCCAATCCCTTGGCCAAGACGTCGGCGCCCTTCTTCTGGTTGACGAAAATAATAACCGGCGGATCGATGGAGCGCGAGAGGATCTCCATGAGCTTCTTGCGCTTGTCGTTCTCGCCCATCATATAGACGATCTGTTCCGTGCGCTCCGTCGGCTTGCCCACGGATCCGATGTAGACCGTGGCCGGTCGCCGCAGATAGGATCGGGCCAGTCTCTCCACAGCCGGAGGCATAGTGGCCGTGAACATCACCGTTTGGCGGTACTTCTTTTTGGTGTAGAAGTTCTCCATCAGCTTGTTCTCGTCCTCGGCCTCCTCAGTGTCGGGTTTGAGGTTGGAGACAGGCATGTACTCCAGAATTTTCTGGACGTCCGGCTCGAAGCCCATGTCTATCATGCGATCAGCTTCATCGAGGACGATATACGTGCACTGGTTCAGCACGAGATACCGATTTTCCAGCACATCAATGAGACGACCCGGCGTGGCGATGACTATCTCGCAGCCCAAGCGGAGGCGGAAGCCTTGCTCCTCGCGAGAGAGACCTCCCACGACCACCACAGTGCGGATGCCCAGGGGTTGCCCAAACTTGGTGGTCTCCTCCTCGATTTGCTGCGCCAGCTCACGAGTAGGTGCCATAATAATGGCATACGGACCCTGATCCACATCCTCCAGACGCTCGATCTTCGGCAGCGATTGGATCCAGGACAGAAGGGGGATGAGGAAGGCCAGTGTTTTACCCGATCCCGTCTCAGCCACGCCAATAATGTCCCTGTTCTGCAGACCAATGGGAATGGCCTGCCTCTGAATGGGTGTGGGTTCCTTGTAGCCGACCTTGTCGATAATGTCGATGATCTCCCTGGGAAAACCAGATTCGCTCCAGCTACGAATCGGATTGGGGATCTTGCCGCCCTTGATGGTGATATTGTAGTCCTCCCGGAAGATACGCCAATCTCGCTCGGTCATTTCGTCGTTGTCCTTTTCGGACCAGTGACGATCATCCCACTTTTGTTTGTCCTCCTTGCGCTTCATCTTCTTCAAGCGCACCTTCTCCTGCTCCTTCTCGGCCTCTGTCCGCCTCTTCTCGAGAAGATCTCCATAGAACTTGCTCTGAGTGCGCTTTTGCTCCTTGATATCGATACCTGCCACATTTCCCCTGCCGAAGAACTGTACGTGGTGGCGCTCCTTGTACAGATTGTTGTAGTCGATGGACGTGTCTTCGCCGGCATCCCAGTCGAAAACGAACTTGCGGTCGTTGAGGCGGCGAACGCGCCTCTTCTTTTTTATTATGCCCAGGTATCGTTCCCGAATGGCTTCCAGTTCCTTCTCTTTATCCTTGTGGGTCAGCTCTTCGGTGCGCTTTTCGTCTCCGCCTCTATCTCCCCTGTCCCCTCTGTCGCCACGATCCCTGCCCCTCTCTCTGCGGTCTGGCTTTGGGGGAGGAGCTACTACGGCCGGCGGCGGTGCTCCGGAGGCCATTGCCGTGCCCATGGAGATGCTCACTTTGTTGGCGTTGGCCATCTGTTCGCGGGCTGCCTCCTGGACAGCTTTCAGCCGCTCCACCTCCTCCTGACGCCGCTTGAGCGCCTCCTGAGCCCTCTGCTCTTTGGTGAGGAAAACTGGCTTGCTCCGGGCCTGCTCTTCTTTTTTCTTTTTGTCCAGAAGTTCCTCCAAGGAAAGAGGCTCTTTTTTCAGCTTCAGGTCCTGTTTTTCATCGTTCATATCATCATCGCTTACAATTAAGGGCTTCGCCGATGAGTCGGCAATGTCCAATTTGGCTTTCTTGTCTTGGAAGCCCCCCCCTCCTGATCCTCTTTCTCTGGAGCGCTCCCTCACATTATCCCTAGGCCTAGGGCGATCGGGGGAGCGGCGCTTGCCGCGGTCCTCCCTAGAAATGATTTGTTAGGAATTTCACAATAATTGAAAATCAGAAAAACTTACCGGGAACGCGAACGCCGCTGGCGTCTGTCCTTCTCCCTCTCCCGTTCGTATTGGCGCTCCCTGGCGCGGTCCCTGTCCCAGTCCCGTTCCCGGGCACCCCCAGCTGGAGGACGATCGCGCACCGTACGCTCCCTCGAACGCGAGCGACGTTTCTTATCATTTACCATTGTTTTCCGCTAATATGAAAATTGTAAACGTTTTCGGCTTCCACAACAAACAGCTGACCAGAATAGTGTTGGATAAGATAATAAATCGAAAATGTAATCGAGTCGAATTTAAAAAAAATCGATAACAAGCCCGCTAATGGCACAATACTTAAAAATAATGCAATATAAAAAACCTCCAACTAAATCAATTTTTTACCCAAACTGCTTTTGTTTCATTACCTCCCAATTATATTCTGCTAATATATTTATAAAAAAAAAACATGTCTTTAAGAACTTCCTCTTCGAAAATTTATCAGTTAATTAAATAATGTTATTGAAACTAATCAAGCCCAGACGCGACAATGACAACGCAAAAACCTTAGGTTTTTACCTGGAAAAATAAGTTATACACTTAAATCAATCATTTCTGTTTGCTCTTTCTTTAATTACGTTTCTTTTCACTTTTCATTAATAATCATTAATAATAATATGCATATATTGGATATATTTTGACATTTAGTCGGTATAGAATAGGGCGGAAATGTTAATTCCCTGGGAGTATTGACTCTTAACGAAGAGGGTCGCAAAGGTGAATCCAGGGCCGCCAGACCACAGAGTGGTAGTGGGTCCGGAGCTGTTGGTGAATCTGTCAGTCACATTGATGAAGCGGATGATTTTGGTGTTGGTCTGGCCCTGGGAGTAGAACAATACATGTCTTAGGTTAAAACTTATAAATCAATAGCAGACACTCACGCTCAAGGGGAAGGAAATTGTTCCTTCCTGGTAGGTGTTGTTCTTCTTGTGGATTGTCAGGTTCTGGGTGCTGACCAGCTTGCTGCTCGACAGCTTGGAGCCAAAGGAGGCATTGGCAGCAAAGGCCAGAGCCACAATGGCCGATAAAACGAGAGCGACTTGCAGGGTCTTCATGGTAGAAACTTTCTTCAGTTATAGAAAAATTGGCAATAACGCTGACAGTTATATACCCGGACTTATCATAGAAAAAGAGAAGTATTTCTTTATCAATTCTAACGAATAATAAATTTAAAGACTTTCAAGACTTATCAGTAGCTATTCGCTTTGTCATTTGTTGGTGGTTCCTCGTATCTATATTAAGAAAAGTTTAATTGCTGATATGTATTAATAAAATAAAATGTTTTTCCCAAAGAGATAAATTCTGTTAAGAGTAGATTATCTAGAAACGGAAATGTGTCAGAAGATTATTTTTAATAGGGTTTTGATTGGCAATAATGTCTTAGGGTTTTACCAAATATTTTAATAGGTTGCACTCAATGTACAAATTTTATTGTATTTAGGAAGCCTTTTGATTACAAAAAAACGAAATATTATTAAGAGTGTGCTTATGGCCTAAAGTCAGCTTATTGTGTCTATTATGCTTGTAATTTGGAAAAAATTAGTTCACATAATTATACATAAATTATATATTAATTATACATAAAAATACATTTTTAAAGTAGGTTCAACCCTTTTATGAAATGGCGCTCGATATCGATAGACAAATAAATTAAACTCGATAACAGATATACTGGAATTATAGTTTTATCAAAGAGTGGTAACCCCAGAAACCAGCTGGAGGAGAAAAAGCTTTGTTTTCCTTGCGATTAAAATTTTAAATCAGTTTTCAAACCCTGTCTGACCGCACCACTCACATCGAGATGAGCGTGGCCACGGACCAGGAGACGGCGCCCATCGCCAACTCGCGGAATGGTCGCACGGGCAGCGTTTTCCGGAGCTTCGGGTCGCTCTTTGGCGGCAGCCAAAACAGCGGAGATCAGCAGCCGGGCGACGGATATGTGGAGTTCGGGATGCAGAATCCTGAGCGGAACGGCCGTACGCTGGGCACCTTTGCCGGGGTTTTCAGCCCCGTGGCACTGTCCATGTTCAGCGCCCTGGTCTTCATCCGAGTCGGTGGGTTTCTCTTCACCCCGGTGACGTCACACCAAACACTTGTTGTGCTGGTCCATTGAACTTGCTCTCGTCTATTCTTCCCTTTGTGTATACTAGGCTACATTGTCGGAAATGCGGGTCTGTACGTCACGCTGCTGCAGTTCGTCATTGCCTACGCTATTCTGCTCTTCACGGTGGCCTCCGTCTGTGCGATTTCGACCAATGGAGCCATCGAAGGAGGAGGCGTCTACTGTAAGTCACTGATAATTTTGGTGTCTGTCTGAATTCCACTAAAATGAGATTCCATTAATCTGTTCCGTAGTTATGATAAGCCGCACTCTTGGCTTGGAATTCGGAGGCTCCATTGGCACGCTCTTCTTCTTCGCCAATGTGGTGGGATCTGCCATGGCCATCTCCGGATGCACTGAAGGCATCCTGGACAACTTTGGCGAAAACGGATACTTCGGCAAGTACCTGAAGGACGGCCCATGGTGGTGCTTCCTCATCAGCAGCCTGCTGAACACTCTCCAGTTGCTCGTATGCTTGGTGGGGGCTGCCCTCTTCGCCAAGACGTCAGTGATAATTCTGGCCATCGTGACTGTGTGTCTCTTCGTCACGTATGTTAGTTTCCTGTCCGTAGGCGCCACCAATGATACGGTAAGATCTCCTATCCCCCCAACCGGGGGGAAGTATTTCTATTTTGTGATAGTTATTCAGTAATTATTTTGGTGACTCCGTTGGGCGATCGCTCATCGAGGAAAAGCCCTGTCCCACTTATCAGTTTAGATATCTAGACTATCTGGGGCTCAAATAGGATCTTCTTTAAATATTTGTTTAGGGCTTATCAGTATTGATAAAGGAATTCAGTTGGCTAGGGTCAGAAAGGGTGGTTTCCACGCCTTACTGATCTGAAAAACCATTATAATGAGCTTACGGCGACTCGGATTCTATGTACATTAGGTCATAGTTAGCAATCTGTGAATCACAGTCGCAACACAGTATGAGTTTGTTTCAAATGAGTTTCCTTAGTTTGCCAAAACATTGTTGGATGGTTTTTTTTTATCAAAAAATACTGCAAGTCGGAAACACAAACAAAGACAAATATGGAAAGCGTAGTAAAGTGATAAGATTTGTGAGTCATATATGTAGAAACTACGGATTAAAATGCATTCAATTAAAACTTGAGTGTTTTTAACGAGAAAAAAATAGAAAAAATCATATATTAGCCACTTGCTTTTCTCATTTTTTACGACTATAGATAGCCGTTCCCTTGAGTAACAACCTCTCGAAAACGGTGCACTTCCTCAACTACACGGGCCTCAGTGCCAACACCCTGCGGGACAACTTGGGAGAGCACTACGGAACCGACTACACCTCCAATGGAAAGCAGGTGGACTTCTCCACCACCTTCGGTGTGCTGTTCGCCGGAGTCACGGGCATCATGGCCGGAGCGAACATGTCCGGGGAACTGAAGAACCCGGCGAAGAGCATTCCGTGCGGCACCTTGTCCGCGGTGGCCTTCACCTTCGTCTCCTACGTCATCCTCTCGTTCCTCATGTGCTGCACCACCCCCTACTTCACGATGCAGAACAACTACCTGTTCCTGCTGCCAGTGAACCTGTGGCCCCCATTCACCGCTATCGGCATCCTGACGGCCACCTTCTCCACCAGTCTGAGCAATCTCATAGGCTCCAGCCGGGTCTTGGAAGCCCTGTCGAAGGACCAAGTTTTCGGAAACCTGCTGAACTTTGTGCTGCGCGGGACGTGGAAGGGAAACCCCATTGCCGCCGTAGTGACGAGCTGGTGCCTCGTGGAGTGCATCCTGCTCATTGGGTCCTTCAACATCATCGCACAAATCAACTCGGTGCTGTTCATGCTCGCCTACTTGGCCACCAATGTGGCCTGCCTGGGCATCGAGCTGACTGGAGCGCCGAACTTCAGGCCGCTGTTCAAGTACTTCACCTGGCACACGTGCCTCATCGGACTGCTGGGCACCCTGGTGATGATGTTCGTGATCAACCCCATCTACGCCTCCGTCTGTATTATCTTGTGCCTCATCCTGGTGATTGCCCTGCATCTGTTCTCGCCCGCCACTCAGGCCGCCCAGTGGGGATCCATTTCCCAGGCCCTGATGTTCCACCAGGTCCGCAAGTACCTCCTGATGCTGGACCCTCGCAAGGACCACGTCAAGTTCTGGCGTCCCCAGATCCTGTTGCTGGTCTCCTCGCCGCGATCCTGCTGCCCGCTGGTGGACTTTGTCAACGATTTGAAAAAGAGTGGCCTCTATATCATCGGCCACGTGAAGCTGGGCGACTTCAAGGACTCCCTGGACGCAGAAAACAACCAGCATTGGTGGTCCTTCCTGGACCACATGCGGGTCAAGGCTTTCACGGAGGTAACCGTAAGCCGAAGCATCCGCGAGGGAGTCCAGCATCTGATCCGCCTGTCGGGCATTGGAGCCATGAAACCCAACACGATCATTCTGGGATTCTACGACAACGAGGCGCCGAGGGACTTTTTCCAAAAGTAAGTCACTGCGCTGATAGTGTGTGGCGGAAATCCTAATCTAATTTCTAATCTTTCGCAGCGGTTCCTCCCCCTATAAAACGGACGACTTCAACAACGGCGAGATACAGAACTTTCCCATTCGCCGCGATGGGGATCCCAAGCACTTCCAGGTCGAGGAGTATGTGCAGATTCTATGCGACACCCTGCGGATGAAGAAGAACCTCTGCCTGTGCAGGAACTTCCAGCGCCTGGACAAGAACTTCATTGCCCAGTGGGTTCAACACCACGCTTACACATTGATATATGTATCCTAACCAATCCCTTTTTTCGATGCAGAAGCAACCACGTTAAGTACATCGACGTGTGGCCCATCAACGTGTTCAACCCCACGCTGGGGGATCCCTTCGACATGGTGTCCCTGTTCATGATGCAGCTGGCGGTGATAATGCTGGCCAAGTGGAAGCACCTGCGAGTGAGGATTTTCCTGTGCGAGACGAACGAGACGCGAGCAGTCGGGTACGCTGGAAGCATTCCTTATCGAGACCAACACCAAAACCATATTTTTGTTCTTTCAGCACCTTTGACACTCAAGCCCCGCAGATGGAGATCTTCTCCAAGCAGAAGCTGGAACAGTCCCTCAAGGAGCTGCGCATCTCAGCCCACATTGTGGAGATCCAGGAGTGGAGCCAGGACACTGACTTCAGCCGTCGCGCCCGCACCCTGAGGCAGTACACCGCCCAGGCGGACAATGTGATGCTGGAAGACGACGATGAGGAGTCCCTCAACCGCTCGCTGCTCTACATGCAGCGGGCCAACCAAATCATCCGCGAGCGCTCGGACCAGACGGCCCTGTCGTTTATCTATCTGGCTGCCCCACCAAAGCTGGCGACTCCAGACTTTGCCCAGCGCAGCGCCAGCTACGTGGAGCTGCTTACCGAACTGACCGCCGAGTTGCCGCCCACAATTCTCGTCCACGGCGTCAGCACGGTGACCTCCACCATGCTGTAAGCCGGACAGCCAGCGGGCAAGCGAATATTTTACGAGTGATACGAATCCAGCGTGCAACCGGATTGAACCAATTGCGAGGGGTGGCTGATATGTGGATATATCTTATGATTGTTGTGTGCGTTTCTGTGTGTGCTTCAAGCTTTATTCGTAATCAAGAAACAGGCACTAGGGTGAGTCGATTGAGTATACATGTACCGCCTAGAGAGCGTGAACAATTCATCCTCAAAGCGGAGCATAGTCGACTGGCCCTGCACTAATTATTGCATCTGTAGGTAACCTTTTATTTTAGATAATTTAGTATTTATTCACACACACACGTTGATGTCACGAGCCCGAATCCCGCATTCAAACTATAATCATATCAAATAATACAATTTTAAGCTAATCCATGACCATCTACTGGCGATTGTCACATGATATCATACTTTAATGTTTCAACTCACCCAACCGAACCCACACCGATATTAACCCGTTTGTGATTGAATATCAATATCTGCACTAGACAGGCCGAAGGGCAAAGTATTAGATAACCGTCTTAGAAATCGGTTGTAAAACAAACAACTTCATGGCGCACTTAGTTTTTAAACAAATCTTGGCGGCCCACAGTTCCGGCGGACGTTGATGGATTGTTTTTAGAGGAATATTGCGCGTGCTACTGTCCGCGGAACTGTGACTAGCCGTACAATATTGTAATTGTAGCGTTCAATGTAATCTGTTCTTTCCAATAATTTAAATAAAGTTTTAGTGATATTTTACATTCCTACTAGTATTTGACTATTTATTTCACCTCACTCGAGGTTCCACTGCCGGATCCCCTTATCCGAGCATCCATTAACACTTTCCGTTCGGAATCGAGGGCTCTTATCTGGCGGGGACTTTGTTTGTGCACCGTTTACCGCTACCATTAAATGCTTATTAAGATAGGACATCGGGTCACGTGTAAACTAGAGGACACTGAAGGACTAACGAAATCGGGAGCCCAGGCAGACGACCCAATAGAGTCATAAATGTCAACGGAATACGCTCCGGCCTGTTGTTGCACTATTTATGTGATGACAATTTATGATACCCATCAAGGATGGTCGGCGGGGCGCCTCAGGCTCGCCCTGATTACCTGGCCCGATCCCAGGAGCATCCTGGGCCAGGATCTCTGTTTTTGTTTCTATCCCAATCACGGCTCGAGTGTCAATAAATTCCCATAAATGCACGCAATTGCCTGACACTTTCCAGGGCGCTATCCTGTGTATCCTAACGGACACTTGAGATAGCAAGGGTTACTGGAGTGTCCTTGTTAGAGCCCAGACGTGTGTCCTAAGTTATGGCATCGGTTTTGGGAATATTGTCGCATGCTCCGAGGGATCTAAGGAGCGTATTTAAATATTTATAGATGGATCTGACCTGAATTAAACAGCCTTAAACTGTTTAGGATTTATAAGTTCTAGGAACCTGAATCCTTCTGCCAACTATCTATAACCTTTAGGTCCCTGGCAGACATACAGTCTGCAGTTTTTATGCACATCTGTAACCACAACAAAAATTTCGTGGAAACCAATAAGTACTTTCCTTTAATAATTCATAATTCCGGATTATTACATGGCAATTTAGATCGGCACACTGGGACACAGGTCGAAGTCACTTCGCCTCACAATGGGAACAATAGCCAGAAAGAATCCTTTGTATGGCCAAGAGGGCTCAACAAGTGTCGGGAAAAGGACAATAAAGTTTCCCATGGAATTCCTTTCTGACTCCGGGACACAGATACGTAATCGTATTTTCGCAATTTAGCGCCAACGACTAATCCGCAAAACGAAAACGATTAATCTGGACAGGGAAAACCAGAAACACGCAACCACCAGACGGGCCGAAGGATTATCATCAGATGGCCTATTGTTGGGCAGAGAGGTGCCTACTTTCAACCAGAACCGCCCACCAACCCGGCCTTTTGTTGCTATTTTGACAGAGCCCTCTCGAGGCGACTACCTGGGACCGCTCTCACAGGCAGAGATGCTAATTGGAAAACCCCGTCCTGCGGGGCGTTGCCGATCTTTAGGCTATCCGCGAACCTTTCTCCCGAAAATATTGCAGCATAATGCTTGATCTGGGGCCGAGACCAGGATCGACCTGCGGTCGCGTGGCACAGTCGCTCCTTCAGATCCCGATTCCGATCATGATCCATCAGCGGTCATCAAACGTCAGGATCGCTTTGTCGGCTCCCGGCTTTGTTCCTTGACAATTTGTGTGAAATATCTCCGGTGCATCATTTGTACTCTTTAGCCATGGCCGGCGCTTCGGCGATTGTTTTGGCCGTTTTCTATGGAAACTGGGCCAACTATTCGAATTGATTTTCCCCTTAATGCTGCGAGTATGCCGAGTTAATTAACCTTTCGCTTCGGCCACTTGGAAGTGGGCTTGAGACAGGTCCTGTTTTGGCCAGAAAAATAGAGCGGAGAGAATTATGCAGAGGGTGTGAGGAACAGATTGTATTTGCAACTAGTAGGGGGCTCTGGAACATCATACATGCATCACATACTTTAAGATTAAACTGCTTTCGTGTGAAGTTCTGGGAGAAAGCCATCGGAAAGATACTTATTTGCCTTTTGACCCAATAAAGCCCAATTGGCTAAAATCGAAAGTTGCAAACTGCAAACCACACGACGGAATTCTTTTCTTTTGTTCCTTCCAAAGCCTTCCAAAAACCTCAAGCCAACAGGACTTGCTAGACCACAGACATGCAACAAAGGTGCTCCAAGGGGGATCGGATGTGGATCGGGTTCGGGATGGATGCGAAAATTATGGAAATTATTCCCACAAAGGCGGAAGGCTCTCGTTTTTCTCGCAAGTTTGATATCTTTTGTTTGATCGCCTCCTGACCTTGGATGCAATTGTTTGAATATAAAAAGCCAATATGCGAGCCAAAGCACAAAAGGATATGATTACAGACGGTAGCCAAATGACAGGTCAGCCAAAAAAGCAGGCCATAGCCGGTACAGTGAATACCTGGCCGAAGGAGATCGAACCAGAGGCCACAAAGAGTCGAGGGGCAATTAAACGTTTTGACCGCAAGCCAATTTAGGGCACGGGTTTCGTCTGCAGGTCACAGGTAGCTGGAGGAGACGGCGAATCAGGTAGCAGGTAAAGCGAGCAGCCAATCACGTTGAAGGCACCATCCCGCAGGCTGGTATATAAGCGTAGGTCCTCCGTCAGCTTCTTCAGTTATCCTTCGATCCTCGAACAGCAATCATGTTGACCAACAACGAAGCAATGGAGCAATTCTACTACCACGAAGATGCCGCAGTTCTGCCACAATTCCTGGACAACATTCCGGGCAACGATGCCTTTCAGCAACTGGAGCAGCTAATATACCAACAGGACTTCACCTGCACCGCCGACAGCCTCTCCGAGGGCACCAGCAGCTGTTCCATGGAGCAGTTGTACTACGACACGCCGGCTGTCCTGGAACTGGAGCACATGCTGAGTGCCCAGGAGCAGCAGCAGAACCCCTCCAACTCCATGGGAAAGAGCCAGGCCAGAAGCACGAAATACTGGAACAAGCAGCACCGCAGCAAACCCTACGACAAGCTATCCATCTCCTCCGCCTCCTCATCGTCCTCCAGCTCGAGCTCCGGTTGCGGCGACAACGTCCTGCGAAAGCGCCGTCTGGCGGCCAACGCCCGGGAGAGAAGGCGGATGAACAGCCTGAACGATGCCTTCGACAAACTGCGGGATGTGGTGCCGTCTCTGGGCCACGACCGGCGGCTGTCCAAGTACGAGACCCTGCAAATGGCGCAGGCCTACATCGGCGACCTGGTCACCCTGCTCTCCAGAGACTACTGATCGGGAAGGCTCAGGATCATCCTCGTTCCTTCCAGCAACACCATCGACCTAGTGGAAAACTTATAAAGGCTGTTAGTTTTAAGTTATTATCGTAGTTTTAAATGAATTTAGTTTTAAAATAAGATTAATAAAAGATATTAGAAGAGGAAATTGAAAAGATATTTAATTCTATGGATAAGGATTACTTGGAGATGATATTTTAAGTACTCCCTGTAGGGGGGCAAGCTGGGACTACAAGCTATTTTTAAGAAAAAGACATTTAAAGCTTGAATAGTGTTAAAAAATGAATCTCCTGAATAAATCTTGAATTAAAATTGAGTGAAACCTTTGGTTTTAATTACCTTCTTGGTACGTACCATCAAAGATTATAAAGTACATAGATGGGACATCAGGGCCCAAAACGGTCAACTTTTTTCGTCGAGCTTGTTGGTGAGGGGGGAACGCACATACATACGATTCTATTTTTAGAACTAGTTACTTGTATGCGTAAAAAAAAAGGGTGCGCCTTTGTATGTATGTGTGACTGCTCGCAAGACGGCGTAAAAATTTTTTGGCTTCCAATTTTCATTTTCAATTTCTTGTTTCTGTTTTCAATGGGCCGATGTGGTAGTCAATAGAACAAATGGTATTTTTAGTCGCTGCAGGTTAAGACGGGGTCGTAGCGTAATGCATAGAGTAGTTACTTTATGTACAATATTTTTGTGTTCAAATCCTAGTAAGGACTTCTAACTTTTTTTTACTTTTATAATTTTTTTTTATTTTTCTTTAATTGTAGTTTTAATGAAAATGTAATGTCCGGCTAATAAAATTTCAAGGAAGTCCCTCCGGAATTTTGTCATCCGACACGTCCGTCACTTATTTTTACAAAAATTGTAATAGAATGCAATTAAAAATAATAATAATAAAGTAAATATGAAAAGGAAAAAAAAAATATTAATAAGAAAATTAAAGTAAAAAAAAAAAAAAGAAAATATAAAAATAATCATAAAACTGAAACGTTTTAAAAATTTTAATCATCGCCCAGTAACAAAATCGAACCCAGGACCAGAAGGATAAGGATCGCGCGCTTTCCATCTAGGCTACCCTCGAAGTTGATTTAACGGTAGTTAAAGTTGGTATTAAAGAAAACGCAAGGATCCATAGTAAAATCCGAGCTGAAGAGTAAAGATAGTAGAAGATATTTCTGATCTCTTTGCTCTCGCACTATTCGAAATGTTTCACTATGTTTCAAACTCTCATTGTTCCAAAAATGTTACTTTCTAAAAATAGAATTCTCTCTTTCTCTCTCTCATCTGCCAGCCGTTTGTCGTGGAACCCGCTCTCAAATATTTTCATTTTGCAGCGGGTTCCACGACTCGGCCTGCCTATATGCCGTAGAACCCGCACTTATAAGGATTTTTACAGCGGGTTCCACTACGAACTGAGGCGATTTTAAGGTGATTTTAGGGTGATTTTAAAATTTTGTATTTTTCTTGATTGGATTATAAATTTTGACAAAAAGTTTAAAACAATAAAAATATAATATAAATAGATTTAAAATTAAAAAAAAATGGCTTCCCGTGCCTGATTTGAACTCATTTTACTCTGCACATCAGCCAAGCACTCTACCACTAGGCTATCCCTCAATCGTTGTCGCGCGAAAAATTTCTCAAACTTAACTAGTCGCGCAATGGAACCCGCTCGTTCCAGCGGGTTCCAGCGCTGGAACCCGCCATAGAAAATTTTTCTTTGTATGAGATGTCCCATCTATGTACTTTATAATCTTTGGTACCATTCATCAAATCCCGGTTACAGATCCACATTTGTTTACATTCTCCACACTCTCATGTCATCCCATTCCCGAAAAGGGTATCCTTGAAGTAGGAGTGCGGCATGGCTAAGTAGGGAGTGGGTCACGCCCCAGGAACCAGAGACATGGGTCAAAACATCAGTTGCCGGCCCAGAATTAATGAGTTCCGACTTCCGACAAAAGGAACTCCAAACACAGAAGTGATTAAGTGCCGCAAACGTCAACAGGTAAACACTCGGGATAAACACAGTCGCCGCTTCAGATCCTTGGGACGGTAGGACGAAAATTGATTTAAACATAGTCATTTGTAAATGGTTAAGGAAAGTGGGAGGGGCACAGGGAGCCGACTTCCTTCCAGTTCAGTGAAAAAGAAAGAGTTTCGATATCACATTGATGTTTGTATTTGCAAACATAGACTTTACAATCTTAAATACTCTAAGAATAGTGTTTTACTAGAAAGCCCAAAATGAATTATAAAGAAAGGCTCTTCGCAAAAACCCTCAAATGCCATAAAAGTTAATTACACAAGTCTACAAATTACACAAATTTAATATTTAAACGCAATACCAGCACTACGACACCTCTACGACAAAGTAAACTAAAAGCAATCAACTTTACTTTAACTCTTTTATTGCTAAACATTTGTGGGTTTCAATTGGAATATTTATTTTTATTTAAGTTTGAAGGTCAGTTGGAAATTACAATGCAGTGAAGAGCGGGCCAATCAATTCATTTTAGACTTATTTTAAAACTATTTACAATCCGGTTACGCTTAAGTCTATGATAAGCTTAATATTAGAGGCAATGGCGCATTAACTAAACTAAGCGGATAATGTGGAAGCTAAGGCATCATCCTACGTTACGGGCTTCAAAATGATCTGTGAATTAAGTCTTAGAAGCGGTTGTCTCGGGCTTTCCTTGGAGGAAGGCACAAGGACGTTGGCGAACAGGGATGATGATGGATAGTGTTCTTTAATTTATTTATTCTCTGCTGAATATCATTTTTATTTTAAATAAAACATTTAAATTGTTCGCTAAAAGTACAGGTTAAACGAATCCATATAATACGCTCCGAACACTGTCGGACCAACGTCCTCGCCCACCGCCCCAAGGGAAACCAATCCAGCCAGTTCGGGTAATGGGGTCCGTGTGTTCTGTACAGTTAACTTTGCTTTTCGATTAAAATATCAATAAAATCAAGGTGAGATAGCTGAGGACTAAAACTAAAGCCGAGAGGGTTTCTCTCCTGTTTTCTGTTGTCAGTGTGATTGTGAAGATCTACATAATACGTAATTACATCATCCATGCTTTACCGCGCATCCGTCCGCGTCCTCGCATCGGACCTCCGGGACCGCCACCTCGCGGGAAGAAAGGCCGGGGCCCGGGACCAGGGCCTTCGAATCCGGGACCGGGCATTCGCTGAAACGGCGGCCTAAATGGGCCGTTCGGGCCGGGTCCATTCCATCCTCGACCCCTGCCTCGCCCTCGTCCTGGCATTCCTCCGTCCGGGCCGTTCATAGGAAATCTTTGAAAAGGTTGGAAGGGTGATCCGAAGGGAGGCCGCGGGGGTGGCGGCGCTGGACCACCGCCTCCACCCATTTGCATCGGAGGCATTTGATTCCATCCCTGCTGCTGGTGTTGAAGCTGCTCCTGGTCCTGATCCGGCATGGGAGGCCCCATGAATGGATTGCTGGGCTCCCAGGAGTTCATGAACTCCGACGGAGTTTCGAGCAAAACAGGGCGGGACGCCAAATCGCCATTTGCCTCACCATCTCCCGCCGTGTTATTTGGTTCTATGGATTATTATTGTTAGGGATATCTTTGATTTGAAAGCAACTCTTATTACCTCTCAAAGACTCATCAATGTCGTCGTCCGACATGTCCATATCCACCACCATATCTGAAGGATCATACCTAGCAGAGCCGTCCACACGATCCGATTCAGATGAAGAGCCTAAAATGGGGATATTGTGATGAGTTTAGGATCTTGTTCTTGAAGTATCTTAATACTCACTGGCATTCGATTTATGGGGAGAGCTGACCTTCGTCTTGGCATAGCTATTTCCTGGCGGCGCCATCATCCCATCATCACTAGGATGCGGTACGATCCTATAGTCAACATCCCCACCAGTAAACTCCTATAAAATAAAATATCAAAAGTAATTAGTATTACAAAGCTCTTAAATTACTATCTAACTACTAAAACTCTCCATTTTTTGGTACATCTAACTTTCTTAAATTACTATTTTAAGTTTCTCTTAAATTAGCTCTTAAATTACTATTTAACTACTAAAAACTATCTCAATTTATTCGAACATCTAACATCGGAAATTAAGGGTCTACCTTTTCTGCTCCGCCCGGCGAACCAGTTAGGGATATAAGATTCCTGTGGTCAATGTCCACCAGCTGCCTAGTCTTATCCTTGCTCAGTCCCAGCTTGGCCCCGAAGTCAAAGGCAGGTGGGAGCTGCAGCGTCCGATGGTCCACGTCCTCGGCGCCCAGCGCTGCTGAATCCGTATGCAGATGCTCGTTATATTCGATGGGCGCGGCTCCTGCGCTTCCCTTCCGCTCAAAGTGGGGCGGCGAATGCGGCGTCGACTGGTTAGTGTACGAAGAGGAGCTGGCCCCGCTGCTGTTCAAGCTTGTGTCTAACGCCGTCCATGACATGCTCATGTTCCAGGTGCTGTTGAAGTCGTCCCCTGCTCCCGCTGACCCTATAGATGGCGGCAGGGGTGGCGGTGGCATAGACGAAGGAGCGTATTGACTCTCCTGGCTTCCGTTGCCCGCTGCGCTTCCGTTTCCTCCATACATATGGGACGGAGGTGGCGGCACATACTGCTCCTGGCTGCTGGAGCCGAATAGAGGAGGATTGGGCGTGTACTCCGCAGATCCTCCGCCGAGACCAGGAATGGAGCTATTATTCGAACTAGAGATCGGCTCCGGCTTGTAGAAGTTGGCGTTCGGGACATAGCCCTCGTCGTCCGACCGAGATCCGATTACCTCGATGGCGCTGCCCTGGTCCTTCGAGTCCCGCTTGAAGTCGTTTATATCGAATGGCAGCTTTCCACTGTCCAGGTAACTGGAAAAGCCGTTCAAGCCTCCGCCAAATAGGCTCTGAAAGGCAAGCAAGAGTTAGTTGTCCGCCTTTGAGTATCCTTAGGTTTACTCACCATTCCCAATGATGAGTTATTCTCTTCGGGCAACTGGAGATCGGCATCCCGCTCCGGCGAAGGGGCGTTTATGTCCGGGGATGGAATGGGACTGGCCAACGTGGGTATGGTCTCGTCCAGCTTTCTTTTAACAATTTTTATCCTAGTTCCGAAACTTTTGTAGGCCTGGGGAAGATCACACATAAGTGCCGAGAAAAGCAGTATGATATTTGAATGACTTACACTTGCCACCACCTTCACTTCTTTCCCTTGGTGCTCGTAGAACTTCTTAGCTGCCTCCAGGCTGGTCAGGACCGCCTTTCTGCTCTTGATTTCGTTTTGCAGGTTCTTGTTGTAGGCGTTTATAAAGGCCACACACCGCTCCACCTCCTTCTCAATGTCGCCCGAGTGGCTCTTATCCTTCAGCTGCTGCTTGATGACTTCAATCTCAAAGGTCGGCGGCTTGGGTAGCTTCTTCATGCTCTTGTCGGTGGCCTCCGCCAGCTCCACGCACTCCCGCACCTGGGCTATCAGAGTGGCGTTCTGGAACTCGTCGCTCACGTCGACCTGGGACTTTTTGGGGGGAGCTATGTTGAGGAGCCCGCTGAGGTCGCTTAGGTACTCCTCATTGTAGATCTCTCGCTGCTCCCAGATCTTGAATATGCGCAGGATTTTGTCCTTGACGCGTTCGTCTCTGAGGATAGAAATACAGATCAAATGAGTGCTTTGAGGATAAAAGAAAGCTTCAATTTTCATGAAACACGTGCTAGAAAGTGAAGAACTCGTGAGTAATCTGATAACCTGAATCTAATTAATGGTTCTGTGCCATCCTTTAGTATGCGGATACTCACCGAACCATGGTGGTGGCTCTCTGGAGCGCCGTGGCCCAGCACTCGACAAACTCGTAGCGCTTGCGCTTGCTGTACTGGATGACATCGTTGGCCAGGTAGAAAAGCACGAGGCGGTGATCCACGCGAACTGCACAATAAAAAGCCATAAGCTGGCGAGGATTCGAAAGGGCGGGTCGCCCACCACCACTCACCTCTCTTGAAAACATTAAGCCAGCACTGGATGATCTTTTTGTGGTTGGAGCGATGCTGCAGGCACCAGTTGGACATCTGCTGTATGCCATCCTGCGTGTCCTTCAGCGCCTCCAGGCGCGTTTCGAACAGCTCCTCGTCGAAGGTCTCCGTCATTGTGTGTAGGTCCTATACCGGCTCAGCACATTACAATTGTTTACGACTGGTTTTGCCGCTGCACTCCGGCGAAGCGATGTATTTTTATATACCTCTTTTCCCACACGCGCACTTTTTTCACCCACCGTTTTGGCGCTCTAATGGGACGCCACGACCGCTGTTTCTTCGCCTATGGAACAGTTTTCAGCCGCCGAACTATTTTCTGCCGCTTGCTGTACGGTTGCAGTCGATTTTATCTATTTAATCGTGCAAAACTAAACAAATTAGTTGAAACAAACAGATAAATCGAGGCGAGGGTGCCAGACAGTGAGTTTGCATGGGAGCTGCCACCCGGGTGAGTGGGCTGATGGCCTTGCCACCACAGGTGAGCAGCCCTTTCGGGACTGCCAACCTGAACCAAAAGAGTCTAGTCCGGCAACGCTGGGGGAGTTTTGAGCGATGTATGGGGTTTTTTTTAAATCAAGCTTAATGAATTTTATTTTAATCGTCTGAGGTAATCAATCATCAAGTTATAAATTAAACTTTATTTTATATCTAGTATATCTTCCGTAAATCTTCAGTACAACTTAGAAGGTACAAAAACTGAGAAATATTTAGGGATGCTTCTGATCAGGAGCGGGACTTTTCCCGAATTTTTTCCGGAATGAATAAAACTTTATTTTTTATCCGTTTTTATTATCCATTTAGTATTACGATTTTGAATTTTGGTGTCTGGAACCTGGCGTAAGTAATAACTGCCCATATCCGCTATGGTCGGTTGCTTGGATCCACCGACGCCATTATGGAGCTCGCACCGTGTCATAAAGTTGCAGCTGGTCTGTGAAAAAAAAGGAAATTAGGATGCACTGGACAGGTGCAGAACAAAAATTAATAAGAATGTCCTGAATGTTATGCTTTCGCGAAAACAGTACTCCATCATTGTCATGTCGAGCAGTAAATCATTAGAACCCCTGAGTAGATCTACAATTTTGTACTTTTCATTTTCCCATTTGTTTGATAAAATAACGATATGTTTTATGCGAAATGTTCAAAAAGCAGTTCCTCTTGTCAAACAAATGCAAGCTTGGCAGACAAAAGGTTTAATTTTTAATAATGTGTCAAGATTTATTTGGGCCTAAGCCTTGTGGTTCAATTACAGTATCAATATGACTAAAAACCCTATTAATTTATTAACTAAATAAGCTAAAACATGGTCCATGTAAGCATCGTCTTTCTGCGCATGTGCGGTAGTCGGTCTCGTCTTCCATGTAAAGGCGTACATCGAGCAGATCCGGTTCAGTCGGATGAAATTGGTCAAAAGGAGCGAACGCTCTCAATCCTTGAGCTATTGTTTTGTTTTTTGCTCCAAAAGTTGTTGTAAATCTCGTAAATTTGCCGGTACGGTGACACTCTGTGTTTATTTCATTTAAATGATAAGACTTTGTCTCCCAGTGCGTGGGAGTATTTGTTTACCTCGCGTTGGCTGTTGTTGCTGTGGACTTAAGTTATTAGTTGCCGGCATATGGTGGCTCCAATAGAGATGTCCTAGTGAGCTGTACTACTGAAACCCAATCTTTTATGTATTTTATTTGACTGGAATGCAGGGCTATCCTCTGACTTAAATACTCAACTCTCTGTTTGATGACAATGTAATTGTTTCCCTTCCGCTCGAGCTAGCAACAAGTGATAATTTTAATCGGGACTCGTGCGTGAAAGTTCTCCTGATTAATGTCACGTACGCAGCGCTTGCGGCTGTTTTGATTTTGTTGTTTTTCTTTATTTCGGTTGGACGAGAGCAACAAAAACTAATCAAACCCAAGGACAATATTTGGCGATAGGGAAGTGAGGGAAAACAACCCATATTTGCTTTGCTTTAAGGTTTCTCTTTTGGTTTAAGTGGTGAGCCATAACACTTTATCGGAATATGATTTTCGGCCAAGCGTTTCAGACAATTGAGTCTCAATTGAGTCCTTTTTCCTGGCAAATTCAAAACTGTTGCCAGGAAGTCTCCTTTTCAAATACAATCCCCCGACAACTGTAAAGTGAGCAACTGTTTGGCGTTTTCCTTTTCGCCGGCGCCTCTTCCTCATTGCCATTAGGGCCATGTAATTATTCTGATTACTTGGCTCAGCTCACAGACAGGACACCAATCACGGCAGCTACAACACAACTACAGCCCCGACAGCCAGCCGTGCTGCGCCACTGACCCAGTGCCAGTTCCCAGTTACGTCGGATCCATTTCGTTACGCTCCACTCCTCCCCTCCGTCCGGCTCCGCTTGGCGTGGTTCTGGGCATTTGACCAGCGTCGCCACACGGGCAGGGAAATGCGCCGTAGCAAATAATTACGCTTCAATTGCTTTTCTCCCTTCAAGGACTCTTGATTGTCTCGGGCTCTCAGAAAGTTTTATGAAAAAACGCCATTTAGCGGCGCTTAAAGTTCCCGGAAAACCAAATAAAATTAAACCAAAACTTAATAGGGTGAGTATTATTAGATAAGTATTATTAAGAAGATAAGATAAGATAAGATCCTGTTAGATCCTGTTTTCAAAAGCTACACAATTCTGAAAAATTAAGGAATTTTATCAATACATGCATCAATACATTTTTGGTTTGGTTTTTTTTTCCAAAATTTTCTGAATAAGTCCTTTGACCAGCGGATTATCACGTATCCGCAACTGTTTGAAACTCTGAAATTTTTCTACATCGGTTTTGTATCAAAAACTGAAAATAAAATTTTCGACTGTCATTTTTGAACATTTTTTGATAGAATTCCTTTGAAAAATGCTCGATTTTCGTATATAACACCCTTGCCATGTCAAAAACTCTGTTAATTTCTATTTAATAGTTAAGCGAAGTACCTTAAACGATTTCTAAATCAATTTGCCTTGAACCAGATTCAAAATCTGGAAATACATTTTTTTAATAGATTTTTATCAAAGTATTCTTGTGAAGTCTCTTAAAAAAATTGAGTATCTTCATAAAAAGCCACATCTATGTACCTACGTAACTCTGCGAATTTTCATAAGATCGTTAAGTGGAATAGCATAACCTGCTCCAAAATATAGGAATGTATTTTTATACCCTTGCAGAGGGTATTATAATTTTGGCCAAAAGTGTGCAACGCAGTGAAGGAGACATCTCCGACCTTACAAAGTATATATATTCTTGATCAGGATCACATCCTGAGTTGATATAAGCATGTCCGTCTGTCCGTCTGTCTGTTTCTACGCGAACTAGTCTCAGTTTTAAAGCTATCGACTTGAAAGTTGGCTTGAACTCTTCTTTTCTTTGCCGGCAGTATATAAGTCGGAACACCCGGGAACAGTTATATAGTTGCCATATAACTGATTGATCGGAAATGCCATTACTTTGGTATTTTACGAGTTAGAGAGTTCAACGTACGAATGCTATTTTTGGCAAAGTAATACGACATAACAAATTTCATAAGGATCGGCCGACTATATCTTATAGCTGACATATAACTGATTGATCCGAAATGCCGATACCATGATATATAAGCTTACGAAGCTTTTATAAAAACATAATTCTTCTATAATTTTTAATGGAAAACATGTTTGTTTATAAATCTTTAAAATAAAAATGTAAACACCCATATTTTCATTGCCTACTTTTAAGGGCACCAACGAGTCTTATGCTAATGTAGAGTACAATTTTACGGTTTATTTGCATATACTAGTATCATTGAAGAATCAACTTTATTTTGGTAGCTATTCAATGAAAATTTAAAAAAATAATTAGTTAAAAATAGCGCCCTCCTCCTCGGTTCTCATAGGTTGCACTTAAGCAAGCCTGAAAAATCCGGAAATTTATTATTTATTTTAGTGTAAATGTTGATGTTTCATTTTCTGGACTTTTATTGGTTTGTTTTGGTTGTTGTAGGTTTTTGTTGTTGTTGTAGTATTTGTTGTTGTTGTAGTTTATTTGTTGTAATTTTTGTTGTAATATTTTGTTGTTATAATTTTTTTTGTTGTAATTTATTTATTGTAATTTTTTGTTGTAATTTTTGTTGTAATATCTTTTATTTTTATACCCTTGCAGAGAGTATTATAATTTTGTCCAATAGTGTGCAACGCAGTGAAGGAGACATCTCCGACCCCATAATGTATATATATTCTTGATCAGGATCACCTCCTGAGTTGATATGAGCATGTCCGTCTGTCTGTTTATTCGCGAACTAGTCTCTCAGTTTTAAAGCACACACCCTTCTTTCCTTTGCACGCAGTATATATGTAAGTCGGAACGGCCGGGATCGGCCGACTATATCCTATAGCTGCCTATAGCTCGGAAATGCTAAAAATTCGGCTATAAATATAAATGCTATAAATTTAAAGCTAGAGAATTTGGTACGAATGCCATTTTTGGCAAAATAATACAACATGCCCAATTTCATAAGGATCAGCCGACTATATCCTATAGCTGCCATATAACTGAACAATCGGAAATTACCCAACTTTCGTGTTTTTGAAGATAGAAAGTTGGAACTTCGTACAGATTCTATTTTTGGTCAGTGAATAAAACCTACCAAATTGCATAACGATCGGCCGACTATATCTTATAGCTGCCATATAACTGAACGATCGGAAATGGTATTTGGTAAAAATACCAACTTTGGTATTTTTGAAGATGGAAGCTTGGTACTTTGTTTTAGATTTTTAGATTGTAATAAATTGGTTATATTATGATATTCTCATAAGGATCGGCCAATTTAATCCGATGTTTGCGATATATATCCGGTTTTAACTGCAAGGGTATATCAACTTCGGCTCCGCCCGAAGTTAGCTTTCCTTTCTTGTTATAGAACTTTTTTTTTCAAACTTTCTTATGGAGTCTCTTCCAAAAATTCCTAATTCTGGTAAATGACCTTTAGCCATGTTCTTAACCCTTCTAATTTTTAACCGACTATTCTGCGGTATATATCTTATACATGCTCGTATAATCCGCCAATTCCTCTCCCGAGCCATGTCCATAACTTCGAACATTTTTTCCAAACCGGAGTATCTTGATTGAAAAAAATTGTGGGTTGCTGTCCTCGTTTTCCTACAACCCTTTGCCGAGTACGTGGGTTCCCATGACTTTAAATGAACTTGCGTTGGGCGGGTTAGACGGCTTCCTGCGAATCGACGCCCCCACAGTGACACACAAACACACACACAGCGATAATCACAATTAGCCCACACCTTTGGCGTTGCGAGAAACAATAAACACTAATTAGGAAGCAATTCCGACGACAGCATCGCGCAATTGAAAAGCCCTGTGATTTCCACTCGTGTAACCTGGTTTCCCCGGTCCCTGCAGGGACTTGTCCTGTGCACACACACACAGGCACAGGCGTTTGTCAATTAGTTGCTCATTCGCAGGCTAAGCTTTCCACGGGATGCCCGCCCTTCCTTGCCAGCTTGCCTGGCAGACTGTGACGCAGTTTCATCTACTTCCTGGAAATTTAATCAGCATTTTTCCGCAGTAACTTATGATTGATAGTTGAGTTATCCTCGATGGCACGCTCAAGTCGATATGCACTTTGATTCCCTTTTTCCACTCGAGTTGCATTCGCTTTACTTTTCAACTTTTGATTTCCACGTCAATCAATGTCGCAGCCAAATAAAAGTTTAGCATACACAGAGGCAGTGGCAGTGGCAGTAGCAGACATGTGGGGTGAAAGCCGACATATCCCCGCATCTGTTTGTGACCTGTGGGCGGGTTGGCAAGGGGTAACCAAGAAGGTTACTGAAATAAATTTCCAATGGCTCCCATCAACGTGAGTTGGCAAAGATCGACGTCATCGGTGGCATCCCACGCTCGGTGGCAGGAAAACACATCCTGCAGAGTAAACAACACGCCAACGTCACTATTGAATTAGTACGATTGGACTGGATTAGGCTCTGCGATTTAAATTAAAATAATCATTAGTAAGAGTACTAATTTTGTTCTAAAACAACTGATTACTTTTAAGCTAAAAAGGCTGGTAGTGTAGGTCCCTCAATCAGAGAATATCCATCATGCTTCGTGCCCTGGGGCTGCATTACCTGGGTGGTCGCGGCCCTAATGGCAAGCTGAGTGCATTCCCCTGCCAGCGGACACATGATGGATGGCCACAAGCCATCTCATCCGAGCAATTGTGTCGCACAACCCACACACGTCCAGGGAGAAAGTCAGAAGCCACTTTGGCGCTTTCTTTTTTCATTTGCATACATTCCATGTGTGAGGACGACAACCCGCAGGGTCGCACACACTCGCACATCCAGTGACAGCTTGACAAAGGACATGCAGGAGCAGGGCCACCGGAGGGATACGTGGATGATGAGCAAGCTGCCGTGGCTGCCACTTAATAAGTCAACATGGCTTCGCTCATATATGATATATGACAATTTACTCTTTACCCCTTGGAGGGACGAGAGGGCGAGGTATCCCTGCAATATAATGTATCATATGTCATGTTGATTTTAAACACTTGAAAGTAAGTTAAGATTAGTGAGAGGGGAGGGAGAGATTTTAAAGTCCTTATACGGGATAATCCCTAAACGGGATAAGCCATATCCTCTATCACCAGCCTCCTGCTAACTGGTTTCTCGAACTAATGAGCCACAGCTCTCACTCATCCTGCCAGCCATCATCAACATTGTTCTGGTAATTCATTGCCATGACCACGCCCCTTGGAGGACGCCTCCTCCTGGCGCTCCACGTGCCTCATCTTGGCTTGCATAATTAGCTAATTGAGGGCTCAGCGTTGATGATTCGCCTGACAACGAGGAAAAATGGCTCTCAATGCCCAAAAATTGTAAACCGTGCCCACAAATTGAAATTTTTGAAAGGCAAACAATCCAAAAAAGCCGAAAAGCGCTTAAAAAGGCATTAGCTGGAAATGGTTGGCGCTCTAGGCTCCTCTAGGATGTGTTCCATTCCCTCATCCTGGCCGGCTAATAAGCGTTATGCTGACTGCTGTATGTTCTTGTCCCACGCTGCGTATACGCAACATGCAACAAAAATGTCTGCTACGTGATTTGAACGCCAGAACGGAGCTACACGTGGCGTCCAAATGTCCCATTTCGGAGCTTACTTTAAAGCACTGAGCGAAATGGGGCAGTGTTTCCAGGACTTGACTGGGACTAGGACGACAGAATGCTGTCAGTGTACCCCTGTCTCGTATCTGTTTGCGATGGTTTTTCCTCATTTCGTGCCATTGTTGTCGCGACGTTTTTTTGCTGTTGACTTTCGAGTGCGTACATTGGCTGAGACTTCAGATCCCTGGATCCTTGGTTCCCGAACGATATGCGGGAGTCGCCCGGCTCAGCGCTCTGAGCACGTTTTATTTTAATAGCGCTCTTGTGGCGCATTTCCCGCGCATCCCCAGCCAACAATTGTTTTGGAAAAAGGGCTCTCGAAGCGTTTTCTTTTCTTTCACAGTTAGTAGCTCCCTTCCGGCGAAGGAAGAGTGTCAGGTGACGAGTGTTTAGAGCACATGTCGAACAGGAAAAGTTTTGTTAACCCGAAAAGCTGTGGAAAAGTTGGCGGAAACTAGTGCTGACTGCCAGGCTGGAGGTGGGTGTCGATAGTCCGATGCAGGTAATCAAGAACACTTTGTACAGCGATTATAAAGAAAGGACTTTAAAAGAACTCACTAAAACCACTTTTAGCCTCGAGTGTCTTGGCTTAATCCTGTCCAGTCAACCGTTCAATGCAACACATTAAGTTCATTACATTAAACTCTGATTTATTGTGACCACAGGCAGTAGAGTGTAGAGGACTCCTTGCCGTTCCTCCTGAGGACGTGTCTCTGGCAGAATGTGGCTTAGTTGATATAACATGAAATATGTGAGGATTCCTTTGATTTGCATACTGGAGCTGGCTGGGTGGGGATGGGGGTGCAGGACCGAATGGAGTGGAATGCAATTGTCAAATGCCAGAAGGTTGTGGGGCTGGAATTCCATTGTCACCAGCACAGCTGCCATGTGCTGCATTAATCATAGTTGGTGCTGGCTATTCGACAACAACTACTCGGGCACCTCATATTTCATGCATCAGTTGCAACGTCACCGCAGCAGCGCATTGAACTCGCCCCGCCGTGGCAAGGACAAGCAGGACAAACTTAGCGCAGCTCGACCTTTGGGCTTTGTATCCATTTTCCAATGCAGCTCCCCCAAACTTTTCCTTTGTGTTTCTTTATTTTCGCACTTTGCCGGCCTTGGTTTGGCAGGTCGATAAAAAATCACTCTCAGCAATTAGTTGCTCGTCGTGTCCTTTTAGTCCTTGCTAGTTTTGTTCCCAAAGTGGCGATAAAAAGTAAAGTGGCACAATCACGAAGCTCTACACTGAGACAAGAAGGCAAATTTACAATCAAACTGGGAATAATACAGTTCTCCCAGTGCAGCCCCCAAACCCTCTGCTTCCGTGAGTGGGTGTCTCACATTTCCGCCTCCCCATATGGGGGTTCGGGGAGCCAAGGTACCGGCCATTACAATTAATCATTCTCGGGAGACTCGACAGACAGGAGCAGCCCGAGGAATGTCGTTCAGTTTGATGCATAATTTAACATTATTACAAAAATGTGTTGCCTTACACTGTTAGGTGACAATCTAATGACGGGCCCATTTGTCTTCCGAGGGGGGCACGTTATCAAGGCCCTTTGTGATTTCAGCTGGCCTGAAGCAGAATTCCGTATAAAATTTTTGAGGAATTCGCATTACCTTCAGGGGGAAAAAGTGCGTATTTAAGAGAAAGTTTCGTTTTCATTATCGTCTCGAGTTTGAAGGCCAGAGTGGAAAGTTTCTTGCCGGCCAGCCGCAGAGGAAAAACCCATCTTCAGCTACTCAAACTGCAATTAGACAAATGACACATGCCTCGGAAGGGAGGCCCTACTTAGGCCCACCCTGGAATGTGCTTTTTATTTGCCATTAGACATTAGACAACTTTGTGACATTATCCCTTTGGCCGAGTTTGTGGGAAAAGTTTGTCACTGCAGCCTCAGACTGCCATGAGATTTGTAATTAGCCGCGACTGCCTTTCAAGTAAAATGTGAATTCTGTATTTTTAATGCTAATTGCTTTTTAATGCGGAGCTCGAAACTTTTTCACCAACAATTAGGCTCGAGGAGAGCACCCCACGTACCACGCCTTCTAAGAAAGATGATTTTACGCACCAGAACGCAGAAAAACTTTCAGCAAAGCTCTTTCACATGAAATCCTCTGGGATTACTTGTAAATTATGCCCGCAATCCTTTTAAGCCGTCACTTTTATTGTGAATAATTTTGTGTTAAAATCAGAAGGGTCCACACGCGCAGCAGGATACAGGACATAAAAAACCAATGCGTGTGGTGGGGCGTGGGGCGAAGTAATGGGCGACAGCCTGTCGAAAATCGAGAAGAAAAATGCCAGAGACAATTGCTTTTGCATAACATTGGCTGGGGGTTCTGTGTCCTGGAACCTACACTGTTTACAAATGCCACACACACGAGATTGGCAAGCCCAGGACGAACGACGAGCCATTGATACTCGTATCCTTGACATCTGGCCGTAAGCCAAATAAGGCATTCCTTTACCGTGTCCTGTATTTGTAGTTTGCCTTCAAGCTGTGGAAACTATGCAGCCCAGAGGAAGGTATAAAGGATTTTCTTTTCAAGAAAATATTGTAGGTATAGTTTCCGACAAAGGTTAGACAAGGTAATGGCACTATGAGATATAGCTTTTATTTTATCAACAATTACTTTTCCAGATAAACCATTAAATCGCAATTGATAATTTGGTTATTATCGCTAGATATCAGCCAATTAGATTAGATTACAAGTGACCTTTCGCTAATGAATATGATACTTTAACAGATATAGCATAGATTCCTTTATTCAAGAGCACTTTCAAGTAATACCCTCCACTATGTTATCTGAGATTCGGAATGCTCGTTTCCCAACCACATTCTGCAGGTCGTTCCAATTTACCTCAGAAATCGTTTACTTTCATTGCCAGGAGCAGTTTTCAATTCCATTGATGTGCAGCTTGCTGATGATGTTGTTGTTGTTGTTTGTGGCTGACAAAGGCGGTATCCTTTTTCCTATTTTCCCCCCAGCCTTTACCCTCCACTCTGCCAAATGAAATTGTTTTGCCTTTTGCCCAAAATTTACAATACTTATCCCCTATTTCGTTTTGCCGGCGCGTGTGTGAATTTATTTATTTGAATTTCATTTTGTGGTTGCCTCCACTCCCGCCCCTTTGGAGGACCCCCCGAGGGGAAGTTATTTCAACACAGCTTTGGACAACTTTGCATTACAAATTTGTTTGGCTCGAAATGACGTGCGAAATGCTTCGGCGGTGGCTCTTGATTTTCCTCCTCAAAGTTCTCCTCAAGTGCTAAAAATTAACGTGACTTTTGCGCCATTTTTTCGGCGTCTGCTTTGTTTTCCGGCTTAAATATGGCCGCTTCCGGTGGCCATTTGCATGGAAAAGCCATTAGGGGTTGGGGGAGAAAATGAATTTCGTTTGAGCGCTTTTCCGCGCTGGCAAAAAATAATATTCGGAGCTCACGTGTTGGGCCTTTGAGGCTCACAGGATGAGGGACTTATAGGGCTTTGCGAGAGCACAGCAGCCTAAGGCTTATAGTGAACTGAAGAACTTAATGCTGCTTAGGCGGATAAGGACTATCTAGAAAGGGTGTGGGATGCAGGACGATAATCAGAGCTATACACCCTGTAGTATAGGGTAGTGTGTAATTCCGGACATTGTTATTTTGCCATTTATTTGGGTATAAAGTTGCATTTGCTATTTTTCAATCCCCAACCAAGTAAACAGATGGCATATGTTGGCTGTTGCACGGCTCCCAGCGCCTCTGCTGATTTATGCACATAGTCATGGCTTTTATCAAGTCTCCATTTGCATAATAATGTTTACCAGGGCCCTGTAATTTATTGATAAGCGGCGCGTGTCCCCACTTCAGCCGTCCTGGCTTATTCAATATGTTTGAAATTAACTGGGAGGCTCGCCCCGAAAAAGTATAAAAGAAATCTCACCCAGAGCCGGCATTTTTCATGGCCCATGATGCCACAATAATGCGATCCCTCCTCTCACCTGGGCCTCTGATAACCACGGGGATAATGCGAATACTGAGAAGGATGATAATGAAGATGATTTGTTGCTCACCGCAGATTTATGAGCTCTGGGGCGGTGGGTCATAAAACTCCTAGAATTCCCTCGTGCTGCCATCAATAAATTAGCCCGAACCCTCTGGCTTGCTGTTTTTCCGGAAAAACGGCATTGGTAAGTGATTTTCCATGTCAGTTCAGGTTCAGGTTGGGTCGGGTCAGGATCTGGGCCAGGGGTCGACTTTTTTGTGGGTTAATTGGCTAGTTGAGCCGACCCGTGTTCTATTGATTAGTTCATCTGGATAATGGATATTGGCGCATAAAAGTCAGAAAGTTGTCAAAAGTTGAGTATTAGAATTTATTTTATTACGAGAATCAAACTTTGCTAGGAAGGACCTCAATGTCTACTCAATATTCCATCAGGGTAATCGCTGGCTCCTCCCCCACGCTCGACCAGCTTAATTCAATTTGGACATGAAAAGTTTTCCCTGGCCTGGTCAGAAGGCCTGGCCTTCCTGCCACCCTCCTAGTCGTCCTCGCCGGTTTTCCAGTGGTGGCCACTTGAAACCACAAAAGAACAAGTTGGCTGCGGGATAAATTGAGTGGAAGCTTCGAGTGCCAAATCGAATGCAACAGGGACCCGAGTCTCAAGTTGGCCAAAAACAAATGTAAGAAGGGCGCCATTGGCTTTACAATTTATGCCCCAACTTGTGCGGCAATTTGTTTATTGAGTTGCTCGGCTGATCAATTAATTCGAGAGTTTCGTGGCACGATAGGAAGGTCCTGTCGGGCCGGGCGGAAGGAGGACTCCGGTTTATTGGTCAAGGCTTTCGAGTTGAGTTATTGGACGCCTGTCATTTGCATGCCGGCCACTGAATTGCGACGCTTGTGTTCAAGCGGAATTAAATGGATCCTTTCCTCAAAACCATAAATTGTGCGCTCGATGGCTTAATTGAACCGAACTCATTCGATTGAAAATGTTTTTGCGTGTTTCTCGGACAGTCATAAAAAGTCTGCGAGGAATACAAATGGTATTTCTTGATTAATTATTTGTCAGACTCGGATAATAAATTGAATCATACTTTAAATTAATTTCAAACAAGACTCCCAAAGGACATTAGTAATATTTCACAGGCACTCTCAAGTCCATTGACCTCTTCCCTGTCTCCTGATAATCTCCTGAAAGGAAAACTTTCTCCGATGACTCATTTGATTTGATTTGCCAATTGAACGGTCGCCGAACTTGTGGAAAAGTTTTATATTTTTATTGAGCTTATTATTCCCAAACGTACTTGTTGTTCCTTTGGCCATGTGTCCTCTTCGATAATCTTGGAATTATGCAACTTTATTTTTCGGTCAACGTACTGCAGATCCCGCTCACAAGTTTTCAGATTATTCTGGTGGCTTTTCGCCAGTGATTTATGCTCTTTCAAGTCCTCAGGCTGCCGGGCTATCGAATGTCCTGTCATTTGTCCTCGTCTGTCGTCCTGGGTTACAGCCAGCCAGCTGGGCCATAAAAGTTTTTCCATGTTCGATGTCCGCTGTTGTCAAGCAGCCAAAAAATTTGATTTTGGCCCAGTCAGAAAGGAAGATGGAACGGCAATAATGTTATAACTTTTAATGAGAATTTATGATTTTTTTCTGTATTTTTCAATGAATGATAGCCTCATTTTAGGGAATATAGATTGTATAAAATGAAGTACTATTGATTTAAAATCCAATTGAATTCCTGTATTTGTATTATTCATTTTCCAGTTCAAATATTAATTTAATTTCGCCTGAGAGGACAAGTGGAATGCGCTTTATTTTCAACATTCAAGTAATCGAATTAAAATTTAATTAAAAATGAACAACATTCGCAAACAAAATCTGCGGTTGAAACAATGCAGAAAGCTTCGCTTACCATCCGGATTAAATTTATTTCTGCTCGCCAAAGGACACAATGCAATTACGAAACCCTTTCAGCGGGATATCCTTTGATAAAATTTCAATTTATGAAATTCAGTTAGTGGCTTTCGGCTTGCGGCCCTGCCTAGTGTTATGTCTTGCCATAATCCATGCACATACACTGCGAAAATGAAATTAAAAGTCCGGGCCATAAAGGCAAAGTTCGCAGCCCGAGCCCGAGGAGGTCCTGAAATTGAATCAGCTCCTCGCTAATTGACCGGGCTAATTTGTAGCCCAGCAAACAGCCGCAGTGGGGCTGCTGGCCAACAACATGGTCCGAATAAAGTTGGTTAATAGCGCATTAAGCTAGGGAGGAGATTGTGGGAGGGCGGCCCCATATCTGGGCCCCTTCTATTTATTTTTATGGCCGTATTGAGGCAAGGGAGTTGCTCATGTGAAGGTCACGAGTGTGGGAGGACGATAGCAAGCTGTTGGCCCATTTCGGGCTCTCGCCGGAGGTAGCCATGCAGAAATGAGAGATGCTTGATGTTGCCACGGCAGTGATACAGCAACGTTTTCATATTTAATATTCGGAAATTGGAATCTGAATTCCGGGAATTCCGTCATCTCACCGTGAATCGATTTAAATGGATACCATCTTGTTGAATGTTGCTTTTGAGTTCGTTATCCTGTGAGAATGAAATTTTCCATACGTTAGGGTGTTTCCAGGAAGAGCTTCTTGTATCCTTTTGTAAATAGAGAGGGGTTCTCTCGAATCGAACCAATTGCCTTGGAAAGTTTTCATAATTCCACTTAATGACACAACTGAATGCAACCCAACTGGCTCCTTGGGTCTTCCATAGCCTACTTATGCGGACAGGCACGTTCGGCTCCCAATTCTTCGGTAATCGAAATCAAACAAGCAGCGAATTCCTCCCAATTAGCACTTGCCAACTAATGAAGTTCCATCCGGCCAGGCAGTCGCCTGATTTTGCAGTCGCTTAATTACCCAAGGCCAACACTCCCTTCTCGAGCAAGCCGGCCGGCCTAATTGAAATTATTCCCCATGTGTGGCCTGCTTCCTTCTCCGCTGCCATCTGCTCTGGCTTGCCAACTTGCTGATAGAATTAATATGGCCTAGCCACGCCTTCTTGTCGTGTTACAATGTGTGTTTGTTTTGGCCAACTGGGCTTTATTGAATTTTTCTGGCCCGGGACTTCAGTGCAGCTGTTGACCAGGCCAGGACAGGCCAGGGTGTTGGGCCTGATAAGTGGCGAAAAAAAGTTGGAAATACAAATAAAGCAGCTTAAAGTGCTTTTGTTTTGGCCAAGTCCTTGCCAACTGAATAGATGTAGGAAGGAAGCTTTCTCTGGACCACAAAGAGCGTTGCCAAAAGGGCTCCTTTCCTGCATGCCGGGATTTAAACAATTCCCATCCTTTTGAGTAGGTTTTTGGCCTATAAATTATATTTTTAAATCGTTCAGAGCTCTGTCCCCTGCTCATGTTTATTTATGCTAATTGCGAGGGCCATTAAAAAGTGCCTCTGCCCGTTTTTCATCGCCTATTATATAGGCCCTATAATATGCATATTAATTAGTTGTTTGACAAAGTTTTTACGCAATTCGTCCTTGGGCCGGCGTTTGATGTTGGATCTGGGGAGAGCCCGCTGGAGCCTGGGAGGATGAGCCTGCTCGAGAGCCTTGGGAGTGTCTGCAACAAGTTGCGGCGTCCATCGAGGCGACGTCAGTTCAATGGCCTCTCAATGGGTCCTTGGCTGGCAGTCCTTTGTGGCGAACACTGGAGGGAGAGGCGGCCGGAGAGCAAGTTGTTTTCGAGGGCCTCGTTGAAGGTGCAAAATAATTGGCCATTTAGCATTTTACAGCCACGAGATCAAAAAATTTGAAATTGAATCTCTCGCACCGAAACGAGACAATAAACATTTGGTAAACATTTAAAGTTTATATTCCCGTTATTGTGTTGGCTGCTTTGTAGCTCTTTTATGGCCATTATTAGGGCACTTGACTCGGATGCTCGGCAGGACGGCCACAGGTGGAAAACTGGGCAGTTGCAGTCGGTCGTCGGACGGGGTGGCTTTATGGTCACGTAGCTGAGGCCACGTTTAGACGGGGTTTACTGACTGGGAGTTGAATGACTCCTCTGGCCAGAGTGGCCGAGTGGGCGAAGGACGGGATTTGCATAAATGCCAACATAAAAGACACATATCTGGGCCATAAAAAGCGCTTGTGCGGCGATGAAATGTTGGCAAATGAATCAAATTTGTAAACATGATGGAGGTCTTCAATTCAACATATGTATCTCTTATACACTCGAATTAAATAGGTTGAGAAATCATTTAAATATAAGAATCCTTCCCCTATGGTCCACCTTACGTAAAAGCTTTCCTAGACCAGCGCCATGCCTCTGACAGCTGGTTGCTGTCTTGGCTTAGCCTAGACACAACTACGTAGCAAACGTAACACCCCCACTGAGTGGGAAATAAAACCAGTGACGTCAGACGGGGCGAATGAGTGATGTTAACAGTGCGTATGAGTAATGCAAATAAAAGGGGAATTAGCGTCGAGTTTAAGGAAATTGAGTAAACACAACAATAATAAGTAATATACCGGTTAACAAGTTATCGAATGAATCAGCAGTGGCATGTGAGTGGGGGGCACTTTAAGAATTTCCTGAATGGCAAACAATTACTCAAAGTTGCATTCCCGAACAGCATAATTCCCCAGCCATGCTACCACATTTGTCGCGGAGTTATTTTAATGAGCTTTGCTTGTACACATGTCAGCACTGGCGCAGTCGTTGGGGCTTCAGTTGCTTTTTACGTCTTAAATGATTTCCGTCATTTATGGCTCAATTAAGTCGCTGCCTCGTTTTTCTTTGCTTTAGAAATTTGCATGTGCGAAGCGTGTACCCCCAGCTGCAGTTCAAGCGAGTTTCCAGCGCCGTTCGATGATCCCATGGGGAGCTAGAAGGTTGCCAGGCTCGACCCCTGCTCGTCCTTGGGGAGGGCATCTCTCTTTCGAATAGTTATAATCACGATTATACGGCTTAGACATCTATAGCTTTGCATGATCGTGGCCCTGTTTGGGTTTCCACTCTGTTTCGAGTGCATTCGATTAACACCTCGAGTCGTTTGCTTCTTTATTGAATAATTTCTACTCTTTGTGGCAGATTTGCATCACAAAGTCTGTCTCTGGATGTTGTTTTCAGCTGTTTTCTCAATCTTGATTATCTTGGCTTTAATTTGTGGCTTCCTACGGGACTGGAACTGGGACTCGGACTGGGACTGGGCCCATTGTTGATACAACACTTAGATAGCACTCGCCATCACAATGCAGTTTTGTTTGGCTGGAAATGCGAAACGTGACCGTTATTGACAGCGATGAGAGATTTTCTATTGCCGTCGTACAACGGCTGTTTGTCAGCCAATAGAAATGCAAATAAACATTTTACAATGTCCGATGACGCTTTTAGAAAATAAGCCAAGGAAGCCAGCCCAGCATCCAATTCTGGGAGAAGAACAAAAGCCACCTTGCCGGAGGACTGGGCCCCTGGAGGAGCAATCAAGCGAACGCTCCTTCCTGCTCCCATTCCCACTGCCGAGCAGTTTTATTTTCATTTCCCGCTTTTCTGTGGAAATTTGCACAATTCTTTTGCATTTCCGACAATTGGCGCACGTTGTGCGGTGTGTGTGTGGCGTGTGTTGGGTGTACTGGGCTATAAATGGTCCAGAGCTGATGCTTGTAGTGATGATTGGCGGATGATTGGGGGGGCGGGTGCCCCACGGAATGTGATGCAACGTGAACAGGTTGGGGAGGAAAGTTTAATGATGTGGAACTGGCAGTGTTTTTGGCACAATACGTTCCCAATGTTTTTGTTTGATTTTAGTACTTTTTTGCTTTTATTGGTGTATTTGAATTACAATTCTATTTACAGAGCATATGTACATGTGAGTGTTCTTGTTGAAACAATTGTCTAAAATGTACTTTTTAGGAATATTACAAATAATTGGCGTGTACTATACCTTTCAAGGCCTACTATGGCCAAGATTTATGGCTACTGCATCCGACTTCCCGCAGTAATTTTCCGGCGACTGATAGCAAGTTTTGGCCGGAACACGAGTTTACTGCCTGATTTACTAGAAATTTCAGCTATTTGTTCTTGATTTGTTCTTTTTTTTTTGTTTCAGAGACAATTGGGGCTGTCTGGGAGCTGGGGCTTTTCGGCTTTCTGTCTGGCGGGGGGCGATGTCAGAGCCAGAGCTCCGGCCAACACATGTGCTGCCAGCCTTTATTTTGGCTCTAATATAGACCACCCTGAGCAAACAGTCGCAAGTGTGTGTCAACATCACATGGCAACCGATGGTTGTGGTGCCTCTGCTGTCGGGGGTGTTTTCCGTTCCTCCTCTGACATCTTGCAGAATGCAAACAGAGCCACCAATTTAGCAAATCGGCACCTTCGATTGCCAAATAGCCGGTGACTAATCGCCCTCGCCCGGCGAGACTGTGAGGCTGCTAATTGGTAATATCCACCAATACCGCCGAGCGGCCCATATGTTGTGGCGAACCCAATCACGCGAGCACTTGTGGAGTCTCGAGTTGCGGTCTCGGCTTTGTTTTGTTTCGGGCCAGCATTAATATACTTTCGGGGTATTTTGCAATGGCTGCAGTTTGGTTTTACGGCTCGGTTCGGCGGTTTCTTAACCCAGAAAGCAGGGATGTCGACACAGCACAAGCTACAAAGGTTAATAGCTCCAAGAAAAGAGAATGGGAATATTCTTCTCTATCTTAGAGGCTAACCTGATGAGTCATGGGGGCACTATGAATCTTTTTATCTCGAGAGTCTACTGAGGTATCAGAGAACTCTGACTAAAGCCTACACTATCCACAGTACAGCCCATATTTATATTTATTTTTATTTGGTAATCCTTCATGACCCTCCATCACGTGGCATTTGCTCATGCCCCCCACAGTTCTGGGGGAGAGCGCGAAAATTAGTTATAGTTAGTAGCGCCGATCGGAGCAAACTCGCCAAACAGGGCCTTCTGAGGGGGGTAAGGGAAGGGGCAGCTGAACCGCAGTTAGTCGGGAGTCGGGGGCCAGGTGGCAAGTGTGAAGGCAAACAGCGGCAAACTGCAAACTGGATGCGGAGTATCTTTCGGATGCACTCGCTCTTGGACTTGGACTTTGGACCCGTTAGCTGCCAAAATGGGAGGCTGGGCGAAGGGCGGGGGAAGCGGCCCGAATCCGAAAAAGAACACATTACAACGTGTGATCCAAACGCTCCAGCAGGCAAGTGCTCTCTGGCTCCCCCTCTCTCACTCGGCGCGTCAGTGCTCTCATTCTCTGTCCAGATAAGCAGAGCCATAGTGATGGCGGCTCAAGAGATCCCCAAAAAATAAAGTAATTAAAATAATTAAAATAATAATAATTAAAAGATAATAGATTTAAAAACATTTAATTAAGATATTTTATAAAAATACATTACCCCTTCTAAGAAGAGAGAGCCCCAAAACATACTTCTAAGCACTAGCACCAGCCAGAAGGGCAGCACTGGTGAGCGCCAAGAAAAAGCCCCAGCGATGATCCCACGACGCCGAAGCCAGCGTCAGCGCCAACGGCAACGGCAACGACGACTGCGCCGCTCCACGATCGCTGGGCAGGCAGTGCTCGTCGGGTTCGTGGGCCGTTCAATTCACACTCGCAGCTCGCCGCGCTCAGTTGCTCCCCAGAGTGACTTCTCGCCGAAAGTGGAGGCAGGCAGCAGTAAAAAGCGAAGCGCCCCCAGAAAGAAGGGAAATACACACAAAGTGGATTAGCCTGGATGCGGATTATATTTTTGGGATCAAGATAGTGCTGATCCGATCGGGCTGAACGTGTTGTACGTGTAACTCGTGTGTTTCGCCATTCTGTTTGTTTTGGAACAGCCAACTGCGGCGAGGGCAGTGAATCGGAATCGGAATAGGAATCGGAATACGAATCGGAATCTTACGGCGTACAGTGTAGCTTGTAAGTCGTGTTAACGGAGTGAATAGATGGATGGCCTCCTCCAGCTTCCATTACCATTTCCATGGAAATAACAGTGAAGTGTATTGTTGGAAGAGCTTGAGCGAAAGAGCGGAAACGAAATAAAAGAAGCAGCAGCCGAAATAAGAAGCAAGGCAGAGAGGCAGCAGCAGAGTCTGATTTATAGATGCCGCTAGCTGCTAGTCTGCGTGCGTGTTTGTGCTTTTTGGCCAAAAAACCAACCCGATATAATAATCCTAACCCAACAACCTAATATGTGCTAAGAGTCGAGTCGCTATAGCTTTATAATCATATTTTAATGATAAATGCTAAAAACAAGCAACAAATTATTTGCCGCTGTCGGAGCCCCATACATCGCCAAATTTATTATACGCCAGTGACAGTTTCTTTTTATTTTCTTCGTCTGTGTCTGCCCCAAGATCTCTGTGGGGAGAGAGAGACTGGGCGAGAGACAAAGGGAAAACACCGAAATAAAAATACAAAATACAAAAAAATATAAACACGCGAATGTGCGAATGTTTTAAACGAAAGTCGAACCGGGTTGAGTGAATTAATGGAATATACACACGCACTTGAAGTATCTGTGTACGTGTATTTGTGATGAATTAAAAATCGTTCCAATAAAACCAAAATAAAAAATCTAAACAGTCTATACATTTCGGATTTATTGGGAGACCCTCAAACAACGTAAGTGTCTGGACTCTTCCACAAACTAGTTCTGCTTAGCTGCCTCGAAAAGGTGCCTCGTCAAGGTGCTCTAATTTCTTTCTCTTAATTGCATTTTATGCTTACTTGACCATTTCACTTGCTCGGTGAAGTGTCTGCTTGAGACTGTCAAAAAAGACCTAAAAAAAATATAAATAAATAAATAAAAAACAAAGTTGGGTTTTGCAAGCTCGTTAGCCGAATAACGGGATAAAGGTGGCCCAGAGAGAGAGAGGGAGCACGTTATATGGTCATGCGATAAGACACTTCAGACAGCACTTGATGTTTATGGCCTGCCCCCTTCCCCCCCTTCCACCAGCCCACCCGAGCTAAATCTTGAATGTCAAACGTCAGATCATCCCGGCTAATTAATGGTCTTGCCACTACTCCGCCCTGAAAGACCCATCTTCTGGCCAGAAAGCACACACCCTGAACCAAACCATAAACCGTCCAATGACTTCCCCGTCCGAGTTTCGCGCTCAGCTCTTCCTGTTCCATATCAATCACATCGTTAAGGTCTCTGGTTGACATTTTCCTAGGCTGCCCCAACGTGTTTCGCATTTAAACAGTCCCATTATCGATGTTTGGTTATTGTTCTCCACTCGGCACACTCGCCACACTCGTACCCCACACCAGAGAGGTGGGTTATTGCCTCAGGTGGGAGGTAGAACATCAGTATAGTGAGAACCAGCATTTGTCCGGCTGTCAGAAACTAGAGCAGCCCCACTCACCCACGTGAATCAGATAAGCACCTGCCCGAATATTTGCTTATCAGTTCCATTCAGAGGCGGTGATGGGCCGGATAATGGTCGAATAAATACTCTAATTAAAATATTAGTTCTAGTTCTAGAAGAGGTGTGAGGGCAAACCCGCTTTCGGGCCAAAGACGTCAGAGCTTGGATGCACGTCATAAAACCGGGGCATGGAAAGATTTCGATTTTTGCATGAAATCGTTAATGAACCGGCCCGTCGGAAACAAAAAGACTGGCCCGTCAGGTGAATCAGTGCAGTTTCCCAGCAGCTGGCTCCAAGTCCCTTCCCCGACGAGTTAGCCCGGCCCCGTCAGCCCGTCAACTTGGCTGAAAAGTGTCGAAAGGTGCTGGCCGCGAACGGGATTGACTCGCTTAATCAGCACTCGGATGTTAATTCGAAATACGCGTGGCTTTTAGCATTGTGACGGCTCTCCTGCCATTGTGGTATCTGCACTTTTATCAACGCCAACAGATCTGCTCAAACAACACAAATATGTGCCAAGCTCACACACTATATACACTTTGTACTGTGTACTGGTTGGTGTATATAAGCTATCTTATCTGGGAATGACATGCAGGCCTTTAGAAGACGCATTAGCCATGCATTCGACACGAGGAGGGGCCTCTAAACCTGCGGCAGAGAAAGAATTTCCAAATAGGTTTCAAAGATAAGGTCTCGGAAGAAAGAGTCACCCAGGAAGTTGACTAAGTCCGCTTTAAAGAGGCTTTAAGTACCAAGTAACACCTCTTATCTGGCTCCATCTTATAAGGTCTAATAAACACTAAGCCCATTCTCCAAAGCGGGCTTAACTCCCAACCGGTTTGATTTACATATCAGCTGATATAGTCTGCCATAAAAACAAGAATCTTTTAAATACTCCTCTCTAAGGCTATAATATAGATGGGCTTTCAGGTTAATATTTATGGTTTTGGGGCTTTCGAACCGCCCCCAAAATTATATTCCATCCGCAGAAACATTAAAAATGCCAGGCAGGTCGCAACTCTTGTTTATATGCACTTTTTACTTTTCGGCTGATTGATTTGTGGCCCGTCGCCTTGGCCGCTCCACTCCACCCACATTCTGGTGTCGGCGTGGGTGTACGCAGATCTCTTTCCCATTTTGTGCGATTTCCTCCAGGCCTCCTCCTCCTCCTCAAAGTTGTTTGCCGAGTTGCTCCGCTCGTGTTTTATTGTTTACCCGGCTCTCTAGCTCCTACAGCTCTCCATAGCCCATATAGCCCTCCATAGACCTCCATAGCCTAGAGCCCCCTGGCTAGCTGCTTTCTGGTGTTTACCCATCGTCAGCTGCTGTTTGATTTGCAAGAATAATTTCTGTTTGCGGTTTATGGAGGCCCCGCGTACGTGGATTGTTATTATTATTGTTTGGATGATTGTACACTTTATGGCCGCAAAACGGTCAACTTTCGTGATATGCGTTCCCCGTATTAATTATGAATTATTATTCCCTGGACCTGCTCGAAATTTGGGTATTTTTGGGTAGTTGGGCAAGCTCTCAAAAGTAGTCCAATGACAGTTTCAATGACAGGCGGAGTTTGGAAACATAATTCATCGGTGGAAAGTCTCCTCTATAGTCTCGAAAACTATTGTTGTAGAGCCGTTACCTAATTATAATGTTGGCCTGGCCTGGGCTGCTCCTCCCTCCGAAAGGGAGGCGGACTTCTAATGACTTTTTTCCGTGCCCGTGCCGTTCTAACTGTTTGCCATTGTCTTGGCAGAGTTGTATTTATTTGTTGTGTTTTGCAACCAAACTAATTGCAAATAAATTGTGCGCAGTTACAATCAGAGAGCGGGTAGGGCCCTGCTCCGGCTCCTAATCTGAGACGGGCTGATCGACAAGTAGGCGCCAACTGACAATGGAATTCCAAATCGAAGGGCTAATAAATAAACGAGACTAAAAGAAGTGCACTAAGGGAAAGTATCTATTCCCCTAGTATAAGCCAGTTACTACTAGTAACTAAATGGTTCTCTGTTTATTTCATATAGTATTCCTTATCAGCCCACTGGGAGCTGATGAGTTTTATTGAATTGCTGTTAAATTTATTGAAAATCTACGGGAAGTGGAATCGAATTGAATGAGGCAACCTTCCAGTCGGTTCATTGACATGCTCGGTTCTTGCTTCTGGCCTGGGGCGCAGATTGAAAAGTGCCTTACTAATTGTGAGATATAAAGTCAAGGTCGACCCGCCCCACTCCGCCTTCGGCTGATAAGGCCAAGGCGGCCATGTGCCCCGCTACCTGATAAGAAAAGCCAAACACTGCGCAGAGAAAAGCCATAAAGAAGCGAGAAATCAAACCCTGGGATGGAAAAAATTCCATAGGTGCGGCGTCAGAGCTTCTCATTCAAGAGTGTTGGCCAAATGACTCGGTGCTTTTGATTGATCAACTCCCGATTTGGCCCAGAGCGCGTTCTCTGTTTGGCTTGGATCTTGGCTCTAAAAGCCTTTTGTTGACCTCATGAATACCTCTTTAATTTATACCATTGTCGGGGTGCGTCCAGATAGCCAAATTTTAATAATTTATGCAAATTCTGGAGGTCATTGTTTGAAATTGGTCAATATTCTCGACTAATATATGCCCGAGAAGGGGTTCCTTCTCGGAACGTGGAACTCAGGGAACTAGGCTTGGGGAAGTCCCAGTCTGATTTGTTCCCGGAGGAGGAAACTGATATTATTTATGAAGAAAACTTTGCCAGACAAACGTATACATTTCTTGGCCAGTTTTTGCATACTTTTCGTAAACACTCATAAATAGTCTAATGATGTTGCTCCCGCTGGCTCCATTAATCAAGGCTTGTCACTCAGTCATTCACCCATTCAGCCAAGCATTCATTCATTCACTGTTTTTTCGCTGGCGGATGTATCTTGTATCTGCTGGTACAGTGTTATCTTGTAGCTGGTTTCGCCTTAATTTTTTTGCCGGATTCGTTTCTCGAGGGTTTTTCCACCAAACTGCCAGCGTATTCGCCATCAATCAGGCAATTAAACGATGTAGGATATTATTTCTAATATTTCTAGGTAAAGCCTCTCAAAAGTCATACTCATTAGTGTTTAATTTTCAATTGCAGATATAATTGGAATGGCATCTTCACCCAACAATGCGGCGCCGCCTGTTCTGTGGCGGGCGAGACGGAAAATTGGTAAGTTTTTAGATAATTTCCTAAATTATTAAGGTAGTTAATTGTAGGATTAAAGCATTTCCGACTTTAAATCCCCACCAACCTTCAGCGGAAAGATAAAATCAATAGCAATCCGATTTGCATTTATAGTGGCCGTTTAATTAAGCCAAAAGGATGAGTTATTTGTGGTCAAGTAACCAGGAGCGGGGAACAACTAACCCCAACTGCTGGCCCGCCTGAAAACAATCACATAAAGTTTTAATTAATTTCAAACGAACGGCCAACAAACAAACAGCGGGCTGGGCAAACAAACAAAACCAACCTCCTCCTCCGATCTCCGACCTCCGACCTCCTCCGAGAGGAACTAGGAGGAGAACTTTACAATTTATGGCCCTAGTCGCGTGGCTCTCACGCCTCCTTCCATCGCTAGACTAACGGACTCTGTTTGTCTTTGTAATGGTAACAAGAAGCAGCGGGAGTGGGAGTGGAAGTGGCAACTGGAATGCCAATGGAGGAGACTACTCTGCACGCTTTGTCAACACTTTGCAGGAAGCCAACGTCGCTGATGTCGTCGGTGTCACGCTCCATGTGGTTTATGGAATGGAATGGCATGGCGACTACCACACAAACACAAACACAACCACACACGTATACCCGGCACAAATACTGACACACTTGTGTGCCGTCATTTCCGTTTCCGCTTCCACAAAAAAAAAACATGGCAAACAAAAGTCTCCAGAATATATCTTATAAAAAAGTAGAGACCCTCTTCAAGTGAGAATTAGTTAGTCGCTTAGTTTAGTTTGTTTTGGTTACTCATGTTTCTGGGCCTGAAAAGCCGGCATGTCGCCACAGAGCCAAAGTTCCGTTTGGAGCTCAAACCACCCCAATATCGTAAAGTTCGAGCGGAAAGAGCGAGAGCTTTTTCTCCAACTTGGAGTCGAAGCTCCTGGAAAGTTTTATCGAAAGTTTGTCTTCAACTGAACCTTGAGCGAAACTGAACTTTGAGCGCTTTCTCGGTCTCTGCTTCTGGTTTGCTCAAAGCCGGTTATTTTGGCCAACTGACTGAGTACTGAGTGGTCGCAGATGCCAATATCCGACTGATAAATGAGTGTGTGTGTGTGTTTGGCGCACATATGTTTTGTTATTTTCCCTGTCCAGACTTTAAGCCAACTAACGGTGCATTTTTGGATATGACACCAAAAACCATACCCCTTGGATCGGCTTTGAGTCATCTCTGAGCAATACTCAGATTGGTTCTCGAAACAGCTGTTGTCTTTGTTGGGGGATTCAGTTCCTTAGGGTTCTGTTTCGCTTGGGTTTGATTAAAATTAGTGGTATATTAGTAGAAGTAGTTGCTCCTCTGGCATTCTGGGGCTCTCCCGTCAATTCATTAGGCTATCTGCAGGCAGTGGCAATCAATTAGGGCCATGGTCACGTTGGCGCTAACCGCTGAGCAAAAAAAAAAGCTGAGAGTGAGAATCAAACGTAAAAAATGTAAAGAACTCGCACATTTCCCAGGTCACCGTTTTCCTGATAAGAAATCTGACAAAACCGAGTGCGAAAGGGAAAAGTGCGCTATCAACAAGTTGAACGCGAATGCGAATGCGAATGCTCGGGAAATGCCAAAAGACTGAGGAAAACGCGAGTCACAGAGGAATGGAAGAAAACTAATACTACCAAGCTATATACATACTCTAAGAGAGAAAGACCTAGAGAGAACAGGCAAAAGTTCATTAGTCGCTCGCGATAAACTAAAAACGGCAAATGTAAATAAAAAGCGAATTAAAAGGAACAGAAAGACTCGGATGCACTCAAACGCACACTCAGATACTACTGAGTGGGTTTGCTTTGCGGCGAGTTCGCCGCATATCTTTCAGCACCATTCGCCTCACACTCTAACACACACTCGGGCACTTTTGAGTGATTCCGCTTTGTTTATTTTAGGCGAATTCGCCGCGTATCTGGTCGTTCGGCGTTCTGCGTTCAGCGCTCGTCGTTCGCTTCAGTATCGCTCAGATACTATTCGCACACTGTTCAGATACAGTTCGTCCGGCGAGCGCGAGACAAAAGCGGCCCGAAAATAAATTACAATTGAAACCGAAACCGAAAACGAAACACATGCAACCCAGAAAGTATAATCTAGAAACCACATAAATCGGGCAGAGTTTTGTGCGCGTGTGAGCCAGAAACGTAAAATCCAGAAAGTCAGAAAGCCAGAAAGTTAAAAAGTCAAAAACGCGAATCGGAGTGAAACGAATGAAGCTTGGGGCGCTGAGATGAGGCAATGAAACGTTTTATGTGTGCGATCAACGGTCGCGTGCTCAATTCTTCTTCTCGCCCTCGCCCCCAGAGTGCCACTGCGAGTGCCAGTTCGAGTGCGGTTGTGTGCGTGTCCCCAAGGTGTGAAAATATCTTACGCGTAGCGAAAAGTATCTACACACGGCCCATACCAATACCGTACACTGGCTGCATAATAGCCCTGCCACAATTAACATAATCCAAATAACTCAAATAAAAGGCGTAAAACGAAGCACAGCGGCTCGGCAGCGATTCGATTTTGAAGATCGCCCCGCTAAGTGGAAAAGTAAACCCCAGTGATCCCCCTTAATATTATAGCTAAAGTTTTCGCAAAGAGTATCCCTGAGAGTGGGCAGAAAGTGCATTCGTTGGGGCCACTACGTATTCTTAAGATACTTTCTGTCACTTGCAGCTGATCAGGTCGGCGTCTCTTTCGCTCTCAGTGCTGGCCTCTCATCTCGATCGGCACGGCGTTGCCAGCTTGATTTTTGTTCCCCCCATCGAGCTTATCGCTGGGTGACTCTGCCAGTGCCAGTGCCTGTGCCTGTGCCAGTGTTATTGCTTTTTCCTATTTTGTTGTTTATTATTTGATATTGTTGCGGCGAATTGGCGACGCGTCCAAGCGTGCAAAAAAAACCGAAATTTAAACCATTTTCGGGCTCTATTAGTCGACAAGCACTAAGCGTATGGCCCTCTCTGGAGCGAGCTTCTGTGCTCTGGAATGTGATTTGTGCTGGTCATTCGGATTATACATTTTTTTTTGGCGGAAACTGTGGGTTTCCTAGGTTTTTAGATAAAGGCCGAGTCGTCCGGACTCCGAAGTGCGCAACGGAACGGCGATAAGCTGTCTGGGCAGCCCTTTGCCGCCCCCGCGCCACGTTCCTGCCCCTGAACTTGCCCCTCACCTGCAGACAGGTGCCTTGGGTTCGATTCGCTTTTGTTGTCAATATTTTTGTTATTTTTTTGGGTCTTTTATCAAAAGAGGCAACACACACACACGCATGTGGTAAGTCTCGCCCGTGGTTATGGCCTGGCTGTAACGGAAGTGGCTGCCAAAAGTATACATAGATATTGTAGAGGCACAAGTCTCACTCACAAAATCACAACTTTGCTGCGAACGTAAAATTTTTGTGGAGCAACTTTTCCAACAGAACGCTAACCAGCAACACACACAGCCCAGAGACTGGCTATAGAATAAAGCCCTCTCTGCAGCCCCCACACGACCTGCTTGTTTATGATTGTCATTATCAGAAGGAATTACCATTGTTATCCAGCTAAATCTAGTCATTACTCACTCACGCGCTTATCAGTGGGCGCCGCTTTCGCTCGTGCTTTGATGCTGATAATACGCCTTGAGTTGGCTTACCTGCTGGCCGCTGTCCAGTGCCACTAGCTGCTAGAGCTACTGGGGCTATCAGTCACGTTGAAACGATGCCGTCACTTGGCCAAAATAATCATTGACGGTCATTGTTGTTGACCGCCGACGAGGAGGGGAATTTCCTGGCCTCTCGAAAAGTGTGGAAAGTGTGGGGGTCCCTATCGAAAGTTTCCGTTCTTTAGATTAAAGAGATTTAAGGAGTCATATAGCTGATAGCTTACTCTCTTACTCTGATAATTAATAACCAAATCTCCTTCCATTTAAAACCAGTATTAAAATTTATTTGTGATTCCCCGGAATTTAAAGCCATAATGGGTCTCATAAAGATGTCCATAATTTATTAAAATTATGATGGTTTCTCAAGAAACCTTTGGATTCTTTAAAGACACTAAGCTCTGCGAAGATTTGATTTGTAGAGTTTCTTAATGAACACTCCTCCAATACCCAGTTTCGACGCACTTGCGACCAGTTATTACAGAGTACTCCCATGCCATATCAAGTAGCCGCCATGTTGCCCGAATGGGTATTCCGTGCCTATCCCCGCCATATACGGGACTCGCAGAGCGCGGGAGCGGGCGGAATTGACCCAATATACTGGCAAGATTTCAAGTTGATTGCAATGGCAAAAGTTACACACATATATGGTAATTACGCCCGGATTATTATGGCCAAATGCAGAAGGTGGTCTGCATGGAGGCAGTTGGCTAACCTGGCCGACTGCCGACTGGTGACTGGCTTCCTGCTGCCCACATTTGGTCGTACTGGGCCCAGAGCAGCTGGCTTGTGCAGGCTGTAGGCCTTCTTTAATGTGGGTTAAGAGTTCTTCGAGGAATTCCTGTGCCTCCCACACGGCACTACATTTTATGAATGCATCATTAGCTTGTATCCGAAAGATAATGCCTTCAATTATTGATATACGAACCAATATGTTCGCTGGCAGAGTTCTTTATGGACATTTTATGTTTATTTATCGCTTCTTCTCCGAGTCTTTGAACCCTCCCCGGTGGCTCGCTTATTGTTGACACCTTTGTTGCTGTTGCTTCTGTCTCGACACCGACACTGGCTCTGGCTCCGGTTCTGGCCTTTGTTTTGTTTAATTTTTATTGATGTTATTGCTGTTTATTGGGGAATGCCAAACAGCTGTTTGTGGGCCATTCTGCGCCTGGATTCTGTTCGGCGGCACGTGTCTGCCGGATGGATACCAGATAGAAGTATCTGCTAGTGTTGATCTTGCGTGTATTATTCGCTTCGTGGGGCTGTTGATTTATTCAATTTGCATCTCGTTTATGGTCGCTCTGCTTGCCAAACTCGTTTCGAACCCTCCAAATTTAAATCATGTGCAGTATTTCCAAATTAATTATTTAAATATTCGAAAGTCTTTGCTTTGATGGCGAAATTCTTGTCAGTTTATCGGACAAGTGCATTATTTTAATTGAAATTGAATTAAATCCACTCACCATTTTTAAACTCACTCACCGTGCGGAAATTTCCTCTAGCGCTTTGTTTTTTTTTGGATATCCACGCTCTCTTGATAAAAAATCATCATATGATGTGGGGCAGACTTATCTTACACAATGCCCGCCACTCGTAAAATGTCGAAAATATTACCCGCCTTATAGAAGGCCCTATATAGAGGCAGTATCTATATAGGAGCTCATTCACAGTTCGATGCCTCAAGGCTGGCCCACCGCAGAACATATGTAAGCATAATACTGAACAGACTTTTCTAATTAATGTGAGTCAGATTGTGGGACGAGTTTTTACATCTTCTCGGAAAAGCCAATATTTGCATGGAAAATGTTATTATTATTTCGGGAAATCCATTTGGAACTGAGTCACCTGGCAGGCATTTCCTCGAGATCTAGATCGGCAGGGGCGGGGCTTGCGTCACAGGTCGATGGACAAAAGAAAATGTGTGCCAATTGCGCGATTTCGGACTCGAATATATGTATATTCAAGATATAGATTCGTTTGAAAGGCAGCTGCCCACACACGGTTACATGGGGGAGAGAGAGGTGCAAGGTTGAGGTCTCTGTCGTCATACATGGGCTGGCTCTCTAGGAAGTGCATGGTACTAGTTTCTATATTAAATATTTATGTTATTTAATCTCCAACTAACTAGTGCTTTTTTCGAAGTGCATTTATCCACTCGCCTCTCTTGCCAATTCGCCGCAAAGTGAGTGGCGCAGCTACCTTATCAGCTTGCGCTCTCCGGCTCTCTCCTCGCCACTCTCGTTCTTTTTGGCATCGAAATGGCGCAAGAAGAAGAGCTTTTTAATTAATATGCTTTAATAACACCCACCCCCTTCCGCCTCCCACTCACCCCAACCCCCCAGCACATACTTATACTATACATACTCTCAGCTGCTATTAATCTTCATTCTGTTTATACAAATCAAACAGATTTAATTAATTTATATCAGTTGTGCGCTCTCTCTCCGCTGTTTGTTTATGTTTTTGTTTGCCCCTTTTGTTTTGGTGTTCGCGTGCTGAGAGCCATAGCCAGAGCTGGCCGGGCTGGTGGAAAATTTTCCAACGCTATGGAATTAAAATTGATTCTAAACCGCGAGTGGGAAACCCACCGGTGGGCGGGGGACTGGGAGCAGACCTGGCGCCTGCTTAAACGGTTCTGCCGTTCCACTGCAGTTCCACCTGATACCCCCCATCTCCACTTATTTTTCTCTTAATTAACTAAAGCGGCAATTTGCAATTGACTTGAAACCTGTTGGGAATCATAGAAATTACACGATCTAGAGCTGGCTGGTGGGATTACCTAATTGAAAGTGTTGAGGAAAAAGTAAAGCCCCCCATTAAAGCCAGGCCCATTAACAAGCCCCCAACTCCACTCCTGGCACTTCAAAACAAAAGACAAAAGCAGATTTCACTTATTTATGATTTCATTAGGCTGCTCATTACCCTTATCAGGGCCAGGACCAGTCAGCTGCCAGTTGTTTTCGGGGTTAAAAACTTCAAAAAGACTGGCTTTCTGGCTGCCTCCGCACCTGACCTTTGGCCCTGCAGCTGTTCAGCTCGCAAAGAGCTTACATCGAACATCGTTTCGAATTACCCTGCGAGTTCCAAGAACTCGCCCGAAAGTTGCCAATTTGTGTTCCTGTTTCTGTTTACTTATTAATGTGCAATGTCTTGCAATATTTTGATTATTGTATACGATTTCTGCCCGTGCCCATGCCTGTCTGCCCGTCTGTCCGCCCACGGCGTCGTCTTACAATTTATTCTGCTGATGCCAGGCTGGGAACCCAATACCCACACAAGGAGCAGAGACCGATACTGATCTTGACTGGAAAGTTATTTACGCCGAACCGCCCAAGCCAAACAAACGAGTGAAAAATATTATTTTGTGAAACTTTTCCAGTCCCGGAAACCCCAGAGAGAACCCAAATAAGACCACAGCAAATAATATATCAAGTAATCACTATTTGTTTGGATTGGATGGCCCATTATTTATTTGCTTGGGTCATTTCCTCGAATTAGATGCTATGACAATTCCGAAATTCGAGTGTAAAAAAGTTTCCATTTATGAATAATATTTGTAAAGGCAGATGTTGGTAAGACTGCCACTGCCACTGCCACTGGGCGGATCAAAGTCAGCGATCGAGCAAACAAATATTGTCGCAGACACTACGTAATGTCTGATCGGGGGATAATTAACACTTGATTAACACAATTGGGTGCTTGTCACACGCAGATCAAGGGGAAATCTTAAAAATAAAGGAGAGGCCCCTCTGAACCCGGCCAAGGGAAATTGGCCTAGGTTCTGACTCAAACCAAGTCGTGTAATTAGTGCTAAGTGATTATGCCTGGACGGGAGTACTCCAATGCGTAGTATTCTGACCCGGTTACGAGGCCACACTTGGCCCAGAACTTACCTTCCCCACGCGGCCGCTTGGCTTCTGTTTTCCATCAGCCCGCCAGCTGGCAAGCGTTCAAAAAACCCCAAACCGAATTTCCATTATAAAATGAATTACTTAGCACCAGATAAATCGCTTTAACGGAGGAGCTTTTTAATTATAATACCTTGTGGCACTTTGCTCCAGAGCTGGGCTAGGTAGTGATATAAAGTCTTATAGTAGAGGTGAGAGATGATCGTGTGTGAGTTGATTAGATTTTCACACTTTGGCGGGCAAGTGCTCGCATTTGTTCGCATCTTGCTAATTGCTGAAATGTATGTTGCCCGACACTGATGGGCTTTTAATATTGATATTGACGTCAACTTTATTGGCCGCGGCTTGAATCCCAGCCTCGAAGATATCTCCCAATCATGCGTCACTGGGAGTTCATATCGAAGGAATTTCTTGAAGCAGAACATTTGTCACACTCGTGTAGCAGGAATCAGTTCTGAGTAATTTCAAGTGAGGCCTCGACTTGCTGCTATAATTAGTATGTTTAGTTTTTGGTTTTCGTTGACAGCTCTCTGTTGTTTCCGATTCGAGGCAGCCTTCAACCTTTTACTTAAACTGCCTGATGGGTCCTGACGTCTGCTCAGATGTGCTTGGGTTGCTTGCACGGACCGATGGTCAGAAAAAGCACTAGAGCAGCGGTCAAGGAAAATCATAGAAAAGTGGCTCTTAATGTGCTTGGGTTTCGGTGAATCGAAGCCATCGAGTGTGGAAATGAGTGTAGCATAGTGCAGGTACTCTTAGAACTTGGCTTCAAAAGGCCAGCACGGCTTACAAGGCTTCCCAGCCTCGGTGGAAGTAAAGTTACGTATACGCCACGTGTACACGTACTTCAGCAATATTAAATTTTCCCAAAAAAAACTCAACAGGAATGAATAAATTTAATTATGATGAATTATAATGAATGCATGTTTCTCGAAAAATGCCAATAAAATTAATTCTCATTTGGGAAAAACGTACACGAGGCGTATACGCAATATTCCAGCCATATTTTTTGCTAATTTGACGGCCGACACTTTATGGCCCATTCGGATTATGTTTTATTAAAGCGCGGCTCGTAATTATTTCGATTGATTTTCCTATTAATTGTTTTGTTATTTTATGACAATTTTAAATTGCACTTGTAGGGGATTTATAATTGAAACATGTCTACCTCAGTGGAGACACACACATTGGCAAAAATTAGCAATTAATTTGACAGATTAATTAAAAATCGTTGCTGCACGGCGGGGGAGCTGATTGCTCTGCGCCCCGAAGGGGTCATCGTGGGTGAGTGCGTGAGGGCGGGAGTGCCGGAGTGCTTCGGAGTGTGTGTGCAATCAGCCGGTTAATTGAACTGCACCCAGCTCCACGCACACTTCTCGCAATAGAAAGAGTTGAACCGAAGAGGGACATACTCTCATGAAGCTTGCTACTTGCAACAAATACTTTAAAGACTTCTCTCTGAAAGTGCAACTGCTTTGAAAGAAAATATGTCATCAGTTTCGATATGGAGTTGCCTCGAAATCATGATACCCCGAACCAGGGTAGTGGGGATGGCTCCTCGCTGGCGACTCGGCTGCCTCGAAGGCGGGTCCCAGTCCGAGAGTCATTCACAGAAATTGCTTTAGCATTGGCTTTGGCTTGGCTGGCGTCGCATTGTTGTTCCTGCCTGGCAATTATAAGTGCAACAACAACGCCCGCCCGGCTACACACCATGCCATATTATTTTCTTGTTATTGTCTCAGAGCTTGCAGCACGACACCCAATGAATGAATGACTGAACGAGTGAGTGAGTGAGCAACTGAATGAATGAGTATTTGGAAAAAGTCGAACCAAATGACACGATAATCAAGGCAAATAGAAATGGCAGTTGCCAGTTGCCAGTCCTCGGCTTTGTTTCCATTCTTCGGAATCGCATCCACGTTTAGCGCAGGGGTGTCTCCGTTTCTGTCCCATTGACGCGCAAGGGGTTCATTGACTGTTTTGTTGATTTTTATGGTTGGATTGCTGGAAAGTCAAATGCAAGTGCATGTAAGTCGAGTATCTGACATGCTACTTTCGTGTAATTACCCTGCCACCTACCCTGGGGGCTTTGTTTTCAAACAAAATGCTGTCTCTTGCTCTTTAATCTGCAATTTGGGGTTATTCGAAGCTTGCATTCTGCCACAAATGTTTCCAATAACACTCCTATGACAGCTGTCACCTTTATGTTGCGTTTGCGGTTGCGGCTGGTTGACTGGGCCTAATTGCTGGCAAAAGTTTGGGCTTAAAGACGGCTTTATTTAAGCCCACTCGGCTGCTCGGCCAAGCCGGCAACTCAAGCCTGCACTTCAGGTGCATCCACTTCTGAGGCACATCGTGTGCAAGAGCCAGAAGAGCAGCCAACACTTTATCTCTGGCCTTGGCTTGCTGGAAACTATTTTGTCTTAATTAGAGCCACCAACGCCTTGCTCCCTGTCCCTTCTTCGAATTTTCCTTTGACGTCATGCAACTGCAACACCAGATAGCAGATACCAGAAAGCAGATTTCCTTGCGGTCAACTATTGGCGTCCGTCTATTTTTGGACGGCAAACAAAAGCATTGAACCCGCTTTGTTTCCTCGTCGGGGAGAGCTGGTAACTTTCCGCCGCCCCCAAAATAGCCGAAAAAGACAAAATTGTTTGTTTAGCGGGTTGACTAATTAACCGTCTCCCGTCCTGGGGGGAAGCCACCACCTCCACAGGAAACGCGCGTCATACCCTTCCGTCCACTTGACTTCTTTTATTCCGACGAGGGTGTGGGTGGGGGAGTGGGTGTTTTCCCCCCATTCATAATTTGCGTGAACCTTGTCTCTGGCAATCTTTATTTTCCATTCGGTGTTTTATTGTCAGGTAATTTAATTAATGGCTCCTCCTTGCGGGTCCAACGGGTCTCTAAATATTTGTTCTTCGAGTGCGTTGCCAGCAGGTAGTTGATACGGGCGTTGAGTACTTCCCGATAGTGGTTGGCAGCCATAAGGAAGTCCTACTCAGAGATACCAGTTCGAGTGCTACTCCACTTGGACAATATTCATTCCAGTATATTGCGAATGGGATTAGTGTCGTCCACACGGCGTATACTTGATGTTCGCAGCAGAGGAAAATAGTTTAATCAAAATCTCAAATGGGGCATTTAAATTCCCGGAAAAGCTGTGACTTCCTGCTGCCTGGCAGGCACGCAGACCTCCCTTTTGTGACCTTTCCTGCCCACTTCGATAGACAAACAAACAAACTAATTTCGCCCCGCTTAGTCATGCTGCACCATGTTGGGCTGGACATGGCTCTGATGGAGGATGGAGGACTCCTGGCCGAACAATCCGGCGACAAGCGCAATCAGCGCAATAACGCCGGGGCCCAGAAGAACTAGGCAGTCTCCAAATATTTGACCTTCGGTGGGAGTACATTGAGATTCTTGCGCTCCGAACTATTCCTCAGAAGTTTGTTATTCTAGGGACTGGCAGGCCATTCTTTCTCGCAGTGTGGGCTCGCAGGATAAGCCAGGATGTGGTCGCTTGGGAAGTCGAGGCACGTTTGTCATTGGTAATTTCGAGCATGTCATAATGATAACTCAAACAAAGGGCGGATGGGGGCACTCGCATGGCCCTGGCATTCGCCCTCGCCGTCGCCCTCGCGAGGGGATGCAAAGAGGCCACTGTTTGTTTATAATTTATTTTTAGGCCAAGAGTCTTGACCTCCCTGCCAATGTTTATTCAGCGGCTCACGTAGTTCACTTCGTGTAATTGATAAAAGCAATGTCGGGAAGACAATTCCTGGGGCTCCTTTGGACGAAAATGAAATTAAATTCCTGGAAAGGTTGCTTTGAAGTGGCTGGCTGGTTAACACAAATTGTCATACGCCAGTCGGCAATGGTGCTCTTTATTAAAAATGGTTACACAATCCTCGAGCAGCGTCACTCGGGTAACAAGTTGCCCGCAAAGCAGATTTATGACAAGAAAGTAGCTGGCGTCGCCTACAATTTCAATATTTCTTCAGACAAGTTGGCCAGAAGGCGGATAGGAGAGGAGAAAGGGGTGTCGGCGGTGGCTGGCAAATTGAAAATCTTACTCAAGTAGCTGACGGAGCTCGGCTCTTTTTTCGAGTCTGCGGATGCGTTTAAATTGGAAATGCGAGGCGGCAAAATGCTCGGGGGCTCCGAGCTACACTCCCTCACGAGAGAATAGAAAGTTGCTCATACGCCGCGTGGTCTTTAATGTTTCGCCAAACCATAAAGTGCGAGGAGGGAAATAAATAACACTTGCACTGGCACTCACAGTCGGATCATAAAAGTTGACTTTAATTAAAGCCATTCGCGGGAACAACATGCAATTAGATAGTCTGTCTTGGAATTAAAGATGTTTGTTGGAAAAGATACTACATGCTATAGGTTATAGGATTGATTATTCGCTCCAAAGAACCAGACATGTTTTCGAATGATTTTCTCTAAAATAGTCATCTTCTTTTACGATAACTATTAATATTTCGCTGCGGCGCAGTAGTTGTATAATATTAATGCTCCGCCAGGCCATATTCGCCCCAGAGCTCGCCTTTTCCCGTCGTCCGACCGTCGGACAAATGAGAACCGTTTATGGCTGCCATTTGGATAACTTTTTCCTCTCTGCGACCTTGGGGCCCCATGCACGAATACGCGTAGTTACAATATGCATACAAACATGTACTACATACATGTCGCAGCACGAGTGTGTGCGAATCAGTATATTAAAATATTGACTGGCAATCATAAAAGTGAGCCATAATGGGCGCATATTCCCAGGCAGTATCTCTGTTCGATGGTAGCTGCTGGTAGGGCTGGCAACTCTGGCCTTATACTACTAGATAATAGAATAAATACGTAAGCCCCATGCGATAATGGCAGGGCTCTGACTAGATACACCTTTTCCAACAGCACTCTTCCCAGAAAGTCACTTGTCCGAGTCGCCAGCTACAGGTTATTGATCCAAGCCGACAATTTAAATATTCCCAGAATGCAAATAGCACTCCTGGCTAGTACTGGCTCCTGGCTACCCCACCACTCCACTAATCGACGCCATCGCCATCGCCATCGCCGCCTAATGACGGCTTTTCCCCATTTTATCCCGATTTCGCGCTCCTTTCGCTCCCGGCTTACGCCATCTTGCCCCATTCTTGTTTGCCTTTGCGGCAAATGCTCGGACATGCCACAGATACAGATACAGATACAGTATCGGGCAGATACGTACATGTACTGGTGGGGTATGTACCTACGTATAAAGTATATGGCTTTGTTATCTGCTATCTGGCCCGCCTTTTGTGCCACTATCAACGGTGTCAGCCAAATGCAGACCAAAACGAATCGAGTTGAGCGCCATACTGCACTGAGAGAAAGTTGATAAGCAAGATGGGAAAATTATTCAAAATAATCCAAGATTTTAAACTAGGATGGATTACTCCTTAGCTCTTAAAAGGCTTTTACTAATTATCTTTAAAAGGTAGTACCTTTTTTCTCACAGTGACAGTGGCGTGCGCCATTAATGAACATCGTTTGCTTATCCAGACTGCCACCCCGCCCCCCATTATCGCCGCCCCCGGCCCCTGCTGTTGACATAATGTAAGCCACCGATGTCTGTCTCATCCGCTCTCCCAGTGGCGTAAAAATAGTTCGCTCTCGCCATTATTTGTGCCACCAGTTGCTAGGTGTACAAAGATAGAACTCAGAAAGGATGGCTCCCACCTCTCTGGCAGGGCCCACAGTGCGTATGAGTAATGTTGAAGTTGAAGCCATTTGTTTGTTAAATTTAAGCTTTTAAAGCGCTCCACTCTGCCACTCACTCATACGTGCCACTCAATGTCTATTCAAACGTGCCACAGAGGCAGAAAACCGTTGCAGTTGCAACTTCAGATGGGTCTAAGGCTGCCAAACGCACCGCCATGATGGCCATTGTTGCAGAACGGAAATTAAATCATTTCCGCTGTCAACTATCGCTGCTCCCCGCCAGGCACCAGCTGTCATGCCGCAGAGGGGCTCTGGTCTTAAAGAGCTATGTTTTGTTTAAAAATAATTCGTACTGTTGTTGACTCTTCTGTGCAAACAATTTACTCAACGAGCTTTTCAATATCATCGACGCACTTTGTATTTTCAATTAAGTTCAGTTGGACCGCAAACCACATCAATCCTTTGGCAGGATCCCCACCTATTGTCCCTGGCCGCCACCCTGCTGGCCTCCATTGTTTGCCGTTGGCTTTTGGAGTATTGTTGACGTTTCAGAGGGGGAGGCCCTGCGGCCATGTTTATTTTACTTAACTGCCATTTTACTCTGGCCTACGTGTGCGGCCGTGTCTGTCACATTGCCTTCCCCCGAAACTCTTGTTTGTTTATCAATTGGCGGCCTGTCTGTGGCCCTACTGTCCCCGCCCCGCCCCGGCCGCGCTGGCCAGATGTCTCGGCCAGTTGACTGCTGGCGACCCCGAACGCGTTAATTGAATTGCCTCTCCCGGCGGCACATGGGAAAGCGACGGCTTTAAACCACAAAAAAAAAAAAAAAAGCAAGGGAAACTCTCTGCGAAATAGTTGAGGGAAAACTTTTAGCATCTCTGTCTGGAGAGTCTGGAAAGTTACGAGTTGTATTTATTCAAAACAGAACTCCAACAGGTCTCGAGAAACTTTGCCAACTGCATAATTGACTTGAAGGGAGCGCTTCCCCGCTATTATGATTATGAGAGTGAAACAGAGTAAAAACGAAGGCCCGAAAGTTTCAAAGAAAAACAAAAGTACGCCGAACAGTGATCAGCGAAGCCAAAGTCAACAAATTACGCGAAAATTCGACAATTTGCATCCGATAGCATCCGGCGGCCTCTCGGCGGCACAAAAGCCAACAAAATTGATTCAAAACACCCCCCAGCAGCAGCAGCTCACTCCTCGACAACAGCGACAGCGGCCAAGAAATACAGTCTTCGTTACGCGGCTGGATTGCTCAAGTTTGACAAAATTCAATTCATTAAGACGGAGGGTTTAACATTCGCGTTGCTGGCGGGCCCCATGGGCCAAGCGGCAAGTATGTGTCGATTTCGTGGTTGTCGCTACAAAAACAAGAACAAGAGCAACAAACAGCAACAGCAGCAGCAACAGCAACAGCAACAACAGCAGAATGAAACACCCACCCATAGTCCCCAGTTTCAGCATCATTCTGAGATAATCCCGGCAACAACAGGTGAGAGGGAGGGAGAGTGGTTGTGCTTCGAATTTGCATAAATATTTTGTCACATAACTTCGGAAAGAACAACAGTGAGGTTGCCCTTATGGGGCTTTTCCCTTTTTCCGCCCCTGACGCTGGGAAAATGTTCGCTTTTTTGCTGGCATTTGCTGGCAACTTTCAATTTGCATTCGACTGCACTCGCAACGTCCCACAGCACATGTGTGTTTGCCAGGGCACTCTGGTGTACTGCGGAGAGCGGGATACCCTTTCCAACCACGAGTAGTCTGTGATGGAAATCATAAATGCCGGCAATTGCATTCATAAAATCTCAATTACTCTAGAACTGCCAGAAAGGCATCAGGAATATGTCAATATTGGCCCAAAGGGTGCTCGATATTCAGCTACTGCCTTGGCTCACTCCTAAGAGCAAAATTCCATTGCAAGTGTTGTATAAAAATTCTGGCATTTTGCAGACCAGGGCGGGCCACGCGGGGTGGTGCAGGAATGTCTTACATAAAGTTGACGCATCAAACCGCACCAAAGTGTTGGCTGCTGGGCCGTGGCAGGGGCACAAGCACCTCCCACACCTACGACACTGTCGACTTGTCATTTGACTTCGAGTGCAGGAAATAGCCAAAGGAATGCAGGAGCCGGGTGGCGCCGGGGAAGTGCTCTCCGGTCTGTGCCAAATGTTTTGCAGCAGCTTAAGCATGTTGCATGTTGGATGGTGCGAGGCGAGTGCAGCTTAAAAGATTAAATTCCCAGCCCCCGAAAGAGATGACTGTGTAGCATGTGGCAGTCATCTTGGCCCATAAACTCCCCACTGGCGCACTAAGTAGCCTGCAACTTGCAACAAGAACCAGCATCTCCCACATGGAAATTTATGCCTTTAGAGGAGGATTTGGGGTGGGATATCTTTGGGAAATACTTGTCCTTAATCCCACAGAGAGTACATGACAGGATAGTCAATATTTTCAAGAACATTCCTCCAGAATTAGACACAAGTTTGTGGGAAATATAATCTTTGCTTATTAAAGTTTATCAGAGCAAGTATTTAATGAATGGAATTCAAGCTCAAAACAGCAGAAAATACTTCCCCCACAAAGTATTTCTAAAATAGAAGCTTTTACATATTTAAGCAGCAACTGCCCTTCAGTTTCCAGCTCAGCCCGAAAGCCAAATTGTCAAGTCAGGACCGGAGTGGTCTGTTCCTGCCTTTGTTTGTTTCCGAGTCGAAAAGTAGCACATAAATCATATTTTCTATACAATAAATAAACAAGAGGGGTTTCTGCCAGGCTCCGAAAGGGTAATCCTTGGGAGTGAAGGCTTCCTCGGCACTCCCGAGACATTCATCAGTGGGTTACTGCTTGTCGTATTTGTATCTATTTTTAGCACTTAATCAGGCCCTCAATGCTGCCATTACAGACTCCAGACGCACACACACCCGAGTCGAGTCAATATTTCAAGGAAATTGCCAATATTTCCGGTTAATGTTAACTGAAACACTTTGGGAGCCTCAACTGTCAGTGTTATTTATGGCGACGTTACGTATACGCCACGTATACGTGGCAGTGCCAGAGTGGCGTGTGTGCGCCAGAGCCTTCCCTTAAAGGCGCTCTTTGACACTTAATTGCTCAAGGATGGCGGAGGACAGCGGCAGGGGCAATTGATGAGCTGAAAAAGCAATTGAACAAATTTATGTGATTTGCCTCGCAAACCGAAATTTTTTGAAATTGAAAAGGAAAACAGCGGAAAAGAGCTGCAGAAACGAAAAGCCAAGGGGCGGAGCGGGGCGTGGCCGCAGTCACGTGCCAAGTGTGACTTTCCCCCAAAGGATATGTCCCATTTGCAATGCAAATGTTGCGCCAAGCGAGAGGAATGGCGACGGGAAAGCGAGGCAGGGCGAACAAAGGGCTCATAAAACTGTCGACACATGCAGCTGGCAAATTATGCACTGCAACAAAAAATGTTTAAGGGGTTGATGCAGATTGTGACGCATATTAAGGATAAATATATGTAAAGAGGTTGGCCAAGATATGGTCTTCGTGGCGGGTCTGGCTTTCAATCCCGAGCTACTCGACAAAAATCTATAAGAAATCCATTGAATTTAGATTATAGATCTTAATACAGATTTAAGGGTCGGATTTAAAATTTAAAGATTTAAGAGTCGATTAAGGTCTTCCTCTTAAAACTTGAATCAAAATAACTTCAAAATAAAGTTATGGACATATGTTAGCTGTGTCTATGTATGAGGACCCTGAATTTTTCCAAAGGGACTCCGTCAGGAAAAATGGGAGAACAATGTATCAACCAATTATTAGGTCGATTTTTACATCGATTAATAGAGAATCCATTTAGCAGAGCAATAACCATATCATGGAAACCATATATCAGAGCTTTGCATATTTCAAAGAGACTCCAATGAAAAATTTGGAAAAAAATCCATCCAAAAATTTTATGTTCGATTTTAATGCAGATTGCTGGAGAATCGATCTACAAATCTTTTAAGTATTCCCCTTAAGAGCCTTAATAAGGACCATTTTCAGTTTTCAATGCCGTTTCGTGGAGCCGCAAAATAAAGCAAATATGATTCAGGGTGATAAAGAATCTGTTTAGAAACTGTTTAAGGTATTTAGTTCAAGGATTGTGAGACAATAACCCAAGATATGGACATAACTGATGGTCATAAAAGAGAATGCTGACATTTCACAGGAAACACCGATGGAAAATTTTGTTTGAAGATTTTGATGTAATTTAATGGAGAATCTTTTTAGAAACCGTTTTAGGTTTTAAAACATTAAATAAATTTATTATAACTTCTAAGCTCATATATCTTTAACATTTAAGTCTCCGTGTATCATTTTCGCAATTGAAAAGGAGCATAGCGAGTAAGCAAATTTAAACAGGAATCAAGTATTCATGTTTCCATTTCTTGTTGTCCTTCGCAGGCCTGCATTTGCGGAGCATCGAGGAGCCTGCGTCGACGCCGCTCCAGTTGGCAGCGGGCAGGATGAACGCGGAGCAGGGGGGCACGGGGGGGTACGGGGGCTATGGGACCAGCGAGCACTCGCTGCTCATTGCCACACGCCACTCCGGTGTCCCCCTGCCCCTCGCCCAGCAGCAGCCACTCCCCGCCCACTATCAGCCTGCTCCGCCCGCCTCCACCGGCAACGGACCCTCCTCCTGCTCGCAGCAGCAGCACCACCAGTCGGCCTACCCGCCGCCGACCCAGCACCAGCAGTACCCGCTGCAGCAGCCGCACCACCCGTACCAATACCAGTACCACTATCACCACCAGCCCGCATCGCCGCACCACAGCCGGCCCTACGATCCGGAGCACGCGCGGATGGAGGCGTGGCTGGACGAGAATCAGGAATTTGTACAGGATTATTTTATAAGGTGAGTGCCAGGCATCCCCTGGCCAGAAAACTCTTTCCCAGCAGACGCTCTTTAAGGGCAAAGCAGAACACAAAAGGCCCATGAATCCCCAATCGATATCCCCCACCCGAGAGAAGGGTCCTCCCCATAGAGAGATAACTTGCAACTGGCCACAGGCCTGCGATGAACCCATCGACCGATAATCTATGCCCCATCGCCCCCATCGAGGCTGATAAATTCTTAAATTCGAAACTGCATTGTCAGTTGACCCTGTCATGTTTATGGGCGATGGGCGCTGGGTGATGGGCGATGGGGCAGGCCATGGCTGGGGGTAGCTCGTTTCCGCTATAAACCGGAAATTGCCTTTGCCACAGCAGGACATCAGCGCCAGGCAGAGGGTCGGGCTTGGGGACGGCAGTTGTCTATGACACATAATAAAAATCACTAACAACTAAAAGCATAAATTGGGCTTTATTTTCATGGTCGGGCAGGCCAACGTCCGCATTCCATCCTTCCATCCGCTGTGCTGACCTCTTGTCAGGCCTTGTCTTGTGCCTCGTCTGCCCAGCCCCGGGGGGCGGTCATTAAACGGGGCTGGAAGGCTTGTGTGTGGGACTGTGTACTTTGCATAAGGATATGCCGCATGTCCTTAAGCCACTCCTCCCTTAGAAGGCCTTATGCCCTGGCAGAGGGCATTTCATTTTCCAATTGAATATTTTCAATATAATCTGTAGCGACATTGGAAGAGTGTGTTCTATTGACTGCCTTGTATCCCAAATATTAGTCTCAGATCACTGATTAAAGGGTATCCATAATTCCCATTGAGTCCCTCCCCCAATCTAAACTCCAAAAAGAGTTGTCTGCTGTGATTGCCATCGCCCCATGTCTGGGGTTTCAGGATTTTATGCCAGAAACGCGTGCCCATAAGGACACCACATGCCATGGCCCCCAGCTAGGGGAGTGGGAGGGCCCCCTGAATATTTATGAGTTGGCTTTTTATTAGACACAATTTTATGCGACACATGCATATAGAGAGGCTCTGCGGCGATTCATTTATTTGCGGCGATTTTTAATAAGATTTTAATGTGTTTGCCCCGAACCGAACCCCAACCGAACCCCAAACTGATGAACTTCCTCCTTCTCCCGCAGGAAAGCCACGCGCCAAACGGTGGACGCCTGGCTGGTCTCACACGCCACCTCGGCCGGCAACGACGTGGTCAGCAGCACCTCCCCCACCCATCCCAACGGCCAGACCAGCTCCTCGCGGGGCGGATCCGGAGCCACCACGCCAGTGCGGTAAGTTTCCAAAGGACGGCAGTGCTCCGCTTGGGGGGGCATGCCGTCCTACTGTTGCTAATTACACACGTTCTGTTTGCACGAACAGCGCTTGTATTGGCTTGTGAATGGCAAGATCATGTCAGACTCCTAATTTAGACTTTGTTTTTTCCGCCGCCAGAAAAATCTCCGCTCACGAGTTCGAGCGCGGCGGCCTGCTGAAGCCCATTGTGAACACCATCGACGGCACGCCCACGTTCCTCAGCATCGCGCCCCCGATGGACAACGGCGGCGTGGGGGGCAGCTGCGGCAACCTGCAGGCCGTCGGCGTGGGCCAGTATCAGTATCACCACCAGCAGCACCACCACCACAACCACAATAGCCACTACCAGGCCGGAGGGGCCGCGGGCAGCAGCAGCGCCGGCGGTGGCGGGATGACCCCTGGAGCTCTGGCCACTGGTGGCAGCGGGAATGGCCATCAGTATCCGTACTACCATTGCCAGAGACCGCAGCGGCTGTCGCGCAACGAGCTCAAGCAGCTCGACGAGAAGGAGTTGATTTTCGAGCTGGTGAGTCGGTTATTACAAGGAAGTGATGAGCGGACTTTACAAGCCAATAAATGCCGGCAACTCAGGCCATTAGATACGAAATCGATTGTTTTCCGCGAATCTCGATAGTCGTATTGATAGAGTTCGGTAAACATGTTTGTTTGGCGCTGTTGTCCCGCCCATTGACGTTGTTATCGGCAAACACGCCGCAGACGTCACTCGATTCAGAGCAAACAGTGTAGAGCCAACTAAGTTGCGAAAATTGCAATTGTTTAACCATCTATCAGGCTATCAGTAGTAACTATAATTGGATCGAACTTCTCTCGCCCCCAGGTAAAGGACATCTGCAACGAGCTGGAGGTGCGCACCCTGTGCCACAAAATACTCCAGAACGTGTCCATTTTGCTGAATGCGGATCGCGGATCACTGTTCCTGGTGCAGGGACGCTGCAATGGACCCGATGGCCTCAAGAAGTAAGTAGATGGTTTGCGACTCCTGCTGAGTTTAGGGGATTAAGTCCTATCCTGCGTCCTCTCTCTTTAAATTATTAAGACATGTCCTGACAGCATTCGTGGCTTCCCTGAATTTTGCAATCAAGTTGCCCCCAAAAGGTCGTGCACTATTTTCAGCAATTTGTTGATGACTTCATTTAGCCGCAGCATTTCTGCGGACAATGTGGATGTGCCGTTGCCACAAAGGGATTCGGAGAAGGAGGAGGAGCTGGGAGTAGGAGCCGGAGCAGGAGACGCCTCAGCTTCAACTTTGTCTTGGCAACATTTTTATAGCGTTTATTTTTGGCATTTTATGAGAGCAGTGCGTAGATGCCACTGCTCCAGCTCCAGTTCTAGCTCCTGCTCCTGCTCCTCCGACATGAATGCCATAACCCGACGGAAGGGGAGGGGGCGCTGGCAGCCATTTTGTATGCATCGTATGACGCCATTCTGCTGCCAACGCTAATTGCAATTGTCTGCACGCGCTCTGCCAAATGCATACTTCTGGCTAAAAGTTTCAGAAGCCAGCGGAAAAAGGAAGAGTATCAGGACACTGGGCCATAAATATTTGCCTCAACAGGACACTCTATGAAAGAATTCTATAGCTCAGGATTAAGTGAGATGGCATCGTCCCCTGGCTTTTATTTTAAAGCATTATGCCTCAAGAATGTATATATTAAAGAGCCTTCTTCGCACCAGCTCGCCTCCCAGTAAAGAAGCAAAAACTTCCCATTGTGTCCAGTGACAATAGACGCCGTCGTCTGCAACACAATTTATAATTTTGCAACTTTGGATTCTCATTCCGCAACCTCTTCTATTCCCATTGCAGATGCCTCGTCTCGAAGCTGTTCGACGTGTGCCCCCGGAGCACGGTCGAGGAAATGGAGCAGCAGGAAGAGGTGCGCGTGGCATGGGGCACCGGAATCGCGGGGCATGTGGCCGAGAGCGGGGAGCCCGTCAACATACCAGATGCTTACCAGGTCAGTACAGTGCAATCTTTTTGGGGAAAATTGACAAATTTGAATGCCAGGGCGGCAATAAATCAACCTCACTGGCTGGAGAGGAAGAAACCTCATTCGATTGCAGGATTTATGGCGATGTGTGTGCTTGCTGCTCTTTAAGTTTTCAATATTGCTCAGTGAATTCAGTGAAGGCACCATCCCCAGCACCCAGCACCCTGCAGACTTTTCACATTTTCCTGCCCACTCCCGGGGCTTCCTTTTCGGCAGTTTTTCTTCGGCCTGTCTGCCAATTGGAGCGTAATTAATCTTTCGGCAGAAGACAAGGCCGTGTTAGGGGCCAGCATGTTATATCACCAAGATATGGAGTCCAAAGGTCTCTGCCTGTTTTCTTTTCCTCCTCTCTCTGTTACGGCTTTAAGCTGGCTGGCTAACGATAACAATTGCGGCCACCCGACTTGTTTTCCCAAGTCATATTAAGCCAAGGGGTCCGTAGATAAACCCCCGAAACGCCGAGGCAGAAGCCCAGCCAAACACCGCAGCAAGTGACGCACAGAGGCAGATCGCTCTTCCCCGTGTGTAGATCTCCTGATTGTTAGCACAATTAATCAAGGCGGCCGAGAATTTGACACTTGCCGGTACCAGACAGCGCGACCAACAGATAACTCGGGCGCTAGTCCCCAGTGCGAATGAGTCGCATTGTGGTTAGACGGCCAGAGTCACGCTCGAGTGCAGATCTTTCGGCCAGGGCCCAGTCCCATTGGACTTTTGACTCGCCTAAGTAGCTGGCCAAACAAATCAGAGACGTTTGCGGAGCTTTAAAAATGGGTTGGGCTCTAGAGGCCTACAAACCTGGGGGATTAAAATAGAACATCCCGTGAAACATGCACATAAGTGGGAAAAGTGAGAAAGTAAAATAGACTTTCTTGTACTCGGAGTAATAATAAAGAACTTGTAGAATTAGTCTCAGTAGTTGTTTTTATTTAAAACCATAATTCAATCAAAAACCCATAAATATTCAAGTCTATAAGTGATTCAAGTCACTCCACTAATCTAAAATTAATTAATCCGATTCCACTTGGCTTCCTCCCACAGGATGAACGATTCAATTGTGAAATTGATTCGCTAACCGGCTACCGGACCAAGGCCCTGCTCTGCATGCCCATCAAGGACTCATCCGGGGATGTGATTGGCGTGGCGCAGGTCATCAACAAAATGAATGGCGAGTGCTTCTCCGAAATCGATGAAAAGGTGAGTGGATGGCGGGAATGGAAGGGCCACGCGGAAGTGGGTGAATCGGCCATGTGGAGATCGCATGACGGCGCAGTCCGATGGGTTCTTTTGTTCCGAATAAAGCCGCATTAGAGCTGCACCCACTGCCACTTCCCCACTGCCCCCCGACTGGCAAATTGCATTCATTATTCAACAAAGGGGAAAACTTGTTAAGAAAGCTTAGCAGAATGTCAGACAAAATGCCATCAGGGATTATCCCCTCCTGACACACAAATCCATGTGAGTGCGTGCCAGAGCGACTCTCTCATAATTTTATGAAATTTTTCAACCTCTATTGCTGCTGCCATTGTGCTGTGCCTTTTTGCTGTTTGAGTAATGTTGTTAATCCTTTGGCTTTGCGTAATCCCCTCCAGGTCTTTGCCTCGTACCTGCAGTTCTGCGGCATCGGGCTACGGAACGCCCAGCTGTACGAGAAATCTCAACTGGAAATCAAGCGGAACCAGGTGCTCCTGGACCTGGCCCGGATGATCTTCGAGGAGCAGAGCACCATCGAGCACATGGTCTTCCGCATCCTCACCCACATGCAGAGTCTCATCCAGTGCCAGAGGGTGCAGATCCTGCTCGTCCACGAGGCGGACAAGGGCAGCTTCTCGCGGGTCTTTGACTTCGAGGCGAACGATCTGAGCGAGGAGGAGGCCACGTCCCGCACCAGTCCCTACGAGTCGCGGTTCCCCATCAACATCGGAATCACCGGCCACGTGGCCACCACCGGGGAGACGGTGAACGTCCCGAACGCCTACGAGGACGATCGATTCGACGCCAGTGTTGACGAGAACTCCTGCTTCAAGCACCGCTCTATCCTGTGCATGGCCATCAAGAACTCGCTGGGCCAGATCATCGGAGTTATCCAGCTGATCAACAAGTTCAATGAGTTGGTGAGTACTATCCCTGCGCTCCTCGAAGCTCCGATTAAAACCTGCTCCCCACAGGACTTCACCAAGAACGACGAGAACTTCGTGGAGGCGTTCGCCATCTTCTGCGGCATGGGCATCCACAACACGCACATGTACGAGAAGGCCATCGTGGCCATGGCCAAGCAGAGTGTCACCCTGGAGGTGCTCAGCTACCACGCCTCCGCCACCATGGACGAGGCCCACCGGCTGCGGGTGAGTTAATGCCGGTCCGGAAGAGCACTGCCCGGAGTGCCACTACTTCAGGTTACCGCCTGAATCGCCCTCGCGGGTGTCGTTCTTTTGGGGGCCAACTGAAATGCTTAATTTTATTTGCGCTCACTTAATTTGCGGACCAAGAGGTCGTCCACTAGCGCGCTCTCTCTGTTAATTTTTATGCGCAGCCATAAATTAATGGGTCCTGGAACGGGTCGGGTCTCCCTCGGTTGCATTGTCTCCTTTGCGGGCCCGGGCCTCCGTGCTTTTTATTCCTCTATTACTTCTGTGTGACAGAAACAGCAGCAACAAGCTGTCGCTTTTAGTGGCGCCCCTTGCGCCGCCCCTCGGGCTGTGCCAGCGTGTTGACAGTTGTAATTAGTTTGTTCGCACAAGTATGACAAAAAGAAACTTTTCTGCTCGCTGCGAGCCGTGCGCTGCTGAACCTGAAGCTGCCTCTGTGACTGTGGATGTAGGACTGTGGCGTGAGTTTCTCCGCCGGACACTCTGTAATTATGCTGGGAAAATTATGACCGCCTGTCGAGTTGTCAGCCAGACAAAGATGTCGGGTTATTAATTTTAATTAAAATTATGCCACACTAGGCTTTGTTTCCCCGGGACGAGTCAGACCCTTTTTCCTTACGGCCTCCATTGTGGGTGCAATGGCGGAAAGTGTCAAAAATTTTGATAAACTTCTCGGCTTTGGTGGCTGATATTGCGCCATTTCCAGCCGCTGACAGCAAGTAGATGAGGGTCTGAGGACTAAGAGCTTTTTATTTTTCCCTTGGCGGCATCTTGAGATCCAACACGTGCTCCTTCTTTCAGGATTCACTTCCCAATGAAACACAATATATTAAATTAAATCATTTGCAGCGTCTGCGGGTCCCTTCGGCAGTTCATTTTCGGTTGCACGACTTCAAGTTTGATGACATCCACTTTGAGGACGACGACACATTGAAGGTGAGGTCTCACTTCCTGCAAGGAACTACAAAAAATAACCTTCTTTCTTCGCTTAAGGCCTGCCTGCGAATGTTCCTGGATCTCGACTTTGTGGAACGCTTCCACATCGACTACGAAGTGCTGTGCCGCTGGCTGCTGAGCGTCAAGAAGAACTACCGCAACGTCACCTACCACAACTGGCGGCATGCCTTCAACGTGGCCCAAATGATGTTCGCCATTCTGACGGTAAGTCCATCACAGGAATACATAGTTTGATGTCTTTTTATAATATTTCTGACCCTTTTAGACCACTCAGTGGTGGAAGATCTTTGGCGAAATCGAGTGCTTGGCTCTGATTATTGGCTGCCTGTGCCATGATCTGGATCACCGCGGAACCAACAACTCCTTCCAGATAAAGTAAGTTATTGGAAGATAAGCTTACGACAGATCTGACAATTGTCTCTCCTCAGAGCCTCCTCGCCGCTGGCCCAACTGTACTCCACCTCCACCATGGAGCACCACCACTTCGATCAATGCCTGATGATCTTGAACAGCCCCGGCAATCAGATTCTGGCCAACCTCTCTTCAGATGACTACTGCCGGGTCATAAGGGTGCTGGAAGATGCCATTTTGTCCACAGACTTGGCGGTCTATTTCAAGTGAGTTGAGACAGCTGTCCAATCCGAATCTTTAACCCATTTGCCACTTGAACTAATCAGAAAACGAGGCCCGTTCCTGGAGAGTGTGGAGCAGCCGCTGAGCCATTGGGTGGCGGAGGAGCCACGCGCTCTTCTGCGGGCCATGAGCATGACTGTCTGTGATTTGTCGGCCATCACAAAGCCCTGGGAGATCGAGAAGCGGGTGGCCGACTTGGTTAGCTCGGAGTTCTTCGAGCAGGGCGACATGGAGAAGCAGGAGCTCAACATCACTCCCATTGTAAGACATTGTTGCAAGCAGGAGATCGCATATACATTATCTCTTCCTTTTTTAGGACATTATGAATCGAGAAAAGGAGGATGAGCTGCCCATGATGCAAGTAAACTTTATCGACTCCATTTGCTTGCCCATCTATGAGGTTAGTGCGATTAGTCCATTGTGAGATCTTATTCATTACCAACCCCATTTGCAGGCCTTTGCCACTCTCTCCGACAAGCTGGAGCCTCTTGTCGAGGGTGTGCGGGACAACCGGGGCCATTGGATCGATCTGGCCGACGTGGTGAAAACCAAAACTAGTCAGGATCAAGAGCCACACGATCGGGCTGAAGAGCGGATACAGGATCAGCAAAATGTGATATCGAACGGGGACTGCAGGGCAATGAGTGATGATGATGTGGCAGTGGAACCGGAGCCGGCCGAGCAAATAAGCGTAAATGGCCTCAACGTAGCCAACAGCTGCACCACTAATAACAACATTGCCGTCGCTTCTCGTCCCACCAGCACCAGCACCCAGCAGCCCAGTGATGATGATGATGATGATGCGGAGCAGCAGCGCCAGAAGCAGCAGAATGGACATGACGATGGCGAAGTGGAGTGTCACCTGTCTAACAGTAGCTGCAGCTCATCCACCGCATCGAGTCGCCTCTCCACGCCCCCGCCCACCGGCGAGGATGACAGCACTCCCGTGTCGCCCTCGAAAACGCTGCAGGCCAAGTTGGTGGTGAATGCTCTCCAGCGGCAGACATCCGTCGGCCAGGCGGGGCAGGCAGCCCAGAAGCAGCGCTGCAAAAGCTGTGACCAATCCCGCAGCGGGCTTCAGGTGAGAAAGACGAGTTCCCTGCGCGGAGCCCTGGAAATGGACGGTCTGGACAGCAAGGCCAGGAATGGAAACGCTGCTGCCCTCTGCAAAAGCACGCCAGTGATCCATCACCAGAGTCATAGTCATCACAATCACCACCACCACCATCATCATCATCACTCGCATCACGGTGCCCACGGGCAGCACGGGGTCGGGATTGGCAGTGCCAGCATCGGAGGCAGTGGGCTAATTAGCCTGGCTACCCCTCTGCTGGCTGCGACGGAAAGTGATAGGATACCAAAAATTGTGGGAAAAATTGGAAATCTCGACGGTCTGCCATTTGCCAACGGCATTGGAAGTGCCCAGAACGGCCACGGGCTGCCCTTCGGCACCTATCAGCATCAGATTCATCATCATCACCATCACCATCACCTGCTGACACGTCGTCATTCTGAGACAAACAGCAACGGGGCCACTGCAGTGGCAGCCGAAAAGTAAATGCATACCAATCTGTTGTGCGTCCAAAAGCAGGAAGGAAAGAGCAACTAGAATTTGAACTGGTTTGCGGTTTCAAGACGATAGTTTAAAGGTCAAAGTGTATGCATCTACGCACTAAGTTGATTGGCAAAAGCATACAGAATACCGCAAAAGCATTGTCGTTAAAATTCCAGTGATTCAGACTATAGGTCACAACCACAAAAACCTTTCAGGACCACATAAGCCTATCTTCAATATGTACATAGTTCTATAACCTTCATCGAAACCACACAACCACCAAACTCTCATATTGTACATAGCATCTATATTTTGAGAAGCAGTATCGCAGTCCAGTAGAAACTGATTGTGTGGAGCAGAACATACCATAAGTAACTTGTGGCACCGCAATAGCCTGCAACTAAAACTATATAGAAAGATTCCTATAAAATATGTAAATCGTATATATACCTATGTATGTGTAGATTTTGATCTGTGCGTGTCTGTTTATTTGTAACTTCAAGTTTAGTTTTTACCGTCGGAGTTAGATAAATGATAAAGCAAAGAAGTCAAATTCTCTAGATGTTTAAGCACCATGCGTACAGCATAAAAGCAAGAAGTAACTTAAAATTTTACCAAAAATGGCTTAAATTAAAAAATACATCAAATGAAAGTATTGTAATATCCACGAGACACATACATATATGGATACGATAACACTGTATAACTTGTAATCGTTAGTTGAATTATCTCTATGGGTACCAAAAGTCTAACTTTAGTAGCATAAACCTAAACCAACCGCTTAGTGATGATGTTAGCTGTCGAGTAACGATAAATCGAACCGAAACGCGAACCTAGATAAGAGTACATATAACCATCCTTAAATCACCCGAAAACAAAACAAACACTAAGCGCTTTGACTTGTTCCACTCTGCGCTCTATTCGAATTTAAATAATTGTAATGTTATGCGATAATAATGAATACATATTTGTATCTGTGTACGGTCTCGGTGGCCTAATGGGCTGGCCAACTATGCAAAACCCTTGGCATCCTGTGTATCCTGGGCCTATAATCAGCACGTTAAACGTTCTGTGTCTAGCTTGGGCTAACTGCTCGTACATATTCTGCAGATGCATCTATATGCAATACATATAATCCTTTATTAAATTAAAATGTACTTTGTGAGTTTTGTTATTTATTGTCAGCGTTATAATGGAACCTATCCAAAAGGCAAAACTAAATAAAACAAGAAAATGTCTCTCTTTGGGAAAGCGAATTTTCCTTATTTCTACTAAATTTCCACGATTGTATTACATTTTTTTTGATTTTTCAGGGATTTTCATCGCTTTTAATTCTGGCGTGGGAAAGGATATATAGAGAGCGGGATAAACGTTTGGCCAAGTTAAAACAGGACAGACACTCTTGGCCAATTTGGTTTGGCCTATATTTTGCACACCTTTGATTTCGAATAGATCCTTTCCAGCCAAAAATACTTTATAATTTAAACGCTAATGCTTTTTTACAGATTTTTTTATTAGCCTTACATAGATCGATATGCATTGATATGTTTAGTTATAATATAGCATCGTAGACATGCTCATGAATTAGTTTTCTGGCCTGCTTAATTTACGATTTACAAAAGTAACTTGAAGCCTAAATAAGAATTTAACTAGACAGCAATTACCGGTGGTAACTGCTTCATGATGAAGCCGAGTGGTTGTGTTTCCGCGACGCTTTTTCACATCATGGTTGGGCAGTCGAAAAGTCTTTAGGTAAGCAAAACAATTAAGAAACTTATGTACAAACGCACTAGGTTTTTACAAAATGCGTTAATAATAATGGTGTTTGTGTGCTCCGCCGATACGTTCAAGCTTCATTTGGTCCGTTTAAAGGGAGGCAATGAAGGGGGTCAGGTCAGGAAACTTGAAGAGGTTTTGGTTGCGGGAGCGGGTAACTCTGGGCTGCGCCTGACCCTGACGCTGCTGGGCATTGAATCCACTAGCCTGCTGGCCGGTCAGATAAATTCCGCACTGAGAGTTGCACACCTCATCACGCAGGATAGCATCCTTGGGCCACTGGCGGATCAGCTGGCCGCAGTCGGTGATTCGCAGGGAGGCGCACTGAGCCTGAAATGGAAAAAATACCTTTAGTTTACATTTCTTTGATTGAAATATTTGTACCTACCCCCTCAGCTGAGCACACACAACTGGTGCAGGGCGATGGGAAGGCGGATTCTCCAACGCGCACGTTGCGGTTACCAATTTGGCAGCCCTGGACGTTCTCGCGCCAGGCGTTAAGATCAATCTGGGGCATTGAGGCACAAGGCACACGCGGATTCCTAAAGTAATTAATTGAATTGTTATAAATTGATACACAAGAAGTAACAAGAATCTTACAAGAAATTGCTTGGCAAGTCGAAGGCAGCACGCTGCATGTCTCCGGTGACCTCCAGGTTTTCGCACACGATCTTGGCCAGAGTCACCTTGCGGATCTCAGCCAGCTGAGCTTCCGTAAACTTAACCTCCGGGTTTTGATTTTCGTACCAGAAACGATCGCACTTGCGCAGCTGCCTGAACTGGATGCCAATGATGCAGGCGAGGGTGGGGCCCACAAGGCCACCTTGCAGAGGACGCTCCGTCATGGCTCCAGGGAATAGATCGATATCATCCACACTGGCATAGACCTTTTGGAAGCGGTTAATCACCTCGGTGGGGATTTCACGGCTCAGATCGTTCCAGTTGGTGGCGCGTTTCAGATTGCAAAGGGCACGGTAGTTGTTGTAAGAAGGAACACCGTGATCACGAGCTAAGGGAAGACGGACATTAAGTACAATGACAAGAGGGATGGAAAGATAGGCTCACCTCTCTGGATGTTAAGGGCAATCAAGTCGATGCCGGAGAACGGAATCTTGCGGTCCTCGAAAAGATGGTTGGTCACCTCGCCGGTAATGAACTGGTCAAGGGTTTCCATGGGGGTGGCCACTAAGCCACGCAGGATCTCATCGATGATTCCGGGCTGCAGCAGAGCGTCCATGCGGAAGAACCCATCGCGGAGCAGCAGTGGTGGCTCTACAGGCTGGTGCTGGACACTCAACCGCGGGATATGAGGACGCAGCAGGGAATGTCCAATTCGGAAGGCAGCGGCGGCAAACTCGTTGAAGACAATTGGTGAACAGGATGGGTTGTAATCCTTGTAGTAACCTTGAGGCAGCAACTTTAATCCATAAAGGTTCACTGCGTTCCAGCTGAGAATTCGGGGCAAGAACTCGTTGAACACGGTGTGCTGCACCTGGGCACTGACAATTCGACGGGCATGATGGAACAACTGCTCACCGTTCCAGTGGGGGTTCACTCCACGCAAGCCTTCGACAATTCGGTTGTGTTCGCGCAGGAAGGCGGTGTGGATGGCGGTCAGACCTGGCTGCTCGGAGGCACGGTCATCACCGCCCAGGAAGCAGAGGCCGTTGCGGGACTTGCACTCCGGGTGGGGACCCAAGGGCAGGAGTTCCTTACCCCTTAGCTGGGTGCTGTTCATCCGTCCAGAGAATCCTCGCAGCTTGTTGGACAAACAGTTGGTCTCTCCGTACACCATGGATGCGTCAAGGAAGTGGGTGTTCTGGTTGATTTGGTCACGCGGACCCAGCGACTGCTGGCCCGGCAGCGACCTCATGGAGGGGAAACAGAAGCGCTCGCCACTCGTTACATTCACCTCCGGGTAGTAGAAGTCTCCTGCTGGCACTGGGAAGGGGTTGCACTCAGGGTGGACAGTCTGGCGGGAGTTGCAGGACCGGCAGCTTGGAATCGACTCGTGGAAGCCTTTGTGAATCGGCGTGAGGGTCAGATCGTGATCCACAAATTGGGCGAACTGCATCACCATAAGGGAGTAGCGGGTGTGCAGATTGGAAATGTCCGGGTGAATCGTGGTGGAAATAGTTCTGGGATTTGGAAGTGGAGAGCCTGTCACTCCCGTGATCCTGGGGGCCGAGATACCATCCTCATACTGAGCCGGCAGCAGACGGGAGAAAGTGGTGAGCGACTTGCCCCAGTTGGGGTTGCGCAGATTGTTGCACCTTCCAGAAAGTGTTCGGAATGGGGTGTTGGCATCGCAGGCTGTCTGGGGCTCCGGGCACTCATCGATATGCTTTTGGGCGCCACCGAGCAGTCCGCTAATGTCCACTGTTTGCAGGGTTTCAGACAGCTCGTTGCGGTTGAAGGCGTTCTGGTTGGGATTGAAGATCTGACGCTTGCGCCTGGAGATGTGGTTCAGGGTCTTGACTATTTCGTTGGAAGTCAGCTCGAAGATGAGCGAGGAGTTGGCCAGGTTCAAGGCAGCCAAGTTGGCTTTGCTGAAGGAGGCGGCGGTGCCATCGGGCGATTTGGCGCTAATGCCACCCTCTAAGTAACGAAAGGAATGTTCAGGTTATTTATTTAAACATTTCGGTAATAAGTTTCAAACTTACGCGTACGCCACACTTCGTATTCGAATCGCTTGCGTTCTTCCAGCTCCTGCTTGGCACGCTCAACCGCTGCCTCAATAAGCTCCGGACTGAGCTCAGCAATAGCCTCCTTGGTGTCCGGTTCCACCTCCACATGATCTACATGGACCTCATCCTCGGGATTCACCTGCCAGGGCTTCAAATCGAATTGCGGCAACTGGGTGCAGTCCAAAACAGAGTTCCTATTCGAAAATACTTGATAAGGTTTTGGATTTCAGAAACCACCTTGGGAGTCACTTACAGGTAGTTGTCCTCCAGAATGAAGGCCTTGGACTGGGCCGTGCTCACTTGATGGGAGCCGCAAAGCAGACCTGACAGCGATGTCTGCCGGATGCTCTTCAGTTGCTCCAGGGTAAAGGAAGAAGGCGGAATCTCGTTCTCGTACCAGAAGCGGTCGGTTTGCTTGAGTTGCTCGAACTGCAGAGTCAGCAGGCAGCTGATGGTGGGTCCAAACAGGGCACCTACCGCGGGCTCCTCCAGCAGGGCACCCACCAGAAGGTCAATGTCTTCGGCGTTTCTGAAGAGAATATGGCTAAAATTAAAATTTTCTATCAAATGTTGTTGAAACTCACTGGTAAATGTCGCGCAGATTGGTGATAAACTCCTCGGGGATTTTGGTAGCCTGGGCTAGCGTGTCGAAGGTAACATTGACCGCCTGCTCTGGGAATCGCCGCTCGCACAGATCGAGGGCATGCACATACGAGGCCACACCATGATCGCGGCCTCGGTGGACGGCCAGGGCCAGCTCGGACCAGCCCTCGGCGTTTGTCTGGCTGGGCACCAGGGACTTTTGCAGGGCGGCGATGGAGAGAAGCTCGTGGGCGGACATCTTTTTGGCCAGCATCTCGGGTGGGTACATGCTCCAGAAGGCGGGCATGGCGGCGGTGGCGAACTCGTTGTAGATGCCTCCTCGCACAGAACTGGAGTAGTTGCTCGAGTGCTTTTCGGCGGTAAGCCGGAGGCCTTCCTTGGCGGTGGTTTCCTGGCCCAGGACCAGGGGCAAGAACTCGTTGTAGGTGATGTGCTGGATGGTGGCTGTGATGATGCGTCGGGCCTCCAGGAACACGTCCTCCTCGGACCAATCAGGGTTGATGTGGGCCAGACGCTCGCCAATGTTGTTGTGCTGCTGGAGGAGAGCGCGATGAAGGGCACCCGTGGCTCCGGCCACTTGGCAGTACTTGCAGGACTCTACCTTGACGCCGCCGCTGATGTAGGTGCGGAGTTGGTCGAATTCATGACGCGTTGATCCATAGAGTCCGGAGCCATCAATGTAGGCGGAAGCGACGTTCATCTGCTCGCGAGTGTCTGCAAATGAAATTGGTTTACAGTTGATAAAGTTCATGGAAAATACCTCTCCATAGCAGATATTAAAATAAATACTTACGTTTTTGGCAAGCCTCAGCATCGAATCCAGGAGCGGACCGCTTGTACTCCTTGCAATCAGGTCCGGCACGAACAAAGCACTGCTGCAGCTCGCTTGGGTCCTTGACGGCCGAGTCGCGCTCACAGCACTTGCCGGAGATCGGGAGCTGGGCCACCTCGACCAGGTCGTTGGCCAGCAGCTGGCCCCAGGCGGGCAGCATGGCAGTGATGTGCTGGTGTCGCAGCTCGCCCTCCACGTGGCGCTGCAGTTGCTCAATCACCAGCTCGGCGTCGGGCAGGGCGTGGGTGCCCTTGGAGCTCCTGGGCTGGCTCACTCCGTCGGCGTAGTCGGCCTGCAGCAGGCGTTGGAAGATGTCGCCGCGGGCGCCCCACTTGCGGTGGGACACATTGTTGCACTCGGCGGTCGGCTGGCGGTACTTGCTCGGCGGGCAGACGTCGTAGTCGTCCGTCACACGGCCCTCTCCATCAGCGGAGGTTCCGCATTGGGTCAGCGAGCGTGCTCGCTCGGAGCGCAGGGCATTGATGGCGGCATTTTCGAGGTCCTCGGGAATGCGAAGGGTCAGACTGGGAGCGCAGAGGCACCTGGAAATAGTAGGTAAAGGTCTAAGGTTAGTAAGGAATAGATAACACAGAGGAGATAGGAGTATAATAGTATAGCACGGAAGCTCTGATCTATTAGTCATCCCCGCTATCCTACTGGCTTTACCCGAAGACTTTCTGACGGGTTTTCCTCGCATGTTCGTATCATTATCAGGTTTACCCCGAAAGCCCAATGACCACGTGTCATTAATTCGCACGGAGTCGTCTCCGTTTCATTCATTCATCGGCTCTCGTTGCATTTTCCGGCATTTAATTACAAGTTTTTTCACACCGCCGTTGTTTGCTCACACCGTTAATTAAACGAGGCAGGGAAAACGAAACTGAAAACTACAAACTGAAAACTTTGAATGCATGGTAATAATAATATGAATAGACGTGAGCGAGGAGGAGGCGTAAGCTCTTCTGGCTAACCGGATACGAGAAACGTCTGTCGAACTAATCAATTTTGAATTATGAACAATGACGCCGTCTGTCTGAAGGCAGGCAGTGTTCAACTGCCCCAAAAAGGCTTTGGCTGGCTGGCTGATTGACTGAATGACTTACTGCCTAACTGAATGAGTGACTGACTGAATGGCTGCTTGACTGGCTTATTAAGCCGCACTTTGTCGGCCTGTCATTATGTTCTATTGATTTCGGCCAGCCGAGGCGGCTCACGTGACGGAGTTTCTTTTGTTGCGCATTGACATTATTTTTGGCTTCGAAATTAAAGTCTTTTGTCATCAGCCACGGTATGCAATTTATTTATGGTCTTGACGTCAAGACCAGAGAAGATTATGCAACGATCTGCAATCTGCCAGAACGTGGATGGGGCGGTGGATGTGGGCGTAGAAGATCCGCTTTAGAACCCGCCTAATGGGTAAACGTCCTCACCTTCCCCTACATAAATTCTGAACTCGAGAATGGGCCGACTCCAAATGTATTCAATCCGAGTCGCTTTTCTGGTTTCTTTTTAATTGGTTTTATTTTGGCTCTTTTTATTGAGTTATAAATATATACATTTCGTTAAACACTCATTTGAGAGTTGAACGTAATTTGTGGTATTTCGTTTGGGTGTTTAGACGATATGTTCAAGGCTACTTTTGGTGTGTTGGAGTCTTTTAAGCGCCCGCTCGAAGGTGTCTGAGCTTTAAAGATTCCCGACACTTTGAAGATTATAGAAGACTATGCTGGAAAGAATCATAAATCAGTTTATAGTCACTTCAGGAAACATTTCGCTAATGAGTGAATAGCAAAGCTTCATTACTCAACTGTTTACCAAATCCGCGCGATTGCATGGACTCCCCCGACTATTCTTGCTCGAAAGAAATGCCTCGTGAAGTAACAATTACCAAAAATAATTCATAATGCGATTACTCGCCAATCGCCCAGGTGCGCGGCTGCCCATTGCGGCCAGTAGGTTCCATTGGCCAACATTCAGGCACTCGGTTGCCCGGCAATTGGCACACACAATTGCCAAGTTAATATATTTATTGCCAGGTTCGGGGTACGGGCAGTCCCCCTTCACTGTACTTTTGCAGAACTTGACTGCCGTCACGTCGCTCAAAAACTAAATAAATAAAATAAAGAAACAGACTTGCCCGGAGCTGAGCTTGAAAGCGAAAGCAGAAGCCCCGACAAGTGCTGGCAATTTACATGTGTTTGTTTATGACTCTTTATGCGGAGCCCGGAGCGGGTAGCCTGGTATTTATGTCACAGCCGGGCAGGCTGAAATGCAAAAATGTGTGTCATGCCTTCGCCGCTGATGGCACCCATTAAACAAACAAATACAAATAGGCCAGCCAGCGGCCGCACAGAAACCGCAAATAGAAATGCACGGCACACGCGGCGTATACGTTATTTAACAGCATTATGACATCAATAGTTTGCATTTATTTTTATTTTTATTTTTGCGTTTATATTGAGTGCTGTTTGTTGTAGTCCAAATGGGCGAACGAATTAAATAAATCAAATATTGAAAATGAAAGTTGATGTTGGACTTATCAAACGGAAGCAAGAGCTAACAGTCCCATTCGAGATTTAAAGAGACGGCTAACGTGGTTTGGGTGGGAAATTTTGGGATTTCAGATGATGAGCGAGGCGGTTGCTTGAACTTGTTTAGCGAAATTTATTTGCTTTGCTTGACATTTATGTGACTGGCTCGGCTCAGCTGACTGGTTGGCAAACGGAAACAGCAGCCAGTATGGAAATGACAGAGTCTCGAAATTTATAAGAATTTCGATTGAGTCAAATTCCCCGTAAAAATCAAACTTCATTATCGGTCGGATCGGAAACTCTGGGGTTAAGATACCAGGAGCCATTTGCATTTTGTTTACTGTGCTTCACAGTCGCTAGTTAGTCACTGCAATTACAAAACACGTGAGTAAGAATAGCGAAAATACCGAATGCACATGTAACAAGTCAAACCAGTTGGGGAAAAGAGCTGATGCCGATGCGATGCCGATGGCGAGATGATGCTGATGAACGCGTGCCAATCCTAAAATAGTTGACTTTTGTCTGACAATCAAGACTCTGCTTGCATAAGCCTATAATTTATCATCGCTAATAGGAATTATTCAATAAAGACAATTACATTGCATGGATAGCTGGGATGCCAGGCAATTATGCTGTTTGCAGTGCGATTTGCATAAATTCCTAGCCACTTGGCGACTTGCCGATAAGCGATTTATGTTTAATTTGCAAGTGCCGAGAGTTCGGTAGCAGTGCGCGGCTGGGAGTCACGAATTAATTGTCTGTGCAATTCATGAGTTAAGTGGCCTTAGATAAGGCACTACCCACACAGCACAGATCACAGAGCATAAGCGGCTTTGCAGCGGGAATGGAAGCCTCCGATCACCCGCAATCGCGTTTGCGCAATCAGCTGGCAAACAAAAGACTTAGGCAACAAACTTGACTCGCGGACTCAATTGCCAAATCATGCAGCGGCGTTCGGAGCAGTTGTAGCAGTTGATCGACACCGTTGGAAAATTATTTATGGCTCCGAAGAAGGCCCACACAAATGGGTTACTGTGGCACCCAAGCCGCTTTAGACCTAAAGCCGAAAACTGAACAACACCCGATTGCGGAAGCTACGGATTGCCTGGCATGCGCATTACTCATTCCGCCACTGAAACCCCTGACGAACGGTCGTTTGACGTCGCATTTTCATTATCAACAATTCGCAGCCGCCTCACAGCCTGGCCAAATATGCAGACATATGTACACTTGTACATGCTTCTCTCCGTGTTCATATATCTTATGTATATGTCTGGCAACACCCATTGGCACCCATGTCTTGCTGCAATTACTCCAAGGCACGTAGCGTCATCGTCATGTGACTTTGCACATGATTTCCTCCTCCTAAGAGTGGCTCTACAACTCACTTCCACCATCGCATGAAACAAGACAAGAAAGCGAAAGTATTTTACAAGAAATAAGACTTTTAAATACCCTTTAGTAAGGATTCGTAGAAAAATATGTTGTGAGTTTGAAATGAATTAATACTAAGAAAATATAAAGGCAAAGTAAGGGCAGAGTTTTTTCCAGAAATTCAAAATCAAAATAAAGAAAAATGGAAGTCTCAAAGAAGTCCAAACACCCAAAACAAGCTGGGCTGGTCATGTGATCAGCCAGCCACCTACGCTCCCCCAAACGTTTTTTTGTTTATCGCCCAGTCATCGTTTTGGTTTCTTTGGCGCTGCATTGCACCGTCGGTTTCTGGGCTCTTAGAGTTGCACAATTGGAAGGAGTAGACTCGTAGAAAAACACCAGAGGAAAATCTACCTTTTGATTGAATATAGTAAAGGGCCTATCTATTATTTACTCAAATTTTTGGATAGCGAACGAAGATTGCTCGAGATGTGCACACAGAAAAATTTCAAGTGCACTTCATTAACATAATGATCATTGCCACGAAGAGCAGTGGCAGCAGCCTCATCGAATGCAGGCAAGCATGATGCAATTTTCATGTTTGCCTATTTTCCAGTGACGTTCATCGATGTGGCTTCAAATATTTGTTACATTGCCAAGTCTGATGTGGTTAGATGCACTGGGAAATGCAAGATGGATTTAGTAAGCTGGCGCTTTATATTTTTAAAAACTTGTATTCGCTTTTTTCTTTGTGCATCTGTGGCAGGTGAACGTCAGCCAAGAGGCGTGAAGATCATAATTCTATGCAAGTGTGTGTCCCCAGAGGGGCCGTTGCTTTTTACGCTAAGAAAGTGTAAACGCTGGCAAAGTCACGCGCCACAGGTACCATAGCGACATACACTCAAAGAAAAAACAAGAAAATATTCCCAACACAGACACATATGGACTGGGTACGAAAAGCGGGCGTAACTTTCGTTTTCATTGCGAAAGTGCATACAACTCGATGTTGGTCAACAGTTCGGGGAGCAGCTCTGGTGGTTGTGTTTTTGTTTGTTTCTTGTTTTCTGTGTTTCTACAGGGTGTTGCCTGCTGCATGCAAATCGAACGCGATAGAGTGCGATTTTCATTTGGTTTACGTGCGAGTGCCAGTCGGTTACTGCCACCAAGGTCGCAGCAGAGTTAGGCAACCGGCGACCCATTTGGCAAACAGCAAAGGCCATGCCGGCTAATCGGCCAATTTCTGCCACCCTAAGCGCCACTTGAATGCGACAAAAGACCCACTGATTTGGGCATAATCGTCGGCTAATACCCCAAAAGTGGGAACACACCCAGCTGTGTGTGGAGAAAATTTCGAGGGCAACCAAGGCAGAAAAAATCTGTGAAAATTTCACGGGCCGTTTACCATAAAATGTGAGAAAGTGAAACGGGTATGGGGACTCATATATGTATAAATTCAAATGAGGGAGTGTTTATGGACTCTACTGGTACACCTGCGATTTCTCGTAACCATCCTTAGTGCCATCTTCCTGGGACTTGCGTAAAAAATGCAACCTGTTCGAGCACCTTGAAATGGCGGAAGCCGACAGCTGTTATCTGTGAGCAAGTGTCAAAAAAAACCTCAAAAGGCTCTTTAAAACTTCACCTGAAGAGCTAGGCACATTAACAAACATTTGGTTCCGTGGTTCGAAAAAAAATTACTCAAAAAACCGACAAAAACGAGGCCCAGTCAAGCCTGTTGGCCACTTCATCCTGAAGTTGATTACGTCTTCGTCTGCAGCTACAAAAACACAATTTCACTCTCGACAGTTCGGCGTTTTGCTTTAGTTTTTGTACTTCAGCTCTTGAGTTTATTCACGGATGCTCTTAACAGTTATGCTTTCAAGGGAGGGCCCCTCGAGGCAAGTTTTCTTTTGGGCCAAAAAATAAAGAAGTCTAAAAAGTGTACAAGGGATATGTATGAGACATGTGTTTTTGCCAAAATGTGCTTCTCTCAAGAGGCAGGCAAACAATTGATTGGCTTTTTTCTTGAACATGTCCTCTCGATTCAGTTTCATTTCGGTTTTTTCGGGGTAACCCGTTTTTGGGGCACAGGTATGCAGATACACACGAAGTGGTCAGACAGGCGCTGCTACAGTTGGACACTCGCAGAAACATTTGTGCGAATCGAATTATTCTCGGCGGGGCAAAACAAGTTGAGCAACGGCTTCTTGATTTATGGAATAGCTTGGAATTGGCCAACGACAGAGTTATGCATGCTCTCCTCAGGGTCAACCACTACAGATAAGCATGGCAGTGACTGCCTTTCACCAGGAAACCGGGGAGGAAGAAAAGGAATTCTCTCAGCAGGTCCCACGTCCCACTTGCCAAGAAGTTTATTCAACTTTTCACTAGACCAACTTTCGGTCCGTTCCGATCTCTCTGCGCGGACAAACGATGATTAATTAGTCAATATATTAGGATCATGCATAAATAAAAAACGAATCTTGGTCTGGCAGAAATGCGATAGAAATAAATATGATAAATGACGGACGGCCGAAAGACGGGGCGAAACTTGCAAATTAAATTACAAAAACACATAAAAAAGCAACCAATTCTCGACCAAGAGAACTTAGAATTTGGTTTCAGTTTCAGCCTTGAACTCGTCGTTCTGTTTGGTTAATTACTTATTTATCATACACACACGAGCTAATTGATTTTTAAGCAGTTCTAAACACACAAAAAACATAAGCTAAATCTCGACTAATTCCAGGCACCCATACCTACATTTCTGAGGACAAGGAGGCGGCGCCGGTGTTAATTTAAATTTCAGTTTTAGTTTTGCTTGGTGCTAATGGATGTGTCCGAAATAGATTAATCGCAGCGATTGGGGCAGATGTTTTGCGAGAAGAATGCAGGAAGAACATGTTCCAAAAACTATGATAAATAGTGCTCTCAATAATTAATTGGCTGCAAAAAAACATACATATTCCCAACTGGTCACCTATTATTATTTCATTTTATCTGATTTGTGCCATCACTTCCACTTACATCCGCGTTGGCCTTCTACTTTCCGTCCGAAGACTCAAGTTCGTTGCCTAAGTCTTTCGTTTCATCAGCCGGCAAATCTACGCCTGTGCTCCAATATGCTCGGCTTGCAAAAATCGTAATTAAACAATCCATAAATTGCTGCTTTAGGCCATGTCCGGTGACATCTTGCCTTGACAACAAATTCCGAAAAGTGTTAAAAATGCCTGTTATCTTGCGATGTGCGTTAATGCTGTAAAGCACTCGACAAAACTTTTAGCAAGAATTCTGCGGCGACAACGACGCCGAGTCGGATTTAAGTGACTTAAGTGTGTCAAACAGACAATGTCAGCGGCAGTCGTCGGCACTTGTGCTTAATTTGCCTGAGCAATCAAGCTGCTCGGCTGCATTCTGAGCCTCGCCGCATGACTAGGCCAAAGAAGTCTCTGAGCCAAGCTGTTGGCCAAGGCCTCCGAATGAGATGCTAGCTCCTAGCTGGGCCCGATCAGATCGGAGGATTATCTAATGGCTTGCATAACTCGGCGGAACTCCGAGTTCCAATTTGCATAACTTACACACACCGATTAACACAAAAGCGTCAAATTAATGCGAGCAGCAGTGATAGCAGCCAGCAGATAGCAAATAGCAGAGGAGAAAACTTTCTACACTTAGCGGCCGGCTGTTAAAATTGATTCACAAAATCTGTTAATTAAAAGTAGGCTCGCGCTGCGTCTAGGCTGCGGCTACCTCCGTCCATCATCAATAAAATCTAATTAATTGCAGGCCTATAAATCGGATACGCCTGCCAATTATGTAAAGTTTTATGCCTAGCTTTGGTTTCTTTTCTTCTTTTTTTAATTTTTTATTTGGGATGCCTACGCTGGAAATTATGTCAATGCGGTTAACACAGCGAAAACCGCGGACTGAAAACGAAAATAAAGTCATGATTATGTAAGCGTTCCAAAAACCACCTGGCACGACACACAAACATAAAAAGCGAAAAGAGTCTTTTGTTGCCGCGGCTTGGTAGCAGCGCTGACAACTTTTTCTCTTCGATTTGCTTTGGCATCTTCCCATTCCCAGTCTCGGGCTCAGTCCCAGTTTCAGTTTCAGTGCCAGAGAGGGAAAAATGAAAGTGAAACTTTTCAGCTTCCAAATTGATTTTTCATCACTGAGCAAAGAAATCCAAGTCGAACCGATATTACATGACCGCGCCACTGCCTTGATCAATAAATATTCATGCCCATTAGTATTCATATACATTCCTCTTCATAATCAGACGAGCGGAGTGAGTCCACCTTTGTCATAATGCCAATTCTTGAAGACTTTTCGATTTTCGTTTTCATTGTTTATGAAACGCCTCAAGGATGGCATCAACGGGGAAGTCAAATGATAAGCTGACTCTGTCAATCTCTGACTTCCGTTGACTCGTAGAAAACTCATGATTAATGATGCTCAAGTTTGAGCCCCAGCCGGCCAAAGCTGCCGAATTGTCTTGCGAGCCTTACAAACTATAATTGGCTTTAATAGCCATATGGGTTTTTTCGCCAGTAGGCTGCCCATCTGACTTGGGCCATAATGCTCCGAGCTAATGCATAAATAAAGCCATAAATGCAACTTGAATCCGCCTTCAAAATATATGCCAAAAAACTAGTTTCTAAGGTCAAATATTTTAGCCAAGATTTACATATTCTTGAAATTGAATTAGCAAACATGAGGAGAACAACGAAATGTAAGTGAGCTCTTAGCTTCAGCAGTCAAAGACTTTGCCCTCAAGTCCTTTGTTTCACTTAGGAATTTAAAACTCACCATAAAATTAAACTAAGCAGCATTTGTTGCTTCTTCATGCTGAAGCAGATGGCTGCTCCTGCGGCAACTCTTTCAGTGGTTTGTGTTATGAGGATTAACTTGTTTGTTGTTAAATTAAACGACTTACTAATTTATATAGCTAGACTTATTAGCTGTTTGTTTAACAAAATAAATAGGTTTAAATTATATTTGGCACGTTTTGCAAATCTTTTTTGATTGATTGATATTCCCGCGTTATCGCGTGGTTATGGTGTTAAGACCAACTTAATAAATAAACTCCTGGCTGGTGATCTCTTTATCTAACGGTTGGTTTTAGCGAGGCACTTGGCGATTAATTTGTCACCAGGGGTGCGACGGAGTCTTGCCAAAGAGATTGTAACCGATGATGTATGCTATGATTTGAATCCTTTCGGTAATTAGCATAACGTTGACAATGCAGAGCACAGCATTGACCCGAATACAGAGGCGAGGACGAGCCTATCTTGGCCACCAGAACTCTAACGAGGGACCGAACACACGACTCGATCGGTAGGAATGCGCCAACGAACTGAGGCCGCGACGCGATCCAAACGAAATCGAAACCGAAATTAAAACCGAAACCAAGATCCAAGATCTATGTCTATGTCTCAGACCCAGACCTCAGACTGCGAAAACCCGACTCTGGCTCTAAGCGCGGCAGAAGCAAAAACGTATCTGAAAGCTGCCAGCCCCGGTGGCCGGGCTTAAAAGGCAAGGCACACAAACACCAAAACGGATCTGCTGTAAGCCGAGCTTCACCCCGAAAATAAAACCGGTCACAAAACGCTCCCCGAAGCTCTCTCTCTGTCTCTCGGAGCACCTCTCTCTCACTCCGGGCCCGAAGTCTGAGTCAATAGTCGTGTGTGTTTGGGAGAAAGTAAAAACTGATACGGCTCGGCGTACACTCCGCTACACAGCATGGAGCTTGGAGCTTGGAGCCCTGTCCCAGTGAGCATTAGCCCGGCCGAGACAGGCCGGGGAGGAAACCGGGCAAAAACAAAAATAAGGCCAAAAATTCACGCTTTTGTTTCGTTTGCGGTCAGAGGCAATTTTTTTTGTCGGGTTTTTGGCCAACTTCACTTGGCACACATACTCGCTCATTCCGGATCGGATATTTTTTATTTTAACACCTTTTGTCTGCACTTTTGATTTCAAATCGCATCTTGTGAAAGGAGTCACGCGCTTTGTGTCTCTCTTATTATTTTTGTAATTTGCACAAGAAACAGAAATAAAAGTCAAAAAATTCCCAAAAAGAAGACGAAAAAGTCAGAAGAAATAAGCCCGTCTGAGCCAGAGGAGGCAAATATTTATTGCTGGCAAAGGCAGAGTCGAGAGGAAACAAGTTTCATCTTATTGTGAGACGAGACGAGTCTCGAGTCGAGTCGAGTCTCCTGCTGTGATGTAAGCATCCAAAATCCCATTACCCATACCCATACCTATGCCCAGACCCAGACCCAGTCTCGACTACAATTCCAGTCCCAGATTTAGATTCAGACCCAGCTGCAAAGGTCTCCTCACCCACATTGGGCAACTCTTTCTCCCTTTCCCAGTCCCAGATACCAGGTCTCAGGTCTCAAGTCTCAGGCCTTAGAAAATTAGAAATCGAAATCGAATGCAATCCATCAGCCATAGGGCATCCCCGAAAAAGAAGAAAACACCGACGACTGCCTCATTCGGGCAAGTTAATTGTTTAGCCAAACACTTCGGTTAGTGGACGGGTGCTAAAATGGCAAACCAACAGCCCAGACAGGTGGCGCATGTCTCACCGCCACAAATTGGACACCGAAATGTCATCAAAAAGGAGGCTCCGGCCATAAACAAAAAGCAAATAAACAGCTACACGTATCAGACACTTGAATTGCTAATCGAAGTCATCCAAAAAGCATTAAGATCAGAGTAGGTGTTCAGTGCAAAGAAATCTCAGCATTTCCCAAGGCGAAGTTAACTCAAGGATCTGGGGCAACTTAGTCTCACAAATATATGGAAAGCTTTGTAAAAACCATAAACCTCAGTAATAACTCCTTCCCATCCCAATAACATCTCGGGTAACAACTCGAAAACATGTTTCCTTTGTAGAAAGTGAATTCTGACATGCGTGTTCAGTCCCCACCTTTCTGTGTTAAGTTTCGGAATATTTTCGACATTTTTGTGTTGAATTTGGTCATGCCCGCTGGCTGGCATGCAGGTCAATGTATTTATCGAGAGCTGGGAGCTGCGAGATGCGCATTTTGATTTGCATAATCTCACATTAGCTGACATTATGTTTTCCTCATTTCAGTGATGATGATAGACAGCAGCCTTAACTTTCCAATCAATCAACGCACGCAGAAGAGTGCACAAATGCCGCGACATTTACATTTCAGACTGGCCGACCTGCAGCCGGTGTCGTTTTTGTTTTTATTTCGCGGCTGCTGGTGTTTTCCTTGTGGCTTGTTGTTGCAAATGCCGGGTCTTCATGGCTAATGGACGCCCCTCACATGACCTTGCGAGGGGGCCTTAATTTGTCACCTCAGTTGACCAAACCAAAAAGTGAGCTTAAATTACATTTAAACGACCATTTCAGCTGCCGCTCGCTTAATTACAATAGATGTGCCCACCGAGCATACACACACAGCCTCAAAAACTTTAACATCAAACCTCCAACAAATTGCCATTGAAATAGCCAGAGATGTTTCTCTAAAAAACGAAATACGAAAAACTAAATGGCAATCACAAGATGGCATCACGTGCTTAATGCTAATCTCCATTTTGATTTCAGCTTCTTTTTCAGCTTTGTGGCTATCCATGACTACCATACACTGTGATACAGGAACCAAGCCCCAAAACTGTTTGTTTAGCTTTTGGTTAGAGCCATGTGATCTGAGACTTTGTTTTTGGTTAACGACAATTAGTAAGTGCAATACCTATTATATTACTTTCAGTTTTTGGCCAAACACTTGCTAATTGTCAATGCGGATCTGGGGACTTGACCCCCAAGCAGATCTCCCTGTTGGTCTGATAAATTTAAATTAGGGGGAATTTCAGAGCCGGTTCTATGACGCGGTTTGTGGCGCCAAAGCTTACTAGGAACTCTGAACTGGGATTTTTGACAGATCGTGGTTGCTTGGGGGTCTCGGTGTCAGAAGTGCCCCTTAGCGGACGTTGGCCAGTCTTCAGCCTCGAGAATACCGTGCGCCTGGCACCAAATCGATTTCTTTATGGCTCTTCAAATGGCGTCAAGATCTGCCAAGCCAAGTCGAGGTCCGGTTTATCGCATTACGTAAAAGAGACGCGCACAGAAATATAAATAAATGTCGTTTTAATGATATTTGAAAACAATATACCCTCAACTCGAGCAAAAATCCGTTATCCAAATATAATAAAATACAAAAATTATAAAGAGCTGCCTCCGAAAACTCGCTCAAGTGCTTTGGACATTGTTGTGTCAAACACATTTCAACGACTGCGCGATGAGGCTAAAGGGTCAATCGATCAGTAATTTATGTATCGATTAAATTAAAATTTACAATTTTAAATCGGTGAGCAAAAGACTCCAGCCAGCGCTGAGGCCGGCACTTGAGGATGCCCACCCATTGGGAGCCTTAGTTCAACAGGTTTTCTCATTAAAATCCATGCAGTGAAAGTCTTAAAGCAATCCATTTTATTTCAAGTTATTTGAGTTCTTATGGTTAACTGGGAAGATTTCCATATTGGCTATGGACTATGCTTAAAATGAAACTAACTATTTAATAAAGTTTTTTATAAGGCCTCTTAAACTACCCTGTTTATTTTAGTTCTATGAAGTATGAATTCCTATCTAACGATTTTGATGTCTTTGTTCTCTATTTAACTACTGAATTATTTCAAGTTTGTTTTTATTTCTGTTAAGTAAACAAAAACGTGCTGTGTGTGGGTGTTTCATGAGCGCCAAGAATGTCCAACACTTCGTGATTGTTGATGGAGCCGGCATCTACCAAAGTACTTTATTGGCAAATGTTTGATTTTAATTTTTTAGCTATGTAGTTATTTATTTCCTTCTAATGAATCATGTCATTAAATAGATAAAGTAAAATAATGATTTCAAATGAAACATATCTATCTACATAAGAAATATACATCAATCTTATACCGTTCGTAACTAACGCGGACAAAGTATTCATCCGCAAAGTATGCCACTATTTTTGTGAGAAATTTTTTATTTAACCAAACTCCTAAGAACAGGCAACAGTTTAAAACGTTTCTGCCATGAATTGGTTTAATAAAAGAAAAAAAACACTTTAGAAATTTTTGTTTTAAAAACTATATTTATTTCTGAACAACTTGCGATCTAAGCATATATCACAATTTATTTAACATTATGTAGTTCATCCGGCACAACCTTAAAAGCTAGTTGGCATTATCAACAATTGGAGCGGGCTTCTACAGCCGCTTTTTGGATTCATTCAGTTTAGAGGTGGCTTCCCCTCCCTTGATCCACCACCTGTGGGCACTCCTGAGCATCTTCCAGGGCAGCCATATGACAAGAAAAGCGCCTAGAAGAACGCAGCCGAGGATGTCGAGCAGGAGGTACTGGTAGAGGGGCAGGAAGGCGCCCTGGGACTTCAGATGTCGTGCCCCCCGATGCCGCATTATGTACTCAATCCAGAAGGTGGCTTCCGCCAGCGGATGCATGGGATTATCGCGGAAGCGTTGCGAGACCTCCAGGGCACTCTTCTTGTACTGTGGCTCATAGATCAGGGTCTCAATGTTCCTCACCAAGTCGTCGACGGTGAGTTTCGAGAAGACCAGGGAACGGGCGTAGCCCTCCCTCACGGACTTAATTGTGTTCCGGTGCTGATCCCCATACAGGGGAATGCACAGCATCGGCACGCCCCAGTAGATGCCCTCCTGGGTGCCGAAAATGCCTCCGTGGGTGATGAAGAGCCTCACGTTCGGATGGGCCAGTATGTCGTTCTGGGGCATCCACTTCCTAATCAAGACGTTCGGGGGCAGCTCCCCGATAGAGTCGTTTTCATACTTCCAGATGACCTGCTGCTTCAGCTGCCCGAAGGCCTTTAGAATCAAGGCGGTCTTTTCGGGCGGCATGTCGGTGCTCTTCATGTAGGATCCCAGACTGAAGTATACCACACCGTGTGTGGCCTTGTCTAGGAAGGCTTGCAGGTCAGCGGGCAGCTGCTTGGCGGGCTGAATGTGGGCTCCTCCCACATCTATGAGTCCCGGCATACTGGGACGCGGCAGGTCCACACTGCGGTGGCTGTTGATCAGCATCAGGGAGATGTTGCGCTCCAGATCGTGGACGTGGGGCAGGGGACCTAGAAGCAACAACAATTTAAATAGGTAAGTGAGCAAGGGGTTGGTTGAGTTTGGGATTCACCTTCGATGACACCCCGGAAATACTTCTCCGCAAGCTCTTGCATTTTAGGCAAATAGAACCATCGTCGCATCACAGCATCGTACAAGGATATGTAGGCGTTGTAAGCTCGCTGACTGAAGGTCATCTGATCCGTGTGGGACAGAAGCAGATGCGGGATCACAGACCAGGGAGTGAGGATTCCCATGGCATGGTCCATGTTGTCCGCGTAGCCCATTGTTCCGATTGTGACGACGGGACAGTTGAACTTTCTGCCAAACATGAGGAAGGCTTCGTGGAAAAACTGCTCCAGGATAACTAGGTCATAGTGGTCGTTCTGGCTGGCAATCAGGTCCTGGACTTTGGGGTCCTTGAAAGCGTGCTCAGTGGTCATCAGTCCAATGGTCCACCAGAGCTGCAAGTTCTGGAAGTCGCTGGCGAACTGCATGGTGAAGATATTCTTCTTGGGAACTAAAGTCAAGAAATATAATTAAGACCACTGCTTCTGTGGGGTTTACTTTCAACTCACAATGCTTGGGAATGTCAAAGGAGGGACTGATTATGATTTCCGTGAGATTTTCGTGGGGCTGCTTGGTGGGGTGGTTGTTCACGCTGGTCACGTGGTGGCCCTGACGGAGGAGATCCCTCTGGAAGTGCTCGAGCCAGAGCCAGTGGCTGGGTGCCGGGAAGGGGCCCATGAAGAGAATCCGATAGCCGGAGCTGAAGCTCGACAGTCCAAGCAGGAACATCAGCCAGCATTTCCACTGCAGCTGCATCTCCATCTGGTTTCAGAAATAAGCATGGACAATTAAACAACGTCAATTAAATTGTCAGCTTCCCAGGCAGGAGGCTAAAAGCCGCGTTATTAGCACTTTGATTAACGTTAGCTTAGTTTATGTTCGGCGTTTGATTTGCTATTTGCATAACGCAAAGTGCTATGGACAGGGCAAATGATTTTGTTATTAATGAGGCGGGGGCTGGGGCTACACATGATTGAAATGGAGTCATAATATGGCTAGTCGACACCTTTTCTTCCGTTCTTTGTTCGCTTTGCATAAATAAATATTAAACTAAACAGAAATCATATCTAATGCGATCTATTTTGGTGTTTTATTCACAAGTGATTTCAGAGAAAACACACCTTTGGTCTAGACTCTGGACTGCCAATTGGATCTGATTGAAATGCAGCAGATAATTTCATCATTTTGTAATTAGCAATTAATATTTGAGTTGTACGATGCCAGCTGGACGAGACGGCATTCTTGGCGATCTACACACCTTTTATGGCTAATCTGCTACGCCAGGTTGCAATCTGGCCTGGCAATCTTTTACAGTGTGGCCTTGAAGGCCTTTATGTTGTTTATCAGACATAACAAGAGCCAGCTTTATCACTCTATTAGCCTTAGGCTAGCCACTTTCTTATCAAACACTTTCTTATCATCTTTTTATGTAGGCCGAGACAATTGAATTATAAAAAGATTTATTTTGTTTTTCTGAACCTCAGATTCGTATCCCAAATAAAGTTTATTTTAATTTGAATTTTATTTGCATTAAGCTTGGCCTCTTAGCCGTGGCACATGCCAATAAAATTTATTCGGGCTCATTTGATTCGTTTATTATTTGTATATAGTGGAGGGTATGGGAAATGCGCATTGTTTCGATCCGATTTATTTCCTGATTACCGTTGTTTGGGTTGACGCTTTACAAAGTGAACTAACTGAAATATAAATAAAACCTGCTACTCGTCGTCATTGGACGTGCTGATAAATCGCATGTGGAAGTAATTTGCCGCGCAGCTCGCATTTCAAATGACATTTTCTCACAAGCTAACTGTTATAATTTAGCAGTTGAATCTTTTTTTTATGAATCGTAAGTGTGTTGCTTCCCCACCAGGCTAATGCAGTTTTAGATGGAGTGCAATCCAAACGAGAAAACATCTGAGATTTTATGATCTGCGGCCAAGGTTGGTGGTGAAACTCGGAGTTGTAAGAGCATAATTGCCTAACGATTTGTTGCCCAACTAATTGTTTAGTTAAATTAAAATTATTTTATTACAATGACTTTGGGAATTGTAAGTGTGTCGAAAAAATTTTGTAGGTTGTGGCTTGTGGGTTGGAGTCGTATAACTATTTGTGTCAAAAGTAAAAGTAGTTTTTAGGCTGGATGTGAAAGCACTTCCCAAATGGTTACCCAATACTTGTATTTTTGTTGATTTTATGTAATTAAAAATGGTCTGGCAATAGATTTGATACAATTTTTCTTGACATTAAGCTCTTGTTCTTGATTTGCCACATCTGACAACATTTTCTTTATGTCTCTGATTAGTAAGACTAAGTAGTATACAATAAACAACCTTATATTTCTCTATTCACTTTCGCGTCTCACAGAAATAATAATAATGCTTTTATTTGCACAATTGTTTTTCTAGGTCTCTGGTACTAAATTAACACATTTCGGATTTAAATCCAAATTAAAAAACAAGCGCGCAACACGACCGCCGGGCACCAAAGTGCAGTTATCACTAAACTCGGCGACGCAAGGCGGCGAACACCTCAACTTAATCAGCATTAGCCTCCGCCGAGGCAAAGTCGCGGTCGCCGCCGCAGTCGCCGCCGGCACACTGCTACAAATGCGCACTCGCGGATACAAAAAGCTTAGTTGTATTTGCCGGATTGCGGTAGCCCTGGCCTGAGCGAGAGACTCATGGTTTGGCTTAATCTCATTGTTTGATTTTTTATGTTTGTGTGCCGCGATAATTGGAATATTGTTACAAATGATTGCATGTGCTGCCAAAATAATTATTGGCTGTCAATGGCACTTTTCCCCGTCTGGAGAACCCCCATACTCACGTGTCGGCCAACAGATCAGAATTCCACAATTCTTACTGCGAAATAGCTTGTCCATTGAACTTTTGCCAAACAAAGATCATACATTAATTAGAACCTGAATTTCGGGCTGAACATTATAGTATGAGTGTTTTGTTATCATTCGAGTCAAGTAAACAAATAACAAATATATAAAAATAAAGAAAATATTGCTAATATTGTTATAGTAGATGTTTCTAAGCTCGCAGTATCTAAACAATAGCCAACACTTTCGATTAAAAATCTTACAGGATGTAGAAATCAGATGATACATCTGCCTCTAAGAATACTTCAAACTTCTTGGAATTCCCGAAGCACCTTTATTTATTTAAATACTTTCCTTGTTCGTTGGAAATCAAACAATGCCCCGGGAGTTGCATAAGCTTGTTTCATTGCAAACGGAAAGAAAGCCCGACATTTTTTAAGGGAATTTAATTTGAGTAAAACAAGTATTAATTGCCTGTGTTCATTCACCTTGGAAGCGGTCAAGTTCACTTGCTCTGATAAGAAAGGCACATTAAATAACAATTAATGTGGTTCGGTGCTGAGGAAATAAAGGCAAGAATGTCGTTTGGGAGAAGATGACAAATGTCACCAAACCATCAATGAACATGCATCAAATTGAGGAATAAGGAAGAAGCCAAACTCAAAAGGGCATAAACAGACACAACACAAGACACCGAAACTTTTCATTGAAAATTGGCACGCTTCACTGGAGCGAAGCCACAGAAACTGGAACTGGAACTGGGACTGGAAGTCGGGAGGAGGGCGTGCCAGGCAGCCGCCAAGGGCGTGGGCGACAACGATGATGGACGACCCTGCCCTGGGCGCTGGTTTGAAGGCAACTCCAGACATGGCCAAGAACGGCACTTTTGATGCGAGCGATCGCCACGAGAGGCCACCAAGAACCAAAAATGTGTTCATTCATAAGCCAGCTGAAGATAAAAAAGTGGACATGCAGCAATGAAAATGAATTCCCTGGAACAAAAAAAGCGGAGAGAAACAGCTCATTTAATCAGAGAAAAATAAAGTAAAAGATCTTCAAGACTTAGAACCTCTAACTACATATATTTAACTAAACTGTTTTCTTTCAGAAGTCTTGAAATGTCTGTTAAGTGATTCCGGAAATCCTTTTCCATTCGAACTATGATTCACTATCCGCCATTTACGAGGTGCAAACGACAAATTGCCCATAGTGGCCAAATTGCCAAAGCCCATATACGCCTGTATAGTGTGTTCGCTGATCAAAAGCCCCACCCAGAACAAAAATGGGAATTAAACGACAAGAACACCGTTTGTTAGATTGCGCCAATTTAATGTTTACTTTGCACTTCAGCCCAAGAGCCAAATTAGGCTAAATCAAACAGATACGCATAGAAGCGAGACCTTTGTATTTCATGGATCCATTAGTTCCCATCTATCAATCAATTAGGCGAACAACGTGCGTTTTCCCAGGCGCGTCTAGATAAAGGAGACCAAATAGAATAGAACCAAACCCCGCGATGACACTGGCGATTTCCACGGAACTATGTACACAGTTTCCACTCCGTTCAGTTCGATCGAGCTGAGCAATTAAAAATTTCACCCAAATAGAAGAGACGTTGCGCATGATTTGTCGACGAATTTAAGAGTTCGATCCGAACCCGCATCGGGAAATGGGTTTCAGTCAGCTGGTGGTCCGAGTGCCGACGATGGCAGAAAATTAGAGACTTTTCGGGGAGAGAGAGAATCGTGTTTTGGCAGCTGTCAATGTGTCAATATTAATTCAATATGTCGAAAGCAGAATTCAGCACAATTTAAAATTGAGTTATAATGTGACACACGAGATGGGCCCACTGGATTCGGGGTGGTAGACTCGTCTCAAGTGGATGGGGGTTCAGTAAAACCAACCAACCCCCTAGTTTCTACTTGGTAGTGCATTCTCACACAGCCTTAACCTCGAACAATTTGTTAATGAGCAAATTACATGGTCTTGGCATATATACCAGGTCCATTACCTTGACAGAAACACAAAACCAGAACTCCCAACACGCCCCTAAGTGAATCACTCCCCCATTTCTAGTCAGAATTCGAGGCATTTCTGTTCAAGATAGGCAAACAACTATAAAAACTGTTGAGGCGTAAAGGATCTCCACTCTGGGGTGGACTTATCGCTTCGAGATATGATATTCATGGAAATGGATGGTTTTCCGGTGGCTTTGCCTAATTCACATGACCTTTTGACCTTTGGGAAAAGGGACTTTAAAAAAGGTTCAAGTGGCACTATATACTGCGATGGTCTTCTAGGAATAGTTTAGTTCTTTCATAATTCATAAGAAACAGACTACATTGAGGATGTTTCCGAAGACATTTTTTTATCTCATAACTTTAGTAGGTGATTAAGCATTGCTACTCCAGTTATGGACCTTCGCTAAAGTCCCCAGACTTTTGTTCAAACAAAACGATATCAAATACTCGTGTCTATATCGCTTCGGGCTTTATCGTCGATTTTATTTGGAATGTTTTTTGGGATTGCAGCGCTCCGTGCTGCTTTTTGGATTCGGTGGTGGCTCCGTGCTTCCCTGGAGCAATTAGTAAGAGTGCAGTTTTATGTGTTTATTTTTACATATGCCACAGCTGTGTGGCCTAACCTAGATAGTCAAATGTAGTCGCCGTCTCGCAGGCACTCCTCCACGAGCACTTCAGAACGCCGCCGAACACCAATTGTGCGTGATATGTCGCTGTTATCAGGAACAGCCCCTAAGGGTTTCCTACTCCGTTTTTAATGTTGCTCTGAGCCTTGAAAGGGGCGTGCAGTGGAGGTTACACCGGGAAAAACTAAAAAATGATGTCGTGACGGAATGGTTACTAGAGAACCCCCTTCGAAGTTAACATCCAGCCATGCTTTCCGTGCAGCTACTCCCGCCCATCTGGCCAATGGCTTTCATAGGTGTTTTTATGTGATTTTGTGCATTTAATTTATTAATGAGCTGACCGCGGCGAATTCCTCATTCGGTGCGCCTGATTTATGTGGCATCTGCTGGCGGTTGGAATTTTGATGCCTGTCAGTGAGGTCGAGGCGCTGGGTGCGGGCGCTGGTTACCGCTTACCGGTTCCCGGTTCGTGGTGTCAAAGGGTTCATTAGCACGCCAAGAAGGATATTTTCACAACAGGACGACGGGGAAAGGCAAACAGCAGTGACAACGTCCGGGACCGTGTGACTTATGTAACTTAATAGGCTGATGAAAAATGGTTAGGAGATTTTATCGCTCAACAGGCGCTGCAGCGACAGACTGGGAAGGCAAACAACATGTGGCAGAGTCACTGGCAGGCGCAGAGTTGAAGCTAAAGGCGATGCCCCAGCCAAATTGCAGCCACATGTGTGAGCACTCCGGCCCTCTCCGATTCCCCAACAAAGATGAAGATCATAAGAGAACTGCGGCAGCGTCCGAGCATCGCCAAACAAATTGAAAAGTTTCAACTCCTCCCGACGGCCGCAATTGCTCAATCCGCGTCCGCGTACTTTCCGCGTGCCCACCGAAAGGGGAAAAAAGAAAATTAAACGGAAAGAGGGGCCCACCGAGAGCACCCAACCCAAGCGACGCCAATGCCGACGAGGAGGAGCCCCAAGAAAATGAGTGTTCGAACAGCCGAGTGTCATCCGCGGTGTCTCAGTGATGATCAAAGCATGCAAAGAAATCTTTTCTATCAAATAGAGCTAATGACATGATTCATTTAATGTAATACAAATAGAATAGGTGGCTGTTGAGGATATATAGTTGAGTAGAATTGGTTACTTACCTCTACCGCCTATCTCTGATGGAAATTTTGATTAATCTATCCTGCCCCCTATCTTGCCTTTCTTTTCCAATAATTTGTTAAAGTCCTACCGTATCCCTTCGCTGGCCCTTCGCGAGAGGATGGCTTCTCGCATCACTGCTATCTAGATACAGATACATTTTGGGCTGGCCCCGCGTTCGCGTTCGCGCGTTCGCAGAGCGGAGCACACAAAAGTCACTCGCGGGTGCGCCTTGGAGTGGTGGCATGGCAGAGGCAAATGTATATCGGTGGCATGGACAGAGACAGGGGCAGGGGCAGCTGAGGCAGCCATGGGGTCCGAGGCCGGGGTCCGCCGGCAGCTCATCGAGCGAGCGCACACTTCTGCGTGCGGAATTTTCTTTCAGTCGGTGAGAAAACGTTGGCGTGTTCGGTTGTTCGGTTCGTTTGCTTATCGGAAATTCGGGAAATCGGTTGCGGGTGGTAACAGACGTCGCAGAAAAATCTACGCGCCCCTTCAGAGTTTTCCCCAATACATTCGAGTGAGTGAGTGTGTGCCTCTTGTAAATGGAAAAGCGCGGAAAAAAGAAATTTAATTTATTTTTAAGATTCGGTTTCCCCCTTCGCTGCTGTCCTCTGTCGGCACTTTTCAGTCAAGAATTCCGGCTAAAACTTATTGTGAATGGGTGCGATTGTTTCCTCTGGTGGTAGTGAAGAGAAAAGATACAGAACTTTTGCTAATTGACCGTGAATACGGAAAATCTGTGTTTATGAATCTGTGAAAAGCTCTAAGGGCTAAAAGCAAGTCTAATTTATGATCAACAAGGAAACATGTAGGAAGTTGAAAAGAAAAGATTAAAATTAAAAAGATGTGAACCATTCCACTCGATGAATTCCAAATAAAAAACCAATAGTGTCAGTTTAAAATAATATAAAAATCAAAAATATTTATTAATTTGAGAGATAACTCAACAACAGAAATTGAAACTGTACCCTGTTTTTCAGTCTCGTCTCGTGGGATATATGCCCCAATAACATTCATATTTGTGACATATGGTGTGGAAATCGCAACAGAGCACAACTCCATTCATCAATCGGTGGTACCCTACGACCATAAATCACTACACCCGGGAAGAGAAGAGTGTGACTAACTCGACAACTGAAACCGAAATAGAAAACATTCATGAACAAAAATCAACGTTTACCTTTTGGGGCCTGCGAGTTGGGAAAGCGTTGAAATCGGCGTGGGCATCGACGCCTACCAATTTTCCATATGAAAACAGCGATTTCATGGCTTATCAAATCAATTTTCCTCTTTGATGCGGCATCTCCCACCCCCGGCCCCCACAAATCAGCGGTGTTTTGTTGGCCTTTTGTTTTCGGACTTTATTAGGGAGCCCCCAAATTGGTCGATTTTAATTACCATAAAAATATAAAGCAGTTCCACGGAAAGAACTTTCCCAAAAAGTGCATCTATCAGCAGGGGCAGCTGGCCAACTGACTATCCGGTAGATACATTTATTAATTTTTATGTAAATGTGAGAGAGGCGAACACGCGCCCGTCATAAACTCCTGCTCCCTGCCGATTGTCACTTTATTTTTTATTCCTATTCAGTTTCGGCTTCGGTGTCGTCTGCGGCGAGGCGTTTCAAATTTTATTTTGACTGCTGCGACGGCTATAAAAATATATGCTCGGATCGACAAGATCTTGGGCGGCGCGTATAAAAGTTAACAAGCAGAATTAGCGGAGCGAACTTAACGAGAACTCGAAGACACGACAACTGCAGCCTGCAGGCTGGAGACTGGAGGCTGTGCAATTGACCTGCCCCTTCTGCGGGCCGCATGCCGCATTTCCCCTCGAAAATAAATTCATAAGCATAATGTGCAACAGGGCCGAGACTCGCAGCCCCGCGAGTATGAAAGTATTTTTAGATATCCCAGCGTAAATAATTCATTTTCCAGTCACAGTCGTTGACGTTTTCTCCGGGGAAATCTCTCCCCGGGGACTTTTGCATTCTAAACTGGAAAGTTTTCCGCAGCGATCTATTCGGGACCTTCGTGTTCTCTTTTCGGGATGGCCCTTGAACTTTGACGGCTGTTGCAAAATCCCGAACTAGAAATTCCACTTTAAGTTCAAATATCTTCCAACTTGAGTTGCCAGGCGCGGCCACTTAAGGCCATTTTTGGGGTCGTTTTTTGGGTTTACCTCCCCACCTCCATATAAATAAAAAAAAACAATACATTTTACTCAGCTGAGCAGCAGTTTCCGCCGAAGTGGAGGAGCTGGCTGGGGCGGCAGTTCAATTAAGTCTCCATAAAGTATCTGCAGATACGCTAATCAATGACGTACACAAATAGATACATATATGTGTCTGAATTGGGCATGAGTCAGAGCTACAACATTCTTTAATCTGAAATTCTGTCCAGAATGACTTTCTTTTTGTTAATAATATCCAAGTCCATTACTCAAAGAGAGTAAAAACGATCCATTACATCCCTTTGCGAAGGTCCTCAGCGTAAACGAAAGTAATATTTATGTCGAACTGGTGTCTGTTATAATAAAACCACCTCGTGACCATCATGTACTCGCCAGGGGGCCAGGAAGAAATGAGTAATTCATGCCGCAGATAAAACCCTTTAATAACTAGGGCACCCTATAATTGTTTTCGATTAGTCCAAATGCTTTTCATTGAATTAGTACATCTTACCACATACGGACAGGTGTGATTAAAGTTGGAAAACTCTCCAAAGAATCTGTGGACCATTGTGGCGAATGGGTTGTACTTCTTCCGCAAATAGCGACAGACATCCACTTTCGTATTGATGACCCATGGCTTAAACCCATTGGCTTTCTTCAAGACATTTACGTGAACCTGTACGCTGTTGGTAGGGTGGAGAAGGGTCTCAATCATATTGAATACCACCTTATCGCGACCCACAGCTTTCAGGCGGCACAGTTCGAAAACAACCCACGACTGGTTGTAGCTCTCGCAAACGGCATTTGTCATTTTAAATACCACTGCATCCTAAAATTTTGGAAGATTAGAGACCATAGCAAATAAACCAATGTCACACTCACACTGGAACTCAGTAGACATACAACCAGGGAGGAAAATATGATCAAACCGACTTCCATGCTGAACTAAAAAGTATGAAAAGCATATTGGAATACAAGCCGATAAAATCCAATAACTCATGTAATAATTATAATTATTTTAATAGGTATCGTTTATCTAAAATGACTTTTTCAAATGGTTTTTGATTAAGTAATTAAACATTAGATAGAAAAAAAATAAATGTTGAAGCGGAAAAAAGTGACACCAGCTAAAACATACACCCTTCATAATTTGTGCAAGGATCCTATATACCGGAACCCATACAATATAAATAATAATAAAATAGTAAAGTGACGGCTTTTAAACAGTGAATGTAAATTAAACTACAAGTTTATAATATGTTTCCCATGAATCAATCTTCTGTTACAGCAGAGTGCCATTGCCAAGAAAAATATCAAGAGTGCCAATGTGTTTATGACAAAACCCCGAACGAAATTGAATCGTAATCAAGCGAAAGTTGGCTGGCAAGTGCGTGAAGTTAGGTACGATTTTGAATACACAAACCGAGCAAACGGATAGGAAATTAGGAAAAGCTGCTTCAGCTTCAAAGGAAGCCAGTCCACGTCTGTTCGCCTGTCTGTCAGCCAGTCGAGGTGGCTCCCCCGCTGCAGCGATAGAGCCCCTCCTGAACACCCCAAGTAGGAGCGGTGAAAACGCATGAGTTCTGTCAACGAAATGACATGCAGCATCTGTCTATGCGGCCATCGGGCCAGGACGTGATGCTGAGTCGAGGCCTTCGATGCTCAGATACTCAGATGCTCCGATGCCCCGGTGATGCTATTTTTATGAGGCCCCAGACTACTACAGACGACGACGGATGCGTGGCCCCATGAAAAATCAATTAACACGCAAAATTATTAAAGACGAGCAACAAAAACCGAAAAACGAGAAGGAAAACGAAAACGAACGAGTGCTTCTTGGGGTTCCGGATCCGCAACCCATTCCCCTCCAACCTTGCAGCCCATATCCCTGCCACATATAACTTCAAAGCAGCTGCATCGGAATGTCGCGCCTCCGTGGATTAGGATGGCTTGCTGTGCTGCTGTCTTGCCTGCTGCAATTGCAAACTGTCGCAGCCATGAAAGGTGAGTAAAAAACAACACTAACTCCAACTAAGACCACGATCGTCTACAGTTAATTAAACGCTACAACCGCCAGGTAGCAGAGATACGCGCCCCAGAACTTAATACCTCGCATAAACATAAGATTTATCATGGCAAATGATCAACGCACGATTTATGCTCATTACAAATATGGCCAGCCACGAATTGGCCTGAAAAGCGGTCCGACTGGCAGGAGCGGCAGAAGCCGCCGAAGCTGCGGCCAAATTGCATTTACTTTGGCTGCCATCGAAGAGGACATAAATAAAAGTCAAAATAAAGAGTTGCAAATGGTGCAGTGCCACATACATTTTGGTGTTACCCGCGCAAGCCAAAGAACTTGCAAGCACTGTGGGGTTCTATCTGGAAACATTCAATAAAAATATATATAGAGACCTAAAGCTTCTCTTCATTGGATTTCCCACGATATCTATCAGTATTGACCCCCCAACCCCTCAGAGATTTACCTCAATTCATTTTTGTGACTAATTCGACCAACTGGTCGCCTTCGACTGGCTCTTCCTGGCCTCTGAATATCAATCTGGACGCAGGCCCTCCAGTTTAGCATTCGCCATGCTCCATGGTAACCCCGGCCGGCCCATAAAATCCAACTACTTAACTACAATGCGCCGCTGCAGTGCACTTAACGCATTTTTCACGCTTGACATTTGACTTGGGGCGCACTTTTCTCGTTGTCGTCGTCGTTGTCTGTTGCCTGGCTTTTGTCGTTGTCGGGACAGAAAGTATCTGCAACTCAAAGTATCTGCGCGGTGCGCCGCACAAACGCTATCCAAAGCGCGACGTGCTCTTAATTTTGCTGTATTTCTCGGGAGGCGACACTCGGAGGAGCAGTCTTGGCACAAATGTATTTTTAATGATATTTTTAGTTGGCACGTGACGTCATTTTGGGGCTAAGAAGCCAACGTGAATCATCCCCAAATTGTTTATCACTCTCTGTTTTCTTGGTCTGCTTCATTTGCGATCGGTGTATACGTACACTTACCTATATTTATTTTTTATTTGGACGAATGTAAATCATTTACACGCGCACAGCATTTTGCCAAATTTAACACAATCGTGTGTATCTGCCGATTACTCGTATGTGTATCTGAATCTGGTCCGCGCCATCTGCCGTTCTGCGTCGCCGCTTGATTATTCATTTGCATTTGCAATATAAATATCAACACATGCCCAATGGCAACTGCAGTAGGCAGTAAAAGAAGCCAGCCTGCATGCGTGTTCAATGAATCCAGTAATTTATTTTGGCGACAATTATTTTTCTTCTTCTGTCCTCTTCTGAGTCATGAGAAAATGCATCTTTATGACTTGTCGATTCAATGCTCAATTGTCGATCGCAAAGGGTAAGCAGCCATGGAATAATTAAATTCTATGCGACCCCGGAGTCTAATTAGGGGGAAGACGTTGGCAACAGCAACACATGTTCCCTCATCTCCCCATCGAGGCCATAAACTCGGGGAGAATGGGTTTTCCAACGCGGTTTTTATTTGATTTAGATTGATCTCTTAAGCCGGAGAATGTGGAATTGGTCGGAAAAACAATTTTGATGACTGCTAGGAAGATCCCAGGAATTACAGCAAAGATTATAGCCAAAAAATAAGTTAAAGAATAAATTCTTGTGCTGCAATGGGTTCTGAATAAATTGTTCAATAACTACAGATCATATGTGAAGTTTCAATTGTGGTTACAAGGGGTTGCACAAAAAAATGTATTTTTTAAATGGATCAAAAATTGTATAGAAGAGTTTCGATACAAATGGATTTAGAATACGTTTTTAAATTGTTTGCGGTACTTAGGGTCGAGTGAAATTTGGCCTAGTTATGGATATTACAGGTGACCATATATTTAGACCCTGCATTTTTAAAGAGATAAAATTAGAAAATTGGAAAAAGTATATCAAAAAATTTGTTCGCAGTTTTTAGTGGAAAATAATTGCGAATAGGTTTAGAAATCTTTTAACATAGTTTTGAACTGGGTGGAGTCTTTATACATATGAGAATCCTGCATTTTTCAAAAGGACTTAATAGGAATATTTAGAAGAAATCGATCATCAAATCTTTTGTCATATTTTAATGCCGGTTGTGCTTAAGATCGATTGAAAATTGGCAAATGTTTAAACTGACAGGCAAATATGAGAATCCAGGATTTTTCAAACTGACTCCATCAGAAAATTTTGAATTTTTACACGCAACGATCGGATAATAATTGACAAACATGTGGACTTGGATATATGAGAATCGTGAATTTTTTCAAGGGACTCCATCAGAAATTTCCTTTTCAAAAGTTTTTTAAATTCTGAGAAAAGTTATATTTTAATTAAAATAAAATTAAACAAAACATATTATTCCAAAAAATTAGATCACATTCACTGCCACATTGTTAGAACTCCCTTTTTTTCCACTGCCAAAATCCTCGACGAAAACAAACGAAACATTTAAATCAGATTGGTGTCTGTTATAATAGAACCACTTCAAGCTGAGCATGTACTCGCCAGTGGGCCAGGGGAGCTTTAATAATTCAGGTCTAAGATAAAAATCCTTGATGATCAGTGGGCCCTGAAAGTTGTTAAGAGTGTAATAAGATATTGTTGCATTGTGTACATGGATCTTACCACATACGGACACGTATGATTCAAGTTGGAAAACTCTGCAAAGAAACTGTGGACAATCCGAGCGATTGGGTTGTATTTTCTTTGTAAGTAACGACAGATATCGAGTTTGGCATTGACAATCCACGGCTTAAATCCACTGGCTTTTTGCAAAACACTCCCGTGCACTTGCACACTGTTGACCGGATGGAGAACAGTTTGTTGCATGTTGAACACGACCTTATTACGCCCAACAGCCTTCAGACGGCAAAGGTCAACCACAATCCATGACTGGTTGTAGCTCACACAAACAGCGTTGGTCATCTTGAAAATAACTGCATCCTAAAATTTCACTAATTAAGGATATCAGGATATACACTTGTGCCTCACTTACACTGGAAAATAGTAGGCACGTCCCGAGTGAGGCCATTAAAATAAAACCGACCCTCATGCTAAACAATCGAAAAGTATTTGGCGATTAGATTCAAGCCACAACATATCTATAAATACATTCCCTTGTTGTTATGATAATTATTTTGATAAGTATCATTAATATTCAATGAGTAATTTTAAATGGCTTTCGATAAAACTCTTTGTTTTAAAGCTTTAAAAGCATTTAAGGAAGTTTAATAGTTTAAAGCATTTTGAAGCGTAACAGAGTTGTTTATTGAAAGTTGAAAGGGGAATAAAATAGTCAGCAAGCATTGGGGAACAAGAATTTTTAAACGTACTTTTAAAAGCCTTTACTACAAAAATGCAGGACAATAAGCTTTATTCATTGTCATAAACAACTATATATGTTATATATAAAGAAAGTCTATATTCCGTTCAAAAAGGAATCGCATATAAGCATAAGCATATACGCATAAGCATATATTATTTGCAACTAGAGATATTTTATTTTGTACTGTCAAGGTCCTCAAGAAAAATAAATGTAATATTTATATCGGATTGGTGTCTGTGATAATAGAACCACTTCATGCTTATCATTTACTCGCCGGTGGGCCAGGGTAGTGTGACTAACTCTGGTCTAAGATAAAATCCCTTGATGATTAGTGGACCCTAAAATTGTTTTGAATTAAAACATTATCCGAGCTATATAAGTCCATGGATCTTACCACATACGGACACGTGTGATTAAAGTTGGAAAACTCTCCAAACAAGCCGTGGATCATTGTGGCGAATGGGTTGTACTTCTTCCGCAAATAACGACAGACATTCACTTTCGTATTGACAACCCATGGCTTAAACCCATTGGCTTTCTTCAAAACATTCGCGTGTACCTGAACGCTGTTGACTGGGTGTAGGACGGTCTGATTCATATTGAAAACTACCTTATCGCGACTAACAGCCTTTAGACGGCAAAGGTGTATCACAATCCAGGACTGATTGTAGCTCTCACAGACAACGTTGGTCATCTTGAACACCACTGCGTCCTGAAATTTAGATTAATGATTATATCCTTAGAAGCTCTTTTTGTGCCACACTTACACAGGAGCTTAGGTAAAATGCGCCCACTGAAGCTATTATAACTAAACCGATCCACATGCCGAACAATAGAAGATTGGACCTATTGAGCTCGAACCGAAAGACACCTTATCATTCCTACCATTATATGTATTTTAATAACTCCATTAATCGAAAAACAAATATGAACATGTTTGAAGCGGAACAAAATAGTTAAATAAAATATGAAAGATAAAAACTAAATACTAATATACTAAAGGTAAACCTAACATTTTAGTTTGAATTTCAATATCTCTGTGCGAGCAGTGATTTGACTATTAATGGCCATAAGGGGAACTATCTACCATAAATACCAGCCACCATAAATTTTAGCTGCAAGTTGGAACGGCAGAAATCCACTCAAGATCACGCAGCAAGCCCACAAATCACAGGCACCACTAATAAACTTTGACATTATTAGAGAAATGAAAGCTCCGAACGAAAAATAATTTATAAATTGCCAATGTCAGATAAAGTTTTTAATGAACACCGACTTCAGCGGGCCACCAAAGGAGCATTAATTACTGAAAAAAAGCAAACAGAGAAACGACGCAGTCATAAAATCTACACAAGCCAAACGAATAACTTTAATGCCATAAGAGGCAGCGGGCGACATATAACTCAAATAAAATAAACATTGGCCATAACATAAATATGCGCCGGCTACCTGGCCAACTCCCCCTACCGTCGCGCTGCACCAAAGATAAACATAAATTTAGCATTTGATAGGGGAGCTTCGGTCTGCGGGGGTGGAGCTGCCCGGCATCTGTGGCCATAAGTCTTGTGCCTCGCGCTCGCTTCTGATGTTTCCCCATGTTTGGACGGACTTTTCCCTGATGACGTCTCATTTGTTGCCGGCCGACATTTGAAATGACTTCTGACGCTCCTCTGCTTGACGTTGCCAGCGACTGCATCGCGTTCTTGGATGCAAATTGCATTTATTGTTGAGCGTCCAACACTTCCTGAAAGGCATGTGTGCGCCCCCCTTTTAACAATGTTTTGCTTCATAAAGTAAGGGCAATGGTAAGGCATTGGACTTAACATTAAATAATTAAGATCTTAAACAAAGGGGTGATTAAGCGGAAATCACTGTCTTATTTAAATGGTTACAGACATGTGTCCACTTTGTTGCGAAACGCCTTCAGCCTAAAATTGTCTTGTGTTTGGACAACAAATATATACTTTTCAGAGTATAGGCATCTTTGCTGTTTTCCACTTTCCATGTTGTTGTTTAAGTAACGATAACGCCCCCGCATCTTCGGCCGCCTTTGTTTTGCTTTCAAGGCGGCACGCGCATCTTAGGCAGCATCGCCAGAAGCAGCGTTTCCCTATGTGGGTCAAATGCATGGGACTGCGGATGGGAAAGTGTTTTTCGTGGGTCTACCGCCACTTTTGACGCCTGATTGCCGCTAATTGGCGGCAAAATGGACCCGGCCAACGCATCAATGGTTGACTCTATTTGCTGCCCATTTGGCTTTGTTTGACTGTTTATCCGGCTGTCTGCCGCTTGTCTGCCATTCGCATGCAACTGTTCCAATGTTGTTCCAGCGTTTTCCATACACATATGTGGGTTACATCAATATTCCAGCCAGCCAGCCAGCAGAAGCAGCGAAAAACACGCATAGGCAAACATTAACAAAACATCTCCCCTTGTCGGAGAAATTCTTAAAATATCTCAACTAAAGTTGAGTTTCATGTTTCGACAAATGTCGAGTTCGAAAATAATTTATTGCACAAGCGTAGACCGGAATATAGAAAGTCATTAATCATGCAATTTTCAGGAGGTGGGATCGACTCGAATTCAAACGAAAATTCCGAGAACGTTTGTGTACTTCGCTTTTGTGTTTCCAAAGCGAGGCACGTTCCAAAGCTCCACAACTAATTAAGCAAATCAAGATACAAAAGATGGCTCTCAATAGATAGCCTGAATAGATATGCAAAGACTGACTGACTGACTGACGAACTGAGTGACCTCTAGAGACAGTGACTGACAGCCCGACAGCTGATGGCCTGATCTCCTCCGATCCGATCTGGACAAATTTGTACATACGGATTCCAGTGGAGTGCGGTTGCCAATCAAATTGGCGGCAGCGCTTGCAACATTATGAGTGCGGGACTGGTTTGTGTATCCAGCAATATATTAGGATATTGCCCAGCAATATCCTAACACTATTCCGTGCATCTCCGACACTGTCAATTTCAATTCCACATTTTTTATTTGCCATCAACTGTATCTGCATACCTCAATCTGTATCTGTTGATCCACCCACAGTGTCGCTGTTCGGCGATGGCTATGTTTCGATGCCCCTCCAGGAGGCCAAGATGTCAACGAACATTCGCGTCAAGTTTCGCACCAGGCAGGAGAACGCCTTCCTCTTTCTGGCCGCCGGTCGGACCGATTACTGCCTGCTGCGCCTGGAGAACGGGATCATCAGTTTCAGCTATAAAATCGAACGGGATGTGGTGCAGGTGAGCGAGGCCTAGAGAATCCCTCGGAAACATATGTGTGTAATTATGGCGGTTTGGATTTCAGCTGCGTTCACCCAAAAAACAAAAGCTCAACGACTTGGAGTGGCACGATGTGGCGGTCCAGAGATTCGAGAACAACATCACTCTACAGGTGGATGGATACATAATGCGCAAGCAGTTGCCGGGCCAGCTTTCTGCCCTCAATATTCACTTTGGAACGTTTCTGGGAGGCGTGGGGGACTTTTCGGCCGAGTTCTTGAATGATGTGATCGGTTTCCGAGGATGCATATCGGATGTAAGTGTACTAAAAGTATGGATGATGCATTCTGTATTGAGTATTCTGTTTCATTGCTAGGTCTTCTATAACAACATCAACATCATCAAGCGGGCCAAGGACCGCACCAGCCACACCACCAGCAAAGGAGTGTCGTGGTCCTGCAGCACTGAGTTTGACGGTTCCACAAGGGACAGCATTAGCTTTCTGAGCAACGATTCATACTCGCTAATGCACAAGGAGTCCCATGCCACAGGCGAATCGTGAGTACCAGAACATAGCCGTCCTCCAACGAAGCTTCTTAACTGCGGCTTGCTGTTTTTAGTCTTAGTCTCCAATTCCGCACGATGGCCAGTGCCGGAATTATCTTCTTCAACGGCGGCTTCGACTTTATGCTGCTGGAAATCGAGGACCAGCGCTTGAAGGTGACCTTTAACAAGGCCGGCAGCCTGGTGCAGTTTATGACAAATGAGTCCATCTCCGACGGCAAATGGCACCGCGTTCTTCTCAGCTACAATGCCGCCATGGCGGAGCTGTTCCTCGACGAGGCCCCAGTGGCCTATCGGGGAGAGCATGGCGAGGAGTCCAAGGAAAGCATAAATCTCGAGAAGAGCGTCTTCTTTGGCGGCGTCCAGGAGGAGATGCGTCGCCGGCTCATCGGGAAGGGTCTGAGGATAAACGAAATCAGTTTCAAGGGCTGCATGCGAGATATCCAGGTGAACGATTTGCCCTTGGGCTTCCCCGAGATGACCGTCTCGCGACACCTGGCCCTCAACTGCCTGTGGAAGTACCCCTGTGTGGAGTACAATCCCTGCCTGAAGAGCGGAGTGTGCAGCCAGCACGGAGTGGACGAGTTCATCTGCTACTGCGACCAGTCGTACTGCATCAAGGCCGATTTTCAGGGACCTTTTAAGGTGGGAATTTATACTTTACACGGAGGTTAGATGAACAGACTAAGAATTAATATATTCACATTTAATTGCAGATCTTTACAGAAACCAGCCCCGAACTGGAACTGCTCTATGTGTCGCCCATGCAACTTCTGGAAGGGGGAACGGCTTTCCTGTCACCCAGTTTCATAGACGTAATCCTCGATCTACGGCGCTATCCTAGTCTGAGCGAACAATCCATTGTTTTTAACGTTGTCCATCAGCCGAAATACGGACAGCTTCTGCAGTACTCTCCTGAAAAATCGAACTTCGTGCCTTGTCGCACGTTCAGCTTGGTTGATTTGGCGACCGATAAGCTGAAGTATGTCCACAACGGCCAAGAGAACTTCAACGACCATGCCACATTGGACATGCAGGTCTTTGGAGATGTGCACAAGATCCCAGGGAACATTTTGGGCAAGCATCGGTTCCTGCTACACGCGAATATGACACCCGTCAATGACCCCCCTCAGTTGAAACTGCACTCGCATAAAATCCTGAGGGTAATCGAGGGCATAGAAAGGGTTCTGGACGTGGACCTTTTCAACATTGATGATCCGGACAGCGAACCGGCCAATCTAATATACACAATATTATCTCCTCCGAATCCACAAGAGAAATATGGCTGCTTCATGGTCGGCGGAGGAGCAACCTCCACCTTCTCCCAAGCTGAAGTTAATCTAGGAAAAGTTTCTTATCTTTACAACTCCACCACCGCAGAGTCCTTCAGCTATCAGATACAGATACAAGTTTCGGATGGCATTGAGACGAGTGAGACCGTCTACCTGCCGGTTTCAGTGCATCCCCTGGAGCTGCGGCTGGTGAACAACACCGGGCTGATCATGATCCACAAGAGCTCCCTGCTGCTGAGTCCCGCAAACCTGTCCATAGGCACAAATGCGGTGGATGAGCACATCGACATCAGGTACGACATTGTAAAGGCCCCGCAGCATGGAGTTCTCCAAAGACTGCGCCAGATCGATGGCTCCTGGGTGAACGTGGACTGGTTCAGCGATAGCCAGCTGCTTCTCGGCCACATTCGCTATCTGCACAGCAGTGATTTCCCTTGGCAAGACGAATTCAAGGTGTGTATCGTAAAAGACTACAAAACAAACTAAAAATCAACCTTAAGTTGGTTCATAACTGGGCAAGGAGCCAACACTAGTTGGCAAGTTTTGAGGATCTTTAAAATGTTTTCAAATAACCATTATTTGGTAAAATCCCACTTATTTCTTTCTGAGTGTTATTAATACAAGGGATAACGTTTATAACAGAATGCTGGGGATTCACAGTCTGGGACTCCTTCCACTAATACATCTTAAATGGCTGTACCGGAGTATTATTTCCATAGTTTTTGTCGTTTATTAATTAATTCGATTTTCTCCATTTTCTTATAAAAGGTTTTTTGACTAAAAATGCAGTTATACATATTCTTAAAAACAATGTCATCAAATATACAGAGAAGTCCGAAATGTTGGATCCCTGGTGTCAGCTTCATGGTTTATCTTAAAAGCCGTGATTTATTTTGTAATTAACAGTCTCCAATAGGATTTTCATCATTAAGGTTAATAAGTATTTAAAGTTTTTATTTTTAAGGGACTTAAAATTAATGTTTTTGATCTGAATTTGCTGCAACTAGGTTCGGCACTTGTGGTCCCCACTTAGTAAGGGCGTCCTCCATATTGTGTTTTTAATGGTATTTGTTTATTTAAGGAGCCGTTAAAAAACCTTTTAGAACTTAGGACCGAATCTATTGTGAACTTATTTTTGGCTTGGAGATGGTTTTGGCATGATCTATAGTTTTATAACAGTGTTGGAAATTTTGAAAGGCTTAAAAAATGGCCGACTTCTGTTAAAATGGTGGACTTTCTAAATTAATTATTTGAGTCTTTAGGTTTTGAATCTTACGAAATAGACTCTATGAGACCTGTTTGAAACTCCGGTTTGCGGGAAGGAATGAAATTTCAATGAAAACCATTTACTTCGCATTTTGCAGTCCAGTGTAGCTCATAATACCTTGATTTCGATTTCACTTTCGCAGTTTATTGCCTCGTTTGGCTTTGTAACCACGCAAACGTTCGACTTCCGCATCACGTTTACGCGTCTGCGCATAACGAGCACCCGTCCCGGCCAGATAATCATCAATGGGGGCCGAGAGATCCTGCTGACCAGCGAGGTGCTCTCGTACGAGACCACGCCCATCGGAAGCTTTCCGCGCAGCGTAATCTATAAGATAACGAGGCCCACTCGCTACGGAGGAATCTACGTGGAGGGATCCCGGAAGGCGGCGAAGCACCTGGACTCCTTTACCCAGCAGGACATCGAGAAGCGGCGCATCCGCTACCAGACGCACCACACCAGCTACTCTAGCTTCAGTGATCGATTGGAGTTCGTAGTCTCCGTGGCGGAGTGCGACGATGTGACGGGAGTGCTGGAGATCAATTACCGGCCCCCCAAGGAGCTTATCAGTAAGCTGGGCTACCAGAGCCAGGAGGTTCTGAGGGTGCAAGAGGGCGAACGCGCTCTGATAACCAAGAACCACTTTCCCATCCGGTTCAACATCTACGAGAGCCTCCAGTTTCAGGTCTCTGCTGCTCCGGAGCACGGTGTGGTTTGCAAGTATGATGAGCAAACGGGACTGACCACGCCTGTGGAAATGTTTTCTCTGGAGCAGCTGTTCCGCAACGACATGTACTATTGCCACGACGACACCGAGTCTACCAGGGACCACTTTGAGTTGTTGGTGCTTTCCGGTGATGAGACCGATTTGCAATTCGTCTCCAATATGGACGTGCACATCAAGTTGGTAAACGACAACGAACCCTACCGCACGGCCATGGAACGGGTGTTCCATGTGGTGCGAAACGGCATAAAGACCCTCAATCCCGTAGTGCTTCAGTACCTCGACGCGGACGTCAACACCAATCAGACGGACATCCACTACATCCATGTGGCCAGTACGAATGGGGCGTTCTACAAGTCTGGCCTCTACATCAACAGCTTCACCCAGGACGACATTGCCAACAGAAGGATAATGTTCCAGCACACTGGACCGGACTCGGGAGCAGCCTCGTTTATAGTCACCGATCGGAAGCACGAGGTGAGCGGGTTGCTGGAGATCCGGGCCTCGGATCCCTTTGTATCCATGATGGGCACCAACGCCTCCATCGTGCAGGAGGGAAAGTTCGTGGTCCTCAAGAACACGGACTTCATTCTGGAGACTAACTTGGACATGAAACTCGATGAGATATACTACGAGGTGATAAAGCCTCCGTCGTACGGCATTCTCATGTACCTAAGCAGCGCGAACGAGGGCGAGAACGGTACCACGATCTACAAGGCCACAAATTACACCTCCCTGAGCAACTTTACGCATCTGGACATTGAAAGGGAGCGACTGGTTTACTGGAACACGGAAATCGCCTCGATGGACAAAGTCAGGTGAGTTGGTAGACCCACACAAGGGAACTTAATATAACATGAGTCCTCATCTTCCAGGTATCGTGTACACATCAAGAACATTACAGCCGAGGGAGAGGTCATGTTCAGGATATATCCCTCCGCTTACTGGGAGCCCCTGCAGGTCAAGCAGAATCACACACTCTACGTGGAGGAGTCAACCAGTGTGCTCATCTCCAGAGACGTCTTAGAGGTGGTCCATCCAAACATATCCCCGGGCGACATCAACTTCCTGGTGACCTCTTCCCCCATAAACGGCTACCTGGAAATGCAGTCCACGACCTTCGATGACGAGTACAACTGCAAGGTGTTTGATCAGGCATCCGTGAATACCGAAAAGCTATTCTACATCCAGGCAGGCGTGAACCAATCCACGGATTACTTTGTGTTCGATGTCACAAACGGGATCACCTGGCTGAGACAGTTGACCCTGAAGATCGTGATCATTCCCGAAAAGCTGTACATGCACTCAAATATTGTGTCCGTGGTCGAGGGGAAGACTGTGCAACTCAGTCCCACGGACATGCAACCCTATTCGGAGTATTATCGTGGCAAGATACTGGAGTACATAGTGACGATTGCATCCACATCTGGTCACATTCAGGCGGGAAACTCCAAAGTTAAGAGGTTCACCCAAAAGCAGCTGGAACAGGGCAGCATTCAGTACGTTCACAATGGCAGCGAGAATGCTACGGACACCATCACTCTGGTGGCCATGGCCCGGAACAAGGAGAGTGTTCCCTTTGAGCTGGAGTTCTCGGTGATTCCCGTCAATGATGAGGAGCCAATGATGGTCACCAATACGGGTCTGCAGGTGTGGAACGGGGGCCGATACGTCATCAAGAATACTGACTTGTGTAAGTTGCCCGGAACTCTCTTAATGTACGTAATGAGTAACATTGTATATCTTCTAGTGGCCCAAGACTACGACACTTCTCCGGAGAATCTCACCTACGTGGTGCATCACATCTATGGCGGCTACTTGGCCCAGAAGTCCGCACCTCAGCGCAAGATAGAGCAGTTCACCCAGGCGCAAATAAATGGCGAGCAGATATACTTTATGCACGACTCGAATTCCCGCAGAAACGAACTCTCCTTTGTTGTAACCGATGGCCTCTTCAACACCACCACCCAGATTCTGAACATCGAAATCAAGCCCATCGAAATCCTGGGCGAGCGCAATGAGAACCTGCATGTTTTTCCCCTGACGAAGAAGCAGATCCTGCGCGACCATTTGCACTTCAAGTGCTCCGACGAGGAGCGGGAGATACGCTACAACATCACTGTGCCCCCCAGTCTGGGGCGGATAGTGAACGAGTTTCTGGACAATGGGTTCAACCGGGAAGTCAGCGAGTTCACGCAGTCCGATGTGGACAACGGGTACATATTCTACGAGCACACTGCCGTCATCATGGAGTTCCGCATAAACGACTCGTTCTACTTCGATGTGGTGGCCGAGCGAAGTGATCGTCTGCTGGACCAAAAGTTCAACATCGAAATATCGGTTTCCTCGGGAGGGTTGCTACGCTTCCTGCCGGTGAACAAGATCACAGTAGATGAGGGTGGCTCCGTGCCGATCGTATTGGATTTCTCCAAGATCCTGGACTACCTTAAAACCAAGGCGGGCATCAGTAACCCGGAGCTGTTTATCGAGGCGGTGCAAAAACCCACACATGGCAGCATAGGCTTAGTTCCCGATTTCAGGGGCGACCAGCGTTATCACTCGAGTGATTTTTCCACCAAGAAGGTCTACTACATACACGACCACTCGGACACCCTGGAGGATACCATTCTCATGTCGGTCTACTTGACGCAGGGGTGAGTTTCGGCACCTAAACAAACACCTACTGTTTGTATAACTTTCTAACCACTTTTCAGGAACATCTTCCTCTGCAACTTGACGATTCCCGTCTCGATCAACCCCATCAACGATCAACCCTTCCGCCTCATAACCCACCTGCCCCAGATGACGGTTGTCGAGGGCGAGAACCGCACCATTACTCGCAACGATTTGCTCACCGAGGACGCTGACACCCCGCCGGAGGAGATCATTTACGATGTGATGAGTGGCCCGACTCTGGGCGTCCTCAAGAAGATGAAAAACGACGGCCAGGCTGAGGAGCTGCTTGCCTTCTCCAACCAGTTCACCCAGGCGGACATAAACAACGACCGCATCGTGTACGTCCACTTTGGCAATCCACAGTCCACCACATTCTGCTTTACTGTTTCGGATGGACAGGCTAACGCGGCCTACGAGATATTCACCATAAAAATCGCTCCCATCAGCTTGCTACCTTCAGCCTCGCAAGTTCCCGTCAAGATACAGCAGGGCGCCACCACTGCCCCCATGAGGCTAGAGAACATTGGCCTCACCACGAATGTCCAGGTGGAGAGGCTGTCGTACAATGTCACCAACTCGCCGATCTACGGGATTATGGTGCTCAACAATCAGCCCACTCTGAGATTCACCCAACAGCAGCTGGAGTCCGGCCAAATTAGCTTCATGCAGACGGACCAGAACCGATCCAACGACACTTTCCAAGTGAGTGCATATGTCCCGGGCACCAACTACGCCGCCCAAGTCGACATCGTCATGGAGGTGGAGCCGGTTATTCAAATCAACAGCATACACATGAAGGAGGCTGACTCTGCAGGAGGAAGGATAAGGCTCACCACCTCCCTGGATACCGACAATCCTTTGTCCCTGAAGCTGAACAAATTCAACCCTAAATTCGTCGTCACCAGGATGCCCGCCACTGGCCAGATCAGAAAGATAATCCGGAGCACGGGATTGGCGGTCGATGGCCCCAACGAGCGGTCCACCAATATATTCTCCTACAAGGAGCTGCGCAGTGGAGTGGTCTACTTTGTGCCCCACAAGTCCGCAGAAGACACCGAGGAGGATGCCGATAGTTTCGATTACCAGCTACTCATAAAAACCGTTCAGCCCGCCCAGGCCACTGTCTCCATTGAGTACAGAAGCCGCTCGGAGGAAACGGAAACGGTTCACTTGGGGAACGCCGGGCTCTCCATCAACTATCTGGCCATCGGCTGTGCCTTTGCAATTCTGCTGATTTTCCTTCTTATAGTCCTGCTTGTTTTGAAGTTCAGGAAGTTGCGGAAGCACAAGGCGGACATTTCCAAGGATCAGCCGCCGGCACTGCCCTGCCCACCGGACTTGACTTCGGTGAGTCCCCAGCACCATATGCACCACCACCACCACAGCCACCACTACGCCAGCTCTGAGGCTGACTCTGTGCCACCCACCGGAAACTCCACACCCCTCCCCGGGTTCAGCAACATCCCGCACTGCAAGATCATACCCGTGGAGTCGTACAAGCACGAGTTCCCCGACTACGACCCGGACGAGGAGGAGACGGACGACCAGTGCGATCCGCAGCAGATGATGCTGCCCCAGAGGTACAATCCGTACCTCATGGAGCACGACGCCTGGAGCTCCTCCTGCGACATGGCGAACGACTTTGCTGGCTACGCCTCCGTGCCGCAGAGTATTTCGGGATCTGTCAGCTCGCCGCCCTCAGCCCCGCCCACCAATCCTCTGTTGCGGCGGAATCAGTATTGGGTGTAAGGGATCAAAAAACTTTATATTTTCAAATCTGTCAAAAGTTATGGGAGTTCCTCCGTTAAATTGAAAAGCAAAAATGGTTCAAATTGGATCGGAATTAGTCGTAGCTTATTTATTTAAGTTTAAGCTTATGTTTAAGGCTGATTTATGAGATTCGTAAGTATAAGGAAGCATTTTAAAAACAAATCTTATAAAACATATCTGGCGTGTCATATAGAAACGATTTACATCTTAGGATAAATACAGGAGTTATACTCAAAAAGCCAACTTAACTTAGACTTAGTATTGTGTTTGCCAACGTGGAATACTTATTAAAATAAATGACAATATTTTTAAGTACAAATTTCGTTGTTTTAATTTAAATACAAATTGGTATTGGTATTGGAATCGAATTCAAAAGAAACCCACCAAAATATCAAGTTTCAGAACCTCTAGTGAACTAGTAATGGAAAGTCACCACTATCGTTATCGATCGATAGGAGCGCGCTATTTTTAAATTATAAGAAGTTTATAAGAATGATCTTCTTATAATCTTCTTAAAATCTATTAAGTATCATTTTCCGCAATCCTTACACATTTTTTTTAAGATTTAATTTGTTTATTTCTAACTTACATACTTTATGTAGTATTGTAGATACAGTTTGTACTTAGTTAAGTAATTAAGGCCGCAGTAGGAAATGAAAATATACAAGGACTACATATGTATTGTATAGATCCTAGTGATGTAGAATTTCCTCCCATCACATTTATGTGGATAACTATCTTTTTTTATATTAAAGTAGTTTGAGCTTAAAGTAAAGGTCCAGTTTGGAGTAGAAATGGATTTTTTTCCAAATAGTTGGGGATAGTTTCCTTACGTTTAAGTCAATTTTAGGCTTATAATTAAAATATGTTTGCTTACTTAAGTATCCACTCTACAATGATATCACTATTTTTAATGTGGTGTACATTTTTCTGTCGCTGGACTCAATTGAAGTTGAAGAGGTTCCTCAGGGTTCTTATATGTCGTTAGAAAGCAGCCGCTGCGATGGATGTGGGCTTCTCGGAAACCGGGGTCACGACCATGGCCTGGTTGTCGTACCCGTAGCCAATCTCCGTCACCACGGTGGTGGGCGTAGTGCTGTTTTCCGCCGGATAGCGGGTGCTCACCGGCGTCGTCATTGTGAGCACTGAGCCCTCAGCGGCACCTGCAATAAAAAAGTCAAGCAGTCAGCGGGATTCGCGGAAGTCCATTCAGGTAGATCCTTACACTTACCTGCCACGCTGTAGATCTGGGACGGCGCCCGCTCAATGTCGCTGCCGTGCCGGTTGATGGCGTTCAGATTCTGAATGGTGGTGGCATTGAGGTCCTTGCCATTAGCGGTCGCCGGGGGGTAGGCCTTGGACTGCATCCTCTGAAGCATTCGCTGGATGCACCGCTTGTGCAGCAGCCAGCGGATGCCCTGGCAGGCGTACCTGAAGACGATCAGGACGAGCAGTATGACCAGGAGAAGGAGGATTAGCTGCTGGTTGCTCTGGATGTTGTGTATCTCCGCCTTCAGCGGCTCGAATCTGTTGAAGGCTGAGGATAGAACGAATATTAAAATTATTAAGATATCACTTGTAAGATTAGGTTCGCTTTTCCCCGTTTTGCAGTTGCAGATCCGCAAAGTGAGGTGTAAATATTGACTAGGTCTATCTGCTTTATTGCAGTGGTCGGCTAGGGAGATAAGCTCTCCCCGGATACTGTAATGGATTCATAAAATGCAGTACTTCGACTAGTTTAGAAAGCCCAAACAATTGAGCAAGATATGTGTGCACTTGATAGTAACAATAAATACCTATGCATATGATTGGAGAATCTCAAAGTTATTAAGCACTTGTTCCGGGATGAGCTAACCCCCACAAGTAAGTCCATAGCAATTACAATACAATTGAAGCCTTATGGAAAACCCAAGCAGCCCTCCAAACCTGTTAAGAGGTGAGGTAATCAGAACTCACCTGAACATTCCTTGGCGCACATCGCTGCCTGGTAGTTGTGGGAGGTACTGTCGCAGATGGGGGCGCAGGGCTCGCAGGACTCCGCGAAGGCGGAGCAGTACTCGTCCACCTGATGGCAGACCTTCCCGTAGCAGTCCTTGCTGCCATCATTTGCCGCCGTGACCAGGGAGAAGCTGGGCAGCAGGGAGGCCCCGATGGAGAGCGACAGTGGACGCATTTCCTTGCTGGACATGTGAGGCGCGTTGGCTGGAATGTTCGGAGCTTTGACTATTTTCGCTACGGCTCAGTGAGGTTTACATAACCACTGGGAGCCCCACTCTTGCTATATATATTCCAGAGGTGCAATGTATATTTTGTTGCGATTTTTGTAACCAATCCACGGTATGATTCATCCAGCCATAACGCACCGACGCTGACTGACTAACTTCTTTTTTTAATTGTTTTGCTTCTGGAGTCTGAGTTGGCTGTGGTTGTGTGTGTTTGTGCAAACGGGTTTTTCTTGGCCAAGTTTCACTGGTTTTTTAGTTAACTTTCCTCCACTTTTAAAAACATAGTCACAGATTCATTTATTCAAGTATTTATTCCATCAAATACTATCTTGTTTGATAAGAATTTTGAAACAAAAATTTGATTTAGGCACTTCCGTTCACTGTTGACGTGCGACTTCCGACGTGTTTTGGCCACTTTCAACTCGTTACTGACTGAAACGCCTCGATCGCTCGCCGAACTGTTACCAACAGTCACTCCGCACCCACACAGGTACGTCGAAGAGCTCACACAGATACAAATACTAATGTTTTGCTCATTGACTTGACTTTTGTTTACCTTTTTTTCACGTCGATCGTGGATGCGAATGTATCTCTATATCTATGCTGGGCAGGTAGCAGATAGGGCCTGTATCTCTCAGATATGGGCACTCGGTGCTTTGAGTCGAAATAGTCCACTTTGGCCGAGTCGCACACTTTGAACCCGGCTTGAGTTGCCTTCCCGACAGAGTTTGGACTAATAATGGAGGTGATGATCGTCGTCGGGAGCTGAGCAAATAAATATGGGATTCCGCTCGGCCTGGGATGTTTGTTTACATTAGTGTGATAGGAAACTTAAGATCTGCACTTATTTGTTTACGGCTCAACCAGATAACAACTCGCCTTAACAGGCACTTGGTCGTTAAAAATAAAAATACTCTATTACACTCACGTTTACAAAAAGGCACGTTCATAATTTATTCAGAAATAGCCAAATAATCAGAGTGTAACGTCCATATTTATGGGTTTGATCAATAAATTCCTAACAAAATGGTATTTACTGCAACCGGAAACACCAAAGTGTAAATTATAAAAATAAACACTTGATGTCATCTAGAAAAAAAATAATAACGATGTAAAGAGCCTCTCTAACAAGCTAAAATATTGTTGATGTTTTTACTTTATATCATTTTTTGTTGTGTTAATGCTGTTGGCGCAAAAACCAGTTTTGAGAATGGAAGTTGAAAAGGTGGGAGAGTGTGCTAAGGTTGGTGTCTTTGCTAAACCCCAATAAAAATCATAAATTAATTTAAGAAAACATATATTTATAAATATTAAATATGACAGAGTGTTGAGAGTACCTAAAATAATCTAACAATATGGATATATTCACCCACAAGCAGATATATTTAAAAAAAAATCAAAATTTAAAAACATTTCCCAACTTGGCAGCACTTTTCTGCTTCCAGCCTTTCCAGTCGCTCTCTCACTGCAGTACGCGCTCAGATATTTTTGTATCTCGTTTCAGTTCCAGCCTGCAGTATTATTGTTGTTTCTAGTCGCCGGATAGCCAAGCCACTCAACATCCAGCCATCCGTTCGCTGTCGACTGAGGAGCCGCCGCCAGTTCGGTTCGATTGAGTGCCCGCCCGGGGTCGAGGCATGTATCTTGCGGATACAAATTGAATTGCATATTGCAGCTGTCGTTGCGCGCGTGTTGCCGATGAAAATTGTGGAATTATAACAATTATTTCTCGTGTGCCAGTGTGAAAGTGAAATAGCGGCCAGGCCTCAAGAGCGACGCAATTAAATGAAAATCGTTTGAAGCCCATTCATTAATTGAGCTCACGCCCGCAGTATCTCTGTATCTGTATATCGCCGGTGCGAGGGCTTCAACAAGTAAGGCCAAAACAAAAACCACTGGAGTGGAAGGAGCGGCGCGGCTTGACAAAAACAACTGGGAGCGTCCTTGAGCCCGTGATTTAAGCACCTGTTCTTGAGCCGAGAACCTCTGAGAGTAAAATTCGCGTTTTTTAATTAATATTCGAGACACAGTATCGCGGCGAGAGAGGGCCGGAGGAGCGGAGCGAGATGAATAATTTCACAACCACAACAGCCGCCGCACCACCGCCAGCCACAAAGGAGTCCCTGCCCCGATCAGGACATGTTAATGAGGGTAAGCGGTCTAAGACCAGCAACCCGATTCCAAACTCCAAATTGGTTGAACATGAACAATTTTGTACGGGTATTCGGATAATTGGAAATTGATTGGGTTCCAGAGTATCATGCCCCATGGAGGCCAGATAGAAGTGATTAGTTTCAGTCGGTTAGAACTGCCACTTACCTTCCAGAGGTTCACAATTTTGGAGGCTCTGGAATTTCCTGAAACTCCGAATTTTGATATTTTCTTTTAAAAGTCTTTTGTTTCCAAGAATATCAAACCAGTTTGACGTTTTTTTTAAATGCGGTGCATTACTTTTAAAAATATCTGTCCTTAATATTCACGGATATCTAACGTTTCCTTTGCCTTTTTATTCCGCCGATGGGGCTATATCTTTGATTTATCGTCCAAAACAAACATCAAGTTCCTAGAACTGCTCGAGTGTCGTCTCAAAAGTTGGAAAAGTGTGTGTTGAGTCATTTGTAAACAAACACGTTTCTCGCATATTATCGCCAATGAAGTAACCTTATATAAGACTAGAAAAATTTGCATAAATTGTGTGTCTGATAGAGACATGTTGCAACACCAAAAATATCATTGAATAGGTCCAATTAATTGAAATCCAAATATAAGCGCTCGATGACAAAGACATTGTTGTGCAAACCGCCCCGCGACACAGTTCGCTGTTATGCTAATGAAAAAGATTGCCCAAATAACGAAAAATAAACACCAGTCTTCCCCAGAAGACACGAGCTGGAAACTTTCTCGACCGACCCGCCGTCACAATCGCCAGAAGTTGGCGAGTTTTTTTCCCGGGCCCCGGGGCTTCCGACTCGAATTTGGTTTTGAAAGTCTTCGTGAGACGATAAACAAATCAAAGACTGCCAGTCAGCAGCTGAGGCAGCTCCATAGCGTATTCCACATAGAGCAGAAGACCAACGACCGACCGAAAGAAATTTCAGTCGAAAAATAAACAAACTCCAGCGCTATGTAGTTTGCTTTCGGAGCGGACTTAGAGAGGGAAGTCGAGCGATCCCCTCCACCGAAAGGGAAAACGTTCACTACATTTTCTTCTTTTCTTTGGAGGTGCAAAAAATTATTACAGCCAGCACTTTCCATTTAATGATTGCACCGAGAAAAATAAAATAAGATATTCCAATATTTTGAGGTAACACCTGGGGATGTGTTGTCTATCTTTCTAGACTTAGTTTAGAGCCCTTGTCAGTCCAGTTTTCTCTCTGTGCAAACATGCAAAAAGGCTGCGGCCGAGCATTTGTATCTTGAAGATACAGCGCGTGCAACAGCAGCAGCTGACGGTTCGGAAAGGGGATTTAGCAGCCGCTTCATTTGCGCCCAAGCACGCATGACAAAAGACCCCCAGAAAGCCAGGCCCGGCCCGGCCCCCAACTCTCCTCGACTCCAACTCACTCGACTGCTGGCCTCTTTTTGCCCGACAAGTGGAGGGGTTCTTGGGGGCTGTGCCCGGGGGTGTCAGGGAAGGAGGACATGGGTCAGAAACAGAAACAGCAGCAGTTGCATGACGAGCCGCCTGAATGCAGTTTATTTCTTGCATTTTTTTCGCAAGCCAGGAATGATTCACTTGCCACGACGACAGGATGTGCAAGTGCCGGGAAAGAGGTCTCCTCCGGCATTTCTATGGGGACAGCACTTAAAGGAGCCCCCACCTCCGGGCCTGTCCGCTTTGTCATGGCGGTGACTGGCGGTGGCCTACAAAAACGACTCTCAAGATGCCCAAATAATGAATCCCATCTACCGTCTGGAAGGCCCTGTTTTGTAAATGCAATTCTAAAAATAAGTGAAGATTCCAGTGCAAGTGCAAATGAATTCATGCAACATGAAGAGTGCTGGGGGCAGGGATTTAATGGAGAACTAGATGGAGTAAGCAAACTAAGAAACATATTCCATATTTGACAACCATAAAGATAGTTTTAATGTATCCATTTAAAAACTACAATCATCTTAATGGGCTGACTTCCTCAGAGAAAGCTTGCCTGTCTCGATTCATAAGTTTCGTAGCATGAAACCGAAATGAAGCTAATTTTTGGCTCTGAATAGACAATTATTAGCCATTCCGCTTTTGGCCATAACGAATGCATGAGGAGATCCATCAATCAATGAAATGTGAGCCCGAACTCGCCACTTCATTTGAATGAAGTACGTCTCCAATGAGGAGGTATACCTCCGTATGGTGATGTTGCAGCTTGGCCTGGCTAAGGTCAATGTAAGGTAGGCTAAATATACTCACACACTCGCTCCCACATTCGCGCACCCGCTGCCTTTGTATCTGTATCTGTCAGATGCAACATTCAAATAGTCGGCATTGCGGCCCGCATTTCTCGTTCGGTGGCAGTGGCAGTGGCATGTTCAACAACCTTGAGTCAGGTTTTTCCACTTTCGGCGCCGCGTCTTCTTCTCTCCGTGGCTGCCCCATCGGCAGTGGCAGCAGGAGCATCAGCAGCAGTTGTGGCTGTTGCAAGTCGTCAAGAGTCACAACACATTTTCCTGGATTTTTGGATTTTTGTGGCGGCTCTCTCATAAATTTTCCCGTCAAACTGCTTTCTAATTTTGGCTTTCCACACTTGTTTAGCGTTTGATTATTATGCATAAGTAGCTGGATATGGTTGTGAGTATGAGTGTGAGTATACCCATTACCATTCATTGGGGTTATGTAACTTTTCACGCGATCGGGGAGCCGTTGCCATTCAAGCGTGGTCATCCAACTGACGAACTGAACTTGGCAAATCAGAGGCAGTGCATCGGAGAAATGGGAAAAGCCCCCAGGGGACGAAGCAAGTAAGGTGGGGAAGCCCTCTAAGTGCAGACCTGTTGGTGGTTGGCTGTGGCAAGAGCTGTGAACTGTAAACAGACTGCTGCAAGGTTAATTGATACTGGCAGGTAGATTTCCAGAGGTTTGTTTTCGCCAAATTGAATTCCTGCCATGGCATTCTTTCTCTCGAAATACTTACTGGGCTAAGGTCTGAATAAGGCCTGAATATGGTAAACAAACACAAGCAACTCAATCAACCTTAGCTCAGCTGCTTTCTTTCAAGAATTTCGACCCCTCCCGCGACACCTGCCCGAGCCACCCGCTGGCAGAATTCTGAAGAATTCGGACCTCAAAGTCCAATGAATCATGCATCATGCCCGACTAACCCGTTCTCCGATCGTTCTGCTTTTTGTGGGTTTTGGTCAAGTCGATAAAATGCCTTTCTGACCCACATATTGCACCAGTCACCCTGCTTTGTTGCAAAGGTTAACAGTTCTTTTTTGGCCAAAAAAACCCGTTCCAGGGCCAGCTGAATATTTTACTTCTGCCCCCAAATGGGCAACAACAATAAATCAGCTGTCACTGTCCGTGGACAGACTTCTCAATGAACAGGAAATCGAAAGAATTTCAAAATTGTCTGGCAGGCGAATTTGAATTACCAATTTCGAATGACACTGGCCATAATTTTCCTAGACGTATTGCTGCACAGTTTTTACTGTCTCGGCCATTTCCTATGCTGCCAAATGGAACATTATTTAACGGCAGCGTATGGAGTACAGTAAGTTAATTTCCACACAGGTTTCTTTGTTTCATTTTCTCATTTTTTTATTTTTGCTGTATAATTTGTTTTCGTATTTTGCCCGTTGCCGGAATGCCTGGTGTGCATAATAAAAAGCCCCGCTCGGTGAGGCATTATGGAGAAAAAAACTGAAAGCCATAAGAACAGAATCATATGAGTATGTACACAAACTGACACTTATTCGAGACTTTGTAAGTAATATGCTGAAAGCACAAACAGCAAGAAACAGAGATACTTTGTAAGGTAGCCGAAGATTGAAATACTCTTGTATAATTAGACTAAAACTAGGTATTTGGTGCATGATTATAGCTTGAACTCCAATATTTCCAAGAATATAAGAGACATTTTCAGGATTCTTAAATTACTTGAGAGTGAGTTCATAAGTACTTCCATCTGATACTCGCAAATGCTTCAAAAATAGTTCAGATCATTGCAAGCCAGAGGCTTGTATTACCGCACACCTCTAGGGTATAAACATGGTGTTGCATATGCCAGGGGAGTGGTTTGATCCAGTTGAGAGGCTACGAGGGGGAGTGGAGAGGTGGGGCAAGCAGCCAGCAACCTGAGCCGAGCAATCAGGCCGAACCACTCGGCGGACCCAGCCATGTAAAGTGCGAGTTTGCAAAAATACTTTGTGTTTCAGTTTATGCCGCGGCACAAAGCACACTCTTGGCAGCCAAGTCAGCCATGCCCCTGCATATAAAAATCCTCTTAGCTACAAGCTTACCACTGCAGATGCAGATACACAGAGGGTATGGGCAGTCAGAAATCAAACAACTAAATTGATTAAGCCCGTCGGAGTGAGGACCCTCTGTTTTTGCTTCAAATTGCAGTTAATTGAGTGAAATCGCCACTAAACGCATTAACCAGAGGGAGCTGGGGCTGGGGCGGTGGGAGGTTGTTGCTCCCAAGGCCTGACCCATAATTCATTCCCAGTCGGAGCGTTCTAATTACAAGTGCTCGCTGGCGAGGAAATCTAGGGTCGGAGTTCAAGTAATTGCCAGTTGACAGTTGGAAGTCAAAGAGCCTTTATGAGAGATACGTGCAGGGAGATAAGAAAATTATGTTAATAGGCGTTCTGGAAGGAACTTAATGGAGGTTCGAGTGTGGGAAGTCAGGGGGACAAAGGTGACAAATCGAGATAACTGAGGAGTGTTTCAGACAAAGGTTAAGTTAGTAGGTAATTAGAAATAGATTAGCAGAAGACGTCTCTAATCTTATCTATTTCTGCAGTCATTTTCAATCAAGTTTGTGTATCTAACTAGATACCGATTATCAATCCGATAACAAGATGTACTTCATGAAACAAGTAGAAACCACTTTCCCCTTTCCAGAGACTGGGGCCGAGACTGAGAGTTGTGTTTCCCCCAACTTGCCGCCCCAACTTGGTGAAATGAAATGATAAATGACAGCAACTCGCTGGCCGAACAGAACACAGACAGCCAGACATTTTCAATTGCGCAGATCCTCTACACGTACACAGAAAGAAACAAGTTTTTACCATGACTTTCAAATACATCTTTATTTTTTTGTGAATTATAGATTTGATTAAACTCTTAAGGGTTTAGATGTACTCAGAGAGTATCTAATAGATACTCTGTCATATAGTAAGATATAGTTTCTTTTTCCCAGTGTATTTGACAAAAATCAAGCTGACAAAACACACATCAAAGACCCATAAATAACCCGAAACGAACCCCAAACGATGCAAGTTCTACGCACACAATTAGTGGCAAGTTTCCACCACGCTTTCGCTTATCAATGAGCTGCGATCGCTCTCTCCGGTTGGTTAAATCGATCAAAGTGTCCGGACTACGCAGATGAGGCCCCATCCAAGGGGATTACAACTTCAATGGAATTCCTTTGTTTTGAACCCGTTTTCCAAGCAGGGCCGAATGTGACTCATCGTATTACCAGGGGAGGGGGCCGTCAAGTGGAGCAACAGATTTTACGATCTTGGGGGGCTTCATTAGAGATTTTAGTGGTAATCTGATCGGGCAGCGACATTAGATACCTGTACTGTCATTAAGAGCCATAAGAGAGGTGATTCGAGCCACTCACAGCAGACTTTATTCGTTTCCTCATTGCAGTTTGCAAGGAATGGCTCGTGCGGGAGGACGGCGCCCTGGCCTACAAGCTGCAGTCCCAAGAGAGTAAGTAGGGTCCCTTTGGCTCAATACATGTATGCTGCATAACATCATTCCTCGCAGTTAACGACTTCTACAAGGGGAATCGGTACAGGAATGCGGTGGTCCGGGAGGACTTTCCCACAGCCCTGCACGAGCAGATCAAGGAGAAGGAGCAGGCCCAGCGCAGGGTGGATGCCTACCGGAGACGACTGACAGAACAGTAACTATCATAGAACCGCCAAACCTGTTTCCATATCAAACTAATCTTCCGATCTCTGCAGGGAGGAGCACGACAAGCGAGTAGCCAAAGAAATAGCCGACAAGCTGGAGCGCGATCTGCAGGAGCAGCAGCAGAAGGAGTTGCAACAGAGTGAGCTGATAGCCAAGCAGATGCAGGTGAGTTCCTTGGACTCCATAGCGATCCCCAGCTCATTGAACTGATTGCAGGAGATCTATGTGAACATGCCGCCCGTGCCGCCACCTGCAACCCGCGACAAGAGCCGCCCGCCGCCCCGCCCCGCCAAAGCAAGTATACACCAGCAACAGCAGCAGTATCAGACACAACAACAGCCACAACACCTGACACTGAACGGCCTGAACCCTGAGCCGAGCACATCGCAGCAGGCTAGATACCAGCAGCAGCAACATCCACACTTTTCAGAAACAGACAACTATGTAGGGTTATCGCTCGTACCAAATATTGTAGATATGCCAGCCACCACTTCGGTGAACGCGGCAACCGCCATTGCTGCGGCATGCACCTCTCCCAGTAGAACTGCACAGACACACGGCCAGCTGCTGGTGAGTGATAGCTTATCATTGCCGCAGCAGCAGCCACATCACTCGCGCTCTCATCACGCACCTCAGCAGCATCCATCCACGCCGACACGTCGCCATGCCCCGGCAGCAACATCTGCAACATCCACAACATCTTCAGCAAACATACCTAGCACCTCATCCATAACTCAGCACCCACCCACTTCCCAGACTACTCCGCTCGCAGCTGACATCGACGAGCTCGTGGACTACGCCGATGTTGCTGACAGCATTCGCGACTACAACATAACAGCTGCGACACCCGCAGCCGGGGAGGCAGCAACATCAGCTAGTGTTGTCGATGCAGCTGCCACACCTCTGCAGAGCCACAAGCAGCGCTCGCCGTCTCACGAGAATCTCCTAAGAACCGAACCCAAATTTCAGAAACTGTCGCCCGAAAAGTACGATCAGCTGGTGGGGAACTTCGGGCTGGGCGCCTCCGCCAAGGCGGCCGAGCGGCACATGCAACAGCACGCGGACGACATCGAGCTTTACGTGGATCCCTGCGACTATGCCAGCCTGCGGGAGATCGGACTGCCAATGGAGGAAATCCAGGAGATGAGCAAGAAGCTCAAGCAGGAGCAGAAGGATGAGGTGAGTCGGTGGATACTCCAGTAATCCTTAACTCAAGCTGATCCTTATCATTCATCAACAGATTCTGGCTCGGCGTCTGCAAGCCATCGAGTCCAAGGACTGCGTACGGCAGGAGCACAGGGATCGCATGCTGGCCATTGAAGCGCAGGACAAAGAGCTAGCCAAGATGCTTCAGGAACGGGTAAGATTGGACTAAGCCTTAGCGTAAATAGAATGAAGTTAATCACTTGAAAATTTCCAGGAGAAGGCCAAAGCCAAGCGCGCCAAGGAGAAGGCTCGTCTGAGGAAATCCCAACAGAAGGAAGCTGCCGCCAATGGAAATGGAAACGGGAGCCTGCTCTGCGGCACCAACTCGCACTGCGGCCCCCTGCTCGCCCTGCCCCAGGACTGTCTCTCCGGCAGCAATGGCAACCACCCCGAGATCGACGTGGAGGCCTACTCGAATCCCATCGATGTCCTGAATAACAGTCGAGAGCAGCGCCACCACAACGGAACCCTGACGAACGGCAGCCTCACTAGAGAGAGCGGGGGCTCCAATCACAGTTCCATGCAACGGCAGCAGCAGCAGATGAACTTGCCATCCACCAGGGGAGAGGACGACATATACACACTGCCAGTGGACAACTGCCGGCCAGGACAACGACCCGTGTCCCTGCACATGGCGGCGGAGCAGGTGCAGCAAATTCAGGCTCACAATTCCATGACGCGGTTAGTGAGGAACTCAAGAAATATAATTTTAGCTTTATTAAGTTACACATCTATGTTATACTATATTATATAATATATTCCATTGCAGATCCGAGCACTACGGCTCCGAGGCCGGCTCCCACGACAGCTCCCATCACAGCGGCCAGGACATCGCGCCCCACATGAAGTACTCCAAGTCCGGAAATTTTGGTATATATGTATTTAACGCCCTCCGTATATTGCATCGCTATATATTGACGTACATGTTTCGAACAGATCAGAGCGCCAGTCCCACGCCGCCTTACATGCCGATTCAGGGTACTCGACGATCAAATTCAAGTGAAGATCGTAAGAAGAAGTCCAAGGACAACAAGTGCACGCATCAGTGAACCATAACCATTCTACGATAACCGTATATATTTTTTACCTTCTCGACAATGAAATTGTTCAGATCATGCTCTTCTTTCCCATCCTTCTCATATTGTATCTGTATCACTAGAAGTAGTGTGTAGTCTTAAATATAATAAAATAATGTAAAGCCTAGTGAGGAGTTGTGTGTACTTCTGGGTTTGGCATCCGATTCTACAGCATTCTGCGAAAGAAGCAAGAATTATTTATAAATGCAATTCTCATAACTGGTAAAGACTTTAGCCCGTGAATAAATTTTCTACTTACTGCCAACTGCAGGGGACCCTTGGCTCTCAGTTGCTTTATCTTTTTTATTAACATCAGCAAGTTTGCGTCCAATACCGGAGATCAAAACTTGTGAAACTGGTATTAAAAGTCACAAGTTAGGGTCTCAGGGAATCAGCCATACAAACATTTGCACATGTCACCAATACCAATATTTACATGCGCCCGGCGGATGCATTTGCTTGGCGAGTGCCGACTCCCGATCGAGGTGGACGGAGTTCGGCTCGGAGGCACTTTTCTCGAATTTAGTTTCAGCATAAACACTACTTTATCACATCACCACTTTCGTATGGCTTCGATTCCACATATGTAGAACTCCAGGGGGATTTTGAAATCAAATGCGGCTTATTGTCAAGCAAAGAAAGCTAGCACATTGTATAGTACGGTTCTTAGTTGCTACTATACAACCTACTACCTCAATTTGCCAGAGAGAAAAAGGTCCTTGGTGTAGTCCTTTTTGCTGGGTGGTTAGGTCGTGAAGGGGTTTCTGGGTGCACTCAGTGGGTCGGTTTTTGGTAAATCAAATAATGTCGAAAATTATGTCAGAAGGAAGAAATCAAAATGGGCAGTTTGGAAATTGATTAAAGTTAATGAGTTATAGTGGATTATTCGAGTTAATCTTGGATTTCTTTATCTGTTTATATCCTTTATCTGTTTAGTTACTATTTAGTTTGTTGGGTTATTTGATTTATGACCGCGTCGTCTCGCATTATGACACATTCGTTTGATTTTGTTGCCAAAAACCAGTTGTTTGCATTGACAGACTCCCATAATGCCGGTCTTGTAACAGATAAAAAACAGCACAAGTTCGGATTTACGGGTTTCTGTTAATGGTCCATATGTAAGTATGCACCATTTGAGTTGGTTTACAACTCCGTTATGTCCTGCGATGGTCTCCGGTTGGGAAATAGAGTCAGCAACCCCTTGGTGGAGGCCCCATTTGATAATGTTGTGAAATTCCTGCAGGCAATCCACATGGGCTTCAAAGGACTCTCTGAGTTATCTGCAAATAATGATGGAGTTAAAAATCTATTTATAGAATTGAAAATAATACATATTTACGAATTTCGCCAATATAGACCTCTAAAGACCTCTTTCATCAATCTGAAATAAAATAAGTAATATTTTATTTTAAATATATATACTCTTATATCCTTTAATGATACCATGGTTTCAGGTATTTACATCTATTGTTTATTCCTCCTTTCTCCACAAGCTGTAGGCCCACTTGCAAAAACCATTCCACTTGACTTGGCCTAATCCTCTATCCGCAATCCCCCACTGATTCGGCTCTCCGGCCACGTAAGCCGATCGCCCGCTGCAGTTCGATTCAATTTGCAACAAAGGAAAGCCAGCGAGAGAGCTGCCAGAATTGCATTACCAATTCATCTCTTGGCCATGGCCAAAAACACGAAAAAATAGTTAGTCGCGAAAGTGTGTGTATAGTCGGGAGGGAGACGGCCCCCCTATATATAATGCATGTATAGTGCCGATATATGTGCGGATATAGACGGATGGTGGGCAGTGGATGGTGATAGTGAGGAAACGTTGCTGCAGCTGAAGCTCAGAACCGAAACTGAGGCTGAACCTGAAGCTATAGCTATGCCACTATGCTCGGCTGAGCGGCGGCAGAGCGGCGACTGCGGCTGTATCTATCGAGTGGAGTGTTTTGGCTACATCGGGTCGGTATGTGTGTTGCCATTGCCACGGACGGCTTGTTGTTCGGAGTTTGCAGCAAGCAGAAAGCAGGCAGAAGCAAAAGGCAGCAAGCAGTTCCCAGCTCTGAGACCCATGCTGCAGCATACATATGTACTGTGATGCTCCATCCAGCCTTCAGTCTCAGTCTTCACCCATTGGCCTGCCACTCTTCCACATGTTTTTCCATGCTTCTTTCAGCTTTCGGCTTTTTGCTTTTGCTGTTTTGCTGCCTTTGCTCCTGATGGCTCTGACTTTGGCTTTGGCTTTGGCATTCGGTGGTAGCACATCCACATCCTCACACAGATCCGGAACACAGAGACACCCGTCGGTCGGGTCGTCTGGAGCGCAGTTCGTTGGCTGTACCTATTTTCGCGTATTCCAGCCAGGACCTGCCTCAACAATTTCACAGCAGACAGCGCCAGCAGACGCTACACACGCACACCGATGCACTCGTCCACCAATACACCCATTCAGAGGGGCGCTTTCTGGTTTCCTTCCTACTTCTGGTGCTGCTGCCACCTCTGCTGCTGCTGCTGCTGCTGCCGCGGCCATAAAAACCGGTAACAGCCGGCAGAGCTGCGCTGCAACAGCATAACTGAGCACTGAGAGCTTCCGAATTGTTTTTGCACAATGCCGTTTTTTGCAACCCATTCGATTCTCTTCGGCTCTCTTAGCTCCCTAGGTGTTTCTCTTGCTGTCTTTGTTTACTTTCCTATGAGGCAACTTAATGCAATTTATTAACAACAAATACAAGAAACAGCAAATACAAGTAAAGTACAACATTTGCTAACAATAAGTACATAAGTGCCAGCTCTATAAAGTTATTAAAAATATAATTTTGTGGCAACACAATTTATAAAATTTTATAACCTATATTTGTTCTGATCTACTTTCATAATAATTTCATGTTCAAACATTTTCGCAGCAGCATTACTACGACAGTCAATTACTTAGTATTACAAGCTTTTTAAAAATATTACCCATACGCCCCGTGTAACAAGTTTTGTGGAGAAAGCTGGAATATTATGTATATTTATTTCTGAAATGTTTTTTATGGTTCTTTCAAAAATTTATTGAATCTGATGAAGAAATCCTTTTTGAATCTATGACATTAAAAAATATCACTCATACGCCCTGTCTTCCCGATATAAATCTGTACATAAATGTCAATTAATTTTTTTGCCGCCATTTTTAATTTGTGGCATAAATCACTTTTATGCAGAGTGTCCAGGACACCTCACTCCCCCTTTGGAATCATTAATCAAATATGTATTTTCATTTGTGTCCTGTTGGCGGAATGCAATGATCTGGAAACTGTTGGCTTTTCTTTCCTCCAATCGAACTTTAGTCATTAATTCTCATTTATCTCGGGGAGTGCGATTTTAATTAAAATTGCGGCGTTTGAATCGTAATTTGCACTCGAAGGATATTTGTAGAGAGTCAATAGGGGGTGGCTAACATTGAAAGGATGAAAGGATCAAGGAAAATCGGCAACAAGGAGAATTAAATATTGCATTAGAGAAATAGTATCTCCCAAAAAAAAAAACCAAGGCCAAAGCCACTGCCACAATCCCACACACATGCTTGCCACAGCACTTATGCAGTTGGCCAAAATTATGCAACACGCCGCAGCTCTTAGCCACTCTTCGGGAGACTCTCTTCTGGGGGCTCTCCCTGCAGAGAGTTCTCTCTGCGTTTGTTTATTTCCACTCAATACCATTGTCATGGGCGAAAAAAATGCCGAGGAGGCGTGGTGGACGAGAGGGGGCAGGTGGGGCATCATGCAACCAATTCAATTAGACGCTGCTTGGCCTTCGCAGCTCCACTCCTCCTCGGCTTTGGCTTTATCCGCTTTGCTACACACTTTCGTGCCACAGACAACAACAAACAACAAACATGGAGTGGAGTTGCGCGATGGCAACCCTACCGATGGGCCGCCGATGGGGAAACTCTGGCGAGAGAGTCGCGCTGAGGCGAGAGTCGGTTGCAAAATGCAGAGTTGATTAACCTTTGGGCGTTCTGTTTTGCAACTCCATTCGTGAAGCTGCTCCGATTTAAATGCTTGCCCCCGTGTGTGTGTTTGTGTGGGTTATGTGTCTCCTCTCTTCTTCTTCGCTGTGTGTGTGTGTGTGTGTTTGTTGTTCGCAGCCATGTTAGCAGCCATTTTTAATAGCCATATACGATGGGATCCAAAAGAGAGTCTCCAGCGGAGGCCGATATTTAAGCCAGATTTGGATTATTTTTCATTTAAGCCAAGATGAAAACTCATTTTGGCCAAAATAATACTAAAATAAATAAAGGTAGCAAAAAATTAAGACTATTTTTGGTTAAAATAAAGTAATATTCCCTCCGTCCCCACAGTGTCCAATTTTTAATTGAATTCTTATGAGCTTCTTATGAGTTTTCTTCTCTTCTCTTTGTTGATCCCACCCCCCAGCACCCCTATGATGTGTCTCCCATATAAACTTCCTGGTTTTCCTCTGTCCCATGTCCTCTGCCTCAACAGTGTTGGTAATTGTAATTGAAATTTGGCGTTGAAGCGAGTAAATGCTCGCTCTCTCAGCCCCCTCCCCCCTGCCACACAAAGCACTCTCTCTCTATTTGGCCTCCTCCCACCATGCCACCATGCCACATGCCTGCATTTATATTACAGTTGCCGCTTTTTGGGCAAAAGTTGTTTTGGCGTTTGCTTTCCGCTGCGTTTCGCTACGCTCTTCCTGTTTGTTGGTGTGGGTCATGGCTGATTCTGTTTCGGTTTCTGTTTTTTTTGCATTTTGCTTTTGTGTTTTTTTGTTTTTTGTCTTTTGTTGCTGCCGCGTCATGCTACAGCTCCTTCTATTTCGCTTTATTTTCTCCTTTTTAGCTTTGGCTTTGGGTACGTTGACTGCTCCTTTTTATGGCCGAGTCTGGGTCTGGGTCTGGCTGGTTTTATTTTCCTGGCCAGCAGCACTTGCTTGTTTTGACGGGTCTTGTGTGCTTCCTTTTGGCCGAGGCCGAGGACGATGGCTGCGGGCAGCAAATTGTGCAATATTTTTGTCGCCCGGCCTTTATGCAATTAAATCATATGGCGTATGACGCGTGTCTCTGGGGCTTTTGCCTTTTTGCCACCAAGACTTGCCTCATCCGAGGGATAAATGGCTTCTCTGATCAGAAAACGATCTGTCCTGTCCGCAAGCGAGGCCATTAAATAAATCTAAATGGATCGATCCCAAAGGGTCTCCCTACCTGGGGCCCTTGCAACCTGTTCCTCGTCCTCGTCCTCTGGGCTGGCCCGCCAGACGAAGAAGTGTATCTTCGCCTGCGATTTGTATCTCGGCATTCGTATCTCTTATTGGCTGCTGTTTATTTGCTCGCTGCGTTCGCTTATTGAGTTTGAGTTTGCTTTATGTCTGGGGCAAGGCACAGGCAATGTCGGAGGCATCCAGAGCCAGTGGCACGGCAAGGCGGAGGCGGAGGCCAAGACGTTCAATGAACTCCAAGAAAACTCTGCAACTCCGAGGCAAGGCAGACAATCGCTGGAAAACTTTTGCAGTTCCTTTCTTGGAGTTTTTTGGAGTTTGTCGCGAAAGCTTTGTAATCTGAGGGGAGTGGGGGGATTCATTAATTACATAGTTATTTTATCCATCCTCTATTTTTATTTTCTTTCATCCATGAACTCAATAAGCAGAACCTCCAGAACAGTTTTATTTAAAAAGTAAAAAGACAAGCATCTCTGAAGATACTTTTGAGGCAACAATGAAGAAGAAAGATAAGCCGCAGAGTATTTTTTTTGCGAGTCGCTTCCTTAATATAATTTCGCACAAACAAACACACTGGCTGGCTGGATGGGTGACTCGGTGAAAGGAAGGAAGGGCTTGAGCGTGAGGCAAGTGAGGCAAGACAGAGAGAGAGAGGCACACGTGAGCAGCCAGACAGCAGGCTGCCTCATGTGGCAGGGCCAATGTGGAATAGCGTAGAATGACGTAGCCGAAGGAGAAACGGCAGCACATAAGCGACGCCGGCAGCACAGCAGCAACATGCAATTTCAAAGGTCAATGACACGCAACTTGCAGCGCCGCAGCAGCGCCGCACAAAAGCAGCAGCGCAGGAAAGAGCGCAAGCAAAAACAGCAAACAGAGAGAGCAAACTTGAGAGCTTTCCCCTTTTTGGCGTTCTCTTCGGTGGTCTCTTAACACACTGCATTTGCATTTTATTTTTTCTGGATTTTTCAATTGGAATCGAGTACAGGTATACAATCTCACTTCCTTTGGCAAAATACTAAGCTCTAAATTTTATTTTAATTATTGTTGATTATTTGTTAAGTATTATTTGCCATTTTTTATTGTTTTTTTATGCCACCCGCTGACGATTTCATTCATTCCACACACACTCTCTCACAAGCACACCGAGGCAGACAGGAAATACGCGCAGCTTACACACATTTGTTGCTGTTGTTGCAGTTGCTCTTGTTGTTGTTGTTGTTGCTTTTGGTTTTCGGTGTCTGTAATTCCTCATTGTTGTTGATTGCAAGCCCTCGAGTCGCCTTTATCCAGTGCCCACCCACATGTGCCACAAATTACTTTTAAACATTTCCAAGAGCCCCAAGAGGGAGGGAGTATCAGAAGAAAGAGGGACTCTGTGTGAGTTATGGGCCGAGGAGACCCAATTCTTCTCTGGCTTCCACCTCTGCGAAAAGCCGCAATAAATTATGCTCAAAATGGCAATTATTTCCATTAAGAAGTCCCTCCAAGTTTTCAAAAGTAAAGTTTGTCGAAAGAAAAGAGTTGCAAAGTTTTTCAAAGTTTCCCCGAGAACTCCAAAGTCTCATCTTCTCCCAATATTAGCCTGGAAATGGGTCAAGTATTACTAAAATCAAATATTTAATAGATATAGTAATCATAGGACTTATTTTATTCAAAACGTGACCACAATAACTTGCCACAAAACACAGCAAGCCGCAACAAAGAACGGAAAGGGGAAACACGAAAAGATTGAGCCAAAAGTTAGGTTAGGTTAGGGACGCCACATGCAATGAAGCAGGGACGGCGCTTAGGGGGCACGGGGTGGCGGGCCAAACGGGTTCAAAATCCTATGCAACATGGCAACTAAACAAAAGCCAGAAGGTAGACGAACCAAAGTCGCAGCGCATCAAGAATCCAATAGAGCGTTACGGAAGGGGGCTTGCAAAAAAAAGGGGCCGGGGGCGGAGCGAGGGGAGTATCAGAAGAATGCGAATATGTGCAGGGGGAACCAACTGCAGCAGGAGAGGGCTGGGGGAAGGCAAAAAAAAAGAGCGGGAAGCAGTGGCAAAAACTCGTTTTATGGACGTTGCAAGAAATAAGTGCAACGTCACTTGGGAAACGGGAAGACTGACTCCGCTGGAGAGAAGAAAGCATGGGCCCTAGGGGATCGAGGATCGTTTGGAGTTCCAAAACCTGATTATCGTAATCGACTTTAATGAAATGTCTATGAAGCACTGCAAGAACTTAGTACTGAGTTATTTAAATCGAATACTATATAGATCTATTTTTTGCCATAATTGACTTTAAGTATTAAAGTTTCTAATAGCTGATATATTTTTCTCTGTGTACGCCCCTTTAGCAGCTTTAGTTCGCCTCTTTTGTAAGCCCCTGAGCTGAGCACGAAGGCGACTTAGTCCAATTAGCGAACGAAGCTAATGCAAACACAGATCTAATTACGCATACGCCCCATTGTCCGACAAACAAATTCAAGGAGCCGCCGCGCCGAGAAAAAAGTGTCTGCCAACCGGTTTAGATCTCTCACTTCTTGTATTATTATTATTACTTTTTCCCGAGGCTCCTCCCCGGTCTCCTTGCGGCCTGTTCGAGGCAGCTGCCAATTAGCTGAAATTTTTTCTTCCAGAATGAAAGGGTATTCCGCAGAAAGTCTATCAGTTTAAGACTTTAAGTCATACTTTCCCCGAAGAATTGAAAAAAATAATACCTTTTAATATTATATCTTCCATCTAATAAAATTTCGATATACTTCGGAAAGAGTATCAACAAGACAATGTGCCTTTGTTAATTTTTTCAAAGGGATGCCCCTTTCACCAAACTTTAAACCTTCGCTGAACTGCACTTGTTCTTCAATTCGAGCTGTCTTCTTTCTTCCACTTTGTTGCTGGAGCATTCAATTGGCTTCCTTGGCGAACTTCCGCCTTCGGTGCCCTCCAGTTCGGATCCGTCGGAGTTCATTTCGTTTCGGGCCAGTTCTTCAGAAGTTTCTTTTTAGCTGGCGGCATAAATTAGTTGTACCGTTAAACTCAGCGACTGGGGGCAAGTGGCAAGAGGGGCAAGACTTTTAACATATAATTTTCGAACAATTTCAACAAACTGAACGTGCAATGGCGATTTTAAATGGGATTTTCTGGTACATCAAAGTTATATTCAGCAGCAATTTGGGTTTATGTTTTCGATAAAATCTTATGAGGAAATTAGGGTTCCATTTTTCGAGAAGGGATCCTACACAGTTTGAAACTGAGTTTAAATGGTTGAAGCTGGAACCCTGGGTGGATTGTTTTTGCATTAATTTAACATTTTGCTCATTTAAATGGGCATTCCCATTTAACAATTACAATTTCGTAGCTGTCGTTGTGTCTGGCATAGGAATATTCTCTATAATTTATTGCCGTTCGCCGCAAATTGTTGACTCATCTCGCATTACACAATTACGAAATGGGCTGAAAAATTTAGTGATGAAATATGTATGTAGCTGTTTTCCATTCAGAGTTCTCATGGAAATGCTATTATGTTAGCTCGCAACAAGGAACCTCAAAGAAGGTTTATTATTTCGGATAATGGCCATTTTCTATATTTTCCTAATGAGTAACAGTTGGTTTGTATTGGTACGCCTCTGTGGCGCGGATAAGCTGCGTGTGTCTGGAAATGTGTGTCACAGAGGATGACATAATTCAAAGTGAAACGGATGACATTCATTACGATGCATTTGAACGTCAGAAGCAGTACATACGTATGGAAAAATGTTGCAATTTCAGTGCATACAAAGCCAGCCCTTTGTGGCACACGAGCGGAATGCATGCCTCCACGTCCCTCAGTTCTTTCTTGCCCTTCCTTCTGGCGAGGACTCCCCCTCGGTTTGACGGTCATGCTCTGAATACGTTGGCTCAGGTACAGTTATGGGACAAGTCTTTCTTGGGGTGATCCTCCGGGACATGCGCACTGAACTTGGCAGAGACGTTAGTTCCCAAAGGGTTGTCTTGGCCAGAACCAGGTCTTTAATTGAGGAGGTCAAGGGTAAAGTGGTCTGTTCATAGCAGGTGCATCTATTTCGTTAGTTTCTGACATCCAACACTGCGTATACTTAATAAACCAAGTCTCAACTATTCCAGTCTATTAAGAGATCCAAGTAGTAGACTCAATAATTTCATCATTTTCTGTAATTCATTGAAATGGTATCCCATAATCCCCTCGAATCCCACAGAGATTCCTCCTCTAATTGAAGGACTTGGCCAAAGACTAGAAAAAGGAGGCTTTAATTGTGGCCTAAGCTGCTTAGCACTGGGGAGCACACATGCCACAAGCCCCCTCCCCATCGTCCCGCCATCATAGTTCTGCAGATGCAGCTGGCAAGAGCAAGAGAACGCATTCTATAGATACACAAAAAAGAGCCAAGTACATGGACTTGACTCAGTGCGAGATAAGCGAGCGCGAGGGGGAGTACTGTTGCGGCATTGTTGTTGCGGCTAGTTTTTGTATGAATTTTTTCGCCGAGTACTCTCTGCCTTCTTTATACTTTTGCAGTTTGCTTCCTCCTGGCGACAGGCGGCAAAGGCCGAGGAGGGGGCGGGAATGGGCGACGGAGAGGCCGCCATTGCTGGCTAGGTTCGGCATCTCGACGCACGACGATGTTGCGATGACGTCGTTTCCATGGCTGCCATCAGGGTACAGTCATAGAAGGGGGTACGAGGGTCGGGTGGCGGGGACACAAAAAAAGAGACAGCGAGAGGTGCAGAACCTGAGGCACAACTTTATATAGACGACGCATCGCATGCATAAAGTACAGAATTCCTTTTAAAGCGCTAAACTGCATCCGATAGATACAAAGACGCACACACACAGCGGGCAGCCCACACCGGCGAGAGACTTCTAGCAGAAAGTGCATCTGTATCTGTGGCTGTGGGTTTCGCTCTGTGTACTGGCCCGTACACTGCGTTGCCCATATTTACTGGAAATTCAATTTGCAAACATTTTACGCTGCCTTTTGTTTGCTCAAGTTTCAATTGCTTTCCTCCCTATCAACCCACTCCATCCCGCTGTTCTTTACTTGTATTAGGCTTAAACTTTTGGAAATCTATTATTTCGATCCCCACTATCCATTGCATCATATCGTCACTAGATATCATATCGCAGTTGTTTAGTAAACATTCCCCAACTACTCCAGTTACGAAAACAAGCCCCATGATTCCTCATAATCGCCCAAGGTTAGGCACCCTCTCCAGTTGCAGTAAACTCATTTGAATCGAATCCGATGTTGGAACCAGCCATCCAATCCATAAATATATAAACACCCATGACACCAGCTACTCTGACAGCTGAGTGGGAGTTGCTTCGGCCAGGATGCACAAAATCAATGTCAAAGCCTGCTGAGTTCACCCAGCAAGGACATGGGGCAGTGCGAAAAAGCGAACCGCAAACAAAATCAACGCTTGACTGGCGACATATGCGACGAAGCCTCTCCTCCCAGCTCCCTGAAAGAGTATCCCCTAACTGGTTTCCAGCTGCGACGGCTGCTGGACTCCTGCTGGGAGCTGGGCGATGGAAGCTTGGATCCAGGAGATGCGGGAGACAGGAGATGCAGGAATAGTTCCCAGCAATGTTAGTTCAAGGGCGGAATCAAGGCTGAGCTCGGTTTGGAGCCCCTTCTATAAATAGCTCCTCTCTCTGTCTGGCCGCTCTCCCTCCGTCCCGTTCTCTCGCTCAGTCTAGTTCTCACCACACGGCGTATACGCAATAGCGAAACTCACCACGGACAAAAGGAATGAATGCATGTCTTGTCCTTCGGCGCTTCGCTCGGTCCTTGTTGTTAGCATTGTTGCATGCGGCTTGGCATCCTCTTTGCACTTGAACCATTGTCCTTTGGCACTGCCACCCAGCTCCCTCCCAGCGGTCTATCCTACCTTTTCTTTTTAATACGAAAATGGGGGAAAAACCACTAAAAACTGAATTTCAAGAGCAATAATGGAAGTGGATTTCTGGCTTGTACGGAGGTTTTCTAGATTAATTATTAATATCTTCACGAAATAGGGCTCTCCTTGTTAATATTTAAATTAAAAAGCTTTGTGATTTTTGAATATGAATCTATTGTAGGACTATGACTCAAAATAAGAATAGGCAACCCTTACTACAAGATATGGAACCTATTTTCGTGGAACCAGCTCTTCTTTTTGGAACCAGTAAGATCAGAGTATGAAGCTCATCTTCTTATGTAGTATATTTAATTGAAAACCCCGATTAATCCGCTCCCCTTTATCAGCTGAAGGGAAGCAATCTGAGGCAAAGGCCGGAGTGCATTCAACTGCCGTTGGCATGACGCGTTTTCCGCAAAAATGAAAAACAAAAAGGCAATCGGGAAGGAAAATGGGAAAATGCAGATACCATAAGCGTCGAGCCACTCACATCCTGGCTTTCAAAACGTCCAATTATTTCCCAAATTGCTTATAAAGTGATTTTCCAATTTGAATTATTTTTTAGTGTTTCTCGCAGCTGCTGCTTCTTCCCCGAGCGAAAAGCGAACAAAAGCGCACCAACACAGCCTCAAGATCGGCTCGGTGTGTGTGTGCTCGGTGTTTTTTTCTCAGTGTGAGTGTTCTGTGTTCATGTGCATGCGCAGTGCAATTTTCAGGTTATTGTTGTTGTTTGTAGGGCCCGTTGTTGCTGTTGCCCTGCACTTTGCTTCTTGGTGGGTTGCAGAGCGTGCTAGTGTGCGTGAGAGAGCGGCGCCTATGTGTGGGTATGACTTCATTTCCTTTGTCGTAGGTCATCGTCAATTGCAGAGAAAATGCGTTTTAATTGCCTTTAATGGATGTTTTTTTCCTTAATCACGGTTGCAGAGTTTTAAATACTGAGTTTTGGTTCAATTCTGGATAGTTTTTTAAACACAAATGGGGTTTTTCGGTTAGATCAGGTCCATCTAAATTTTATCTTTTAATTTTCACAAACATTTCTTAGTTCTTGTTCCTCGAGCACAGTTTTAAAAATTTAAATTTCTTCAAGTTCATCACTCAGGCCGGTTACTGTTTTATATTTTTGCATTTTTGAGCACTCACACTTCTTGACTTTAATCAGCTTGGAGGTACAAATATTTATGTAGTTTTTGTTTAATTTATTGCCATTTTTTGCTGCTGTTGCACTTCGCCGCTGCTCATTTCAAAGTCGCGCTGCACACTGACAGAAGGGTAGAGAACTTTTTTCCAACGCATTTGGCCGGCAGGGTTGTCACCTTCTCCGAAAAGCCCCCACACGAAAACGGAAAAAAATAAAATTAAAATGGAGAGACGGGGCAGATATGGCAATAAAAGCAAATGAATCGCACCAAGTGCATCCAATGCACACACATGCAGATGAAGAGATGTGCCCGGTTAGGGGGGCAGCTAACGGGACGAGGGGGCAAGCCGGCCGCTTTTTGCGTGGCAATTTGTTTGTGTGTATTGCAATTTCAGAGTGCACTCCCGTCGGCTTCGCGGCTCTCCACGCCGCTCTTTCTCTCCCCACACGAAATACTTAAGATTTAAACTACGTGTATATGTACATATTTTCGAAAATTATTTTCCCCCTTGTAGTCTTTAATCGAATCGCTTTCGGCCTCAGTCTGCTTACCATGATGACAAGGTTTTAAATATTTATTCGCACTGCGGCTTGCACCTGCCAAATGCAAATTATTTATTTGCGAACCACATTTCCCGAAGAATTCCACGAGTTGCAGTGTAACGCACACACAGAAATTCGCCAAAACCGAGAGGAAAGAGCGCGAACCGCGATCCGCCATGTGCAACGGAACTTTTGCAAATGAAATGCAATTTTTAATTCGCAGCGAAAGAAAGCCACAAAAGAAAGTTGAGACGTCGACGTCGGCTGCGACGCCGACGAACATTGCAAAAAGTGATGGAATGGCGGGCAGCAACAACAACAAAGGCAGAATGAGTTGGCAAAAAAGAGAGGACGCAGACTGCAGTTTCTCTTAATCAGGTGGAAGTGGCTCTTTGAGTATTTTTATTTTAATTGTAAATGTTCTGAATAAATTATTAAAATTAAAAAAAAAAAAAAAACATTTATTTTAAGGTTTCCTATCATTGAATTTTTAATAATAATTTTGAAAGTTTTTCAACAACATTTTTTTCCTTTGTGTTTTTATTTATAAAAGCTTATAAATAATTTAAATTTATGTTGTTAATGTTTGTTATGTTAATGGTATGTTTTTTTTATTAAGCTCAATTAACAAGTTCTTGTCCGCCAATATTTTTAATATTTGAACTCGAAATTCAGACTTCAAAATTTTATTATAGACACAAACCATAAGTTTCAGGTCATCCAGCTTTTAAGAGCTGCTTCAGCGGGATCGTGTCTGAAATGAACCTTCTGGCAACACTCCTGAGGTGCTATCTGGCAATACGGCTCGGAACCCAGCTCTGCGAATCGGAATTCAATAATAAATTGAATTTATTAATTAAAATCAAACAACGCGAGAATGGCATCCATCCTGAGGACTGGCAAGCTGCTGCGCTACTTCGCCGGCTTCACCCGCAACGTGGTCGTGAACTCGGTGCGGGAGAGCGAATCCAACAACCTGCTGAACAATGCGCCCTGCATGTGCGGCCACTTCCAGAAGTAAGTAGAAAACCCACCGAGCCGGCATTACGCAATGCACGTGTATATTTATGTAAATAGAGGGAAGGGATAGTGTTCCCCAGGGATCCGCACCTGGACCAGGAGCTGTCTATCTCAATAATTAAATTCAGTTTGGTAACATGGTGCTCCGAGTTTTTACATAACCTCAGCGGGGGCAGCAAAACCTGACATCACTTTTTCTCGGAGATTCTTTCACGTTCCTTTATAATAACGACCTTCTCTTTTAGCGGCTTTGCCACCAATGCCGCCGCCAAGGCCGAGCTGAGCCTGGACAAGCAGATCCGCCGCCTGGACCAGGATGTTCGCCGGGTGGGACGCATCTCGCGGCGCGATCTGGAGGAGGTTCTCGACGAGATTCGCACACACAGAACCGCCACCAGCTCACAGTCCCTGATGGTGATCCGCTGCTGCGGCAACCTGGTGCCTGAGGAGCTGCCCGAGGTCAGGACGGCGCTGGTCCAGGAGATCTGGAAGACCCTGAACACCCTGAACGTGCCCATGGACATCTCGCACTACAATGCCCTGCTGCGGGTTTATCTGGAGAACGAGCACGGCTTCGCTCCCACAGAGTTTCTGGCGGAGATTGAGGCCAAGGGCATCGAGCCGAACCGGGTCACCTATCAGCGTCTGATTGCTCGGTACTGCCAGCTCGGAGACATTGATGGGGCAACCAGGATTCTGGAGTTCATGCGCGCCAAGAGTCTGCCGGTCAACGAGAACGTGTTCAACTCGCTGATCCTAGGACACTCGCAGGTGGGTTTCACAGGTGCGGTCTTTGAGGCCTAGATTCCCTAACCTTTTCCTTTGCAGGCCAACGATCTGGAGTCGGCCAAGGGCATTCTTGGAGTGATGAAGCAGGCTGGGCTGGAGCCCAGCGCGGACACGTACACCACCTTGTTGTGTGCCTTTGCGCGGCACGGCGACCTGGCGGCGATCAAGGAAACCCTGGCCGAGTGCGAACAGAAGGAAATAATCCTGCTCGACAAGGATCTGCTGGACATCATCTACACCCTGACCATTCACGGCAATGGAGAAAGTGTGGACGAGCTACTGACCAAGCTGCGAATCTCGCCGGGCTTCAATCAGGACGCCGTGAACGTGATCCTGCGCCTGGTCAACAAGGGCCAGGAGGATGTGGGTCTGAAGCTGCTGCGCGTGATGCCCCGGACCAACCGCGTCAACGGAGAGCCCATAGACGTGGGTGCCTTCTTCATTCGCCAAATGGTGAAGGCTAACCGGCCGGTGGAGAAGATCCTTTCGATCTGCAACGCTCTCCAGGCAGAGGGACTCAACCCTAAGGCCCTGACCATCGCCACTGAGGCGGGACTGACCAACGGAGTTGTCAACAATGCCCTGCCCCTGCTCCAGGAAATGAAGAACGCCGGCCTGCCCATCAGGCAGCACTACTTCTGGCCCCTGATCTGCTCTGTGGAGTCCAACCAGGTGCTGGACATCGTGCGTCGCATGCAGCAGGAGTTCTCCGTGTACCCCAACTCGGAAACCATCAGGGAGTACGTGATTCCGAACCTGAAGGAGAAGAACTGGGAGCGCGTTGTCACCGCTTTGAGGGATGCTGGCGTGCCCAACTCCACGGCCGTCACCTCTGCAGTTTACGCCGCCCTGGCGACCCACAACATATCCGAGGCAGCCAAGATAATGGAACAGAACCGAGCCTACTATTTGCCGTTCCTCTTCAGACAACCGCTGATCCTGGCCCTCAGCCACACCAACGACTACAGCTCCTTCATCCGCTGCGTGCGACAAGTCCACGAAGGACTGCAGCTCCGCCAGGGAAAGGAGGAGGAAGCGGAAGCCGAACAGGGAGGCGAGGCAGTGACGGCTGTTTCGGAGAAAGCTACGCCCGATGTGGTGGGCTCCATCGTCCAGGAGGCGGCTACCTACTTCCGAAGGGAGCGCGCAGCCACGCTGGAGAAAATCCTCAAGGGATTGGTGAAGCAGGGCTTGTCCATCAGCAGCCAGAAGGCCACACAGATATCCGAGCAACTAGGCGAGGAGCTGACTCCCAGGGTGTCCGAACTGCTCGGCAAGCTGAGCTCTGGGGAACTGGTGCCTGTTCCTTTGCCGAACAGTGCAAAGCGGAGCCTGGACTCGCTCTCCATCGATGGTGAGTTCTAGTGGCTAACTTTGGGGCCTATGATTATCTATCCTCTTCTCACCTCCTTAGAACTGGAACGCTTCATTGCCAATGTGGAGGCCAAGGGAGACAACGCCAACAACATTAAACGCCAGCTGCTGAACGCCTGCTTCCGCTCCCAGAACATCGAGAAGACCCTCCAGGTGATTGCGAAACTCGAGTCGGAGAAGTTCCAGATTCCTGTGGGGATCTACGCCCAGCTCATCGACCTCTACACGCACCACAAACGCAGCTCCGAGGCCCTGGAGACCTACGCCCAGCTGAAGGCCAAGGACGCCAGCTTCAAGTTGGACAACCTAAAGGCCGTTCGTCTGGCGGATCTCTTGCTGCAGGAGGAACGCGATGATGCAGCCTTCAAGGTCCTGGAGGAGAACAAGAAGGATGCTCCTGTGAGCGAGTCTGAAGGAAGCTTCAACTATGTGACCACCGCGTGGCGCACCCTGAACTCCCTTGCGGAAGCTGGGCAGGCAGAGAGGCTTGCCAAGCTATTCGATGCCTTGGTGGCTGCCAACTACATTGTGCCCACCAATGTGCTTCTGGGACCGCTGATTAAAGTGCATTTGGTGAAGGACGATGTGCCGAAGGCCATTCAGGCTTTCGAGGAGATCTGCCAAAAGCACAAGTCCACTCCCTGGAAGAACGAGCTGGCCTGCCGGCTGATCCAGAAGGAGGACGCCGCAAATCTCCAGAAACTGACCGATCTTAGCACGTCCATTCACGGCGAAGTGAACAGCTTGTACGATCTGGTGTTCTCCTTCGTGGAATGTGGTCGCGTCAGGCAGGCCAGGAAGATCCTGGAGACCCCCGGGCTGCGAACTCGGCCACAAAGAATCAACAGTGCCTGCGACCGCTACAAGAACGAGGGGTTGCTCCAGCCCCTGGAGGGACTCATTGAGGCCACCAAGGACCTGGGCCACATCGACAGGAACAAGATCTACTACACGTTGCTGTTGAGCTACGACAAGGCCGACGAGGCCGAGAAAGCACTGGGCTTGTGGACCAAAATGCAGGAGGAGGCGGTGACCCCCAACGACGCTTTCCTCTTGAAGCTGGCCGAGCTGCTCAGGAGGAAGAACATCGAGGTGCCTTTTGTTGTGCCGGAGACCCAAAGGGAATCCCGTGCCAGAAAATCAAAGGCGAAAGATCAAACCAAATCGGAACAGACTAAAGCCGAAGTAGTCAAGGACAAAGAAGCTCCCAAAGAGAAACCCCAAAAGAAGGCAGAGCCTGCACCCGCACCCACCCCCAAACAAGTTTCCCACACTTCTGGCTTCCGAAAGGCCATCTTGGCCAACGACCCCGACGCTGCCATCGCCCACAAGCAAAGCTTCCAGGGTGGGGAGAAGGTCGGAGTCTTGGACACCTCCCGGCTGATTGAGCTCCTGGTGCGGGCCGATCGCCTGGCAGAGGCTACCAAATACGTGGAGGAACTGCTCTCCGAGAAGCTCCACCCCCAGCCAAAGATCTTCAAGTTCTATCTGAACAAGATTGCCGCCGCCGGCGACCTGGAAACGCTGAAGAAAATTGGCCAGCAACTAAACGAGGAGCAGAAGCGACTGGTTTCCTTCGACAACCGTTTCTGCCACGCCAACATTGTGGCCGGCAAGGCTGAGCAGTTCCTGAAGCAGCTGTCCACGGACATCGAGGCGGCGAAGACCCCGGAGGAGGCGGCCAAGCAGGCGGAGAAGTTCCCTCGAGGAGGAGCAGTGGGCATTCTCGACAAGCATCCCGAACTCGTGCCACAGTGTAGGTATACTTTTCGTCAAAAAGAGTATTCCAACTAACCACTCCTCTCCACAGACCAATCGCTGGCCGAGAAGTATGCCGCTCACAACCAACTGGGACCCATGAACGTCTTGTGGATGCACCTCATTTCCAGTGGCCAGGAAGCCGCCTCTAAGCAAATCTGGGACAAGCATCTGTCGAATGCCCCACGTCTCATGTTCCAGCGCGTTTTGCAAACCGCCCGGGAACAGCAGGACGAGAAGCTCGCTTCGGTGGTCATTTCCCAGCTGAGGGATAGCAAGATATCGGAGGGTGCCATTGGAAATGCCTACTCCTGCCTCATCGACATCCAGACGAACAAGGGCATCACAGACAAGGCCCTGGACGTCCTCGCCAATGCCGTCAAGGATGTCTCTCTGGAGAACATCAACAGGACTGCCCTGCTTCGTCTGAAACAGGCGGTGGAGGAGAAATCACAGAAGTTCCCGTACACGATTCCCGAGAAGCGAACCAAGGCGGACGACTCCAGCTCCTCGTCCTCGTCCTCATCCAGCGATGACGATGTGTCGCCTTCGATACCAGAAACTGTGCCACCCAAGCCGACCCCCAAGGCCTGATTGGTTCCCCTTATTTTACGTGCATCAAGTTAGCAAAAGTTACCACTTTGTGGGGCAATCGTCTTCATAATAATCCCCGGAATGGAAGAATTTTGCCAACTTATGTTCGCTCTTTTTTCTAGTTTAACCCTTCGTGATTAAAGCTTATTTTTAAAGTATTTACTATGGATAAACAATTTGTAAACTAAAATAAATTTAGTTGTTTTGTTGCAAGTGATTGTGAAGACTTATTCTAATGAAAAACGTATTTTCTGCCAATACGGTAATTTGCCAATAACAGCTGGTCATAAATTTAAGGACGGTTAAGGAGTAGTCTTTATCCACTATAACTAAATATATAACTTTTTGAAAAATTCAAAAACTGGCGCCACGTGATTTGACAGAAAATAAATAATAAGAAGATTGCCTACTTTTAGGGGCTTGTGGGAATAAAAAATATAAATCAGCCGATATACTCAACTCAACTATCGGTGAGTTGCAATCGATAGGTGCCAATAAGCGCTTTGACATTCGTTTTGACAAATCAACCGCGTTTCCTTTTTTTCTGCATCCCGGAATTCAACTCAGTGATTTCTTAGTTTATTTCCTGTGCATTGACAATGGGCGACAGCGATTGCGAGAGCGATTCGAGCAGCATCTCTATTGCAAGCAGACAATCCAGATCGAGTTCGAGTTCCGCTGGGTCCTCTTCCTCGGAATCTAGCTTCAGGAATATAACTTTCGTGGTTCAGTGCAAAACGAGAGCTAAACAATTTATTATCTTGTTCAGGTAATTCGCCAGACATAATGATAGACATACATATATTAATAGACTTATGTATAGGCATGTAAGATTAACGATTTCTTAGCTTAAAAATTACACGTTTCGCCATTTTGATTTCCGTTTAAGCAACATACATATGTACATAATATGGAAAGCACGTTTTTTGCAACAAACGATTCGTTTTCAACTTGACTTCCGAAGAGCTTCCATTCCACAGAACTCAATGTTAGTTTTGACATCTATAGAATAAATCTGACTTTCCCAGCTTCTGCAGGAGCCATTTTCCTTTTTTTCTACCCGAATTCCGATATTCGGGTATACATATGTACATATATGATCTATATATTACGCTTTAATTAAAAGGGGGGGACAGCGAATTCGTGAGCGATTCGAGCTCGAGTTCGAGTTGCTCTAGGTCCTCTTCGTCGAAGTCGTCTAGCCTCAGGAAAATACCTTTAGTGGTGCATTGGAAAACGAAAGCTAAAAAAGTTTGCACATATATTAATAGACTTATGTATGTACATATGTACATATATTAATTTAAGATTACCGATTTCTTAGCTTCGCCATGTTGATTCCCGTTTAAACAACATATGCCTAAGTATGTACATATGTGTGTACATGATTTGGAAACGACGATTTTTTCGGCAAACGAGTCGTTTTCAACTTGACTTCCGAAGAACTTCCGTTCGACAGAACCCAATGTTAGTTTTTACATCTATAGAATAAACCGAACATTTCCCAGCTCCTTTGATAGGCGCGTTTGCTTTTTATACCCTTGCAGAGGGTATTATAATTTTGTCCAAAAGTGTGCAACGCAGTGAAGGAGACATCTCCGACCCTATAAAGTATATATATTCTTGATCAGGATCACCTCCTGAGTTGATATGAGCATGTCCGTCTGTCCGTCTGTCTGTCCGTTTCTACGCGAACTAGTCTCTCAGTTTTAGAGCTATCGTCTTGAAACTTTGCACACACCCTTCTTTCCTTTGCACGCAGTATATAAGTCGGAACGGCCGGGATCGGCCGACTATATCCTATAGCTGCCATATAACTGATTGATCGGAAATGGTATAACTTTGGTGTTTTTAGAGTTACAGAGTTCAGATTTTGTACGAATGCTATATTTGGCAAAATAATACGACCTACCAAATTTTATAAGGATCGGCCGACTATATCTTATAGCTGCCATATAACTGATTGATCGGAAATGCTATAACTTCGGTGTTTTTAAAGCTAGAGAATTCGGATTTGGTACGATTGCTATTTTTGGCAAAATAATACAACATGCCAAATTTGATAAGGATCAGCCGACTATATCCTATATCTGCGATATAACTGACTGATCGGAAATGGCATAACTTCAGTGTTTTTCGAGCTAGGAAGTTGGGATTTTCTATGAATTCTATTTTTCGAAAAATAATACGACTTATCAAGTTTCATATGGATCGGCCGACTATATCTTATAGCTGCCATATAACTGAACGATCGGAAATGGTATTTGGTAAAAATACCAACTTTGGGGTTCTTCAAGATAGAAGTTTGGGATTTTTTTTTAGATTTTGTCTTGTAATTTATTGGTTATATTATGATATTCCCATAAGAATCGGTCAATTATATCCGATTTTAGCGATATATATCCTGTTTTAGCTGCAAGGGTATATGAACTTCGGCTCCGCCCGAAGTTAGCCTTCCTTTCTTGTTTATAACACATTTATAATTTTTGCTTTTCTTCCTTTATATTCCGTTTTAATAAAAATGGTGGACAGCGATGATAGCGATTCGAGCAGCAGCTCCAGTGCAAGCGGTCGATCGAGCTCCATCTCAAATAGATCGCGATCCTCTAGAGCGATCACTTCGTCGGAATTGTTCAGCCACAGGTAAATTAATTTATTTGATATTTGGTAAATGAAAGTTTAAAAATTTTATTTCTTCGAAAAAATAACTTGCGGTTAAGTTATTGCGCCAATGACTGATAGACATACATTCATGAAAGATTAACGTTTTCTTAGCTTAAAAAAATTATATGTTTCGCCCATGTTGATTCCCGTTTAAACATGTGTACAATTTGAAAACGAATATTTTTGCGCTAAACGATTCGTTTTCAACTTGACTTTCGATGAAGCCGATAGTACCCAACGATAGTTTTGACATCTATAGAATCAATCTAACCTTTCCCAACACTGCTAGTCGCCGCGTTTGCTTTTTTTTTGCTACCCGAATTTTGATCGTTGTTTTTCTCCCTTTATTTTTCGCTTTAATAAAAAATGGGGGACAGTGATAACGACAGCGATTCGAGCAGCAGCTCCAGTGGAAGCGGAAGCTCCAGCTCCTCCAGTTCATCCTCATCCGAAACCTCGAGTCGCAGGAGCAGCGAGCGGGAAGAGGAAGCACCCGCCTCAAAGCCGCAGGAATCCGAAAAAAGTAATATTAAGGATGTAAAGAAGGATTTAGAAGAAAGTAAGGCAGACGTGAAGAAGGAGAAACCCGTAGAGAAGGATGAAATTCCAGAGGACGTCGTTAAAGTAGAGGCGGAACCAATTTCCCATACTGCTGGCGTGGAAAAGCGGAAAGAAGAAGAAGAAACAGTAGCAGCCGCAACTGCAGTGCCAGCAGAAGTAAATGAAGCAGAAACTACAGGGGAAACTGTCAATGCTGAACCACCTGGCGATGGCGACGGGGTCGAGGAATCTACAGGTGCAACTGAAGACCAGGAGGCGACACCACAAGCGGTGGCCGAAAAGTTGGACGATGTGGCGGGAGAAGATAAGGAGCAACCGCCACCGCAAGCAAGCGATGATAACAGTAAGGAATCCCCTACAGACACAAGTGCCACAGTGGAACCCCCGCCAGTGGACAATCACATCGAAGAGGGCGAAATAACTGATGTAAGTTGGAAAAATCCCCATTCCGTATGTTGGGGTAGGTTCAACTCCCTCGTGCAATTTCATCATAATCGATATGACAATCCAGTAACATTTTGTTCTTTTTTTAGAAAGACGACGAGGATGACCAGCCAGTTAAAGAGAAGGAAACACCCACCGAAGTCAGCACAAAGAGTCCATCAAAGGACAACCATGCTACGCGCAGTCGTAGCCAGGATGACAAGCGTCGCCGGCAGCGTTCCTCAAGCAGGAGCCGTTCTCCGCGTAGCCGCCGACGTCGTCGGTCGCGGAGCAGAGCCACCAGGTCCCGCAGCCGCAGCGTAAGCCCCATACGTCGCAGGTCCAGCTCCTTGGAACGCAGGCGCTTGGAGCGACAAAGGCGTCACGAGGAGCGGGACAAGCGTGATAAGGAACGCGAGAGGGAGCGCGAGAAGCGTCACCAAAAACGGGAAAGATCTCATAGTAAGCGCCGAGACGATTCGCGGGACCGGCGGCGATCCAAAGAACGCAGGAGGGACCGTTCCGCGTCCAGGGACCGCAAGAGAGAACGCTCCAGTTCCCCGCCTCCCTCGAAATCCGTCAGTAATCCTCCAGTGGCCAATGCAGATAATGAAACTGTAACCGAACAGGCTGCCAAGATCACAGAGCGGCAGCGAAAGACTGTCGATGTACTGACTTCTCGTACGGGAGGAGCATACATCCCGCCGGCGAAACTGCGCCTGATGCAGGCTGAGATCACCGACAAAGCCTCGGCTGCTTACCAGCGAATCGCCTGGGAGGCTCTTAAAAAGTCCATCCACGGTTACATCAACAAGGTTAATGTGACCAACATTGCTATCATAACCAGGGAGCTTTTGCGGGAGAACATAGTGCGAGGCCGGGGATTGCTGTGCAGGAGCATTATCCAGGCACAGGCTGCCTCGCCCACTTTCACCCATGTCTATGCTGCTCTCGTCTCCATCATAAACTCCAAATTCCCCAATATCGGAGAGCTGCTCCTGAAGCGTTTGGTCATTCAATTCCGCCGGGCTTTCCGACGTAACGACAAACTAGTCTGCATGTCGGCCACCAGGTTCATAGGTCATCTGGTTAACCAGCGCGTGGCCCACGAGATTCTGGCCCTCGAAATCCTGACCCTTCTGGTGGAAACACCTACTGACGATTCCGTGGAGGTGGCCATTGCCTTCCTCAAGGAGTGCGGCATGAAACTGACCGAGGTCTCTTCCAAAGGCATCGGGGCTATCTTCGAGATGCTGCGGAATATCCTGCACGAGGGAAAGCTGGACAAGCGTGTCCAGTACATGATCGAGGTGCTGTTCCAAGTGCGGAAGGACGGCTTCAAGGACCACCCAGCTGTCGTGGAGGAGCTGGAGCTTGTGGAGGAGGACGACCAGTTCACCCACCTCATGATGCTGGACGAGGCCACCGAAACGGAGGACATACTAAGTAAGTCATACTAATCATGTAATCCCAAATCCCTAATCCATAATTTAATCTTCCACAGATGTTTTCAAATTTGACGACAACTACGCCGAGAATGAGGAGAAGTACAAGGGCCTGAGCAACGAGATCTTGGGCAGTGAAGACGACAGTGGCTCAGGCTCGGGCTCTGGTTCTGGTTCGGATAGCGATTCGGACGGGGAGTCCGGAGAAGATGCGGACAAACAACCCAAAGCTGATGCGGGCGATATCATTGATAACACAGAGACGAATCTGATTGCTCTGCGACGCACCATTTACTTGACCGTCAACTCCAGCTTGGACTACGAGGAGTGCGCCCACAAGCTGATGAAGATGCAACTGAAGCCCGGTCAGGAGGTGGAGCTGTGCCACATGTTCCTCGACTGCTGCGCCGAGCAGCGCACCTACGAGAAGTTCTACGGACTGCTTGCCCAGCGATTCTGCAACATCAACAAGATCTACGTGCCTCCGTTTGAGGAGATCTTCAAGGACACCTACCAAACCACCCACAGACTGGACACGAATCGCCTGCGAAACGTCAGCAAGTTCTTCGCCCATTTACTCTTCACGGACGCCATCAGCTGGGACGTGCTGGATTGCATCTTGCTGAATGAAGATGACACCACATCCTCGAGCAGAATCTTCATAAAGATTCTCTTCCAGGAGCTGGCTGAATACATGGGACTGGCCAAGCTGAACAACAAACTGAAGGAGGAGGTTCTGGTGGAGAGCCTGGCGGGCTTGTTCCCGAAAGACAACCCAAGGAATACCCGCTTCTCCATTAATTTCTTTACCTCCATTGGATTGGGTGGACTTACCGACGACTTGAGAATGTTCCTGAAGAATGCACCCAAAGCTGCTCCAGCCATCAACGCCGAGGTCCAGGCCAACAGCACAGGAAATCCTTTCAGAGATGGGCCGACTCGCAAATCGCCGGTACCAGGTTCCTCCTCCTCGTCATCCTCCTCCTCGGACAGTGAAAGCTCCTACGAGGAAGATTCCAGCTCTTCCAGTGAATCCTCGAGCTCCGACTCCAGCTCCGAGCCGCAGAAGAAAAAGAAGCGCAAGGTCAAGCATAAGAAGAAGTCTAAGAAGAGCAGTAAGGATAAGGCCAAGAAGAGTAAGAGCAAAAAGGCGGAGAAGAAAAGGAAGGATGAGGACAGGGAGAGGGAGAAAGCGAGGGCGGAGAGGGAGCGAGAACGGGAAAGGGAAAAGGAAAAGGAGAAAGATCGGCAAAGAGAGCGTGAAAAGCAGCGGGAAAGAGAGCGTGAAATAGAGAAACAAAGAGAAAGGGAACGTGAAGTGGAAAAACAGAGAGAAAGAGAACGGGAACGAGAACGAGAAAAGCAGAGAGAGAAGGAGCGCGAGAGAGAAAAAGAAAGGCTTCGGGAGAAAGAAAAGGAAAAGCGCGAAAAGGAGAAGAAGGCAGCCAAAAAGAAGTCAAAAGAAAAGAAGAAACGACGACACAGTTCCAGTTCAAGCAGCAGCGATGACAGCGAGAAGTCCTCGTCGGAAACCTCATCCTCGAATTCCTCCAGCGACGACGACAGTAGCGGAGAGCCTAAGGCCAAAATCCAGCGCCAGGAGGAAGTTCAAAGAAACAACAAATTCCGAGGAAAACACCGTGACAGTGACGAATTCAATCTCGAAGGACGCAACTCTCGCGATCCTGATCGCTATCACTCCGCCAATGGTAACGGACAAAGAAGGAAGGATAATTCTTCGTACGATAGATCCCGGGACCAATCTCCCAACGACAGAGATAGAAAGCGAGAAAATTCCAACTACGGCAGGGAAAGGAATCGCGAGAAATCTTCGCAACGGAAGCGGGAAAGATCAGTTTCCTACGAGAAGCCACGCAAGAGAGAGAATTCTTCCCCCCACGAGCGGCGTGGTGAGAAGAAAGGCCGCGGTGAGAAGCGTGGCAGTGAGCGCCCTTCCCGAGACGATCGTGGACGTGACAGAGATCGTGATTCCAAAAGGCAGCGGGACAGGGAGCCGGAGAGGGATAGATCCCGAGACCGTCCACGCAGAGAGCGCAGCCCTTACCGTTCCAAGGGCCGTGCCTGAATCCAGGAGATGACTGACAACTAAAGGCACATAAACATTTGTGTTAATGATTTAACGTGTAAAATTATGTACAAATATCCCACTAAGCTGATAAAACAAAAATAAATTGTGCATATTCCAATTGACAAGACCTAAGACACAAGTATTTTATATATTTCCTTTGAGTTGTATTTAATCCAGTTTACAGAGACGGTCCAGTACTATATTTTTCTCAGTTAATTCAATCTGTAATAATATTTTTATTATAAAAGTAAATAAGTGAGTTATATAACTTAGACCACCGATCTCATCGAGACACAATACAGGAAGAATATTTCTCTTGAAATCTAAAGTTTTTTAAGATGAGGCGAACTTTCATTAAAAGCTTGCGAATATTGCTAATAATCTTAACATATAAATATGTAAAAAAAATATAAAATTTAAAAATTTTAAAAATCGAGAATTTTGAGATACTTTGTAACTTAAACAGGCTATTGTTGGTACTTAAGTAAATAAATGAATTTCAATTTTTAAATAAAAGCAGTTTTATAATTTATATTTATTGTTTGTATTGTTTCTTTAAATGGCTGAAAGTTTTCTATAATATATGTACATCTTTTAAATAAAATTTTCAAAACTTAAAATCTGGAATCTTGGTCTAAGCAAACTAATAATAAATTTACCTAGATTGCACAAAAATATTTTTTTTACTTCATATGCGAAAACTATAATCAGAAATTATTTATTATTTGTATTTTAAATATAATAATTCTAAATATTTCTAAGTTAATAAAAACTAGCTATAGATACCATCACTAAGGGAAATCATCACTAAGAACTATCGATTACGAGAGAAAGATCGATTCCAGTGTTGTAAAAGTGCTGAAAGTGCCGATTAATCCGGCAACACGAAAATTTCGAGCTGGCAACCCCCTTTTCGCACAAGTTTCGCCCGAGGTGAACACGCGGATTTTACTTGGTGGATTTTCAATTCGATAAATAAGGTAATTATGCCACCCATCCGTGGGATTGTGATTGTTAATAATACTAATAAGTGGATTCCTCCCGCGGATTCGTAAAAAGCAGCCGGCAAGATGACCAAGAAGCGCCGTAATGGAGGACGCAACAAGCACAACCGTGGCCATGTGAAGCCCGTGCGCTGCACCAACTGTGCCCGTTGCGTGCCCAAAGACAAGGCGATCAAGAAGTTCGTGATCCGCAACATCGTGGAGGCTGCCGCCGTCCGTGATATCACCGAGGCCAGCATCTGGGATGCTTACGTTCTGCCCAAGCTCTACGCGAAGCTCCACTACTGCGTCTCGTGCGCCATCCACTCCAAGGTGGTGCGCAACCGTTCCCGCGAGGCCCGCCGCATCCGCACGCCCCCACTGCGTTCCTTCCCCAAGGACATGGCCCGCAACAACCAGAATAGGAAGTAGATCTTATCCAGATAGCTGAACTGAAGAATCCTGAATGCAGTCTCAAGATCGATATGGAATCCACCATGTAGCAAGTTTTCTTTCAAATGGACGTGACGAAATATACGGCATTCAGTTTTTTAATTTGAAATAAACCCCTTTACTTTAATGGGGGTAAAACCATCAACTAAATGTGCACTGCCATCCATTCTTTACTATAATTTATAACCCCACTACTTCTTATCCCAAAACCAACTGTATCCACAACCTTTATTAGCTCCAATCTCAATGAGGCTTGAAATAAGGTTTCTTAAACTAAGCCGCCAGATAGTTTGAACAATAATTAGTTTTGGAAAAAATCGACACTTGTTCTTTTTAATCTTTTACCTGCAAGGTTAATGTAAATGAAGATAATGTCGGTACATAGAATGTTTTACTTAGAACCTAAAAGAACCAAAGGCCCTGGACTTAAATATAAAATAATTTATAGTTTTCCAACAGGGATAAGAAGATTCTATGGGAATAACCCGAAGTAGTTAAGTTCCCGTAATTTAATGTAAAGTGAGCCACTAAGTGCAGTTAAATCCCTGTTATTATACACCTCCATTAATAACCATCACCTGAAATCAACACTTCATACACTTTCCTGTGCGGAGGCGTATTTAGTCGAGTGTGATATCTCATTTCCGGCCTCCACCTGTTTCCGGCAGAGCTTGGATGCAGGAGAGTTGAAAGTAGTGTAAAGAATGAGTGACTTTATTAAATACTTACTACCTTTTAATATTAATACTTATAGCCATTCTACCGTTACCTCATTTTCTTTTTTGTCTTATTGGTGTTGGTGCTTGGTTCGGTTTCTAGGGACTTGCGCCAATTTAAAGCCATACATGTGCCATAAGAAGTGGTAAGTCTTTAAGGGAAAACACTCAACCCGGAGGGGAGGTGGCCTATGTGGCACATATGGGGCTTAAAACCAAAACAACAGATGTAGAAAAGGGCTTTTCAAGTGGCGCCTCTGCCGTGTAGAATTCGTGGGGCATGCTGTATCTTTTGTGGCGCCAATGTTCAGGGATGCAAACTTCAGATGGCAGTGACATTAGATAAGCTAGATAGATAAGCTAATTCCTTTTAAATTAAATATATTTTGTTAAAAAAATATATAATAGGGAAGAAACTAACAGGTTTTCAGATATTAAATTAATTTTCTTTGTATATTAATAATTTTTTTTTTGTATATAATTTTTATATTTTTATATATTTTTCATTCAAAGTACCATCTTAAGCATTATATTGAAATTCTGGAAGCCCAAGGTACATCCTTGCATACTGTTTTTTGGCATAAATTACACAGACGTGAGTGCAAAGGCAAATGAGTGCGTGTGTCCTGGTGGGGAGTGGGTGTCGGGAGGCGGGACATGCCCTCAATGGGTCACATGCGAGCGATGTGTGTGTGTACACTTCCTTTTCCTGCTTACCCTTTTTAACATTTTTTTCTTGAGCCGTAACAACTTTTTCTCTGTTTTCTGGTGTTTCAGCAGCAGCCCGCCGAGCTGAATTATTGTTTTCGTTTTGCCTGGAAAATAAAAATAAAACGTAGATATAAGCAGCTGCCGTTGATCATTTAGCATAAATTAAATAGAGCACACGCAAGTGCTAATGAGAGTTATGTTAAGTTGGAGCCAGGGACCCACAGGACGCCTCAGATGGCAGAAAGGAGTAATCCTTAAAGCACAAAAGTTTTATTTAGTGATTTACAAAGTGTTAAGTAGACTCCTTATACTCATTTAAATTTTTTCTGTTTCAGTGTCTGCTAGTTTGTTCTTTTGGGCCATATCAGGTTCTCCAAGGTTTCCCCCTTGGCACCTCTTAAAGTACCCTGAAATGTACCCGAGTGAACGTCGATTCAAAGGTGTTTCAAGGGGGGGTTGTCATACAGTATGGCTGCTTTGGTGTTTTATTTCTGCCATCACCTACTTTTTTCAGTTCCTTCTGAGAGGTCAGAGAGTGCTGGGCAGTGTGTGGTCTCTTTTAAAGTACTCGTCGGTGTTCGAGGATCTTTTAAAACTCGTGCCCATTCCGTATAGGTTTTTTTCTGAAGACGAATTCCAAAGGCAGTTGCGCCGTATTGAAGGTCTCTGCGATCTGACCTTGATTGCCGGCACCGTTTCCATAGAGAGCCAAGGCTTTCAGATACTTTCCAGCAATAGCAAGTCCTGCTCCCTTAAGAACCTTATCTCCTACGATGCCCGTCCCGCCGTAGAAGTTCTTTTCGTATGTACATGTGCATGGATCCTCTTTTTTCGCCGCAACAGCCTGAGGATTTAATCGGAATAAGGAGAAACTATGTGATGTATATTTTCATATAAGCTTTTCTATGGAGCTGCCGGTGAGCTCTCCCAGGACACCTAGGGCGGACACGCCCATCTTGTATGCCCAGCCGTTCATTAAATATCCCGAAATGAGTATATCCTGTTCCTCCATCGCCGCCTGAATCCTCCCGGCGCCCGCCTCCTGGCCAGAGTACAGGTGACAGAATCCGCGAATGAATCGCTTCAGGTAGAGATTGGCGGGCGCCGTTTCAAGGCTCCGAAGGGCAAGCAACAGGCGACAGTACCGCAGGTCGTCGACTTTTGCCGAAAGGCACAATCAAGTTGGGACCCGTCTGCAGGTAAAGCTGGAAAACCTTCGGCAGGCGACATACCGCACCTCTTCTTGGACTAAAAGTCCTCCTTTAGGGTCTAGGAGCGTGGCGATACACTGCATAAGGAGTAACCAAAGCGCCGCAGAAAGTGGCATGAAATAGCTGTTCCATCCGGGAACATGATTTGAATTATTTTGTTTTTTCTTTTTTTTTTTTATAAAATTAGGAGACCTATCAGTAGTATTGTACCTACTTGTCGTGAATATTTTAAACGTTAATATTTATACTTTTTGTGAATATTTTATACCTCAAATTTACATTTTCAAACTAAGGATTGTTATGAAAGTTAATTGTATTAGGTTTCATTCATAGCACACATCAAAAACACCCGTGAATTACCAGTTACTCTCAAATTCCGGATTTTTCAGGGTTCACTTTTCCACTTTCACATTTCCAATCGCAATTGTCTGTCTTCCCTCCGCTCTGGTCCTTCACATACCTTCCATATTTAGCTTTAATTTCCGTTTTTTCCGTTCCGAGCCTACCTCCCGATTCGCTGCGAATCCAATATCCTTTTTATTCCTGTTGTCCCGTACGTACATATATATTCAGCGAGCACCTAATGCCAGGACCAGAACAAAATACTTTCACTGCCTCTTTCTGCTCCGGCACTGGTTTTTCTGTGGCCGTTTTTTGGTCCGCTCCCAGTCGCTGGATCGTAAATAAAAACGCTAAATGTTTTTTTAACGTGCGCCACTTAACACTCGGTACAATTTAAAGGCAATTGGGCACACCAGAGAACAGCAACAGCTTCAGCAACACTATTCGGGCAACAATGGCCGCAAAAAGCCAAGCCATTCCCGACAATGTCTCCCTTTATAAAAATGGCGATGACATATTTCTGTGTGGGATTCTCTATGACATGGGATTCCCTTTCACAAATCGTTGGCTAAAAAATGTATTATTCGAAGAGTATACAGAATAAAAATACCCCAATTTATCCTTTTTTTTAAAAATGTACAAGTAATGCAATTTTAAGTGTATTTAATAGGTTGCCATCATGAGTGCGAGTTCCACATTGTGCCCTTTTTCTATTTTTATTATTATTATTTTGACATTTTGTTGGCTGGCTGGTAATTTAATATAGATTTTGTCCGCCCCTCCGAAGCCCGGCCGGCACTCGCACATTTTTTATGATTGCAATAATAAATTGGCAATTGATTTCTGGTCTCATATTTATGAGAGTGCCATATATTCGAGGGGTTTTCATTTCTTCTGTTTGGTGGAAATGAAAAATTGTCGGGCAGGGGGCCTCCTGTTTCTGTTTCTTGTTGCCTGATTCCTTGTCAAACAAATCGTAAAAACAACGAAAAAGAATGAGGTACATTTTATTTATATAAAAATAATCAAATAGCATTTGCTCTTACTTCAATTATGGTACCAGCACAAGGATGGCAGGACGAGGTGCCACGGCAAGAAATATGCTTCTGCGAAAATTAAAAAATTTATGTATTTTCGCTGTGGAACAATATCAAAGTGATACGAGGGCGGCGCTTGCAGCATCCTGTGGGGCAGGAACATGCTGAAATACCTATAAATAAATATGATAATGTAAAAAATTGTTTGCGTTGAAAAGAAAAGCGTCCATCCATTGTTGAGTGTTTATTTTGTGATTGATAAAGAATCGAACTCGAATCGGCGAAAATATTTGACTGTTGTTGCTATTGTTGCTCTCGGAGCACTCGATGGGCGTTATTATTTTTACTGTCAACTGGCAGCTGCGGCTTTTTATGCCTCTCCCGCGCCCCGTGTGTTTGCCCTTCTGTGTTCACTGTGCCCGTGGCCTTGGGCCAAGTCCGCGATTCCCTTTGACCATGGGAAATGTAGCATGTGTCCTTTTCCGAAGTGCAAAGTGGAGCAGAAGGGAGAAAAAGGACTGAGAAGTATTTATATGAATATGAAAATTAAGCTTTTATTTGTAATGTATGCGTTGTTTGCTCAGAGAAGGTTTAAATTGAACATTAAAGAAACCTTTAATAAGAATGTTAATAATTGTGTCTGTCTGAATAAATAAAGGCTATCAACGGGGTGGGTATGGAGATTCTTGTGCTGCAACTGTTATCCTTACTCTCTGATCAATTGCTTTTTTAATTCAACGAACTTTCTCCATTCTTGTAGTACACTCTTCAGAAGCCATCGGCTGGGAGGCAGGGAAAGGGGAAAGTAAAGAAATGAACTCATTTGCTGGCCCAATTGTCAAATGGAACCAATTCATGGTAGCACGGGGAACAGGTGGACCCTTCGATTCGTCCTTCCATTCAATACAATTAAATTTCCACGCTGCTTGATTTTGAACGCTTGACGCATTTTAATTATTTTCAATGGAAATGCTTTATGAAACTCGAGAGGGCGACCCAATTGCTCAATATTCATACCCGATCCCTTGGCATCCTGCCCGAGTCCTGTGTGTAGCAAACGGAAGTGCAGCAAAGACAGAGGACACGAAACGAAAATGAATGTCATTCATTCGGTTCCAGAATGTCCTGCATGCCATTAAGCCTCTGCCTCCCAAGGCCCCCCTCCTGCGGGCTGTCCAGGTGGGCGGTGGGGCTGGTCAGGTTAATTACAACCTACATTGTTTATCGGCCTTAAAACCACTCCATTCACTTCCTTTTGTCTTCCTCGGCGAATTCCGAGACTGTTTAAAAGGATTCTTAAATATTTAGCCTGAGCCCCGTCGCTCTGCTTAATTATGCGAACATTTTTAAAATATTTCACTTTTAATTGTTTGAGGTTAATTAATAATTCAACAAATTCACTGCAGAAGTTCCTCCACTGCACTCCCTCCGCGCCGGGTCCGCTTCGTCCTTTGTGTGTGCAGTTTTAATGGACCAGACTTGCTAATGGCCAAGGATCTATAGGTTCGTTTGTGCTCCCCCATCTCGCGCCTTCTCTTCCCTGCTGAAGTCTAGTCTGAGGTCTGGACCTGGACATCATCTGCATAATTCTTCATTAACGCGAACTTAATGCGTTTATGGTTAACGCAGACAGCGAAATGATGTTTCATAATTCAATTATCGTGGGTCGCGTTGGGCTGGAAGGAGTGAGGCGGTTGCGGTTGCAGGTCTGTGTACACTGTTCAGGTCTTAAAGGTGAGAGGGCAGATACTTGGCAGCAATGTGTCGGTAATTGAAAAAGTTGCGACTGATTGGAGGCTACAATGAAAGATATTGCTTTTAAATGAACGAGATTTTAAATGGCTTAATGTTGGCTTAAATCACATATTAAATATTAAATTTTGATTATTTTGGATAACGCATATGTGCTCCAGCTATCAAACCCTTTAATATATTACATTTGCCATTACTCAAACATCACCCTGACTCTCTTTGGGAGAATGGGAGTCGGAATCGGGAAGTCCCAAAACGGCCTGATAAGAATTTCATTTCCTATGCTATTCACACTCATCCACCGTTTAATCCCCATCCCCAGTCCATAAAAATTGATACGCACAATCAGAAACCCTTTTCCAGCAGGACCTTTTTGCGGAAGGGTCAGCTTTAAGGCCCAACATAAACAAGTTAGTCAAATAAAACATTTTGTTTTTAATAAAAAGCCAAACAAATACAACCAACACAGACAGCATAAATGGATCAAAGAAAAAAATGGCCGGAAAATATTATGCCACACACATGTACATTGTGTATGTACGTACATATGTACATATGTGTGTGTGGAAGGCTTAACCCAAATTATCCATAGCCCGAGGGCAAAACACTGACTTTCACTTACGATTGCGTATCCGCAGTGTTGTTTCAGAAGCAACCAAAAAACCAAAACACGGCCAGGAATCATGACATACTTTGGCCCCTCCTTGAAATCATTTATGTCTGTCCACTTGGTTAATTTTTTTCTTTTTAAATCAGAGGGTATTGTGGGAGAGGGTATTATGAAAGATCTTTGACACAGGGAAGCAATAATGCCTCCCATAATCTCCTGGTATAAAAACAGGTATCTCTCACCACACGTTCTCTGCTAAGTTTCATAGGATGCCTCCCACACTCACACTCACTAATGGTGCCCTGAACCTTCATTCTCACTACTTCCTGGCTATTTCTTTGGTTTATTTTTCAGCTGTCATGATCCGTGCACAGTTTGTGACACAGTGACTGATCCCCAGATGGTTCCATGTATTTTTTTTTAGTTTTTGTTGCATTGGATATCCGGTTTTACAAATTCCCACTTAGTTGCATGAAAACTTTCGCATCGACACTCGCATCCGAACTGATTCCTAAAATCTCGCTTTGTAATGACACTTTGATCCTCCATTCTCTCTACATCCACAGCTTCCCGTGACCTTTTAGCCGCTTGTCCTCAGTGGAAAGTATGGTCTCCAATTTAAGTCTAAGTTGGTAAAAATGCAGGTCTTTCGCGGTCATATGTAAAGCTTTTGGTTTTATATCATTGGTAGATAACTAATCATTGTGAAAGATTATATAAGTCCGTCAATTTTTAAAATACAAAAAATTTTTTTAAAAATAAAATTAAAAAAGATTTCCCATTGTTTATAAGCGTCTGTTTTTTTGGGAATATTACCAATGATCTTCAATTTACTACACACACAGAACTATTTGGCCTTTAAAGCTTAAACTAAAGGTTACTTGTTGTTTTTTTAAATAAATTATAGTTTGTTGCAAAAACATCCCACCACAAAAGTACAGTTACCCATATGTGTGTGTATTGAAGTAGAGTTGAAGCTTTAAGATAAATTTCTTGTATCTTTTGGAAATTTTTCTATCGTTATTATCTCATGAATGCTAAATGCCCACAGCTTGTGTGGGGAGGAATGTGATGGAAGGATGTTGTGGGGAAGCCTTTATGCCGCAAGTTATGATTGTGCTGCGAGAAATTGTGACAGGCTTTAAGGTTAATAAATAGATTTGAAGAGCAGAGTCAAGGGGACTGGAAAATCCAAATATTACATTTATGGGGCCCTCGAAAATAACAATAATGCCAGCATCCTTATTCTTTAGTGGCAGGGGAAAATATTCTCAGTGCAAAATTATAAAGTACAATGTTCATATACAAAAGAGAATCCGCCGTGATATCTTCTATAATTTATCATACTGAAAACTGAGTTGTGTGCGTGTTCCAGGACTTTCTTTGGTCTCCTTTCCTTCTCTGACTGCGTGTGGGTTTTCCGGTGCGGGACATTATCCCCCCACCATTATCATCATCAAACATCATCATCGTGATGGCAGCCACTTGGATATCTTGTGGCTTAGCCTGACCCATTATCCCACTTATGCACATTGAAGGCATTCAGTCAGTCAGTCAGCGAGTCAGTCAGGCTGGCATCCTTGCGATTCCTTTGGCTTCACGCTGGGATCCCAGTCAGCTCTCATTTTTGAATTGCGCACGAGTTGAGCGGAGATCCTGGGGAGTTCTGCGTGTATGGGCACTGGGAAAAAAAGAGAAAGTAGGAATCGGTGAGAAATAACAAAAAAAGCAACTAAAGAAGGTTCACTTATGGACTGGACCTATAATTTTTTTCAGTGCATTTGTGTACGTTCTACGTAGCCTTTCCGTGTCATTGTAATGGCGGCACATCCGTTGCAAGTAAATGCCATTTGTCGAAATAAATTTCCGTTTTATTTAAATCCACGCACAGTCAGATGCAGGGTGCGGGGCTAGTGGTGGTTAGCAGAGCCCCCAGCGGGTCCAACACACATACACACACACTCACGCAAAAGGACACACACGTATGGATACAAAAACACACGCAGGCAGACAAAACGGGGCTTAAGTGTATATTTTATTATTATTTGGACTGCTTGATGACATTTGTCGTTGTACGGCCAAAGACCGGATGTCCTTCCGCCGGCCCCCCGCTCTAAACTCCCACTAGCGCCCATCCTTTCCGCCGCTTGGTTCCTTTGTCCCCCGCTCAGTGCGTGTTGGATTCTGATTGCCGCATTGCGTATGTTCATTTGTATTTTGTATCGTTCCCTATCTAACTATCTATCCATCCATCTGCCTCACTCTGCATGTCCTGACTCACCCCTTCCCAGCCGCATACACGGAGATTAAAACTTTCCATTTTATAAATTTTGCCTAAAAAAGGCTTTGTTCCTTCATTTGATATGATTCAAATGTACAGAATAGGGCCTGTAATTGTTTTCTGTGCATCACAACTGTTGCCGGCGCCCTATTTGGCTTTTCGTCAGCTGCAAATCATTTGGCAGCGTTAAATGTTTGCCCAAAACCCAAAGACCCTTCATGTCCGAAGAGCCCTCTGGACATTCCAGCCGCAGCCCCTCCAGAATGCCCCTTTCTTATTCATTCCCATAAACCTTTGTCATCGTTTATGAGCTATTTTGTTCTTCCCAGGTCCCAGGCATTGGAAAGAGTTTATTGAGTTTTCAAAATTAGGATATGCCATATAGGTTAAATTTTGTATAAGACTTTGGGATATATTTTAAAAGTTTATCATACAACTGCATATTTAAGAAACCCATTACATCTCTTTAATCATTTATTAAAAAAAAATATATATTTATTTTAAATAACTCTTCCAACAACTGTGGATCTGTGGCATACTCCCGAAAAGCCACTGCTCCCTGGATTCTTCCCGCACAACCCTCCCACGCCCGCCTGATTTTCCGGTTTTCAACATATTCATTTGCATATATGGAAATGACAAAAACATGGCCGAAAAATTGAATTGAACTTGTGTCCAGCCATGTCCTGGCTATGTCCCGATCCCTATGCCGTGTCCCTGACAATTTCGGTCGGTCGGTCAGTCAGCGGGTGTCCCTATCAGTCCGACTGTCCTTCCAGCGCTCCCACCCTGTCCCTGGCTTTCCAGCAATATGTCGGTTTTGTTTTATGGGCCTGCCTGGAGGTCATATCCCTACACATCTCCCGTCCTGCAAATGAGTGACCAAACACTTTGGCTTTATCGATGCTGCTGGCTGATGATGATGGAACCCGAAAACTAAAAACATGAAACCTGAAGCCAAAAGCCAGAAGCCGGCAACGAAACCTTTTTCCTTTTCGGCCCGGACTTGGCATTTAACATTAAATGCCGCTTCGTTATTATTGTGATATGATGCATGCCGAAAAGGGGAAAAAGCCCTTATGCTAAATTTCGTATGTCAAGCCACATTTGCCGTCAGTCCCTTCGGAATGTTTCAAATTTTAATGAGCGGCACATTTAATTTTAATGTTTTGCGAACATGTGTTCATTAATGTTGGATGGTGACCTCCAGGAGCCAAACTTGTCGAATGGCCGGCATCTTTTCTTAAAGTTTCTATTAGACAGAGTTTTCTCTGCTCCTTTCGGCACACACTTGAAATAATGAGCGCTTAATTTAGCACAAATTCAGGACCAGAAATGGAAACTTTTTTCGCCTCTGTTCTTTTGAGGCCAACGCAATCATTACGCTCGATTAGGTCCTGGATTCGTCGGGTTGCCCTTTGCCGGGCTGGGTTTGGTGATTGATTCGAAATTGGTTGGCGCTGATTTCACACAATCTATCTCAACTTTCTATGAACGGTTAGCGTTTAGCCCCACAAGTCACTTTGTTGGAAAATAATTACGAAGCCGGCAGTAGCGAGCTCTGGCTGGATTAAAAATAGGCGGTGTTTAATTGGGCGTGTTTGATTTGCGGCCTTGATTGTCATAAAAGCTAACGCAACAATCATGTGTGACATGGGGATGAAATCTGTTGATTAGATAATGGCCCAGGCCCAATCTGGCTCTCCATGAAATCTTTAGAACCTGTCTGTAATGTACAAATGCTTAAGAAAAATCTTGAGAAAGTTTTTATTTCTAAAATGAAGAGCGTAAGCTGAAAAACTTTTAAAGAAAAGCTAAGTGGAGAATAATGGAATTAGTTGAGCGGGACTCGAGACGGCCTTTGAAAAGGCATGTACAAAAACCGCAAAACCGATTAACCCCGTTTGGGCTGAGACTTCTGGCCTTATCGCTGTCATCTGTCATGGCCAGCACAAAAGAAGCAAAGCGAGAGTCCTGTGTGCAGTCACTCAAATATGCAAATTAGCTTGTTGGAACTTTAGCTTAAACCTGGCCTACTGACAGTAGTCCCCCCCAGTATTTGGGTTAATGAATAGACAAACTTTCGACAACCTCAATGTGCAAAAGTTGGGCTCCCAGTTCTCCCAGACTCACAAATGCACAGGGAGACTGTCAGAAATCCCCTCACAACTCTATTTTATTTAAGTTTTCCTTATTTTAGATCAGTTTGAAAAAACCTGAGCTACTATTTTTGATTATTTCTAATAAATAACTTCTATACGCTTAGGTCCATCTAAACAATAGCCCCATTTATTCCAGTGCATACATGTGAATGCGCAAATGCATTTCAAGAGCGGCGGGATGGGGCTCGGATAAAGGGATATCTTGAGGTGGACTGGGACTGCTTGTCGTGGCATTATCAAGTGAAATATGTGGAAAGGAGAGCAGAGGAAGCGGGCCAAGTAAAAGCAAAAAATCTTGGGCAAAAGTTGTGTTTGACTTGCAGCTTTGCTGGCTTACTCCTCGGCCAGGCTTCGCTCTCCCTTCGCCACGAACTTTTGAATATTTCATCATTTTTCGGTTGCAAGGTAGCGTCTCTAAGCCTATTAAGGACATCAAACAAACATTTTGCAAAATTAAATGGCCATGCAAGGCAAGCACATGTGCGCCGTGGTCCTTGGGTCCTGCGACGTCTTTTGTGTAACTTTGCACAAAATATTTTAGATATTATGTCACACTTAAGGGACGAAGGCGCCGTGTGGCCGTATCTGTGGGTGTGCGTCCTCCATTTATGACCGCACACGAGAGTCCTTGCTAAAAGGATTTCGCTGGCTGGGCCGTCCCCTCCAGCGTCGAAGAAAATGCAAAACATTTTCAAATATTTATGAGCTATTAACACTTGGGAGAATCTCTTAAGAAATTTCGCATCGCTGCGAGTGTGTTTGCCTTCTCTGTGGCAGCGAGGAGATCCTGTGGTCAGTTTAATATTATTTATTGTCTTTTCATGGCTTTGGGTTATTCTGGTTGTCGTGCCAGTCGAATGCTTGACTTGTTGCGGTTGTCAGTTGCTTGTTTAAACTAAAAGCGGTTTCCCCTTCCTCTTTTCACTCTGTGTTCATTAATCTGCAGTTAAATCATAAAATTATCCTTTAGCTCAGCCAGAATCGTTTAGGATCTCTGATTGCGGTCGAGTTTTGCTAAATGAGCCGAATATTTATGGCTTGTCCAAACACATTGTGATACTTTGGCTATAATTACACTGCCTTAAATGTCTTTTTTTAGGTGACGCTCCAAAATGAATCAGAATTTTTAAAGCGCCCATAAATGTTGATATTTCTGAACCCATTTTCTTGGCCGGTCAAATAATTCCGCTTGCTCCAAAAACTCATTGAACTTTATGCGAAATCGAAATCAATGTGAAACCGCCCATTTAGTATATGCACTTTCAACGCGATTTCACAGGGCGGCAGGGCGGGCTTGGCACTAAAGGAGAAGCTGGTTCGAGAAAAGTTGGCCAAAATGCGGTCAATGAACACATATGTATGTGGCTCGAGAGAACAACAAAAGTCATAGCAGTTATCGCGACAAAAACGAACAAAACATCAAATAAAAATAAAGGAAAAATGGAAAATAAAAAGAGTGCTGGACAGGACGAACACAGCAAGACCTTTGCCTAAAATTCTGTTTATCTTGTCGGCCCATGACTGAGACAGCGGGTGTAGAAGAGCAGCCTAGGCGGAGCAATACTGTGAGAAAAATTTGATATCTTATTGAACTGAAAACTTTAGGAATATTCATTTCCATCCTGGTTCCAAAAGCCTTACCTTTTTTTCAAAAGTGCATATTCATTTAAAGATAAATTCATTGTTAGTATGCTTTCTTCGATATACAGATATTTTCCATCTCCATACTAGGTTGGCACCTACGACCGATGCCAAGAATATGCGGAGGGGGCGCCGCCCGGCGGGAAAGGCGTTTTTAGGTTCGCTGGCGTCGCCTGTGCTAACGATGGAAAATATAAAGCAGAAAATGAAGTAGCCAGCCAACAGGAACCCAGAGTCCCCTTTCGCAGGACATGCAAACATAGCCATGTGACAGGAGAAGGACACGGAGCGGGGAGGAGGGCGGAGCGCGGTAAACCGGGGAAAGAAGGACCAAAGCCAAAAGAAAGTTGAGCGAACATTTTTGTGGTCGAGCAAATTTTTGGGCTTCGATGATGAAATTTGGCTGCCAAATAGGTTACAAGCAATTTCTGCTCGGGGTCGGACTCAACCAGTTTATGGAGTTTTGTCCTGCTGGTCGGTTGGTAAGCGGGCGAGCGGGCAGCCCTCCCCTCCAAATTTGTTGTTCTGGTATTTTTTGGCCAGCGATTTTCCTCTCAAGCCAGCATTCTCTACTCGCCTTATATTCTTTCTAGTTTGGTTTTCATTTTTTTGTTGGCCAGTAAATGAAACGGAAATATGTTTTGTAGGCCCACTGCACATGGCAAACAAACAACTCCCCGACCCGAACGAAGGGCGGGCCAAATCCTGGCTCGAAAGCTTGCCAAGTTTCTTCGGCAAGTCTTTAAGTTGCTACCAAGAAAATGTAAGCGGCTTAACGAAATCAACTCTGAACTGATGGAGGTAAATCACCAGAAATTCTCAAAAGCGAGATTGTCAAAAAAAACCAAAGTATAAGAGATGATTCCGAAAGCTTATTTACGAAGAAGGCTATCGGACTTGACAAATTCTAGGCTTTAAATTAATACTTAATTAAGTATTTACCTAGATTTTAGGTTTTATTTATTTGTAGATTAACTTTTTGAATAGAGTATTCTAGTTTTATCTGACAATTAAACAACCAACCAGCACTTAGCGCCTTCCCATATTTATAATTTCTATTAGCGAAATGTTTTTTGCGGGCCGTAAAGATGTCCACACCACTGACATTTGGCCGACTGCACTTAGTCTAATTCAACCGCAAAACAAACAAATAAAAGGCGCAAATATATGTACAAACATGGCCGTACCGAAGCATATTCTGTCAGTCAGTTGGCGTCCCTGGCAGAGCATTGTCACAACATTTCCATATTTCTCTTCTCTTTTCCCGCCACACCACTGCTCATTCGATTTTTCTGCATTGCCAATTTAAAGTCAGAACAGCAAAACCGAAATTACCACAAAATGTTTACATTCGTATAAAATTTCATTTGATTTTCGTTGAAGCCCAGGCCCAGGAGCAGTTGTATAAAATCATTGGCCGATTATTTCACAGGAAATTAAAAACCACAAATCTAAAATGTTTGAAATATCCGGTGCTCCAATTAATTCATTAATGAACGGCAAAAAAAGGTCCGTTCGTGCGCCCGACAGTTAAGAGCGGAAGTGAAATCAGGCGGCGCTCGAAAAATATATTTAAAATGTATCTGGTTTGTAGAATGCCTGATCCGATAAGGTGGCCTGAACGGTAAACATATATTTGCAAACACGTGTGCGTATTTTGTCTTTTTCGATCCGATGTTGCATTATTAATTTAAATATTGTTGCATGTGGAAAACGCATCTGAATGCACTTTTAAAAGCGAGCCACCGCGCCCTGTCCCTTTTTTGACATTTGATTAACCCAAAATGTAATGCAATTTAGCTGACCATCTCCTTCCGCACCCGGTTATGTTGCTGCATAATTATTTAATGACTGGATTTTTTATTTAGAGTGTCCATTTATGGCGCACACATTGTTTATGGTGACAATTTTGCATGATGGTCGTGATAAATTCCCGTGCTCAGTCCGCCGGCCGGCCATTGAATGTTTACGCTTCAATTGGCATCGGTTTGACAAATAAAAAATTAATTGCCCATTAATGCCCCGAACGATGGCGGAATATTAAACCAATATGCATTGAAATGAAAGAATAAATACAAAGCCGGCCGGACTTGCAGCGCATCGGTTTATCGGAATACATCTCGGAATACTCAATAGAATCGTCCCATAATCAACACTGTGTTAATTGCTCCATTCACTGTCAATATGTTATTAATTAATTAAATATTATTTTAAGCCTTGTTTTTCTGTTTACTTCCACTGGATGTAAAATTGTTTCCATTGATCAAAATCAATTAAAAGGCATTAAAGGCACTGGGCAAGGTCGAGGCCTGGCAAGGGGCGTGACTGGGAATTATAATTGCGGTTTCAATGGAGATTTAATGGACAATGTAATCAAAGTGTTGAAGCCGCAGTGAAAGTTATACGAATTGATTGTGTGCCTAGTCTGCCTTTGGAAAGGGTAGCCGAGTAATGAGAAGCTATTATAGAGCAGTTAAAAAGGTCAAGATTTTTTATCCAAATGTTTATTAATGAGTTATAATTAAAGTCCAGAAAAAATGGGAATATTTTTTGAGAAATAATTAATATTGCAATACGAAGTTAAGCTTTCAATTAAAATCCAACAGCTTTGAAGAAAAAAGGAGTGGAAGATTTAAAAAGTAAAACCAATACCTTTTCAATTAAACTGTCTCATCGATGATCGAAACCCAACACATATCATTTCAAATAAATATTGCTCTACCTCTGTCAATACCCAATAAATCGCCACATCGTATAGCACCTACTTGAACCTATTCATTGTGTTACCAAATTGAATTCTCACAAATTCAATTCGAGCCAAGAAAACCCAACAAATTTTTCAGCCCCCTTCCCGTTTGGAGCGAAGTGTCCACCGGCAAGAAAGGAGAGATGCCAGGAATAGTAAAGCTCTGAGTTTTATATGCTGACGTTTGATTATCGACACGGTTCTGGGATTGTTGCTTACCAGTAAAAAGAGCTGCCATGAAGCCCAAGCCCAGGCAAAAGCCCATTGCCATGGCCCATAGGAAAGCGAAACAACAACTCCTGCCAGAGAATAGAAAATCCAAAGATGCCAAACATTTTGTGTTGTTCAGGATGGCTAGAAAAAAAAATCGAAAAAGAAGAGAAAAGAAAATATGTTGAGATGCCGGGAACTTGTGATTTTGTGTAGACCGAGCTGTGGCCGTTTTGCTTGACAGTCATTTCCAATAACTTCATTTTTCCGTTGTTGAGCAGAGATTGTGTTGCAGATTGCACCGCCACCAAGGTACTTCAATAAAATAATACGTGGAATTAAATTCTAAAAAAAATGTATTGCTACATAACATTATGATCTTTCCCAAAACTTTTTCAACTAGCATTATATAAATCCTTTAATGTCTTGTTTACAAAATTACTTACTATATTCTTGTAACTAAACCAAAATTTTCGCAAAGTGTAATGTCATGTGACTGCCACAACGAAGCACTAGGAGCAGCAACCACAAACAACAAAAAGCATTGCATTGATAAGGCCAAAATCAGGTCACAAATGTGAGTCGTATACGTAATATGAAAAGTATTTTGCCCTGTTTGTGTGCACTTATGTGGGGGTGGCAAGTTCCCGTTCCTTTGCAGCTTGTTTGTCTCTGTTTGTATCTGAAGCTAGCAGCTCAAACTGTCAAAAAAGGGTTGGCCCCGACAGAGTTTGTGTTTAAAAGAAACTTTGTTGTGTGTGTGGGCTGCGAAATGGGCTTCTCGGTGCAGCAGTGACTGCTTTTGATTTTGTAATTAAATGCTATGAATTTTGTAAAAGCGTTCAAAAGTAATTCACGTGGGTTCCACATGTTTTAGGGCATATTTTAATTGGGTTTTTCAACATTGTTGTGTAGGGAGTATAAATTCGGAATTAAATTCGAGTCACCTAAAAAGTGTGCTTTGATTTTGCTCATTCAACTCCATGGGCTCGCTTATCCGAAGCGAGAATAAAATGAATATTACGTATATTAAGTAGTAAGTAGAATGATGATGTACTATCTTGCATTAATTTTTCAAGATTGGGTGGTTCATAGGGGTCTAATTTCGGATAATAAAGGGATCCAATTTTTTAATGCAGATTGAAGCAGAATTGATCTACGAGTCTTTTGAGGTATTCTCTCAAGGATCGGATGCGAAAAGGCAAAGATATGGGAATGGTTTTAGGTAACAAGTAGTTACTTTTGGCTTCTTTGAGGTATTTATCTATTTTTAGTAAAATGAATGTTCATTTCATTTTGAAATACCCACATTCCATCTCCTGTCGGCGGAGTTCAAAACAAATCCAATTGTTTTTGTTAAATTGAAAGCCGCGCAAGTCATGACAAATGCATAAAAATTGGTAAAGCCGTAACTGAATCAGCCCCCAAAAACAGTGAGTCATGATACTCGGGACTTTCCCCTCCCTGGGCATGGCTTTCGCCGAATAGTAAATTCATTTTTGGTTCATGTTTGCATATCTCACGCCAAAATATTCTTCATTGACATGCATTTTGGCTTACACACAAAAGCTGCCTGGATCCTGTTGTCCTGGTTAGTCCTCTCGCTCGTCCCCTGCAGCCAGCTCTTGGAAAATAGTGCGACATCGGAATCGCCACATTTGTTTTCGGGCAGTTTGTGTGCAGTTGTTGCAGTTCTAAGCGCAGACGCCACCGGATGTTGCATGCCAATTTCATCAGGAGTGGGTATTTTTGTTTGTTGCATGCATGGGTGGGTAATTTTTTGGGTGTTACCAGAGGGAACAGCAGATGGGGAGGTCGAGGACGCTTCAGATAATTTATTTTGGAATTGGCGGCTGCTGCTGTATTTATGGGATTTGCGTGTGAAATATTCGACTGTAGCTGAAAATAAAGGAAAAGGCTGACAGCAGTGGGTATAAATAAATGCAAGAGAATCGAAATAATACAATTTTAATGAAAGTAAAAGGATGAAAAACAAACCTGATTTAATTTTTAAACTCCAACCTTAAAGAACGGACTTTAAATCCCACATTGCTCACCATCCGTGTTTTCCTTTCAAGGTTAAATGCTTCCAAATAAGTTATTTATTTTCTTTTTCGGCTTTTTTTTTGGAAATTTTCGGTTGAAGCTGACTGGATTACAAATTTTTTTTTTCCACAGCGACACGTAATCGATTGGGGATTGGAAAAGGAGTTGGATAAGGCTCGGACGGGAGCGACTTAAAGGATGTGGAGAAATTTAGGTTGGCTGGCTTTGGTAGGGTTAAGTGGGTTAAGTGCAAGTGAAGCTCTGAGAGAAGCAATCAGAGTTATTTGTGAAGAAGAGGTATATCCGCTAAGGGAATTTTTAATTTAACTTAATTTGGGAGAAACTGCGGAACGAAAAGCGAAATTCATTTCAGGGGATTTGAGTTCATTTATTTGTACAAGTTATTCTACTCCTTCGCTCAGCTTTAAATGGATGTTGTCCGTGAGGAACTTCTCACCTTTCAGTGACCCAACACGAATCCATCTCTCAGCCCTTGGCCGGGACTCACCTTCATTTTTTCCCCAGTTGCACTGACTTTTCGGGCAGCCCCAGTCCCCGCCCCTGCAAACTTCCCGCTCATTCAATTGCAAATCACGCAACATTGTAAACATTTGTAAACCAGCTTTAAAAAGGTGAAAGGGGCGACTGGGAGTCAGGTTGGAGTGGAGGACTCCCTAGTGGAGTCGAGGGAGTGGCACCTTTTCGCAGGCGAAAGAAAAGAATTCCTTTTTCCTTTGCCAGTTGAATGATGGCACATCAATCACGAAGCTGCGCGTTTGTCATGCGCCCAAAATACGCACTGTCAAATTCACTCAATGCCACGCCCGTTCTCCAACCTCCTACCCACGCCCAGCGCTTAAAGTTTCCCGATTTTTCTTCCCTCGTGTGGGAATGTGCTTTTGTTGTACCTTCCCCAAATGGATCACAGACATTCATTTACCTGCAGGATTTTCTAATGACATCAAAGCGAGGGAACAACACGTGAATTTGTAGCTCGTAGCAACAAGCGACGCCAAGATTGTAACGTGCAACCTTATGTTGCCCAGTATTGAACTCAAATCTGACTTCGCGGGGCACGCTATAGTATCCGGCTTTTGCTCGTCGGCTTTGGGGGTGGAGGTCTTGCTAAATCAGATCTGGTTCCTGGCTATTATTATTAATCCAGAAATTGAGCGTGCTTGCGACGACATACGCAATTGAAGCGTAGATAAAAGAGAGAAACCGGGAAAAGGTAAATAAATTCCAGAAGAAAGATACTACGAGAAGGAAAGGAAAAAAAATGAAAATTCGGAAAACGAGACGCTGATGACATTACGTCTGTGGCCCACCCTACCTAAGATCACTGGATCCAAATCTTAACTCGCGTGATCCCTTTAGACACCCTTACGACCGCGTTATCATTGGCAGAGTTCTGACGGAAAAATTACTCCATAATTTTGTTTAACTTCATTTTTTTAATAATATTGATTAAATTCTATGTCTAAAGTGGAATAACGTACAGAATAATTTCATGAAATAAGCAGGGATAAAAAAAAAAAATTTAGTATAAGAAATATAGTATAATCGTAATAAGGCTTAACATTTATAACAATGTATAGGAAATTTCTTAGTGGACAAAAATAGGTATAAGCTTTACTTAAATTTATAATCATTATTAGTGACAAAAATAAATTTAGTGGTTCTCATTTGTTCTTCAGTGTTTTCATTGTTCAATTAAAATTTTTTTCTTTGCTAGTTTTATTATTTATTTGACAAATTTAGAAATTAGGAATTATATAAAATTTAGAATTTTTAGAAATAAAGAAAATTTAGAAAATTGATTTTTTAATTTAATTTGCTCTTAGCTGGGGTTGTTTTGTCTTTTAATTTTGTTTGCATATTTTTACAATCATTAGAATGGTCAATGTGAATGCTGAGTAAGAATTAACCAACGATTTGTTTTATAGTGACTCACTTTGTGTACTCTCCACGACGAAGATCGATCTCCCGAGGGGTACCTGGAACATAATAGCGACTTTGGTTCGCTAGGGGTTAAATAAATACAGAGCATTCATAGGTTTTAGTCAACTAGCTATTTGTTTTAGATTCCTAAGATTTACATAATTGTATATTTTTTTTTTTTTTCTATATTTTCTTATGTTCTTATGATTTTTCCTTTTATTTTTATTTTATCTTATTTTTTTTTTTGATTTTTCATTTGATATTTAAATTAATTTCATTTTTTAAAAAAAAAATTTTTTTTTCAGTGTAGCCATCGCATATTGTGTGTTAAATGTTTATAAAATTCCGACACTGGGCGAATTTATGGTTTTTATAGTTTAATTTACACCAATCGAAAATGAAAGATTATTCCCAGTGTCGTGGCTTGTCTTGTTTTGGCCGATGGCCTGGTTTATGAATATTTTGTGGACTACATATTTTCTCTGAACTGGGCAGCTACTTCATGTGGCCTAGTTGATTGCCGCTGCTCAGGTAGCTGCTAAGGGTGAGCTGCTAAGGCGGTTACAAAAAAAATATAAATGAAAGAGCGGATTAACTGCCCGCTAAGATGGGGCGAACGCAGGTAGACCTTTAGGTCTTAGACAGCTGCTGGTGCTGGGTTGTTGGGGGTGCTCCTGGGGACGCGGGGCGACCGCGTGGCTTGGCTGCCGAAGGGTGCTCCTGTTGACGTGGGGCGACCGCGTGGCTCCAAGTACGGCGGCCAAGGGGTGCTCCAGTAGGCACTACGCGTCCCGTCGATCTTTCGGCGATGTTCGGGCGATCCCTCGATGCCCGCGCAAATCAGCACTTGCTGTAGCCGCGGGTGGCCAAGGCGGTCCGATTATCCAATGGGACCCAAAGAAAATAATCTAAGAACGAACGCCGTCAGAAACCGGCTCAAGCCAAGTTGTTTAATTTTTTTGGCTTACCTAGGCAGCCGCCAAAATAAGGGAATAACTAAGCAACTTGCTCTTCCGGAACACTTTTATATATATATTTCCGACTTGGTGAGCGGCACTCGGGTTAAACGCGTGTGATCGCTTCGAATAACTTTTGACGAAAAGAACGTGTCCGGAATTCGGATACGGGTCAGTAAAGTTGGCTGCGATGCAGAGCCGAGCTTTGCATTGCGACCCTGTCATGCATGTCAGCTGGTCTATTGCACCTGTAGCTGCGGGTACACTAATTTAGTAGTGTAAGAATAGAGTAAGAATAGAGCCTACTTACAGGCTAACTATATTTATACGCGCTTGCGCAACGCTTCAGGCGCTGTTACAAGATTGATTAGTTTTCGTGTTTTGCGAAAAGTTTCTCCCTTCAATAATAAAAATACGCTTCCCATAGAATCCTCTATGTTTATGAAGAAATCATTCCTGGCTATCGTTTACATAAATTTGTGTCAGTTGGAAGCCAAAGTAGTTCCATAATTTGTTTTTAATAACTGCACAGAATAGTTGCAGAAACGCGGCAGGAACCGCTTCATCATCGTCTAATTGTTTGAACTCGAGAGGGAAGTTAATGGCTTTCGAGTGTTGTTTTGGTTAAATGAAACATTTGTTGCTCGACTCTGTCTCTCCAAATGTGTTACAGCAATTTCAGGCTCCTTGCCCGAGATATTTAATAAACCGACAGCAGTTGCGGCACTCATATTCGAGCCAAAGTTATTAAGCTGTCCTTAAGTTGGTCATAAAGTGGGTCGGCGAGTGGGTAAACAAAGCATCCTACTTTTTGAGGGGCCTGTCAGTCACACTTGTAAGCAATTGTAATTATGTACATAAATATACGCCACCACTACCGCCAAGAAACTTTTCCCGTCTCGGTTCGTCGTCACCTTGCTAGAAGTTTCTGCTTAAAAGGGTCAAACTATGGGTTTTTGAAATATATGCTAAAAGGTGGCTTGATCCTGTAGGAAAATTATCATCTATTAAAAAGTTCTAATGGTCGTTTGTTTAGTTTCCCAACTATGTTTGTGCGCTTAATTAATAAATCGAACCTAATGTCCGAACAAATGGAAACACATCGATTGCATTTAGAAGTGCGCCATGTGCAACACTTGGGGCAACATTTTTCAGGAGGAAAGAAAAATAAAAACCAGAGAAAAATGGGGCAGGCACTCGGGGGCCAAGGAGCAGAAAAGGGAACAATGTTTTACGCTCAAATGAGTTGCAAGAAAACAATGGAAATGCGCCGGGAGCTGGGAAAATTTATGTTGATAGGGGAGTACCCCTGCTGCCCTTTCCTATCGCTCTGTAAAATTAAAATTCGCGCGAAAACATTTTATGGTCAGCCATAAAAAAAGGAATCAAGGGGCTGTGGGAGCCGTGGGCAGAGGGAAGAAAATTGCAACTATGGACCTGCTAATTTGCTCATCGCATCGGCGTCAAATCAAAGAAACATTTTGCTGGATTTCTGGCGTGTTTTTATTGCACCATTTTCCAAGAACACGGCTCCGGGGATTCGCTAGGTTCGGGTAGGTCTGGGGACTGAATACGTGATGAGTTCTCGGCATACGAAATCAATTTCCTGCCCCGGCACCGGCTTCTGCTTCGGCCGGCTCCTGCCGCTCCCAAATCGATTTGAGTTTGGTTAACCTGCCAAAGTTTGTACTGCAGAGCGAGGCGGCGCAGCGAAAACTTTTCACGATTTGAAACAAACAAATTTTAACAGGATTATCGTGAGTGTGGCGGGAATAAAATGGGCGACCGGGCCAGCAATTGTCCCTGATACGATAAAAAAGTAGCGATTGGAGTAAAAGACGCGATGGTTCGACTAGAAAATACTTGGGGTTCGGCTATATAATCTAGCTATTTCTGGACTTTCCAGCTTTTAATTAAAACAAAGTATATCTTAGTTCCTATTGAATTTCTAACACAAAATATGAATTTATTCCCAAAAAGTTGATCTCAGCTTTGCCCAAAAACAGTATACCTTTCAACAATAGAAATACCTTTCAGCAAAAGGAAGAAACTTTTTGACGCTTCTGTTGTTTGCCTTCGTTTCCTGTGTCCTTTTACACGCTCAAATAAATCAAAAATATATTTATACATTGTTTATCCATTCATGCTGGATTTTGCTTGTTATGGTTGTTGTGTTTCGGGTAACCACTTGTGTGGCCTATTTGTTACATAATCAAATTGGGAGCAAAGTCGACTGGAAGAAGACTCAGAATCAGAATAGGCAGAAGAGGGCCGAGACCGCAGCAACAAATAATATTACGCATACGCCACGTTGTTCTTGTTGCTGCTGTTGACCAAACTCATTTGTTTGGCTTTTCCAAAAAGGGTTCTACTTTTGTTTGCCTGCCAGTTCGCCTGCCTGTTGTTGCTGCTCTAGTTGCTATGTTTTTGTTGTTCGGGTATCTGTGTCAGGGCTGGTCAACAATTAGGCAGGCTCTACTGTTGGCCCGATGGCTGGGAAAATATCAACATGAATACAAAACGAGCAAATTAGTAGCGTTTCTTGGACTGTCATCGTCGTCCTCATCATTGTTTTCATTTGCCTTTTGGGGTAAGCTCGTACAACTTAATTTTCCGTTCACTGAGTGCAGGGAAAAAAAAATACTTAAAAAGGGGGACGGCAGAAGAAAGGAATCCAAACCAGGACACACTAATAATGGACGATGAGCTTTTCTTTGGATTTCCCTACTTCTCGGATCCTTTCATTTATTCGTATGAAATGTAAAAGGTTAATTTTTTATTTAACATGAATATTTAATTGATTCGCTAAGCACATTAGCTGCCATTAGTTACGAAAAGATACATTATATTATAATTTACTGATGTCCTTAGAGACTCTTCTTTTTAGTCAGTCGACCTACTTGTTGAACTTTAAATAAAGGAAGCGGAAAACAAAAGCAACTAGCAATCAGAACAAGGTCGTGCCACAAGAACTCGCCTTAAAAGTCACTTTTTTTACATTTCCCAATCGGGGCAGTCTGTATTTAGCAAACTTTCAGATTTCGGCTTTATTACATCGAATGTTATATGGGGCATAAACAGTTTAATCAAGTCAGGGCCACTTCCCCTTCCGAGGCCATTTATGGAAGTTTGTGCCAGAGACCTATTCAGATGATGAACTCTGCTCTTGTTTTATTTGTTGCGTCCTGCTGGCTGCCATGAATATTGAGGATATCTCTGACCTTTTGTCCTTTTAACCCGTCACCCCAACAGAGGAAAATGGCATTTGTTTGGAATTGAAGACTTTGGCAGCCGGAATACAAACTCTGGCTTTAGAATGCAATTAAAATGTTCGCCCGAGAAGCCAATGAACTTCGCACTTTTTTGGCAGAAACAGCCAGAAACTACTCGGAAGGCGGGCGGCGGAATGGATGAGGCTTTTCCTCCGCCTGTTGTTGATTTATGGGAGTTTTCCCTTGGCTTTCGAAATTAAGTAGAACCGTTACACACACACAAAAATATGCAGCGTAAAAATTTCATAAACACATAAAACTGACAGGAATAAAGGGGGTCTCGAGAGGTAGCGCCGGGAGGGCGATGGTGGGCGGGACTGTTCAGATGTTTCAAGGGGTAGCTGCAGTTGCACGTCTTATGAACGGAAAATTATGAAAAGCCGCTTGCACCAGCGGCGGGGAAGCTGTGCTCTGCTGTTTGTGAAAAATGACGAGGCACAGACAGTGACTGCGAAATGTATATACCGCCTAGCAGGCAGTTTCTTCATGAATATCCTGAAAGCGGTAGGGCTAAAGGACAGTCGTGGAAGGCTTAAGTTGCCGCACCAACTGAAATGAGCCTGAGAAGGATCAAAAGTGCACTAAAACTTACATATACCATACATAAGCTTATATTTTATGTTTAGACTTTTAAAGAGTGTAATGGAGGGAGAAATAAGAACCGGGTAATATTAGTATTATTTAAAATTATTTAAGTAAAAAAAATCAATTTCTTCCTGTGCATAATTCAACGATTCAAGTCCGAGGAGCCAGGCAAGGAAATGAGAGGTAGTCGAGTCTGGAGGCCATGCGGTCGGCATAATAAATAATGACCGGCATTCCTTTGTTGTAATTGAAAATGTTGGTCATTCCGAGATGGGGCAGCCATGGAGATGGAGCCGCTAGACCCCGGTCCGGGGCTGGAGTCCGTGCGCCGTAGTCCATTGTCCGGTGTCTGAAGTCCTGAGTGCTGAGCCCGTTGCCCGGAGCTGAGCGCGAGCCTTAAAGCAAAAATGATTGCCATACTTCGGTGCAGTTTGGACCAAAGCAATGCAGTCTGTGGTGTGGGGAGGGGCCTGGGAGGGGGGGAGTTGATAAACAGGAGGGGTGGGTCCTTCACGTACTTTTTGAAAATTCAAAACAGGCGCCAGCCGTGTTGGCATTAGCCGGGCAACTGGAGCGACTCTGTGCGCTGCTGCCAATGACGCTGATTGGTGGCTTAAATGGTTGCGGGGGAATAATTGGGATGGGGTATCCATACACTAAAAAAAAAAGCCTGAAGTGTATATACTATAAGAGATATTAAGTACTTTATCCCTAGTACCTTGTAGTTTCTGAATAAAAATATACCATAATACTAGTTAATTTTTTTCAAAGTGATTTTGGGAAGTTTGAAGGCTGGATGGGGCGTGGCATTGCGGGACTAGCCTCAGGATCATGCATAATTATGCAGACACGCTGTCGTCGCGCATTAAAAATGAGCCCGTCCGGACGGCACTTGTTTGAAGCCTGAAATTGATATTGGTTTCGTTGTCCGGCGGGGGATAAAGTTCCGGATTACTAACTTTGACAGGAATGGGGACTCAGAAACTGGCCTGAGAGGGGCGGAAAATCTGAATAAAGTTGCCTTAGGTGCTTCCTTTGCGTTGATGGATTGCAGTTCTGTTTATTGATTGAAAAAGGTTATAATTGATTTTGTTAGGGATTGTGGAACTCTAATAAAGATTCTCTAATATATCAAACAGCGAATAAAATTCCACAGTTTAAACCGAAATTAAATCGCAATTTCGATTGTAATTCTCACCTGTCACTCCGAAATGTCTCTCGCATTGCTGTGCCGATGATTGATCGAAATTTGCCTGCTTGCTGCAGGACACGTTTGTATTTGCTTACCTCTCATCGCCGGTGGGCGGAATCAAATGTCCTCCACTCGTCACTCCAGACATCCGCCTCAACGGGCAATTCAATCTTAGACATTCTTTGCATAGCATCTTGAAAATCAAATAAACCTTTGGCTAATTGTGTTTGTAATCAACTAAATGACAGACATTTGGCCTTTACGAGCCAGGTGAGCTGCTCGAATTCGGACTCAGACGGCCAGGCAAATACTCGCAAGCACATAGCCCACCTCTGGCCAGGCCAGCTTGATGGCTTGATGGTTGCCACGCCCTGTCCACCTTCTTGAGCGTGTAATTAATGACTTTGGGGAAGAAGTAGCGGGACAAGGGAAATTTACATCCCACAGCAAAGTCAACAAAACAAAGGAAAAATTTTGGTTTCTTGTAGACGTAATTCCTAATTTTTTCCACCGTTTCCTCGCTCCGCTCTCCTATCATCGCCTGGCCGCTTTGTCATCATTTCATTACCGTGCACAAAGTTTTCGCAGCTCCTTGCCAGCCCTCCCAGACTTTTTTGATAATTTGTCTTCCAGGTGCGCCTTGAAATTTGTCAACAATTTGGCCGGCGAACTTGTGATTCTTTTCCTCCTTTTTGGCCACTGCACACAACAAAGTGGCCTCTATTAGCGATAAAAATAGTCACCAGCCCAGGGTCCTGGGCAAATGAACCGCGCCAGCAGATGTCCGATGACTCAGCAGCTGCTCTAATGTCTCTGATGCCGAGCTGCCCCCAGGCTCCTTTCTAACTGCCCGAAAAATTATTGGCATTTTAAATCAACGTTGTGCAAGTTGTGCAACGACATCTTCTAAGAAGGGGGCTCTGGGCAAAGCTCGATGGGAACCTCTCCTAATACCGTCAATTTATGGCTCAGACATTAAGACAGGGCCGCAGACGCCCTGGGCCATTAGGTTATAACTGGAATCGTTTGATGACCATGAATGTGAATGCTTTTTGGATGGCCCGTAAAGGATTTCCCCGAAAAACTAAGTTGGAGATGTGACTCCGGGGGATGGTAGTGGGGAGTGCTTCCATGAGACTTAATTCACGAGAAATTTATTATCTCATTAGCTTCTGATTTAAAAATGTTTAAGCTGCGAATGCCCAGATATATATTCCAATTATAAATTAGGACTTTGATTCTTTAAACAATTCCCATTCATTGTCCTCGTTGCTCGGACATTCATAGATTTCATATCCTTGTTATGTTCTATAATTAATTCGCATATGTATTTTTACAATTTGATAACCGCAATTTGCATATGTCATTACACCGACTAGCGCAGCCTATTTTCATATATGTATATGCTCGTTTTTTGTAAGGGTTTTCGAAACCACACAGTTGTTTTTTTGTGGCCTATTGAATTGGCAAATTGGTTTTTTGTTTCTGGGCGTATTAAGTCGATTTAATTAAAATCACATTTAAATTCATGTATTTTGCAGGCCCACAATTTGTTTTGGCTTAGTTCCATGGACTCGTGCCTAATGCAGCGCGAAAATTTGTTCGAAAGTAATGAACTGGATGATTTAGGCGCGGCTGCTGAATCGGGTGGAACTTTTAATATTTAATTTTCTTCTCAGTTGAATATCTAATGCGCTTTGATTTAAATGCCAGTTTTTAATCGTTTTCGCTTAAAAAGTCGGCAACCCCCGAGCAGTCGCAAGGACTTGTTGAACCTGCATCCCTTTGAGAGCCAGCTCACCTTTTTTCAGAATGGGGCCCTAAAAATTGTGTCAATTTCCTGTCTGGGAGATAAACATATTTCGGGGAGAACGTTGTCAGGGCTTTCCCTTTGACACTCCGCCGCTCACAATTCGTCTAATTGAAGTCCTTTGAGGAACCCACACACACGCACGTCCTGACGGAGAGGCGGAAAGGCGGGTAATGGGTGGTATCTTCATCATTATCTGCAATGAGGCGTGGAGGCGAAAAAGTAATATTTGCAGCTGATGTAGATAAATGCGTAGACTTCGTGTTTCAATTAAAGTGATTGAAGTGAGTCCTCCCCGCTCTGCTGCCACCCACTTTTCCATTTTCCCTGGCACTCTTCCACCTGTCTGTATAGTATTTTCCCGGGAGCTGGGAGCCGGTAGCCTCTCCAACAGGGTGCCAATGTTTTTTAGCTGACAAAAAGTTAGTCCGCCATTTCAATGCCATTTAAACTTTACCCAGCAGCTGCTGTTGCCACTCTGTAGCTCCTTGAGTTTAGCTTTCTTTCTGGCTTCTGGATGCAAATTAATAAGCCAAGTTCTCGGCCAGATCAATCTAAATTTGTGCCGTGGTAGTGCCGTGCAGAACTTGTGCCTAACTAGGCGTACTTGGGCATGACAATCCATCAATGGTCTAAACTAAATCTAAATATCTTTTCTATAAAGTTTTCGTGTGTAGGAAACTTTTCTCTTGTCTCTGTCTTGGCTCAGTCTTATCGCAATTGTTAAGATGAATTTTAGCTTCGAAAGTTTGCTTTGAGTCTCATTGATTGTCATTGGAGGTCAATGCGGGTCTGGCTAATGGAACATTCAAAAAGAAAAGTCTGTTTTGGTTGAAGAAGTCCTTAGAAGAAGAAATCGTAGAGCCAACTTTATTGAAAGTCTTTCAAGGATACTTTTTAGTGACCTTTGTTTTTATGATCCTCATCATTGAAGTCAGAACAATAAGTTTAAAAGCAGGCGAAATAGTTTATGGAATACCTGGTGCGGTCCTCATTTTCCCTGAGCGACTCCTGCGAAAGTCATTTTTATCTGGCATTGCAAACATTTGCATGCGAAATGCATCTAAAATTTCTCACCTTCCCGCAGCTCGCACTCTCTGGTCTCTGGTGCGGGCTTTCAGCGTTCAACTTTCAACCTTGTGCTGCCTCGGTGTAGCGTGGGTTCTGGTCTTGCAACAGCGTTGTCTGCTCCATTGCAGTCGTCGTCGTTGTCATTATTACCCTGCTGCTGTCATCATGCATCAAGTGTCGTTGTCACTCTCTCCTCCTTCGCCCTGTCTCGCTCTGTTATAAATGAGCCAGCTCGTCTTCTCTCGCATTTTCAGTTTTCGCAGAATTTGTGTGTTTTTTATTTTTATTTATTTCGCGCTGTAGCGCTGCGCTTGAAAAACTTTGCACATAATAATAAAATGGCTGTTGGCTGTTTTAGAGTCGCTCGCGCCTTGGCTTATGCAATAGAAAATGTAACAGCGTTGTGCATGTGTGCGTGGCGTTGGTGTGTATCTGTGAATCTGTATCTGTGCCGGGTCGCAGCTGTTGTTGTCCTGATAAGCAAGCCGCGTGTTGAGGTCGCTGCTGCTACTTTTGGTGCCTCCACAGTGTTGCTGCTTGTTGTTTGTTGTCGCCTGTCACTGTTTAGGGCTTTAAAACTGCTCTGGCCGAAGCTGTCTGAGGACAGCCAAAGTGGCAGGTGAAGTACGTGAGTTGTGTTTGCAAGAGGCCAACAAACAACAAACACCTCGGCACAGCCCTGAGTCAAAGCTGATGAAATGTTAGTGAAATGGATTATAAATTCAGACGAAAGAGATGGTCCTCCAACCTTAGAAATTGTATTATGAAGAACACTTCTTATTCTTAGGCGAGGAATGCCTTCAAAATGACCTTTAAAGTGAAACTTTGATCGAAGCCAAATCGGTGCTCAATCACATGTTGGGAATCTCAACTGTATACAAGAACCTCTGCTGGTGAAAGTATGTTTCGTATTTCGAGTCGGCAAGCAAAAGGATGCAGAGGAAGGATCTGTTCGCTTTGACCAGAGTTAAATTGCGCAAAGCGTTTTAATTTTTCTAACTGACGGCCGGCTAAACAATTTGCACAGCTCTCAAAGCCTGATCCCGATGTCTGTTAATACCCCATCCGACATCCCGCTTCACCCCCTTGGTATTGCCGTTTTAGTTTTTTTTGTGTGTGCAACTTTTTGCCCAGTTCGCCCACTCTTAGCTGGTATTTGCTAAAGGCCTCTACTTTTCACACAAACATTTGCTTTGTGTCACTTTTCTCCCTTTAGTTCTATTTTTCCCACTCCTGTTTTCCCCATCCTGCCATCGTCGTCATCGCCTCTCACCTGCTGCAAAATTGCTGGCAACAATTTTTGTGTTCAAATAGTTTGTCTCGGGGCAATTGCTTGCTGGTTGCCCCATGAAGCCTCCCAGCCACCCAACCCCATCCCACCACCCAGCCAGTAGGAGTCTCCCCTTTTCTCCTACTCCAGTTGCTTGGCACATTTACCTTTTTAAATTGAAAATAAATTAGAATCTGGCTACGTATTTCGCACCGATTTGTGTTGTTAAGTGATAACACCCACACACATGAGCACAGCATTGATGGATGTTTGGCAGAGTGTCTACACGTGGCACGCAGCATGTGGAGAAAGCAAAGGGAAATGGTGAAAAGTGCCTGCGGGACAGCAACATGTGTTGTGTCACATTTCTATTTATGCCTTCTGCAGGATCACTCAGAAAAAACCAATGACTCTAAATTTTCAAATTCTTTTTACAGGCTATATGTACGGGAAACCCGTTTATTTGAAACTTTTCAGGAGTTGGCCTTACGAATTCGGGTAACAAATGGATAATGAGTCACTACTGTACTATTTTGGAATATTCCATGGCTGAGGTGTTGGATTTCAAAAATGCGTTTAATATTTTACTATCAGTCTTTTCACGATCTCACCAAGTGGTTCTTCGTGCCTAATGCGTAAAATTATATCGAATTCTACCATAGATGTAGCTCTTCACTACGATACCTTTAAATATAACCTTCTTTTATAAACAAAATGGAATAATGTGGAATGATGTATTTATTATTTATGGAACCAGGTATGGAATATGAAAATTATAAAAAGTTTTGTGATAAACATATAATGGAAAACTTTGAGTTGCACGGTTTCAAATTTAAAATTTGGTACAGTGTTTTAAAAATAGGGCCTTAAGGTGAGTTTCACTCTTTCTTGAACATTATTTTTATTTTTTATTTTTGGGTATATTTTTTTAAGTATATTTGTATCAATAGCATACAAAATTATCACAAAATTTTTTCAGTGCTTAAAATGATGGGCAAGGGGTCAAAGAGCACGAGCCTCTGTGCTCATTGAGTTCTGGACTCCAAACACAATTTTTGCATGTGAAAAGAAAATGGGCTATGAAAGGAAGGCAGGCAGGAAAAACATTGATGATGAAGTTGCTTCTGAGGAATTCTAAAAAGCCGATGGGCCGAAGGGGTGGCGAAATATGAAATGTTCATTACAGTTGACAAATATTTGCGCTGGCTGATTGTTGGTTTTTGATTTTTCTGCATTTTATGCCCAGTTCGCATTCTATTTTGCTCGTCTATGGCTCGGGGGCAACTATGTCGGTTGACTTGCCCCGAATCCCCTCCCGGCTTTGACTCCGTTCCTGTCTGTTTATGGGGATATTCTTTTCAGATCTGTTTTTATGTTTTTTTTAGCTTCTGCATGTTTGATTAAACGCATTTGTTGCTTTTTGACACGGCATTTTGTTTGCTGTTTGTTTGTAAAGAGGGGCCTGCCTCTGCTTTATTTTAATTGAAAGTGTTGAATGGGTCGTGCTCTAGTTGCCAGTTAGTTGCGCTGCTATGGGGCCTGTTGCATAAATATTTGACATTTATATAGATGAGTTATACACCTTTGGCAAATGTTTTTATTGGGAATTGTGTCACGGGCCGTAAAAGCGATTCTCTCTCTGAATTGTTGTGCATAAATAAATGCCGAAAGCTGCCTGTCTCTAAGCGTTTAAAACTAAAGATTTCCCCACTCATTCTGGCTCTTCTCGAGCTCCAATTAACGCACAAAACTTTTGAAACTGTCAAACTTGATGTCCTCAAACTTGCCAATAAATAAAAAAATATAACCCATAGCTATTAAACCCAGCCATCCAAAAAGGCTGCCAGAAAGACCCGAGGAGAATGGCTTGAACGTTAAACTGAGGAGTGACTGGAAAACTTTTCTGTTTATTCTAGTGCCATCAGATTGCATGGCCAGCTTTAACCCATGGCGGCGACGGCGGTGGCGATTGTATATTGCGGAAAATGTACAAGTAATTTTTAATAGACTCGCAACGCTCGGACGCATAATGCAGGCAACTTTTTGGAGCACACGAGGAGGTACGAGGCTTCTCCAACTTTTTAATACAACTTCAAAGTTGCATTTGCATGACTTAGGCAAAAGTTTTCTTGGAGCCAAACGGACCCGGTAAGCCCCTTAACCTCCCAAACGGTAACCCCTTAGCCCCCCAGGACCCCTTGTGGCGTTGACGATCTCTGGCAGTGGTTCGACTCGGCCAAATAAACAATTTTTCAATGAAGAAAATTCCCTCTCTGCCAAATATGCAAAAATCTTTATAAATATTCAAATTCTTTCGGGGAGCAGCAGCGAAGCAGAAGTTAGCTCCGACTTCCCTTTATAAACTTTATATACAACCTTACGTATATATTTTACAGAACTTGCGATGTTTATTTTAATTCTTGCCCCTTCCCCGCTCGGTCTGCTCGAAAAAAAAATTATAATATCAAAATAGTCAACGCTGGAAAGGGTGAACTTCTGGCCAAAGTTTTTCTTAGCAATTGAAAAGCCAACTTCAATGGCATTCCGAGAGAGTGTGTGCGTGTGTGTGTTATTCTTGTGTTAGCTGCAAGTGCTGTGCAAATATCTTTTTGTGCCACGTCTGGAGACCACTCGAGGGGTTGGGGTCAATATGCATTCTCCCCAAGTGACAGGTGCAGACGAAAGCAGGTAAAATTCCTCTGCAAATTTTCTCTCTATTGCTGTTGCTGAAATTATTTCTAAAATCTGTTTAAATTGTGACCATTTTTCCATTTGTACTTGCGATTTATGTAGGTGCGGTTTATCGGCATCCATATCACCGGTTGGCTTATTTGCAATGTGGTTTCAGTTTCAATTATTAAAATACATTGTATAAATACTTGAACTGTATTTTTGAAAAAACATTCTCGAAATATTTCGTTTTTGTCCAAGGAATAATTGAGACCAAAAGACCGGTGGGGGATTAAAAAAGCGTTGGATACAAGTTTATTAATGAAAATATGTCGTTTTAGCGGGAAAGGTTCTTAATATTTATATTTCTGAATAAAGTCTTTGTATCTCCCATAATTACTTAGGTATTCAGAACCTGAACTTGTTTAAATCCCAATCAGAATTTCAGGACTGCAATCTTCGACTTCCCACGCTGCGGCTTTTGGAAAGCCTTCCCCATTATTATCAGAACCGCGGCACCACCTCAAGCACTTACAACATGTGGTGCCGAGTGAATTGGTGGGGCAACCACCTGTCGCGAGCGGAACCCCAATAAATAAGTCCCAGACAGTCGGCGAGAGCGAGTGGCGGCGAGTGAGCTCAAAGCTGGCACATTTTAATAACTTTTTGACGCCCTTCCCTATCACACGGCTCTCCAGCCCCCGGCCTGGGGTAGGCGCGTTTCATGTTATTGAAGTCGTAAATAAAAAGGTTGCCGCCCGGGCGCGCTCGAATGTATGCTACATTAAATTGCGGTTGCCGTGCAAATAAGATTTCGTGTTAAGTTGCACGAAAGATTCCGCTCAAATTTAATTAAAAATTGTGTGTGGGCCAGACGAGAAGTGTTGATGCACAAGGACATCTTAAAGTCCTTTAAATTTCATTTATTTCTAGTCATCTTAGCTTCTTACATAGACTCCAATTTAATCCTGAGAAATCAATGTTTTATTTCCATTAATATTCGCTCGGAAAATCCGTTTATTGATCACATTTTGCCGAGAAAGCCTTTAAGTTATTTATTTAATTTAAAGACGATGAAAGTTCTGTGGAATTACCCGCTCTTTGCCCTTCTCAGAGGTCCTACCCGTCAACACCCTGCCTGCGACTGCAGTAAACCGTTTTTCGAAATTAATTTATAGGGCTTTCTGACTACAAGGACGACACTTGGCAACTACGAGCTGCACAATTGGCTTAAATTGTTCATGAAATGCAATGAAACGAAGTAAGAAAAAGTCATTTTAATATTGCGGCATTGCGGCGCGGCGGCAGAGCGATACAAAACGGGTCAAGGATGCGCCCAGAAAGGACATAGCCGGTTGACACGGCCCAGCTTTGCTTTGCCTTCCGCCCCCACACAACAAAAAACAGAAAAGGCCCAGAGCGAGGAAAAATTCAGTTAAAAGTTCTGCAAAAAATTAAAATAACATTTTAGAAGCTGTTTAAATTGTTCTGTTTTTCAATTTTGAGAAAACCCTCCCTTTGCCATTCTAAGAATCATTTGCTTTAATTTTTCGAGTGCACTCAGTCGCTGTGTGGCCTCTGTGGATTTGCAATTAATGTTGCCTTCAACTTTGGCCTGCCGCCTCGGTCTCGGGGTCCTGCCGCCTCCCCTTCCTTCCGCCAGCCCACATTGTAAATTTGCTTAAATGAAAGTGCGAGCGCGAATTTAATTAGAATCTGCTCCTTGGGTTTTGGTCTGGCTATCTGCTGGATCTGTTTCACTGGCCCGTTGGCCCGCTGGCCGCTCGGGCTCCTTTTCCTTCTTTTTTCTTCAATTACTTGATTTCACTTTGCACAGAAACACGTGATGCTCATTGTTGTTCTTGCTGTTGTTAGTTCTGCGAGCCAAGTTAATGTAAACTTAAGGAAATTAGTTTAATAAACTCACTAAAAGAAAAGAAACATTAAGCTGAAGCTGTGAAGTTTAAAGCGCTTTCGGATTTCACAAAAATTTCATCACAAAGTCAGTGCATTGACTTTTAAAAGCCCATCCTCTCTTCAAACATAAAGCCTTTAAACGTAACATTTCTGGATCATGCAGAATGCCAACCAACGGCAATTGAATAATATATGCTATAATAATAAAAACTAACACCACGGAACAGCAAAGGACATCCGAAGGCAGAAAATAACATGAAACATAAATAAAACACGTCAGAGCAAACTGCAAAAAGAAAACAAAAAGAAACGAGTGGCGAAAATATATATATGTACGTATTTACAATGTTTATTGTTGTGCTTGGCAGAGCGCAAATACATTTCGAATGCAAATATTAAATGTGATTCGATATGCAACCGGTCGCCACTTGCATTGGCAGCCGGAGTGAAAGTGGGAATGCAACGATTTAGTGTCGAGTTTGTGTCAAGGAATTGAGTGGCCGCTCTCAGTTCATAATCCAAATGGAGTTTTCTGACAGAAACAAGAACGCAGGACCGCTTTCTGCAGTTTCTTTGGAAACTTTGCTTTCAGATGGTTTCATTTTTGGCTAATTGCTATCGGTCGCCGGCCTTGTTTGGTCAACATCCTTGCCAGGCTCCTCCTCTTGCCAATGGCCTTTACTCTGCACGTGTTGAATTTGGTATCTACACGGAAAAAAAGGTAAGGTTTGCAGATAAAAAGCAATGGACATGATGTGGCCTATAACTCAATACAGCGTCTGCCCTTTCCGCAGTGTAGTTGTGAACTGGGACGCATACCCTGAAGTAGATCTAGGACTCGAACGAGACCCTTTCCTCTTACTCCAGTCACAAGTTGTTAAAAACTAATCAATCTTTCAAACTTGACTAAAGGTTTTGCCTTCGCTTTGACTGACTTTGACGCGCCACGCCCCTCTCCAGCCTCTCCCCAGTCCTCAGGCGTTAACTGGGTGTGCGTGTGTTCCGCTCGGGTGTTTCAGTTTTTCACGCCAGTCGCGTTTTTCTGCCATTTTTTTAGATGGAAAATCCAGTAGTAGTTCGGCCTTAAATCAAATTCAGTTGCACAAGGAAACAGGAAGCGAGTTGCTATAGGGGGGAGGAGAAGCTGCCCCGAGGTGTCAGTTGTGCTTTATGGAATGTTGCCATTGACACTTCAGCGCTGCCACCACACTCAGGTCTCGCATTTGAGGGCTTGCCTCGATTAGCCATCGATTGCCACAACCAATTTGTGGCTGAATTCTCCGAAGGTTGCCACTGCCACTCGACTGTTGTTGCACCACATCTCACTCAGTAAGTGACTCTGTATGGTTTGATTGATGTGTTTGTGTGCTGCCCGGGGCTGGGGACTGTGTGAGAGTTCACCTGTCATGGCCAAATGATTCACTAATCGTGGCTAGAATTTAACTGTTCGATATCCTTTTCATGTAAACTTTTCCTTTGCCCCCTATATCCTTTTAAATGAATCCAAGTACTTTACTTCCAGCTGCGCTGGCAGTTGCATTACTTTGCCATAATAATGAAATTTTACGATCGACTGGGGCACTCGAAAACAACGGGATAAGCAGCAGCTTACATACCTTTATCCGTTGAGTGGGGAATCGGACTAGTGCCCCATAAATGCGTAAGTGCCTACTGCTCAGTGGTATATCCTTCAGCTCGGATCAAGCGCATTTTTTCGGCAAGTTTCACATTGCAATTGGCAACTGCTTTGGCTCTCCGGCTTCGGCTCCGGCTTGGCATTGCAAATTGCTCAGTGAGCTGCTAAACATGCCAAACAATGCTGAGAGTTGCAAATTGAATAGATATGATGCTGCGCGAATCATGCCCCACATACACACGTACCGAGGCTCATATACATACATGCCATGTATGTAGTTCATTCTTATTCGATGCTTATGTTCAGATAAAGAAATCTGGCAACAACACAGAGCCAGGGCCAGAGCCAAATTGTTGCCAAAGCCGCCGCGATTGTCAGTTTTCGGTCTGGGCCTTGGAATGAATTTCAAACCGGAGTGCTGTGCATATCCTTGAAATAACAAGTTTAAAGGCATGCGCCAGTCTCATGCGAGGATAACTGAATTCCCTCTTTGGCGCCGTGAATTTGTTGGCATCCGTCAGTGGAGGAGTGGGGGCCTGAAGTCCGTAGTCCGGAGCCAGGACCGAGGCGGGGATAGAGCAGCGAGGCTGCAGAGGTGGTGATGCTGATTGAGGGATTGAGCGTAAAAATCGAAAACAACGGCGGCAATTTTCACGTTTTTCACGCATGCCAATTTTGCTTTCCCCTCTTACTACTCGGTACTCTGTACTGTGGCATTAACACTTCGAGCAACATTTTTTCAGGGAATCAAGTGATGGCTTGATAGAAAAAGCAGGAAAAGCAGCAGGAAAATAGGTAAAGTGAGCATTTAAAGTACGAATTAGCTTCAAAATCAAAATAACTTGTGTAAAGAAGATTATCTCGCCAGGATGGTTTGAATAAATGTTTGTTTTAATTTTACATACGAAAGGATTAGACAGACTAGGAATTGGGTGATAATCTTGTCCGATTTGGGACCTAATCTTTATGGCAGAAACTAAAAGTACATTTCTTTAAAAATGTACTCTATTGAAATGAATTATGATTAAAGTTGTGCCCCCAAAACTGGTATTATAGTTTACTTTTGTTTTATATTTCTTCAGTGCTAATGTTTTTGGAGAACTGACCAGGGCAAACACAGTTCGTAGTGCCGTTCTCTCCATCAGGGGGCTGCATGTTTTTATTTATTTTCCCCCATCACATTTTGGGTGATGGGGAGGGAAAACAAAAATTACATTTCGTTACCGTTCGCTTCTCGATGGTTTTTCGGGAGGTTTTGTTCGGGGTTGGGGTTTCTTTTTTGTTTTGTTCTCTTTTCGGTGGATCGGGTGAGGGCGAGGGCGAGGGCGGGGTCGTGCGGATTGCGATGTGCGGTATTCGAATATTGACAGACAATATTTTTGTGCGACTCGGGAAGCGTAGCATATTTTTTGGGGCTCTCGCTATCTGCGAAAATAGGTGCGAGTGGGTCTGTGGGTCTTTGTGTGTGTGTGTGTTGTATCGAGGATGATGCACGTTGTAAAACTACAGTCAACGTTGGAGGAGCATGAAATCAATTTGATGCACGCTGCTTGGTTAAGCGTTTTCAATGCAATTTTTATTGGCAACTGTTTCGCCGGCTGGATGTTCCTCCTCTCCACTGGTGCCTGCATTTTATACTCAATCCCCTTGCCTCGCCCCCTTAGCCCCTTGCCCCATGGCATCCTCTCTCAGATGTTGCCAGCAAATGAAATAAAATCAAAGTATCGTTGCAATTGCGTCAATTGTGCAAGTGTGTGGCCCTGCACGGAAAAAAGTTAAACAATAATTGGGACAAAAGTCATTGTAATTCGATCAGTATTTTGATAACAAATAGCTATTAAATATTTATTGAGTATACTACTTTTATGGATACTGTCGTGTTGAAAATGAAAGGCTTTAATGACCCTTTTTTCCTGTGTATGAACTTGCTACGAGCCTCATTCCATCTTGCCAGTCATGTCCCCTGGTCCTGGAACCCTGCCTTGCCTCTCTACCCTTAACCATGGCCGACTTGCAGCGACTTAATTTCAAAAGCTGTTACGGCAATCAACGCAGCTGCCTGGAGCAATGGGCGGGGGGGGGTAGCAGGCAGGCGGGGGGTGCGCGAAACGACTGCCAGTAAGAGCCAGATAGATGGGCTTTCAATAAGAGCAAAGCTTTAAGTTGCCGGCGACTGTGTCCTTATTGATCGCATCGGGTTTAATTGGAACATTTTATTAGTCCTTTTGCAGTCCATCGATTTTCTGAATCTGGAACGTAAAAAGCACAAACAGGGTCTGAGGAAACCTAATGAACTTTAGGGATATCCACAGCAAATATACGTGATCCTATTTCGCTTAATTTAATTCCAATTCTAAGCAGCCCCAACCCTTCCATCTTATGGCCAATAGTTTAATGGAAGGCATCAATCACAGGGTGAAATGCAGTCTTCAATTGCTGCCCTCTGACCCTTGACACCTTCTCTCCGTGCCACTTTGTCAGTTGACAATTTTCAAATCAAGAAATTGCGATTTTGAGTAAAATATATAACGCGCCACTCCATAACAGGGAGGACAGCTGGGAAACGAATTCCGGAGCACAATCAGCCAACCGCAACCGCAACAAAGATTTCCCGCCCACCCAATGCCTCTTTCATTTGCCCTTTGAACCCTCGAACCTTGCTCCAAAGTCTGGTTAAGGTCAAATGACAGTTGTAGTGGTTGAGGTTGTTGGCTGCCGTTACCGTTCGCTTTCCGCCAGGTGTAAATTATAACGCGCATTGTGGAGCTGCCAGTAGCAGATCCAATCCTGGCCAATGTGCACTGCAGAAATATAAGAGGAGTTAAGTGACACTGATTCTGGCAATACATAAAACGACCTCTTACGACCTGTGCTTACATGTTTGAAATTCCATCTTGGAAATGCTATTCAAAGTATTGCATTGATTTCTTTGTATGATCCTTAAAGGCACTCTTCTCAGTGTACTTTTCCCCCGTCGAGTCTCTATATCCGCCCCCTTTGTTTGGCCAGGTAAAAAGCCATCCGAACGTCACAAAAAATGACACTTAGCGCGCCATGATGCTGATTTATGGCTTAGGCAATGAGAATTTATTGACTTGGCACCAGGTCAACGTCTACATTGGTCCACCAACCTCCAAGCCACCTTTCCCGCCCACCACATAAAGGATATACTTTTGAATGCACACAAATCCTTAACTCAACATCAGCTTTAAGGGCCTAATCCGGGCTGGAAATTGATTTGAATGTCATAAAACCAGTTTCCTTGCTTCCTTGCTAGAAATAAAGACAAATAAGTGCCCCCAAGAAAACTTTCGGTGAAAACTTTCGAAAGTCGCTGCACAAAATGGTAAATTTTGCTATTTATATTTATTCGCAAGGGGCGGGCGAAAACGAAACACTGAAATGGAAATGATTTGCAAAAATCTCTAGCCTGCCGGGCTGTCTGTCTGTCTGCCTGTCCGCCGTTTTCTCCACTTTTCTTTTCTCTGGCGGCACTTTCTCCAGCCGAAACGTGACAAAATTAAACCAATAAAATGGCAGAAAACCGGAAAAGCCTCCTGTATATATAAAATAGTTCTAACAAGAAAAGGATACATTAAAGTTCTTTTAAACAGGTTTCCTGTTTATTTTTAAAACTTTTGAATAAAATATCTATTTGGTTTGCTCAAAGGGGCTCTACTGTGGCTAAGTATGTTAAATACTTAAAGCTACATTAAAGCTGAACTAATCAATTTCGTAAATATATTTGATAAGTATACTTATTAGCCGTTTAATATTTCCATTTAGGTTAAATGGGTTTGTTTGGGAAATCATTTAGCAACTATTCCTTGTTGTTCATTTATTTAACTACCTTGTTAATTGTCCTATCGATGGGAAGAAAGCTGAAACATCGTAAGTAATTTTGGCTACCCATTGATTATCTAAACTTTTTCTCATTTTTTTAAAGCCCGATGCGGAGAGCCTATAGACAAAGGAATGTGTGGCTTTAAATATAATAGATACCATTACAACCCAGATGCAAGAAAGTGTTACTCATTTTTCTATAGGGGTTGTGGTTCCGGCGGCAACAACTTCAAAAGCTTCAAGCACTGTTTGAAGTTCTGCCAGGACTAGTCCAGGATCTAGTGCTCTTTAATTTTGTGTTGTGTCACACAACTTGTGTTTTGTATTATAAATTTTACATATTTTTTCCCATCGGAAATACAAAAAAAAATGAAGTAGACATTCCAATACTTGTTTGAACCTTTTCCTTTTTATGACGAGGAAGATTGTAAAGGATTTTAAGTTTTTAAATAAAGAACATGATTTTTACTTTTCCTTTTTGAACTTTTATTTCATAATTTCTTTTAATAATATGGTTTCTTATAGAGTTTCTACTGTGGATGAAGTAAAGCCGGTGAATGAATTAATCCGGAACCAAAACTTTTTTTTAAATATATTAAAAATATACATATATTATATATAAGCAGATCAGGTTTTCTCTGTCCTTGAAAAGAGAGAGTAAACATCGTAACTAACAAGATGTTGCAAAAGATCTACAAGAATAAGTTGAGGATCTGGGGCTCTTTAATTTTGGGCAGCGTAATGTGTCTTTTATTATAAATTGTTATGCATTTTTTCATTTCTTGGAAATACATAGAAATTCAAGCCCGCCAATACTGTGTGGCAAGTTTTGTTTGTGGCAACTTTGGGCTACCTTTGAGGCAGTTGGTAGAAAACTTGAAAAAATGAGTCCTTCCTTTAAGGATTCTAACTTATTAAGGATTTCAGTTTCGCTTCTACTTTTGTAGGATGTTGGGATGGTTTTCTGGACCATAGTTTTTCTCAGTGCATGTCTTGTGGCAAGTTGAATGGAGCAACAGCCAACAGCCTTCGCCTTGGCACACATTTTATGCTTTCGCCCCTCATTGTTTGCCTGGGCGGCCGTGTGTATGATGTGGAAATTAAATACTTTGCTTGAAATGCTACACTGACGACTGGGGCGCGTAAGGACGAGGGGCGTGGCAGAAGTGTTTCGGGAGTGACAGAAGGACAGGCAGCCCACGACAAGGCAGCGAGGCAAAGAAGCAAAGACGCAAAGGCAGCAACTTGTTAGCGATGCTCCCTTCGGTCTGTTTTTGTTTTCGTTTTCGTTTCTGTTTTTGTTTTCACTCTCGCTTAAATTGTGCAACATTTCCGAGATGCCTTTCTCCTCTCGAGCCGTTGTTGAGTAATTAAAATGCAAAGCAAAGTGCAGCAATTTGAGCCTAATTATAATGGCAACATAAAAGTTACGGTCGGGGGAAATCAGCAAACAAAATGGGACAATAGCGCCAAATGGTTTAACCGACATGCCCCGACAATGTCTTGCCACATTTCAGTTTTGTGTTCAGAGTTGTTGTTGTGCTGTGCTGTTGCTGTGAGCTCCTACCAGTTTTTAGACATTGAGTTTTCCTTTGGCCGGCAGCACAACATTTTCAATTTCCGCGCTCAAAGCCGCAGCCGGGAAAGTATTTCAGTTTGAAAATTGAATGTCACTGAAAATGGCCGCAAACACACAAAACACCAAACACTGAACACCGAACAGTCAAAGCTAAAAGCCTCTGAACTGCCAGAAACCCCTTTCAGCTGCTCTAGATTTGTGGCCTCCTTTTTCCAGGAGGAGGTGTAAAGCCACCTGCAGTTCATTATAAATATATACCCCGTTTTTTCCGCGCCAAACATTTAAATAATATTCCGTGCAGGCGATTACATGGCAAATGTTATGCCACGCAAATATGTAATGAAAACACAGCGCAAATAGCACCAGAAAAAAATTAAATAGCCACAAATATGCGGTCGCCCTATGGGGGTCAAACATTTTTGGGGATAAATGCTTAATGTTCCATGAAATGAGTAGATGAAAAGGGAAAAGGGTTTTCCGAATGGATAGCGAAAGTGTCAGTCGAGTTGGACCAAGTCCCTGGATTATGTGGACTCCTGACAAAGATTTCGCAGGAAATTTATACATTAATAGAAAATGGAGAATATTACTTCAATTATAGAGGTGTTTAAAATGAAACATAACCTTTATGTAAGTCCAACGACCTGAATGTTGTATTAAACTCCTTCATTTAATATTCATTATGAAAATGATACAAAGACCTATTTGTTGCCCAAAAAATGCCCATGTTCATTGAAGCCAAAAAGTTGCCCAATCAAATTCATCACCTTCATTCACACCTGGCCAGGTGCTGGCCCCGCAACGCCAAAGTTTATTTCATACTTTGTGTAGCATTTTTGTTCTCCCTTTATTATTTATTCTTATATAGGCATTTACATACATACACATTACCACTGGCCGAACTTGGCCGAAAAGTTTAACTTGTTGCACAGTTGGGCTTACTGCTTGACTTTTCTCTGGGATTTTTCCTGCCAAACAGTAATTAATTGTGTCCCTTCTGCGAAAGGCGTTTATAAATATACGCAATTTAGTCTCTTCCTCTGCCTTATTGAAACCACAAATATTTAAGGTCTGTGTTTTCGGGGGAGGCGAAAGTAAATAGCTCGAAATAAAATTAAGTATGCGCCCTGTAGTCCTTCGAGAGGCAGAGCTTCTTGTTTTTGTGCTGACTGTTTCTGAATATTTTTTTGTGGTCTTCCTTTCGACCAACTCAAATTTTCTTTGCCACTTTCTGGTTTGCTGTACTTCAAGTTTTAATTTACGCACTTTCTTAGTAATCAAGCGTAATTGCAACTTCAGGAGGGTCGGCAAAAGTTTGTCTAATTTGCATGTAAAGGGTAATAATTCTGCTCCAGTGCTATAGGTTGTCTGAACACCAAGGCAGTACTAGCTCTAAAGATTGGAGTTTTTCAGGGATGGATGTGGGAATTTTAAAGTCAGACCTGTTGCTCAAATCCTTGCCTCACACAGGCAATCGGACAAGCCAGAGAAAATCGTGAAGGACACTGGGAAAAGCTTGTTGACTACTCAAGTGGCACAGTTCCTTTTGGGCTTCGTATTTCTTTAAATCGGTGTCTCTTTTTCTCGGCCAAGACACTTGCTCTTAGCCAGGTCGTGGGCACTGTAAGAGCTTATCCCATTTGGCGTGACTGTCGCTGTAATTGCCACAATTGTTCAGTTTCCCAGCCACATTAACTCACTTTAAGCCTTTAAGAACTACTCGGGTTTCGGAGCTCTCTTAAAAGCTCCTGTTTTAAGGGAGTCTTAAAACAAAAGCTTAGAATACACAACAACTCTTTTCCACTCTTTGGTTCTCTTCATTCAGCAAGGACCTTGGTCGAGTGGAACGTAAGCTTCTGATAAGGATTTGCCGGAACAGCTGATGCTTGACGAGCTTTTGGCGGAATTGAATTACGAGCAGTTGTATGGCAGTTGATTGAATTGAATTGAATTGAATTGAATTGAATTGAATTGAATTGGTGGAAGGTGGGACAAAAGATTGTACCAGAATTGAATTACTTATTAGCCAAACTATTTTGTTATAAGGATTAAAGGGAGCTTTTATTTTATATCTGAAATAAGGAAAGCCATTGTCACACAAATTCAGGAAATCTTGATAGCTAGCAAGTAATTGGGGCAAAGTTCTGAGAACACTTTTGAGCAACTCCTTTAGAACCCCTTGCATTTGAATTATCACATTGTGTATCCGCACCGTTGACAGGTACAATCTGCTCCAAAGAGAATGTTCCAACAAGTTTTTCCATATATTTTCTGGATGTTTGTTTGTTTCCAACCACTCCCCAAGTATACTCAGCTGTGTCTCCAATTTGCCATCTCCTGATTTTTGATTTTTGTTAGGTTTCTATTTAACTTTGGCAGAAGACGGACTATCGCCTCCCCAAGTCCTGTTTATTCTTCTAATGAGTGCTGCCGTCGTAGTTGTTATTGCACCATTTCACATGGAATGCGAAAACTTTGAATGCAGATTGAGGTATTCAGCAATTACGGAGTCAGGAGTTAGACGCATGTGGTTAGTTAGAGGACTATAAACTGGCATTGTGCACACACGAATATTTATGGCAGGCCGTAGGTTAACTGGTAATTGAATCAATGCCTGGGACATTGTTTATTAATATGCAATTAGAGTCGGCGAACGTGGGCTGTATTTCAAGCTGGCTGCAGTCACTCGGTTTCAAATGGCAAACTAATTAAGCGAAATTAATGCGCCGCGTATTCTAAGCCTGATTACATAATTAACAAAATGCTGTGTGGCCGAGAGCTATAGATTACCAGGTAAGAGGATGGCCAGGGGCAACGGGGGGCCTTCGTCAGAAATTGAATTGCATTTCGTAACTAATAAATTCATAAGCTGGACGGACGTTAAATTGGAGCAAAATTAAAGGAGGTTGCAGGCTGCAACTCGTTTCGAAAAGTCAATTCTTGGTAATGCTTTGCCTTCGGCCAGAGAACGAGACAAAAACATGGAAAATTGTATTTTACTTTTAAGCTGTCATGGCAGAGCTGGCCGAGCAGAAGAGTAAAAAGCCAGCAGCCCCTAGTTCTGAGAAAAAAAATAAAATATTCCAGACATTCTCTCAGTTTTTGTCTAAAGTGCGACGCTTCGGGTAACGCGCAGATTTTGAGCTTTATAAATTGAAATGTCAGAAAAAGTTGAGGGAGACTGACGGAGTGACTGACACATCCAGATACAAGACTGCTCTTTATTTCATTATTATTATATTTCGCATATTTTTCGCCGTTCGAGACTATGAATAATTCGGGGATTATCGCCCGGTTCGGTATTTGTTTAGATCAGTTTCAGCCCATAAGTATGCTATAGTTTTGTGCAGCTGACAGGCTGAACCAAACCAGGATGCCACACTGCAATTGTGGCCCGTAGCCAGAATATCAGTTCCAAATTGCCTGTCCCAGCCCTGACATTACATAAGCCAGAGCCTGCACCTGATCCTGATGGCTAAGAAATGTTTAGTTAAATAAAAGCCATAGCATACACATTGACATTGACTGTTTGACTTGCGTGCATGCACCGGAGGTAATTTCTATAAAATTCAATTATTTGGACGATCTGCTGCAGCAAAAGGCACTCGTTTTATATGGTAAAGAATTTTATTCAAAAAAGTTTCATCCTCGCTTAACTTTATACAAATTATAACTTACATAATACAAAAAATCATCGTTTATGCACTTAACTTATCCAGTTATCCGTTGATGGATAATCGTGTAAACTCATAACATTAATTGCCAGTTTATGAAAAATGGATGGAAATATTAGGGAGACAAGAAGACAAAATAATTATGTTAAAATACTTTCGGTTGGTACACGTTTTCGGTGAATTTTTCTCGGCTTAGATCTGTTTATTTTCCTTTCTAGATTAAATGCTTTGCTCTGGCAGCATATGTAGGTTACAACGGTCGTTAATTTCGAGTATTCGAATGTATTCGAACCGGTACAAAATGCCAGCGTAGAAATAATTTAGGGACCATCTAATTAATTAGCATATTTGTATGCTTCTTGTCTTAACTTTACATTTAGCTTAATTGCGAGACATTTATGTAAATAATTGAGATTTCAAATGCTTTCTTCTCATGCCTATGTGTATGTAAATTTAATTTATATATAGTTTGTTTCTGCAAATATTTATTTAGCTTTTTAAGGTTTTATTTCTCATTATTATTATTATTTTTATTTTTTGTAAATTTGATTTAATGTGTGGGCTAGGAGGGGAGTAGGGTGACATATTGCAGGGCGTGTCTTGTGTCGAGATTTCTGTGCTGAGATTTAAGTTGCATTACTGTTTAGGTTCACATTTCATTAGATTTTAGTACACACATTCAAGAAGTTTTTGAAAAACCACTTAAGACAAATCTTTATTTGTTTTTGCTTTTTTCACGTTCTTAATATCAGTATAAAGTGTATGTTTATGTTGCATTGGGTTGTTGTTTTCTGTAACTGCTGCTCCTCGTGCTCCTCTTGTGCTTAAATTTTTTATTTTGTTGCTGACAGCCTCACACGGTTTGATTCTGTGGGGCCGGATTACTTTTTGTCGTCGCCCCCCTTCTGCACATAGACTATCTCGGCGTACTCCGTCGAGCTCTTGCCACCGGTAGGTCCTTCGGGAGATGTTGCTGCCGTGGCTGACCCGGCGGCTGGAGTTGTTGCAAGCGCCGCCGATGCTGATGTTGTTTCATTGGCTGGCTTTAGTACAAGTTCAGCATAGACGAGTTGTTTGTCTTGCTAGAGTTTGAGGAAAAATTTAAATGAAAATTATTAGTATTTTGCTCTGTTCGGGAAACCCTTCCAAGGAGTTCTATGTTCAAGGGCGTTTTTATTAGGGAAATTTGCTGTACCTGTCTGGTCTTTGATTCATTACTTAAATGTCCACACTGGTGAGGTGCTCTGCCAAACTATAGCCTTTATTTGCATATATACAAGAGTATTACAACAATAGTATTTATTTGCATGCGGTTCGATTTGTTTGAACGGAAAAGAGCAGAAAAACGGCGTGAAAATTACAATGTAGAAAAGTTGCGATAAAAGAGCAAAGGAAATCAAAATCGAGAAATAATAGTTTTTGCTGGAAGCTTGCATTCTGGGATACGGACTAGGCTAAGCTTAGAAGGTAATTCACTCGCTCACACGCACACAACAAAAAATACACACCAAAGAAAAACCCTCCCTATTTTTGTTTTTTTTTTTAATGATAAAAAGCACATGGGGACCTTTGGAAAAAATTAGAAATAATCTGTTTAAGGTATTCAGTGACAAAATGATTCGTTTTGTGTGCTCCAAAAAAAAAAATAAAGTGGGATACGGGTTGGAGAGTCGGGTGGGGGACGTTTTTTAATACCTTTGGTTCATTGTCATTCCCATCGATAGCATTATCCTGCTCGGCTCCCTCCACGATATTGGACGTCTCTTGGTTATCCTTATCCTTGTTTTTCTTTGTATCCTTTTCGTTGAAGCGCTTCAGAATCGCAGCGGCGAAAGCCGGCAGTCTCTTGGCCTTCTTCTGCGGCTGTTCGTGTTGCTGCTGGTCCTGCTCGCCACCGTTGGCCGTGTCCTCCGCCTCCCCGGCTGCCACGCCCCCGGTGCCAATGGTCGTTGTGGTGGCTGTTGTGGCGGTTGCAGTTGAGGTGGCCTTTATGTCGGCGCTTTCGGTGTCGCTGCTGCTTGTCGATTGTGAAATTGTGGGAGGTTTTGGATGGGTTCATGATTTTGATTCTTGCTTTTTATATGAGAATGTTGTGATTTCTTTTTGTTTGTTTTTTTGGTATTTTCTACTTATTACTGTGTCAAAATAATTGCCGTTGTGTGAATTTTTCTCCCCGGAAAAAATAATAAAAGGTGGCCATAAAAGCAGGTGAGTTAGTTCGAGGGGTTGGCTGGGGGAGTTTTCTGGGGGAATTAGACGCGTCCTATCTGGCGGTTGTTAGTGGTAATTGCGTAATTGTTATTGCTGTTTGTATGTGTGTGTGGCACCATTAAAACCAAGTTGTGTTAGCAAAGGCAAATATTTAAAGACGGCAAAGTTTGGTAACTATTAGGAATTTAAATTCTCTTGTAGAGCTTCTTGGAATTCAAAGTTTTCCACCTGGATCTCATGTAATTGGGGCAAACTAATTTTCAAAATGGGTCCGAGCTAATCTAACAGGGGGTTTAATTTACCTAATACCCAGAGAATTGGCCATATGGAGCATTAAATTCGGATTTGACCTTTATGGGTCCTGGCCCACTGCACCTTCTCGCACACATTTTCCCCTTCATTTAACCCATGCTGACCAAGTAAATTGCTTTCGCCTGCCGAAATGAGTTTCATCTATATTCTATAAATATTTTTGGCTCATTTGAATGTCTGCCTGCTGTCTGGGCCAGTTCAACAAGTATCTGCTAGATACTTTTACCTATCCCGTGTCTGTGTGTGTCAGAGTGTGTGGGAGTGTAGCTCCGGGTGTTCGTGCTCGTGTATGAATTGGTTTCTGGCCTGGCGTGTTAGTCTCTCATATATATGAAATGTTTATTGCATGAAACGCTGCTGCTGTATTTTAATGATATTGCTTTTGTTATGGAAAATGTGGAAAATGCTGTACGGGGAATTTCCTTTTTGATACGCTGCTTTGTTAGAGTTTCCTTTCAGGTTGGCAGTGAACTTTACATAATACCTTTACATTTCATAGAATTTATTCCTTTCACACAGACGCACAGAGTCACACAGCGGCAAACACCATTCGCAAAATAAACACATACTCGCAAATAAAAGAAAACTCATCCCAATGAAAACCGGGTTTTTTATTCTTGTTAATTAAATATTAAACATAAGTTTTGTAAAGTAATAAAGGAAAAACAACTTGTATCAAAAGATCCTAACTACGGTATGTCGGTATTGTTTTAGTTTGTTTTTATACAACATTTGATTTATTTTTGAGTCTGCAGACTGCACTTGAATAAAACTTAAATCGAGTCGATCGTAAAACGAAAACTAAGGAAAATAGCTCTTAAATCGTAAAGTACAGTGTGCACTGAAATGATGAACACTTTTTGTTGCGCATGTTCGACTTGATGACTTGTTCTACAGTGACTACAATAAATATTTCGTTTCATGCTTGCCATGCAAACGCTCTCCACTAATACGTATTCGATAAAACTTAATTTCATGCCGACAACAATCTCAAAGATATGAATCAGTTGCATAGTTACGCTTGCATAGTATGTTTGGTTTTTGTTTTCGATGTGGGAGGAGGAAACTTTCATGAGTTTTGGCTTAAAACCTACTTTGGAGTCTGTTTCTGTGGCTAATTGGGTAGCAAGAGACTTTACCTTCGGCCCTAACAATGGGTTACAAATTAGATATTATTTCAACGCTTTTGAGTTAATCTTTTGTCAGATATAGTGTTGTTTTTAGTAATATTTCACATTAAATTCATAAATTCTTCTTAAATGTAGGTGGCTGCTGGCAGTCTCTCTCACTTCCCAAATGCCTGAAACGTTCCGCCCCTAATTCTGCAGCTTCCTGTTCCCAAAAAAAGGAATAAATAAATATGAGCGCCACACGCGCATACACACACACGTGCACACACGCTCAGATTTCCGTTTCCTGTGGCAGCTTTAGCGGCGTCGCTGCTGTGTTGGTGCTCGTCTGCGTGACACTCGTAGTTGCCGCCGTCACTTGTGGTTTCTGGGGCTTCGGTGGGGTCGCCGGCGCCTTGGCGGTCCTGCCCGACAGGAGCATCGCCTGCTTCTCGATTAGCTCCCGCTGATCCTTGGGTAGCCAGCGCGAAAATCGGGACTCGGGGATGCCCAGTTGGTTTCCTTTCTGCAGGAGGTCCGCGTTCTCGTTTCCGTCTTCCTTGTCACTGGTCGTCGAGCTGCGGGAGTTGCGTCCTCCCGCCTGGCTCATCAGGACACTCTTCAGAGGACGAGTCGTGGGGTTATAGACACTGCTCTCCCGATCGGTGCCGTACTCGAAGCTATCGTCTTCGTCGTGTTGGCGTCTCTCCACCGAAAGACTGTCCCGAACGCTTCCGTTGCCATTTCCGTTTCCGTTTCCGGTGCCATTGCCATTCGCCTCGCGCAGTTTACTGGCGCCCAACAAGGTAATGCCATTAGGGGTCTCCAGAAGAGCCACGTTCTGGCCATGGTTCTCCTGGTGGCTGCCCAGCTCGAGCTGCTTGTCGATCTGACTGAGGTTTTCAATTTGCATTTTACAATTTTAAGAAGTTCAGGGGAAAGTTTTTTAACATTTTAGTCAGTGGTTTTAGGTTGATTGTTGGTGTTGTTTGTGGGTCGTTGTTGTCCATATGAAAGTAGTAGAAGAAGACAAAACATAGCAAGAAGTTTGTTTCTGTTTCTTTTGGTTTTTGTGGGGTTTCTTAAATATTTGATATTTTATTTTTTGTGATGCATTAGCAGAGTGGCTCTAAAACTATAGAGATGTTCGTTCTATGCTTTTGTTGCTTCTAGAGTCTAGTTTTTTGTACGTTTTTTGCTGAATGACTTGGACGGCGACATTTTTGACGTTTTTAGTAAATGCGTGAGACAGAGCAAGAGAACTTATGATGTTCAGAGGGTAAGAGAGAGACAGAGCGGGCGAGACAGACAGAGACTGACAAACAAACATGGCTTTTTGTACTTTTTCTTCTTTGCTGGTGGGCGGCGGGCGAGCTAGCAAAGTGGGCGTGTCAGAGCGACTAGCGGGCGTTTTAATGTGAAAGTTCAGAGTGTGTACATGTGTGTGTGGATGGGTGTGGGTGTGTGATTCAATTTTAAATTTGGAATTTCAACTCAGAGCTCCTTAAAGCATTAACATTTTCAGATACATGACGAAACACGAGACTGTTGCGGCAGGAGGAGTGTGTGGTGTGTGGTGTATGGTGTCTGTTGTGTGGTGTGCTTAAAAATACTTTAGATGGACTATATGCTAAAATGAACCATTAACTAACCTAGATGATAATGAGCTGCTTCTAAGTCTATGATAGAGATGATTGTTAGTTTAAGTACGAAAATTAAAGCCACTCGACGGGAAAGACACATGCAATGAGACAAACAAACACACATCCGAACTATGCAATAATATTAGAGTAAATCAGAGTAATGGCTTTGAAAGTGAAACAAATAAGCAAACCAGATACCGTCAACGGGTTAGTTGTGGATCATCCATGGAGAGGGGAATACTTTGTATGCTTATGGCCTGGCCCCGTAAATTTTTGGCACTTATAGCTTATTTTGACATTGTTAGGCAAGTGGAGGTGTGTGCTTGTACTTACGTTTCATTTGTGGGCGTCTTGATGGATTTTCCTAAGGGAGAAAATAAAAGAGAGTGTTTTTAAAATATATACCAAACATAATTGTTTAAATTTTTATCATGGATCATGGGTTAATGTGTTCATGATGAGGGAAGCTAAATCATTTTAAGGGACAACCCACCCTAGACAACATCATCTTCATCATCGCATCACTGTGTACCTCCCAAACAAAAAATGAATATTTCTTAGTTTTTCATTTTATTTTTTTCGTTTTTCACTTTACAAAATTACTAAAATTACAAGAGAACAGAGAAAAAAAATGAAAGTGAGAAGCGGATAACTAATTAAAATATATCATAAACACATCCATTTAACTTTCTAGTTGTTACGCTTGCCAAGAATCAATCGATTGGTTTGCCAAAGTGGTACTCAAGATTCAAAAACAAATAGAAAATGCAAACTGCTGGCAGGTCAGATAGCTTAAATAAATAATGGACAAAAATCAAGTATAATACACTAATGTTGTAAATTTTGATAATAATTAATCGAGAGGGCAAGGTAAAGTTTAAGGTATTCGAGATTCGCGGTTCACGAAAACTGGTCACTTAAAGATACTTGGCCTAAGTTAAGATTTTGTTGCTTTTTAAGTATTAGCATTATTTAATTATTTCTCATTCATTGTGAGCTTTTTGAGATTTTCTGTTTCGTTTTAGAGAGCAGTATTTGAGAAACATTTGAACAAGTGTGTATATGGTAAGGAGATATGGGTCGTGTAGGTTTGTTTCTTTTCCATTTTGCTTTCAGCAAATAGGGCACACAGCAAAACTGGCCAAAAAGCCACGCCTTCTTTATTAGGGAGGCGGCTATGGGGACGGCCTTGCCATCCTAAACGGATGTGTTTGGCGGCTTGGGAGCTTCGATGCTACTGCCGTTCAAGTTGTGCTGGCTGCCATTTCCGGCGGCTATGACCGCCGCCGCCGTGGCCGCCGCACTCTTCTTCAGATCGGCCTTCTTTTGCGCCTCCAGCTTGTCAGTGACGGGGGGCGTGGCCTCCTCCGACTGCTGGGTGGTATCGATATGCTCATCGCCATTATCGCGACCATCCAGTTCCTCGTCGTCGTTTATATCGGGATGGATCTGTGCCTCCGAATCGGGACCGATATCCGTGTTCAGAGTGGCGCCTGTAAAACAACAACAACAAGAACTAACATTTAGCTTTGTGTGCAGACAGAAAGAGAGATAGGGAGAGAGACAGAAAGAGAGAGACAGAGAAGACTTCGATCTCAAAGACACCAATTATCCGTATTAGAGCTGGGGTTAGTCCATTTACCGGGAAGCTTATCAAGCGAGGCTCTCGGGGAGAAGCAGAGTTATAGTTTTTACAAAGTTATAGTTAACATAAAAAGCATTCAACAGTTTTTAAACATTTTTATATTGTAGTGCTTTCAAAGCACTACTTTTAGTGACCAATTTTCGTTTTTGATGTTAGCTCTTCTTGTTGTTGTCATTTGTAGACACTTTGGCTCAAAGAGAGTATTACGATTTGTTACAACTTATAGAACTAAGACCGGGATCTCCCGGTGCATCCACTTCTTTTACACTTTCCGAACACTTTTAATTATTTTTTGACAATTTCACCTTTTAGTTTTAAGTTTTTTTATCTTGGGGCTTCTTTAAATTAACTCCAACGTGTGCCCTGTATTTTTCTGAACCGCTGGTTATTATTTTTTTGTAAACCTTTCATTCTTTTTCCACTCGCATGGCCACATTGCAATTACGTCTCTCGTACCTCCCATTTTTCCAAGACCCTTTCCGGCAGTATGTGCTTTTCCAGCGCACTTCGCCGGCAAAGTCAAGTGAAATTTTTTTTAATTAGATGAGCTTTCTGGAACCACTACCCATTCTCTGTTGGGTGGCTCCTTCTGCTAGGTTAACGCTAATTAAAATTTAAAAGCCGCACAATGTGCCGAAAGTTAACAACGGCTTGTGGTCCCCGAAAACCCAGAACATGTATGAATCGCAGGATGAGTGGCTGTGATGGGCAGAGTGGGTGAGTGAACTGGGTGAATTGGGTGGATTGGAGAACCTAAAGCCAGAAATTGTTAGCATAGCTGATGATGGAACAATAGTGCCGGGTTGATAGTAATGATGATGATGATGTTGTTGTTTGTTGTCTGAGAGGCCAATGATGATGTTTTCATCCACGAAATAAGCAAATTTGTGTGTATGCGGCACAACAACCCGTTTTGTAATGTATTTCTGTACTCTACTTACCGCCGAAACACCACCGGCCGGTGGCACGAGCAAACAGAATCAGCAGGACGACCAGGACCAGAACGGCAACTGCCACAACGATGCCAACAATGGCGGCAACATCCAGATTGCTGCTGGGCGGCTTGCTCGACGAGCTAATGCGCACCTTGTAGTCGGTGGCGCCCAGCTCGTTGGAGGCCCTCAGGGTGTAGGTCTTCGTGGTGTCCTCCAGCGTCAGTCCAGCAATGGCCAGGGTCACGTTGTACTCGTCGTTGCCCAGGTACTGTGGCTCGTAGACCGAGTACCGCCCGTCGCTGCGACCCTGTCCGATGACGGCTCCGTCGATGGTCCACTCGATCTTGGGCTGCGGACTGGCACGAATGGTAATGTTAACGATGGCAGTGTGGTCCAGATACAGGCCGTAGACCAAGGCTTCCTCATACTGGTGGACGGGGGCATCTAAAAGGATTCAAATTCCCTATAAGTACTTTCTCAGATTTAAGTCTCTAATCCCTGATACTCACATCGAACGTTGATGATATAGGCGGCCTCCTGGGGCGGAACGCTCTCTCGATCAGTTTGGTGGTGCGAGCGGCAGACCAGCTTCCTGTTGCTGTCCTCGGCGGAGAGAGTCCATTGGATCTCCTGGACGGAGGTGGACAGCTCCACGTTGTTGACGTTGTTCGGGATGATCTCCAGCTTGCTGGTGCGCTTGTTGGCGGGCATGTTGTCGATGTACCAGGAGATGTTCGCCGGTGGGCGGCCGTCTCGGACGCTGCAGCGGCCCTGGAACGGAGTGCCCTCATTAAAGAAGCCATCGCGATTGGGCTTGGTGATTAGTTCGATAATTGGCTGATGAGGACGCACTACAAAGCAGGAGGAACGCGTTATGATTAAAAGATTCTTACCATTTGGCAATGAGATACTTACATGCCACCACCAAGTCAATGGTGCCCGACAGCTCCTCGCCCTCGACGCCCAGACTGCACTTGACCTGGCCGTTGTTGATGCCCTTCACCCGCTCGATGCTCACGCCGCACTGTCCCGCGTTCAGGCCAGAGCCGAAGTAGGTGAACCCGGGCGTCTTGCTCCACTCCGGAGACAGGTTGAGGACGCGCTGCTCGCCGGGGATCTCGATACGGCAGTAGTTGATGGCGCGCCCGTACCTGCAGAGCAGCTCGGTGCGATCGCCCTCGTTAAGGAGCGCTGTGTTTGGTTCCACATTCACCTGGGCCCAGGTGAGCGCATCTGCAAGATAGACAAAAGACGATTACGTTTGTGGCTGTTGTGCAATGTATCATGTATCTATAGCTGGTATCTGGTATCTGACCAGGGTCTTTGTCTGCCAAAGCGGCACGTTCCACGGCAATCAGGCGGATGACTGTCGCATTTAGCGCACAGACACCTGCACGTTTGCATCTTTAAGATACGCATCGGAGGCGCCGAGATCTCAGTTGCAAACAATGCGGGTACATTTTCTCATTAAGTTTCAATTAAGTTATTCCCTGGCTCTTTGTGTTTGCACTCCGTATGTTGAAATGCTCCCCACTCACAATGCTGCAGTTGCAGTGGCAGTTGCGAAAAGTTTCCGCAAAGTTCCATCCAACTGCAGTTGCCCGGAATTCTTTTTGGCATTTTCTATTTGCCAATTAAGACATTTGAGTAATTTTCTAAGTTTGGTATTAAACGTTTCAGCCGAGAGTGGGTCTTCCGGCTTGTTTGTTTGTTTGCCTGTTTGCTTGACTTTGGCTTTGGCGGTTGAGACAAAGCAAATACATGTGCCTCTGGCCGGGGAGGATAATTTCTGATGAAATTTGGGCTTTGGATTGGAAAGATCTACCCAAGAGCCTTGGATTTAATTCGAGCTAATTCTAGATTGTGTGAGAGTTGAGTGAAAGTTAAAAAGATGTTGGGGATAAGTGGATATTAAGTACTCGGTGGAAACAAAGAATAGTGGGTATTTAAGACTCTCAAATTAGCAATTCCAGAGATCCAAAGATCCCATTAAAAATCATTTTAAAAACCTCTTTTATGGCTGATCGCCTTTCTGGCCAACACATTGGCTATTTCGGACATGTGAGCAGTCTAATTTCTGTAAATGAAAGCCACAAATTGAAAATTTGCGGCATCAACACTGGGTGGGGCACCAACAGCTGCCACTCCCGGAGAAAGGGGGGCATTGTAAGAGGAGGTCCGTCTGCAGCTGGCCAAAAGCGAATTGATTTCTTCCACCGGAGCCGCTGCGCTTTTTGTTGGCCTGAGTGACGGGCCGGCCGGGTGAAGTTTTGTTTGCTCAGCCGGAAACTGCACGATTGCTGTTGGACGCTGGATTTGCATGCGCCTTCGGAAAGCAGGTCAGCCAGCTGGCCGTGTAATCGGAAACTTTTCGACCGCCCCATGGAGATGTCGCTTAACTTTTGACAATTGAGTTGTGAGAGATTTTTTGCGCAAGCGATTTTTTGTTTCATTTTTTATTCACACTCGAATTTGTACCCTCTATAAAACCACTTAGGGATGTGAAAAAAACTAAAGTTCCGCCCTGCTCTGCCGAGAACTTCAGCTGCAGCTTGGATTTCAGGAGTCAGCAAAAATCGCTTCACACTCCCCCGCAAATAAAAACGAGGATTGCAACAAACTGGGACTGGTGCTGGGAATAAAAACAAAGGGAAAAGTCCACAAAAACGTTCAGCTGAGTCCAGAGCTGGAGTTGGACAATGTCACATTCACGACTATGAAATCCAACGCCACCGATTCGAGACGTTGTGTCGACATACGCTCCTCCTTCATATCCATGTCCATGTGTTTATTCACCGCACAAATCTATTTTTTATCCATTCCCGTTGTCCAGTGATATTTATTTATTTAGCTCTGGCGAGAATTTCGGTGGAATGTCTCCCGATCTATTCCCGTCTTGCTCCTTGTTTAGTGCCGTGTCCGCAGTTTTCAGTGCCGCCTTGTGGCACGAAGCGTCGTTGTCCGGTTCAGTGGCTGTGCCTCGCCGGAAACGCTTGCCCCAACATAAAGTGAAGAGTGATTTTTATTTCATTTTTGCTGCCCATGTGTGGCCATTGAAATCATTTCACTTCACTTTTCCCCTCTAAAAATTGTGCAAATAGATTTAATTTAATGCCCCTCGCTCGTCCCAATAAAAATCAACTCAGATTTGGGACTCCATATCCTGGCACGCTCCATGTTGTGGCTATTGTTTCGATTTTTTGGCCACGTAAGCGTCTTTTGTGTAGAACGTGATTTTGACTATAATTTTTCGATTCGGGTACTTTGATTTCTGATGGAGCGTTCTGCAGGAAAGCGGATTGTGTTGCAATGGGCTGGTTTTTTTTTGGCTATTTTTGTTTAATGCCTTGAACAAGTCAACAAAGGATTAAGTTTAATATACATCATTCCGGTATATCCATCCCATTGTTCCCATCAGCTCCTAGGATTGCCGAAGGAAACTTGCAGAAACAATAGCCCGGTCCTCCAAGCACCGCAAATTGGTATGCAATTTCCACAGGAAAGAAGGAAAAATCAAATGCAGTCATGTGGGTCTGTGTCGGTTGTATCTGAACAATTTTCGTCAGAGCTTATCATCCCGGCATCCCATTGTGTTCGTAATTTTCAATTTATCAGCATCGATTTATCAGCTATTGTGATACGGAGCTACCTGCATTTCGGCCAATTGCAGAGCAACAAAAAAGATAATTATTGCTGATTTATGGCTGCCTTTCCATCCACTGAGCCACTGCCAGACCAGGTCCAGGTCTCCACTGGCCCCAAAGTCAATGGGAGTTCAGCGGCGAGCGCCAAACTCGTTTTTGTTAACTTCTGTTGGCTTTTCTTTTTGGCAAAATCAGTATCTCGCGTGTGTGTGCGATTTCTTTTACCTTTTCGGCTTTTCGTGGCCATTAATAGTGATTGGTTGTTACATCAAATTGCCGTGTCGCGGCCTTTTACTTTTTTCTGACCAATTTTCTATTTATTATTGGGATTATTTATGGCCTTTATCAATCATGTTTTATGTACAAATTTATTAAGCTTTTTTCGGCAGTTTCTTCTGATTTATGCAGCGGTGCAAAGTTTGTAGCCGTTGTCGAAATCACAGTGTTTAGAGTCGAAAGGAAAGTCGCTGGCAAAAGTGAGTGTGGCATTTGCCACACGTGGCACTTAACAGGTGGATTGCAGGCGAAAGTTTCCTAGGGCTATCCCCCCAATTTTCGATTAATTGCAAGGGGTGGTTGCTTTTCGTGAGTTTTCCTCAAGAGAGATTTAGATAAGCCCTGGCCCCAAACCGAAGTGAAAGTTGGCCAAAACCCAGATAAGGAATGTGAGGGATAGCGGCCATTGGGGGCTCAGCTGCGATCCCCGGCAAACCTCGTCCAGCCAGCTCGTATAGGTCGGCAAGTAGCTGAAGGCGATGGGCTTGCTCTCGGAGCAGTTGATGACGCCCAGGGCGATCCCGTAGAGCTGCCCGTCGCAGAATAAGGGACCTCCGAAATCGGTGGGACAGTAGTTCTTCGTTCGGCAGTTGACGCACATAAGGTCCTCGTCCTCGAGATCGATCTCCTCCTTCATTTCGGTTGAGTTCTTGCAGTCCGTGAGAGGTCGGAGCTGAACATCCGCGAATCTCAGAGGATAGGTCGTGTTGTATCTACGCCTCTAGATTCGAATATTGCGGTTACAGTGATCTATAGCATAAGTCTAAGTCAAGCACCCACCCTGACACCAAAGTTTCGGCCGACAGTCTTGCAATCCCTGCCCACCTCCAGCTCAGAGTTTCCCATGATTACCTTGGCCAAATGGTTTTCATCAAAGTTGAGGGTTTTTCTCAATCGCAGGACTGCTATGTCGTCCCGTTTGTTTCTTTCGTAAAGCGGATAGACGTGTATTTCATCGATTCTTGAGATTATCTCCACGGGTTCCGGGTTACCGAAGAAACGTGATCCGATGACGGCCCTCATTCGGTGTGGGTTCATCAGGATTCCCATTATACTGAGGTTAGGAGAAGGACAGAGTACTAAGGCTTAGGCTTCAAACTAAATATACCAACTCTGTAACGCAGTGGGCCGCGGTCAGAACATGGCGGTTTGTGAGTAGGACTCCGGTGCAGAAGTGATTGTCCCCCGGCTGGCGGACGAACCTCACAGTGCGCAATGAAACCAGGAACGAACTCAGGTGGCTGTATCCTGGCTTGTCCTGGGCCACGGTCCCGTTTCCCTCAGTAGCTACTGGGAGTAGAATCAGGCAGAGCAGCTGGATCAACGACATGTGTCTCGTTTTATTTGATTTCGTGTGGAAAGTGAGCTACAAATCAGGGATTGCCGAGCAACGAGCCTGAATTATGTAGTTCGATGTTAAATGCATGGCATAAGTTATTAATAAGCTCATTACCTCCCCGGGCACCCCGAATGTCCTCCAGTTTTTAGCTTCAAGTCAAGCGCACAAACATTTGCATTATTTATGGCCCAATTTGAGTTTCCCTTTACAATGCAAACATCTACACTTGTTGTCCACATTGTGGACACATTCGGCTGTTCAGGGCGGAGAGTTATTTGAGGAGCCACTTGAATACCATTGCTGCTCCAGCTGTCAGTTAATTAATGCGAACTAGCAAGACAGGGAGCTCCTCCCCCGCACGGCAGTTTTGAGCCTGCGGCCTGCATCCTGCAGTTGGCACTTAACTTTTCGATGAGCTTATGAGCGTCTTATTGTAATTATCAGACAATGCAGAGTCGAGTGGCAGATTCTGCAACTCGACGACCCACAGGTTGGCCGGTTGGCCGGACAAACCGAATGCCAAGTGCTTATTAAAGTCCGAAGAAATATTATCATAATTAATGCCCGGGCCAGAGAGTGCCAAGCGGACCGCAAAGCTCTGCCAGCTGACCAGCTGAAATTTATGCCAAATCGGGCTCGATATGCAGTCCTTGTGCGATGGACGGCAAGCGTTAAAGTTGGCACTGGACATGTGATAAATATTGCGGTCCATATTCCTCATAAATTCAAACAATACCGAAGCCCACTGTACGAAAATTGCAGCCAGCCATTTATATAATTTGTTCTGGGTTTCTGGGTGTCCTGGGTGTTTTGGGGCGAAAGGAGTGCGGTTGGGTTGTGCAACATGTTTCTGGGAAAATTAATATGCGGCCGTCTGCCTCGGTAACTTGCTCTCTGGCCTTAACCCTTTAGGAAGCTTACGCAAATTGTGACGATGACAGCGTCTGCCAAACCGGGGAAGACAGCACAAGTAACATATTCCAGGCCAGACGCAGGATGCCTAATTTAATGCAGAAAAAAAGCGCACACGCAAGCAACAGACGTGGCAGCTGAAGCTCTTCGAGCTTGAAGACTCTGAAAGGAGAAGCTGAAAGCAGCGCATACCCTGTGCAAAGCCTTTCGAGTATATGAGTCCTGTCAAAGCGAACTCAGCATCGAACACTCCTTGCAACGCCCACTGGAATACAAAGTTAACCGAAGAAGGCACCCTGCTGGGGCCACCTACAAACCAGCTGAAAACGAGGCGGAAACAGCAGGATCCGCAGTCAAGCGGAGTCCAAATTAACATAATTTTCATATACACGCGCCGAAAGTTGCAACCACACCTAAGCCCCGCCACCACCGAAGGATCCCCGTCACGGGACCCACGCCCCGTCAGCTGAGGCGGAAAGTGCAGAACTACGAGACATATGAATGTCTTAAGCAAAGATAAAAAATATCAAAGCGGGTCCCTTTTGGGGGAGTGGGACAATGAGGGTCGCCCAAGCGAATGACAGTTATTAATATATACGCAGCAAAAAACAGTCTTGATGGGAGAACTCGAAGTTGTTGCTGCCTATTTTTTTGCGAATTTATTCAAGGCCTCTTGGCCGGCCGCCAGGAGTGTCGCCTGCGATTTGCGAGACATTTATCAACCGCATGGCATTATGCAGACAGGCTGAAATTTCGCTTAGCCAAATCAGAGTCTGAGCCCGAATCAAAATCAACACCGCCAGGACAAAGGTAGATAAAGTCAAAGTCCTGGGCGAGGACCGGGCGAGGCAGGAGGCCAGACGTCGCCGGTGCTCATAAAAAGTGTCTGCGAGTGGGTTTTAATTGTTTTTCCTTCTAGCCTGACATTTTCGCAGGATGCCAAGGAAGGAGCCTTGTCTCGAGCCACAAAATAAATTGATCTGCGGTTTTGGCCTCATAATTTATGTGACTTTTTGGTGGGAAGTGGTCGGGAAGTGGGTGGGCAGAATGCGAAATTTGACAAATGGCTGGAAATCACAAAATGGCAGCTTCCTCCCTTTCTAAAAAATAAGTAGAAAGCCCGCCTTGTAAATGCTAACGAAAGTGACATTAATTTTGTGTAGCTGGCAACGAAATCAATTAATTATTGCGTCTGTCAATTGTTTGTATAAATACAATATAGATGGAGGCTATTGATTTGCGCTGGTATTGGCAGGCCCCGAGGAGAAGTGTGGTTGGAATTTCGGAGAAAATTTAATGTGGAAGCCATTTAGAATAATTCATGAGAAGCAAGGACTTGCGGTGAGACATCTGAATAAATAAACAACTTTTTACCTCAGAGCTCGTTTATTAAAGCCATTTAAGAGGGTTTAATCACTCTTTTTGTGTCAATTTATTAAAGTCAGTCTATTAACACAACTCCATCAATCCACATGACAATATTTAACCCTTTTTGCCCAGCATGGTTCAATGCGCTTCAATGCGACAGTTTTTTCTCCTTTGCGTTCGATATAAAACACCATATGCGTGTCATTGTTTAATTGCATAATTAATATGCAAAACTAATTTGTATGTTAAATATGTTATTATTTATATTTGCAGCTTCTTACTGCGTCTGTGCGGAATAAAATAATTGTATTTATTTGCACATAAGCCCGTAAAAGATGGCCGGCAATGGCTTTTCAGCTTAACTGTTTATTTTTACGGTTGGCTGGCCCGAATGTGTCTTTGAACCCCCTCGGGCTCGGGGCTTTAAACCCGCTTCCGCTTTCTATTTATACTTCGCACTGATCTGCTGAAGAGATAGACTTTAAAAGCGGCATGTAGGTTGCCAGAGTGACTCACAGGTTCTTCTAACTAGAGGGGGAGCTTATTATTTTCGGTGCTAATTGTTTGTCAACGTTTTGGGCACGTCGGGAGTGCCTTGCTAATTAAAGCATAAATTCTTGCTGACAATGGCAGAATGGAAAAGTTTCCAGCTAAAATACAACTTGGGCTAACTTTGAAAAGTTAAACTTTTTGTCTTCTGCCGCCGTCCGCCCGGCCATCTGTTTGCTTTTCGTCTTTAATTTAATTGCCTTGTGTGCATTTGCTGCACAGTTGACGAGGCTTTGAAAACAGTTTGGCAACTAAGCGCTTTTCATAAGAGACAAGCCAACAAAACAACAACACAGCACCCGCCCGAGTGCAGCATTTGCCGCCGTCCCTGACTCCATTCCATTCACATGCAAATGTGTGAGAGACTGGCCGTAAGTGGGAAACATGTTTTCACAGACCAGCAACTGAAAACTCCGGCCCCAAGGCTGAGAGTGGCTCGAACTGCATCGTTAGATCTGCCAAATGGTGGCTGGAAGACGTGGCCTGTCTCAGCCAAGGTTAGCTGGTTTAAGCTTCTGGCCGATTTCCGTTGACCGATCAGCTTTAACTTTTCACATTCGCTTTAGCAGGCCCTGGTTTTTAAAACCCTTACATTTTAAATGCCAGGCGGGCAAAAAACGAATCACTTTTGGTAATTAAAGTTTATTAATAATATTGCTGTGTTTACTGTGTAAGCCCTGTAATTCTTCTCCTGTAAAAAAATACTATATTTTTAATGCAGGCTCTGCTATTAATACAGAAGTTGGCTTGGGGCATTTATTATTCATTCCCAGTGTTGACATTATCTAACCAAACAAATTCACAATCAAACTGTCAACAGCACCGAGGTGTGGAGGTGGCATTTATACATATATTACTACATAGTTTCAGGCTTTAAATTGGTCAGGACACTTCACTTTAAATTCGCACTCCGGGCACTTGTGGAAAGTTTCTCCAGCCCGTGGGGCATCTTTGGAGTAACTTTCGTGGATAATTTATCATTGGAATATTCGGGGGCCCCTCCCTGAAGGAGGTGGACATTTCGTTAAAGTGGTAATTAAAACGTTCACGCTTTCTCCGGGGTCAGGGGTCAGGAGCGGCGACAAGTGTGTGTGCCAAAGGGCGCAGGGCCCAGCCTTGAGCTGCTGCTAAGTTCGCCTCTCTGCGCCCATTTAACCTCTGAACCTGGGTGTGTGGGCTCGGACAAACATAATTGAAGTCATAAATAACGAATTATGTTATGAAAGTGGAGCCGGGATATCAAAAAGCTTTGTTTAGTCAACTTTTCTCCTACGGAAGCCGGCTGCCTCAGTTTGAGTTTCACTGTTTTTGCATAATTATGACAAGCCCCGGGAATGTCCGAGCTCCTCGCTCCTCGGCCCTGGTTCAGGGCTAATTATGCAAACCTAACGCAAGCCAAAAGATTTATGGTGATGGAATAACTTTTTAATGCAACAACACTGCTTCGAAGCTGGAGCTGGAGGTGCGAGCTCGGGATTACCTACAGACTCTCTCTAATTAAAAGCTTCGGCGCTGCAGGACAGTTTTAATAAATTTTATGATGCTGTTTGACATGGCCCGAGGCCTCCGGGCTCCGCACTCTGGATGTCCTGTCTCTAAGTGAGATTTGCAAAAAAAGGAGTACCTACATGGGGTGTGCGAAAGGTTTTTTAATTAATGGAACTCGCTGATGTCTCGCCTATTTGCAGTCCATTGAATGCCAATAAAAGTGCATTAAATTGCAATTATGCTGCTGCTTCTGCTGACAACACTCGCGAGTATTAAGCATTGAGTATTCATCGACTAACAGCCTGATAAATGGCTGCGAAAATAATTTCGCCAGCGCACGGGGCGTATGCTTGTTGTTTGCTCTTATAAACGTTTTTTCTCGTTTCCTTTGCCGTTGGCTGCTTTTTTTTTAATTAAAGCAAAGTCAACTGGCCGTCCTGAGAGGGAGCTCACAGTTGGCAACCACAAAGTGCAAAAGTGCATTAAAAATGCATTTTAATATTGGCTACATATTGTTGTCCGTGCGGTTACGAGGCAGTCGACTTCTGGCCCTCCGCAACGGGCCTTTAACGTTCTTTAAATAGTGGAGCGAAGGCCATAAATGCTTAATGAGTTTTTAGTAACAACTGCTGGCTGGAGACAAGGAAACTCGATTCAATTACATGTCCCCCGAACAAAGAATCGTCCATTATCATAATTTCCCTCCCATCCCTACGTATTTAATATTCCTCTTGTCGCGCCAAGCATTTTTCTAATAATTAATCACAGGACATTTGTTGATGTTCGCTCTGCCAAAAACTTGTTGTCGTGTCTCCGCCGGTTTCCGTTTCCGATTCCCCGGCAACGGGAATGAAAAGTTGCCGGTCGAATTACACATTTCAGCCGAACGTCATTAAGATCCGGGAGCGCCACCCCGGACCCCAGACGGTCGGGACCTGATACCTGGGAACCCGCAGATTCAATCCAGGAACGTAGTTCGTCGCTGATTTCGAGCGGAAAACGTTTGTCGCCAAATTTCATTCCAGCTTCAGTTCAATTCGATTCGATTGACATTAATTAATGATTGTTTCGAGTCGCATTCGCTTACAGCTAGGGCCTTGATTCACGCTGTCATCGATTCCCCTGCCGCCTTATTATTATGCTGGCACAGCTTCAATTCCCGATCTCCGACCGCCAGCAGGATGATGGGGAATCTGCCATCTACCGTTGCCATTGACGACGAGAATTGCTTGGACGGGTGTTAATGATGACGAGCTCGTCCCAGTGTCGGTTACACTCGGAAAAATCACAGCGCTAAACAGAAATTGCGGCTAATAGTTCTGACTATTTCTATGCGGGTCGAACCCTATTCAGAAGTCTCAGTGCGCTTTCTTGCTCCCATATTCAGACTCCCTTATCCTTGCAAATCTCAATTGTGGTACGGCTTCGTGCCAAGTTTCCGTAATTATGGTCCAAACCAGTTTGGACTTTGTACCCAGACTGGGAGCAATATTTAATTATGGCTTCGCTTCGGACTTTGAGGTTTGAATCGAAATGGGCAGGAGAGAATGGCTTTTCCCTTCGATTGCAAGAGTTTGGGGCAGGGGCCCATCAATTAAATGGAAATTCGGTGATTAGCATGTAACCAAAGTTCCTCCATTAACCAAAACACCAGAAGATTGAAAAGTCAGCCCAGTCCAGTCGGAGGCAGCAATTCCACTAAAAGCCTGCGAACTATTAATCTGCTAAAAGCCCGACGCCCCCGACGGCATTAAGAATTGAAAGCAGTGTGGTCAGATTTTTATATTGGAGTTTATCGCTTCGATTAGCTAATCGGATCGGATCGAATGGAAAACAAACAATGTGCCAGTATATTGTTTGCATATTTCATGACCTTTGACAACAATCAACCAGGAGTGGAAAATCCCCGAAAGGGAAATCCGACCTCGATGGAGGGTCTGAGGACGGAGGGAAAGCTTTCAGCTATCGCCAAGCAAATCCTTGAGGATTTTCCAGGAATTTACTGACTTGCATTTCTATGCAGAGGCGAATACGCCCTCCTGTAGGAATACGGTGGCATAATAAATACCTGATTCAGCTGGGACACCCTGCGGTTGGGGCGAGGTAACTCCTCCTACATAAATTTATAACTACGCTTTGTCACTGCACTTCCATTTTTATTTCATTTTTATAAGAATCCAGGAATAAAGGTTAAATTATGAAAGCCAAGTGGTTTCTCCCCCACTTTTCTCTCGACATTTTTTTTTATTCACACTCGAAGTTATTTCATAATTCAAAATCAATCATAAAGTACAAAAACGAAATATATTTTCCCAGAAAAAAATTAGATGTAACATTATTTTCCAAGATTTAAGTAGAATTGATTCTAGTCGCTTAAGTTATTCTTTTCACGAATTTGATGAATATTGGCCAACATATGGCCTTGGTGAATGCACTCTTTTCCAAAATTTTGGATTCGATCGATAAAAGGGATTCAAACTTTTTATGCGCATTGAAGAAGAATCGAAATATGAATATAATAGAAATATTGTCCAAGATATGGCTTTCACACCCTATTCTTTTTCCAAAAATTTCCCAATTTCACAATACCCATTCCTAATACTCCCTGAGAACGTTTAAGTGCTCTGGAAAATTTGCATAATTTTAAATTAAACATCATTCAAAAGATAGAGTTTTCAGTTGGCAATTGCAGCGCCCTGCTTTTGATTTTCGGATGAAGACTGCCAGCTGTGCACACAAGTGTTCAGGGGTGTGTCCCTGCGACTGCAGCCCGACAGGGGGCAGGGTCTGGAGAGACTTAGGCCATATTTAGGGGTCGGGGTAGTTCACCCTAATTATGTCAGAGTGTGTAAAGTCAGGCGGCGGAAATTCGAGCGCTGCGAATTATGTCATCGGGGAAAGTGGAAAAGGAAAAAAAAACAAAAAAAGGGAAAAGCAAAGCAGAAACCTTTTCGCCAGTCTTTTGTGATTAGCTTGGTCATTTGGAAATTGAGACGTCGAGCGGCCTCGGGCCTTCTTTCTCGGATTAGATCAGGGTTTCTGGCTACTTACGGGTTGGATTTGACAGCCACAGAAATGGCAGAGGGACCTGAGGCGAAATAGTTGGGAAAGTGTCAGCTGTTGTTGTGCAAATCAGAAAAGTCTGAAATGGAAGCAGGTGTTATCTGGATAGAACTCTGAAACAGTCTGCCTGCTTTTCAGTTAGCCTGGTATCGGTTTCAATTACACACCCACAATGGCAGCTAATGACTCAAAATTGGTTTTGCAGAAGCCCGAAATCCGAACATTTGCCGGCATCTTTTTGCTTGGAGTCGAGCTCATTATGGAGCGGGCGGGGCTGGCTGGTGGGCGGCATTCAAATAAACCCACAATGGAAGGCAAATTAAGTGAAGTGTTAATGAGATTAGTTTCGCAAATAATTTCCATCTCGGTGGGGAAGGGAATTAATTTGGTGTTTGTTTGGCTTTATTTAAAGTCCATGAAATGTATTTCGTGTGAGACATATGGTTAAATAGTCAAATTAGAAGCTGAATTGAAAGTTCCCTAACTCTCAGATCCCTACTTAAAGTAACTTGAGATTTTCAGTCGCCAGTACTTTTTTGTGCCACTCAATGGGCAGCGATAAGCCTCTGTAGTGACCCTTAAGTGACCTCATAAGCCAGCCCGTCCCACCAATTGAGCTGTCAATTAACGCTGCGAACAGCCCAATTCGATTCATTGAGCAGCGAACACAAAAAATAATAACAATAACAGTCAAGCTGAGTTTGCTAATCCCACCTAACAGGAGAGGATCAGGGTGGAAACATAGTAGCACTTCCCAGAGGAGAACAGCCCGAGAAAGAGGATTATGGACTTGTGTACCTGGCTGCGGGGATCGAACCGAAATCACAAAAATCGAGATCGGAATTGTGATCCTGGGCCGCTCTTGAATGAATTGGCAGGACGCCACAATGGGACATATGTAACTGCCAGTTGGAAAAAGGCATTGTGCGAGCCGTATGATGAATGGCGGGGAATAATTCCGGCTAATGGCCATTGTTGTATGCAAGCTACTGCTCGTGCGTTCATTTGTCTATTTGAAATGCGGATTTAGAATGTGCCATGGAGTCCTTGTTCCTCCCTTCCGCTTCCGGTTTGCAGCTCCTCGCACTCTCGTACTTGATTTATTATTAAATCCGTACATGGTTATTAGTTTTTCTTTTTTCCTTGCAGAGGTAATAATTTCCAAAATTCATATATTTTTATGCACCCCTGCGGATATCTTTTTTTGGAAAAGAAATAGGAATTGAAAGAGGAACCCCTCCTTGTGCCATTTTGGCGCTAAATTTGATTTATATACATTTTATTGTGCGATGTTCCAGAGTCCGGACAACCCTTAGCTCCTTGCTATCCCTCCGCGAACCCATCATCATTTCCCCTCAGCGCCGGGCGCTAATGAATTCAAATGTGTGCGTAATTGAGTTATTAAAATTTCAGGGAACAGGCCGAAGGACCCTTCACACACATGCATTTGAGGAATTTCAATTTCGAAATACTTCAGAGGCGTTCATGTGCGGATTTGGCAAGAAAAAAGATTTATTTTAATTTACGGCTAATGCGCCATGCAATTTATCTCTTCGGCTGGCGACAAAATTTAATGTAATGACACATAAAAGCAAAAATATTAACAGAATATCTAAAATATTCCAAGAGAGAAAAATCGCGAGAGTTTTTTAATGCCACACCACAGTGTATGAAATAACATTTTATTGCAATCGAATTATGCGGAATCGCATTTTAATTCCAATTTGGCCATATTTAAAACAAAAGCTCGCCAATTGCCTCTGCGGTTCGGGAGCTACCCCACCCACCAGGCGCCCAGACACCCGTTCGGCGGGCAATAATTCCCCTTAAATACGGTCGCTTAAATTATGCATCAGTCGATGAGCTCCCGGATAAAAAACGAGAACAATAAGCGGACATGGAGCCGGCAAAAACCAAACCGAACTAGCCAAACCGAAAAGTGAAAAATGTTTCGTTAGCCCCACAAATATGTGAAAATGACTTTTCATTTTTTTCCCCCCGGCTCCCCGGCACATTTTCACGTTCGAGAGTATTGAGGTAAATCGTTCGAGTCCTTTTTATGGAGGCCGTTGTTGTGCATCAATTGGCGGGGAAAATGTTATACCTTTTCATTTTCTCCCCTTGGATGTTTTTCCTTTTTCGGCAATTTTTTATGGGCCATTTAAAGATCGCCAGGGGAATGGTCTGGGGCTTTTTTCGAGCGGATTACTCCCCGTGTGAATGGGGGGCGTGCCAACAAATATTGACCTTTTTTATGCACACATGCACATGTGTGTTATTTACTAACTCTGCCTGCCGCCGGGCTGCAAATATTTTGCAATTATACGGGGTTAAGTCTATATAATAATTTTGCGTGCTCTTGATTTTCACGGTACTTCTAATTCTCGAGTGCAGCATTAAAAGCATAAAAGGGGTTGCCGCGTAAAGTAAAACCCATAATTTGGCTTAATAGTTTTTGCAATTACCCAAAAGGGTTTGCTATCCGGCGCCGGAAAATAACCCTCTCAGGGGCTCCGGAAGTGCCGCTGGAGAGGCGTGGAGTGGAGTGGATAAGCGGAAGCCCAGGAAGTCGGGAGGAGGAAGTGGCCCTGGAAACGGGCTGTTTATGCGTGAAATGCACGACTGGCGTCAGAACATTTGTCAAAATCGGCAGGCCTGTGCCGGGCCGTGAGCCGGGGGGAGTCATCGAGCCCCTGTCAATTATGAATTTATTATGGGCCGCGATTGCCTTTGTCTGTGACTGGGTAATTACAGCCTGGAGTGCAATTTTTTGATGGCAGCTGGGTGAACGTAAAGGTTTAAATGCTACAAAGTGGCAGAAAAATTGATTAATTATCATTAAGTTAAAACCATCGAAGGATTCAACCTTGAAAGGTAATACTACCTATATTCCGCACAACCAAGCCCATTTGGTTGAAAAAACACAATTTATACCCAGCAAACGTTTATCTTGTTCATTGATTTTTCCTTCCACATGGAAAACCAACTCCAAAGACACTCGAGGCCCAGACTCTGATCTGGTTTATTGTAAACTGCTTGAAGTGGCCCTCCAACGACTCTTTTTTAGCCTCTCCGCACTTCAATTTATGTAGATTTCAAGTGGCAAATTGTATTTGAATCTTGGCTTTTTTTAAGACAGACCCTAGACCATAGACCACAAGTAAAGGGGTAATTGTGTTTGAAGTCACGATGGCTGTGTGGGCTACCACAGTGGGGGACCACTGATTGCTTATAATGGAACCATTTAATGTTGACATTTGTCGCCTCTGTTGGTTGACCTTTCGAAGAGTTTCCTAATTTTTATTACTCACTGACTAATTGGCCAACTCTTTGAACTTTAGACTGGGAAATTACCTGCAAGTAGACAAAAGAAAGGAGATGTAAGTGTGGAATTCCAAAGATTGCTGAAATTATTTACTAAACAGACTAAATTAAGTAATGAAACGTATAAAGGACCCACAAGGCTCCTCAAACGGCCGTGCATCTCGGCTTATTACACTAATTACTGTTGGGATCTCAGGACTTTTTTGCCCAGTTTTTGCGGCTTGGGTTGGGGGAGATACAACGATACTGTAACCATATCTCTTCTGGTACATTTTTGGGTTTGTTTTGGGTTAATGGCTTCCATGGGAATCGCGTGCAGTAATACAATTTCATAGAGTTGCGGGCCAGCACGGGCGCGAGTGCATAAATAGTGTTGTAAATAGTGCAAAAAATATTCTATGCTTTTAATTTTATTTTATTGCGAAAGAATAAAACAAATAGGCCACCACAGGGCGACACTCCTAGCCGAAATGCTGAACTCTGTTGTGTATGCAAAGCTAACGCGCTGCGGAATTTTTATTGCCCTTCCGCCGCCACAGAGCGGGCTCCACACCTTCCACTCTTTCCTCCTTTCACACACATCGGCTATAGAGCTACTAGGTACAGAGCTTTAAAGTGCCATCGCGAAATATTTCAACGAGGGACGGAAAATATGAAATAAAAGGCGCGACTGAAAGGTGGGAATGCCAACAATGCCACAAACGGCGACCCGCAGCCAACTATTCGTGTCTGCTCCTTCTGGCGGAGCATGGCTTCCATTCAGCATGACGTTTATTTAAAACTGAAGCCAACGAGCACCGCAAATATTTTCATTAAATATGAGCGCTTTTCCGTATTTGTTCATGGAAAGGTAATGAAGTTAGATGCATTTTAGTTAGGTATCAGCACACCATGCAGACCTCTGCATAAAGGGGATCTGACACATCTGTCCTGTCTGGGGCTCGAACCTATTCGCACAGTTTGATTGCCGACTAAAGCGACTGGAATTTTAAATAGCTGCTGAATGGCAGCTGACAGCCAGGCGCCGGGGGTCAAGAGGCTAGTGGAGCACCGCGGGGCTTTTGTTTTCGTCATGAACCGGAGTGCCGAACGTGAGCAATCGATTGACAAATTTCAGCAGCCACTGGGCCGCATATAAACGCTTTCTGGCATGATTGTTTGCCGAGGCAGTTTCGGAAATTAATAATTAATTTTCTTAACTACGCAGCATTTAATATGCCTGAGGTATTTAGATTGGAGCACTTGTGTCCCCCAAAATCCATAATTTATTAACTTGTGGGATAAGAAGCTGAACGCCTAAAATGAAAACTCCTTCCCAGCCCAACTTGGCAGGGCTCTAGCCATTTTTAAATCCTATTACATGTTAATCCGCTTTGCCCCAAAAACTAGGCAATCATTATGCTTAGCTTAGGTCGGGCTTATGTTGTACTAACCCACATCAATATGGTCGGGAGTCCGGCCAAGAACCATTTTGAAAATCCAGAGCTAGGATTTTTTATATTTGCCATTTTTGGACCTGATTCACCTTTTTGCGGAGAGTGGTGTGTGGTGGTGCAACCAATAAATTTCCATTTTGTGTTTGTGTGGCGGGGCGCGTCGAATAAATCAAAAATGGCCGCTTCCCCGCCGTGTGTGACCTATGACCTCAATGCAAATGGAACACGGAAATATGCCAAGCATTTAGCTGAAATATGCTGTGCCCGGAACATTTTTAGAGACGTGTATATATTTTTTATCTCCGCTTCCCTTTTAAGGCCAGCCCAACCCCCGATCAACCCCCGTAAAATTAGATTTTCACAGTTTGGTCGGGTTTGGTTGGATTCGGTTGTTCGCTTCCTTCCACCCAAGACACACGCTCTGGCTGATTCCTAATCGCAGCTTTCTAAACTCCAGGGTGGCGCTGAGCTGTTCTGCCATTTTGCCATCCGCACGATGTCGCGCCACGCCGCTACAGCTACGGCGTTATGGGTTTATTAAATTTCGCCAGCTCTAATGAAATTTTCGCTCGCCAAATTGCGTTTACTTTTTCGGTCGAGGGCCGCCCAGGAACAACCTGTGCGACGGCCATCGGTTTCCTGTGGCTTCGGGGTGAACAGTCCACAATCCGCAGATATCAGCGCCCACCCAGTCGGCAGAACATCATCGTCCTGCATGTGTTATCCTCACCGCCATTTGCGACAGGCTGCGCAACATTGTGGCTAAACACTGCGCCTGGCATCATGTTGCAGGCAACAGTGCTGCAGGGTTGCCAATGTAGTTCTTTGGAAATGCACTCAGCCACACATAAATGCTAAATAAATTCGTAGAATCGCAACTGGAGTGGCCCTCGAGTGGTGCCAAAAAATAAAAAATAATGCCGGGCTTAGAAGGAATAAAAAAGAAAGGACTGGCAGAGAACATTTTGGATTTAAGAGCACCAGAAACCCATAAATCCGAGCGTGTATTTTTGTTTTGGCCAAGTCAACTTGAGTAATTATTCAAATGCTTTCAAGTAACTCCGGGCAATAGGACCTCTGCTCAAAGAGGCGATGAAAGTGTCCTTAGAACTGGGGGTTTCGGGCTGCCACAGGTGTTTCGCCAGCACCGGAGTAACTTTTCCAGTTGGCCTCTTGCTTAATTTAATTAGAGACGCAAAACTTTAAAATTTCTGTCACCCCGGAATTGGCAGGACGTGTATGGGCTGCTACCATATACTATAGTATAGTATACTATAGTATGTATGTATGCAAACTCCGTACATGGAGCTTGTCACTCAACTAAAATTAGTTTACATTTTGTTGCTAGCTGGCAGGTTGATGCGAAATATTTTTACAAGTTTCTCCGTCTAAGTGAATTAAGGTGGCAGCAACTTAAGCCAAATTGTCTTGCCAGAACGCCTCGGGCACCTGGTTTATATTTATTTACTGTGCAAGTTGGCAGAAAATTAGTATAAATTGAAGAGAGTAGAGGACTTATCCAGCCCATAAAAATAGCATCTCCAACGCCAGGATTATGACTCGACTGGGCTTATGACTTTTCGCCTTGTCGGGTTATCTGAGTCATTGTCGGCAATCAGAATGTCAACAAACACGCTCCGCCAATTATCGTAAATTTATTAAACATTAATTTTCAATTGTCTTTGGTTAATGGAAGCTCATTTGTACGAACAACACGTGCCCGAAAACCAACCGAAACTCATTATCCTTGGGGCCATGCTTCAGCTCCATTCCAGCCCCCCTCCGATTTAAGTTTTTGGCAATTTAGTCGGTGATTTAATTAAATCGCAAATTTAAATTTACTTGAAACATTTGGCGAATGCTGATTACATTTTCGGGGCTGGTTCATAAGTCAAAAGTACCTTTTGGCTTTCAGGAGCCAGTGTGTATGCAAATTTCATGGCCAGCATGTGTGTTGGTGCCATGCATTCGAATTAGGCCCATAAACTAATTTCATTTACTTCTGCCCACAATTTGCTTTATAATTGTCATTTTCTGTTATTGTCAGAAAACTTTGTGGTTGAATTTGTCAAAATTTTTGTCAAAATCCGAGCATTATTTGCAATTTAGACAGCTTCCACAACGCAATTTGAATGGAAATTTCAAAAGGAGTCACTGAAAAATAATTAAAGCTCTACGATTGGAAGCCAAGTCTTTTTAATTTCATCGTTCATTTTTTTGACAACCTTTCTTAGGAACTATATTAGAGCCTGTTATATGCGATGTAAATAATTTAAATTTTAAAAGAATCCTTCATTGTTCCGATTCAGTTTATTACTTAATTACCCAAAATAAATTCAATTCAATATATTTAGTAAGCTGTTTTGAGCTCTATTTAATAATAGGAGGTTTTAACTCGGTCAATTGTATTGAAAATTTGTTAAATCGAAAACCAATTACGCAAAGCTTTTCCACATCGAAGGGCTTTGAACAAAGAAAGCAATTATACTCGCCTTCATTGAATTTAAGCATATAATTTGACCGTCCAGATCCGCATTTCATTTCCATTTCGGTGCTCGATGCGAGTGGCGAATGTCGAATAGCAACTGCATTTAATAAAATATTTTCAATGCCGGCCAGGCCCGTAGCTCCCATGTCATTCGGAGCTCCTTTCCCCGGTAGTGGAAGGCCCTTTTCCGCGCCCTTTGTTGTGCGAAAATTTATTGATATGACTGTGTGTGCTGGGTGTGTTGTGTGTGCGTGCAATTCATTTTGGTTGTAAAATGTTAAGCGTCGTTGAATGCAATTGAAGAGCGGGAGTCGGCTCCAGAAGCGCATGTTCCACTTGCCGGGATTACGAGGGGGCCCCATGCATGTGTAAGCCCCAAGTTAACACTATTTTTGCCAAGTAATTCTTAAATAACCAGGACTTTAAGCCGATTTTCAAGTTGGCTGTGCGTGCGGGCCCCCGAAAGAGTTGAATTCGCGACGAGCTGGCATTTGCATATCGGCGATGAAGGCGGAAAGGAGGCGGTGGCGCAGGCGGAGGGAGGAGGGCAATGAACCCTGTCAGAGCCACTGGATCGGTGGGTGGTTGGTGGGCGTTAGCCAGTTTGTACTATTTTTTATTTAGCTTCTGTAGTTTCTGCCATGTAGTGGCAATCGCCGTCGTTTTGGGTGGAGCGAACACGTCTCAAATGACGTCCCCGCCGAGTTTTGTTTGCCCAACTGATGGACAAGTGTCATGAACATCGAGAATGAGGGATTGGCCATCGCACTCCCTCACTCCCCGTACATGAATAACTTTTCCTACATTTCCTTTTTTATGTTTTCTGTAGGTGCGTCATGGCTCTAAATTTGATTAATTCAAGAGGCATTCCATTTGCGTTGCTCGTTCAAGTAATTCGAGACTCCGGACTCGACAAAGTTCTAAAAATTGTGGAGAAAGCTGGACGCCCCACCACTGGCTGCCATTTAATTAAACTACGAGCTGAAAACAGTTTAATGCCAGAGTTTTCTCTTTAAAATTGAAGCTCGCAATACAAACAGGGTTCTGTCACATGTAATGCGAATCTTTTGAAATTTTGTAGAGCTCTAGAGTCTAGAGGGAAACATGACATTCATGGAACGGGGAGAATTTTGTGAAAAATTCTCTGGGCTAATGAAAACCTCAAGCTGTGCGCTCGGACCGTACAAAATCAGACATTGGCGCAACGGGAGATGAATTGATTTTAAATCAATATTGACAGATGACACTGGCAGCAGAGCAGCAATAGCAGCAAATGGCTCGCAAAACTCTGCGCTGGGAGGGCTGAGGGCTGAGGGCTAAGGGAGGGCATGGGAGTATGTGCAATGTTGCAACATGTAATGCCACCGCTCCTCGAGTGGCAGCAGCGTCAGGAAAAATGCTATTGCTGGCTCAGCTGGAGGCGGCGATTAGGGAGAGGCGGGGCGACGCCGGCTCGGGAGATAAACTGTCAACACGACTATTTAGAAGAGGCAGCTATAGTGGCGCTGGAGTATGTGGCAGGGCGGGTATCTGGTTGATGCTGCGGGAATTTAAAGTAATTATGTGCAAAATGTCCGCACTGATGGTAAAATATTTATTGGAGGTGGACACAATTGTGATGGAAACTACATTTAGCCCTCAATGGCCTTGTCGTTTAGTTTCTGCTTTAAATTCTGGTAAAACCACTTTCCTTGTAACTTTAATTAGATTTAATTCTATACATTTTCCAGAATTGATTTCCACATAAATCAAATGAAAGCAAATTTGATTAAATGTCATCTTCAACAGGATATTTATCTACAAACTTGTAGTTAACAAGCACTCGGTTTAATGTTTATCCTCAATAATGTCATTAGGACATGCTTATCAGTACTTTCCTGCCTCGAACGTTTAAACCATTCCAATTTCCTTGTGTCACCCCATGGTTTTCAGTCAACCGCATTTGCCACTCACTTTCCAAGTGCACCCTACCACAATCGACTCGACCACAGAACCCGCATCGATTGTGCAACCCATAAACATTCCCAAAAGGACTCTCTCCTCCCCAAAGGCAGGGAGGACACTGGAAATTAAAAGTCTAAAGCAAAAAACCAGCAGTCAAAAGTTAATAAACGTCAGGAGTGACAGTTTCTCGACTCGCTTAATTGAATGCCCCTGCCGCAGTTATCTAGATCTGCTCCTTTTCGACACCCCCGGATAGGGGCAGCTGATTAACAGCTGTACGACTTGTATCTTCATTATATGGGTTCCCTGCCCAATTAAACGAATCTGTGTCAAGGTTGCCTGAATCCAGAGACATCAGCTCGGAGAAAGAGCGGGAAAGTCGGAAATGAGTGTGAAAATTGCATAATGTTGCGGGATGCCTAGAGAGTCTCCACTTAAACTCGCTGAAAACTGTTGCATAATTTCAATTGCCACCTGCTGAGCCCCAGTCGTCGCCTGTTTTCCACAGCCAGACTGTTTTTCTTTTCTTTTGCTGCCGTGAGAGAGCAACTGAGCAATTTGGAAAATTGTATCTGCCAGATACGGGAAGATGAAGGCAAAAGTAAGATACTTTGCTATTTGCACTTTCCTCCTCTTTTCACCAGCTATCTCGTACTTCTTTTTGCGGTGCGGTCTCTTTTGGGAAACGCCTCTTTTCTGGCCAGACTTTTGTAATGAACCGTTGAAGTTGGAAGAGCACTGGGAGAAAATAGTCCATATTGGATTAAGAGACTTTAGAGACTGTTGTTTTGGATCTCCTTCTATTTATGATTCTGTTCCATAGCTTGCTTTAAGTGAAATAATATGAAGCCACTTTTTTGAGTGCATGATTCTGCTTTGGCTGTTGATAGTTGCTTCCGTGTGGCTTGACTCGACTTGCTATTGCCCCTTGGGTTCGCTGTCAGAGTCTGAGGACGGCATCCCATAATCACAATAGACAAACGCCCGTCAGGCAATCTCTTTAAGTTTCTTTCTCCGGGCCCCTGATTGCAATTGCCGACTTTTGTCATCGCCAAATAGTTTTCCCACTCCACGCCCCTGCCACTCCGGCCACTCTTAAAAACAATCAAGCTGAAAACTTAGCTTTTCTCACATTACGTAAACACATTTTCGGAAAATGCAGCGAGTCAGCCCTTTCGAAAGTCGGCCCTCCAGCCGCATATTTCATGCCGCATTTTTTCTTTCAACACTTTTATTAATCAATACATGTCGTTTTTTGTATGCATTTCAGCCATTCATGTTGTGAAGTTGCGGCATCGTTCAATGCTTTCAATTTAATTACGTTTTTTCAGCGGTCAATGGTCCAGCTCCCATGCTTTATTCTCGGGCTTTTAATGGCAGTATCCCTTTAGGGTCAAATTGCTGCTGATCGAGTATTTTGTGATTCAATAACTCAGCCTGCAGTTTAATCCAAAGTCTTCAGTTACATCCGCGAATAATCTACGCGGAAATTGCCATTTTTTGCTTGTGATGCAATATTGTAGGTATTTTAATCCCTTTAACCAATGGATTTCGAATTTTATGGACCAATTTTCTCGTAGCTATATATATCGGAGCAGAACATATTACCGCCATTTCTGACTACACCTTCAGGATGCGGATTGCCTCATTTTACGTTCTGTTTGCACTGGTACTGTTCTGGGAGTCGTCTCCGATTGAGTCGTTCCGACCGGGAGTCTGCCTTGATTGCATCCATGATAAGCTCCACGGAATCAGGGACAAGATCAGAGAGGTTGGCCAAATGATCTTCCATCCGAAGCCAGAAGCAGCAAAGGAAAGAAATAGTGGGTCCAAAGTAGAGATTCACCCGCTACAGGAGCAGCTACTTCAGCAGCAAAAGCTCCTGCAGCAACAACAGCAGCTCCAGCAGCAACAGCAGTTGCAGCAGCAACAGCAACTACAGCACCAGCAGCAACTTCAGCAGCAACAGCAACGGCAAATCCAGGAGCAAAAGCTCCAATCCATGAACGCGCTGCAGAACAATCTGCATATCAACGTGCATGTACCAGGAATGAAATCGGAAGCGACCAGGCCGATCAATGATCTAAGTAGCATCAAGGCCCAGATAATACCGCAAAATGTGGACAGTGAGGACGACTTTCTAAGTAGCATCAAAGCCCAGATATTACCGCAAACTGCTGGATATCTGGACAGTGTCGGGCAGTTGCAGAACGAGTTGCAGTCGAAAAGTCTGATCGATTTTGATTTCCAGCCCGGGTTACTGAGTGAAGGACCTCTTCAGGACGCAGCGGAGCCTCAGAATGCGGAAGGGGATGGCCAACTGGACGGCTTGCAGGATTACCAGCCCCAAGAGGAGCAGGTTAATTGGCAGAGTGAGCCGCCGAAGTTACAGTCATAGAATCAACTAAAAGGACTTAATCAAGGACTGAAAAGTTTTTGAATGTAAGCCTTGTGGGTATCATCAATCAATAAAATTTAAACAGCATTCATAGGGTTTTAAATAACATATGCTCTCGACAAGAGCCAAGTCCAATTACAAGGTTGTCAGTGGGCTAACTCGATTAGCTTATGGCCCTTTAAGTCCTAACCCTCTGCGCTGATGTCTAACCTTCGGAGATCATCCAACCCCCAGCGAGACAGCTGCCGACTCTTGTTAACTTGCAAATGCCCATCAAATGTTGATTTAGCCACGGTTTTCTCGCTCAAGCGTTGATAATGATGCGAATAAGCATAAAGAGCTAATTAAGTGAGTGAAGGGACATGGATATGGATGAGGATATATATATATACATAGATATATCCCAGCTGGCAAGGCTAAAAATTAGCATATGTCTAAGCTGGGACACGCGATTCCGGGCTGGCTGCAAAAACTGGTTTCCCACACTCGCCCCGGTTCGGTTTTGTTTGGCAAAGTATTTAGTGCAGCAATTGAGACGGAAATAAAAACAACAACTGCGAAAAGGAAGACAAGACAGCCAGGGCCTTAATTTTACGCCAGAGCGGGCAGGAATACATATATATTTCCCTACTTGCGATTGCGATGGTTCTGGGTCCGGGGGCCAATTAAAATTGGGTGCAGAAAGTAATGCGTACTTGCTATTGTTGTCCCATTTAGGCGATTCTGTCTTGTGTTTTTGGGGATTGCAAGTCAATTAAAATTGGTTGACAGTCTGGCCTCGGGCGGGGAAAATCTCTGGAGCTTTGGCCGGGCAAGGGTTCACAAAATTAAACTTTTCGCTGGTCTCACTTTCTTTCTCCCGCCCCGAATGGATTTTTTGTTATTTGGCAAATAAATAAAATGTTGCAAAGTTTTGCCATCGGAGTGGAGGGAGCGGTTGGGGCGTGGAGGGGACTGACCGTGGAAAAAGTTTTTCCAGCATTAAGCCGGGCATAATTAAAATTTTCGAGCTGTAAGTCCTCCGGCGGATTATAGCCAAGTTTCGCAGGCTGTATTGGCTTTGTTTGCCCCGTTGATTGATGGCAAATAAGTTTGGGGGTCTGGGAGCTTTTTTTTTGCATCCAACCCTTCTATTGGCTTATAATTTTGAAATTCAATTGCAGTAGAAGCGAATCGCTTTAAGAGATTACATTGTTGCTTCCGTGAAATCGAACGGGCGACTAATCGAGTTTACGAGTCGCCTTTTTCCAACTTTTATTAGCCCCATTGAGCATTGCTTTTTTCTGTGCTTTCTCTTTGTTTTGCCTTTTTAGCTCGTTTTTACGGCAAATTTCATTTCAATAAAAGTCACATTAATTTCATTTATTTGCTGTAATTTTTTTCCGGCACCCGTTTTATGCCCTTCGCTCCGTGACTGCCCGGCTGCTGCCCTTTTTGCGCACCTGTCCCACCTGATCCAGCTGTCTATCAAATGTCCTCCCTCTGCTTATCCTACTGCCGGCTCGTCCATTTCAATTAACTCTCAAGGATTATTTTATTATGTCAATCAATTTCCGTAACTAAAAAGTCACCAATAAACGAGTGACCGGTCGAGTCGAGCTACTCCCTGGGCCACAGTTGACTCCCTCCCAGTGTTAAATCTCCAATCCTGCTCACTTTTATTTTCCATTGCCTTGCTTTTCCCACTGCTTTTTCTACTATTCACCTTTTAATTATGGGGAGCTGCAGTTGAAGCGGGATTTAATTAAAACTTGAATTTAATCGATGCAACTTTATAGGATCATGTTTAGGGCTGAGAAGGAGGCAGTCCGAGGGTCGAAGAGTCCGAGAGTCCTCGTTAATCGCGCACTAAAATCATTGCTCCTTTGAGTAATTTAAATGGCTTTCAAGTAGATGAAATATCAATAAGCTCGAAATCGCAGGGGAGATTAAATGGACTAGCGATAGGGTGCTTTATTGAAAGAAGAGGAAGCCGGAAAATCTGAGATTTGTTCTTCGTTTAATCAGTTGAGTAGCTTAGCCATTTTCTCCATTATTTTGCCCCACATTTACGCTTTTAATTTTATTATCCGCACTGTAAGGCAGAGCAAATAATGGCCAGGATAGGCTTATTCCTTTCAACTTTCACGCAATCCAAATCAAAACCTTTTCTGGACCAGAAAACAAATTCGAATTTCGAATCTCTTGCCATGAATCATTGAACACACAAGAAGGGGGCCCCAAATACTCGGGCAATTATAAATTTGTGGGCGTGTCTGTAGGCGTATTTTTCCTGTCAATTCCATTGTCTGTAGTGTGCGTGTGTGTGTAATTTGATCTATGGATGTGGGCATATGCTGAACAAACAAAAACAACAACAAAGAGCGGTTACGACCAACAATAAAATGACTCAAAAGCCAATTAAAGATAACAAGAGACAACAAAAACTTTTGCTACAAAAAATGCATTAGCATAACCAAACAAAGTTCGGAAAAAGCGAAAAGTTCGCAGCAGAAAAATGGGGAATCAAGATCCGAGAAGAAGAAGAAGGGAGACTTAGACCTGCGACTAACCACATAACGGGAAATAAATGTTGCATAAAGAACAAACAATTGCCGACTGCAATCAATCAACAGAGTTAAACGTTTCCGAGACGAGCTCTCGAGTTCCCCCATCAGCGCTCGAGTGACGAATAAACTGCACAGAAAAGACTCTGACTGGTCGTCAGGCCCCGAAGACCCCGAGCCAAGGGCCTGAAGCCAGGAATCTAGCAGGAAGGAAGTGCTACGAGCTGCAGGAGTTAAAGACCAAGGCCCACATGTCTACCATAACTCGCAAGACACGAAAATGGCTGGGCGAACACTGGGCCGAAGATGGTTTAATAAAGTGCTGATAACTAAAGAGAAGCAGTGGGAAACTGCAAGAAACTCAAAGAATTCTGAATACAAATTGGAATAAGATTGAAAAAGTTAAAAATATTGAGTGAAATAGTTAAGGGCAGAATTTTATAGGAGATTTCCACAATAAACATGAAGCTAGCTGGCTGAGGAGCTGCCATATCGACAAAGCAATGAAAAACTTCAGCGTTGGTCACACTTAGTATTAAATTCTGATAGCTACAAGGTCCTATTTCTACCAGTGTAAACAGTGAGGGGCGGTTGCACACAAGACGGCAGGAAAAGCATTCGAAATGAAGAGCATGTATGCAGCTATTGTGAGGAATGGAGTGAATCGGAGTGGGCCAGAACCGATTCAAAGGGGCTGAAACGAGGCGGGGCAGCTGGAAGGGCGAGGATGTAGCCAAAAGAGTGCCGAGTGTGTAACGGCCTGAGCCGACAAGCCTGACTGCAGGCATTCGAAAGTTGTTGGAATGCAAAGGAGGCAGCTTTGGCATTGAAAGAGCATTTGAATGCGGTCGAGAATCGAGAAAGGCGGAGGGACTTCCAGGGGAGTCGGGAGCAAGCAAAGCGAGGAAAAAAATGAAAATACTGGCAAGTGCATGAAAATGAAGGATGGGCGAAGGGGCCCAGCGTATGAGGGATATTTTCAGCTTTAATCGAGCGTGTTAGTGGATGTGGGCTTTGTTGCCCGGCCGCCCAAAGGCAAAGAAAATACGATTCCTTGGGAAGAATTATTGACTCGGCCAACACTTGCCAACAAAGTGTCGGACAAGCCGGCGGGAAACGAGCGAAAAAATCGGAATGAAAAATATTAAGACTCCTGCAGATGTTGAACAAGAAATTCATGGCTGTCAGGGCCAGGAAGATAGAGAGATCAGAAGATAGCACAGGGAATGTTTGAATGACAAAGGTAATACGTAATACGAAATACGAAAGGAGAAAAAATAACAAGGAAAAACTATTGTCAAGGCCTAACTATTGTTGGAAATCTCTTGGAAATCTTACTTCATATGCATTCAACTCTTTTTATTCGCCTGAAGTGCTTCATTTGAATTTATGCGGCCTGAGCTATTCAAAGCTGGCCACTTCAAACAGAAAAAGTGGAGAACACGAGGAAACAGAACAGGCCCAAGATTTCGAGAAGCTGATTGGAGCTGCCTCAGTAAAGGGTGGAACGAAAATAAAGGTTTAATTTCTTGGAGGAGCCTTAAGAGCGAGCCCATAAACAGATCGTTAAACGCTCGGGCAAATTGCTGGCACACGCAAACTGGCACGCCCAAACCAAACCGGTTTGGCACAAAAAAAAAGGGATCCCAGAGATACATCAAGATGACAAGCATTGGAGGGGCGAAGCTAATGCTGCAACTTGCAACTGGCAAAACAATGCCACGCCTCCTAATGGCCCGGCCATAAAAAGCTCATCAACGTCATCTACTCCATTGTCCCCCAACAGCAGCAGCAGCCCACAAATGTTGCAACTTACACAACACAATGTGCAACAGCAACAAGAGCATAGGAAATTTGATAAAAATTACACAGCCAAAGGTAAGGAGGGAAAAAGTGAAATACAAGCGAAACACAAAACAATTTCAAGAGCCAACGATTATTTAAAGTGCAGCCAGGCAACAAATGATAATGGCAACCACCCGGCAACAGCAGCAGCAGCGGCAACAGCAATACGAACAATAACTGCCTCGGCAACGTCCAACAAATAGCCGCAAGATACGCCCAGCAAAAGTCATGAAGCCAACGGAAAATTTAATAATAATACTGCAAAATACGCATACTCGGGTAGCCTGGAATATGCAACTAGGTTTCTATAGAAAAAGTGTCGTGTTGCTGGTGGGGAATGCATCCTGCAATAGCGGCGACGACAAATGCAGTAGCGATGCGGGAGAATAGAAATAGAATAGCTCTTCTAAATAAAGGCTTTAAAATGCTATTTGATTTGGAAAAGGTTAAACACAATTATTGTGCCACTCAAAGTTAGTCACTAGTTAATAGTTCCAATCTCGGAGAAAACCCCATTGACTTTTATGGCAACACCTCCAAATGTTTCCCGTTTTTTATCGTATTTTTAAATTACCACCAATATTGTGGGCCTTTCCTTTCCTACTACTACACTACTATACTGGGCTATCACTTTGAATGTTATCGCTTGCAATTAACACTATTTTTTGGGTCATCATCGAACCATTTGGGGGAAAATAACTATAGCATGGTAAGTATAGAGGGAAAGCATGGTTTTCCCCCAATAAATCAAACAAGTCCTGAACCGGGATTGGGGATCGCATGTTGCGGAGCCACAAAACAAAGAGAAAATATTTAACTAATTAGAGTCATAAATCTCGACGAAATACGAGCGCCCGAGCCCAAAGTCAGTTCCAAATGAGCATTAATAACTCAATCCGGCTGGGGTTTGGAAAATCACGAGAGCCTCGTTCTGAATAAGTTCTGAATGGGGCAAATCAGAGCCAAGAGTTGCATTGTCCAAGTGTCAATTTTTGACACAGGGGGGCAAGGAGTGGGAGCCACAAAAAAAAGGCGCGTCCAGAAGTCGGACAGATAGCTGCACCCGAGAAGTCTCTGACCCACATTGTACTTTTTGATGGACAAGACATTTATGACATTGTACCCGTCCGACCGTCCAGCCTTGGGGTTATCGTTATGGTTATGGTTATGGTTATGGCACACGGAAAGCCCTCCGAGGAGCGACAGTCGAACCGGCCGAGCGACTGAGTGACGGCCAAATGGCAAACTCATGGCAGACACTCTGGGCGAAACATTTGCATGTTTGGCTTGCCACACAATGGCGACTCCGATTGCAAACCCAAACCGAAACTCAAACGAACTTTTCATCCATTGAAAGTCATGGTTTGCATTCCGAACAAAAAAAACGCCGTTTATACATGCATATAGTCTGTGTATATACGAAAACAAGAAAGCCGGCCCCTGACTGGCTACAAACAACAAAAGGGGCCCCCAAACTGCATTCGATGCACGTGGCTTACATATATTTAAATTTGAAAGTTTCTCGTTTTGGGGAAAAATAATAAATAAGTTACGAATGGCAGTTGTGCTCCTCCTTCCTTTCTCCGGCGCTTTGTACAATTTTTTATTTTCCATATTAATTTACGGGTTTATTGCTAAAGACATCATTAAAGTGAAAGTCAATTTGCCGGCGATTGTTGTTTCTTTCGTGCTTTCCAGCTTCTAATATTGCGAGGCGCTCTAAGCCCAGTTTTATTTATGACCGCACATTTTTCTTGTTGATTTTTCCGGCTGCTACTCGCTTTTCCACTGTTTTGTTAAAATGCGTGTCTAGCCGAAGTAAGCAGCCCAAATTAATGACGGGGGAGCGACGTAAATTAATTTTGTGCTGCACTCTTTTTCGTAATTTTGCTGCTTCTGGTAATTAATCATTATGCAATCTTCTATGGGATTTATGAGTAGACAGATTTTAAAAAGAGTATCAAGTAGTATCAAAGTTAATAATTTAATTTAACAAAGTAAACACTCATTTGAAGTGGCTCTTGTTTAAAATATTCAACACACCTTTTGCACACTCCGAAAGCAGCCATTCAGAAAGCAATTCGCATTTCGTTGATTCTCCTAACAAGCCCCCAACCAGCAAAGGAAAACGTTCATTTGCTCTGACCGCGGAAAACCCCAAACTTTAATTACGCTAAGCGAGTGTTTGCTGTAGGGGATTCTACCAGGGCTGGGTGGAAAAAGGAAAGCGCACACAAAGAGTGTTTGACCGCGGAGCGGGGCGTCGAACACTTCCACTAAACTTGATTCAAACAAAGGGCATTAAGCGCTTCAGCCGGGATATGGAGCATATTCGAGTGGCAGGGAATGTTAAATGTTTAGAAAATACAAAACTGAACCGCGACAGGCGACAGTTCGCTGTGGAATCCAATAAACTGCAATTCAGAGTGGGTGGTGGAGTGCTGGCAAAGTGGCAGGCTCGGGCTAAGTGGTCAGAAGAGGATACAGTTTCTATTCGAAAAAATATCTAAAAACCAGGCCCGGAATATAAAACTAACTACTCCGAATGTTAATAGCTTAGCTAACTTGGCTTTAATCCAATTTCCAAAAAAACACTTAAAGAACTCATGATGTTTTTCTGTGACAAACTGCCTAGCCAGCACTATTAAATCGCGGGCTAGTGCATGTCAGTTAACTTGGTCAAGTGAAGAGCAGCGCTTGGCCGGAATGTGAAAGCCATCGTCGTCATCATAGCCACAATCATAGCCAAAGTTGCTGAGCTGAAACCACCGAGTTGGAGTTTCGAGTTTGGAGCGCCGTAGTGCTGGAGTGCTGGAGGAGAATGCGTGTTAGACCAGTTGGCACGTTTCTGTGTCAGGAACGCAAGGCAGCAGAAGCAGCTTGCCGTGCGCTATTTTTACGGTCAAGCATGACCAGAGAAAGAGAGGGTACACTCGAAAGAGACGGCACGAAACCGGCACGATGGTTTTTCTTTTCTAATTTTTATTTGTTCGAACAGACCTGAAAACTTACTTTCTGGTTACCATTTTTATGGCCACTATTCTTGGCCTCATTTTAATTGCAAACACAGACAGAACCGGAGACAGAGACAGCAATGGCTGTGGGAGAGAGACCGATGTGGGAGGGGGAAAAGATAGAGAGGGGAGACTACCAGATAGTGCACTTTGTATGCAATCGTCGCCGTCTGAGAATGGTTTTCTATTTTTATGCCACTTTGGCTTTGGCTCTGGAGCCCTTGTGCTCATGGCTCCTCTTCCGCCTCTTCTTCCTCTTTGTCTGTAATTCGCTTAACGCCGCTAGGTGGCGCTGCTGATGGCCCCTGTTGACCCAATTGTCCAGAAATGGCTTGGAGCAGACCAGCTGAACAGGAGCTTCCGCCCAAGCCGCCCAGCTGCCCAGCCGCCCAGCCGCCCCGTTGCTTTTTGCTTTAATTGTTGGCGCGAAGATTTTTCTTTGTTTTCGCTTTTCACTTTTACGCCACGGGCAGCCAAGTGCTGCCACTGTCCTTCTTTACGATTCCCCATTTTTTCCACTCACTTCCATTTGTGCATTTTTGATTTCTGCTTCCGCAGCCCCAGACGCTCAGAGTGGCGGCATCTGCCCTCTCTCGGCTCACCTGGCTAAAGTTACAGTCTGGCAAATATTTGAGTTATGTGCGAAGATTATCTCAGTTGACATTACACTTAATTGAATCTGTTTTTCCTCAGAGAGAGTTGATGGGAGGGGGTAGACATACCTGCAACGAGAAAATTTTAATTACAATTAGTGATTTGTGATAAAATGGCTGCAATTAAATAGTAATGCTAATTGGCTTAAAGTATGTCAATGGAAGTGCTTAAATTACTTTAGTTTCATGTGTTATTCATTTCTTTCTGGGCAGCATGCTCCACCCACTCAGCCCCCTGGCTGGGAAGGCCGTTTAATCCTCCTGCTACGAAAGAACTTTCTCATGTCAAAGGAGGGTTTTTCATGCGCCGGGCCAAAGGCTCCTGCGAGAACATTTATTTACTTAATATCGCGAACATCACACATACGCCCCATTAGACGCGACAAACCGGCAACAACGAGGCAACAGACACATAATAAACACGGTTTGTTATTGTTTTCTTTGTCCCCTGAATTTTCTGTACTATTTTCGCTGCTTAGCAGCCGCGTTAAGCGGGAAAGAGGGCCACAGGTGGTTAATATGGAAAGTTTCGCACTTTGCGTCGCATCGCGTGCACTTCCCTCAAAAAGCCAAGCCGAGCCGAAGCTAAAACCCTAGCAACCATTTCAGCTCTTCGCCGCTGTTTGTTATGCCATAATTTGCATACATTATGCATGTTCTCGCTGCTCAGGTACATTGAACCTGCAATGATTGCAGTCGCTGGGCTGGGGCGGGAGCTGTGGCAAAAAATGGAAAGCCATCCGGCAAATAGAAGCTGTGAGTGTTGCCAGCAGGGGCGTTGCAAAAAGCGGTGTTGGTGCCACAGTTTAAAACAAAAAATGGGAAAAAAACTAGAAAATAAACAAAAGTTCTTTGGCAGCAGCAGATACAACAACTGTTGCTAGTTTCCGGCTTCCTGTAGCGATGACAAATTTTAGCCAGACATCCAGCCCAGTTTTCCTTTTTTTCCATTTGCGATTGGCAGTTGAACTTTGGTCTCGGCTGTTGCCAAACTTTTTGTGGCCCGAGAGCTTGCACTTTTTTGCGGTTTAAATGGCAGAGGCCTAATGAACAGCTCTGATCTGCCACACAATTATTAATAATAAACGGGCTGTTTGGATTATTTATTATTCTGATTCGTACGAGTCGGTGTTCAAATTAAAAAAAAAAAAGTTCCTTCACAATTCGGGAAAAGTTTTCGTATCCAATTCGAATCAGAAATCATTAAAGCCTGCGGCCTTTTTTCTTAAACTTTCCAGCACCCACTCCTCTTGCCACTTGGCCACTTTCAGCCTTCGTTTGCTCCCACAAATCCACACTCCCGAAGTGTCCCCGAAGCATACAAATTATTTAGGCAATTTACAGTGCCCGGACGCAGTGCCTCCCCGGAGCACAGCCCAATTGCCAGGCCATACACACATCTCCGGCAGTCGACGCTGGGGATCTACTTTAAATAATGAAGCTATTTTCGCGTTCAATTCCCATACGCAGCCAATCACTTCGGAGCCGGCGAACAAAAGGGCCAAGTCGAACAATGCCAGTGGATGTGACTTTGCCGCACAAGTGCCGGAAACTTTAGACTAAATCAATAAAAAAGTGTGGAGCAAAAACCGGGGCAGGGAGTTGGCTCAATCCTGGGAAGGTTAAGGAATCCCCAGTGCGGGCGTATTATCTGCAGCAGCATCAGCATCTCTATCTTCATCTTCATAATCGCCATCATCGTTGCCACGGACATTCCCTTGTACTTGCCACCCTTTCTTCATAACGTGCCCCAAACACGTTTCGCTTATCACCGGGCGGGAAATGGGGCAGAGGCAGGGGCATGGATGGGGTGGTGCGGGAAATCTTATCGGCATGCTTGGCATTCATAAGATCTCTGAATCGAAAGCTATAGCCGCCAAATCGCAGAGCTACTTATGTGTGTTGTGTGTGCTGTGTGTGTTCGAGTGGCAACAATGAACCCCACAGCCCAATATGCTCGGTGTACGTATTACCTGTCTTTTGTACAAGCCAGGGGCTGGGACGCGGGGTTGAGGAAGTGGCTGTGGAAGGAAATGCTTTTGGCACGACAGACTTTTCAATAAACTCCCTCAAGCGTGTGCATTAAGTGCAGCGGCGAGGGAAGCCAGGCAAGTCGATGTGGGGACAGTGTGACTCGGAGTTCTGAGAGTTAACTAGAGCACAGTGGTACGAAAGTGATATTATAGGGGTGTAAAATACTACATTCTTTAAAGGCCATGTCTGTCCTAATCTGGCATATACTGGAAGCAAATGTTGAAACTTTATAGACTAGTTTCGGAAGAATTCAACTTCCTCAAATCCTACTTCCAACCCAGTGTACTTGCATCATTGGCCGCATTGTGGTAGCCACAAATTCTTATTTGTTTCTTTCATTTCTAGCCCGACTGCCTTTTCCCCTCCAACCCTCTCCTGGCCTTTGTCTCTGCATTTCTCTGGCCTTTTCTCCAAGGGCTTCTCCCCTGCGCCGCACAGCAATTTGCATGGCTTGAAATTCGAATTCGAAATGGAAAAGTAAATCGTGTAATGTGCCTGCAAGAAATTGCCTAATGCCCCGACGCCCAGCGTGAAGCAGGAGCAGAAAGAGAGGGGTATATGGGGAAGGAAAGAGGGGGCTAGCTGTGGGCTGACAGGCAATTCCAGACCGCAAGAGTGGCTCCACGCTGAAAACCTTTAACCAGAAGCAACGACTTCGAGGCATATGGGACCACAAGTAAAGGGAAAACCTGCGAGTAGGGAAAACCGAGCCACTGAAAACCAAAGAAAGGCGAAAAAATAGGAAAAAGCTAGGAAAACTGAGGAAAAACCAGACCCGCGTAACGAGGAGAACGTGAGCTTTGCACACTGCCCATTTATGATGACGACGATGATGGCGATGAAGGCATTGCCACTTGTTGTAGTTGTTTCTGGTTTTGGGGTTGTTGTTGCCGTTGCAGTTGCATGCACGACAGCAACATCAGCAGCAGGTGGTGCATGATTACATGTTGCAAGGGGAAGAAGCCTGAAGAGGCAGAGGCAGAGATGGAGGTGGACTTTCTCAAGGGGTTGCCTTCGTGTTGATCTTAAACTTAGATAAATAAACTTCAACTTCAAGGGAAGCGCGATTCGAGGTTTAAAAACATCAGAAAAAGTAAACTTAAAGCATTTTCGATGCTGGATTTTTGTGCAGCATTAACACGTTGCTGGCCCGAACAAAGGAGCGGCGACAAAAAGCAGCCGGAAAATAAAGAAAAACGCATTCTTCCACAGCCATTGTCCACTCACGAACGAACCGGAGCTCTCCAGGTCCAGGTCCAGGTCCAGCAGCATGAAATGGAGCATTGAAGCGTGGAAAAATGCCGAACCCCCCTTGAAAAATGGCAGCCCCCCGGAAAATGGACGGTGACCAGCCATGTGACAATTGTCAATGCTGGGGACTCTGGTTTAAGGCTTAAGCCCGCATCCCTCTGCCACTGGAATATTACTTAAATTTTAAAAATATCCATGCTCTGGCAGCCAAAGAGGAGCAATGCCATTTCGGTTCAATATTTTCCGCATTTTTCCCTATCCAGTTGAGGTTCGTGCATTTCAGGTTTCTGGTGTTTTGTCACATTGCGCATACGTCGGGTTGGCCCCAGTTGCTGGCTTTACTTCAGACATTCGACTTTTTCGTCTCATGAACTGGTGGGGAGTGGGAGGGATTTCGACCTTATTGTTTCGTACTCGGCGACAGCCTCAAGCAAAATTATACGCATGAGCGCCACGGAAATGGCAAACTCGTCGGCAGCAAGCGATGCCAAAAAAGGAAACTACGGGCCAAAAGCAAAACAAAGCAACACGCAAATAAAAGCAGCAACAAAACAAACAGAATTGAAAGCAACACCGAAAAGTGTTAAACCAAAGAGGGAAAGAGAGCGGCTCTGGAAGCGACAGAGTCGGAGACAGCAAAAAAGTGCAGCACTGCATGTCTAAATGGAGAAACAACGGCTGCCATTTCCACCTGATGCCACGCCCCATGCCCCACAGCCCAGCACTTGCCTCCACGGAGGGGCAGGTGTACGGGTGTACGAGTTCCGTTGTAAAAGTTTTCGGAAATCAAAAGAGAGTTTTTGTCATCATGATCAGGCAGGGTTGACAAAAGGGCGGGGACTGCGGCTGGGGAGCGTGTAAACAAAAGATTTTGGCTTGTAATTAAGCTATGGTAGAGCAGGTCATATTGGGGAAGAGTTTCATAAATAAAACATTGAAAATAATTCAGTTTCTATCTTTTTTTCAAGTTTTAGTGCTAAGAACCAGACAATCAAATGAATAATAAAATAAAGTTCTAGTCCTCATCGATGGATTACCAGCCACTTGTTGCACCAATTTTCAAAATCTACATTAAGCTGTGAATATTAAATGTGTGTTTATGAGACAAGCTCCCCCAATAGGATACAAATAAACAAAATATCCTCACTGCCTGCACCAGGTGAGTTTTTCCCTTATTTTTTTTCATTGGTCCGACTCTAATTGGACCCTAATTCATTTGTGTATCTTTCGAACGGCCAGAAGGCCAACCAGCCTGTGTTATTTCAAATTACGAGTCATTTTCTGTATTTTATAGGTATATTTGGATAATTATGTTGCACTCCCTAGAGTGTATCATAACCGTATAACACATCGAAAACTTAGTATTTTTGCTTCAAACTTTGAAATAATCTCGGCTAGAAATATCTCCACTGTTTATATTTTCCTGGCTGGCCCAAAATTGCAGCGGATTAGCTGCCAAAGGGGAAACATTGCACCGAAAATGAAGAGGACTCGGAGGGCCATAATGCGATGGGGCGGGGAATATTCAGGAAGGGGGCGTAATGCCAAAACAACGGCTATACAGTGACCCCGAAAATGCCAGCCAAGAACAAGTTTATCCATGTGAGCTGGCTGCTGCTTTGTTTGTTTGTCTGTTTTGTTTACTTTTGTGGAAATTGGCCAACTGCGATTCGGGTTCGGGAAAAACCCTTTCACTGTGATATGGCTGTGCGGGTCACTGCTGCCAAACTGCTGGACAGGATTAGAGCCACTTACAGTTGCAGAGTTGCAGAGAGTGGCCAGCAGCAGCATCAGTATCATAAAAAGCAACAGCCAAATGCCATAAAAGTGACGCGGCATCCGAACCCGTAGGCCGGGATTAGTCCGGGCCTTATCTATTTGGCCAGTATTCGCTGCCATGTGAAAGCTAAGCCGATGCCTCTCCTGTCCACCATCGATGCTCACTGAGCTCGTAAATTAATTGCCGAGGAAACTGGACAGACCGGCGCTGGACAGTCAGCGGCTGCATAATTGATGCCAGCTTTCCATTTTCAGTCGACGGCGTTTTCCAGTTTACTTCGGTGCGTTTCACTGCAAGACTGACAGCGCCAGGGATATATATTCGTCACCAAAGTGCTCCTGGCCCGAGGCTGGCTGGAATTTCGCTAAAATTGACAGTAATTAGATTGATTGCGGCGCCATCTGACGGTGGCTCTATGCTAATTCGGGGTAACGCCTGCCGCCTGCCTGCTACTTGGCAGTGATTAATTCACCTGGCGAAAGTAATTTTCGCTTTTAGTTGTCACTTCTTTTAATGGCCCGCCAATTACACAATTCATATTTTATTAATTTAACCTCTTCAGAGGGGCGGAACTGGGCGTGGGAGGGGCGCCACCGGCCCGGGGTGAAAGTTTGCGGCAAGTTGTCGGCTCTGCTTTTGTCAGTTGCTTTTAATTGGCTTTTAATTACATATTAATACATTTTTTGCGATGCTCGGCTCTCCATAGTACAAATGTTTGCCATTTGTGGCATTTTTAGTTGTAATTTGAAGCGCAATTAATTACAAAGACTTGAACGTGTTTCCGTTGAAAACGCATCATGTGGGGGAAGCATAAAGGATTTTTTATTTAAGGGGAGTCCTAGAAGTGCACTTGACACATAGGACACTTTTTCATGTTTGTTTCCGGCAATAGAATATCAGTAAGGTTGGATAACTAATTAAAATGTGGATTTCTTTTGTATGCCTTTAATTATTAGCCTTTGTCTCTCAAACTAACTCCAAAGTATTGCCCGGATATGGCTTAAATTATCTCACACGGCTGCAGCCAATATTTCATAGATATTAGCCAGAAACTGGCAAGAAACCGCAGAACACAGCCAAAAGCGGTGTATTTGACCACAACAATCAAGGGGCGGCAGCTGGGGGCCGGGGAAGTGCCAGCCCAAGCCCGCACTAATTACATAGATTTCGAGTTAGGCCCAGGCCGAGCCGAGTCCACTCTTGGCCAGTTTCCAGTTAACGCGCCAGGCCAAATTGCCGCCAACAAAAAATATTTAATTGCACTGGCAAGAGGGGTGGCCAACAGAGGGGCTTTGGCACAGACATGGTTAGATTGCGGGGTGGATTTTCATGTAAATCGCAGCTCGGCAAATAAATCGACCGGAGTCAACATCAAGTCATCAGCGCTCAGTGCTCAGCCAACAGCAAACAGCATTCCAAGTTGCTTTTAGGTGCCGAATGTGGAGCACCGACCCCATCGAACACTGCGAGAAAGTCTATAGTTAAGCTAGTGCGATAGTACAAGTTATAGTGTTCTAGAAACCCTAACTCCGCCACTATTTTCTTCGAGTGCTCTGTAAGCCAAAGTTGGAGTCAACATGCATAAGCATAAGATAGTCATCATCATGGCGGGCGCATTAATGACTTTGCCCCAAAGGGGGTTGGGTGTCGGGGGTGCAGCGCAGTGCTACGTATGGAGGCAACAATTGTTGTGGCTTTGCATTTGCGGCGCAATTTATATGCAAGCGATTGCAATGCGTGCACAAAACGCATACAGATGTAATTTGCAGCGCGCGCTCTTGCCCCAAATGCAAACAGTTCGAGCGGGGGACCAGGCGGGGCATTGGCTGGGCGCGGTGGCAGGCAACCGCTGCAGACAAGGCGCATATGAAATCAGTAGCAAACATGCCCACAAACACACAAATGCACCCATCCATCCGTCCGTGCGGCATGGCGGCTCATTTTGGTGAATAATTGAGACAATTACGCACATAGCATATATAGTTGCAGCAGGCGGCATGTCAGCGGGGCATGGGGCGGCAGGGGTCGTGGGAGGCTAGGGCCTGCCCTGCGGCAAAAGCGTGCGCCATTCAGACAGAGATCTAGGCAATTTGTATTTTAAGTGGCATTAAAAAATATATGCATTAACATATGAGTCGTATATAGTTGTGCCCGGAGCATGTATGGAGATGTGGCGCACATAGGAAATAGGGATAATCAGATCCACACGGGCGAGGCACCCGCCGCAGAATGTGTTATGCAAGACGCATGCCCAAGGAGGCATATTACTGTGCTCCGACAGTCAAACTATAATACCCATACATATTTATCTTATTCTAATATTTTAATGGCAAACAATTGGAAAAGGAGTGGGCAGTGGCAAGTTCGAGTCTATTTCCATAGTTGGTGTATGTACCTTGGTGTGGATATAAGCTCCCCTGGGAAGACTATATCTCGGCCAAAATGTATTCGATCTTTAAGCGATCTTTTTCCGATACCTTAAAAGGCTCGTGGATCAACATCGCTTCATTTGGATTCATATGGGGAGAACATTAAAAGACTTCATATTACTCTTCCTATTCATATTATATAATCTTATAAATGTAAAGCGACTGGTAACGTGGCACACTCCCTGGCAGGGCTAGATTATTGAAACACTGGTGTTCCATGCCGATTGCAGAGGCCCTTGATTTTGTTAATTTTTGGACAGCAGCAATGGAGCTTACGGACGAAGCTTCATAAGTGACTCAACTTAATCCTCTTCTGACTCACTTGAAAAGTATTTATTTGTTCGGCTGCCCTCTGGCTGGCACACATTCATTTAAATTTATTCGACTCCCCCGCTGAAAAAGTTCAAGTGGCAAGTTCCCTTTTGAGGCAGTCGTTCGGGGGCACGAACTTTATCAATTGAGCATGGAAATAGTTTTCGTTTTACGATGGGCCTCAATTTGTGGCAGGCAGCGGCGACCAATAATTGACTTTGATGGGCCATTCCATATTAATTTTATTAATTCCTGTTTTGGCAATCAAAGCAAAGAAGTCAATGCTTTTTGTAGCCACACAGAACAAAGAGAAAATAGCCCGGGGGTAGCTGGATGGCAAAATTAATCATTAAATGCGACTCTAGGGCAAAAGTATTTCAAGTGAGTTAATTGTCGAGGCAGCAGTCACAGTGGCTTTGCAACAAAAACCAGTACGCAAACGAGGCCATAAGTTATGCCATTTTGTGCTGGCAGCCCCCGCTCCCCTCCCATTGCTCTAGCGAATTGAAAAGTTGAAAAAAATGACGGTAAAATGTTGTTAATTACAGTTTCATACACAACAACAGCCACTCGCAGCCCTTTCGGCTCGCACAGTACGTGCAAAAAGCCCGCGCACACTTGTCCGACTGAAATGCGAAAAATGCAAAAGTAGACTAAATTGTGAGCCGTGTTGCATTTATTGTTTCGCAGCAGTATCGCAGGCTATTTTGTTGAAAACACGAATTGCCATTTAACAGGATTTTTTGCCCCACGTATCTGTATCTGCGTATCCGTGTCTGCGGGACACGGACCACGGGAGAGTATCAGATACAAATACTATGTTCGTGGAGGGTCCTAGGGGTCGGCCAACATGTGCGCCTGACTGTATTTGTTACTAATTAGGGATCCTTTGACGGATGTCCGTGAAGGATGGATGGCTGTGTGTTATTATTTTCATTATGCCACTTTTGGTAATATAATTTGGCTGAACTATCCACTCTAAACAGTATTCCCCACAGAACTTCTCTGTCCAAAGACACTTCATTTCCTGTTGTTGTTTTCACTTGTGCGAATATTCTTTTAATTTTTTCTCTAAGCAATTCGTTTCTAATTGCTGGTAATTGTCTTCTCCGCCTGACTGCCCCCACTCCCCCTGGGTCTCTCGCCTGTCTATGACCAATTCGCAACAGCTGCGAGACCCAGAGACCCACAAAACTGAGGCAGCAACAGCAACAGCAAGAGCAACAAAAAGTAGCATGTAATAGCAAATTATGTTGCAATTACAAAAGCAGCGCAAAAGCAAAGCGAAAACAGCATGAACAACGAGTAAACTGAGGAAAAGTTTAACAACAGCACATGTAGAAGTAGTAGTTCCCCCTCGGACCCCTCTAAAAAAAGAGTTCTCTATGTGTTTTCGCAACAACCTAATTGTTTCTTTTTTTTTCTTTGCAAAGCAACTTCATTCAGAAAAACTATAGACGAGTATGTACGCAAACACGAAAACTGAAAATAACCAAGCCAGAAGACGACTATCCACTCTGAAATTGCAGGAAACTGTCGAGTGCCAGGGCGACTCTCTAAGCTTTCGGTTCCACCTTGAATACGGCTCTAATCGATTTGGGACAGACGCCTCCACAGACTGCGAAAAGTGACAGCTACAAACTAAGGCAAACAATTTAATTTGCGGCAATTAAAGTGGGACAAACGAGATCGGCCTGGAGGGGGCTTATAATTGACCTTCTTGGGCGGCTCCGGCTGTCAGCTCGATCAATGTCATGCGACAGTAAAATCCGAAATTAAGCAGAATTCACTTTGAACGCTCCAGAAAGTGGAGTAAAAGTTTCGCCCCAAAACGGAAACAATTCATAATGATAAGTTTGCTTTTCCGTTCTAGGTTTTCCCTTTTTCGGGTGTCTGATGTTCACGTTTCTGTGTTTTTCTTCAGAAAATGAATAAATCTTTTTTCTGTTTTCGCATAATTATTATGCAGAAATGGCTTTCTGCTGCTTGTCCTCCGAACAATTACCTTTATTTTTGTTGACTTCCGAAAGAGGTGCACCCCAAACAACAGCCATTTACATAATAATTTGTTGGGGTTCAAATGTGTGTTTCTACCCAAAACTGCCCAAAAAAAAGGTGAATAGCCGGGCTAGAGCCTGGGAAAATTCTGTGGAGCGGAGATTTATTTATTTACTTTTCATCAATGTTGTTGGAAAAGAGAAAGCCGTGTTTTGGGGTGTTTTTTAAAGACATTATTCCACAAATTGGCTTAGTCATGTTCTTTTTATTGAGCAAATCACACATGCAAGAACTGCATATCACGTTCCTTAATTAACCCGTTTTTTAGATTCTGTAACTATGAGATCCAAAGAGTTTTAGTGTCTTCTTCACATTGAAAATAGATTTAAACACTTTTTCTCCTCCAATCACTCAGCAGCAGATTTAATAGCTTTCCACCTCGCTCCATTGAATTCGAATCTTTCGTTGATTGAACCGCACAGAAATCAATTGCTTCGAAATTAAATTCTACTCAAGCCAGGAGGCTGGAGGATGGGCCAATGAGTGAATGACTTAACCCATTTCAGTCAGCACCTCGTCAAATCAGAACGGAAATATTTTATAAACATTTTCATAAAAAGCTGGAGAAGCTGCAGAAAATCGGATAAACAACGACAGCCGCAGATGCCACTAGAATTAAAGGAAATTAAATTGAGCAGGCCAGAGAATCGAATCGAGGAGGAGTTTTCCCATTGTTTGTACCTATTTGCTGGAGTTTTTATTGTGCTGGAGTGGCATGGTGCGCTACAGCCCTGGCACACACAGTACACACAGTGGCATGTTGCATGTTTCTTGTCAGCCGTCATTGATGGATAAACAAAGCGAAATGCAAAACTAAACCACACAACGAAGCACAGTGCCAGGACAGGATAGGGACAGCGGGCGACAAAGATGCATAAACAAAAGAACAAACAAGCGGCAGCCCACTTGAGAGAAAGGCACTTGTGTCTATGCCACACATGCCAAATGAAACATGCCACTGAATGACTGAGATACAGATGCACAGATACGTAGATACCCAGATACTCGGAGAAAGGGGGCAGCGACGAGAACGATAGGCGGCTGTCGAGCTGCATCCGAGCGCCGATGCCTGCCAAGCGGAACTCTATGGAGTCTTCTGGGGCGTGGATATCTGAGATGCAATTGTCACTGTACCAGCTGCCACGCCCCTTTATATTCAACGCCCCCTAAAACAAACAGAAACTAAAAGAGGAGCCCACTGAAAGAACTATAAAAAGTGGCTGGAACTTGACTAATTAAGAGATTATAGAGAAAAAGAGGTTCTTGTTTGTCATTAATAATTACATATTGATTTAAAAACTGTTATTTTTATAATCTGACGGATTGTATCTGACGGATACAAATCCTCGCTTGGCATGCAAAGCTCTGCACTCAAGAGGGCTCACAGCAGCCTCCCACATGGCCCTCCATCCCGACTGGCATTCTTCAGAAAATCCCCCTCTTCAGTTCGACGCAGTTCTGTGTGTTCCATTTCCTGGGAGAGCAATCAATAAATATTTTTTCTTGAAATTAAACAGGGTTTAATGGCGGCGCATCGGTAAAGCAATCAAAATACAGATAATGGAGCATAATGGGCACAAAGGGGTCACCATGCGAGAGATTCAAGATGGAAATTGTCAGTGGCAAGTGTTTACAGGACGGGTGAGGCAGATCGATTGCATTCCATTCCGAGGGGATAAGACTATTTCTTATTTCTATTTTGGGTTGTAAAAATATGGCAAGGGATTATCAAAAAAAATGTATTGTTTCTATCATGAATGGGACCATAAATCAGAAAGGGGGAACCATGACTTAGGTATTCATACAATTTAGTTATTATTCTGCAGTTTGGAATCGTAAACATGGAAGGCATTTAAATTTTTAAATAATAAACCCTTCTTCCTAAAAAAAAGAACGATTCTAATCCCAATCCACCACAAGCTCCCACTTATTTCGATTTATTTTTCAGAATATTTATTCTCGTTGGTCGGGGCGGGCTGGCATTTGTGTTTGATTTTTATGTGATTTTAATGGGAAATAAAAATGAAATCATGTGTGCAACAGATTGTGGTTCGGCCAGCGTTGACCCAACAACGATGGGTATTCCAAATCTCTATTGAGACTATTTTGTGGATTTGTCCGCCCGCTTGCATTTCGTGTCACTTGGAGCCGGCGGATGAAAATCCGACCGACAAAAAACACACACACTCGTCCCCCACCACACCGCCGACACAACATTGGAAACATTTGCGGATTTTGGTTTCGGAGCCGCAAAACATTTGATTTCATTGGCGGCGAGTCAATTGATTTGTCATGGGCCCCAAAAAAACCATTTTCTATAACCACACTCTGATGATCGTTTTGAAATTCAATTAGAGTTGACTTTAGTTCGTAACACCGTTTCGGCGGGGACCAGAAACTTTAATTGAATTGTGTTTTTTCGGTGTTTTCCGAATTTCAGAATGAAGTTGCATAAAATTTCGGAATGCGCCACGCCCCAAACAAATGTACTTAAACTACATCGAAAGGTTCGAATCACGAAGAGTCGCAAAGCAGCTGAAAAAATGAGACTGCCACGTCAGGGAGCGAAAACAAAAGCCGGAAAACAATTTGAGGCAAGAGCACGTGGAAAGTGCCGGGGGGAAACCGGGGGAAATAGAAAAGTAACACTCGCAGCCAAGTGAAGTGAAGTTCAAACGGGGCCAATGACATTTGCAGTTGTTGTACTTGATTGCGGCCGATTGGTAATCGTAATCGGATTGCAATTGGCCTGCACTTGTTACGAAAACACGTGCTGAAAGTAATTTAAGGGTACAGTCGGAGAAAAGTGTAGTTGTTCCGAGAAAGGGCTCGCCCTCAGAGGCCCTAAGAGTTAAGAATAAACATTTTGGTTCTCTGTAATCAGGGCGTAAACAATCACTAACCTTTCCACTTTCAATCGCTATTTGTGGCACGAAAGTCACTGAAAACTCCCAGTGGGACGTGTTAATTGCCCCGACTTTTCCTGTTAATGAAAATCTGCCGCGCCGACTTCGGCCGAAGATATTTACGATACGACCTGCCTTCAATTCTGTAACGACCTGTGTGTGTGCAGGCATCACGCCCTTTGTTTTGCTTTAATTATGGGCGTGTGCACTTGTTATTCTGCAGCCCCCACGTTTGTTTACATTTCTCACTCGATGGCTGAGCACCTTCGACCGGGCTCTCCTTCGCTCCAAAAATGTAAACAGCCGAGAATCTTGAACCCGACCCTGTTCCTCCACAGGGTTTCGATCCAAGTGTTCCGGTACAGTGGAACAGCTGTCATCAGACCAGCATTCCAGCCTGTCAACAAATAACTAAAATCTAAACTCGAAAATATCTGAAACAGAAAATGGTGAAAATTGCTTTGTTTACAATTGGCTTCCGCTTTAGAGGCCGTCTTCTGTTTACCAATTGTGACAGAAACTTTCTTTTCTTCGCCCCTTTCTCGCGCCTCCCCAGAAGACGGGGCTTCTGCTTTTGTTTCGACTTCATGGTCCGTGTCTCGGGCTGATGACATTTTCGAAAAGGTGATAATTCTTTTTTAATAGTTTTTCCGGCAGCCGCCGCCAGCAAGTGACATTTATTGGGCTGCTCACTTTGGAGCTCGAACGTGCCGGGCATTCGGAAGCCTTCTCGCAGAACTTTCGCCTCAAATGCATAAATTTTCGATAAACTTACGTGAGATCAGTGAGATGGGATAAGTCTCTTTGAGGATGCTTACCTGGAAACAGAAAGACAGACATTAGAATGCGGATTTAAAAGAGGGATACTAGATAACATACGACATGGATAGACCCTAAATTAAGTTGGAGCAAATTCCGCTGCAGAAGTCTTCAGCTTTTGCTATTTAATCAAATATGCCAGAGAGCTAGAGTTTCAAAGCATACTGCTTCCAATCAAAGCCACAAATTCCAAAGCTATTTTGTTTTTCCTTTCAATCTGATTGATTTTTTAATTGACCCCACCTCTTCCCGAAAAGTGCATTTAGAATTTCTGTCACCAATCTATCAGGTTGTGTGCCCCCATCGCCTACCACTGCGAAATCAGGCGCCAACAAAAACACAGACATTCCAGCCGACCGAGCCGCATGCTCGATTTATAGACATTTCCCCCAAAAATGCAATACAGAAATTTCTGGGCGAAATCCATCGTCGCACACAGGCACTGCACACAGCTCTCCGCACTTCACAATTTTCCAGAGCCCGCCAGCCTAAGAACTCGTTTTATAGCCCGAAATTGCTGGTTTGGCTAAAATCTCGGCCAAAACGAGAGCCCCACACAAAACTTGGTCCAGGGAGTGCCCGCCGCAACTGCGATTCTTCCCCGGGCTGGTCAAATTGCGAAAAACTGGCGGTCGAAACGGGCTAGCCAGTGGCATCGGGGCAGTAGTTTTGATTAGACCGGCTCGCACTCACGGCCGCCCGTGAATCATTTTCAATTAGAGCAATTCTGGCCGGTGACTCACTCCCAGTGCACGTCTCCATTCATAAAAGCGCTCTGTGTCAGCGAAATTAAACCAAAAGCGAGTACTATGTGAGCCTTGTTTCGTAGCGTTTCGTAGAAGTGCAATTATTTCTCACTTAGGAACGTCACAGGGCCTTATGTCACCGGGCCGTTTCGCTTTTGTTTTCTGCGATTGTTGTTGCCGTGGCGCAACTTTGCATAACCGCCAACAAAACCGCTAATTTGGAGGAGACCCAAATTTCAAAGCTAACGAGCGACTTTATTTATAATTTTTTTCAATGGATGCCGCCGAAAAAAGCAGCCAAAACCCAGAACCATAGAACCACTTGGCCCGGAGTTGTTGACTTTGTGGGGCGGCTGTCAGCCAATCGGCCGGTTTATGGGCAACCGTTAAAATCAACTCGGTTGCAGTGGCTGTTTACCGCTGACAAAAAGGTTTTTCTTGACCCAGTCAAGTGCCGAGGCAGTTGCCTCGGGCCCGCAGCACTAGGCCCACAGAACTGGGTCGATATGGCCGGAGTTTCGAGTCTAGAGCGGAAAAATTGTTTTTGCAGGTCGATTGGCTGCTGGTAGATTTACCTGATTGTGCCAGTACACTGTGCGAAAAGGTTATCTTCAGAGATTTATAAAGACTACCAGCTGGAAGAAGGTGCTCTATCTTTCCCTCAGTGTGGTCTTGTTGCCTCACAGCTGCTGGCAGTGCCGATGTTGGTAGCAGTGTTGCTGCTTCGTGAACATCTGATGTTGCCAATGTTCCATAAGCTGTTTTTTGCTTTGTTCTCTTGGCTGAACCAGTAAGTACTGGTGTTGCTACTGTTTTGTATGCTTGCTGTAGCAGCTTGAAAGCTGCTGTTGGCCTTGATTTGGCGACAGTGCTGCTAATGCTCTCGATGTGAGCCTGTTGCAGGGCCTCTGCAGTCGCTTAACAGAAAGAAAATTGAATTTTTCCACTAATGACGTTGGCCGGGTCATCACCCACTCTGCTCTTGGCCTTTCGCTTTAAACGGCTTACAGAAGTTAGCCAGAAAGTTGTAAACTATTTACGGGTCATCCGATAGAACAACTTGTGGCATGCACGGACTGCAGAGCCAGTTAGGGCCCAGTAGATCTGCAAAAACTAGTTCCACAAACTGGCGATCAACCTTGAGGTTTCCGAGTCATAATCATAACTAGTCATAATTAAGTTGAGTGATTTTAACCTGTTTTTCTTCCATTCTGGCTGAAAATTCCTCTCGATTGAACAACAATAGTTGGCGGGGATAAGTGACCGACAAAGTGTTATTTTATTGATATTGAAAATTGGCGAAAATTAGGAATGTGCATATTATAATTTTCGGAATTGATTTAGAAAACAATAACATGTGCATGGGAGTGCAGCCAAACTAGAAATAATTTGACATAATTCGATTATAAAAATAATTTTTCACTTAAACACTCTTACGCAGCTTAACCACGTGCCTCAATTAGGGGCTGGGAAGCTGGGATTTTTATCATATTACAGGCATAATTACTGCAATCAAATTTGGCCAGACATCGCATGTTAATAGAACAAATACAATTTATAATAAATTCCGCATTGTTTGGCAGCGCTCTTAAATGCTCATAATTATTTAAGTCCATTAAACTATGGAATTGAATGGAAAACCGCTTGACGGCAACTACCTCTATTTGGCCAGCAAACATTTTAATTACTTTTGGCCCGGCCAGGAGGTTGGAAAAGTGTACAAACGCAGTTTGTTTTTAGTGCGATCGGTGGAAACTTTTGACCAGCACTGTAAGCACTGTGTCTACTACCCGGCCAGGTGAAAGTTGTGCTTCTCGCCAGTAAAGAGTTCTCTGGGTTTAACTTTTGCCTCTATTTTTGTAGTTGCCGCTTTTAATTACTGAATTAAATGCGGAAATTAGAAAGATGGAAAGCCAAGGGCCGAATGGTGGTCGGTGTGCGATATGAGAACATTTCATTTTGTTCCGCAAAGTCCGACATGATTCTGCTGGGTGAAAGTTTCCGGTTGGCTTTTGAAGGGCGTTGAAAATGAAATTTGAAATGCCCGACTGGAGATATGAGAGCCCGGCCTTGGGATCTTTAATTGACAAAAGTTTGATTGCAAAAGTTTATAGTTTATTTAAATAAATAAATTATGGGAAATCATATTGGGAATTCCGGAACGCCCAAAAACCTTATCACACTTGAAAACCATTCTCTTATCATTTTAATGAATTGTTATCAAAAAAGCGAATGTCTCCCTTATGACATAAACCGACATTAATATTTAATTGCCACTACTTGGCCCCAAGACCTTCTCCCTTCCCACTCGCGCCATCCATCATCTCAACTTTTTAGAGCTCCCCCCGTAATCCGCCCCAGAAAACTTGAACTTTTTCTAGCGAGTCGTCCCTCGCTTTTGTTTATCATTTTAGTCGCGCAGAAGTTTTCATTTAGTCCGTTGCCTGGCCAAGAGTGGCAAATAAAAGTGGAATTTATATAAAGCCAAGTCGCTGACTGATAAATCCCACAAATGCCCCGCGCAGACACACACAGAGTCAACACTATCAGAGGGGCCAGAAAAAATGACTGCAGCGCACTACCAAGTATAAATGGAAATATTCATTCCGAGCGATAAGTTAACAGGCGTGACTAAGCCGAAAGACGGCCGGGAAGAGTACTGTATAGTCTGGAAAAAGTTTAGCTGACGTTTGCTCCAGCCACCGCATATTTCTCCTTTTTCATGGAGCCCTGTCTTGGCAAGCCCTTGCCGCAAGTTTTATAAATTAAACGCCATAAAGTGAAAAACTTCCCCGTCTGTCTGTCTCTCAGTCTGCCCGAAGCACGCACTCACACGCTCACTTAGAAAGTAATTACCTAAAAAAATATGGCTCCGATAATAAAAGTAGGAAAGAGTACAGAAAGCGTGAGTTGTGAAATTTATTTAAATTTAATTTTAATTCTAGTGTTTTCGGCCGCTTTTACGGCCGGGCTTTTCACTTTTTAGGGCCTGGTCACGCACGCTGTTAGCCCTTTCCCGGGCACTTGGCGAAAACCTAATAGAGCTGCGAATGGAAAAGCCTTTCTTTTTTATTGGCCCATCCAATCAGGCCTAATTGGGGTTCGTAAAAGCCACTGAACCTGCCGTAGCTCGAATTGACATGTTAATATGCTAACATCAATCCTAATCTCAGTCGAGTCGGTCTGTCAACTCGACTTTAGTGGTCTGGCAGTAGGAGTAACTGGCAGGCCCGACACCCAGGCACCGGGCTGAGTCTGGATATCCAGGAAGCCAGTAACCTGCCAGCTGACAACTGTTTTGTTGCACGAACGTCGGACATTTATCAAATTAAACAGACTTTTCATAGATGGATTGCAGAGATTGCTGGCCACAAAGCACACTTGTTTGTCTGGACAGGTGTGGGAGTAACGAGTTCCAGACATGTCATCTCATTCTAATAGTAAACCTGATTAGCTTCTAGGCACTTTTAAAATAAAAGTCTATAATTAGCTTATATCGTGGTATAATTTCCCCTTCGAAGGCCCTGTTTTATTGCTTTTATTTGAAGATCCGAGTTCAAGAACCACGCCCAAGCCCGTCTCAAACGAAAAGTTAAGTAAATTAAATGGGTCAACCTGAGACCTGAGCTCTAGACCCGAAACCTGAAATGAAACTGTCAAATGTTGGCCACCTGAAGTGGGCCTGCAGGGGTGCCAGGGAGGTGCCAACGAGGGGAGCACACAGACCTTTTCTTATTCTTTTTGTGCTTTTTTCCCGAAAAGTCAAACAGCAAGAGGCGAACAAAAAGTTGGGCAAATACAACGTGCAGGCAATACAAATATAAAATAATTAACTTTAACAATTCTCTCACACACGCGGTCGTCCAGCACGACTCTCTTCCGACCGCCAACACCCATTGAACAAACAAAAGTAAAAAAGTTAAAAACGTAAAGAAAAAAAATTAAATAAAAAACAGAAGTGAGTAAGTGAGTAACAACAGAGAGGCAATAATGTAGAACAGTCGGGGAATAAAAAACGAGCAATAATAACAGTTAAAAATATTAACTCTTGCCGCACACAGATACTCCAATCATTGCGCATGTGTGCGTGCTTTGCTTTTTACGCTCCACAGAGAACCGAGCGGGACAGGGCGACGGCTCCGGGCGTAACATTTGTGGCGAATCAAAAAAATAGAGAAAAATAGAAAAAATAACAAAAATAGTAGCTGAAATACTTGTAGAAATGTTGGGAAACAAAAACAACAAGTAATAATGAACAAAAATGGAAACTAGTTGGAACAGTGCCACACACTAGTACACAGACTTAAAACCGGTTCGTGTGGCTGTTGTGTATCCGTGAGATACGAAATTAAAAATCCAACGGAGAGAAAAACTTTAGCATTTTAGAGATGTATGTATGTACCAAGATTGGCAGTCAAAGACAGCGTTTTGTTCGAAGCTTTTGTTCGGGCTTGTCGATGGGATTTGGGGGGAAAGGTGCTGCGGGGGGCACCTCACCATTTTTACCAAGAAAATGTTATAAGGCCAATGAATGGCTCCTCTGAGGCGGGCCTGAACTTTATGAGACGGATGCCCTGTTGCTAGGTTCTCTTGGTATACCTTGGGAGAACGATGGATTATACAATTCGTAGTTAAAAGACTATTCTTTAAGATCTTTAGAATTTAGTTTCATACTTTTAATTAATTAAAATGGATATTATGAGGATTTATATTTATTTATTTACATTTTATCCTGTTTTTTTATCTTTAATTCCAATTAAATTTAAAATCCATTTCATTTGACTGACTTTTTATCCATTTGCGAATAAAAATCTTGATTACTGGACCTAAATGCGGCAACTGCGGCCATCATTCCTTCGGATAGCGTTTTGTCCGCACACCTTCCCGGCTTTAATTTGCATTTGTCGACAGCAGCATAAATTTATTATCTGCGCCGTCCTGCCCGTTGCACAAATGCATTATGATTTGATATAATTAATAATTATAATGCCGGGCGCAACATTATTTTCAATTATTTTGCACTTTCGGGGTCACCACCGAGCCCCGCCCTCTGACGAGGCCCAAGGCAGCCCACAAACCAATACTGGGCCAATAAGTCAGTCCAGGCCTAGGCCCTTTCAATTTAGTCAGTCATGTAAATTTAATTATAGCTGCACATTTAATTAGAATACAAAAAAGTCCGGCCAAGCCCCTTATTACAAATTATGATTTAATGTTGCAATTTGCAATTACAGAGCGCCCAGCCCTTCCTTCGAGCTAGTCCAGCTAGACACAATAGAATAAAAAATATTGTTCTATTATTGATTACATTTCGGGCTGAAGGCTAAACCTAACAGAAACATAAAGAGATGAATGTGCATCTGTTTAGTGATTTCAATATTGATGAAACTTTAATTGAATTTATAAGCAAACGAGACTGGATGGATGGATGTGTGGCTGGCAGTTGGAAGATCGAATCATGGACCAGATTTAGATACTGTTTTACATTTACAATTAGCTAATGTCTCCAAGTGGAGGCTGCTGTGCGATTCGAATTACATTCAAACACATGTTTGAGTCCCACTTCCCCACCAAGCTGACCCACTAATGGGACTGGGAGAACTATTATCAGCCCTTTTGGCAGGCAGAGCTGATAAGGCGCACCTTATAGTATATATACGTAGTACTCCCTGGGCAACCCACATAGCGCTTATCTAATCGCTCACATTTTCCCCAAGCGACCCAAACAAAACAGAATGAGACCCCAGAGCAACTTCTGGATGTTTATCGTGCAACTGGCATTGCAGGTGGCTCTGCAGAGAGAAAAATACTCCTCCCATTAGCCGTATGGAGATGTTATTTGTTAAACATTATGGACTAGGACGTTGGGGAAGTGCGCTCCTTATCTAGACCCCGAATCGTGACCCGAATCACAGCCAACTGCATTGAGCGCAAATAAAAAGAAGGAATGAAAGTGTGTAATCGCCAAACAAACCTGACACAGTTAAAGACTGACAATGAGAGTTTTTAGCGCAGTTTAGTGGCATGGGGTAGGGGGCATATGGCATGGGGGATGTGGGAAAGCTAAGTCAATCAAGCGGGCTTCTATTCACGTCAAATTAGTCGATTACTGTTTTATGCGAACACCACTCGCATGAGTAACACAAAAAGCGGTGGTGAATCATCATAAGTAACAGCAGTGGAATAAATAATTCATATAAATATTATTTACAGAGAAATGGAAAAACAATAAATGCAACGGTACAGGGAAGGGGAAAAACACAATTCCCTCTGATTTAAAATTGTAATCATGTAGTTGTTCGAATCCAAAACATATTCGAAGTACAATTAGGACGCCTGATCAGCGAGGCTCCCTCGAAACTACCTTTCTCCTCTGCAGTTGGCTTGCCCTATTTTGGCCACGTTTTCGCGCTCGTCGTACGTGCTCATAAAGACGACTCAGTGGGGCCCGAAATCGATCAAAAGTTCGCCTCATTGTGCGCGCAACTCGCAGAGACACTCGTTTTCACTGGCAGACCGAAAAACAGCAGCGGAAAACGGGAACCGGGAAACTTTTCCATAAGCTGTGCAACTTTTTGCCGGTTTTCCTGCTGCTGGCGCTGCTTTCCTTTCATTTTATTGTCTTTTCAACTGTTTTGTTGAGCGAAAGGGGCCGAATAAGTAGGGTAGATCCCCATTATATTTAATTTGCCTGGCATACGCTTTGTCAATATCGCACTTGGTCCCCCGGACCCGAAATTCCAGCCCGACCCAGAGCTCTGCCAACTTCCTGGGAGGCAAACAGACACACAACGCACAAAGATGCATGCAAAGTTGTTGTTGACATTTTTCAGTCATTTTTCAGCAAATTAGTCATGAAATTGTGCATTTCTATTTGTCTCGCCGAAAATGCAATATTTGTGAATGCAATTCCATGGCAAAATGGCGCGAATGTGGAAAATGCCAAAATTCAATTGAAATCCCATCCAACGCAGCTTGGGCTCCAAATCGGATTGGTGAGAGATAAAGCCAATTTGTGGGCCGCCCACAGAAACTACAAATTAATATTAAAACAGAAATATAACAGAGTCCCTGGCGTGTGGAACAAAAACTACAGGGTACATGACAATCAACGAAACTACGAAGAATCAGGAACTCTTCGGAGAGACCCCTAAGCGATTCCCCTTAAAAATGCTGCAAGTTCGGCTTTTCATTAAGGAAATAACTCCCGAAAAGCCAAAGTCCCTGGCGCGATGAAGCTTTTGTGTCCTGCCGGCCAGGCAGAGCTCCTTTTTGCAACGTTTCAGTTACTGCAGAGTCCCAGTCGGTGGCTGGTCGGGTCCTTTTTGTGTTTTTGTTGTGCTGACCAGGTTGGAAGCAAAAAGCCGAAATGAAACGATGTTATGAATATGAATGAGAGACAGAGGAGTTCTCATGCCTTTCGCTGCGATTCCCATTGCAATTACCATAGGTAGAAAAAGAGTTGAAAATTATGTATGTCACTGGCGGAGCGTGGGCGGGACGGAGGGGCAGGACTGCCAAAAAACGAGCTGTAGTTACAGTGTCCGAAGCGCATTTAGAGCCTGAACCAAAAGGACCAAACAGGGCAAACACTGCACGTATTTAATTCAATGGCCGGCCCTTTTTGTTGCCAACTGGCACATAACATACTAGAATAATATACGTAGCATTATATTCAGTCTGGAATAGGGAACATGCCTCAATTGGTGGCCATTAAAATGCATAAATGTTGAACGGTTTTTGTGCGCCCCGAGATGAGGCAGGGCAGTCATAACTAAATACGTCACGACTGGCATTGGTTGCTGTAGCAGTAGGTGCTGGGGGAGGAGGTCCTTCTGGCCATTTGAATTACTGTGAATGGTTTTTGGATGCGATATGCAATGCTCTCGAATGCCTTATTTACATGCTGCACATGTTGCAGGTCGTGTCTCCCGTTTCTGTACTTTATTTTTGATATCCCTGCACAAAGGGATCCATAAAATTGAATGGGAAGTTTGCAAAGGAAGTTGTGGCTGATTTTATGTGAGTCCTGCCTGGGGCGGTGAATGCACATTCAGGTGCTCGCCTGGAGTGTGGAATTAAGTTTGTTTTCGTTGCCAAATGGTGACAGTGTTTTGATGACGTGAAAAAGTGAACTGTGGGATGCACATGGTATGGAAGGGTATCCTCTGGATCGGCGAGTCGTCTAGAACAGACCCAGGGACCAGTACCCTGGACCGAACTGCATTAAACATTTATAATTGCAAGACAACAGCCGGCCGACAGTCGACCGATGCCATGTCTGCGATGCGTCAGTCCCATAAAAATGCAAAAGTATTCAGTGTGAAGTGGCCAAGTCCTGGCATGGGGCGGACCAGGAGGGGCGATAGCACGATGGGAAAAAACTGAGCCGGGATTGCTGCTTTTTTCAGGACTCGCTTCCTTTTTGCTCACAGTCTGCATTTACATTTTCGTAAACCTTTGAAAGGTTGCCGGGGCCGGGCTAAGCGAGATGAATAAAATGTTGCCGTCTTAAAGTCACGCCGGGGGAGGGAGTCGGGTCTGGGGCACCTCCGAGGGCTGTGGCAGTAATGAGACAGCTGTAAAAGCACTGCTCCACTGCGCCGTGTGTTGTGTTAATGTTGTTAGGCTCCAGCATAACCAGCATCTTCTTTTCAGCTAATGAGAAATCTGTCTCACCCCCGTGGGGTGTGGGGCACAAACAGCATCAGCGGGCACAAAATAATAAGCACAGGCAGGAGGCGCATTGAAGGATTTTAATTAAATAGGACTGACGGGGCTCTGAGGAGCATTTTTGGGGCCTGGAGGATGATGGGCATACAATTTATATCCGCACTCGTATTCGTATGTGCCACAAAGAGATGAAAGTCCCGCTCAAGTGGATGCTGTATCCTAATTTCAAGGATGCATGCCTCACGAGAGGCCTCTTCTTCTTGTGAGGATAGACTTTCTTAAAGTTGCACCCGAAAACATTCAAAACTTGAATCCAATATTTGACGAGTAAGTCGTGACTCATCTGCTAGCCATCTTATTTTGGAGCAACTTCAGTTACCAAAGTGTGGTTGACCTTTTGCGAGCGTGGTCGGCGCATGGCAAATGCCAGTGCTGGCTGTACCCGAAAAGGAGAAAGGTCACACTTGATGCTAGCACAGGGTCATCACAGCTTCGGGCACACTCTGGGCATGCGCAGACGGAGCCGCGGCCCTAAAGGGGTCAGCCGCCAAAAAGCGAGCATAACTATCAATTTCATGGATGTTACGACAAGAAACCGTTCACTCAATCATCACTTTCCACGGCCGACACTTTCCCCCCGATGGTCCCCCCGGGGCACGGTCGCCGTGCCTCATCAATCAAGTTTCCACTAAACTAGTAGTACTTTGCGCTCGCGAGGTGAGAACAAGTTTTAGGGGCATCTTCGCAGTCTATATATATCCGCTTAGGCATCTCAACTTTTTCACAAAACAAAACACAGGCGGGGTCTTAATCGAGCGCGTGATATCATCCCATGAGCGGGCTGAGCCTTCATGGGAGTATGGGCCTGGCCCATACTCTTCTTACCTGCTAAGATGGCTGCGAGAAATACAAAAACGATCCGTGACATGGTGTTCTGCTGCTCGACTTCCTTTGGCTTCCTTATGTGTGTTCCTGTAATCCCGAGTTTATTTTTTGCTGGGTTATTGCTTTATTTTGTCACTCCCGCGTTATTTGGCAAAGGGCTTAGTCGAGAGGAGCGTGGAGCGTGGAGCCGAGAAGCTAGCTTTTTTGTTGTGGTTGCACTTGCTTTAGCTTTTCATGCATAAAATAAACTGGCGGGCGGAGTGGAGGTGGTGGTGGTGGTGGAGGTGGCGAGTACTTCTCTGCAGCACTTTACGGCCGTTGAGGCTCTGGTTTATTTTTTATGTCGCCAACGGGTGTGTTTCGAGGTTAGTGTGTGTTTGTGTTGGTTGTGGGTGTGTGAATTTTAGCGCGCACTGTGCTTTATTGAACTCCCAGTAAGATTTCACTGCGGCGTTAGTTAGTATCGGTTCTCACTTATCTCAGATCGCCACCGTCGTAGTCGGATCTTTGCAATCTGAAGGTGTGCTGGCAACTAATTCGAGATTATGGTACAGTGATAACCACTGGTACACGCACACTGGTACACGCAACCGCCGCGATGACGTTGTGAGGGAAATGACTTCGGCAAGCGCTTAGAGGGCCGGCTACGAGCGTATCTGTGTGTCTTGTATCTGTATCTGTATGTGTGTCTGACCCGAGCGTATCTGACGAATGCTTCGAGAAGCCGAACGAAAACGACGAACCGTCCGGACTGTGAGAGTTTAGAGCGACCGAAGCGATGTATGCAACAGTTACCAACCGACTGAACGACTGTTTATAAAGTTGCCAAGCGGCCGTGGAACATGGGGCAGCCAGCGCCGTCGACGGCGACGCGACGGCGACGCCGACGTCGGAGCCGCAGCGCCCACCCCCAATGCGACTCATATGCGAACGCCCCGACGGCACTGCGCTGCCCGAAATGTAAGCGTTTTACATATGCAGTCGACGCCGGCTGCGCTGCATTGCCCAGTCATGGGTTGATGTTGCCGGCGATGTTGCTGGCTGACGGCAATGTTGCTGGCGGCCCGCAGATGTTGCTGCTGTTGGCGAGGCTGCAGCATGCGCGACGAGCTAGCAATATTGCGTGTTGCCAAAGGATGTTGCCGGTGCTCGTTCTAGTTTACGGTCTGCAGCGACTTTATTGGCACCCGAAGGGTATATACTTCGGGGGATGACTCATGAATAGTGCCAATATTTATGAATATTTAACTCTGTTTTGTTCAGATCTGGTCTAGACCAGTACCTAACTACTTTCTCACTATTACCGTGTGCCCTTGTGCTTTTCAAGAACCCTCTGTTCTTTGTCGTTCCAATGAAAACTAATTTTAGACCCTGTTATTTCACAAAATAGTTCCAAACTAGGATGAAGCAACAGACTTGATGTAATGCAAGAGATATAAAGAAAAGAGGGGCGAATAGAAAGCTGAAGTAAACAAAACCGGAGAAACAAAAACAGGGCTGGGTATCGGGGAATTCGATTCGAGGGCTTTCTTTCTACGAGTTGTTATTGTTGCTCAGTTTGATTTGAATTTGTTCGCCACTTGTGTATTGCAGTTGTAGTTGTTGATTTGGCCAAGTTTGCTCTCAGCCTGCCGCCGATGCTGCAGCTTCTGTCGGATTTCTGTCTGTTTGTCGTTTGATAATCTGTCCCCCTTGCCCCGACTCCAGCACCGCCCCTGGCATCCCGCCACCCATTTCTCGCAGCTCTTGTTTGCTCGTCGGGTATTCGAGGGGCACACACATTCGGGGAATCTTGGGCCCAGTGGCTCCTCGTTCTGGTGGCTGATTCCCCGGTCGCTGCCGCAAATATTGAAGCTTCCCGCTGTGTTTGCCATTGCCCTAGATCTCTCTCGTAGCTTAGACTGCGACTCTGACCTGACCCACTGTGATTCGAACAAGAGAGCTCTTTATTCGCCAAAGATTCTATCTGAACTTGTAGGTTTTCAACCGAATAATGCACATTTATGACGTGTTTTGTGCTATTTGTGTCTTGAATTTAAGAGTTACCCATGCCTACAGCTCCTTAAAGCACTGGAATCACTGTCCCGTAATGCATTTACTTCTGCATTATTACACTCGCCATCCGGCCGCCCAGCCCAGCCCAGCTCCGCCCGGAAGCCCGCTATCAAACACTATTATCGAACATTTTAAATTTAATCAAAGCGCACATTCAATAAGCTCGGGGCACAATTTTCTAAACGAAAAGGTAGACCTCAGCAAACGCATAGAAAGTAATACCCTTTAATTTGGAAAGAGTTGCTAGATTTTTGGAAATAAGTTGTATTTTTTGGGAAAATATGTATGTGAGTTTACAACTTGTATTCTTCAGTCTTAGTGCCCCTTAGGGAATATGCTAAGTCAGCTTATATCTGTACTCTGTGCAGCCTCCTTCGTCCTTTCACAACCTCCCCTTCCTTTTTTGTGTTTTTTGGTCGCCTGTGCATTTTGCATGCAATAAAAATATCGCATGCTATAAAGTATGTGTGTTCAGTGTGCAGAGCTCTGGAAATTGTAAATTCCTGCTATGTGTCCAGGCAGGGTTGGGAGCGCAGGGCAGGGAGTGATGCGAGGGGGTTGCTGCCAAAGGACGGCGGTCTGGCCGAAGCTGCTGAGAGCAGACAGCATGTGTTTATTGCCAGCACAAAATGATGATTACACGTAATGTGTAATGGTCAGAATGGGGGCGCCCCAAAGAGAGGGGGCGTAGCTTTTCCATAGTTCTGAGTGCGGCGTGTAAAGCCCCGGAAAAGCAGCCGGAATAGCATCAAGCAGACTGCAAAAACAAACAGGCGTCTCTCTGCCTGCCAGTGGCATCTCCTTGGTTTTGCCATTTTCCTGCTGCTTCCGACACAGCCTCCCCCGTTGCAGCTTCTCCCCTTATCCCTCCTGTAACTCTATTTTCCATATGTGTTGGCTGCCTCACAACATCACTTTTGCGGCAACACGCCCCATCCAGCCTGCAACAAACTAAGACAATTTTGAAGCTTGCTTTCAATTTTTGCATAGCATTCCTCTCTGGTTAGTTTTTAAATTGGTGCTTCAAGGTCCATTTTTGGCCAAATGGTAGTGCCACCAACAGCACATGAAAGCCAAAGTCATATTCCATTCCGATTTAAGGCCCACTCTCCACATCCATTGGCTCTGCGTTTACAATTTATTAGGCAACGTAATTCATGTTTTCCATCAGATCCCGAATCTCCCACGCTGTCGGGCAGGGGGGTTGTGTTTTTATTTTCTTTGCCAGTCACTTCCATGACATTGTTCCAAATGGCCAAAAAAAATAGAAGCTACAAGCCCAGAATGAACTGAAATAATAAGCGGACGGTTTAATGAAATGAGAAGCGCCTAAAAGGGGGCAGCTGGGAGGGGACCCTGATGTGGAAACATGTAAAGCCAAAGAGCCAGGGGAGCTTTTCTATATGAAGTTACCCGAAAACATGTAAATTAAGCATCAGGTGAGGGGGTGCTAGTCTACCGGAGGGGGCTACCAGGGGTCTGTACGGATGAGCGAGTAAGACCTTGCATTACAATTGAGTTACAGTTTCAGTTTCAGTTGTGTTGCCTTTCCTGCAGTGGCCAGTGTAGGAGTGTAGGACTATGAAGGGGAGAGGGGTCAGTGGTCGCCCCGGAGGCAGAGCGGTTGTTTGCTGGAGACCCATGTTCATATTGTGCGAAACAATGAATTTATATTCGTTCGCTCGTTTGCAACTTTTTTTACTTTTCGTTGAGTTATGGCTCTACTTTTACATAAACACCAAGCTGCCACACAAAAGGGTGGGGGTGGTCCAGGAGCGGTAGGCAGGATAATCAAGGGACGAGGGCTAAGGCTTACTAACTGCAGTTAGAGCTGTGAAAGAATGAGGTACTGGAGGCGGGTCACTTGGAGGCAGCTTAACACATTTGACTCTTTTCGAACGCCGCCCCTGCAACAGCCTTGCAGCCCCCCTGCAACACCCACGTGGCACCTCCACACGCCCCACTTCCACGCCCCGAGGCTACAGATTAAACTGTGCTTGTAATGAGAATTTCTGCCCTCCTCCGCCGACTCGACGATGATGACGAGGTGGCTAGGGGGTGGTGCAGTGCCAGCATATGTGAGGGGCAGAGTGGGCGGCCGAACGGATTGGGCCTCTGGCAATTTGCATTAAAGTCAGCTCCTTTTCTCCCGACACATCCTTTTTCGAGTCGTGAGGGCTTGGCGTTCATGCCACACTCGAAGGACTGCAAAATTTAATTCAGAAGGTATCCTTTCCACTCTGTACTTGTGTATCTGCCTACAGTCTGAAAAATATACATGACTTTGCTTTTACATCAGGGAGTGTAGGCAACAGGTGGAGCCAATAGTTCCCCGCTGGCACTAGCCACTTTCTCTCAGTGTAGCTCATTTGAAACAAAAGTTTGCTGATGCAGTGCAACATGCTGCGGTCGGCTGCCTCCAATTGGGATTCGAGTGAGCATAAATTAAAAAGCTGTGTCCCCGAAAGGAGCGTATGAGTTGTCCTTGCCTGAGCAGCCTTAGCCTCCCCCTAGCCCTAGTTGTAGCCCCCAAAGAGTCCCAGGCCCGCGGCGAGCAGCAAACTGCAAACTATTCGCACTCTCGGTGTTGCTACAAATTGAGATTTATGTGTGCGAAAGTTGCATAACCTCAGCCAATTGTGTCTCTGCGAGTTGTCCCTTTTCCCGTTTGCCTTTCCCCGTCACGCCCCCTCTTCTGTACTTTGAGTGTGGCCTGGTGACCGTCTGGGAAAATGGGAAATGGCAACTGGCAATGGGTTAACAGTTTCCAGCTGTGGTTAAAAAACTTTGCCAACTTGTCGCCTTTTGGCACAGCAACCTCGACATCGAGGGGGACTGCTTCCGTAGTCCTGCGATCACAAAGTTTCTGGCCCAGGGTTATGGGAGCTTCGGCGGGGCATAAGTACTGGGCTGGGAGTCTCTTTGGAGTCTCCAACTCGAAGATACAAAATGAATTTTTGAGACACAAACACAAAACTAATCCAAACTAATGCATTGCGTTTTGTGCTTTGGGACTACTGACAAAGAACTACATTTTTTGCTTTAAAATGTTTAAAAATATGTGTGTTTTATACTAAATATTTAAGTTTTAATTTCCCTTCAAGATCACTAGCAACATGTTGCTGAACAGTGTTCCACTTCCACCGCGTTCTCCACTCTGTTAACCTTGGGGATCTGCTCTGTTAAGTCGCTGTCAAGCTCAACGCAGCTGTTAGGCCGACGTCGACGTCTACCGCCCCATCCGCCGACGTCATTTGTGACTGTACCTTTTGTACCTGTTGTTGGCCGGGATTTGTTGTTATTGTTGCGCCTCCCCCTGCACCCCGCTCTCAACACTCTTGGCTTTCCGAAATTCGAATGCTCTTTGCGCGCGCTTTTGTATCTTTGTATCTATGCATCCATGCAGCCAAGTATCTGTGTGCGTTCTGTGTCTTTGTGTCAGTGTATCTTTTGTTTGTTTGTTTGCTCTGGCTGCTACCTTTTGGCTCACGTTTATTTTCATTGCTTTTTTCCCGTCCAGACCACATTTTCTTTTTACCAAAAACCGAACCAGCAAACGGTCAAGCCCGAAACGAGAAAGAGAGACTCGAAAGCCAAGCTGTGACTTGGTCTTTGTTTATTCACCGAGCTTCCCCCGGTTTACTCTCCTTTTCAGCAGCTACGTGCAACGTTTTGGGAGCTTTGTGCGTCTTTCTGGTGCTTCGTTTTGGGGTCTCCACGCTAGATTAGATACAGATGCAGCTACGAAAGATACAGATACGACTGCCTTGATTTCAATTGTCTTGTTGTTTCTGGCCTGCTGGGCAGGGGAGGAGCGGTGCCTACATGTTGCTTGTTTGTTAGTCTTGCTTTATTGGGGGGACGCTAGAAAAAGGTCAGGCCCTGGGCGAGTACGCGCTCAAGCTCCGCTCCAAACTGCAATCTAATAATTATACGCAAAACATAAAAACAACAAGGGGACTTGAGCCCAGTTCTTGCTAAAAGTTGTCGGCTCTGTTGATTCAAGGCTAAGGGCAAAAGCACTGAAAGACAAAAGGGAACTTACGAAAATGATGAACTTCAACAGGAGACATGTAGTACTGCCTGGATAGTCCCTCTTTTTGCCAGTGAGGCTCGGCGGGGTCATCTCTCCCAACTACTTAACCTTTCGAGCCAGCTCAACTGCGGCCAGATGCCGGGCAGATAGGAGTCTGCAGCCTGGACCCGAAACCCGGCACTGACATTAACCCGCCAACGCCAGACTCGACCCAAGATGGAGGCTCAGCCGCAGACTGAAGCTCAAGCTCAACAATTGCCCAGGGAGCACGCCCACACCCTGCCACAACCAAGGGGCACACGGTGGAGGTGGGAACAGCACATATAAAATGTATTATGTGCTGCACCCACAACAATCCTGACGTGGATGCAACCAACCAGTTGCAACGGCCTCGGGGAAACTTCAGCCTCATCAGGAGGAGAATTATCATCGTCCTCCCCCATCATCCTCCGCCTCCATCGTCCTCGTCACCGTCATCGTCATCGCAGTCGTCATTCTCATCCAGCTCTCCCCGTGTGGCTCATGGGCTCGTTTTTATCATGCATTTTAATGCGGCCTTTGAAAAGTGAAGTGGAGGACGGCAAGAAGTGGAAAATAACTAAAGTGTCGCCTCGGAGACTCTGGCTTCGTCCACACCACACTGCGATGAAATCGGGCTTTTATCGAAAGCAAGGAGCTATGTTATTTGGAAAAGGAAAACTCCGAGTATCTGGAGAAACACTCCACTTATCAGATCCGTGAGATAAACTGGAATTTCAAATAATAACATGTATTTCACCTTCATCTTGGCTCCTACAATTCCCAGATTACATCTCTTCTTCGGACTGTTTTTCCTCAGTGCAGCGACATGCAACAACATTAAGCGTTCCTAAAACAACAACTGCAACTCCTCAGCCTAGACTCCAAAAGTCTGCGTTCGGTCTTTGTCTCTAAAATATTATAAAACATAACAATAAGAAGGCAAAGGCAGTGCGAAGTTTACATTTCAGTTCTTCCCCCACTCCCAGCAGGGCAGAGGGGAGAAAAAACCCGTTTGTGTCGTCACTAAAAAGTCTTTTGTCTCCCCCCGGGGGACCCGCGTCTTTGTGGAACAGGTTTCCCCGATACATGTTGTATGTGGCAGAGTCTGCCTCTACCACAGCCTCGGCCGTCTACTGTTGCAAGTCGCACCCAGTTCTCCATCTTCCATCTTCGGGCCCGATCTCCCGCTGGCTTTAAAGCTTCGCTTTCAATGCGTTTCTGTTTGCCTTCTTCTCGGCCTGGCCTAAACCAAACATGCCGGACTCTCTCTTCCTTCTCGGCCAGCTCTGCCTGTTCCCCTTTTCTTGTTCTCGTTTTTTCTTGGCTGCTCCGTAGGTGTCTCATTTTCGGTGTTGCCCGTGGCGTTTATTGCCGCATTTACAAAATGTTACAGAATTATCGAAGCGACTGCCACCCACTCTTCCAGTTCTTCCAGGCCTAATGGCTATGGTTGTAATGGAAGTTCTTTACCTTTTTTTGTGGATTAAAAAATACAAAATGGGGCCACAGATTAAGGTCTTACCAGACAGGATGAATAATCCTTTAAACGTGGGCTTAAATCTGCCGAATAATGGCCCAAGCCTGGAGACTTTTTTACTTCTTTGACACACTTCCTCTGTAGCCACAATGTTGCTGAGGCGCCCCTGGCTGGCAACATTCTGTTTCCTTATAGGCCTGGCCTTAAAGCTGGCTTCTTGGCCAAAAGCCGAAACCAGGCAAGCGCCTTGTTGCCATTTAGCATTCACATTTCGAATCGACGGCTTTGGTTGCACTTTTCAGGTCCCAGAACGTGCTGGGATGTGATGTGTGGCTGCCTGCCTGCATGGCTCTGTGCCCCAACAGTGTCGCCTGTTGACAACGTCATTACTGTTCTCAATTTCGCATATCGCATGGCCAACTAGCACAAGCTCCCCACCCCAGCAGTGCTAGTCGTGCGGGCTAAAAAAGATCCAAGACGAAGCTCCTTTCTACCTGCTTCTATATACACATAGCTACATAGTGAATATAGTTCGCTTCACGTTGTGTTCAGGTCTGGGCTGCTCCTGCCAGACTCCGTTAATGTGTCGAAAATGTTACGAGCCGAAACATGTGGCTTGTAAGCTCCACAACTCGGATACAGAGGCAAAAAAAAAACCTTAAAAAAAATAATTTGGAAAACTATTTATTATTTATTTATTAAAGAAAATATAAGTTTAAAAACTCTAACCGCTGGCATCCTAATCCTTCGGCTAAACTAGAAAAACTAACCTAAAGTTATGTGATGATATTTTCAGTTCGAGATTGCTTATCTTAATTCCACAAAAATTAAAAAGTTAACTATTAAGTTCTGCCAAGCTAAACCTCCTCCATTTTTTCTCAGTGCCATTCGCAACCTCAACTTTTGCGGGATTGTGGCAGCAACATGGCGCACTTTTCCCCAGCAACTTTTGATGTTCGCTAGACATAATTCTAAGAAATTTTGACACTTTTGACATTTAGTAGTTTTGTCTACGCGCAGTCGAAGCTGAGCTCCAACGTGAGCCGAGGGCTGCGGCAACTTTGGCTCCATTGTCGTGTCCAGAAGGCTGGCAGCAAATCCGTGGGAGCAATTAAAAGTTGCAAACAGTTGCGGCGAAGCGGACCGAGTCGGGTGATGTCCGAGGGTCAGCTGGGCTGGGGGCTGCGATCCCGGGGCCATACATTAGCCTTTTGTGTTTGCTTTTGGCTTTCAATTTTATGTAAAACTAAAGTTGCCGAAGTAGCTGAACTTTGCCCGGGAAAGGAGCTAAAAAAGTTTCCTGGACAATATGATATGTATTAAGGGCGAAAAAGTTTTCTTCTCCATAAACCGGGCATTATTTTTCCGGTTGGAATATCTGAAAAGATTGCAATTAAGGGGAGAAGAGTAGGACTAACTGGCTTCACTTAAACAATCTAATTTCATTAAGAAATTCATTTCACTTCATCACTTGGAATCCATTTAGCAAACTCCCTATCATCTGGGGAATAAATCATAGTTTTTCCATGATCCTATCTCGAAGCATAATCTCTCATAAATTTCCTCTATGACTCCCACCACCAATACTGCATCTTGAAATTCCAATCCGGTTCGGTTTCACACGAAAAATCAATAGAAATGTGTTTGTTTTGGCTTTCGAGTCCGGAGTTGGTGAATTCAATTATGGGGCTTCCACCGCCCGGGAAACAATTAGCAAAGCCATACAATGCACATAGCCACTCGCTCATGGATCATTGGCTCCCGTTAAGTGGTTCTCAGCCAGCCTATCGCCGATTTACATCTGTTTCAATATATTCCGGAGTTATGCCTCCGAATGTTCGGTTTGTGCATGCAATGCCGAGATTACACCCGCCCAGAGCCGGAGTCCGAGGAGGAAAAAGCGTGACAAATGCGGGGGTTGCTCCGGGCTGCAATCTTGCTGACAATAATCTTTGGCAATTTATTGTGCCCGGCCCGGCTATCTGGCCATCCGGAGAGTTGGATATGGCTAATGTCTTGCGGCAACACGGATTAGATGGTGACAAACCGCCCGGACAAGTCGCGTAAGTAAGTAAGTGGCTCCCCCCGGGGCACGCCCCAAAAAAAGGAGAGACCAGCAGCAGCTATCAGTGGGGAAAAAGTTTCGATCTGTTTGGCAACTGTTGCTGATTATTTATTTGCGCTTTTAGCTCGCCACACACTGAGATAAATTTCCCACACACGCTGTTTTTTCCGGCGAGAGCTGCGATTTTTCTGACAGGCAGTGCGGTTTTTCACTGGCCGAGTGTGGGTGTTCCAGGGAGGTCCTGGATCTCGTGGTCCTTTTTGACAAGGGTGGACAATGGCGATTAGCGCTTGGCACTAATGGGGGAACCCAGAGACATGGGCGAAAGTCATGTGTTTGCTCAAAGGCTTTGGCCACAAAATGTGGAGAGTACAGAAGGCGGAGTGAGGACCATGTGCCCTGTTGCTGGGGCTGTTGCCACTTGTCTTTATTAGTTTTTCGTACGAATTTGGCTCCTGTCTCGTCCTACACTGTCCCCACGCAGTGTCAGTCTGGATGGCACATTTAAAGGGAAAGAATGTTACTCCTTGGATTTGAAAATTTGATTTCTCCAAGTGCACATCTTCTGTCAGCAACAGGATCAGGATAAAGTGCATTGGACATACTTTGGGTTTTGGCTGAGAACTAGCAAAGAGGGCTGTGGACTGAGGGCCGAGGGGATTTGGAAGGACAAACGACTTTTGCCACTTGTTTACTTGCTGCTTAGGTTATTAGCCAATGCCACATGTTTGCTTAGCCAGCCGGCCAGCCAGGCAGCCCGGCTGCCAGGGTGTGGAAATTGAATTTCCCTCGGACGTCCAGTCCGTCTCAACAAATTTCTGATTTGTAGATTTACATAATTACCCGGCAAACGAAAAGATGCATAATATGTTATCCAACTCTCCCAAAGTGCTGGCCCCAAGTATCAATAAATTTTCCTATCTCTTCCAATCAGAGATTCTCGGGGGTAACTGAACTCTGGGGCAGGGCAGGCAGCCATCGGGAGACACCACGGGAGACACAGTGTCAATAATCTTGAGCCCAGATTCCGAGTCACTCAGGTAGAGGTTGAATCTCAATTCCCCATTTTCTATTCCAGGGGTACGGGTACGGGCATTTGTGCCCCGTGTCCAATGGAAATTCTTTTCGATGTCATTTGATGTCACGCTTCAAGAGCTGGAATTGGTTTCTGGTGGCGCAGCATCCGAGGGAAAATCTTGGTCAGGTTATTGACTTTTTCTTTGATTTTCCTCCTTCCAGAGTCCGAGTCCGAGACAATAAATAGTTGATGTGTTTTGTGTGTTTTGTCGAGAGGCGGGCACTTGAAGGGGCATAAATTAAAATTCAATAAAAATGTCAAAGCAATACAAACACTAGCTCCACACTGGTCCCTTTTTTGAGAGCATTGCATTTTGATTTGAGGTTCTTCAGACACCTGGAGAGGTAGATATTTAGGAAGGGATTTAAAAACATGCTCTTGTTGGTTTCCATTTAAAGAGCTTAAAGTACCAAACATCGAGCAGGCTAGTGAGTAATTTACAAGACTGCCTAAGTAGCTGAATCATCGGTGGCCATTACCCAGCCCCGAAGGACATCTAGTCCTTGACACCCCAAGAGAGCTATGCATGCCCTTTCGCCCGGGCCCTCACTAAGCAATTAGAGAACTTTTCCAGCTATGCATTAACAGAAAAACAACAATTTAAATGAGAAGTCACAAGCTGCTGCTCTAGCTCCAGAGCCAGTGCCAGTGCTAATGCCAGGCCGAAGTAACAATAAATTAATTAAAACTTTTTGGCCAATTCAATTTGTGTTGTGTTGTCGCCTGTCTGTCCACTGTCTGTCCCTGTCCCTGTTCCTGTCCCTGCCCGCCACTGCCTTTTTTCTGCCGCTCTGTCCCCCTGAATTATAAATGCACATAAATTTTTGCGTGCTGGTCCAGTTGCGTTTACAAACTGGCTGGATCTCTGGCTTCGTCGCTCCTCCCACTGCCCGACACATGAATTTCAAAGTAATCTCGGCATTTAGCAGATTTGAATAGCAATTAAACTTGGTTTATGGGGGAGCTATTTTTGGAATGGATTCAAACTAAGTTTCGAATAATCACGGCGCCTCTTAGACTCTATTCGTGAGTAAATATTTGTATTATTTAGTCGTAATAAAGTAAAGCTAAAACTGCGGAGTACCCTGCAGTAGTTTAAAGTCTCTATCCTCGAAAACCCACCGTAACGATCACCTTAATAATCCACCATGACACAATACCTGATCCATTTCAAAACGCATTACGAGCGAAGCCGGAAAACTCCCCAAGAAGCCAGACCACAAGACAGGCCTGCAGTTATCCGGCAACCGAATCGAGTAATAAATACACATCAACCTCGATTAAGATGTTGGCCAGAAGACCGTGTGAAGAAAACGACACCTGTAAGTGAATGGAAACTACCCCGAAAGGAGCTCTAATATCGAGGAGCTACTTAGCCAAGGATGTAGTGCTACGCTGCATTGTTCCTCGAGAGAGGCAATTGCACAATGGAGTTGTCTGGATGATGATCCGACAGCTGCCCTGGCCCCGAAGTGCATTCCCCGAATGTAAGGCTATATTATTAATCAATATTTATGGCGGATAGCGAAGGCCGCGACCGGCCGACCATCTATCAAATGAGCAGCCAAATAAAAACAGCGACTGGGTCTCGGTCTCGACTCGAGCTGTGGAAAGAAAAGAAAACCCAAATGAAAAGCGGGAAACCTGTTATGCGAGCAAACAGACAGCGCGAGACAGCGAGAGGGAAAACATTTCCAGGTAGACCTCTCGATTCATGCTTGTGTGCACTTTGACCGCAAAAAGGTCAAGATGCGGCTGTCAAAGTATCTGTGGATACTCGAGAGGAAACACTTTCAGAAATTGGGAGTAATATCAAAATATGACCTATGAATATCGTCCTACACTGCTTGCAAGTTGGAGTATCGGGTATCACATGCTATGACTCTCTAAAGTGCCCTACTTTGGCTTTTTTTCCAGTGCAGGTGCACCATAAGTTGCAGTGGGATTTCAGGGTCTGCCCATGGCGAGCTGACGTCTTTCAAGGTAGTCAAATAAATATTTTTTTCACAGACACAACTCGTTCGGCTCGGATCCCCCCCACCTGGTGCCCCGCCCTTTTGAATTCCGGGTCCAACAGTCCGTAACCAAACAGATGAGCAAACGGACAACCGTAAAAGTGTTGCCGTTGCCATGGAATGTAAAGTCATCTTCATGCATAAATAAGCTCGGCACCAGAAGAGCAAAGAAAAGTAAGGCAGTACGCAAAGTGTTCCCTCATATCAATTTTCATATTAAAATATGTATCCCCAGACCAGCACCCATGTGCCCTCGAATATGAAAACCTTTTCCTTTGATTTGTTTGAGAAATGTAGGAGAGCCTGTGCTCGTTTTCCCACAAAATTTTGACATTGCCGGCTACTTGGGAAATTTCTAATTGAATGCACAAAAAACGAGTTTCGGGTTGACTACTTTTTTCGAGTTTGTTGGGCAATTAGAATTTAAATTTCAGGAGCTCTTCACGGGCTCGGAAATTCCCCAAAACTGCCATTAAATTTTGGACAACGATCTGCGGCCTATTCGCTTTCGGGTGTCATGCAAATTCTGGCCAACAATAAACCATTGGTGGCCATGTAATTAGAGCCACCATTGACAAATGAGCCCGTTGCCAAGAGTGCGTTGCCAAGAGTGCGACGGCAGCATTTGCTTTATTAACGGCTCAACCTGCTACCGGTCAACTGAATCAAATGGGGCCGGAATCCATGGCCCAAACCCATGAGGGAATACTTAATATGGCCAGGGGCGGGATGAGTGCGAGGTGAGTGCCACATGCAACTCAATTAAGTTTGGCGGCATCGATGGCACCAGCTTCACACACACATTGTGGACTAAAAATTCGCTGTTGAATAATTTGGCCCGGCCAGGAGTAGCGGGGGGTTTTTATAAAATATATTACACCGGCCTTAATAATTCACGCATGAAGCGGAGGAAATAGGGAGTAGGGCACAGGAAACAGGGTACAGGACACAGGCAACAGGGAACAGGCTTCAAGCGTTGCAAAAACTAATTAAAAGCGGCCGGCTACTGCCAATTAAGGTGGCCGGCAGGACCAAGAGGACACACCCACTCAACATGCATGAAAATCCCATAATAAATAGTTCGCTCGTTGGCGGGGCGTGCCACCTGAACTGAGCTCCTACTCCTGCGGCAGCGCCAGGTCCTGATCCGGTTCCAGCTCCATCTCACCCCTAATGAAAGTCATTCGAAGGAAGCTTTATGACTTTGGCGGCGGCGCCCAAAACGCGGTTTTGTATTTCAATATTCCCCGGTTGTGGCCCCTTTTTAATCCCTACTGCCGCGGCTGCAGTTCGGTAATTAATTGTCACTTGGCTCACGCACACACTCAAACACTCACACACTCGCAGCGGTAGATCGGTCGAGGGAGATAGGTGTATCCCTGGGAAAAGAGATGGGGCGAGACACACTGACCCTAATTACGTGTAACGAGTTCATAAATGCTACACGCACCTGCACTGCGCCCAGCACACCTCTCGCGCAACAGTGTGGGGATAAATTCTGGCAGGACTACCCTGCAAATGAGGTATGTCCTGCGCATCATATTGTTATGCAAGAGGTCTTTAAATTAGTTGTCGTCAGAATCTATAAAATGTTACAACTCATAATTATGTTTATCTATGAGTTTCTAATAATATTAGAGAGTAATATCTAACTAGAGGGTATTATGAACATGAAACCCCCTTTCCCACTTGTTGTGGTCTCCTGTTGCGGCTAATTAAAATTAGGAAAACGAAACCTGGCGGCGGCAACTTTGGCCATTGTCATTTAGGCGCGGGGATTGTCTTCCTGGAGCCTGGCGAGGACGAGCATGCCGGACGTGTGACGAGTGGCGGGGTGTTGGGCTGGACATTTTGTGATTTCACAACAGTTTCATGGTCATGTTCAGTTATGTTCCATTGTCCTGCCGTCCTGCTGTCGTGTCCCCATTCCGTAATGCGCTCCTGGTTTATTTTTGCTCTGTTCTGTTGGCGGCAGTTAATTAATCTTGTCAGTTGTCACCTGAAGTTTCTGGCTTAGCGCGGCTGGCTGTTGCTTCCATTGCTGGCGTTAATGCCGCCTGACGTCATGTCAGCTCACTCCTCTGCAGGTGAGCTGGGCTGGGTGGGGCTGTACGGGTCTCGGCTGGGTTGGGCCAATTGTTTAATTTATGTGTACTTCCATAAGAGGTTATGTGGGTTAATAATTAAAAATGAGTGGAAAATTAAGTGCCAAGGGTCCTTTGACGTTGACAGTTCCTTTGACGGTTTATAAATTCCTCTTTCGAGTTTTATTTACATTTTTTGAGATGGAACTTTAACAGTGATGGGGTCATTTAATATTTATTCTTATAAGGATACCTTTCCTCTCTATAGAAGCTCCACTCTCAACTCCTGCTATCATATAATCTTTAGCAATTAAAGCAAAATATCCCTAAGCTGTCATAAATAGTAGTGAATCTGAAAGAATCATCTACCGCACTCGGATGATTATTTCTCATTATGTGGCGGTACGCGGCTCCCTAGCACATCGCTCCGCGGATCTAACTTCCAAGTGACCGGTTGCCGGTATTATTGATGAGGTTTCCCTTAACGAACTCCCCGACAGCTCCGCGCTCGAACAGTGGGTGGCTGGGCGCTTATCGGGCACATAAAAGTCAAAAGAATCGCCAGCATTTTCAGTTGATTGCAACTTTTGTTGTTGCTGCTGCTGCTCAGCCCCTCCAGCTGTCCCTCCAGCCGCCCCTCCAGCCGCCCCTCGACCGGCCACCTACTGGATGAGTATGTATTGCAGGTGGCAAAGCATAAAACTTCATTATTGTGTCGTGTCGCTTACGTGCGATGATGGCAATAGAATGCCGTTAACATCTGGCAGTCGCATCAGCGGCAATGATACCGCAAAACAGCAACACCAAGACCAGCAGCAGCAGCAGCAACATGCAACACATCGGGGGCAACAACAAAGCAATATATCACGAGTCCAGCTTTTAGCAAGCTTTTCATAATCAGTGATGCATTGCCAACAGCCAGCAGCTGACAACCATGAAGTGGAGCGGCAGAAGGTGGCATGGGGCGCGGATTACACTGCGAGAAATCGCGATGACCTTCCTTCCACAGGCTTGTGTTTCGATTTCCACCCTTTCCTCCCCACTGTTTCGTCGAGTGATGTACTCGCCAACTGGCATTGTTGTAATAGTACCCAGTTACGCTGTTGTTGCTGCCATTGCCTGCGACATAAATCCATATTTTGTCCAGAAAATTTCACGATTGGCCAGCAACAACAAGAGTAGTAGGTGGAAGCCGGAGAAGTGGCTAAAAATTTCCAATTACTTTAAAGTTGACGCCCTGAAGTGGAGCATAACATGGACGTGGAAGAAAAGAAACCACTGGCGAATGACAATGACACCTTGCCGCATGCTGCATAAATCCCATTTGAAGATGACAAAATATTCCTGGAATTCGGACCTCTCTATTCCCGTCCCTGTCGCCCAGACCTCTGCCATCTCTGTCTCGTCCTGCGTCCATCATTCTTCATTTAGTGACCCGACACCAGGATAGGATGTCAGCTGCTGTTCACTCTGGCTCTGGCTCTGGTTCTGGCGCTGGCTCAGCATCATCATCATCATCGATGCAGCTCCATTCTGCACATCTGCACATCCTTGGAAGAGTGGAAGGATGACGAAGGGTGGAGGTCCTCAAAGAAGAGTGGCGGGGGGACTAGGTGAATGGGCAACGCATGCGGAAAGCAAACAAAGCGCGACAGGCGGACAAACAAACATCCAACTGACAGCAGAAATGCGCCACTGAGGAGGATGAATAGGGACGCGGGAGCTGGCGCCAGGGGGAAGCGGACGGGAGCACTGTGGATTCAACAGTCAAGCGGAGCTTGCGGTTCCAGGACATTGCACCCCGGTGGTATTTTCTTTCAATTTTTTCTCCTTAATGTTCTGCCTACATTACAGCGCCAACGCAAAGAGGATTCAGAGAAATATTTAAATACCAAACATGTAAAAGTAATTAAACCAAAAAATTTCGGTATCCTTGTCAGAGCTTTGGTTTGGTTTTAATTTCAATATTCTTTTTGTCTCCTAAGGAACATCCGTGCCACAAAAACCACCTCTCCGCTATTCCAAAAAATGCAAATCCCACTCAGCCGCATGTACACCCATTTTGCCAGGCGGCTTACAGTGCTGCCTCGTCTAATTACTTAATTACGTGCGCCACTATCGGGAAACGCAACAAAGGGCGAGGCGGAAGTCCTGTCCGCGCTGGGCAGGAGAGAAGCCATCAGGAACCACCGAAAAAGCCGCAACTGGTTACACCTGCGGCCGGACTAATCTATCATGAGCCATAAAGCGCCGAACGGGGGGCCAGGATGCGAGGATACTAGGATGCGGCACTGGCTGTGAAGGGAGTGCTGTCTCTTTAGCCCCTCCTCTCGACCACTCCCGTTCCAGGGCATCCTTTTTTCCGTGTTGATAAGCCGCATTGTGTCCGGCGAGTTGCGCACGCGGCTTTTGCGGCTGAGTGGACGGGGCAGCACTAGAAATGTTTATGGCTCCGCGGAGAGTTGTTTTTCTTCGTGTAATAGTACACTGAAAACGATGGTTTTTTTGTTTTTGGATAGTTTTTTCGAATAATAATCTATAACTATGTATAAGTAGAGCATTAGTAAAATTCTTAACCTAAAACTTTTAAGCATGAGTTGCTAAAGGCTATCTTAGATGGCTGTGCAATCATTTTCTGCAAGTGGAGGACAAAAACTGAGTGTCCTTTGGACTGGCAGTGCCGCAGTTGTCACTGGCCAACGAGGTTGCCATGTCGATCCCCCAAAAGCCCTTTGTGTCTTTCTGTTCGTGGAAGGCGGAAGAGTGTAAAAATGCCGACAAACAGGTTGGAAAGGAACTTTATTTGTTGCTTTAATAACAGATTAGGCTTAACAATCTAAACTCCATTACATACTATAACGATGTATAAAACGCCGCATCCTAAAAGTATGCAATTGAACCACTATCAGCAGAAAAAATAATTGTGTAGCATACATCAGAGGGTCGGAATTAGCTTCCTCGATCAACTTTTTAATAAACTATTCTGCAGCGTCGGCAGATGGAACTTACTTTCTTGGTTATTTGCCAAACACACTGTCGTCTAAATACGTTCGAATCCTTTGCAGGACCCTGAGAACATTATTTCTATGCCATCGGACGAAAACAATTCCCCAAAAAAATCAGTCTCTATTCAAGTGAAAACTGTTTTTGACGTAACCTTTTCGAGGAAAAACAAAGAAAATATTTTTTGTCAGCAAGTAATGCCAATTGATAGGCCGTCGGAGAATTGGCTAAATGGCTGTCGGGAAATTGTTGAAAAAGTAACAAGATTGCCACGCGATAATTGGGCATGAAAGGTAAAAAATATCGAATTGACAATCCACATTAAAATTATTTCAAAGCGAGTAATATAATGCACTTTTTGCCTTGTTTGTCTGCCAATAACATCCAATCCTTTCAGCCCTAATTCTAATTATAATTCCATCTGGTTGAGATGTTATTTTTAATGTTGGCTTCCATTAAACTGAATTTTTTTGCCAGAAATGCAAATGTGCGGAAAACCAAACAAGGTTTCCTTCTCTTTGTTATTTTTGAGAGGAGAATCTTGGGGAATTTCGAATCAACAAAAACACAAATTCGCCTTTGCACTGCGACGCAAACTTAGAAAAACATTCCACCTCGATTCTCTTTTTTTTGATATATTTTTTCACAATACAAATTTCGTCGCTCGCAAAGGGGCTGAGGAACAACTGCTTCGTCCTTGAAGCCCGAAAAGGCCGAAGGGGCCCAACAGGCGGGGTCAATGACAACAACGTCACCCGCCACCCTCCCACCTCCCCGCTCCAGCTCTTTCGCTCTCAAGTCCGAAATATAAGGAAAGCCAACGTAACACCATACACACAACAAATATGGGCGCAGTGTAAAATCAAACATTTGCCGCAGTCGGCGCGGGAGGAGCGACAGCCAGAGTTTCTGCTAATCCGGGTTCTCCTGTCACAGATGCTTCTCCTGCCATGGTGGTAGAGGTCACCACTGTGGCTGACGTGGCGGTCAGATCTGAGGGGAAGGCCACGTACGGCTGGAGTGTACGCCCCGGATTTGTCCCTGCCGGCAATGACTCCCTGGCCCTCAGTTGGTGTTGATGCTGCAGGATGTGCGGGCTGATCACCGGCATGCCAGACGTTATCCTGTGGTGGTCGCTGAAGAACGGGTGCTTCAGCGCCTCCTCGGCAGAGATCCGCTTCTGGGGATTGACCTCCAGCAGACGGGCGAGCAGGTCGTAGGCGTTGGCGGGGAAGATGTCCAGTCCGTCGTACATCTCCAGGTGGTGGCCGCTGTGCCGACACAGGCAGTTAAAAGTCGGCTGCTCGCAATTCCGGCACAGCTCGGTGCTGCCGTCGGCGCGCCGATATCGCCTGTGGAGCTCGGGCGCCAGAAAGAAGTCCGCGTATCGGAAGCGCATGCACACCCGCCGCAGGTCCAGGGCGGACACTTTCTGGCTGAGCATGATCAGCCTGTCCAGCATGAAGGCCGTCTTTCGCACCGTGATGTCTCCAAACAGGTTAATGATCTCGGAGAGAGCCGCGCAGTCGTTGGGAGCCTTGAAAAACGGATGCAGGGCCGAGAGCATCGATAGCATTATCACCCCGGCAGCCCAGATATCCACCGCCGTGGTTTGGTGGGGATGCCGCAACAGTACCTCGGGCGGCCGATAGCCTGGAGTGCCGGCTCGCGAGGCGTGCATATCCTTCTTGGTATTGTTCGTGGGGAGCACGTAGCCGTTGGGGTCCACATTGGGGCTGGTCAGGCGCAGGCGGTTCACCAGGCGCGCCGTGTCCGCCTTCTGGGCGGCAATATCCTTCTTAGAGAGGTGGGCGCTGATCTGTTCCCGCAGCTTCTGCATGTTCGCCATCGGATCCACCGCAGCCGAGCTGACTCCGCCGCCTTGGGCGCGCACCCGGTGATTCGCCATGTAGTCCTCCGCTTCAGCCTGGGCCGAGTTACCATCCTGCAAGGCCCCGGCGCTCCTGCTCTTCTCCATGTCCTTCATCAGGGCCGCCACTGCGTGGGAGCTGAGCTCGTTCGACTGCACCACGGAACCGTCCTCAGCTAACCGCTGGGCCAGGCCGAAATCGCACAGCAGGAACTTGCCCGTCCGCCGGTTGAACAGGATGTTGCTTGGCTTAACGTCTCTGTGGATCACATTGAACTTGTGGACGTGGCGCAGGGCTATCAGAAGGTTCCGCAGGTAGTCGCGCACCTCTTGCAGGCTGAGCTGCCGGTATATGTCGTGGAACCGGTCGTGGGTCATGTAGGGCATGACGAAGGCCACGTTGTCGTTGTACCGGATGCAGCAGTTGATGCCGATCACGTTGTCCACTCCGCCGATGCGAAACATGCACTCCAGCTCCCGCAGGATGCGCTCTGGGTGGTTGGTGGGGTTGTGGTGCTTGATGGCGAACCGCCGCCTTTGGGTTTCCCCCAGGTTCCTCTCACGCTGCAGGGTGCCCATCAGAACGGTGCTGAACGTGCCGCTTCCGATGCGGCAGTGCACATCGAAGATCTTGCTTATCTCCGGAATGCTTTCCTGCAGGTCCTTCAGGGCCTCCTCGTTCTTGTCGTTGGACTGCATGTTCTTTTGCTGCAGAGCCGAAAGCTCTTTGATGGCCGCCCGCCGGTGAATTTTGGCCAGTTTCTCTGAGAGATCCACGGTCGTCCTGGAGAGCTGCTGGTGCTGCTGCTGCTGCGCCGAGTGTTGATGGCGACTCGAAACGGTGGCGTGAAGGCTCGAGCTCATCATGGTGCTTTTGGTGTTAAAGTACCGGTTCATCATCACCTCCTCCCGTTCGTCTGGCGGTGGGTTGGCTGTCCTCCTGGATAGCTGGCGCGAGGAGCGGTCTTTGTGCGAGGTGTTAGACATTGTCGTCGTGGTGGCGGAAATTCTCGTACCGGATGCCGGTCTGGCTGCGTTGGAAGCTCCAACACCCATGCTTCCCGTGGCGGATTTCTCATGGTGGGGCGTAACTCTCATAGGATAGTACATGGATTTTGACATAGTCGGCTGAGAGTGTTGCTGTCGCTGCGAGGCCTTCTTGTCCATTTTGTCAATGAGAATTTTAGTAAACATTTGTGCTACCCATTTACAGCTCAAGGATTTAACAACGGTGCTCGAATTTTGGTTCCTTTCTGCGATCGTGTCCTTGGTCTCAAGTCAGTGGTAGTTGAGATCAGCTCTTTTGTCCTGTTTCCCTGAAAGTTGGAGCGCTCTTAACCTGACACTCGCGAAACCGCGAAAACACAATAATTTCGATGTATTCACGGGGTTGTGTTCGAATTTGGTGCTAGAAAAATGACGAGTTAATAAAAGGGGAATCGGGTTCTAAGAAAACTATGTGGATTTCGATTTTCTATGGTGAAATTTTGACAAGAGAGTCAACTACTGTTGTGACTGATCCACTGGAACCTTATTTAAATGCAAAAATCCAAGCCTGAAGATTTACTTTGCGATGTTTGCAGAGTCGTTCCAGTCCTCACAAACTCATATATTCATGGCAACTTGCTCACTTACCGGCTTTTCATATTTCGCTCCAGCCACTCCAGGCAGTCCATTTATCTTGCTTGGTGCCCAAAAAACTTCCTCGCCAGGATAACCTTTCCAGCTGTTGCCTCCGCCGAGTTTGATTGCCTGTACGGTGTCGCCACCTAGCGGCGTGGTAGTTGTTGTTGCTCCTGTGGATGCAATTTACCGTTACAGGTCCTGACACTAAAACTGTCCACCCCCGCCCAGACACATGGCCCGCCGAAAAAAAGGGCTAACAAAACCGTGTCAACATCAGCTGCCTGTCCACTTGTTTTTCACTTGACGCCCGAAGTTTTTTCCTGGCGGCAGCTGGCCAAGTGGGTGGGTGGGCCTCCTGGCCTCTTTGACCCCCGGACATTCCATTTTCCATCGCCCCGTTTATTAGTTTCAGCTATTTGAACTAAAGTCGATGCGGAATGAATGCATTAAAATATCGTTTTCCAAAAAGTTCTCAAATACTTTACCTCGTCAAGTCACACTTTGAAAAATGGTTAATAATTTACATTTTTTTATAATTTCATTAGCTTAGGGTATTTTTCGCAGTGCACTCGATGCTTATTAAATTTGTATAAATCAATTGCACCACTGCCAGTTAAAAGTGGCTCTTAGAAAGCCATTAGGCTGTCGAAGAAACAAATGGCAATTGAATTTGTTCGCTCATTATGAAGGCATCCGGGAAGGCAGGAGAACTCTCCTTCGGAGCAAAGTAATTGGCCAACAAGGCCAACTGGTTAGCTGGCATTTAAGAGCAGGAATTACAATTACCCAACGCCTTCCTCGGCGTTGTTTTCTTTGGATTTTCCCCAGCTAAACCCCCCCTGTTTATTCACTGCTGCGTCTCGGGCAGTCAACTGCAACTGGCTCCTCCGAAGTTTGCGCAAAACTATTGTCAATTGGGCTCGCTCGGTCCCAGCCAAATGCTCAAATTCTCAAATGGCCTAAACAAAGCACAATGCAGCACAACACTTGGCTGCTTCCTCCTTCCGGGCTCAGACCTGCCGGGGAGACTCCCGATGACCGAGTTTCCACCGGCGCCTTCCGCAGCGGAGAAACTTTCCCGGCCAAGTCAGTTGGGATTAGCTCTGATGGCCGAAACCGGTTGGCTGTGCGGGTGTTTGGCGGAAGGCCACTTCAGCCAGGTTAGACAACGGCAAATTAAGCTCGACAAAACGATTTGCCTAGATTGCCGTGTACAAATAGGTTTCGGCTTGGGGTTTGTGCTTGTGGTTTTCGGGAATACCCCGGTAATGTGGCGATATAAAATGGAATTACATGGAACGGAATTGGCAAGATTCAACCTGAGACTAAGCAGACAAGCCTTTGTAGAGCATTTTCTGACCCTTAATGTGTGAGATGTCTTTGGTAATTAAAAGCCAATTATCAAGAAATGATAAGATTGTGAAAAGTTCCCCCAAAACATGCTTGAAACATTATCTTCTATGTTCTATGTTCTAATTAGTCTCTTGTAACTCAAAGCTTCAAAGATTCTGGCCCACCCTTTTTATTAATTTTTCTAATCTTCTAAAGAAAAAATTTATTTAGTATAGAACACAGTGCACACAGCATAATTTGGCATTACATCAGAGCATTGTTGGTTGACTTCATCGTAATAGGGCCTATTCACAGGACAGAGGAGCTTCCTACCAGTAGCACACTCTGTGTACTCCTTGCAGTCGGTATTGACGAATGCCATGTAGGCTGCATACACATTGTTGCATCGGTTATAGGGGCAGCTGTAACTAAACGGCATGACGCACTTTCCCAACGCCGGGTCAAACTGGGTATCCATGGGACATCTGTCCCAGATCCCAATAGCATCCTCACGTTCACAGACATAGTAACCGTAGCAGGTTGTAGAGTCAGTGATATACCGCGTCGTTGACCCGAAATTTTCAGCAGCTGAGGCATATCCCATCAGGCAAGCGATATCACTTTTATGTCCAACTTGGAATAAATCATCGTTGTTGTTGCCAGAGTTTCCTTTATTTCCCGACCATTTAGAGCAAATTTCATCTATCGTATCACCAAGGGCCTGAAGACTTAGTAGGATGCCGGCCCCTAATATAATGGTCCATCGTGTGAAATCTATTGAAAAATGATACAAAAGGTTTATTCAGAACAGGGATATTGATTACTAAATTCGTACTCCTCATTTTACAAAATCTTAAACACTTTAGCAACTGATTCTTTAAGAGCTCCAACTAACGCCAATCTCATCCCTTTTATAGAACTTTTCACCTTCTATCTTGTTAATTAAAAACTGTTAACATTTAGATAAGCGAAGAAGACAAGATGTACTTTGAAGGTATTTGAAAGAAATATATTTTTTTCAGAACTTAGTGAGATTTAATTAATCATTAACAAGTTTCTTCCTTTGATTTTGTGTACACTATTCACGTTGTTTTACCTTAATTTCTTAAAGCCCTTTACGGTACCCACGTGGCGTGTCTCTGCCGCTGCCTCCTGTGATGCCGACTCATATTTCACTTGACTAACTATCCCATTCCGAATGGCGGCCATCTAAGCAATTGCCGCCCACACGGCCACTCTCCTCCATAAACACTGGGCCCATCCTGCCACCCTAATCCTCGCATTCGGCTCCTTTGTCTTGCATTTTGGCCAAACCACTGGCTCCCCTAACTCGCAACACGTTGCGGTTGAAAGGGGCATGTGGAGCGTAGCTCGGAATGTGAATTGAAAGGCCCCAGCAAGAGGGAGGAGTGGCGGCCGAGGGGTGACAGGACGGGGATGGTTTAGGCACTCGAAATCTTGTATGGGCCGAACACCCGTCGCGTTGCTTGTTGATTGTTTTGCCATTTTGCGGTTGCAATTGATGGCCCAGGTGGTGGGGAGCGTTGCTGGACTTTGCCAATGACCGCAGATCGGCGGGGGTTCTGGGGGTTCTGGGGGTTCGGGGTTCCGAGTCATCCTAGTACTGGCAGGGGCGAAAAACGTGTTTCAGTCTTAAAGCCTACCAAAGTATCGTTTCAGCCACAGACGTGCCTCTGCGCCTGAATGAAAAACTAAAACTACGAAAATAGCAAAAGGCACTTCTTTGGCTTGAATTTCGGCAACGTTACAATTCCGGGGAAAAGGCCCGGATACGGGTACTGTCTAGGTCTGTTTTACTCCTGTCAGGTACTTCCCCTTTGTTCGTAGTGTCTGTCACTTCTATTGCTTCGGGTCTTTGGAAGGGTATTCTGAAACCAACTTGACCTGAAATCGAAGAAAACATTAAAATTTATTTATACGTCAACAGTATCTTGCATTTTCTAACTTAATACTTAAATAAGGTGATTATCCTTAGTGTGTTTTTGGTAAGGGTATCTTGTAGTCCTTGGAAGAAACCCAAATCCAAAACTATTCCTCGTCCGGTGCCTTTTGTTTGACCATGCCTGCCTTGCCTCAGCCTGAGGTAAGCCGAAGTGCAATTTAATTTCCCCGCCGATGATTGATGCTACCGAGCGGAGTCTTCAGTCCCCAGTCTGTCATGTTCGGCCCGCCTCCTGCCACAAGGATTATTCCCCACAAATAGCTAACAAATTTTGCCTGCCAACTCGCTGCAGACTTCAGGAGGGAAAACCACAAACAGCAGTAAAGGGACACTTTTTATCGCCAGCCAGGTTAACTTTTAAGCAGAGCAAAGCGAGGACCAAACAAGGACTCGCCGGCCAAAGAAGTCCAGGACTCTGCCGGAGATAAACAGATTTATTGTGCTTAAGGACGCACATTAAATGGGTCCGAGGAGCAGGGAGATGGAGCCAGGCTGAAAGCCGAAATACCGAAAGCAAGTACAAGGACAACGATAAGGACTGCGAAGCTGCCAGGACTGTTTATAGATTTTTAGAGTCTCCAATTAGCGCTTGGAAAACGGGGAAGCAGGGCCAAAGCGGCGGAAATTAGGCGAATAAAAGGAGCACAAGGACATTGGCTGCAGTGTCCTGCCACTTCGCCTCAGACTAGAAATCGTAACAGTTGGCACAAGGATAAGCACTCGGGCTGCGAGACAAAATTAACCACAAATGAGGACAGCTCCGTGCCGTGCTAAGCGAAAGTTTCTCCCATCGAAGTCGAAAGCAGGTGAAAAGGATGTCGCGACTTTGAATCGCTTGAGTGGCCAAGGATTTCAGCGGCTTCCAGGACAGCTACTTGCCACCACAAATGAGCTTAGTGGATGTTTCTTCCCAGCCACTTCCAGTCCGCAGGTGTTTTCCGACTTAAGCTGCCAATGTCTTTATGGGGGCATCTTTGGCTAAATGGGATCTTATTGAATTGGCCAAGGTTGGAGAAGGCTGTTTTGGAGGCCAATTAGGCCCAGCTACCTTTATAATTATGGAGTGAACCTACTCCTGATTACCTTTTATTTAAATGCAAAGTTTCATTTAAAAGTTTATCACAGTCTACCGAAGAATATAATCTAGCGTCCACTCTCTGCAAACTGCATACCCCACTCGGATGCAACCTTCAGGCCACCTTTGGAGCCAGCTAATAGCCGCAACGACGACGACTTTGTCACACTTCAGTTAACCAGCAGTCGGGTAGCCTGGGGAGATGCCCACAACCACAACAATAACCATAAAAACAAATAACAGCAAGAAAGTTGTCAAGGAGAGGGGATAGAATCCAAGACCGAACTGCAATTTCCACCACAAATCGAAGTTGCTGCCGGCATTGCTTTTAAGCTTAGTTAAGAAGCACTTGGAAGAGCTTTTCCTAAAGCTGCACAAATGTCCTTGTGCTCGTCCTGTGCCTGTTGCCCACTTTTCCACACTTCCGTGGAAATTGTTGCTTCGCTGCACTTTATGCTTGTCCGAGTTGTCGTCGGAAATTGCTTATTTATTTGGCCTGGTCGCTGGGCCAACAAAGCCAAGTCAGCAGGAACAAAAACCACCTTGAATCGGGATCAAACATCTAATGGCATAATTCTCGGCGAGTCTCTCCCTGCGACCGGTTCCCTGATGAGTTTCCATGTCCGGGCACTCGGGCAATAAATTCTCCGCCGGAATTGGTCTGGTTTTTCACTGCACTGGATGACTGGCTGACTGACAACTTGTCGTTTGTTACTACAAAATTCAATGAATATTTTCTTGGCTGCCAACCAGGAAAAAATGGAGAGCCATTTTATTGACTGCATTTTCCACATGAGATTTGCAGCTCCTCCCTGGGCGGGAGCCACAAGTGAAAGTGCCTGAATGTATTTTGCATGCCCCGAAACGAGGAAGCAGGGAAATGGATGGCTGCAGGTATTGTAAATTTTCCGGGCTTGTCAACTGCTTTCCTCTGTGGCTCTCTAGCTCGAGGAATTTCTTTCAACTCTCCTTCCCCTATCCTAAATTCTTAATTGTAGTTTCGTTGAGCGGAGAAATACAGAGTACCGGAGTGGCCTGGAAAAATTGTTTACACAAATATCAATAACAATAAATTGTAAATTGTAAATATAGGGCGGGAAACTGGGGAATACAAATTAATATATTTTCGAGAAACGAAAAACAATTTTCCTTTATAGCACACTCCTCGTAGCCCGGAGCCCAGGAGCAGGGTCCCCACAACAATTTGTCTTGCTTAATCTCAGTTCATTAATTTAAAGTGCTACTTGCAGAAGGGCCTAGGAATTTTCCAACGTAGATGGTCAAAGAATTTTCTCCGCCCGCTTCTCGCCCCGAAGTTGTCAAAAAGCATCTTTCTGGGCGAATTTGCGTTTGGGTCTTCTTCGGAGGACACTTTGCGGTCCGGCCAAAGTTTCCCACCCAGAATTTAGTTCCATTTGGCTAAGCATTTTGCAATCATTGGCAGCAGCCGCTGCGGGATTAGGGTCAACGGGCTGTTGTTGTGTATTTAATAATTCGTGAGCCATCTCTGCGGCTGACCTTCGCCATTTTTGGGGTCAATTTATCCTGGCCCCAGAGCCAGGCCATCACTTCCAAGTCATCTGTCAGCCGGAGTTTGCTTGGCGGAAGACGAGAGGCCATAATGCTGGGCGGAAGATGTTGCATTTGTCAAGGTTTTGCCCAGATTTTGGCTTCAACCGTTTCGATTACTTATGGAAGGGTCAAGCAACATACAAATATGGGTATAAGACACAATTAAGCTTTGAAACGATTTCCAAAAACTGTATAGTTGTAATAGACCGAAAGCTGTAGTTACTTGTCAATAGATTCTTAAGATACCACGTGTACTCGATTACATACATATGTACATATGTTATGTAGGTTCCGATATATTAATAGTTTGTATGCGGCTCAAGAATATGCTTGTCAGGAATCATCTTGCAAGTACATCCTTTGGTATGTAGGATTAAAATGAATTATTTTTAACTTCGACTTCTTTTGAATCATCTAAGGGGATTTTTGTAGAACCTGAAGACAACGGCATAATTTTAATTTTTAAAAACGTCTTGGAAATTAAAAAGTGCTGGAAGTATGAAAAAATAGCAAACCAACATTAAGCGAATAAAAATACTAAAACGCTAGCAAGCAGTGTAATTTAAAGGAAGCCCTGAAAAGTTTTGATTTCCGTTTAATAACTACTCATTTAGCACCAGACACTAAAGTATTTTATCATTTAAAAGGTGTAAAGCGAGATAGGTGTGGCATTTTCGCGTGTGTGGCCATTAATTGAATTTCTTTATAATCAAAGATCACAAATTTGTTTTTTGTTTTACTTCCGCCATCTAAATTGTATCTAATTATTGGTCCTTCCGTCACGTCGGTTTTTGATCGCAAGGAAACTTCCTATCCTCCCATTTGGTCGGTCCAACCAACAATCAACTAAAGCATCCCGCCCACAAACACACAGTCCTGCCACCATACAGTTCGCTCCAACGACCGTGGCTCCGGTGTCGGCTACTGTGCGGCTTCCAACGCCTTCAACATTCACGCTGTAAGATGTACCACACCCCCACCCAGCCCACTTACGCCCTCGACTACCACCCAACTGCCAGCAGGTGATGGCAGCCGACCTGGGGTAACATTTTTTACGCGTCCTATTTGCAGCTTTCATGGTTCGACTGAGTATGCCAGCCGGCAGTGTTGAGCGACGTCGCGAAAGCATTTTTTTAGCTTTTCTATTTTAGGGGTGCGCCAGAGGGGCGTGAGAAATGTTGGGGGCGTGGCAGGGTCTGGTGTTAGTTTAGTGCCTTTTCCAAATGCAACTAAAGTGCGAATTTGAATGCTTGGCCTTAAAAGAGAAAGTATAACTCTAACGAACTTTAAAGTGTATTTTAATCCCAAATGTGTGTTGCAGATGCACCAAGATCCCCGCTAAAATCCAGCTATACAATGTACATATGTATGTTGGGTAGATAGAGTGTAATGGCTATTCTGCAGCCTCGAAGACTTAAACTTTTTCCCTTTTGTATTGCCTGGCGATGGCTCTGGTGAAAAATATGGAAACTCTCGGCCCTCCAGTTGGCCCCTGCCACTGCCACGCCCATTAGAAGTGTCGTAGCAGCCCACCGCCCCCCAACCAATGGAAACAGCAGCTACGGTAGCATAAATTTCCATTACCGTTGACAAATATTTACACATCGACCTCAATTCATATTCCTTTTGATGCTGTTGCTTTTAGTTTTGCCAGTTTGTGGACAGCGGGGAGCGGGCTGGTGGTGGGAGGGCAGGTGTTGGTGTGTCCTTTATGCAGTTTGCTGTTGCTGTAGCTACCGCAGCAATTGCTGTTGGCTATTAAAAGGTGCATTTAGCAGTCCGCCCGCTCCATGTCTTTGCAAACTCCACTCGTGCCTTACGAAACTCAGTTTAGTGGAACTCGAATTCAGTGTTGATTTTCACTGGCGCTGCACTTACGGCAGTAGGCCACTCCACAAACATCTACAAATCCAAACAGGCAGATCACAAACCCGACGAGAGAACAGCCGGATTACTCGAACAAGTAATTCGAAAATGTTCCGCGTCGCGACCTGCATATTGGCGGTGTTCGTGCTGCAAAGCATGGACTTCTCACGCTCGGAACTCTACAACAAACAGTTGACTATTTACGCTGAGCCTGGGCGGACGGAGTGCTACTTTCACCCGATAGCCGCCACCGAAAATATCCACCTGGAATACGAAGTGATCCACGGGGGGCATGGCGAGCCCCACATAAACTTTAAGCTGATGAGTCCCAACAGAAACGTTCTGGTCGCAGAAACGAAGAAGGACAAGGGAAATCACAAGAAGGTGGCCTACGAAACTGGGGCCTACCAGATCTGCTTCGACAATACCATTAGCTCGTTCAACCAAAAGATAGTCAGCTTCACCCTGGAGGTAACTTCGGCAGACCGGAAGGAGGCGGACCTCCGGGAGCTGCGCGAGGAGATGCTCTTGGACTACCAATTCGACAAGGCCTACACCGCCATCGACGACTACATGCGAAAGATCCAAGTCAACCTGATGAAGTCGCGCCAGACACAAGACTTTATCCGGGCACACGAGGCTAGGGACAGAAACCTGGCCGAGTCCAACTACGCCATGGTCAACAACTGGTCCTGGGCCCAGTTCCTGGCCATGATTGTAGTCGGCCTGCTGCAGGTCATCATGCTCCGAAGCATTTTTAGCACCAATGGGACACTCTACCAGTTTTGGAAGCGCTTTTAAGGAGCATCCGTAAATTTTGATGGAGAATTTTAATCCTGTCTACATCGCACAGGAACATCCGTAAATTGTAAAGTAATAAGATGGATGTTCCAACACAAATAAAAGAGGCAACAACATCCTGCCTTGCCATCCTACATTCCCGCACTCGCACTAGACATTTCCTAATTTCGCTGCTTCCTTTCAACAGCAATTGGCACTTTCCTTGTTTAATTTTTTCCCTCGGTTCTTATGCCACGCCCCCTTTTATTCGCCCTCGGTCACAGCGCATTGCCGTAATTAACAACTGTGTCTCCCGCTTGCCATTGTTTACTCGTAGCCAGCCAGCCAGGAAGCGTCGCAGTGTTAATTACTCCCCACATTGCCACAGTCCCCTTAGTCCCAGTGCCCTCCTGGGAACCCACTGACATAGTGGCTCACTTGGACTTGGAGCTAAACTGCTCCTGTGGCTGTTTCCGAGATCCTCGGTGGCGGGCGTGGCCAGCAGCGTTGACAGGACGCCCTGCAAAGGCGCAAATTAAAGAACCACCTGTGCCTGCGGTTTAACGCCCTAAGGTTGGAAAGAGCCAATACAAGATTAAAAGAGAAAAAAGAAGGGAAAATTACTTTTTAAAATAATAATTCAAAATTCAAATAAATGTTGAACATAACATAATGTGTACAATAAATGTACACATATAATTCTTCCTCATACATATTATTAATTTGAAAAGATTATACAAACAATACTTCAGTGCATTTATTCAAAAATATAAAATAGTAACCACAAAAGTAAAATAATAGACAGGAAATAATAGACAATAGAATAATAATAAAATAAGAGACAGATCTCCCCGCCAATAAAAAGATAACTGCATTTGAAAGAAAAAAAAATGACAATACAAAAAAAAAAAAAAACAGATTAAGATAAAGCCAGTTCAGTTCGTCAATAAAAATTAATCATACAAGAAAAACAATGTTACCCAAGGTTACAAAAGGGACCACGGATTTTCAAATGTAATTTTTTTTTTCAGATTTCAGAATCATAAAACTTAATCTAAAAACAAAATAAAAACCAAGTGCTTGAGAAATCAAGTGCAGGTAATAACAGGAAACAGAAGTAGATTGATTAAGAGTAACCCAGTTCAGTTCTTTATTTAAGATTTTCAGATGAAAATCCAAAAAAAAATAAAAAAAAAATAATAATAATTAAGTCGGAATAAAGCGTGTTGTGCATTACAAAGACAGTCTCCGAATGAAAAATATCTAGTTCCTCACGAGTATTTATTGGAAAAATTTGTAAAATTTTCCTTGGCATGCTACGATTTTAAATTTGTTCTCTTATTAGAAGTGGAAGCCCTTCTGGAGGCTTTCCATCCCTAGATATCATTTAAGGGCTTCATTATAGCTCCATGCCTTCCTTAAAGCTGAACTTTCACATAAGGATTTGTTAAATGCATTTTAATAGCTGCCAGGGCTGAAGGGCTTCCTCCCAAAAACTTCAACTTAATTTTAACGCTTTCTTTTGGGGGGGTTTTAAGAGTGTCACTCATCGCTACCCATTATGCCCGGCGATGGCTCTGAAAAACCCGTGCAGACTACGCCTCTGTCCATCGCAGTCTCAGTTCCTGTCACCCCGGGAATCCATTCATAAAAAAGACGAAATGAAGACTCATGTATGTTTATATCCCAGCCATTTAACGCTCTTACGAACGGCATTTCCCCGCCAGTTTTATGTTACTTTTAAGTGGCTTTTTAAAGCCCGGAGGCTTCACCTCCAGAAGGCGGAGCCGCAGATCGTTTATCAGCTTCGGCGAGGAAATGCAAAAGAAAAGCCCAGACCCATCGGCCACCATGTTAATTTCATTACAACTACTGCAATGGCTGTCGACTCGTAAAAAACGACATTTAATTGCAGCTGCCAAACGATGCAAGGGCGGTGTGGGCCATTTTAACGATCAAATTATGGCCGGGAAGGAGTCGGCCGCATGGCCGCCCAAAAGAAGTCACAATTGCAAGCCGGCTGGCAGGCAAATATGCCGGCCAGATAATGTCCTGTCCGTTTTTCCATGGCGCCAGCTGTCATCATCCTTTAGCTTGCAATTCCCGTCCGCCTTACTTAATGAGTTCCCAAAAGACTTAACTAAAATCTTGTTCTTTAACTTTTCAAATTATTTTATCTTTCACTACCAGTAGCAAGGAAGCATAATTAAAATATTAAATCCCCTGTGACACACATTTTATTTACAAATCAAATTGAACTTTTTAATCCTCAAACGTAATAAAACATTAATAAATGTTTTAAAAACCATCTCAAGCTTCTATTGAAAAAAAATTTATAGAAATGGGTTGAATGATACACAGTTACTATTTATTAAGTTACTCTGGACTATCTAAGGAACTGTGCCACCCCGTAACTATATACATATCTCATGAAAAGGCCACAATTTGGCTTAGAGCAAAACTTATGAATAGCCAAACCAACTACGAGTGGGGTTAGATGTTTTGTGGCTCCGTTGCAGTTTACTTTCAAAAAAGGGCCACCTTTGACAAATTGAGTATTCCGAAGGAAAGTGCTGGAGAAATTATTGAACCGAGTTTTTGATAAAACAAAGACATTAATCTACATTTTGGTAAATATATCTAAGAAGTAAAGAAAACATTAAGGAAATAATTTTAAAATGCATATCCTGGCATAACCTCGTCCGAGCCTTAAGGAATACTTTAAAACACTTTTTTTTTAACACTTTAGATAAATTCTTCATCAATCTGCATCAAAATATTAGATCCTTGTAACAGACCGTTTTTTCATACATATTTCTGGAGGACCTCCTACCAAAATCTGGGAGCAGAGTGCGGCCAGCCCTTGCGGTGGTCATATCTTAGCCTGGGTATTATATTATATTATAATACAACCTGGAATTGTGGGTCGATTTTGCTTCAATCTACATTTATTGTACATGACTTCGTTTTCTCCTTGCAGTATACATATGTATATGGTAGAATGGGTTCTGGATATACGAAAAAAAATTAGATCCTTTAGCGGAATGTCTATAGTTTTGGAAAAACTTACATTTCCGTTCTAATTTGCGAATCTTCTTTATCGCAAAAGCATCTTTGTGTCCTTCAGGCCAAGCTTACTTCTTAGCCTCTATTCTCAAAGGCATTCCTATTACGAATGCAAGGTGTGCGCACATAAGAAAGCGAACAGGAGCAGGACTAGTTCATTATGCATGACAACTGACATATCAAGACATATGGTGGAAGCTGGCACGAACTGGAACGTTCGGGTGGCCAACATTCCGTCTCCTACTGCCCTTCGCCCATATATCCTTTTATTTTAGGGGGCGTTTTAATTGCAAACTGGCACACAATGAACATTTTGGAGCTGCCTTGGCAGTTGCCTCTAATATGGCCTTCTGACCGAGCGCCATTGCCAAGCCATTAGGGGCGGTCAAGTGGCTGGCACACCCACCCTACCGCCTCCCATCAGCACCCCTTCTGCCAACAATCAAGCGAACAAATTGGGTTACTGCTCAACTGTCTGGTTAATGGCTACAATGACACAATTAATTGCATGTTGGCGGCCATTTCATCCAGCACTCGAGAGCCTCAGCTGCCTCGGCTGCCACCGCTGCCAGCATGAATTAAGTTTTGCGCAAAATTTAATATGCGGCAAATGCTAAAAATAAATTACTAATTAGTTTGGGGACTCTGCAAACGAGTGGTTCAAGGCGGCGCTGTCACAGCCACTGACAGTGGCAATATGGCTGGGAACGCCGCTATAGGCGAGGCGATTTTGGGCGCCTAGAGAGTTACTTTGTTTAATGGTAGTATCAAAAAAGCTCATGTTTTCAATAAGGTGAAATTTAGTTAAACTAGAACGAAAAATTCTAAAAAGTGTATACCAGTTGTCTACAAGCAGCTTCGGTGTTTAAGTTTTAATTTTTAACTTAAAGCCCTCTCATTTTTCCAGTGAAAGCTGTTAATAATTTTTCTTTTTCTCCGCCGCCACATATTCTTGCCCCAGGGATTAGCTCACATTGTCCTTTAGCCTTTTCCCAGATCTCCCGGCGCCGCAGTGTCCTGTCCCGGGTCAAAGCATACTTCCTGCGATTGTGTTGTGCCGGTTAAAGGAAGCTGATGCAGAGCAGAACGCTTTAAACTGCAAAAAGCTTTCGCCCTCCGTTCTAGGCGCCTTGTCCTCCCCCCCGTTCCTGTGAAGGGAAACTTTGGCAGCAAAAGGCAGCTCATAACAATGAAAATGTGCACGCTTTGGCAATTATGTGAGTGAGCCAATACATGTGCACATACGACGGGCCCTGAGACACACACCACCATACCTATTCTTTGGCAAATTAACCCACTTTTGCCGTCCAATGTTTTCTTAGCTGCGTCTGCAGTTGTAAAATTTTCATTTTCATTTCATTTTATGGAAAATGTTTTCTCGTCGTTTTTGCTTCCTAAACCTCCTTTTCAAAGGTTGCCAACTTTTGTTTCGTCTCCTCAGAGATCGAGTAGGACTTTATCTTGGCTTGGAGCCACTCGATACTTTTTATTTTCGTAAGCCCTCGAAACGTACCAGCAGTACAGTCGCTTCTGGTAAAGTGCATTTCTGTGTTGAGTGATTTTTGTTCCATATATTTCTGCTTTACGACTAGCTTAACTTGTAATATGCAAAAGAATTCCTGCACGCAAATGCATTAGGGCTTTTATTTCTTCGCCATGAATATGCAACTTTGGCCGGTCACTCAAGGAGAATTTGCATTTTCCGAAAACGACCGAAACAAAATTGCTGCCCGGCACGAACGTGACAAAAAATAATAAAAACAGTGGCGGGGACCTCAACTGGTGGCTCATTAAAATGCTTTTGAGTCGCCAAAGTCAAGTTGCTAATGGTGCGCCTTAAAACGCATCGAAGGGGCAGCGTGGCGAGGCTAATGCGTTGCACTGACGGGAGCTTGCCGCAGTTCGCCGCAGGTCCCCAGGAGTGACCAAAGTCAGCGGTTCGCACGAATGAGCCCCGACCGAGTTACACTGGCCATAAAAAAGGGCTCAAAGTGCGTGCATCTGTGCGGGTGCGTGTCTTTGTTGGCCATCGCGTTAGGGGCTATTAAAATATTGGCCAAAAGCGTTGCCAAGCGCAGATAGTGTAATGAGCTCGGCAGAGTTGAGTGAAAAGCGCTGAAAAGTATGCAAGGTATGGAAAATAGTTTCGAGAGGATATAAAAACTTTCTCCACAGGGAACTATGCACTATAGGAAATATGACCACTTTTTCTGGCCAAAAGTAATATCTCAAGAACGAAACAAGATATTTAAGTTCTGATTTTTGATTTGAGTTTACATGGTCGATAGATTTAAGATTTTAAAAAAATGTGGGCGTGGCACCGCCTACTTTTTAAGAAACACATTTTAACTCAAAAACTATGCAAGATATTTAGATTTTTATTTTTGATTTGAGTTTATATGGTCAAAAGAACTCAGAAATGAAAAAATTGTGGGCGTGGCACCGCCCCCTATTTAAAAATAACATGCTAACTGTTCGGTTTTGCATTAGTCTCACAGCTAACAGATTCACATTCAAGGTGTTGAGGTTGCCTCCTTAAATTATGAATTTCTTCGAAAGTGCAAAAAAGTGCATATTCATATTTCACTCATTTGAAGAAAATTAAACAATCTACAACATGGACTAAATTTCATTGTCCGACTCGGCCAGAATTAGTTTAAATCTCTTTTTAAAAATGTGATTTAATTTTAAAAATTTATTTTGCTAGACTGCTTTCATTTTCACTTTATTAAAAAGACAACACAAGTTTTTTGGACACTTCACATACACAAACACATAATACAAACCACATTGAAAAGTATTCATTTCAAAACTTTTGATTTTGTCCATAAAATTTTCAGTATTTGCGTTTTTAAAATCGCACCAAAAAATCGTAAATTCTATGCTCATGTAAATGTTAACATCAACAGCTGTTTTTAACAGCTAATTTCTTCGCAGTGGCGCCATCTATGGAAATTTCTGGTACGCAACATTAAAAAAACATCTATTGTGAATGATATGCAGTTAAAATTATTTATGTATATTCTTTAACTTTCAAAAAATGGTTTTTGGCCAGAAAAAGTGGTCAAATTTCCTATAGTGCTATGGTTCAGACAACCCTTTTTTTAGCAAAAATCTTTAATAACTTTGAAAATTTTGTAAAAAATTTGTTAATTATTTGTTAAGACATTTTCAAAGGTTAGTGTTATCACTAACCATGCTGTATGGTTAGTGGTGTTATGTTACAAGAATTTTTATAGAGGACGCCACTTCTGAGCTTCAACCCAGTAAAGTACATAACATTCAGTATTTTAAGGAAAATAGATTTAGGTCTTTAAATTGATGTCCTTACATCTTAGAAATCGAATGTGATATGCCTACAATTTGAGTCTAGATATCAGGTTTAAATTAGTGCCGATGGTTTATGCTTTAGGGTTTTTAAGTCTCTTTCGAATACATCCATAAGTGGACCAAACGCGCATTTTTTAATGTTTGTTATGTTGAAAGCAAACTTTGTGATAAAAATACAAGTTTTTTGAGTCATGGCTGTCAAAGTTTTATTTTTTTACAATTCCTTGGAGTGCAGGCATGAATTAAGTTTTTACAATTAATGGTAATAAAGAAAGTTGAGACGGCTAAGAAAAGGAAATATCAAATCTGCATTCACATATTAAAATACATCTTTTAAGTCCTTTTTGGATTATTTGCCTTCTTTTCAAGGGGTTTTATTTAATAATATCTTAAATAAACTATTTTTAGGCTTACCATATTTAAGTATAACCACGATTTACAAGAAGTTAAACAACCCGTTCTCGAGTTGTTATATTTTGCCAAAATAAGGGGTCAATTCAACCATAGTGCAGTGTTCCTGAATGATTTAATTAGTATTCGCTTAAATAAATCATGTAGTTTAAGGGGAAAATCAAACTGAAACTTTTATTATTCAGACCTATCCCTTCCATCAATTTGGAATTTTAATTCCAATGCTCTTTCACACCCCAACTCCTTCGCGCCTTTATCTCCGAAAAGGGATTGTCGGTGAATTGTAATGCCTCCCCGCGGAACTATTCTTCTTGGCGGGGTCCTTCGCTGTCCTGTCCCTAATGCGTAAATGCCTAATGAATCGCGTCCCAGCCGAAAAACGAAAGGAACTTTTCGAACAGCGATGAAGCCATTTTGCATAGGGACGACCATTTTTCCACCCGGAATAGTGCGAAAAGCGCTACAAGCCAGGCGACAAGGCTGCAGCAAGGCGAGGACAATAACGACAGCGACAAGGACAAGCCAGCTTCGGCAAGGATGCGAGCTGCAAGGATGCAGCCGCCCAGTGACAATAATTTAATTTAATGTGTTTGCATGCAGCGGCAACAACAGAAACAACAAAGGCAATCTTAACAGCCACGGAGGATGCCGTTCTGGGGGCCCCAAGATAACTCACAATTTGTGGCCGCCGCAACAGCAACCAGCCACCATCAACTTGCAACTTGCAACTCGCGCCTTGCAACGCACGAGCAGAGGCGAAATTTATGTCGGCTTCCGTTTTCCATTCAGGGTGTTGGCTGGGCTGAATGCGATGTCTGGGGAAGTCGGGAGGACATTTCATGCTGAAATTATTAGTGTAAACATTTTGCATTTAATTAATAATGCGCCAGGAGGAGCAGCGCTGACATCCAGTGGCCACAAAAGTATGCAACTCTGTAGCCAGTAATGCGATAATAATGAGTCATCGAGCGAAGTGAGAAAGCAATAACCGATTAAACTGTGATTCAATATATTAAAACACTACAATTCCAAGAAAAGATCCAAAGGGTTCTCTGATTCTCGAACAGAAAGCCTACCCTAATAAAAAGCCAATTGATTAGGGTTCTGGAACACGAAATCCCTCCCAGAGCTGCTTCCCATCCTTCCAAGTCGCTCTACCCTGCTTATGGGAAGGCATAAATTGTCTGGACGGTTTCTAGACATCATAATATAAAGCCTAATAAATATGCGACAACAACAAACAAACGGATAGAAATCAAAATAAGCTTTCGGCAGGACGAAGGACTCGCTTAAAGCTGGGGGCTGATGAAAACCAGGTAAGGAGACAACGGCAATGGCAGTGGCTAAGAGGAGGCAGCACAAATGCGAAGTAATGAGCATAAAAATGCTAACAGAGCCACAAAGGAAACCAGGGACGGGGCTGAAAAGTGCTGCGTGGTCGGGGTACCGGGGAAAGGTGCCAAGACGACCGTAAATCTTTTTGTGGCGCTTTCAAGGTAAAATAACAATTTAAGTTTATTACTGGATAAGAGACAGCAGTGAGGAAAAGTTTCTCTGTGCTCTTTGGGAAAAAATCATGAAAAAACCCCGCTGACCACAACAATAGGACTGGGGAGCGGGATGGGCAATCGTCCTGTCCTCTGACACGAGAAGCACACACATAGAAAACTATGATATATGACAGAGACGACTGTGCGTCAGTTGCCAGGACAGCCGTGAGGATTTCTTCGTCCTGCTTACTTTTAATTTGGCGCGCAAGGAAAGTTTTTTCCTCGCCCTGCCACAGTGAGTGGCAAGTGTGGGAAGAGAGCCACGATGCTGAGGAAGCCTCGCAATCGCGCTTTTATGCAGATTATCGCAGTTGTTTCTGGCGCTTTGTATCTTTTTTTTTATCAATGTACAGTATCTGCTTTTATGGCGTAACTCGATACATATTGTGTGTTTCTGCCGCAAGTCAAAGTCAGAGTTCCTAGAACCTGCGATACTCAGAAATCCTTGTTTCAGCAAGGATAATCAACATTTAACATCCAAACTCTCTCTACAAGTTTTTTTGCCTTATATCGTATACGAACTCCAGATTTCTCTCCGTGTAATGCAAAGACACCTGGCGTTGGCCGCTTCCTTTTTGGCAGGCTCCAAATGGAGTGGCATGAAGCAAAGTCGGCCAAAAGGGGGCGACGAGGCACGGTGTGAGACAAACATGTGCGCCACTTAATGGCCAGAAACAGTTCAAAGAAGTGGAGCAGCAGACGGCTCGGCTAGCTCGACTGACTCGGCTGGATGGCTCTGCCACTTTGACAGAGTGCCCCATGGACAGGGGGTTGGATCTTGTGGCAGCCTGTGGCCCCCGCCTCACCCCGCCGCCACTCTTGCCCTGTGGCAAATCACAATTCGATTGTCTCTACGTGTCACTTACAGGACACGGGGGCTGCATTTAGGCAGCGTCCTTCCATTATACAATCAAGGTGGCACCTCCCAATTTTTCCTGCCATTACTCCCCGACACACCGCCCCTTTACTCCCCTCTCAGAGTCCCTGCCGCTCGCCTTTCCAGGCCAAACAAAACAGTTAATGGCTTGCAAGCTGGAACAAGTGTTTGGGGCGCCCGCCTGCGTGCCCCACTGATTTTTCAGGCTTTATATCAGTTTTAATGCCCTGGTTTGGGCCACTGCCCTCCGCCATGGTTGCCGTTCATGTGGTTTAATTAGCGCTGTCTGCCACTCAGCCATGTGGACAAATTTGTCCATTGGCTAGCGTGGGACGTTCAGGCCAGCTTTTCATTTCGGCCAGGCCAACCGTACCGGTTCGGGCTTCATTGATTAGCCTCCTTGGCAACTGTGATTAGGTATTTGCAAACCTTCACTTGTGATTAGCGCGGCTACACTTTTACCGTCGAAAGGACTACCAAATATTAGCCACCATTTACGGCTAAAGTATAGTAGATGGAAAAATATTTCTTTTATAAGGATTCAGACAACATAAGGATATTTTAAAAGATCATAAGTTATATGATCTCAGAACAAATTGCCTATAGCTCTGATAACTCAAACCCCAACCGTTTGAAATTTAAATCAAACTACACAACATGGTTAACAAAATGCAACACAGTCTGGCTAAAAGCTTGCAGAAAGCTCTCTCCCAACGCTCTCTGCTCAGGACGCTGAATGTGGGCTGCAAGCTCCTGCCACTCTCTGCCATTAACAATTTTCTCTTACGGAGAAAGCACATCCTGGAAAGCTCTTGCAGGGATGCTGTAATAGGCAGAAGTTCGCTGGCAGCATCCTCGGAATTCTGCTGGCACTCCGGGCCGCTTCGTTCGCTCCTTGCTGCTGACTTTTTCCGTTCGGCCTCGTCGGTTTTGCCAGATGCCTTGTAGTAGGTCCTGCCATCTTCGACGGCTGGCTAGTTAACCGCGGCGATTCAGTCAAGCTCCAGCCTCCGTTCACAGAGGAGCCCGATGCTGCTGCGCTCTCCCCAGAATCCAGAGTCGAGCACCGCGTTCGCATAGAATCGCATCGCATCGCGTCCGTGTGCGTAAGCGTGTGTGAGTGTGTCAGTGGGTGAACACAGTGCGTATGAGATACTTTTCGGTGGCCGAGGCATCCCAAAGCGAACCGGTGGAACTTTAATTGTCCAGCTGCCAGCAGGGCCATGTAAACAGAAAGAAAACGATTCGAAAAACTCGGTCAAAGGATTTAAATTTCCAACAATATTAAACAGATAAGCACGGCATATGCTAAGGCTAAAAATAAAAGACAAGGCAGTCGTTTAAAAAGTAAGAAAAGTTTGTGTGAAACCCTAAAATATGGCCCAAATGAAAATAATTGGAAATAGATATTCAAACATATTATATTCAAACAACGTATTTTGTGTAAAATTAATTGTGAAAACTATGTAGTTTTTAAAATCCAGGTCCTTCTCCTAACTTTCAACGAAATTCATAAACCAACAAACAAATTTAAATTTCCCAAACTTACCAACAATGAAATCAGATCTTATTTTGGATTTTTTTCCCCGCTAAGCCCACAAAACATAAAAGTAACAAAAACTTAAAAACAACATGGCCTGGTGCCCGGTGAAGAATTTTATTGATGGATTTGCTCCGGCAGTGAATTTTTCGCAGCAGAAAGCAGAACCTCTTCCATTTACAAGCAGCCGAATAGTTGGCATAGTTTTTGCTCTAAATGCCGAGCTACGGCCATAAAAACATATTGGCAACATTTCAAACTCGCCAAAGTTCTTTTACCTTTGGCCCACTGCAGGGCCCAAAACAACAGCTCACAAACAAGCAAACAACTAGCAAAGACTGGCAAACAAAAACCATTTCGGCCAATAAATCATTGAACAGAACACCAACAAAAACCGAGGGGAAACTGTGAAGAAGACGAAACTTTGCTTGTTTTTCAATATTTTTCCTTTCGATTGTAAAGGAAGTGCGAGCAGGAAAAGTTTGCCAAGCGGCAGGAATTAGTTTTGGAATATTGCTGGACAACCTGGCGTTTGAGCAATGCCGCTTGAGCCATGGGAATAGTGTTCGATGTTGTGAGAAACTATTTGTTTCGACGTTTTTCGGTGCATCATGCAAATTGTTTGTATTGAACACAACTCTGAATGGTTTATGTGAGGCGATTTGGTTTTCGGGCAGAAACCTAATCCCAGCATCGTTTCTGGGCCGCCTCCTGAGATAAATCAAATCGCAGGCCCGTTTACCTAATCGCAACACATTCGCAAAGCCATCTGGACCGAAATCACAAAGTGGCCAACAGACACCAGACGCCCTGCAGGATATTTGAACTGGGTCCTCTAAATTTTCATCCAGCCAGCCAGCCATCCAGCCGGCCCCTCTCATCAACTTAAATTGTGGGAAATTAATCAAGTTGAAAAGGTTTCTTCTGGTCTTCAGGTCGGTCTGTTCTGGTTCTGGGAAGACGCCACAAAAGATTGCGCCTCAGGTTCGGGCGGTTGCCTTTTGTTTTCTGTTATTGTTATGGGCCCGAGTCTGGCTGTGACTCGCAAGACAAGTCAACATGCGAAGGGCAAACCTTTTTGCTGTTGTCGAAAAACCTTTGCTTTGCATTCATGCGGAAATTAAAGCTAATGCACAGGAAGAAAATAATGGGGAACCAGAAATAAAAAAAATAGGCCTCACTACTTAAATTGTGAGTGTTAAATTTCTGATTAGTTTTATGAATTTCTGTGAAGATTATAAGTTTTATAAGAATAAGTATTTATTATTTATTATTAGTTTTTTTCTGAAAGAAATAAAAGGTAAATGAAGTTATAAATATCTTAGTTAGTACATCTTGATTTACCTAAACTCCGATTTATGTTTAAATATTTTTCCATTCTTTTCTTATTTTTGTTTTAAATCCGACCAATACTTTTTCATGGGTGTATGGGTGGTACAAGAAATGTATAAGGACCGAAGGGCGTATTCTCACCCTGCAAAAATTGAAATTGCGTTTTCCGCAGCCTCGGGCCTCCAGTTCATGTACAAACACGCACACACACTGGCAGGACACGTGTAACACTTTCTGCAAAGGCAAAGGACCTTAAAGCGAGCCTTAAACGCTGCTGCTCGAGAGTTTCAGTTACAGTTTTTTCGCCTTTCTGGGTCAACGCCTGGTTGACATTTTCGCCCCGGCGCAGAGTTCATGGAAACCCTTTTTTAATTAATACAGTCTGCACCTCCTCCGCCCCTCTCCAGTGGAAACCTCATTAAAATGCGTTCGAAAACGAGACCGCAGGCCGGGGACATTTTGTGTTTGTGCAGCTCTCGTACTGGCGGCTTTAAAAGCAGCAAAATCATAAAACGACAGTTGATGAATTTTTATTATCTGGGTTCGTTTGGTTCGCTGGCACTTCTCGCGCTTGCTCCTCTGAAGCCACGCAGGTATTTAAAATAATTTAATTAATTAGCGACATCTCTTTGACACTCGGAAATATGTCAACGGATCTGAAAAGCTAATAAATTATTGCGCCTGAATGGAAACTAATTAGTTCGGGCAGCAGTGCAAAGGGCCTATAAACGGTTGAGGGGCTGGCTGATTCAAGCCTAGAAAATATTAAAATATATCTCGCTCCGAGTAGACTCTCATGTGCACAGTCGCCAATAAACCAAAGTAATCCGCCCAAAGGATTCTGACATGCACTTCAGTCGTGCAGCTGGAGATTATTATTTGATTGAGTCTTAACCGGAACTAATTGCCGACAGTTCTGCTTTGATTCGGAAATATTGGGCATTGAGCATCAATAAATTAATTTGAGGATTCTCCCCAATTTACAAACTCAATTTGCTTGGCTCGAAAATGCCCAGGCAAATATTGAATTTAAGCAGAATACGTTTGCTCTTAATCCCCATTACATTCGCCATTATTCCGGGCCATAAAGAAACACAAGTGCATATAATATTTTGCGTCGCAGAATGTTCGAATAAACCATTTAACGATTCTCCTTAAACATTTGCGTTGCCAGAAAACCATCAAAAATAAATGAAGCATAAATGCCAAAAGCACACAAAAAATGGAAGAAATACGTTGATACTCGGGAGTGTGTTGTGTTGACGAGGGGCGAAGTGATTTAATTTTTCTGTAATTTTCTTTATGGTCTTTTTTTCGTTTTGAAATCTCCGAAGGACATGCGGGGGGCCCGGGTGAGGTAAATAGGTTTGGCGCGGAATTAGAAGCACGAAGCGCCATTTGGCGGCAAAAATAACCGGAAGGAATTATAGCGGGCTGTAGCGCCTGCCCTGCGCCTCTCTATCGCCGGCATACGCGAGGAGGAAATTAAATGTTTTACTGTCTGCGGTGAGATGAGAATACAATTATAATTTCATGCAGGCGACAGCGGGAACCAGTCCTTGGAACGAAATCAACGAAAATGGAAAACATTTTGTGATTTTTTCCTCAAACGTGTTGGTGTGCGTGGGTGTGGGCGTTAATGCGGTGCTGCAGTTTGGTTATATGGAGTCGCTTTCATGTGCCAGCCAGGCAGTGTCCTGTTAAGAGGATCAGCAGGGCGAGAACGGAAGAAAGTGGCGAAACGGAGGCCGAGGCGCAGCGGTGGGAGAAACTGTAATGCGGAAGTTGGGAAATTAAGTAAGAGGCGAGGCACAGAAAGCCTTGAATTAAATTAAAAAGGAAATTAAACGATTCTTTGTGGGTAAAGGGTCTGGCTTTGACTGCTCAACTCTGCCAGAAAAAAACGTTCATATTGAAAATTGTTTTATTTACTTAGTCGTATAGAAACTTTCCAAGGCAAATGTATTTTACTAACTAAATTTTTTCTTTTTTTTCCATTTCTGCGCCCGCCGCCCTGGCTTCCTCGCCAAAACAGAAGCCTCAACATCAACCGGAAATCAACGAAATTGTCGTCACTCCAATCAAGTGGAAATTTGATTAAAAAAACGTGAGGAGGAGTGAAAACCCCAAACGAAGAATAGAAAGGACGGGAAACGAAAATTTGATAAATTTCAAAAAGGACGAAGGCAATGGACGAGTTTGAAAAGGAAGCGTCGGGAAAATAGAGAGGACGTCGGTGCGAGTATATCAAAAGGTAGCAGCGGAGGAAATCAACACGCACGCACATGAACGAGTTTGTTGCACGGGCACGGGAACACCGAAAAACATTAAAAATCAACGGAGCGTAAAACTTACACAATCCTTGCAACAAAAAACCCACGTGGATGAAAAAGGAACAGGAACTCGAAGCAAATGCGAGTTACAACAAAAATAAAAACAAGGCGGGTGGAGTAGCCAACTGAGAGAACAATTTTTAGTGGAAAAAATTAAAAGATTTCGCCTGGAAAAGCGGAGAAAAATAAAGCGCAGCTCCCAACGCCACTACAATGAGAAGCAGGACGAAGCAGCTGACGGCCAGGACACATAAACGTCTTTTTCTTGCCTAATACGCTCTCCGTTGGGGTAGAGCACGAAATTAAGTGCAGATTATCAGAAGATTATATTTTAATAGCATTTCAAGCTGTTTCCTTTCGCCAACAAAGACAGACAGGACAGCAAGGACCTCGCCGCAGCAAAGACAAGAAAGGGAACTGAGCGAACGATAGCTGACCCTAGTGTGTGTGTTCTACAAGTGCGGCTTATTGCATGATTACCGTCAAGATTTTTTGCGAGCCTCCGTCTGCTGGAAGGAGAGTGCCAAACATACAAGCGTGCCACAAATTGAAATTAAAGAAGGAATTACGTGTCGCGAGTGCGCTCCAGTGCGGGCTTAATAAATACTTGTGCTAGTGTTCGTGAGTGTTTGCAGAGAACCCAACAAATATCAAGTATACGCCGTGAGGTCCGGGCGTGAGAAAGCAAGGAAGTCATCAACAGGTGAGCGCCAGATTAAATCTTATCCTTAAAACTAAGTATTACTTCCTTCGAGATGGGCTAAGATATATCCCGCTAGGCAAGGTCACAAGTTTTTCGCAGAAAAGTATCAAGGATTTTAATGCCCATCCCAACCGTGCGAGCTCTACGCGTTGCCAACGCAAATCCTATTAGGCCTCTAAATGTCACATGAAATATAGAGCAATTTCCCCAGACCTCCCTACTCGCCCACCACCCCTTTATTAGGACTCGCCGCAAAGTCTGGCAGTCGTTTAGGAAACCCTTTTCGCTCCCGACCAAATCCTAAGCCGCAGCGGCCGGGGTTGCACTGGGAGGGTTGTTAATTAATGCCGACCGAGCTTCCGCTGCAGCATATTTAAAAACGCATTAGCTCTTAAGCAGGCGAGCTGTCATAATTCTAATCGAGCATTAGGCAGCGCCAGGATCCCACTCATATCCTCGCTTTCTCGTGGCAAACATATGCAGGGAAATATTCTTGTAATTATTTTAAATGCAAACGAAGGCGCTGCTCCTTTTGTTGCGGAATCGGAATGGGGGGACTGCGTTTTTTCATTCGAGGGGTGTCCCGGGTCCTGGGCCGGCATGTGTTGCTAATTTCATTTTGCGGACAGAGGAACACAGTCGCAGTGGGAGGTCCTGGCAGGATTCGGGGCTGTAAGTGTGTGGGGCTGCCATTAAGTCGTTGGAGTCACAGAACGAAAGTTTCATTCACGTCCAGGAAAGAGGGAGATACTGTCATATCCAAAGAACACAGGAAGAAATCGGATCTATTTAAAAAGGACATATTAACAAATTAAAAAAATTCTTTCCGGCCCATTCTTGAAGAACGATGAGACATAAAGTGCCTCATTATTTTTCCCCATTTCGAAGCCCAGTTTTTTCCAGTGTAATGATGATGACACCCGCTCTCCTGGCACTGGAATGGCCCATTGTTGTTTGTTGTTTTAATGTTATTTGCCTGGCTGCCATCGTCGTCTTTGGAATCTGTCACCGTTTTACGTGACAATACACCCTGCAACTTTGTCTCCTCCACTGGGTCGATGTGCGTCGGTGTGCGACTGTGGTCCGCCGCTTTGGGTTTGTGGTCCTGCGGTGGAGCCGAACTGGTTCCAAGGCGGCTCCTCGGTCGGTCGGCTGACCCTAAGCCAGCTGGCTGTTGTCGCATTGCGTGGCTGCTTACCTGTGGCCTCACCTGACAAAACTTTAACACAAAAATTTCATTTAAAAGTTTCGCTCGCTGCCTTTTACCTTCATTTGGACCTACGCCAGATGCTTAAAACTTTTCCCCACTCTCCCGCTGGGGGGAAAAGGAATAAGGACTGGCCCGGGCATTTCTTTTATGGCAACTTTAGCAAATGGACATTGAGGTCGTTGTATGACTTTGGGTATTTCTCCATCATAAATATCGCTGGCAATTTCTCGCCGCCCTCCGCCTCGCCTTCTACCTCTGGCACTCTATTAGCATTACGGCGAAAGTCCTGCCGAGGACACTTTTAATGTGCCTTCTTTGAAGTTTGCACTTTGTTTCGAATCCCAGCGTCGAAAGGAAAGCGCCAGCACTGGCTTTCGAGATCAAAGTTTGTGATTTACCTCAACTATGGTATTTTGTTTGCAGCGCAAATTGTTATAATTAAACTAAGTTTCAACTCTTAAAACGACGAATGCCCAGCATCGCCCTTCCGTGTGGCTCAAAGGTTATTTTTCCACTGCTGTTTTTCCAGTTGGAGCGCCAATAAAATTGGTTGTTCGGTTTACGCCAAATAAACAGAGCGCTTTAAATGGTAGACCGTGTTTTACTCGCTTTTCATCAGGCCGCATCTGAGTTTAATGCGAATGTTTATTTAACATCTGCTGTTTTCACTATTTGTTTGAACAGTTTAATTGCATATATTAAAGCCTCCGCTGGCACAGTTGGGGATTTTTATTGACGTGAAAGGTTGCATAATGTCCGTAAACCAATCCTTTAAAAATGTTTGACCACATGATCGATTCAATTCCGCAATATTTTAATAGTTTCACTGCTGGCCTGTTAAGTGACTTTCAAAATATGTAATTAAATAATTCACTAAAGAATACTGCTGTATATTTAAATGATGAAGCCTCAGTTCTTTCTTTTAAGTTGTTTTACTAGAAGTCTTTAAAATTGTGTATTTTTTTTATTCTCTCATAAGCTGAGGGAACCCCTTGCCAACACAATTAATCAAACACTACAAAAACATGAAAATCGCTTACACTTTGTTCAATATTTATTGACTGGGGAATTGTCGAGGCCCGGGGCATACTTTTTGTGAAAGGACATGCTGGGAAACACTCTCCTTCGCTGCCGTAGCCAGTGGGATGCTTTAAAGCACTGCTGGCGCTTCATGACGTAGTAAACACTTATTAGACGTCACAGGCCCGGGTCTCGGGGCCCAGAGCACAGGATACGGGATACAGAATCTAGAACTGAGAGCCGAGGCAATGGAGCGTGCTTCTAAGGAGTATTCAACTAATAAAAATGTCAAAACGCATGAAGTTGATGACAAGTAACGTAAAATGACAGCCTAGTCGGCAGCAGGCAGAGCGACAAGACATCAATACACAGAGAAAAATGAATTTCAAACTAAGTTTGATATCTTAAAAAAGGGAATAGTTGTTCTGATTTAAAGTCCTGACTATTATAAAGATTTTATTTTCTTGTTGGCTATGTAATTTCTAGGAAGCCTTTTTTCTCTGTAGATCCTTGCTTCTGGCGGGGGAACAAGTTGAATTCATGGCTTGTCGCATGCGGGCTTCGATGTCCCAGTGCGGGCAGCAATTTGCCACACCTGCTGTGAGAGTATGTCTGTGTGGCAGCCCCCCGCCCATTCTCTCCGCTCCCCCCGCCGCACAGAGCCTCCCACAATCCTAGATCCTGTTCTCCTGCTAAACTTTCACAATTAAAACTTGGCACTTTCCGTCGCTCGCTGCGCACGCACGATTCGCATTCTCGCATCGCAACGCAGCGCTTCAATTTTGGCCGCCCCCGCTGTTTGTTTATTGGATTAAGTAGATTTATCATATCAGATGGCAAAAGCTGTCTAAATTTATCCACACCAGCACTGCCTCCGCTGCCTTCGTGGCTTCCAATCCCACTCTAGCCAGTATTCGCTTCGTTACAGAAGCAGCACATATCAAGAGCTTTCGCGCCGACGACTTCTCGTTTTTAATTACGCTGTTTTTTCCTCGGAGCTCACGTACCGAAAAAACAGGACAACAAGAAATGCGTTTTGCTGGCAAAAGTTTCTTTGCTACGTGTCCTGCCAACAGGCATTTTCAATAAATTTTCTTATGCTCGTGGAATTAATAAAAACAGAGGAAACTTTTGCACTTGGCCTAGCCGTGGAAGGTCAGAGCTCAGACTGGGCTTTAATCTGTTCACATTGTTTCTAAGAAGTAAATATTGGAATTTAAAGGAATTAATATTTACGCTCTTATTGTAAAGCACATTGCCAAGGTAATGCGCTAGCTCGGGGCCACGATATGTTACCAATTGGATATTCCCTGAGCCTGGGGACTCACTTTTGCTTCTCGGTAAAGCCGCTCAAAATTTCAGAGAACTATTTGCTTCTTGTCCTTTGTTTTTTGCTTGCTTTTATGTGAGTCGGTCGCACGACATCAAACAAGCGAAAACGAAACACACAAAAGCGGCGGCGACACGCGGCGTATGCGTCATATTAAGTATACGCCCCCGTGACACACGCTCTCCATGTTGGCCCCAATTCTTCCTCGGCTCTGGGGCTCCAGGCCCGAGGCTTGGGATACGGCCTACAGACTCCTGCTCTGCCTCGTCTGTTATTTAAACACAACAATTAAAACGATTTTCCTCGCAACGGCCCACAAACACACGCACACCCGCTCACCCTCTCCCGAGATGATGTTCTCGTTATTGTTGTTGTTTATTTAGACGCAGGCATGTAGACATAACATTCGGCATTCCGGAACAAGAGCGGCAGCAGAAACAAATTGAATGAACACGCGCCCCGAAAAGCGTTTAATAAACACAAAAGCAACAGAGACAGGAGCAGAAACAGTGCCAGCACAGGCCCTAAGCTTAATGAAATGTAATGATGGGAGGGCGGATCCAGGCCAATAGAGGCGTGGCCAGGACATCACGAGATACGGAGACTGTTCGAGGAATCAAGCAAAAGCCAGGCCTAGATATCACATTTGAACTGCAGACAATGGGGCACTGCCAAAGGAGCTACGGAGAGTTAAAGAGTTATCCTTGCTTTGGTGAAAAATGTAGTGAAACACTAAATCCAGAATATGCGAAACATGTTAGAGTGGCCACGTTAGGGCTGCCCCGTTTGAAGGACCCTCCAGTTAAGCAATTTAATGCGCGCACAATTAAGTCAACAACAGCAACCAGGACTCCAGAACTTTTGAGGTACTTTTTGTTTCCGTTCCTTCGCTCGCTAGCACTAATTTGCATATGAAACGTTCAGGCCACAACGGGAGCCGGAGCAAAGCCGAGCGGCGAATTGGAGCGACATTTTTTAAAACAAGGGGATCCCCGAGCTGCGCAGTTAATGTCAAATGCATACGCTATCCCCCGGGTGTGTGTGGGTTCTTTTCTCCCCCCACTGTCTGCAGTCAATTGCCAACAAAACTTTTGTTTCCAGTGGCGGACGTGCATTTCATTAATCTCTCCCTGCCGTGGCCCCGCCGTGGCCCTGCCGTGCAGTTAATGCGAAGGAAAATCATTTAAATGCCATATCAGCGTAAAAAATCGTAATTAACGTTAAGTGCTGATTTGTTGGGAACACGAGAGAGTTGCCTCAACTTTTTATTTAAGCCCCCTTTTAACCGCCGCGGTCGATTGGTTTAATCAGCGAGCCTCGATTGAAGGTTGTATTTACGAAGATACATGGTGAGTTTACACGGGATTTTGCAGAGTTATTTCATGCGTGGAAATGATTAAAAAGCCACTGCCTTTGTGCAGCGGGCCAGCAGGAATGAATTCCAGGGGAAAATGATTGCAATGCCAGGGCAATGTATCCTTCGCAAATACCTTGTTTTGTAAATAAATTGCAATATGCTTTATGGCTAAAAAAGCGAACAGTCAATTTGCAGAACAAGCTAACATTTGTTGCCACTTATCTGGGACTTCTCCCCCAAGTTCAGTCGCCACCTTGTGCAAACTGTTAACGATCTTTAAACGTCAACTGACACACATTCCGTGAAGCGAAAGAGTCGGCAATAGTTGGCCAGAAAGAGAAGGGCAGAGAGCGTGCCATGCGTAATGCCGAATTGTTCTACATACATTTAAGTTAAATGCCAGCCATATACAATAGTCAGAGCAGCGGGACTCCAGCACTGGGACTGGGACTCCGACTCCGTGTTCCGTGCCATTTCACTCCTCTTGGAAATTACGTGACACATTTCTAAGAAAGCAAAACTAATGTCACTGAGATACATGGAAGGGAAAAGGACAGAGATGCAGGGATGCCGGGAAGGGGGAATTTAGGGCTTTGGCTTGACAAGTTGGCATCATGGAAAAAAGCTAGCCCAAACACTTTAGATGTCATTGTACCGCATTTAGATTGAGTTGCTCTCCAAAAGCAGCAGCAGCCAAAACATAACACCGACTTGAGGAGGCAGATGAGTTGGCTTTCGGGTGTGTCTTGGGTTGATATCCTTGGCTCCCACTTGCCACCATCCACCGCCCAACGCCTCCCTCTTGGGTTGTTAGTGTCACTTAAGCTCGAGACTTTGGCACTCGCATATGCAGATGGATGCCATGGGAGACGGACGGGGAGATGGAAAAGCTTCCACGCACTCCTCTGGGGTATCCTAAATGTGGCTGGAGATTGGTGTGTAATGGCAGAAGAAATGCTCTGAATGGGACAGAATTTGTATACCCTTTATGAGCTGAGCAATGTGGAGCCCCAGACACACTGGGCTAAAAATAGTAAATACTTTTTGAGGTGGGTCAGGTTTAACTTTTCTAGAGTGTCTCCCGCTTCGCATTCCGGCTTCTGGCTTGCTAACTGCGCACTTGTAAATAATTGTCTATGTAAAGTTATACAACATCACTCCTGCTCCTGGCTTTCCACATTCTTTCCGTCGTGCATAATTTGAGTAGATTTTGAGGGGCGCTCATACATTCATACATGTTGCAGCGCATTAAACATAAATTTGCAACTGCAGTGCGATAAAATATTTATAAGTCAAACGCAAATGTTTAATGGACAAACACACCGCCCGTCGAGCTACATGGCCCAGTGTTTGGCCCGCAAATAAGCAAATATTTGTGATCGGCTTTGGCGCCGGCTAAGCCCAACTATCGGCCACTCCACGCCTGTCAACAGTATTATCAATTAAATTTACGAGCCCGATGGGCCCGAATCGGCCCTTATTGTCAATGTTTCAAAACGGTTGCCTCATAAATTAACTCTCATAAATAGCTACGAGCCTATATCCAGTTTAAACTACTTATAGTTCTACATTTCCCACGTTATGTTTAGTATTTGCTGTTTAAATATTAGTGCTTCCAATCCAAGCCCCCAATAAACACCTCTGAAGCGTTCAGCTGCCTATCGGTCTAACAAATAAAGCACAAATTGTGCATATCCGGCATCCTGCGCCAGTATCCGGCGGCGCCCATTCACTCCGTCCATCGGGCCAGGCCAGGCTTGTATCTCCCATAACTGATTAAGGTTCAAATTGTTATCAATTTGTAATTATGGAGCCACTGGTGGGCTCTGGGCTCTATTCAAATCGCTCTCCCCCCTCTACGGCTGTCCTTGGCCCTTTAAATTGTCCTGCTGTGCTGCCATGGAAGTGTTGCTATGGCATGAAAAAGCGTTTGCGGTTTGGAGCGGCTGTTGTGGTTATTCCCCAGCACCACTGCTTCTCGTTGGAAATGCAACTGCAGCAACAGGAAATGTGTACCCTGCAAGCTTGAAGTTGGCGAATATTAAGCTTCTCAATTCTTTAAAAATATCCCTTCAGAGAATTAGGAAAACATCTACCAGATATTCTTTAGTTGAATGCTAAAAGTTTTGTAGACAAAGTCGGAAAGACTATAAACTAAATAGCCCCATGAAGAAACGCAAAATGTAAATCGTTTCCACTCATTGGCTTGATAAGACAATGCTTTCAACATTGTAATCAATTTTACAAGTTTCTAACTAGAGAACTGTAGAGCTGCAAAGATAAGTCCATGGACCGCTCCAATTGTTGGATGGCTAGAACAAGAGAATAAACAAGAGCCAGACAAATAAGCAAATCAAAATGATGCCAACGAGTGGCACGAAATCAAATTGAAATTGAAACTAGACAAAGTGAATTGGCAGGGAGCCACAGGACCGCCTGCCCACCCACCACTTTCCGAGAGATGAAGGGCACCGATGTGTTATACAATATTATCATGCTTATATAATTTTCCCATACACAGAGAGAACGATATGGCAACAGACAAACACATGCGAGACTGCGATAAAGCTCGAGTAACAAAGTTGAATGGCTGTCTTCGGGGGAGAGGTAGTCCTTCGTATCAAAAGTTATCGTGCATGTGGGTGTGGGGCTAGCTGTTCGACTGGAGCCAGGGATTATCAATGTATTAAGGGAGCAGCGCTCCAGACTTGGATTCAGTCTGAGTTTCAGTTTCTTGAGCTTTGACTGCTCCTAAGTTTTAGCACTTTATGGGGCGTCGTTGTCAGTGTCGTTCTCGTTCTCGTTGTCGTTGTCTTGCTTCCCAAATGCCAAGGGGCTCATGTGGCAGGCTCGGCTCATCATAAAATCTGCCACAAATACTTTGAGAAAAAATCGCAGCTACACAAACTACGTATATTTTTAGTTGTATATTAAACTGGCAATCTTAGGGTAGCCCAAAGTTTCTCTCAGTGCCAATGGAGTGTGGAAATCGCAGAAAACGGAAGCTGGGCCATCGCACATTCATAAGTGAAAGACAAAAGGCGCCAAAAGACAAAGGCCCTGGCAGAGAAAATAAAAAACAAAAAAAGGAGCAAGAAAGCACGCAGCAATAGGAACTAAAATGGAAGGGGCCCAAGCTAAGGGGCCGGGAATTGCAACTTGCTGCGACATGTAAGAATTATTATCTACTCTTGCACTCTCAAGTGGCCCCCGAAGAGAACGGTGACGCAAGGGAGGACAATGAATAATGTCCTTGGCGCGCAATGCGGAAGTGCAGACTGCAAGGACCCGAAAGGATCCGGCAGCAGCCGCAGTAGGTAAATAAAATAAAGCCATAAAGGAAATATGCTTTCGTGACCGTTTCAATCGGCATAAAATTTTATAACCAGCATTTTATTTTCACTCAGCCAAACAAGCGAGCGCTTTGCATCTCCCAAACACACACATATGTACATATGTACATATGTAGAATAAACTAAAACTTTTTTGCACTCCGGCATTTTTGCACAATTTTCGGCATGGCGCTCCAAAGAGCTACGAAAAATTCCATAAATGTCTACAACGCATTGAAATTGTGCGGCGAGCGGCGGTAAAGTTGGGCACGATTGGAAAGGATGGAGTAACATGGTAGCTCTGATCCCCTTAAAAATTTGCTAAAAAGCCCCACCCTCCAAACAGCAGCGCTGTTGCGAAAGTATGTTTTACGCTTTCTGCCGTTTTTGGCACTTTTCTGGCCTTTAGCCAAATTACTCGCCGAGTGGGCCAACTGGGCGTATGCGTAATGCGAGCCCTGGCGCTTCTAGCTTTTCGCTTTGAAGTGACCCACGTGAGCGTGGAACACAATGTGCCATCGGCTGTTTGCTGTTCACTTTGTGGGCTTGTACAAATATTCTATATTTATGTGTGGCAAATGAAAGTTTAATCAGTTGGCTAATTGAATTGGATTCTGTGTGGGCTTCGTTTTAGTTTTCAATTGCATATTTGATGGGAGTGATTTGGTGTCCCACGTTGGGCGCCAATGACAAAAACAAATGATTAGATTTCCACCCTCACCCACAAAACTCAACCCAAATTCGTATTATTTATCAAAAAAAGTATTTCCCTTCATGTTTCTATTTATTTTCGTGTATCCGCAATGCAAATGAAGTTGTTTTGCTGCTGGTCTGTCTTCAATCTTTGTTTTTATTATTTTTGCAATTAAATTTCATTTGTGAAAATTACACGCCCCCTTAACAAGTGCCCGAAAATGGCAAGTGGAAAAAGGAAGAAGTCACAAAAAGGAGGAGACAAACTGATACTTTTTACACTTTAAAAAATATATTTGAGAATCTCAAACCTGTATGTTGACTTTGAATTTTTAATATGTATCTGTGTTTGGTCAAAAAATATTTAAGAAAAAATACTTTCTCTGAGCCACAAAGTTGCAAGTGCACAAGAATGGTTGTATGTAAGTCTTCCTGCCCCTCGTTGTCCTTCCATTCCAGCCCACTCCATTCGCTGTCACTTTTTTCGAGCTATTTCCTCCTTTTTCTCTCTTTGTTTGTCTACTTGTTAGCAGTCGCCTTGGCATTAACACGTTAAAAATTCGCTGTCCGCTTTTTGCTCAGCCATCTCAGCCACTCCGTCTGCGCCTCCCTCTGGCACTATTTCCGTTCCGTTTTAAGTGAGCCATAAAAAACAAAAATCAACGGGCTTTCTGTCGCCCAGCGCCTCGTTATTTGTTTGGCCATGTTTACGGAAATCATTAACATTTTCCCCAAGCTCCCGCACGGCTCTAATGAATTGGAATTGGGCTTCAAGAAAACTCGATTCGGAGAAAAGAAAAAATGTTATTCTGCAAAAAGCAATTTCTAAATTGAGAAATCAAGCGGAGCTTCAGAGAAAATGACTAACTTCACAAAAAAACAAGAAAGGAAAGCTAACTTCGGGCGGAGCCGAAGTTGATATACCTTTGCAGTTAAAACCGGATATATATCGCAAACATCGGATTAAATTGGCCGATCCTTATGAGAATAACAATATAACCAATTTATTACAATAAAAAATATAAAACAATTTTTACCAAATACCATTTCCGATCGTTCTGTTATATGGAAGCTATAGGATAAAGTCGGCTGATCCTTATGAAATTTGGCATGTTGTATTATTTTGCCAGAAATAGCATTCTTACCAAGTTCTCTAACTCGTAAAATACCAAATTAATGGCATTTCCGATCAATCAGTTATATGGCAGCTATAGGATATAGTTGGCCGATCCCGGCTGTTCCGACTTATATACTGCCTGCAAAGGAAGGGTGCTTTCAAGTCGATAGCTTTAAAACTGAGACTAGTTCGCGTAGAAACAGATAGACGGACAGACGGACATGCTCATATCAACTCATGAAGTGATCCTGATCAAGAATATATATACTTTATAGGGTCGGAGAGGTCTCCTTCACTGCGTTGCACACTTTTGGACAAAATTATAATACCCTCTGCAAGGGTATAAAAAAGGCTTCTGGACATATTGTCACAATAGTTCTTATTTATGGCAACCTTTTTTGTCATTGGACGTCACCAGTGACACCATATTGTTAAAGTTTTAATTTATTTGTGTTTCAGTAAAAACTATAAATGCGAACATAAAGCGAAAATGGTTTCGGTGATTTATTCCGCTCACTTTGAAAGTGGGTAATTGCCTTACTTTCACTCGGCTTTGCCACTCACTATGCTGGCCTGCTTTTCATGCCTCATAACGCGACCCCAATGAGGCTTAGCCGGGAGCTTCATTCAACTCGGCTCAACTTAACTTTTCACTTTCAATTTGCCAGGCTCTGCGGCCCATAAAGCGAGGCGTTTATGGCCGACACGCGTGGCCCACAACGCACTCTCTCGGCCAGCTCACACCCGAAAAAGAACTTTCATAATTCATAAGCTGCAGGAATAAACTGCCGGCCGAGGGGAGCCTACTAAGCACACGGCAGCTCTCGGATTTACACTTTATAGGGCGGGCAATGGGCTAGGGTAGTAGAGCAGGGCCACAAATCACATTCTAACAACCTAATAAGTTGGGCAGCCGAATTTGAATATTGGCCAGAGACAGACATGTGTCTAACATATACTCTCCTCTGGGCCGAACGGAATGACGTTCAAAATTTTCTGATACGTCATTGGGACATGAAGGAATCTGGACGAGCGAGTATACCTAATGGCGACTGTGAGATACCTCCTAAAATGCTTCCTACATATTGGCAATGTTTAAAGCACAAAATATGATACACCTTTTAATTTACCAAATGTTTTAGGTTTCTACATCATCTAATGTGTGTACATTTTCCCTGCATTATGCCCGAAAGCCCCCAGTACCATGTACAAAAAAGTAATGCGAAAAAAATCGAAATGATGAACAGAACGATGAGGCCACTCCTGGCCCCCACTCAGTGCTTTTTATTTGCGTTGGCTTTTATGACATTTCAAGGGAAAATTTATATAATAATCATAAAAGCGGGAGAGCATGACCGTTGCGGAAATGCTGCGATTTATTTGTATTTGTAGAGTCTTTTCCGCTCACCATGTCCTCGCAGATGGCGGAGTGTGTGTGTTCCAGATCCAGTTTTGTTTGTTTTTTATTTGCAGCCAATTGATTTGACTGGCGGCAGGAAGCTGGTGAGAGCGATGATGGGCATGATTTTTGTGAGTAGCGGCGATGCTGCACGCCCCGGGGATTGTTTTTGGTGCTGGGGCACATAAAAACTTAACATCATATGGTTTCGGCTCGGTTTGCGTTGCACGAAGCCGTCTTTGTTGCCGCAGCGGCTCGCTTTATGTGGCATGAATGCTTTTATGGGCCACCACCCACACACAACACATTGGCAGCTTCGGCGCGCATCAAATCAGGAAATGGTTGCAATTAAACTGTAAATAATGATGCACCAGCCCTGAATTACAGGGATGTGAGCCAGGGGCCTGTTCTGAATTTCTCAAAAGCAAGTAGGCTGTGGCTGTGCGTCAGTCTAGTTGTGTGTTTTCGATTCTCGGTAGTCAGTCAGTACATCGGAAAGCCTCAACCCGTTAACATCTTGCAAATATAAGTTTAATTACATCAAAAACAAAAAGCAGTTCAAAATGTTGTAAGTATTTCGCGTCGGAAATTAGTTTCTTGCTCAAAAAGCTTACCTTCTCGTTTAGTGACTGGTTTGAATCCATTTCTATGCCGACATTGAAGGATCTTAGCGACATGAAGAACCTTGCGATCCAGAAGATCGCAGCACTCGAGGTCAAAGGGGTCTACTGGGGCCGTCGCTTCGGACTGGACGAGTTCGAAGAAGACGCCCTTTTCCGTTTTCTAAGGGAAAAGGCCTAAGTTCGTCCTCAGCTGCCCTCCATAATCAAAAACTACTCGGAAAATACGCGCCTGTTTCTTTGTGAAGCCACACTTGTTTTTACACTGCTTCTATCTCTGTTATGAAGACTGCTCCTTTCTGTGGATATGCAGGATACCAGCTTAGCCTTTTATTATGATGACGTTGTCAGGACACCGATTCAACCACAAAAACTGAAACAAAAACCGAAGAAAAAAGCTGCAATTTTCACACCAATTCATCCATACTGAAGCATATGGACACATACGACACAAGAAGAGGAACCAGCCACATCTGCATGACGGGGGAATATGTCAAAAAATTGCTAAAAAATTCCAGTATTTAAGCTTATCGTTCCCGTTCAAAAAACCCAGTCGCATAAACACAAAACGACAAAAAGCCAATATATATACATAAGTACGTCCAAATTTCCCATTTCGTTTTTTAATTAAAAATATTTTCCGCGAATGTTTTGCATTTTGAAAGGTGGACAGGACATTTTTGTTGCCTTTGGACAACGTGCTTCCATTATGGACCGCCTTTTATTGGAGGAGAAAGAATCCTTTACCTCGTCGGACTCGCCCACTTGTCACTTGAACTGTCAATTACATTTGTGAACACCCATCCGCCCAGCTTTCCCACATCAAACTCATTTTCATGTGCATGCATGCGAGATTTTCCTTCAACTCTCTTATTTTCGTTTTCATTTTCATCTTTTTTCCATTTGTTTTCCTTTTTGTTGGATTGGACTTATTGCTCTGTTGCGGCGTTTGATTAACATTTAAATTTGCTTCTGGCGGGCCCTGCCAAGGCGAATGTGCATCTGACAGTTGAGTTTGTCAGCTTGGGCAGCGCGGCACATTTTCTTTCCAATTCCACTCGAATTTGCCAGGGTCGTGGGTCGAGGTCCGAGCCCCAGCCCAGCCGGAGCCCGAGAGTGCAAATTGTGTGCTTATGACACACAATAATCAATTGTTTTAGCCCCACTTATCGATGGCGATAGAATCCTAACTGAATCCTGCTTTGGACATTCGATTCTAGTCAAGTCTTGACGTTATTGATGGCCCTGGCCGTCGCCGGCCTGCTCACACATCGCACTTGTATTTATATTGTATTTGGCTGCGGAAATTGTTTATTGTTTATTGAAATGAAATATGGCCCATGGCCTGCTGCAATTTGCATGCGTTGATTGCCGATATGAAGTGTGAGCTTTCGAAGCTAGTCGGCTGAAAATAGAAATTAAATTTAAAATGTGAAGCTCTCTGTATGAGCAGTCAGAAATATTTCTCTAAAAAGTTAAAATCAAAACTCCAATGGCTCGCCTTCAAAAACTGCACTTAGCTTTAACAATTGCACTCAGATGCTGCAGATTCTGCACATGAGTGGTTGGGTGTGGGCTTAGGACGGCAAATCCTGGCCCGAATGGTGGCGGGACTTAAGTACGTGTTGATTATGGAGCGTGTTTGTTATTATTATTGTTGCCGCTTCTGCTTCTTCTTGTGGTTAATGGCAGTGGAGAGATACTATAGTTGGGCATAGTGGGAGGGCTGCGAAACTTCTAGACCATTTACCATATTCCCGACCAGCAGAAAGCGTAGTTTTTTATGCAAATATTTAAGAGCATCATCGAAGCACGGCGAGTGCAAGATTCTTTCCTCGCCACGGGATGCGTACGGGCGTGTGTGTGTTGTATCTGGGTTTGCGTTTGCAATAATGCTCTGTGGAGGTGGGGAGCGGTGGGGAAACCTCCTCCTGTAAGCCATATGTAGATATATGTTTATGTCTGTGCACTACACTCGACGATAAAATCGTCATGTAGTCGTAATGTCTGCATCAAATTGCATTTGCCCAACGCCTCTGGCACGTCGCTAACTCTCAGCCCCCTGCCACCAGCCCTACTGTGCCTTTCCCCAGGGAGGTTCCATATGTGTCGACATCGTCAACGCAATGTGTATTTATGCATAGTTTAATGCGGTTCAATGTCTGGTAACGACATCAAAACACAACCAGGATCGAAGGGAGTCGACGGGACATGTCGCAGCTTCCACAAGCTCGCTGAAGTCATAATCATAATCAGGAATCATACTCGGAGGGGGCGGAGATCGGGTAAAGCTGAGTCTGAGTTGAATAGATATTTTTATTATTTTCAAATTGAATTCGCATATCGTTAGAAAGGCAAAAAACCAACGAGTGGAGACGTCAGAGCAGGGCGCACTGCGGTTGAATGCACGTTAACCAAATCGGATTTGTTTAATATACGATCCGGAATTCGAATTTGATTGCTAAGTGCATTGCATGTGCGTATCTGTGCTCTGCCAATGTTATGACAATCTCTAAGTGGGGGGATTAAGCGACAAGATAAGGGAATCATTTCGACTGGGGCTGTTGCATGACAATTCCAAGGGATTAGCTGTGTTAAGAAATGTAACTTTAGGGCCTAGAATAGGCATTTAAAGGCACACTACTGGCTCGATTTTATTCGGCCCGATTTAATTCCTAGAACTAGCACGTTCTCAAAGATAGGCGAAAAGAAATATTATCCTGTCTGCTTCTGGTTCACCCTGCGCCGACCTTGGCATTTTCTTTTGCAGCCGCAGACAAAGACGCTTCATTCGTGTCATTCGCTTGTCTAGGGGCATTTTATCATTCTCTTGATTTCAAGTACCCGCAGAGATGTATTTCATTCGCTTGGCCCCTGCCCGGTAACCAGTAACCAGTAACCAGCGACCAGCGACCAGTGTCCTATATCTTGTATCCGGTGTCCTTCGCTTCCACTCGACGATTTGAAGATGCAAAAATGTCCATTTAACCGAGATTTATGGCAGCCAGCAGGGTTATTTATGACAATTTGTTTTATTTACACGATATCTGCCAGTGGCCAGATGGAAGCCCATCTACTGCCCCTGCCCACACTCCGGCACTAAGCACTCGCAAATAAATTTGCACAAATTATTATGGGTCAGGGGGATTAAATGCAAACACGGGCTGGACAAAAAAGAGGGGAGATGTGCCTATGGCCACGGTTAAATGGATAAAATTCGATGAGCGCCGGGTCGGAAGAGGGAACAGGGGCCCTCCCGGTGCCCGCGGGTCAGTTTATCGCATTTATTGGCGCTCTATATTTTATACATAAATTCTGAGCCACGCTGCGCGGTGCAGGTGCAGGTGCAGTTGCAGGAGCAGATGCCCACAAAAGCACAATCCCATCGAGGCAAACAAACGGAAAAATGAGACCCAATACAAATAGCTTAATACACATTTTTTGGCCTCGCCAAAACAGGGTTTCGTCCTGCTCTTTTTCGCAGCCGTGGCTGTATAAACATGTATCTGCATATATTGTATAAATGGAAAACTGGTAGCCCGCCAGCAAAATGAATGCCGCATAAATCCACGCGGCTTCGTGTGCTAGATTTCATGGCTATGATTTTGTAATAAAAATGCATTTTTATTACGAAAATAAATTGCGTTCCCCCACGGCTCTTTCTTTATTAATCAGTTTTTGCACTTTTTGTTAAAATGTTTTCAGGGCTTGAAAATATTTTAAATTTTGCTGCCCAAAACCTCAGAGTTATTACGTATTTTATTCATTGCCGGAGGCAGCTTTCAATGCTGCGAAAGCAGACGAGTATTAATTAGTTAATTAACGCTCAATGGTGCAGAAATGTGCCGAACTGAACACGATAGCTTATTTAGCTAATTATCCTTGGGTTAATGTGCCGAATGCGTAATGGGAAATAGTTTTGGGTGGAAGCAAAATAGAAGCAACATTAATAAAGAAGTTCTAAGAAGATGGCAGTTGTCAGTTCTTAATAAGACATTAAAGCATAATAGTTTGTAACAAAAACAGAGCAACTGGTAGCTTACACATTTGAAACATCACGTATACGCAATGTTGCAGTTGGGTCTACAAAACTGTTGCATGTAAAGTGTTGTAAAACCACAAATTTTCAAGTGCCAGCAATCGTGCTAGAAAACCATCAAAAAAGTCAACAAAAAGTTGATGCAAATACAAAATGGCGGCAACTGCAAGAAGAGCCAACAACAGGGCTTGTAGCATACATAAGTGGGACATTGTCAATCGCTTTTCAAAAACTTTTATTGTGCAGTGAGGCGTAAACAAAAATGCCCCTAAAATAAATACAAATACGAGGACGAGACAGACGCACAAACATTTGCAAACATGCCCATACACACGCAGACACACACAATATGGCTGCGTGGAAAACTAATATGCTTTAATGGCTTAGGACTTTCAGGACTTTGAATGGCTGCCTTCACAATGTTATCCTTTTCTTCAGCCTGCGAGCTGCCTTTGTTGTATCTGTGTGGCGTCGCCTTTTGGCGTAAACAAGTCAGTTGGATAAAAAGCCATGACAAACAGTCCACTGTGAGAAAATATTTTTACAAAATTAATAACAGATTTCGAAGGCGTAAAATTTAGAGCTAGAAAAGCTGAAAGATATTTGCATATGCTTTTTAAATATTTTTCGTTGTGTCTAGGAAGTTCTTTATGTTCTCTTGAGCCCCCCTTTCTGTTATTTCCGACCACACCACTGCTCCCTCGGTGACGGCTGCATATGTTTGGCTTGGCTTGCCTCTGCTTAATGCGCAAAATATTGCGATGATCAATAACAATCGCCTGTCCCCTGCAGCTTCACGCTAAGCCCGCCCTGCCCCATTGGTTGTTATCATGTTTGGCGTCATTATTGTTGTAATTTATTTGCGCTCTGCACATTTTTCGCTTACGCCTTCACTCGGTTTTTGCCCTTTGTGCGGCACTTTGTTTCTGTGGGCGGTTCGGCGGACTTTTATCAACCCAGTCAGCCAAAGCTGCGACAAATGTGGCAAGCTGAAAAATCCCATACGGAGAGACAGTGTTTGGGACGCCGCCTGTGCGGCTGGGAGTGGGTGTGCAGCTGGCATTTGCGTTATGCGTTTGATCTTTCAATTATGGTTTATGGTTGATTGATAATTGGGCAGTGGGAGTGTGGCCGCAAACCAAACCGAAATCAAAGCCAGAAGCAGGCAGTGAGGTGGATGACTGTCTTTGCAACCGAGTTTCAACCGAGTATGACTCGCATAAATTAGCTACAAAGTATTAGCATCACAATATTGACTTAAAAGATAAACAAAGTAAAGATTTATTTCGGCGCTAGTATTTCATTTTAATGAGAATTTAATATAAATACGAAGAGGATATGTATCCACTTATAAAGGCTTTCTTTTTTTCCACTTAATAAATTAGATTACTCAAGGGCTGACCTTCTTTAAGAGCTGCCCGAGTGAACACCTGAATAAAGCATCTGCTTTCTGTAGCCCCTTCCTATCCCCCCTGTCATTGGTCCTCCCTACCTGTCGGGCATTAATTTGCACAAATGACAAAAGCATGTTTGCTAATGGAAAACCTGTCTGTCAAATTTGCTTAAGTGAGTAAAATTTATTTTTGCCTTGGTTTTTTCTCGTTCACCTCTGCCCTATGGCCTCTGCCCTGCTCCTTCCTGCCGTCTTCCCTTCCATTTATCGCCAGTATGAAACGTCCTTCTGACACGACATCAGGGGTTAATAACGAGCAGACATAATTAGTGGCGGAGTGCATCCGGCGGAGGGGAGACTGCAATTGCAGAGGGGCGACAAACAGGAGCCGAGAGACCGCTCCTCATTTATCATCCGATTCTTGAAATCGTCTGCATTTGACACGTCCTGCCAGGGCAACAATAAATTTAAAGCCATTCCGAAGTGAGAGCAACAAATTATCCCCCGGCTCACACACATCGACACAATTAGTAAGGAACTAACTCACTTTCCGAAAACAAAACTCCGGCAAGAAAAACCGAAACACCACAAAAATAAAACTTGAAATGAAAACTATGCTCTGGTGATTTATGTTCTCCAGAAGTTGCCCGAAGAAGCGAGCGGCCAGAGCCGGAAAATCTGAAACTATGCTCTGCTATGCAAAACTTCAAAAACAACTGCCAGGCGCCGAGGAGGGGTCGAAGGCCAAGCCGCAGCTATAAAAATTGACGGCGGGGCGAGGATAAAGAATCCTGCCTACCAGATCTATGGCCGAGCAGAACACAGAAAGCCCGGGAGGAAAGCAACTAAGCCACATGTGTCGCGTCTCGATCGAAAGCGCCGTAAATTAGGTCAGCGGCAAAAAGGGCAATGTGGATGTGTGGCGGTAGATGGGTGGCGGTGGAAAAGCGGGAAAACCTTCGCCAGAGTGTAGCTCACCCACAGCGATACAAATCGTTGGAGCATACCAAATCATGAGGGTAAAACGTGCTCACACTTTATACGTAGGAGTCTGGGATACGTAGGGATTTCCAGCTACAGTTGGGGAAAAATTTAATATATCTGTGCCAGACTCTGATGGTTTTTCTATTAAAGTGCTACAAATATAAGCAGTATAGTTCTAGTAGTTAATACTAGGTTTAATCTGTAATAGCTCTTCACACTGTAGCTCCCCTTGAAGATTCTTTCAGTGAACTGCCATTAGCCTTCCACAGATAGAAAGGGCCACTCCATTCTGTTGCAGTAAGTGTATTTATCAATTTGCAATTGCAAGTGGCGCTGCCACACAAAAGAGAAATCACTGGAAATTACATTTTATTGCCATGCGGCTTTTTATGTTCGCCACTCTCGAGCTCCAATCGAACTCTCTATAGATAGTCAGGTGCCTAGACCTGCACTAAATAACTTAGCCTCCCCTGCTTTCACGCTGAAACCTGCTTTCCTCGGTGGCTGCCTTTCTGGGTTGGAAACTTTGGAAAAGTTTCCGCAGCGGCCTGCTGGTGTGCGTGTGGCACACACTCCCCCACTCGCCCGGAGAAAGCCACGAATATTTTTTGCCATTGCAGGCAGTTTAAAGTTAAGCCAAGTCGTTGAAAAGTTGGCTTTGCGGCCACCGCAGCCCGAAGGCTTCAAAGTAAATGTGCTACGAAAGTCAATCAAGCGTTGCAACAGCGACTTTCTATCCACCGGCCCGGTTGCTCCGCTTTCCTGCCACTTTCCCGCAACTTGGCCAGTAACAGCATTTACATCTTGATTGCAATTGATAGGTGGTTCGTAGGGCTTCCAAAGTTGAGTGCATCCGTAGATAGTTAAGGGTGCCTGGCTCCCCATTAAATATTAATCATGCCGGAAGTGGACGATAAGCTGCTGGTGAAATGGAATGCATTGGAGTAATTAACAACGATTTTAATGCAGTTTTTCACACAGCAAATTCCAGAAAGTAAAAAATCATCTTTTTATGAATATTATGATGGAAACACCAATTTAATCGCCTATTTTTTTTGCTTTGCTTTACATTTTATTATATCCTGCGCATTTTAATTATTTTTCCAATTTCACTTTTGAGTGGGAAAATAATTGCCTCCTCTTCGGAGCCGTGGTTAGGATCCCCTGGGAATAAGTCCGAAGCTCCCGCGTCCTTATTCCTACCACCGTAAAATTATACAAATTAATTTGGGAGCGACAATTGCGTCGAGTCTAATTTAAGTGAGAAGGGGGCCGTGGAAAAAAGGAAAGTGGGAAAACGAAGACAAGGCCCTCCGCGGGCGGGAGGATCTATTCCAGGGGCGATTTCCTGTTTAGACCGGAGGCTGTGGGCAGGGCATCGCATTAATTATGCTCAAGTGTCCGCTGGGATGCGGCCAACACTTGCTCCATAATGACTTCAGTAGCGACTTGCCGCCGAAGAGAAAGGATTTGTTTAAAATTTAGATTTGATTTCGGATCCGGAAGCTTTAAGGCCGAGAGTGAAAAATTTATGAACGGATTTGAGCGTCAACAGTCGGGCACCGACAGGGAAATATATCAAGGATTATGTCAGCTTCATCACCCGTCTCCAGTTAGACGTCAGACGGAGAGAGGATGTCAGGGGGAGATGGATAAATAGGAAAGCCATAGAACAGACAATGAAGAAACTATAAACCCTGGGAACGAATGTAAATAAAACAGGGAGTCGCACTAAAACCAAATTTACAAGAAAACCAGAGACGGAAAGCGAAAAGAAAACTGGAATTCGTGAGCGTAAAAACGAAATTGAGAAACAGGCTCCAGTCCTACTATGTGGGTCCTTTCTCTGCCTCTGTTCTGTATCTGTATCTGTATCTGGGGAAAGCGGGAAAGCAAATTTTAAACCTTATCAGAGGCAGTTGGGGAAAATGGAAAGTGGATAAACTGGGTGAAGGCAAACATGCAAATAAATCTGTGGCACTCAGAAGTTCCTCGTCTCGATTTGATTGAAGGAAAGTGGGACTCACAGCTGGGAGACGCCTGCTGCCTTAATTTCCCGATGGCTTAAAAATAAAACTTGAATTGCTGCCAGAAACTTCGAGGGAGAAATGGGAATTAGATACCTTTTTGGGAGGTCAGGGCTAAATTCATAATAGTTTATTGATCAATTTCGTGAAAGTATGGAGCTCAGGTGGCAGGTCGGATAGTGATTTATTTCCCATATCCTTTAAGAAGAACCATCTCTTTCCATAATGCAGTCATTTCATTACCCATTCTCTCATATTTCCTTTGATTTCCCGGCATTATTCAGCCGTGACTGTTTGCTTTTATCTTTATCTTCCGCTCACTCCGCACCCCAGCCCCACTTTTGTATTTATTTGTTCTCAATTACTCTCACATCTTGGGGCCGCCAACATTTTTAAAGCTTAACAGCATTTTTCCACCCACTTGGCTGCCAGAAATAATACAAATTCGTACATATACTCGGAATGGGGAAGAAAAAGTGAAATTGTTCAGAGCTCTTATTTCCATTCCTGTGGCTGTTTCGCTTAGCCCATTTCTGAGCCATTTGTTATTGTTGTTTTACTCTCTCGCATTGCCGCAATTTTAGATATTTCTTTTTCTCGGACAAGCCAACAAAAAAGGAAAAACAGAAGCAGAAGCAGAAATTGTGGCCAGGAAAAAGTTAAAGTTTATTTATTTTTCTGTGGGAGTAGTTGGGGAGTGGGAGCAGAGGGAAATAGGGAAAGCCACCTGCACTTTTTCTTTCACGTGCCAACGACCACGAGCCACTTCCACTTCCACTCCAGGACGGGCCTGCTCTGGCCTGGCCTGGACTTTCATTACATGGCCAGAAAACGCAGAAAAGTTTTCAGCGCGCTTTTTATTTTGCGTTTTTGGTTTCTGGTTTTGTTTTGGCCTGCGGCTCTGGCTGCAGGTATTTACATTTAAATGCGGCCTGTGGTTCGCCATTGCGCCTATTGTTATGCAATGAAAGTTTGTCCGCGCATTGTTCGCAAGGACCAGAAACTCCCTTAACCTCAATCCTCAATCGCAGGACTCGCTGTTGTTTCGGGCCTCCAATAACCGGTCCAGACAATTTTCATAAATTTTCCTGAGCCTATCTCGTCCCTTCTGCTGCGACCTTCAACGTCCACGTTTTTATTATGATATTGACTACTAACCACATTTTCACACCAAATAAAAGTGTCCTTGACAGAAAGGACACACGCAAGGAGTCTAGAAAATACATAGAGAACACGAGAAGTCAGAAAAACGTTTAGAAATTTCAGTAAGCCATAATTTGTTGTCGTTCTACTTTAGTTCTGTGGCCTATCCAGATTTCCGATATATGACGGACACAAAAAGCTGACTATGTAGGGAATGTACATAGTATCTGCTATACATTATGTAAAAGTTCTGGACCATGCATAAATACAAAATTTTATACATATTTTTTGTTTGGTGCCGCCACTGTCTGTTGACGCACAAAAAGTGCTTGCCTTGCCACGCCCACTCGACCACTCGCCCACAGCTCGGCTCCTTTCGGAATTCTTTTTTCGCTTTGTTGGGAGCTCGCAAAGTGAAATTTATTAGAAACGCAAAATCTGTTTGCAGATTGTGTATAAGATTTGATTATTTATGGTCAGTTGTTTGTTGTGGCCAGCAAGCCAGAAGCCAACACTGAAAATTGGCTAACAAAACAAGCGAAAAGCGGGCAAGAGTATTGGAAAAGATAGCGCAGAGTCCAAGAGTTGATTTATGTAAATTTTTGCTTCGCCTCCTAAAAGCTGTACGGAAATGTTTTAGTTTTATTCAATAAAAATATTTCCGTTCTTTGGAGTTAAAAAATATCATTTTGGAGGGTCAATAAAAAGCTCTTTAAAAGATATATTAGTAAGGTAAGCCCCAAAGAAATCTCCATCCGGCATTCTTATCCATCGCCTGGCAGACACAACTTTTGCATCCACTAAATTAAACTAGGAAAAATTCCCCCAGCTCATGGCCCACAAAAACTCTTCAACACAAATTCAACTAATTAACTTAAGACTCCTCGAAGAAGAAACCAAAGCACAGCCAGACCAGGCCAGGGCAAAGACTCAGGCTCAGACCCAGACCCCCATCAGCGCCAGGCAAAGCAAATAATTTTCAACAAATTTAACTAACGCCGAAAAAACTTTCCCCTGTTGTTGCATTCCAGATTAACCCGCCTGGCCGAAGAGAAGAGGAGACTCCGAGAAGCGGCAAGTGGAGCGTGAGGCCAAACTAAACAGGAGGTAAGTTGGACAAACAACTCGAATCGCAATTAACGCTCAAGGGAGAGCGACCTGGCCGGCCAGGAAGAGGCGCCCCCGAAGAAAAAACAAATTTCATTCCACTTGGGAATTTTTTCCCGAGTATATTCGGTATTTTATTTCTGGCCAGTATTTGCATAAAGACTCAAAGCACTTGCGGCTGGGCATGCGAGGGAATAACTATTTTACGGAGATATTCCGACCCGGCCCGAATCGGGGTTACCTTAATGAAATACGCGTAACCAAATTTGCGTTTTCCATGAATAATGCATGATCCAGGTGGTCACCACTGCAACTGTTGATCAAACGCATATACTAGCGGTGTGTGTTGTTTTTTTTCTGGCCCAATGACAAACTGTCAATAAGTTTATTTTCGCAGCGCAAGGGCCGCCGGGAAAACTTTAACCCAACTGCCATTAAGGGGTTAAATAGGAACTGCTCTCGTGCTTTTCGGGTCGCTTTGTACTGCGCTGTTGTACTTTGGCGGAAACTTTTCGCTGAGTTTTCGTTTTTATTTCGTGCGTCCGCAAATATTGACCGAATTAACAAAAGCTGCTGCAAAAAGTTTCACCGCAAACAATGGCGAGAGGGTCGCCCTCTCCTTCACGCCCTCTGGAGCCGACTCTTTCGCATATCCTGTAAGTGGTTGCTCGGACCTGTCCGGGAAAGTGTCAACATGTCCTGCTCCGCTCGGGAGGAAACTTATGACTGACACCAAGCACATTCTGCACCACCCAGTGGCAGGTAAATAATAGGGCGAATAAAAACTAATCGCGATTCGGGAAGGGACTCACATTAAAGCTTAAAGAAGGGCTTGTAAAAGCTATTTTAGGATAGAGCGTGCACTAGAGAGCCCTTTTTATAAATATTTTTCAGGTACCTTGTTGGTCTTGCAAATTTTAGTTTATTGAATTGCATTCTAAAGTATTTTTCAAATTTTCATCTCAAACAAAATAGTTTACATTTAGGCCGGAATCTATGCTCAGATCATGTTGTAGCGAATCCAAAATATTTCAAACTACATAAAGTAAACCGAAATGGAATTCATCCACCAGGCAGGGGCGAGGGGATTGCTAAAAAATGCGGCCATGTATAGCATTGGAGTTTGGAAATGCGGCGCACGTTCGGCCACGGGGGTACGTGTTTGGTCCTGGGAATCGAGGAGCTGTACCACATATAGCCACCCCCCGGGCAGTTGGAGTCCAGTTAGTTAGAGAACTGGGGGCGGGCGGGGGCTCTGAGGTTTGTCGGGTGAAATGCTAAAAGCAAAAAGTCATGCAACTAAATCCTGTCGAAAACGTTTTAAACTCCCAAAGAAAGGGAATAAAAAGGATTTGTGCTAAAAAGCAGCGGAAAATGTGAAAGTCAGCAGGGGTTATGGTCGGGGCTTATGTTTGGGGGCGGGGATAGTGGAGCACTAATGCAAGTGGATGACTTAAAAAATCCAAAATATGTGGCTGGGCAATAACGAACTTAAATGAGCCACGAAGGGATTTTGCCGCACAATCGGGCAACAGTTTTTCCCTCAAAGTGTTCACATTTAAAGGTCCTTCCCGTTTCAAAAACAATTCTACTATAATTAATACAAATGAACCTGCAAAGAGCGCTTTTTAATTGAATCCGTTTTGAAGACTGTCCAGTCACCGGATACAAGCTGTAAACATTAAGATTAATTAGTTTGTTAGCGGCATGTATGATAATTGCTTCTGGAATCTTCCACAATTTATTTATAATAATTTGCAGTTTAATTTTCCCATCTACCCGCTATTTATTCAGCCGTCAGCTGTAAGCCGGGTAGAGCAGAAAGTATCGGGGATTTCGCATTACAAATCCTCTAAGTGAAGTCTGTTGGCAAATAGGAACTTATACTGCGTTGAGTCAGCACTAAGTGCGGACGAGCATGCAACATTTGTGCCATGCAACGTTGCAGGCTAAGCCCCCCGCCTGCTTCTCTCCCGCAGATTGTCCCATTTTCCAATCTCCGCGCCCTGCCTCTGAACTCCGGAGTTGTCAATGACTGTCAGCGGCAGACAAGCAGAAAAGCGAAGCACGACATTGCAGCTGGGCTTTCGAGAGGGGCGTCTGGGGGCGGGGCAGGCGCCCCAATCCCCACTCCACACTCGACACTGAACTGGTGACATTTCAATTTTCACACACGCTATGCGGTTTCCCGAGAACGGCAAAAACCCAGCAGGAAAAGCCAGGGAGAGGGCCGGAAAAGCAAAGCAAAAACCCGAAAAGAAATCAAAGCGAACGCCTTAAGTGGAAGGCCAAGCCCAAGCCAGGGGGCGTTGCAGGCAGAGGCGTGGTCTCCATTGACCACAAGCCTCAAAGTGCAAATTAAAATTCAATAAAGCACAAAGTAGCAAACAGAGGAGGGCTCTGCAGCCGGGAAAATGAAATTACGATGGTCTTTAGAACCAGGGGAATTAATTGGAAACCGATGTGCCAGCCAGCCGGGGCCCACTTTATTTTAAATTATATTTAATTGCCAAAAGTGAAACTTAAACTTACAAATTTAAGTACTTTCTATTCCCCCCTCCTAAAAATGCAAACTAATTAGCCGCAGGAATCACTCGGTTACTGGAACAGCAAAGGGGCGGTCTCTTGATTAGATTCGAAGGGCTATGCGTATGTCGGGTCAGTTCAAGGTCCTCTGACAAGGTCAGCCCCTAACCAATGAGTTCCTCCCTGTGGGCCATACTCATCCCGATGAATATGTTCTTTGTGCTGAAAATTGCATGCAAATTTCATTGCTGGCGGCTTTTTCGAGCGAGCCTCTTGCAACAACAAAGGCTGCGCCGCCTGCCACGGCTGCCCCTCGTTGACATTGTAAATAAATGGGTGTGACTGAAAACTGTGTCAAGCCGAAAGTGCAACAAAAATGAAAACACTTTTGCTACAGAACTGTGTGAAAAAAACCCAACAATGGCAACAGGAAGTGTGCAAAAATTTGTTTAAATTTCAACAGGGCTTTCTTTTGTGGGCCAAAGTGCATGCATGTATTTGTTATTTGCCGAAGAGCTATTAAATTTAATAATTAAATAAAAAACCAAACAAGCCGTGCTCTATGGCTTAGAACAGGGTTTATGAACCGTGCACCATTTCTGTACCTTCCTCACATACTATACTACGCTCAAATAAATCTAATAAAAGCGCGGCAAACATATTCATATATCAGGGTGCCACATAATATTTATGCGACCAACAAAAGGGAAAAAGTGTAAAAAATTGAAGAAATAGAGGAAAACCATACGGAAAAGGGCGAGCAGGGAGAGCGTGATGCGAGTGGCGCATAAAAATTCCACAAGTGCATAAATTTCAAGCGGATTCTTCGGGGTTATGATGCTCTTAACCGGCAAAAACAGCTCGGGGCAAATTTAATATGCCCGTTGCACTAGGCAATGAAACAGCTTGTGCAACTGCAGCGGTGCAACACGTGCATGTGTGCCACACCTGCCGAGATTTTTGGACATGCCTGCATCTTCCCCATTTCCCTGGCAGGGTGCTTCCCCAAACCAAATTATGGCCACAGTTCCTGAGCTCTTTGCCTGCTTACTTCCACTATTTTTATGCTTCTTAGCTCTTTTTACCCTTTTTGCATTCGCAAGTCGAGATTTTCAGTTACACTGAGAGAAATCTGACAATAGCAGGAGGTCTTTAGTCGTATGGTTTTTGGCAAATGAAATGAGCCTTTTTTCTGCGTGCAAAACGGGTAAAAATAAAGTGGTCTGAGGGACGAGCCAGTGCCGCATAAAAAACAAGAAAGTGTCACCAGGACGACGGCAAAGCTTCAGCTCCAGCTTCTGTTGCTCCTTGGGAAGAAGTTTCCTTCAGCTTGAGCAAATAAAATTTTTTGCAGTTCTGCAGGTGTGCCTCGAGGTGGTTTTCGGGGTGAACGGGCGCAGGACCCGAGGCGAAAGAAAGGGCGGGGCCCTTGCTATTAGCCTGGTTCGCATGCCAACTGAAGTGGCAATAAGTGCCATGCATATTGTCGCCAGCATCTGCCGCTGGGGCGAATAAGGGTTAAGGGATTGGCAGTGCAAGTTGGCTGGGAAACCAGCGTGGCTTATTAGAATCTCTGTTTTGGGAGAAGGCGACTTTATAAGTTAAAGAAGGCTTGAAAGATTAACAAATTGCAATTCAATAGATCGGCTCTGGATAAAAAAGCAAACAAATTGTAAACATTTTTCATGACATTTTCGTTTTTATTACGACGTTTTCTGATAAGCACTCAGCTTGACTATTATTTTCCATTTCATTCAATCCGAAATTAGGAAATCTTTCATCAAACACAATACAAACTTCCCGACCAATACTGGCTGCCGTCACCGCAAAAGTTTCGGGGCACCGCAGTCGCAGCGGCTACACAAACATTTATTTGAACTTTATATATCAAGCATGACTTTTAAACTTTTATTTTCGCTTTTTTCCTTTCTGTTTCGGAAAATTTCTAATGGATTTTGCCGTGGTTTAGGTTGTGGGTTCTGGTCTTTGGGGTTGCTGGGTGATTGGCTGGTCCTTCGACTTGGGCGGCGTGTGTGCACTTGACTTGAAGTGGTTTATCCATGTCAACACGGCTGCCTTGTCAATGTCGGTGGGTCAGTGGTCTCTGCGGAGCGCTGGCTCAATGGCTCGGTGGCTCGTCGCATGCAAATTCGAGCCGCGTTCAAAGGTCAACAATGGCCGCCAACAAAGGAAAAAAGGTCAAGCAATTAGTGTCACAGCAGCCTGTCCAACTGCCAGACATTTGTTGATGCTCGTTCAACAAAAGCGAAAAGGGGCTCTCCTGCCCGGCTCCCAGCTCTACCCCAGTCCCTGCCCCTGCCCCTGCCCCTGGTGTTGGCTGATAAGATAACAGATAAGGGTATTATTACGCTGGCATTGCGTTTGACTTTGATTTGTGTGCCTAGCTGGCCGGGTCATGTGTGTGTGTTCGTCTGTCTGAACTCTGGCCCATGACACTCTGGGCGGGGGCAGCGCCCAGCTGGGATATTCTTCCAATCACTTAGCTGTTCACACGGCCTTCCTTTAAGATCGGATAAACTGAAATGCAAATGCCCTCCCCCCCACATCAGATGTATTTACACCGAGCTGGCAGGCAGCCTGCTTCCGTTCGTGACACATTCAAGTTTCTGTTGCTTTTTCGCCTGAAATTTAATTACGCATACGCTCCATGAGTCAGTGAGCCCGTGCTCCTCTTCATATTACTTGCACTATCCTAATGAGCAGTGCCAGATACTCGTACGAAGAGCACACGAATCCCCCATTTAAGGCGTCCTGCTAACGAGGGTGGCTGTGGGGAGGGCGTTTTGGGGGTTGAGGAAGGGGCCCAGCTTATACTCGACATTGAATTCGGTCCAGAACATGGTTGTGTCGTTCATGGAACTCAATTCAACGCAAATTGGGAAGATTTATCTTCGAATGAAAATTAATTTTTCACCAGAAGTTCTGCTGCCCTGCCGGGGCTTCATTAAAACCGAGTTAAGGTTCGGTTGCGGTTCCAATTTAGTTTGGTTAGAACCGTTTCAAATAATTCGAAAAGCTTGAGAAACTTTCCTAGAAAATCGTCTATTGCCTACTTTATTGTAAATAGTAGCCCATATTTCGAAAGTATCTTTCGTTATAAATATTTTGCTCCTTTAGCACCATCCCTATGGAAACGAGCACTTCTCAGGGCCACCAAGGACGCTCAACCTCTTCCTTTATTGTGCTCTTTACATATTCATGGCGATGTAGCCTGTGGGTAGCAGGGCCGGGTATGAGGTCGAGTCCCTTTTTTGAGACTACTCTCTATTTTCATTTTATTTTTGGCACACGAAGGCACTATTTGTCGTAGTAGCTAGCTCTGCCTGCAGTTAATGTAATATAACCATCATCAGGATTCTGTTACCCAAGAGCTCAAGCGCAGGCACAGGCACAGGCACAGGACACGGCATCTCGAGCTGTCTTTAATGGCCTGGCGCCGTAAGATATGCTACACTTTTCCACCATCGTGACTGGCACGAAAATGAAATGATTTGTATTCTCGCGAAAATAAATTATGTGCAAGTATTTTAAATACGTTCACTGAGCATTTTTCCCGGCACTGTCTTGCCCGAAACGAGCACGCAATTTTTCACCAGCTTGGCCTGAGGACACAATGTCGGGGGAAGCTGGAGATGGAGCGCTGAAGAGCTAAGGACCTGGAGGAGGTGACTCCGTCTATGGGTTCAACATAATGAAAATGTCGAAGTGAAAGTAGTAAAATTTACATAATCTATGCGCACGAAAATAAATGGGAAAAAATCACACGGCTCCCCCATTCGACAAAGATAAACATTTGATTAAGCGTATTAGATGAAGGGAGGATGTAATAGGGGACACCTGCAAGGATAGTGTTCCTCGCTTCTGGCTGCTGCCTGATGGCTCCTGGCTGCCACTTAATAGTTGAAGGCAGCAACTTTTGATGGCACAGTGCCAAAGCGATAGAGAGTCGAGAAAACTTTATTAGATGTGAGAAATATTAACATGAGGCAAGTGTATATATCCTGGGAACTGGGTACATCTCTGGGTGTGTATCTGTGTGTGTGGCAAAGTTCCCCTGGGAACAACAACTATGCAAATGGACTCGAAGCACTGAAGGCAGTGAAATGGCAAAGTTGTTGATGCTAAATTAAAATGCATTCTAAATGCAGCTACGACAATGGAACTTCTTGCAAAGTCAAGACTTCTGAGAGGAACAAGTGCAGCAGGACAGTTGGAATAATACATAGAAATAAGCGGAGAATAATGGAAAACAATGAGAAGCAGAAAACCAGTCTCTGCTTCTGGCGAAGTTGAAATTAAAGAAGAAAGTTGGCGAGGTGGCGTCTTTGTTTGCTGACGGGAGGCTTATGGAGGTCTGTTTGTTGTCAGAATGCAGTTAAGTGAGACAGTATTAAGAATCCTTTCAAGCAGCTAACCTATATTTTGCCCAAAAGCTGGAGAGCTAGCAGTGCAGGTTTTTGTTTTAAAAGCGTGGTCTGTTCTACCCTCAAAATAAAAGTATTCACTCACTTTTGAACAAAGCTTTTCAGCAATTGTCAGTCAGTCAGTGGCGAGGGCACTTCACAATGCGAAAGCCAAGATAAGCTCAATAAAAATGTCGCCTTGCCACTTGGCGAACACATTTACATATGCCAGGACTCCCTTTGTTCCTTGCTTTTTCAAAGGAAAAGTGCAACATCAGCGAAAAGCAAAACGATAGCCAGACTCGCCAGCTTCTCTGTATTCAAATGTGCAAAATATTCATTTATATACTTGGGTCGAGCACAGGCCTCCACTCCTGGAAGAATCACAAAATATAAATTCGTATATTATACACAAATAAATAAAAATAAAAATAAAAGTAAAAGCTCTGTGGCAAGCCCTGGAAGAGAAAATGCAAACGTCATCGACAGCAACAAAGACCTTCCAGCTGGTGAAGTGAACTCATGTTTCTAGCACAGGATCTGAAGCTCAAATTGGTTTAACCTCTCAACTGTCTCCAAAGGACACAGAGCGGGCGAAGGCGCAAGGAAAAACACAGCAATAGAGTCGCAGGACTTTGCAGGAATAAAATATTAGGCAATGGCAGTATTTAGACTGAGGGATTCCTTCTTTCTGTCTTTCTACCAAAAACAACATTTAATATTCCCTTTCTGTAGCATTTATTTAAAATTTATGCTGATGTCTCCGACTGTCTGTGGGCCCGCAAATGGCACATGCACACTCACAGGACTCTTCCTGTACCCTGTCTAAGGAGCAAGCGGGCTAGGAGACCGAACAAACGCGACAGACAGCTACTCTCATGTGTGCTTATGTAAATGTATTTACTTGTCTGCCGTCATTTTGTGGCAGTCGCCAGTCACAATCTGCTACATTTCCATAAATATTTTAGAAAATTTACATAAAATGTTAAAGGCGCAAAATTCCAAGAACAAGAACACGATGAGCCGCGCGCCCGAATCAGAGAAAGCGAGTGGGAGAAACCGAGAAACACAAAATAAAAATTAATTCATGACGACAAAAGTCAATTTTGTAAATCCACAAAACATATGGTGCAAGAAAGCAACAACACACCTCCATCCGCACATACACATGTGAAATGAAAATGCAAACGATGTGCGGATGCCCCAGCCTCCAAACCCACACCCCACTCAATTTTTATAATTCCGTGGCACGTGGCAAAAACTCAGACGCATTGGGCCGCATAAAATTGCATTAAAAGCTAATGAGCTTGAAATAAAAGACAATTTGAGTTTGAATTGAAAATTTCTCTCCTTTTGTGGCATTTGGCCTTGGTCTTTTGTTTCCATTGCGGGCGACCAAGAAAGCCATTAAAGGACATTTTCCCAAAATTAGAAAGCCAAAAGATTACCATGGGCGCCCCTCGGAAATGTAAATTATTACCTTTGTGCGGAGTGGTGACTTGAAAAGCTCTCTGCAGTGTAGGGTTTCCACGGAAATAAAATAATTATGTGCAGCCTATTGCCAGTACAATTGAAAATCACCAATTAATCGGTAATAAAACCAGTTAAATTCATTTCCATAATACAGTTTTCCATAAAAGCAGTTAATAAATGGCATAATATTTAGACAAAAAGGGTTAATAAAATTGGCACAGCAAGGTAGAGATTTAAACAGGATAATAAGCTATGGCTTCTAGCATCCACAGATTTTTCAATAAAGTTCCAATAAGTTTCCATTTAACGAGGTTTTTCAACCAATTTCTAGTGGACCTCCTACTTACAAATAATATGACCCCCTGCGAAGGCCTCGTAGATGGATTTTGCTTCAATATGTATCAAAATATTTAATTATAATTTTTTATCGATTTTTCATACATTTTCCTGAGGGACCTCCTTCCAAAATCTGAAATAAGCATTGGGTGTGGAGATATGACCCTCCACAAGGCGGAATAACTCAAAAGACTCGTATACGATCTATAGATCGATTCTGATTTAATCTGTATCAAAATATTGAATCCTAATTTTAATCCTAATATTCATGTTTCTGGTGGACCTCCTACCAAATCTGGGAGGAACATAAGATATGGAGCATATAAGAGGAGCATATGACCCCTGTGAAGGCCATATCTTGGCCAATGTTACATGGAGATTATCTTATTTGAAAGCTACTTTGTATCTTCACATAAACTGCTGTTAATTACGTTAACCTCGGAATCCTTTGGGCGGGTATTCTCTATTTTCCCAATCACCTCCCCCTGTGGAACTATATCAGTATCTCTTCCTGTCAAGCAGTTTGCTCAGCTCCTAGAACAGTTTTCGAGTAAAAAATTTGCTGTCATTGCAGTTAAATGAACCAACAAAGTGTGCAGGGATGTGGCAGTGTGTGTGCGTGGGTATGTTCGAGTGGGTGTGTTGGGGTGGGAGTGGCATTGTGTTGAAGTGTTGTTCAGTCTTCTAACCTCATCAATCGTTTACTTTATGGTGGAAGGGCTTGGCATTTATTGAAGCTGCTTGGGAAAGGCTATTGTATATTCTATGCGCCGGCACAAAGAACTTATCACACAGAAAAAATAGTGACAGTTTTTAACACTTTCAGATAAATATGATAACGAAAATAGACGGTGATCTTTAAATCAGTCTTTTGTAATCATATATATTTTCATATTTATTTCAAAAATTTTCCATCCGCAAAATAATTTTTTCTCAATGCACTTTCTGCCTTTCGTCCTGGCAAGATGCGTATTTGCAGGAGAACCAGGAGGCAGAATTTCATCTGAGTCGGCTCCGTCTGTCGGTTGCATGAGGCCCGTCATGGGCGCAGCCTCTTCGCCCCTACAAGCTATACAGCCCCCATACCCTTTAAGCCCAGGAACCCCTTAAATCTCGGCCCATAGAAAGTAATCTTAATGGCTTTTTTGTTGCCGCAGAAGCAGGAGCTGCAGGACCTGCCGACTGAGAGTTTTCTGCAGTTGCAGGAAAAAGTCCAGGCAGGCCATGAAAATTGCAAAATGCATTCAACGTTCCGGGGGCCAAACGCATAAATTGTAACCCCAGCAGAGCCCCGGCCCTCTGCCAGTCTAGCTCCTCGTGTGGCGTCTGCGGATTTGAATAGCCAATTTGTTTGGCATTGTTGCCCAGATACCATTGCCGGGCGGGGGAGGGAGCTCGCAGAAAGGGCATTTGCATTTCTAAGATAAAATGCAAATATTTCAATTTGTAACTTAAGCAAATTGCCTCAATGAGTGCAGCTGTCAGTCAACCTCAGTGCCATTCTCAGGCCCGACTCCTGGAGCCTTTCTTGTAGCCTTTTTTCGAAAAGCCACAAGCCTTCTCCCCGTAAAGAACCTTTAGAGTTGATTGCTTTCTGCAATTGAGCGTAACGCAGATCCCATATTTCCTGCCAAAATGGAAGCATTTAAAGGACATGCAATTTGTATTTTTGTGCATTTTATCGATGCAGCAATTAGCACGTATGGCTTTTCTTTGGTATCTCAGAAGTGGAGCATGTGCACTGGGCCATGAAATTGTTTTAGTTTCTGGCAGGTAATGAAATCTTCTGAGAAAAATGGCTCGAATCAGATTGCACTCGTGTCGATTAAAAAATCCTTTTGAATGTCAAATATTATTAAATTTGTCTGCCAAGAGAAACAACTCATGTGTGTATTGCTTGCTTTATTTTATTTCATTTGAAACTGATAGTGGTTTCAAATCCCATTTTGTATTTTTAAATATTGGGCCTTATTAGCCATCCGCTCTTTGGTCGGAATACTAATTGTTAGACCATAAACCACTTGGCAACGAGTATGTGCAAATTCCGAGGAGTGTGATATCAAGTAGCTACGAGTTAGAGTTGAATGTTGGCGGACAACAAGGAGCAACACAGGAAGAACCTGTAGCAACTATCAGGGAAACATTTGAGCAGCAGCCACTGAACAGCAGCAACAGCCTAAGCAAACAAGCAACACGGACAAGTTTGTGAACAACTCTGGACTGCGTCTTGTTCCAGTTGCTGTTACTGTTGCTGCTATCGTTAGCAATAAAGTTTTTTTTGTTGTCCCATGCAGAGCCGCCTCCCCTTTCTTCCTGCGCCTCACTCATTTCCTCGTACTCGTCCTTTCTCTGAAGCCTCTGTCCGACTGTCTTATGGGCTTGTGTACTCGTTACTCTCGCTGTCTGTCAGTCAAAACGTCATTATTGTTGCTACTGTTGTTGCTGGTGTTGCTGATGTAGCCGCTGTTGGTTTTCTTGTACAAGCTGCGTGTTGTTTGAACAAAAACTATCCATACACACACTCGCACCCATCTACCCATGCCCCATACCACCCGAGCACCCCTGCACTCAAAGATGAACATGTCGAGCTGCTCGAGAAGAGAATTCTGTGGCTGCACACTGAAGTGGGGGCGGGGCCGAGGGGCTGTTGAAGGATTTCGGGGGCGTGGCCAACTGGGTCCTGACACTCTTGTTTGCTAACAATGCAATGTATGTCAAGGCAAAATATGTTCATTCAACTCAACAAACAAAACGGCAAAAACAAAAAAACACCACCACCCACGCACACAAGGATCTGCAACAGCAACAAGAGAATGGAGAACATCAATAATGCAAGAAAACGAAGGACTAAGCCTTGATATGTGGGCACTGCACTGGGGAAAGTAAGGCTATATCGTCAAAACTTTGCAAAAAGTCTCTAATAATTTGTGTTAACAAATTTTGGATTTACTTCCAATTAGAAGCCCCTGATTCTCCCTGTGCATGCGCGTTCCAATGCATCGTTGATTACATAAACGCAATTGAAATTTACGAGAGCCCTGCAATTGAAATTGGAAATTTTCCCATTTTTGGGCCTGCACATGAATGACCTTGGGCAGGAGGGAGCACTCTCACTTTCTGCATGCCAGGAGTTTGTGGGAAGTGTGTCAAACATAACAACCGACATGTTTTTCCAAAAGAAGTGCTCTACAAGCCAACATCCCAGTTATTGATATTGCATTTGACACTTGTGAGGAGAAAATCTCTGCGATAGAAGGCATCCTGAATAATTCCTTAGCTCCATCATTATGTATTCCGTAATGTGTTCATTTCCCGACTAACTTTAATGACCGTAACATGCCCCATCAAGCTTGCTTTTAATTTGTTTCTTGCTTTGGCAAAGCAGCAAAAATTGCGAGAAATATTGCAAAAAGCGAGAAAGTGGGTGAGGAGGATGATTGCAAACAAGCAGCTCTTGGGAGTCCCTTCTACCGGCAAAATTGCATAACAACTGCCATTAAAAGGCAGACAAGCAAATTAAAATGCACACAAAACAAGGAGCGGGGCGAAATGAAAAAATTCAGAAACAAAACAGCCGCAACAACAATGGGCGCAACAATAAGAACAACCGTGACGGCAACAAAAAGTTATAAACTTTGTTTAAAAAACAATTACAAGTGCTGGAGAAGGCGGGCCGAGCGCCGGCCGGACGCATAAAGAAAATATTAAAAATATAAACTTTACAGTCAATAAAAGGCGCCAAAAGGCGAGACGCTAAAAGAAGCAAACTCTTTATGACAAAAGGCGATATAATAATAAAGCAAAGCGGGCTTCAGGAAGGAGTTCGGATCAAACAAGGATGCAGATGCGAACGGAGGCTGTAAAGATACAGATACGGATACACGGATAAACGGATACAGATGCAGGTCCAGGCGTAGGCACTAAACGGCCACTTAAACGTTAACTTGATTTAGCACCTCGTAACCAAGGGAGGCTCGAACAAAGAAAAAAAATCGGGCATCGGGGTCAAAAGTCAGCAGTAGCCAGTGCGGCAAGGGTGGGGCATAATCGGCCCATAAAGCCAGATCAGCAGCGGGCCAAAAAAGAGAGAAACAATCCCTAAAAGAATGGTTCCGGGGAGAGGCAATAAAAAATGGGAAAGCGGCCAGAACGAATGAATATGATGGCCAGGGAGATTAACAATGAGAGTCCTGCCATAAAACCAAGCATGTGAATTGATATCATTGGGACTTGATAATTGGCGTGGGATAATCGTAAACTGGTTTCAGCAATGCAAAATAAATTAAAGGAATGGAGCTTGCAGAAGTAACTCTGATATGGCAACTATCAAGTTTAAAACCTCATTGGCATACTTTATTTGAGTATTTTATTAGTATTATTAGTGCCATGGTGTGGCCCGTTTTCCGCACAATTTCGTTTTTGTCGCAGGACTCCTGAAATGAGCCTTATTATCGCTGAACTGTGCAATTTGTCTCGCACCGAGCCCGCAGATCAAGTTGGCAGCACTCCATTCACATTCACCTGTAATCGCTTTCATTTGTCTCCAAGTACAGTGCCCCAACTAATTGCGTCATTAGTTCTGCAAGATGAATAATTGCATGGTTGGGGGGCAGCGATAAGGGGGCAGCTGTCAGAAGTTTTATCACAAGTTTATCTCCGAGTTGCGACAACTGCAACAAAAAGTATTTCAGGCCCGGCCGGGCTGCGCGGCAAAAAGGACGAGTTCAAAGGCAAAGCTGCACACAGGGCTGAAAAAAAATGGCAAAACACACAGGACGAGGTGGGGGCGTATTCATGGCAAAGGAATGACAGACATATAAGGGTTCCGCCTAAAAAGGCCCCTAAAAAGTGACGGCTTGTGAGAGCACCACCTCCAAGAAATAATGTCCTGCGGCAGCTTCGGGAAATGAAAACTTCTTTGCAATGTATATGACTCTCGGCCTTTGCCTCTGTCCCTCTGTTCCTCTGACCCCCTCCCCATGAGTTTTTCGTGAGTTTTCCGGGCACTCCCTTCACTTTTTTTTGGGTGGAAAAGTTACGCGAATGGCTTGCAGCTGATGAGTAGTCGAGAGTCGGTCTCGGGAGTAGAAAACTATGTGGGAGCCTGCACTCGGAGAAAAGGGGGAATGTTTGTGGGGCAAATAGACATTCCACATTATCATTTAAAACTTTAAAGATATCTTTAATTTAAATGGAAGGGAAAACAAGGCTATGTGGTTTGTTGAGGCCTCATTTAGGAGCACTAATAGTTTTTGATGCGAGTGCATGTGACATGAAATTGAACGCAAAAAGCGTTGCCAGCGTGAAGTTATCCTCCAAAACCGCACACAAACCGCAAAGGCAAAAGCCAAAGGAATCCATCATGAGGCCCCTCCCGCCATCATCATCAGTGGGATCGTGATGATGACCATTATCCCCGACTGAGGCATCACGTTCGCGGAGGTGTGGCCTCCCAGCGGTCTCCTGTTTGATGTGGCCGCTATGTCTTTTATTATATTTCTTTAACTTTTTCTCCTGTCGCGCTCAGCGTCGGTCCATGTCCCGTGTCCTCTGTCTCTCGGCAAAGTTAATCCTTGGGCATCAATTTCCCGAAATAATTTGAGCAACATCAAAAGTTTTAATATGCCCAATGATAATGGCGCCTCAGTCCCGGCCGAAACTTTTTTATTGCCCGCGCTCCGTAATTTCTTTGTCATGAGTTATGGCACCCAGCTGGCCGCGCTTGACCCCGCCGGCGACCTTCGACCTGCTTTTCGTCGCAGTGCCTGCGGTCAGCGATAGTCATTATGCTGTTTATTGAGCACCTCACCTGCGGGCAACCGAAAAAAGGAAAGTAACCAAAAGTCACAGCGGGTGAGTGGGACTTCTCATCGGCAGGGCTCTCTCCCCGGACCTGATGAATTGTCTTTGTTCCACCTCCGTGAAAAGGACAATAAGGACACTCAGCGTGGGGCTTCTCAGGGAAGATGGAACCTGGGTGAGCTCAATACGTTTACCGATTCGAGTTGATGAATCGCAATGACTCAATGGCCAGGTCGTTGTGGCAATATTAGTTGGTTTGGAAGTCATAATTTCCGCATTTTAAGAGAGTGTTTATTAATTTAACTGATTGATTTAAAATTAAAACATGATTATGACTATCCAGCCCGTTTTATATAAATTTTTAATTTCCCAAAACTTCTGACTTTTCCAAAACTTCCCACACTTCCGACTAAAACATTCCAGAATACCTCAATTTTGGAAAACAAAGCCGGGAAACAACCTCAGTTTTCGACTCATTTGCATCACTCTTGCCACTCACCGACGTTTCAACAATTAGTGGCATTAACGATGTTTGGCAATAATCGCTTTCGATCGCTTCCCCGTTTCCAATTTGTCCGCCGCACGGAAAAATTTGCAATCAGAGAGCAAAGATGAATGGGGAAATGATAAAGGAGAACCGGGAAGGACGTGCAGATCCAACCAAAGCTAGAGCTCCAATAATGCACATAAACAACAAAGCAATGCAATTAGGCGCCAAACCAGGACACGAGCATACAATGGCAACTGATACAACAAGGACCCCGGATTATGCAACAATTCTTGGCTGCGTAACAACGGACGGTTCGCTTTATGGTTCCAGCACTCCGCGTCCCTTTTTTCATTGCCAATTAAAAGCATTTGATAAAAAAAAACAGGTTTGGAGCGGAGGACAGCATGCAGGATGCAGATGCAGTCAGACAGCAATAAGCGCGGCAAGCCGAATGCAACCGAAAAGTGAACAAGAGCCAAGCCAGGTGCAACAACAGAAAGCTCATTTGTTGCAGGTGCACGGGGAAAAAGTGCGGATTGCTTTCAAAAACACAATTACATTGCTTTTTAGTTCGCTTTTTGGTAATTTAGTGAAATGCACCAATGCCACTTTTTGCATTCTGATTATCAAAAAGTGAATCATTTTTTAATCATTGGCTTTCTCGCCGTGCTCCGGCTTTTGCCGTTCCGATGACTGCTCGACGTTGAAACAAGTTTATCAACGTGTGAAAATTGCAAGCGCAATATGCACAGCCAACAACCACAATAACAAGGAAGGAGTGGGTGGCAGCAGGCTGGGTAATGGGTGCGGGGGCTAGGACCAGCCGGGACCGAATGCGAGGCCAGGACAAAATGTGAGCCAGAGGAAGTTCGACGCCATGCTGGCCGCATATTCAAATGCAAATCACGCCATTAATATGCAGCACATACATACACACCTCCTTCCACCCACAGACACACTGCCCAGGGGCAGAGGCCCCATCCATGGCTCTCCAATATCGAATGTTGCATTTTGACAAAATTATCCTTGGACGGGTTAAATTTTGTGGTCATGCGATGCTGGCACTGGAGCGTCCCTCCTTTCGCTGATGATGATGAACTGGATGCCGATGACAAGGCAATCTTTTTTGTCCCAGTCCGGCTAACGAAGCCTCTCAGCCATCTACCAGCGCAGTCGCCACTTACACGTGTCAGTTTTCAGGCGGTGGGAGGCACTTCTTAGATTCCTCATTTTAACATACAAAAAAGTCGATCAAAAAATTTAAAATACCTGACAAAAGCGAGCGATAAAATCTATACTGCGGAGCTGAAAATGTTGCCCTTCTTTCATAAAATATCATCGCTTATATCATCGCTTATTTTCAACTTTAATTAAGCCGTGCAGCTTAACCTGGTCTGCATTCTCCGGCTCAATTAAGTTAGGGCCGGGCAGTCGGAGGCGACTGGGGCAGAGCCACCATGACGCTGCCACTTTCGCAGAGCATCGATTTAAAAGTTCCACATCTCAAGCTTCCAACTCGCCCTTAAAGCCAGAGAAGAGGCAGGGCGGACGAAAAATAAGTCACTCACTTAAAAGTTGGGAGCCTGCAACCTCGTGGCAAAGTTTGAACAGTCTCCATGTCCATGTCCGTGTCTGGATCCCATGTCCAATGTCCTTGCTTGTCGCTGGTCAGTTAGTTTCAATTTTAGTTTCCAGTTTTTAGTCCTCCTTCCACTTTAGGGCATGCTTTTTTTTTTGGAGCTGGAGCTCGACAAACTGGACACTGATTACATGTGACAAGTTAATGAGTTTGCGGCCAAACATGGCTTGTTGAGAAAATAAATTAATTGGAGCTCTAATTGAGATTTTTTCGAGGGACCCGCGAATCGCGATCCGTTTTAAATAATGGCCATAAATCACATTTCAATTACGGGCCAGCAGTCGCCGTTTGCTGCTGATGGAAATCATGTAGTCATGCAGTCCGACTTGAGCAATTTAATTTATATGCGAGCCAAATTCAATTCCCCGTTTTGGCCGGCGGCTACTGCTAGGGCTGCTTGACTGCTTCAATGCTTGGCTGCAATAAATAAACAAATAAATGTACATGAAAACATTGAATGCAAGTGGTCGGACGAGCGGGTTCGTTGAACTGAGATTTTACATGGAAGCAGTGCCAAAAACGTGAAATTTATTCTGGCGGTTGCCGGTCTTCGCTGGAGGATTCTCGCGGCCCTCTTCGGCTTCTGCCTCCATTGCACATCATTAAGCGATAATTATTTGGGGCTCAGCGAGCATTCGAGGGGAAGAATTATTGCATTTTCAACAAGAGCCAGGGCCTGCCAGCGAATGATAAAGCGTCCGCGGAAAGGATTCTTAAATGAGTAAAATATGAACAGAAAAAGTTCTCGGACTTCTGGGGGACTCAAAGTGCATATTTGAATTCAGAAAGGGTTGTAGTGCTCTCAGTTGGCATTGCATCTTCTTAAATCGAGAGCCTAGAATTATCCAAAGAATACCTTTTATTTCTCATTAATTCCTAGAAATTCCTCGAGAGGCTTGGACAAAAAAACGAATGTGCCACACACGCTTTGGCTTCTCGTATGGGTTTTCCTTTTTTCACTATTCCGCACATTATGCAAAATTAATTTTCAAGCCCGAGTCCCTAAAAGAGTGTTCAGACAAAGGGAAAGCCCACTGCCTCGGCTCTGCTAAGCTCTGCCCAGGGAAGCACAATTGATTTGTCCGGCCGGGAAAGTCCAGAAAAACCCTGCCAGAGAAACAGCAAGACCGAGCGGCTATTTATTTGTCAATTTGGAAAAGGAAAGCCAGAAAGGCTGCGACTTAGAGGCAAATAAATATCTTATTTCGCAGAAAATACAACATGAAATAAAATGTTTTGGCAGGGCCGGCAGGGCAGAGGGCGAGAGCCCAGAAAGTAGGAGCCGAAAAGAAGCAAAATCCCATAAACACGACATGCCACAAAGGAGGACACTGCAGAATGAAATGCTTCCTAATTTAAAGAAAAATCAAACTGGCAAAGTCTGCAGATAAAAGAAAACAGAGGAAGGCAAAGTCAAGAAAATAAAGCTGACAAAATATTAGACTGAAAGGACCGCAACGAGAGGAGAAACATTTTGCACATATTGGGTCAATTTTCGGAACTGGATTTCCCCAATGACTTTGTCATTTCGGTTTTCCGATTTTCCGATTTCCCAGTTTGTTGTTTCGCCTTCTTGCATTTGCATTTCAAATTCCATTTGGCCGGCTTCCCTTTGGCAGTTAATGTTTGGATTGACAAAAGCCTTGACCGGCTAATCAGGACTGGCCTGGCCCTAATTAATTTGCTAATGCATATGTATGAGAGCAGCATCCCCGGGGAGTAATTGGAGATCGGGTAATTGAAAGAAACCGACGGAAAACTGGCGACTCTTGGCGGAGTATAAAGCATATTTATGTGTGGTTGTGTTTGGGCATAATAATTGTTTGTTTTTCCTCCGCGGGTCAGCCAAAACAGAAGCCACACAGGAAACAAACGGAAAATGGAAAACAAAACAGGGGCGTAGTCGGAAAGGAAACCAAGAGGGAACCTCCTCTGATTGATTTGCAGGTTTCCGGGAAATCTTTGACTCTGCTCTCGTTTTTCTTGTATTTCAAAGAATTTTTCAGTATTTTCCCCAGCAGGGCGTGTCTAATTTGACGCCCTCTCCCCGGCTCGTGAATATATGCAAAACAACATTTTGTGGGTAGCAGTCAACACACACTCCCCTCCCCTCCACTTCACTCCCCTCTCATTTACATAATTATAAGATAAATAAAAATTTTCCAGCAATAACAGAGTCAGAGGCTCTCCACTCTCCTGCTTTTGTTTCATTTTTGATTTCTTGCTGCCAAGGACGAAATCCAGCAATTTATGCAAAGTGAACCGGGGGCGGGGGCCTGGCGGAAGGGGCGTGGCTGGCGCATGGAAATCATAAACAAAAGTTGGCTGTGTCTAAGCCAAGCAAGTGGCCGAAGAGTGTGACAAGCGGATGAAAACTCGCACACTTTTGCACAAAAGTGCCAAACCGGAAACGGCAAACACGAACGGCATGGGGGACAAGGGGAATTTTCAGGAATTTATTACAAAATGGCCGACGAAATGGACACGAAAGGCTTCTCATCCGTGTTGCATTTTATTCCGTCTGGTTCTCCATGTGAAGGCTAAAGTGGTCTGAGGCGGAGCCGCATTAACTTTTGACACTTTGATTGGCCGGTCAACTCGGGCCGGTCCGTTTAATTGAAGTCAGCCAAGTGCAGACAGTAGAAATTGAATTCGGCTCACTCTTTTGGCCAAAATCAGAAGAGCATGGCCAGGGCAAGGGTTTCTGGGGCCCGTGCTGCATAATTGAGTTTATTAAAATTTGAATGTCGCACGTTAAATGTCCTTCCCCTGTTCCATTTACCTTATGAAATTTTAATTTGCAACTTATGAATATTTCATGCCCTCAAAATGCTTACACAATTTTCGTTTTTCGGTCAAGTCAAGTTTCGGGACAGTGCTGGTTTAGGGAGGGTTTAGTGGGGAAGGATCAAACTCTGGGCCAGCAAACTTTGCCCCAACATTTAGGTCAGTTGTCATTGTGTGTAAGTGACTGGGGTTTTTCAAATTTAATTGAGCTAATTGAGGAGAGAAGTGGGGACTGCTAACTAACAGTTCCTGTGAAAGCTATAATGTGCCGTCGTTGTCAGCGACTTCAATTTCCCGACTTAAGGTGACCTGTGGGAAGAAAAGACTGACTGATCGGATCTGAAAAATCCGAGTAAGTGCTTACGCAGCCGCAGGATTCTTTGAAGGATTTCAGGAAACCACAAGGGCTGCTTACTTCGGGAAAGCTGCTCAGGAGATAAGTTTCCTTCACAGCAATGGATTTAAAATTCATTAATAAACACCTGAGACCTCCAGCCGCCTGGCTAAAAACCACACCCCGGGAAGCCATCAGTAGTGGGCGGACACCTCCCTTAATTAAACATTTGAACTCATTGCCCGCCCCCTTCTTAAGAACGCTCGATTGGGCAGACAACGAAGCAAACAACTTAAGCTGATATGAAAATTATTTCGCTCTTGTGTCGACAATTAAATGCCACACCCACTGCATGTTTTCTCGCCCACTTTCGTGCCGAAACAGTAAATAATTAAAGGGAGGGCGCGGCGAGCGGCTGAAAAATCCGTGCATTTAATTGAAACCCGCGGGAAAGAGCAGCGGGCAAGGACGGGACGCAATCAGCCTCAGCAAGGACCTTCGGCCCGAGTCTTCTCATAAATAAAATATGCCAAAGCGAGCCGGCAACGAGTTTGTCGTAATGCCCTTTCCGTGGCCACATTCCTCCTCGGCACCACAGCGCGCCCCTCAATTTCCCTCGTCTGTCAATCAAGCTTTTCATCAGATGCTGTCGCAGTTTGGTTTTCCGCGAATCTCCCAACTTGCTGTTGCTTTTGATTACTGGGAGCTGGCAACGGCGAGGCCATTTAGCAGACTCGTGGCAGCAGTCCTTGGCTGACACCGAAACTCTGACATATTAATGAAGTACGAGGCAAACAAGTTGCTGCGCAACAAGATTTTTAAATCAATTCGCGAAAACAATTAAAAACTTGACTTTCGTTGCCACGCCCTCGTCGTTCCGTTGCCAACAATGCTGACATTGCGCATACGACATGTGGCCCTAGCAGAAAGAACTGGGAACTCGTTCAAAGTTTGCTGGCTGCTACACACTTGAAGAAAATAGTTGAATAAATTCAGATTCTGCTACAAGCCATAGACAAAGTACGTTTTTGGCTCGATGCTATGACTGAGCTCGCAGTGCATTTCAGAAAGCGTCACGAAGTTAAGCCAAGAAAGGGTGCAGGCTGAGAACTCTCATAACAGCGAACACAATTCAACAAAGAGTTCTCATGCGCTTTGCATAATTAATGTTTTAATGTCAATCATACGCACTGTGTGCCAGAAAATATATGCACGCTGATTTTCGCGTTTTACAATCTTCTCAGCCATTGTCTCTGGTAATTAAATTTGTAAAATTTCCATTTACAATACCAAAGTTTGAAGACGTCGCTTCGCTACCAATGTTGGTGAAAGGCGTGTACCCCGCAGTGTGGTAGCAAGAATAAAACTGAAAGGCGAAAACGAAAGCACTCAGCGGATGCCTCGCAATGAAAATTCTTGAGACACCTGCTGCCTCTGAAGAGAGAAATTGATTACAGTTGCCACGCCCACACTAATGTGCAAAAAGCAAACTATAGTGAGATGAAAAATCCCAACAAATATTCGACAACAAACAAACACTGACAATGGCAAATAGTAATGGCATTGCCCCGAAAAACAACAATATCAAACACTGGGGGAAAGATTTCGCATCTAGCTGCGAACAATGTGACAAACGATGTGTGAAGGAGTCGCTGCTGCGAGTCCTGGAGCGCCAAGATGGGGGAGCCGACAAAAAAAGTGAATGAAGAATCTAACCACACAATTGTCACGGGGCTGAGGGGCTCCTAGGGGCGCATTACGTATACGCAGCGTTGGATTTGGTCATTTTTCATAGCTGGCAAGTTGGGGAGACAGGCCAGAAGAAGGCACGATGACGATGACTACAAATCGTGACAAATTCTTGATGCGGGTTAAGTTACACATTTTTTTCACACCCGCCCCACTCCCACCATTCTCATTTGGGCTTCCTCAACTTGAGACTCCAGACTCCAGACTCGGTGGGCGAAACTTTTGGCATTTCGGCTTTGGAATACATTCTAAAATATTTCTGACGTCTGGGACACATTTTGGGGGGAATATGGGATTGCCTATACTTAACTCCCTTATCCCTTATTCAATTCTGGGCGCCATAAAATCGAGCTGGGCGGCCAAGACGGCGGCAATAAAAACAGCCAGTTTCTGGCCCTGGAAAAAATGAATTTTAAATATTTCACGGCTGAATGTGCAGCACTTCCGCTGTCAGCGCTGATGGGTTTTTCTCTGATCCGTGGCAGCATTAATATATGTGTCTTTACATTTAAATTTTGGCCATAAATTACTGGGCAAAAGAGCGGTTAGAGGGAGTGCCACTGCAACACCATAGCTACGATTCCGCAACCTCCACCACCTGACCATTACGCAAAGCATATTCAATGACAGCATTTTTAATGCAATTTATGGTCGTTAAGGCGACAAAATATAATAAAAATGAATAATATGCCAACTGCTGTGCGCGGGTGATGCAACACGTGACAGGGTCCTGCCACAGGACACGGAATATGGTACAGGACACACATTACCAGCCACCAGCCGGCAGCCAACAGCACACCAGCCACCACACCCACGCAATTTATGGACGCCGTAAATAAATCGACGCGCCAAATGTGCGAAACAATGCATAACTCAAAACGAACGCGAAATGAAACGAGGACAGCTTGAATATACATGGAGGAAATATGGAATATTTATGAAATGTAGGGGCTACCACGAAATGCGAAAAGAAATTAATTTTGTATACGCTCCGGGCCACTACAAACCAATCCAGGGAGAACCAATCCAGTAATTGTTCTAACATTTTTTTCGGGTACAACTCAAACTTCATACGCAATATTTGTGCGTTTTTTTTCAAACATTTTCCCGGGAAAGACAAATCAAAAGTAAAAGCTTTTGGTGAGCGACAAGTGCTCTTGGCGACAAACCCAATCAATAATGCACATCTTTATTCCAACTCGTAAGATGTAAGCCAACCAGTATTAATATTTGAGACCATATCAGTCGCTCCAGAAATGCAGGTAGAGGGAATATTAAAAAGTTGTCAGGTGGCAGGCAGGTCCGGGAAAGCTTTCAGCAACGGCGATAAACAATTCAATTTATCAAAACATGAAAGGATGCAACACTTGGTTCTAACAAGGGAATTACTTAATGGGAAATTATCTATGATAACGCCATTAAATAAATAATAAATAATTGTCGGCGAGTCGAAAGCATACGAGCAGCCTCGTCAAGTACATGATGTTGCAGCCCCACCTGCGCAGGTATAAGCATTTATATCAATACACACGAAGAACATTATGAGCGGGAGGAAAGGCTCATAAAAAATTCAAAACGGCTTAAGTAGCTCCAAAGTATCTCCAGCAACAAAAAATCCAAAAGCAAAACAACACCCAAGCACAACAGGCAGCGAAAGTGAAAAGTACACAAAACAAGGCCGGTGGAACGGGCATGGCTGGTCTCGCACTGACCCGAAACTGGAAACTGAACCCCCAGCGACCCGGGCATCCCAACCCAACTCGACACGCATGTTTATGTGCTTTTTACAGCTGCTCCTGGCTTATCTTTGGCCCGAACTTTCCGCCCGCCCTTACCGGTGCGTGTGTTCGTTCGAAAATGATTTTAAAAATAACTTTTGCGGTCATTTCACTAAATGCGCTTCAGAGGAAGGGTGCTTTCGAGTGAGGCCGACTGGATAAGGGTAAAAAATATGCCCCCGCATGGAGGATTGGGTTTTCTGCTTGAACTGTTTTCGGCCTCACGCGTCTGGCTGCCTATTAATAGGTTTTTAAATACGATAACCGCTTTCATTGGCGGGGGTGTCGAAATTAAGTCAAGCAGGTATGTCTGCCGAGCTTTTTATTTCGAGAGGAGCTAGCTATTTTTGACAGCCACTGTTTCTCCGTGCGCCCTTACCCCAGCCCTGGATATACAAAAAAGTTTTCTCTGTAACCTGGTTTCCACTTCCAGCTGCCAAACAGATAAAAACGCACTTTCCAGGTAGCACTCTGGATAATGGCGAGGTGCGTTGCAGAACCGACGGAAAACACATGCTCTGCCTCCTCCTGCGGCGGGGTTTTTATTATTGTTGAACTTTAACATGGCTACAATATAAATTAAAATGGCTGGCACTCCACAGACTTCGGGCGGCAATCGTGGAATGAAGTTTATGTGCTGCGCACTTTACGCGAAGCCTCGCAAGTGTCCTCCCCCTCTGACAGTTTCCATATGAAATTATGTAGCTCCATGCACACACAGGAGAGGTAACTCAAATAGGGACTATCAGAAAGTGTGCATATCTAGAAGGCTTTTTATTCTCCAAAAAACTATGAGAACATTATGTTACCTTCTTCAGATAAAAGTTTTCGATTGCTTTTAGTGAAAAAATCCAAATACCAAGCGCCCGCTTTAAAGAAAGTAAAAATATTGCCCTGAACTCTGCTGTATGGATGCAGGGATATCCATGTGAATGTGAAAATGTAGGGCTGGGCCTACAAAAAGTGAAACTGAGAGAGATGGAGTGGCAGGATGTTGAAACAGATTCGACTCTTAATAATTTCCGCACTCGAGTTGATCGAAATCATAAAATTTTATGAGCCTGCCAAGAGACGAGTAAGTGGAGCGTGTATCTGTCTCTCTCCGGCTGCCGCTGTCCGTCTCTTTTCGTTTCTGTGTGCCGGCAAAATGGCTGCCACAATCAGTCAGTGAGTCAGTCAGTCAGGCAGCCGGGGAGGCCCGGGAAAAAGGCCAACAATGCGACAGATAGACAGGCAGGGACATGCGAAAAAAGAGGCCAGAGCGACGGGGCATCTGGAGAACCTTTTTTAAACCCAAGCGAGCATTAAAGCTTCTGTTTCTCTAAAAAGCGAACTCATATACATCAGATAAATGTACAATTTACTTGTCAAATTTGTATATTTTGTTCCTGATTTGATTTTGTATTAACCATGAGAGTCGGTAAGCCAAGTGCTCGCCCCTCGGAGCCTCGAGAACTCTGGCATCCCGCCCGGCTTTCATTTTTCATCATACTCCCATTATGCGGTGCTTCAAGTTTTTTCCATTTCTTCCTCACTTTTTGTACAATTTGCCATTACGTCGATTTATGCGCTGCTGGGACCGGAAAAACTCGCCGCCCGCTCCGCCCCGCGCTAAATAATGCACTTGGGAAATTAATTTTCCAACTCTGGCTCAGCAATAGCAGCCCAAAAGCGTCTTCGCTTGCATTAAGTCATAATTTTTGCCGAGGAGCACATTGTACGGGCCACTGATTGAAGTTTTTCCGTTCAGGCTGAAGGAAAAATTCGAAATAAATTAATTCGATTGCCGTCCGCCGCCGCTTCTCGGCCCAGTCCCCTTACAAGCTGCTCAATTAGCAGCTCAGCCTTTGAAGAAGCCCCTTTCGGAAGGACTCGCCCTGCAGCTCTCCACTAATTATGTTGTTTGTGCATCGGTTTCGAGAGCTTCCCCGGCGAGGCCGAAAGGCTACAAGGCTTTGCCATTTCCCTACATGTCTTCCACGACTTTGGCTCCCAAGGCTGACTGTTTTTCGGGATGGGAGGGCTGTTACTGTTTGGAGTTACTGCCGGAGTCAGAGTCGGGGGAGCATGGAGGCAGAGCATGTTAACCAGCCAAACGAAAGCGGAGAGCAGCCAAGAGGAACCGCCGACAATAAACAACAATGGAGCCAGCGAAAGACAGCAAAGTAAACATACTATAAAGCAGTAAACAGGATATTAATCTTGAGACTGCGGGATACCCCTTGAGGCAAATGACCATCATTAGTCAGTCCGAGCCCTGAAAGGCAGACTGGGTGATTGAGATCCTCTTTTATGGTGAACACTGATTGCGAGTCTCACTTTCGAAAGCTACTCCTGTTGTCCAGCTTGGTATACCCTTTAGTTACCAGGTACAGGCATCAAAAACAAAAGCCAAGGCTGAAGCTGTTATGTTTATTATGCCAGGCATGTGAGTTAATTCTTTGAACTGTTGAGGTCGTTGTTATTGTTCCTCGCCAGCCTTGAAAGAAAAGCCACTAAAACGTCGTCGCTTTCATTCCGACACTAGGTCCTTCCACACCCTGCTTCCCTGCTCCTGTGCTTCCGCTACTTGGCTTGATCATTATTTTTATTTTAGTCGCGTGCATGTAACACAAAAATGTTTGATAAAGATGTTATTTGATAGTACACACGCATAGATAAGGTGCTGGGAGAGTGCGACCAAAGCGTAGCATACTTAGTAGGGTCATAATGGGGGAGTAGGAAGGCATTGATGGCAAGGGTAGTAAGTTTGCTTAAAAAACTGACTCGATTTCGGTGAAGCTTTAATGTAGTTAGGAACTCTATGATTACCAATAGTTTCCTGAAATGTTCTTACAGATTATAGGTATTTTCCAGTTGATTAAAACTCGGGTCTAAAGCACCTTTGGCAGCAGGACTGGCAGAGTCCTTGGGAGGTAAATCCACCCTTGAACTGCCGTTGGCATGCCCGATTCCACTTAGTTATTCCCAAAACCTAATTACATCCCTGGTCATGAGACATTACTTCTCATCCAGCCACAGCTCGGCTCAAGGAGCCCGGTCCTTGTGTCGGATCTCTACGCTAACGACTGCATCATTAACTGAAGTAGAGCTTCTACAGCCAACCCTGCCACTCCTCGCACCCACAATCTCATTATCCCCGAAAACCAGGTCGAATTATCGTGGCTGAACTCCTTTTTCTGGTTGCTGAGCAAAAATTGAACTGAAATGATACATTTAATTTTATTTATAACGCACGCATGGACAGAAAAGCAGTAGTCCTGCGCTCCGATATAGGCATAAATATTAATGCACTCCCGGCAGGATAACGATAAGGATGTCCCGAGCAGTTCTGGATACCTGAGAGCAAACTTATTGGCTTATTAAAGCCTAATGCCGCCGCTCTTTCGGGGGAGTATGTGCGTTTGTAATAATGGGTCCGAACACCTCAGACAGGATGTGGACCACTCTGGAGGTTACACTGAGAAAAGAGGAGTTCCGGGGCCTTCCTAATTGCCTCACCTTCTCGACGGGGTCGAGTTCGGTACTGCATATTAATGCCCACATTTTCGGCTGCCAGCCGCTGTTTAATATCAATGCGGATGCCCCGCCAGCAGCCCTATAAATATCCCGAAAAGGAAATGCGTAGGGGAGGAAAAGTTTCTGGCCCGACAAAGTTGAGCTCATGAAATGGTCAAAACTGTTTAAGCCACGGCCAATATTGGGCATTAAGTAGGCTTTGATGAGCCATACCCATGAATAAGAAAGAAGCTAAACAAGTTGCTGTCCTTCCCGCCTTTATGACGTTAAAAAAATCAAGCCAATAAAGTTTCTGGCCTCCCCCATCGGGCCGGAACACATGCCTCGATCTCCGGAATCCGGACAAAACTTTTCAACTCAATTTGGCTCTGCGCATTTTTGCTCTCCCAAATTTTGGCATTTTTTAAATATTTATGCTATTACGCTACGCCGAAATTTATGAATTTGCCAAAGTATTTAGTCAATAGCTTATCACAATGGAAGCCAAAGGAAAAACAACAGAAACTTTTCGAGGCGCATATTTATGCTCCTGGCTTCTATCGATGAAAGTGGTTATATTTATGAGAGTGGGTCTTGAATTTATGTCGAAACTTTGGCTGCCTAATGTGCAGACAACTGAAAGGACCCAGGCTGGGGCAACTATTTTAAATTTGAAAAATGAAAGCCCTTTATTGCGATTCTTGCGATTTAAGCTCTAAAAAGCACGAAACCTCTGCAAAGCCATTAGTGCGCCAGATCTCCTGTCAATACTCGAACCAATTACAAGTACGAACGCAGAGCCATTAACCTCTGTCGTTAATAATTAACCACATATCCAAACGTTCTAAAAACAACAATTTAATTCATTTGCCAAATGTCAGCTGCATGTTAAGCAAAGAAATAAATCCAATTCCGTCCGAGCCTTAAAGCCAAATTGCATTAATTTAATGGTGCTTTTACACACAAGCTCGATTGAAAGCGGGAAAGTGTTGTTTTTGCCCTGGGGATCTCCGAGCTGGCTTCGAAATTGAAATAATTTAGAGAGGTACCGCCTGCAGCCGCCAGTGCAGCGCTATTCCTGACCATTGTTTTCAAGGCCCCCAACGTCCCGGCCCCAAAACTCGAGCAGCGGCAATTTCCGCTCCAAATGCTCCGCTCGGCAGGGGAAATTATTAAAAGCGAAAACGGGCGCTATTATTTTCTGACACTGATATATTTGCAGTGGGGCAGTGGAGCGGAGACCTTGGAGCAGTAACCTCCTTTGCGAACTGCTAGAAGCTAGATGCGCTATCGTGGCTGGCGGGGAAGTAATATAAATCGGGCCCTGGGGATAAATAACTCTGTATTAGTTATGACAGTGTGTGTTTGAGAGCTCTTCTCGGGCAACTGCATTGGTTTTTGTTGCCAGTTTGTTTGTTTGCCTGTGGCTTGTGTAATCGGTGGCCGGCATTTCTTTATGGTCGCCATAATTATGCAAATTAATATCCCGCAACTATGCAGCGACAGTGCCGAAAGCCGAGCATGGTCGGCCAAAGAACAAATACTAATTATTTTAATTAAAGTGCACATTGTTTTTTAGCCATCTAAGCAAATTAGTTGTTGACTTTGCGAGTGAAATTGACGGGCAAATAATAATTACATACGGAAACAACAGCCACTAATTTAAGATTGTTTTTGTGCCAATTAGGTGTTGTTTGTTTCAAATTATTGGCTGACTATATTAAACATTAATCGATAATTCTCTTCCATTGCAGATTCCACCTGAAATTCTAAGAGGTCGCCTGGAACCAATTCCACAAATTCCATTCAAGCGGTTAACTGAGCCCAAGGTAAGTCAGAATGCACTTGAAATGCATTGGCGCATAAACTAAAATAATAACAAAGGGCCCTGGAGACCTCTAAGCCCTAATTCCAGATCCCAAAGACCAAATATTAGAGAAAAGTGCTAACTTTTGGGGATGACTGTCAGAGGAGATGCGGCAGCGGGTTAGTTTATTTTTGCTTTTATTTTTCCTTATGATCCTAAAAAATGAAAAGCTTTGGCCATGACTGCGGTGCATTGTTAGCAAAGTGACTGCCACGCCCGGCTGCATATATAAGCGGGGTGGCAAAGAGCTGGTATCCCAGCCATGTTAAATTTTTCAAGCAAATGTCGCGCATTGTTTGACTCGACCTATTCTGTAAGTTATTTCTTTATTTTAAGTCACGCGCTCCACGGAGGATTTTTTTGACTATTTGCTCTTGTGTTTGACCCACACACAGTGACACACACACGCACTGCTTCCAAGCGCGACATTTTGCAAATTTTGGCTGGAAAGCAGGAAACCCTTTCTTTGCGACATGCTTAAGCTCGGGCTTTATGAGGCCACTAAAAAGGGGAAGTGCCGGCACAGGAAGGGGTGCAGCAATATATTAGAGTGTATTTGTGTGCTGTGAGTGCACTGGGAGAAATTTATTATCGGCTTAGCTTGATTGGCAAAGCATAGTCTCTTAGAGACCCTCTTCTCTAAGCCCAACCGCAATGAAGTCGTTAAGTCACTTCTCCCAGTGCATATCTGCGCTCTTTCTGGTGTTAAGTCAGCTAAAAGCCTTTGGTACGACCACTTGAATTTTCGGATGCAGCGTAACTTTTTAGAAACGGATGCAAGCTGAATTACAGAAAATAGAACCCGGGGATTTTGGAGCTCCACAAAGCCAGCTGACTGTAGGGGGGCGAACCCGAATACGGGTGGCAAAATATGGGGTGTTCTTCGGGGGGTCAGTGAGCTCGAAAAAGTTTTATGCGAGCGCCAAAAGTGCAGTCAACGCACTTAGGGCAGAGTCTAAAAATATGAGTTGCGAATGGGATTGCTAAATGCGCCAAAGCCTGGCTGGGGACTGGGGTCTGCCATTGGGGACTGGGGATTCCAAAGTTTTCGTTTAAATAAATGTGGCAGCTTAGCCAGAGGCAGCTGGCGCTGGAAATAAATTTCGTAATGAGGCGGGAATTTTGTGAAATTGATTAGAGGTCAGTGGAGAGTCGTCCTTGAAGAAGTGAAGGAATGAGTAATTTAGGGAGTTAGCAAACGTTTACCCAACCAATAGTCTAAATGCTCTTTTTGATACTAGATACATTTCTAAAACAGCAATCCAATTACGGCTGACACTAGTTTTGATTGCATAAATTTGTCCAGAAAGCCAAACAAAGGCCGGCCCGCAACGAAATCCAATTTAAGACCAATATGTAAACAGTTTATTTTATTATTTCGCATTTTGTAGTGTTTTTTGCTGCCGGATCTTCCTTTGCCGCCTCTTGCAATATTTGGTTAACTTTACAGCTTTGAACCGTGGCTCTTTATTTGCCCAACACATTACTACATTTCCTATTCGTCCTGCATTTCCATGTCCCGCCTCCTGCTCACTTCCCTCCATACCGAGGCTCTGTGTTCTGATGCTAAAATGATTTATTGCGTAAATTTTATTAATTTGCTGCGCTGTCATAAAAACGACAACGCTGCGCAGAAAGCGGGAAAAAAGTAGAATAAAATAAATTTGATTTGCTCCTGCATGCATAGAGCTACGTGGGCGGGTGGGTGTGTGCTGTACGTGTGCGTGTTAAACAAATTTTTATGGGCCACCTATGGGTATACGGCACACACTTCAATGGTATTTATGGCCCGCCGCCAGCGAACTCATTATACGATCTCTCCGACTCTGCCCGGAATTGGAATTTTAAAATACTTGTTCATTTTACGCTCGCATGTCGCCTCGTCCTTTTTTCAATGCCAAGAACACATGTTTCAGGCGCTTTGGTTAAGGCTACGTGTCAAAAATTAAAAATGACACCCACTCGTTCCGGGGCAACTTTATCAAGTTATAGGCTGGCTCTTGTCTCTGACTCCTCATGCATATAAATCCGTCCGTAATAGATCGTGTCTAATTTATGAGTAACGCGAGCATTACAACTTATTACATAACCCACCCACTCTAGAGGACTCTCACACATGCCTGATTACGTGGGCGCAGTGGGAGCTTTCGCATTTTTTCCGTGTGTATCTTTTTTGCGTTCTTCTAATTTACGCCTTGCGTGCTCTTGGCCAAGACTCTTGGGCCGGGTCGAGCATTTTCCATTAAGTCTGCAGCTGCCTTACTCATAATTCATGCCACCCACAGGCACACACACGCCGCACACTCACACACTCCAGCCAGTAACAGACAGTCACAGATTGGGGCATGTTAATTTGTAGGCCAGTGCAAGCGGAAGTCCTTTTTGAGGTCTTTAAACGCAAATGAAAGGCTCGAAGCTTTTACGGCCTGCCATCAGCCCATGTATCACTTGTGTGGCTGTCTCTGTCTGTGTCACTGTCTCCCTCGCACACTCATCTGCCACAGTGCGTGTTGCTCTAAATTAGATTTTCATTTGGGTGCCCCGTTGTCCTTTCGTCTTGCGCTATCCCTACAGAAGTTGTGGAGGGACTTTACGACCTGAGAGTAAAACCCTTTTCGAGGACGAAATCAATGCAGGAATTAATTAATTCAGTCGAGCTGAAGCTGTCATAAACGCAACAAAGCAGGTTGTTAATTCATTACATGTGGGTTCTACAAATAGCCTCGAGTGTAGTAACAGTTTTTAAGTCAGAGATAGTTATACTAAAATAAAAGCAATATATAGAGATTCACTAGAAACTATCTGAAAGTCTCAGAAACTCTCGGAAGGTGCAAAACAATGCCAAACAATTAACTCATTACGGACGCTCATTAAGTGCCACAAGTTGATTAAAGCCTTCAAAAGTTTGTGCCGAAAAGAATGTTTGACTGGGGCGTGCCACCACTTCAGGCCCCCAGCCCACCATGCCCCGAAAACAACCCCAAAACAATTTGCTCCCCGGCGAGACTTGTGACAAGTGAAGTGCCACTCTAAATATGCCCGAGATAAAAATGTTTGCTGGTGTTTGTTGGTGTCCTGGCTGGTGTTCGCCTGTCGCCGAAACTTGGCGATGGCAAACTTCTTAAAAATACTTAGGAAGCGATAAATATCGCCAATACACACACACACACACTCGGCCCAGCACACGCACGCAGGGCGGCCCTTTTGACTTTTGAAAGTTTGCTCAAGTTGCCTATTTGTTACTCTTCATCGGGGGCAGGACTCACACCCATCCTGTTGGAAGTATAAATACAAACACAAACAAAGAAAAGCCACTTGTTGTCGGCATTCTCATTATCTTTTAACGTTATTATTACATTGCATACTTTCAGGGGGCTTAGCTGTCAGCCATTTCCTTTTTTCTTCGCCCCTCGAACGAATTCCTGCCAGCGTGCCTGGATATTATATTTGTTTGGCTTTTGTTTTCATTTCGCCGGCTTTTGCTTATTAAAAAGTTGCTATCGATTATGTGAAAAGTTTGCCATCGACGGGGACCGGGACCCAATTGGTTGCCAAGCGTGGTGCAATTCAATTTGGTCTAAAATTACTCCAAAGCGGCCCAAATAGGAGCTTCAACACGCGCCTCCTAAATCAATACGTCAATGGCAGGCTAATTGGCCAAGGTGTCTGGTTTGGCGACAGTTGTCTGGCTTACTCAAGAGTTTTTAATTTTATGGAAAATCATCAATCAGGACTCTTTGAAGTGACTTCTTTCTGTAGTGACTTCCTTCTGGCGAATGTATCTTTCTCTATCAATTCCCATCGTCATTTCTATCTTAAATACTCCTACTCTTAGAAAGAAAACCAAACTTGATTGATTCCTCAAGGGCTTGGAGTCCCTCCACATAATTCCCGGGTAAATTGGTAAAGAACTCTCCCCATAATTTGTACATATTTACAAGCCACCACCCACCACCTCCCCAGACAGCGACAAACAATGAAATCAATTTAGAATAGACTTTTCAGCACTCTCACATGTCCTCTAAGCCTAATCTCAACTCTCGGCGTCTCTTTGCAGTTATTATAGACAAACTAAGCCCAGTCTATTAACAGGGCAAACAAAGGAATCACCCGGAAAAATAAAAGGCTGAGGAGTCACAGAAAAAGCCAGAGAATGCGGGCCGGGGAGTAGGACACACTTTGGAGAAGCACACCCGGCAATGAGAGGGCCGGGAACCGAAACTGTTAGCTGGCAAATCGGATTGCGAATTTGCTGTATTGACACAAGGAAATCGTTAGCCGGCTTAGCCAGCAAGAGGCCAAATTTAAAATTAAAAATATAGCCAGCGACCCATCCCAGAGCCCAGCACCAGAGTCGGAATCAAAGTGATATGCTAATGCGGGAGCGGGCGCGGGAGCAGAGGAACGCGAGCGCCGAGAGTGTGGCATGAATATTTCATGAGCAGTGATGACAATAAGCCGGCTCGAGGAATAAGCAGAACCAGCACTCGCAACATGACGGAGCTAAGACGGACTAATGGCCTGCACAAGCAGCACTCTCTCCGAGATCGGCAGGTGCACCCCCTCCTCCACGCCCTCGCCGACCACGGCTGCAACCTGAGCAGCGGCGGCAACAGCGCCGCCAGCACCACCAGCAGCAGCACTGCTACGGCCACCACAGCCCTGGGCGGCGGCGGTAATCCTGGTGGATCCGCAGGCTCTAACGGGAACGGAAACGGTAACGGCATCATGGCCCAGAGGAGTATCGAGTTCGACGAGCACGACATATTCTACGTTTCGCCCTCCAAGCGAAAAGGAGTAGCACCAGGTAAGCTTTTTTTTGTAATTATTATTCATCTAGAAACTAGATTCGCATAATTTATTTATTTAAAAAATTCTGTATTATTTATTTAAAAAAAATCGCTTTTTAAATTCGCTCTAAGATATTCACCGTGAATTAGTCTTGACACCAACCATCTTGAGTTTGCTGCCAAGGAAGATCATAGTTGGGAGAGATTTGTGGATCTTTTAACTCTTAAATAACCTTAGAGAGTGACTTATATAAGCTAAAACTATAATTAATCAGTTATTTTTTATGAAACTTATTAACTATTAAATGTTAACTACAAAATGAGAAGCAAGCTCTGGATACTATGTGGCAACGTTCGCCATGATAATGGCACATAGCTGCTGGAAAGATAGGTTTGAAGTTACATATGTTTTAAATTAAATTAAATTGGCTGGAATAAGTTTAAAAATTCTAAACGGGGAAAAAATGTATTATGACCAATCATAATATAGTATCAAAGTATAAATATTTCATGCAAAAACAAGAAAGCCTTGTTTTTAATTTTAAGTAGCAACCATAAGTAGCAAGTAGCCATTATTAAGTCGTCTGGCTAATCTTGGAAGGAAGTAAAGAAAATAAGTAAGAAAATAAGTAAAGAAAATGTAAACCGAAAAATGTACATAGTTAAATACAATTTGTGGTTAATTTTTTCGATCAAAAGTAGGTAAAATCACCAAGAACACTTTGTGGTTAGAAGGAAAAAGATAGACTGAAAAAGTGTATACCCCGATGTAGACCCAAAACTGATAAAGTAATTCCTCCCTCACAGGTGTCTCCGGGAACGTGGTCACCTTCTCGAACTATGTGAGCGAGCAGCGCTTGACCCCCTCCTCCTCGAACCGTGGATCCCTGAAGCGCAGCAAGGGCCGCTCCAACCAGTCGCTCTGCAGCTGCGACGCCGGCGACGAGGCCCAGCTGGAGCTGCAGCCGAACGCGACGAGGCCCCTGTACGAGTACAGCCTGGAACGCAGGCGTAAGACACACACCTACTCCTGCGAGCAGAACGCCCAGATCCTCATGAGACTGGAGCGGGAGCGCAATCGTAAATTATCACTGACTGGCGTGGAGAGCGGCGGCCTGGGACTGGGCTCTGGCGCCGCCGGAGGAGCAGGAGTGGCCGGAGGAGACCCCCAGGTGAGTGAAAAGTGGGGCGGGCTTTGTGTAATTGTAATTGTAATCATGAGCAGCCAGCGGCACGTGCCGCAGCCCCACTTTCGGCTTAGCCAGCCCGTGCAGCAGGCAAATGCGATAAGCAAACAGAGCGTGGCACGTAGCTGGGGAGCACTGAAGGCAGGAACGACTAACAGACTGACTGACACCTGCCACTCCGCCCTCTGGCTTTTGCGGTCGAGGACCGCCAAGTGGTTCTCCGATTTCGCGGAAACCAGTGAGCAATATGGTGCGCATGAATTTTGATTTTATTGTGCCAGTGGCTTTTCCCAGTAATCGTCGAAATGAATAAACAGAAACGGCAAAAATGTAATAGGCAAGAAGATGGGATATTAAATTAAATTAGAGACAAAATCTCAGCAGAAAGTTGGCTCAGAACATCAATTGCTAGTGTGAAAGGTCTGATGGGTACCTATTCCGGAACCTATCCGAGTAGGTCGAGCAATGAGACTCTCAATCCCTCTCCTAGTTTAAACAGCCCGCTCACCCTATTCACAGTAGCCTCCCAACGGGCACACTCACAGATCGTAGATCTAGAAAGTTTATTTCCCCCATTTTTGGGATACAAAAATTGCTCGATACAAAAATAAATACAACGGAGCGATAAAAGTAATCGGATCATAATGGAGAGAGCATCAAATAGATTGGGCAGCGCGCTGTCCGGCAGCGGCGTCCACTCGAACGTCTCGGTGATCACGAAGCCAAAGCGCAAAAAGCAGCGGCTGCCCACCTTCGACCTGTCGCTGGAGCAGAAGATAGACATCAAGAAGGCCTTTGATCTGTTCGACACACAGTGCTCCGGGTTCATCGAGACCAAGGAGCTCCGCGTGGCCATACGCGCCTTGGGGTTCGAGCCGAAGCAGGAGGAGATCCGTCGCATGATGGACGAGATCGACAAGGACAAGACCGGGAGGATTGCGTTTAATGACTTCCTCTACTTAATGCGTCAGAAGATGGCGGAGAAGGACTCCAAGCAGGACATGGCCAAGGCATTCTCATTCTTTGACGACGATCGTACCGGAAAGATATCGTTCCGGAACCTGAAGAGAGTGGCCAAGGAGCTGGGCGAGAACCTCACCGACGAGGAGCTGCAAGAGATGATCGACGAGGCCGACGCTGACGGCGACGGGGAGGTCAGCAGGGATGAGTTCCTCAACCTAATGAAGAAGACTAATCTGATCTAGGGTCCACTCTCCAGTCCCCACCCACTTATTCACTTTCTTATTATTGCGGGGGAAACGACGTTGTTTTTCTTTCTGAAACATCTAGGTTCACTCGTTTCAGGCACACCACCAGCACATCGCCACTCCAAACTTCATCCAAATGTACACCATCAGATCTTGAAGAAGTTTGGATATGCTACGGTTTAATAAAGCAAACAATGCAAATGAATGCCGGGTGCAGCGTGCCGAGTCAATGACAGTACTGGGTATCGCCGGGTCCAATTATTTTATTCATCATTTTTCGCAAAGCCTGTCACTTTTTGCAGTCCGCCGGCAAAGGCAGCCGCCGTCATGCATAACAAATCTCTTTGACACATTTGATGTATGCCTTTCCAGGGGCTGCAGTGCTCCATTTCCAGTTTGCAGCAAATTGTGGCTGCAATTTGGCGGCATGCGTGGGTGCTTCCCAACTGCAACGTCCGCCTATCACCCTCCATCTCGCATTCACTCTTAAACTCTGTATCCTTTTCTGTGCCTCTGCCTGTGCCCAACCGGCAAACATAATTTAGTGGCAGCGTTTCAGGCTTTTATTTTCGCTATGCGTTACATTTAGCTCCATTTAGTTGTTAGGCTCTCCGCCTGACAGTCTGACTCCTGGCTGGCTTTAAATTTTAAACTTTTTGTTGGGTCGGCAAAAGGATGGCTGACTGACTTGCCAAATGAACTGACCAGAAATTTATGTGGCTTTTAAACTCGGCTGAGGGATGATGGCTGGGAATGCACGAATTGCCGCAATAAAAACCAACTTCAAACAAGTGATCGATTGCCAACAATTTATAGTTCAAAATTGAAACAGACGAGGGCTTTAAATAATATTCAAGTGCTTTCCATCTCTGAAATGTTGAGTATTTAAGTGATAATTTTCAATGGCGTGCGGTCTGCCTTCAGAATGAAAATGTTTATTTTGCAAAAATATTATGTTTTCCGCTGAAACATGCTTCGTTATCACGTTAAATATCCCCTAAGTATATAATGACCACAATTTTAAGTGCCCTCGCCAAAAACAAATTGATTAATGTCTAATAGTCCGGCCTGCATTTATGCGCCACGACGCCCACACATTCTTAACACGCAGTTTTTATGGGCGAACTTGCCACGTTTACTGCCCTAATAATTGGCAACTTTCCTTTTTGGCCAGCTTGCTTTTAAAGCTTCCGACGTCTGCGCCATCAGGGAAACAAAAGCCGAAATGGCCCTTGATAAAGTCGTAAAGTTAAAAGCTCTGATGGATAATTACAAATTGGCAGGGAAAGATATTGGGGCGAGTTCCGTTCCGGGCGGATGCTGGACGAGGAAAACTAAAACAAACTTGAGTATTTATAAAAGTTTTTGCTTATTGGTTTTGCCAAATCGATTAAAGGCGATTGTATTTTCGGCAGAGCGATAGAGGATAGCCGGAGCAGGACGAACGGACAGCCAAAGTTCCAGTAAAATATAACCAACACTCAATTTTACGAACATTTAACTAAATACCCGAACCCATAGTAAGGGAAAAAGTGAGATGCAGGGAGACGTTCGTAAAAAAGTTTTTCGCAAACTACAAAACTGCCATAACTCAACATTACGCCCGACACAGACTCCGGCCCTCCAGAAGACCCCTTCCCGCCCGAATTCCCATCTCAAAAATGTTGTAACTGTAGCCAGCCAGTTGGGGAGAGGACGCACTGAGCACACACTCATATAGCTACATAAATTATGGTAAAAAATTGCGCAAAATTGCAGCAAAGTAGACGAAAAATTATTATAAAATGTGCATTATGAAATTTAAAACGAGACAAAGACGCAAAGCATAATTCAAAGGAGCGCGCCAGGATGAGGCCAAAGAAAGGGGAGACCCGACCCTCCAAAAATGTCCATGCTAAAAAGTAGCTGGGCGAAAAGTCGCGGAGAAAAACTAAGGCGATATATCAAGCAATTTAATGCACAAAAATGCAACCACAAGTCCTCAACCCTTGGCTGCTCCAGGATTTTTGCTCTGAGCCCCATAAACTTGGCGTCAAATTTGCGGTTTAAACGCCAAATAACCATATACTGTTGCGTGCATTTTGGCTGCACTCATCCAGCGAATTTATTCCCTTTATAAGCTGGGTGGGAGAGTACGAGGGCAAGGCGGGGTCTGCGTTTAATTAAGGGATAGTATTCAGTCGCAGCACACTGAGATGTGGCTGCAAGGAGTAAAAATGAACAAGCTCAGAGGGCTTTGAGTTTGAGAAAAGAGAAATACTTAAAAATCATGCTTTTTGAAGAGGGAACCATTAAATACTCACCTCTGATTAGCTCTTTACCTCCAATAGGTAATTGAGGAAACAGAAATCATTTTCATACAATTATCCTTGCCAGGGAGAACCAGAAAATAAAATGCCTCACAAGTTGGCATTCTTAAGATATGCAGCCCGCGCCACCGACGAATATTTGCATAAATTATTTGGGGGCCGAAAGAATAAATAAATTACCAAATGAAAATATGAAAATTTCAATTTCCACTTAAGCAAAGGCCGGCAGGACGCGACAGGAGGACAGGACACGACACCGACATTGAGGAGGACAGGACAAGACAAAGTAAATAAAAAATAATCAACAAAGAGACACGGACAACAATAACGAGCTGGGGGCGTCCGGAACCAGCGCGGTGTGGCTCTACATAAAGCAATCAAAATTCAAAGGAAATTTTTATTAATGGCAATGCGTTTTGCCTCGCCCAGACGCATAAAAATAATTCTAGAAAAAAGCAGACCCCCCGCTCTGGCAAGCAAATCAATGCAAATGTATTTCCCGTAACTGAAATTCAATTTCGAGTCCCAGAGCACCTCCTGCCGATGATTATGATGCCGATGATGACGATGCGGATGCTGACCGTAGCAAATTCAATTAGGGCACTTGGCACGGTCAGGACTAGGCAGGACGTCCAGGACTGGGCAGGGAGGGGATAAACCTTTTTCTTGGCCTTTTTCGCACGTCTTTTATCGGGCGGGTCTAGTGGGAAGTGGGTGGAAGTCTGCTCCGGTGTCTATGGCATAATTAAATTTTATGTAGCCAGGGGGCCGATAGAAAGCCCCACCCACCCATCCTGCCCGAAATCTCTTTTTGCGTTTGCGAATTTCGCCAAGCGAAGTGAATGAAAGGACTTGCCAGAGTGGGGAAAGTTTTTACGGCATCTGGGGGTAGTTCGAAGACACTTTTCATGAGATATTGCAAGGAGTTATGGCAACTGAAGAGATAAATGTGTTTTGTTTCACATTTAGGATTTAATATTTAAAGTTTCCATATGGAATACTTAAAGCTGCCACAGTCAAAAGTTCGCTCTTTGTGGTGGCACTTCCGCCGGAAGCTCATGTCGACATTGATTTAATACGATTCGCCCCTTTGTCAGCAGCTGGAGCCTCACTTCCTCGCTAATGCTCTCTCTCTCTTTTACCCCGCAGAGCGACACGCCCAGCCTGTCGGATGTGGACGTCATCCCGCCAGTGCCCCCGCCGCCGGCGATGAAACGCAACGGCAGCATGCGCAGCTTGCGACTGCTGCAACATCTGCACCAGCACAGCAGCGGCAGCAGCAGCAGCAACAACAACAACTTGTCACAGCTGTGCAGCAGCGACCTGCTGCAGGAGTGCACCAAATCCGCGCTCGACGAGTGCGCCGCCACGCTGCTCAAGTGCACCACCACCAGCAACCACAGCAGCAGCACCAACAGCAACATGGGCCCCGCTTGCAACGGCAACGGCACCAACAACAACCACATCCAGGCCAAGCCAGACCTGTGTCAGCCCCCCGGCCATGCCCACAATCACAGGCACAAGCTGCTGCCCGGCAGCGCCACGCCCACTCACCACTCGCACCCACCCCCGCCGCCGTTCGCCGCCCACGAAGACGAGATATTCTCGCCCCACTCGAAGAAGTCGGATCCGAGTCTGTGCTTTGTGGGCGGAGTAGGCGCAGGACCGGGCTTGGTCGGGGCAGGAGGCGCCGGCGGGGGCTCTGGGGGCAATGTATCTTCGAAGTACAACACAATCGGGCCTAGTAGCGATTACGCGAGGCACTTGGCGCATTACAGCCGCTACCTGCAGAAGCAGCACCACCAGCAGCAAATGGCGCACTTCCAGCAGCAGCGATGTCGCTGCTTCTCCCAATCCCTGCTGAACTTTCCGCAGCAGCAGCAACAGCCACCGTCGCAGCCCCAGGCCGCGCAACAGCACCAGGTGAGTGGGACCGTTGTGATCCGCGACGATATCTTATAATTATGCGAACATACTGAAACCCAACTCGCCTGTTTTGTTTATTTTTGTTCCCCTCAGCAGCAGCAGCAGCCACTGGCGCAGCAACCGGCAATCTTTCACACCAGCAGCATGGACTGGACTCTGCCAATTAATAGTCGCAGCTTTGGCAATTTGGTGAACATCGACGGCGGCTGTCGGGTGCCATACCAGAAAATGCCACACCACCCGACCGCATCCGGAAATCCTGTTTCAGGTGGTGCAGGTTCCAACGGCGGTTTGGGACTGGCGGCCTCGTCCACTTTCACACTTACCTCCTTCGACAGCGACATTGTGCACGGGCTGAAAGAACGCGAATCGCAGACCTCGTTGCACCATCCCCACTCGCATCCTCATCCGCACCCGCACTCCCATCCGCACACGCATCCGCACCACTATCATGGTGGCGGGGGGGACGGCTCGGGATCCGTGACACCGCAGAAGCATCACCAGCTGCACTCGAGCGTCACGAGCATCATGCCCTGGAAGCACCGCCAGTGCCCCAGCAGGGGATCCTCCAGCTCCGGCACGAACTCGTTCCGTAAGTACCAGTGATTTTTGGCTTAGTAGGATGTGTTTTTTAGAGAAGGGCTACAGAGTGGCTGACCTGATTTTTAAACGAAGAAGGTTTGAAGAGAAAAATGGTTACTTAAAAACTCAAATTCTTTCAAAAAAGTTTATCCAAAATTTAGTTTTTATACTTATTCTATTCTAATTTCTTCAAACTGTTCTATCTGCAAATTTTTTAATTCTGGACAGCTTGACCTTTCATTACAAAATTGGTCCATTTAGAATATCCATTTAAGACGGTGTTTTATGACGTTCGCTGTCGCGTTCTGCACTCCACAACAGTCTGCTTCGGCATTCGGCTGGTAGTACTGCTTCGACGATGTACATGACATTGCACTTAATATTCTGCCACCCGTTCGCCACTGCCGCGCCACGCCCGTGCAACCGGGTAACGCCTCCCTGGGGGGCATTGCCATTTAGTCGTTAGCCGTTTGATTGCGCTTCATGTAACATGGCTGCTAAATGTTAAACGTTGCCAATGCCCGCGTGACTTTGGTCTCATCATCATCAGCGGCAGGAGCGCTGTCCTCGTCCTCGTCCTCGTCCACGTCATTTCCATCTCCATGTCCGCCCTAATCCTCATCAGCATCCTTGCCGCCATCATCATCAGCATCGTTATCATCAGTCAGAGTTCTCATTCCAATCCTCGTCATGTCTCCTGGCAACTGCAATTCGTTAGCAGTCAAAAACTGCGTAACTGCGGACTATGTCCTGGTCCTCTTAAATTTATGCAAATCGCTAGTGCGGCGCTAGCCACTGGACTTGTTACACAGTTGGAAATAAAGGCACTTCCCTCTTCCGCACACTGCCCAGAATATTATTTATTCTCGGACTTCATGTTCTCGCAGTGCACCCATTTCTGGTTCGTGTGACAGCGCACCTCTTCCGCATCCGAGCGCTTTTCGTCCCGGCTGCACATTGCCTTTCATTTGCCACTTGCTTATCGGTAATTCACTTTGGACTCGCACAAGTGCCGGTCACCGTAATCAAATGGATACATTGCAGCCATCGCTCTTTCAGCAGGGCGAGCCAGACACACATCCCAATCGGAGGCCAGGGCAGGGGATGGTTTTTCGCCCCAGTGACTTATTTGCTTAGCTCCAGATTCGGTTTCAGTTTCAGCTTGAGCTCCCAGCTCCCCGCAAGCTCATTTGTAGTCGCATTATCAATCGGTTTAAGTTGCATAATCAAATATGGTTGCAATTAGAAATTACCAGTTTTCATTGATAGCCGAGTCGAGTGAATTGGATTTGGATTTCCAGCAAACTGCTTTGATGAGTATCTTGAGCAGTGCTCAAGTCTCGTAAGCACATTAGTGAGAATGGTTAAATGAAATTAAAGTGTACCAATGGGTTGAATTTTCTACAACTGGTAACTTTTCGTTTCGTTGCTTGAATTCCAAATCCAAGCTCCAACTATAAGCTAATTCCAGCACATGTAGCCAAAAAGTTGTTCTGGTTGATCGAATTCGATTTACTTTAGCTGGAAATCCGAGAGGGGGAAACACGACTCAAGGGCTCCATGGTCCCGCTTCCCTTTCCTCTGCCTTGAAAACCAAAAACCAACACAGCAATTCAATTTTAAACGTTTAACTAACCATATTTCCTTATTATCGATTCTTTTTTCTGCTTCCCGACGTCTGAAATGATGCGGCTCCTTTGCGACTCTGGCGATGATGCTCCTGCGTCTCTGGCTGCCTGGCCGGGACCCATTGTTGTTGCTGCTGTAATCAATGCCGCTGTCACGGCAATTTGCACACACACAAAATGCAACACAACACACAACAACGGACAACCAACAACCAACAACTGCCAACAATGAACAATGGACCACGATGATAATGATGATGACAACGATGCTACAAACGACTTGGCATTGAACTGCCAATAACAACTACAACAATCGATGTGGAACCCTCGGTCACCATGAATGCTGATGATGCTGCCCTGGCTGCCGGCTGCTGGCTGCTGGCATCCTGCTTGCTATGCTCCGTTGTCCGTTCTGGGGAACTTTAAAACGCAGGCTTCGATGCAGCCAAGCACTGGCTCGCTGTGAGCTCCATCCTCCTGATAATTGGCGCTGCCAGTGTGGCCGTGCCACTGGCGCTACGTGTAGCGGCAAGTGAGTATCGCATTGAACCCAAACCTGGTATCTGGCTCGCCATCCTGCGATGGGATGCGAAAATGACCCAGACTCGGACACGGACACGGACATGGACCCGACCCGGACGCTTCTCCATGAACAATAAATCAATTACCATAACGCATACGCCATGTGGGCCGGCACTGAATCTCTGAGTTGGTGTCGGATGGGATGTTCAAACCGACACTTTCGCCCTTCGCCTATTAGCAAGCGGCTATTGGCATGCCCTTGCACGAGGAGTGGAAAATTTCTATTCAAAATTTGACTTAAAACAGAGTTACTATGAACATCTTTCACCTGACCAATCCCCTTTGCAGGTGCACCTTTCGAGGAGCGACTGCGGGTTGCCGTGCAGCTGCTGGATCAAGTGCCTTTAATCGACGGGCATAACGACCTACCTTGGAATATACGCAAGTTCCTGCACAACAAACTCAACGACTTCAAGTGAGCATCCATCGCATAGAAATGCAATTAAAATTTAATACCAATTTATGTTATTATCCTACCCCGCGCCTGCCCTACGCCTGCTCGCAGTTTTGATGAGGATTTGCGCAATGTAATGCCGTGGGGCCGCAGCCACTGGAGTCACACGGACCTCACGCGACTGAAGAAGGGACGCATATCAGCACAGGTAAGCTGGTTGGCCAGACGGCTGCCTCTTGGAATTATTATTATTCAAGTGCCTTGATATGAAACCATACCACACCCTGAATAGTCCTTATGGTTTTAGTGTGGTACAGTACCAGATCTTTTAGGGGTCTCCGCAGAGCATCCGCTCTTCTCCGTTTAGACAGACTTTTCATTCCCTTTTCATATTTTATCTGGCGGCAAGCCGTTGTCCAGGAAACGAGCGACTTTTGCTTTGAGTCTTCGCAAAGGCAAGAAAAATATTAATTACGGACCACTCACGGCAGCTCAGCGTCAGGATGCTCCTGTAGCTGCCGGTGGTGATGAGCTTCTTAATTATTTTTTGCCAGGCGACTGGCCGGCAGGGAGTGGTTCGGGCAGGATATCCACTTGACGCCGTTATTGATTCGCTTATGGCTCGATTACCAGCTGAATGGTGAGCATTCTTTAAAGTGCCTCCGAGGGTGGAGGCTTGGAGGGCGATCAATTGATGCGAATGTCATTTAAACTGCCCAAATCGTTGAACTAATTGGGAGTAGAAGCTCCTGCTTCGAGTGACGTGGCCAAAGCAACCAAGATTAATGAAGCAACTGGCCAGACTACCAGGGAAATGTAGAAAGCGATTAACCTAAGATGGGTTCATAAATCAATAGGGAAACCCAAAACCACCTGAATATTTCAAATTGTCCAGAGAAAACTCATCCTCTAAAGCGGGGACCGCAAAGACGATTTTTCACGTTCGCCGCAAGCGGAAAAGGGTGAATCTGAACTGAGAAAAGCGAAAGCGGGCCACTTACCACCTGCCTTGGCGGCCATAATGAAAATTAACTTTTCCAATGCATTTTACACTCCCGGCGACTCCCGGCAGTGCTATAAATTTGGTTGCATTTTTGTGTGCGCCGGGGTTGTGTTGTAACAGCTAACTGGTAACAGGTAATTGCCGTTTTCCAACTACGGCAGCTACAACAAACGTGGCCAAGTACCGCCACCGCACACTAAAATTATGCAGCACTCAATTTAATTACCCAACCAAATGGCTTGGGTTCTGACTTTTGTAATCGCAGGAAACGTGAAGCAAATATGTGTAAACATCTGCACAGAGAAAAAAATCGCTTGTACGAAAATGACATTAGAAAAGGTTCATAGAGTGTTCGACTTAGCTTTCTACAAACCACTTCTTTGGTTTCAGTGCAATGGCATAGACTTGGTTGCTTTTATGGCGCAGTAAACGCGACGATTATTAAAACTTAACACTTTCAACAGCGGGCATACACTTAAAGGCGGCAAGCTCAGAGGGGTTTCAGGGGCAGAGCCTCCAACCTGCAGCCATGCAAGGAAAACTTCTTGATTTTCATGTTCGATGAGCGTGGCGAAGTTATTGCTGCAATTTCTGGTTGCCACGGTTGGCTAATTGAACTTGTTGACGCGGCTTCCTTTGCCAATTCCGGCAGACGTCAGCAGCCATGTGCAAAATATTGTGCAACTTCAGAAGCTGCAGTTGATTGCCAGTAGCTTCGGGGGCGGCACATCTAGCGCGTGCATCTTATTAAGGAGTGAGATATAACGACATTCTGTATTAGATTCTTCTGCAATGAATATTGCTCACGGCTATGTTTCAATTTACCATATTAAAAAGTCACTTTTTCCTTGTCAATTCGCCCACTATAGTTGTGACTTAATACAGCACTCACAACTCCAATTCGTAAACTTTGAAACCCCTCAATTACCGCCAACAAGCTAACTCCATAAAGTGAGTGCTGACTGACTAACAACAGCAACGATCGGGGGAGCAGGATTACTAGCCAACAACGTGGTAACTAACTAGTTGACAGCATGTTTCAGCAATTGTTTCCCAAAATGCCAAACGTGCAACGAATGCTCTTCAGGAAAACAAAAGCACAAAAAAGGCTCAGAGAAGTTCGCTTTAATAGGCATCCCAGAAAATCACGTTTGGGCTGCCGACAGCTCACAGGCTTTCCAGGTTCGGAACATTTTTTAGCGGCCCAGGCTTTTCTCTTAAAGCCGACATCAGAGCCCAAGGCGGTGGCATGATGAGAAGTACTCGTAGAAGGTTTTTGTGGTAACACTAAAAACAAAATTTTCCCTAGAGATACAGAACAAATTTTTATCGAATCCTTTTTACATTAAATTTTCAATAGAGAAAAGAAAATATTTTGCAAACACTTTGTGTTTATTTTAAAAAATGTAAGATATTTTTCGACTCTGCAGGAGGTGGGAGAACCCAGAACAGGTAGCAACAATGTTGAAACATCATGAAGTCCCCGAAAGTTGGCTACTGTTTTGGGGCCAGGACACGGAAACGTCGTGTTACGCTTGTCCGGCTGCATGCTGTCTGCATTCTTCCTTTCCTCCGTGTATCCTTGCAGCCCTATCTTCTCTGCTCCTCTTTTTGCTTCTTCGTACACCCACAAAGCAGGAGTCAGCCTAATGGAACTACACACAGAAGCAGTGAGAGGGGTTAGGGAGGAAGCTGCGAGTACAACGGACGCGCTTGCAGCGGAAATGGCCGCAAGGAGTCGAGGACGATGCTGTAATCTGGGCCAGGACATGCAGGACACAGCCTTGCCTGGCTAACATAATTCCGTGTTCCATTCTTACTCGTCCTGGGGCCTCATACTCTCGAAAGGGGAATCAAACTACAATTAGAAACTTCTTACCGTCAAGGAAAGGGGTTCGATATTGGACTGTACACACCAGCAACTATAGTTCTCAAATGTTAAGCCCCAAAGTTAAAAGATTGTAATACCAACCCGTTGAAAGTATCTTATCGCAGCTTCCTTGTTTGTCCCTTGAGTGTTTTTATTTCCTCCTGGGGAACACCGCTTATCTTGCTGCAACGCTGCCCCAGAGATTTATATTTACTTTTAAAACGTATTAAGTTCTGGGTAAGAACGGGCAGGAAGGTAGACGTGGAAACAGCCGCTGACCCGACGCCGGGGGCAAGCAGAAATGAACCCCAAACCACACAGATCTCCACACAATTTTTGTCTTACCGAGATGGCTCTGGTGTTTTATTTATTTTGTGCTTTCGGTGGATTTGTTTGGGGCTCATGCTCTACGCCCCTAGTGGCATTCCTGCGGTCCTGGGAAGGTGTTGGAGTTGCGGCTTATGCAGCCAGCCGCAAGCTGCCCGTTCCACTTTGCATTTGCCCGGCCTCTGCCTCGGCCAGTAATTATGGTATGCATTGCAGCAGCGCCGCAAGGCAATCAAAAGCAAAGCTGCCCCAAGGCGGAAGCCATTTAAAATTCACAACAAACCTGCAGAACTAACACCGAAATGCTTAGAGTTCCGGCTCCGGAATGTTGATTAAAGGGTTTTACAAAGTTGAATAAATTTATGAGTTGTTGTGCTAAACTTTAATTAAATGGCACATTAAAGGACATTACAATGCAGGACTCGAATCAATTATTCAAAGCTCTGGGCAATTGGAAATGGTCCTCGAATAGAAACAGTACCTTGGTTCGAATTTATTAGGATTTGAAAACATAAATCTCGCTGCTGGCCAACTTTTGGGTACAGGTGTGGCTGCAATGTAGTTCCAATGTTGCACAAATATCGTTCGAAAACCCACAAATGAAAACGAGAATAAATGTTATGGTTTTATTTAAAGATATTAAAGTATAGAGAGCTATATTTATACTTGAAAGCAAACGAGAATGTTTACAAAATTGCTATAAATACACTATAAATTGGGATCCCTCCCCGGATAATCCTGCTTCTGCCCTGCAAAGCCCTGACACACTGACACATTAGGCAAGCACATTCACACGTGCCACACATTGACAAAAAATCACGCATATGGCCACCGCCACCGCAACAACAACGTCAGATTCACAATTAACTTGAAGCCGAAATGGTGTCCTTCAGGGAGATGTTCCCGGCGCTGTTGTTTTTGTGGCTGCCGGTGTTGTTGTTTGTCGGTCCTGCCACCAAACAACTTTAAATATTAATATGCTTTGTGCGCAGGATGTGGGGCGGGTATGGAAATGGAGTGCTGGAATGGGGCGGCGGGAACGGGCTCGATGAGGCTGTCAGGACGGGCTCGGGGACACCAAACACCGAAGGCGACGCCATCGAGACGCCGACGACACTTTGGCCACGATGATGACGATAATGATGGCACTGCAGGGGTCACAAAACCAGGTGTACGTGGGCGGAGCAAAGAACAGGGGCTAATGGCAAAGTGCCGTGCTTAAACACACTTGAAGGCGCCTCCGAAAGCCAAATACACAAAAGGCCACCCCAAGTCACAGGATCCAAGTTTCCGAGTCGAACCGAAAAGCATCCACACATTTACCCATGGCAGTTGCCAAGAAACAAAGGTACTTGGCCATTCTAAAGTCATATGTGTGGATGGGCAGGCAAAGTGGCATAGTACAGCCTTCAACAGGTGCCGCAGGAGACTCCACATACATGAAATATTTTGATATAAAATAGAATGTTAAAGCTGAATTTTAATTCTGCGTACAAATAAGAGACCCTCTGAATTATTATTATGAATGGGAGATCGAATAATAATATTATGAATATGTTCCTTATAAGAATAATACGAATGCGACCCGTAGACCTTTCTATACCTCGAAAGCAATTCGCGAAAAAAATCATAGCATACAATTAAGAGCTTTCAACAAATATCACGTATACGCCGCATGGTACCTGCTGTCCCAAATTGTAAGCGAGCAGACATTCAAACATTTCCAAATCCATATTCCGTCTCCCGAAAAACACCTTTTAATTCCTAAAAAATATTTTAAGAGGCTTTGGACAAAACAAAAAGGAAACAACGGCAGACTCGAAAAAGGCACACGCGGAGCAAAAAAATGCAAAGAACGCGTGGAAAATAACGCGGACAAAGAGACGGAAAAATGAGTCTCTTCCTCGTCGTCGCTTACTTTCCACAACCCACTCAGAATTTCCGGCTGCGGTAATGTCGGAGCATTTTCCTTATCTACCTGGCAAAGTTCTCGCGAAGCCGCAGAAAGAAGTATTTGATGTAAATTGCTTTATTTGGGTTTTAACGCAGAGGCGGATGAAAAAGCAACCAGTTCCTTTGATCGATAAAATGAAAGGGTTGGCGGAGGGGAAGAACTTTAACAGATGACTCTTAAGAAGACCTTAATAACTGTTAGTAGCATGTAGATATTAAAGAAACTTGGTGAGAATCTCGTGTTGTTTTAAAAATCTTTCCGTCAGAAAACTCTCGCTCAGCACTTAAATTCGGTCACTTAATTAACGAGATACAGAAGCCATGCAGCTTTTCTATCATATTTTTCAGAGATTTAAGCCCTGAAAGCAAACACAGCCATTAGCACGGTTATCAGTTATCTTAGCATTTCATTATTGCGCTGGGGAACCTGGTTTCCTGGACTCCTGAATCCAGGGGCATAAATGTACGCAAATGGTAATGAACAGAGCCACAGTTAGCACTGCATGGTCCATACAATTAACCCGAATTGAACTAATGCGCCCTGTACTCTGGCCACCTGATAAGCTGCAGCACACACTCTCATCCCACGCCCGGTTGGGGTCATTTTCCAGGGCCAGGGGCTGAGCCAGGAGGGGGGACCCTGGTGTGCATAAGTGAGATGCCTGAAAAACTCCACTAAAAATCAACACACTGGCAAAACCTGCTGTGTAGAGAGGGACAGGATAAACTTTTGAGGCCCAAATGGAATTTTCATTTGTCCCTGTTATTGTTCAGTGTTTATTTGGCAGAGCGATGTGGGGGGGAAAGGAAGGGAACAGGTGCCTGGGAATCCGCAAAATTTCCTCGTCTGTTGTGCAATTAAAATTGCAGAAATGCAGAGCCAACAACAGAGTTGACCCAAGCCCGAATCCAGGCCCCTGGGAGGCAGCTCTAAAATCCAATTGCAGCACGACCCCAACCTAACCCAGCGCCACTCCACCACTTCGTTCTGGCCCTGCTCGTAATTGTTTTTCTGTGACTCGTTTATTGAAAAGTTTTACATATTTCATATGCACATCTCCAAATTCGGCTAACCTGGGGAGCAAACCGAATTTTCCTCCATGAATTGCGCCGAACTTTATCATCATCATCGTACGAGTCGGAGCAGAGGCATCAGACCAAATGAACATTCGTTGTGTTGCTTGTTTTGCTTTTAATTTACTGCCTCGGCAGAGAAATGGTTTGAAACTACGTGCTTAGCAGTGGGCAAAAAAACAACAGAAATCCAAAAAATAAATAAATAACCGAGTCCTGGGCCAGTAGGGTGTGCTTTCCTGGCTTTTTCTTCCGGGTTTCTGGTTCAGGCCTCTCACGAATTTATATTAAAAATTATTTATTACGGGCATCCTCGCTTCCTGCTCCTTTTCACTGGAGTTGTTGTTCCTGCTGTTCGTACTTTTGTGTGTCCGGAGCAAAAAGCCAAAACTTTTTAATTGCTCTTTTTTCCGAATCGCTTTTTGCCACTTTCCAGCTCGTTCCTCATTCTGGCTTCTGTTCCATGGGGACACGTACGTGCTTTTATTTTCCTTTAATGATATAACGTGATGAAACTGTTTACCGTCTTGCGTTCCACAACAATTCCATACCCTTTCAAAGGGTCTTCCTTTCTGCCAGCCTAGTGTAATGATCGAAAAATCAATCGAAAACTAATTTCGAATATTTTGATGGCACTAGGAGGAATTGATCCAAAATTATGACACAGTATTTTGCTGCAGGTTTAATCAGAATCGATTTACAAAGTCCTTTAAGATATTTGGCTTAAAGATCGTATGAATATATAGAGAATGATACAGACAGGACCTGCCTCGTAAAAAAGATAGAGTGTACTAGCGAGTGCCCTGAAAAATAGCCATTCTTCCTTATTTTCCTGCTTTATTTCAGAGCTCCGTTGATACGTTTTTTTGGTTCGTAGTAGCTTGTTTATCACTCTTGGCAATAATGGCAATTAACAAAAACTTTCAAAACCCAAAAAAAAGATAATAAATCTTGAGGACTTACGAAAAACTTGGCTAAAAAAATACAGATAGTTTGGCTGCATTCATACATTTGAGAATGGTTTAAAAACTTGTTTATAAAAAAAATGTATTAAAAACCTTTATATAACTTAGTGCTTAGTGTCTAATAGCTTTGTTTTAATTTCAGTTCTGGGCCGCCTATGTCCCCTGTGAGGCGCAGCACCGCGATGCCGTGCAGCTGACTCTGGAGCAGATTGATGTGATCAAACGACTGACGGATCGCTACTCCCCGCAGCTCACCACATGCACCTCCGCCCAGGGTAAGTAAACCAAAATATCGCACATACGCCGCGTCGGCTTGCCGCATTCCCGGGGAAACTCCGAGACTGAAAAGTATGCCGGGAACGGTTAAAATTCGAGCACTGCTCTTTTCTGCACTAGTTTTTTTCTGCGCTATTTTCGAATTTTTTTTTCACTTCTCCGGTTGTGCCGGAAACTTTGACTCGCGAGTCTTGGGCAAAAGTTGTTGAAAAGTATCTTGGCCGGCTACCAAAAAGCAGTTGCCGTTGCTGTTGCCGGAGTAGATGGCGGCCCTTGAGGCAGCTGCTTTTACCGCGTGCCATATTTTTGCACCATTTCCTTTGATACGCTGCTCACTCACCTAGTTGCCAGATTCTGGCGGAGAGGCCTCGTTTAAGCGAAAGGAAAACAGTTCATATTTCTTTGTGTGTCAGGGGGGGACGGTGGGTGGTACAAAGGGCTAAAAGGGGGTGCAGCCACCAGGGGTCTTTACTTGCCAAATAACAGACAGTGCACTCGGAAAAATTTTCGTTGCGGCTCTAAGACCTGGATCTCCAAAAACTCTGTCAGTTCCAAAGCCATAACTGCGTACACTTGTTTCTTCTTAATAATTCAGAAGAGTATCCTCTGAGCCATGATTTTTATGCTTTGTGAGAAATATTATTAGAGTGTAGGACCCAGGCTGGTGCGAGGCAGAGCGCAACAGAGCAGCAGTTGCAAGTAGCAACTTTTGACTTATGCTCCGACTCCCCGGCTAGCATTTGAGTTTCCTTGTTGGTTTTCCGTTTTGCATTTTGATTTGCACTCACTTTGGTCTGGGGTCCTGGCAATATTTTAGTGTTGCAGCTGCACACACACACACTTGGGGCGAGCGGCAAAGGCTCAAGTAAAAACAGGGAAAAAATGCAAGCAAACCAACAAATCGCTTCCGGCGTTTGCGTTGAAACATTTATGTAGCCGTAAATGGGAATGTCAATAAATCATGACTAAGGAAAATCATCTGCGAAATAACAAGCAACGTGAACAGGAAACTTTTAGTAAGAAATATTACTACACAATGTTCCCAAGCTCCTGATGGATGCAGGCCAGCGGTGCTCTTTTTGTGACCAGGCTGTGCATATTTTTGACAGGTGAGGGGACAAGCATGGACGGCTCTGTGGGAATCAAGGAGTGAGCCGCTCGGCAATCTCCTTGATGGACAGGATTTTTTCAACGTCTCTGCTGTAGTCAGCAGAAAATGTATCTCTTAATTGATGCGTGCTTTTTGTTTGTGTTTCTTTTCCGAGAAAATTGGATCGAGTGAGGCGAGTGAAGTCGCAAATTGAGCAATAAATTTGATTAAAATTGTAGAAATAGACAGACGATGAAGGAGCTCAGCAGACCGATTGATTGGTACTAACTGAGGGAATTATTTTCATTAAAAAGTTATCTTTCAATCACTCCGGTATGGAAAATCTATGATGAGCCATCCAGCACTTGCCAAATAAATTTCCAATCATGGCAAAGCGAATCCTCATACAAAGTCCTCTTTGAGCCGGGCTGTAAACAAGCCGGGAATCAAAGGCCGGCCAGAAATCAAACCCAATCCAGGAACACGAAACTGACCTACCTTGGTTCAAGTAAAGTACCAAAATAAAAAGGAAAGCCCTATAAAGAAACTCCCTTCCGCCTGTGCCCTTCGCTTCTTGTGAAATCCCAGCTGCCGCAACATAAAATAAAACCCAGCATTTTATTTTAACTACTGCAAATAAATTCAGTTGAAATTGTTGTTCGCTCTCGCTCTCACATGTCGTGTAAATAAAATGCGAATCCAAGTGACTATTGAGCAAATGCAGCAGGGCGTGCTGTTCCCACTGCCCCCTCCCAACCGGGCTGGCTTCTTGTATTCCTTTGGCCCTTGCACGGTCCTGCTCGGGAGCTCCTAGCTGCCAAAGTGATTGTAAAAAATGCAAACCTAACGAACCGAAACACAACGCGACGAGTGACGTGCCACGTCACTCAGTCCCCTCCGGAATGCGAATCCAAATCCAGATTCAGGTCCGACTTCGAGTTCCTGTCCGATTTGAAGTCCAGCACTACACTGGGACTAAATCAAGGCATACAAGCCCTTTAAACTTTGTAAAATAGCTTTAAGTTTGGGTCCTAGAACTCCCAGAAAATAACATTTTAAACTCAGAAAAAAATAATAGAAAAATACCTTTTTTCAAGTGCACCTTATGCAACGAAACAAATGGGTGTTCCATAAACACAACAGACCAGCCGTATGTAGAAACTGGCGCATATCCTTGTGGCAGTGTCCTTCTCGCCTGTCACCTGCCAGCAGCCAGAAGGAGCTACTTTACATTTGGCACTCCCGATGTGCGAATCGTTTTTATTTGAAATTTTCAATTTTCACCTTCAAAGGAGTAAACTCCAATTTACACTGCTCCACCGCAGTCTCAAGAGCCAGGACTGGAAGTACCCGCTCGAGAAAAAGGATATTGGGAAAATTGCATTCTGCTCCAGCGAAAAGAAAAATAAGGACGCAATGCTCTCACAAGAAATGGGTATGCCACTTTGGGTTTTAATTAATGTTGAGGCTCATCTGATATTGGAATATTATGTGGCTTTATATAAAAGCCCTCTGTATGACACTTTATCGTCGAAAAAAGACTTACTAATATTCATATTCAATTTATTTTTTACGACTCTTACCCCACATTATTAAAGGAGTTGTAAATTGCGTAAATTGCTACCGAAATGCTTAGAACCCATCCAATGTTCCATTTGTTTGATACCTCCAGGGTATCTAAGCTGCAACTAAAATCGTCTCAGAGCCTCGGCCGGAGCCTCCATAGTTTCTCTTTTGTGTTGCTGCTGTTGCCATTGCTTTTGGTTTATTGCGTCAAGTGGCATTTGGCTGGGATTTCATTTTGAAATGTATAGGAGCTTTTCCCGGCTGCGTGTGTGTGAGTGTGAGGGCTGGAGGGTGGCTCCTGGGTGAGCATTGCCTCAATTCGCATCCGATACAGGGGCCATCTATTATACATTACGGCTCTGGTCACAGTCACAGACAATTACATGCAGCAGGAAAAGAGTCAAAGCCTGGATACAGAATTGAACTTCAGCTCACGTGAAGCATTTTAGTGCCTTCGGTTTGCCATTTCGTCCTGACAAGGATTCCTCGCTGTTGGTATTGGTATTGGCCCTGGTACATTTGTTTATTTGCTCCATATTTTAGGGTTTTACGACGTTTCCGACATGGACCAGGTTCTTGTGGCAGGTAGTTTGGGTTCAGCCAACAATGCACAGAAAAGCAAAGGTAGAGCTGCAGAAGATCACTGAAAAAAACTATATTTCATTTATATATGGATACCATTTTTGTCAAATATGTAGAGCCGAGTATTACTCAAGAGATCAGTATTACTCAATTTTAAAATTTGTATAAAATGTTCGTAAACTTCATTCCAAGCCTAAATAGTTTTTGCTTAGTGCAGCCAATATGAAACAACTTCGAGAACAATTCTCGTTTCCCTCCTCGGTTGCTTTTGATTTTGCACAGCTTATTTGCTTATAGCTATGAAAACCTGGCCAGACCTGTGTCTTGAGTCCTTTTCCTGTTGCCAGTTTCCAGCTTCCCAGCCCGGCTGCCCGCAGCGGCGAGTAATGCCTTCGCCCTTCGTTATGTGGGAGAATTTATTAACCCGCCTTTCGTTTGCCTTTTCTATGCGGACTTCTGTGAATGTGCGGGGGCGACACATTGGGCACGTTATCAAAATTGGGCACACAAATGCCTGATTTGAATAGCCGGGACCCTCGGCAAAGGGTTTTCAGAACAAGGTTCCCCAATTAGTTGCAGATAAATCGAATGGCAGTGCTCGTTGCTCACTTTTATTGATTGACAAATCCATTTAAGTTGAGTTCTCGGTCATACCATTCAATTAAAATGAGAAGCATACAAATAACATAAACAAATTGGAATGCTTTCGACCAAAACCGAAACTAGACAGCAATAAAATAAACAAGTAAACATGTAAATGAAAGTAGGAAACTAAAACCATACCTCAGTTATGCGCAATTCATTTTAAAATCATTATAACTTTGCCTCTGACCTCAACGCCACTCCACTGGATTGCATGACACGTTGCATGGGCTTGGGTGACTTAAAACAATGATAATGAATGAATGAACCGAAGTACAAGTATTTTGACAAGTGCCCTCAAGTTGGCAGAGAATAAAATGACAAGAAACAGATCAAAGCTCCAGAGGCCAAGACAAGCGTGAATATTGCATGGCGTAGCGAAATGTTTGGTTTGTTGGCAGGGATAAACTGACAGTGGGAGGGCGGAGCGGACTACAAAGGGCACTCCAAGTACCGAGTCCAAGGACCAAATACCCACCGCACTGCACCGAGCACTGAGTCCTGAATGGGGGCAGGCAAGCAAGTGACAGCAAATGCCACAGAACAACAAATGTTACTTTTGGCCAAAAAAACAATGCCAGCTTTGAAGTCGAAGTTTGCTGCTCGGCCACAACAGAACACAAAGACCCTAAAAACATTTGAACAATCTAAGTGGGAAAAAGTGGCAAATGGCATTATATTATCATTTAATTCGTAATATTCTCGTTTGCTTCCCATACGCATGCTGACTTTAGTAACCTTTGTACTTGTTTTGAAACATTAATCCACGTTTAGAGGTTTAATCTGTTTTCTCGCTCTATCTAATCCCCTGCAGACATAATCGAGGCACACAAGAACCAGCAACTGTGCTCCCTCACCGGAGTAGAGGGTGGCCACTCGCTGGGTGGCTCCTTGGCGGTGCTGCGGACTCTTTACGCCATCGGCGTGCGGTATATGACACTGACCTCCACCTGCCACACCCCGTGGGCGGACTCAAGCTACGCGGACGCTCCGACCTTCAACATGAAGCACGGAGGCCTCACCATATTCGGCAAGGTAAGTACTCATCCGCTATTCGCCATCCGCCTCTTTTCGCTGCCACAGCTGATTTAATGCTAATTAGTTGAACGGTCCTTGGCCGAGGGTTGCTGTCCTTTGTGGGGGCTTACATGGGGATTTGGGCGCTGATGAGGCGTCCTGCCACCCGACCTCCTTGGGCTCCTTGGGAATTCATTGTGCTGGAAAGCACGGTCAACCGCAGTCAACGCTTTGTTGGCTTAGCCGTAAACATGTGACCTGCGAGGAAGGGGCGGGGCGAATGCACAGAGAGAAATATTCACAGATCTATTCAATTCTTACACACATAATTTTCTTCCTAACATTTTGCCAGGTATTAAAATTAAGCAGTTTCTTGAAAGATCCCCGTTTTCCTCAGTGTGCCAGGATGATAATTTGTATAGACTGTGTCGGGGTAGTTATGTACTTAAGTGCCCTTTCTGCGGAGCTGGCAGGGGTCGGATGGCGGTCGAGGATCTGCTCGCACCTTGTGCCCTCTAATGGCTCAACAGTTCGCAAATTAGGTGCCTACTACAGTTTACAATTGCCAAGCGGCTTTGCTGAGGGATTTTCGTGTGACCCGACCGACCGGATCATATATATTGAATTAGGCCCACCGACTGCACCAACCGCCGACGCTATGGCGGCCATTCGATTCCTGTGGCCAGAAGCTCAAGGATTTAATGGGACGTGGACTGCGGCTCCTTGAGGATGCTTGAATCCATTATGGATTTTCGCTAAACAGAATCCGGGAGTGGGGCCATCGATTTGATGGTTAGCTGCTAATTGGGCGTATGCAAATAGGCCTGCCTAATAGTAGGGGAGACGGGCCAGTTTATATCGATTTCATGCCGGGGCAGCCATGGAATTTAAAATATGAAAACTGGTGGACACTGATGTAAAAAGCCCGGTAGAGAGACCTAATGTAACTACTTATATTATAGCTTGTGGTATGACTAAGAGCACATAATTCTGTCACCAATTATTTCCTCTGAACTTGAATTTCCTTCCACCCATTTCTGGGCTCTCAATCAAGTTGAGGTCATCAAACCTAATGATGTCAAGCATCAAGGCGAGATGACAATCAAATTTTAATCAAAATTCACCCTGTGCAGTCAATCAGTGCACACAAAACCTACTTGGATGTAAGCATCTTGTACTTATTTTTACTTTAGTGTTGTATTTTTGTACTCGTGTCGGATTCGCGTGTAATTATTTTGAAATTCGAAATTTCTCGGGCACCTCGAACCCCAATGAGGGGGCTCTAACACACCGAGGCGAATAGCTACAATTTGTTGTTGAATTCGTTGTTCTTGATGGCGGTTCTTGACGGGCCTCCGCTTCCTCCTTTCCGTGGGCTAGTGCCAAGTGCTATTAGCAGTGAGACTGCCAAAGTGCATGCGGAAATAAAATTTGCAAAAATGTGCAAGCAAACAAACCACACACACACGTCCTCAAAACCAAAATAATACAAATGTTTATAAAAATAAAAAGACGACGCAGAGAAGCGTAACAAAAACAATGGGAGCGAAAACATCAACAAACCATCACAGCTGGTCGACTGTGAGGTGGGGGCTGTGAGCTGCGAGCTGGGAGCAGGGAGCAGGAAATGTAAATTACTGAGGCCGCAATATTTTCCTTTCGATTATTTATGCATAAAAATGATATATTTCGGCGTGTTTGCTTTCGCTTTTCCGCTGACCGGAGAGCTCTGCCAATTAAATATGGAAAACAAAATTCGAACAAACGCAGAGCGACGTCACTTCCTCATTTAACCTGCGGAATTTTCAATTACACATCTCACAACAATAGGCAGCGGACCCGAAAGTGAAAAGTGAAAAACTCGGAAAAGCCGGAAGGCGCAGGCGCCATGAGAACTTCCCAGCTAGAGCGAGTGGAAGCTACCAAGAGAGGAATGCCATTAATGTGGTGTTGGTAAATGGAAAATTTCGCCCCACTTGAAATGAGCAGGCAAAAGCAATTCGGAATTTTCATTCATACTATAAGTTGAACTGCACACTGATTGGAAAAGTCCTTAAACTGAAAATCTGAAAATTCTAATTTCAACGAGAATTTATTCCATTCAGTTTTGAAGAAGAAGGGGTTCCTTAATTTGAATTTAAAAAGTGCACTTTCACTTAAAAGCTCGAAGTTAAAATGGATGCACTTTCATACCATACCTTTTAGGATAATCCATTATTTTATTATCTAATTCTAATCTAATGGAAAGATTAATTCTCGCTTTTGGAAAACACACCACACTGTGGCCACTTAGCGCTGTCCGCCCGCGCTGCCTAAAAATACCCGTCCCACCGCCGTCACCCATCCAGTGGCGCCAGTCACATGGGCATCCAACTTGGGGAAAGCTCTCTTCGCGCTCTCGCTGCTTTTCCTCGGGCTCTCGTTGGGGCTCTTTGCTCTCCGTGCGAATTTCCCAGCTGCCCGTGGTTGGAAATTGCTGTAGTTTTCCGAGGGAATCGGCTCTTTGGGGCGCCGCAGTTTCAGTCGCCGAGCGAGTTCGCCCCATCGAGGAGGCAGCTGCTGAAAATCCCGTCTGCGCTTGTCGAGTGAATGGAATCGAATCGAACCGAGCGAGCAGCGACCACATCAGAGAGCAGGAGAAGGGAAAGCCAAGAAAAATACGAATATACACAAAATAACGCCAGCAGCCAGAGTCTCTACACGAAATTCTTTTTATAACAAAACCAATCGCGCTCCGCATCGCAACGCACATAAGCCAGCTGAAAAGGTGAACAAATTAGCTAACAGATTAGACTTACTAACCCCGCAGTGTTTGGAATGCAATATGTAACACTTACTAACCCGCAACGCAGAAGGCAATCCCAATTGCAGAAACAATGAGGAGGCAAGTGGGCTTTAACTAATCGACTACTTCCTCTTCTATACGAAAAACCAAAAAAAAATAAAACAACGACGACGACGACGGCGACGACGATACTTTCTGGCATCGTGATTTGATGATGACAACGCAGCAGCTTGTAGGAAAACCCGAAGCAGCAGCGGAAAACGAGGAAAAGCCACTAGCAGGAGGAGGCAACATGACGGCGGCCACTGGGAGCGGGGGCGGCAGTGGGGCCGGAGGAGGCAAGGCTGGGAAGCACAGGTCGAGGTCATCCGCCCGCTATGACGACGTGGAGAAGCAGCAGCGCAAGAGCCGCGGCATAGTCTCCATTCCCAACACAATAAAGCTGAGTATGCTCAACAGCGGCCTGCTGTCCTTCGAGAGGATCAAGCTGGAGGCCCGGGACGAGAACAACTCCCTCTCCAAGACCATACCCAACGGACCCATCGACATACGGCACTTCCTGAAGCTGTGCGACCTGCGGCGCAAGTTCCCGGTGCTCTACAAGCTAGAGTTCCAGACGGCCGCCAAGGTGGAGACCAACACCTGTCGGCATGCGATGAAGAAGAACAACCAGGAGAAGAACCAGAACCCAAAGTGCATACCCTACGACTACAACCGCGTGGTTTTGGAGAAAGTGGGCGGCCTCCAGGACTCGGACTACGTAAACGCCTCTTACGTTGACAGCTTGCTCAAGCCGAACGCCTACATCGTGACCCAGGGTCCCGTGGAGGAGACGGTCCAAGCCTACTGGCGGATGGTGTGGCAGGAGAACATCAGCGCCATAGTGATGCTCACCAAGACCTTCGACTTCGCCAAAGTGATGTGCCACCAGTACTGGCCGCCGAACATGGAGGTGCACGAGCAGTACGGCGACATCTACATAAACATTGTGCGCGAGGAGCAGCTGGCCAACTTCCACATCCGCACCTTCCGCCTCTACAAGATGAACGAGAAGCAGGAGGTAACCGATGAGCGTCTGATCCTGCAGTTTCACTACACGGAATGGTACTCCCACTCGTGCCCCTTCTCGAACGCCCTGCTGGAATTCCGGCGGAGGGTCCGACTGGTGGTGGGCAACATCATCAAGGACGGCGACGACATGCGCGGCCCCATCTTGGTGCACTGCAGCGACGGCGGCGGCCGGTCGGGCGTCTACATGTCCATCGACGCTAACCTAGAGCTGGCCGAGGAGGAGGAGTGCTTCAACGTGTTTGGCTACCTCAAGAAGCTGCGACAGTCTCGCAAGGGTCTGGTGGAGAACGTGGAGCAGTACAAGTTCATCTACGACACCCTGGAGGAGCACATCATATGCGGCAAGACCTGGTTTCCCGTCTCCGAGCTGTCCGACCGCCTGAAGGCCAAGGCCCGCCGCAACTCCGGGACCAAGATGAACGAGTACCAGGCGGAGTACGACCAGATCTGCAAGCAGACCCCGCGCTTTACCATCGGCGACTGCGCCGGCGGCCATCGTGCGGACAATCGAGAAAAGAACCGGGACGTTCTCTGCGTGCCACCCGATAACTTTCGGCCCTACCTGACATCCTTCCAGGGAAACGCCTTCACGGACTACATCAACTCGGTGTTCGTGGACGGCTACACTAAGCCGCGCGAGTACATCGTCACCGAGTGGCCCATGAAGCACACCCTGGGCGAGTTCTGGTCGCTGGTCTACGATCAGGAGTGTTCTGCCGTGGTGGTCCTGTGCCAGCCCCCCTCGCAGTCGCAGCAGTACCCCTCGTTCTGGCCCAACAAGTCCAAGATGGAAAAGTACGGACCCGTCTTCTCCGTGCACTATGCAATGTCCAAAAGCTACACGAACATCAAACAGTGGGAGTTCAAGATCAACAAGAAGATCGTCTCGCTCACCGAGATGATGGCGGGGGTGAAGGCCCCCACGCGAACCGTCCAACTCTTCCAGCTGACCTGCTGGCCGATGGGCCACAAGGTGCCCACCTCCACAAACTCGCTGGTCTACCTGATGAACATGGTCGAGATCTGGCGGAACAAGGTCGACTACGGACCCGTGTGCGTTGTCTCGCCCGATGGTCGCAGTCGGGCCGGTGTTTACTGTGCCGCGAATGCGTGCATCGAGCAGGTCATCCAGCACGGCGAGGTCGATGTCTTCCAGGCGGTAAAGACTGTGCGCCGGCACCGTCCCCAGCTGGTGGAGAACATGACCGAGTACAAGTACTGCTACGACCTGGTCCTGCACTACGTCCTGCACTTCCTCAACAAGAAGGAGTGAGTCGCGGCTGGGATTTCGGAGTGGAGTTTTGGTGTTTTTGGTGTTATTTTGTGGAGCCGTGCTTATGGTTAACATTGATCCGAATACTTGTGGTCCATACAATTGATGATGCCCAGGGGATTGTCCGGGCACCGCCTTAAAGCAATAATACTGAGTATTTTTGTTGTCCACACACACAAGCCAAGAAGGAAACTGAGGATTTTTTGGTTGAGGCGTCGAAATGAAATTTCGCGCTCTGTAGGAACTTTTTACTTGTTTCTTGTCCATGAAACAAAACGAAAACTATTATACCGTACACTTTATAAGCTTATTGATCTGAAATGTATGTGCCATTTGTAACCCTAGTTGTTGTTGTTATAAACAGAGAAGGATACGAGGATTGTGATGAGAGATGTAGGGTGTAAGGAGTGGGGAATCAAAATCAAAAGGATAGGAAGGAACACTTTTACGATTACAATTTATATACTTATCCGTAGTGATTATTACGTTTACTCTTAAAACTTGCTACCTGGGCAATTGTTGATATATATCCTACCATACCTACTACGAATCTATTTATACATGTAAAGATATATATATCAATGTTACGTACTGTTGTAATGGGAATCGCATTGTGATTCCACAACTTGACAGAAATTTATTTTATATTCATGTTGAAGAACAAATATTTATTGAAACACGACCGAAGTGGGGGGCTTCGCGGCGGAGCCTAAGTAGCTACAATTTTAAATTGTTTGTTTACGGAGAACACACACACACACATTGCATACAAGGACACACACGAGCATACAAGAATACTAATTAAATGATTTTATCATGATTTCCTGTATTTTCGCATTTATGCATTCGAAACACGACCTACCTACATATACATTGTTGTATTCTAATTAAAATATTTTTAAAATGTGTGTAACGTGCGTACCATGTCCGTTTGATCCTTTGTAAAAGCCAATCTCAGCGTGTAGCCACACTGCACAAAAATCGTATTGAAAAGGCCCCACGAGGGCCGAGAAAAAAATAAGAAACGAATTGAAAATATATCGAAATGTGTGTTTTATTTCAGGGGTTGGGATCTGAATCAGATCGAATATTTTACACATTCTTCTTTAGTTGTTTACCCAATATATCAGCCTCTTGGGTAATCAATTTTGAAATGAAACGGATGATCTCGTCACTCCAAGGGGCTCCAGGGCAGACCATTTAAAGAGAACAAATACTACAAAACCATATAAACCTTGACCAGATTACAGTTTAATGCGTGCAAATCAAACAGAGGCGTTGTCCATATAGATACTGCCATTCGATAAGGCGGGCTGTGGGAGGAGCGGAGTGCCATTGCCATTGCCAGTGGCATGGCCGGAGGGGCCGAAAGGTGCGGTCGCTATAAAATCGATAAATGACAACACACTTTGCTTTAGTCGGCAATAAAAGCAACAGCAATAATAGTAAAACTTCGTGGCGCGCAATGACATCAGCGGGAAAATCGGGAAACGCAGCCACAGGGACAGCCGGAGCGACAGCCAGGGAAAAATCCGCAATATGAAATTGAAAAATTGTGTAAAAACCGAACGGAGCGCAGCGATTTAAGCGCAAAACGAAAATCAACCTGACTGGCAAAAGTTTTCCATATTATTTATATGGCATTTGCGTTATTTTTTCTCCATGGGATTGTTTCCCATTGTTTTTGCGCTTTAATTGGCAAACTCATGCAGCGCCGAATTTGTAGCCACTAGTGGGCAACTGCGGAGGGCAGGGTGGCTCCTGGTTCTGGGGCCAAATTTTATGCCAGACAAATAAACCAATTAGATTTTTGTTTTTTGGAAATTTATCTTTACGAGCTATTAATACAAAAGCCAGCGCGTGGCGACGCACACAGCAACACGGACGCAACAAAAGCCAGCTGCAGGAGGGACCGCCGGGGACGAAGTTTAGTTTTAGTTAATTAAAAAGTCAGTGGCAATTAATTTGGGGGCTCTGCCAGAAATTTATGGCGCGCACATAAAGTTATGAAAGTGAATCAAAGTGGATTGGCGAAATTGGAATTTTTATAGGGGCGGTGGGGCCATGTTTCCGGAAGCTAAAGTGGCAACTGATGCTGGAATGTATAGACTTCTGCGTCCTCAAAGTATTCTTTCTCAGTAATCAATCGTCTAGTTGCTCTTAATAAAATGTTAACGATCACCTGGGCCTGTCCTGGGCTACCATGGTGGGGTTTCTGGTTGGCCACATTTCAGCTCGGGCATGGCAATACTAAATCACAGTTTTAATGGACGCCTTTGTGTGGAGAGTGGGTGCTGTTTTCTTGAACCTCCTTAGTTGTTAGCACACATGTTTACCATAAGCCCGGCCAGTCAACTTGGTGCCAACAAACCAAATGGCAGCTGCATAGACCTGACATGACAAGCCGCCCCTTTCCCTCCCCGTGTGTGGGACAATAGACATTAAATACACACACATACAGACATGGCATTTCTATATACAGAGTCTAGCTTATATTCTGATGCAAGTCAGTCCCTTGGACTCCAGGAGCGACCATTTCAATTTGTCAGTCATCAACAGACCAAGTGCAGTGTGTGTCGGTCTGTCCCGAAACTATTTGTATTGTGTGCATGTCAAAGTCGTCGTGTTAACATTAATTAAATCTATAGCCTGACACGCACAATGCTGCACATCCCATGGCCATTGTCTTCGAAAGGCAGGGGGCCTTGAATTATTGGTTTTGATTCGAAATTTTTCCCATTTCGCCGCTGGGAGTTTGTACGTGTATACATGCGTTTGTCGCAAGCGTTTTTAATATTTAAGCAAGGCATTAAGCAAATACGCATTTATGCGAGGCTTTTGTTTTAATTGCAAATTGTCACCGACCAATTGGCACGCTGAAAAGTATGCTAAGCCCCTAGAGGGGAGACATTTTCTATTCGATGCATTCCTAAGTGTTGGCTTGTTTGTTTGCATTTGTTTGAAACATGGAGTGCAGTGATTTTAGGCCCCAGAGACGGGTTTTAGACTTAATTATGAAGAGAAGGAAGAGAAAGGTTGATGGCTTTTGGTCAAATGCCACACCTCTCTCCTATGTAATACAAATGGTATACAAATGCATTAAACTCCATCGATCGTTTCATCGCATGCATTCCCTGTTTAAACCCATCCCGAGATAGCTCATTAAAAAATAATTGAAACCGAAACGGGCAATGGGAAAACAATGCCTAGAGGCATATGCAGAGGCACAAAAGGCATCCGTTTAATTATTTAAATTTAATTCCATGTCATATCAAATTAGTGCCACTCATTTTCACTCCGAGCACGTGGAACGGTAGAGGCCGACACACATATTCCATCTGTGGGTGTGTTTGTCTGAAAGGCCAAAGGCCAACACTTTTTAACTCATTTCCATTACGTGCCCGACCCGTTGGCTGGTTCCTGCTCTCCTGCGCTACGCCTTGCCAGCGCAAATAAATGGTAAAATGCTTTTGCATTATGCTGCCATCATATTATTATTATTCTTATTATAAACTCGTTTCGAGCGCTCGCGTAGGCGCAACAGCGGCAGGAGTGGAAGGAGTGGGTGCTGGAAATTGTGTGCATACAGGTGTGTAATGCACCCCGGCGAGGCAAGTGAGCGCCCATCCCAACGCACGTAGACGGTGCAAATTGAATTAGCTAAACAACGACCCAGAACCAGGCCAGAACAATGCCAGGAATGGCTCAAACAATGGCTAATAATGCAATCTGCATTTCCAGGGGAAACACCAAGTGGCAGGAATGCCAGAAATTCAGGCAAAGAATTGAGTTCTGCATTTCGGATGATGGAGAATAAAGAAAAGGGCCCGCACTGAATTTTAATTACTTTAATCAATGGCCCATTTCGGTTTTGTAAAATGATATGGCACGGCCCTTTTTCCGACCACACAGAAATTAATTATTTTAAAATCAGCATTTTCTGTCACAGAAATCATTTGTATGGTGCGTGGTCCACACTTCTGCCTGAATGCATTGATTGGCGATTTGTTATTTATTCATTTCATTCGACCAAATAATTTCAAATCAACAATTATAATCAAATATTTATTTATTCGCTTAATGGCGTTCGCCGAGCCGCCATCAATAACCCAAATTGCAATGCAAAAACTTGGCCACCATAGGTATGATTGTCGAAACCGCACAAGTAGAGACTCTGCAGAGTGCATAATTAAATTATGAATATTAGTAACTAAACATAATGCTTGTATCGTTTGAACTAGTCCTTACATTATGGAGTAACCACATAATGACGTAAAAATTTGCAAATCGGTTGAGGACTCTCCCCGTTCGGGCCCCTCGGCAGACAAAACTACACTCTAAGCTCTAAAATATTTAATTAAATATTAAACTATAATTTGATTATTTTACACGTAAAGTTTTCAAGTTGCCGGGGCGTTGCAGAAATTGTTAATGACATTTAGGTAGACAAAGGCCGGGCGGCGTGGAGGAGAGGGCGTGGCAGTAAAACTTTCTCCACTCTCCGCTATCAAAACTTTTTTGCGGCTTAGGGTGTGCGTGTGTGCCAGCACACACTGCTGGGCGAAATGCACAAAAACATAATTAAATACATAATGAACAAGGACCAAACAAAAAATAAACAGCGGGCTGAGTTTTGAGTTGAGTTCAGTTAGCTGCATATCAAATGAGTCTCATATGGGTGGGGTTTTGTATACTAAATACTGTGTATGTTTGTGTGTGCCTCGGCATACAAAAAGCTTTACAAAATTTGTTCAACAACCGAGCAGAGGAAGCTCATTATGAGAGAACAACAAAGGCTGCGAATGTTCATTTTGTCGTGCCGCAGTGGAAATGCATCTGAAATGTATTCTTTGCCGCTCGAAACTAACTGAGGAACAAAAGATGTTTTGTCTGGTGTCAGGAGAAGTGTTGGCTGCGTTTGAGGCACAAAGGCGCCTAATTAAATTCAACTTGAATTAGCTTCTAAATGGTACGCATAACACTCGAATGTAATGGCAATAAAAACTTGAATAATTTCTCAGAACTCAGAACTCTGAAGTTCATAAGTCCAAAGTCTCCCCCTTCATCATCCGACTTTTGAGCTGTGATTCGGCCCAGAATCCCCCACTAATCACACTGGCTACAAATCCTGGCCTTGTGTCAGTTCCCACTATCCATCATCATCAGACAGCTGGCCAGATGCATGAATATTTCAGGCTGGATCCCAAGGAGCCGGCAGATCCAGCTCGCCCACTTAATTAAAATTGCAAGACTTGGCCCGGAGGATTCCTTCTTGTCCTAAATTACCAGCATGCCGGCCCCACTATTGTTACAGCCACTCCTCAGTACAGACTGCCGTATGCGAGGCACTTTTCGAATTTAATTGAAAGTTATTGTATTGGTACTTGGCCAAAGACACAGTCGGTCATGCCAGTCGGCAAGAGACTCATCCTTGCATGTAAATCAAATCAAAGTAATGAGCTTTAATTGTATTCAATTATACTTGCCCCCTGGCTCGGAGGATGCATCATTGTTGCTGGTTATCAATGCCTGCATCCGCCAAAGAGGCTTTCCAAACTGAATCTGTTTCAGACCAAGCATCAGGATGTTTACTTTTCCCATTGACAAGTAGCTTAAAGCCATTGTAGTAGCCATTTGACTTGACCACTACGTTCAATAGTCAATCCCGAAACACTGATTTTGAAATGGGAATATGAGCCTGTTCTGCCAGTGGAGCTGCAGTTCAAGAGCTCCATTCAAGAGGTCCTGACAAATTTAAAATTTTCGCAACTCAGTTAGCCAGGCAGGCAAAGGACAGACTCCACCCATAACCCGATTCTACTCTAATGGGAATTACGAAAAAGCACCGACGGAACGACGGCAACCGTCAAAGGCGAGCCAACGGATGGTTTGCAGCAAAATGTAAATGAAACATATAGCGGATCAAAAACCAACCGTGAAAAACCAGATGGAAGAGCAGCGCACTCGCACACCCACGTCTGGCCGACACACACAACAAAATAGGTACGCATGTGGGTGTGGGTACACGCATACATAAGCAAACACACGTATGCATAAATTTCACGCACAACTGAATTACGAAGCGAATGATGACGAGGCTGCCTTGTATGTAATGTAATATGCGGCAGGATGGATGCGGAAATCTGCACAAAGAAGCCTCCAGAAACAACGGAGGGCGCCGCGAAGGGGCTGCAGATTCGGTTGGGTTAGACAGTTAAATAGACAGGGCTGACAGGTTGGTCGGGGCGTGCAAAAATTCAGCAGTGCCATCATTAATCTTTATTTGCGCCCCACCGGCCGCTGGCAGCCCCCGAACCGGCGCGTGAATAATTCAGCCACCTAATAATAAATCATTGCAGCCCGTGCATTAGTAGACTGTCTCTCGGCGCTATCTGTCTCCCACATCCGCACCCACACCCCTAACACACCACTGACACAGAAGCGGAAGTGCAGAGTTACATGCTTAAATGCTTATCAAATTTTATGCGTCGCCCTTTTGTGTCTGTGACTCTCGTCCTGTCGGGGAGTCGGCTCCTCCACTAATGAGCATTAATTAATTGCCGAGTCGGCAGCAGGGCGGGCCGGAAGCCCACGCCCACCTTAAAGCCCGGTTAGGAGCCGAAACATTTTTGTGGGCGCTCCAGCAAGTTCCATTTTAGCCCGAAGCTAAATATAACGTATACGCCACCGAGCCGCCCCTGGAACCTGGGGCTTGAATGCGAGCGAGTCGGCTCGAGTTACGTTGCCCCAGAAGCTGCGTTGAATTATTTTTTGAGCTCATGTGAGCATTTTTTGCGGCAAAGCTAAATGTAAAAAAAGGTGGGCTGGAATTACAATTAAAATGGATGATGGCATTGAAATGGTATATTCTCTGCGGGTTTTTTTAGGAAAACGCAATCAGCATTTTTGTAAATAATCTCTGAGAGCTATACTTTGACCTTTTGAACCCCTCTCAATTGCAATATAATTGGGTTTTTTGATCCTCTCTAAATGGCCAGCAATACATAAATAGTTAAAATATTTTATTGAAGCAATCCTGCTGTTTCCCATTTAATTTTGCCACTTTTTGTCTTCTAAAAACAAATTTGTTCAAACAATTGAAACAATTTCTAGTGCTTGGCCAGAAACATAATTTGATTTCTTTAGCAAATAGAATACGAGTGGCAAGCTGACAAAATTCCTGGACGAAGTATGGACCAGGAGCAAAGGAATTTAATTAAACAATGCACACACGGACACCCAAACACAACGAAAAAATTATTGCTTTTAAATTCCGGGCAACAATTGTGCAACCTTAGGATAAGCGGGGGAGCTATAGACCTGGCCGAAAGCCGTCGGCCATCCATTTGCAACTTAGTTTGCGGTTTTACCAACAATGTAATAAAATATTTAAATGCACAATCAATAAACTGAATGTTCAGTTCACGAGCCCGTTCCGATCCCCAAAGAAACTCTGCCCGGCAATTATTCGGCCGAAATTTCCAGTTAAAACGCTTCCCCCCTTCGGTGCAGTTCTTTAATTGATATTTCGGACAGGACTGCGGTTGATGGCACTTTCCAATACCCAAATATTTTCAATTAAAAATGCTTCTCGCATTCGGCCGACAATGGATGTCCCCTGTGCCGGCTTAATTGTTGTTTTTCGTACAGGTAGGCCTGCACTGGCCGAATCCCCCAAATTGTTGCATAATCGAATGCATTTTGTCGGGAATAGTTTCGAATTTGAGTGTGGATCCTAAATTGAAATTTTCTTGCTGGAAATGCGAGAAATAGTTCGGAGATTGGAAATTGATTCAACAATGTCACAGAATAAGTTTGCAAATTATTCCTGAGGCCATCCCAGACGCAAGGTACGAGGCCTGTAATGTATCAACCAATTTAGGCTGCAACTCGATTTAATTTCAGTTTATGGTATAAACAGTGGCCTCCGGCTGGGGAAGCCCCAACGAGGAGTGTGGGATTAGAATTTTCCTACACAGGCCTTTCTGGGCCAATAACCTGGCCCAAAGGCGAGGCTCAAATCAAAGTCGCAGCGGCAAAAGAAGCGGAATAGTTGTGGGAAAAGTAAGCCCCAAAGAAGGAGAACAGGTTCCTAAATAGTGTTGCCCTTCTGCCATTGTCTGGGCACGTATGAAAGGGCTAAAATGTGACACTATGGGGATGGGCAGCTAGGGCTTAGGATCCTTCCTTTCCCTGCCATACAAACCATTTAGCCGTCCCTCCCTTCCCCGACCGCTCCTAGCCCAATCGGGTAATTCCAAAGCTGGCCGAGATTCAACTGGAAATTGTGCACACCTGTCGGCAGACAAAAATGGCAGCTCTACAGCTGCGGCCACAAATATAGAGCGAGGAAGGCAGATACAAAGGGGACTCTGATTTCCCGTATTCTCCGCCGTTTTAAGATAGTTGTCAGTTGCATTTTGGGCCTGTGTTTTGGAAAATAATGGCAGCAGCCCTATTATCTCAGGCTCCGGTATGTGCGGCTGTGGGAATAGCCAAGGGGATGATCACCGACCCCTCGACAATTCCCGGTTTTCAGGCTCAGGCGCTTTATTACCTTGACACATGTGTAACGGCTTTGTCTCCTTTTTCCATTCTTTCTCCACCCTTTCTCTGTTTTTTCTGGCTCTGCTTCTGAATTCAACTGTAACAACAACTGCAAAAGCGGCTTTGTTTGGCCCCTCGGCGGCCTGAACAACCTTTGGCCCTTTACCCTTCCACCTTACGCCAGCAGCCGCCCGGCTCTCTGGCGCTCCGAGGGCCTAGCGTGTTGCTAATGCATGTTGAGTCGAGCTTAAGACACAATTTCAGTCTGCTGGAAAAGATTTGTGCGCCCCTTTGATGTGTACGCCCGAAAAGAGAAGGCCTAGCAGGGCCGAAGGCTGCCGAAATCCATTTGGCAATTTTCTCATTTTCAATCAGCTGGGGGAGGATGCCCCACCGGGCTGGGTCCGAAATGATTAAGTATGGAAGCCAGGTATGTCCCCCGGAGACTGGCCAATGGTGACAAAATTTCTTTAAGATATATGGTCAAGAAGGCACTTCGGCGGCTTACCCTAAAAAATACATTATTGTTTGGTAAAACTTTATGCTTTTTTTGGTTTACTTTATCTTTAATACAAAATTTTCATTGTACTTGTACTTTCTGATAAAGGTTAATAATCAAGACTGCAGTTTTCAGTTACATTCTTTTTAAGTAATGACCGGAATAATCCCCCACATAAGTCAACTCGTGCTGTTCGTTAAAGCCACTGCTGGGTGAGCCATTTAAACTTCAGAGATGAAGCGATTTGATGCCATTTAGGCGACTTTATACGCTACTCCCACTGACAGCTCCCCTCTCGGGGAATAGCAAGGAAAATTGATGAAATTGATTTCCACATTGGCAATTTTCTAAGCGGACTCACGTTTGCACCTGACAACTGCAACCGGCTGACCTCTTAACTCCTGACCCCTGACCCAGCCACCTGCTCCAGCCACCAGCTTCAGTTCGGGCACAAGATCCAGCTCCTGCTTCTGCCAACAACCCAGCCACCCCCATAAATACTTTGGCCAAACATTTTGTCATCCATCTTGGGCCAGGCTCCCAAACAGCCACGTCGCTGTCTATTAGTTGCTGTTTCTCCTGCTGCCCCAACTCTCCCCCAGCTGTTCCCTGCGGGTTCAGACGTCGCCATCAACAGGAGCATCTATTTCCCAGTCTCAATCTTGGCCAACTGCAGCTCCAGGATTTTTTGCTGCAGCACGTTTACCTAGCTCTTTTTCTCGATTTTTACTCGCTTACAAATTGTGTGCCCGATTTCAGGGAGGAGGAGGTCGGGTCAGGAGGAGAGAAGAGCCTCTGGGAGGGTGGGTGAGTTTTTACTAACGACAGTTTATAAAATATTCAGCCCGCCTGCCAGGGGGTACTGCTGGCTTCTGGCTGCTGGTGTTGCTGGGTTGCTAGGTTGCAGCGGAGCTCCTGCTGTCTTGGCAGCTAAAAGTTTTTAATGAATTTTTTAGCAAGCTAATCGAAGTCAATGTTAGTTGAAAAATGCATTAAATAAGGTGGCACGTTTGTTCAACGCGTCGTATGCGCAATGTAGCTGGCCACTCGCCATTCGGCACTCTGCCCTCAGCGCTGAGATATGTTGACATCATACATGGAGTATTCGTTACATAACCAAGAAGAAAGTCTTTCCTTATTTTCGGAAAATGTCTGAGCTGCCACTCTTGACTTTTAAATGTCAGCTCGCAGAAGGGGGCGTCGAAAAGCTAACCAGCCATGTTTGGTTTTTTTCCACGTCGTCCTCTGCTCCAACTTGCTTATCAAATTTGCAAGGCAAATGCGAATTTTCTGCTTGGTGGATATGTGAAAAGGCCTGAAGTAAGGGATTGTGGGCAGAGCTAACCAAACCAGAAGAAAAATATTCCATTGTAAATGCAACTCGAGTGCAAAGGGTCCACTTTTGATCTTAAATAGATTCCTGCGTAGGGGCTTGAACTTCCAAGAAGGTCTGCAGGGCGAAAGGTAACCCTTTTTGAAAACCAAAATTACTTGAAAAAGCAGCGGCAGCTACATCTGTAATTAAGTTTACCCGCATTGCCAACCAAAGCTCGTGGCATTACTAAAATATTTATCCAATTAATTCTACCGTGGTTGCCAAGCAATTCATTGCAACATTTTCATTACGCTTCTTCGCATATTTTCGCTGCTCGTAGTACGCTGTTTGCTTTGGCTCATCGCATCTCCTATATCTCATTTTGCTTGCTTATCCTGGCACGATTCCTGGCTCTCCAGCTGCTGTCTGCACCTTCGCACCTTGGTGCCCCTCGGCTGTTATTTCAGTTGCAGTTTTTCCCGACCCCTTTCCCGCCCCACGCTCTTTGATTGCGCGCTTTTTCTGCACCCTCCCTCCTAAGTAAGCGCCGCAATTATAGACTCTGACAGGGACTCTGATAGACAACCAGACAGATTTTAAGACCGGGAAATGGAAGCATTTTTCTGCTACTTGGGGCGAGGCAAGGACACGACAAACGCGTGGAGAGTAGGAGCTCGAAGGATCCCGAAGCCAACTGAGGCTTCTGCAATCGAGCCAAGAGTAAACAGTTTCCCTCGCTGTATTCGGCTTTTGATTGGTAATCACGAGCAAGATCCCTGCGGGTATCAGGGATACTCTAGACGATGAAACCGGCCAAGTAAAGCTTAGCACTTGGAATCTTTAAAAGTGCTTATTGCGCACTCTCAGCATTTTGTTTTTTAAAGCCGTTTCCATACATCAGGACCCATTTTTTATGTCCATTGTTTTCCTTTTCAATTTGCAAATAACAACTTCAGTGTCAGCACAAACTGGCATGGCATTTTGCAGAAATTATTAGCAAAAATAATGAGGCTCCACGCCCAAATCCAAGCGGCATGTCCACACTTCATTTCCCAGGGCAAGTCCTTCCCAGCCCCATCCCCCATTGGCGCACCCCTCCCCTGACGGCGAAAACCAGCAATGACCTAATAAATCCGTTTTATGTCTTGGTCCTGGCGCCGCCTACATTCAACTCCAATCGCTTGGACGGAAACGCCAGCGGCGTCTGTTTGTGGTAAGCCCCTCAGACACATCCTCCCATCCCAGCTTCCCCTTCCGAAGTCAGGACACAGCGGAAAACTTGTGTGGGGAACTGGAATGAATAACTTAAAGGACCCTGCTTCCAGGCTTATCAGTAAGGCAAAGGAATCACTTTGAAATACCTCCTCAATTTCTCCAAGTGCAGCCTGTGCCCTTTTCAATTCATATTCAAATTCAAATTGTAGGCGTGGCCGCGCCATTTATTGTCTGCGCCATTAGCTGCACTAATGATCCATTCAGCAGGAGCCAAGTCGGAGGGATTCGAAAAAATCGTAAGGAAGGAAAAGCCCAAGGCGGTCATATTTAAATAAGAGTCGGGATGCAGGATCCCGCCCGAGCACAAACACAAACACCCCACACAGTTCCCAATCCCCAGAACCAACCCAGACAGACACATCGGCATTGTCAATATGCTTAATGGATTTTCAAATATTTAAACAACCTCGAGAGCCCAAGACGATGGCGGTTTTCCGCAGAGCCCTTCCCAAGCCCACGCCAGGATAGCCCTGAAAATGCATTTGCAAACACTTACGCACTTTGCAAACACACGCATATATATCAAATGTTATGGTCCGGGCTAATGGAATTACAAATTGAAATTTCTTCTGTTTGCCGTGCATAAGCGATAATTGATAATTGATAATGGATAACTGATAACTGGGTCAGGACTATCCCGCAGATGAAAGGGAAACACTCCGCAGCTAAGTAATTAAAGCGGCAATTCCTACCGCTCTTTATTGTGGACCCTCGTATTTAATCGCATCACTAGGGCTCCTGCATTCCGAGGCATGTTTCCATGTTCCGGCTGGTGCCTGGTGGCTATGCATTTTATTTTATTTCAATTTAAACTTTTAATGAGTTTCTGCCAGTGCCCTAATGCCGCACATGCAGTTGTACACGGCCACGGGTGGGTGGGGATTTATTCCGCCGAGATCCGAGTGTATTTTATTTACCCTTGTCCTTCCCATTTTTTCACTGATTTTGTGTGAGATTTGGGCAAAATTTTAAATTAATTTGAAAACAAATTCAATTTAAATGCGGCTTTGTCGTTGTTGCCCCTGCTTTGGCTTAAACTAATTGCCTCTGCAGTTGTATAAACAATTTTCGGTGCATAGTGCATGCAATTTTTATGGCCGTTCTCGGGCCCCAAATCAGAAATTGCATATTCAATTATGGAGATGGCGGTTGTACCCTGTGGGCCATTCTATTCCTCGTTATTTAATGCATAAAATCAATTGATAGAATATTAACGATTGATTTTTGGGAAAGGGGATTCTCTGTCCAATATATAAGTTTTTTTCGCACGTCAAAATGTCAACTATTGGATATTATTCAACAGGCAGAATGTCCTCTTTACAGAACTTGGGCCTCTGGCTGAAACAGTCACAATGAATCCTCGGTTTTCCCCTAAAATTATTAAATATAAGGCCTGCCAGAGCCTATTGTTGGAATGATATTTGCCAACTTTATTTCAATTGCGACAAATGGATCTGGGAATGTCGAACCAAAAACCGAATTTTCCCAATTAAAACTGCAATTAAATGCTTCTGGGCATACAAACAACGCTCGGAGTGGCCAGAAACTGAGCATATTTCAATTGAATTTATTATAATTATTTGTATTTTATGGCGACAAAGTGATTGGGTCCTTGAACCGTTCGTGTGTGTGATGTTTTTAATGCGAATCAGCGGCATAAATATCAATAAATTTTGGCTCCTATACTCCGACATGGATAAATATTGCCTCGCAAAATATTTGCTGCCGCTTCCCGGACTAAGTAATTAATCACCAAATAATTTGGTAATTTTAATTTACTGCCGCCCCGCCCCCAGTCCGTCCTAAACAGTTCAATGAGCACACACAGACAAGTGCATAAACCAATTTGTGCCTATGCACCGTTAATTAAGATTTAATGCCCTGCTAGTATTCGATCGGCCCGCTCCGTCCCGCCCCGCCCTCGGCCTTTATTATTTGCCATTTTGTGTACGTAATTAAGCGACAATAAGTATTTAATACACATTTTCCCCGCGCACACACACTGTTGCAATTAGTTTGGCGCTCGTCCTTAATGCCACGCCCATTAAGTACACACTCCGCCCATGCAAACACACAGACAGACAGACGGCAAACAGGAGCAACAACAAATTGTTGGCTAATTTGAGAAGCTCCGAACTGCCGCCGCCTCCAATTGACATTGGCTGTTACATAACAAACACACACGCACATGTACCCCAGGATATGTGCATGTGCGGGGTTTCACGCTGACATGGGTGCGTGCATATGTAAGTCGCCATTGTGTTGTATATGCCTGCAATTAAAAATTATCTGCGAGACGGCATCGGCCATAAAGTACACTGTAAATTTGCCTGGAAATTAACCGAATAAGTAAGCTGGAGGGGGCGTAATTTATTCGCCACTAATTGTAAGGGCGGTGGCTTAAAGCCAAAGTCAAGATTTAAGTTTTTCGAACCACAGCCACACGAATGCCTGCCAGTGTAATAAATTGTGGGGCTGCTGGGCCGGAGGGGCGGCCTGCATCAGATTAGTAATTATGTAAGGCCCACGCATGGCGGGGCACAAGCCCATTGACTCGCCCAATGAATCCCCATAAATCCGCGCATAAATACAAATTACGGAGACGACCAGTAATATCAATTTACTTGCGGAGTAGTAGTGGAGGGTGGCAGGGTGAGGAGGCCAAGCGGCAGTCAAAGGTTAAACAAAATCCCATGCATAATGAAAACCGCTTTCAGATGTCCTTTGCCTTCGTAGTCATTACTTATGTTTTATGACATGCGGCTTAGGTTTTATGCCTTCGGCTCAGCATCTTCTCGAGCCAGAGGGCCGGTCCCCATAAGTATATTAAAAGAGTAAGCATTCCGGGGCAGCGACTCGGCACTAAGCAACTAACTAATGCACACCTTCCTGATCTGATTAATCACACCACTCCCCTTGCTCTTCTTTGCAGACAATCATCCGCGAAATGAATCGACTGGGCATGATGGTCGACCTGTCGCACGTCTCCAAAGGAACCATGCGCGACGCCCTCGAGGTGAGCGAGGCACCTGTGATATTCTCACACTCGTCAGCCTACGAGCTCTGCAACACGAGCCGCAACGTCCAGGACGACATCCTGCAGGCCCTGGCCAAGAACGGCGGCTTGGTGATGGTCAACTTCTACTCGAAGTTCCTGTCCTGCAGCGACAACTCCACCGTGCACGATGCAGTCGGTAAGTTCCCTCTAAATTGAGAATCGTTGTCCAAAATAAGTAGATCATGTCGCTCCGTTTTAAGCCTGGCTCCAATTTCCCATTTACCTTGTTAAGCGCCATTGTGGCCGACTCCCCCATATATCTCTTTCCGCCCAAATCAATCAAAGTCAGTGACTTGGTCGCGGTTGCTTTTTGTTTTCCGTGCTCCTGATTGTCAGGCTATTGTTTCAGTTAGTTCATTATTGCCTCCCCGAACCTCTTGTTCTCGGCCTGCTCGGATTTTTCTGGCTTTGCTTTTGACGCGCCATCAAAATGGGTCTCGTAATCACTTCCTGTATTCGTTGTCTTTCTTGGAGCCACCTCAAAGACCTCCGCCACTTCCCAGGAACCAAGAGAAATGACTTTTGAAACACTCCAGTAGAAGGCGAAGGGGATATTTATAAGCCAAGCATTTCTCGCTGTGTGGAGACTGTAATGAAGCCCTCTAATGTCTTCCCTTTGAATCTCTTTTCATGTCTTTGTTTTCGGCTGCCGTGGACACATTTCAAATTCGAAAAAATTTTAATAACGCTGACTTATGATGGCATCTCGGCAACTACAAATGCAACAACAATGGCGCCCGCCCTCTGCGACAATGGTCCTTAATGAACTTGACAACAAATGGCAACCGTGGCTTTCCCGCCATCACCGCCTTCTCCGATACCCGATATCCTTCGGGCGGCCAATGGACACACAATTTGGTGCACAGCGCATATTAATCACATTAAGCGAGTCGCTGGCATCGATCACGTTGGACTGGGCGCCGGCTACGACGGCATTAATTAGTAAGTAAAAGTCATTTATTTCACTTAAATTCGCATTTTGCTCCTCGCACGCCGTAGTCTTCTCTCTATATAGCGCACAGTACATGTACTCCTCCAGGTGGTTTCGTTCTTTTCCTTTTTAAGTTATTAATTGATTATATTTAAGTCCGAGGGCTTAAAATTGGCATATTGCCAGCCAGCGGTGCGGTGGATGTGGATAGACCGTTATTATTTTACCGCTCATTATGGCCACCTTTGTCATACCTTTTTCCGCTTCCGCATGCCGCTCCGCCGTGCAATCTGTTTACGAGACTTTTAAGATAATTTAATGAGCTCTCGCCAGCCACACGATAAAAGATTACCGCGAGCTGGAATTGGGGACTTATCGGAGTCGTAAAGGGATTTGCTTCGGTAGCCTAAACCCAGTTTCATGAAACAAAATACAAAATAATATAAGCCACAAAATAAATGGCCAATTAAAGCTCTCAAATCGGACGGTTTAAAATTAAATTCAGCTCTGTTTAAAGTCCGCGTCTGTTAGGTGCATGCATTAACTCAATGAACAGGCCCAATGGCCAAATGTCCCACATTGAGGGCCCTCGGTTTTACCAACCGTGTCATCATCAGTGTCATTCGTCTTCATTATCGTTGTAATTATTCTAGTGGTGCCGGGGAGAGTGCATTTGCATAGATTTCCATTCCATTGCATCGTGGACACAATGCAAAAACAAACAAAATTTTGAAGCTGAATTTTGGCCAGCCAGCCTTCCCTGCCTCTTCCCAGCGTGGCTGTTTTTGAATTAAATATTTTGAGTACATGGTCAACATGTTTCGAGCAACAAAAGTGGTTGGGTCTCAGCCAAAAAAGCAACTACAAATATCCTTCCATGTAAATCAATTTCCACTAAAATGAACTTCATTTTGTTTTGCCACAAAAATTGACAACAACAGCATGTTCCGGGGAAAGGGAAAATAAAAACAAGGAATCTGAAATTGCGTATATGAATATTTATGGGCCAATTGCCCCGAACCAACAACGATACCAGCACGAATATCACACAATAAATAATCTAAAATTCTGTGAAATTACTAAATGTCACATGGTCTTGTATCTGGTCCCCTTCAACCACGCTCTCGGGGAAGACCAACATACATATGAGCCTTTAAATTTTTGGAAGAGATGTTCCATTTTAGTAAATTCTTTTATGAAGGATCGCATAAGATTGAAAGGAAATTATGATTTGTTCTATTACATCCTATGTATTCATATCTATTGTTCTATTATTTTTAATCCGCATGAGTAGCACTTATTTTTTTTAATATTATTTTGCAAGACATATTAAAGTCATAGTTTAGCACCCTTTTTCGAACTGCCCCTGCCGCATGTTTGCTGTCCGTTCCATTTATATCGTGTTTGGCTTAAACGCCCGAGTATAAAAGTTAATTATTATTTATTTGCTCGAAATTCGAATGCCTGTTCATAAAATATGATTACCAAGCACTTGAGCGTTTGGGCAGCACAATTTTATTTATTATTTATATTCCTTTGTGTGTTATTCATTATTTATTTGTTTTTGTCGATGTGCTTTTGGCTGTTACTTGACTCGGTTGCTTTATTGCGCCTAGAATGTCCTGCACACGAGTGCTATTGCCACCGGCCTTGCTTCAGTTGGTTGTTGATTCAATTTATTTTTCATGTTTGGCATGAAATTAGATTTAATTGTGCGGAGACTATATTTTGAAATATGTGCCGTAGAGAGCCTGTAGCCTTTAGTCTACATGCTCCATTCATTTTGTTTACGACGCAAGACACGAAGCTAAATTTTGTGCCATTTGGAATTTGCTTACAGCACCCCCAAAGGATTGGAGGATGTGTCCTCGTATCCAACGCTGTTTGCTGAGCTACTCGGAGGCGGCTGGACCATTGATGAACTGACCAAACTGGCGGGAGGAAATTTCCTGCGCGTTATGCAGCAGGTGGAAAAGCTGAGGGATGACAAAAAGGCATCCGGAGTGAAGCCCTACGAGGACCATCCTAATTTCCGCACCGACGACCCCTACAACTGCACCTCCAGCTAATTGAGTACTGGAGCCAAACACACTGAGGTTGTACCGGAGCTGCCGAAGGAGTCCTTACCCGAAAGGATCGGAAAGCCGAGGGAACTCCTGCTTCGCCTGAAAGCAAAATGAATACATAGCCAATTCACTCAATCTAATTTGACTTAATTGCTACTAGAAATGTACGATTGTATAAGCTTTAACGACACAGAATTGTAAAATATTTACACATCCCATTCCTCATTATTTGGCCGCCAAAAAGGCATCCCTCTGTCCTGGTACTCAAAACGAATTTCCTTTGATTTTGGTGACAATCTACTAACTGCCAACAAGACAAACTTTAGTGTACACAGCACACGTATCCCACACAGAACTACAGGATCTGATTTACTTTCTGTCCCGAAATAGAGAATGGAAAACAGTAACAAGGATGATTTCCGGGTGAACTGAGCTCCAACTGGACCAAGACTACTCGTTTCGCCCCTCGGAAGTTTCATTTATTTCTATAATTTACACGAGAACTACATATCAAGTAATTGTATGAACAACAAACAATATTTTTTGCATTCGGATTGAATGCAAACATTTGCGAGTGGGAAAGCTTACACTTAACGTAATCGAATAAATATTAACGTAAGAATAGTATATAGGAAAGCCACGGGGATAAAGCATCTCCTCCTTCAGAAGGTGCAGCATAAGATATTTAGTTAAACTTGAAAGCAGATTAAGAGACGACGAGCACTGATAAAGTGTATAGAGGATAGCGTAAAAATTACTAAATTAGTACGTAAGCCAAGTGTGGGCGTGGCTCTGCCTACCACACAGTAAATTGTAAATAGATGCGAGTATAACGTAAGGCTATAACCCTAAAGCTAAGCATATAGGATTCACGAATTTTTCATTATCTTCCCCGACTCCCACACAAACTAGGACACACAGACTCTGTCAGCCTCTCTGTACCTTCTAAATAGAAAAAGAAAACTCTCGATCGAAAATCTAGTCAAATGTGTCTAGCATAAGTAAACAAATTATACATCATAAACCAATTATATAAGCCAAAATTTAAAGACAAGCTCAATAATTGTAAATTTTTTAAACCAAAACTGAATACGCAAGGCAAATCTTTAAATATATATACTGTTACGTTTTTGTACGATTTTGTATGTGTACATAGCGTTTTTACCTATGCTCTAATATAGTTTTCTACCAAACAATTCAATCGTAATATTGTACTGGATCTGACGAGCAGAAGTTGTTGGTAATCACATCTAGTCATTAGTCATTAGTCTGGCCTGGAAGGTCGAAATAAATATATCTGTAAAGTTTATAAAAATACTACATATGCCTAGATATAGCCAATACTCTGGAGTTACCACACAGACATGCATATACACGTACAGAAGCTCTTCAAAACCTAATAATAAAATACAGAATTATTCATTTTTTTGATTTCGTCAACTTTTTGAAAAACAGGAAACGCAAACATAAACTCATGTAAAACCAAATTGTAGTTAAAACTTAAAAATGACAGTGTTTAGCAAATAAATCTCATATGGAAAATGAAATGCAGTAAATATAAAAACAATTAATGAAAATTGGAGTTTTTTCTTTCGCGCTCTTTTTAAAAATCTCGTAAAATGTACATCTAAAAAAAGTAAATTCTTTTTTCTTCGCTGGTAATTACTTATTAATTATAATTAATTTTAGTTAATTTATTAAGATTTATCAATCTAAAATTACATATTGTATGTATTAAGATAAAGTTCTTTTGCTTTTAATACATTTTCTTTTTTTTTATTAATTAGTCCTGTCATGATACAATTATAATAATTGTATAATTGTATCATGAATCCTGTAACATTTCATTCTGCTATCGATGTATCGATAATTTTCATAGTGCTGCCACTTTGCAAATAGTTAGCTGATTCTTAGAATCAAAATCTGGCAGCACTGACGGTTGGTCGCATACCATATGGTCACACTATCATCTATAAGTTTACGAAGGCGCAGGTTTCATCATCAAAACGAAAATATTAAAAAGCCGGTGGATGTACGAAGAGTGTGGGACATTGGATTTTAACTGCCAGACTAAATGGCGTCAGGGGAGCCGGAGGGGATGGAGCTGCATCCGGAGGAAGCCGTTGAAAATGAAGAACATCTGCCGGGTGAAATTGTTCGTTGCTCTGCAGGGAATCTAAGCTACAATGAATTTTTTTGGCGATTTATGCACAAAAACTGGCCAGTAGTTATAACGGACGTCTCCAGGGACTGGGAGTGCTCCAAACAGTGGACCACGGTGTCTGAAGCCAGAGATGTCAACTCCAATCAGCCAAGTTCGTTCCCCTCCGAGCCTTCCTCCGCCATCAACTTTGACTACCTCAAACAAAAGATTGACAACTGTCCGGTCCCGGTTGCCGATTGCAATTCCTCGTACTTCAATAGCCACACAAAGTTGGAACTTAGGTTCCACGATTATCTCGACCGATGGAGAAGTGGCATCGAGGCGAATCGGTCGTCGGAAATCAATAGTAATGTAGATATCCGGACCACGGACAACCTCTACCTCAAGGACTGGCATCTGGCTGCCCAAATGCCGGGCTACAACTTTTACAAGGTGCCTAAATACTTTGCCTCTGACTGGCTGAACGAAATGCTGGTCGACCAAAAGAGAGATGACTATAGATTCGTCTACATGGGACCCAAAGAATCATGGTAAGTAGAAAGTCTGAATGAATTAAAATTATTTTTCTAATCGTCTAATAACCCAGGACTTCCTACCATTCGGACGTGTTTGGCTCCTTCAGCTGGTCCACCAATATAATGGGTCACAAAAAGTGGCTTATCATGCCGCCAGGCGAGGAACTCAAACTAAACGATCGCCTGGGGAACGTCCCATTCAGTATAGATGAGAAGTTGTTAGACGAACATGGTGTGAACTACTATACCATTAACCAGAGAGCCAACGAAGCCGTTTTTGTGCCCAGCGGCTGGTTCCACCAGGTGTGGAACTTGACCGATACCATATCCGTAAATCACAACTGGTTCAACGCCTGCAACATCGCCACGGTGTGGCAAAATCTTAGAAGCAACCTCAACGCTGTGCGGAAGGAGATATCAGACTGCCAGATAATGGATAATTTTGAGGCCCATTGCCAGACTATGCTGAGGGCCAGTTTTGGCATCAACTACCTCGATTTTATAGAACTCCTTGAGTTCATAGCCGATCGCCGAATGACCCAGGCCAATAAAACAGACGCTCACTTTTTGATGTTCAATAGTTATACAATGAACGACTACCATGTGCAATATGATCTCGAGTGTTTAAGTAAGACTTTAAGGCAAATGTCAGAAGATTTGACCATCACTCAAAGCCCACTTGGGTTAAGTGAGCGATGCCAGAAGTTGAAGCACCGGTTGGAATTTTAGTCATCTGCAAGGATCCAGAAAAGACAATGGAATATTTTTATACCACGTGTATTCATGTATTGAAACTAGTTGTAATAGTTTCTGTAAACTGTTATTTATTATTACAATAATTAAAATATTGTAATATTATATTTAAATATGTTTCCGGATTTTTCCAAGCTTCCAGAATTCTTAAAAAATTCAGGAGAATATTGGGAAAAATTCCGAAAAAATCCTCACCTTTTAAAATAAAACAACCTTTTAAACTGAAACTTACACTGCGTATTCTACAGATTATTAACTATAATAAGGAAATCAGGACTCCAACTACATCAGATATGCCGATTTGTCCGATTTGGCAAAAAATAAGAATCAACTATTTCAAAAAATAGTTCGATTTAAATCATATATCATAGGCGATCATATGCGAATCGTCTTTTTAAAAAGTTTGTTTCTCTAACAAATCGGTTGTTTCATGATTTAACCGAGATATTTATGATAAAAGGTATTAAAATACCGCAAATTCTTTTTTTTCCATTCGATTGTTTATCAAGTTTTTCAGGTTTCCCATTTATTATACAGTCAATTCAAAATTCTCTACCTTTTACAACCATTTTGGAGAACGGGATACCTTTAAAGTGTTTAGATTTTGTGGTCGATAACAATATTTTGGACGAAGCTTGAAATTGCGACAAATCGCAGATTAGGGGACGGAATGAATTTCCATTTTAATAATGCTAAGGTATTTCGAAGCCAACTTTATGGAAAATATGTTAAATAGTTTTTCTTCGTTAAAATAGGGTTTGCGGCCAACAACAATCAGCCGAATCGTTGCCACCTGGATGGTTAAGGCCCAATTGGTTTCTGTCGCCCAGTTCCCAATGGCCATTTTCAGGACTGCGGGTTATTGACCCCAGAGGTTCGAAATTAAAGGACCTGAAACTCCGAGACAGTACGTTTATTTTTTAAATCCCCTTTCCTATTGTTTTTGTAAAAGCATAAGGTTCTGGTAGCATCAATAGAAGTCAAAAGTCATTCTAATACAAACATGGAAATTACTCGGTTCTTAGTGGTACAAGCAAGGAATTGGAAATAAAAGAAGGCCCGTTGGGAGCGCAGGCTCGGACGCTCTAGATTAGCGGGAACTAGATTCTGGAACTACTAAAGAGTTTTTATAAGATGTTGTCTTTTATAAGAAGCCCATAGTTGAGAAGTAGGCGTCTGAGAAGGGTCAGAAAAAGCGCGGGCTGGATGAGCTAACCATAGCTACCCATGCCAGTGGGCCGACCGCTGGACCAGATGATGATCAATTATAATTATTGCTAAGCCATCTTATTCCGATCGGAAGATATGCTTATATAAAATAGAACTAGCTGCAGAGAAATTCAACTCAAGTGTACTTAACCGTTTGAATGCACCTTAATGCGTAAAAACTCGCCAAATTAGACTTCTTTTTTCGCAAAAAATTAGGACGGAACTACACCGAAACACTTTTAAATTAAACCCAATTGCCGCGGCCACAGAAAGATACACAGAATAAATGCGCTGCGCCTCGTAGCGAAATAAATTTTACATTTTCCGGATGTTTTACAAAATGTACATGTATTTACTTCGAAGTTCTATCCTCAGAGGGAGCGCAAAAAGCCCATTGGAGCAGATGTGTTTTTTAGTCTACTTCAACTTCTTCTTGGGACGCAGGTTGTTGGTGTGTCCACACTTCTTCTTGCGGCAGTTAGTGGCACGAGGGTGCAGACGAGCGTAGCACTTGCGGCAGATCATCTTGTCGCAGTTGTACTTCTGAGCCAGGATTCGCAGCGAAGGCTCAATGATACCACCGCGCAGACGGAGCACCAGATGCAGGGTCGACTCCTTTTGGATGTTATAGTCCGAAAGGGTGCGGCCATCCTCCAGCTGCTTGCCGGCAAAGATCAGACGCTGCTGATCTGGGGGGATACCTTCTTTGTCCTGGATCTTGGCCTTCACATTCTCGATGGTGTCCGAAGGCTCAACCTCGAGGGTGATGGTCTTGCCAGTGAGGGTTTTCACGAAGATTTGCATGGTGACGGCTGGAAAAAACACAATAGGTAAGAATATGCAATTTCTGTTTTGAGCTTTTCAGAAAGCGACGCAGCTCGTGTTTGTGTGGCAGCTTCGAGGTTAGGTCCGATGAGGACTTTTCTGCGAGGAACATCTCGCTACCGTCGTTCTGTGTTGAGGCCTGCGCTTTCCAAATGGTTCCCAATAGGAACCGGCGCCAACGGTGCCACTATTTGAGTTTTCTTTTTCATTTTTTTATTTCACATATCAAAACTCACCAGAGAAAACGTGCTGCCTAAAATCGTACCAGAAGAAGAAAAGAGTGCCCGGTTGCAAATTAGGGATGTCGAAATTGAAAAATACTAAATAAACCTATATCGCGTTAACTAGGGAAGTTATTTTAAATCCCTAACGCTTTGCAACACTGTTTCAAAACTTTGCAAAATTTTGAACCACAGCGTTAAATATGATTTCCCAAATAAAACTTCGCTTGTCTTTAAATAAAAGACATGATAAAAGCTGAGCAACAAGTTTGAAAATAAGGTGGTAATATAGTGCAGAAGATTCGACAAATTTATGCAATATATTGATATTTCAAATTGATATTTTTACATGGGTTTTCTCATATGTATATATAATATATTTTTTATGCTTATAATTAAACAATTCTTACGATATGTTTTTTTTCCATATCGTCCAGCCCTATTAAAAATCCATTTTTCCAACAACTCTTATGGCCACACTAATCTTATCCGTTTCAAGATTACTACGTTATACGTTAGCTACATTACGACAAGTTAAATGAGAAGAACTTTTTAGAAGTAAAAAAAAAAACGTGGATTTCCTCTGAGCGCACAGAATGTCGAAAGTAGACGAAGGGCAGCCCGCAGCAGAAGGCGCGGTATGTCATTGGGGCTTAAGGGACCTGTTACGGGTAATCGAAGAACCCACTCCACCACCGACCTTATTTTTTTCTAGGTGGTTGCTGGCAATGGGAACGCTGAGCTGGCCCAAGAAGGTCAGCCGGGACAGGAGGGCCAGCCGCAGCAACAGCAGCCAACCCGCATGGAATCATTCTTTGCAATGACAAAGTCATTGATTCTGCGCGCCCTAATCATCTACTTCGTAAGCTCTTTCTTCCGCCGCCCGCAGCCCAATGCCGGCCAGGGCCAGGACAAGAGCGTGGCCAATGCGGGTCCGAAGATCTCCGCGTGGAACTACTTTGAAAACGGCACCGACTTCGACTTGCACGTGTGGCTCTCGGAAGAGCCGGACATTGTGAATTTCCAGCAGAAGGCCAACCTTCTTTGGCTGCAGGAGGATCTGACCTACGGAGACTGGATATCAGGGCCAACGGGTGATGGCATTTACACGCACAGCCTTAAGCTAAAAGCCAGCCAGCATTTGATGAACAACGGAAGCGTCTACCTGCACGCTTTTGTGACCAGATCCGGCGAAAGTCCCGACCCGCAGGCGCCCAACTATGCGGCGAATGGCCACATGGGCCACCAACAGCAACAGCTGAACAAGTTTAAGAAACTTCGAGTCAATCGAAACTACAACCTGCTAGCAAGCGAGAAGGAAAAGCTGGAGCACGAGCTGAAGCACGCGAACCTCAAAGACACAATAGTTTCCCATTGGCACCCTAACCTCACAGTGAACTTGGTGGTGGACCAGACCAACTGGGCCCAGGGCACAGTGCCGCCGCCTCTAGATGAGTACGTTAAGTTTGTCGACGGTGGCAAGACGTATCTACCGATAGTGTTTGTGAATGACTATTGGAATCTGCAGCGAGAGTACTTCCCCATCAACGAAACCACTCCCGAGCTGGAGCTGCACCTCACATTTCAGCCACTGGGCATGTTCAAGTGGCAACTATATGCCGCAAAGCAGATGAAGAACAAATGGGCCGGCAACATGCTGGGCGAGTTGATGGCCGCCAGTCAGCCGGAGGAGACCGACGAGGACCAGGACTCGTTGAAGGAGACCCTTTTGGACACAAACATTTATCTGCTGGGTATCACCGTGGCCGTGTCCATCCTGCACTCAGTGTTCGAACTGCTGGCCTTCAAGAATGACATTCAGTTCTGGAACAACCGCAAGTCGCTAGAAGGCCTGTCAGTTCGGTCCGTTTTCTTCGGCGTTTTCCAATCTTTGATCATCCTTCTGTACGTACTGGACAACGAGACGAACTTCATGATTCGCATCTCCTGTTTCGTCGGCCTTGGCATCGAGGTGTGGAAGATTCACAAAGTGGTGGACATCGACTATAACCGCGAGCAGAAGCTTCTCGGAGTTCTGCCGCGGATCAGTTTCCAGGACAAGGGGTCCTATTCAGAGAGCTCTACCAAGGAGTACGACAAGCTGGCCTTCAAGTACCTGGGGTGGGCTTGCTTCCCTCTGCTGGTGGCCTACTTTGTCTACTCCCTGATCTACAACGAACACAAAGGATGGTACTCGTTCGTCCTGAACATGCTCTACGGCTACCTTCTGACGTTCGGCTTCATCCTGATGACTCCTCAGCTGTTCATCAACTACAAACTGAAGTCGGTGGCGCACATGCCGTGGCGTATGATGACCTACAAGTTCTTGAACACCTTCATCGATGACATATTTGCGTTCGTGATCAAGATGCCGACCATGTACCGGCTCGGCTGCTTCCGCGACGACATCATATTCTTTGTGTTCCTTTACCAGCGTTGGCAGTACCGCGTCGACCTCAAGAGAGTCAACGAGTTCGGCTTCTCTGGGGAAATGGAGCAGGAGCAGGCCGAGGCCAAGGCCGCAAACGGGGCGATCGAGGGGCCCGTTGCAACTACGCCAGCGACCAAAAAGACAGCCGCGCAAAAAAAACAGGACTAAGTCTGGGAGTAGGACTAGGCCAATATCCAAAGTATGCATTAACAGCATTGCGACAAGGCAATACTATATACTCCCACTATGAATGTAATCACTCCAGTATACATAGTCAAAGGTAATCCCCTAGCATCATTATTAGGGCTAATTGTAATTTCGTATGTTTGTGTTTCGTGCCCTCCTCGCTGGATCACCCAGCGTAGGAAGATCAAATAAATTAAGTGTGGAATGAAATTGTTAAGATGCCGGCTATCTGGCTGTTGTATCTAATCTGGATTATCTAATCTCCTGGCGATGTAGCGGGGTACGACTCCCTGTTTTGCTTTACAAAGTCTGGGGTTTTCTGTCATATAAGCACTCCAGCAACATGCTCCAATTATACTTAATTTAATGTGCATTTACTGCAAATTTTGTTAAGAATTGTTTTATTATTTGAACCGCAAAATTTACTTTATGCATTTATTATTTAAATGTTAAAAAATTGTTTTCTTATGCACTCCAACTATTTTCTCCAGTTATTCTTAATTTAAAGTGCAATTACTGCACATTTTGTTAATATATTGTTTTATTAGAGTGACAAATTTAGTCTTTCATTTATTATTTAAATAAAAAAAAGTTGTTTTTATTTTTAAAAAATTATTAAAATGTTGCTTGTAACTAAAATTGACGTTGTACAACACTGTCCATGGGCCCGCGTAAATTTAAATTGTCTTTTGCAGATTCGGAAAAATGTTGGAAGAAAGTAAGCAATGGATGAAGGGTAAGATTTTCCAAGGTGTGTTTTTGCATTATTTTACTAGGTTTTGAAGCAGAATCGTTTAAGGAAACAATCTTCCAATTTGATCCGCCAAAGATAGGGCTCATTTTCATGATAGAAATTATATAGACATCGCAATGGGTAATTTTTAAGCAAGATGTTTGTTAAGATAGGTCACGTCTAAAAAACCTATAAATTATAGATCTGAAATGACATTTAAAGGTATTCTGCTTAAAGATTTTATGACAATTGGCAAAGATATAGATTGAAGATTAATAGAAAATCGAATTGTATTCCCCCGAATCCGACTCTTATAGGCAAAAATATAGAGACTGTTAGGGGCCGTACAAGACACTTTCCAATTTAGGAGACTTTATTTTAATGAAATCAAAATTTATATCAACTCATCACGACCCAAGCCACATGGCGTTTTATTTAAAATTTCATGCGCTTCCGGCCAAGAGACATGTGCCGCAAGTTTTCACTTTCACCCACAGGCAACAGCTGCAATGGCTTTGGCGGGATTTTTTACAGATTTAGAACACTCCGCAGCGCGCATTCCGACGTGCCCGGGAATGCACTACGGTTTTACGAGCTGCAACATCAGGCATTCCGTACTCCGTATTCCTCCGTATTATGGATTCGGGCCGGCGAAGCGACATGTTTGTCAGTGGGAGACAACAGTTGTGCTTTTGATGTGGGTGTCGCTCGGATAATGGGCGGCGATCGGGTCTAGGAGCAGCACTAGGCCGACACCAGCTCCCTGCACTGAGAGAAATACGATTTAATAAGGCTGTGGCGCGAATGAAGCAACCTGCCCCATAAATTGCACGGTGACGACAATCTGGATGGCTTCTTAAACACTTGTATTGGACATTGCGGTGCCTTAATCCATTTTCGTATATTAATGAGTAATTTTTTGAATAAATTTCATACACTGCGAGAATTGGCCAAAGTAGAATTATTTAGAAAAAGGTATCAAATAGGTATGGGAATAAATTTTAATTTCATCACAGGGAAATTAAAACCCACAGCAACTTTACACCCATGATCCTATAGGATTTTTTTCAGTGCACAATTGCAGCGTCGACTGCGTTGAGCTTGTCTGCTCGGACGACAAATTATGACGAACTGGGCGCTAAAAGACCATACACCTAAGAAATATTGTTCCCAAGTGCGGGGCCCCACCGCGTACATGGCCAGCTGCGATGCCGCCAATTTTGTTTATGTGCTTTTTAACCCAGGGTTGCCCCTTATTGCCGTTAACGTCGGGGGCCACTTATGGCGATCCCATAAATATTAGGAGCCGTGTCTCCCGGAGTCCCCCTCCTTATGGCCACAGAAGTGCTACGCAGATTGTTCCGTGTCAGATGCAATATGTGTTTTTCAAATGGCCCGAATTGGCTGACTTGAACACCTGATCTGAAGACGGGAACACCCTCATCGGCGGCCAGAGGTGCACTTTTGATCCGAAAACAGTACAATGTTTTCGGCGGGACGCCTCCGCGCATTTCGTTCTGAACTTTTGTGCCAGAAAGCAGAGACACTTGAACGACAGATGCCACCGAATGCGCCACCATCCGAGCAGTGCCAAAAACCGGCCGCTGGGTCCAAAGTACAATTAGTGACATTCTGCCAAGATGCTGCATAGAACACGAGCATCTTAATGAATCGGGGCGTCGTGAAAGCAAAACCAAAATGCCATTCTAATTGTCTGCATTTTTTTCACGGCTGGCGCCAAATGTCTTCGTGTGGCAGCGTGGTATCAACAGGCCGGGCCCAGTATCTTGGCCATCGCGACTGCGAAGATTCGATTTATGCCAAAATTGCATCTGGGCTGAGGTGCAGGAAGTGGATCGGCCCCATCTTATATAAGGCTGATCCCGCAAAGAGCTAATCGGTTCACGGTCTTTTAAAATCATAAACTCAAGAAAATAAAAGCTCTTTCTCTGCTCTGCGGGGAACTATTTTTAGCAGAAACGTGTTAATTGGGGTATAAGTAGTTATTTGTAGCTAGAGCATTATACTATTTTTAGTATGCGCATATGAATCCATATAAAATTAACTGTCTAGCACCTTTCGAGGTGTTGGGGCCTGATTGTTCTCTGAATAGCCAGACGGTGCGAAGAGTGTGTCAGTTTGGCAGGCGCACCTACTGCGCACCTTAAAGACATGTTCTATATCTTTGATGTTTTGACGGTGGATCGGTCGACGGTATAGTCGCTACATTATTGTGGATCATGGGGAAGGCAATTCAATTAGTCGATTAAGTGTCTTTCCCGAAACTATGCGGCGGTTGGGGACCTTCTGTGATGCATCAGCTGCATGAGGGTACTCCGTCAATAAACTTTGCATTTTCGAAGAAATTCGCAGCCGCTCAGCCCCTGCGTCAGGGTCATTTTACCTGCTGCTGCTGCTCCTGCTGCTGAATGAACTTTCCAAAAGCACCTGAGAAGCCCAACCGCACGGTGCAGTTATTAATTTAGGCAGTCCGATCAACACTGGATGCCCGCCAGCGTACAGCACATCATCATCAGAAACGACAGTGGCAGTGCCAGTTGGCAGAGCCTGCACCTTTTCATGACAAGGTGTCCTCTCCAGAACACTGCCGGCTGGATGCCGACCCGAAACTTAACGGCGACAGAGGGGGGCTCTCGTGAAAGGACACATACTTCGATGGCGCTGAGCCTGATACGTTTATGGGCAGGAATTTCAAAGGTGCGGGCTAAAATGAAGTTCTAAAAGATATGGGAGCTCTTCTGGGATAAAAGTACTCCTTCCACGGGTACTAAAAGTTGGCATTGATATACTTTCTGCCCTACAGTCCAGCCCTTGACCGCCAAGAGATCCAAGTGTTGAAGTTGCACTCAAGTTCTGGTAGTCTGGTTTCGAGTATCTCGGCTTTCGGACGCATAAACGAAAACCCAGATGCCTCGGCACGCAAATGAAGAATTCAAACCAGTTGCTGCCACGGCGACAAGTGGCAGTGGAAGTGGTGAATGCGCCAACATTGGCAAATGAGTGGCCAATAGCCCGTGACCGTCATATCGCTCCCCGCTCGGTGTGCTTTGTGTGCGGCATGGCATGTGGCTGCAGGGCACAGTGGACACCTCGGCTGGCTGGCTGGGAGCCTTGCTGACTGCCTCAGTGCGTGTCAACGTCGAGGCGCGACCACTGTGCCGCAACGAGCATCTGGCCGATCGATCGGCGGCCAGAAACCAGACACTGGAGCTCTGCCCTCGGCGGTTACTTTACTTATTTGCATTGCGTTTATGACACGGCAGTCGCACATCCGAATTCGAATCCGAGGCCGAGGACGAGTCTGAGTTTGAGTCCGAGTCCGAGTCCCATACCGAGGCCACGGCCACCAGCTGTGCACCTGGCGCCAGCCAAAATTAAGAAAATCGTCCTCTGTCTGGCTCTTTGTGTTTTGACTGCAAAAATGGAAAATCCTTCCCAAAACAAAGGGCCACCGGACAATGCAGTTTTATGGCGAGGGTATTGGACAGAGCCCGGCTGACTGCAAGTGCCTGATTGCAGGAAGTGCACTTAGAGGTAGGACAGCCTGCAGGACAGGTACCGCGAGCCAAGGTGTCTTCTGTCCTTTGGCCTGTGCCTGAGTCATTGCGCTGTTCTCACCTGCGGAGCCCAACGTTTGCTCCCAAACAGCTAGCGGTTCCCTATAATTAGCCCCTTGTGTCACTATTTCCTGGCATTCCATCCAAGAATCCCCCATCTGACAGAGACAAGCCCGAAACAAGGGCCACGGCCTCCAAGGGCTTATCACCGCACTCACAAAACTAGGAGTATGGGAGCACACACCCGGACAGACAAAAATAGAAAGATTGGAGGTGCATGCCGGAGCATCTAAAGTGCCCACATGCCAAGCACTTCTATTGAGCATCTCGCCCGAACCTCGTTTTGGGGATACTTGTACTCCAACTCGAACTCCGCCCGGAGCCATCCCGACTTTCGTATTAACCAGGCAGACTGGCTGCCGAATTGCTTCTGTGTAATTTCACATGCAGTTGCCCTGACTTGGGGGCGAATTGTGGCAACCGAGACAGGGACGTCCCGGTCTGGGCTGGGATGCGCTTGCGGGTGTGTCCGAGCCAGGGAGCGTGGGAATCGCTGCTGCCGATGATGCGGTTCTCCGGATCCATTAGCGTGGATTCCTCTTGCGTGCAAAAACAGTCGCAAATTGGGGTGCGGGGGCTGGCTGACTCGGTGGCGATGTCTCGCCAGAACTCTGGTTTTGAACCTTTTGACATTAATAGCGGATATTTTAGCATCTAATTGTGTTCCGAGGGTATGATATTGCATGCACGCATGCTCCTGATCATTAAGTCCAGCTTGCGGCCATCACGTTCTCGGCGAAAGAGTGGCCTTCAGCCTTTGCATACGCACCTCTCCCTCTGGATCTGGTGAGACTTAATTTTTTAATTGAGGACTCGGCCTGACACCGCAGGTTGCAGTGGGGTTTCCTGGACTACCCAGCTCAGGCCGAAACATATGTGTCCGAGCCGCAATGTTCCCAGACGCACACCCAGAATTTCCCAAAAGTATTCCCACGCCGAATGCCAAGACATCTTGTCGCCAGGCAGCGCTCAGTTGGCTGCAAATTTCACACATTCAGCACCCAGCCAAGGATGCGAGTCCTTCTGGTCAGCATATGCACCGCCGACAGCGTGCATGCAATTTCCATGAAAAATCGCAATCCGGCTGACGCCGCCAAAGGTCGCCAGGCGTAGCTAGACGACTGTCTGGGGGATTAAATACTTTGCTGGAAAACACTTCATATGCGCCCCTGACCCGTGACTGTGCACATGTGCTGGCACCCTGAGATCCGCCGAGGCCCTATCCAAGTGTCTCGTCCGCCGAGGAGGTGCCCATGTGTGCCATCTGGTTCTGTAAATACTTCGTATCTTCAGATCTGCCGCAATCCTTTCACCACCCGCACTCCAAAACATTTAACTTGCCACCAAATTGGGATACGCGGTTTGGAAATGTGGTGAACAGATTGTAGGTCCTAGTTCCTGCCTGCTTTCCTGCTTCCGCGTTAAACTCTCTAATGTAAACATCCCTAAACAGCGTCATGTTTTGGTGATTGACATTGAATTTAATGCTTCGCTTAAAGACCTAAATACCGTCGTTTAAGGATCTCCACAAAAATACAAATCCAAACATCTCTTAGTCTATCCAACTACTTCAAGCCAAGGCACAAAGCACCACCAGTTTAACCAGGATTACGTATGCCAGTGAATGATTGTGCTGGGGAGCAAATAATCCCCTCTACCACGTGCCAAGGGTGGAGCTGGTCCTGCCATAACGTGACGTCACATGCAGAAACATGTGCTTATTACGGCAGAGTTATGCTCGAAGGATGGATGTGTGTGCTTTGGCGGAGCACCTGTGGCATTGGCATCCGAGGCGGCAGCACGTAACCCCATCACGTCACGTGGAGCCAGCTGGATGAGAGTAAATGCCTGCCACATTAACTGCGACTGTGACCTCCGTTATGCGAGTCTCTATAATTGGATAAGGCGGGGTGGAAACTGTTGTGGCTCGAAGATCCTCCGACAACCCACAAGACATTAAAATCAGGTGCAACAGTCATTAGACAGGGTGGTTCTGGGAAGTCAGCACTACCTAGTTGCCGTATGGGTAATTCCAGAAATCTATCAATCGCCCGGGAGTCTGGCAAGCGCCGGAAATTAGTCTAAGCAGACTGAAAGCAATTAGCGATCGAGACTTTGTAACCTAAGCCGCGCGGGTAGCGCCAGGTAAGGGCCTCGCCCGGGAGGGTGTGCAGATTCGCTGCAAGCAGGTAGGGTGCGTGTTATTATCATTGTAATCGTGCTTCATTCGAGGGGATAAGGTAAGTCAATCTCCCCGATTCGGGACACAGAAGCCAAACGATTCCTGCCCTGATTTGGCCAGCTTCGAAGCTCGAATCTCGAGCCTCGAACAGAAGCCAAATCAATAACTGCAACTTCAGCTAATGTCGTACAAAAATAAGAGCAGCCCGAATAATTTCGAAGTAATTCTAGCCGGGGCTCAAGGAAAAAATGGATGCTTTTTAAAGGTAGCGATCGAATTTCGCCGACACGTCCACAGACCATTTTTGGCAGTCCAGCCTGCGTCTTATCCTTGAACTTCCAGCTTGACAAAAGAAGACGACGCCTAAAAAGCCGGATCGCGACCTCAGCGGCGACGTTGTGGAGGCTCCCCCACGCCCGACCCCTGTCTGGGCCGAGAAGAAACAGGTTAGCCTGTTGCAGCAGCACAGTCGCATTCTTATAAAGCCGAACAAGTCTCTCCTAAAACGAAAGTCATCATTCAAAAAGTATTTCGCGCGACAGCCCAGCCACTCGTGCCGGCGAGCCGGAGTACATCTGCTGACTCGCGGATAGCAGCCGAATAGCAGGAACAGCGGACAGACGGACAGAGGGACGGACAATGGAGCCCTAACGATATTGGTGGATCTGCCCCTCGTTTTCAGCGGCAGGTTTTCGGTTTGTTTTGTGCCGCTTCGGAACGAGAGGCATGATCATGCGAAATTTAAACTTTTTCCTAGAACTGCTCCTTTTTGTTGATGCCCGGCTGAAACGCATAGAGCGGAGGAGATTGTCTGTACACAAAAAGGACCAAGCGAAAGCACCAGGGACACATTATTCCTCGGCCATTGAAAGCCACTTTCCCGCCTTCTGTGGTATTTGGGAGGAACTATCAACAGAGCAGCCGGAAAGGCCTCCCGCTATCATCGCCGCTATTCCAGATCTTGCCTCGTGCGTTTATTACAGTGGAGAGCGTAAATTAAAACCGCAAACGCCGCGGTTCCAACACCAGCACTTTGTGGCTGTAGTGTGTGTGTTTATGCCCCACCGTTTTCATTATAAACATGCTACATGCCTCACTTGTTGCATGTGCGGCGCCCCGCCTCTGTTCGGAGGCCTGTGCCCTACCAGGGAGTCCCAATGTGTTTCCAAGAGCTCTACATTAGAAGCCTCTCTTGCAAGGGAAAGGGTGTTTTGTACTCGGCTTGCTAAGGTCCGCACTTATGGGCTGGAAACCTCACAGGAGGATGCCGGCCAATTTCCGATTCTTGGGGCGGACGGCGAAGGGGAGGCTGTGATGCACGTTTCCGATAGCCGCCCTTATCGAAAGGACATGGCTGGAGGGGGTGCGTCGCCACAGGAGCCTCTCGGGAAGGTTCGAGGCCAGCAACTGATTTTGGTAATCTAAGTAAGTAATTCCATAATCATACACCATACAAAGACGTCAGAGGAGTGTAAGCCTTCAGGAGCAGGTGCAGGCCATGTGGCTATGACGCATTCACCGCCAACTGCGCAATCGCGGGCTGGCAGTAAAAAGTGAAACTGTTTCCAAGTCCTGCGGTTGACAGGCCTGATGGCCCCCAGTCTTGGCCAATTCGATAATCCCCATCTTGCCAGCAGCACGAGCTTCAACTGCAATGTGTTGGAACGCATCCGTCGGATGCCTGTGTTTCAATAAACCCAGAACTCACAGAACAGTATCGCCAGTGTTCTCGGGGGCCTGAAAGTCTTTTCCGATTTATTCAAATCGGAATAGGGGGCCGATAGCCCTGCTAATAAAATGTGCTAATTATCTAAAGGGCCTTTTAATTAAGTGCAATGGACACACGAGGGAACACTTTCATTCATAAAAGCACTGCGAGGAGGCCGAACATGCTCGACAGCGAACTGGGAACCGTCGGGTTCGACCGCGTGTGCTGTTAGCACGAAGCCGGCCAGATACAGATACTCAGATACAGATACTCAGATACTGAAACGAACTGAAACGTCGCCTCAGATACTCAGATCCACTCGACGAGAACGGTCGTAGCTTGCTGCCGTCGGATGTCGGATTTGTCTGCCGAGCAGTCTCGTAAATGCAAAGAACCTCGAAGTTCCAAAGATTGTTCAAGTGCTGAAGAAAGTGCTCAAGTTCCTGTGAGTGTACGCGACCGTAACTACCTCCCAGCAGAGTTCTAAGTTCTGAGGGCGAATGATAGGAAGCCCAGTTAATAAAGTTCGTGAGATATCAATTCGCTACTCCTGATATCTAATCAGTTTTCGCAAATAATTTAATATTAACGCGGTGAAGCATCGTTCAAAAATAAAAAAAAAAAAGGAGACTGAAACGCCGTTTGTGGATTACGCGCTCCCTCCTCCAAGAATTTCCAAATTCATTTCTGCGGACCCAAGCTATGGCAAGCGTCCAGCCGGAGAAACTCTACATGCACCTGAGCGCAGCGGAGCTGGCGGCAATTATCATGAAAGGTGAGTTGGAGGCACCTGTTGTCCTCAGACAGCGCTTCTGCCCGGCCCTGCGCTTAACTTGGGTTACATTTGGGATATGAGCGGTGGCAGCTCCGCCGATTCATTTTGCTATCAATTAAGTTTCGCCGTGTACTGCTGTAATTGAAACGCAAGCAGTATTTGCGGAGTTAATTAGCGAGCAAAGCAGCTGGCACAATATCGAATCGAGAACCGAACCCCGCCAGCTGATGTCACATATTCTTCTACACTAGACTACACCACCGTGGGAGGCAAGGGTGGAGTGCCCTTTGTGGAGTCCTTTGGGGTGGCAATTCAGATACTCACAGACAGGACAGACGCGTAAACAACGCCAACTATTTGTCGCCATTGTAGCTCGGAGATAGTGGCGGGATGTGGGGTATGGGCTGCATATGTCAAGTAGCTTCTGGGATGAATTGGGGATGACGATGTCGCCAGACATATTGGCAATTTGTCTGTTCTGCAGAGCTGAGGCTGCCCTCCCCCGAATTCATGCCCTCGGAATCAATGCCCTGAAGGTGACTCCCATACCGCTCCCAAATCGAGTTGATAGCTTGGACTTTGCTTCAAGTGCTTTATGCCAGTTAACGACTCACTTTCGCGGGTTCTTCGGCACTTTCGGTGTCCTGGCAATGAGCTTGAGCAGTGACAGTTTCCGGTCTCGCTGTTGGCACTCCGTGGAAGCACCCAGGCGGCCGGGGGCCTTCGCTATTTGTTGTTTTTCACGTCCGATTGTGGCACTGCCGCGACAGTTTCCATTTGCTAGACGGTGTTATTGGCGCCATCTGTTCTCAGGCAATCAGAGCGCTTAAGGCCTGGTACTCTTTTCTGGGTCCTCCGAATTGATAACTCTGGAGTAAGGGCCCCCAGAAGGGTAGCAGCTGTTGACCATATTTAAAATTAATGGTGTTCATCGCAAACTTCCATTCTGGTTTGGGCTGTAGGCGGAAGCTCCTTAGGGTGGCGCATTACTTTGATCTTTTGGGAGTTTTTTTGAGGAAGTTTAAAGGTTATCATTATTTCACGAACTTATAACTTTAAATAACAATAATACTTAATACCAATTCCTAATTTTAATAGCTTCTTCCACAAAAATAAATCAAACCCTCAACTACAATCCTTTGTAGTCCGACCTAAATAATCAGCTTAAATGGAGAATAATAAAGTACTGCTAGTCTTCAGGTTTAATCTCTGCGTATAGTTCTAATCAACCCAGTTTTGAATCTGTGTACATATATGCTATTCCAGTGACTAACTCGAGTCTCCAACAAGGTAAGAACCTTGATAGGCTCCTTTTTTTGAGCAACTAGCCCTCCACTGGGCCAAGTGCACCTGCAAACTCCCTCCCCCGATGCGCTGGCGATTCATTCATAAAAGTGATGCGTCATTTTACTACAATATACACCACAATATAGTCGCCGGACATACTTACATGCACGTACGTATGTACGGGCACACACTGGTGATAAGGAGAGGCTTCCCACACGGAACGGTTCCCAGTGGACCGGCCGTCAGCCAAAAGCCGCCTATGAAGATGATAACCTTTCGGTGACTTTTGGCGTGAATACGGGATTTTCTGATGCCTCTGACAGTTAGTGTCTGCCGCTTTAAAGTAGGTTTTAGCTGATTTTCACAGGAGGGCATTCATTCTTGGAAAAAAAGGTCAATATCTTGGAAACTGTTTCAAATTTCGGGTTAAAAGTTATGGGTTTGCGTGGAGGGCCTCCAAGCGGATCGGATGTGCAAAATAAACCGATTTCCGGAGCCATCTAAGCGGGAAAAAGCGCCCCAAAGACTTTCCCCACAAAACCCCATCGGAAACATAGCGAAGCGCGCTCATATGACGCGGAATACAACCCCGGACTTGGTATCAGGCTGAATGTACGGGTGCTCCACAGGTGTTTTGGCCTAAACGAGCGAGGCGGTTCAAAGCAAACATTTGTCCAAATATAAATTAGAGCCGACTGTACGGTAATGGCTCGGATGTTGTATCTTAGGACTGCTGATATTTGTACAGCCTGATTTCGGGGCTGCAATGTCAGTCACTCGCCTGGGCCCGTTCGCTGTTTATCTGTCTAAAATTAGAAGAGATAGCAGTAAACTGTGCTTATAAATAGTTGTGTCAACATGCAAAAAGCGACTCCCTTCCGCAAAATGGGTATTATTCCAGTGTCTGGCCCGCCTCGGATAAACGCCGAGCAAATATGTGCCAAGAAACGATCAGCATCAGTGGGGTGATACAGCTCAAGCGAAAACAAATTTTGTAGAGCTCTACCTCCACACACCTATCGAATGGCAGATGTTCTGCCAAGTTCTGGACTGGCGGCGGAAAAGCACACAATTAGGCGTGATCAATTGACAGCTGCTGCGTTAATTAGTGCGACATCGAGGTGTACGTTATCCTATCCGAATCTGCCTGGTCTGCCCCAATGCACATTATTTGTTTTGAGTTTTTTTTTTTATTAATTGCCAGCCGGGTTGTTGGCTTCTGGTGCAGTGGCTGCCTGCCGCTGAACTTGAACTGACTTTACTCGCCAGACGCGAAATAAATTGTTTTCAGCAAGTGAGCTGCGCTTAAACGCTTTTTAAATACCTGTGGAGGTCAGTGGTAGACTCGAGAACAGGTTTCATTTTCGTCAGCGGTGCATAATTTGAATTTACATTTTCGGCCCCGTTTTGTTTGTACTCGCCGATCTCGGCCCTGGTCTCGCAGTGCACCAGGATAATGGAGGCTTTTGCGAAAGGGAGCGCTGAAGCTTACTTCAGAGTAAGAGATAGGGTTTTAGTGGCTCCCCTTTGATGGAATATTATCTTGTCCAGATAATAGGCCCAAAGCCTATACGTTTTTGAATACTCGAGGAAGACCCGAGGGCATATTACACCCTATACCCGTAATAAGATTATGAAATGCGTCATACGGATTTTGTTTTTGAATAGGATTCTTAGATATTCAGATTTGATGGATACTCGTGGCCGTCTGATAAGTGTGGCAGTGGGCAAGTGTCCACGCAAATCTCTACTCAGACGTCACGGCGCCGAAACTTAAAACGCAGATTCGCGGGCCGCCGAAGCCCTATTCGGAATCTGTTCCGCGAAAACGGGGGTTTTTTTTAAATTGCTAATAAATAACCGGTTGGGCGCTACAAACGTCATAGATAGAAGACAACTAACTCTTCAACTTGGTCTCTGCTTTTTCAGATTCACCCAATTCCAACGACCGTGATGCGGGCTTTTGTTCCGCCAGTTCGGAGAGCGAAGGCGGCGACGATCTGGCCGTCGACCACGCCGCCGAGCACGGCAGTGGCAGTGGCAGTCCCGCTCCCAACTCACTCGCACCAAAGGAAGCGCCGGAAGAGCTCGGATCGCCGGAGTGCAAGCCCATCGCCTTGATCCGCAACAAACGCAAGAGCTCGGAGCCCTCCAAAGTCGTCGGCACCAGCTCGGGGTCCGGAAGCCTGCCCTGCCCATGCCCTGGCAGCTATAGCATGAATGCCACGGGTCCGCTCAAGAAGCGCATCCGCTACACCTCGTCCGCCGACTCTGCAGTAGTACTCACCCCTCCGGCGGTGGACTCGCCGCCCCTCGTCCTCCCGAGTGCCGCCTCCTCCATGCGCTTGCAGGAGCCCGCGGAGCCTGAGGCCATGCCGAATCCGGCGCACGTCTTTGTCCGCCATCCGGGAGTCACCACGCTGCACAGGACGTTTGCCCCCCACCCGGAGCAGCTGGAGCCCCTGGCTCTGGTCACCAAAAGAAAGTCCGCCACCGCCACAGACAGCGAAGCCAAGCCGGAGGCTGAGCTGAGTAGAAAGCCGCAAGCTCTGAAGAAATCGCTGCAGAAGAAGGTGCCGAAGGTAGCGGCTACCTTGCCCTTGCCAGACCTCAGCCTGAGCCTCAGCGACGAGGACAAGGGCCACGCACCCCACCAGCTCCCACAGCACCCTAACCAGCACCAGCAGCGAAACTACAAGAACATGACCAGGGAGCGCCGCATCGAGGCCAATGCCCGGGAACGCACCCGCGTCCACACCATCTCCGCAGCCTACGAGACCCTGCGCCGGGCAGTGCCCGCCTACGCCAGCTCCCAGAAGCTCTCCAAGCTCTCCGTGCTACGGGTGGCCTGCTCCTACATCCTGACGCTGAGCCGGATGGCCGGAGAGGACTACAGCGCCGACCAGTCGGAGCCCTCGATCGCCGAGTGCATGGAGGCCGTGACGGCCACCATCCAGACGGAGGGCAAGGTGAAGCGCAGGAAGGACGAGTGAGGGCCGGTCGAGTGCGTCCTGCAGCATTCCGGCCATAGGTCACAGGTGGCCAAATAGCTTTAAAAGTTTTCAAAGCTTTTTTCGTAGTTGTAGCAGCCGGATCTGGATCCGTTCGTTTTAAGAAACACCGAGGGGAAATCAATAACGCGCCATAAGCACTTTCGGTATGCCCAGTGTGAGCATACCGCATTGTACCATAAACATGGATATTTTTAGACCTATATTTAGCGTAGAGTAGAGCTAGCAGCGATGTGATCCTAATTTAGAGTCGCTTTTACGGAAACTATGACAATAAGCCACTAAACTGTTGAAGGCAGTACAAAGTAGTCAGCACCAAAAGACAATAATTGTTACAATCTTAACTCGGACAATAAGGAGAGCGTCTTGATGTACATACGGGAGGTGTAGGCCTCAAGCTGAAGAGGAATTCAGTTCACAGCCTCAACTATTTTTGCAGGGAGTTCGGAGCCTTACTCCGCCCCAACTACCATATATTCCTTAACGCCCCAAATTGTAATCTCATTGTTGTATGTAATACTGTAATCATAAGTGCCATAAGACCGGAAAATATACAAATCTGACTGTCTGTAAGAAGCGGAGTTTTCATTGAGTTTGGAGTCGGATGGTCGGGTCGGGGATGACCCATTAGTCACCTGGGTGCGAGCGCACTGAGGAGAAAAGCAAATACCAGCAAAGGGGTGATTTATGTCTGTACGTTGAGTAATCTTATCGTTTTGCAACAAGCCATTTGGTGCTACATATAGTATATAAAAGCAAAGGCCCAACAGGTGCGCACAGAACGCCGGTGAACGATTCAAGACTCGAGTCTCGAGTACACCCGAACCCGAACTCGATCCCCAAATGGCTCCAAAACGCACAGCCCTCGCAGTCCTTATCGGGTTCAGAAATAAGTTTGTTAGCTAATCTAGCAGGCCCACAGCGCCGATATCTCCCGATACAGCGGTGCAGGCGCACCCCGGCCATGACGTACCCGATCCTAGTGGATGTGGAACAGTTACCTATGCTAATGCCGGGGCTAATGAGAATCATGCCGCTGCGCCTGCATTTAGTTGACCCAGTGCAATAGCCGGCTTAAATTACATCAGCCCGATTGGAACAGGTTAATTAGATCAGTTTCCGATCAGAACAGAACAGAACAGCGCATAAGATCAGAACGAACTCCCAGCCTGGGCGTTATTCAACTCGAACCAGGTGGTTCGCAATATCGAATCCGAGACGTACTTGCATCAGCATATTTATGGCGATATAAAACGGTTGTTTATTCCATTCTAAGGTTGTTCTAAAGCGCGTCGAAATCGGCATCGGACGCCTGTTTTTTATAAATGGTATGGCATGGTAATGAGACAACGGAACGGAAAATATTAGCACAATTAAGTATTTTTGCCAATCACTCGGCAAATGACTCGGCACTTACCTATCGTAGGTATAGCTATGACATCGAATAACATCAGGACTGGGATGCAACATGGTGCAGGGAACCTGTACGCCGTATCATAGCCGGAATCTCAGAACGACAATGACTGGCAGCTCCGAAATATTCTACCTTAATATATTAACTATTTTATATTTCTAACAATAGCTTTCGCCACTAACTTTGCATAACATAATCTGACGCAAATAGAACGGGGTATTGCAATCCAGCCAGATGGCAGCTCGGTTCTAAACAGACCACTTTCCCACATGAACTTCTCAATGAATTAACATTATTGCTTACCAATGGGATCGACTGCAACAAATGCGAATTACCATAACTTGTAGTGCCGGTAGAAGTGATACGTATTTTGTAGAGTCCGCAGATTTTGGAGGTTCGTTGAACTGGCGACATTACAATCCCCAGAGCCAGATCGTGCACTGAGCATTTCGTAAGAGTTCTTCAGGAACCATGTGGAACGCTTTCCTCCAGAGCGTGCTGCCCTCTACCTCTGGCTGAAAAAATTAATTTTTAAGGCAAAATAATGGAACCAATCATCAAAAGATCATCAAAAAAGTAATGAAATAAATTTCAAAAGCGCACTTTAAATGAGACAAAGCTAATTTATATTCCGACAGCGCAGTCCCTGCAGAGATTCATGGGATACGGCGAGAAGCGAATAAATGCCGACTGTGGCCAGGAACTGCCGGGCAGTCCTCTGATATTAATAAGACTTATTCTCACATTAAAAGGCCGGCTTTCTTCTCGGCTTGGTTTCTTGAAGACAATGCCAAAGTCGGCCTCTACCTGGGCCTCACTCGAAAAAGAGTCGAACTGAGTGGCCTCGAAATGATACTGTTTCTGCACCTTCAAAGGATCTGGATTTCTGGCGGGATACTTTTCAGATGTGAGGTGGGGCCCTCTCTTTCAGATATTTCTTTGAGTGCACCTGCAGAACCATTAGAGAAGGGGACATCTACGGGCACCTGGCGAGGGCGTTCTTGGGAGTCGCGGAGTCATGGAGCGGTGTCGTCAACCGGCAAAAATTAGCATTTGTGTAAACAATTGAAACAGAAAATAAACTACGGCACTCGGCCTCCGCCGGTGCATCACATGTCGTGACGAGATGTTGTTTTAGTGGTAGCAGGCTGAGAAATTGTTGCGCAAATATTGGCTTTAATGTCGCCTAAAAATACCCCGCAACTGTAGTTGCAGCTTTAAGTTGTAGCAGACGTCAAATATTGTCGCACCTGTCACAGGTGTGGCCTGGCCAGCGAGCGTCTATTTCGGGGCGCACTTGCGCGTGTGCCGCTCGCCATTCGCCGTTCGCCGTTTGGAAAAAAAATCGAATTTGAAATCGAGTCAGAGGTGCGAGGGAGGAACTGCGCCCCGACTTGGCATCACATCACATGCTGGCCGGGATCGGATGGGTCGGCGTGATCTTTCCATTTAGTATGCGTAAAAATTAACACTGCCGCTGGCTGGACTACTTTGATAATTAACCAAAAATTTACTACTCGTTATAAAGGTAAGGTTAAAAATAGACGCCGGCTGGCTTATTGTTTACATGCTAAACTGCCTGTTGTGGGTTTTTTTTGTTGAAAATGGCTATTTTAAGCTCGGCCATGATGGGAGTAGTGTTAGGCTGTTTCTTCTCTAGTATTGTTGCGATCTTTGTTGACTTAAGCCAGCACATGTGTCAGGTCCTGGCACTCTACACAGGATAAGATTGGCGACCTAAAAAACGAAAGTTAGTCCCCATGGTATGTCATACGAGTGCATAGCTGTGTGACCTTTTAATGAAGATCTCCGTCGCAGTATCAGGAAGAGATAAAATGCCAACAAATATCAAGTCACAGCAGCGGGCTCAGGGCTTGTAAAGTGATTTCTGGCCCGTGCGGATAATTTTAGGAGGGCGATTTCCGAGAATATTTGTACAGCTGGCGTCACTCAGATAGAAATGCAAATGCGAATGCGAATGCTTATTTTGCAGCGCCGAAAGTGGCGCGGAGTGGGGCGGGAAGTGGGTAGGTGGGCCACAGCACTGTGTGTTCGTCGAGGCACACACGCGCACACACAACTCGTTGGCGCCTCGATTGCAAGGCACAAGTGACAATTTTTAAATAAAACCAGACTGGCGGACTGGCGGTCTTGCGACTGGTGCACTGCCACTGCCACAGCGCTGCATGCAGTTGACCAGGCGGCAGATATATAGCTGCAAAAAAAAAAGAAAATAAAGGAGGAAAGCTATTAGGCGACGCGGCGCGACGGCCACTCTTCATTGCATGCCAAATGTTTGTCTAGCAATTGTCGCGTAAAATATTCTAAATAAACTATTTGGCCAGCCTCTGGGGCAGATGCTCGGCCATCTAGATTGCTTTGGGCCTCTGAATGTGGCTAGAACGTGGCCGAGCATGTCGAAGGCCCGAACAACCCGATTATGACCCATTTCGCGCGGCGACTACACAGTGCCGCCTACTTACGGGGCCTGAGGTGGCCAATTAGCACGTAATTTGCAATAATTTAAGTACAGCCGCGACTGTTTGTTGCTATTTGTGTGCGTAATTGACGTGGCAGACAGGAATTTCAATCGACAACTAGGCAGTGCGCAGACGCGAGCTAGGCGCTCGCCGGCGTCAGTCGATCTTGGCATGCGTAAGTGTCACCTGGCGCCAATGATTCGCGATGCAGTCGATCATTCGAATTCGTCTAACCAGTCAGCGGTGTACATACTTCCCAGACACCCCCGGTGAAAGAACCGTTCACCGGTTACTCCCTGATACCTATTTCGGGGGAATTAGTCGAGATCCGCACGCAACAGATACGTTTAAAAAGAGGACTGGAGGTTCGGCCTACTGGTTGGCTTTTAATAACAGAATTCACCCCAGACCCTTCTCTCTTCCACCTTTCTTTCGGAATCATTTAAAGGCAAAATTTAAAGCCAATCGTGGGGGCGTACTCCATTGCAATTTCGTCCAGACCGAACAACGGAGGTCCTTTCCACATTCTCCACTCGCGTGCGTGAGAGAATCTGAAATCATTTCGCAGACTTGTCTACATATCTCCGAAATTAGTTTAATAACACTTGGGCACGCAATAATCAGGGACGAGTGCTCCGCATCATCAAGTTTCTCAGGACGAATTCAGGTTATTAATATTCAGATTCTTAAATAAAATTCTTCAATTTATAAGGGGCTACCTCTTACAAGCTAACGATAGCTTAGTAACTAATCATTATGTATCTTTGTATAAACCTGATTCTGCATCTTATTCGGAATTATCTTGCAGTTAAGATTAGAACTAATTTGATCCATTTATTCCCCATTTAAATGTGGGATGTATGATATGGTTAAGCCACATCCTTCTCACTTTATGTTCGTCATAACTCCTCTCTAGATAACGTTGCTGCGGCAACACCTGTTTCTGTCCAGACGTTAAATGACCAGCGTTCTTGTATCCAAGAGGGGTCTCGAAACGGCCACCCCCCGGGGCCTATTGTTGTCTTGTATGAGGGTAATACTAGGGTGATGATTACCTTATCCTTGCTGACTATTTGAAGTGCAACTCAGCCACAGCTGCTGAATGGTGTTGCATATGTGCTTGTCCCCAATCGCAGTCCTAAAAAGTATAAATCCGAGCAGGGTGTGGGATGACTTGCACCCCAGTATTTGTCCAACTAAATTTACACATCTTTGGCGGTACCATCTGCGACCAACTCCACTCCCAATCCGCACCCGGGCACCCAATCCAAGTCCCAGGCTGGACATGCGCACTTTGTTGGCGCCATCGTGTCCTCACGTCTACGCAATCAGTCCTACTGGTGCTGGATGTGGAACTGGAGCTGGACTTGCTCATCATCCCACTCGGCGTCTGTCGACTGTTCTTGCCAAATGTGCCACATTGAGGATGACATATGTAGATGGCCAGACCTTCGGAGGCACATATGTATGTAGATTTGTGCGTAAACTCCACATACATACATGCTCCCTTTCCCCCCAGAGGTTACGCCAAGAGGTTCGAAGAGACAATCGCTTTAAAGTGGATAGATTCTGTTGCCCTCGAGGATGGCCGCAATCCTGCTAACTAGACTGGATTGCTCTAACCAAGAGTTACATAAGCTATGGGATTGACCTGGAGTTACTAGAGTAGAGGTATATAGACATTAGGTCCATTTTCTAACACATGTACCTTAGTTTTCATGAACAGCCGCATAGTCTTGCATGCCAGAAGAAACAGCAGCTTGCCACTGCCTGCTCGCAATTAAACGAGTGGAATTTTTGTCCTCCACTGGGCACCGAAAAATAAGCCCTTTCTCAAAAAAGGCAAAAAGCGAGTGGCAGCGAAACAGACGTCGCCGGCTGCTGGTGGTTGGAGACTGTCGGTCTGAGGGGTCGGATGGGGAGGATTGGGACAAAGGGCGGAGGACGGCTGACGGCAGACGACAAACGGAGGAGGGCGGAGCAGGGTGCCTGGCGACGGCAACACCGAAAAAGGATGCGAGCGAACGATGTGCCCAACTACCATATAAAAATATGCAATCAAACGAGTGTAAGATTGATCTCGGGCGATATTCTGGGAACTGGAGAGCCTGCTCCAGTCTGATCGCTTCGGTCCCTTAGTTGGAGTGGCACACTCGCCGTGGCATAAATACAGCATTTTTAAGGCAGGATCCGCCGCCAGTGGCCAAATATTGCTGCCTTGTGGGGATTTATCGTTGCCGGCAATGGGCAAGGACACAGGCCGTTAAAATACATAATTTTTGGAAGCAGGATCAGGCAGGCACAGCTCAGAGTGCTGGGCACAGAGCTCTCACCTACAATTACGGCAGCCGCTTAAAGTGTCCTTGCTGGTGTCACTTCGGCGGCACGTAATTGATTCTGACAGTGCTTTAAACGGAGTCGCATTAACACAGGAGGCCGGATTCCACGGGATTAGCACATGCACATGATAATACACAATGCCCGGCGGCGGACGGGGCAAAAAGTGATTGATTCCGCGGACTTTTTGCCACGAATGGCAGTCCAAGTGCACTCAGGCCGGCGCAGATACAGCTCGGGCCTGTCCACGCACCAATTTTTCGTTAACTTCGTTTTGGCAACGGCATGGCCGGGAGTGCGTGAGTGCGGCGAAACGGGTTGCATTCCGTTGACCATTTCAAACAATCGGCAGTGGCAGTGGCAGCTGCTGCTGTGGCTGCGTCTGTGGCAAGAGACTCCGCGAGGGGGCGGCTGAGGCGACAGAGGACAAAACCTCAATTGAGGTTTAATTTAGAATGTACCCAGTGCCTCCGGACGGCGGACTGCGGACGGTGGACTGGGGACTGGGGACTGAGGAGGCATTGATTGCGAAGTGGGCTGTGTTCTGTGTGACATGGGCACACAGTCGGAATATTGATAAGGCTCTCTGCTCAGCTTTGCGCCTGGCCGGCTAATCGGCGGAGGCTGTCGAGGACGACATGTTGTAAATTGGTGCGAATGCATTTGTTACCATTTTACTTGGAAGCCCGACTCCCCAGCCCAATTTCGCCCAATGTGTTTTTTGGTTTTTTGGCCAAAAACTGTCAATTGGCCTGAGAACGTTGGGGCTTTAATTACAAGCCATGGGCCCCGAACTTACAAGCCCAGAAGCGGAACCAGAACTGATCTACCGAGTCCGGAGGGCGAAGAACTAATAACATAATCGTGGCTGACAAATTGCGCGAAATGCCATCGGATCAGTGGGATTCCATGGCCAAGGTAGCAAGTGACGTGCAAAATATGATATTAATAAATAACATATCTCGGCAGCTGGGAAGCTCGAGATAATTACCACACGCATGATGCGACGACAACAAGTCAGGTCCGCTGCTGAAGAATTCGAGATCCTCGCTCCAGGACCAGGTCCAAATGATTTTTCGGGCCAATCACTGCCTCCCTTGTTCGCATAATTAATTTTTATTTTGATTAATTACGGAGGGGACAACTCCGAGAGTGGCTCGTTGAAATTTCTGCACGCAATTTTCTCGAATTTGAGAGGCCATCAGTTTAAAATTACTCGGGCGTCCCCGTAATAGCTTTTGGTGGACATTTTGGAGGGGCTTTATTTTTGGGTAGGCCTAAATTTCATGAACTCGGAGTGTCTCTGAGTAACCGAGGTGAGTAATTAGTTGGAGCTCCCTCCCCTGACTCGATCTTGAGAATGGTTAGGTAAAGGTATAGATCACCTTGGCCGAATACCTGGCTGGGCTGCTATTGCTTCGAAAGACAAATATAGGTAGTGAGGCATCTAAAATGAGGCCCAAATCTGGAGGCATCAGTAGACAATCAGTAATCCACTTCATTAGCAAAATGGTCCAGGCATGCGTGACACGTACGGACTTGAGCCATAAATAATATTTTTTCCTGGCAGACGCGGCTGGTACTTCCTTTGGAGGGCCTTGGGAAATATTTGCAGGCCGACGTTTTCGGCCGGGCTTACTCGCGTTTCGCCGTTTTCTGCCGTTTTTGCCGGCCATGGCAAAACAATGTCAACTGTCTTAAGAAACACATGTAGACATAAACGTCAATTCGCGACAGCAGTTGCCCAGTTGCGGCGCTGCAATGCGCCTGTGTCCTTAATCGATTATCATTTTTAATAATCAATTTCCGAGTCCCTACAGCCGGCAGCCGACCTGCTAGGAGGACCCTGGTCCGCGCTCCTTATGGGCAGAAGCCCAGTTGACAACGACGGCACATTGACATTTATGAGCCGGGGAGCCGGCTGAAGCAGTCGCTATTTTAATTGCAGAGTATGTGGCGGGCAAGATGAAATCATAAATCTAGCCTCGCAGTGAGTGGCAGGAGTTGGATCCCGAGATAGGCTGGCAATAAGAGGACGAATGTATGTATAAATTTGTACAACATGCCTTTCAACAGGTTGCTCCCCGACTCGACAGCCTGCATTAATTCAAGAATCACTCGAATAAAATTAAAAAAGACCAAATTTCATTGTTCTTTCTTCAATTTCGATTGAGCTACAAGAAAAATTACAGGACTCGGACGGATTACAGGACTCGCCCGTTTGAACTCCACAGAGAGGAAACATCGAGCAGACAGACCTGGTTCACTTGGTTAATTTAGTTTTCCTCCACGTCGTGAAAGTGCGTCCCATGATCGATCCGCCTGCAAAGAGGACGTGGAGTGAGTAAAAGGATTACAAGAACTCTATTAAAGGGGTTACTGCGTAGAGGATTGGATGTCTCCATGAAGACCTCCCATAACTTTATGTCGCCGCGAATGTTGATAATGTTGACCCGCTCGGGACGCATCTGGTACTTGAACTGCAAGAGGGACTTGTTATTGACGAACAACTCGTAGTACTGCTTCCGACAGGCTATGAGGATGACGAAGGCGCTGCCCGGCCGGAGGGAGGTGTTCAGCCGGGAGATGTGCGTGTTTACCCACTCTCCCTTCACATAGGCGCTGCGCGTGATTATGGCCTTGCCGATCTTGTCCCTCCTGCCCTGAAGGAAGCACTGGCTGAAGTAGAAGGATACCGTGGGCTGAGGCCAGATCTCCTGGCCAATCTGGAGGGCGAAGCTGAATTTCTGGGGCATCAGCCGCACTCGGCCCTCGATGCGCAGAGCGCGCCCCTCGGTGAGGTTCTCCGTCTCGGGAATGGTGCCGTAGAAGGGGAGCGCGATGCTGGGCTGGCAGACGAACTCAGGCGAGGACATCATCATCAGCGAAGACAGGACCCGCCACTCGCTCTTCGGGTTACGAGGGGCGCCGGGTGCCACCGTTGCAACGTTTTCCTCGTAATGAAGCGGTATTATCACCGGCAACGAGTGCTGCAGCCGGACAGGGTACTCGGAGACGTAGAACGAGTCCACAGCAATGTCGGCGACGTCGCCCCGCACGTCCACTGCCTCCAGCCACTTGTAGGGCATCCGGTGTGCGTAGGCCGCGAAGTGATAGCCGTTCACGGAAATGAGAAAGCACTCCTCGGTGATCAGGATCTGCATCCAGAAGGACTTGCCGCGGGTCAACTGGAAGCTGAGGTTCGAGGACCGCTCCGTGGGGCCCCACAGCCCCTTCAGACGGGAGTTTCGCGTAAGATAGTTCTGGGGTAGACGTGCTCCTATCCGAAGCACCACGTTACAGTTGTCGCAGAGCTCGTAGCCCGCCTCGGTCATGAAGTCGATGAGGAAGTGCTCGCACCCGGGGAGACACATTCCGTGGAAGACGAAACATAGTCCTGGCTGCGGGGTCTCGGTCACCAAGTAGAGCTTCCGGCGGTGGACAGTAGATCGCTTCTCGTAAAACTCGGTGATCGCGTCCATCCTCCGCCTCCTCACTACATGAGTCGCCCTCGGATAAACACTCATCGCCTGGCCCCCCATCTTCTGCGTCTACGCATATTAAAGATCTTGCTGGCGCTCCACTTGATGTCTTCTTGTAAAAAAGGATCGGCTGAGGTATTAAAATACTACGAAAAAATGACACTAGCTGGGCGGCACTTTTTGATTGTTTAGCAGTAGTTTTGTATACATATATATACAGTATACATATGTATAAAAACAGTCGCGCAGAGATGATGTGCGTTAAACTCTCGTCATTAAAATTTGAATAAAAGAATCTATTCGGAATTTCTGTAACCTTGAATGCCTCGAAAACGCTGGGTGTTGACTCATCTTCATTTTGATCTTCGACGTTGTCTACGCTGTCCTGTCCGTCATCTAATATATTTTTCACAATGATATCTTCGGAAGGTTCCTCAAAAATCGCTGATTTTTTAGAGCTCTTGCCCACACCGATAAAAGAATGTCATTTGTGATTTCGCAATTTCGCAATTCGCAATTATTAATGGAGAAATTTGTGGCCATGCATTATTTATCATTAAAATTGCATTAAAGATTGTAATTATCGGATCATTTTCATCTTAGAATTTCAAAAAAAATAATCATGAAAGCATACCTTATATAATGCGTATACTTTATAAAATGATAAATTATTGAAAAAAAGAAATTATAAACAATTTTTTTTTTGCAAACCCACAAGGTATTTCTTGTAAAAACTTTAAAAGCGTTTGCAAACTGTCTCACAACAATGTCAATATTCTAAGCCCATTTAAAAGTTAAAATATATAAATTATTCTAATGAAATCACTCTTTTCCACACCAACTTTGAGGTGGAGTATAAGGGGCGGTTTTTTTTAAAGTGGTATCCCCCAGGAGGCCTAATCCACTTTTTCGATTTTTAACTAATCCTTTGCAGCCATTCCTTCGTGTTCACCACGTCTTCAACCTGTTGGTCAACTTGTTAAAATTTTATGAAATTTGTATTTTTATTTTCATACGAAAAGATTTTCATTTTTACGATGGTGATGGTGGTCTATGGCGGTGTAGCATGTACTCCACCACCCTGGCAGTATTCTGGAAAGACAATTCCAAGGACAAGCTAGGGGAGGAGGAGAGGACCCCTTTTTCCAAAAGTCAAAACATTTTTGACCAGCACCAAGGTGGCCGGAATGGAGGTCAAATAAGGTGTCAAGCTGGACATGATCGGTTACCAGGATTCGCATTTAGCCCTCCAGCAGGAGTTTACTCACTTGGGCGTTAAATTCTAAATATTTCGATGAGAATTGGTGGTTGAAAATTTCAAGCTTAAATTTGTTGTGTTTGGTTCGATTTTAAAATTTTTGTTCGTTTCAAACTTTTTCTAGCTTTTTAATGTGAATTATTATATTTTTTTCAAAGGTTGTGGGGGAAAGGGTGATTTTATTGTAGGTTTTCAAAATACTTTAGTTGGCATTATTAATCCGCCGCAGCCGTTTTAATTCTTAATTTTGATTTTTTAACTGATTTTTAAGATGGTATTTTCGATTGGTATTTTGGGTCACAATTCAAATTTGCCCGCTCAACCTTCCGTTAATTTTAAGCAGACAAAGCACTTTTCCCTCGGAAACTTCAAATTTTAGCACCGCAGATGGCGCCTCAAATGATTCGGACGAACGTTTCGTTGTTTGAGTTCGTGATTGGGACCCACAGAGGGCGGTAGCGTCTCGGTGGCTCTTCTTCTGCCGCTCTTCTCAATAGATGGCGGCAAAAACAAAATCTTTATTGAAAAAAATATTTCTGTTGCCGCCGAAAATACTACTTAATTTAAAAATAATGCTACTATGAAATAGTCCTACTACGCAAAGAGGTATTTTTGCTGATATGGATAAACTATCCATAGAACCACCCAAACACAACATAAATGTTTTATTGAAACCGGTTTAAATTTTTCACCATCAAATTGCATGAATATTACATTAATCAATATTAATATATATATAATTCAATATTTATTTTTAGGGGAGACGGCATACGATGTAGCTGGAACTGTCAAGCAACGTGTATAAACGGCAACCATTCTGGATGGAATGAAAAATTCTAAATAATAGCCAAAGCTTTCCAAGACACGCTCAATTTCCATCCTATCCCGGACCGATTTCCCTCCCATTTCTTCCGAACGCCGGCCAGCGTGGAAACCGGGCTTTCAATGAAATTCGCATATCGATCGGCCGACTACATACATATATCCGATTTGTGAATGCAATATATATCCGATCTTAACTGCGAGGGTATATCAACTTCGGCTCCTTCCGAAGTTAGCTTTCCTTTCTTGTTTTTTCGTTTTATATAAAAGGTGATAGTCCCTTAGGTATAAATACCTTTTTTTTTTAATTTTAGAATTTATTTCATTTTTAACTTTAGTTTCCCGGAACATTTCCTCCTATTTAAATAAGAGCCATTGAATTGTCCAAAAAGGGCAACCATAGCCTTCCATGCACTACACTGGCGACGCCAGGCCTTTCTTGAACACGATTACCGACGACTATTGTAACCTTCCATGCCTGGGATCGATCAGAGAACTTTTCGTCCAGCGTACATACCTTCCTAAGACCCATTCTGGTATAATCGGGAAAAAAATTAAGTATAGAATACAGAACAAGCGTGTAACACTTTTTATTTAATCAAAACTATTGCGAAGAGGATAAAACAAACCCAAAGCCTATTTCAGCCTGATAAGAATGAAACAGATGTTAAGGCAGCCGGAAATTCAGGAAACACGATTCTTGGTTTGCTCCAAAAACGCATGTGAACAGCGCACAGTGGTCCGGCTTGTATGGGGAGAGCGGCCAAAAATACTTCTAGTTAAGGTAGGGACTTGAAACTTTGCAGAAAATGTTTTTTTATTTATCCTAAAATAATATGTAAAAATCAGCCAGATCGGGCAACTATATCATATAGCTGCCATATGAACAATCGGTCTGATATTCAGTTTTTATATGAAAAACTATTGTTTTTTATTTTGATGCAACAATAATTTGGAAATTTTCGTATATAACCTGGAAAACTTCAGTAAAAATCTGGATACTATAGGTTATAGCTGCCATAGGAACAATCAGTGTAATACGAGTTTTCGCCGGGAAACTATTTCGCCTTAAAATAATAATGACAGAAATTATAAATGTAATTTACAAAAACGAACATAAAATAAATACATTTTTTTAATTTATATGCTTACCCTTTAATATTTAGTGCTTTTTTTCAAATTGAGGTTAGGTTACCTTTTTGTATTTTGCAAGCAGCACGGCACCTTACGGCACTTGAACTAAACTTTCTTATATTCTTAAAACGCTTAAGAATATTATACAAAAAGATTTGTGAATGCCAAAGAGTGCCATCACAACTAAAACTCTAACCAAACACAGAAAAGACAAACTAAGAACGTTCACAATTATTTACTAAATACAACAATGATTTACACAAAACACAACAAATACTACATATACTTTTTATTGTAAAAAGAAAGTTAATACCTTTCTTTAAAATATTAATCACTTCCATGGCACAAACACTTGTTTTAAAAATGTTTAACAATTTTTTTTGCGGAGAGCTTCACTTGCACGTTGCTTACGTTGCAATACACAATGAATATCATGCTAACTTTTTCGATGCTATTCTTGAAGCGGACAGACAGAGCAAAACAAAAAGATGAATAAATTCAAATAGCTAGACCAATTATAAATAAGAATTGGTACATTAAAAGTCAAAATTTGGACTTTGGTTTTTTTATTTTTGGCCTACGGGCTGGACCACTGTGCTGTGCAGCGTAAAAAAAAAAAACAATATGTACATAAGCTTGGGAGATCGCTCTCTGCCTATCATTTCGAGGGTTGTCAGAGCACCGGACGGGTTGGGAAGCATCAAGTGGCTGCCGGATGAATGGCCGCCTGACAACCCTGGTAGAGCGTTCCACGGACGGGTGGCATTCCAAGCATAACAATGCCGTCTGCTTTTTACGCTGCTTGCCTGTTCGGGCAACTGTGTGAAATTTCATGCAACGCGCTTCTCGCAAATTTCGAATTCCCCGCATATTTCTGTGGCGTGCCACTGGCCTTTGTGTGTTCCTCTCACGGTATGTGTATTCCTCTTTACCCGCTTCCTTTGGGCGTCGGAGAGAGACATCGTGATTGGTAGGGTGGTTGACTTAATGGCGATAAGAAACAGGCAGAGTCCCCATTGTCCACCCGCGGGAGGGGGTAAGGTGATTTAGTAAGGTGATAAGAACTTTATCAAAAAGTACTTTTTATTTTTGTACATTTATAATATAACTTTGTTTTTTTGTTGTTTTTTTCGTAACAAAAATTTGAATGTGATCAAATAATTGGTAAATTTATTATTTTTTTATGTGAAGTAAAAATTTATCACAGGAATAAATATGGAATGGCAGCAATGGGCAGCCACTTGAATTTCTTTTGATAATAGCGTCCATTTGTTTTTAATATCGACAAGATTCTTATGTAGCAGTGGACCGTTACATTATATGTACTTTGTTCATAAATTGCTATATTTGGCTAAACTGGTCTAAAAGTCTTCTGATGGCTCCCAGGCGTGAAACGTTACAATAGACAAGATTTCGGTGACCGAGGTCATCGGTGTTTTCCCACCTCTAAAGTGCTCCCACCATCTTTATCGATAGTGAACACCCTGTAGCTGTTCAGAAAGCCCTGGCGTCACTCCAGTGGAGTGCGTGGAGGGCTACGGTTGTACGGGCGCTACATTTTGTTGCCCTTTTTGGACAATCCAATTTATAATTAATATGTTGGGTATTTTGAATATTTCTGAATGTTTGGTATCTTCGGCACTCTGCCACTAACGTGCCATGCTTCCATGCCATTGTCCTTGGGCTCGTGGAACGGCTTGCTTTATGGAAAAATGTACCAAAGTTTGTTAAATATAGGTTTTAAATCATTATAAAGAATTCGAAAAACTATCTTATGTTATACTGATATGCTAATGATAATATTAAGTATAATTTTAATTTTCTATTATTATTGAGTATGATTGAAACATGTAAATTATCCTCTGTTATAACAAAAATAAGGTAGATGGTTCCTTAGATGGAGAGACCTTAAGATACAAATTCATTATTCTTTATAAATAAATAAAACAAAGATAATAAACAAAGTTTTTATAAAAAAAAATATTTAAAATAAAAACATTCATTTAACAACTTTTTTTATTATTAAATTTTATTATTATTTTTTTAAACAAATTTTGGAAAAATATTATCCTATATATTTACAATTAATTACTAAAAATACTAAAAATAAATCCCTCTTCGAGGCACCCTTCAAAATGCTGCTTCAGGGCTTTGACGTTCTTAAACTCCCTGAAGCAGTAGGGACATTGCTTCTCTTTGCTCGTCCAAACGCCCCCTTGCCCGTCGAAGTGCCACGTCGGCATGTCGGCACCGCTGAGATTGAAATGGAGCTCCCGAGCGGGCACTAGCAACATCAACGGGCGCGGGGGCGGGGGCGGGGACGTCATCACTGTCGGGGGCGGAAGCGTAATCGGGAGCGGGGGCGTCATCGGGAGCGGGGGCGTCATCACTGTCGGGAGGGGAGGCGTCATCACTGTCGGGGGCGTGGGCGTTTTCACATATGGTGACGGCGGGGGGCGTCTTTACAAGTGCCGACGGCGGGGGCGTCTTCACAAGTGGCGACGGCGACGGCGGGGGCACTGCACTACCAGCTGTTTTTCCGCTCGACTCGTTGTAAACAGTCATATTCTGCGAAAAAAAAATGTTAAATTATTTAACATGAAAGGAAAGCTAACTTCCGGCGGTGCCGAAATTGATATACCCTTGCAGCTAAAACAGGATATATATCGCTAAAATCGGATATAGTTGACCGATTCTTATGGGAATATCATAATATAACCAATAAATAACCAATAGACAAAATCTATTAAAAATTCCCAAACTTCTATTTTGAAAAACCCCAAAGTTGGAATTTTTACCAAATACCATTTCCGATCGTTCAGTTATATGGCAGATATAGGATATAGTCGGCTGATCCTTATAAAATTTGGCATGTTGTATTATTTTGCCAAAAATAGCATTCGTACCAAATCCGAATTCTCTAGCTTTAAAAACACCAAAGTTATAGCATTTCCGATCAATCAGTTATATGGCAGCTATAGATTTGCGTAGAAACAGACAGAAGGACATTCATATCAACTCAGGAAGTGATCCTAATCAAGAATATATATACTTTATAGGGTCGGAGATGTCTCCTTCACTGCGTTGCACACTTTGGACAAAATTATAATACTTACACCATAATTAAAAAATTGGAACATGATTTGTTTTTATAAAAAAAAGAAAAAAGTAGTCCACGCTTGTATGCACCAAAAAAGACACAAAAAAAATGTACATTTGTACATTTATAATAGAACTTTGAATGGTACAAATGGCGTGGCCAGAATGGTACACCAAAGACCTCAACTGCCACGCGAAACACCACCACAACCGAGGAGGACGATCTACGCTGGGTGGAGGAGAATATACCTTCCTCAATGGCGGATGCAGCTCTGCCTGTGCTGGACTCGGATGAGGAAATCATCAACACCAAGTTTGAGGTTTCCAAAATGCAATAAGCCGCATATGGTCCAAAATGCATATTGGTTGGACACTTTCCACTTCCTGAATAATCAAAAATGTTAATAAGAAGCAAACAAATTTTGGAAATATATTATTCTATTTATTTACAATTACTAAAAATAAATAAAATATAAATAAAATTCTATTACTAAAACAAATTAAAAAAAAAAAATTATCCTATACATTTAAAATTAATTACTAAAAATACTAAATATAAATTAAATTCTAATTCTAAAACTATTACTATTCTAAATTAAGTTGAATTAAAATTGGGCTCAGAATAAAAACTATTTGGAGTATGATTGGGAGGAGGATTGGGGAGAGGATTGGGGGGATTTGTGGGGGGACGATTTATTAGGCCATCCCACCGGGCCCACAACTCCCTCATCTTGGGCCCGGGGACGTAAGGCCTGCCCACCCTCCCGCAAAATTTCTTATATTTTAAGTGCATTGCAAAATTTGGGTTTGGCTTTGTTAAGGGGCACCACTGGCAGTGGTACCCCTTCCCCTCTTGGAGGCACCCTTCGAAGTGATGCTTCAGGGCTTTTATCGTCTTAAAGTCCCTGAAGCAATAGGGACATTGCTTTTCCCTGTTGGTCCAAACGCCCCCTTGCCCGTCGAAGTGCCACGTCGGCATGTCGGCACCGCTCAGATTTAACTGCAGCTCCCGAGCGGGCACTAACAGCATCAACGGGCGCGGGGGCGTCGGGACCGGGGGCGTCGGGAGCGGGGGCGTCGGGAGCGGGGACGTCGGGAGCGGCGGCGGCGTCATCGGGAGCGGGGGCGGCGTCATCGGGAGCGGGGACGTCGGGAGCGGCGGCGGCGTCATCGGGAGCGGAGGCGTCGGGAGCGGGGGCGTCATCGGGAGCGGGGGCGTCGGGAGCGGAGGCGTCGGGAGCGGGGGCGTCATCGGGAGCGGTGGCGTCGGGAGCGGGGGCGTCTTCATATATGGTGATGGAGGGGACGTCTTTATGAAGGGTGATGGAGGGGACGACTTTACTCGTGCCGACGGCGGGGACGTCTTTATGAAGGGTGATGGAAGGGACGACTTTACTCGTGCCGACGGCGGGGGCGGGGGCACTGCACTACCAGCAGTTTTTCCGCCCGACTCGTTGTAAACAGTCATATTCTGCGAAAAAAAAATGTTAAATTATTTAACAAGAAAGAAAAGCTAACTTCCGGCGGTGCCGAAATTGATATACCCTTGCAGCTAAAACAGGATATATATCGCTAAAATCGGATATAGTTGACCGATTCTTATGGGAATATCATAATATAACCAATAAATAACCAATAGACAAAATCTATTAAAAATTCCCAAACTTCTATTTTGAAAAACCCCAAAGTTGGAATTTTTACCAAATACCATTTCCGATCGTTCAGTTATATGGCAGATATAGGATATAGTCGGCTGATCCTTATAAAATTTGGCATGTTGTATTATTTTGCCAAAAATAGCATTCGTACCAAATCCGAATTCTCTAGCTTTAAAAACACCAAAGTTATAGCATTTCCGATCAATCAGTTATATGGCAGCTATAGATTTGCGTAGAAACAGACAGACGGACATGCTTATATCAACTCAGGAAGTGATCCTGATCAAGAATATATGTATATACTTTATAGGGTCGGAGATGTCTCCTTCACTGCGTTGCACACTTTTGGACAAAATTATAAAACTTACACCATATTTAAAAAATTGGAACATGATTTTTTTTGACGCTTGTATGCACCAAAAAAGACACAAAAAAAATGTACATTTGTACATTTATAATAGAACTTTGTTTTTCTTTAGTTTGTTTTTTATTGTTGTTTTTCGTAATAAAAATTATCGAATGGCCTCCAGATTTGCGGCGCATTTGTTTGCCACAGCGCCGGCCAATTTGGAGGTCAGCTCGGGGTTTTTCCTAATGCTCTTTAGGGCCAATTCGATTCCCTGAAAAATAGAAGCTTATCCAATCTTTTCAATGCCACTTGATGTCTATAAAAATAAAATGAATTTCATTTACATAAACATAATACATAATATTATTTATTACTTACTGTTCGCAAATAGATAATTTGCAAATGGCCGTTAAAATTCCATGCTGCTATGGCGAAAATCTTCCAGTTTCTTAATTGATTAGGAGCACTTTGTTAAAAATATACAAATATATATATATTTATTTTATATAGAAAAATTTGTGAGTTTCATGTGAAACTCATCAAATATTAAAAAAAAGGATTCGTCTACCATCACAAAGTGGTGATTGCTCTCAAGGATGGTGAACCCAATTGCAAAAATTAGAATGTGATCAAATAATTGTTAAATTTATTATTTTTTTATGTGCAGTAAAAATTTATCACAGGAATAAATATGGAATGGCAGCAATGGGCAGCCACTTGAATTTCTTTTGATAATAGCGTCCATTTGTTTTTAATATCGACAAGATTCTTATGTAGCAGTGGACCGTTACATTATATGTACTTTGTTCATAAATGGCTATATTTGGCTAAACTGGTCTAAAAGTCTTCTGATGGCTCCCAGACGTGAAACGTTTTAATAGACATGATTTCGATGCCCGAGGTCATCGGTGTTTTCCCACCTCTAAAGTGCTCCCACCATCTTTATCGATAGTGAACACCCTGTAGCTGTTCAGAAAGCCCTGGCGTCACTCCCGTGGAGTGCGTGGAGGGCTACGGTTGTACGGGCGCTACATTTTGTTGCCCTTTTTGGACAATCCAATTTATAATTAATATGTTGGGTATTTTGAATATTTCTGAATGTTTGGTATCTTCGGCACTCTGCCACTAACGTGCCATGTTTCCATGCCATTGTCCTTGGGCTCGTGGAACGGCTTGCTTTATGGAAAAATGTACCAAAGTTTGTTAAATATAGGTTTTAAATCATTATAAAGAATTCGAAAAACTATCTTATGTTATACTGATATGCTAATGATAATATTAAGTATAATTTTAATTTTCTATTATTATTGAGTATGATTAAAACATGTAAATTATCCTCTGTTATAACAAAAATAAGGTAGATGGTTCCTTAGATGGAGAGACCTTAAGATACAAATTCATTATTCTTTATAAATAAATAAAACAAAGATAATAAACAAAGTTTTTATTAAAAAAAAATATTTAAAATAAAAACATTTATTTAACAACTTTTTTTATTATTAAATTTTATTATTATTTTTTGAAACAAATTTTGGAAAAATATCCTATATATTTACAATTAATTACTAAAAATACTAAAAATAAATCCCTCTTCGAGGCACCCTTCAAAATGCTGCTTCAGGGCTTTGACGTTCTTAAACTCCCTGAAGCAGTAGGGACATTGCTTCTCTTTGCTCGTCCAAACGCCCCCTTGCCCGTCGAAGTGCCACGTCGGCATGTCGGCACCGCTGAGATTGAAATGGAGCTCCCGAGCGGGCACTAGCAACATCAACGGGCGCGGGGGCGGGGGCGGGGACGTCATCACTGTCGGGGGCGGAAGCGTAATCGGGAGCGGGGGCGTCATCGGGAGCGGGGGCGTCATCACTGTCGGGAGCGGAGGCGTCATCACTGTCGGGGGCGTGGGCGTTTTCACATATGGTGACGGCGGGGGCGTCTTTACAAGTGCCGACGGCGGGGGCGTCTTCACAAGTGGCGACGGCGACGGCGGGGGCACTGCACTACCAGCTGTTTTTCCGCTCGACTCGTTGTAAACAGTCATATTCTGCGAAAAAAAAATGTTAAATTATTTAACATGAAAGGAAAGCTAACTTCCGGCGGTGCCGAAATTGATATACCCTTGCAGCTAAAACAGGATATATATCGCTAAAATCGGATATAGTTGACCGATTCTTATAGGAATATCATAATATAACCAATAAATAACCAATAGACAAAATCTATTAAAAATTCCCAAACTTCTATTTTGAAAAACCCCAAAGTTGGAATTTTTACCAAATACCATTTCCGATCGTTCAGTTATATGGCAGATATAGGATATAGTCGGCTGATCCTTATAAAATTTGGCATGTTGTATTATTTTGCCAAAAATAGCATTCGTACCAAATCCGAATTCTCTAGCTTTAAAAACACCAAAGTTATAGCATTTCCGATCAATCAGTTATATGGCAGCTATAGATTTGCGTAGAAACAGACAGAAGGACATTCATATCAACTCAGGAAGTGATCCTAATCAAGAATATATATACTTTATAGGGTCGGAGATGTCTCCTTCACTGCGTTGCACACTTTGGACAAAATTATAATACTTACACCATAATTAAAAAATTGGAACATGATTTGTTTTTATAAAAAAAAAAAAAAGTAGTCCACGCTTGTATGCACCAAAAAAGACACAAAAAAAATGTACATTTGTACATTTATAATAGAACTTTGAATGGTACAAATGGCGTGGCCAGAATGGTACACCAAAGACCTCAACTGCCACGCGAAACACCACCACAACCGAGGAGGACGATCTACGCTGGGTGGAGGAGAATATACCTTCCTCAATGGCGGATGCAGCTCTGCCTGTGCTGGACTCGGATGAGGAAATCATCAACACCAAGTTTGAGGTTTCAAAAATGCAATAAGCTGTGACTTTCGCTGGACCCAAGAGACCCACTTTTCACTTCCTGAATACTCAAAAATGTTAATAAGAAGCAAACAAATTTCGGAAAAATATTATTCTATTTATTTACAATTACTAAAATTAAATATAATATAAATTAAAATCTATTACTAAAACAAATTAAAAAAAAATATTATCCTATATATTTACAATTACTAAAAATAAATAAAATATAAATTAAAATCTAATTCTAAAACTATAACTATTCTACATTAAATCTAACTTAATTAAAATCGGGCTCTGAATAATAACTATTTGGATGATTGGGAGGAGGATTGGGGAGAGGATTGGGGGTATTTGTGGGGGGACGATTTATTAGGCCTTCCCACCGGGCCCACAACTCCCTCATCTTGCGGCCGGGGACATATGGTGCACCCACCTTGCCGCAACATTTTTTATGCTTGAAGTGCATTCCAAAATGCGGATTGGGCTTTGTTAAGGGGCACCACTGGCAGTGGTACCCCTTGCCCTCATTTAGGCACCCTTGGAAATGCTCCTTTAGGCCTTTTATTGTTTTAAAATCTTTGAAGCAGTACGGACACTGCTTATTCCTACTTATCCACACGCCCCCTTGCCCGTCCAAGTGCCAGGTCGGCACGTCGGCACCGCTGAGATTCAACTCGAGTTCCCGAGCGGGCTGTAACACCATCGACGTGCGCGGGGGCGTCGGGACCGGGGGCGTCGGGACCGGGGGCGTCGGGAGCGGGGGCGTCGGGAGCGGCGGCGGCATCATCGGGAGCGGGGGCGGCGTCATCGGGACCGGGGGCGTCGGGAGCGGGGGCGTCGGAAGCGGGGGCGTCATCGGGAGTGGGGGCGGCGTCATCGGGAGCGGGGGCGGCGTCATCGGGAGCGGGGGCGGCGTCATCGGGACCGGGGGCGTCGGGAGCGGGGACGACTTCAGGAAGGGTGATGGAGGGGACGTCTTCAGGAAGGGTGATGGAGGGGACGACTTCCTCCCTCGTGCCGACGGCGGGGGCGGGGGCACTGCACTACCAGCAGTTTTTCCGCCCGACTCGTTGTAAACAGTCATATTCTGCGAAAAAAAATGTTAAATTATTTAACAAGAAAGAAAAGCTAACTTCCGGCGGTGCCGAAATTGATATACCCTTGCAGCTAAAACAGGATATATATCTCTAAAATCGGATATAGTTGACCGATTCTTATGGGAATATCATAATATAACCAATAAATAACCAATAGACAAAATCTATTAAAAATTCCCAAACTTCTATTTTGAAAAACCCCAAAGTTGGAATTTTTACCAAATACCATTTCCGATCGTTCAGTTATATGGCAGATATAGGATATAGTCGGCTGATCCTTATAAAATTTGGCATGTTGTATTATTTTGCCAAAAATAGCATTCGTACCAAATCCGAATTCTCTAGCTTTAAAAACACCAAAGTTATAGCATTTCCGATCAATCAGTTATATGGCAGCTATAGATTTGCGTAGAAACAGACAGAAGGACATTCATATCAACTCAGGAAGTGATCCTAATCAAGAATATATATACTTTATAGGGTCGGAGATGTCTCCTTCACTGCGTTGCACACTTTGGACAAAATTATAATACTTACACCATAATTAAAAAATTGGAACATGATTTGTTTTTATAAAAAAAGAAAAAAAGTAGTCCACGCTTGTATGCACCAAAAAAGACACAAAAAAAATGTACATTTGTACATTTATAATAGAACTTTGAATGGTACAAATGGCGTGGCCAGAATGGTACACCAAAGACCTCAACTGCCACGCGAAACACCACCACAACCGAGGAGGACGATCTACGCTGGGTGGAGGAGAATATACCTTCCTCAATGGCGGATGCAGCTCTGCCTGTGCTGGACTCGGATGAGGAAATCATCAACACCAAGTTTGAGGTTTCAAAAATGCAATAAGCTGTGACTTTCGCTGGACCCAAGAGACCCACTTTTCACTTCCTGAATACTCAAAAATGTTAATAAGAAGCAAACAAATTTCGGAAAAATATTATTCTATTTATTTACAATTACTAAAATTAAATATAATATAAATTAAAATCTATTACTAAAACAAATTAAAAAAAAATATTATCCTATATATTTACAATTACTAAAAATAAATAAAATATAAATTAAAATCTAATTCTAAAACTATAACTATTCTACATTAAATCTAACTTAATTAAAATCGGGCTCTGAATAATAACTATTTGGATGATTGGGAGGAGGATTGGGGAGAGGATTGGGGGTATTTGTGGGGGGACGATTTATTAGGCCTTCCCACCGGGCCCACAACTCCCTCATCTTGCGGCCGGGGACATATGGTGCACCCACCTTGCCGCAACATTTTTTATGCTTGAAGTGCATTCCAAAATGCGGATTGGGCTTTGTTAAGGGGCACCACTGGCAGTGGTACCCCTTGCCCTCATTTAGGCACCCTTGGAAATGCTCCTTTAGGCCTTTTATTGTTTTAAAATCTTTGAAGCAGTACGGACACTGCTTATTCCTACTTATCCACACGCCCCCTTGCCCGTCCAAGTGCCAGGTCGGCACGTCGGCACCGCTGAGATTCAACTCGAGTTCCCGAGCGGGCTGTAACACCATCGACGTGCGCGGGGGCGTCGGGACCGGGGGCGTCGGGACCGGGGGCGTCGGGACCGGGGGCGTCGGGAGCGGGGGCGTCGGGAGCGGCGGCGGCATCATCGGGAGCGGGGGCGGCGTCATCGGGACCGGGGGCGTCGGGAGCGGGGGCGTCGGAAGCGGGGGGCGTCATCGGGAGTGGGGGCGGCGTCATCGGGAGCGGGGGCGGCGTCATCGGGAGCGGGGACGACTTCAGGAAGGGTGATGGAGGGGACGTCTTCAGGAAGGGTGATGGAGGGGACGACTTCCTCCCTCGTGCCGACGGCGGGGGCGGGGGCACTGCACTACCAGCAGTTTTTCCGCCCGACTCGTTGTAAACAGTCATATTCTGCGAAAAAAAAATGTTAAATTATTTAACAAGAAAGAAAAGCTAACTTCCGGCGGTGCCGAAATTGATATACCCTTGCAGCTAAAACAGGATATATATCTCTAAAATCGGATATAGTTGACCGATTCTTATGGGAATATCATAATATAACCAATAAATAACCAATAGACAAAATCTATTAAAAATTCCCAAACTTCTATTTTGAAAAACCCCAAAGTTGGAATTTTTACCAAATACCATTTCCGATCGTTCAGTTATATGGCAGATATAGGATATAGTCGGCTGATCCTTATAAAATTTGGCATGTTGTATTATTTTGCCAAAAATAGCATTCGTACCAAATCCGAATTCTCTAGCTTTAAAAACACCAAAGTTATAGCATTTCCGATCAATCAGTTATATGGCAGCTATAGATTTGCGTAGAAACAGACAGAAGGACATTCATATCAACTCAGGAAGTGATCCTAATCAAGAATATATATACTTTATAGGGTCGGAGATGTCTCCTTCACTGCGTTGCACACTTTGGACAAAATTATAATACTTACACCATAATTAAAAAATTGGAACATGATTTGTTTTTATAAAAAAAAAAAAAAGTAGTCCACGCTTGTATGCACCAAAAAAGACACAAAAAAAATGTACATTTGTACATTTATAATAGAACTTTGAATGGTACAAATGGCGTGGCCAGAATGGTACACCAAAGACCTCAACTGCCACGCGAAACACCACCACAACCGAGGAGGACGATCTACGCTGGGTGGAGGAGAATATACCTTCCTCAATGGCGGATGCAGCTCTGCCTGTGCTGGACTCGGATGAGGAAATCATCAACACCAAGTTTGAGGTTTCAAAAATGCAATAAGCTGTGACTTTCGCTGGACCCAAGAGACCCACTTTTCACTTCCTGAATACTCAAAAATGTTAATAAGAAGCAAACAAATTTCGGAAAAATATTATTCTATTTATTTACAATTACTAAAATTAAATATAATATAAATTAAAATCTATTACTAAAACAAATTAAAAAAAAAATTATTATCCTATATATTTACAATTACTAAAAATAAATAAAATATAAATTAAAATCTAATTCTAAAACTATAACTATTCTACATTAAATCTAACTTAATTAAAATCGGGCTCTGAATAATAACTATTTGGATGATTGGGAGGAGGATTGGGGAGAGGATTGGGGGTATTTGTGGGGGGACGATTTATTAGGCCTTCCCACCGGGCCCACAACTCCCTCATCTTGCGGCCGGGGACATATGGTGCACCCACCTTGCCGCAACATTTTTTATGCTTGAAGTGCATTCCAAAATGCGGATTGGGCTTTGTTAAGGGGCACCACTGGCAGTGGTACCCCTTGCCCTCATTTAGGCACCCTTGGAAATGCTCCTTTAGGCCTTTTATTGTTTTAAAATCTTTGAAGCAGTACGGACACTGCTTATTCCTACTTATCCACACGCCCCCTTGCCCGTCCAAGTGCCAGGTCGGCACGTCGGCACCGCTGAGATTCAACTCGAGTTCCCGAGCGGGCTGTAACACCATCGACGTGCGCGGGGGCGTCGGGACCGGGGGCGTCGGGACCGGGGGCGTCGGGAGCGGGGGCGTCGGGAGCGGCGGCGGCATCATCGGGAGCGGGGGCGGCGTCATCGGGACCGGGGGCGTCGGGAGCGGGGGCGTCGGAAGCGGGGGCGTCATCGGGAGTGGGGGCGGCGTCATCGGGAGCGGGGGCGGCGTCATCGGGAGCGGGGGCGGCGTCATCGGGACCGGGGGCGTCGGGAGCGGGGACGACTTCAGGAAGGGTGATGGAGGGGACGTCTTCAGGAAGGGTGATGGAGGGGACGACTTCCTCCCTCGTGCCGACGGCGGGGGCGGGGGCACTGCACTACCAGCAGTTTTTCCGCCCGACTCGTTGTAAACAGTCATATTCTGCGAAAAAAAAATGTTAAATTATTTAACAAGAAAGAAAAGCTAACTTCCGGCGGTGCCGAAATTGATATACCCTTGCAGCTAAAACAGGATATATATCTCTAAAATCGGATATAGTTGACCGATTCTTATGGGAATATCATAATATAACCAATAAATAACCAATAGACAAAATCTATTAAAAATTCCCAAACTTCTATTTTGAAAAACCCCAAAGTTGGAATTTTTACCAAATACCATTTCCGATCGTTCAGTTATATGGCAGATATAGGATATAGTCGGCTGATCCTTATAAAATTTGGCATGTTGTATTATTTTGCCAAAAATAGCATTCGTACCAAATCCGAATTCTCTAGCTTTAAAAACACCAAAGTTATAGCATTTCCGATCAATCAGTTATATGGCAGCTATAGATTTGCGTAGAAACAGACAGAAGGACATTCATATCAACTCAGGAAGTGATCCTAATCAAGAATATATATACTTTATAGGGTCGGAGATGTCTCCTTCACTGCGTTGCACACTTTGGACAAAATTATAATACTTACACCATAATTAAAAAATTGGAACATGATTTGTTTTTATAAAAAAAAGAAAAAAGTAGTCCACGCTTGTATGCACCAAAAAAGACACAAAAAAAATGTACATTTGTACATTTATAATAGAACTTTGAATGGTACAAATGGCGTGGCCAGAATGGTACACCAAAGACCTCAACTGCCACGCGAAACACCACCACAACCGAGGAGGACGATCTACGCTGGGTGGAGGAGAATATACCTTCCTCAATGGCGGATGCAGCTCTGCCTGTGCTGGACTCGGATGAGGAAATCATCAACACCAAGTTTGAGGTTTCAAAAATGCAATAAGCTGTGACTTTCGCTGGACCCAAGAGACCCACTTTTCACTTCCTGAATACTCAAAAATGTTAATAAGAAGCAAACAAATTTCGGAAAAATATTATTCTATTTATTTACAATTACTAAAATTAAATATAATATAAATTAAAATCTATTACTAAAACAAATTAAAAAAAAATATTATCCTATATATTTACAATTACTAAAAATAAATAAAATATAAATTAAAATCTAATTCTAAAACTATAACTATTCTACATTAAATCTAACTTAATTAAAATCGGGCTCTGAATAATAACTATTTGGATGATTGGGAGGAGGATTGGGGAGAGGATTGGGGGTATTTGTGGGGGGACGATTTATTAGGCCTTCCCACCGGGCCCACAACTCCCTCATCTTGCGGCCGGGGACATATGGTGCACCCACCTTGCCGCAACATTTTTTATGCTTGAAGTGCATTCCAAAATGCGGATTGGGCTTTGTTAAGGGGCACCACTGGCAGTGGTACCCCTTGCCCTCATTTAGGCACCCTTGGAAATGCTCCTTTAGGCCTTTTATTGTTTTAAAATCTTTGAAGCAGTACGGACACTGCTTATTCCTACTTATCCACACGCCCCCTTGCCCGTCCAAGTGCCAGGTCGGCACGTCGGCACCGCTGAGATTCAACTCGAGTTCCCGAGCGGGCTGTAACACCATCGACGTGCGCGGGGGCGTCGGGACCGGGGGCGTCGGGACCGGGGGCGTCGGGACCGGGGGCGTCGGGAGCGGGGGCGTCGGGAGCGGCGGCGGCATCATCGGGAGCGGGGGCGGCGTCATCGGGACCGGGGGCGTCGGGAGCGGGGGCGTCGGAAGCGGGGGCGTCATCGGGAGTGGGGGCGGCGTCATCGGGAGCGGGGGCGGCGTCATCGGGAGCGGGGACGACTTCAGGAAGGGTGATGGAGGGGACGTCTTCAGGAAGGGTGATGGAGGGGACGACTTCCTCCCTCGTGCCGACGGCGGGGGGCGGGGGCACTGCACTACCAGCAGTTTTTCCGCCCGACTCGTTGTAAACAGTCATATTCTGCGAAAAAAAATGTTAAATTATTTAACAAGAAAGAAAAGCTAACTTCCGGCGGTGCCGAAATTGATATACCCTTGCAGCTAAAACAGGATATATATCTCTAAAATCGGATATAGTTGACCGATTCTTATGGGAATATCATAATATAACCAATAAATAACCAATAGACAAAATCTATTAAAAATTCCCAAACTTCTATTTTGAAAAACCCCAAAGTTGGAATTTTTACCAAATACCATTTCCGATCGTTCAGTTATATGGCAGATATAGGATATAGTCGGCTGATCCTTATAAAATTTGGCATGTTGTATTATTTTGCCAAAAATAGCATTCGTACCAAATCCGAATTCTCTAGCTTTAAAAACACCAAAGTTATAGCATTTCCGATCAATCAGTTATATGGCAGCTATAGATTTGCGTAGAAACAGACAGAAGGACATTCATATCAACTCAGGAAGTGATCCTAATCAAGAATATATATACTTTATAGGGTCGGAGATGTCTCCTTCACTGCGTTGCACACTTTGGACAAAATTATAATACTTACACCATAATTAAAAAATTGGAACATGATTTGTTTTTATAAAAAAAAAGAAAAAAGTAGTCCACGCTTGTATGCACCAAAAAAGACACAAACAAAATGTACATTTGTACATTTATAATAGAACTTTGAATGGTACAAATGGCGTGGCCAGAATGGTACACCAAAGACCTCAACTGCCACGCGAAACACCACCACAACCGAGGAGGACGATCTACGCTGGGTGGAGGAGAATATACCTTCCTCAATGGCGGATGCAGCTCTGCCTGTGCTGGACTCGGATGAGGAAATCATCAACACCAAGTTTGAGGTTTCAAAAATGCAATAAGCTGTGACTTTCGCTGGACCCAAGAGACCCACTTTTCACTTCCTGAATACTCAAAAATGTTAATAAGAAGCAAACAAATTTCGGAAAAATATTATTCTATTTATTTACAATTACTAAAATTAAATATAATATAAATTAAAATCTATTACTAAAACAAATTAAAAAAAAATATTATCCTATATATTTACAATTACTAAAAATAAATAAAATATAAATTAAAATCTAATTCTAAAACTATAACTATTCTACATTAAATCTAACTTAATTAAAATCGGGCTCTGAATAATAACTATTTGGATGATTGGGAGGAGGATTGGGGAGAGGATTGGGGGTATTTGTGGGGGGACGATTTATTAGGCCTTCCCACCGGGCCCACAACTCCCTCATCTTGCGGCCGGGGACATATGGTGCACCCACCTTGCCGCAACATTTTTTATGCTTGAAGTGCATTCCAAAATGCGGATTGGGCTTTGTTAAGGGGCACCACTGGCAGTGGTACCCCTTGCCCTCATTTAGGCACCCTTGGAAATGCTCCTTTAGGCCTTTTATTGTTTTAAAATCTTTGAAGCAGTACGGACACTGCTTATTCCTACTTATCCACACGCCCCCTTGCCCGTCCAAGTGCCAGGTCGGCACGTCGGCACCGCTGAGATTCAACTCGAGTTCCCGAGCGGGCTGTAACACCATCGACGTGCGCGGGGGCGTCGGGACCGGGGGCGTCGGGACCGGGGGCGTCGGGAGCGGGGGCGTCGGGAGCGGCGGCGGCATCATCGGGAGCGGGGGCGGCGTCATCGGGACCGGGGGCGTCGGGAGCGGGGGCGTCGGAAGCGGGGGGCGTCATCGGGAGTGGGGGCGGCGTCATCGGGAGCGGGGGCGTCGGGAGCGGGGACGACTTCAGGAAGGGTGATGGAGGGGACGTCTTCAGGAAGGGTGATGGAGGGGACGACTTCCTCCCTCGTGCCGACGGCGGGGGCGGGGGCACTGCACTACCAGCAGTTTTTCCGCCCGACTCGTTGTAAACAGTCATATTCTGCGAAAAAAAAATGTTAAATTATTTAACAAGAAAGAAAAGCTAACTTCCGGCGGTGCCGAAATTGATATACCCTTGCAGCTAAAACAGGATATATATCTCTAAAATCGGATATAGTTGACCGATTCTTATGGGAATAACATAATATAACCAATAAATTACAAGACAAAATCTAAAAAAAATTCCAAACTTCTATCTTGAAGAACCCCAAAGTTGGTATTTTTACCAAATACCATTTCCGATCGTTCAGTTATATGGCAGCTATAAGATATAGTCGGCCGATCCATATGAAACTTGATAAGTCGTATTATTTTTCCAAAAATAGAATTCATAGAAAATCCCAACTTTCTAGCTCGAAAAACACTGAAGTTATGCTATTTCCGATCAATATAGGATATAGTTGGCTGATCCTTATAAAATTTGGCATGTTGTATTATTTTGCCAAAAATAGCAATCGTACCAAATCCGAATTCTCTAGCTTTAAAAATACCGAAGTTATAGCATTTCCGATCAATCAGTTATATGGCAGCTATAGATTTGCGTAGAAACAGACAGACGGACATGCTTATATCAACTCAGGAAGTGATCCTGATCAAGAATATATGTATATACTTTATAGGGTCGGAGATGTCTCCTTCACTGCGTTGCACACTTTTGACCAAAATTATAATACTTACACCATAATTAAAAAATTGATACATGTTTATTGTTAAAAAATTTATAAAATTTTCCACGTTGTATGCCAAAAAGTTGCCACAAAAAAAATGCAACAAACTTTATTTTTGAGGTTATTGTTTTGTATTTATGTCAACTTACACTACTTACTTTTTAATTTTATTTAATTTAATTCACTTACTCGATAGTCGATACGATACTTGCAATCGATGAATTTTTTTTAAAAGAATAATTGCTACTTGGGAAACCCTTTTGACAGAATATTTGGCAACCCTTCTTTTTAATTTTGTTTTGATTCCGATTTGGTGCAACTTTTTTTGCAATTTATTTTTTATTTTGTATTTCAAAGCAAAAAAATGAATTTTATAAAAAAATTGTCGCTAAACTTGAAATTAAAAGAAAGTTTCATTGAGTGGATGGAAAGGAGGGAAGGCACTCTTCGTCAAGGATTCACCATGATGGAGAGCAATCTCCGCTTTGTCATGGTGGACGAGCCCTTCTTTCTCATATTCGATGAATTTCACTTGAAGAGCGTAAATGTAAGTATATAATAATATTTTATTTATTTATATTTTATTATATTATATATTTTATACATTTCTTCAGAGGGCTCCAGCGCACTTAAAAAATTGGAAGATATTGGCCATCGCCGCTTCCAATTTTGAGGGCCATTTACAAATTATCTATTTACGAACAGTAAGTAATAAATAATATTATGTATTATGTAAATGTAAAATTCATTTTATTATGTAATTATGTAAAATTCATTTTATTTTTATAGACATCAAGTGGCATTGAAAAGATTGGATAAGCTTCTATTTTGCAGGGAATCGAATTGGCCCTAAAGAGCATTAGGAAAAACACCGAGCTGACCTCCAAATTGGCCGGCGCTGTAGCAAACAAATGCGCCGCAAATCTGGAGGCCATTCGATATCGGCAGCAAAATGGGGTTCCAGTGCTTTACGATTTGAACCACTTCTGTGGAACAATGTCACGCCTGGACCATGTGGATCAAATTGCCACCCATATTTACAATGAACCCATATTCACCAAGAGGAATTTTGCTCAAATCCTCTTGGATTTCATGCGGCTGGTTTCTCAAGTTTCTCAAAAATAATTTTTATAATAATATTATTCATTTTTTTCATTACTTCTACTGGCTTAACCTTGAGGCCCTTTTTAGGAATTTGTTTAACAAATTCCCAACTAGATCTTTCAGCATGTGTAAAAAAGTTTCGCGCCCGTATAACCATAGACGAAAGAATCACCTCCAAAGAAATCCGTCCGTCTCAATATCATTGGTGTTTTAAAATATTTCGATCAAAAAATTGTGAGGAACATATCCTCATTTGCCTTGGACGAAAAAAACAAACATTCCCCAGTTCCCTATGTCGCTATGTGGGCATCACGGGTGGTAGGGGAGACACAAGGTCCTGCACCGGATGCCTAACATACCAAACATTTAAAAATATTCAAAATATCCAACATATTAATTATAAATTGGATTGTCCGAAAAGGGCAACAAAATGTAGCGCCCGTACAACCGTAGCCCTCCACGCACTCCACTGGAGTGACGCCAGGGCTTTCTGAACAGCTACAGGGTGTTCACTATCGATAAAGATGGTGGGAGCACTTTAGAGGTGGGAAAACACCGATGACCTCGGTCACCGAAATCTTGTCTATTGTAACGTTTCACGCCTGGGAGCCATCAGAAGACTTTTAGACCAGTTTAGCCAAATATAGCAATTTATGAACAAAGTACATATAATGTAACGGTCCACTGCTACATAAGAATCTTGTCGATATTAAAAACAAATGGACGCTATTATCAAAAGAAATTCAAGTGGCTGCCCATTGCTGCCATTCCATATTTATTCCTGTGATAAATTTTTACTTCACATAAAAAAATAATAAATTTACCAATTATTTGATCACATTCAAATTTTTGTTACGAAAAACAACAAAAAAAAACAAAGTTATATTATAAATGTACAAAAATAAAAAGTACTTTTTGATAAAGTTCTTATCACCTTACTAAATCACCTGACCCCCTCCCGCGGGTGGACAATGGGGACTCTGCCTGTTTCTTATCGCCATTAAGTCAACCACCCTACCAATCACGATGTCTCTCTCCGACGCCCAAAGGAAGCGGGTAAAGAGGAATACACATACCGTGAGAGGAACACACAAAGGCCAGTGGCACGCCACAGAAATATGCGGGGAATTCGAAATTTGCGAGAAGCGCGTTGCATGAAATTTCACACAGTTGCCCGAACAGGCAAGCAGCGTAAAAAGCAGACGGCATTGTTATGCTTGGAATGCCACCCGTCCGTGGAACGCTCGTCCAGGGTTGTCAGGCGGCCATTCATCCGGCAGCCACTTGTTGCTTTTCGCCCCGTCCGGTGCTCTGACAACCCTCTCAACCGCCGCTCAATGGCTGCACGGAATGCCGCTCGACACTTTGAGATTTGAAATATGCGGTCGGGAATGCCACTCGGAATTCGTACGTGTGGGAACGAGATGGAGAGAGAAGCGTTGCCAGAGCTGTGAGCGAGCCTCAAACATTTTGGGACCACAAAATGTTACCAACATACAATCGAAAAATTTCAACAGGCGCCGAGAAGTGGCGCAACCGTTGCCATGGCCAACCCGGAAAGTCATCCCCAAATATCGGGCGGTGGAAGCGAGCATAATATGAATACAAATGTTACCATACACTCGAAAAAACCGATTAGGCGCCCATGAAGAGAACGGTCGGTGCATACCAGGGCGGCCCAAGGAAAGTAGGGACGAATTTATAAATTCAAGACAGTTTATACCATCAATTTTATAACTCACACCCCCGGCCCGGGGCGACGAGTCAATAAATTCTCGGCGGCCGCATACGTATTTTATAGTCGCACATTGCAGATCTGACATAATAACTAAGAGGCGCGCAGAACGCGTAGCCAGGCCGAAACGAAAGCAGCAGCAGCAACATCACTGCGACCTCAGTTTGTTTGTATAATTAGCAGACAAACAGTGTTTTTTTTTCGGTCGTTGTGGCCTTCGTTGTGCCTCCCTGCCGGTGGGCGTTGCTGGAATTCTATAAAATCGAATTTTTAACGTTCAAATGTTAACAGAGGCCCAGCACTGGCAGGAAATTGCAGCAGCTGCGGAGTCCCCACCCTCACCATCGGTACCGGGCACTGGGCTGACTTTTCGTCAACATCTTTTATTGATTTCCGACATGGTAATGCTGTAAGCCTGCTGCTAGTTAACAGGCGCCCACCCCACGAATTGGCATTATTAGGATTGCCAAATTCATAGAAAGACGATTAATGCCAAGAGACAGTGATGGCAGGCTGTTCGAGATGGCCTTGTCACTGCGGGAGCGAGTGGGATGTCCGTATCAGAAGTGGCGGCCTCGTACCTGGTGGAAAACTGGCAGAAACCTGATAAGAGACAGTCTATATCTAATATTAATACATTACGAGTTTAACATCAAAATAAATGTAACCTTTGCAAACTATCTTTAAATGGCAAAACCGTTAAAAGATCAATTAAAAAACTTTACATCTTTATTTCAAAAAATTGAAAAATTGATTTGAGTTTCGGTCTTCAGAAAATATTTCTAAACTGCCATTGAAATCAAAAATAATTATTAAAATTTGTATTCTATTAACAAGTAAATATGATTAGAAAATGAAATATTTCCATTTAAAGATAATGTATCTTTCAGAACCATTCTCTGCTGCAAATTGACAACAGTTGTGTAAGGCAGAAAAACGAGCGTGGGAGCGGGATGGCTATAGTGATTGTATGTACACACGACTGCCCGTTCTGCTGGCAATTTAAACTCGTATGGATTTCAGCACAAGATACATAGCAACGACAATAATGGCCCGACGACGAGCCCCGATCCGCTGAGCGCCTGTTCGCAAACGATTAAATTCAGTTTAATCATCCACTAAACAGCTACGAGATACCGTTTCGTTCGTTATTATTATTATTACATGCAACAAGTCGTCGGCACACAATAAGAGGAATGTCGAAAACGACACACAATCCTCCCGCCGGGTGGAAACAAACGAATCCGAATCCGAATCGCTGCAGGCGACGGTACTTCAGTTCAGTGCGCAAATTGGATTATCCGGAGAATAAGATGGGTGGGGTGGTGTTGGTGTTGCCCGTAGCCACAAAGCTAAATGGTGAGGCTGAATGAGCCCCGTCGCATCTGTCTATCTCTCTAATCCCGCCCGGCCCCTGTATACTCATCCCTGTCCCACCTGCGGCCAATGGCTTCTAACACCGTTTCTATTGAGTTTCCATTGAAAATCTAATCGCTTGCGGCCCACCAGCATGCTGCTAAATCTCATGGAGACCTAGTAAAAATGTTTGTTGTTTCTTAAAGAGCAAGAAGAAGCCCCAGCCAGCGAATCGCTCGCTCACACACATGCCCACTTGGTCTATTCTCCCCCGGGTGGTGAGGGCACAATTGCAACATTGTTGCTACGCTCCTCGCTCCCGATTCGGTGTCCCATCACCAGCGGGCGCATGCAGCACCCCCCCACCCCATGGTGCTCCACTCGCTGGCCACACTCAGGCAGAGCGACAGCCAATCACACTTTCAACGCCCGCGTGCAAATGTTGTAAACCGCTGCTATCGCTCCTGCTCGCCTGGTGTCGTGTGGAACATTCGCTGAATTGAAACGCCACTTTCGGCCACGGATTGGTTGGATGTGCGCAAGCAACAAAGAAGCACAACTTCTTCAACCTCATCGGTGGTTGGACCCCGTCCCCTGACAGCCACCGCCACCGCCACCACTGCCATTGCTGTTTTCGATATTGTTTCGTGCGATTGCGCTTTAAATGTGTAGACAGGTACATACACAGATAGGAGTGGACGTTGTTTACAGTGGAGATAAGTGGAGAATGCGAGTGCAACAGCAGACAGGATGTTGTCTGAACTCCTCTTGAAGTGGGTATGTTGCAACGGTTGCATCCGGAGAAATCAGGTTACTCTGTTGGAAGAGGAAAGGTTGAAGAAACATTTTTATATGATCTTTAAAAAACCGTTAAGCTAAGCCTTCATAACAACAGCCACCAATATCTACCTAAATTCAATATACAAAGTTTAAATATTATTTTTCAATGCCAACTTTTTTTGGTTTGTATTTTTTGGAACTCTTAAAGTTCATTGCATCTTAAAACTAATCAACTCGTATAACATGTCCAAGCCACATTTTCCACCGTAAATTTTTTGAAATCTTTAATTTTGGACACTCAGAGCCAAAGTATCCCCGCTGACGCTGGCCACACTCTCCTGCCCCCCGGATGAACTCGAGGTGGCTTGTTTCTCACGGATACCTAGCCAAGGAAGGCGGCGCTCCAGTTCCAGGCGGTACTTTGGATGGCTGGTGGCATACACCCAAGGATCCAAGCAGGAAACCGACTTGCAGGCCAGACACGGCAGCATGGAAACGAAGGGCGTGATAAGCTGTTGTTCGCCAAAGCATCCTATTAGAGCCACCACGGAGTACGGCGTCCAGGCCAAAATAAACAGCATGTAAATGATAAGAGCAGCCTTGGCAATGCGGAGCTCTACGCTCATGCTGTCCGCATTGGAATTGGCCGATAGGGATTTGACGTTCATCTTTTTGGCCTGCTCCGCCAGCATTTGTTCGTGAGTGCGCACATGGGTGAAGAGTTTGTAGTAGGAAACAAGGATCGTGGACATTGGGATAACGTAGGACCAGACGAAGATCGTGCGCACGAAGAGGCGGTTCTCATCCGTGTTCGTTAGGTAGTCGAAGGTGCAGGTGGTCAGATACCCCTCTATAATTGAAAAAATATAGCCGTGTTGACAAAAAAGGATATTTTAGAAAGTTATAAAAGTGCAGTTATGCACTCATGTGCCTAAAAGTATGCTTGAACCAAGTTAACTCAATAGTCACTTCTTACCAGGCTGATAACGTCCCCAGATTTGGAACAAAGGTAGAACCGAAAACGGGGTAGCCCACAACCATGTGAATATGATCAGCAGGACAATCTGGCCGTAACTCAGTCGCCCGTCAATGGGATTCGATATGGTCTTGTACCGATCGAAGGCTATGAAGGCATTTGTTATTGAAGCTCCCATTCCTGAGATGCCTCCGTTTAAAGCGTAAATATCGCAGCCGAGATCACCTCCCACGATATAACCAACAGTAGCGTTAAGCAAATAATGTGGCATATTGCTGCACATAAACAAGTCGAAGATGGCTAGGTTCAGGATCAGTAAATTGGACGGAGTTCGGAGGGACTTGGAGCTAAAAATACATGTGAGCTTACATGTGAATTTATAATTATTATTAGGCTTACGTTGAAAAAATCCAGATGACCAATCCATTTCCAAATAGATTCGACAACATAAGGACCACGTAGGCTATATAAAAACCGGCATGATAATAGATTGGCGCCTCCCGAAATCCTCGCCAATGAGCATGGATCATATGCTGGTATTCGGCAGGATACCCATGTCCCATAGGAAAAACGCCTCCATCGCCAGAACTACTGTTTACGAGAGCCTGGGGCCCAGTGGGCCCGTTGAGGTACATCCTGATGAAGCCACTTCACGAATTAGTTTCCCATGGAACGAGACATGTTTTCCGAAGACTCGCCTTGCCTAAGGCTGACCTGGGGCAATTGCTGTCAAGATGCTTTTATAGTCGGGCCAAAGAATCTAATTAAAATGGATTAGGAGGTGCCAGTGTCATCGCGGGGTGCGTGTGCATACCTTAGGAGGATAATCCCCAGGTCTTATCCGCTTCTTAAGACATTTTCGAGCTTCTCGCATTACCAATGCCGATGTCAGCCAAAAGACTGATATAGGCCTAGTTTATACAATAGTTCATATCAGTTGTTCTAATGGATGTAACGTGCTCCGCAAAAAATGAGCATAGGGTTGAGTACCTATTTAAAAAAAAATTTGATTTTTACTTCCTTATTCCTGTACTTTAGTGTTAAAAACATGAATCTGAACGAATATCGACAAATTTGCTTCGATATGCATGATGCAATTAAATCAGTGGTCGGCTGAGCCCTATTCCGGGGGCATAGGACATATCTCTGCCGCACACACACAGTGTCTAATACTAACGAATTAAAAACATATCGAAGTATTGTGTGCCGAGACACTGCCGACCTTAAATTCCAAAGTGAATAGATTAAATTTGAATTAAATTTGCAATGCAATTCGTTCCCATACAAAGCTATCCAAGCAGTAGCTCGCCATTTCTCCAACAAACAAAACCTATTCCAACATGTTCTCCCCGGTGGATCCAGTTTTGCTACCAATATTTAGATGTCCCTGGCCAACGTTTATTATTCTATCGAGCTACCTGCTCTTCGTCCTGAAAGTGGGACCCAAGCTCATGAAGAATCGGGAGCCCCTTGATCTGCGTGGAGTAATTAAGGTCTACAATATATTTCAAATAGTGTACAACAGTTGGATGTTTTTATACGTGAGTTGACACGCGAATATGGAAAAGATATATTTTTTTAATTCGTTATTTTTGTAGACAATTCACTTTTTGTTTGTCTTGAGGGCCTACGACTTGGGCTGCATGAATACTCTTCCACTGGACCACGAGCACAAGGATAGAGAGCGGTACTTTAGTAACCTATATTTAATTAACAAATTTGTCGACTTGGTGGAAACGGTATTTTTCGTTCTGCGGAAGAAGGACCGGCAGATATCCGTACTGCATGTCTTCCATCACGTTAGCATGCCATTTGCGGTGTATATTGCAATAATATTGAATGGCTACGGTGGCATAGCTACGTCTTACTGCCTAATGAACGTTATGGTACACGTGCTAATGTACACCTACTACTACCTGTCTTCTGTAAGCGAATCTGTGCAGAAGAGCCTGTGGTGGAAGAAGTACATCACAATCGCCCAAATGGTGCAATTCGCTATCATTCTAGCCTGTATCACTTACTCGTTATCGCAGCCCGACTGCACTGTTCCCAAGGTGACGTCATATTTGTCTGGAACACTAGCTTTCTCCTTCCTGATGTTGTTCACAAACTTTTACGTGAGAACTTATGTGCTTGCAGCTGGCAAACGTCGTGATTAACCAACCACTGTTGGCTTATTATATGGTTGTAAAAATATTTTAAAGTTTATTTTGAAAGCAAATATACATATTAAAAAAGGGGATAAGTGTTATTGTTACTTTTACTTTTGTTACTTTTTAGACGTCAAACAAATTGTTACATCTAAAATTCCCCTTTTTTTGTGTTGCAAGTGAAAACATGTCTCCTCATTTGCATATTTTGCCAATTTTCTTTACAAAGTCAAGTTCTTTTTTTTTTTTTTTTTTTTCTACGTCAAGGTCTTGTCTTAAATGTCGAAACCTTTCTATTCCAATGGGCTATTTACTTGTAATGAATTCAATCGTCTGTCCGGAAAAGCTTTTCCATAAATTTTTGATTAACTTAAGTCTATTCAAGTCATAAAGGTGACTTCTAAGAAACTATTTCGTAAGAGTGCATTTTTGCAGTATATTGATTTAACTGCATTTGCATATATGCATACAAATGGAAACGTTTAAGTTTCCGCGGAATATCTAATGCTATCAGCTTGCTTATCAAGACCTCAAGCAGTTGCTCGTAAAATCCAAAACAGAAATTACCAATGCTCTCCCCGGTGGATCCTGCCACACTGCCAATATTTAGGAGCCCATGGCCTACTTTAATTGTTCTCGCGAGCTACCTGCTCTTCGTCCTGAAAGTGGGTCCAAGACTCATGAAGTATCGGGAGCCCTTCGATCTGCGTGGAGTTATAAAGGTCTACAATATTTTCCAAATTATGTACAATAGTTGGATGCTTGTACACGTGAGTAATAATGGCGCTACTAAAGACGATTATTATTTGAATGAGGTTGCATTAATACTAATTGGTATGCACTTTTTAGTTTGTTCACTTTCTGTTCGTTTTGAAAGCTTATGATTTGGGATGCATGACAAATCTACCTTTGGACCACGAGCACAAGGACGCCGAGCGTTACTACAGTAACCTCTATTTGATTAACAAATTCGTCGACTTGGTGGAAACAATATTCTTCGTCCTGCGCAAGAAAGACAGACAGATATCCGTCCTTCACCTCTTCCACCACGCCAGCATGCCCTTTGTGGTTTATCTGTTTACAACACTCCACGGATATGGGGGGGTCGCCACCGCCTACGCTTTGCTCAACATTATCGTCCACATCCTGATGTACACCTACTACTACCTTTCCACCGTAAGCAAGGCAGCGCAAGAGAACCTGTGGTGGAAGAAGTACATTACGATCGCCCAGATGGTGCAATTCGGGATTGTTCTAGCTCTTAACACGTACACGTTATCGCAGCCCGACTGTAAGGTCCCGAGACTGCAAACCTATATATGTGGAGTTTTGTCTTTGTCCCTTTTCGTGTTGTTTGGAAACTTTTATGTCAGAGCTTACATACTTTCCGACCGAAAGCGTCGGCAGTAGTTTTTCAAGTATTTACATTTTTAAAAAAATTTGTTTTTTTTTCACATTAAATAAAATATTTGGATAATTAAATAAAATTCAACAATTTAACTAGGTCGGGAAACTTTATGAAAAACAGGCGGGTTTTATGTCTCTCAGATAAAATTTAAATGTATTTCATTATATACAATATAATTAAAATAGCAATCGAAACATTGGTTACTTCCAGTTATCTAAACTAATATTGAATGCGTTTTTATTTTAAGGTTAGGTAAGGTATTTTAAGGTAAATAATATAGGAAGCTCTATATATACATATGTGTAAATATAAACTTTTTCTAGGCTTAGAAAAATGCAGGTTCAATTAATCGTAAAACCTATCTAAAAGTAAACATTTGGTCAAGTTTTTGCTGTGCTCTTATGCATTTATGGAATGCTTGAAAGTTTATTTACATGCTATGTATTCTAATAGAATAACTTACAAGGTAATTGAATTTTAAATGTATCCAATTCACTTATTAGGTTTGCCGACAGTTGCTCGCCATTCCTAAAAGTCACATAACCGAACGCAATATGCTTTCTCCGGTGGATCCTGTGATTATTGTACTGTTGGGCTATTTGCTCTTCGTCCTGAAAGTGGGTCCGAAGTTTATGCAGAATCGAACGCCATTTGATCTGCGAACCATTATCAAGGGCTATAATATCTTTCAGATAATATACAATGTTTGGATGCTCGTATACGTGAGTTGGCCACCTTGCAAGGAGTGTCCTGTTTTAATATGTAATCAAAATTATTCCAGGCGATCCACTTTTTGTTCTTTTTGAGGTTGTATGATTTGGGATGCATGACGAGTCTTCCCCTGGACCATGAACACAAGCACCGGGAGAGTTACTTCGGCACCCTTTACTTGGTCAACAAGTTTGCGGACCTGACGGAAACGATATTCTTTGTTCTGCGGAAGAAGAACAGACAGATATCCGTCCTGCATGTCTTCCATCACGTCAGCATGCCGTTGGTGGTATATTTGTTCATAAGGCTCCAAGGCTTTGCTGCCGTTATTCTTTATTGCGTGTTGAACGTGGCCGTTCATGTGCTGATGTACACCTACTACTATCTGTCCTCCGTCAGCAAGGCGGTGCAGTCGAGTCTTTGGTGGAAAAAGTACATCACAATGGCCCAGATGGTACAGTTCGGAATTATTCTCTCCATCATAGCCTACACATTATCGCAGCCCAATTGCAACGTCCCGCGACCCGTGGTGTATGTTTCAGGATGTTTAACATTGTCATTTTTGGTATTGTTCAGCAACTTTTACATCAAGTCGTACTTACTTTCGGACCGAAAGCGCGGCCAAAAGTCATAAAAAGTACTTGAATATAGTCAGATCTGATCAAAAACAATTAAATAAATTCATAGTCTTATTAGAGAAATGTAATTAAACTATATATGTATATAGCAAAGGTACATCTACATAAATACTTCCGAGTTCTTTATTTAACGCGTCAATTTCGTGAACTTTGTTCCTTCGTTTACATGACATTTACACAGCAGCCATTTGCATTTTACAGCTTGGCGAACATTCCACATTCTGACGCAAGTGCGAGCGAACACTTGCACGACATTTTCCGACATCGAGGTACGGGTACCCAGATCGCAGAAGCAAGCGGATTTCGCCATTTGCCTCGGGCGGAGCCCTGGCAGAGCTCACTCACATTAATCTCCGTTTCCGCGGGTCTTTAGCCGCCTTCGACCTGTTTCTTTCAGACGCAAAAATACGCACCGGCTCACAGCAATCGAGGATAGCGGGCCGAGCGGGACAACACTATGGTTGAATAAAACATGGCTGTCGGGGCTGTCTCGCTCTGGCTGAAACAGGCATATGCATGTTTTCCGCTTACTGTACTTTCTGCTCACCTGGTTGGTTCGGCGCTGTCATTTCACAATGACCCACCTTCACGACTGACAGCGACGGCAGAAAACGCGTCGCGTCGCGTCGCCTCGCGCGATTTCCAACTGATTTCTGTTGTTGTTATTATTGTGGCAGCGTTTGTCGCTGCTCCCCGACTGTTTGTACAACAAACAGAACGGAGGCGGCGACGGTGTTTTATTATATCAACAACAAAAAACAAAAACAGCAACATTTTCATTAGGAGGCCAGAAAATATCGTACACATAACGACAAGAACACAACCGACAACATCGGGAACAGAAACAACAGCCCCGCAAAATACATATGTATACGGGTAAACAAGCAACAAAAACAAAAATAAAGCCAACAACAAAGGTTGATTCGCTCCGCCTTTGTTGCGAGGCGGAATTCATTTTCGTTTTGCGGGGCAAATATTAAAATTTTTGTGGGGGATAATTTCATTTCAGACACCCTTTTGCATTCTTTGTTTAATCTTTAGAAAAGTTGGAGTAAAGAAGTGGGTATAGCATATGCATATATTGTATTTAAGAAACCAAATTCACCACTATATTTTTTTCGTAATCGAATTGGTTAATTTTTATAGGGTTTTATAAGCAACCCAAAATAGTATAATATCCCTTCAAACATTGTATATACCCCAAAATTTTAGGGTATGTTAGAACGAGACCTCTACTGACACACAGACTTGTCGTTCTCGCTCTCCGCTAACCTTCGACTGGTTGAAGCGCCTTGACCGTAATTTCACGGCCCCATTGCCAAGTGAAGGACGCACCTTGAAACTCAAGGATTTTGCGATTTTTGCGAATTTCGCCAACTTTTTCGGCACTCAGTAGGTCAGCGCGAATTTTGGCAAACTTTTTGACGGTTGTTGGAGTGGCAGTTGGGGTGGTGGGGGTAGGAAGTATGAATGTATGTATATGGGGATTGTCGATGTCGATGACATAACCAGCTCGTACAATCTCGAAGTGGCATTGAGATGCGCCGAAACAAGTTCCCCGCTGTTTTTGGATAACCAGTGGGGATCGGGGTGGGCGGGGTTAGGTGGGGGTGGCAGATATTCATATTCACTCGATGCGTGGCGGGTTGGGATTTTCCTCGACGTTGAGTGGCCACGCGCTAGACATTTTTGGGCGCCTCATAGCACAGGTTGTGATTTGAGCTTTTTTGGAAGCTAAGGTTAAGGTTATTCGCTAATTGGCCCGCTCATAACGTAACGGTAACTAACCACAGTCAATGCAACCACCACCCGCCATCGTGGGCACTGGGTGGGAGTGGCGTGGTCGGTGGGTTGCTCGGCTGCGGTTCGATGGTTGATTGGTACATTGGCAAGTGTCAACGCCTCGCTTGTCCGTCCCGGTACTCGATAGTGCGGTCAGTCAGGCCCCAAAATCCAGTTTTGGGAACAGGCGCGCACAACCGAGCAACAAGTGGACGCCGCCCCGGCATTGGCGTCACTGCCAGCAGCGGCGCAAATCAGAAGCGTCGTGGCTGCCCCCTGCCCACTTGGCGCACACAACATTGTTTGTGCTCGACCAGGGCGTGGTCTGCCGTCTACTGGCCAGTGGCTCCAAAGGGGAGTAATGGCCCCTGCCAATTTTGGGTGGCGAGGGTGGTGTTTAAAGGGGAGGGGGCCTCACCATGTCGACTCCAAGCTTGGCACAGAGCCAAAATGATCAGGATTGAAGTAAAATAGGACATGAACTCGAAACACATTTTGTAGCTGGATAAAGTTCAAGGCGATGAGGTATGTACATAAATACATTCATATGTAAGTATATCTGAAGGGCATGGAGAATACACTGAATTTAGTATTTTTATGCTTAGAATTATAAAAAAAAAAACAAATATTAAGTAGTTAGTTCAAAACTAATAAAATAAAATCCATATATTTAAAAATATGTATTTTTTATTATTTAATTCAATTTTATTTGAAAAAAGAAACAAATGCCCTATTTAATTAATTAAAGGTTGTTGTCCAATACAACCCATTTAATTTGCGCCTGTTAAGCAGGTTCTCATTAAAATAGTAGGGTTGCTTGCCGGAAAAAAAGCCAAGGCAAACATCAAAAGCTGACCACTCACTGGCCATCCACGGAAGACTCTTGGCTCGACGCCAACACACGCACGCAAACTGGTTTCCGGCCCCGGGCTGCCTGCCTCCCCACCCGATCCAGCTGCTTCTTCTTTGGCCCGCCAGTAGTTGGGGCTCATTTTTATCAGTTTTTTTTTGTTTTTTTTTTCATTTTATTGCTCATTCAGTGGCAATGGGGAGCAGAGCAGCTCATTGTCGCCGGCTGCTGGTTGCCTGTTAGGTTGCATGTGGGAAAACGTTGAACGCCCACAATAATGGACGTTTTTGCTCGCGTCCTTGCCTCCGCTGTTAGTTAATCGGCGGTATTAGGCGATAGTTTTTAAATCACGTTGCGATGTTTGTGGATTTTGCTGGTGGCCCAGTACTATTTTGTGCAATAAGCAAAATGACGGGCACAAAACAAAATGTCCGGCCGGAGTGGGCGCCCGCAACTTCCGCCGATGGCGGTATACATGGGGTCGGTCGGTCTGATATCATGCAGTTTCTAGTCCCAGTCGCAGCAGGTGATTGTGCTATTAGTTACGAGTGTGTATGTGTGTACATTGTGGCTATGGCTATATGGCGGCGGCACATTCGTAGAACGAACTGGCGGGACGTTGCGGGCAATTTTCTGTTTTCTGTTGGCCTGTGATGTGAGCAAACAAAATGACTGCTCAAAATTGAGCAAAATGTTCGAGTGCTGCTTGCAAGGGGCGCGAGTGTTTGCATTAGAAATTGCGGTTCAAACAAACAAAGTTTTCTCCTTTTTTCCTAGTTTATTATTTATATTTGATTTTTCTGTTGCATAGTACGCCTTAGTGGTGGCGTCGAAAAAGGGGCGGTGGTGCACAGGGCCCGCATTTGTGGGCGTGTAGCATAGTTTGAATTTTGTTGCTTTTCCTCTGGGTTTTTTATGATGGCGCCACCTGTTGGCCAGTCACCACACTTGGCACACTTTGATTTTATTGCCCTTTGGTAGTTCTCTTGGCTGTTTTCCCTCTTTTGCCAGACAAAAAAAAGAGCAGGCGAGCGAGTGAGTGAGAAAGAGCGAATACTGGTGTTTGCTCAACTTAAAGACTTTTAATAATCACTAGTTGTGGCCTTAAACTGCCGCAATTTGTCAGCTTTGCGAATTTCTTTGCCAGCCCACATGTACACGCTAGCGCTCACACACACACACCGGCGACCAGTCACGTTAAAAACCCCTGCTGCCTTGACACGCTATCCGTCTCGCTCCCTCCCATGTAAACTGCGCACCCGGCACTCACTTCTCCAACGCCGTTCGAATGCGTCGCCATTTCGCTGTGCTAACATTTCTGTTCGCCTGCTGAAAAAGAGGGAATTCACTTTTGGCGGGGTCTCGTTTTTCCTGGTTTGTCCAATCGGCCTTTGTGGGCGCTGCTGTCTGAAATTGCCGCTCCGCCCGTCCAACGAGTCCGCACGACGATTGCTGATAAGGCAGCCGGCTGATAAGGTGCCCCCGGCCCGCCCCCCTTGCTGGCTGGCTAACTGGATTGCTTTCCGTCCGAAGCGGCTGGTCGGCTTTTAGGGGAGTACTTGGTAATTTGCCTTTGCAGCAAATTAATTCACGGTAGGCGTGGTTGCAGGCCTCCGCCCACATAGCTCGGGCAAGCAACACGTGCCGTGCCGTCGATTCGGAACAAAAGTTCCAATTCCAATTGCGATTCACAATGGATTCGACAATACCGTATAAAACCAGAGCGAATCGCTCGCTCTACGACGGCTGGGGAACGGAATCGCCCCACCAGCACGCGCACTTGCAGGTGGGGACGTGCACCGGCCCCGTGGTGGTGGCGGACTTTTTCAGACACGTTCGGTTTTCGGTTCGGTTTCGACTAGGCGATCATAATTGCTAGCTAGTATGCCGGTTCATTGCGCAAACCGGTCGTAGGAAGCTAACAAACGCCAGCTGCCATGGTACAGTGGAGTAAAACACGAAAAAAGTATCTCGAATAACCTACAGAGAAATAATATAACATACGTATGTATGTATATGTATATTTTGTAACCTGATCAGACAGTTGTCTTGACCATATATTACATTACTTAGCTATTTTTTTTAGATTAGGTATATTACATTAGGATGTAATTACATCTTTCAGTCAACTTTATTAAATAAAATTTCTACATTTTAATTAGACATTGAATTGTATTTACCTCAACAATGACTAAAATCTTAAATTAAATGTGCGAGTTTCCCCATTTCGAAATGAAATCCGTAATTATTTAATTGTTAATTATATATTTGTATCAACAAAGGTGTGGGTCACTAGGAGTGGTCGTTATTAAAGTTCTCTGACATCATACCACAAACAAATGGAATTAAAAAAACGTGTTATTTATTTCCAATGAACCTCTGACTTGCAGGTGTTAGTTTTCTTATGTACCTGACAATTTAAAAACAATCTTGCTATCCAATTTTCGGGTCTAACAGGTAACATTTTAATTACGAGGTTCAAAAGTACCGCCCCAAGTAAAAATATTGAGTGACCAAACCGGAACAATTTTCGGATTTTATCTCAGAAGCTCGACGGTCACATTGGCGAACAGGTGAAAGCCACTTCGAAACAATATCACCCGTCAGCGATAAGTTTAACGACATTGATTAGTTAATCAGCAACGACCGCAGAGGTGAAAGTTCGCGTAGTTCTACCATGTCGTCGAAGGCAGTCAAGACCACCAAACCCGCTTCCAAGGAGCCGTCGACGCTCACCAAGCTCTATCTGTTTGCCTACAATGCCGGGCAGGTGGTCGGATGGAGCTACATCCTGTGGCAGCTGGTGGACTACTACCTCCTGAGGACACCTGAGTTCCGGGCGCAGGTTACGCTCTGGGACTTTACACGTCTGGCGGTAATCATCTTCCAGAACGCTGCCTTCGTGGAGATCTTGAACGCGTCCTTTGGCCTTGTTAAGTCAAACCCAGTGGTCACTGGGTTCCAGGTGTTCAGCCGCATGATGGTGGTTGTTGGTGTTGTGATGGCCACGCCCACGGGCAAAGTCTCTCCGGGTCTGCCAATCGCCCTGTTAGCTTGGGCCATCACTGAGATTATCCGCTACGGCTACTATGCACTGAACATCGTCAAGGTGGTTCCCCATTTCGTGGTCTTCCTGCGTTACACCACCTTTATTGTGCTGTATCCCATTGGAGTGACCGGTGAGCTGCTGTGCTTCTGGTGGGCACAGAGCTACGCCCGGGAAAACAGCGTGTGGAGCGTAGTGATGCCCAACAAGTGGAACGCCACATTCTCCTACTTTGGCTTCCTGTGGATAGTCATGCTGGGCTACATTCCCATCTTCCCGCAACTGTATCTGCACATGTTTGCCCAGCGCCGGAAGATCCTGGGTGGAGGAGCAGCTGCCCCCAAAAAGAAGGCCAACTGAATGTGAACCTTGACCGATGATCGTCAGTAAAATCGGCGGATGCAAATTATATATTGCATCATTTGCATATCTTTGGCCTTTGGAGCTACGTTCGCGTTTGGGGTCTCTTGCCTCACCTCTTACACAAGCACATTCGTTCGGACTAAGCTTAGTTATAAGTGGTTTTGTGTACAAATAAACTAGATAATGTTTAAACGAATTTGTTTCGCTTGCTCCCTTCTACAATGTTTCACACAAAAGTTGATTTTTTGAAATAATTGAATTTTTATATTTTTCAAACATTTAAAATTTAAATTAAACCTGGAAACTGGTACCCTCAGACTAATTTATTTCGCTTTCATAATAACAGTAACGACTAACATACTTAGTGCTGTGACCATTGAATGGTCTTAAGGTCGATGCCCTCCTGGACCATTTCCCAGAGCGGCGACATTTCACGCAATCGTTCCACATGCTTAATGCACTTATCTGCCGTGTAGTCAACTTCTTCTATGGTTGTGAAGCGACCAATTCCGAAACGAATGGAGCTGTGAGCCAGATCCTCATCGGTGCCAATGGCTCTCAGTACATAGGAGGGCTCCAGGGAGGCAGAAGTGCAGGCGGAGCCACTACTCAGAGCCACATCCTTTAGGGCCATCAGAAGGGACTCGCCTTCCACATAGGCAAACGACAAGTTCAAGCAACCGTTGTAGGTGGCATTGGGGTCTCCATTCCTAATCACATGTGTCAAGGCACTTGATATCCTGTCCAGCAGGCGGTTCGACAAAAAGTCCACCCATTTCTTGTCGTAATCCATTTCCTGTAGAGCCAATTCGGCTGCTGCTCCCAAGCCAACAGCAAGTGGAGCGGGAACAGTGCCGCTTCGCAGGCCACGCTCCTGTCCACCGCCGCTCTGGATGGGCTCCAAACGAACTCGGGGCCTGCGACGCACATACAATGCACCCACGCCTTTCGGGCCATAGATTTTGTGCCCTGAAATGGACATTAGGTCGATGTTCATGGCGTTCACATCGAGCGGGATTTTGCCGACAGCCTGAGCTGCATCCGTGTGAAAGAATACCTTGCGTGAGCGACAAAGTTGGCCAATCTCGTTGATAGGCTGCTTTACTCCGATCTCATTGTTGACCGTCATAATGGACACCAAAGACGTTTCCGGTGTTATGGTTTCCTCCAACTGTTTCATGTCTATGATACCGTTGACCTGCACCGGCAAGTAGGTGACTTTGAAACCCTCATTCTCCAGAGCTCGGCAGGAGTCCAGAACACACTTGTGCTCCGTCTGTGTGGTGATTACATGCCGCTTCTTTGCTCCATAGAAGCGGGCCACCCCCTTGACGGCAATGTTGTTTGACTCTGTGGCGCCCGAGGTAAAGATGATCTCCTTGGGATCGGCACCAATTAAAGTGGCGACCTGTTCGCGCGCCTTCTCAACCGCCTGTTCTGTCTCCCAGCCGTAAGCATGAGTGCGGGAATGTGGATTGCCGTAATAGTTAGTCAGGAAGGGGAGCATGGAGTCTAGTACTCGGGGATCCATCGGTGTGGTAGCCTGCGCATCCAAATACAGAGGACGACCCTCGGTCTGTTCATTTTTTATGTTGAAACGCACCTGACGCTCACGAAATTCTGTGGGGTTTCCGTAAGAGTTAAGTTCATTCATGCGATATTTCAAAAGTTACCTTTTGAAGTGGCAGCCGGCTTCGTGGAGTCGTGTCTAACCATGGAAACACTGGCATTTTGAGAACGTGTGCGCAGGATGTGCGCCTGTATGCGGCCCAGCACTTTCTGCATCTTTTCGGATACTCTAATTAGCGTGTCGTGTCTATTATCAAAACGGATTTCACAATTCTTATGTTATTATCAGCTGGTGTTGAATGGAAAATTCTGCAGCCCTGAAATTTATCGATAAGTTAGTGCTTTGGTTGTTATCGGTCGCCTCTCGGTTAGAATTGTATACCTGGCCACACTAAATACAAGAAATACTGAAAAATATACAATATCGAACACCTTGCAGCACTGTTTTCATTCATTATTACTTTCTATTTCCGTGCGCTGAAAATTTGTAAATATTTACGCGAATTTGCTCCCCAAAAATGTCGAAAACAAACTAAAATGGGACATTGAGGTGCTGCAAGGAATGCCACCGTGTTTTTAAGCCAAAAGAAAACATCGCTCTGTATGAAAATCAACCAGCAAACCTGCTGCCTCCGTGTTAGGTCGTACTCTTAATTGTAAATGTAATTGTAGCTGCCCAAGTGCCAAAATATATCAGCAAATGCTGTCAAATATTAGAAACAAATAGAGCAATGCTCGGAATGGAACAATCCAGGAGTGATGAGCGGTGGCAGGCGAAGGAAATGACGAAGACGCCAGAGAACAAATACAAATTCATCAGGTGAGCGAGCAGCAGCAACAACAACAATTGCCCAAATATGTAAGCACACACCTACCTGTATATGTGTATAGGCCTGCGGTCAAAATGATAGCAACCATAAAAATGTACCATTTTAAAATATTTGACTTTTTATAACTTGTTGATTTCATTTCAAATATGACTCGAGAAGATCTATTTCTGAAATGAGTAGAAATCATGTCAATTATTTTTGGTTTCTATTTTTATGACTGCATGTGCGCTTATGTCAGTATGTGTGTTGAAATTGTGTCACGGCATGCACTTGTTGTTTTTCTGCCCGTTTTGGTTTAGTCGAGCGGATATTCAGCTAACGCTTTGCATTTTTTTCTAGCCTGTAAATATTTACAGACCTACTACATCGGAATACTCAACACCCGCATACTAGCAAAGACGAAGAGTGGGACAAAAGCACAAAACTGCGATAAGCAACACCAGTACATGCCAAATTAAACGCACAGCTAGTACCTCCGGGAGCTGCTATCAGTGAAATACTCAAACAAACCATGAGCTGGCTGCGCCAGAGTAGCAGTGGGGGCGTTGCCTCCGCCGGACACTCCGGCAACATCCGCCAGCGACCCATTGATGCGGCGACGGACTGCGATCCGCGCGCCTGCTACGACAGTTTCTGCAAGCATTGGCAGCAAGCCCATGAGATCATCCAGCACAGTGCTCCGCCCTCGCACGACGACGTCCTAGGCGTGGTCTCGCATTTGGACTATATGGTGACGCTGCTTCTGGTCGAGCTCCATCATTGCAACAAAGTGGCCTTGCCGACCACGGAGGCCAGTGGCCCACCAGCGGCACCCTGCCTGGAGTACTTGCTCAGCGAGAATCTGCTGGATAAGCTTTACGAGTGGTCTTGCGCCACCGGTCGCTATGCCAATGCTGTTCGCCTGGAACAACTGAAGCTGTACGAGCTGTTGGTGAGCCATTCGCGCCACCAGCTGCTCTGTCACGAACCCTTCCTACGACCCCTGCTCAAGATCCTGGCATCCAGCCAGGGCGAAATATTTCCGCCCGACTTGGAGAAGCGCTTGGTCATCCTGCTGAACCAGCTGTGCGTGGTTCTAATGCAGAATGTTCACCTGCTGGACTTGTTCTTCTTTTCCGCCCAGACCCAGGTGCAGGAGCAGATTCAAAACGGTAGCGTGCCGCCTCCCAAGAGTGGAACCACAACCAAGTAATTAGAGTAAAGGCAGTTTTTGGATAAAATTTAAATAATTTGTGATTTGTTTCTGCAGCTTCATAATCTTCTCGCTGCTAATCCCCTATGTTCATCGCGAGGGCAGTCTGGGACACCAAGCTCGCGATGCCCTGCTCCTGTGCATGGCCCTTTCCCAAAAGAACTCCAACATCGGCACCTACATAGCCCAGTACTCGTCGATATGCCCGCTGCTTGTTACCGGACTCGGTGGCCTCTACTCGCGCCTGCCCAACAGCATCGAGATAAGTGCCATCGATTGGCACAGGATTACGCCGGACGATGTCACGGAGATTCCGGAGCTGACACTTTTTATGAACGCCCTGGAGTTTTGTAACGCGGTGGTGCAGGTGGCCCATGAGATGATCAAACAGCAGCTGCTGGACTTTATGTACCAGGGCTTCATTGTGCCCGTTCTGGGCCCAGCCATCCTGCAGGTGAGTCCTTGCTCTGCTTCTGTCTCGTCCTCGTCTCGGTCTCTTCACGTGAAAATTTGTCTTCGATGCATTTCTGTGGTGTTGGTTGCAAGCATATTATATTTGTCCTGCTCTTTGAATCTTATATTTATTTTTTAAGGATTTTAAATTAATGATATGAAATATGCACTGGCTTTAAAACATGATTGTTATTTGATTCATAATTCCTTTGTTTAAGTTGAGAAATTTGTTTAAAATGATGAATATGAGTTGCCTTTTGTGACTCACTTTTAATATTTCATAAAATAATTCACAAAATTCTTGTTTTATGAGGTTTCTTTTCAACTATGATGATAAATTAAGTCAATACTATGATAAATGTTGCATTTTTTTCATGCTTTTCTTGATTAAAGTTTAAGATCTTCCTTTAAAAAAATATCCTCTATCTTATACCGGATATATAGTATTATTCTCTGCACTGCCTCGGCTTTTTGTTTCTTTTGTGTTTCCTGTACCTATTCCTATCCCGTAGCTAACCAGACACACACCTCGAAATCTCGAAACAACTTTTTACGCTCCATTTTCGCAGACACTGAAGGGCAAACATTTTCAGACGAACATCGACTCCCAAATCTCGGCCATGTCCTACCTGGATCTGATACTGCGCTCCATCACCGAACCGGGACTGCTGAGAGCCTTTGTGCGTTTCCTGCTGGACAACGAGAAGTTTGACGGGGAGCGGATACTGGATGCTCTGGTGGAGCGACTAAACTCACCCGACCCCAATCTTTGCATGGTGACACTGGCACTGTTCGACACCCTTCTGGGACTGCATTGCGAGGATCTGATGCTGGAACTGCTGCTGAAGTTTATGCTTCCGGGCAAGCACGTGCCCCTTTCGCATCGCCACAAGATCAACAGGATCGATCCCTATTTGAGCAGTAGCGAGTTCTTCCTGGAGCTGTCGCCGGATGTGATGAAAAGAGCCAGGGACTTGGCCAAGCCGAAGGCCATCCAAGAGCACCCGGTGGTGGGGGATATCCCCTCACCGGTTATGAGCAAAACCATAGGCGCGAATTGGAACTACTATGGGGTGCACACAGGTGATAGTTTGTATGCCAACATTCAGGCGTACTTGTTCGAGGCCCACTGGAAGATCGCCCAGTGCCAGAGGGACTGTCTTAAGTGGGCGAATAGCTACCGGTATCAGAAGTGGCCCCGGCACGGCCAGGGTCGCGTCCAAGCCCATGCCCTCGACTTGGCTAGGCAGTTCTTCAGCGAATACGGAGGAAGTGGCCCGGTTGTGTCCAGTGAGACGGGCGAGAAGCAGTTGGACAGCTTGCAATCAATTGGCGAATCCAGCGGCTATGAGTCGTTCAAGTGGCGACCGGCAGACGAGGAGAGCGAAGCTACAGACACTACTCTGGCCACAACGGCCAGTGAGGTCGAGCTGGAGCACAACAGCAGTAGCATCAGCAGTGGGTTGGCTGCGTCTAGCAGGCGAGAGCCTTGGCGCGTTTCGCACAACAATCGCAATGAGTTGGTGTTGACGGATCTGGACTTCTCGGAGGATTTGTTTGCCCAGGGCACCGTGAGCTTAGGTAGTGTGTTAAGATATTCATTCCGGCGCTTTATTCACTTTTCTGTTTTTAAATTTTAGGTCCCTTCCTCAATGCCATCTGGGGCAAGCTACAGACCTTCACCAGCAACTCATTGTACGTCAATCTTCACTTGACCGGCCTCATCACCCGCCTAGCCTGGTATCCCCTACCATTGATCCACTCGCTGCTGCTTCGTTCTGACATCGTCATCACCTCGGACACCCCATCCTTCCACCAGGTGCTGCGTATTCTCAAGCAGCAGATCGATGCCGAGCTGCCGGTCACCGAAGACTCCCTGGAGATCATCGATGTGGCCCGATCCTCGCTCATCGACCGAGAGTTCCGTTTGGTGAACACTCGGAAAGGCAACGAGGGTTCCCCGTCGCACCACAATCTGCAGCAGCAACAGGCTATAAATCCCGCCCAGCAGCAGGGGCAACAAAGGTCGGCCTATGCGACCCTTTCGGCTGCCACACCTGTGCAGGCCACGCCCACCAGTGCCTATGATCCCTTCAGGCGCAGCGACAACAAGAGGCGGAGCATTAGCAAGTCCATTACAACGCTGTTTAGCAGAAAATCTGCCCCTCCAGCCGCCCCAACGGCAGTGCCGGTCAATGGATCTTCCGGTAAGTAGAAGCTACAGAATCCTTTCTGGCACACTATGGCACATTTCTTTATTTCTACCAAAAAAAAAAAAACAAGAACCAAGCAAACAAAATAGAAATCACCAACGGTTTACAAGTCAGCAGCGTTGGATGTTGGAAAGAAGTTGGTTTTGGGTCCAAAATAATTTCACTTCACTTATGAAACACACACACGTTACTCACCACAGCCCTGGGTGAGAGACTATCAGATCTCATTCAGGGCTCTATTAGGTCATACCACATCTCTGTAAAAAGTCTCTAGCAGAAGTATTTGCTTCCAATTAATTAATTTCTTTTTATTTATTTTTTATTGATAAAAAAAAACAAACAAAAACCAATTCTTAGCTTCATCTGGCTTATCACAAATTTACGCATTCTTCACCGGTAAATATGTCACGCTTGATAAAAGTATTTAAATATTTAAGTAACCTAACCCGACATAGTTCTTCTAAAATTTCGTAGTTGATCCTTAAGAGCTTTGTATATTATGCTTCCTACTAATCCCTAAAAGACAATCATTTGTGTTATCTCATTTATTTGATGTATTTGTTGTCGTTGCTGTTAAATATTAACTAAAAAAAATCTTTATTCAAAGTATGTGCTAATATCGGGTTGAAATTTTTAGGAGCTGCCTCTACGCTGGTGGGAAACAATTCAAGCTCGGAGAGCCGGGGATTCAACCAGGGACAGCAGACGTCGGGCACGTGTGAGACCAGTCTAAGTACGCAGCCGCCACGCATCGCCACGGCAACTGGAGCTTCCGGAAGCAGCAGCAACAGCAGCATCGGTGGATCCTCCCAAACGCTCTCCGCCCACTCCAACACCACCACCCACTCGTCGAGCACCTTGCACGGCTTGGACGGCGGTCCACCTAGTTTCAACTCCGAGCCCGTGTCCCTCGATTCGGTTGCCTCGATGGGCATCATTGCCAGCACAAGTGGAACGGAACGCTCCCGAGACCTGGCTCTGTGCGCCGTCCTGCTGGACGAGTGGCTCAAGGAGCTGGCGGCCATTGCCCAGGAGCAGAGTGTCGTGCTGGTCACCGAACAGTCGCTTTGACAGCATCGCATCGCAATGTGTATACCTTATTTACGGATTTGTTGGCTTTTGTTTGTTTTATCCAGCTATTCTAACGAAATTATTTCATTTTACTTGTTAAACTATCGATATTTATATTTTTAAAGCAATTTTTAACGAACAATACCTAAGTTTTGAACAGATTTATATAAAGAACAGATTTTTATAAAAGCACACGGACTCTAAACAAGAAGAGACAACTCAACATACGTTTTAAATTTAGATGTAAACTTTACGACAAAGATGTAAGTGTTCAGATGTAAACGATTATTCTAATTGGAGGATTTATGGAGGAGACTAGCTGTAGAGTACACACATACCATGTATACATATGTATTTTTGCAATATATTTTATGCTTTTATGTACATATGCAAGATCAAAATAACCATGTTTTTTAAAGCCAACTTGAAAGTATTAAATTGGTCCAATTAAATGCACAGACAACCCCCCAAGTTTCTTTGGTATGTGGGCGTTTTGGATCCAAAGTCATAAGGGTTTCGTTATGTAGTTTATTAGTTCGGTTTTAGTTGGACACATACACTTTTCTTTAGCATAAATTTTAAAAATTCAGTTACACTCAAGATTACAAAAATAACAAATTGCACTGCTCGGTGCCCAGACCAGGTGCCCAGGGCCTCGCTTTCGCCAGCGGATTAGTCACTCGGAACAAGACGATACAAGACTTCTTACTTTGATAATACCATTAACCAAGTTAGAGTTGCACATATGGAAAAATCTTTGTATGATTTGGCTAACAAATAACGTATCTATATAAATTGTTTCTAAATAATTGTAGTAGGTGTGGCGTGTGGGCTGTCGGATCGGTGTGAGTTGTTGGTGGCGACTGGTGGTGGTGGACAGTGGACTCACATCGGCAGCAACGCCTGGTTAATGCCGCTCTCGTGCGAGACGGGACGTTCGATTGTCATCGATGACTGCGGCACCTGGCTGTCGGTGCTAATGCCCAGGCTGGCGTAGATCTCCTTCATCACGAACAGTATCGTGTCCTCAGAGCCCCTGTTAATTACAGCATTTTAGAGAGTGGATTTAAAGGAGGAAGTTCATTACTCACCAGTAGCACACATGACTGCTCAGGGCAAAGATATATTCGTTGATGAACTCGAGCGGCGCTTCCTGCAGCACATAATCCACCCGCTTGGAGTCGTTGAGCTTTCCCAGCGGGAAGTCCAGTTCCACAAACTCCGGATCGGAGGCGGTGGTCGAGTTGGAATCGGAGCGGGTTCGCAGTTTGTAACTCGTGCTAGCCACTGAGTTGTCGTCCTGGTCTTCCGCTTGCTTTTGAAGCGACTGGGTAGAACCCTTCAATAGAATTTAAAGATAAAAATAGTTGATGAAATCCACATTCCTAACCCACCTTGTGTTTCTCCTTCTCCAACGACTCTTCGGCTTCCTTCTTCACTTTCGTAACGGCTGTTAGGAAGTTGACACTGTCCAGCGTGGTCTTGAATGTGTCCATGAATCGCTGCTTGATATCCGCCCCCACTCGTGTCATGGTCTCCTTCAGTTCCAGGTGCATCCTCTTGCGGCCCTTGTGGTGTGGAATCAGCACAGGCCTTATACCGTTCATGTCCGGGTTGACCAGTGCTTCGATTCGATAGGCTACCGGATCGAAGGGATGGAATATGTTGTAGAAACCGGGACACGTGGGCAGGCTAAAGTCCAGTCCGAGCTTGTCGATGCCTCTGATGGTCACGAACATGCCGATGGGCGAGCCCAGGGCGAAGAACTTCTTCGGATGGAAGATCAGCTGGGTGTAATTGATCACCGGCTGGCCAGTTCCGGCCGGACCCATCGCGTAGCTAACCTCCTTGGGCAGCAAGTCGTTGTTCGGCAGTTGTACCTTCTGGGCCTTCAGGGGCAGCTGGTCCGGGTTCTCCTTAATGCATAAGAATAGTTGATACAAACAGCATGGAGTAGCCATTAAAGTAAGATGCTCACCTTGTTCTCCTCCTCGCTCTCCTTGAGCGGCTCCTGATGGCACAGCAAATCGAACAGAATCAGGGAGCCCAGACTGTGCCCGGACAACGACACGCCACCATTGAACTCCGGGTGCCGCATCCTGTATTTCAGATACACCTCGTTGAGGGCATCTGCCACCGTGTTCATGATCTTCTGGCAGTACTTGGGACTGGTGTAGAAGAGCACGTCGAGCAGGGTGTCGTTGGTAAAGTTTCTCAGCCGTGGTATGGACTCCAAGGTAATAGACTTGAGCTTCTCGTCGATGCCCAGTTCTTCGGAGTGCAGGTGGCTGTGCCAGGAGATGGGCAAGACTTCTACGCGACCCACGAGACCCATGTCCGTGGAGTTCTTGTAGTGTGACTGAACCAGCTGTTGGGCAATGATCCGGAAGTCATCGACTGCAAAGGAACGTCAATAAGTGGTTGGCGCCCCAACTTAGTTTATGGAAGCCAGAAGACTCACCCACTTCCTCCACTGGCCGCATTTTCAGGTCGCAGGCCGACCCAATGCCATGAACCATGAAGAGCAGGTGATCCACGCGCTGAGACTCTCCCTGCTCGATGGTAAAGTCGTCCAGATCCCTCTTCACAACCCTCGGGCGCATGGAGCCCTGTGTGCTGGCTCCCCAGGTGTCGCCGTTTTGTTGGGGCAGAAAGTGCACAATGACGGTGGGGCCGTGGAAGACCACCTGTTCGCCATTGGCCAGCATGATCTTTTGATGCCACTCGCCGGTTTCCGCCGAGCGCTGGTATTCAGATTCTAATAGGGCGGCCGTGTCCTCGGTGTAGGGCACGTACTTAGAGTCCACGCCCTTGTAGAACCACGAACAGCGACGCACCTCGATGGCCTTGCCCTCCCAGTAAACCGGAGTCTTTGTGCGTTCCTTGATGTTGACGTCATAGCGTCCTCCTTCTACTGGCACAATCAGGGTGGAATCGTCTGCAAGGGGATGGAATTGTAAGATCGGGGAAAGTTCTGTAAAGGTCCTTTGACTTACCACTGTTTAAGCTCGTTTCCAGCAAAGCGGAATCATAGTGACTGAATGGTGTCCAGATGAACTTGCTGTCCACACTACGCTTGTAGAACCAATGCACCAGGGCCGGAGTGTAAACCTTGAAAGGAAAACCCATAATTAGTTCAAAGATTTCTATAGAAGCATCCAAAATACTTACTATTGCCACTGAAGGCGTTGCGGACGCCTGGCCCTTGTCGTTGCTTCCGCTAGCCATCCTAAGCTGCTTCAGAATCTCCTCGGGCAACTCCCCGAGATGCTGCTGGATTAGATCGTCGCCCGTTTGGCGAGCAGGTGCGAGGGTCGAGAACTCGGAGCAGGCCGACGAGGGCGGCTCTACCAGATTGGATACAGGGGTCTGTGACCGTGGCGCCAACTCCTTGACAGCCAGTCCACTGTGCACAATATCGTATTTAAGTTCACCCGGAGCGGCGGGCTGATCCTGGAGCGGTGGGTTGTTGAAGAAGTTCTGGATTCTCTGATCCTCGTTACCCGGCTGCTCCTGCTCCGGCGGCACCTGGTCGAAAAAGTTGCCCGGATCAACAGCTGCAGTTACAGGAAGTGTAGGAATGGATGAATCGACGGCTGATGTCGGAGGAGGGGCACCAGCGCCTCCAAAGAACTCAAAAGTGTTGGCACTTGAATTTGGATAAGAATTTTCAATCGAATTTGGTGTTTGCTGTGGCGCTTGCTGGGATTGGTTTAATAGATTATCGAAACCCAAGGAGGCAGCCGGTGTGGCGCCGCTCTCTGCTGGCGATGGCTCTTGGGCCAACGGTGGCGGAGCAATCCCTTGCTGGACAGGTAAATCCGGAAAGACTCCAGGTGCTGGATTGGCAAAGAAGTTGAACTCCTCGGTAGCAGCGGCTCCAGCTGTCGGAGCTCCGAAGAAGCTCTGCAGGGGCGAGGGAGCAGGTGGTGGTTGAGCTACAACTTCGCCTTCGGTCTGTGGGGAAAAGAATCCTATTGGAGGAGGCACCAAATCCTGTCCGGCCTCCTGAATTTGGGGGGTGGTTATGGTCTGTGCTAGTGGACTGAAGACAGTCTGGGTTCCGGAACTGCCTGTAAACAGACTCGCAGTAGTCGCTTCTGGAGCTCCAAAGAAACCAATCGCAGGAGGAGCAGTGGGTGGTTCAATATCCGGCTGGGATTCAGTTGGTATAGTCGGAACAAATAGAGATGCACATGAGGCCACAGAATTGGGAGCAGATAACAAGATGTCTGCGGTTGCTGGAGGAACGAGACTCGAAGCCACAAGATCCGGGGCGCATTTACTTATAAGATCAGGAGCGAACGGCGCTGCGCTGGAAGCTGCACTTGCAACTGGAGGATATAAGGGCACTCCTGGACTTTGGGCCGCTGGCGCTGGCACAGGCACAAACAGAGGAGGATCCTGGTTGTAGGAAACCTCAGCTGGTTCTTGAGCAGCTCCTCGATCTGGCTCACTCACAGGAGCAAATAGTGAAGCACTCGATTCCGGCTGGGGGGCTGGAGGCGTATCCTCGACAACGGGTTCGATGACTCCTGGAGCAAATGAGGGAACTTCCTGGGGTGTGAAAAGAGGATTGCCCGCTGGAGGATCAGCAGAAAACAGAGGAACACTATTTGAAGTTTCCTGAGAAGCTTCTACCTTGGGCTGACTTGGTGGTGGTGCAAAGAGAGCTGATTTTTGCTCCTTTACTGGTTCCAATTCTTGTGTAGGTTGCGGTGTAAAAAGAGCAACTCCTGTTGTAGCCGGCGGTGGCGGCGCAAAGAAGGGGATTCCTTGGGTTGCTGGCTGGTCCTGTAGTGGTGGTCCTTCGATTCCTGAAGCCGATGGAGTTTCTACCGTTGGCTGAGGATTAAAAAAGGAAATCGCCGATGATGATGTAGGTGGAGGATAAACTACACCTGGAGGTGGAGCAAAAATATCCGGATTCTGGCCTGGCGCTGACACAGGCGGTGCAAATAGTTCCTGAACCGGAGGCTGAGGAGTTTGTTCTGTCACCTGAGCAGCTGGAACTTCTTGTTGTATATCTGCCGTTGGCTGAGGGTTGAAGAAGGGAATCGTCGAGGATGCTATCGGTGGAGCAGCAAATAGTGGAACACTTGTAAGTCCTCCTGATGGAACTATACTTGGGGGAGGAGCATTAATGGCACTGCTCAACTCTTGGTCTGGATTCTGGCCTGTCCCTGGAACAGGTGGAGCAAATACTTGCTGAACCGGAGGCTGAGGAGCTCTTTCTATCACCTGAGCCGGTGGAACGTCCTGTTTGATTTCTGCCGATGGCTGCGGATTAAAGAAGGGAATCCCCGATGATGTTGGCGGAGCAGCAAAGAGTGGGACAGTTGTAAGTCCCACCGATGGTGGAGGATTGGTTTCACTTGGAGCAGGAGCTCCAATCGCAGCTGATGGTGGAAAGAGAGCTACTCCCTGGCTGTTGTCGGCTATCGGATTGACAGCTCCAGGTGCCGGAGCTTCGAAGGGATTGAAGAAAGCAGTCGGCGCAGCTGTGGGAGCCAAAGGTGCAGAGTAGCCCGAAGGAGCTGCAGTTTCCTGAGCCGTCAGTGGACTCTTGTAGAGACGCGTGCCCTTTTGGAGGCGATAGGATGCCTGACCAGCGGCTGGCGGTGGAGCAGCTGCTACTGGAGGTCCACTTGGCAGGGGACTCGGATTAGGTGGCAGAAATCCTGCTGCTGCTGGCGGTGGTGTTGCTGTTGGAGCAACAGCTGGGACAACTCCGGGGGTGAAGAAATTCCCGGGTACTGTTGCTGGAGGAAGGCTTGGTGGTGGTCCTGCTGATGGAGGAGCCAACGGTGGAGTAGCAACAGCTGCCGGAGCTAATCCTGGATTGAAGAAGCCAGCTGCAGTTGTGGGTGGAGGTCCTGTGATAGGATTGGCTGGAGTAGGATTGGTAGAAGCTCCAGAAATGGAGGGCGCAGGAGTAAATATTTGTCCTACGGCCGGTGGAGCTGCTCCAGGCGTGAATATTCCTACTGGCACAGATGGTGGTGCTCCAGGTGGCAGTGGATTACTCTCTATTGGTGCTGGAACACTGATGGGTGGTGCAAAGAATCCTCCAACAGGCGGCGGTGCCACTGATTCTGGAGCTGGTGGAGCACCTCCAGGGGTGAAGTAATTACTCGCCGGCGGAGGGGCAGGCGTTGGTCCTCCAAAGAAGTTGGTCGGAGGAGCCTGTTGTCCTCCAGTGGAAATGTCAAAGTAACCGGCCGAGCTGCTGGGCTGGTTATTCACCGGCTCCTGGTTGCCAGTGACGGACTGAACCAATCCGGAGATGTTCTGAAGCACACCCTGCGGCACAAGGCTGGTCAGGGAGAAGAGTCCGCCTCCGGGTTTGCGCTCCTCTACGGGAGTAGGAGCTGGCTGTGCTGATATGTCAAAAGCAGCCGGACTGGGAGCGGCAACTGGAGTTGGCTGTGTCGGATATGGTGGTGTCTGGAAGGGCAGAGGCTGAGGAATCTGCGGAGCCTGTGCCGCCTGCTGCTCGGAGAAGCCAGGGATGGGAGCGTATAGCTTCTTTCGAGCCGTGAACCGGTACGAATTGGGATTTCCCGCAGTGGGCGGGGGTGCAGGGGCCCCTGGGTTCGAGCTGGGAATCTCAGTGGGCGCGTAGAGCTTTGGAGGCTCTGGGGCAATCACCTCATGCGCTGCTGGTGGGGGACCGGCGTAGAAAGGAGCCGGCACAGGAGCTACTGCCGCGGGCGGCGGTGCGTAATTTGCTTGCTGAATGTAGGCTGGCTGTATGTCCAACCTGGGCTCCTCCGATTGCTCCCGGCTGCCGGCGGCGTAGATCCGTTTCGAGAAGCTCGAGAACACATTGGAGGCCACCGAGGGCAGGGCGGTGAAGGAGGAGGCCGCCTGGCTCAGCAGGGAATCGTTGCCTACTCCTGGCGGTGGTTCCAGCAAGGGATTAGCGTTCGGATCGGAACCTGCTCCGCGGTAGGGACTTGATCCACCCAAGCCCGCCGAATCCTCGCTGCTGGTGTTCAAGTTGATCTCGTCGAGCGCCTCGCTGTCGTCTATGCTCGAGGGCTGGCCCACAGTCACTAGTGTTTTGGGTTCTGCGGAGCAAAGGAAAACGAATATCAAGATTAGCTAATGACGTTAAGGTGCCAACTCGGAAGTGGTTAGATGGGCGGGTCCACCACCTCGCTCGTTCTCGTTCTCCGGCCAGAAAAGCTCCGACCGAGCACAAATCAAAATACAACAAATATACAAAATGGTATGGTTTGTAATGAATGCAAATTGAAATCGACCGGCGGACAAACACAATTAACAACGGAATCGCTTCAAACTGGTTTGCGACGAGTCCGCACTTGTGCTGGGGGAGATGGTATTGGAATGGGCAGTGGAGGAGATCGCAGTGGAATCCGGGGAGATGACGACAAAGCCTGAGACTTATACTTGGACTAGGCCAGCTAGGCCAGACAAAGCTGGCAGTTATCATCATTAGGCTTTAAAATATTTTTATACCCTTGCAGAGGGTATTATAATTTGGTCAAAAGTTACCGACCTTACAAAGTATATATATTCTTGATCAGGATCACCTCCTGAGTTGATATGAGCATGTCCGTCTGTCGGTCTGTCTGTTTCTACGCAAACTAGTCTCTAATTTTTAAAGCTATCGACTTGAATCTTTGCACACACGCTACTTTCCTTTGCAGGCTGTGTATAAGTCGGAACTATATCCTATAGCTGCCATATAAATGATTGATCGGAAATGTTATGACTTTGGTATTTTAAGAGTTAGAGAGTTCAACGTACGAATGCTATTTTTGGCAAAGTTATACAACCTTACAAATTTCATAAGGATCGGCCGACTATATCCTATAGCTTTAAAAACACCGAAGTTATAGCATTTCCGATCAATCAGTTATATGGCAGCTATAGGATATAGTCGGCCGATCCCGGCCGTTCCGACTTATATACTGCGTGCAAAGGAAAGAAGGGTGTGTGCAAAGTTTCAAGACGATAGCTTTAAAACTGAGAGACTAGTTTGCGTAGAAACAGACAGACGGACAGACGGACATGCTCATATCAACTCAGGAGGTGATCCTGATCAGGAATATATATACTTTATAGGGTCGGAGATGTCTCCTTCACTGCGTTGCACACTTTTGGACCAAATTATAATACCCTCTACAAGGGTATAAAATGTTAACACCCATATTTTCATTGCCTACTTTTAAGGGCAACAACGAGTCTTATACTAATGAAGAGTACAATTTTACGGTTTATTTGCATATAATATCATTGAAGAATCAACTTTATTTTGGTAGCTATTCAATGAAAATTTAAAAAAATAATTAATTAAAAATAGCGCCCTCCTCCTCGATTCTCATAGGTTGCACTTAAGCAGTCCTGAAAAATCCGGAAATTCCGGAAATTATTTATTTTTTGTAAATGTTGCTGTTTTTTTCTGGACTTTTATGGGTTTTTTTGTTGCAGTTTTGTTGTAGTTTAAGTTGTTGTACGTTTTTGTTGTTGTAGGTTTATGTTGTTGTTGTAGTATTTGTTGTTTTTGTAATTTATTTGTTGTAATTTATTGTTGTAATTATTTGTTGTAATTTTTGTTTTTGTAATATTTTTTTTTAGTTCTTTTTTTTTTTAGTTTTTTTTTTATTGTTATGTTTTTTTTTATTGTAATATTTAGCTTGTATATCCGACTATATCTTAAAGCTGTCATTTATATAACTGCTTGGGCATACAAGCCATGCTCCTTTTTTAATAAGGATCGGTGAAGCCGATCCGATACTTGCAACATAAAGCCCATCCGATATACAACTTATGTATATCCTATAACATAAGCTGCCACTTAACTGAAAGGGTATATCAACTTCGGCTCAGCCCAAAGATAGCTTTCCTTTCTTGTTTTTTTTACTTTTTTTTCTGTTATATTGTCTCAAAAGTAAAGGTATGAAACAAGCCTTTATACATGAATTCCAATTCTATTCTAAATGCATATTCTCTTAGAGGCCTATTTCTATCTTAAGAATATAAATTTTATAAATTGTAACATAAATGAACCAAAGAAAGACAAACTGAGCTTAAAGACTGTAAGACATTCAAAGAAAGAGTTGCACAAGCTTAATAGATCTGTGATCTAGACAGAGTAAAGATTAGACTCATATAGGGTACATTAGTGCCTGATACCTTGTTTATAATTTGTATTTCTTCAATATATACTTGGTCAAAAGTATAGAGCCTTTATATATATAGATGTGTAGAATAAATGCATTAAATCAAAAGAATCTCAAAGATATAACCAAAAGCTTTGGATATCTGTGCTTTAAATGTATAAGGTATGACTGCTTGATTTTATGACTATTATTTTTTCGGTCTTGAATATAAAATTGTTCAAAAATATATAAGAAAAAGAGCTTAAGGGCCTATAGATAGGTCAATATTTCCACTTCAAAGAATTTAACTTTTGTATTAAAATATAAACTGCCCAAGACCCATAACTTTAGAAAATATATACATTAAATCCCACGATTGTGTCAAGATTTTCTTTACATAGGGTATATTATTTCTCTCTTTACTGAATATAATTTTTCCGTCTCGAAATGCCTCTATATCATATTATCTTTTATGGTTCAACAATTTGATTAACCCATAATTAAAAACCACTACAATCCACGAGCAGGCAGGCAAACAAACAGGTCAGCTAACGTTTTAGAGCCACACTTTAAATCCAAATCGAGTTTTTATACATTTCAGTTGTTATTGCCATGCAGTCTCGGTGAGGGTGTCATAAAAAGCCAAATCTTGACATTAGCCAGCGACGACGGACACCAAATGTCATGGCATTTGAAGAGGAAGCTCTTCCAAGTCGGCCGATGTGGTCGATGTGCCATGCCAACCATGCCATGGGATGACATGCCAAACGTGCCATTTCGCCAGAGAATACGTCAAAGAATTTACCTCGATCTTGAAACGTGATTTGGAAGCCACGAAGTGAGTAAAGTGTCTCGGCTGGCCGAAAGGTTTTCACACCCCGAAGACCCCCGAGACTATTTAAAGAACTGCATTTTTCGCATATTCAAGCGCGAGTTTGGAATTCTCCGGGCCAAGCAAGCTCGTGGAATAGACCGCAGGTGCATAACCAGATCTGGCATTGCTTGGCAAACAAATATGAATGGGATTCCGAATGTGACCCATGAATTAGATAAGTTCTTGGTCGACCGAACAGGTATCTACTTAGAGCTTAGAACCGAAAGTCGGATGCGTCTGAAAGCAAGTTCATTAATCACCTGTCGGAGGTTCCTATATATATGGTAATTGGAATGGAAATTATGTAAGATTACTTTATTCATAAGGTTTATTGATTCAAGTTAAAAATGCAAAGAGCTTAATTATAGTTGTATTCTTTCTGTGAATTATCTTTCCCGTCTGAACACTCATTCAAAATGTAAACTGAGTCAGAAAAGTAACTAAACTTTCAGTTTCGTTTTACAAAAAGATACAAAAGGCCCAAATATTAGCTTAGCCTTGGAGGATAAGCCAATGTTAGTCATTATGCAATGGATTCCGGTAAAGGAAATTATAGAAAATACTAAATTACAGGTAGAGCTTTGAAATTAAAATTAAAATTGAAAAAGCACTTGACATTGGTGTTGATTTTTTTCTGTCATTTTGAGGATCGTCGCTTGTAACGGCTAAGTAAAGATTAGCTATTTAGCCGGCCGAGGTGGGGCCTGGGACTTCGGCTCCGGCTTGGAAAACATTGACGGCCAGCAGTGACAAAATGAATTTCCAGTTTTCAGCGTTTTATATACCAGTATTTACAAATGCTCGCAATGACAATGACGCATTGCGTCAAATGTGTTAAAATAAATAAAGACGCTCCGTCTAACCACAAATGCGAGGAAAAAAGTAGAACAGCATATTTCATTCCAATTGCTTCTAAAAAAAAAAACACACAAAAAAAAAGAACATAAAAAGGTGGAAGAATGTTGTTGTTTTTATTTTGGGCATGACATCATAACCAGATTGTGGCCACTTCAGGCGATGAGAAGAGATCTTCAAACTCCAAACTCTGCGGTCTGTCCGCCGAGACGGACTCTGTCCCAAAGTGCCTGCACATAATGGCACTCAAATAAAACAATTAAGGCCCACATAAGCACGTCAAGCACGATGAAATCATTTGCAGGATACCCAAGCATGCCAGTATGCCACAACAACAAACAATGCCTCGAAAGATTGCCATCAATTTGGGGAATTTAAACGCTGGCTGGCCGAGGCCCAGGCCCAGGCCCAGGCTCGTGCAGGTCGCATGCCAAAATCGCGGTTCGAAACAAAAAGAAAAAAGGTACAAAAAAATTCCAAAGACGGTTTAAATTGTTGGCATTGAACCCGCAGGCAAAACAAAAAAATAAAAACAGAAAAAAAGAGTCCAAAATAAAATCAAAATAAATCTCAATAAAATGCGTGCTTTTTTGGAAATGGCGCGACCCAAGAGATGCTGAAGAAGCTGCTCGAGACGACGGTCTGTCTGCGTCCGCCAGCGGCGAAATAATAAAAATAAACTCAGATACCCTATCGCCAGGGTATATGTCTTTATTTAATTCGGGTCTTAATTAATTTAAAATATTTAAGCACACTGATACTGCTGCTTGAATGACAAAATTCGATTGGCTATAGCCTCGCGTCTAGATTCCGTGCTCCCACCTCCATAAGTCTTCAAAAGTTCAAAAAATTCCTCCTCTTTGGAGGCAATATCCTGGCCCACTTTACGCCTTAATTTGTTTTCCTCTGCAGCCAGTTTCCCTCGGAATTTGGAGAACTCTGCAAACATCTGGGTGGCATAGTCCATAGTTACTTGAAGGGCTTCTTCGTTGTTGTAGGAACTAAGATCTATCGATGATCTCCTGTCCACAGCTTCCGTGAATCCCTTGGCATACTCTATTTTGTGGGCCGTTGAGCTCGACGGTGTGATTGTATCGCCCCGGGCTATATAGTCTTGAAGAAAGACAACATATTGTCTGCAGTCGGGACAGTCTGGCACAGTAGTAACCATTTTGGTCAAAGTTGATTTCAATATCTCCACAAATCTTGTCCAAACCTCCCCACGATAGGTTTCAAAATTGTTCAGAAACTCACAAAAGTTCTCGTTCTCGGGGCTCTGAGAAGTACTGCTGGCTAGGGACTGCGATTTATTAGAAGGTTAATATGCAAGTAAAATTATTTTTTACTGCAGGATTTTACCAGGGAAATAATAAAAACTACGAGTATTATTTTGCACTGCATTTCGCAATTGTTTTTTATAAACTGAACAGTTGCAAAGTCCCTGTCGTTACTTTATAGAGTTCAGATGGGAAATATATATATTTCAAGCTTTATCAGTTGGTTTGAGGTTCTTTATTTTTAAAGAAATTACATTTATGTGTTTACTTGTAGAGTACTTGAATAAAAGCTCGAATTATCCGTTTATTTCAGTGGCAGGCTAAACAAACATTCCAAAGTCTTGCCAAAAAAGTTAACAGTTCTTTGGGACAACTGAGATAGTTCTTTGGTAATATTATCTCTAACTTCCTTAGTCTCTGGGCTCATGGAATCGTCTATTTTTCTTGCAATAGTCTCGAATATATTTCTTCCGGGATAACTTTCCTCCAAATCATTATTTGACCTTGACGGAAAGGCAGTAGCAAGGCACTGTTGAATTTTACAAAATTATTCTCAATTATTTCTTTTGGTCCTCCGGGAAATTCCTTACCAGAATATTTAAAGAAAGGAGTACCAAAAACCAGCGCATATTTCAAGTGTCTAACAGAACTAATGTGCCAAGGAAAATTGTCATGCGTTTATATAGAATAATTTAAGGAACTACCTGGACGAATAATGACCGAAATTCCATTTCAGGACGAAAGGCAAACAAAAGACTTAGGCAGCAAACTCAGGTAGCCGCGCGTTAAGGTGAAAAAGGTGACGGTGCCGACATGTGTTCTGAGGTATTTTCGGGGGTTTTTCCAAGTACCTTTCGGGTTATGCTAATTATGTCAGCCACCCACCGCCACACCCACTTGTCGCCCATCCGTGACGCATCTGGGACAATCTCGCTTCCTCCTGGTAATTCCGATTGCGGATTCCTATGACTCTATCTTATCGATTGGGCTGTACGAGGTGTGGCGTTGCTTTTCAACGTTTATCTATCCATCCATTTGCAACCAATTGTTCAATATTTAAACAATTTATGAGCCCACAAAAAACCAATACTCTCGAATGAACGACAAGTACAAAAAGGTCAGTAATTAGTGGAGTGTGTTTTAGTCGCTCGACACTCGTGCCAACTTTCGGAGAGTTTTTCGCCAAAGGTAGTGATAGTCTCAGTGATATACTCCTATACTCCCAAAAGGACTAAGGATACAAGTGAATTAAAGTGCCCTTTTAGTATCTAAAGTACTAAGTGTGCTAAATAGTGCCCGAAACTGACACCGCCTTGCACCAGTTCGTTCTTCAAGCGGCTCGTTTGGCTGCCACTGGCGAAAACAAGTTGGTAATTTTTGATTAACACTCTTGGGACATGCGTACGTGTTTATATATTCATCATAAAATTAAACCAGCTTCGGCATCAAAACGTTAACACACAAACAACACCACAAGTCGAGCAGGCAGGCCGGCCTGAAGCCAGGCCTGAAATCAACACAAAACGATTGCCAAATATTTAATTTGTTTTATTGAAAGGGTTTTTCTTTTTGCACTCCAGTGCGGAAAGTTGTTAATTGAACACTGAGTCGAAGGAGCAGCTGTATAAGAAGGCGAGCAACCCAACTGATTGCATAATTATTTAAAAAAGAAAAAAATCACAAAAACCAGCAACAGCAACAGAAAAAATGGCAAAGTGAAAATTGCGTGAGCTGCATAAATTCTCGTTGCAATAAATTTGTTTTCAAAATGTTGGGGAACTCCCTATCCGAGGCTTACGACACAACTATACCCTATTGCCAGTATTGTTAGTAGTGGGATAACCCTAAAAATCAATCACTTTCTTATAGAGATTCTTACCCATTTATTAACCACAAAATAGGTGCTTAACGAAGTGCAACAATTCAAAGTCGAAGGTGGAGTGGTTCAATGGTTTCTTATGGAGTACAGCCCCCAACTTTAGGAAGTTTTCAACAGACGCACGTAGGTCAAGATGAGCACGATTTTGTGGGGAAAATCCGTCAAGTTAAGCTCAACACGCTCAACAATTTGTCATACAAGTGAAGCACAAAAAAAGAACCATTGTACCGGAGTGTAGGGGTTTTACAAAACCGCAAAAATGTGTTCTTGCGGCCGAAAAAGGTTTACAAAAACTACGACTTGGGAACATTTTTCACAGTCAAATAAACGAAATGGCTTGGTTTGTGGCTGTCATTATCGCCACAAGTGACAAATTCCTAGCCTAAAGCCTAATATTAGGATTACTTTTGAAAAACGCAGGTAAGGAAAGCCAAGGCAAGTTCGTTTAACCCTTTATTGCCGACAATATCCCAGCATTTCCGCATACAGTATTTAAATACACGAATATATATATATGCACACGATCGTTTATATATGCCGACTTCGTATGTACGGGCTTGTATTTATTATGATTTTATTGATGCTATCAGCGCCGGACAACTCCTCCGACTTGTCATATTAAATTCATTTCACGCTCCATTTTAATGCGACCGACCGACCGCCCGCCCGCCACTCGGGTAGTCGAACTTCCTACAAAAAGTTCACAGACGGTCCCCGGTTCGATCGGTTTTTGCATGAATTTTGACGAGTCGATTACCTATTCACTTCATATTCGATTTTCGGCTCTATATGCGTTTGTTTTCGCCATAGCAGTTGCCCCAAAAAAGGTCAACATGCAAAGAACTATTCAAGAAACTTGGCAAAAATTTAATAACTTTGAACTTGAAACGAATTTGTATTACTGACCAGTATTACTGGGAATACTATAAAGATTTCTAGGTTTTTTGTTTGAGCACATAATCGGGTGTTATGAGTAATGTACGTAGCTGTCTTGAACTTGTACTGAACTCGTCTTAATCTTAAAGTTTGGTTTAATGAACTGATATGGGATTTAAAAAAATAATACACATATTCATTGATTACTTATCAAAGCCTATAAAAGCACTGAAGCAGAGGCATTTAAAATGCAGTTTACTGAGCAAAAATTATAAATGAAGGCCTTTCTTTTAACTTTTTCTTTGTGGGTAAGAATGTATTTGAAATACACGAGGAGTTCCAAGTTTATTTTTTCAAATTACAGACTTTAGCCAGGAGTAGTCCTCTTGACAACAATCAGTTCCTGATATGCAAATTTTTTCAAAATGTTCAGTCCATCCAAAACGAACTTTGGGAACAAAAGTTCAACAATTTCAAGACTGTCTTGAGAGAGACCATCTCAGTCATGGCTGTTTATCCCGAATACAAGGAAACTAAGACTAACCTGCAGGACTATCTCGATCGGGGAATGGCAGTTCCCGAATCCAGTTCTATTCAGAAAAAGATTGAATATGTCCAGGGCTGTAGTTCCATTTATCCTAGCCCAGATATAGACTTTACCTCCGAACAGGGAAGAAGGATATACCAGCCCTTTCAGGATTATGAAATGAAAATGATGGCGGCCTATGTGCCGTTTCAGTCTAAAATAGTATCTGCCATGGAAGAAATCAAGCTAAAAGTCAGTCCAGAAACCAAGTCAGATAAGCCGGATATTTTCAGACTCATAGATCATTATCTCACAAAAAGCGGAGAACAGACTGAAGCCATTGGGGTTTCCATCCTAGCCCTCAAAGACCAGTATCAGTGTGCTTAGAATTCTATAAATTGTTTGTTTAATAAAGTAATGGAATATATGTATAACTCTTTAGTCTCTTCACTCTATTTCCCTGGAGTTCACTTTCTTGGGTTTTGTAAACATAGACAATATATGATAAGCTCAACGGTATATATTCTAACAAGCCTATAAAAGCCATTGAGCCTTGGGGGAGTCTCAGTTCTATTTCAAGCCCATGAAGATGCGTGGTCTCCTCCTAATAGTTGGCCTGGTGCTGATGGTAACTCCCAAGATAATACATCTTTAAACCAAATCCTAATCCCAGATTAATGACAGACTAGTGCCAATGCCCATCCCGGATCGTATAGAAACTTAATTTGCAACTTTCTAAACGATGTGGCGACTTTTCAACGCAATGCCTACAGCGCAGCGATACACTCCACGAAAACAGTCGTCACGGAAATGATCAACGACTTGTCCACCTGCGATGGCCTCCAGCCTCAGATGAGGATTCTGAAGGACTACTTGGATCGCGGCAAATCGATTAGTTCCAGGAGTTCCATAGAAGACCAACAGGAGTTTCTGGCCGCCTTTCCGAGCAACTTCAACTTGACCTCAAAGTCGCTAGAGTCCTGCATGCATGCACCTCCCATGTTGGGTCGCACTATCCTAGGATTTGTTTCCAGCGCCTTTTGCGAGTTTCCAGAACTGGAAAAAAGGATCATCAAGGGCGGAAATCTTCTGAAGGAAGAATTAGACGAAGACATGCTGGCCCAGGAGACTCAACTGTTCCAGTTACTTGATAACTTTGAGAAGGAAACTGACCGGGTTAAGCGAAATAACTTGGCAGATCAGATATCCAAAATGGAAAATAATTGTTTGTAATTTTGAATATTAAAGTTCTAAGCTATTTCAATCATATTAGATCTCGAACATCTTGTTCCAGATCTATGTTATCAGTTAGTGATCAAGTTAATGCGCCAAATGGGTTGCGTAACAGGTTAATTGACCGAAGATACTACTGAGCGAAGCCATGGCGCTGGCTAATAAACAATCGTGTCATGAACATATCCAATTGTGGCATTATCTGAGCTCGGCTCCTCCAGCACGTTGTTTCGGTTTCAGAGTTTATCAGTGGCACGCTCTTCTAGATTCCAACCTGTTGCAGCCAGAAGCCAGCAGCTTAAGCTTCAGCTTCAGCTGATGTGGCTGTAGCTTTTGGCCAAGAAAAGAAAGAGAGCAGCACTGAAAGCCACAACAGAGTCGCTGAGCCGAGCCGAGCAACAGCAGCCGCAGAGCAGTACAGAGCTGGTATATTGCTCCGCAGGTCCGTAGCTGGTGTTTCTGCTTTCAGTTTCATTTGAGACGTCGACGCGTTTGCCAGCAAAACCAGCAACCAGCAGCTGCCAAGCCAAGTTAATAAAAGCGGTCCGTACCCGTACCCGCAACAAACACACATCTACCAGTCGCGCATGAGAAATATTTTATATATTTAAACGGGTTAATCCAACACACAGCCGAATATCGAACGCTCTTAATATTATATGTTTTGTTTTTTTTTCGTCGGCCACTTGCAATTACATTTTGGCTGCAAGAGTGAGTTCCTGAGCCGTGTGTGGTGTTCGTAGTTGGTAGTGGTGTTGCCGCCGCGATTTGCATAATCTGCCAAGTTAATAAACAATGAAAAGAAGTGGGCAAAACTCATAAATAAAGTGCAACGCATGCAGTGTAATTAAAATTCATTGAGATTTGTATTTCGTGCTCTGCAAGGAGAAACAAGTTTGTTGCCTAAGTTATTTGTTTTAAATTTTCAAAAATTAATAAAAACATTTTTGAAAAAAAACTAAAAGAAGACCAAACAAGAAGAGTCTGACTAGTGGAAGCCACGTCGACAAGAAGTTCCCATAAAAGGCAAGTGAAAGAATTTATTAAAATTCTCTAAAAAAAACTAAAGGTGTTAAATATAAAGTTTTTAGGAAAAACTATCCATTACCGACATAATTTTTTTGCAAGCCCGAAATAAATCAGTTTTAGAAGCAATACCTTAGGGTTTTAACAACTTTCCTCAACAAAAACCAAACCAAACTCGTCACTTTTTTCTGTGCTGTTGTTAATTAGTTTTCCTAAGCCCATTAAATCCCTTTAAAGATTTTGAAATACTACAAGCTTTAATTGTCGTTTCAATGTCAAGAAAATCAACGAGATCTAGCAACAATAAATGCGCGTGGGTTCTCCAAAGGGTCTACAGCGCCCCCCTCGACTGAAGCTGCCACAATTAGAGTGCATTTCAATTCGATTCAACTGACACGAAGGGGATTATGGGATGAGGGAAGTCACCATGGGGGGGCAGGGCTGTGAGGATGCCTGGCAAACGCAATTTGAATTTATAATTTTCTCAATTATTTTTCATTAATTTGTTGGGGCCATAAAAACGGCAAAATATCGTTCCGAGTGATATAAAAATCATAGCGAAAATAAATGCTTACGCGTCTGTTAAGCACTCGCCGACTCGCCGTAATTGCAAAAGCTACAAAAAATACAAAAGAAGAAATATGTAAATAAATAATAAAAAAAAAACCGACAACGTGCTTGCCTCTCTAATTTGTTTATAGAACTTTTTTGTAGTCGAGTTGATTTTTTATGAACCAAAGCGAATCAGCTGCTGATTGATGGACTGCCCGCTCGGGTTTTGTTTTGCTTTATTGGGTACTATACTTTACTATACCTTAATTATAAAACAAATTGCCTATAAATAATGAAGAGTCGTATATTGCTAGTGGTCCGCTTGGTTATTTTACTTCCTGTCTTGTACAATCTTATCTAGTTTTTGGGCACTCAACTGGCCACTTATCAAGCTTATAGGGTAGTGGGTTAAAAGCTCAAGTTGGCCTTAATCTTATCTTGTTAATTGGTTTAAAAACAATCACTATAAGCCATAAGGCATATTTCTAAAAATAGGAACTTTCTTTCCCCGAATTCAAGTTTCCCACAAAATAAGATCACCTATGTAGTTCCGGTGCTATCTTCTCGAGAATTACGTGACCTGATCTCCCAAAGAAAACTTTTCAATGGAGGATTATTGTGCAATGGTCTTAGCCCGATTACAGCCCTTATGAACGTGCCAGCTCTTTCACAAAGTTATCACGGCTCTCCATGGAAAAAAAAGAGAAAATGCAGACGAAAAGGCGCCGAGTCAAGGGAGGCCTAAACTTGAAGCTATCAGGTTGCAATCAGGTAGTCCCCCCCCAAAGCCTCCCTTTCCACTCGACAGTGACCTTGCAACGCACAAAAATGTACAAATTTCAAGTTGATTCGGGCAGCTGCCAAACGAGAAACACGAAGACAGAATATTTTAGCTTAATTTATTTTCATTTTACGCATCAATGCGATACATTTTGAATTCCAACTTGAATATATATTTTATTTTTGTTATTTTTGTGGTGGCTTTGCATATTTGTTAATTAATGGCGGCTGCCCATTTCGAAGGAGGAATAAACGCCTCCTGCACATCACGCGGCACTCGCAGCGCCTCTCGGCCAAGAAATCAATCATTTAAATTGATTTGCTGGCAATTTGTTATTCAAACAATGCCGGTCGAAATGCAACTCAAATACACAAATGCGAATAAAAGCCCTGGCAAAGTGTTAATTGCAATTTGCTTAATTAAATATAATAAATTGAGCAAATCGAAGCTCAGAGTTGGCGTGTTTCCCACCAGCTTTAATCAAGTTTAACAATTTTTTTTCTCTATATTATATACGAGCTTACACGTTTGCAAGAAATAGTCTTTTTTTTTATAAAGTGTATATATTTTTAGTTTATTGTCAACGTCTTCTTTGGCGTTTTCTGCCTCCACCTGCAGCAGGTTTAACAGAAAACCTTGACCATATCGTCGAATAAATGGCTTTAATACCCTACCCTAGCTGGCTTTTGTTTTATTGCAAACGGGCTGACGGGGCTGGCCATTAAGACATTTGGTAGTACGTTGATTTAGCCAACTTTTCATCACACACAACTGGCTTGTTTACTCATCGTTTTTGTTTGTTTACATTTAATAATTTTGATGAGTCTCGTCCATCATGTTGGCTGGCATGACCGTGAACATGACTTTTGCAAAATCTCTTAACTTGCAGCTTGTAGTAACTTACAGGTGATAGTTTTAGAAAAGTTACAAGATGAATGGAAATTTCCTGGAATCTAACACATCTCTCTAATTGGTTGCCTCTTCTGCGTCGATTTGTCGGCTGGCTGGCAATTATTTAAAATGATTTTAATAACAAACCCGATGATAATCACAAAACGAGCAGTCAAAACATTTCACTTTTTCATTGCGAAAGTGTTAAAAAGTCGGCGGCAGACGACGGATCAGAAAAAAAGAGACTATTACCTCTACTAATTGGGTAGAAAAACTAAAAATAACGGCTCCCCAAAAGTGAACTCTAAATAATAATAAATAATTGCGTCAATTAAGTAAGCGAAAGAAGTCAGCCAATCAATCAATCATTCAACCAGCCATTGGCTTTCAAAAATTTATAATTTTTTATGCTTTTTTTCGCGCAGACGTGGATGGTGGCAAGTGGACACTATTAGAGGAAAGAAAATCCCCGAAATGATATTGAGAACACAGCGTTGGATGGGCGTGCTCCTCATGGGGCTGGCCCTCTTCCAGGGACACGTCTTCGCCCAGGACGAGGACTACGGCGGCGACATGGGCAGTGCCAGTGCCGGCAACTCCGACGACATCTACGATCCCACGCAGCTGGAAATCGAGGTCGAAACGGAGATGCAACAGCACCGGAACAGCCTGGACGAGGATCACACGGAGAGCGGCTTTGGCATGGAGCAGGACATGATGAGCACCATGAGGCCGCTGGAGAGCCGGCTGAACACCATGGCTCCCTACTCGGAGGAGAACACGGCTGCTGAAGTGATGGAGGACGCGCCCTCGCAGAAGCGGATCAGCAAGGTGGACTCGGCAGGCGGACAGTCGAAGGACTACTACTACGACACCTCCGAGGACGAGATGATGGCCAGCACCACCGTTCGGGTGGCGACCACCTTGATCCCCGAATATGTGCGCCAAGCCAAGGCGGAGCGATTCCCCCAAAGGGAGCACCAGGAGCACGACATTTCTGAGTATGTGGAGGAAGAGGCCACGAAATCCGCGGACGAGGAGCACCCCATTGACGTCACCTACCAGGTGGAACAGCATCAGCCAATGCCCCAGGCTCAAGTCCAACAGTTGCCCAGTCCGAGCAAGCCGCAGTCCTTCAAGTACTCCACCGAGGACGAATACTACGACGACCAGGCGGAGGTGAAGCCTCATCCAACCGCAGCCACGTCGCCGGAGCCACTGCCCGTGCTGGGGGCACGTTTCGGCGGTTTTCCCTGGCCCTCGTCCACCCAGGCACCTGGGCACGTGACATCCCCCGCCACCATATCCACATCGAGCACAACAAGCCCAACGACAACCAGTCCCCGGAAACAAGCCAAGCACATCCACGTGCCCGGCGTCGTGAAGCCAGAACTACTGCCGGCGGATCAGCTGCGGAACTACATCAAGGATGTGTACATCCGCATGCCGCTGGCCGTGATAGTGGACCCATCTTCGGCCTCTCTGGAGCAGGCCAAGAGGCTCTACATCGATGCCCTCCAGGACAAGAACATAGACATCAAGATCGTCCTCGTCACATTGAATGCTGCGGGTAAGTGGATCATAGAACATCCCATTATTGAAGTTCTATAATTCCCCACTTTCAGGAGCCCCCTCCGCCTTTAGTTTCAACAACACCCGGGAGTTCATAGCGGGCCTGAACAGCACCAAGGAGCACGAGGGCGGCAACTCGTTCGTGGGCGTGCTGCATGCCGCCGAGCTGGTTCCCTACGACAGTGCCGTCTTCATTTCGACAGCCGCTATTCCCCCACACACAGAGCTGGTCCAAGACGCGGCCATCACTCTTCTGAAGAAGAGGATCAGGGTGAGAGATTCAAGCCCCTTCGAGAGATTCCTTTTCCACATCAAGGTACTAATGGAAAACTTATATCATTCCTTTCAGCTATTCCTGTTGTGGTACGGCGAGCGATCGGGAAGCGAAAACGAAACCGAGGACGCTGTGGGAGGCATCCTGGGAGAGGTGGCGACCCGGTCGGGGGGCGAAATCATACACATTGTGAGCACCGAGCATGGACAGCACATAGCGGGCAATACGGTGAGATATGATCGCAATGATAACGAGCAAACCTGACCCGCAGACCCGCAATTGGGGTAATTAAATCGTGTGCAAACGCCAGTCTGGCAGGCTGGTAGACTGGTGGAGTGGCGGAGTGGCAGCCAGGCAGGTGGCACGGGGGACGGCATCAGTGTTGAAAACTGAAAGTGGCAGCCGCCAGCGACTAACAACAACAGCAGTAGCATCCAATATAACCACAACAACAGGCCAGCAACCAGACCCAAACTAGCCAAGTGTTGCTCAAGCAGCCAACTGAGACGAAGCCACTTGGATTACGGAGCCCCTTGGCCAGGCGGCAGGTGGCAGCTTGATGATGTTGCATCTTTAGTTGCTTTTCTTATTGTAGGCTAGTGGCAAACTAGGTTATGGAAAGAAAAGTGAAGGGCAAAGTTGTTGATAGAAAGGAGCCTAGATAAAGATGCCAAAAACCTGGGCTTTGCATTCTGCATTTGGGAATTCTTTGCATTTTTTTGAGATTCAACTTTAAAGTTTAAACGAAAGGGGGATGTAAAACTGGTTTAAGATAGGAATTTGGTGAGGTAGTCTAAAAAAAGATTATTGTGAATTATTGCTATATATTCTATACATTTATTCTACCTAAAATTATTAGATAGAACTATAAACAAAACCACATCATAACTTAAAGTCTGATCATCTTAAATTCAAAAATTAAAATTCTATCGTAAGATAAGGGATTTGATTATATAACTATATAAAGGTTGTTTAAAATCGAAATTTTTGGAAACACTTTAAAGTGATTTCTTAAGTACAAAAGGCTTAAAGGATTTCTGATCTAATTTTCTCCTATAAAATAAATATTTTAAACAAATACGGAACATTACCAGCATTACGTTGTAAATTATATTTAGAAATTGTAACCATCGTTTGAGACAATCGGGAGACTAGCTTTGAAGATATAATTGCCATTGACTTAAAAAGCCCGTATGAAGAAATTCAGGAATTTTAAACCATTCTAAAGATATTAAAATTTCTTACCAAAATATAAAAAGTTAAAATAGTTTTTTTTTTTTTTAAACGGACTTATTTTGATAAAATATTATCCAAACTACAAATATCAATAATTTCCTATTTATTTTTTTAATCCCCATTCCAGCTCACTCTAGTGTCGGACGCATATCAGGGCGTCCAGGAGCTGGAGCTGCCCGTGGACACGACACTGTCCAGCCTGCATGTCCGCATCGATGCGAACATGCGACGTGCCACAATGGAGACGCCGAATGGTGGTTAGTTCGAGTTGCGACTACTCTGTTGCTCATCTGCACCTACTAACGCAGGGTTGTAATTTAGTGTTTTAGCGATTTAGATGTGTGGGAGTCTGTGCCAAGCCAACTTTTAGAACCTAAGCCTAATCCCCCAATGATATTGGCACAAGAAAACTACCTAAAACAAAAAAAAAACAATGGAACAAGAACCACAAGTCCCAGACAGAACAACTGTGTACTTCTGTGTAATTTATATGTCCCCTAGCTCGTAAGCTCTTTGACTAACAACATGATACCCAAAATCGTAAACCTAATCCCAAGTCAGGCCAAGTCAAGCTGGCCTGCTGTATGTACATAGCCGAAGCCCCAACGCTTTCCTTAACCAAAACGCTAGAATAATAATGCTCAACAAACGAAACACTTAACCCTTAACTGTAGTACAAAGCAATTTTCAATATACCAACATAATTACATATATGTTTACTGTTTTACCGATTAATTGATAAATGTCCTAGCTTTCTAAGGGCCCACCAATAAAAGGAAATCAAAGAGAAGCAATTCGATTTAACAAAATAACCAGCTTTAGAATTATTATTTGGTGTTCACCTTAACTTTTCCTCAGCTTTTGCGCACCTCTGTGTCTCTCTGTTTACCTCTATGTGTGTTTCGTCCCGACCGGTGAGTATTGTCCTGTATTAGTCCTATATTATAGAGTCACTATCGTTCTGATCTAACACGCAAGCACTTTCAACTGTCCGGCACAAAGTGTAATTGTCGACTAACTACAAAAGTTAATGGTTAACCGAGAGGGAGAATGGATCAAAAGTAACAAGCGATCCCCCAGATTAATCATACGCCACGTTGAGCAAGCGGACAAAGTCCGTTTATAATATGTAAGTTATATTATAAAGATTGCGCCCCGGGTCAGACAAACAAAAATTATGACTCAAGAAATGATGGAGGATTCCACTTTGGGAATCGAAATTCGAGGCTTATCGCAAGAAACCGAATCGAAAATAATACACAAAATTATTGTCCGATTGAAAACTTTTTATAACCCTGACACTTTCGTTTATAAACAGAGTTATCTTCCGGAAGTTATTCCCCCACACACACATACACATACTCTGAATAAATCAATTAATTGGGGAGGTTTTTCGTTGCCTGCCTGCCTCAACTCGAAAAAACTTATTGCCCCTTTGAGGCAGAAGACGTCGCGAAACTGGGCCGAAATGACACTGAAAACACAGTCACAACACTCGTTGGATATTTGGCAATATGGCTAATGCAAAATGGTTGCACAAATACATACGCTTTTGGCCATAAAATTAGACAATCCACATCACTGCCAGGGCCAAGTTCAAAAAAGTGGCCTGATGTCCAACCGAAATTCGTTAAATTTGAAGCTACACAAGCATGTCGCCTTCTCCGAGACCAGCCGTCGTTTGAAGAAACGATTTTTCAACACTTTAGTCGAATTTAATTGTTCATAATTCGCTGGTTTCACAAGGAAAAACAATTGTTTTTATATCGCGAGCCGAGACTTTTGGGGACGTGTTTTCTTTTTTTGTTCACAACAACTAAGGCGCAGCTGCTGAGATAGGGTTGCCAAGTTTTGCAATTTGCACTGAATTGTGATTTAATTTGTGATTTGCTAAATATAAAATATTAGTTCCTCTCTATATAACTGTAAGATGACAAGTAACATTTAAATTAATGGGCCTAATGTTAGTGATTTAAATAAAACTGAAACAAATTGCAACTATGTGGCAACGGCAGCCATAACACCTGTAACAGCTGACCGCGTTGCTTTGTGAATGGCAAACAGCTGATCGAACCTTTGTTTACGCTTATTTCTACCTCCCTTTGTAGAAATTAACTTGAAAAAACTGGTGAAATTTGGTGCAGAAAATGCCACCAGAACCTCCAGCCCTTACGAATTGGATGCCTACGTACCACTTAACAAACTGCGGCGCACAGCAACCTTCAAATTGAAACTATACCCGGCGTTGGTTAACCAAAGTTACAATGTATTCGTACGAGCCGAAAGAAAAGCGGATGTGTTTTTGGGTGAGTTATTCAAAGCAATTATTAAACAACCTTGCTATATTGACGGCCGCACTGCACTGACTATTATGTGATTGCTTTTGGGCTCGGTTTTGAGTCGAGAGATAAGGGTCTCGGGTGCTGCCTGTTTGCCAGAAAATGGAACGAACGAAAGCGCACTGATAACCAATGTCAGCTCGGCCGAGGAGCCCGCGTCAGAGCTGACGCCACCATCTCCCTGGAATGTGTTAACACGTGTGCCCAGCTGTTTTCCTAATGCTTTTCCGTATTTCCCAACAGGCGACATAATCAAGCGCATCGATAGCTACTACAAAAATGGCCAGAACAAAGCCCGCCTCGCCAGGATTCAGTTTCCCGACAAGGAAAAGGACACCGAGAAAATCGAGGACGATGTTGACTCGCCAAAGAACGAGATTGAAACGTTCTCGGAAAACGAAATCCAGAGGGCTCCGAATCTCAATCAAACACTACTGGCTTCCGCCACTGGCCAACCCAGGAGCACCCTGAATGCCATGCTCCTCCAGCGCTGCGGCACTAAGATCGAACTGAGTACCCAGTCCCAGATTCTGGTCACGGCTGGGCAGATGGCCACGCTGCTTTTTGAGGTCACTAATATGCGTTCCGAAGCCGTGTATTCAACCATTCAGGTCACCGACGAGCGACGCTTTCTGGTTCAGTTGAATCCTACCAGGTAGGTAGTGTTCTTTTTGTGGTTTGTTCAAGTAAGCAGTGTTTATTTTCCAGACTGAACCTTCGGGCTCAGGAGACGGCCACTGTGCGTCTAACAGTTTTAGTGCCCACTGGAACCTCCCAGGGCACCACGGACAGGATCACATTCAGCCATTATGGGCGCGAAACGACAACAATGGCGGTCAATCTTAAAGTGGTTTCCAGCATAGATGCACAGGTTTGTGAAAAAATATATTTAAAATTATGGAAAATCTATATTATCTATTCTACTACAATCAGGACACCACTGGTCCCACCTTATCCTGGGAGTTTGGCAGTCGCTGTGATTATCTTACACCCGAATCCCTGAACTGCGGCGAACGCTTCTGGACACTGGATGTTACCGCTCAGGATTGGCAGTCCGGCATGCTGCGCCTGCAGGCGACACCCCCCGAGGGACTGTTCTACAGGAACTACTATACAGCAGGCACCACAGAGCCATTAAAGGCCACCTACATGGCCTCCTGCTGCGAACCCAAAGTGTCGTTCGTGGCCTACGATGCGGCCGGCAATCAGAGGAGCCTCACCATAGACGTGAGGGATGTGTACTTGACAGAGGCCGCCATTGCAGCGATATGTTTGGGAGTCATTCTACTGCTTCTCCTAATTATTGCCATTATCTGGGGAATTGTGTGGTGTTGCCGCCGCAGGAAAGTGGTCATGGAGATCCCAACCTACAGATCGCATTCCACCAGAAGCATGGAGTAGACTGCCGTTTTGTTATTGTGCCAAAGTGCCAGATGAAGGGGAAGGAGCCAAATAAAATTGCCATGGAATGACGAATTCTTCTGTTAAAGCTTGTGTTGCTAAAACCTACTTATTTTTAGAGTTATCGGCAGCTATCAAGCACTTATATGGGAAAACTTCCAAAGTAGAAGTACTCTGATGGAAGATTTTTTATTTATATTTCCTTATCTTGCTTGACTGGGTCAAATAAACGTAAATATTGAAACAAACAGTCTGAGGTTTTAGAAATGTTATTACTACTTTGGTTCACTACTCGTCCAACTGACATTAGCTGTGGAGTACCCTTGGACCAGTGCCGACATCTTATCACCAGCTTATCAGCGGTTAAACGTGCAACAGGTCACCCCCTCCACTCGATAGAAATCCGTCCAACCCTGACCCACTTACCGCGGTTCAGGATGCCAGCAATCAAAACGGGTGCCGGTGCGGGTGGCGGGGCGTGAACGACGGGCGGAGCGGCGGGCAGGAGCTGCGGCTTGTTGGGAAAGTCGTCAAAACTCAAACCGGTAACCGAGGCGCTGAGCAGCGGATTTTTCACGACACGCGTCGCGTTTGGGTTTGGATTGTTGTTTACGCGAGCGGACACGTCACCTTTCGATCTTTCCGACATGTTAGCGGTCGATTGTCGGCACTTTTCCGGCTTAATTGGCTGTAGTTAGATGGTCCAAGCACTTGACTTGGTATTTATGTCAGTTTTGGATAAAAATAACACACCCACGGCTTCGTTAAAATGAAAAACCAGAGAAAACTTCCAGGCAGGCAACTTGATGCTGCTTCTTGCCAGTGCCACTCACAACGAACGAGCTTTTGGGTTGGAGTGAACGCGTTTCGTGGTAAGCGACAGCTCCGAAGAGTAAGCAGATTTAGATTAGTCGAATAAATATTCGCTAATTGTTTATTTAACTAATATATTTTAAAATTGTAGCTTTTTCGCTTAGGTACGTTGGTAATCTGCAATGTCACGGCCTTGTTCGCAGTGAGCCACACCGAAGCTATCGTTTTGCGGGGTGGAAATTCCACAAACACACCCACCAAAAAGTCAAAAACAAGTGATTACTTATCGCCAGGATGTCGGGTAATCCCTTTGATAGCGAAGATGACGAGAGTGCAGCCAGCGGAGAAATCCTCGAGGGATTCCTCTGTCCCATTTGCCGGGCGGACCTCAAATCCATCGACATGCTTACGGAGCATTTTGGAAGGCAGCATGCTGAAGAGGAGGCCACCCTGAAGACCTTCAAGGACATATTCGTCAAGGCCAAGAAGAAGATCCTAAATAACTTTGAGGACGAGAGAGTAGCAGGTGGGGCTTCTTCGTCGGGAAGTGCCACTGCCTCGGCAGCTTCAAAGAATGGTAACGGAGACCAAAAGGGGCCGAGTAACGCCCGTTCCCGAATGAATGTCTTCAACCATATGACCAAGCAGCAGGCAGGAGCCGAGTGCTCGCATTTTGAATACTTTCAGTCTGTACGCAATCCACGCTTGGAGCGGTATGCCAGTGAGACGAACAAACTAATTATCAGGCTGCACCGGCTGCTGAAAGACATGCCCACGGATTCGGTGCAACGACGGCAGCATGAGCAGCAAACCGTGGCCTGGCTGGATGGCAGTTCCGTAAAGCTATGCCCAAGCTGCGCCAAGAGTTTTCACATTGCCAGGAGGCAGCATCATTGTCGCCTCTGTGGAGGTATCATGTGCAATGACTGCTCCAAATTCCTACCATTAGAGGATGCTAGTAGGTGATCTGCTCAGAGCTGATATCCCTTTTCTAATTTAATGTTTCCATTACAGTGCAACTGGCAAGCCTTTCTACCACGCGTAGCGAACCTCTGCAGCAGCTTCATCAAAATGAACGTGCCATTCGGCTCTGCGAACACTGCCTTTGGCTGCTTGACACTCGAAGGGACATGCACGAGAGTCGCACATGCCGTCCACTGCTCATGCAGGTCTATGAACAAATCAGGCAGCTCCAAAAAGAGGTTACTCCAGACCTGGACATGTACCTAAAGATCATCAACAGCTTGAACGATGGCGATACCATTTTTACGCTGGCAGATGCCGGTGCTCTTCGAGGAAAGATTGGCCAGGTGGCGGAAGCCATGGACCTGCGGAGCAAACGAATCTTGGCTATCTTCTGTGAGCCTGGCAGTCGTGAAGAAGCTCTCAAAAAGGCCATTCGATTGGGCTGCATAAAAACTATTAAAGATCGCATGCTATCCTTGCCACCACTGCCGGATGAGGAGCACATCCGCCAGATGCAGGAGCGTCGTCGCATGGAGACCGAACAGCGCATCCTCACTGAGCAACGTATGGCCATGGAAGCCTTTGAGCGGAGAAACCAGGCAGCAAAGTTGGCGGGAGAAAGTGCGGCTGGACCCGAGAGTAGATCCTTTGCCCAAGGGGTATATTTTTTAAGTTTTTATTTGTCTACTTAACTTAAACTACCATTTATTTCTCTCCCAGACGGATCTTCAATCTTTAAACAATTGGTCGGCCCCACAGGCCGCCACCAAGGTCAGCTTGGACGACCCTCTGATCGAGCAAATCAACATCATCAAAGGCTATATTAAGCAGGCTCGCCAGGACATGAACTTCGATGTGGTGGAGACCCTGGAACTCAATCTGCGCGAGCTTCAACGCGAAGTATACGAGAGACAACGCCAGTCGCAGGGCAGCTTTCCCGCCTCTCCCTCCGAAGCCTGATCAGTATCCTATCTAGTTGTATATATAATCATTCCCGCTTTGACAAATTATATGAATGCAGTTCGTTAAGTCGGTGTATATTTGGTGCATAAGCTCGAAAATTAAAAAACTTTGTGCGGTTGACGACCACTGAGATTGCAAATGCAAAGGATGTGTGTAGAAAATACCGGTCTGGGTAATAATATCTATGCCTTGAGACCCACAGCAGCTACCAGAGCCTGGGCCTTGGCAACGTAAGCACTCTCGGCGTCAGACTTGCTCATTCCCTTGCGGTTGTTCCAGGCCTCCCACTTGGCCTTGCCTTTGAAGTCCAAAAAGCCGGGCTTATCTGAAATATAAGATGGTTAGGTCTCGCATTCCTGCAACGTATTAGCTCCGAGAAGCACCTGTATTGCAGTCTCCCACGGTTGCCTGCTTGTACAGGCTATATAGTTCCAGCAGATCATTATCTGAGGGCGTGGTGTTCAGATTTTTCACATCCTCGGCCGCTTTGTTGAATTCCTTTTGAATGGATATTTAGCTTGAATAAATAATGAATAATGGATTTTGGTCATATTTAACCTGTGACATGTTTGCGAGCGCTTTAAAGAACGGTGATTTCTTAAAAATTGGACTAAATTTGCAAAAAAAACTAGTGTTGTGGATAATATATAAAATGTATCGATATTATTTTTATAAGAGTTATATCTATCGTGATATCCGAATCGTGTAGAGATCTAAAAATATCGAAAATTTATTTTTTGGCGCGCTTCAAGGAAAGTTTTAGTCCGTGCTGTTTAAAATAGTTATATGATTTTATTTATTTAGAAAGAGTTTACATAAATAAATAAAATATCTGTCCATAAGCATTTAAAGAATCAATAGAGTTCATAGCGTAATTATAGATTTACTCGTTTCTTAAACGTTTCTTGTAGTAAAAATAAGTTAAATGTATTCAATACATTATTTTATACATTTTTATAAGACTATAAGTTTGTTTCGTGTTTAAAAAACCATTGGTTGGAAAGAATTTTTGGAAGAGTAAAGGGTTTTTCAGAAAAACTTTTTCTGGTTGTTTCGCCAACTTAGCCAAGATATCTCAAGTCTCAGGTCAGATAAAAATGTAATAATTTAGCTTACAATTTTTATTATAATAATATAATTTATATTGATAAGGTATACCTGCATCCACAGCCATAAACCCACCAGCCACCATCAAATGCTACAGGACAACTCTTAAGGGTCCGGGATTTCCAACCGATTCCAATGGACTGAATTCCAAAGGGCCGTCTATCCCTATTTGTATCCAGATCCACAGCAAGCAGCCTTAAGTCCCGTAAGTTTTATGGCACTTGTCCTTTCCACAAATTTTTATTTTATTTTTTATTTCATAATATTTTACAAGATTTCCACTTCAGTTAAGTAGAATTATGAGTATTCTTGCACTTTCCTTGCTCATTCTTAACCTGAATTTCTTAATTTGTTTGTTTTTTTCAGTTTTGTAATATTATTATTGTTTATATTAATATTTTCTAAACATGTTAGCAGTTCTACTATTTATTTGTTCATTTAACGATTTTACGAGTAAATCCTTTTTTTTCAATTTCATTTTTAACATGGTAATCTTTCATTCTGAAAAGTTCATTTTGTAAATGTAAAAGAGCATCTTTCATTTCTAGTAGTTTGTTTATTATCTTTATTTGTTCATATTTTATTTTAAGTTCATTTTGTACATCCTTTAACTGGCTTTTCACCTTTACTTTTATCCGCGGCCGTTTTAAACCAATATTATAAGCTTTACAACTTCCAAGCAAGTCCCACTACACTCGACCGCTTTTATTATATTTTCGGGCATTCTATTTAGCGGCAAAACCGACAGAACTATAGCTAAAACGACCGGCTTTATTGGGTGCTTCCAGTACTCTATATTACCGTAGAATCAGAACTTAGTCAGGAACGGAATAATATGCAGAAGCAAACCTTTATGAAAAACACATCTGTAGCTAATCCCAGGTTATCACTGTTTTCTGCCGCAAGAAAGCTTAAATCCGTTTGTATATTTGGGGTCTTCAACCTTTTATACTCAAGATACTTTTGGTGGTCAGCTCGAATCTGTTGAAATACCCAATTTTGGTTTCTTACATTGTGGATTCAAAAACAACTTATAAATTATTTTTTAAATTTATTGTCCAATTAAGTTAGTCTTAACATTCTTATGTTTAAAATGACTCCTTTAAAATTCAAAAATTGTACCATTTATCGATACGTCGAATATTGATGTTTCGATATATTATCAACAACCCTATTTTCGACATCGCCAACAGCTGATTCGAAGTGGCTGCGTTGTTGTTATTATTCGACGACGCGGACCATTCGTTTTTTTCTTTTTGAAATTCAAAGGTTCGGATACACGCGTGTCGGATGCCGCGGTGTCAGCCTGTAAAAATCGAAGCAGAGCCAAGACAACAACAGTTGCGCTAGCCGTGCTAACCGAATAAAAATATAAATAATACACCCACTCGGGGTAATCAAAGGTGCAAGAGGTGCAGTTTTAAAATCAGCTATTGAAGATAGAGCTCCCAAATAATTGGAAAATAAAAACGAATTCCGCAGCGAAAGTGCCAAAGAGCTCAGTGCGTTCGTGTGTGGTAGTGAGTGAGAGGGAGTGTTGTTGTTGACATTTGGCCAGAAATCATTTGGTTGGCTTTGTTTTTGTTGTGGCCACCGCCAGAGCTTATGCAAATGTGGTATGTGATATTATAAAACTTACAAATTTCTTTTGTTTTGCTCGCCGTTGTAACTCTGCCTAGCAACTGGAGCTGCCAATGGGCGCCTAATCGGGTATACCTTTGAGTGGCAAATCCACGCTTTACAAGTGGCAAGTGTGAAGAGCAAACAAGAAAGAAACCAAAACCGACAGCCGAATGCAAACAAACAACACATTTGATTTTCCTCACGGATTTCCCATGTTCTAGTTCCGCTCCTTCGATAGTCCTACCCACCTATTTGTTCTATTTTGTGTTTCTCGTCGGCGGCCTCTAGAGGTTCAACATTTTGGCTACTTGTAATCGCCCCGCTGCCTGTACCCTCTATAGAGTGTATTTTCAGCTGTTGATCTATTTTTAATTTCATTAACGAACTGCAGGCTTTTTAGATCGCATTGAGCACGTTCTCGGTTAACTGTGTCAATTAGTTTCGTGAATTAGCACAAGATACGTATGGCAGAATCGGTGTAAATAACTTTCAATTATGTGTTTACAAGTGGGGCGATAAGAGAAGTAGTATCGGTAGTATCCCCTTCATTAATGGATGACTTTCTTCAAACCGCTGCGATAACGCCGGCAAAGCGTTGACCCAGAAGCTCTTCAAGATTAGCCACGGTCAAGTAGTGGGGGAAATGGAGGAGGAAATGCAGTTGCGGTCAAAATAATATGAATCATATGATGTATATATATTCGATTTAAAAAAGGCTTTTGTTGTAAAAATTCTGAACTATTAAAATACAAATTTTGAAAAATAAAATGTATATTAATTAAACTTTGGCAGAGGATATTTTAACTCAGGTGTTGGTTTTTATTACAAGAGAGTATTTTAAGAAGGAAGGTATATTAGAAGCCCTGGGTTTTATTAAAAAAATAATATTTAAGAAAGAAAAATATTAAAATTCAAATAAGGATCATATCTATCCGATAGCTATGTAAACTTTACATTGTAAAGGTTATTAAATTTAAATGCCTTTTCGATTTTACTTCTTGTTTATATATTCTTTATTTTTTCCACCTTGAAATATTATTAAAAAAGCATTAAAAACTGCCTTATCCCTTTCATTCCCAAGTTCCCTTTAGTTCCTTCAAAACTACAATCAAGTCAAAGATTGTGCCTAGTACTATTCTACCCTTTTGAATATTTAAAATGTAATTGCTATAAACCCAACTGCAGGTGTAGGTAGTTTGTGTGTGATATGCAAACAAGAGGCCCGGTCTTATCAGCTTTTCTTTGCGCTGCACTCGCACTTTCAGCCACATATGGCAGGAGTCCACGTTCGGCTGTTTGTTGTTTGGGGTTTGAGGCACTTGTTTATTATTTACACTTTTTGGCATTAAGAAGGTGGTCAGGTGACAGACAGTCAGAGGGGTGTTTGGCAAAGAAAAACATAGGGATAGTCTGTAAAAATAGTGTGATTTAAAAGAGGGACTACAACTTTCATTTAGGGTTTCTAATTGAACTATTTTTAAGGAAAACCCTTAACCGGCCCATTTGTCAGTTACTTGCTGCATTCTATCCAATTTGACTTTTGCCATTGGCTTGTAACATCGCTTGTTGCTTTCGCAATATTTGCAATCAATAAATGACGCATTTTATTTTGGCGGAATCCACGACGTCGCCCCTGGTCTAGTAGGTGACTATATGTATTGGATTCATGGCATTATCGTGGCTTGCGAACTGGTACAGACTCATGTGTGTTTGTTTTTTAATGAAACAAATAATATAATCGCTTGATGACTTCATGAGTATTTTTAAACCCTCTCGTCCACTGCATGTTCCATCGATTTTCCGTCTGGCATCATTTTTATTATAAATGATTGTTGATCTGATCAAAGTATTCTTTATTGTTACATTAAATTTGAACACGAAACATTGTTTTGATTTGCGGATATTCGCCTTTGAGTTGGTTTTCAATCAATTTTTGTACAAAATGCAGTATAATTCGATTTGATGGATGCACTGAGTTATAAACAAACGAGGCTATTTAACTTGAAGGCAGGTTGCTGATTAATTGGATGCCCGAAATGGAAAAGCTACATCATTAGTTCTCATTTCCTCTATCAGAGTATCTTTTGTGATTACTTCTTGGCTGGCCAAGGAACGGAAATGTTGTTGCAATTAGTTTATGCTGCCATTCCCTGTGCCTTGTGCAACCTCGGAAAAGTTCTCCGCAAAACTGTTTCACTGTCAGTGCCTAAAAGTCGTTTACCACCCACCTACTAGCCATCCAACCAACCAACCAAGCGCCGTCAACAAAATTTTTGGCACGAGAAAATTTCACTTTTATTGTCGAGAGCCAGCCAGCCAAGCGGCACAGAACAGCCACATTTACCCTCCTCTATACTATACAGTTTATATAGATATATACACCCAGATAGGATAGGTAGTGGGTCTTTGGGGAAGATTGGGCAGGAGGCTTGGGAAGGTGGGCCAACCATGCCAACCGCATTTGTAAAACTGCAACAGCTGCAGTTATTTTTCAGCTTGTTTTGTTTGTCGCTCGACGATGCCACTGCAATTTTTCTTTTGTCTTCCTTTATTCCTGCCACTGCCACTGCCACTGGCCCTGCCTGCCCCTCCTGCCTCATCACCCCATCTCTCTGGTCCTGTTAACATATTTGATTTTCGATTTTTGGCCAGAACTTGCCCCGAAAATGCTCGTAGAATCCATATATTGAAGTGGCATATGGAGGAAATGAATTCTCACTGGATAGTTTCTGGGCCATGGATTCATTCTAGAGAGTGGCTGACTAAGGTAGCCTTATGGACTTAATTCTCACCGCAAAACCTACTCACAAGTCAGCTTAAAGGTGTAACTTCTCTCCACCTGGTTCCCTTGAGCCCTGCACAGGTAACAGGATGCATCTACATCAGTAGATAGGCAGCAGATGGTATTGTGTCTCCCTCCTACCTGCTCCTTGGCCTTTGCCTTGTAGTGGCCTTTTTTGAACTGAAATATTTCAGCCGCCAGAGGCAAACTAGAAAACAGTATAAAACAAACGAATTCCTCAACAATTTGTGCGTTGTTGCGTCATCGCATACGGAAAAGTATGTGTATATAGAACCCCTTGTATAAAGCCACACATACACATACGTAGACTCGTATATCTCTGGGAACCATAAAACAAAACTCCACCACGGCCTGAGTCTGGCTTTGATATTTTAGAGAACTTGTTTCCATTTTATTTTAGCGCTTTTGAGCGATAAGCTCACATATACTAGCATTTTTATTTATATATGAATTTCCTCTTGAATTCCACTGTCACCGCTTCTAAATGGTTTAATTAAATTTTAGTTTTATCGCCGGCAGTTTTATTTCCATCAGAGAAGAAATGAATATTAGCTGGCATTCCCCTTGGCCGGCTTATCGGCGTGTCGGTGGGTGCGGGAGCTTCAAATCAAAACAAAAAATAAATACAAATTATTCGCATAGATACCGAGTATACCTATATATATGGATATATAGACGACTATTTCTAACAATAAGTAGCACGAATAGGTGCCTGCTTGACTTCTCATGCGTAAATGTTTGCTATTTTTCCCCCGATTCTCAGGGGCGTGAGAATAAGCCCGAGCCTGAAACCTTTTGCTTCTTAATTTCGGTTCGGTTTTCTTTGAAACTATTACATAGTTCCCTGTTCGATATTAAATACTTCATTACAAAGTGTGCAATGACGCGATTGGCTGCCTGGGGTTGTGCTTCGTTGGTTTTCAGGAATTTATTTAAATATAACCATTTTTCAAGCATGGCATCATGCTTAGGTTCTATTCTAATTCCATTTTAGATTCATAAAAATGTTTCTCATATTTTAAATAATATATAAGACCTGTTGACTCAACGATATCCATCAAGTCAAGTTGCGTCAACTATTTGAAAGCATGTTAATGTCAGGTCGTAATCCAAAGGACCTCCTGCCAGGACAAAGCTGTTGCGTGCCTTCGCAGAGGGACTACACTACACACTCTATGAAATGATGAATGAACGAAATATGACATTCCACGAGTGTCCACTTTTTTCGATGGTTTGGCTCGGAGATGGTAATGAAATTAGCAAGTAAAGAGCTCCAAGGAAAGTGTCATAAAAAGAGTCCTTTTTATGGACGAAGCAAATGAAATGGAAAGTGAAAATGGCCGCGCTGAAGGATGAATTCGTGACCGGGCCAGTCCTTTGCCATTTCGCTACATTTGTCACTATTAATGTCGCGTTTGCTGGCCGCTACAATTTTCTGGGCGGAGTAATTGCACAAAAATATACACCATATGTGTGTCTGACTGTCAGGAGGAGCGTCCACACCACGTGCCTTTCAAATAAATTAAAAAAATACGAAAAAAAAGGAAACTGAAAAAAGGGATAAAAAGCTAACAATATCGCTTAACTAACTGTTTCGGTTCTTTGGACCGAATGCATCAGCAAAACTGTTGGTTAATGGACAGGAGCATAGCAGGAGCTGTCTTCCTTTCGCTCCTGCCACGCCAGATACGTTTTAGACACACAGCACACATGGCGGATGTGTAATATGCTCTGACAGGCCAAACAGAGAGCCGCTCACTGCACATTTTATGATATTTGTTCGCTGTGGAGAATCCACAGGCCGCATCACCCACCGCCCACTGACCATCACTACCCATACCACTGGCTACTGCCACTTTGTTGTCGATGCTCGTGTGCACAGCTGGTGCGGGTGCTGGTGCACTACCATGGGCCAAAATCACTTAACGCTTGCTCAAATTATGTGGGGCGTGTTGGTCCTGAGTTTAAACGGTTGAGCAAAAACAATAGCTGTTCTTAATTCGTTTGTTGTGTAAAATAAAAATAGAGAAGCTGCTCTTCTGTTTCTGTGTTCATTCTTTTTACTGCAAAAATGTTAGAATTTGTATTTGAGGGGGTATTGTGAGTTAGAAGCTTGATTTAAGGTGCTTATTTCAGGTACAATAATTACGTAGGATGTAGTAAGGAATCAGAAATAATAATAATCTGATAAAATATACTGTTTCATCGAATCTATGGAAAAACTCTAAATAAATGGCTACTGTTAAAAAATGAAGTTTTGTTACTACTTTCTATACCACTTTTGAATTTAAAAAAAATAATAAATATTATATTTTTTTATGGGGGTAGTTCCTATCATATCGGCAACTTTAAAGAAAATTATCTAATTATTAGAGACTGATTAATAGACTCAAATATATTAAGACAAACAGGACAAGGAGGAAATAAGTAATATTTTCGAATACGTACGTTTGTTTTGTTTGAAAAGTTTTTCCAGTTTAAACTTTCAAGTCTTTTATAGTTGTAGGTCTATATCTAGAAAGTATGGGTGCTAGTTTTCTTTCTAAATATCCGAAAATAAAATTAATTTACAAAAAAGAATACCATTTTAGAGCAATTTTTTGTTCTTTTTTTTAAGACTAGTTCTTCTTAATATATCCTCTTAAAAAAATGCAATTTCTGTTATTTTATAGATATACCTTTAAGAATACCTTTACACCTTTAAAAATACCTTTAGGAATACCTTTAAGAATACCCTTTTAAAGACTTTCACTAAAACAATTAAAAAATTATAGAACAACCATAGTTCTTCTCAGCGGGAGCTTTTCGGGGGCTCGGTCGCAAAGATAAATGTAGGCCAAGACCAGAGACGAATATGCATTTTGGTTTGGCCGCCCCACAGCCGGCCCCCCTGTCACTTTGAGTGAAACGAAGGCGTTGGCCGCAGCTTGTGGGGCCATTAGCTCACCCTCTCTCCTCTCCCTGCCCTCCATGGGCAGCCCATGAAGAAGGGGTCGCAACCACTTTGAAATTAATTTCCCTTGTGAAATTTACGTACACGCTGTTGTAAGAATTGCCCTTGCCTGCCCCTCGGTCTGCATAAAAGATTACGAAGGGCCGGTGGCAGAGAGGGTCACTGCAAGTGACCCAAATCTTGTCCAGATGGCGGGGGATCCGCTCCCGTTGCTTATGAAATTAATATCATTGGAATTAATTGCATATTCACCATTAATTGTGTTATTTAATTAAAGCTTTTTTTATAAATGCGGGCTGGGTTTCAATTATTTTCTAATCAAATATTGAAATATTCAGCATTCTTCTGTGGTTTGTTTGTTTAAAAACTTTTTTAAAATCCCTCCATATCTACAAATTTTAGAGTCTGAGTCATAATCTTCTTTCATTTCTATAAAAATAACACAAATATGATTAAAAAATAAAAAAAAACCCCCGGGTTTTATGACAATATTCGAAAAGCAAACCATTTCTAGTGCAGATTTCTTTGTCGTGTCACAGTTTTCTTGGCAACTTAATTTCGAGGGAGAATTGCATGTGAAATTTTCCGCTTTTCCGCTTGTTGTGCTTTTTATGGCCAAGCTTTCTTGTCGAAAACGCACACCAGGAATGTCAAATGAAATTCTTGTTCCATTATGCCCCGTACTCCCTCTTATTTTAAACGAGTATTGCGTGTTTTTAAGTAATTGTGTTCTGATTCGCGGCTTCTACTTTTTTTTAAGCTTTCCTGTTAGCCCGGCAACAAGGGGTTAATAATTGTCCGAGTATTGACATTGACTGTCATCAGCAAAAAAGTGACGTCACTGGTTGAGTGTCATGGGTTTTTAGCAGCAATTGCAGCTACTCCAAACCCACCCCAACAAATCGCAGATTACGACCCCTAAACCCCTAAAAAAAGAAACTAAAAATAGAGGAAACTGGAGTCGAGCTGGACATTCGTAATTAATGTTAAATTAATGTCCCCAAGACACGCTGCCAGGGAGGGGCGCTAGAGGAGGAGACCGTTCTCAGGAACTGGCCAGGGATTAGGTGACTTTGTCAACGTGTTTCCTGTTTGCACTCCAAGAGAATAAAATTGCAAACATTATTGCCAGCGACTGGCAGCGGCCAACGGGTGCCAACGCCCAGACAAAGTTCAAGTGGCTGGCAGACTTGGCAGTGAAGCTGCACTAATGAATGCCAAGGGGGTTGGCTGGGTGAAGCCGAAGGTCGCCACGATATCAGACTTGCAATTGAGTTCTTCCCTTGGAAGCTACTTGCTTTGGTTGATCAGAATACCTTTTAAAAACCCCCCAAACTACAAGCTAATTCCAAGTTTCCTAAGCAATCCTTTTCGTATCACGTATACGCCGCATAGACCTCATCAAACGTAATATGCCAGAGAACATGCATTTAATATGCATTAACCATGACAACGAGGGCCGCCTTGGGAATATCATTGGCGACATTGAAGTGTCCAATTCTAGAGACGAGCTAGTGTGCCAAGTCGACCCATTGAACGCACATGCAAATGCCTCGTATGCTCTGTATCAGAAAATAAGAACAATAAACATTTCGATCAAATCGAAATAGAAATCGAAATGAAATTGGAACAGCAACCAGCAACAGGCCAACTGACAACAGCTGCTGTTGGAACATGATAGAACCCACAGCTCTAGCTAATGCTGGAATCATAATATAATGCCAAAAACCAGCAGCAGCGCCAAATGAATTAGTGGCGAATAGCACGCGGCCTAGCCCCCTTCCCGAATTTCGTATTCATAGCCAGGGGGAGAGAGATGTTCCCCAAACTGGAGTCCATGGAGAGGCAAAGCAGCAACACGTGTCTCATTTGATTTTGATGGAGCGATGCGACGTGGATGGGAAATGGCTTTGATTTTGGTTGTATTCCTATTTTGGGGCCTGTGGTGGTTGGGGTTTCACAGAGACAGAAAAAGTTCTAACAATATGGTATATTAACCTAAGACAGTATATAGTTCTTTAGCCAATGCATAAAATAATTCTTGAAAAATGAACTATAGTTCTTTAAATGATACTGTAGTTTTTGAAAGGATACTATAGTCTTCCAGCTAATAGTCTTAACTTCTTATTCATTCTCATACATTATTTATAGTGGAGTACCAAACAAATAAAAACCAACCTACATATAATTATTTTCTACTCCTTAAACTAATATATGCTATATGGTTATTTAAAGAAATAATATAGCTCTTAAAAAGCTTAGTATAGCTGCTCAAGCATTGAACCCGATGAAAATTCCAAAGATACAGTTTGGAATAGAGTTAGAGGAAACACTGTAGCCTAACACAGACTAATTCCACTAACCATAAAGCATATGTACAGTGTTATGTATGCTGTTTGGTTATTGCTAATACATAAGTGTTGCGCTTATCGCACTTAAAAAAGGGTCTTTGGGTAGTTTTAAAATTTAAATAGATTTCAGATTTCCATGTATTTTTCTTTCTAGAGAATTGTATGGAATAAAAACAGTTTCAAAACGGAACTCATTGGAGTAACACCCAAGTCATTGGATCTCCTCTTAACAATAGCATACTTACCAAAAGGATATCATAGGGTATACTTCTGTTACTCATATAGACCCAAGCTCTTATTCTAAGAAATGATACTCAGAAATACTATAGTCTTTGTTCCTTAAACTCAGATATATTTTGGGGCTTTTAAAAGAGTCTACAATCCTACCTATAACATAGGAATATAGGTAGGAGTCTATATTATATTCTACTAACCTTAGAGTTACTATGTATAATCTTCAGTTCTCATATATAATAGTTACTATAGGTTATTGCTCGTATATATGCTTCTAGTTCTTTAAAAGATACTATAATCCACCACCATAGACCTTTTATTAAACATTTTCCAATCTTTTAGCTTTAAACTTTGCTGCCTGTGACTCTTCATTAAATTCCCATACAGACAGACGCACTTCCATCAGCATTATTGCGCCATTAGACATCTGTTCAGACAGAGACAAGTATGCTTTCCAAGCGGCATTTATTTGGCTAAAATAGAGTACTTTTTACTGTTTTCATGCCTACCACTATTCATATTTTTTTATCGCCATTAGGGGGTTCTGCGGACTCGTTGTTGTGGTCGGATGTATACATTTTTTCTGTCTAGCAGAATCTGTTTGTTTGCCCAGCGGCTGTGGTGGGGTGGGGCTGGGTTGTGGGGGGCTTAGGTGTGGCCCCACTTGAGGTTTGTCGGCTCGTCATGCCGGCTACGGGCCCATCCCCCTGTTGACTGTCCCTCTCGGCCATGTTCTCGCCTCTCTTATTAGCCCACATTATGTCGGATATATTTGCGTTGAAGGCGTTGGCGGCGTCATTTCGCTTGCTCTTCTCCGTACATTCTCCGGCGAGTTCTCCGGCTGCTATTTCTGCTATGTCTCATTGTTTTTTCTGGTTAAGCGAGCCAAAAAAATGAAGAATTAAAAAATTTTGCACATGCCACATTACGTCATGGCCATTGTTTTTTGATTTGTGCAAAAATTAGCCATGTTTTTGGCATTACTTCTGCCACTTAGTTGTATCTGTGGCATCGGGTCAGAATCTGGATATTTGCTTTTCATTTGAATGGGTTTGTAATGAATACTCAAGCGGATGAACATCATTGTAAACAATATTAGTCAAGTATGGTCAAGTTTTCGACTATAAGACACCCGTTACTCATCTCTTTCAAAATACGCCTTTAAAAACTTATAAAGGGTTGGTTCTGTTGAATATTTCATAAGGATATCTGCCATATCACTGAAGTATCTTTATGTTTTATGACAATACAAAAACAAGCTTTAAAACAAGCAAGCTTTTTTCATAATTGAAAATATACCGGATTTCTCTGTAACTCCTCCAAAAATTCTATTTCCGGTTCCGATTTAGCTAATTTTTAAGTTCTAGATAAAAATAAGCTTTTGGAATAGATTGGCAAAATAAAACTTAAAAAAAATATTGTTTTGAAGGGCGCTATAAGAAGATGAATGTTTGAAACAAACTTTAACTTAGTGGATAATTTACTGGCAATGTTTCATAGAAATATTTCCTAATTTCTCAAAGATCTACGATAAAGAATATGTGAATTTATCTCGTGGGGTCTGAACACAGTATACCCTTTTACTCCACGAGTACCAGGCATAAAAATATAAAGAATATGTGCTAATATGATGCAAAATAGAATTTCACAAGTGAGAACCAAGCATGAAGTATGAATTACTTGAGAGCTAGAGGCTTAAATATTCAGGGTTTTTTAGAAACAAACCTCATCTTTAGTATTAACAGAGATTCATTTCAATGTCACAATGCCTTCTGCACCATTAGTTTAAACTGAATTCAAATAAACGCCACATTATGGGCCATTGAATGTCAATTACACATAAACCCGAGTGTCTGGTGGACCTGCCTCCTTCTCCGGGCGGTCCTGTAATCGCTGGGCGCCTTAAAGGGTGCCACTCCTCGCTCCTGGTTGGCGGGAAAATGTGAAAAGCGGAAAAGGAAAATTGAAACTAACCCAACCCAAGGCAGGATAGCGTGCGGCCACGGACTTACACGCCCACTTTTTGGCCTCCGCTTGATTTTATTTCACTTTCTGGCTTTTTTATCCGCCTCGCCAGTCTTAATTAAAAGTGTGTCAATGTTTATATCCGTAAATTAGTGGGGGGTGGGGGTGCGGGTGCTTCGTTTAGTTCTTGTTAGATAGTCCGCTTAATTAAGCGCCCTCGGAGCTGAAGACTTTAAGCGTTTGCCTGGCGGAGCAACAGGAGCCCTCGACAGAAATCTAATTGCAAATTATTTCTCTATTCTTACAGCTGCTGTGCGCTGCTTGTGGCAACAAATTGCACTCGAAGCTGAGGCTCTTATGAATGCTTCTGCGTCCGGGCGGGAGTCTGAGTCCGGGGAAGCAACGTGAGCTCCGGAGACCGAGGCGCGGACCGAGACTGAGCGGGAGCCGGTAACGGAGACTGGAAGCCCCGTCGTTCGCATCCCTCCCGTCAAAATGGCCTTCAGCTATGCGTGCCTGGTGCTGCAGCGCGTCGTCGTGCCGGCGGTGCTCGTCCTGGGTGAGTGGAGGCGGCTCTAACAAGCCACGTTCCTAACTGTCGAATTTCCGTCAATCCAACAAATAACTTTTCAAACTAAAAATAAACTTTTGTTGCACTTTATTTTGGATTTTCCTCTAAAAGTATCCTTTTAATTTCTTATTCCATTTATCCTTGAAATCCAGCTGCCCTGATGCGACCGGTGGGCATATCCTTTGTGTACATGCTGATGTTCTTCATGTCGCCGTTCGTGCCGCTCGCCACTCGACGCAACTTCAAGGGATCCGTCACCGCCTTCTTCCTCATCCTGCTGGCACTGAGCACCCTGGTCCTGCTGGGTCACATAACCCTCCAGATACTGGCGGTCAGTGTCACCCTGCCCATCTACAACTGTTCCTTCAGCGAACGCCTGCTGAGGCACATAGGCTTCGTCAGCTTCATAGATCTGAAGTGGGTTTCTCTTGAAGGTAGCTTACCATTTTATAATTTTCCTAATTTCCTCTTAGTCCCATGGCCATTATTGAGTGGCTGGCTCCGGAGGTCCTGGTTTTTGCCACTTCCCTGGGTTCCTATCTGACGGTGAAGCGTGTGGCCTCCCAGACCGTCAGCTCGGAGCAGCTGGAGAACGGAGAGGTCACCGATGGGCAGGCGGAGAATGCTCAGGCGAACCAGGCGCCCGCAACGGACGCCAATGGCGGAGGAGATGTGCAGCAGGCCACTGCCACAACGCCGTTGCAACAGCAGCAGCAACAGCTCAGGAAGCGAGTGTCGATGATCAGTCAGCACATCCACTTCGAGGGATTGATTAAGATCTGTGAGTAGGGCTACTTATAGACATCCTTGCAGATATCCTTGCTAACCCCATCGGACTAACCCGCTCTTCAATGAAAACCCATTAATGAAAGTATTTTTCCATTTTCCCTCCATGGACAGCCCCTCTGTTCTGCCTGGCCACGCTCTTCTTTGCCGCGGTGCTGCGTCCCTCGGTGCCTGGCGGGTTCTATTTTCTCATTTTCCTGCTGGCCGGCACTTACTGGGCAACCTGCCAAACCTTGCAACGGTGCGTGCCCCATCAGCGCAATCAATTTCGGGCTTTCTGACTTTTTCATTCAATTTTTGTTTCTGTTGTTGCCTTCTCACACCTTCTGATACAGGGGCTTTGCGTTGCTGCTGCGCTTCGTGATGGTCGTCCTGGTGCTGCACTCGCTCTCCATCGTGTCCTATCAGACACCCTGGATGCAGCTCCACCTCAATCACACCGAACTGACGGCTCGGTAAGTTCAATGAGATGAGGCCTTCTCCCGCGGCATTCATTTCTGTTTTCCCTCCTGGATAGACTGATTGGACTGGAGCCGCTCATTGAATCCTACTGTGGATCGGATATTCGAATTATGTATTACAACAACACCTTGTATCTGGACTCTTACCTCAATCCCTTTGCCCTGTTCTTTGCCTACTTCGCCCTGGCCCTGACCACCAAGCATCTCATCAAGCCGCGGGTAAGTCCAACTACCAAGTCTTACAGATTTTTAAAATATCGATTACTTTACTTCCAAGTCACAGCTTTGAAGTTAGCAAGACTGAAAGCTAGTTAATGATTTTTTCAAAATAAATATTGGGACTAAATGATATATTCGTAGCTGATGGGGGTTCTTCATTTCTGTAGTTTTCAGTCTTCTAAACATAAGATCAGACTAGTCTTATGACATATCCTATTCGCTCTATATTTCTGCTCTTCTTCTGCTGCCTCTTGCATTCGGAAAAAATTACTAAATTTCAATTTTCAACTTTTAACACGACTATGCCGCACGCCGACAAAACAAAACACTAAACATAACTCTTTCAAAACTTAACAACAACTCGTCACTAACACCACACTCGAACACTTGAACACCCGACCCACCCACCGAATCACTGAACCACTGATCCACCGCATGGGCAGCTGGAAGCGAAGCCCGCCACCGCATTTGGCCAGCAGCTAGATTGCAACAGCAGCAGCATCACCGGCAACAACACCGGCAACAAAGTCAACCGCCAGCTATCGCTGCTAACCTCGCAGACGACCCGCGGCCGTCGGGACGGCTCCTTCGCCGGGGGAGGTGCCACTACCACCACCACTACCACCACAACCACAGGCACTGCCGCGACCACGATTCGAAATCAGCGCTTGAGTGTAAGCGAGCGGGGGCGGAGGATGGGTTCTGTCTGCCAGTCGGGTGTGGTGTGTGAATGTTTTAAGAGGATTAGGATTTAGGAGCTGGACAATGTCCGAAAGCCAGCTTTGGTTTATGAGAGAAAAGCTAAACCAATCAGGGATAGGAGCCCTAGAGATGGGGACACCAAATGGAAAACGATTTAATCCTCAAAATTTACCTCATCCTCCGTAATGGCAATTTTTTTATTTGCTAATATAATTTTTGGGGCTTGTTTTTAAAGAAATATGAAAGTATTATCGTTTATAATATTAATTAATTAAAAAGAATACCTATCTAGGATAGCAAGCACATACTTTTGCTTAAAAAAGGACGTTTCTTTTTCCTAAGATTCGAGATTATTTTAGAATAGCTTGGGAGGTGATACTGTATAGTTAATGTTAGCTTTGGGGAGGTAATACAAACTATAGTTTATCCCAAACACTAAATGCAATTAGTGACATCAACTAAACCTCAACTAAGTGTTTGTCTGTGCTTTAACTCTTAACCCCGCAGCTCTGCCCGGTTTTAGCCGTCTTTGCCGAAATCTATAACCTTGATTTGCGCTTCCCCCGACTCTTTAGTTTACCTTTGTTTGGTTTTCTTTTGATTTTTGTTTATGCTCTCTCTTTTATTACTTCCGCTTTAGGTTTCTTTGCGCCGTGATCAGCGTGCTACGTTGAATGAACCGACTGAGACGACGCCTGTACGTAAACTAACTCCACTTTGCGCCCCAATCCTCCAGAAACCTCTTATGCCTAACCCCAACTCATTAGAATAGATCTCTAGCTATCTGAACTTCTATCTATGTATCTTTTTGTTACCAATCTGTGTCATTTGTCGATGTAAACGTGTGTTCTTGTCTAACATCCATAGCGATCTAGAGTACTAATCCCGCTAGTAGCCTCCTACCAGTCATTCGACATCCTAACCAAATGTAATCTAAACATAGCTACTAACCAACCGCGTAAGTGTGAATGTGTCTCGTGTTCTGGGCCATAAAGCACCGCAATTTGCGATCCCAACTAGTTAGCCACTCTCACCCGGATAGTAACCCGTCAACGTTTAAACCCAAAACACCCGTAGATGCCCTAGAACTCTTGACCTTCTTGTATGTAAATATCTAAATTAGAGAGTCAATCTTTCCTTTCTGTGTCTGTCTCTGGTATCTTTATGACAATGATAATTAATAAACTCCAACCACTCCTTCAGTTGGTTCGCCAGAGCACTCGAAGATCCCGCACCCCACAGCCTCTGGAGAGTGGATCATCAGTGCCCGCCAGCTCTACGCAGCGCGGCAATGACATCCAGATGGACTCTATGGAGCAGCGATCCGAGCAGGAGAACACCACCACCTCCATTCTGGATCAGATATCGTACGGATTTGTCAGCGTGGGTGGTTTCATCTACCAGAACAGCTACATATTCACCAACATTCTGATGATGGTTAGTCTACAAGACCTCATTCATTACATCCATTCCACTAATCACTTTCCCATTCCAGGCCTGGTCCATTGTCTACCACAGCTGGCTCACATTTGTGCTGCTTCTCTGGGCCAATGTCCTCTGGATGATCCCCAATCAGCGCAAGGCCATGATGCGCTCCAGTCCCTTCATCGTCCTCTACGCCGAAGTGCTGCTGGTTGCCCAGTACATCTACGGCATGGATCTGGACAACAGCGAGCTGCCCACGAAGGTTTCCGTAAGTGCAGATCACTAGCTCGGATCTCTTAATTGAAATTAATTTAATCATGTCTCTGCAGACGGCGGGCATCAACCTGCAGCAGATTGGATTCGAGCGGCCCAAGGAGAACCAGATGCGTCCGTGCGTGCCGCTAATCGTGAAGACTGCCTTCGTTCTGATGTTCTGGGTGACGTCGCGCCAGTTCTTCAAGGAGAAACGCGATCGTCGTCGGGACAGCACCCTGGCGGACATAATTGCACCGCTGCAGATCACCGTGGGATCAGCCGGGTCCAGTTACCTCATCAACGACGGCAAGAAGACCTCAAAGTTCCTAAAGAAGGCCGGCGATGTGATCAAGAACCTGCTGGTCCGGCTCTGGATTTGGTTGCTGGTGCTCGTGATCTTTTTGTGTGCGATCACCGGCGAGAATATGACGGGCTTCCGCATCTGCTACATGGCCCTGTTCCTGTTCTTCTTGCTGGTATTCCAGTCATCGTCCAAGGCCTGGGTGAAGATCATGTACGGCTTCTGGCTGTTCCTCATCTTCTACGCCATGTCCATCCTAATCTTGATCTACACATATCAGTTCGACAAGTTTGACACGTATTGGAACGACTACCTTAACGTGTCCAAGACGCTGTGAGTTTCAGCTTTCAAAAGATGAAAGACCTTGCAATTAATGCACTCCATTCCCCTTTCAGGCAAAACGACATTGGCCTCAAGCGGTATCAGACCAAGGACCTGTTCCTACACCTGGTCTCGCCCACAATCATTGTGATTCTGACCGTCATCCAGGTGCACTACTTCCACAAGCGTTTCATCGCCTCGCTGCAACAGCAGCCGACAGCTGGCGGCTCGGCCACGCAGAAACCCACGGAGACAACTGCCTTGGAACCAGCCAATCCCTCGAGGCGGCGGGGCAGTGCCAATTCCTTGCGCCGCTCGCAAGGACCTTCAGCCGAGGCAGCTCCGCCAGGTGCCACCACAGATTTCGAGACTTCTGTGCGGGACTTGGTGCGCATTTCGTTCCGCAAGATCAAGAACAAGTCCGAGTACATATTCAAGAACTTCAAGGACGTCTTCTGGCGCTTCCTGGAGCTGCACATCATGAAGGCCGTCTACATAGCCGCCTTCGTCTGCAGCGTCAGCGAGGTGTGCGTCCTGCACATTGTCTTTGTGGGCTTCTGCGTGCTGGGCGCAACGTCGCGCAAGGCCGTCCAGGTGGTGATCAGCCGCCTCATCTCGTTCATTGTAACCATTATAGTGCTGTCCAAGATGATCTACCAGATCGAGTACCTCAGTCACTCCCAGTACAATGTGGTTTGCGTGAGTAGAACAGTTTTTCAAAATTAAAATCAGTTTGTACCTCCATGTTTCCCTCCACAGTCTGATAACCGGACCGCCAACAATGCCGAATGGGTGGGCCTCACCAAGGCCGACAAGCTGGAGGGTGGCCTGATGAGCTTGCTCCGAACTTACATCATCTACATGGTGATTGTGACCCTGCACGCCGTCATCACCTTGCGGCAGCTGCAAATGCGGGTCAAGATCGGTGCCCTGAACGCCCCGCCCACCAAGCTGCTGTTCCCGCACATCGTTCGAGCCGATGCCGAAAAGGACCTGGTGGGTCTGGTCAAGTACCTCCTCAACTTTGGCTTCTACAAATTTGGGATCGAGATATCGCTCATCGCCCTGGTCTCCACCATCACATATCGTCAGGACATTGTGGCCGTGGTGTATGCCCTCTGGCTGGTGGTGCTCCTGCTCCTCCGGCGCTCCCAGTGCGCCAAGATCTGGGGTGTGTTCCAGGCCTTCTTTGCCATTTCCATACTGACGCAGTACATTGTTTTGGTGGGTCTGCCCCCCAGCTTCTGTACGGGTAAGAGAGCGTGGATGGTTTCGTGAAATTTCTTTGATTTTCATTTGTATCTTGTATGTTTTAGTTTATCCTTGGGACAAGGACGCCTTTGGCGAGAGCATACAACGCTGGACCATGCTGCCAGGAGCCCTGCACTTCAACCATGTGCCCAAGCTGATATTTGACTTCATGGTGTTGGTTATCTTGAACCGGCAGAAGAGCATCTTCTGCATAGAGCAGCGCTATGCCAGCAGCGATGATTATCCCGGAGGCAGCAACCGCAGTGTCATCGCGGACATTGCCCAGTTGGGACGGGTGCCCTTCGACAATCCCACCCACGACTTCTGCTCCTACATCCGCAACTACTCGGATATACTGAAGAACGGGGTGTTGTGCGGGTTCTACTGGTTCACTCTGGCGGTGGTCTTTCTGGCAGGCACGAACATTGCGGATCTGCTGGCCCTTGGCTATCTGATCGGAGCGTTTGTCTTCCTCTGGCAGGGATCCGACTTCTATCTGCGGCCCATCCACACCATCATCAGTCGCTGGAAGTGGCTCCTGGCCTTCAATGTGACCAACATCCTGATCAAGACGAGCTTCCAAATGGCCGGCTGCCTGTTCATGACGCCGCTGACGACGCACTGCTGCTGGCTGGTCCACATGCTGGGAATCACCTGCACAAGCAACGTGCCCGCGATCGTCCCCGAGGTAATTGAGGAGACTATTCAGCCAGGCGAGTGCCCCAAGATCACGCACCAAGTGGTGCTCCTCTGGGACACCATTTGCTTCGCCTTCATCATCTTTCAGCTGCGCATCTTCAAGTCGCACTACTTCTGTCACATCATCACGGACACAAAGGCCAACAACATTTTGGCTTCGAGGTAGGTCCACGATCCTTTGACACATAATACCCATGATACTATTCGACATCCCACAGAGGAGCTGACATCATTGAGAGCCTGCGGCAGAAGCAGATCACCCATCGCCACGACCACGAAAAGCAGGTGCTCCACAAGATCAAACGGAAAATGGAGCGCATTCGGGCGACGCAGCAGAAGATGCTCCGACCGCTGGATAAGCAGACCCACTTCGATGGTAAGTTAGCTCACAACACCCTTTCTCCCCACCGCGAACTTTTTGCATTCGAACTTCGCGTCGCGTTTTTTGCAATTTCCCATTTTTGTATTTTTGCGCTGGAAATTGTATCGCGAGTGTATCTTTATTTAATATTGCAACTCCGAAGGGCGACCCACGCCCGAGGTGTCGGCCCGAGAGGTGGCGCCGTTGGCTCACACCAGCAGCTTCACCTCCTGCCAGGGCTCCGGCTATCTGACTCCCGACGAACAGAGCACCTCCAGCTCGCCCAGCAATTCCTCGCCCGCGAGAGCATCCATCCTTTCAAGCACTCACAGTGGCAGTGTGGAGAGCGTGGACAGTGCGGATGCGGCGGTTGTAATCGAACCGGAAATCAACGTGATGGAGTGCGAGGAGGTCGCGGACTATCTGGATGTACAGTCGGTTAGTGAAGAGGATACCACTGTGGCACTGCCCGTCAGGCACTTGCCAGTTGCTGTCGCAGCGGCGGACTCGAAGCCCACCACGCCGAGCACGGAGGCGCTGTCGACACTCTTGACCGAAGGGTTCCTGGAGCCAAAGAGGATCTCCCTGGGTCTAGCTCCATCGGAGGCAAGTGGTCCGGTCACCATACAGTCGCTGGCCCCTCCGCTGGCCGCCTATGCCACTGCTATGGCATCGAGTGCTGCCAGTTCTGTGCTGTCATCGACTCTGACTCCGAATCTGCGACGTGAACATCGCCGCCAGTCGTCGACCAATGCGGCAGTTTCCTGGAACGAAACCGTGTCCATCAAGCGATCGCCCTTGAAGAAGCAAATGGTAATGTGGGGAATGTCAAAAATATCCAAAGGCTGATAAGCTAATCCGATTCTCCCGCATCCCTTGAAACAATAGTCGACGGACAGTCGGGAGGAGGTGGTGACCATGCGGAACAAGGCGCTGCATCGCCGCCACCAGAGCATGGGAAACGCCAGCTACTCGCTGGACGAGGCTGGCCAGTCGCAAACCTACAGGAAGCGGCTCTCGAGCAACCTATCCGGGGCCAGGGACGAGGCTGCTCTGCGATCTGCCCAGCGGCCGCACAGCTGGGGACCCGTGGGTACGGTCTACTATATGGAGTCGCTGATGTGTGCCTTCTATGAGCCCGCACTGCTGCATGGACCATGTATTGGATGAATCTTTGCTCTATAATTTTAAAATATATCATATTTTCGCTAATCTTCAAAGAAACTTTGTACAAAAAAAACCTTGAGTTCGATGTGCTATGCAACTGAATAAAACCGATTGGGGTCGTGTGTCATGTGACCCCAAGAAACTGCCTTTCTGGGTTTGACCTTGTAAATAACACAACAAGTTACTTCTTCTATTTGGTGAATGAAGGATGCGCAAACAGAGTCCTGGCGCTTTTACAAGTGTAAAATAAACATCTCTCCTGAATTCTAAATGTGATTTTTGAAGATCTCGAAGGCGGTTCATTAAGCTTTTGATCTGCATGACCCAACCCACAGACAATTGTCAGATTTTCCAAATGCTAATCTAAAATTATGGTTTATTTTTTCTTAAAATGATATGGAATCTATTCGAAACTTTCACTTTCCTTTCGCTAACACTAATGATATGCATACTGAATGCCCTGGGATGGGTTCAGAAATACAGACATCGGCTAGCCGGTGCTAGATTTATTTGTTGATTATTTTTAAAGCAAACCTATATATTTGTTCTTTATTTACTTAATGTTTTGATTTATTTTGATTTGGTTTTTGATTTTGTTTTTAGAACATGGTTATCCACTTCCTGCACCCACAGTACGCAGAAGGAAGGAAATTAAATTACATCCACATGGTAAAGTTTTTATTTGTTGTGCCTCATTGGTTCGTTATTCGTTATGAAAAGCCCTGCTATATTAACTGGCCCCCATTCCAATGTATATACAAATTGTGCATGCCCAAGTTCTGTGTGCTGCTACCCTGTAAATTGAATGCGAAACAAGAAAACTTGATACCCAAAAAATAGTCAATATTTACTTATAACCATCTAAATGTTGTTCCAAATTGTAATATAACTAAAGTCGAGGCTTATAATAATATCTGATAATGTTTTCGGTGTGCTCTTAAAGCTACTCGAGCTGGTGACTACTACATGTTCGAGGAGATGGATGACAAGTTCGAGTTGGACCTAATCCACGACGAGATCGACTTCCTGGAGGAGGAAAACATCACCGAGAGCGAAATGAAGATGCAGCGCCGCAAGACCCTTTACGACGTGAGTTCCTACTTTATTTTTCACTTTTTTTTACACAATTTTATTAAATTGATTGAGACATTTGGCATGGTACCCTTTATCCCATTTAAATTCTTGTAAATTCCTCCAAAAAACAAACAAATTCCTTCCAAAATTGCCCCCCACCTATGAACTAAAAGGTTTGGAAGGACCTAAACGATGCCGAGTATCGCCGGCATTTCTACATGCGAGAGCGATCCTATGCCTCCGAGCCGGGGTCACGCATAGCCCTGAAATTGGAAGACGAGAAGGCCAAGGTTAGCCACGAACTGGGACTAACCACCGACGACGAGGAGGACGATGATACCATCGAGTGTGACCTCGGCATACGCACCTCGACGCTATCCGAGCCACTCGACTTTGGGCGTCGCAGCCAAACGCTGCTCGAGGTTGTGAGTCTGAACTGGATTGACCTGGAGTCCCCTCCAGAATTGTATACCCGTTTTGATTGGCACTCACTTTTGTTTGCTCACGAGTCCTGCCGACCAGCAGATGGGCGCACTCACCTCAAACTGTACAGAAATACTCCATTATAATCTCTACTCTACTCAATACGCATATGTAAAGCTTGTTATTTCGTTCGATTGTATAAATGTTGGACGCGCCTTGTGGAGATCAGAGGAGTTCTAACTGGCTTTATTCTTTTCTTTTGTTTCAAAATAGAAATCCAAGGATGCCCCAGGACCTGATTTCCCCTCTACTAGCAAGGGTATTTCCAAGGAACGTGATGCTGCCAGTAGCGCTAGCCCGGCTCCCACCCGGGATGTGGCGGATCTGCCGGTGATTCCTCCACCCATCATAACCACCACCACATCGGGACTGGGTCGGGAGGCCACGTCGAAAGAGACCTCGGACAGCAAGTCCAAGATGGAAATCGACAGCGGTGAGGTGACGGCCAAGGATTCTGACGAGGACTTCGACACCAATCCCATCATCCGACTGCTCGAGGGCTTCTTGGTGACGCTGACCATAAGACTGAACCGCTTCTCGCGCAACTATCGCTTCGTGAACCGCATCCTGGCCGGCGAGAAGAAGACCCTTAAGGTAGAGCTATAAATATTAAACAATTTTAGGGAAAATGCTAATGATTTGCTATTTTTCTACAGGAATCCAGCTCCTTGAATCGCTTGGGCCTGTCCAGTGCCGCTGCCATGTTCCACTTCCTGAAATCCAACCTCGAAAGGTATTTTTAAAGAGAGCGTTTCTGGAACCCATCCAAGGTCCAGTGTGCGCCGCTTGCGTTAAGTTTACAATAAAGTTTTGATTTTTGGGAACTGGAAGCCCGTGTGTCCTTAGAGTAGCGTGTTCTGGTCGCGTTACCAAGCGTTGAATTTTCTTAAGAGTTGTGTTCGGTTCTTGATCCATTATTGATTTCCTATTATTTATTTACTTTTTGTTTTTTACTTTATTTGCATATCCGTTTTATAATTTTGTGTTTCGTGTACCTGTTCCTGCTTCCACAACATTCTACTACAACACACCTGCAACAATGTCTCACCAAAACTCACCTCAACCTCATTTGTGCCATCGATCTCGATCTTGATGTTGATGTGGATGTTGTTGAAGCGATGACAGCGGCCAGCCCGCCTCCTCATCCACACCACGGCGGGTGGTTGTTGCCCCGCCGAATGCCAATGCTCCAGAGCACACAAACACCAGCACTCCACTGAACACGAACACGACAACCACACCGCTATCACCACCCGAACCACTGCAACCACCAACAACAACCAGTACACCACAGCAACACCATCAGCATAATCGCGCTGTTGACGAAATCATCGAGTTGCCTGTAGATACCGTTGATGCAGCCACCTCTAGGTAACAAATCCATAAGGAACATCTTATTTTGCTAAGTGTAATTGTCTTGGATCACGTCCACAACAAACCCTCACTGCACAGTTTCATTTTTAAGTACTTTCTTTGAATTTATTCAATCATTGGCTAGTTCTTTAAATCATAAAAGTATTCGAACCCCTTTTCGAATTCAAAATATGTCCTTATTTCAAATTCAAACTTATCCACTTTCACATTTACTTTCTCAAAGTCAGAAATCTTTTTATTGGTCCAAACTTAAATTAAATATTTTTATGTACATGCCAAGAAACAAAAATATCTGAATGAACAAAAACAAATCCTTACTAATTTCTTTTTCTTACATTTACATTTTTCTGCGTGCATTACGATCATCCGAATAAATTTTTGTTTTGTTAGAAAACAATCGATCAATTCATCGCCGCCAGCCAAGGGGTAAGTAAATCGAACCATTCTACAATCTACAATTTAAGACTAAACCGCGATCAGATCCAAATCTGCAACTAACCACACGAGACTCAGACCCATCCAGGGCCCGCCTCTCAACAAGACTCTACTACAATATGATAATACTTGAGCAATTTTCTCTCTATATACTATATGTACTGCATAAGTTGACACCTACTTTCCATTCCACTCCATTCCATTCCTACCGCCATCCACCATCCATGCGCTGCCCAATAATCGCATACGAATCGTATATATAGCACGATGTTCAGTCGAAAATCGGACAGTGGTCTGCCCGAGATCCGCGTTAAAGCGCCCTCTGTCGACCGCGGAGCGCACTATTACTATAATCATCACAGTGCCGGTGGCGGCGGCTCGGGATCATTGAGCAAGCACTGGTCCTACGAGCAGGTGGACAGGTACTGGCCCCGCCCCTAACTAAGCCTAACGCCCCACCCACTATCCTTTAGCCCTAAATATCCATTAATATGTTGGTGTCGTTCGGTTTGTGTTCGTAACGCTCTCTAACCTTTCAGATGCTTGGATTTAAAGAAGCGAATTTTATGAAGAACTTGATGAAAATTTAAAAGATTTATTTGCTCTCTCCATAGAAGATTCCCTTCTCTAAATCCATCCGTCCAAAATCTGTCTATATCTGTCTTTCAAGCTCAGTCTCATCTTCATCATCATGGTTCAGACTCTTTATTCTAACATCTATCATGACTCTGTATCTTCCCTCTGTTTTCTTTGGTAACTTAAACTGCATCTGTTTCTGTATTTTGAATTCTGTATCTGTATCCGTATCCGTATCTGTATCTCTGCCTCTCCACAAAGTTGTATTCGCTGCTATGATTTAAACCTATCGCTATGCGTTCTTTGCTAGTATGTACCGGTGTTTGGCTTCGACTAATCCTAGTTTAAATCTAGTTTTATTTGATTTATTTTTGTTCCACCACCGAGTTCTCCACACCGATGCACTGGCATGTAGTCTGTGGAGCATGCAGCGCACACATTCCTTAAAAGAGCACCCGCATGTCAAGTTGTTAGATTCCAGGAACCATCTTGAAGAGCTCCATGTACTAACTAGTTTTCTCGGTGAACTTTCAGCGCGGGTGAGTTCAATCTGGAGGAGGAAAACTTTGCCCAGCGGGATCATCACATCATCGTGGAGGTGCTAATCTCCTCGTGGTATGCTCTGTTGGCCAACACGGATCTTATCTGCTACATTGTGGTTTTCATCAATCAGGTAAGAGTACATTGGTCACAAAGAACCTAGCTTTAATCATGATACTCCTCTTCAGGTCGTCAATGCCAGTCTCATTTCGCTGCCGCTGCCTCTGATGGTCTTTTTATGGGGCACATTGTCCCTGCCGCGGCCCACCAAAACCTTCTGGGTCACCCTGATCGCCTACACCCAGGCCATTGTGCTGGTGAAGTGCGTCTTCCAGTTCAAGCTCATCTGGTCCAACTACCAACGGCTGCCCAACAAGCCCCTATCTACGGCCAAGATCTTTGGCGTGGAGGAGAAGGCGCACTATGCGATCTACGACTTGATACTACTGCTGGTACTTTTTCTGCATCGGTACCTTCTGAAGTCTCAGGGCCTGTGGAAGTCCGGCTACAAAGATACCGATAACCAGTTTACCAAACCCACCGCCAGCATGTAAGTAGACGAACCATTTTGGTTGACACATTTTTATGAACCTCTATTTTCAGTGATGATCGCGAGGACAGTGATAATCTCTCGCAACCCGACTCCCGCCAGTTGAACGAAGAAGCGGCACAGAAGATGAGCCTCCAAGTTAGCCAGGCTTCCCTGCCAGGTTCGCCGGAGTACAGCAAGACGGGAATCAATCCTCTAGAGTAAGTTTTCATAAAATATGTTTGAAAATCCCATTACTTAACTTTGTCTTTAAATTATAGACGCACGAAGTACACTTCATCGTTGCACAAGTTCTTCTTCAATCTGGTTCACAAATCTCGTCTAGCCACGGATGTATATGCTCTGATGTTCCTCTGCGATTTTGTGAACTTCTTCGTACTGCTGTTCGGCTTCACCGCTTTTGGAGTAAGGGATCTTAATTAAACAGTGTCTATACCCAACTAAAAGTGGAATTTTCTTTGCAGACCCAACAAACCGAGAGCGATGAAGGTGTCCAAACGTATTTGGCCGAGAACAAGGTGCCCATACCCTTCCTGATCATGTTGCTGGTCCAGTTCTTGCTGATTGTCATCGATAGAGCCCTCTATTTGCGAAAAGCCCTGGTCAACAAGATCATCTTCCACTTCTTTTCGGTTATTGGAATACATATCTGGATGTTCTTTGTGGTGCCCGCTGTTACGGAAAGATCTTTCAACTCGTTGGCTCCACCGATAATCTTCTATGTCATCAAATGCTTTTACATGCTCCTCAGCTCGTATCAAATCAAGTCCGGCTACCCCAAGCGCATTCTAGGCAACTTCTTCACGAAGGGCTTCTCGATGGTCAACATGATTGCCTTCAAGGTGTATATGCAGATACCATTCCTCTACGAGCTGCGTACTATCCTGGATTGGGTGTGCATAGACAGCACAATGACCATCTTCGATTGGCTGAAAATGGAAGACATCTTCTCGAATATCTATCTCATCCGGTGCACCAGACAGTCGGAGACGGATTTCCCGGCTATGCGTGCCCAGAAAAAGGCTTCCCTTTCGAAGCTACTGATGGGCGGCACGGTTGTTCTGCTTATTGTGATTTGCATCTGGGGACCACTGTGTCTCTTTGCCCTGGGCAATGCCGTGGGAACGTCGAATGTGCCGTATCATGTGTCATTATCGATTCGGATCGGCCCGTATGACCCCATCTATACCACCAACAATTATGACAGCATCTTTGAGATCAACCAGACAATGTACTCGGAAATGACGAATGCTTATATTTCGGACAAACAGGCAGTGACATTTATAACAGGATACGATCCAACGGATGTGGCAGCAGTGAAACTGGCGGGTAACTCGCCGTCTCTGTGGAATATAGCTCCGCCAGACAGGCAAAGGTTGCTAAATGATTTGAGAAACAGTAAGATCAGCCTTATCTTTCTATTAGAGTATTTAAATAACCTGTTTTTTATTGCAGATCATACCCTGAAGGCGCGTTTCTCGTACTCCCTCACTCGCAAAGCTCCTGCCAAGGGTTTGAAGGAGAATGTGGGTGATGAGCATGCCATTTCCTTGGATGAATCTTTCGAAGGACGTGCGGCACTCATAAGAATGCTAAGCGAGACCCACGAACTGGATCAAACCCCGGTTGTAGATATCTCTGCAAATGGAACTAATTCAACAAATGCAACAAGCCCACAACCCGATGTGAAAGTATTGCTGCCTGCCGAAGACATCGTGGTGATACCTGGTATGATTCCCAAGTTCATCAAGGTTCTAAACTCGGGAGACGCGGCAGTGGTCAGTGTACTGAACAAAAAGAACAATGACTACCGCCCGCTGGTAATCAAAATGCATCGCGACAACGAGACCAACGGGCTGTGGTGGGAGATTCGGGACTATTGCGAAGATGCCTTCTACACCGAAACCCTGTCCAAGTTTGCTTACAGTAATTGCACATCGGGCATCGTGATGTACACATTCAACGACAAGAAGTTCCCATCGACATTCAGTTTTCTCACAGCCGGCGGGTTAGTGTTTGAATATTTTTAATTTATCGACATTTTATGTAAAGTTTATGTTTCTGTAGCATCATTGGATTGTACACCACCTTTGTGTTATTGGCCTCGCGTTTCATGAAGTCGTTCATCGGCGGGCAGAACCGAAAGATCATGTTCGAGGATCTGCCCTATGTGGATCGCGTGCTGCAACTGTGTCTGGATATCTACCTTGTACGGGAGGCGCTAGAGTTTGCGCTGGAGGAGGACCTGTTTGCCAAATTACTCTTCCTGTACCGCTCGCCAGAGACGCTGATCAAGTGGACCCGCCCCAAGGAGGAGTACGTGGACGATGACGGCGACACGGACTCGATTCCCAGTCGAATGAGTGTGCGCCGGCCGGAGCAACTGCAGCAGCCACAATAACATAGGATTAACCCAAACGCTTAAGTAATCTAGAGTTTTTTACGTATTTAGTACGTATTGCGTTATCGTAGGTTTCATAGTCTTTTTAAACATTTTTATAAACGGAAAGTCACACAAATCAAAACACAAAGTAACACATCGCCCATTTACACAGTTTACAGTCGTTCGATTTTTTGTCAAGAGTACTGCCCGTCTGTGAAACTGTAGAAGTCGAAAATTATACACCAACTATTTTGCATATACAGAACCTATATATGTAATTTGTGTACCTAGTTTGTAAGCCAATGTATTTAGACTTTAAGTAAGCAAAGTGTTGCTGTTTGTTAGTGTAAAAACGAATGATTACTAGTGAATTGCAATTCTGCCTAGGCAGAGCAAAAATTATTTATTAAAGTTAATCCTAAATAGGTGTAAAAAATGAAGATCAAGCTGGAGATACTAACTATATTAATAATAATAATGATGAAAACTCATTTTCAGGGAATTTAGCATTTTACAGAAAACGTAAATTTAAACGAACAACCTAATACGAAGCATCCGAGTTAAGTAGGTAAACTAATGGATAGATAATAAATGTTTTATATTTTTACGAATCAATAATATCATGTATGTAATATTAACTGATATGGCTTCGAATCGCGTACATTTATCCAAGCTGCAATATGCCTCAGTGTGCCCTTTATAGAAAGATATTATGTAAAGATATGTTAATACTGTTTGTTATAGACCTAGATCGGATGGAAAAATATCGACAGCGAATATGTTGCATATATACAGCGTTGACATTATTTTAGGCATATCATATAGCATATTTTTGTATCGAATGCAAATATCATTTGCTTGAGCGACCATTTCATATCAAAATTTAAATGTAGGATCTATTTAATGCTTCAGAGCGTAGGCTTCAAATCGAAATTGATCATAACAAGAATATCTCCAATAGGCAATCTCTTACACGTTACATCGCGCTAACCAAATCTGTATGTGCTATTTTATATACATAGAAAGAAACTAATTCAAATCGATTTATATAAAAATCACAATAAACAGTTTTTGTACCAAGAAATGAACAACTTAAATCGTACATATAGAAAGTGTATCTATTTTTTAGTGTTTAATTTTCCATCATAAGCTTAACTGGAATACTTACGAACTAAAATAAAGAATCGAAATCTATTGTACTAAAATAAATACAAATGGCTTACACAATCTTTTTTTTATATATATTTTTGAGAATTTAATTTTATTAATTAATTATATAAAAAAGTTTAAATTATACATGATGGTGTAGTGTAATCCACTATTAGGGAATTCGAGTGGAACAATTCCGATAGTGTGTAAATCGGATCTCACTCTCCCCGCTGCTGGCACTCTCGCTGCTCTGTTGGCGAACAAACTTTACGGCAGGATACACCTCCTCCCACTCGGATTCGCTGCGACTAAGGACGCCACGCCGTCGAGGTGTCGTGAAGGAGCTCTCCTGATCCTTTTGTGCCGCCGGCATGGGATTGTTTAGCATTTGCGTAACGCTCTTCGACAGGCGAATCGACTGGATACGGTTGTAGCCACTGCCCGTTGGCTTGTAGCGTTCCAGTTTCGAGGTAAACCGCGATATTTCATTGCTCATCCACTCGGGGGCGCGCATGTTGGCCAAGTAAACCGAGTGTCGTCTCGGCCAAGTGCTTATATAGCCAACCTTGCTTGGAGGGTGACATAAGTTGTGGGGCAATCGATATGGCTTGGGGCAAGGCTGAAACCTCAGTTTCTGGGCTCTCTCAGTTTCCACCCCTCTGTGCTATTGACCTATTAACTAATCAAACACCCGGCCCATGCAACACCTTCGATTATTGCAACAAAATATACATAACATTTAATTAAGAACTAGGCGAACGGGCGAGAGAGGGACACAAGTTAAATAAGAATAACAGAATAAAATTGCCACAAAATTCGAGCTAGTGGTGGGTCAGATATGCAAACTTTGCTTCCTACAGTAGCATAGTTTATGTTTAAGGAGCCGCCACAGCTTATGACACCTTGCAGTTGTCGTCGTGCAGATGGTCGCCATCGAGCTGGACATCCTCCTCAGAGGTTGAGAAGACGCCGCCCTGTAGGACCTTGTTGACGGCTGCGCGAGCCAAGTAACCGGTGGTCTCCGAGTACGGTAGTGAGTAGAAGGCCTTGAGATCCTCGGTCTGAGACTGCTGTGGCTGCGGCTGATGCTGGATATTGTTATCCTTGCAGTACATGGAAAAGGCCTCAGCCAAGATGCCATCCAAATCCAGGACTTGTTTGAAGTGCAGTTCAGGATTGCTATTTAAAACAGGAATCATTCAATAAAGGAATGAGAAACAATATAAGGATTTTCCATACCGGTTGAGTATGGTAGCCACAATGCACAATAGCTCCACAGTTATCTGGCGCCTCTCCGGTCGGTCTATGCAAATAAGAGTCTCCTCGACCAACAGATTAAAGGTCAATTCTCCGCGACTCATATTTGTCAGTGTCGGTGTGGCTGGTAGATGATGACCCTGTGTCAAAATACCCTGGGGTGTGCGCTGGAGGATTTCCCAGATTTTGTTATAGAAATGTTTTGGCACGCGGCACAAACAGCCCTCCAGTTGGCGACGCTGCAAGGTAGTGAGCCTAAAAGCACAAATTATTTATTAAAAAGAACGTCATAAGTCAACCAATGCCACAACTTACTTTTCTTCCGTAGCCCACTCGCTGACGGTTAAAACTTTCTGCAACAAAATACGAACTTGGAAGGGCGACAGGTTATCAACATCGATGCTCTGCTGTCCAGAGATTTGAAGGTATATTCTCATAGCCTCTAGTACCCAGCCAATACGGATTTTAAGTATTCCCCTGAACATAGACGGATTGGTGGCTATTAAACGACCACAGTACAGGACAACCTCCTGTTGCAACACCGCCTGGATGACGTCGTACGGCTGAACGCTGGTGTACATCACGTTCTGGATCTCCGCCGGTGTCATGGGCTTGTCGAATACCGTCTCCTTTTGGCCAATGATGCCCACAGTCAGTTCTTTGCCGTTTACCAGCACAGTGGTGATGAAAGGACTGATGGAATCCACAATGTGGTGGAGAAGAGAGGAGCAATATCTCACGGCACGCCAGTAGCGCAGGGATCCGGCTCGATGGTAAAGCTGCGTAAGAGCCGTGTTCACATTCAAGCCATTTACCTCGAAGTGGGGACCTTCGCGGTTCAACAGAATACCCCAGAGTTGGCACAGACAGTAAATAGAGTCCGTATTGCGAAGAGCGTTGATGATGTCAGGAGTGGGTTTCTTGTCAAAGTGCTGCTGAAATTTGGAAATAGATAATGTGATAGATATTCAACTATTTGGTTTCAGTGCATTTACCGCCACGGAGACCTTCTCTTCCACGTACGTCAAAGCCTTGGGCACATCTGTCAGGGACTGGTAGCCAATATACTCGTGGTTTATCTGCGAGAATGCATTCTCATTGTCCGTCAAATCGCTCTGGTTCATAAAGTCCAGATGCTCTATACACGAGCTGCTAATCAAATTCTGCAGGCGACCGATGCGCACCTTCATGCCATCGCAATAGCCCTTCTTGAGCATGGCCAGCAGATCGAGCATCTCCTTGAACTGCGGATCACGCATGTGCTCCTCCCGGATGAGCAGGCAGACAGTTGGCCTCCCGGACAACCGCCAGTACTTGCCGACGAACTGCAGCTCTGTCTTGATATCGTCAATCAGGAGGGCCATGTCTCGATATAAATAAAAGTCTGAGACCTCGAAGATTAGAGGATAGCAAAGAACTGTCATTCCGCAGATGCGATACACCTTGCTGGTGCCCAAGGAACCGACGGGTCGGGAGGGACGTCCAGAAAGACCAACCTTGTTGTTGACGCCCAAGTGTTGATAGACTTTAATAAGCTCCGTGGAGCTCCAGATTTGTACAGGTTCCACCTGGTCAATATAAGGATTATAAAATAAGTAAAAAATACTAAGGCATTAGCTTACCTCATGGGGCGTTTGGGTTTGAATGCCATAGGTGGCCATCATGGCCTGCAGTCGCATGGACTCTGCAATCAGGACGATCTGCACCACAAGATCTGTGGCCGTGCCCTGTAAGGATCACCCAGAAATTATTAGAAATTGAATAATTCCTTAAATGGCGGGATTAAACATGTTAGGATGCATGAGGCCAATTCAAGATTCTTGGATTTTAATCACGTGACAAGAAAATTTTCACTAGCCAAATGCCAAAATGCAAAAACACACAAAAGGAGCTGGGGAGGGGATAGGAATCGGGATACTAGCAGATGGGTAATACAGTGGGAGGAGTGGGGATACATAAGTTAAAGGTATTTAAGATTTTAGCATGCCAAACATGGATTAGATGGGACACATAAACATTGCCCTTAACAAATTTAGAAAAAATTACAAATGAATTTGGAAAATATTTAATAAGATTACTTCAAGATTTTTAAGAGTTAAAAATAGTGACAAGGTGCAACTATCATGGTTCTCTTTTTGAGACATATCCAAGGTTTATAATCTATGCCAATTATTGTCCCTTCATAAAGTGACCGGCCCAGGCCCAAGTTGTAACCACAAATTACCTTCTTGTGATCCAATATAAGAGGAATGCGTGGTTTCTTTGGTTATTATTGGAGAAACACATACGGATATTGTTTTTAGCAATGACGGTTAATTTTTAAGGGCTCAAGCAAAGCTGCTGTCATATTGGCATTTTGATTTCAAGCAGTCCCCCAAAAAAATAAAAAAAATATAGGAACGATAGCGGTTTTTTATTGAAAGCCAATTAAATCATTCAGTGTTAACACTTTTGTAGTGACATTAGGCCAAATTAAGCGGCATCGTTCTCTCAGGGTTAAGTACAACAAGTTAGCAAATGCAAACTACTTAAAGAAACCCAAACTTCTGGTGATAAATTACTTACAGTGCCCGGTTTAGCCTATAGAGCGTGTGTGTATAGGTTGATGTTTTATTTTATTTTATTTTTTAAACAAAATATGCGGTATATATTGATAGGTATATAGAGAGTGGAAAGAAACCGAAAAGAGTAAAGAGAAAACTTTTGATTTAGATACCGAAAACAAATTACTATATACAATTAAAACAGATATACAGAAATCATAAGTTCTATGTATAAAGTAAGCAAATAATTATTTGAATAATGTGTTGTGTGTTTTGATCGTTCAGTGTGTCATAATCATGTCTTTTCGATCAGTGTGTCTTGCCGAACTCTAAAAAGCCACAAAAAATAAACTAGGTGATCTTTGGTGCGACAGTGTCTTTGATCTAAAAAGCATAATTTAATTTTGTACAGATAGGTATAAACATTTTAAGGTCTACATAATTTTGAATTTTGGATATCAATTTATTGATTGCATAGCAGAACATCTACTTACTTTGTGTTTTTCGTCAATAGCTTTGCCCTGTTATTACGAAACCAATTAATATGTATACAATTTTGGGGATTTAATGGACAGTTTGATTTTGTTTCGATTGTTTTTTGTATATAGATGGGTGTAGGTAGCGGTAGTATGTGGTAGTGGTTGTAGTTGGTAGTAGAAGATGAACAGAATGGAGATAGAATTAAATATCGGAGCCAATTATTCACTTAACCCATACAATGTACTAAGGAAACAAAACACTTATGTGTAATAGGAGATTCCAATTGGGAGCGAACGCAGACACACACGGCAGACACACAAAACTCATCAGCGGCAGCGGCGGCGGTGGCAGCAGCGGAGACCCCCAATTGAGCAAATCGGAAATCCCATAAACCCTACGCTTTGAAATGGATAACCAATGAACATTCAAGACACTTCGTAATTCGAAATTACTTGAAATTATATGCAAAGTTTTGCAATTTTGAATTTTAACTTATAAGTTTTGGTTCAATGAAAACTTTGCATATTTTACAATTTAAATGATCATTTCATAGCGCAATACCCCACCTGTTTTCTGATTCCAACTTACCTGGAACGCAGAGTAGCGGCCTGCCCGTCTAGGACGATTGTAGCTTGGCAAATATCGACGAATCGGATCCAATTCGTTGATATGGAGTAGACCAGCCGTCAGCAGCTGTGCAATAATGAAGAACGACTGACCCCAGAGGAACAGAGATTGCGAGGGAGCACGCATATAGGAACCATCTCCATCGGGAGCATAGTACATGGTCACAACGGGATCTCCATTGGCATCAGTGCGCAGGCAGCGGCGCAGATCATTTTGAAACTCTTCGATCTGCTCGTTGTTGTTCTTGAAAACTCCATCAATGATCATGGCTATGAAAAACAAAGGCCATTCGCACTCGAGACCTTCGAACTCTTTCAACTCCCCAGAGTGATAGTAACGGCGGGTTTTATCTTCATTTTTGCTGAGGAAACCATCTCGTGTGAAGCGTTTAAAGCCCATCTTGCTGCGTAAACGGTTTACCACGTTCTGTTTGGTCTGTTCCACCAAGCGATCCTCGTGCGAGGCAAAAGCTGGGAACGAGAGGGTCAGCAGTAAAGAGGCATCAACACCCTGAAAAATAAAGATATAAGTAAATAGAGAAACGGCTAATAATTCAAAAGAAACCTTTGAGCTCGACTCCCTTGGCAGCATAGTTTCGAAAATACTACGATTGCGGTTGTGGGCATCAATGTCTACGTACACCACGCTCCAGGAGGCCCCCTTCTCTCCGAACAAGTTGCAGCCATTGATGGCCTCCAAAGCAGACTTGGCCATGCCAATGGAAGAGGCATGGATCTCGGGAGTTCCATTATTGTACTTGGAGCCCCGCTCCCACATTCCAAAGTCGGGGGTGCGATAGGCACGCTCCACATAGTACACGAGATTCTGAACAAAGGCCACCTCGTCGTGGGTGTAGATGATCTGCAGGCCGGAGGTTATCATCTGGACGAGGAACAGCAGATACAGCGACACCTAAAGAGGATTAATCATTAGGTTAGACTATAAAAATTTCATTGGAGGCATCTTTGACTCACGCAATCGATCTGTAAATGATTGTAGAACTCATCCGGGTAGATCTTCTCGCCTGTGTGCAGCTGGAACTTGCTGTGCAGAGCATGCTGGTTAGACTGGCGCTGCTTGAATAGCTCCACACGGGAAGCTTGCTTCACCCAGCACTCAAGGATGCCGCGCATGCATTTGACCGTGCTCTGGCCCAGCTCGTAGGACTTCCCACGATCGTCATCGATGCGCCTGTAGGCCTGGTACAAGCTCCACACGGCGGCCGCACAGTAGACGCTGTCTCGCACGGATCCAACCACCTGGTCGGTGCTCATCACCGGAAACAATCCTGTGATGGGGCTCTGGTACCGCAGCAGTTGTCGTTTGACTAAGGGTGAAAGTGTTAGAATTGCCGGTTATCTCTCGTTTATTAAACAGCTATGCAAATAAACAAACGAATCTGTTTACAATTAACCTGGGGCGTCAAAAGCTTGCGCGGTGCAGGGGGGAATATATTAATAAACGCCGCATTGGCGTATCGCTCGCAATAAATGCCCCAATTGAGGGTTCCAAGGTTATATAAATTAAAGTCTCCGCTTCTTACCGATGCCATAGTAAATGTCCAACTGCTTGACGGTGTCCTCATAATTGGAGGTCTTCAAAAACTGGTCCAAGTTGATGTCTTCCAGGCTGTTGTGGCGTCCATCCGGAGCCCCAGTACTTCCTCCAGGAGTTGTGACCGAGAGACCGAGTCTAGTAAACGGAAAATTAATCGTGTAGTTGAAAATTAGTAAATATATTCCGTAGTACTTACGATTTCGGCACATTACGCATCGCGTATTTTTTGCGCTTTATTCGTGCGCTGAGAAAATTGTATCAAAGTCAAGAAAAAGTCAAATATCTGCAACAGCTGTTTGCTGATAGTAGCTTTTTTGCGATTGGACTATTCGATTAATCGATTGGTTGGCGTGCGTTTGCAAAAAATTTGAAAAGTAGTAATTATTTTAAATATTTTTTTAAGTGGAGTTCGACATTTCCGGATTTATTTTAATATTAGTGGACCTACCTCAATTAAAAACGTTTAAAATATTAAGGGAAGGATATTTTTTGGTTTTGTTTTTATTAGCATTCACACTGCTGGTCACACTGGTGGACAGGTTTTTTTCCCAGATGACTTCGGCTAACAATTAACATGGACCATTAACATTAAGCCGCTCATAATCATCATCTCTGCCGCTTAAGGCCAGGTGAGATCATCATCTTCGCTGGCCGTAAAATGCACCTGAAGATGGTGCCGTGAAAGCTTGGGAAATCGCCGAGAAATCGACTGCAACGAAGTACTTAATTTGTAACCAAAACAAAATGCCAATCCTGCTGATACTCACGGGGATTATATCCCTGACCTTGGGAATGGATCATCATCATGAAGATGCCAAGCACCTGGCATCCAAGCTGACCTTGCCCAACCTGCCGTCCGAGCATCTTATCCGTTATCTCAACACCTTTCCAAAGCTGAAAAAGCAATTGCCAACCAATGGGACAAAGAACATTTCAACTGCTTGCTGGGGTCACGAACGCGGCTGTTCTCCAGATGCCCGCTTCCAGACGCCTCAATGCCCCGGAGATCACACTGGCTGGGCCAGAAGCAAAGAGGCTCAGATCAACACTTTCTATCAACAGGCAGACTTTGGCTATATCCAGGAACAGCTGGCGGAGTTGACACCACAGTGTGTTCCCACTTATCTGGGTGATTCTTCGCTGGAGTGCACCCACTATCTACGTTTTTGCCGTGGCCGAAATCTGCTCTTTGATTTTAGGGATTTGACCCATCGTACAGAGCGTATACGTTACCACATGGATGTCCTCAGACCTGGACAACTTCTGGGTCATTGTGAGCTGAATCGCACTAGAATGGCGGCCGAAATGGACCACATAGGATCGGCGCTGCAGTCTTGGGGTCCGGAACTGAGAAACTTTGATGTATTACCTCATCCCATTTTGGAGAGCGGCCTTTGCGATGTGGTGGTGAATACGCCCACTTTCATTATGAAAATCGATGCCACGTACAACATGTACCATCACTTCTGCGACTTCTTCAACCTATATGCCTCGCTTTTTGTCAACCAATCACATCCAGCAGCCTTTAACACGGATGTTCAGATACTGATTTGGGAAACCTATCCGTATGATTCTCCGTTCCGGGACACTTTCAAGGCTTTCTCGCAACGACCCGTGTGGACATTGAGCGATTTGGAGGGAAAGAGGGTGTGCTTCAGAAATGTTGTGCTTCCCCTGCTGCCCAGGATGATTTTTGGATTGTTTTACAATACACCAATTGTAAGTATCCACAATACAACTTCCCTTTTCTTTTAATTTTAAGAATTAATTTATAGATTCAGGGCTGTTCGAATAGTGGCCTTTTCCGAGCATTTTCCGAGTTTATTCTGCATCGCCTTCAAATTCCTTACGAGCCACCACGGAGAAAACTGCGCATCACATATCTTTCGCGCCGCACAAAGTACCGTAAAGTGCTCAACGAAGAGGAGCTGCTGGCCCGGCTAGAGGCAAACGAGGATTACTCTGTGCAGCGCGCCTCCTACGAGAGGTATTTCTCTAAAGGGGATTATCAGTATTTTATATTAATGTTTTAACCTCTTTAAATAGGCTCTCGTTTCCCGACCAATTGGCCATAACCCGGAATACGGATATACTCATTGGCATGCATGGCGCTGGTCTGACGCACTTGCTTTTCCTGCCTAACTGGGCTTGCATATTTGAGCTTTATAACTGCGAGGATCCCAACTGTTACAAGGATTTGGCGCGACTGCGTGGAGTTCGTTATAGAACATGGGAGCAGAAGGAGCTAGTGTATCCACAGGATGAGGGCCATCACCCAGAAGGCGGGGCCCATGCCAAGTTTACCAATTATAGCTTTGATGTCGATGAGTTCGTCCATCTTGTTGCTGAAGCAGCCAAGGATGTACGAGCACATAAGGAATATTCTCAAGAAGAGCCTGAAAATCCTCATAAAACGCAGCATACCGAGCTTTAGCTTGCCCCAATTGTGATTTAATGCATTTACTTAACTTGCTAGACCCAAATAAAATGGTATTATGTACTTAATAGAAACCTTAAAACTATTAATATTTTAATTCAAAACAAAGTATGACCAAAGTTGGGCAGTTTGTCAAAGGCAAAGACGTTTGTTATCGAAATACTCACATCACTTTCCGATTTTGTTTACATTTTGCCAGTAAGCCGGGTGGTAGGAACTGTTGGACCTCCGTTTCTCTCTCTGGTAATACAAAAAACTATGAATCATGGACTTGGAAGTCAACGAACCAATCGCCCACGACCAATTAATTTTGGATTTGAAGTCTTGGCGGTCAGTTTTGGAGAGTGTGGATAGTTTTCTGGTCATACTACCTACGCTTCTGGGTTTCGTCCTTTCTCGAATTCTTTGTGGACACCTATCGCTGACATCTACCCGGAGGTTTTTGTTCGAGTTTCTGTTGGTTGGACTGCCCTCTGTGATTTTGGTCACCGTGGGAAATTCTTACAGCTACTCCTATTCGCTGGTTGGATCCATAGCCATCATTGGTTATCTATTTGGAAATCACTACCATCCCGGAAAAGATTTTAAATATGTGGTTGGCAAACGACCCATTGTGTTTACATTGCTAAGAGCGACGGCATACAGTGGAACCTGCGTCGCTATCCTTGCCGTCGACTTTCCTTTTTATCCCCATGACTATCGCAAGAGTCGAACTTTTGGGGCATCAGCAATGGACATGGGTATTGGTCTGTTTGTGGTTAACATGGGCCTGGTTTCGCAGAGGCCCAAAGCTTTAGCAGACCTCAAAAAGTTGCCAAAATCTGTCGTTCCTCTGCTGGTCCTGGGTCTGGCGCGCACCTTGGTAATAACCATCATCGACTATCATCAAGACGATTCGGAGTATGGAAAGCATTTAAATGCCTTCTTCATCCTAGGTTTCACCAAGCTCTTGGGCAGCTTGTACTCTTTGTTGGTGAGGTCCAATTCTCAACTTCTTGGGTTGGCCCTGGGTAAGTATTTAAAATAAACTTGACAAAAACATTTTTCAAGGTTTCATTTATAAGGTTTGCTGGTCTTCCACGAAGTTATCCTACAACTAGGGGTTTCTTCCTTTGTGATGGCTTCAGATTCACGTGAAGGATTTTTCACTGCTAATCGGGAAGGACTTAGTTCGCTGCATGGCTGCGTGGCTCTCTATTTGCTCAGCATTTACTTTGCCAAGTGGTACACCTCCCAAGATCAGCTAAATTACCATCAGTTACTTACGAAGTTTGGAAAAATGTTCCTGATGGTTACAGTTTGCTGGAGCTTAGTTTTTACAAGTGCCTATATCACGGGTATAGCTCGGGTGACCTTCAACTTTGGCTATGTGACTTGGATCTTTGCTGTCGCCATCAGTCTCATTCTTATATATGCTTTTATCTTTGAGCTGAAGTTTGTTAATTTAACTATCAAGATGCAAAACTCGGTGGGAGATGGCAAGAATCATAAGTGTTCAACTCACTCTCTACCCACCTTTGTAGAAAGTCTAAACATGAATGGTTTAACTCATTTTATGCTCTCCAACTTCCTTACGGGTATTGTCAACATGGCTCTTAATCCAGGCAAACGAAATGGTTTTGAGAGTGTTTTAATATTGTGTTTATACACGTTGACCTGCGCCGGAGCAGTGTTTATAATGCTTAGAAAGGGCATAAGATTAGCTTAGCTTTTATGAATCTTTTGTACAGTTTCGTATTTTTTAACCCATCGACTACTTATTAATGACTATTGACAATTAAAACGATTCAAATACCAAGCGGTTTAAATGTGATAATTGTAATACATTTTATTTTAAAAATATTTCTGTATATATATAACAACGTGTATGTCCATTACATAAGATATGAATTTAGACACCATGAGGTAAGGTCCATAATATAAAAATGTTTCTATTTGTACGAAAATAAGCACAATACATTGACCAGGATTCAGACAACTATGAAAGTGTACAACGCAATTTTGCAATTCATGCGGTTGATTAATGTGCAACAGATTCGAAGGGCATAATGTAACCATTTGGCATCACCAGAAATATAATTACTGGGTCATTTGCGCGGTTACTGGACGGTGCTTTATCCACATTGGAGTTTTTAAATACCTCGTATACTTTGCAACCGTCCTTGGAGCGAGTCAGTCGGGTCCATAGCCACGTTTGGTTCTTGTGTGGCGGCGAACTCTGAGAATTCAGCTTGTTTTTCAAATTCTGACAGGCCATGGAGCAGATAGAAAGGGACCGTTTCAACCGGTTTTTTATATCGGAGCCGCCAGCGAACTGTCGTTTATTGGGCACATCATCCACAGGATTAGCAAAGTCCACCCGGGCAGCGCGTTGGCGTGGAGAACAGGTAGCTGCGCGAATTTTGTTAAGCGATTTGATGCATGGTGAAGGGCAAGTGCGAGGAGGCTCTTCCCGACGGCTACTACAGCAAGTCCTTGTAGAGGAGGTTGGCGGCAACATGCTGTAGACTGAGGTGCAGCTGCTTGATGGACATGACGGCGTTGGTAGGCAACCGGCCTTGGGGTTCTCCTTGTTGTCTGCAAAAACGTTTGAACATGTATTGGATTTAGCCGCTGGGAATGAAACGTACCTTTTCCAGCCACTAAAGGTGCTATCTGGTTCCCCATGGCCATGGTGCGTATGATCTTGGTGGCACCGCAAAGATAGAGTATACGATCTAGAACCGTCATGAGGACCTCGTCCGGATATGGACCCATAAAATCTTTTAAAATACTGCGCGGTTGGCGTTTGAAGCTGATACCCATTTTGGAGTCACAGGAGCACTCCGGCTGTGACGAACCACAGTCCATACTAAAAAGTGGTTATAGCTTCTACAAGTAATAATTTAAACAAATAATAAAAATTTCTAAAAGCCTGATTGGAGGTTAGTATTGTGTAATTGTGTGGCTTCACAACTTCTCAGTATCTTTAACAGAAAATGCAAGGAAATATTGATTTGTATTTTGTATATTATGTTTGGTTTGGGTCATATCCTAAGAACTTTGGGTCCTATTTTTTAATTAGCTAGTCAAGAATGGTCTATATATCGATATGAAGAGGTTATGTATTCCATGTATTTCCATGTATTATACGCAGAAAAGAAAAAAAAAATAAAAGAAAATATAATGATAAAATGTTATTTATTTTATTTATTTATTTGACAAAGAAAATATGAGTTTCACTAAACGCTGGCATCTAAAGCCTTCTAAAAGATAAAATGTATTCATAGAGATTTTTACTAAATAAGCTAATTCTTTTCTTTACGAACGGAAACTGAAATTCAAAAAAAAATTTGGTTTTAAGACCAAATGTATCCATTTAAATGTTTTTAAAATCTTGTTCGATTTGAGACATTGTTTTATTTATGAGCTTTATGAATCGTTATCCCCGACTTTTAAACCCTGGTTTGGCGACGACATTGCCAAAAATCGAATGATGTATACTTTTAAATCATAATAATTATATTAATTATATTATATTATAACAGATGATACAATTTAATGGGAGACACAGGAAAATACAAATAGGTACACAAATTATTGAAGTTTTAGTTTTTTACGTCTGGCATTGTCGTAAAAGGCATTAAAAATGCGTTAGGAAGCATTAGTAACACAATCACTGGAGTCTGTTCTGAAATGGGCACGTTTTCAGTGCTGCTTTCTTTATAAACTTCATATTTATTGTATCCATCCTTGGAGCAAACCAAGCGGGTCCATATGTTCTTGTTCTGTGGATATGGTACATCTTTGGGTTTCGGAGTGTCCTTGTGGGTGCTGTGCACCTTTGAGATGTTCTTTTTCTCAGACAGTGAGATATTATTTTTGTCCTTTGGCTTGGGGGAGACGCTCTTAGTAGTCACATTATTGTCCTTTAATTTGGCGAGTTCCGGGCTTACACGGCGTTGATCATGACGACTAAATACCGGGGCAGAACGTTTTGGGTAGCGTTCCCTGACGTCGCAGGCTATGGGCGAACTGTATTGTGGCTTGGCTGTCTTCGGAACAGATTCTTTAAATCATTTAAAGTTTATAAAGTTGAAGCATATAATTACTGATATTGAAATATTACCTTTCTGAGGAAAGCCACCTTCTATCTGTAATTCTCGTCGGCGGCTCATGCTTAATAGTCTTTTTTTCCTCAAAATAAATCTTGCAATTTTTCTTTTCCGAAGGCTTTTTTTAATATTATGACCGGATGTAGGTTTTGTGTGAAAGCCCAGCACAGAGTTGCTCCGTCCAGACAGATGTCAAAGGTGTGATATCCGGCTTAGGCACACGACTACTTTTTTTTCAGAACTAGACGAAAGCGTCACAAAAGATAAGATTTCTATTAAGGAAATGGGAGGAATTGCCGGCATTGTTCCTGGGCATCGAAGATGAGGATTCTCAGCCAGAGGTCGAGCTGCTGGCTGGGCGAGGATATTTAATTTAATGGCACAAACAAAGGGCAAATCAAAGCTCAGCCACCGGGGCCGGATCAAGGTTAAAGTGGAGCGCAAATGACCAGCAATGAGCTCCTTAGAGGATAAGGAAAGGGTATTAGGGGTGGTTTGGCTGCATGCTGTTTTAGGTAATACATAAGTAATATCTAAAAAAATTAAGTCATATTTAGTCCTTCGCTTCGCTTACTTTTAATCTACATTCTGAACATAAATATGTATATTTCTAATTTTGTTTAAATATTAAGTTATTTATTTGTATTTATTGAATAAATAACTAAAAATAAAAAAGTAAAATTTTTGGTAGAGTATCAACCATTTGGATAAAACATCTTTGATATCCTGATGTCCTTTTTTCTCGAATGTAATTACGGCATCAGTTTCCGTTGATGGTGCGACTGTATGCGGATACGGATGCGTAGCTCTCCGTATTTTTTATTCGGCTTTGATGCGCTTTTAATGTCATATCCGGGGCAAGAAAGAGGACGGGAAAGTCGGCGCTGAATCTTATCTGATTTGGGTCAGCGCAAATGCAATTTCCGTCAACCCTTCCAACTTGGCAGCCATACGCCCCCCATTTATGTTTGGCTGATGTATATCAAGAGGGCGTGTCCTTAAAATCAGTGGGATATCACGTGAGCACCTGTGCGGGTGGCTTTGATTGTTCAAGAACATACAACTAATAACAATGACCATTGCGAGGACAGTTTTATCATAAATTATTTTGAAAATGTATTTATTTTTTTTTTGGTTTCCTGCTGGCATGCAAAATCTAGGGAGTTTGTAAACATCCTTAACGTTTTTTTTTACGTGAAATGCCAATTTGCTGACGAATCTGTTCGGCAAATCGGATTTCATTCAAAAGGGCTTTCAAAAAACGAAATGAATACAGCTGGAAATATATATCTGTGCATATGCATGAGTGTCTCGATGTGTGTGGATGGTATTTGGGTGTGGGGGGCACACAATCGCTGTGAAGAGGCTTAGTGAGGGCCCAGGGGAAATCGCATAAGCCGTTCATAATGAATATTATGCCTACCTACGGTCGGTTTTTTGGTAGGGGACCCAGGAGGTGGGTGTTAAAGTCAAGGACAGGGTACGAACGAACATCATAGCATACATCTGAGGGGCCATAAAATGAAGAACGGGTCTACATACAAAGTATACCACAGCTTAGAAGGCATTCAAATATGGATATTTATATGGATATTTATTTTTATGGATATTTTAAAAATATATTGATATTCTTTAATATATATGGATATGGATATATTAAAAAATAATAGTTTTAATTATTTTAAAGTCATTTCAATTTAGGTCTTATCATCATTTTAGCCATTGTTAGAGAGTTTTCTTTTGGCTTCCAAAGTGTCCACATGATCCCGCCAACCGCGCCACGGGTCCGTCCATCCTGGTTATACTTTCCAGTCAGGGCACTAAGAAAAGGCAAGTTTGTTGGTATGTTTTCGTATTTAATGTTAGTATTTACCTTGTAGAACAATGATTAAACCACCAGCCAGCACCGTAGAATTTCCCGCAATTTCCATCAATATCCTTGTCATTATCGTTGTCGAATGTCGAGAAATTCATGTTTCTATGAAAATCTAGGGCGTCTCCCGCATTTCCGGACCCATTCCCCAATATTTCCAAAGCATAAAACTTCTCTTCGCTGGCAATCTGAAAATCATCGTACTGAGCGAGCCCTGTGTCCCCATCAATATCGCCCAACTGGATTTTCAGTTCATAAGGTCTTGACTGAGTAATTAAATGCAGCTTTTCTAGGCCAATAAAAAACTCTCCAGTTATATTTCCAAAGCCTTCTTTGTATTCAATCCAAGTGCGGTTGAAGTCTACACTTCCGTCCATTCTTCTCAAAATTACGATCCATCCATTCCGTCACATGCTACCTCAAATAAAGGTGAAGTGGGGTTTATTTTATAAATTCCAGTCCCAACATAGGGACAATTATTTACTTGAACACATTTCGAAAGTTTATCTATGGTTGCTGACAGATTTTGTGAGATTGCAATTACTTGATCGTTTAGTGCCTGTTTTTGCTTATCGAAGTTTTCCTCTTTTTCGTGGATTTCTTTGTCTCTTTTTATCGAAAGTTCGTTGTTTCTATCGATCATTTGTGTTTTTTCTTGGATAACATTTTGCTGTTCCACCAATAGTTCTTGTTTTCTTATAATTTCCTTATTTTTTTCCAAGATTTCATTCTCTTTGGCTAGAATTTCTTCGTCTTTTCTGTTAATAATTTCATCATTTTTTGAAATTACCGAGGACATTTGGCTCATTTGTAGTTTCAACTCACTTATTGTCTCACTTTGTATTCTAATACTTTCATTTTGTTTTTTGAAAAGGTCGAGAAGCTGATAAGCTGTTAAGCCCATTAATGGATTTTTTCTTAGAACGTCTCTTTTCTCGATGAGTTTTGGATGTTTTAAATAATCCAGCACGTTTTTTAAGTCTTCGGATACATCTTTAGAGCAAAAACTTAAGTCTGCCAGAAGTAATATGGATAGAATAATTACTATACGACCCGCATCCATTGCGAACATCTTTTGCACTTCACGACTGGGAATAAAAAACTCACTAAGCTAAGCTAATAATAGTCCCGGGCTATTTATACTAAATAAGTCATATTTTTTTAGGGTTTTTAGAAAAAAGTTTTTAGAAGGCTATCACTGAAAGTACTTCTGATTAAACATATGTATGTATATAGTAAAAATTTGGAAGAAAGTCACCAAAGTCATGAGAGTCAAATTTCCATTAAAATTGTTTTTATTAAATAGTTCACTTTAAATTTGGATATATTAAAAAATAATAGTTTTAATTATTTTAGTCATTTATTGGGAAATGATGATAATTTTTCCTAGGAAATGTAAAAAATTAATGAAGTAGAGGCAATGTTTTAAGTTCCAATTGTATGAAATTTAAATATATATGTATATATTATTGATTGATAAGATTTGTATTATGAATAAGTCCATTAAAATATATATGTGTATGACTAACATAGCCCCAGTTAAATACATTCTTAGAATCCTTACAGTTTTGGACATTTTCAAAGAACTTTAGAAAGTTCTACATAAAATACTGATTCGTTATGGCTTCGGCGAAGATGTTTCCTTCCTTGGATACCCCTCTGCCCAGAATTACCACAAAAGTTCATGACTTTTGTTGAGTCACAGACTCCATAACAACTCCCGGCACAGGCAAACAAAATGCTTATCGAACAACAGTTTTTATCGCAGCTTATGCGTCATGGCAGCGGTACAAGAGCCCCGACTTAAATCATATTCCACGCCATCCCGATACTCCTCCGCATGCTGTGCAATATTTCAGTGGGCGGAATGCTTTTAGTGGGCGAAATTGCGCAATTGCGAAGCAATCAATGCGAAGCCAAAAAAAAGTATTGAACTAACTTAAATGGAACACAGGAAGAATAATGGAACAGGTTAAAAAACAATTAATATTAAATATATCAATATTTTTAACTTGGGATTATTATCTAACGAAGATATGAATTTTAAATTTTCAATTATTCTTATATAATATAAAAACTTTTCCACTTAAATTTTCAGTGCAAAAATATACAAATGGGTGGACATGCTGGAGCAGACAATGCGGTTGCCATGCTAACAGCCTTCTTCTGGACCGAGTCTCGTCAAAATTGCGTTGCTGTTAAATCGTGCGGAAAGTGATATGATTATATTCATCTAAAATGCACCGAGTCCGAGTATCCTAGGGATACACGCATTTTCAAGGTGCATCTTCTGTAGAGGGCAGACCAATTAGCAGATACGCAGCACTCCTTTTTCGGCAATCGCATTAAGTGATTTCGGCTTCTAAGTACCCAGGCCCAAAACATTAAGAAGATTAATTCGCAAAGTCGCTTGTTTTGTTGGGTGGTTTTTTTGTGTTTCCTAAATCTCAGATAACGTTATGCATCATTGTGTCAAAGATTTGACAAATCTACAAGGAACTGGAACAATTTCACATTTTTCAAGCTGAAATGCGAAACCATCTCATGGCTCCCCCAATCGAATCGGCTCTCTAAAAGCAATCATTAAATAAGAAAAGTTTGCTGGGAAAAAACAACCTCCGTTTTGCAGGAAAACAAATGTAAGGAGTTTGATAAACTCACACAAAGGCCTCAAAACATTGCGAAAAAAATCGCAATAAAAAATCCGAGACAGGACATTGCCCCAACTCAGTTCCATTTAATAAAGCCTCACAAATGGAATGACTTGCCTCAGTTCTCCCTTTTTACTTTTTTTCTTTTTTTTGCGGCTCAGAGCAAAGTCAGAAGCGTAACCGCAACACGTTAACGGTTTCGGTTTCACTTTGTGATTTACAACAACAGCAAACGACGGGAGGATTGAGGGTTCCATATCCTCCCAACCCCTGAACTCCATGTCTGATGTCCTGCCTCTGGCTTTCATGTTGTTGTTGTTTTTATCCAACGACTGGGGCGCTCATGTGTGAAAAGGTACTTTGGGAGTTCCCTGAGACAGCTCACTGGCAATCGTTTTCCCCAGGACTCGGAGGACTTTTGGGCTGTTGCATCTCCCAAAGAAGATACAAATACCCTTTCGATTCGTTTAGGGTTTGTATCCAAAATACCAGCCAAGCAAATTATCTCTCAGGGGATAACAATGATTTTAGCCGATTATTTTTATAACTTTTCGATTTGGTATTGATGGGATGGCAGGCTTTTAAAATAATTTTATCGACATTTTTAAGATTTGTATACTTTATCTTAATTAAATATGTGTCCACACCTTATAACATTATGCCAGATTTCGTTAAAGTATAAAGAATATTTAATCTGATGAATTAAAATTCCAATCGTTTGTTGGCCATTTCCATGTCATTAAATTCATTAAAAGCCAGCAGGCAAAGTTAAAAGAAATAAACATTTCCACGTGGCAAGGAAAAATCGAGATAACTCGGCAAGGGAGGACACGTCGTCCGAACAACCTGGAAAGCCCCCCAACCATCCTACCACCCATCACCCACCAACCACCCACCGAAAAGTCTGGCATTCTTCGAGTTTTATCAAGCGGACAGCATCATGCATATATTAAGCGTAAATTGCCTTGGCATTCATTCCGAACAGCTAATAGAAATGTCTGCTAGTTAATTTAGCGTCATGAAGTTGGCCGAACATTTTTGTTCCATGGTTATGGCAGGCTTTTCTTCCTTTTGGTTTCCCGGGCGATGATTAAACTTTGAAGTGGCCACGCCTGTTAGGTCACAAAAAAAAGGGAAACATTTGTATTTATAGTGGGCGATTTAAAGGTTCGGTTTTATTAAACAAAATCATTTTAAAATTTGGTAGAAATTTCTTAGAAAATTCTTTTTAATTTAATATTAGTTGTCAGGTAGGGAAGCCTTTTTAAAATTTTTGTCTTGATCGATTTCTTCGTCTTTGGACCCTGCATTATCCTGCTCGGAAACCTGTAAAGTCGATTTTTCAAGTTGATCCGATTCTAAAACATTGATTTCCGTATTACTTTTGGGGCTTTGGTTTTCATCCAAAGATATCTGTGATAGTCTGGGCAGGTTTTGAAAAGTCACAAGGAAATGTTCCCGAAACTTTTCACTCATATCCTCATCGGGCATTTTAGAAGATTTCTTAATCTTTTCAACCATAGCTTTGCTATTTTCTAGATCATCACTAAAATCAGAGTCCCATTCGGAATCAAATGATATAAAGTTGTTTTCACGGTTACAGTCCCAGTCGGAATCCCCATCAATATAAGCAGCTCCAAAAGCCGGACGCTCGTCAGAAAGAAATGCATTAAAATCAAGCGAGTCCTCAGAAGTCAAATCCGGCGTTGATTCATTTTCAATTTGAAGAGTTTCTTTATTGGTGGTGGTCGGTATTTCTTCTTCCTTAGGTGTTATCATAGAATGCAAAGAATATATTTTTTTCTTAAGGAGAAGTTCCTTTGATTTCTTTAACTTTTTTATAATATCCTGATTTGCTTTCTGAGTACTGGTTGAAGGTCTTTCTGATCCTTCAGGGTTATTGGTTTTAGCTCCCGAATGGGACTCTTCATTTGGATCTGGTTTGTGAACCTCCATTTCTTGATCTAAAATTTGTTTCATTTTAGCCTCATTTTTGAAAATATTTTTTGTGAATTTTGTTTTTAATTCTTATTGGAGTTTTTTGTGGCCTTCTAATTACTGTTTTTCATTTTAATTTTGTATATGTATGTTATGAGATTGTTGACCTTTTTTCAAAAGCCTTCTGCACTATCAAAGCACAACCCACACAAAAACGAGCGACGTCCTTGGTTATGAAACTATAGATACACAGGAATGTGGACTATTGACGTCATCAGACATGGAAAGCAGCGTGGAACTATAAATAGTCAAAGAACAAAAAATTAAAATTAAGTAAAATTAAAAAGAACTGGTCTGAAAACATCCCCTGGCAGGTTGACTTGGGGGCGGAGTATCAACCCCTTTTTTTGCGTGCAACCCACGTCGACACTCCATTAATTGAAGCCCCTGGATTACGGAGAATCGCATTGTCTTTCAACCGGAGATGCCCAGGACACCCGCTGCGAGTTCCTGCCTGTGCATCCCAATGCGAACAAATCTTTATAATCTCTGATAATTGCGTTAATGGCTTTAATCACTTACTCACAGGAATGGAAGGCTTAGACTCAGGCTATGGGCAATGGACATAATTTAAATTCCATTTAATTGTATGAGAATTGCCAAGATGGGCAAAATTTTCAAGTGACGGCCATTGCGATTAGAAATCCTGGATGTCTCTGGATTTAGCTCCTCCTATTGCGTGGGTGTCCTTGTGTGTATAAGGTCACACGGACGACCACCCACACAGCCGCATGGAAAGCTGTTTACATAAACGCCCCGCGTGCAAGTACATATATAAAAGTATGTTGGTAGATACACCCAATTAGGCAGCTACAATTGTTGCCATTTGCCTTGCGGGAAACTCAACACTCGTCGACTCGCTCATGAAACTCAACACGAAAGTTCCACGCTCCACTCCGGCGGGGTGAGTTCCGTTCCGGGCGGAAAGCTCCGTCCGTGTGGCGGCAGCTATAAAAACCCCGGCCCAGTCACTGGCGCCAAACACAAACCACAATCCACGGACCGGGAGCACACGTTGAAAGGGAGAGCAAAATAGAAACAAAAAGGAAATCGAACCGGAGGAGGAAAAAAGAATCCTTTTGGAATGCCTTGGAAAGGACCTCGTACTCTTTGGCAGCACTGCCGACGGAGTTGGCAGAGATGTGGATGTGGCCGTAGTGGTGGCAGCCAGCGACCTCAGCTCTCAATAGCCTGGAGTCGGTATCAAAGGATGCCATAAACTAGGATCTAAAGTTTGGTTTCTAAGCCATATCTCTCTCAATGAACCTAAAGAATATCATAGCAACATCATATCAATCCATATCGATTAACCCCTATGATAAGCCAATTGTTTGAAATCTGATTTTTGTTATGTATTTGAATGGAAAACAATATGTGATTTTAACTAAATAAAATTAATGATTACCAAAATAAAATATTCAAAATGAGTTTGAGAATTATTTGGTTTGGATAGGGAAAATCAAGGAAATTTTTAATTGTTATATAGAAAATAGAAATAAAGTTATCCACAATAAAAATAAAAGTGTGAAAAAAACTTAAGATAGGATTTTTTGTTGGTTGACACTACACTAGTTGTTAATATTATCCATGTATCATGGAGTTTTTAGATTAGTTTCGAGCTAAATAGAGTTAGGAACGTCGATATGTTATGTTTCTACTTAAACCATAATAAATTATTATTAACCATAATTACAAAATATTATTGTTTGCTTTTCTTTAGTTAATCAAAAGAAACAAAAATAATCTCAAGTATGCAAAAAAGGATGCTATTTAGTCATTTATAACTATTTTTAATCTTAGGAATAAGTATTATACCTGAAGTAAACATTCACTACTTTTAATATGGGCCAGATTAAATTATGGGCCAGTTTTAAAACTTTCCTTAATAAGTTCCGAGTATGATATGGTCGAAATTTTGAATTTTTTTTATGGAATCAGATAGAACCATATAGTTGATGGCATTTTAGCATTTTAAGTATCAAATAGTCCAGTTTATATCATAAATCAAGTTTCACTTCACTTCAGAGGTTAATTTATACTTCAGGTAAATCAAAATGATTAATGACTAGTTCCTTGTCTACGTCCTACATTTAAACAAAAATGTAATAAAACCAGGAAAAAACAAACAATCGATGAGATTGAAGCATCCACAAAATCCCGCACCAAGTTGGCAAATAACAGGGCGTATTTCAGCTCCCATCGGGATGCTTAAAAGTAATCAAAAAACTTTGTAAACGGCGACGGGGGCGGGGAAAAATTTGCATATGTCAACACTAAACCCCGAACAGTAGCAACAATTGGCCCGAAACAAAATTTATAGAGGTTGCAGGGCGGAGTAGAGGTTAAAGCGCATTGGAGCACAAGAGATACATTTGGCTGATGAACAAAATTGAAATGTTAATTACACGCCGAGTCGAAATTTTAGGAGTCCTGGGGGTTGGTTGGAAATTCCCCGGCTCGGATAGGCTTGGCAAACAGTTTAAAAAACAGTCGAGAGCGATGTTTAGACACTGGCTAAGCAAACAAGCTGGCTGGTTCGTGATTTGTTTGCTGAGCTCTTAATCAGACCGAGTTCTGAGCACTTTCCATAGACCAACTCCGACTCCTATTCTGACTCACAAGCCCAAGGTCCTGAAAGCTTAATATGCCATCGATAACCTCGGGCAGCAATATCGGTTGTGGGGCTAAACGGTCTAAGCCAAGGGATGTTCTGGAGTCCACAGCCTCCCCCGTGTCCCATTCAATCTGCTCCTTTTGACTTTGACGAGGTGTGAATGCCACCACAACTTCGGCCTTTGTTTTATGCCTTCATCATTGTGGCATCCACTTGAGGTTAATTGAATTTCTTTGCCTCCTCGCCAAATTGAAATCGTTTTTTCCCCATTTAAGCTGGTTAGTGGAAGCGAATGGCTAAATGTGGGCATGGCTCCATAAAGGAATTATTATTAATTGCATCTGATTTTAATTGGAAAGTTTGCCGGCTAGGTAATTCACTTAGAGGTATCACAACTCAATTATCTACAAAAAGGACATGGAAATGCACTTCATGTTGAGTCTATGCGAGCAAACTGTAATGATTTATCTATAGTTTCTCTTAAAAATAGAACCCAAATTTATAAAAGCAGAAAATATTATACAAATTTAAACCCTAATTCCGTTATCCGTTCATCCCCGATACGATTTTTCCAACTTTGGCGACACATTAAAAGTATATCCGCCGGCACGTGCCACCTCACTCAAGTCTGGTGATGAAAAAAAAAACCGGAAGTGCTTCTCAATATTCTGTAGTGGAAACTTGAGAAAAAGCGCGAAATTAGCATTTATTTTCAAAGAGCGTGTTTATTTGGCTATTTATTCAATTTTAATTTCACTTTTTTTCTTCAAGCATCTCTCTTAGAACAATCATGGGCTCAGAACGAAGAAGATGCGATTACATTTAATTGAATTTTTTTCCCGACACTGTTTGCTTAAGAAAAGCCAAAAACACAATTGGATGTATTGTATTACCAATAAGATGAAAAGCGGAAAAATAATCAAAAATGCGCGACGCAATTGGCAATATAAAAAAGAAAAGGCAAGAAAAGTCGGAAAACGTGATGCCGCAAAGTATTCAAATTTCGATTGGGGGATGGAGAATATTACAGAGACGATGGAGAGCTTGTTAGGTTAAAGTTGTCTCATGCATTATTTATTCGAACTAACAAGCCGCAAGTTGTCATAAAAATCCCGCCTGGAATTACCTGTTGATGAACCGAAATACTAGTTTAACCCTCAATTACGAGGCCTCTGGGGTGAAATTGAACCACATGAGGGAGGGTTTGGTTTTATTCCGCTGTCGGTCCCTGAGGAGGGCATTAAAATTTTATCAAGTCAGCGACTGCCTGTGGAATCAAGAAGTACTTGGCACGTTAAATCAATTTGCCATTTTATAAATCTTCATTTCGCACCTGAAACGTGATTGCGGCATCCTGGCGAGCAGCAGCAGCAGCCACAGGTGGTCCTGCGAAGGAGCGAAGCGGGCTAATCCACTGGCGGAAACGTGACTCCCAGGAGCTCTTAAGGATTTGCACTTTTATTTTTATATTTATTTACTTTTGGCAAAACACTGGCAACTGGGCGTAAGCCCCCCATGTAGTTTTCTCTTATTTGCATTGCGAACACATTTCAATTAGCTAAAATGTCCTGGTTCACACCATTTGTCTGATTGTTTTCGTTGACCAAATGTGTGTTTTTGGGGTTCATTGCCCATTTGGGAGCATTTTTAATTTCTGTAATGCCTTTTGCGATCTTGGAATGGCCCAAAGTGCACTCGAGATGTGGTGGCATTATCATCGTCATGGGCGAATGTTACATTTTATTGTCGGCGACAGTCAGCTTTTAAGAAAATTGTACAATTGCATTATGACGCCGCACTGACCACTTGAAGGGCTCTAAGGATGCGAGTTCCCCCTTTGCTTTTTCAAGTTTAAAGTTGCGCCCGTTTGTCAAACGGGGGGCGGTCCTTTGGGCCACGCCTCACCCAAAAGCGCAGCCGACAGAAAGGGAGCTGTGTATTACAAATCGCTCAACGGGCGGCCCTCGAAGGACGACAGCCGATGCTTTGCCTTTTTCCAGTCGGTGGGTGGCATAATTTATGGCCGTCCATCGCTTCCCATGCCACTCTTCGTTCTCCGCTCCTCTGCTGCGGTTATTAAAATGCTCAATGCTCTTACCCATACCTATCCTGTTTTCAGGCACGGACTCCTGCTCCAACTCCAACATCGACTCCGGTTCCCATTGTCATCAGACAACTGCGAAAAAAGTATAGCACACTTGTCGGCGCCGTCTAATGGCAACTGAAGTAGCGAAAGTACAGTGGGGTCAATAGCAAAATGAGTTGATTAAAATCACAAACGTTTCTATACGTATTCTTATACGCTTTTCAGTACCTAAACGAATGAAAAATATGCCTTTCGGGCTTCGAAGACTTCAACTTTTGGAATACATTTTAGATCGGACAATTATAGGACAAGCTATGCAAAAATTTCTAAAATTAAACTACGCGGAAGACCAACTTAAAACTATAGGACAATGTATCCAAAATTCAATATTTTTCTTTTAGCGAATAAAATTGGTTATTTCCTTAAAAAATCACTATTCAACCACTGTGCTTTTGGAAGTCAAAGCTTCCTTTCCGTCTGATAATCAATAAAATGTTTTGGCATTTACTTTCATTGTTTGCTGCTGATGCTGCTGCTGCTATTGCAACGCCCCTGCTGCCACGCCTCTTCAGAAGGACTATATTTGCATATTTCGAGTGGAAGCTGGCAACCTAAGGCATATTGCCGGCTTATATCCTGTCGATGGCCCAGCACACCCCTGCTCTCAAGTCCTTAGCACCGGGCGTGCCTCGTGAATTGTTTTACTGTCGGCGTTCATTTGAGTTGATGTCCCAAAGACCGGCGACACAACATAAAAGTCGTTTAATCTACTTAAGTCTTTAAGTTTTAAATCTTTCCTATCGGAAACTCAAAAAAAAGTCCCTAAAAGGACTTTGACTAAAGTAGTATTTTTAAAAAACAAACAAAAAATGTTAAATCCCCTGCTTATATTTTTTCGACATGTCAGCGTTTTTTTAAGAAATATAATTCACATTTGAGTAATACTCCTTTTTCTTCAGTGTAGTATCCCTGCTAGATTGAGACAGCCGAGCATCCCCCTTTAAGACGGCGTTATTAACAGGGATTTATGGCGTATCGTTCGGCGTCTTAAGGCCGCTATTAGCGCACAAAGATGTAAACAAGATGGATAAAGCTGAGGGTAAAACTTTCACGAAGAAGCAGTGCCAGGACGAACGGCTCACATGTCAATCAGGTCCACAGGACATCAAGGTAACAAAGCAGAAAAACGCAAATTTCATCTGCGGCAAAGACGGCAGCACCGGATAATTTCAATTAAAAATGCCTTTTGAAAAGGCATTTGCAGCGCTGGCCAGGCAACCATGACAAAACCTCATTGATGTCCTTGTTGCCGTAGTCAACTGCCGTATCAGCAAATTTAATCGGGGGTGCACGCCGCCACCAGGAGCGGAGGGGTGGTGCAGCTTAATTGAGTTTCGCTTTGACGGCAACCGCATAAAAGGCAACAACTTTTAAGTTTTCGCATTCACAGCAATTAAAGTCCTGTGCCAACCGTCAGTGTTCCAGGAACTCTGCCACATGAAATTTAATATTTTTCTAATAATGGCAAAACATTTTGTGGTTTCATCACACAGATGACCAAAAGGTTCGAGGATTTGGAAGGTATGGTCTTTAAGACAAAAAACTGTATAAAATAAGCAATGTATAAAATATAAAAAAAGCCCTTTAAAGATATACCTTAAAGAACTATCTGTGCTCTCAAATCAATTATTGAAAAAACTTCCTAATATATTATACATACATATGTATGTACATGGTATGCCTTTATACCTTTCTTATTAAAGCAGGTTTCTCTATTAATAGAGTTATGGGAACCTAAGAAATGATGTCATGAATTTTCCTTTATTTTATTTCCCTATTAGTTTAAATATACGTAAATTTTTTTTTAATATGGATGAACAAGGATTAAGAGTTGGTTTTTAATACTTCAACCCCTCATGGGATTGAATTTTTCATTTTCCCTGGTCAGTTTGTGGGTGTATAATACAAGGTGTATGTTTATGTGTGGGAATACTTTTCATGCTCATCATAAAGTTAACAGCCTTTGATGAGCTTGTTGTTGCGATGACGTTGCAAACAAATTTTCGCAGTTAACAATGGGCCTTTCGTCGCTTCTGTTCAGTCGGGGAGTCCACCACGCCTGTCATTTGGGCGCCGGGAGTTATTCTCCGGCCCGGAGTCATTTTGTCATCCGTCCGCCCCATCCTGTTGGCCCTCCCACCCCGCCTCGTCATCTTCCTGGCTGTGATGATGCTTGATGGAAGCATAATTGATGCACTCGAGCGTAAGTGATTAGATTCATTATGATGCCCGGCAGGCAATGGCAACGGCGGGTCCTGTCCTGGCGGCGATTTCGAAATGAAGAAAGGTATCAGGTGTCCAATAGAAAACTTAAATACTTCATCAGTTTTTAATAAATTTAAAGTCCTGTAGAGTCTCCTAGCTAGGACTGCCTGCTGATGCTAAATGATGTGTGACAACATGTTTATTGCCCATCCCCGCTCACCCCAGTTAGTGGCGGTGTGGTAGGGGTAAAAGCCAACGTACGCCAACATTAATCAAGACATTCTGAAAAAGATTCAGATACACATTTATATTTATGCATTTTGAGGGTAAAACACAAAAAACCGACACACGCCCGGCGACAAAAGCATTTGCTTCCGGTATGCCGCCCGTCGTTCAAGGGGGTGGGACTGTGTTTTGTGGGTGGCTCGTGGGCGGAGGAGTCCTGTGCATTCTAGCTTGAAATAAACTTGCACTGACTGACTGACTGACGCGTTTTGCCTTTTGTGTTTAGCTTTCATTGTTGGGAGCCAGGCGAAGAGAATAATATGCTTCGAATGAATAAATATTTCGTCTATGACCCTAATGGATTTTATTGTTGCTGCTCTTGTACGTCTGTCAAAGAGTTATTTCTTGAATGCCATCAGATATGCTAATTTAAAGCCAAAATGTACCATATTATAATATATTTTTTTGACACTTGATCCTGAAAATGTTTTTTTTTTATGAGTATGTCTGATAAAAATATGATACGTAAAATCAAGACGATCATTGTCAGGTCATCTGATTGTTTCTTATTCTATCTGTTTCATAATATTAATGCAAAAATTAGGCGATTTCATAAAAATAAATTAATGCTTAATAAGTAAACTTTTGCAACAAATTTTAGACAATATTCAACATTGAAATTTTTTAAAGCAGTTCGACACGTTCGGATTTTGAAATGGAATCATTAAATATTTTATGAAATTTGTTGTGTATGTTATGAAATATATTATAAAAAAATAATTACACATTGACAAGGGAGTTCATAATTTTAAATTAAAAGTTTCATGTTTTATGATTAAATGTTCTGCCAATATTGACCCTTTAGTTCCTGGTCTGATAACAATGTGATGAACTTGAACTGTTTGGGCTCATGAAGCGTTTTAGAGATTACCAAGCCTCATCAGAGCTCGAATTATTTTCGGTTGGAACATTCCAAAATCTCTCGCGATTCAGATCAGACGCTTAAGATGAAATTAAGTTTTTACGTAATAGTTCTGTGTATTGCCATACAGTGTGTCAGTGCATCATACACTCAGTCTCACAACGTATCTATTGTTCAAACCGAGCCAGATACGGATGAAGAAGCCCAAAAAAAGGAGTGCGAAGATTTTTGCCCTTCGTTCTTGACAATCATGTATAATTATATGGAATATTCTAAATTATATTATGAAGCCAACGTTACGAACACAAAGGCTGCAGTTCTTAGGCAAAATAAGGAACTGGCAAGGCTAAAGATTTCATATGAAAGGCTCGCTGAAGACCTTAGAAATTGCAAAGCAGAAAGAAACTTCCCGACTGATCCGTCAAACAATCGGAATGAAACATATCATAGCAAACTAAAGGATATGAAGGCCTTCGAAGGGCGCTGTGCCTCGTCCTCTGGGTGGATAGTGATTCAGAGACGATTCGATGGAAGTGTTGATTTTAATCGCACCTGGAATGAGTACAGGGAAGGATTCGGTACCATCGAAAGAGAATTTTTCATAGGACTTGAGACACTACATTTGCTGACCAACAAGACAAAGTATGAACTTTGTGTGAGGATTGGAGATGCCGGAGGAGACTCCGCCTACGCCCACTACGACGACTTCCAAATAGGCAGCGAGAAAGAATCCTACAATCTCAAAGCCCTTGGAAAATATACTGGGACAGCTGGTGACAACCTTAAACTCAATAGGAACATGAAGTTTTCTACAATCGATCAGGACAATGATAACTTCGAAGGACATTGCGCAATTTTAAACGGTGGATGGTGGTATAATTTATGTTGGCGCAGGTACGCATGAAAGATATTCTAATAAATTCTAACCTAAAATCATTTAAATCTTGCAGTGCACTAAATGGACCATATAAATTTGGTGATGATGAGTCTGGAAAAGGAGTGAAGTGGTTATGGAAAAAACAGTTTTACGGATCACTTGCCTTTGCTGAAATGATGATAAAACCTAAATCGGCGAACCCTATACCAAAATAACCAGATTAAGGGTTCACAATTTATGATTTTAATAACCTTTTTTCTTTTTGGTTAGTAATGTATTCAAAATAATTTTCCCAATATGAATTTAATGCCTGTCTGATATTTGTTTGGGATTTGGCTGTTGTTTCAGAATTTTAGTATCACATTTTTTCAAAGTAGTGTCAATTAAAATCATTAGAATCCTGATATGATTTTAAATAGTTGTAAAAGTTAAAAAAAATAACATCAAAATGTCATAAATTTTTAATATCTAATACTTAATACTTAAACAACATTACTTTTTAAAATCGATTAAGATATGGCTAAGTTTTAAGATTTAAAAATAATACTTAAATACCATGAAGGTTTTCTTATTAAGTACGATAAATAAACTTAGCAGTCAATAAATAATGTTATCATATTTTGAGAAAGAATATACATATGTATATTAAAAGTTCATGTGAATCCATGCTTTTAAAGAGAAATCCTTCAAAGACACCCCGAGTACCCCCAATCTGGTTCCGGGTTTCATCGCCTCCGTCCGGAGCTTCATTCATTCCTATCTCTCACGCTTCCAGCTATTTGCACACAAACAAAAATAAATATTAAATCTCAGACTGACGAAAGCGAAATCGCTTTGCACCGGAGACACCCCTCAGCCTCCATCCCCAGGGCAGCCCACTCCCGGTCTCTTTGGATTTATTTTATTACTCGTACTATGTGGCACGCTTATCGACGAGCACACAGCGTTTAGTTTCGTGATTGAGTGGGTGGACATGTGGATTGACAGCGTGAGTCTGCCGGATCTACAGAAACACATCCATTGCCCACCCTTCTCTGGGTTCTGTCTTCAACCTGTGGGAATGCTTCTGTGGTGTTCGTTTGCGGAATCTAATCCGAGCATGGTTTCAGCTTTTAAAGTCTGTCCCATTTTCGGGTATTTCGAGTTGGTAATTAAAAACTCTGGGAAACCCTTTATTCTGCGGTAATCCTTTGGTGCCCCCGTCCGCGAACCAGCCATAAATCAGAAAACGAAAAGCCATACATCATAGACACCGTGGGGAATCCCCCGAACATAAGTACACAAAGATGACACGGCTCTGCCGAAGCAAAAAGCTGCAAAAGTTATTTTGTAATTAGTGCAAAAGGCAGCGACATCACCAGTTGACGGTTTGGGGAAAAAGGACTCAGCAGTAGCAGCAGCACAACAACAAGCCCAACAGGATAATGATGATTACGCTGGCGCAATGAAATTGAAGACGACTTTCGGCCGACGCTGCACTAATTACCGCTGACGCGTTTCCCGGCGAAGTAGGAGGGACGCAAAGCTACGACCAGGGCACCACTCCCGATTCCTGGATCAGGACGAGAATCTCTTGCTGGGGCTGTCAACTCAAGTTTGACACTTTTTTGCTGACAATTTATGAGCACGCCCATAACAGATACAGACTACAGTGGTGTTTACAGTGGGCTTCAAAGGACTACGGAGTGGTAATGGTTTTACGAATGGTTTTCAATATAAATTAAATATACATATTATACATTATATATTTACATTAATGCTATTAATGCTATTAAGATATGAATTTTAAACCTCCATATATTCAAACCAAAAGTTTCAATCCATACTCCCAAGATTTCCAATGATTGTACTCCCTGTACCTTTTAACTGACTTTTTAAAATGACTTATCTCCAAGTTCCAAAGAGGACAAGCGGAACTTAATTATTTCAAAGAGGTTTTAAATATTTTAAAGAGGTTTTAAAATATGTAATATATGTATACATGTATGTTGCATTCTTTTTCACTACTATTTTAAAACGACTATATAAATAGTAATTAAACAATGCATAGAAAGCATATTTCATGTTTTCTCCCACTGTGCACTGTGGATCACAGGCTGACACTCGAGCCGCCTGACAACGCTGCCACTTAGTTTAGAGTTTTATGAGCGCAATTCGATTATTCTTCATTTACGTCAATCAATGAGGATGCTCTTAGAGGCTGCTGCTAGAGCCTGGCCGCGCACCCTTAATCGCTTTGTTTAAATAGTAAAACGCTGCCAAGAAAGGGAATTTTCCGAAATTTAATATCGTAGATGAGGTTTTTCTTGTGGGTGCCGTTACTGTAACTGTTTTTGTTATTATTTTTATTTATTTTTTTTTTGTTTGTTATTGTGCCTGCCGCCGTCTTGTCTGCGAAAATGTCTGCCCTGCAGTCTGCCGCTTCGTGTATCCTTTTCGATTGCGAAAATCCGTAGTGGCTATGCTCTTCCTATTCTGTTGATTTTCATTTCATTTCCCAGCTCGGGTTTTCCTTTTTTCGTCCCGCTTCTTGTTTATTTCGCTTCGCTGTTTGCTTCTGCAACTTTATTATAGCTTTTGGCAGAGTTGCCTCTGTTTGCCTGTTTGGCGTATGCTTATGAGGGTTAGGTCCACGCGTCGTATTAGCAATGTTGCCAGGACATTTGAGCCGCTCCGGAAGTTCCAGTCGTCCCAGTAAGATTATGAATTGCCCAGCTTGAAATGAGTGTGGGAGTTTCAGCAGTTTCTCACACTGTTGACCGAGATTATTGGCTGCCCAAGTGGCAAAATACAATACTCATATACTTAGGTAAGAGTTCATACTTATATAGACTCTATATGTGGATTCTTTGAGTAACATAGTGCTTAGAAGGTTCAAGAACCACTTCAAAGACTTATTCGACTATTCAGAGTTAAAGGGAAATTATTGAAAGGCTTGGCGGACTGGGAACTTCACAAAGTGCCTATAGATTTTGGGTTCAAGAGGATATTGGAACTAGTTTTTTTAGTGGTCTTCAAATAGGCATCTTTTTTTTTTGGGGCAACTATTTTTAAGGGCTAAATAACATTATTTTAAGAAGATTAGAATTTACTATATACCGAAATAAAATAAAGGTAACAAGAAATTAACTATTAACTTTTAATCAAGTTTTATGCATAAAACATTATTTTTAATATATATCATTTGATTAGGTATCTCGAAATGCTTTTAGTGTTTTTAACTTTTTGAAATGTAAAAAAAAAATGCTAAGATAAGTATGATTCAATTCAGGATTCAGAAGTAGAAATTCAATTCATTTTACTTAAAGATTCAATATTTAATAATACTTATTTATATTTTCCGGTACTGTTGTTTATAAAAGAGTTTAGTTTTCGTGGGTATAAATATATGCTTTTTTACTTGTGTTAAGTAAAATAAATTAAAGAATCGAGAAACATAAAAAATATTAAGGAGGTAACAATGTCGTAATGGAAAGCTATTAAGCTATTAGTTTTAGGTAAACATTTTAGAAATATTTTAAAGCACTTACACAAAAAAAACTAATATTTAATGTTAAAAAACAAATATAAAATGATGAAAAAAGATGATAAAAAAAAACTATGAAAAATATATACAAATTGTAGAATACTTGAAGTCACTGAAAAAAAAAATATCCTTGCAATTATCTCCATAATTGATGGCTATTTAAAAAGGAATTATGTAGAAATAAAATCGATCGAAGAGTAAAGGATACATGGATTTCGGCACATCAACCTTAAATCGTAGTTATTTCCAGCTTCAAGCATTTTCAGGCCCCTCAAAATCCGGCAGAGCAAAAATTCAAAATGGCCGAAATCGAGGAGAATGTGAGACTGTGAGCGTGGGCCTGGCGAAAAACAAAGGAAATATCCTGGCAACATGCTAACAGTATTTAACGCACGACTGAGATTCACGGACAGGCAGCCCACCCATTTACCGGAGAGGAGAACTTTCCCGGAATCCGATTGGTTCTTGCCATCCAGGTGGTTCAAAGCGCCCCGACTACCGAAAGACCTCGCTTTGCTACTGTTGCCATCCACCCTCGACCAATGCCTGAGACGAAATTCCGGCACAGCCCGATCCGGAGCCCTGCACCTGCGCAGCTCTGTCCGTGGAATGCTTTTCACCACACCCAGCCGACACTGGATTCGAGCGAGAGGGGATGCGAATGTTCTTTGGCAGGACTATCCATCCGGGCAGACAAGAAAGGCGAATGCGAGTGCTGTTAGTTTCACTTCGTGCGTTGTCCTGCTGAGGCCAAAGGCGAGCCTGGTGTTACGGGTATATAGCTATAAAATATATCTAAATAATTAAAAATCAATTAAAATATTAAATTAAAAATAACTTAATAATACTACAATAGGAAACATTATTCGAAAACGAGTGCTAAGCCTTCGAAAAATACAGTTTAAATCCATTTTTTGTGCCTTGAAGGGCAGAAAGGCTCACGTGTTCCAGGGGTCGAAAAATTCCAGTGTATATACTACGCCCCTTCATGGAGGGTTGGGGCGTGGGTTGCCCCTTAGACCCCTTCACCCTCTACCCTACCTATACTATGTAATACATTGTATATGTATGGCTTTCCAGTCGAGGTCTCAGCAGAAATGGCGACTTATGTATCCACGGCCACCTGGCCTTCGACGCGATCCTCTGCGATTGAGGTCCACAACGCGGCTGAATGTGACCTGGCTGTCACACAGTCTTCAGACAGAGTTCGATTCGGATCGCCATCGTCCTCGTCCTCGTCGGGGTCCTGGTCTGGTCTTGGTCGTCGTCGTGCCGTCGGTCTCGTGGTCAAACTCTGTCTGAATGTTGTCGTCCCCACATTCTAAGTTTTTAATTGGTTTATCCAAAGTTTTTACTTTGGTTTCTGTTTTTTATTTTTTTCGGGGCGTGTGTTGCTCAGAAAATGTGAGAAGGATCTCCAATTAAAAATATCACCAGACATTAATCCCAAATATATGTCTAATACCGATTTCCATTGCAGCGTATCGCGTAGTGCATAATAATCAAGCTATATCTGTTATCTGTGTACCTTATTTGTGATATCCTAACCAACAACAACAAAATATATTACTTAAAAAATTTTGTTGCCTAATACGAGAATTAATTTAAGTCATAATAACTAACAAAAAGTGTGCTAAGTTTCAACGGAAAGACGCTTACATAACCGGGCAAAACGTCGAAATGGATTACGTAACACTTGGGCAGCATGTAAGTAAGGTCAAAATTTCAAATGCTTTTGGGGAAAGACGTGGCATTGGAAGCATTTTTTCTTGTGTGGAATTTAGCTTAACAAGTGGCACATACATATGTATGTACATATTTTGGAAATAATTCATTTATTTATTTTATTCATTATTTAAAACCTAATAGGAAACTATAAAACGAACAATCGATTAAAATGTGTTCGAATTTCGAAAAAATTAGATACATTTAGGAGATGGTACGTTATATTTCTGGATTAAAAAATGGATGAATAAATATACATATATGTACATATATATATTAAATATATATTTCATCTATGTATGCTTGATCTATGTAATTATACTGCCGTTCACAGTGAAATAGAAACGTACACTTATTTTCAAAGTTTTCCAAATTGGTCAATTTGGCAAAAATGGTTTCAAAATACATTTTTCTTTTCTTTTTTTATCTTTTTGTTAAAGAAACGTAAAAAAAAAACAACTTTAGAGATGTTTATGATTCTTAAAATTATAAATAACAAACTTTTATCTTCAACAAAAAATATAACTACAATATAAGAAAACAACTTTTGCTTTGACCGTTCCCGGGAAATGGCGGGAAATGATTTCAAAAGCTGCAAACATAGAATTCAACTCTTTTTTTTGAAACATGATAGTCTCTAATGAAGCATAAAAATCAATCAAAGTTGCTAACAAAGCCAGAAATATTTACAAAACGCTTTCCCGGCTCACCATGTTCCCAGATCTCATATCCCCAATCATCCCCTTTCGCCTGCCAAGCAAATTTATGAACATAAGCCGCTTACACCGAAATGTGCAAAATGTCGAAATTATTCCAGACTTTTTCTTATCAGCCGTGGAACACAAATTGGGGAACCCACATTAATAACTGGTACACATCTCTATTGCAGGCACTGTGAATGAAAATGTAACAATTTACCGGCGGCAAAAGTAACGAAGGAAAAGCTGAAAATCAAAAATATATGGCGGCCAACTGAAGAGACCCCGCTGAGCGAAACGAACCAACCCGAAAATAGAGCTATCAAATTTGTGCCGGCTTCACGGAAATTAACCGCCGCCGATTCGCCACGCTTATATACACGGCAATCCGCCGTGAAGTTGGCAACAAAAATCCGTACACATTTATGCGCACAAGTGATAACAGCGGAAAAGTCATCGAAGCACGACAGACGCTGACTTAGGCGGCGGACTCAGAGATCCAGATCCCAAGGGGAGGACGAGTTCAGGGAGAAGCACTTGGCGGGAAGTAGGTTCTAGGACAGCAGCAACATGAAGGGATTGACGGCGTTTAAGGAGAAGGCCACGGGCGTGTTTGGCGGGTAAGTTTGAAAAGCGATTCGAATTCATATGACAGAAAATAAATATATGATTCATTTTATTCATGAGCCAAAGGAATGAATAAAAAATACGAAAAGTCAACAAGATTTAAAAAAATGTATTATCGTGGAAACTTGTCAAAAATTCATCAATTTGTACCATTGCTAAACTCCTATTTTTCTATTAATATGTCCGTACCAATCAGTAGTGTCCAGTATTTCATCCAAGAAACATACAAGTTAAAAACCTATAATTTATTTTTAATTAAAATTAGAATAATCATAAGCCTAGCCTAGCTTTACTATATACCCTCTCTAGCCAATAAAACAAAACCCAAAAGCCGTGAATGAAATATGGTTGCAATCAAATAGACCTCAGTAAGGATAAAAAAAATTTAATTTAACGCAAGGCTGGTCATCTCACCAGGTTGATTGAACTGGACCAAACCAAACTGGCCATAGCGAATGCAGTACATATTTTTATATAGAATGATGATGTTCTAAGCCCGGAGTAGCCGGCGTCGCCAAACTTGGGCACGTGGCGTTGCCCGGAAAGTTGTAAAATTATTGGCATGCTTAACAAGTCATTAAAGACGTAGACAGCAGGACCAGGGGGTGGCAGGACCTTCCAGGACTTCCAGTGCCGGTGACAATAGACGCGTTGGCACGCCAACGAAGCACACCGATGCCTCAGGAATTCCGGGCACGTTGCCGTAGCCAGCACGTGTCCACACGGAAGCTTTAACTCCGGCACTTCGGATTCGAAAGTCGGCACTCTCGAACACAATAAAGGTTCTGAAATGTGCACACATATCGAACGTGGGTGGGGGCATGCAACACTCCGGCGTTTAACTGATATCTCAAGGACCTTGGGCGTAAATTAGAAATTGGAACAATAGGTGAACACATCGCTTTCATTAAGGAATGTGTTGCATACCAACGAAGGGCTGCAACGGGGGCCCACGCAAATGAAATTGGTTTTTACGAGCCAGTTGCGTGGGCGGCTCGACTCTGCCGCTGAAGTTCTCGAGTGCCACTTGGCGCAAAGAAATTGAAATGCCTCATCCTGGCAAGGAAGCTGGAGCAAGTTGAAGAAGTTCCTTTATCCTTGCCAGTGCCAGTGAAAATGAAATTAGAATTGTCATTGAAGACGCGGTCGTGAAGCTGACAACCACCACCAAGATTCTCCGATGTCAAGGCAAACAAACTAATACACTCCATAATATAAATGCTAACATAGATATCTGCGGCTGTGGCCCATTTACATTTAATGGACGCGTTTTGTGGCAGCCTTAAAGGCGAGAAGGAGCTGCTGCGAATCCTTCGTCTGTGGCGCCAGTTAGCTGTAATCTAGGCGGCGCCAAAAAGTCTGCAACATTTTTACTGACTATCAAGATACCCGAATGAAAGCCAAGGCGAAACTTCAGCGCCTCAGATAGTTTGGCGAGACTTCAAAAACAACTTGTGGGGGGAAAATAAAAACTATTGAACTGACACGGACAAAATGCCCTTACCAGTTTTTCATTTTAATTTAATCAAATTTATATTTACAAAAAGTGTAGTTATGGCTTCTAATGAACGGCTTTACCCGAGTAACTTGAAGTTATTTTACCTATTTTGGCGCTATTTTTTTAAGAATGGTACGACTCTATTTTACCAGCAAAATATATAAGAAATATTAAAAAAGCCACTTTTGGGAAAACCAAATAAAGTTCTACAACAAAACCAATGTTATTTTTGCAACTTATAGAATTTTAATAGTGATTTTATACAATGGCTTTAGTTAGTGATTAGAACTCATGGTCCATGTATTCGATTTCAAGTGAAACCATGAATCAGATTATAAATTTCAGTATAAAAAGAATTGCGGTTAAGCCAAAAAACGAATTCGAATTCAGTCGTTCCAAACATGTCGCCCAAGATCGTGACTTTCCTTCTCTGTGCCGGCGTTCTCCTGGGAATCGCCAGTGCTAACATTTTAAAGACAGGACAATATAAGCCATATAGTCAGGAAGTAAGTTAAGCACAAGGAAATATTGCAAATGCGCATTTTGAATTCTGGTTTTTTAGACAGCTGCTGGTAGCTATCAAGAAAACTCAGGAAACCCCGCTCGTACTTCTGGCAGTTCTATCGCTAACGTACTTGCTCCTACTGGAACTCAAAAACCTAAAAAAAAGGTCCTATACATCCCGGATCAGGAAGAAAACTCTGGATGGGGACTACTGATTCGCGATTTGGGAAGGATTTTATTTAAATTTTAACTATAACCCAAGTTGTAAGCTATTCAAATCTGAGAAATAATTATACAAGTACAATTATATAAGTATTTTTGGAAATGGTCCATCAGTAATAAATATGAGGTCCAGCTTTATGTCTTGAATGGCGCAAAAAATTGGCATCAGCCTTAAAGTCGGTCAAGGCAGAAGTCCTTTTTTTTGCAATTTTTTCACTGCTCTTGATCCTGCGGGTCCTGCGTGACCAGACAAGGGTAGCTTTGGCGTCAGACGGCAGACGTTTGAGTTATGTGACAGTCGGCGTCTTCGACGACAAAGTTATCCACTGTAGTGGCTTGTTTTCGGCTGGTGGCTGCTTATTAGTTTGTATTGCTTACTTATCCCATCTTTGTACCCGGATATTTATGAAGAAAAATGACTAAGGGGGAGTGGAATGAAATGGAAGTTAGCTCAGGCCTGGTGTGTCACTTATCCTGGGTAAATGGCTGGGTGGGGATTTAGTTAGGGCTGGTTAGGTCACCTAACCTTCACCCCACTCCACATCACAGTTAACCCACATCCATTCCATCCATCAATCAGTGGCTGACAAGTTCTTTTCACTGTTTACCTCTGAAATCAAATCTGAAAACGCGATTTTAGATTGTCACCTGGTTCAATCAACTTTAAATACCCGAAAGCAAAGCTATCAGCACTTAATAAAATTGAATTTTATTCCGACCATCACAAAAGGGAAGTTCTCTTAGGAATTCCTCCCCTTAGTCACCGCAATTCCTTCGGGACCTTGGCGAAAAACAACAACCACCTTGGGTTGGATAGGTAGTGGTGGGGGCTCGGCAGCTGTTTCTGTTAACAAGCCAGAAATATTTGTGTGTTTTCACGCCCCCTCGTTGACCTGTTGATTTGGCTTTCAAGCAGTCCTAATTGGCAAGAATTATGAACACTCTAACGTAGAGGATGGATAAGAACTGTTCAGAACACTCTTTGGGTTCAATCACAAAGAGTCACATCTCTTTAGCTTTTAGAAGATTCTACCAACATATATGTGCGTGTTCTCTTGTTGACAAAAAACTGGACCAGACCTTTACTCTTCGAAAATTACACTAGCTTACAAAATCCGTTCAAACAAAATACCACTAATATCAAATAATAATACGTAATTTTTACTTAAAATAGGTATATTTATATGTTTTTGAAAGTGTTTTTTTGGTACAAGATGTGAAATTTAAAAAAATTTTTTAAGAACCTATTTTTTTGGACTTTATCAGAAATAAGCTTATACTAAGCTATGGCAATAAGCTATGGCAATAAAAATATTTATTTGCAAAGTGACCTTCATTATTGTGTTCACTAGTGTTGGTATAATATACATAGGTATTGAAATATTTCAATTTTATAAATAAAATTGAATAGAACTCATAGATAAGAAAGCGTCTCGGGAAACGGTTGTACTTTTACTTGCTCTTGCGGATGTTCTTTTTTAAACTTAGCTTAATTGTATTTGGTAATGAACATATATTAATTTATGTTAATTAAAAACTGTATGTGCGCGTCTCTAAGAGATTTCAAACAAAAAATTATCACTATTTATTTGCCAAATACAATTAAAGACTCCACATGGTATTCAAATGGTATTGTGACAGAAATTTGGTAAAGAAATTGATTTTTATTTCTATATTATTAAAGCAAATGCTTTGCGAATTGAGATATTTCTGCAAAACTAAAAATGAACTCTAAAAACCCAGAAAACGTGTCTTGCATTAGTGATTTGTGTTCAGCAAATACAAAAGAATGTGTTCAGTATGAGGGAAGGTGAGACTAGATTACGTATAATTTTAAAACTAATTAAATTAAAACTAAATAGTTCAAAAAAGTTCCTCATAAGATAATGTATTATTTTACTGCATTTTATTTCCTTTTTCATAATTTAGTCTAAAGCCGACCATGGAGAAGTTCGAGATCTCGCAGAGCTACCATGGCGGTCACGGCGGCTATGAGGAGATGGAGGGAGGTGAGCGGGAGGGTCGCGGACCAGGGGGCGGCCACGCCTACGACGATGACGACGATCGTCCGGACTCGCCCGCCTCCTTCGAGGAAATCGAGCGGCCGCCGCTGCGGAAGATCGACAAGTACTGCAAGGCGGAGTGTCCTTGCATGCCAGCACGGTACACCATCGCCACCATGGCCTGTGTGGGCTTCATGATTGCCTTTGGAATGCGTTGCAATATGTCGGCCGCCAAGCTTAAAGGAGAACATAATGGAGTGAGTGATAAATTATATATATTTTTTTTTAAGGGGAAACAATTTAAGGCAACTCCAGAAACAATTAAATTTTTTATAGTGTGATTCCCAAAATTCCCAAAATAAAAAGAATCTATCTTTATGCTAAAACTTTATAAAAATTATATCACTCTCATTAAATTCTTTTCACATATTAAACTCACATAGCAAAATAAAATGAGCATCCAAAGAGCCAAACAAATTCGCCTCGTTTGGCGGAAAGCCGTTGTCAATTAGGGTGTGTGCCAGGATATCACATAAAAGTCACACACACAGAACCACGCCCACATACAGTACACATTTTGAGGCACATTTGAAATGCAGAGCCAGAGCTCGTTAATAAATGCCTGGAGCTGTTTTTAATGATTTCTGAGAGCTGCCATTCAAAGTCACTAACCCCGGATGTACTTTCAGACCGTGTTTATGAACTGGACCGTTGCCGTGGAGAGCCATGTGGACTCGTCCTTCTTCTGGGGCTATCTGGTGACGCAGATTCCCGGCGGCTTCATCGCCTCCAAGTTCCCGGCCAACAAGATATTCGGCCTGTCCATCGTCAGCTCCGCCACGTTGCATCTGTTCGTGCCCTTCGCCATGACGCTGATGCACGGTCATGTGGTGATTTGTGTGCGCGTGCTGCAAGGACTCTTCGAGGTAAGGACAACCCATCTAACCGGCTAACCAAATTCGATTTCGCCACAGATCAAAGCCTGGGATTACGGCTGCGTGATGTTGCAAAAAAATAAAGGGGAAGCTTCCGTCTAAGGACGGGGGCTAGATTTTCCTTTATGATAAAGCAAATATGTGAAATGGAAACATGGCCTAAGCCCTCACAAGGGGAGGAGGACATCCCCGCCCTGCAGAGAAAAAATAACAAAAGCATTTATTTTAATGCGATTTCTTTGTGTTATTGGGGAGTTTGTCATTTCTTTGCTGCTCCGAGGGGGAGTTTGATGGAAGAATGTATCTAAATATATTTCTTATAAATTTTAAGATATTTTTAGTTTCATTCTTAGAAACCCATTTACCCCCTTTTTAACCCCTTATATTACAGGGCGTTACGTATCCGGCTTGCCATGGCATCTGGCGTTTCTGGGCACCGCCTATGGAACGTTCCCGACTAGCTACGTTGGCCTTTTCTGGCTCCTATGCCGGTGTGGTGGTGGGACTTCCCCTCTCTGGGCTCCTGGCGGATGCCGTCGGCTATCAGGCGCCATTTTATGCCTACGGAGTGTTCGGCATCATTTGGTACATGTTCTGGATTTGGTTGTGCTTCGAGAACCCGCGGAAGCATCCGGCGATTAGCATTCCCGAGCTGAAGTACATTGAGAAATCGCTGGGCGAGTCGGCTCATCCCACGATGCCGTCACTGAAGACAACGCCCTGGCGGGAGATGATGCGTTCCATGCCAGTGTATGCCATCATTGTGGCCAACTTCTGCCGCTCCTGGAACTTCTATCTGCTGGTGCTGTTTCAGTCCTCGTTCCTCAAGCACAAGTTCGGCTTCAAGGTTGAGGAGGCCGGTTTTGTGGGGTCGCTGCCCCATTTGATTATGACGACGATAGTGCCCTTCGGTGGCATGCTGGCGGATCATCTACGCAAAAACGGTATCCTCTCCACCACGAATGTGAGGAAGTTGTTTAACTGCGGCGGCTTTGGCATGGAGGGTCTGTTTTTCCTCTTTGTGGCACATTCCTCAACGGCGGTGGGTCAATAAAATATATATTCCCATTCCTTTGGAGCGTTTTAAAACGATTTTATCCTTTCAGACAGGTGCCATGTTTGCCCTGACCTGTGGCGTGGCCTTCAGTGGCTTTGCTATTTCCGGCTATAATGTCAATCACCTGGATATTGCTCCTCGGTATGCCAGTATTTTGATGGGTCTCTCCAATGGCATTGGCACCTTGGCTGGAATCATAGTCCCCTATGCTCTGGATGGTCTTATTCAAGCTAATGTAAGTGCTCACTAGTCTTTGTAAAAATTTATTTTTATTTATTTAAAAATTAATCTTAGCCTACCGGCTGCTGGACCACTGTCTTCACCTTGGCCGCCTGCGTTCATCTGATTGGCTGCACTTTCTATGGCATCTTTGCTTCCGGAGAGCTGCAGCCGTGGGCGGAGCCGCCTCCGGAGGAGCAGCAGGTGTGGGCACCGCCGGCAGGAGCCATTACCAATAACGATCCCAGCCAGGCAGGCATGGTGGGCAACTACATGAAAGAGACTTCATTTGTGAGTGAAAAAGTCTGAAATATTTTATTGCATTTTTAAAAAAATTTGTTACATTTTATTAATGGTATGATTTTGTATATTTTATGAACTTATTTATTTGTTTGAAAATTTGAGTTGTTTAAGTTTGTAATAAAAGCTTTGTATGTAAAATAAAAGTACAATTAGTTTGTTTTTTTCGATTAAGTTATTTGTATGTTTTTTTGGGATTGGGGAGTTTTTGTTTCTCAATCATTGTTAACTTTAATTTCCCGTAATATTATTAGCTTTATTTTCCCTGCGCCATTTCAATAAAAACGTATACAAATTAATAACGATTCCTGATCGAATCCTTTGATAATTCTATATAATAGGGTGCACCCGAGTACAATGAACAGAGCCAAATGCAGCAATCGGGTGCTATTAGTTATGGCGCCACCGGGCACGTGGCCAACAATCCCTTCGCTATGGCCGCCGCCAGTGCTCCCATCGCCGAGGAAGATGCCCCGCCGTCGTACGGGGACGTGACCAACACATATGGCTACACGCAAGGACAACAGCCGCAGGCGGGTCAGATGCCGTCCTACGATCCGCAATCCTACCAGCAACAACAACAGTAATGGGTCACAAACACATATATCATAGCTTTTAGTTTGTAGTGGAAATTGTTTGACGTTTATTGTTTGTTCTTGGTGTGTCGTTAAAGTTCACCTCCTATAACCTCTCACCCACCCATGAACACTTTCCTCCCACTCTCCCCAGTTCCCTTTCTCTTTGTTGTTGGGGTAGCTGAAAGGATACTACGGCCTTTTCATAAAAATAGATACAATTAACAATAACTGAGACAAAAAAGTGAAATATTCTATCGAATTTTCAGCGAATAGACTCAACACGCCACACTAACACAATGAAACTATGTACCTAACAGAGAAACTACATATGTATCCGCATGTTAGTCCGCATTTAGCACACACACCCACACACATACAGATAGAGAAACTGGCCTAAAGCATATACTAAATATTTAAGCCATGGCTAACGCGAATTTCTATTTACAAGCTCCAATAAAAGAAAAAGAAAAAACAAATTGCAAAGCAATAGAAAAATCACAAGAAAGGGAATTCACTGGAATATAAAATAATTGTATATCACAAACCACATAATCCAGATACGCACCACGTTTCCAAAATGAATACTATAATTATATTTGAATCAACATATACTCGTACGTATATAAAATATATACTGAAATATACATACATATATATACATATATATAGCTAACTAATTATAATTGTTGTTAACTATTAACTACGAGGCCAGTGGAAGGGCCAAACTGTTTTATTACCGTTGAAGATATTATATCCATGGCGCACGGATCAGCCGGAACTGGCTGCTATTTCCGAGCACGAGAACATTTTAATCAAATCTAAGCAATTGTTGATGTTCGGCACGAATGATAACCATAAAATTGAAACTAGCTAATCGAGTATACCTAAAAGTATTCTACAAATAACAAGTAAACTTTAGTTGAATGACGAAAGCACAATACACAGGTATATAGTGGCCGGAGCCTATAACCTCAGACTTGGTCTTCATAAGCTCGGACAGGATTCACTTTATTACACAAGTACTTCCCCTTTTTTGGTTACAGGATATTGAACTTTTCAAAACTATAATTTCCTGTGAATCCAATAAATAACTAAAATATTATATTACTAATTAAAAATCATTAAATCTCTCTAAACAATTAAATTTATAAAATTTAACATACTTAGTGGATTATATTGTACATAAATTTAGCAAATTTGTAGTTACATTTTTAAGTTTATATTTCATTTATGCACTAAACTTTAATTTAAGAGCACAAATTTTACTATCGAATCGCACCCCGACTATCATTTGATTTAGTTTCATTGAAATGCACTATTTATTATAGTTTTATTTTAATTTACTTCATAATATGCATTACATTACTGCCAAATATGAAACTTATAGTGTTCTTTTGAACATGAAACTCTTTAAAAATTATTTGTATCGTGTGTACATTATCCTAATGGTCTTATACTAGATAAAATTATGAATAACTATTTAAAGATAACTCAAATTATTCACAATTAAATCACTATGTATTAAAAATGTGAAAATTTTCTAACTAAAAGAGTCAATTCTTACCCGTAATTTGTACAGAGCAGCGAATAAATATTCAAACATATATTCATACTCATAGCTACTTAAAAATAGCGCTTAAACATATATTAAAATTTTAACTATAATATCGTAGGCGAGAGTCCCTTGGAACAACCTTCCAGTTGCATTTTCCCTATGATACAGGTTAGCAATAAATACTGCTTGTGAAAGCGACAATACCTAACAAATAAGCTTAGTTAATAGAAAAACATATATTTAATTAATATTATTTAATTAAATTCATATTATTTCGATTATAGGCGAGAGTTTTTAGTGCTTCTAGAGGGCAATGGAAACAGAATTTTGGCCACGGGGCGTATGTGTAATATTAGTCTAGTTCAAACTGCATTCTGTACATAAGGTCATAGAAACTACTTATTTATATGTGTACTTTTAAAATCGAAAGGATGGCAGGATTCGAGACTCCTAATGGGTCTCACCTGTTTAGAGTTTATTTCTGTTTTCGTTTTTGAGAGATACTCGAAGCTCTCGGGGCTGTGTGGACAATAATAACATTAGATATGTTAACCCAAAAGCCACGGTTATAATATTTGCTTACATAAAAAAAATATAATAATCTCACACTATTTACCATAAAAGGAAAGTTTGTAAATAAGAATATATTTATGTAACTCGTAGCCCAATGCCATCAGTAAATGCTTTTGTGAGTAACTTAAGTGTACATAAAGTGAAACAAAAATGTAATGAAAGCCATTATATGAGTATAATAACGTTAAACTATAAAAGATAACTACTCCCAGTTTAGCGTATTTTAGCCAACCTAAAATAATGTTAACAACGCCGAGCAAGCCATTAAAATAAACGCATATACATTCATAAAACAGAATATTAGGCGCACAAGTACATAATACACCGGACAAATATACACAACCAGTATGAATAAGATATAGACGTTCGATCCATTCAAAACCAATGTCTTCGGCCAGCCGTAGGGATATACTTTACCCGAAAACTATACAAAATTAATCGTTTAAACTTTAAACTGTGTAAATATTTCGAAACAATAAAACATTCTTTGTGTTTACTGAGAGAGTACTGTATACAAATTACTAAATATTAAATCAAAATTAAATATATGAGATCCCTCTTCTGGCAACACCCGCCCATGTTGTATAATTTGAATAGTAGTTAACCTAAATTATAATACATACGTATATATTTCAGTGTGCTCATTAAAAAACAAAAAATATATTCCGAAAAAACAAATACGAAAGACTCCAGTTCAATAGACAGCTATTTATTTAACAATATACATAATTGAAAGTTTAATTGGCAAAACATAAAAAATCATATTCGTTGAAACAGTTTGGATGATGATGTTACTTACAAGGGAGAAGAGCCCCTAAATGCCTATAAAAACCCCATATTTAAAGAACATGAAAACCAACAACAAAATTATAACTAAAATGTATTTGGAATTCAATAAAACGAACATGTTAAAAATTAAATCCGATTTCGGTTTTTTATTCGTTCAATTTTCAGCCTACAACTTAATGATTAGATTTTGTTTTCACAAGTCCCGAAAGCATTGAGATTGTGATTCGTTCCAATCCCAACTCTCAACATAAAATGGCGATAGTTAGAACTAATAACAAAAATATCAAATAAATACATGTATCAATTAATTAGGAAACAAGCTAAAATCACATGAGTGCTACGATGGAAAAGATGTAAAAAATTCAGGCGGGTGCAGAATGGAAATGAAACGGCCTAGTATTATCTTCGCACTCCCTGGTATTCCCCGTTGGAACGCCCCTTGCCAGGAAATCCTCGGGCAAAGGGCGCCTTAGCGTTGGTGGTCACATAGTAGTTTCCGCGAGCCCTGGAAGTGTTTCCAAAAAGTAGATTATTTTAGTTATATTCCAGGATCTATCTACTCACTTGTGAGAGCAGTGTTCTCCCATTAGCACATACTCAGAGTCCTTGGGCTCACACCAACCTATCAGATACGTGAAAAGATTGGGGCAAGGTCCTGCATAGAAGCCCCTCGTTGTGGTAATAGATTCAATGAAATAGGGAGTGACTTTGGTGTGATCACAGGCCAGAGTTTCTGGAGATTAAATAAAGTTTAAAATTATTTTAGAGACTATTTATTTGTGTATTAATTTAGTGAATAAGAAATAAGATATTAAATAGTACTTGTAAGTACTCACGAAACAGAGTGGCGGAGCCCACACAAGCTGGCTGCCGGGTTCCACCGTTGACGTAGAAATCTGCATGGCCACTGGAGTGCCACTGGCCCAGAATTCCGGCTCCTGTATGCAGGACATCCACGAAATGGGCGTCGGTGGTGTCCAAGTCCCTGGAGTTGTTCGCGCCGGCGTAAAAGAATATCGTAGGATCAAGGGCAGTAATCCTGCCCAACTTGCCTTCCTCGGGCTTTAGATAGTTGGCCACCAGTCCAGCGATATGAGCGCCCACACTGTAGCCGATGAAATGCAAGTCGTCCGGCTGGACACCGCGAGGATGTCGTGCCAGGTACTTCACCAGCTGGGATATGCAGAGACTGCCGAACCGCGGGGCCCACTCCATCTGGCTGAGGCAGGGCTCCTTCACGGCGTCAGCGTAGTCCACGATGATGATGTTGTACTCGCCCACACTGAAGTACGCCTCCCGCAGGTCCGGACTGGGGCTCAGAGTTCTGCCGCCGCCGAAGCCGTGTATGATGATCTTGGTGGGGTGGCGAGGATTGAAGTGCGTGTAATAAAGGGCGTTCGCATCCAGGACATCGATGAATTCTGGCTGCTCCTGGGTGCGCCGGGTGTACAAGTAGAACTGGATTTTAGGGTGGGGACAGCGGTAGGGCTTCTGCAGGCAAGATTCTGTCACATAAACCTGGGTTTGGTTTTGGCCAGCCGCTACCGCCGCGGCCACCACTCCGGCATTTTGGCCAGCTGTAAGGATGTGAGATGGAGGAGGAGTGGTCAGTTGTGATATTGCTGATGGGAGTCACGAACATACGTAGTCGAAGTTGACAAACAAGTTTGCGCTAGCCGACTTGCTCGGCTTTGATATTACATTTAATTACATAACCAGACGCCGCAGGCAGCGACATTGAATCTTTGCAATTTGGCACGCCGCAAATGTCATGCGATTGCCATTGCGGTTCCAGTTGCAGTTGCAACCACAATTGCAAGTTGCAACACAACACAACCAACAAAACAGAAAACTGTTGCAGAAAGTAAAAGTCTGCTTGCCAGGCCAAGTTGGCCAAAAACGGAAGTGACGATGGCCCGACTCTTTGTTTACTTTTTTCGCTCTGGCTGGGTTTTATTTTTGACAAAACGTGCTGCTCATGATATAACTGGAGCTGGAGCTGGCAACTGGATACCGAATGAATATGCGTAATTTATTCGCTGATTCACGGCGTGCTCGTAAGGAAAACCCATTTGAGATCGGCTTATCTGACAATTTGGCTTGTTGCTTAGAAATAGAGATGCGCCAAGTGGTTCGCAATTGAATAAATATTGCCTACAGTTACAATAACTACAGTTATGTATTTAATGAATAGAATAGACCAAAGGTTGTTGAGATCTAGAGATCAAAACTGAATATACTAGGATAATACAAAAAATTAAAAAGATGATCATGGCTTTAAAAAAGCGTTGTTTAAGGTAAACGAAGTACTTCGACCCCAGTACTGCAGGTTCCACAAGTATATTACGGACCCACGGACACTATTATTCCGCCACGGACACAAAAAGCTTATTAACGTTTTAAAATTATTTGCAGGGGAATTCAGCGAAAAAAAATTAAAAGGCAGAAGAAGAAAAGAAGACATCCCGTGCTACGGTTGCCGATTTAGAGAATCAAATTATAATTAATCAATCAATAACTCTTTTGACAAAAATGAAAGTATTAAATATAGTAACAAAATAAAAAAGAAGAAAAACTGAAAACTGGTTCTGAGCCCGAATGCCATGTTATCAAGAAAATACATTTTTGATGAAAGTGATAACGAATTCAATCGATTTACTTTTTTTTTAAATAGGTATAAAATTTGGCAATCCATTACATATTTTTGTAACGGTTTGATACATTAAGACCTTAGATACATTTATACTGCTTGTTACTCCTTGTCCTTGAATTGTTTATATTTTTCCAAAGTATTCAAAAACATTGATTTTTGAGGTTTTCTCTACCTTATAGTAGTTTTATTATTTACAAAACGCATAGACCTACATATAATAATTCTAATTCGATTTACTACTTAAGTAACCAATAAAAAATTGAACGCTTTTAACAATGGAATAAAATGTAATTTTTTCAAAAAACTGTTTTGTGAAATTTATTCTTGAAAATCGATTAAAATCAACTATTTACCGTGATTAAAAAATCGATTCCTTCACATTTCAAATGGATCAAAATCATCATAACTATTTACCGTGGTTACAAAATCAATTTATTCACATTCCAAAGACCCACATTATGAAAACAACATACATAGATCAAAAGATATAAAATGCTACAAGTCCAGAGCGAATTCGATTTTTATTTACCAGTTAGGCTCCGAACTAGTTCCAATTGAAAATCAAATAATTCGCATCGATTTCGAGCTCAACGAATGCGTAAGAAGCCGCAGCTAGGTGCCGTGAATTCAAATGGCCAAATTAAAAGTCTAACCAAAGCAGACACATGAGAATCGGCCTTCGAGGGGGAACTGTTGGCTCAGACGGTGGCGCCAACTGTTAGCTGGCAACCAGCAATTGGCCCACTTGGCGGTTGGAGTACTTTTCAGATGATAACCGCAACCCGGAGTCTTGCAACCGGTCTGGGAAACGGTTGCAGATGCAGACTCTTGCCGGTTGGGTGGGCACTGGAAATACCCGAAGATAAGTAGCTGAGGCCTTATAGGGTATGTACATCATATGTATAACCCATCGACACAGTAAACGGCCAACTAGTTGTGCACATTTCACTTTCGATTGCAGTTGACATGTTGTCAGTCAAATAAAAAAAAAACGGCAGCTGTCTGAAATTAGGCATGCAGCTGAATGTTATTTTACATCAGAGATCCAACATAATTTCGACTGATCCCACCCACCGATATGATATGGATAATATTATGTATATGCCCCCCACTCGCCACTCTTCAATTAGCAATGGGCCGTGGTCGTGGTCATGCCTCAATTGTCTTTCGCTTTTCTGTTTTCATTTGTTTTTCACAATCGTTTAGCTCTGGCTTCGTGAGCTGCTTTTTGCCGTCTTATGTAAGCCGGTCGAAAACTTAATAAGCCACCCCACCCACCCCCTTACTATTTATTTCAATTTTTTTCGAGCATTACGCATGCCAATTAAATGTCTTTTTCTTATCGCTATTTACAGTTCATTGTTTTCTTTTTCATTTTCGAGAGCGGGAAAATTTTGGGAAAATAATTTGGAGGGTGGGTGGCAGGAAAAGTCTGTCCAACTAACACAAATCAGGCCCGAAACGGAAACCATCGAATGCGGAAGGCAAAAAACAAAATAAGACAGCTGACCACAACAAAATGAAAATGAAAACCAACAAAAAACACGAAAAAGACACTGACTGCTAAGTGAGAGATGATTTTGGGTTGGTTAGCTTTTTCTTGTGTTGTTTATGGGTTTTTGTGTTTTTGTTTATGGCTGGGATTGCTTGGCATGAGTCATGGGCATTGTTTGGCTGTGATTTGAAGTTGGAGATTATTGGCCAATTGGACGACCGAATCGATATCAAGATTTGTGTGTCATAACATTACGGCTTTAGAGTGGCGCTTTGTCTTAAAAATTCTTGGTAAATTGCTTAATTTTGGCTTATACTGCTAAAGTGCAATTTCTTGACCCAGTTTTCTGAGCTTTAATTGCCAACTGCGCCCCGAGTTCATTAACCCTCCACAATCTCGACTAATGACAGCTTTCAACCTGCAATTCTAAAATAAAACAAAATCCTTGAATGTGCCCTTGGCCCTCTGAATCGGATACCTAAACTTGGCAATGACACGCACCCCGAAAACGCGCATACGCCCCATTAGCCCGCCTGCCGATGACGCTGGGCTCTAGTTAATATTGCAAAAGCGATACAAAAAAGTGTCAAGGCACAGGGGCATAAAAATATTTTGAATTATGAGCTGGGTGCCAAATGGATTAAACGGTAGCCGGGTCAATTAATTAATTTATGAGCCGAGAGATTACAAAAGACGCACCGTGACAAGGCAACATTTTTGTGCAATTTGCGTAGGATGAGCCTCTGCTACCAAAATATCAGTGATACACTTGAACGTGCCACAAAACCAGTAAAAAAGAGATGAGTTCAGAGAGGTTTTTTGTTTTTGCTGACCATTAAATGAGGCAAGGTCACACAATTGAGTGACTACACAGAAAGGGAAAAGAAAACCATATACATAGCAAATATTGTGCAACTAGTTAAAATTGAAATTTATGCCGACTGCTTAGCCGGCTGACGCAAATTTGAAATGTCAACAGAAAAAACACCAAAAGCCGCCGTGACAGGGCCCAAAAGAAAGGTATGGCCATAAAAAAGGTGCCAACCGACCAGACAGGGCGAAAGTAAAAGTTTAACTTAAATTATTATCAATCTCTCTCTTTTTTTTTGGGGCACAGTGTCACCAATTTGTTTTATTTGCTTCTCTGTAGTTAATGGTTATTTTAACATAAAAAATACAAACCGGCGAATTCCAGGCGGGAGAGTGTCAAGCCCACCAAAAGTAGCTGCAGCCAAAAAGTTTCCCGAACACCGAAAAATGCACTTTTCTGATTCTCCACACTTTTAAGCCACATATTAATTTTTTTCTGTTTGGTTTCCTTAAGCTGTTTTCCTTTAGCCAATTTACACTCCTGCTAATTACAAGTTGTTATTACAACTGTTGTATAATTATACGCTGCCCGAATGCGGAATTTTTGAGCACTCGAGTCTGGGTTTTTTGGACTGTGGGTCAAGGCCTGCTTGTTGACCGGCGACGGCTGGATAAAAGTGCAAAACTCTTTCTTAAGCACCAGCTCGAGAGCTGGTCATTGGACTCGATTTCGATTTCAGTGCAGAGCAAGACAACGGCGGCGTTGGCGAGGCATAATTCCGGCTGCCTCACACAGAAATCGATTCAGTTTTTACCACACTTCTTGTATTTTTCGGGCACGCGCGGGATTTTGGAACTGCAGGCTGGAAATTCGCGGACGCGTGCGCTTCGATGGCGCTCTGATGAACGAGTGACTTTCGAGTTCGTGTCTTAAGTCTTTCGTTTCTCAAGTCTCTCCAAAAGTTTGCACCGGCAAACCAAAGCTCTCTATTGATGGAAAGCTTTGCCTTTGTTTTGGTATTTTTTAAATACTGATTTTACAGTTGTTCACAAAGTTATACACGGACATTCTATTAGAAAAAAAAATATATTTAGCTTTTAAAATATTAACTTTCTTAAATGAAAGTAACTTTTTATAATCTATAATAAAATAAAATGAATCCTTAAAGCTATTTAAAAACCTAAGCTACTAAACAACAATTTAATATCAAAAAGTGAGGAATACAGTTTAGCATAAATAGGGTTAAATAGTTCATTTTTCGGCAACTTCCACTTCAATATCAACAAGAGGTCCTTTGGCAAAGGGAGCCACTTCATGAGTTGAAAGAAAATAGGAACCCGAGGCACTAAACGCGAAAGAAGATAAATTCCTTATATATATTAAAAAATAAAAAATAAGAGTACTCACTCCCTGGAAACAAAGTATCCCATTTGAGTATTCGGCATGTTTGAGTAGTGATTGCAGCGCTGGGAAAAGAAATCCAGCCACCCACCACATTGTTGGGCCCAGAAGCCCCGTTCTGAGGTGATGGATTCCCCATAGTATATAGCTGCCCTATAGTGATTGCAGTTAAAGAACCGCCAGTTGCTGATGTAGCTGCATCCTCGCTGGTTAAGCTGGTCAAGATTGGGATAAAAGTCCGCATGACCCATTGGCGGAAGCATGGAGAAAAAGAAGGGATCGGTATGGATGATGTCCACGAAGTCCGCATCACTGGGATCCAGTTTTTGCTGTAGTGAGGACTGCATCATGAAACCAGGTCCTGCTGGATCTAAGCCAGTTATCCTGGCCAATGGCTCTGTGACATAATTGGCCACCATGCCGGCTACCTGGGCGCCCAAGCTGAAGCCAATTAAATGAATATCCTGTCGTTTGTATATGCCAGCCGAGACCAAGTTATTGATCATCTGGGCCAGGCACTCAGAGACTATGGGTGCATTCGACACGGACCATGGAAAGTAGCAGGGCCATCGCACCAATGTCTCATAATCCACTGAGATCACATTCACCGGCTGAGTCTGAAGAAGGACGTCCCGAACCTCCAGGTTGGGTGTCAAGTTCCTGTTTCCCACAAAACCGTGAATGAGTATTTTTAAGGGCAGTCGAGGCTGAAAAAGCTCCGCTTGGGGATTTATGGGGTCCAGTTGTACTGGATTATCACGAGTTTGGCTATAAATACACTGAATAGTAAGATGTATCCCACAATTACAATAACTTTCTGAACTCACTTTGTGTAAAGCCAGAAAGAAACTCGCGAATTCGGACACTGATGTTCCCCAAACACACAAAACTCCGGCAGCCAGCCGCGCAGCTGTTTTTCTCCTTTGGAACATCCCGAGGAGCTCAAGATCAGGATTGCGGTGAGGATCGAACAAACAACGCGGTAATTGCTCATGACTAGAGTCTGAACCGGTCTAAGCTCGCGTTCTAACGCAAAATCTATTAAATTTGCACTGCCTAACATTGAAAATTGCATGGAAAATGAGGGCCCATATAAAAAAACACCGCCAAGTGATAAAAAGTCAAGGTTGCTAGCGCAAGGGAGGTTAGGTTAGGTTAGGGTGGTAGTAGGTCAAGGTCGCTGCGGGTGGGGTTTGGCATTAGAACGGTCACAGCTGACACTGAGAATACTGATCAGCATGGAAAAGAGTATGAGAAACTTTTCAAGATGAAGGTTACTTAGAGCAAAGGCAGAAATAATAGGTTCGAAATTTAGAGAAAGATACGGAAGTATTTAAAAAATTACAAGGTTTTTTGCAAATTTTGCAAAATTAAATTAAGTTTGCATTATTTACGCATTTATAGATTATCCGTTTCAGAGAAAATCAATCTCCAAGATTTTTCTTAATAACCCGATCCCATAAGGTTTTAAAATACAATATGTTAAGTTATAAGTTTTATTTACATGAATATAATAATAATATTTATTGTTATAAATAAAAATACTTATTCTTTTAATATTATCTCTCGCTCTAAGTTTTATTTAAAGGCTCATCCTCCGCTGACTCGAGCCACTCCAATTTATTGTCCAAGTCAGAATCTTGTGATTTTTCAACGTCTGGAAAGTCATCGAGGAAGGCTTCCAACAGCTGCGGTTCATAATCATTCTTGATTTCGTTATAATCTGTGGCCAGCCTAAATTTGGCCAGCATTTCACTGTTATCCACGTCCTCCACTTTGCCCATGGCGAATGGAGTCATATTCCTGGTGTCCAGGAAATATGAGCCCCTCATCTCAGTCGACAAGTGATAGCCCATACGAGCTTGCCTACCGCTCGTGGGACACAACCTGATGAGGTGGACCAGCCAACTGGAGCACTGCCGTCCCCAAAATCCAACCGAGGAGTTAATGGACTCTGCGTAGAACCGAGGAGCCCTTTCGTGGTTGCAGCTGCCAGGATCTGTGGGGTTCTCCTCCATGCAACCGGGCTGCTGGGGCCCAAGGTTTGGATAGAAATCTACATGTCCCATGGATCGCAGCATTCCTCGACCAAAAACATCGCTATGAATGACATCCACAAACTCGGCATCTCCGGGGTCCAGACGTCTGTTGTCGCCGGCCAGGACAAATAGAGGCTTGGCAGGATCCAGACCGGTGACCCTTTTCAATTTACGCTTCAAATAGTTGGCCGTCTGACCCGCCACCTGACCGCCCAAACTGAAGCCAATCAAGTGGATCTGATCATTTTGAACTATTCCTCGGTCCACCAGATTATTAATCAACTGGCCCAGACACTTGCTGACCAGTGGAAGATTCTGCACCGCCTGGAAGTAGCAAGGATATTTCACCAGAGGCCCATAGTCCAAGGAGATCACATAGACGTCCTCGTTATCTAGCAACACGGGACGTATAAACGAATTTGGAGCAAAGTCCCGATATCCTGTATAGCCATGGATCAAAATTTTAAGAGGACGTGGCGGCTGAAAGTCCCACGGATTAAGGTCTTCAGGGTTCAATAGCTTTGGATTATTCCGAGTTTCACTGAAGAAAGCAGATGCTAATTTTGCAGGAATATTTAAAATCTCTTATAAATATTACTTACTTGGAATATAGCCAGAACTTGACGTCTGGATGGGGACACTCTCCGTGAACCACTTTACATTGAGGATCGACTAATCCGAGCAATGGATTGGCTTCCACACAGCAAACAAACGCTGTTCAAGGATATTCAATTATTTGCAACTCATCCTATAAGACCGCCGATTCGCTTACCGAAAACACTGAGCCACGCCGTCAACTTCATGTCCCAAATACTTCTAACGTTTTAAGTTAACTGGGTTCGGGCCCCCAAAATCGGTTGCTATTTAAAGTAGAGCTCCCGGCTATCAATGGCAGCGATCTGTCTAGCGGCAACCGATTGAGGTAGTGGCATACATAATCACCCACACAGGTGCAAATGGTGGTGTCGTAGCGCCACAAAGCCACCACTTTCGATTGGTGGCAAACAAGAATGAAAGTGGCTCTGGTTGGCGTGGATGTTAATGCGGTTATATTGGAAAAAAAACTATAGAAAATGAGTCAAGTGTAAATTGCTTTATATCCGCTGTTTAGTTCCGACTCGTCATGGTAATAAAACGTTAGGCGTAATATTTTTAACTAAAAATGTCATATGTGTTATAATCCGAAATTATTCTAAACAATGCATGTCAAATCTTCAGATAAAATATTTTTTATTTGCTTTAAACGAGCATTACTAACTCGTACTATTCTGTAAGGAAATCGTTTATTTCTTTCTAAAATATTTATCTATTGTAATTTATAAAAATTTTGTAATAATCATTTTTAGAAATAAAACAGGAAAGTATCAACATTTTCATACATTTTTTTAAATCCTATTTTCAAACTTGCATACTCTTCCGTTTCCCCATCTGAAATATTACCACCTTTTATAGAAAAAATAAAAAAACTTTACTTTTATCCATTAAACTTTTTTTATGGTGTAATTTTAATATCCACAATATTCGTGAGTGATCATTTTTGGGCGATTATTTTATACATACATCAAGAGAGAGTTAAACAATGTTTGTAAATTCTTGACTTGGTTCGGGTAATTTCGAGGAATGAAATTCATTTCGTGCGCGACTACAAACTTTAGGCTTACAACTAGGCAATTAAACTAGAATATGCGACGAATTATACACATACGTTATAGGTAGAGCGTATAAGATATATTTTTGGTAAGTTGGGACGTCTAGTGCCGTCTGGCTCTCAAGGAATGTCTTGGGTGCGGTGCACAAAGCGCAGATGTGATGTATTTGAGGAATCCGTATGGTTTCACTTTCAACTGCCCCGGAATCGCAGCGGCTGTAGACAAATTTGGACCACGTCCACAGACGCTGCAAGACGGCAGTTAATGAGAGACAGGCGGATCCTTAGAGCTGTGCGTTTAACTGGGATGAGAGCGACCGATTCCTTGCAGCTCAAAAACGTAAATTCATTCGCTAATTAACGCTAACTAGGTGTCACGAGTATTGGATGTGTGCGCGGGGTGAGTGATGATGCTATGATGCCCACATCCACCACGTCTATGCTAATCCTGTAACCTAGTTGAACAGACGCTTCAGTATGCTCTGGATTGTGGTCAGGGACTGGTCCTCAATGAGGAAGGTGCGGTGGTTACCCTCAACAGTGTGAACTTCCACCGGCTTTGTGCAGACCTGAAAGGAATACATTTTTGTTAATATTACTGTTTCCAATAATATCAGATGGGTTAACCCACCTCCTTGAGGCGATAGTCCTCGTCCAGCTTCGCAGAGTTGTCTGTGGGCTTGACCAGGGACACAATGGACTTCAGTTTCAGCGTGGGTTTGTAGCTATCGGCCAGCTCCAGTTTCTTGTAGAACAGAGTGGCAGATTTCTTGATCTGTAGGATAAATAGAATTTAATAAAAACATTCAGCTTTAGATTCGTCAGTGTCCTTACCGTTTCCACGGGCTGTGTGATCTCGTTGCTCATCAGCTCAGCGAACCTCTCCAGCTTCTCCTCCCAAGTGGGAATCACCAATAGCAATCGGACCAGCTATGAAAGGACAAATACTGTTAGTAATCCGCATACCAGACCGAATGCAAAGAGAACTTACCGATTTGTAGTCAATGTTCGCCAGGACGATGCCAAAGTAAGCCAGGCCGTAACTCTGGTTGTTGTTGTCGTCGTCGGCGGTGTATCGCTGCTTGAAGCTGCTGGTGTACCAGTTCACATAGGTCGGGGCTCCGTCCAACATGATCACATTGGCCACCTCGTTGGTCTCCTCGAGAATGGCGGCCATCACGTAGGTGAGCAGGCAACCGAAGGAGTAACCGGCTAGCTTGTAGGGACCCTTTGGCTGAACGGTGCGCAATTGCTTGATGAAGAACCTGGCAGCCGAGTCGACAGAGTCCAAGGGTACAGCTTCTGTGAACTGGAGTCCATAGGCGGGTACTTCCAGGCGCTTGGCCAGGGGCTCAAGGGCGGAAGCGAAGCCCTCAATGGGCGACACGAAGAAAATGGGAGTCTGCTTGCTGGTGGCGGTGGCCTTTGTGGTCAGCTTGACGATCGTCTGGGTGGGAATGAGCTCCTTAGTGAAGACCACCTGGGTTCCATCGCCCAGAGGGCTAGCGGTGCGCGAGGATCCACTCGAGGTGATGCTCACTTCCGTGGTGGCTCCAGTTCCGGTGGCAGAAGGTGCGCTGGCAGCTGGAGCAGCTGCAGAGGCTGGAGCAGCTCCACCGTCCATCGCCTTAAGCGCTCCGAAGGTCAGGCCTCGGATCTCCTGGGCCGAGAGCACAATGTCAAAGTTGCGCTCCAGAGTCTGCTTAATCTCAGCACTCATCAGAGAGTCCATGCCCAGATCCGCCAGGGAGGCTCCGTCCTGGATGTTCTTGGTGTCGCGCAGACCCAGAATGTTGGCAATGGTGGCGATCAGACTGACGCCGCCCGACTGGTCAGATTTGCGCTTCTCAGCCACCACCATGGAGGCAACCACGGGATGGGGCTGCTGCAGGAACAGGTCGATGGTCTGCAAGCACGAGGGCATCCTCTGGGGCAGGGTTCCACCGATGACAGTGTCATTGTCACCCAGGTTCTCCAGGACCAGGCCGGTGTCTCCGATGGCTCCCCACTGGATGGCCGTGCCGGGGAATCCGCTCACCTGGCGCTGTTCGCAGATGCGCTCCATGGCGGAGTTAGCCAAACCGTAGTTGGTCTGTCCGATGTTACCACGGCCGCAAGACACGCTGGAGAAGCAGATGAAGTAGTCCAGTTCCGTGCAGATGGAGCGGGAGTACTGATCCAGGTACTTGGTGGCCGTCACCTTGGGATCGGCGACTGTCTTGAAGTCCTTGGCGGTCTGGTCCTCAATAAGAGCATCACGCAGCACGGCGGCCAAGTTGAAGATGCCTCCGACCAGGGCCAGCTTGTTGCTGTTCTCCAGAAGTTTCTTAGCTCCGGCGGCGGTGGTCACGTCGCTGGTGTCGATCACCACCTTGACGCCACGCTCCTGCCAGCGTCGGATCATCAGACCCTGGTAGCCGGTCTTCACCCCAGAACGAGAGGTCAGGACAATGAAGCGGGCTCCGCGCGATACCAACCAGTTGGTAAGCTCGAGACCGAATCCTCCAAGTCCTCCCACCAGGATGTAGCTCTTCTCCGGGTGCATGTAGGTGCGTGGGATGGCGTTGATAAGGCGGGACTTGGGCTGTAGAGCCTTCTTGCCCGGCTCCTCGTCGCGGACCTTGATCACCACCTTGCCGATGTGCTTGCCTGAAGCCATGAAACGGAAGGCCTGCTCCACCTGCTGGTCGTTGAAGACGGATGTGGGCAGGGGCACGACCGCGCCGGTCTTTATGCCCTCGGCAACCAGAGAGACGACCTGGTTCTGCATCTCCTCCTCGCCTTCCATCACACTGTCGAGCAGGATGCCGTGGAAGGAGGTGTTCTTCAAGAACACGGACATGCCCAGAGGGCTGTTGTTGCTCAGATCGAACTTGCCGATTTCCAAGAAGCGTCCGTTGAGGCCCAAGCAGCGGATGGAAGCCTGCAGCTTCTCCTCGGACAGGGAGTTCAGCACCAGGTCGACACCGCGTCCCTTAGTCTCGCGCATGACCAGCTGCTCGAAGGAGCTGTCACGGGAGTTGCCAATGTTGCGCTCCTGCAGCTTGGGGAACCGCTTCAGCAGGAACTCTCGCTTCTCCTTGCTTCCCACGGTGGTAAAGACGGTGAGTCCATGGGCCAGAGCCACGGAAATAGCAGCCTGACCAACTCCGCCGGAACCGGCGTGGATCAGGATCTTCTCACCCTTCTTCATTTGGCCGCGCACCACCAGGGCGTAGTAGACGGTGGAATAGACGCAAGGTACCGTCGAGGCCTCCTCCATGGACCACTTCTCGGGGATCTGCCACATCATGCGCTTGCTGGCCACACAGGTGGTGGCCAGAGACTTGGCCGGTACCATGGCCATCACACGACGACCCTGCGAGTCTCGGCCAGCGAACTCCAGTCCGAGCACGCAATCCTGCTCGGCCAGGTCTCCGGGCAGAGCATCGGCGGCCAACTTTCCGGAGGTGAGCATCACATCACGGAAGTTGATGGGGGCGGAGTACACGGTGCAGGTTTCCAGATCCTTGTTGGCAGACACGCTGGTCTGCGCCTGGGCAGCCTCGATCCACTTGAGCGAGGCCAGATCACCCTTGACCAGAGCGTTCACATAGGCGTGCTCCACCTGGAGGGTGGCCTGCTGAGTCTCCAGCTTAAGGTGACGGAAAGTTCCCCAGGCACCGTTCTTCAGCACGTTTGAGATGAGGTCCTTCTCCAGCTGCTGGCGGTAGAGGGCCGAGGTTAGGGAGAACTTCTCGGCCTTGGCGTCCTGGACGAAGACCAGGCGTGCCAGCTTGCCGCCGTTCTCGTTCTTGATGCAGGTCATCAGGCCGACGGCGCCGAAGAGCTCCTCTCCTTGGCACACCACGTAGACATACTGCTCCTCGGTCTGGGCAGCGGCCAGGGCGGCCTTAAGTTCATCTACCCAGGTGAAGTTCTGCTCGGTGGCCACCACCACCACGGACTTGCGCGTCTTCAAGTCCAAGGACTTGCGGGCCAGCACAAGGACACGGGAGGCGCCCAAGCTCTGCTCCTGGACAGGTAAAAATCCAAACTTGGCCAACAGAGCACGGCCTGTCTTGGTGTAGGTGGCAACAGATTCCTCGAAGATCAAAAAACCATTCTCGCGAATGGTGGCAATGGAGTTCTCCAGGGTCTTGGTGTCTGGACGGGACAGCACATCGATGCCGAAGACAAAGTGACAGTTCTGCTCCACCGGTTCCTTCAGCACATCCTTGGACACAACGCGCACTCCGGAGTCTCCGAGAGCGGCAGTGATAGTCTCCTCGTTGTTGTTAGATGTGACAACGGCGACGTCTCCAGTAAGGACGGGCTCACCCTCGATAATCTGCAGCAGACGGTTGGCCACCAGAACATCGGGATTCCTGCCGTTGGCGAGCTCCACGCCCTTAAGCTTCACAGCGCCGCTGGAGTTCTCGATGATCAGCTGGATGGCCACGTCCAGAGCGTGGAGGCGAGCCTTCTCCGAGTTCTCGTGCAGATCGGTGGTATTGGTGTTTGGCACGAACTGGTAGCGCTCCAGAGTGGGCGGTGCCTGGGTGCCAGGACGACGCTGAGCGAGGTTGGCCTTGAGACCACGCAGCTCAACGCCACCGCTCTTGATCACGTTGATGTCGCTGTACCATTGAACTGGCACTCCGGTCTCCAGCTGCTGCTCTTTGGTGAGACCGCTGAGCAGTTCCAGGTGTTTTAGGGGGTTGATAACGGCCCTCTCGATGCGAGTGGGCAGGTAGAGCTCACGGAGATTCTTGCTCAAGATGCTGAACTGGAGCATGGTGTCCATGAAGCTGATCCAGTTGTCCACCCACTGAAGGGTTCCGGTGGAGGCCACGGTGTCTGAGCGCACGATGCCGCGGAAGATTCCGGCATAGTCGTAGCCACGCAGGCGCAACTCCTTGTAGACATCCCCGGTGACGAGCTCCTTGGCCACAGTGCTGGGCGTCTGGGGCTCCAGGGGCAGCTCCTCGTTCTCAATGGACTCGGGAATGGTAATCTTGCCGGACACGGCCAAGCTGCCGCTTTCGCAGATCTCGAAGGCGCCAGTGCCGTCAAAGAAGTTGATGCCGAACTTGACCACCGCGTTCTTGTTCAGGATTGTGGCTCGGTGGAACACCAGGTTCTCCATCACCACAGGGGTCTTGTGGAACTCGCTGCCACGCATCTTGGCGAAGGTCTGCCAGGCGAGAGTCATGTAACCGGTGGCCGGGAACAGGATCCTGCCATCGATGGTGTGGCCAGCCAGGAAGGCGTCGTCCTCCTTGGACAGATCCACCTCGACAATGGTTTCACCGGACGAGGTCTCTTTGCCGAACTTGGCGACCAACCACTTCTGGGTGTGGTCCCAGCCGACCTTGGAGTTCAACATGGGGGTGCCACGGCCCACCGGGTAAGAGATGGGACGCACTAGGTTGAGGACCTGGGGCTGGGCACCGGCAGCGTAAAGCTTGCCGACATTGGTCAGGAAGAACTCCACGTTGTTCTCATGTCCGCGTTTCACCAAGCTGAGGTTGGTGGCGTCCGGACCCAGGGCGCGCTTGAGGATGGCCTGAAGCAGGCCGTGCGGGGCAATCTCCACGGAGATGGCGTTCTTGGGCACATGCTGGAGGGCCTCGTGGAAGAGGACAGGCGAGAGAAGGTTGTTGACGTGGTAAGCGGCCGAGGACTGTTTGGCCACCGGCGAGTTCCAGGCGGACTCGGGGATGCTTGTGCTTATCCAACGGGGAGTACGGTTCTTGGCATTCGGGATGATCTTCTCAAGGCTCTTGCGTAGCTTCGGTCCAGCATCGGCGATGTACTTGCTGTGGAAGGCGTATCCAGACGAGTTGACAGCCTTGGCGAAGACACCCTCGGCGTTCAGCTTGGCGACCAGCGCCTCAATGGAGGCCTCCGGGCCGGAGATGGTGCAGTTGTCCTCGCTGTTGTGGCAGACGGGGAAGCAATCGGCGGGCACTCGCTGGTGAGCGTCCTCCCAGCTCAGGCCGACAGCGGCCATCTTGCCCTTAGCCAGCTGGGTGTCCAGGATGCTCTTGCCACGCCAATAGGCGGCCAGCACGGTCTGCTCCGGAGTGAAGCATCCGTCGGCGTAGGCACATCCCAACTCACCCACAGAGTGACCCACGATTCCATCGGGAGTGATGCCCAGGGAGCTGAGCAAGTCCGTCAGGGCCACCTGCATGGCGGCGATCGAGATGAAGGAGTTCAGGATGTTCTCGAAGCTCTTGTCCGTGGAGCGGGTGAGCACGTCGATGAGATCCACGCCCTCTGGCTTGAGGATGTCGGCACAGCGCTGGATGCTCTTGGCAAACACCTCGATTTTCATCAGATCCTTGGCCATGCTGGCCCACTGGCTGCCCATGCCGGAGTAGATGTACCATACCGGGCGCTTCTCGTCGGAGTACTCCAGCACCTCGCGCTGGATAGTTCCCTTGCTGCTTACAACGCCGTAGCCGCGGAAGTAGTGGTTCGGGATGGTCTTGGAGTGGATGTCATTGATCAGCTGCAGGTACTCATCATCATCGGCATGGTTGGCAGCCGACTCGAGCAGCTGCTCCACGGCCTCGAAAGTACGGCCGGAGGCGACTACCACCTTGGCAGCTCCGTCCTTGGGGGTCAGGGCCTTGGGCTTGGGGTTCGACTTGAGGATCACGTGGGCGTTGGCACCGCCAAAGCCGAAGGAGTTCAGGCCAATAATGCCGCCGTTCCAGGGCAGATTCTTGTCGACCACCTTCAGACGGCCGTCCAGCAAGCCGTAGAGATCGGGGTTGGGCTTGTTGTAGTGCAGATTGGCGGGAATGACGCCCTCCTCCATGGCGATCAGGATCTTGGCCACCGAGCAGACACCAGAGGCGGGCTCTGAGTGACCCATGTTGGACTTAACGGATCCGATCAGCAGCGGACTCGAGCGATTCTTGCAGAAGAAGTCAGTAATGGAGTTGACCTCCTGCGGATCACCCACCTTGGTACCGGTTCCGTGGGCCTCCACATACACAACCTCGTTGGGGTTCAGGCCGATCTCCTCGTAGGTCTCACGGATAAGACGGTTTTGCATCTTGCCGATGGGATAGGTGATACCCTGCTCCTTGAAACCGTCAGTGTTGGTGCGCACGTTCAGGATGGAGGCATAGACACGTCGGGCGGCAGAGGTGCGCTGCAGCAGCAGAACCACACAACCATCGGAACGGACGTATCCGTTGCCTGACTCGTCGAAGGCCTTGCAGCTTCCGTCCTGGCTCAACATGTTCAACCGCTTGAACTGCAGGGACATGGTGGGCTTAAGAATCAGACCAGCTCCGGCCACCAGGGCGTTGTCGATCTTTCCCTGGCGCATGTCAGAGAAAGCCTGTTCCAGGGCGTATAGAGAACTGGAGCAGGCGGTGTCAATGCTGTAACTGGGTCCCTTAAAATCAAAAGTGAAGGAGATGCGGTTGGCAAACATGGCACGAGCACATCCAGTCAAGCCGTATCCATTGACACGGTCGGGATCGCTGCACCAATGCTGCTCCGTCTCCGAAGTGGAGACGCCGATGTAGACACCAGTACGGGATCCACGCAGGTCGCTGGGGTTCAAGCCGGCATCAATGATGGCCTCATGGGTCAGCTCCAAAAGCATGCGCAGCAAGGGATCCATGCATTCGGCCTGCTTCTGGTGGACGCCAAAGAACTGCTGATCAAAGTTTTCTAGATCCTCCTCCTTGATCTTGCCAATCCTGTCGGGGAGACCGTAGAGTCCTGCAAAGGGGTATTATTAGTTTGAAAGTGAGGAGGAATTATTTTTAAGGGGACTTACCGCGCTCCCAGCGACGGGGATCATCGTTGACCATGTCGACGCCTTCGAAGAGATTTTTCTTGAACTCCTCAATGGTGGAGCTCTCCGGCAGACGACCCGAGAATCCAGTGATGGCGATCTCATCGTTCAGCTGCTGTTGTTGACGGGGCGCATAGTGGCCGCCACCCAGGTCCAATTGGGGGGCTGGCCGCTGTGCGGGCTCCGCGGTGATAACTTCCTCGGCGAAACGGGCGGGCATCTTGACGTGGTTTTGGTTTAGGGAGTTGGAATGGGAATTGGAATTGGAGTAGGCGTTGAGGTCCTGGCTATCGTTGGGTGCCGAGTGCGGGGTGGAGGAGGAGGTGCTCGGTGTTAGCTGCGCGTCTCGATCCTGGAAGGCGTCAGGTTGCTGCGAATTTTGTTGCTGCTTGTTGCGACGGCGGCGACGACGACGATTGGCGCGTGCACTTTTACTGTTATTCTGAGTGCCGGGTGAATTGTGATTCTGGGTGCTGCAATGGTTGGACTTGAATGCAACAGGTTGCTGGTGGTCCACGGCTTGCAACAGGTTTAGTTCTAGGGACTGGAAGTGAAGCGGTGAAACGTTTAATTAGTAACTATATTGTGTTGTAAAATATTGAAATTAAAAAATTGTTGACTCAAAATTTGGATGCAAAATGAGACAATCTTGAAAAATTCTTGTGTGATGTTGCTTACGCTGCCAATTATTCAAAAAATAATGTTTTTCCGCTCACGACTGTTACCTTAACATAAAAGCTCTATTCTCTGTTAACCGCTAAAGACTGCGCTGCTCCGTAAATTTTACTGTCACGTGTAGACAAACACCCCTGTAAACACACAGACTGGGAAGCTGCGTGGAAAGTTTGGTGTAGAAATTGCAAATCAGGTGATATGCCGGTGTTTTGCGGCATTTGTTGTGGCGTGATGACAACTTTACAGTTAATCGGCCCAACTTTGGGGGGGTGGTACGGGTCTAGCTAACAGTGCAACACCATTTATGTTAACATAGGTTGCCACAAGCCCATACATACACACAAATACCACTTGCTGCTTGCTGGCTTCTTATTCGCCGAGAAACTCGTACGATTTTGCAGAATGATTCAACAAAAGCAGGGAAAGAAAAAAGAAATCTAGGGAAGCCGAAAGCGTCATTAGAAGAAGAAGAACAAGAGCGGCCGGCAACACGCTAACACAATACAACAACAAAAAAAGAACGCGAATAATACACAGGAAATAAAACTAAAAAGCTTGGTTTTTATTATTATAGATTATTAATAAAATTTCAGGCCCTTTTATCAAAACTAAAAAAAAACAAAGCACATTTTTCCACAAAAAAAAAAAACAAAAGATAAAGCTTAAATCTGTTTGTGTCTCTTACTTTTCTAAACAAACATAAATTTTTTTAAAAGCAAGAGAAAAAGTGTGTGAGACAAAATAAAATACTTTTTGAATTTATTAGTTTGGTATTATTTTTTTCAGTACATCAGCTGCTACCTGCCAAAATCGGCCGAAACACCGGTAAACTTATCTACATATGTATGTATGTATGTAGGTGTATAATCGAAAGGCCGTTGCTCGACAAGACAGTCGCGTCTGGATTCTATGTTTATGTTTTGCTATTCTAATCGGATGGGGTGGGGAGCGGAGTGAAAAGTGAGAGGCGGTAAGATTTGCACGCCACCGGCACATCAAAACACACACACTGACACCCACAAACAGTCACCGCCAGACACACACACACACGAGCTCGACGCGTGTACCATTTGTTTAGTGAGATAAGGTGGCGTGATTTCTCAAGTTCATTGAAGTATTATTTTCATAGTTTGGGTTGCCTGATTTCCTCTATTTACCCCCTAGCCGCAGTACATCGGAGGATGTGATTAACCTGTAATCGGACAATGCGACATATCCTTTTACCGTAATTACCCAACGAGCTATATTGATTTATCGGGCTATATGTCAATCGACCCATCATCATCAGGCCATATTGCGAAAATTGCGTCATTGGATAAGCAAACACAACAAAACGCTCCCCGCCCTATTCTAGGTGGCACTTTACAATGTTTATTTATGCACGAGGTTCTATTTTCGCAGCTATCGATTGTGGACACCTCTTAAGTACACGTGGACGCGTCACCGCAGGCTCTCGCCATCAATCCTCCGATCCGCTTTCCGATTTGGTGACGATTCAAGTTCATGAGCAAGCTGATAAGGTACTGGGACTGGGCCATGGGGTGATTCCAAGACCCAGTGATAAGCTGATAAGGCAGTGCCTACTCATACGAGCGTGCACCTGGATCGGAAATGTTTGATCGCCGGTGGACGCGTGTACATCAGGAAGCACCATTATTTGGCGATAAAGATTAGTCCAGACACTCGAAATTTTCCAATCAGACGATCGGGGTTTGTTTTTGTTGGGTGTGGGGCAGACTTTTATGGCTGTTGGGTTGGCTGCTTTATATGCAAAGTGTTTGCTTGGAGATAGGAATATTTTTAAAGATTTCGTTTCAAGATTTAGCATACATATTAGAATGTTTTAAAACACTTTTGTCGCTACTAAATATTTTGCAACCTCTTAGTTAACTTTAATTTATGCTTTTTTTACGTGCCTATTTTTGTTTACATTTTGTTAGAGTTTAAATACTTTACTATTATTTAACGTAATTTGACAATTTCTATTAAAATTGATTTATTAGGTTTTTAAGGGCTATTTACTTAGTATGGTTGTGCAAAAATTTAAACGGTCCTAACTCACGCAAACAGGAAGTGCATTGAGATTAAATGATTTTCCACAATTTGTTAGGTCTTTCATATAACATCAGAAAACGAGGTTTAAATTCTTATTAACTAAAATAATTTGTTTTGATTAAAATGGTTTTTCTACAGTTATTTTGGTAATTTTCTATCGACTCGCCCCAAAGAAATCATAGAAATCGAACTTTTGCTGCTTCTGGGCGGCAATTAAAGGGCGAAACCCTATCGAGAAGCCTTTTAGGTGGGGAATGTGTCTTGGAAGACAGATTTTGACCCTCCCCACCAGCCAATCTCAGTATTTAGCAATTAGCGATTGTAATTTGTTGTCTCAGTATAGACGTGTTGGGGAACCATGTGGGAAGGGTGGCTAGGAAATAACACTTTTGGGTTTGCTCGGCCCAAAGGTCCTAAAGGTCACAACCGATTCAAGCCAAGTGCGAACCGAGCAAAGGCGAAATTCTCCAATTAAGTAATTTGTATTTTTAGCTGGCTTAGCTAGCACTTGCAGTTTTCAAACCAACCATTTTTTAATTTTATTGTCTATTATTTCATAAACACTTTTTTTCACAGAATTTTTCACGATATACTCGTTCTATGGCGGCCCAGCAACTAAAGTTCGTATTTCCTCAACACAGTTCCTGCGGCTGCCTGCTGGCCTGGTGGCGTATTATTTGTACATACCTAGAAATCAGGCGATTCCTCCTCGACAGCTGTTTTTCGATTTGAAGGGCACGGTCACTGGGGTTGTAGCGGAAAGGCGGCTCCTTCGGCAGTTGGTCCTTACTGACTTCCGAAACCGTGAGCTTTTTTGCTACGTCGACGCGAACGACTCCGAATTCTACACTCGGCTTTTGAAACAAGCAAGTGTTCTGGGTTATACCGTTAGCGGATTTTTGACTTTATTGCAAATTTCCTAGCCACACGCAAGCACTGCTCTTTTAAAGCTTAGCGGTTCGACAACGGCGATTCCCGAGCGGAATATTGAAACAATAATTTCCAGGCATCAGGTGAGCACCGCCTTTTATACGACGCCCGCAGACGCCGGCAGAGCTCTGAGCTTCGTGCCGCTGCGCTGCTCTCCAGGGCAGAGCACACTGCTCACCATCATGTACTTCAAAGATTGCGCGTCAGCCAGTAAATGGATGGCTCGTTTTGTTCAGCTCTAAACTAATTAGGACTCTTAAATATTAAATTAATAATTTTAACTAAAAAGTCTTCACATTTCAGCAATAATTGTAGTTGTAAAACATCAATTTGTGTACTAGACAGCAGTAGAAAGCGAATAATGTTGACCACTGTGCGAAGAGAGATAGGGGGCGGTTTTGAAAGTTCTCGCTCTTTGGCTCTCTGTTAACCTTTCGCGTCCGCTGTTATTGTTATTGCTGTAACAGCGCCGGCGGGTGCTGTAAGTTCAATTTTCTGTTATTTTTTCTGTTAGTTTTGTTGTTGCGGCTGCACTTAATTTCACATTAACAGCGATAAATGTGTCAGCTGTTGTGTGCGTGACAGAGATGTTCAAACTTTTATTTTGCCGCCAAAGTCGGACCACTTTTTTCTTGGCAGTATTAATCGTCTGGCAGATCACAGGAGCGATAGCGTGGGAATCATTATCAATTATGGAAAGGTACACAGGCTATCCGTCTGTTTTAGCGGGTCAATAAAGTCAGAAGTGGATCGTAGCGAAGTGTTTGTGAATCATCGGCGGAATCATGCGAGTGCCACGCGACTTTCAATTGGCAATAAAATCACCAACTTGGAAATATGAAAGATTAGAGGGTCTTTTTCTTAAACAATCCCAACGAGATTGCTACGTATATTTTTATGAATAGGGGATACATTAATATCTATAGCATAAATCATGAAAATTATCGTACTAATAGAGCTAATAAAAACTATATCTAGTCCACTAGGGTTGCTTCCTTAAAACGCGTTCGATGATCTGAAGGGTGTGCGGTTCCTTGAGGAAGGTGCGATGGGTCCCCTCCACCACGTGCATGTCGATCTGGGCGCTGCAAATCTAAAAAGGATTTAAACCGAATTAAATTTAAATAACAGTTACTGAAACTAGATATTACCTCTTTAAGACCATAGTCCTGGGCCATAATGGCATTGTGCTCAGCCGACTTGATCAGTACCACATCGCTGTGGAGTTGCTTGGCTCCCTTGTAGCTCTCCGAAAGCAAAAGCTTTTGTTTAAACATGCAGGCAGCTTTCTTGATCTACGGGTTATTGAAATAAGTATATATTATATATGTATATATAGATATATTAAAGTAAAGTATCATAAAATCTAAAGTATTTCACATAATTTCTGGTGATAAAATGTTACAATAAAGCCTTCGTATGACTTGACTTTACGTGTAATCTTTTGCTCTTTAAATGTTATTATTTTTATTAGCAAATGCCCAATTGTTTACCGGTTAATTATTTTCTAAAATTTACAGTCTAAATGAACTTTAGAGTATAGTTATGCATATTATATTCAAACAAAACCTAGAGATATTTGTAATTAGCTTGGTAAGTTTAAGTGACGGAATTTTTGTTCAGAAACTTAAATAAACGAGATTATGATTCAAATTGGTTCATTAAATTGGCTCTAACAAATTTTCAAAGAGTTTCGCAAAATAATCTAAAAACTCACAACTTCTTTGGTCTGTTGCGTGTGCACGGCCAGAGTGTCTGCGAGTTTGTCCAGTTTAGATGGCCAAGTCTTCACTCCATCCAAGAGATGCAACAGCTATGTCATAAAATAATGCATTTTATAAAGGATCTTTCATAAAATAATGCAGAAATCCCACCTGGTTGTAGTCCACGTCGGCAAGCAGGGCACCGAAATAGGCGAGGGTCATGGATTGCTGGCGATTTAGGTCGTCCGTCTGCTTTTTAGCCTCCTGGACATAGCCACTGGCTATGGTGGGCGCTCCGTCCAGCATTATGACCTTTACCCCGAATCGACGCTGCTCTAGGGCCACCCCAATGGCGTGGGCCAGCAGGCATCCGTAGGAGTAGCCGACGATGTTGTAGGGACCTCGGGGCTGGAGCATCTGAATTTGGCGCAGGTAGTAGGCGGCGCAGGCTTCGATGGAGTCCAGAGGCACCTGCTCAGTGCACTGGAGTCCGTATGCGGGGCAGGTGAGTGATGAGGCCAAAGCCTCCACGGCTATTGTGAAGCCCTCGATCGGAGCCAGGAAGAACACCGCCGGATCCTCGCTGGCCACAGGAGCTTTCGATCGGAGGCGCACCAGCACCTCCTGGGGTAATACTTCCTTGGCGAATACCTTTCGCGTTTCGTCGCTCTGCTGCTGCCTATTGGCCACCTTCTCCTGCTCCTTGGCTTCCGGCGAGGCAGCCGATGTGGAAGAGGAGGCAGAGGATGGCTGCGCCACTGGCTCCTGGGCATCGATTTGCCTTAGGGCGCAGAAGGTGAGCTGGCGGATCTCCTGGGCACTCAGAACCAAATCAAAGTGCCTCTCCAGAGTCTGCTTGATCTCCGTGCTCATCAGCGAGTCCATTCCTAGATCAAACAGGGTGGTCTTATCGGAGACGCTCTTCACATCCCGGAGCCCCATAATGTTGGCTATGGTGGCGATCAGACTCAATCTGTTGGTCTGCTCCGTTTTGCGTTTCTCTGCGAGCACCATGGAGGCCATCACGGCATGTGGCTGCTGCAGGAACAGGTCCAGGGTCTCCAAGCAGCTGCTCATCCTCTGAGGCAGGGTGCCACCCACCACAGTGTCGTTGTTTCCCATATGCTCGATGATGAGACCCGTGTCCCCGATGGCGCCCCACTGGATGGCAGTTCCCGGATATCCATCCGCCTGCCGTTGTTCGCAGATCCGTTCCATCGCTGAGTTGGCCAACCCATAGTTGGTCTGCCCCAGGTTTCCTCTGCCGCAAGCCAAGCTCGAGAAGCAAACAAAGTACTCCAGGGCAAGACACAAGCTTCGGGAGATCCTGTCCAGGTTCTGAGTGGCCAGCAGCTTGGGCGCGGTCACCAGCTCGAAGTTCTTAGTGGTCTGATCTTCGATTAGTCCGTCTCTTAACACCGCCGCCAGGTTAAAGATGCCTCCCACCAATGCCAGCTTGTTGCTCACTTCAAGAAGCTTTTGGCATCCGGCGGCAGTGGTCACATCATTGGTATCAATGAGCACTTGGACACCTCGCTCGTGCCAACGACGGATCATCAGGGCTTGGTAGCCGCTCTTCACTCCAGATCGGGAGCTAAGAACCAGGAAGCGAGCACCCCGGGATACAAGCCAATTGGCCAGCTCCAGACCGAATCCGCCCAGACCTCCAACCAAAATGTAACTCTTCTCCGGGTGCATATAGGAACGGGGAATGGCCTGGATCTGGCGGAGACGCGGAAGAGCACACTGCTGCTCCTCCTCCAGGCGTACCTTGATCACCACCTTGCCAATGTGCTTGCCAGAGGCCATGAAGCGGAAGGCCTTCTCGATTTCCTGATCTGCGAAAACAGTGGTGGGCAGAGGACGCACGGCTCCCTTTTTGATGCCCTCCGCAACTAGCTTGGCCACCATCAGCTGCATCTCCTCCTCGCCTTCCATTATGCTGTCGAGCAGGATGCCGTGGAAGGAAGTGTTCTTCAAGAACACGGACATTCCCAGGGGCGTGTTGTTGCTCAAGTCGAACTTGCCGATCTCCAGGAATCGTCCATTGAGTGCCAGGCACCGGATGGAAGCCTGCAGCTTCTCCTCCGACAAGGAGTTCAGTACGAGTTCCACTCCCTTTCCGTGGGTTTCACTCATGATAAGTTGCTCGAAGGAAGTGTCGCGGGAGTTGCCAATATTGCGAGCCTGCAGCTTGGGGAAGCGTCTCTGCAGGAATTCGCGCTTCTCCTTGCTACCCACAGTAGTGAACACCGTGAGTCCATGCGCCAGGGCTACGGAGATGGCAGCCTGACCCACGCCTCCAGAACCGGCGTGGATAAGGATCCGTTCGCCCTTCTTCATTTGGCCTCTTACCACCAATGCGTAGTAAACTGTGGCGTAAACACAAGGCACTGTCGAGGCCTCCTCCATTGTCCAGTCCTTGGGAATTTCCCACATCAGATTTTTGTTGGCTAGGCAATTGGTGGCCAGCGATTTTGCAGTGACCATGGCCATGACGCGACGACCTCGGGAGTCCCGCCCAGCAAACTCCAGTCCCAGGACACAATCCTGATAGGCCAAGTCTCCCGGCAGAGCATCTACGCCCAGCTTGCCCGAGGCCAGCATCACGTCCCTGAAGTTCAAAGGAGCATAGTAGACGGTACACGGCTCTAAGTGGGACTGATTGGGATTGGCGCGGGGACTCTCGATCCAGCGCAGCGATGAAAGATCTCCCTTCACCAGGGTATTCACATAGGCATGCTCCACGGGCAGAAGAGGAGATTGAGATTCCATTTTGAGATGACGGAAGCTCCCCCAGCTGCCATTCCTGTACACATTGATGGACAGATCCTTGGCCAGTTGATCGGCAAAGAAGGGTTCCTCCAAGGAGAAGGCAGGTAAGCCCTCGTCCAGGATGAGGTAGAGACGGACGCAGTTACCACCTGGCTCCCTCTTCAAGCAGTTTATTAGGCCCAAGGCCCCGGAATTGGGTTCGCCTTGGGCCACCAAATATAGGTTTCTCTTTTCGGCTTGGGATCTTAGCATAGCACTCTTGAGATCACTCACCCATTTAAAATGATCGTTGGTCAACTGAAGGGTTGACGATGGAATGGTCTTAATATTTACTGCCTTTCTGGCCAACACCAGCACTCGATCCACTCCGTAGAACTGCTCCAATAGCGGGACCAGTTGTAGTTTGCTTAGAATTTCCTTTCCGATGTGGGTGTAATTGGTAGCTATTTCCTCCAATAGCAGGAAGCCGCCATCGGACTTAAGGCTGTCCACGCAGTTTTGAATATCCTTTGGAGTATTTTTCGACAGCAAATCCAGACTGTAGACAAAGTGACACTGCTGCTCCACTGGTCCGGCTGAGAGATCCTTTGCCATTACACGAATTCCATGCTCCTTCAATTGCTCACCCAACTCTGACTCGTTGGATGAGCTGGTGACCACTGCCAGGTCTCCGACCAAAACGGGCTCGCTCTCAATTAGTTCTAGAAGCTGCACAGCACTCAGAGTATCCAAACTTGAGCGGCTTCCGGCCAGTTCCACGCCCTTGAGCTTCACAGCTCCGCCGCTGTTTTCGATAATAGTTTGTAGAGCCACCTCCAGAGCTGTGCTCCTGGACTTTTGCTGATCCTCGCGCTGCCCCAAGTGTTGGACGTAGGGAACGTACCTATAACGTTCCAGACTGGGAGCAGCTTGGCCCCCAGATCGCCGCTGCGTCTGAGCCGTTTTCATCTTGTGTATTTCCACGCCACCGCACTTGACCACCGAAATGTTGCTGTGCCAGTTGACGGGCAGTTTCTGTTGGTGCTTCTTGGCCAGCTCCAGATGTTTCAAGGGATCGATCAGGGCTCGTTCAATTCCAGTGGGCACATACAGTTCCCGGATATCGTTGCTCAAGATTCGGAATTGCAGCATAGTGTCCATGAAGCTGATCCAGTTGTCCATCCACTGGAGTTTGCCAGTCACGGCTGCGATATCTGCTTCCAAGATTCCCTGAAAGGACAATAAAGGATGACAACAAACAGAGGCGATAAGATTGGCTTCAATGAGAAAAAGGTTATGTTTAAGTCTCACCTGAAAAGCACCACTGTAGTCGTATCCTCTTAGCCTCAACTCCTTGTAGATGTCTTTGGTGCCGAGTTTGTTTGAACCCGCAATCCCCGGAAGAGACGGCAGCTGCAGTCGCTCCTGCTGGACGTTAGTAACTAAGCGAATTTTTCCGGAGGCTACCAAGCTGCTGCCCTCGCAGATTTCAAAGCTGCTGCTTCCCGGGAAGAAGTTGAGAGTCAGTTTGACGACTGTACCCACTCCTAGGATAGTGGCGCGGTGGAAGACCACATCCTCGAACAGAACAGGAGTGCGCAGATAGTCCAATCCCTGCTGCTGGGCGAGACTCATCCAGGCCAGAGTCATATAGCCCGTGGCCGGGAACAGTATCCTTCCATCAATTGTGTGCCCCGCCAAGAAGGTGTTCTCCTCCTTCGCCAGGTCCAGCTCCACGCTCAGTTGACCAGCCTGTCGACCGCCCTTGAACTTGGGGTAGTTCCACTTCTGGGAGTGGTCCCACCCAACCAGGGAGCCCAGCATGGGCGTACCTCGCGACACCGGGTAGGTAACGGAAGGAGAGATCTTTAGGATTTGCGGTTGGCCCCCGGCAGCGTACAACCTGCCAAGCTGGCTTAGGAGGAACTCGAAGTTGTTGGCATGGCCACGTTGCATGAGACTCACGTAGCTGATTTGCGGACTCAGAGATCGGAGGATAGCCCGGAAGAGACCATGTGGTGCTATTTCCACGATGACAGCGTTACTGGGAATTTTCTTCACGGCCTGGTGGAAGAGCACCGGCGAGATCAAGTTGTTGATGAAGTATCCGGCGGATGCCAGGCGATTCTTCTCTGAGCCCCACTCCGCTTCGTGGACGCTGGTGCTCAGCCACTTAGGACTCTTCTGCTTTGGGTCCCTAATCAGCTTCTCCAGATTACGGCTCAGCATGGGAGCTGCTCCCTCGATGTACGGACTGTGGAAAGCATAGCCGCCTGATCCCACTTCCCTCACAAAAATACCCTCCGCGGCCAGACTCTTGATGGCAGCATCCATGGAGGCCGTCGGCCCAGATACCGTACAGTTATCGTCGCTATTATGGCACACTGGATAGCAATCGTTTGGGAGGTGGGCAGCAATTTCGTCCCAGCGAAGGCCCACGGCTGCCATCTTGCCGCGAGGCAAGTCCGGCGTGTCCAGGACGCTTCTGCCACGCCAATAGGCAGCCAACACAGTTTGTTCTGCCGTTAGACAGTCGTCCATGTAGGCAGCTCCCAGTTCCCCGGCCGAGTGGCCAATGATTCCATCTGGACGAATGTCCAAAGTCTTTAGTAAATCCGTCAGAGCCACCTGAACGGCGGAAACGGACACGAAAGAATACAGCATATTGTCGAAAGTGCGCTCCGTGGAACGAGTTAGTACCTCTATAAGATCAAAGTCCACTTTAGCAAGTACCTGTGGAAACACAAAAAAATATTTTATATATATCTTAAGTGGACGATCCACAGACAAAGGATGGCCCCACTTTTAGATGATTTAGTTATCCAATGTAAAGAGCTGTGCTAGGTTTTAAAATTTATTTATAATGGCCCCCAGGAATATTCCTTAGGGCTCTATGAAAAATTATTTTAGACTCATTAGAGTGTTCCTCTCCACGGAAATCTTTAGTAAAAGGCGAAAGATTTATTCGACAACTGAAGAGAAACCAGAGTACCTTTCTCAGCCCAGACCAGTGGCTCTACGTTATACATCTGCTAAAACCAATTGAGAATTATAGTTTGCAAACAAAAAAGGATAGGAAGCACCCTAAATTAGGCTACAGGGACGGCAAACCCACTCAGGTAACAAATCTTAAAGACTTAAATGCAAGCTATGCACTGTTAGGGGTGGGATTTATTGGGATTCTTACCTCTGCACAAGATTCTATAGACTTGCGGAACACATCCAGCTGCATGAGGTCCTTGGCCATGCTGGCCCATTGGCTGCCCATGCCAGCGTACACGAACCAGATGGGTCTTGGCTCCTCCTCGAAGGGCAGCACCTCCTCTTTGACGGCGCCACTGGAGTCCAGGACAGCATAGCCTCTGAAAGGATGCAGGGGAATGGTGTGGGAGTGAATGTCATTAATAAGGGTAAGCAACTCCCGATCATTCGACTGATCAGTGGCCACTTTTAGGAGCAGCTGCACTGCCTCCTCCGTGCGGCCGGAGCAGACCACCAGTCGCAAAGATTGCTTCTCCTCTAACCCGTTGCTTGATGATTTGGGAGCTTTGGATTTGGTATGAGACTTCAGCACCACATGGGCATTGGCTCCTCCAAAGCCAAACGAGTTCAGGCCCACAATTCCACCCTGCCATGGAAGGTTTTTATCCACCACCTTGAGTCGGCCTTCAACCAAAGCGGGCACCGCTGGATTAGGAGTGCGGTAGTGCAGGTTCCGGGGAATGACGCCCTCCTCCATGGCTATGATCATCTTGGCAAGAGCACTGACCCCAGAAGCCGGTTCAGCATGCCCCATGTTGGACTTGACGGATCCAATAAGCAGAGGACTCGATCGCGAGGGACGGCAGAAGAAGTTGCTCAGCATGTTGGCCTCCTGGTCATCGCCGACGGGCGTACCACTCCCATGGGCTTCCACGTACACCACCTCATCAGGATTCAGGCCGATTTCACTGTACGTTTCCTCCAGTAGGGCCTGCTGCATCCGGCCGTCGGGGAAGGTAACGCCTTGCTCCTTAAACCCGTCTGTATTTGTGCGCACATTCAGGATGCTGGCGTACACCCTTTTGGCTTCTTTCCGGCGCTGAAGCAGGACCACGGCACAGGTGTCTGCCCGGGCGTAGCCGTTGGCCGCCGCATCAAAGGTCTTGCACGAGCCGTCGTGGCTTACAATTCCCAGTCTGAGAAACTGCAGGGCAAAGATGGGTTTCAGGATGAGATTCACACCCGCCACAACAGCGTAGTCGCAGCGACCCGCCCGCATATCAGCGAAGGCGTGGTTCAGCGCTACCAGCGAACTGGAGCACGCGGTGTCCACTATGAAGCTGGGACCCTTGAAGTCAAAGGTGTAGGAGATCCGGTTAGCAAACATGGCCCTCGCACATCCCGTCAGGCAATACCCATTTATGCTGCTGGGCTCCATGTTGGGGATCTCGTGCTCTGTCTCCACGAAGGACAGGCCTATGTAGACGCCGGTTCGACTGCCTCGGAGCTGAACGGGATTAATTCCCGCATCGATGATCGCCTCATGGGTCAGCTCGAGGAGCATTCGCATACAGGGATCCATGAGCTCCGCCTGCTTTTGGTGAACGCTAAAGAATTTGTCGTCGAACTTCTCCAGATCCGTGTCCTTCATTTTGGCCATGCGCTCCGGAAGACCATAGATCCCTGATCAAAATAAGCAGACATTCATAGGTGGGTTTTATTTGACTTATTATTCTCGAGGATTCAGGTATGTAATAGACAATGAGAAAATAGCATCCCCAAATAAGGTGCGACGCACCCTATTTCTATTTTGAAAATAGGATTCCGAAAGCTTAGGAATTTGAAACCCAAAAGCTTAAAACCAGTTTAATATTTATTCAATACGACCCGGCGGCTGCCGGGTACTAAAAAAATTGCCTCGGATATACTCATTCCCCTACGTCAATGCGGAATGGGTGTTCCACAAACTGACGAGGGGAGTTTCGAGTTGGCTTGACTTTGAACCGAGGACCAGTCTATATGAGTTTGACGAGAACCGATTGGGAATTATGACGAAGCTTAGGGGAGACCGGATAAGACTGCGACAGTGATATTGAAAAGCTTCGTACGATCTGGAGGGGACGATATTGGGTGGGCTTATTTAACACTAACCTGCTTCCCAGCGACGGGGATCATCTGTGACCATATCAACTCCATTGAGCAAGTTATACTTGAACTCCTCTATGTTACTGCTCTCTGGCAGTTTTCCAGATAGTCCGGAGATCACAATGTCTCCGTCTTTTCCTGCCGCGCTCTCCGCCTGTGCTTTCTTTTTATTAGGCATCCTGGGGGCTATGTTCAGATTAGGAGGCAGGTCAGTCTGTTAAAGGGCCCAACTGAACTGAAAACTTTTCAAGACAAACCCATGGTAATAATAAGTAAAAGGTTAGTATTTATTTAACAATATAATATGATTTGAATTATAAATATATCATTCGTAGATATTTAAATAATAAAGTTCAAAATAAATAAAATACAATGAAGTCCATCATACATGTGAAATGTGAATTTTTTTTCTAGAAAATGTAAAGCTTGGGGAGACTATTCGTTTTTAGAACCTTGATTATATTTGAACCTAAAAGTTAGATTGCGGAAAGGCTTGATAACGATTACAAATTGTAAAGAGAAATAATTATAATCTCATTAATGAAAATAAAATCAAACAAATTGAGAAAAAATAGAGAACTTTTATAATATATAAAAAATATACAAATAATATATAAAAGTTAAGTTCCGAATAATTTAACCTTCACTTTTCTTTAGAAGGTCTGATTTAGCTGATTCGGCATTAATATACATATTAATATTAAAACAAAACATATTTATTTAAATATTTGCTGCCTATTATTTGTTAATTAAATAATAATCATTGCTTTTTAGCTACTTATGGGCTTTTCCATACACCCGAACTTCTATGGAACTAAACAATAAAAAAAATATCTCGATTATTTTTCAAAACTAAAGTGTAATTCTAGTAATGTATCAATTTTCAGCTAAAATAACTAAGGTGTTCGCGTTTTTTGGAAATCGGCTTAATCTTAGATGCCCAGATAAGCTTAGGAGGTTTTCAAAATGCCAAATCATGAGTAATAGTAATCACTAGAGCAGTAATCACTCCAGAAATGACCCAAGCATGCGTCAAGATTTAATCAATATTGTCGCCCTGGAAAGCTGATAAGACTTCTGCTGCAGCAGCAGTCACCTTGTCTCCTCCCCTAGTCCTCCATCAGACCTATATGCAATCATACGATTCGCCAATTCGAAATATTTCGAATTATAGGAGGGAGACCCGATACGGATCATTTGATTTCTTGTTGCCAGGTTATGGGAGAAGGCTTTCGAGATAGCCCAGCCACCTCGCCACGGCGTGGACTGCACCTGGAGCGGATGGCGGGGCTAAGGCGGGGGAATAGTCCCGATAAGCTCCGATAGAATATTTCCTAAACACTCGAACAAGCAATTGGGGCGCGTGCCAGAACACAAACATGGAGCATAATAGGTCTCGCTCGTTGAATTGTCTAATGGGTTCAAAGATCCGAAAAAATAATGAAAAAACAAAACAAGAAAGAAGTGTCTGAAGAATTAATTTGATTGGAAAAATAATCTTTTTGTACAAATAATACAAATTCATTTATTTTAAAAAATTCAATATTGATTCGAGGCTTTTCCAAAGTTTGAAATTTCCAGGAAACTTTAAATAAATTCGTTTCACAAAATATTGGCAGCTCCACAAATATAAAACTAAAAATCCGAGCTTAATTCAGAGCTTATAGCACCACTTTTGTTTTTACTATTTTCACTGGTTTTTTCATATATTTATGTAAAATATGCAGAACTTCACCTCACTGAACTCACATTATATATATTTTTTAAGTCACTAACTTATCACCAACCGCGTATCCTCTTTAAACTTAGTTCGGAATCCAAAGGATATAGGAAAAGGATCTCCTTTTTCTTTTGCTTAACTACGATATATCCTTTTTTTGGGCGCGTATAGATCCGACTTATTCCGCTGACAGACTGAACAAGGGCTGCACCCGTCGAATTCTTTATATGCATTCGGTCCGCGGGGCCACGGGGGATCGATGGCCACCGAATGCCGCGTTTCTAATTATCCCCGTAACCACGGATTATACCGAAACCCAGCCGATCCTATTATGCCAACCACTGAATAATTCATTTTCATGCAAAACTCGCCTCTAAAATCGACCAAACCAAACAGAAATTGCGACTCCGAGCAGGACAGACCTGCTCGTGTGGTTTATTTTTTTAATTTCGGTGCCCATGCCCCGGTAACGGCTAAGTAGTCCAATAACATTATTTCAATAACGAGCTCCTGATTTGGAAGTGAATTGGGAGCGATTGGCTCTAGCGACGCTTGGGAGCCTTCGCTACCCGTCCACCCTTGTTCTTGGCGAGGTGCAGGCATGTAGTGGCTTTTCGGGTACGAGCACCTGTTGGCCGCGTTTTTTGCGTTCGTTTCTTGGCCAATTTTCGGGCCTGAGCAGGAGTAACCCTTGCTTTGGGGGGCTTGCACGCTTCATTGGAAGGAGTTACTTCTTCATTGACAAGGGTAAGTACTCCAGTAGTCTCCCCCACTCCGATAGCCACATCTACAGCGTTCATAAGGGAACCAAAGGGACGCAGGTGCTCGTACATCACTGCATCTTGGATATGCTTAATAATGTCATCCATGGGTACACCTTTTAAGAAAAAGAAAAATATTTTGGATAATATTTACATGGCGTCTACTTACGTAGCCCAGGTTGGCGACTTAACATATCCAATATATATGGCAACAAGGTTGAGGTGTACTTATCCATAATAAATTTCGAAAATTTTTTTTTAGAAAATATGGTTTCAACTATATTTATTTTCAATAAAAAAAATTTTAAATATATTTCGTGTTTGATGTAGAGCTAGAAAATAAGATGTTGATGTGGTCGAATGGAGATGTGACCTAAATGTGACCTATGATGTCGAATATTCATTTCACAAACTACTTTGTTTAGTAATATTTTCGTAAATCGACTACTTTGTTCTTTTCACTCTCGAAAGCCGCTGTTCAACAAGCTAATTAAATCAAATTAATTACATTCGGGTCTTTAGATGAAACAATTGCATATGTACGAGACCCATTTCCTCCTAATTAGATGCAAATTGTTTCCAAAAAAAAAAAAATGTCATTAAACTCCGAATGCCCCAGTTCGATCGTGGATTAGTAGTATTAGTTTTTCTCCCTCATATTGAGACCATTAAGTCATTCTCTATTTGTTTATTTACTAAGATAATTTACTAAACTGTATATTTAAGTATTAAACACATACATTTAAAAAATTTTTTACTTTACTCAAAAATATGCCCCTTGCATAATGAAGTACACAAGAGGTTCTTGCCTTGACAATTTTTCCCAATAATAGCTAATTTTATACAGACACAGATACAGATAAGCAAAACCCCCCAATTTGACCAAATGAAATAGAAATTGCGACTCCGAGCAAGACAGGCATGCTCGTGTGGTTCATTTTTTAATTTCGGTGGCCATGCCCGGTAACCGCTAAGTGGTCCAATAAAATTTCAATAACGAGCTCCAGGTTTGGATTTGAATTGTCAGCGATTCTGTCAGGATCTAGCGCGGGCGCTTGGGTGCCTTTGCTACACGTCCACCCTTGTTCTTACCGACGGCTAGGCGTGCAGTGGCTTTGCGGGTTGGAGAACTCGTGGCCCGCGATCTTGGCATCCTTTTCTGTATCAATTTTCGGGCCTGAGAAGGAGTAACCACTGCTTCGGGAGGCAATTCATTGGTGACCGGTCGTCCAAATTTAATACGTCCTATAGAAGTCACTTCTTCATCGACAAGGGTAAGTACCTTAGTGGTCTGCCCAACTCCGATGGCGAAGTCTACAGCGTTTTTAAGAGACCCAAAGGGAGACACATGCTCGTACATCACTGCATCTTGGATATGCTTAATGATGTAATCCCTGGATACACCTTTTCAGAAAAAAAAAAAAAATATTATATTTGGCAGGGTTTCATGGCCTTTACTTACGAAGTTCGGGTTGGCGACTTAGCAAACCCAAAATATATGGCAACAAGGTTGAGGTTCTCTTATCCATAATGAAATTTAGTAAATATTTAGTTAGTAAATATGATTTAGACTAAATGTAAAATTATAAAATTCTGGAAGAGTAATACTAGAAGAGATGTTGATGCTGTCGAATGGAGATCTGAAGTAAAGCAAAAAGTTACGTCGAATATTCATTTCACAAACTACTATATTTTGAAACCTGACTACTTTGTTCATTTCATTTTCGAAATCCTCTCTGTAGCAAGCTAATAAAATCAAATTAAATACGTTCGGGCCTGTAGAGAAACAATTGGATATGCACTAGACCAGACCCTTTTCCCAAAAAATGTCCTTAACTCCGAATGCCCCAGTTCTAACTAGTAATAATTAGTATTACTAGTTTTATCCCTCATGTTAACATTCATAATAGTTCATTATTTTCTGTATGTTTATTTCGCAAGAACTTAACTGTATATTTAAGGAAAAATTAGCACATTTTAAAAATTAATGTACTTCCCTAAATACCCCAACATACACCATACATAAAAATCGCATTCAGAGTGAAGTACTCAAGAGGTTCTTGCCTTGACAATTTTTCCCAATAAGAGCTGATTTTATTCAGACATAAGATAAGCACTGGGAATTCAAGGTCTTCCGAAAGCTCAGACAGAAATTTTTCCTTAGCTGATTACCCTACTCGATTTGTGGTTTATTGAATATTTGTTGACTTTAGTTATCGAACGATACCAAAAGAAAAAATTTGTCTGGGGGATTTATGATGTTTAATAAAAAGTGCACTGTACAAATTGTGATTTTGTTCCATTCAATATTTTCACGAAACTATTAAGAGTATTACCTTGTCGCCAAAGCCCTATTAGGGGCTATTCCGGGCATATCTAGAGCCACTAGCCCCGGTAACAAATTGAGAGCTATTAATAAAAACCAAAACAAAAACAGAGACGCGTGCAGTCTTCGCTTTCTTTGCCGGCTACGTCGCATGATAGCGATGATGGAAAGTATTTTTTTTATTTTGAGGTTTTTTGAAAGCCTCGACCTGGGCGATTGGGACCCATACATATACATATGTACATACATAGAACAACTTGTGTTCCGATGCTCCGAAGCATTGTGAACGCATGAAAACGATGTGATTAGAGTAGGAGCGCCGCGTGCTGCGGAATCGCCCGACTGGCCACTCAACGTCCGATAAGGTTTTTGGGTATTCTACCCGGCTGACTAGTCAGGCTGGCTAGTCTCGATGGCATATATGTAATTAGAAGCGCGGAAATTTACGCACCGCTGTGGAGTGTGTCGGTTGGGACGGCTGGCTGAATAGTTTTATAATGCTAGCCGTACTAGTCGTGAATGATTGTGCTTAAATGTGTGATCTAAAGGTTGAATCATTGATAGCGGGAGCTACCTGGATCGAGCCAAATGCTACTGATTGCCCTTCAGTCTGGACGCTGCTGCTCAGATCCACCGATGATAGCAAGGCTTTTCACGGTGACTTAAAGGTGATCCTTGACGGACGCCGTTTTTGTGTAATCGCGCAGATCGGCATCTAGTTTATATAAGAAATAATAATATGCGTCAGTGGCCGATCGTGGATTTACAGTCGTTGAACCGCGGGCAATCGGCTGTGATGCAATGGCACACGGTTGAATACCGCGGCAAACTGCGTCACGGCTTCGGCCAATGGTCAAAGTTTTGAGAATTCGCCTACTAGTTTGCAAAGCGCTTTAGGGGAAGCTCCACTGGAAAGTTTTTTAAAAATGTACTAAAAGAGTAAACAATACCTTGAACAAAATATGCTACGCACAGCGCAACACTTATTTATTTACATTTTAATTAAAATGTGTAACAACCACCCAGTTCTAGTATTCTTCCATTATTTTGCGTTATTTAGGCGCCTAAAGTGGTTATACCCCTTTAATGACAACTATATGCTCTGAAATAAATCGCGTATATACCCTCAAAGCTTTACCACCGTCTTGCCCTGCATGTGTCCGCTTTTTAGACGTTCAAAGGCCTTTGGCAGCTCAGCGAAATCAAAACTGCAGTCGATTTGCGGAATCAGCTGAAACCACAAAACGGGGGATTTATAGATTATTAGACTTTAATCTGGATTTATACATACCTTCCGCGATTCGACAAGCTTCTTTAGGAACTCAATGCCATGGGGCGCTGGACTGAAGAAGCCCCACTTGACTAGACCGCCTCTCTGGGAAAAGGACTTGAAATTGGTTTGGACCAGGTCGCCAAGGTTTTTGATGGCTCCAAAAACCAAGCCTTGCTGATCTATATTGGCAAGCATCGGCGATGAGAAGGTAATGTACTGCCTGTAATCGTACTTCAGTTCCGATGCCTTTTGAGCTCCTTGGCCGGCACAGTCCAAAATGATGTCGTAGGGCGCGTATTTGCAAAGCTCTTCCATAGCCTCGCTGTCGTTGTAGTCCACCACAAAGTCGGCTCCAAGATTGCGAACCATTTCCACATTCCTCGCGCTGCACGTTGCCAAAACCTGCACCTTTTGAGACTTGAGTATCTGCACAGCTAGGGTCCCCACACCACCGGAACCGCCCACGACCAAGACACGCTTGTGGGCTCCGCCGCCGGAGGAGGTGGTGGCTCCACATGGTCCTCCAAGTCCGCCAGTAACGTAAAGACCAGACCAAGCCGTAAGTCCAGCGTATAGCACGCTTGCCGCTTCACAGTCATCCAATTGTTTTGGAGCTTGCGAGATCTGAATGGTTTTGTTAGAAATTATTGAAGACATGAATGACATCAATTCCACTTACACAGTATGACGGTACGGTTACGTACTCTGCATGAGCTCCGGCACTGGACTGCAGTGGCACCACGCCCCACACACGGGTTCCCAAAGGAAGGGACACCCCCATTCCTTTGTGCACGAGCTCTCCGCAGAACTCACGGCCAAGTACAAGCGGGAATTCAATACCATTGCTTGGAAGACAACGCATCTTGTTTAGGACTGTGGCGCCATATCCTCGGAGCATGGCCACATCGATGGGATTCACTGTAGTTGTCTTAATTCGTACTAGACACTCGTTAGAGCTACGAATCGAAGGTACCTTCAGCCTATCTGATAGCTGCAGCTCGTCGATGTCGCCATAGTTGTGCAACTGCCATCCTCGCATTTTTCCATCGCATTTCGCGGCAGGAGGAGGCAGTTGCTCCACATTTGTCTGAGTACCGGCAGACGTTGATTGAGACGCTACGGGGTACTGGCGCGAGACACCCAAAATAGATTGCCTCAAAGGCAAAAATATGTTTCTACCAGCTATCTGCATTTAACTTAAGATAACTCCCTTATGATATTTAATTTTCAATTAAAATTACTTAACTTTTGAAAACCAAAATAAATAAATTGATTGTTATTGTTTTGTCAGTGTGCCCATTCGATGGACAACAGGGGATCAGCTGATGCCAGGAATATCGAATACTTTTCCACCGATTACTGTTGACCAAAATAAAAGATATAAAAAGAAATACAAAAAATATTTTTAATAAACATAAATAAAATACATTTTAGTTTTGGCAAGTGCTGAACACGTATAATTATTTTGAATAATTTATTTTTCTTAGTTTTTGTAATTTTGCTTATTATCCGTTTTAATTTGGCCAATCTGGAAGCTTAGTTTGGGCCGGAGTTCCACTAACCAAGGGTTTGGCCAATGTCATTCCCCTTCGACTAAACTGCTCTCTCACAGAATCCGGAGTAACAGTAGAAGCCTGCTCCAGATACGGAACTGGTTGAATTTGGCCGTTGGTAAGTACGGGAATCTGTCGAACTCGGAGTCCCGGGATAAGGACTTGGCTTTTTACCAGGACACAGCTTAGGATGATGGAAATCAGGATTAAGTGAAACTTCATTCTGGAATCGATGCTTTCGAGAACTGCTGCCCCTGGAGAGCATCGTTTACGTTTTATATTTTGGCGGATGATCCAGGAAATATTTTATTCCGGGGTGACTGCACCGATTCCGGGAAAACCAGTTAGGCAGTGTTAAGCTAAAAACTGGCTCTGATAATTTTTGGGGCATTTCAATGGTGTATTGAACTATTATTAATGAACTAAGGAGTATATTCAGACGAAAAAGGGTCTCAAAGGATTTTAAGGATAATAAGACATCAAAGACTTTTAAGTAGAAATAAAATTTTGTTTTACTCTAAGTAAGAGTAGGAGTCTTAATAACTTAAATTTAATTTTTAATAAAGATTTATTGTCAATATTTTTAGAACTTTTTGAACTTTTTAAATGGAGAACCATTTAAAAATTGAAGTTGTTAGCGGTTATTGTTATCGCCTCTTTAATTCGCGCTTCACATTGTAGGTCATGACTTTAAAATTTATTTATCGATATTTTCAAAACTAGTGTGGCCGAGATATCGAGCATTTGGCAGCACTGTTTATAAAAATTGGCAGCATTCTTAAGCTCAAAGTGAAAACACAATTTTGTCATTGTTCAGCACTACTTTTTCCAATTAAAACCAAACAAATCGCAAAATGTTGCAAATTCTGTAAACAATTGAAAAACCTACCGTTAATTTTAAATAAAAAGTGAATCTCTAATCAAATATGTTTCTACCGGAAACAGCTACATTTTGTATTACTCTTTTGGTTTACGGGGCCATTTTATTGCTCCTTATATACTATGTGAGTTTTGTTTACTATTCGTATATATTAAAATCTAATAAACAAAATCATTTAGGTTCTAACATTGGCGGATCTGGAGTGCGACTATTTGAATGCCCAGGAGTGCTGCCGGCGGCTCAACTTTTGGGTGATTCCTAAGTTCGGCTCCCACGCCCTACTCTGCATTTTGCTCCTCCTTGGTGGCCATTGGATAATGTTTCTGCTCAATCTGCCCATGGTGATGTGGCTTTACTACGAACTCCATCGCCAGCGACGGGATAGCTTGGGAGTCTATGACCCGGTCGATATTCATAGCCGGGGATTACTCAGGGTGCACTTGAGGAACTGCATGGTCTATCTGGGTTACTACTTTGTGATGTTCTTTGTGGGTTTGTACTGGTAAGTGGGCCATTGCTAACTGGACTATGATTTTTTACTAAATAATATTATTCCTACAGTTTAATTTCATCGTTAATCAAGGGAGACCCCATCAAGCGATACGAGGACGACGAAATAGTCACAGATTTCTGAAGTTTAGCTACATAAGCAGGCACTCTTAATGGGCTTCCAGCTTAGTTTCCTTCTCAAAACATTTATACCTTTGCAAGGTATTAAAATTTAGGAAAAAAATTTAAAAATCACGCAAAAGATAAGTCGAACCAAGTCGGTTGAATACCGCTGGAATAGATAACAAAGGCCCTAGTTTCCCTATTTTTACAAAAGACTGGAGCATTACCATGTGTTCAATTTATCGACTTTCCCAGTACCAACCTAGTCGCACTACATCTTCATTTTATTTATTTCATTCCTAGTAATATAAGCGTATTCGAATACAAATCACAAAATACATAAAATATACACAATACCGTTCAATTGGATGGCAATTCTTTGTTATTGAAGGAAGTCGACTACCTCTTCAAGCTCTCGCTGACGGGCTTGCTTTTGCGCCCACCTGGCCTCTGCCGTTTTGACGCTGACTACCCAGCGATCGTGGGCTAGCTTAATGCCACATACTCCACTATCTGCGGCAGTGCTTGATGATGCTGCTCCTGTTTGGGGTTTTCCCATGTAGGTCTGAGCATCGGACCGGGGATGGCGACGCTGGGCAGGGCACAGTTTGCCACCCTTGGGAAACGGCGGCTCAGCTAGGTACTTCTTAAGACAGCCTTGGTGGAACAAATGGCCACAGTAGACACGTTCTATGTAAAAGTCTGAGTTCTCATCCTGTTCCAAGTCCTCTGGATACTCTGGCAGCACAGTGCCGTTACAAATGGGACAACGTTCGGCATGGAAATCACGGGTAGCCTCAAGACAAAATTTTAGTGATCGGTGAAGGCTCCTTACAGGTCGGAAGTTGGCCAGCGCCTCCTTGCTCATTCGAATGGGGGGCTCAACGCACTGGCGGGCAATCTCTCGAGACTGTCCATTCAGGTAGCGCACAAGTACTGCTGGGAGATTGGAGTCCTGGCTGCGAAGATCCACACTTTGCATTGGGTAGCTGTCGGGCACTACAGCCGTGACTTTGTATGAGTAGCGTCCTCCTTTGGCCACCAGTTCCACGCTGCGATTCCTTTGTTTCAGCTTCAATAGGCTCTCCACTGACCCAGGCCTTTTTATGTCCGTTCTGAGCTGCTTGATCTCATCCAGGCACACACAGAGTGGGTTATCCGACAAATACTGCTGAGCAAATGAAAGAACCAGCAGTGCCTGTGGCTTGCCTAGGAAATCGCGAGCATAGTCGTCGATTAGACGGGTCAGTTCTGTCAGTAGCATGTCCGAGTACACACGACTCTTCAGCTCCACCAAGATAGGTGTGTTATGTGGATAGTTTTCCGGGAATCGCAAGCACACCGTCATCGAGCGATTGGGCCTCTCCGGATAAATGTCCACCCGAATCAGAGAGTTTGAGCAGATGATGATCTTGGTGTGCGGCACCTGCTTTTCGCATTTGGCCCGAACGTCCGTAACTTCCTGATCGATGAAGCCCATTTTTGGTGTCAAGAGGAACTTGTCGTTTTGAGTTTTCCAATCCGACTGTTTTTGAACAGCTGAACGAGGCTGAGTTGTTATTGTCGCTCAGTGTTATAAAGGGTTGCACCAAAAGGTGCAAAATGTAACGGGAGATTTTCCAGACACTCACCTTGCATTTTTAATGCAAGGTTTTTTTTTAATTGTATCTGAGTTTTTACGCATATAGTAATCTATTTCATTAAAGGCAATAAATTATTTTGTAAAGTGAACAATTTTAATTGTAAAGAAAATTTTCAGAACATTTTTTAAATTTAAAAACCGTTACAAATATTTAGGTACAGAAATACTAGGATCTAAAAACTTTCTCGAATAATAAAGCCTATTTTTACCGATATTAAGCCTCTTATGATAAAACTTTGTTGTGTAAACAAAAATTCAAACAGTTTTAAAATTAATTAAAAATTCTTTAGAAAAGAAAAATATAAAATTAATTTTTCGTTTTTGATCCACCCTAATGGGGACCCGCGAACGTCGTCCAACACTACCCAGCTGACGCAAAGGCCCAGCCACGTTGTGAAAAAGCCGACTGAAGGCGAATACGAAATTAAAACGAGTTAAATAGCTAAACAAACAGGCTAAGATGGTGTTGGATCTGGATCTATTCCGTAGCGATAAGGGCGGCAACCCGGACGCCATAAGGGAGAATCAAAAGAAGCGTTTCAAGGACCTGGCGCTGGTGGAGACGGTTATCTCCAAAGACACCGAGTGGCGTCAGTGCCGTCACCGTGCCGACAACCTGAACAAGGTGAAGAATGTCTGCAGCAAGGTGATCGGGGAGAAGATGAAGAAGAAGGAGCCTGTCGGACCAATGAGCGAGGAGGTGCCACAAGCCGTAGCCGATAATCTGGCTGATATCACTGCCGAGACTCTGCAGCCATTGACAGTGAGCCAGATCAAGCAGGTGCGCATTCTGCTGGACAATGCCATGACTGAGAACCAAAAATCGCTAGAGTTGGCGGAACAAACCCGAAACACGGCGCTCCGGGAGGTGGGAAATCATCTGCACGAATCGGTGCCGGTGTCCAACGACGAGGACGAGAATCGCGTGGAGCGTACCTTCGGAGACTGTGAGAAACGCGGAAAGTACTCGCATGTGGATCTTATTGTTATGATCGATGGTATGAACGCGGAGAAAGGAGCCGTTGTCTCTGGCGGTCGTGGTTACTTCCTTACCGGAGCAGCCGTCTTCCTGGAGCAAGCTCTTATCCAGCACGCTCTGCAGCTCCTGTACACTAAAGACTACACTCCTCTGTACACGCCCTTCTTCATGCGCAAGGAGGTGATGCAGGAAGTGGCCCAGCTGTCGCAGTTCGATGAGGAGCTCTACAAGGTGGTTGGCAAGGGCAGCGAGAAGGCTGAGGAGGTTGGCGTCGACGAGAAGTACCTGATTGCTACCTCAGAGCAGCCCATTGCCGCTTATCACCGGGACGAGTGGCTTCCAGAGGCCTCGCTGCCAATCAAGTATGCCGGACTCTCAACTTGCTTCCGCCAGGAAGTCGGCTCCCATGGCAGGGACACACGCGGCATCTTCCGCGTGCACCAGTTCGAGAAGGTGGAACAGTTCGTGCTTACCTCGCCCCACGACAACAAGTCTTGGGAGATGATGGACGAGATGATCGGCAACGCCGAACAGTTCTGCCAGTCGCTGGGCATTCCGTACCGCGTGGTTAACATCGTGTCTGGTGCCCTCAATCATGCCGCCTCTAAGAAACTGGATCTGGAGGCTTGGTTCGGCGGCAGTGGCGCTTACAGAGAGTTGGTTTCCTGCTCCAATTGTCTGGACTACCAGGCACGCCGCTTGCTGGTGCGCTATGGCCAGACCAAGAAGATGAACGCCGCCGTAGACTATGTCCATATGCTGAACGCCACAATGTGCGCCGCCACACGTGTTATCTGCGCCATCCTGGAAACGCATCAGACGGAGACTGGAATCAAGGTGCCAGAGCCACTGAAGAAGTACATGCCGGCCAAGTTCCAGGACGAGATTCCGTTTGTGAAGCCTGCTCCTATTGATCTAGAGCTGGCCGCTGCCGAGAAACAAAAGGGCAAGAAGGAAAAGACCAAGAAGGATCCTGCCGCCGCTTAAGACTACTCAACTATTATTCGGAAAATAGCGCTAAGCTAAGCTTGCAAAGTCCTTAAAATTTTTGTTACTTATCGACTTACTAATATTTATGGCATTTATGTACACTTTATGAAGATTAAACTGAAACAAGCTGAGCTTCGAACGCAATTGTGGTTTTATGATTTAATAAGCTGATATTTTAAGAACCTATTAGTGTTTTTTTCTCATAAAAATATGTTTCCAACATCAAGGGGTGGGTTTCCCGGCCGGCAGCTGTCAGGTTGTCAGGGCGATCCTTCAACTTGTTTATAAAAGTTTCACTAATAAGTACAAATATCTGCCGAATTTCTGAAAAATCTTGCATTTGAAATAAATATCTTAAAAGGAAAAATGTCTCTTTGCAAACGTCGTGAAAAGCCTAACAAGGATACACGCTGGGATCGCATCCGCAAACGGTATTTTCAGGCCAACACTACAGGCCTGAAAACAGATGCAGTGCGTCGGTTCATAGAAGTAGACTATGTGGGCAAGCAGCAGCAGCGTCAGCTGATAGAGGGAGATGATCCCAAGCAATTGAATCCCAGTGTTATCATGGACATGCGGCATAAGATGGTAGGGAGATGCTTACTTCTATGGTATTTTAAATTAAAATATTTTTCAGTTCAAGAAGATTCCGCATAAGCTTCCGTTGGCCACCATAGCCCATGGCAACACCTTGGAGGCCACCAAGGCTCACAACCGTGAGGTGGAGCAGCGCTTCGTTGACCATCAACTGGATAAGTTCCGCCAGCAGTTGGCTAGGCAGTTTCAGCGCAGCAAGTCCCACCGAGTTCCTCCCTCAAAACCGGACTTCAAGCTAAACCACAAGCCTCTGGTAGAGAGCCTTACCCAGGCAGTGCATCACATTGACAACTTCTACAGTACTCCTGTCGAGGCCCTGAGTCAAATGGCACAGATGTGCTCCGAAACGAAGAAAGCTGCCACAAAAACCCTCATCCAGGAGCTTAGGGCCGAACCCGAAGCGGAAAAAGAGGCCGACATGGACCGGGAATGGGTGGAGAATGAAGCGGAGGTCTCTGAACTACCAGAGTTTCAAAATGAGAATGTCATCTCCTTTGATGCTCTGGAGTATCGGAAGTTCGCCAAACAGGTCCAGGCAGATGAGAGCAAAGCAAAGCTATTGCGTTGTCGCACTCCCAGTCCACTTACCTCGACGGAGGAGTTCTTCAAGCCCATGCGGGCAGCAGCCGAGCGGCAAATGCTTCACGTCCGTACCATTCGGCACGAAGAGGAATTGCAGGAAGAGGGCAAGCAGGAGCCGGAGGAGATAAAACCCCCCTCACTGCAGAGGGAGTCTTCTAGTTGTTCTGATACCAGTGATGGGATAGATTCTGTAATCTCCGACTTGGCTGAGGAAGCCCTCTTCGAACTCCAAATGGAGGCAGCAGAGGAGCAAAAGGAGCAGTTGGATAAGGACCTGCCCTTTCCGCCAAAGCATGTCCAGTTCCAGCTATCCCAAAAAAAGACTCCCACGCCAAGCACTCATCCCATTGAAGAGTCGGAACCAGAACCGGAGCCCGAGACTCAAGCCCTTCTCATCCGACGCATTGAACTACCCAAGGTGGTGGTGAAGCCCAAGGTGGCCGAGTTTCCCGAGCTGTCCAGCGTAAGTGAGGATGAGACTGATGTCCAACCCAGCCACGAAAAGCAGAAGATTATCGACCAGCTCTTCCAGGCCAGGGCAAACACTGAATTGGTTCTCATGCGTAAGTATTTCCTAAAGTGGATACATTTCATCACCCTGGAGAAGATTGAACGGGAGCAGGGACAGACCGCGCATGCGAAGGATAATCGGGTGCAGAAGATCAACGCGTTTTTGGACAAGGTGCGGCAGGAGAAGAAACGTCAACGGACGTCCCAGCCCGTGGACGCGGCTAATGAAAAAAGCAAGATCACCCAAAAATCCCTCGAGCAGCGCGAAGAGACCGTGAAGTTGGAAAAACAGTTTAAGAACAAGTATATCCATAAATCTTAAAAAAGGATTGTAACCTTATAGACTTTTGTTATCTCACAGACTTAAAGTACAGCAGGATATCATAGATCTGCAACGCATGAAGCTGGAGCGCCAGGAGCGGCTAATAATGCAGCTAAAATTGAGTAAGCTGAGCGACGAAGCCAAGGAGGCTCGCGAGGACCTCAAGCAAGAGCTGAAGACTGTCATCCGCTGCGGCGATCCTAAGGCTAAGGCCAAGGCAAGGTGTCTGCAGCTGATCGGCAATCTTCGCGATGCGGAGGACGAGGAGATGGCCCGGCTACAGGGAAAGGCTTTGCTCCAGCCGCGATTTCTGCAGCACATGCAGGAACGGGCCATGGAGAGGAGCGTGCGCCACGAACAGGCTCGCCAGCGGCGGGCACAAGCAGAGGCCGAAAGGGAGGCGGCCAAGATGGCCCTGGAAGAGGCTAAGGTAGGTTTGGTTTTATACCAGGAACAAGTTTTCAAACCGAAGCTTTTCCCATTTAGCGCCAGGAAGACGAAGAAGCCAAACGTCTGAGGATTGAAGTGCTGAAGGAAAAACGTCGCCAGGAGAAGATGGCCAAAGTTCTGAAGGAGCGTGAACGCCAAAGATACATTGAGAACCAACGAAAGGCTGTGGAGTTCAGCCGCCGCCTGTTACTACGGCGAGTTGGGATGGAGGCCTTCAAAAGACTGCTTCAGCGTAAACGTGAAAACTTGGTCAAATGTGAAGAGTTCCGGCGCAGGATGTACAAACAGAACTCCTTCCAGTCGTGGCGCAACTACACGGCCTACAAGCAGCGCGAAAAGATACTGAAAGCAGAACGATGCTGGCATACAATCCTCAAGAGACGTGCCCTGGTAGCCTGGATCCTGTATTTGCAGAATGAGCGGAGCAAGATGCAGGTGGCCATCGATTGGCATGCCCTGCATTGCATGGAGTTCTGGTTCGGTCGCTGGCTGAAATACACAACACACTGTAGGATGATCGAGGACACCAAGACCCGCCAGGCCATCTCGCATCATGAATGGTGGGTGATCTATAATGAAAATATAAATCATATAAATTTATATTTTGAAATAAATTATTTTATTCCTATCAGGCATTTAAAATGGAAGGTCTTGGACTGCTGGCGCCGACTGCCTCAGATTCTCAAAATAGAAAAGGAGACCGAGGAGCGACGCCAGCGATGGCGAATGAAGATCTGGGAATTGCTTCCCGACTATAAGCCACGCGAGGACAGCCTTTGGTAGTTAGATATTCAATTAATTCAAGTTGGTTTCCTATTTTTATTTATTTTGAATAAATTTAATTGCGTTTATGACTTTGTAAGCGCTACGACTAAAAATGACTACCAATATTAGGTTTGAGAACATTAAATACTATAGTTTTTGGGCGAATACCATAGCGAAAAGCTGGTTTATACTTTATAGTTATGTTTGTGAGTGCCAGCGATCACTTAAGGATGGACCGCCAATTGTTCCAGATGCGGTTGCGTCCGGCGGCGTTGGAGGCCCGTTTGTATTCGTGTAAAGTAGAGCCAGTCCACCGCAAATATCCCTGCCGGATCAGAACAAACGCAATGTAAACCGAAATAAGCAGCGCATAACAAGCCACTACAAAGGTTATGCCAAGCCTGTTGAGAAGCATATGTGAACTAGGAGATCATCGTCACCACAACTGGAAAAACTTACTCAAAACTTTCGAAAACTTCGCTGCAGTCGTCCGGGAGGAGGATAGGGTATCCCAACGGACGCAAAACCATAAAGGGGTGGCAGATTGCAGTAAGTGTCAGGTTGGCACCAAGCAACAAAGCGATCTCGGCCAGAGCCAGTCCCACTATATACCACACATAGTTGCGTTCTCCTATGCAACAGTTGAGCCAGTAACTGTGGTGATCCCTTCTCTTGACACAGGTGCCACAGACGACGCAGTGATAGGCCCTTCGAGGAGTCACCTTCCGACAATTGTCACAGATGTTGGGCTGCCCGTGCATCAGGCCTGCTCGTTCAGTGCTGTCCAAGTCCACAATCTCATCCTCCTCCAGGGTCAAAACACTCTCCATCTGGAGTGTGGTTTGGGCCTCGGCCTGTTCCTCGCCACTGGATGCTTCTGCGATGCCGGGCAGCTCATCTTTAGGTGTGGTCCCATACTGAGCTGAAACCAGGTTAAGAGCTGACAATTTCTTGGCGGAAAATAAGCAGTAAATGGATGCACAGGAGAAGAATATTAGGGCATAGTTCTCCTCCGGTGCCAACTCAAGCAGAGGCACCTGAAATTCGAATATTATGATCATGTAGACTACGGAGAAGACCATCCAACTGAGAAAGAAGTTTGTCTTCGTAGCGGTTCGCTTTGCCACCTGGACGCCCCACATGGTGAAGCCTACCAGTGTCAGCATCAGGATCACGGCAGTCTTTGAATTAAGAGTGGCCAGGCCCAGCATAAGGGGCACAATAAACGCCGGAGCCACAGCCGCTGGCGAGATCCGTTTGGCCCCGCCTCGCCACGGCAGGCGCAGTCGATCTTGAAAAGCAATCAACATGCCGTCTATGTTTATTCGGTCGATGGGCCGACAAGTGACCAATCTGTGGAAATATTTTGTTTTAGAAAGTGTGTGGAAGACTATTTTTTTTTTTCCGACCTTGTGCACACCAAGTCAAAGTCCCGACAATCACAGCAACATCCTAGCAAGTGTGAGCGCCGTGCTCCTTTGTCAGAGATGTACTCGCAGCAGCAAAGGGTCCCTGTTCTGAATTATTTTTAAAAATTTGTCTGTTATTAAAATTATTAGTGTACCTATCTTACCTGACTTCTTCGTGCTCTATTAGTCTGCCTTCTGCACCATTAATTCCGGAGCCGGAAGACATCGATTTGCCGAAAAGAACCGGTGCCAGAATATTAAGGTCGGGTCCGAGCAGCGTGTACAGAAACAGTTTAGATTAGATTAGTGCACGCCTAATTATCACACCTTTGACGGTTCGCAGAGTACTTAAGAGCATTGGGTGAATTATTTCAATATTTTTATCTACAAGGGGAACTACTCACACAATACGCTTGAAAAACAAAACTCAGCTGGCGGTAGAGTTGTCAAATAATGATAGTTTTAGTTCAGTTCTATCGGGAAAGCATAACATTACCAAGAAGCATTATGAGGGATTGAAGTTCTGATATACATATATTAACAAATAATCAGAACAGGTCTTATACCATTTTTTTATTATTATATTTTACTAAATTGACAATAAAACTGACACCTTAAAAATATCGATTGGAATAGTGTCATCTCTGTCATATGTAAGTTGGTCCGGCAACACCACCCACAGGTGATTGCATTTGTTTTTTTTTGTCGCGTGTGTAATATATAGATTTTGGCCAGTAATTAGAGCTCAAGTCATGTCTCGGTTAGCATTATTGCGCAATTTTGTCCACCACAGAAACAAGTTGCTACCCAGCAACTTAGATCGCTTAAAATGTGCGGCAGCATTTCACTGGAGTCCACTTTTACGGCAGGAAGCATCTCGCGGTTGGTATTAACTTGGTTTCTATATTTACTTAATTAATAAACGTTTTTTAGAAGGGTCCCGTGGCGGAGCATTGCAGCAATCACAGGGCCCAAGCCAGGTTTCCACGGATGTACGTCCCATTGGCGAGAAAATTAAGGAGAACACAAAAACAGCCAGCTACACGGCCATAATAGTAGCCGGCTTGGGGGTCACCTGTGTTATGTTCTTTGCCATTTTCAGGGAGCTATTCTCCTGCGAGAGTCCTAATAACATTTATGCAGAGGCTCTTAACCGCGTCATTGAGGATCCCCGAGTCCAAGATGCGATTGGAGCTCCTATAAAGGGATTTGGTGAAACCTCCCGGCGTGGACGCAGACAGCATGTGGCTCACTCCAGTTACGAGCGAAATGGAAATCCCCACATGCGAATGCAGTTTTATGTACAGGGCTTGAGAAACAAGGCTACTGTCCAACTGGAGTCCCGAAAGGTGGGTATCCCGTTTGCATCACACCTACCTATCCTAATATTTCATTTTTTTAGTCGGCCTCTGGTAAACGCGAGTACCGGTATCTTTTTGTGCAATTGAATCATTATCCCCACACTACCATTGTCTTGGAAGACAACCGAGCCTTTGACCCCGCGCCAGAACCAACGTCTTCCGTTTCCGGCACGTCATCATTTGGGAACCTTGCGCTGATGTCCAATAGTCGAGACAAATAAGAGGCTCGCTTTGAGCCACAGTAGTGCACTTAAATTTTCTGTACATTGTTATATTTATTATTTGACTGACAATGAATTTGCATTGGAATTTGATCAACCGCCTCTGTGTCTCGAATCATTCGCCAATGGAAAAGTTGTCCATCTCCAGGATGGCGCCCGATTGGTGTCAGTAGAGCTTCTTCCAGGGAATAATCTCCCAGGAGCGGACTATGTGGCGTCCGAACAGAAAGTCCTTTAGCTTGTTCATGATGTAGAACGAGATTCCAAAGAAGGATGCAAAATAGAGCCAGAATTGTCCCAGTCTTTCCCAAATACTCAAGTGGTAACGAGCTGGAACTTGCAGGACATCTAGTTCCAGTTCGACGATGAGGCCGCGGTCGAAATGAGGTGATGTGGGTTTGTAGTAGGTCTCTTGCACAGCTAACTGGAAATAGGCCGGATTGGCTTTCACCTGATCCAGCAAGGACTCCAATTTGTACTGGCTTATATCCGCCGTGGAGGAATTGTTGTCCAGCTGTACCTTGCGGAACTGTGTCTTGATATTGCGTCCTGGAAACGGACATGTCAGCTCTACATACTGCTTTAGCTGGAGTTCTCCCTTCATCATAATGCGGCCATTGGTGAGACGAGCCGCCACTGGAATCTGCAGTTGATGGGCCAGTACAGATGGAGGTGATAGATCGCACTTGTGTTGCAGCTGGGCATCGAAAAAAACTATCAGGTCGAAGTTTAACAGACGGGCGGGTACATCCTGCAGCTCCAGATGAAAGTGTACGCGATCCGGTACCGTGTCATGGTCGAAGTCTTCCGTCCAATACTTGGTGGCACTACAACTGCTCGTGAAATCACCCATTTTGGAATTAAAGTATCTGAAAGTGCTGCAGGCCACCATGGATTCGGGTTCTCCTTCTTCCGTTGGCTCTGTGGCGGCCACGAATAAGTACTTGTAGTCGAACTCTATAATGGGCTGTTCATAAAGCACCCTTGATTCCGAAATGCCAGAGTAAGGGCTCAGCAGGGAAACTAGCAGTACCGGAATCATCACGGAAAGGGCTATAAAGGCCAGGACCAAAAGCGAGGCAAAGGAGCATAGTGAGTTCTTGTACACGATTGCCGTATTAGTCGTATGGAGCGGAATAAACTTCATAGCGATAAAATTAGGTAACTTATCCGTTCGTAACTAAGCACCTGTCCTTTTAAATCTGTCAACTGAATGAGGTGGAAATTAGTTTCGATGGTGACGGTTCCCCTGGCAACCCAAAAACCTGTCAACACTGATAATAGACAAATTTTTGAAAAAGATTTAAAAAAAAATTTATATATGTTTTAAAAAATTTTGTTTTAGAATTATGGGTTTTGTTTCTTGTGTTAGTTTCTTTAATTATACCTCTTAACTTTGAAATCTATTTAAATATTTTACATAAAATTTTAGGTTCGAGTCTATGCTATGTATGTAAGTGCTACAAGTATATGTAGAAATAATGTATGTATGTATATTCTATTCTGGGCAATGTAGAATATCCTTATATTCAATATTAATGATTTTTATAAACAAAAATTCATTAAAAGATAAAATCATTAAACATATTTATATTCTTTAGGTTCAAAAAATGTATTGTGCATATAAATAACAGTCTTTGTATTTCGCATTTAAAAGTTTGTTGTATGTTTAAGGCTAAAAGAAAAGTTTAAAAAATATGTATTAAATACTAGGTTCATTTAAAAAATGTTTCCTCTTTAAGGGATCTCCCTTTTTTACCATTCATTTGAAGACGCTCCAATCGCTTTATTATTCCCTGCAATTCTGGTCGATACGCATCCGTTCCGGCTTAAAGCCGTTACTGAAAAAGTATTGATTGCACATAATTATAGGATTTCGATACAGGCCCTCTGGAAGCTCGCTCAGCCCACAAACTAAAGTGAAAAGTGAGCCAGCTATGGGGGGAGTACGGGGACGGACCCTGGAAAAGAACGGTCCCATAACTTGACCAACATTTGCTCATAATTAAGACCGCCAACTGGTTTCGGTTTCGGGTTTAAAATGCTTTCATGTGCAACGCGTAAAAATCGGAAGTTGCAGCTTTGCATTTAAGGCGCTTATTTTAAAAAGTGTTGAAAGCGGAGCACTCAAGAAACTATATACAGTAATTGGCCGAAAACCGAAAGATATGAGTACAACAGATGCACAGAAAACGATGAAAAATAATAAAGTTAATATCATTTTTGGGAAAACGTTTTATAAATTGTTGTAAAACTTTATCGAAAAAAATTAGGACAAACTAACAAGTTATTTTAAAAATTAATGTTCGATCGAAACTTTTACTTTTCCAGTTAATAATAAATTGTAATAAAGACATTCATTCTTTATTGTCATTTACCTGTCACTTGAAAAAGTTTCCTAGTTTGCTTGTTTTTCAAAACAAAAACAAGAATATTTGATTGGTATGCATTTTTTTCATTTTCGTCGAGGCCGCATGACATGTCATGTTGGGTAACAACGTTTTTCTGATTCGTCTCTTGACTTTGTCTGACATGTGTTTTGTGAATATTAAAAATGTGTGGTAAAAATGATGGCTTGGCATGCGGTGTCACAACTATACTGCGAATGATGAATAAATAAAAGTGAATCGCGCTTTGACAGCGACATACTCAGTCAGTCACCTGTATTGCGCCTGATCTTTGACATTTAAGCAACTTTCTGGGCAGAGCATCCTTTCTTTAAATTTAAGAATAAAATTCTTCTAAAGCCCCTCCAAAAAATCAATAATTTTTCTGCATTTTCTCTTCCACATTGCCACGCCATTTTACACAAAAAAATGGAAAAAGGAAAAAGAAACCGGAAAAGCTTGTATGTAAAGCCAAGATGGCAGACAAGCAGACAGATAGAGCGGAAGATACACACTCAACCGTAGTTGGAATTCAGCTCACGGCCCCAGGACAATGCCAGCTCTGCGCCCATATATCCTTTTTCAACGAAATTTCAGCTTTCACTCGTTTCGCGTACGTGACCGTGTTGCCACCAAGGAGCTGTTGAAGTGGCAAATTCGCACAGCGCCACCAACCTTTAACTGGGATGGGAAATGGTTGTTGGGTTGGTGGATGGCTGGTGGGTGGTGCGGGTCAGAGTAATGGCTGTTGTAGTTGAAACGGTAGCTGCTCCAAAAGGTAACGCTGTGTGCGCCAGGTGGGGCACTGGCAAAAAGTAGCAGTTTATTAGGCGCACCAAATTAACATAGGACTACTAATGACTTCCAAGGCAAACTAACTAACAGGACGAGAGTAAGGCACTAAGAGAGGGAAGGGAGGGTAAAAGGTAGGGAAGCTGTAATTTGGGTGCCGGAAAATATTGCTTCCTCAGAGTCAAGAAATGGGTTTTGTGGAATATTCAACAAAAAAATATAATAGAGGTGTTTTTACACTAGGCTTTCTTTATTTTAAGTAAGCTATAAAATTAATCTACAAATTTAAACTAACTCTACCAAAAAGGAATTGTTTCCAAACATTTACTATAAATTGTAAGCCAATCAAATAAAAATAATATAATTCAACTATAAATTAAATGGAATTTAAAGATTCCCTTCTTGTTACCAAGAACAAAAAGCTGAACTGGTACCCCAAAAACTATGCTATAAAAATTGCCTAAATAGCCAATAATTGTATTAAATTTATTTTTTGTTTAAAAATCAACAATAGTCATGATTCAAAAAATCCGAAAAAAATGAAAATAAATTCACTCACTCAAGATGTTCAACATGGTATGGCATTTGAAAAACATTACAACGCCTGCGCGGATTTATATTCTTTTTCGCTCAACCCCACACAGATTCGAGTCCTGCCACCCCTTCTACTGGATGCTGGAATGAAAAGGGGAAATGCGATGGCTCTCCCCGATGCTTTCTTTTTTCTCCGGCTTAGTTCCCCAAGGAAATCAAAGGGAAACAACGTATGGAGTCCGTTGAAGTTGTTCTAATATTTATATAGAGTTCATGTCTCTATCTGTGGCGAATTCCCCTTACAACACTCAAGTGGAAAAGTGTTACATACTCGTGCATACATACTCGCATATGTGTGGGACTGTCTTACTCAAGAAGGCCAAAAGGACCTGTCGTGGGAGGGAGATGCCGAGTTCCTTTGGTGAACTATATTTGACAATCAAGCCGCAAGCATATGTTACCCGATAATTTGCCGAAAGTTTTAATGAAAGGCATGGGACTCATTTTTCCTGACACACTCGTTCTTCTCTTTTCCTTCAACTGCGCACTGTCCCTTTCTCGAAAAGCATGTGTATGAGTTAATGTCCTTTTTGTGCGAGTACGTTTTCCCTCAGCTTTGCCGCCATTTTGTCACGGTCTGTGTCTCAGTCGCAGCATATTTTGATGAGCTTCACAAAAGTTACTGTCCCTTTCAGAGTTTCTGTTTTTCTGTGGGTACTTCTTTAGTTCTCCATTTTATAAATGTCTACCTCCCATTCCAGCCAGCAGAGTTGCCCAAGTAGCTGCCGGCAACTGTAATCACGCCATATCTGTTGAAAGTTTGCAACTTTTTGTCATCGTTTTTCGAATACAAAATTTGAAGCGATTTCTTCTTATATTAGTTTCTTAAACTCTAAGAAAAGTAGCAGGGATTAAATTGTATAAATTTATAAATATAATATTTGTGGTAGTTTAATTTTTATTATTTCTTTTCTGTAAATGTTTTGATTACAAATTGGTGTTATTTTTACAAGTTTTTTAAAGATGTAGTTTAAAATCTCAAAGTTATTTAAAGTAAATTCCAAATACATATGTATATTTAGTTAATAGTAAATACATTTTGTTTATTTCAAAATATTAAAAAGAATGTAAAAACAGGAAAGGAAAGTAAACTTTGGGCAGAGCCCGAAATTTGGTAGGTCGGATCAACTGACTAAATATAGAATTTGTACAAAGTTCCAAATTTCTATCTTTAAAAACAGGAAAGTTGGGTCATTTCCGATCGTTCAGTTATATGGCAGCTATGGGATATAGTCTGCCGATCCTTATGAAATTTGGTGGATCGTATTATTTCGCCAAATTTATCACTTATACAAAATCAGAATTCGATTAATCAGTTATATGGCACCTATAGGATATGGTCGGTGGATAGGATATAATTTTGTTTGGGTTTTTAGGATATATTTTGTAAACCCAAATCTGCACAGGTCGGGAAACATTGAGTAAAATTATTTTTTGAGTAAACGCCGCTTTTTTGTGCCCTTTAAATTTCATTATCCATTTTATGGAAATTTATTTAAGATAAAAATTATACCATTTCTCATTGTCTGGTAACTAAGCGCTGGTTTATATTATATTTTTAGTGAAGTTTATTTTAAAGTCTTGACATTATCAATAAGAGAAATATAAAAATGTAATGTAAATATTAAATTATAAAAAATCGATCAAATTTTTATAAAAGGGCATACAACCCATCTCCTTAAAAGAAAATATTTTCATACACCCACGAAAAAATGCCACCATATCCCGCTGGGCAGTGGGGCCGACCACTAAAAACTGGACAGGTTCGTGGTCCCTGAAACCTGCCAGCAGGAGGAGCAGTAGACTGAGATGGCGGCAACACAATGTCATACAAATTTGAACAAGCGCTGGTTCAGCTTCAGTTGTTACTTCCTTCGCCGCTGTTGTTTTATTTTTTCGCCATGTTGCTGGTAATAAGCGTAAAACTTTGACAGTTTGTTATCCGCATTTGTTTGGTGGCTTGCAGTTTTCATTTGCCAGTTGCCAGTGCCAGTTTTTTGCTGTTCTCTGTATTTTTTGTCTGGCTGGAGCTCACTGCTGCCATTTTTTGTCCCCTAGCGAGCACCTGTTAAAATTGCTGCCAGAGTGACAGGAGCGGCACTTTCTAAACGGCTCGCCCGGGAACTGCCGCATGATAAGCGTTGTCCACGAATGATCTGCCAGTTCCCGGACCCGCCCTCTTCCTTTGGGCCAAGAGGGGTGTAGCCAACAATTAGAACAACATGAACCTTTTAAACAGATGCCTGTCATTTTGCGGTTTTCGTACACCGAATTTTTCATTGTATTTTCGGGAATATTTGTGTTTTTTCCCAATACTTTTCTCACCTTTTCCCTTCCAAAAGTTATCCTTTTGTAACCCCTTTTTTTTTTTAATTTTTTGTGCGGAGCGTTTACCGGGTTTTCTGCCAAAGGTATTAATTTTATTGATGGTTAATTTATAAACGATGTGGAAAAGGCAACTTATATACTTTTGCGGTTGGTTAGAGTCCAAAAAAGTAAATGAATGGGAGTGTCGACCGCAATTATGGATCGCTTATGTCAAAATGAGAAAATAAAACTGGGTGCTCTGCTATTTTTTAGTTTTTAAAGTCTAAAGAAAGCAACTTTAATCGAAGTACACTTTTCAATTGGTTCTGCGGTGACAAAAAAGACAGAAAGTATATCCTTTCGGATTGCATACTACCTTTTTAATGGCCGAAAAGGTGCTTAGAACAGAAGATTCATCTGCGAAACGTGTTCCATCCTTTTAATCGCCTCGCCAACAACAATAACAGGACTAGTAACAGCAGTACCAACAGCAACAACGGCCACTATATCCTTATGCTAGTCCTGCGACATTCATAGTCTGACCAACGAACAGCAATTAAAACGGATTAAAAAGGCAGCAAACTGATTTATGGGCCAAGAAACTCAAATAACGACAATACGACCACTGAGCCCCAGAGCCACCACCACTACTATAACCACCGAAAGGATGGTAAGCTGGTGGTGGATACTTCACCCGATTCCGCACCGGATCCGGATCCACATCCTCGTCCGTATCTGGATTCTGGTGGTTTGGTCTGAGCCTGCTTCAGTCCAAATTGAAATAATTGCGCAGCCAAGCAATTTAGAAGAATCACTTGCCATTTTCCAATGCGTTCAATGGTTCTTTTCTATTTCCGATGCTGTCCCAATTGATAACATAAGATATTGCTCAGAGAATGCTCTCGATATTGGGAGTATTCTATGGATAAGGTTTTTGGGATTTAAGTGAACAATCAAAGCATTTCAAAGATTAAATGGATTAAGCCATGATTCATTAAAAAATTTATTTATTTATTGAACTATAAAATCTACTTCAAGTACCCACTCAAAACTTCCTTTAAAAGTATTAATATCAAAGTTTTGTTTCCTTATTTTAGGGTATAAAAATTAGGCACCAAATTCGCGTTCTCCGATTGCAATTCAAAAAAGAAAACTCTGTCACTGCTGGTGTTGCTGTTGCTGATGATGCTGTTGTTGCTGATGGTGTTGTTGCTGCTGCTGGTGCTGCAATTTGGCGCATAGATCTGGCCAGGCGGAGTCGTTCATGTATTTGGAATTTATAACCGCATATAGCGCACATAAATCCAGCAACGGCCAACAGGAACAGTAGCAACAACAAATCGAACTTTATGTGCTGCAATGGCAATGGTTGTCCCGGCCATATGCTGCCACGCCCCCGATGTAGAGTCTGTGGGGGCATTTTGGTGGGACTGTCGCCAAAGCTATTGCCACTGTTAGAAATTGCTGCCAGAGATTTGAATTGGAATTGGTTTGGGGTTCTGGGCTAGGGGCTATGGGCTCTGGACTTTGGCTTTTGGAATAAGAGCTAAGAGGCCGAGGATTGCTGTGTGTACAATGCTTATAATTGCTTGTTGTTGGTGTTGCATGTGTTGGTGTTGCTGCCGTTGCTGGTGGGCACGCATCTCTATCTGCGCCTCCCACACTCGGATAGCCAGTCAGCCAGCCAGCCAGCGTGTTGTAAAATGTAAAATTCCAAATAAATGGCCACGATGCTGCTGGCACTCTTTTGTTGTTGCTGCTGCCACTTAAGCGCCTCCACCATGTGTGTTATGGCCTAAAGTAAATCTTCATTAGATTTGCCAGAGTAACCAAAAGGCTGCTGCAGCAGCAGCATCAGAAGCAACAGCAACATTGCCATAAAAAGCATCGCAACTGGACATGAGTATTTATGGGCACTTTTGTTGTCATTTTAATTGATTTCAATTTTTGTACATTGAGCAGCAGCTCCTGCCAGATAAGGATGAGTTGCAAGACAAAGTCTGGGACACTTCCGTAATGGTTCAATTGACTTTTGTATGGATAGGTTTATGCTGATATTTTATGGCCCTGAACTGGAACCGTAAATTTTACCATCTAAAATCTAGAGCCTTGTAAATATTTGGCTCAAATTATAAATCAGGGTGCTCTTACATATATATTAGTCCTACTTTAATGAGGAAAATATAGGTTCATTTGGATAAATGGTTTCTAACTAGAACTACTCTCTCTATTCCATAATTTCTTTAATTTTGTTTATGATATTTTAAAAGAAAATAAAATACCTAATCTAGAGAACTTTAAAATAAAAATAAAAAATAAATCAAAGTCAACTTTCAGATATACTTGATTCATATAAGACTATTTAAGACTTCTTCTACTACCCTCTTTTCAAACAATTCCTGCCCTGCCTGGGCAAAAGTTTTCACAAATTGAATTCAACTCAAATTAAAAGGAATGTGACTCCAGTGACCAACGAGTTCAACGTTCAAACTGCTCCACAGTAAATGACAACAGCTGCTCCCAGTCTGGAGTCCTTAAATTCCTCCCTTGCTCTTCAATTTCCAACCACTTACCCCACTCATTACCAATTGATGAAGCGCACACAATGAAGAAATAAATACAAAAAAAAAACCCATGAACCGAAAACTTTATGAAATTTTGTGGTTGCTACCGTTTCTGAAAAATGTCTGCGGTCTGTACGGAATTCGCCTGTTTTGGGCCTTGTTTTTGTTGGCCCATAAAAAGCCCAACCACAGTGGCTGGCCAACCCCTAATTGTTGTGGCCAGTGGTACTCGTGTAAACTCGTCCATATATAATGCAAAACCGTCTTGTATATAACAGTAAACTTGTAAAAGAGCAATAAAGATGATTAAAATGTAATTATCCTTAATATTCTGATGAACGAACTCACAAAAAACGAAAGAAACTTTCTGGCTGGTTAAATTTTAATTGATGAGCTTCGGGGTTTCGAGTTGAACTTTTTCAACTTTTTCCACAAGGGAGGATTGTCTTTTAGGGACTGGAGATTCCAGAGGGGGTATAGATTGGTAGAAGAAGGTTTCATTTTTGGGTACCTGCAGTTGAGTGCAAATTAATTTGTTTTGAAAATTTGCCAAAAAGTTCGGTGGGAAAAATTTTTTCCCTCCTGTCCTCAAATACATTTTTAACGATGGGAAAATCTTGGCGAAATGTTTCGCCACTGATTAGGTTTATTTCGCTTCATTTCTAACCAAAAAATTGTGGGCATAAAATTGGCACTTGTTACGGCAATTATTGATATTTGTCCTCTGCTGTTGCCCAAGGGACCTCCACTGAGACTTCCTCAGGATTTGCCACAGGGGGAGCGATGGTAACCACCCTGTTCTGAGGGTGGATTTTGGTAAACATATTAATCACATATAGGCATAAAATAAATGTCCTCCGAGTGTACAGCCAATTGATATGTATACCAGGATATCAATTGCAATGTGTGGTTGAGTGCTGGTGTGGGTGGGAAATTCTTTTTCACTTTTGTGGGTGCAGGTCGTTGGAAAAAGACACATGTGCCATAAATTATGGTGGCCAACTCCCCGAATCATCATGCCCTGAGTCATAGAAAAGTGGAAACGGATCCTTTCCCAATTTTTGATTGAATTTCATGGCTTTTGACTTTCATAGTGGTATAAAAATTCTTACCAAACCTTTTAAACTCAACCTCTAAAAATGACTAAATTAAATGTTCATTTTGCTTATTAAAAATCCGAGTGTAAAGAATTAAGAGAGACTGTCTTTTGAATATACAGTTTTATATCCAAAACGGAATCATAAAGCCCAATCAATGAATTCATAATATCCATCAGAAGTGTGGAAAACATTAGGAGCAGCCAGAAGAAAGAAAATAATAGTTATGACCCCAGAAATATGTGATAAAATATGCGGTTGGAATTCGGCTTGGCGGAAACATAAACGAAAAGAAAAGAAACCCATTAAAGTGGAAAGTGTTAAGAAAAGTATCAAATAGCTAAAAAAAATAAAGAAACATAAAAAGCAGACTCGACTTGCAACAAATTTTCCAGCCACTTTGGAGGCCACTTCAAGTGACCCCCCTCTTGCTATGGATGAGCTGTAAAAATATAAAAAACGCAACATGAATCCTTGAGCTGATCAGAATTAAAACTGTATTGTTCGGCTTATCCACAAAGGAAACATTTTATCGAAGAATGCTTCGCCCGCTGAGCCAGCCAAGATGGGAAATAATCTAAAAAAAATCACATAAAAAATAACTGAAAAGAAATAATAAGCGATTTACGAGCTTCTTCTAATTTACATTTCTAGCGCCGGATCTAACTAAAGTGTCAATTATTTACGCTTTGGGAGGACATAAAGTTTATGTCATAAACCATATTTTGACAAACAAACCATGGAATACTCTTTGGGATTAAGCTTTTTTAACAAAGCCATAAAAGAATTTCCTTTTTTCTAACCATTAATTTTTGGGAATATTTCCAATTTCAATTTCGTCCTAATCAAAAGATTGGAATACGTATGAAATGATCTTCTCCAAAATCTCTTTCTAAATAAATATTTTCAATTTTTAAATTAGTAAATTATAAACATTTTTTAAATTTTAAACATAATAGTGTTTGAGAGTATAGGGTTCCCTAAAGCCTTTTGGTTATGGAAATCGACATAATTTCATACTAATTGATGGGATTCCCCGATTTACCGCCCACCGCCTGTCTTCCAACTGCCGACAACTGCCCCCCCCTCAGGCGGTGTCACTCCCCGTGGCACTCACTGAATGATGGCTGCGACGTGCCCACAGCCATTCCCGATCAATATGCATAATCAGCGTAATCAGTGCGTTAGTTCAGGTGAGCGAAGGTGCGACGGGGGCTCCAATGGGGCGTGCGGTGTGCTGCCGTTATAACGGTGTTATGTCGTTAATGTGCAATTGCCATGTTGGCAATACGAACCAAAAGGCCTTCCCATACACGCAGACACACACACAATCCCGAATCCAGAAGCAGTTGCCTCAAATTGAGGCTGTTAAATTGTTAATGGGGTAATTCCTTACACAGGAGGTACAGTACGTGCTGCCTAAGAATGATAGGGGCTGGGGCGAAGAAAGTCCCGTTTATTAGCCCCAACAGTCTGCTGAATAGTTTGGCATTACATCTAGCATATGGCTTACAAGTAAGCATATGTCGGGACTTGTAAATTGTCAGCCTTCTTATTGGGACTTTAATTGGCAGGGATTTAAGTTTAGAAATAATATATAATATAATAATATAGTATAATAGTAAATATAATAATATAATAAATATGTAATATAGTCATCTGTTATATCTTAAGTCAATCACAATTTAAGAATATTATTCAGGTAAAGCTCTCTTTCTTTTTGCGCTTCCATTTATGGCACTGCCTTGTTAATGGTTACAAGAATATGGTCAACGCCCACCCATTTTAGGCATACGAGTCCCACCTCTTTAGGCTCTGGGTCTTTGTGTTGTCTTGGGGTCTTTGTTACCGAATGCGACGACATGTTGAAATTCGCGCGCCAATTTAACACTTGTCATTTACTTTGCACTCTCCGTCCCTCTTACTCGCAGTCTTTCTTGCGATTCTTCGGAGAGAGACAGGACTGCGATACGCAGACGTATCATTTTCATTATAAATATAGCACTAGAGAGGGTTGCAATGCGCCCAAAGAGGGTTGGGGTGGGCAAGTAGACTGGGTGGAGGGGATAAGCCACGAATTTATGACATTTTGATTTGCGTGAAATTTGCTTTTGGCACGCATGCGTCCTCCACAGTCCAAACTCATGGGCCAACCGAGGCGACACTGATCAAAAAAGATATTCAAAAACTATAATATTTTTGGAAAAAGGGTAGGAGAGGATACTTGAAGGACTGTAACCGGAACTCATCAATCCAAAACGATGTTTCATATTTTTATTTCGACAAATATGTTCTAATGGTAAAGATTTATCTTATAATATTTTCTCCAAGTGCAGTCCACCGCATCCACCTTTGTGTCACGTGCTGCTGTGGCTGCTGCCGCTGCTGTCGTCGTCGTTATCCTGTTCGTTCTGTGTCACATTAAATGCGCTTAAGGCGCTAAACAAACTCGGCCGTATCTCGACCACATTCTGGGCCTCAGTCCGGGCTAAAACCCGAGCCAGGCCATGGATCTGCAACCATTCTGTGGCCCACCTATGTGTGCGTGAGCCTGGCACATTTAGCGTCATCGTTGGAGGTGTCCAGAGCTGGCTGCATTCAGTTTTCTCTTCTTATTTCTTTTTTTCTTGCCAATTAAAGCGAAATATGCGCGCATGCGCAGCCTGATCCTGAACCTGGTGCTATGTTGTGTGTGCAGTGGTGGGACAAAGCCATATATGCAACACACAATTTTTGACATTTTTATGAGCAGGGAGCGCATATATCAAGTTGGAGCAAACACTGGAACGGAATCGCCAGTTTAATACAGTATGGGGATCATTTCATTCCTCAAATCGGGACTTCTGTCGGATAGGATTCTTTACGTTTTTTTGAACTTTAGTCATACTCTAATTTCGATTGTTTATGGGTATTGCATGTGAAAATATTTATTGTAGGTTTGTATTAAAAGGGTTGGTAAAATTTAAAGGAAACTAAAAGTTATTATTTTAGGAGTAAAGTTCGAAAAATTAACTAATATGAGTTTATCTTAGTAAGGGTATCTGTAAGTACTTTGTATCAGCTAAGTTTATCTCATTTTCTTTTTTGCGGCGCCCACGTCGAGGTTAAAGAGGCGAGAGGCACATTTTGCCCAGGGGCGCCAGTTTAGTCCATTTCGCGCCTGCGCAGACCCAGATACACACACCCGAGACACATACCACACTCACTGCATCTTCCTGCCAAGGGGACATATATCGTGCGAATATTATTTATATATGTTCCGACCACAAGGCACAAATGAAATGCAAATATTTATCACCATTTTTTGTTGGGTGCTCTGCAACTGCAGGGACAAAATACGAAAGAAAAAAAAGAGTCAGGAGAGTCAGAACCTCCAATGAAATAAAGCATTCGCCCCATACCACAGCTGCCTGCCCTCAGTCCCCCGAACGAGGTAGAAACAAATTGAACTGTAGGTGGTTGCTGACCGCTTGGCCTCTGCTGTGTTGGCCCTTGTCATCTCCCGTTGTTATTTGCCTCATAAATTTCCTCACAGATTTTTACGCGTTTTTTTCGCGCTTGATTTGTATTTGTATTTTAACTTCTTCAACGCGGCCAGTTTTCGGTGGGGAGTGAAAAAATTTCGCGGCACTGAATTATTGAACATGGCTGCGATTTATGACCCAGAGAATTGTAGCGACCAGCAGGAGGAAGTATGAAGGGGAACTGGCGGTGGTCGGTGGTCAGTGGTCAGTAGTAGCCCCTAACCTGATTGGTTGCAATTTATTTGTTATTGGTTATGGTCATGTCAAAATATGTGTGATATGCGAAATAATGAGTTGCTGTGGTTCTTTTTATTCAGTTATTTATATATTTTTTCGGGTGTCTTGTTCGCCATTGTGATTGTTAAAAATAAAGTTGAAATAAATTTGATTTTGTTGACTTGTTCTTGTTGTTTCTAAAGTTATTCTTTTACAAGTCCTCTCTCCTCATCAAGGATGATTTAAATTTTGACACACTTTTTTCGTGTTCCAACTTAACCCCAATTGTCCATACTTATTACTACATAACCTGGATTTTAAGAGCGACCAAAGTTTAAAAAAAGAAGATATTGCGTGCCTTGACACAAACACAGGTACTCACACGGGGAGATACCAATCAACAGCATGAAAAATCCAAGGAGAACCGAAAATGTTTATTAAAAAATTACGATGCCCCGTTCCCGAGTCCGCCTGATGATGATCTGGAAAGCGATCTGATGCGATGCGATCCGATCCGATCCCTCTGAGTGTCTGACACGGACCCGGGTCCAGTGCACATTAACTTGTGATGCATCAATAAAATTTGCCTGCAGCAAGTTCCCAAAGCCATGCTACGAAAGTGTTAACTTCGAAATATCTCGCCGCTCTATAATTATGGATGGTTTTTTCGGTATAATTGCAGTCGGGGATCGTTTTGGGTTTCGGGCCTCGAAATCTGGAGTCCGTAGTCCGGGTTCGGTCTCGTTTTGAGTGTTTCAATCACAGCCGCTGACGAATTGCAGTCGCAGTGGCTGCTGTTGATAGCTCGGCTAAAAGTGAGTGTGGAGGCCCAAATCCCAGACCTTCAACTTGTATCTGTATCTGTTTGTGCCGCAGTGCGTGTATCTGTATCTCTGTGGATGGTGCACGGCAGCCGCTTGAAGTAGCGCAAATTCATTTATCTAAAAAACAAGAAAAGAACACCGCTTCAGACACGCCAACCAATTCTAAGGTGTTGGCCGCTGCTTGGGGCTTCAAAAATGAAGAAAAAAAACGAGACCCAAATAATTCCGGTAATTTACGAATATCCTGAAAAAAAAGAACGCAACAGCACCAAAAAAAATATTGTAATTAGAAGATAATTTTTAAGTAAAAGGAAACCTAAAGGAAACTTAAGGACATAGGCCATGTTTCACAATTTTTATTATTTTTTAAATATTTTTTTAGTTTGATTTATGTTGAAAATCTGTCAATAGCTTTAATGGAGTTTAGACCACTTTTTCCTCTAAGTGAACTCCAAACTGTTTTCGTCGCTTATGAATCATAATCACAATTTCTTCAGGGCCTTCCTCGCAGCCGCCGCCGTCGCCGTATGTATGATGATGATCAATGATCTGTAAAGTGTTTCTTGGCCAGTTCGGCCAGTTGGAGAACTGGAGTTTATGACGCTGTTCCTGGCCGGCGGCTAAACGTGCGATCGCTTTAATTTTCAATATGTCTGGCCGGCAACGATTCCCCGCCTGATGACGGACGTCGGACCCAGAAACCGGCGACTGGGTCAACGCTGATGGCCTTTCGTTTTTATGGCAGACACATAGGCACCTTACAGCTAATTTAAAGGAATAACGAAAAAAAAGTAAATGCATCGAAGAACCCGAATAATCGTGAGGAATTTTTCGAAGGATATGCGGGATGTGCGTGTCGCAATATAATTTGAAGAAAGGGTTGAATGAAACGAAGTGTTACCAAGGAACTTATACTTTTTTTATTAGTTAAATTTTGATGTTTATGGTTCCAAACTCAAAAAGCTAAGGAAAGTGAAAATATTTCCTCCGTGAAGTAGATTCTATGGAGCTACAACATAAATGGAAGCCACTACACACATTCTGGCAACCATTTACGCAATCATTAAGCACGAAACTAATTTGTGTGCCACAGATTCAGAGACGTTGGCATGTTGCACGTGTTGTCGAGGAAAAAGGAGATTCTAGACACTGACAGCCAAAGTTGTTGGCCAGTTGGCTTGTTGGCTAAAAATGCGGCATAAACCCCTTGAATTATGCTCAATTATCGGGGCCTGAAAGTAGGTGCGATGAGCGCTTTTGCCTTCCATATACCTGCAAGTTGCAACCTGTCCGAGGTGAGCCATAAAATAGCTAGAATAATTGAAATGTAATTTTGTAAAGCCTCCGATTGAACCGTCTCCATCGGCGTGTCACTAATTGGAACTGCCTGCCAAGATCGTGGCGCCCCAAAAACTTTCCTTCTAATCAAAATTCCATAAATTTAAACATTTAACGCTGCATTTTTTCTTCATTTTTGTTTTTCATTTAAGACTTGACTGGACAGCCAAAGCCGTGGCGAATACTTTGGAATCTGTTAGCAGTTTGTTGGTAGCTTAGATCAATTCGTGTTTGAAAGATCAAGATGAGAAGAGACCCCGGGATGGGAAACAATTGTGCGTGGCAAAATGCGCGTGAAATTGTAATTGCCGGCATTAAAAATTGTTGTGCAATTACCTTGATTAGTAACGTGTGGCAAATGGTGTTTTTCCTATTATGCTGATAATGTGTTGAAATGGGGATTTATTCCACAATTGATTGCTTCATGCGATTTGTTTTGTGTGCCAAGTGCCTGGTATTTTCACCTTAAATGTCTCAAAGACAATACAAATCGAATTATAACGTTTTTCTATTCATCTCTGGCTTTATCAAAAGCTTGAAATGGTTTTGCATAATTCTATTCAATCTCGAAACCATTTAGATTTCATTGCCACGATCTTTCAATCATAGTTTTCATTCACATATCTCTGTGGTTTTGACAGATCGCGACTTTCAGTGCTTTTGATGGCTCTGGCGATGTTTTCAATCCAGTTTTAATCTAATTTCTATGCCGGACGGGGCAGCCAGTTTTTAGATTACTTAATTATATATGTAGAACACGGCTAATTTATGTGCGTCCCAATCGGCAATCTTTCCGCATATCAAATGCCACAAAAGACATGTGTTTAGCTCAGATATTGCCTCAACAAAGGCCATAAATTTCCTCAGTTTTATTTGAATTTACTTTGCATACGGCAATCAACAAGTTTCGCCTTTAATTATTGAGAAAGAGTGCACTTATTGTAAAGATAATTGTATCTTTATTGCACCATTGGCGAACTGCGCCCAAACACAGAATCCCTTTCAAACTAATAAATAAATAAATATTATAATGGGCGCTGGAAAAAAAATCAAAAGCGACATGGGCCAAGGGGCAGGGCAGAGACAATAGCCGATACAATATCCATAACTTTGCCACTTTACGAGCAATTAATTTATGCGTTGACAATTCTAATGACTATTGATATACTCTCCCCATCTCCGTTGTCGTAGTTATTGCCGTTCCGATCGGCATCGGGCTATACAAATACTCGTATTTATATGGCCGGGCTGTGGGGCTGTGAGGAGCGTGTTGTCGATTTCGAACAAAGCGACAATCAAGCTGAAAATAATCATATAATATTAATAATCATAAAACGTATTGAAATGAGCGCTAACTAGTTGATTTGATTAAAGGCCGCTGTGGATGCTCGTCTGATCTGAATCCGATCTGAATATCAGACGCGATCCAGTCGTAATTTGATATTGTGTTAAAATATCGATATCCCATCTCGCCTGTGCGGTGTCTCATATAACACTTTGGACTAAAGGTCTGCTCTGGTAACTGGTTTCTGAATTGTCGAATAATGTTTATTTCTTACCGAAGATCTTAAGCTCCTAAACTGGTTGGCTTCAAAAACATTAAACTCTGCAATAATCGTGAATTTAGACCAGATGATGGCAAAATACTATAAAAACCAAAAACTTAGCTACCTTTTTGTGTTTTTTGTGCAAAAATAATTAAAATCTATTAGCAAGTCTTCTGCGAAGACATTTTAAATTTCGGCATTTCGACTTTGTATGAATGGGAATGGAATGGGCTTTTTTTATGGGTTTGAAAGCGGTTTTTAAATCAATTTCTGCGAACGCCACTTGGCACAGTTCTAAATCAAGCGAAGCGCCCCAGTTTGACATGTGTGCAACATTGTCGCCACTGTGGAGAGGCAGTATTGGAATTGCAGCAAAAGCCCAGCCAAATGATATTCTTTTTGTTTCGTACCGCTCTCGGGGAGCGTAAAAAAGGGGTGCAAAATTATTTCATAGCCTGTCATAAATGTCGGCAACGGGGCCTTTGGGCCGGGGCACAATTTCATCTGCCACTTCCGAGGCAACAATTTCCAGCATCTTCATCTTCATTGGAGAGCAGTTGAGGACGATGCTGAGATGCCAAGATGCCGATGCCCAAACCGAGGCCGTGGCCAAGCGGTGAAGCGTTATTATGATCTTTTAATAGCCCGCAATTTTCTCACCTCGCAAAGTGTGAATATTATGGTGTAATTGCATCAACGCATCAACTCCTACCAATTTCAGGCTGAGGGCTAAAAAGACCGCGCCAATTGCCAAAACCGTCCCGACACAAGACTCCGTTTGCCCCGGGAATCCCATCGCATCCGCATCCCTTCCCAAGCCATCCACCTATGAGGCGGACAGGACCAGAGCGATCCGCGCCGCCGGGCCCGGCCCATCATAACTTCTGTTGGGGCCGCCAAATGTTAAGGTTGTTTCAGAATCGCCACTGAAAAAAATCGTTCAAAGCTTCTTGATATACTGATATATTTTAGGGAAATTATTTCTTTGAGTGTTGTCCTGGGTCTGATCTTCTCTTGTGGGGCGTTGATTGTGGTGCAACTCCTTCTTTTCTGCCATTTGGCCGGGCTCTGTGGATTGCCGACAAGTTCATGTTACCCGGTTCGGTGTCGGTGCCTTCTCTTATAAAATTATGGCAGCAGTGCGTAATTATTTTCTGTGCTCTTAATTTTTGCCCAGTCTTTCTGGGGGCCAATGGTACCAGATCATCAGGGCTTCGTTTATTGAAATTACTAGCGATTATACCAACCTGTTTATAAGGATATAAGTAAAATTTTTAGCATAAAAATAGAGATACTGTAAAGAAGTTGACATTGACAATAATTTACTTTTGAAGTTGATATTTTCAGACTGGTTTTATAAACATTTTTTACTCCTAAACTATTCATACACTCCCTCACTTTAGCTTCTGTAAGGTGTGCTTATGGCCAACTAGTTGTAACGTCTATATCTTGCTATTGGACTTGTATTTTTGTTGCCAACGTAAGTTGCTCTAATTTGCTTACAAGCTCTTGGCAGTTGTTACTACCACTTTTGTTGCTGCTCTTGTTGTATATTTTTTTTCCTACTAAACAGGCTTTATCATCACGCATTAGGTTCACACCCAGCAACATTTTACTTTACACATCGCTCACAAATTGTCGTCGTTGCTTGTTGCAACTGGCAAGGCCAAAAAAAAGAGCTCTCCACAGTTGCTCCTGTTGTTCCTGGTGTTGGTGTTGCTGTTGCATGGCCTGTTGATACCAATTTGATGGCATAATTTCAGCATGCCCTGTGGCAATATAAATTTGTATGTTGCTGTCGTTGCCATCGCCCTGCTGCTGATGTTGCTGTCGTTCCTCTTCTGTTGTTGCTGCTGCTGCCGTTGCTGCGTCGAAGTTGTGGCAAATTTAATGCCAAACAGCGGCGGCAGCCTCGCATCCTGGCCGGGATTTCAATTTTATGCCCAAAAGGTACGTCAACATGGCCTGGCTGCTTGTCTTGCTTGCAGCACGCCGCATAATTGTCGGTCCTCAGTTGCCAGAGAGTTTCCGTGCCTCAGTTTCAGATATCAAGTGACTTCTAGTAGGGCTTTTTTAATACTCTTTAATATACTAAGAAATACATTAAATAAAAGGTTTTAATAAATTAATTAATAATTATTTTAAGAAATTTTTGCATTGATATTGCATATTAAATAAATAAAATAAGAATTTAAAAAAAGGGTACTTAAGCCGACTACTTATTCTTAGCATTTTTATGGTAATTACGATTGCCTAGTCCAATGATCGTCTGGGCAGCTCATCCTGGCCCAGCCACGCTTGATGACCCCCGGAGGTGTTAAAAATTGGAAAATGCAAATGCATAAATATAATTTATTTCGCTAGTTGCACATCTAAGTTGGTGCCGCCATCAACCGCCTTGTCGACGCTGGCCGGGATTATGCGGTGGGCTTGGGCCACGCCACACCGTACAGTAGCTGACACAATTGTCATTTCGGTGGCTCCGGTGGATCGGATCGGAGCGGTGCTGTCGCGGTGGTGCAGCTGCCCCAGCGATTTTCACCAGCAAAGATTTATGCCGCTTTGGCAAGGCGTTCGGCTACTGGTTTTGCACATACAATTTTATTTCCATACCGCAAGGGTTTTAATTTCACACCAGACGCCAGTTGGTTGAGGCTTTCAGTGGCCGCCAGTTTCCAGTTTGGCCGCCTCCTTGGGCCGATCTCTCGTAGTTATGTTGTCTATTATTGGCTGTCAATATAAATGTCAAACTGTGGCTCTTAATGGCCTTTTAAAAAAGCCGCTCTCCCAAAGCCGGCTTTGGCTAAATTTAATTAAAAAATTGCTATCGCCTTTTACCGGCTTCCTCCTGCCCATGAGAGAGTAGCGCCCAAGAAAAGGAAGTCGAATTCAATTATGCCAGGATGGGAGATATTTCAACCCGATACTTCGGCATAAACAACCTCAAGGCTAATTAACTACAAGTTTCTACCTCTTTACAATATTTTATCAGACCAAACCCAGCCCGATTGGCTACATCGTTCCTCTTACTCGGGTTGTATGTAAAATATTCTTTCTTTTTATGTTTTTTTTTTGTGTATGTGGTATATGTAGGACTCCCACATAGCCGACGAGATAAACATAAACGCTATGTTCGATCGTAAAAAAAGTACTAAAGTTGTTGGTAATTTGTAAAAGAGCGCGTCGAAAAGTTTTGCGGCACGAAAATGGTAGCCAAAAAATCTTGTGTTATGTTGTGCCGCCATTTTGTTTGTGGGTGGCTTCTCACCAATACATACACCCACATTTTTCGTATTTGCTTGGGTGTGTGGTATATACAGTGAGTGTGGGCATTAGGGTGGATCATGATTTAAAAGTTTATTTAAAAAAGAATTTAAATTTTAAAACAAAGTTAGTAGTAAAATGGGTATTTTTTTAGTTTCTTTTTAAATGTTAAGTAATATTTAATTATTATGTACAAAATTCAATAGAATGCTTAATGGAAAAATTGTAATTTGTAGAAACTTCATATATTTTTACTTAAACCGGTGATATATGATAATATCTGATATATGATATGAAATCATATTTCTAATAAATTTAAAAAGCAAAAATACTAAAAAGCATGGATTTAATAGAAACCTATTTACATACTTTTTCTTATGAACTAAAGGGGGGAAAAAAATTATACGTAACAGAAATTGACTAACTTATTTATTTTTTTTTTTTTAATTTAATATAATAATATTTTTTTGTATAATATTCACTGGAATAAACTCGGTCCCCTTTTTAACTGAGTCACCCTCATTATGAGGCTCAATTTATATAAATATGTTTATTTCTTTTACTTTTTTTTCGGGTGTGGAAAGGGTTTTGATAAACTTTTTGCACATTATATGGGTGAGATTGTCCCCATATCCTTTCCGCTTCAGACTCCCCTTCCCCTTTCCCCTTAGTGGTTCATAGTCGACGCCTTTGGCCGCGTAGTGGGTGTAAAAAAGTTGAAAGCAGACTTAATGGCGCCACTTGCGCTTAAAATTTATTTTATGATGCGCATGCTAAGCCACAGTTGAATTTTAAAATACATCCTTGCAGAGTCGCATACACACCCGACATCCATGTCCTGGCCGCTTATCCTTAAGGGAAAGCGTTCGTTTATGCCCCGAGAGGAAAAACTCTTTCGAAAAAGTTTCGCGCTTCTTTTTTATTGGGGTGGGATGGGGCGAATGGGGTTTTTCCGGGTGGTGTGGAAAATGGCATGTTAGCATGTGCCTTGGCTGTCAAGAACGCTGCGGGGCTTAACGAAAGGATTTATGTATCAACGCTTTAAAATTTGGCTCAGATAACGCGCGTTTAATTGGCTCTGGGAGCGTGTGCAGGACGGCCGAACTTATCCTAGCTCCTTGTGGGTCCTTTTTTCTTCAATCCCTGCGATTCTCTGGGGCTCATATGATTTCTACATTTTTCCCCAACTTCCGCGTATACACTGGCATTCGCATATGTATTCGGGTCTGCTAACTGGGTTCAAATCCTTTTTAAAACTGCGTGTTGCTGCTTATCTAAGTTTTTGAAAATTGAGTGTTTGTCGGTTTGAAATATGCGATGGGAAAGGGAATTTAAAACTGTAAAAAAAACCCATAGGAAAAAATGGTCATATAGGAAAAAGAGTACAAGATTGAAAATACAACTGGTTTATAAAAACTTTTCAAAAGATAGTCTAACAAAAACCATCAAGACGCACTTTAATCTCAATCTCAAGGTGCTTCCGTTACGGTCTTTGGTTTGATTTTATGTCTTTTACTCCTCAATTGTTTAACCCAATTCTAAACAAAACATATCGTCATCAAATATAATCATTGTTTGAAAAAAATTCCCATCCAGCCAAAATCAACATAAATTTGAAAGGTTTTCCTGACCTTGGGGGACTTAAGCAAAAGCCAATTTAACACATAATACAGAGCACTCTGGCCGGATGAAAAAGTTCTTGGACAAATAAAAATTAGTCTTTCGCCATAATCAAGTCATAATATTGTGATAACTATTGTCCGACTTCCAGCTCGTATAAGCTGCTTAGGGTTGACAAAAATTAAGATTATTACCGAGGTATATCTTTCCTTTTTGTCTCGCCTAATCAGCTTAGATAGTTTTTGTCCGCCGATCTCGTTGACCTGACAAAATAAAGTGTTAATTTGATCAAAAATCAAATCGTATGCAAATAAAGCAGATTTTTGGTTGCGCAAAATTGTGATCAAACCCCGATATCGGGCCGGAGACGTTAACATCATTTTGAAACATGAAAATACACTCTAAGCGTCGATAAAATGCAATAAATTAGAATTTAATTAAACTAAAAGCCGAAACGTTAATTTGACTCGAGATGAGTTTGGGCCAACTGGGGAATTCTTTTGGCTTTCATAAGCGGGCAGTAAAAACGTCAAAATATTGTGCTCGGACCTGGCCAGAAGAGCTGTCAGCCTGTCAACCATATTCAAAAGTCGGCTCTCATTGTCATTGTCATTCAGAGGTAGCCTGCTTACCAATCCAAAAAAAATACACTCTAAAAAAATTAAAGAATATGCATAATATTTTAATAATCTTAACGGAAAGTAAACAAAATGTGGATAGAAAAGTAGTGTTTATTTGTATCAATATGTATGTGATTATTATTATTATTTAAAAAAGTTATTTTACTTTAGATCTCACAGTGTTCCCATGTTGAAGAGTGGGGCCCACCTGGAGCCCATTGTTGTGCCTCGCTTCTAACGCCTCACTAAACAACACGGGCTTATGTCCGTAAACCTAATGAACGGATTAACTATCCCCACCCACCCCGTCTGTCCCGACACCAGGCCTCCGATATTTCATGGTTTGGGGGCTTTGTGTGAAAGATCTTACATCGGATCAACGCGGCCGTGTGTGGCAAGGTGATAAACTTTGATATTTTAATGATATTTTCAACAAAACGCTCGTTGCACATAAAAAAATCGTATTTTTTCCCTTCGTTTCTCAGCTTGTCTCAGCCTTGTGTGGCATTATGGAGGAATTGTAACTGTTTGGCTTAAATCGGTATTGCTTTATGGCCAGCATGGCTTTGATTCTGTGGACACTCTTTTCCTGCAAAGTTTGATATTTTTCATGTGGCATTCAACTCATTTTACAGGTGTTTAGTGATTTATGAGCTGTAAAAACCTCAGTTCTCAAAGTTGTTACTGATATTTTGCATCTTGTGGGATCAGAGAATTCGATTGCATTTTTAGAGGATGCACAAAGTATATCAGGGTGTTAACTAAACTAAGATAACTAATAAAATTCTAGGAGTTCTAAGTAGAAGAGATTGTTGCCACAAAATATTGAGTAACTTTGAAATTTGATACACTCGATAAAGTTGACTATTTAAAGCTCGTTTAGCCGTTAAACTTACTCACAACAATGTCAACTCATTTGAATGCTCTCCTTTCTTTGTTTCGGTATTTATGTAAATTTTTTAAAGAATTTTAAACGCTTTATTGGATGTTTTGTGTTAGGAAACCCAATAGCTCCCCTATCGATCATCTCGAATATCATATCTACTGTCCCTTGGACCTCAGCTTTCAAAGATTTCGAACCTGAACGCTCCCAAAAGCGACTTTAATAGGTTTTCCCATTTCGTGTAACACGAAATGTTTGCCGTTTTTTGGTATCTTTTACAGTAAGAGACTGTCGAGTTTTTCTCTTTAGTTTTTTATGGCAATATAAACGCGACGATTAAAACGTAAAAATCAACATTTAAAACCATGTTCGGTTTAATTTTGAATCGTATTAATGCGGATAGCTGGCCAAGTAAACTCCCTAGGCAGCGGACCGTCTAGGCCCGAACGCTTTATCTACATATGTGGCAGCTATCCACAGCCATGTCAGACAATCAACTTAACCAAGTTAGTCAACCGGAGTTGGTCATTCCATTCAGCGGCTAATAAAATGCCTGAGTTATCCCACATGAAAGGCAATCGCCAGTGCATTCGCAATCGCAATCGCACGAGATGCCCGGGCTTCATGGCACATCATTAAAATCAACGTTTACATACGGCAAACATCAATGCAGACAACAAAACTTTTTTAAACTGCAGATAAAAATCAGCAAAGCGGCGCACACACTCTAAGCCTGCGAAACAAATGTGAAAAATATTGTATAATTTACATTTAAACGAAAGCGCGAAACACGAACACGTCCGCGAAAAAAAGCAGAGGGGTGCTGGCCAAGATTGCTTACTTCCTGAGCCGGAGCTCATTTACAATTCCAATTATGCACAACATTTTCTAATTACACGACGATCAACGCTCCTCGCTGTTGGACTTTGGCGAAAAATGCCATGGATGCCGTGGATCTATGCACTGGGAAAAAATAAGGATACAATATACATTTTTTTTATAAGTTTTTAATATCATATTAGGGTAGTTCGATATTTTAAAAACACAGCTTTTGATGTATATTAAAATAAAATACTACATTTATGGAAGGTTAAGGACATTCTTGGACATTCTGTTTAAAATTCTTGGATTCTGAAAAATAGTTTAAAAACACCTTGGAAGTATTCGGAGTCTAAATTTTAGACTCAGTTGTTTTCAGTGAATACTAGAGCGTCCACATATATCAGCGACGTCGTCGCGCTGATTTCATTTGACTACCGAAGGCGTGGGCCGTGTATGTAGCTGTATGTATGTATGGGGATATGCCCGCTGGTCATCATCACCTGGCACCACGCCCCTCTGCGCCCCCGTCCGGCTCCTTAATTATCGGATGGTTTTAATGTGCAGCTAATTGTGTTGCAATCATATTGCCGTACACTGAGCAAGTATTTTAATTGCCCTGCACTTAAATTCAATCTTTTTCACTCGCTCTCTGCTCGTTACGATTTTTTGCATTCGTTGGCTGCATTTTTATTTCAATTTCACCATTTGCCGGCTGAAAATTTTGCACTTTTTGTGGCGGCTGTTTCTGTTTCACTTGATCGTGCATTACACATACGCCGTGTATGTTGAATATGGTGCATGCGGCATATATTTTTTTTCAACAGCTGTTAAATTAGTTCAACACTTCAGTTGACGGCATGTTCCATTGGCATGACATTCAACTGACAGTTGGTAATCTCTGGCATGTTGGCAATTTCAGACAGAACCGACGGACGACCGACTGACAGACAAGCAAAATGTGAATGGGATGGGATGCCTGAAGTAGCAGTGGCCAGGGGACATTGCTACTGCGGGGCGGGCGTTGCACTGCAACAAAATATAATGAAATAATCAAATTAATTGTTAATTACGGTTTCATAATTAATTTCCATGGGTTAGGGATAGAGAGATTACGAGGTAACCGGAGAGATAGGGTAACAAGTGCACTGAAAAAAGAGAAACGAAATTACAAAAGTATATTTTTAATTTCTGAAGCTTTAGTCTTGTAGGGAGTTAAATATTTACATGATTTCCTCTTAAACCAGTCACTTTATAAATATAAAAGTGATACCTTTCAATCGGTTTTTTCCCCTCAGTGCAACTACTCGCATGCCTCAAGTTCAAGTTGAGTTGCATGCACGGCTGCCACAAATAAAATTGTTGCACTTAAGCAGTTACAACAGCCATCTAGGCCCTGCGATTTGAATTTCCTTCGGCCGGGGAGTGAAGATCTCACTATATTGTGTCTGATGCCACAGACCGACCTGAGGGCTTCTTGTAAATATTCACGTTGATGTTTTTATTATGATTAACCTAAAGGGTGTGGCCGGTGCAACGAAATGTTGCTATCTGCGGATTATCGAACCATTTGACCAAACAAAATTATCGCTCCAAAAGATTGAGGGGCAAATGCCATTTCGCACAATTCTGGCTCAGATTCATATTGATTCTGCGTAGGTGGAAGTTTGCAGTGGAATGCCCCTGGTTGAAGGTGGATAACAAAGCATTTTTTCAGTGCCTCATCGATGACGATGCTCCTCCAGACGCAGCGACGACGCTAAAGCCGTACAGTGAAAACCACCTGCTGGGCGACAGACACAGGACCCAATAATCAGTTAAATGGCCGCGAACGGGAGACGGACAGGATTTGGCGGTTCGTTCGGCTCGGCTGTTGGGCTGCCTGGCTGTGGTGCCACAATGAACACGCCATAAAGCAAAAGTCAAACAAAAAATTAATAAAAGCGAACACGGACCCCAGTCTGCGACTGAATTGTGAGTCTTCGGACCTGCAGTTGGCCTTTTTGCATGTCGAACGATCGATCAAAATATAAACGAGGGTATGCAAATGTTAGGGGTCTCAACAGACGTCTACAGGGAGAGAAAAAAGAGGTAACTAATCCAACGAACCTATGAATAAAAATAATACTAAAACAGGAAAATATTCTGGAAAATAATATCACTTTCTACAGAAAGTGCTCACAAATTTATATTTCTTTCTTAAATTACTAACAAATTTTCAAACTTAGTGAAAAGGTAATAAAAATTATTCTCAGTTCATCTGATACTCCGCTTCGATGGGGTTCAGTTGCGAAAGCTGCTTATGAACATCCTTAGGAGAAGGCTTCTATAAAACGAAGAAACAGCCACAAATACCTTGGGCATTAAAAGCGCATATAAAACTGTCAAATTGTTTTGTGCCGTTCGAAAATTATGAGCCTTCATTAGCGTTCAGCTTGTATGCAGTTTGTTAAGTGAAATTGAAAACACACATCCCTGTACCAGGTTTTTGCGAATTTTTGGCCTTAACACTCTGGACTTTTGGGTTTCGCATATTTCTTGGGCCCTAACGCATGTGTTGACAGCTTATTAATGTCCCAACATGAATCGAATGGAAAGTTATCGGGACAAGAATCAAGTTTTCGATTCGCCAACAAAGTTGCAGGTTTTAATCAAAAATTTAAAAATACTTTAATTAAAGTTTACTATCAAAAGATACTTTATGTAAATTTTTCTGATGTTTTAAGCTCTAGGCTGCAACTTGTTTGTAAAAACGCTGGGTGGTCCTCAAAAACCAATGCAATATTGTGTTTTGCAAAAATTGCAAAACTCTTGACTCGACTCCGCCCTCCCCTACGCCCCCGCCGGCAACACTCTCATCGCAAACTGGCCACGAGAGCTGTAATACTGTCAGATCTGACAGTTATAATTGCCCCATCATAATGCTGCGTCATGTCTATGACAATTTAATTGTGGCTAGGAAAGCGCGCAATTACATGTCGACCGATAGAGAGCCGTGGCAGTAAAAACCGGGCTGAAAATCATAAAAAATAAATGTGTATGTAATTGAAAGGAGAAAAAAATTTGCATTTGCTGGCAGCAGCCTTACACCCAATTAAAATTGTTCACACGTTGGCATAATTAATACCCAAATAGTGCACTTGTCAGCTGAGAGCTGGGGTGCTGGGACGCTGTGACATTATCGGGCCCTAGCCCCTTTCTTCTTTGGCATCAAAGTGCAAATTTGTCGCAAAGGCGGCTTCTGGGAAGGCCGCCCCTCAGGGCTATGGCTAATTATGATTTTGAACAGAAAGGAGACAGCCGTTTGACAGAAGTGCCGGCCTGCGTTATTACCCAGACAATATTTACGCATATATGCCAAATAAAAATGTTGCAAAAATGCAAATAAAAATTAAAAAATTGCCCTGAAAACAAATGGGTGGCGGCCCACAAGGGGAAAAGTGCTCAGAGAATAAGGCGGCCAGGCCGCCTTGCCTTTTGAGTGACGGACAAAGTGTTGCTTGCCATTGGGCAGGCAAAAACTGTCATCTGTCAATTTGACAGTTTAACTAGGTAATTAGTATGTGTGTGCACTGCTCCCCGTGCGCATGTCTGTGTGTGGCGACTAGAAGCGCGTCTGTCAGTGTGCAATGAAGTAAGCCACTTGAGCCTGCCACTGATTCTTGGAGGCCTTCAAAAGGCACTGCAAAGAACACTAGAAGAATGTAATTGATTCTTAAAGAAATTTATTTTTAATAATATTTTTTGGATGTAAGCTGCTATTATTTGCCAGTTGTTCGCCATCTTGCAACCTTAAAAATAGGCAACACTTACCTATTTGGCTTACCAAAAATGGACAGCTCTCGTTCATAGAAAAACAAAATTATTTCTATTTGCATTTAGTATATAGTATTACATTTTAAGAGAAAATTGTTTTATTACATTTTTAAATTATAAATTCTGACAGTAAATTCACAATATATTGTGTATAATAAATCCTATAGAAAAAATGTATAATATATCCTATAGCGAAGGTATGACTCAAAATATCTTGAGTTCTGACCTTTTTTTTTATCCAAGAACCTTATAAATTATGTGGCTGAAAGCCACAAATTCTATACATTTTTTGGCTGAGTGCACTTTTCTCCCGACTGCCGAGACAGCCACCGTTTGTGGCCGAGTTTCTGCCTCCGCCAAGGCGAAATGTCTCTCTTCCGCTTGTAATTCATCATTTGACATGGGGCTGACTGCAGTCGCCGCTGAACGCAGTGTAAAGTGATATGCGGCTGCGATGATCTGTGATCTGCAGGCGCGCACTTCCTGCTCCCCTTCGGCACAAACCTTAACTTCAACTTCATCTGCAACTGCCACTGGTACAGCCACAGCAGCAGCAATACACTGCTATTGCAGCAATTACTGCAGTTTTAAGTGCTTGACTGCCAACTTCATTGCAGCGCATCGTCATCGTCGCGTTTGTCATTCGCATTGAAATGGAACCAAACAGGCGAGTTCGCAAATAAATCATCTTGCCTCCTTGGACTCCGCTCCGCCCCATCCTGCTTCCTCTGTTCTACTTTTACGGCCACTTTTCCACCGCTCTTATTTGGTCTTTGCATTTCCCCCCTTTTGTTTTTCTTTTTATTTATTTGTCTTTTTGGAGCTTCGTGTTGTCGGCAATGTGGCGGAAAATTATGTTGTACTTGCAGAGCAGTAGCTACTGCTCTCTGCTGCAAGGGATTGCTGATCGGTGGGCAGGCACTTGTGAATGACGGCTTTATACGCGGAAATTCCTGGGGTAGCTACTTGCAACATTAACGGGTCTTTTAATGGTTTTAGATAATGATTTATTATAATATATTTAATATTAATAGAATAGAATCAAAATTCCTAAAACCCTGAAATGCAAAATCCCGAAACTCAGGCCGTGACCAGTCACCACATATTCGTTCTTAGCCCCCATAATTGGTACTTATCTTCCCGGCAATTGCAACCTGCTACTTAAACTAGAGCCGAATGAATGGTCAATGCGTTTAACAGCTAATTAGCCAAGTGGCCTAGAAGGACTAGGATATCACAATGATCCGAGTATGTGGATGCAAAATACCCGTTTTGCTCCATCAAGTTGCCAGGCGAGACTTAATGAACTGTCTTTAACGATCATTTCGTATGCAGCCAACAGCACCAGCAGGCACATCATTATTAAAATCACCGGTAATCAAGTTCAAACGTCAAAGAGAAACAAAAAAAGGTAGTAGGAAAAAAACTAGTAGAAAACTAGAACAGGCTGCGATCAAAAGCAAGCATCGAAACCGATTTAAAATCGATTAACCTGTTTCTCTGTGGCACTTCATAAGCCAAGTGGCCGCCGAAAAAAAACGAAAAACGTGTGCGGCAGCAGCAACAGCAACGGCAACAGGTTGATTTACGGCAAATTCTCACATGTCAGACGGAGGCGCAACAACAACCATCGAACTAAATGCGGCTGCATCCAAAAGGAAAAAAAATGTTAAAATAAAAAAAACAAAGTGAAGAACACAGAAATGTTGCCGCTGTGGCTGCCGCCTCTTTTATGCCGACAGAACGTTCAACAGTGAACACGCCCACAACCGAAAAGGTAAAGGGTAGCAGCACATCAAGTCGAAATAGCAACAACAACACATACAAACTTGGCCAACAGCAACACCAAATACATGGGCAACATCCACCGGTAAGGTGAGAAAATGTTTGATTAGAATTTTGGGTCGAACAAGATAAGGTGCATTTTTGAGATTGACTTTTGGGTAAAGGATCTTTTTCTTCAGTACCTACAGCAGACAAACTCTTAATGATGGCCAGATAACTCTTATAGCCAATTAAGTTTTGGCATTAGGATCAATTAGCTGTCGAAACAATTTTGGTTTTGTTTTCCGGAATGTGAAATTTATGAAGGAGGTAGAATTTCAAAAATAAGGTAAGGTATAAAAATTTCGGAAATATTTAGGTTTCATGTAGGTTTTGTTTATCATTATCCGTTTATCCATATTATCTGTTATCTTAGTATTATATTATTAACAATAAAACTTAATAATAACTCGTATCTTTGGTTTTAAAATATATTAAATAAAGTTTCAATAAAATTGATTACAAAACCATTCCATCGACTCGATATAGTTGAGACCCCTTTCCATATCTTCCCTTAATTTAAAATTCCTTAGCACGTGGTAGTCTTTTTACCCTTTTGAAAACTCCTTGAATCGCCCCTCCCTCCTAGGTTAATCTCAATTTCACGCCCAATACTTTAAAAGTGAAATTTTAATTTATTTAGCGTAACAATTTTATAAATTGCTCTCATTGCAGTCGGCGCAAGGGGTTGGGATTAAGGGAAGGACTACGACCTATATTCGGTCGTATATTTGTGTCGAGGGCCAAGTAAGGGTTGCTAATCCAGCGTAACTTTCAAGTTGCTGTTGCTACTGGCTGCCTGCCACGAGTGCCAAGTTGTGATATTTCGCACATTTTACCCCCTTGTGTCACGGTTTAAATTCTCTTTGGGTGGTTGACTTGATTTGAGGAGGGTTCTCCTCTAAAAAGGGAAAAATATAAAAAGTAGCATAAAAGGGCCGGTGGAATTTTCCCTATATATTGGTCGACTTAATCAGCGGAGTTTCCTGTTGGGGTTTTGGCCCAAAGTGTCTACTGTTGTTGTCTTTGTTGGGCGAAGTTGACAGTTTATTTTCGTTGTTATCTATGGTCTCATTAACGGGGTAAATCGCCATACATGCTTCAATGATTTTGACTTTGTTGTTTTGGCCGAAATGCTGTTAAAATCAGTCAAGTCTGAAATCAGTTTCAGTAGGACGACCTAGAGAACTAGAAACATGCCAGGAACTTGAAACCCTATATTTTACAGAAGAATGGGATATTATATTAAAAACCTTATACTTTAAGAGAATGGAGTTTTTTCCATAAGTTCATGTTGCATTCGTACTTGCCTTTTAAAGGGTCTAATGAACCTGGTCATCTTCGGCCATATGTCCAGTTTTGCAGTTTTGCGAAAATGTTAATAATTTAGTTTTAATGTGTCTTTTGTATTTCCGAGTGTGTGTACGAGTGTGTGCAAATAATGCAATAAATCGACGACACGCAAATGGCTCATTAGTCGCAGGGAGCGGGCTGGGGTGGAGAGTGGAGTACCCCCTAACGCCGTGTGGCAATTAATAAACTTTACAGCTCATTATTAAGCATTATTGTCTTTCAACATAGACAGTCGCTCGACCACTCGACCCGGCCATCCTGGACGAGTTCGTTGGTAATAATAATTGCTGCACAAGCAGCGGCTCATATTAGTTGCAGTCATAACTCATTCCGGGCCATCTTCGCATCAATTAAAAGAGTAACATGTCCGCTATCACCTCTCCATCTCTGATGATGAGTAAATTGCATGCACCTCGATAACGCTTCAGTTGTCAATGCGATCCCCGAAAGCCCTAGGAACCCGCTCCATAGCTACTACTATATTGTTGCAAATTGTGAGGCACACCAGCGCCGTGTCTCTTCTTGTGTTTGGATTGTGTGCGAACTGGCGGCGGCTTTCATCACTTGGCCATACTGGCTGATTTGGCCAAGACGTTTCTAAAGGTTCTTTACTAGTCTGTGACATGCGATTCGTTTTGACGGTTTGTCATGAGAAAGTTAAGTAAAATGCAGGAAGGTATTACAAAAATGGGTTTCGTGGGTCTTTTGTAGTGTGCTATACATTAGTGCTTTAATAAGATTTCAAAAATAGAATTTTACAATTCTTTACAATTTATTTCTTATTTCGTATTTATTAGTACCTAATCTCTTAGGCGGAAAGGTCACCAAAAAAATAATAGTTTAAGCAATAATATTACTGTTATATTAATGCAAATACGCAATTTGACCAAAAATATAGTTATTTCTATAAAATAGATAGTTATTATAAACAGATATAGAAGTTTTGATGGGAGGTAGACCAAGTTGTGATCCATAATTTTCAAAATATGAGACTAGTATCAAAAGAAGAGTATTTTAGTTTTTATAGAGATAAAGGGTCAATAATAAAAGAGAAATGGAAAAATCCCCTATATAAAAATGTAGTTCTTTAATTAAAAATGTTTTCATTTATATAATAAATTATTTTTATTTAGAATTAAAATCTTTTGAAATGGTTTTTAATTTTCTTTTTGAAGAAAAAAGACATTTCCAACTGCACTAGAATCCTAGCCATATGCAAAGTAGCGTTCAACCCTGAAACAAAATAGAACTTTATTTAAATTTTGAACATTATCCTCTATTTATATGGACATATGCTGGCATTGTCTCGATGCTCTTTACGTGTTAACACTTTGTAATTTCCCCGTGCGGAATCAGTGAGCTGGAATCTTGGCAAGTGAAAGGTCCATGGACTGATGGAACGGTCTGGGTCATAAATCAATCCGCCAGTACTATGTAGACTGTATAAATTTAAATTGAGTGACAAAACAGGGCAAGCTAACTTGTTTGCGATTAAATGAGGTGTAAAATTGAACCGTTAAACATGTCCGTTGGGAACATGTTATATTATATACTTGAGTAGAAAATGCAAACAGAGGGGTTCAGTGTGTTCAGTTCTTTTAAGTTTTTCTTAGAGTCTCGGCAGCCTCTCGAGCAGCTTCCTGATGATGTATGCAAATTGGTGCGAGACTTTCAGCTCGGCTGATAAAATATTTGCCATGTCCATCTGCTGTCATATTAAAACTTAACAAACACTCGGCCAAAGCAAATGCTTTTGACACATTTGGTAATTGTCATTTACGGACCACACACAACAAGAGCCATTCAGGGCCAACGGAAAAGCCTTAGTAGCCACAGCCGAGTTGATTTGCTAATTGCTGAATATGTCTCCAGATAATCAATGTTTAAAATTTGACACCGACAAGTACAGCAGCAGAAGTCCAAGTCCAAGCCAGAGATGAAACAGTTTTCCCAAAATTGACACGACAATTACCTGAACAGTGAGAGGTTGTTCTACACTTGGGAATCAAAAGACAAGCAACTGGTTTTAAGCTTTATTTTATGAATTAACAAAACTATATATTAAAAATGTTTAGGTATGGTTATTTATTATATCTCCCCTTTTTTAGAACTACTTATAGGTTACTATTTCTCACGGTGTCTATCCTATCCCTTTCTGGTCAGCAGTTGGCTCATTTGCTGACCACAGCGTGTCGTGTGCTAACAAGCCAACCTGCCTCCTGACTCTTGTCTGCTGTCCCTGGCCCTGTTTTTGATCCTGTCTCAGTTTCTGTGGCCGTAGCTCCTGTCCCTGTCCATTACCGAGTGTGTCCTCCTGCGGATGTGTTACTTTTGGGCTGTCTTGAGCAGTTATTGTTATTACAACTGACGTGTCCCGAAGGAGCTGCACCAGTCGAACCCTTTTTTTGGGGGGATAGGGTAAGGGAGGACTGTCGGATCTGTCACTCATTTTGCGGTTCACAAGAATGCTCTCTTCGTACCTTCGCTAAGCTTTTGCGGTTGCTAGCCATAGCCATATTATGTTTTTGTTTTTTTACTGTTCATCATTAAAAACACATTAATTAGTGGCCAACCATTGCCAAGTTGTGTAGTTCGTGTGTTGGCTTCTGCAGTAGTGCCTTTGTAGTTTCGCTTTTGGTGTCGATAGAGAAGCGTTGATGTGTCAACCAAAGCAGCAACAACGAACTGCCACCTCCTTTGATCTTTTTATATGTGGATAGTGCAATTTGGTGGGAAAAATATCAAGGAAAAAATATTGTAAAATGTCAGAATGCAGCAAGGGGAAGAAAGTTCAGCCAGGGCGAAGGGTCCTATGCGCTACCATCGAGGGTTTCTCGGATTTTATTTTCTTCACTTTGAAAAAATGTATTACTAAAAACATAATTTTATGTTTAGAAGTTAGATTTATATATATTATGTTTTAGATTTATAAGTTTCTTCCAATCTAGCGCACTTTCTAAGTCGACCAGACTCAGACAAGGAAGTCCTCTACCTCTCGGAGGAGCCCACAAAACGAACTGACTAATGCGCGACGATTAGAAGCTGAGCCAAATATATGGCCATACTATATAGTATAAAGCCAATGTGCAGTGGAAATTCCCTAGTAGACTCACCCACATAAATTCATACATATACGCACCTACACAAAAAGCTGCGGCAAAATCTCTTTGCAAAATGTCGCCGACGACATTTTATTTCGCCAGATTTTCTCGTCTAATTTTTCATTTTCTTGCCCGCAAATGCGACTACAACTAGCGGAGGAAAACTTGAAAAAAATGAGGGGAAAACGAAAGGAAGAAACACCAATTGAAAAACCTTATAGCTGATATAAATTTATATGGAAGACTTGTGTGCAGTTGGCAGGCAGCACAAGGCACAATTAATCACGGCCAGTGCGGTGGGGATAGGGGGCATGCAAGGCACGGGGAATGTGACAAAAATTTCGCCTGATTTTGTCTTAATTAACGCCAAACGCTTCAATAGCGATAAAATATGCGCCAGTGGTATGGCGAGGCCCAAACTCCAATTAATGCCCTGCAGGCTGCGTCTCGGCCCCATCAGTCAACGCTCCTCCGAGTTTATGTTTTATAATGCCCTGTCGTAGCGCTCGGCTTCAAAAAATTCACGCATCATTCGCACATTTGGTGGCAGACTTTGGCAGACAGAAACAGAAGACTTGCATGGCCCAGAACCGCCGACTTCTTTAATTGGACCACACAGCGTTGCCCCAAAGACAGAGGTAAAATGTATCATTATTCTTTTTTTTGATAGTCTCTTAAAAAAATATTTTTCTCTCACCAGGGATACGGGGAAGAATTTTTATTGCTATATCGTTTATTCAAAGCAATTTTAGTTTATTTTTAAAATATTCCAACGCTTACCAAGTCATGAATAATTTTCTTGGTAAAGAAATCCGCTTTCATCCCTGTTTTAAATACATTTTTGGGGATCCGATAAGTAGTCAGTTGAAACATTTGTCTTATTTTGCGCTGACAAGTCTGGAAGCTGATTAAATTTTGAGCGGTGGTGTAGGTGTCTCGTCTGCCGCATCTTTGGGGGTCTTTATATGTCATTGAACCACCAGCCACCGAGGGGCTACTGCAGTCTCTTGTCACTGCTGGCTTTAATGGATATCAAGGCAGTGACTGTTTGCAGCCTGGATTAGCATAAGACAAAGTTTGATTTTAATTTTTTAATACAAAGTAGTTGGAATTGTAAATAAAGTACTATTAAGTAGTTTTTGTACATTTTGTATCCCATATCTTGTTACCTGTCAAAAGCCATAAGCAAACACACTTGTCACCTTCCACTTCTATTTATAATTTTATTACCATGCATAACTTACATTTTGAAAAGTATTAATGAAGCTGTCATTCACCTGGCGAGTCAGCTAATAATATTCTTAGCTGCCCAGGTGAAAGGCGGCGATCGAGAAGCGTCTCAGCTTTCTAGGCTCGATATCTTGAAGACCCTAGTGAAGAAGAATAGGAAAATCCTTCACTCCCAAAGTCCCAAACAGTCTGACGCATCAATGACTCGGTTCCTCCTACAGTCTCTATAAAAAATTTCATAATCGAAGCCTTCATCGATCATCCGGCCAGTGCACGTCATAATTCGCTAGAAAAGTAGAAGAATAATATAAAATCCAACTCGGAATTATGTTCGACTGTCGCTTGGCTGGAATTGTGTGGCCAAGAGAAGGCCAGACAATAGCCGCATTAGACTCCCACAGCCGTGTATCGCCCGGATCGTGACTGCACATTGTTTATAAGGTGTGAAAATATTTAAGACTTTACATGAAAACGTTTCGCTACAAAACTGTTGATCGTTGAAAATTATGATTGATGACTGAACGATTGAATGCCCCAACAATTGAATCCGCACAATAAACCCAGAGCCCCTAACAACTTGTCGTCCTTTCATATGCTTTTCATTTCCATCCGTCTGATTCTTTTTATAACTCGTATGTTGTACCACTTTACTGTAGTTATAATAAAATAATTGCCCCAAGTTTACGGCTCGCATAGATTTATGATTTCTTGAGGTCCGATCGATCAGCGTTTGTCAGGCCGACAGTCGATTGGTGTCCCTCATGTGGGTGGCTTGCTTTTATGCCTTACTGTGGCCATTGTGTCTGCGTGTGGGTTCGCCTTTGGCTAAAAGTATCAAGTTTTTACGGCTATCAGACGGTCTATTTATAGAGGCTAGTTATAGGGTTGTTAAAGAGAAATCTATCTATCCAGTGTTTTCAAGATAAAGTACTCTAATAATTTAGTTTAAAAAGTTTGTGTGTTTGCCGCAAAAACATTAAAAATTAAACCTTACTTATATTCCTCCTTAGAGTATATAATATTCCATCTGACTCTGAAAGTTTGCCTTTCTGGCTTAGCATTGATTCTCAAGCTCTTTGTTTAATTCAAATTTTTGAGGCTTGTTTTGTTTTTTTAATGTGGGACACACCTTTCACTTGTCACTGGCCTACGCATAAAATATTTGGAGTGTAGATTTTGTTTGTTGATTGCCGAAATCTTAAAAGACTTGTCAATCAACACAGTTGACAAGGTTTTCGAGCTGCTAATTAAGAGTTATGATCGAAGAAACGTGCATAAATTGTGAGCAAATAGGCTAAAACATGGCCACTTTAGGCTACTGATTGGGACGGCTATACTTCCATGATCCGTAGATCCGTAGATGTGTATATGGAGATAACAATGTCCGGACATGGGCAACACCTTGGCCTCAGAGGGGCTGAAACTTCAACTTGTCAAAAGGCAAACCGAGCTACAGACCGACTTTGACTGGGGGTTTGGCTCAAATTGTGCGGCTTTTAGCACCCAAAGCAATGAACACGTTACACGCAGATGAATAACTATATATGTATGTATATACATAAAGTCATAGTATGTGTATCTCCTGACATGGCACTCGGCTTTTATCGAGCAGCACAAATTGAGTTTATTGCGCCGCCGCATTATTGCTGGCAAATTACAGGTCGGTGCTTTTAACTTTGTGGCAGGATACACTGCAACTGCAACAGAAACTGCAACTGCCACAATAAAAGCCAGGAGGGAAAAGATTGCTAATGAGGCAAGTTAGCTGAAATTTTTGGTTTATAGCTGCGTTTATAAACATGACTGACTGACTTGTAAACTAAAATGGGGGCATTGCTTTTACAAAGTTATCTGGAAAGACAGGAATGTTTTTAATAAAAATATAAGCTTATATGTATACTCCTTTTGATAGCTCTTTTACTTTCAGAGGAGACTCTGAGAAATGCTCTTAATTTTTTCTCACCTCGTTGCATTATTTAACGCAAATTAAAATAATTTGCGGTTCCGTTTCAGCGCGGCCACTGCCCCAACAAAAAAAAAAAAACAATCCATCTGGGGAACAGGTTCAGGCTGCAAGTTCGACTCAAGTGCGACAGTCCAACAAATTCAAGTGCAGCACGCATATGCAACCCAAGAAAAGGCCAAGAGAGAAAAATGGGAAAAAATATTGCAATTTACATTTGCTGCAATTATGAAAATGAATTGGAAACTTGAGGCAGCAACAGCCAGAGACGAAGAAGTTGAAAAAAGCCTCCAACATCAATGTCGGTTGCTGGCCAACTTATAAATTGAAAGTCTAGTGATATAACATTTATTTTTAAATACACTTTTTAGGAGATAAATGTTTAATTGAAATAATTTTTTTAATATTTAAATATTTTATTTAAAGAGCTTTAAGAGCTCAAGAAGACTTACATGCAAATATTTATACTCGGGAATCTATAAATAAATCGTTTAAAACATTAATATTTCATATTTTATTGTCTTCTTTAGTTCGTAAAATAAAATATAAGACAATCTCTAACACAAAAATTATTATTTATTTTAATTTATGGAAATGGTATAACTTACAACTATTACTATGTAAAAACTTATTATACAGGCCATTCTAGGAGCTAGATACAATTTTCTGAAAACATATCTTCAAACATATTTTGAATGATTTTGTGCAGAGTATTCAGCATCGGTGTGTTAAGTTATGTTTTAAAAAAATTGTTTTTATTACATTGTGTTCACTTTTCTCTCCTTCTGGCGGGCCGTCTCTTTGTTTGCCGTTTGCTGCTTCCGCACTTATTATGACAGGTGACAACACTTAAGGCGCGCCGAGAAGGAAATGAATGTGTCGTTGTTGTGGCTCCGTTCCGATGTTACCACTCCGATCTCTACCCTTCCTTCATTGAGTTGAGGGCACCTCTGTATGTATGGATGGATGCCTCACTGCTCGGCTTAACACTAGGGGTGTATTATCCACTAAGTTGTTTTTAAAAGCAAGACAAGCCATAATTTCTTTCTTACTGCAAACTGGCGGCGAGCAAAACTTGTTAACTGCTTTTGGCATGCAAATGAGACATTAGTCAAACGCACTGGCCCATCAGCCTGGTCTATATATAGCTGGTCGTATATGCTGCTAAGGCCTAACCCTTTCGACGGGGGGCCATAAACAAATAAACACATTTTAACCCCTTTTGGGGTTCAGCTGCTCCTGTTCTTGGCTCCGATTGCCACCTGCCAACGCACATGGCTTAGACAAAGGCATTAACAAATTTACTCCTTTTCGGTTAATAGTTTGGCGCCCTGGAACCCAAAAGTATTCCCCATTGTTGTTGCTGCGGAATACCTTCATGTTATTCCCTGTTTTTACGACACAAAGGCTAGAATTTGTTGGCACCTTTGATGTTGGCCGTTTATTTGTTTGCCTCCCCGGCCTGGGCCGGTGCCTGCGAATTGCATGTCAGTCAATCCAGGGTAATGCCTAATAGACTGCATTGTTGATAAGAAACTACCATATAACACAAATCAACACTTGGAAAAGTGTTTTGCCCCCTTTTTGCCGGAGCTCTGGCTCTGGCTCTGGCTTTCTGTTGCCCATTTCCATTCAAGCCCGCTGACAGAAAATCAATTGCAGCCAGTAGTTGGAAAATTCATCCAACATATTTTCCTGTTGACAGCAATTTAATATTATCGCAAAGTTATTTTCTGCACGGACCTCAAAGGAGCGCATTCCTAAGCGAACATGCAAGGGATTGAAAGGGATTTGAAAGGAGTGCGTGTTGAGGTTTTAGAGGTCCAGGTGTAGGTATTGGAGGATCTTTTAAATGGGTATTTCAAAAAATTAAATTAGAAAGTTCTCACCTGGTAGTCTAGTTGGCTCTCCTTCTTGGCCAGACTTTTAACTGCCTTGTGACTCATAAACCACAACACGCATTCAATCATCCCGGGGTCTTGCGAATTGGAATCTCGGCTCGCAAACAGGATTTCACTTACCATAAACAAGATGGCGCCACGTGTGGTCCTCTTGGCCAGCATCAGCCAATGGCCCTAAATCAAAAAATGTAAACAAGTGTAAAAATATCAATAAAGAACGCGGGTGGAGGAGGGCAGGGGAGTGGAGACTGTGCGAGGATCAGGACTCAGCATGTTGTACATTTCATTTTCAACTTTTGACATATTTATGATAACTTGGGTCATTTACGTGCAACCTTTGTCTGGCTGCTGAGCCCCAAAACAAATTCCCTGAAGGAGGAGAACGAAAAAGGTGCCAGGTGAAAGAGTCGAAGGCGCATGCGTGGCAGTCACCGGAAGAAAAAACATATTTTTTACAACATAGATTTCAGAAATAGTATTTTATATTAATGATTATTTTTCTCAGTGCCCTGTGGTTGAAAAAGACGAGCAAAGACCCTGACAAAGGCAAACCTTGGCAGACATTCAGTCAGCCTGCCGGCAGGACATCGTTTAATTGCGAACAAGTTTTTTAACACGATGTCGGACAACCTCCGAGTCTTGTTTGCATAAGAATCGAGTGACAGGGCCGCGTGTTGCTGCAACATGTTGCCAGCTGGACTCATTTCTCGCTATCCTCGCATATCACACGATTATCCTTTATCCCCCTGGGGTCCGCACTGCCTACTGATAATGAGACTTGACCACTTTTTCTTTCTTTATTGATCGCAGCTGCCCTTGGGCCTCATTCGTACAATTGCAGCGATCTCGAGGCGGTGATAACACGCTGAAAGCCACACCAAAAATTAATTAATTTATGAGTCCGTCATCCGGCGGGCTGAATGCTGAGAAATGCCTCGTTGATGAGCATAAAATTGCCACGGCAGAATGGCTCGCACTGCACATTGCTAACCCACATTTCGCATGTGGCATGGACACCATAAATTCCATTGCAAATGTTCATGCTAATGAGCGACACGCTAACTGTGCCAGTTCAAAAAATGCTGGGGAGCCACCAAGTTGGACTACAGTTGGGCAGGATATTCAAACTAGAAGTACACTCTAAAAGAAAATTACTTTACTATTGATAGTCAATAGGATTCTTTAGACTCTAGGCTTCGGTATTCAAAAATGCAATGGTAGAACCATTAGATAATTGTAGCAAAAAAAACATTTTTAAAAAATTATTTAAAATAATAAAATATTATTCCCAGTGCCTTACCAACTATGACTATAACTGAGACGGAGACGATGACTACGACTCCATGGCTTAGCAAATGAAGCTTGAGCAGGCCATGTCCTTGCCTGGCATAACTCATAATTTTTCTTTTCCCGCCCGGCCTGGCAAGTTGGCAATGTGGCAAGTTGGGCGGCCCACACACGACCGACTGCCACTTCTCCTCAGCGTCTGCGGCTTAATTTACACTTTTGTGCCTGGGCGCGTGTTTATCGCTCGCACAAAATCTCTTTTGGAAACTTGCACACACCTACGGGAGGGATACGAAGGGATATGACAGAGATGGAGGTGGAGGTGGCCCTGGGAGTGGAAGTGGGTGCTGTATATGTTACTATATGGCCTGTATGACTCTACGGCCGAGTGCTGCATTTTTATAAGCTGCCAACATGCGAAAATGGGCTTTAGCAGTTGTTATGAGTGTTAACACTCATGGATATGCCTCGGACCCACAACCGGCAACCGGTAACTGCCGACCGGGGACTTCTCGTATATATTCCGGAATACAGTGCCACCGAAACCAAAAATGAAACCAAAATGAAAACCAAGTCCAAGACCCAAGACCATGGCGGTGCTTAGTTCTATGGGGTCTGTGCTTTATGAGGACCAATGTGAAGTTTCCAGGGGTATATTACAACTATGGGTGGAATAGTTTAACGAAAAAGATAGTAAATATTACTCGGGATATTGGGATAATAAGAGCAATGTATGGTAGTAAAGTATATATAGTATACTTTCAAGCCTAAAATAGTATAGATTCTAATACAGGATATCAAATGGTCGTGTTCTCAAGGCCCCTCTGCTGGGTATTTTCAGTTGGGTGATATAATATTTTTTACGGCTGCCTTCCCTCCTGTTTCCTGCGTGCTTATGCCTGGCATTTGTAATTTGCTGTAAATGTTGTAAAATGCCTGGCGTGTAATTTAATTAATAACAAAAAACAAAAAAAAACCCTGGGCTTTATCACACAAACATGAAATAAAAACTGGGTGGCAAAAAACGAGCAGTGAAAGTTTTGCAGTTATTAGTACGTTATAAAAATAGTTTTCGAATGGGTTTGGACGGTTTTTATACGAAAACCTCTTGGCGTGGCTTTTATTAGCGTGTTGGTCGGGATTGATTGTGGGGGAAGGTGACATAGAATTATAAAAAATGTCAACTGGGTTGGTCCACATTTGCATGGCCACGCGTTTGAGGTAATTTTTAAAGATTTTTTGGTGCAAGAATGGGGTGTGTGTCCAGTAACCATATACATACAATTAGAATTTGGAGGTTGAGGAACTTACAATGTTGAGAAGGAAAATCAAAATTCTTAGCAAAATTTTAGCGAATATTGTCTTTTCTTGCCAAACAAGATAACCTGCTGTGACGAGGTGCAAGATTTTTATGAATGAACTTATACTCATTTTGGGGACGATCCAAAATCGATTGGATACGTTCCGATCCCAACCGATCGAACGAGACTTTTTGGCTACCTGGGTCACAGAGAGCTACAGAGCCACACACGTCATTCATAATCGCTGCTAACAAATGTTGATAAATGGACAAAATATTAACCGAATTCGGTGTTTGTTTTGGAGGTCTCCCCGGGTCGCTTGATTTAAATAAATTGTGCCATTTATCATGGCCAAGCAGCAGGCCAAACAAAGCCAAACAATATTATGTTGAAATCATTGGTTAGCCATTTGAGTGGAGGAACGTTTTCATATGTAAATGGGTCGACGGACCACCCAAAGTACTAGACCATAGGAACTATGGTCCATAGGAAAAGTCTTCTAAGCTTCGGGGTGAGTGCATTATTAGCCCGTCTGGCTGTCTTATCGATTACAACTAATCGTGATTAAGTGCATTCCATTTGAGATGCAACATGTTGCAGACTCACGGTGGCAGGAAAAAGAAAATAAAAAAAAGTGTAGGTATAGGGACTGGGATCTCGCAGTCCGACTCGGACCCAAGACAAATTAATCGACGCGATCAATTCCGCGACTCTGCGCTGCTGATTTCGATCTTCGACACTTTTGTGACCAGTATCCATAGTATCCCGGCATCCACTATTTCGGCCAGTCATTCGGGCTGGCTCAGCACTTCTGGCGGTGTTAAATAGCTTGTTTGTTGAGCTCCCCACACACACCAGATATATACGGATACTCCCCAGCCATCTAATGCTCAAGAGGGCACTTGAAGAAATTTGATTGAAAAATGGGAATTATTTTACAAAGAGTAGAGTTAATCGATAAGGCCAATAAAGTAAGTTATATATACTTAAGAAATATATTTCTCTCAGTGTCTCTGACGGGATTAGCCGCCTCAAATAACTCACGACTGTTGTCGAGATTGTCAGTCAGTCAGGCCCTCTCTGTGGGTTTTATTAGCACTCGACATTGTTGGGTTTTTGAAGTGTGTTCTTGCTTGTTTGCGCTGATGTTGCAACAATGACGCGACAAAAATGCAGCAGCGTATAGAAATCGTTTATGGACATTATTTTTGAGAGTCATGCCTCGAGGCCGGGCACGCGTCAAAGTTGATCTCTTGCATTTGATCCCCAATCCGTTGGGCTTTATACATGCTTTTGTGGGTCTACATACATAGGTACTGATACACTATATGGGTCAGGCGGTATGAGAGTGTATCAGAAACCAAAAAACTCGGCCCAGACTTACTGACTCGGCCAAAAAATATTAGCTGCGCTTCCGTTTTGCATGGGGGCAGTTCCAGGAATTGAGTCAAACTTTTTCACACACCACTCTCTTATATCACGCTTGCCGTATCAACAATAATGGTTATGAATCGAAATGCGAATACGAAGAGCTGCCAGTATATGTATCTGCATCGGTTATGTCCCCCCGATCGTATGACGGATGGAGCGTGCAGCGCCCGTTGCTTTCGACCAAACTGCAGCGACTGCAATTCTTCGCAGCGGAAGAGAGTCTCACTTTAGACTACAGCACAAAAAATGGTAAAAAATAAGCTAAAAATAAAAAACACATAACAACAAAAAACTGGGTAAAAAATATTGTGAAAAATTGCGAGTGTACAAGAAAATTATTTGCTCGCAAAACTGGAAAAACTTGTTGCAACTCTTGCCCAGAAAGAGATGGCAAAACACGTTAATACTCATAGAGTACTGTATGGCTAAAAGTAGGAGTAGTAGCAGTTGTTTCGTCTTTTCTAGGCGACCAACCAAGACTGGTTGGCTGGAGAGGTGCGTGGGCTTTATTGGCAGTTACGGTAGTGTGGAAAATATTTGGCTGAAAATTGTACAAATTAAATTAACGACATGACGGCTTTTTGATATATGTATGTGAGCACGTCTATAGTTTTGGTTTTTGGATAGGTGGGCAGTACACCAGTACTCACTTTTCTAAGATTTTTGGGGGACATTTCCCAAAAAGATATTATAATGGTTTTATAAAATAACTATTAATATTTATCTAAATAGGCTTATTAAGGAAGGATAGGTATACTTTATATAGTATCTCTGTTACCCTGAATATACTTTGTATTAATTGATAAAAGGATACATTTTAGTCTGTTACCGTGAGCCATTTATTCGCCATCCGTTCACATGGAATTTTTGAACAGCCTGTGGGGTCGCCTCGCCACACTCATACTCACACTCACACTCAAACCCACACTCGTACACTCGCACCCATTTTATTCGCAGCGGGTGACAAGCGTTCCATAATTTAGACGGCTGTTCATCAACGGGGCATGCAACCAGCCACAAATCCATCAACAGTGGCGCCTGAGTCTGAGTCTGGCTTTTGCCTTTGGGCCTGAATTTGGGTGCACTTAGAGAAAAGTTCAGGACAATGTTGAATAAGGTGTTTGGTTAATGGTTCTTTTTTCAAACTCAAATGGATGGACTTTTTCTCAGTGCTGTCTTGCATCACTTGTCTCTCGAAATGTGCTCGAAATTAATGCATGTAATTAATAACGATGTTCGGCAATTGTGTCTGGTTCGTGGAAGCCTGTTTCTGCCACTAGGTTTCTACAATACTATTCCCCTTTCCGTGCTTGTTGTATATTTTTGGTAGGCTGGATGTTTCACCCTGGTGTTAATGGGTGTGCCAGGCATTGTTGTGGCGTCCGAAAAAAGTGGACCTCGTATTTTGGATTTCTGGTGACCATTAATCACAGCATTTTACAAGTGCGATCGAGACTAGGGACGGATCTCAGAGAGTGTCGAGAGTTTTGGTTTAGGGCGTTGCGAGACTGATATCAGGTAGCACTTGATTGGATTTGGACCTTTTGAGATCCCTTTGATTAAATGATGTATGGTGGATTGAATGGTGCTTGCCTGAAACACGTGTAAAATAATTTCTTGATAAAATTAGTGGGAGGTGTTCTAAGAAGAGTTCTCAGGTGAATAAATTACTCAAATTCTAGATCAATCTATCAATGTGTATTTTTAATTCTCTAAAAAACAAGCTACAAAATCCTTGACAATATTTCCCGAAAGATCTCATTTAGAGCTTGCTCCAAAGGATGTTTGTCCCTGGCATCTCCCACAGCTAGATGGGTGTCTTCCAAGGACTAGTTCGACGCGCGTCCGGCCGTGAGTCCTTGAGATGCTCTATTCAAGGATGGATGGCAGTTCGTAAACTTTCCCAGCGAAAACAAAAACTTGTCACCAGCTCCTGTCGCGTGTCCCTCAACTGAAGCAGCACGAAGACTACTTAAACAGTCTTCCGACTCCGTTAAGAACAAAGCCCCGACTCTACTAGGCCATATTCGATACACTGACAGACAAAACGGAATCAATAAAATTTTACAAGCCCTGACGACTCCCGCGGATGTTGAAGGATTTCCATGAAACGGCCGGGTACACGCGTACGCAGCTAAAGATACCATTATTAATTTCGTAAATGCGCGTGTCAAATGTCAAACACTAAAAATCAAGGTGAGTCACTCCCATTACTCGCTTGCACTCCAAGGACACTCCCGGCCATAAAGACATTTAGGTCCTATCAATACCTTCTTTGTTGAGCTCTAAATGTCCATAATGAAGTGCCACACGCAGTTAATGGTTCTGCATTTCGGCAACCTTGACAACCAGCCAAGGTCACACATCGCCTACAGCCAGCGAACAAAATCAAGGATATCCTAATTAGTTAAATTACTTACTTATTCGCAATGGAGTTGGTTAATGCTAATGATTTCATTTGGTCTAAATACTTCCGTTCTAGTTCGTCGCCTGCTAGGGGTATAGAACATCTACCACTTCCCTTTCCCAAAAAAAAAAATGTTATTACCTTCCAATTTCATCATGTGTATGTACATCAATCAAATGAGTCAGTTAAGCGCCCTTTGATGTGGCTTTGTGGGTGTTCTTTTTTTTGTTTTGAAAGTAGGGTAGTTGTAGCAAGATTGGTCTCAATATTCTAGCATAATCTATTATCTTATAAAGAAACAAGAGCTCGAAATGGAAATGCAGTATGGTATAGTAACAAAAAATAAATATTGGAATACCAGTTTTTGATAATTAAGTGTTTTAAAGCTATTTAATAAATAGGTTGTTTATAATACTATATGAAAGTATATTTCGAAAACAACAATTGTATTTTTTATAGGATTCTTAAAAATTACTAATTAAGCTAATGAAATACATACATACATACATAGCTCCCATATTTTTAAGAAGTAAGATTTTGAGTTTTCTTTAACTTGGTTCCTAAAAATGGTTTAAAACCATCCGAAGCATAACCTTAAAAAACTATAGAGAACTCCCCATTCGTTTTCTCAAAACCTCCCAAAAACAGTATTTATTATGGTGTTTACTTTGTCGCCTGCCGCCTTAAATTTCATTTTACTATTGTTTGTGCCATAAAAAAGGCAGCAACAATTTCCCGTTTCAGATGTTTGTTTTCGGTTTCGATTCATTTAAAAAGTGTACATCATGTGGCCATTAGCTTTGATGTTGCGCCAAACCGAACGAACAGCCCTATGCCTCCAGGTCCGTCCGCCCCTCTCATGAGGGGCAATTACGTGTATTATTTGCACAAATTACGCATAGCAAATTATTTGTACGTATTTTATTATTGGACTTTCTCGTTATGCGTGGGCGGAGCGGCCACGCAATCCACGGATCCGTGAAACCTGCGCCAGAGTTGGCTCTAACAAATTGTTAACAACTTGATTATAGTCGCATAATGGCGAAATTGCAGGAGCGGAAATACATAGATATACGTATATATGTCCGACCTGGTATATAGACCACCCCAATTTCATATTTTTATTGCCTTTGGCCACCATAACTTGGCCATAATTGCGTTTGGCTTGCATGTGTTCTTCGGCGTGTGTGTGTGCAATTTGCAGAACCACATCAGAAGCGACAGTTTCTCTCAAAGGCTGAAACAAAAAAATGTGACGACGACCACATGAAAGCGAGCAGCAACATAAACATCTACTTAATGATTTCCTACCGCCCAAAATATACATAAAGATACAGATACATTTGTGTCTGTATCTGTATCTGCGTATCTGGGTGCGTGCGCTTCGCTCCATTCATAATTCATTGGGAGCCAATTTCGTTGTTGTTTACATAGTAAATTTATACTTTTTTACTACATGTTTCCATTATTTTAGTAGTGAGTAAACACAGCCACATGTGGTACATTTGTGCGGTTGCAATTGTGAACTTCAAAGTCTGGAGACGTGCAGACTGCTTGGCAACATTCAGGGAAAATGTTAGAGCCATAGCATCTAACCCAACTCTATGGCCATATCCTGCACTTGAAACTCTTAAACTCTGTAACAGAGAAACTCCTTTCCTTTTCCCATTTCTCAAACATATCGCATAACAAAATTAGCAATTACATATCGGCACCCACAAACAGGGCCGGAGAAGTATTCCCACGCACACGTCTGGATGGAGAGTCTACTATATACACACATATTGGGAAACATGTTTGGCCATAAAAATGACAAGTGCCGAACTCCGAGAAACATCAAAGCCTCGTGAGTCGTGTGGCACGTACACACATGTGGCAGTAATAATGAGACAAGTGCAACATACTTGCAAAATGTTTTTTGTTGTCAATAATTTCAATGGTCCCCGGTACCAGCAACCCAAAAAATGAGTGTATATTCCCATCAAAAATTGTTTTCCCTCAGCTCCCCGGTTGGTGGTTGAACCCGAACTTTTCCCGTCGACCGAATTGCGGGAAAAATTGGGAAAACAAGTGACAGAAATTTCGCTTAACGATACGGATACATCTATGTACATGCCTTTTATCCAGGGGTTGGTTTTTGTCTACCTTTTTCTTGCCTCAGTTCGCTGGTTTTCCCAATTCGTGTCATTTCTTTATTTTATTCAACTGCTACGAGTACAAGCTCAAGCAAATCAATGCCTACTTAGCGATTCGCGACTTTGGGGGAGTTGTCTCGGGAAACCTTGGCTGGCAAAAGAAAGAAAGAGCTGACCACAGACATGGGAAGTTCAAGACTTCTCTTTAAGGTTGGCCCTGCCCTTCCTCGCATTTTGCTTCATTTATTAATCTATTACTACATTTTTAGCACAGATATTTACGCGACTGCTGCGGACTTAATCTTCTTCATTTTTTGCATACACATAAATCATTCAAGTCGTTTGTTGTAGCGTCTTTTTACGATTTCTGCATAATTTATACTAATCAAAATGAAAGAGAAAACAATTAAAAAGATTCGTGTCAAGCCCGCAGATTTTTTTTACAACTTCTCCTTGCCTTATTGGATTTTTACTATTTGTGTTTATGTTTTAAGATTTGTGTTTTGTACCTTTCCCCGAGAAGGTATCTTCCGTACAAGCATATGATAGCTGCTAATGAAGTGAGTTTCTGTTCGCTTAGTTTTATGTCATTTCGAGGGGCGAGGGCTCAAATTATTGCCGAGACAACCCAACCAGAAGTTAATTTGATTTTTTCCTTATTTTTGTGTTTTCATTTGCATGCTACATGGCCAGAACACGTTTTCTGATTTTACAAATTCGTTTTGTTGTTTGTTTTTTCGCTTTGAAGGTATCACATAACGTAGTATACCGCACATATCTTATGCTTATCTACACTCAATGGCAACGTTTCATCAAAATGTCAACCTATATCATAGAAATCAATAAATTTAATCTTGGCAATGTACAGGCGAAAAATAAAAAAAAAAAACGTTTATCAATTTATTGTGGCGGTATTTGCATAGCGCTGTCTGTATAATTTAAGCCGCATATTATAACACAAATATTGGAAATAAAATAAGCAGATATGTAAGCCATTTATAACTTTTACACGATTCTACTTTAACAAGTCTTATAAAAATAGGGATCACTAAATTAATTAAAATGGTTAATACTCTTAATAGAAAAATTTAAAATAATTTTAATAGAATAGAATTTTTTTATTAGAATTAAGTTAAAAGCCATAAGGAAACACTTTTTCCTCTATCGATTTCTACATTACATATATAACAATACATGGATTGCAAGAGATGCATAAAAAAAATGACAAAAAAGTTCGTGTTTTAAGATGATTTAATATACATATATATCTGCATACTGAACTAGATTTCCATATAAATACATTTTTTTTGTCAGGCACCCAAAAATCAAACAACAAAAACCTACAACTTTTGCTTCTTGGAGCGATAACCTCGGGTCACTCTCCGCACAAAGCTATTTAAACTATTTCTATAATACAAGATTTTAAATGTGCTAAAAGATTAAATAATTTAAAATAAATTAAAGTGAAAAGTAAAAATTTATTTATATGTTTAAATGAAGTATACACATACATATTTGTATATTTATTACAAATTTACTTTTACGATTCGAAGATCTTGCATTTGACGATCGGGTTCATACCATCGGCCGACTGGGGACATTGAAAGGCTTCCGAAAAGGCTTTTGTATTCGCAAAGATCTGCTTTAGAGTCTTTTTATTTGAATCGGTGTCGGTATTCGGTTCCAGGTTGCCGAGAAAGAGTTTAGCGCTGTTTTGGATGAAGAGCTGCTTTAGAGGAATAGAGGTAAAGTTCGGCTGGGTACGGTCGAATACAGAATCGGAGTCGAAATAGGTGTCATAGGCGAGTTGTACTGCAGCGATGTGCTTTACGGTCCACTCTAGATATTCGGGCTGGGATTTATTAACGCACTCTAGAGCATCCTTATAATGCTCATTTTTGTCGAAATTATCAAACAAATCGTAGATGTTTCCCTCAGAGTCAGAATATATTGCATTCGGTAAAATTCCATCTATAAAAAACCAGGCTATATTAACGCCCAGAAAACTCATTTTGAAGACATCATGGCTGTTGTGCACAAAAAATGGTTCTTGTAAGAGTGCAGAATTGATGTATAAAATATTGGCTACATCCATCATCAAGGTATAGCTGTAGTATCTTTCAGTCGGGTCCATTGGAAATAAACCAGATCCCAGAGGCGTGGATTTCGTTTCTTTGCGAGTAAATGACTTAAGGACTTTCAACTGAGCAACGGGGTAGTCTTCCTGGCCATTCAGCTCCAGATCCCGGTAAAAATCGTTAACGAAGCTGCGGTGACTAACAGTAGTTGGCATAGCGTCCAGGTTAAATTCAATGGCCAATATCTTTTCCTGTAGAGCTGTAATTTGGGTACCGTTCAATTGAAAATGGTTCTCCTCCACTTTCTTTAAAAGGTTGGTCCCAATCGCCTGAAATATCCTTTGGATTTCCGACCGGTACTTCTGAAGTTCTTCATTTCCTAAGTAGCGATCCTCGTACAACAACTTGGTGGCAAATTGCATTTGTTGCCCCACGACGTTTATGCAATCGCGGGAGTTGTCCCCAGTAGGGTAATATCCGAGATTTGTCATGAAATGCACAAAACGAACCATGATGTATGTGGCTATAACTTCGCTGTCGTATTTCTCCAAAAGAGGACCCAAGCTCTTGAAGTAATCAATGTTAAATACTTGCAGTTCAAGGTCACGATCAGTATGTGTCCCTAGATAAACCTTCACAAACTTTGTCCACCATAGACCTCCATTTTCCTCATCCTCCATTTCGCGTACGGTGAGAATCATCGGAAAATCGTCTATTACGTGGGGCAGTTCGCGAATTTCCCTATCCAGGCGGCAGATGGCTGTGGCCAGGTATGTAGCTCTTAGGACAGAAAAATCTTGCCGGATCAGAAGTTCCTTAAGCGAAGTCTCACTGGGAATTGGAAAGTCTTCATCTAGTTTGGGTGCGTCAATAGTAACCAAATCGCGTGTTGTACGATAATAATTTCTTACAACGTATACATTGAAAAATACATTGTTCACGGCGTAGTTGCGCAAATTAGCCAGGGTGGTCATGAAGTTAAACTTTTCACTCGGCCACTCTCGGCTACTGGAAGAAAACTGGGGCCAGTTGAGGTTCTTAGCCGGAGGCACCAGTTTCAGGTAAGCTCCTTCCGATCCAGTGACATTAATGGATCGTTCGCAACTCTTGTAAAAACGCCACAACTTCTCCTCCACGCCCAGCTCATCGATGAATTTTCTTTGACCCAGGTCCTCAAAGATCGGAACTAATCTTTGGTTAAACTTCTCTCTGATTTCACCTAAATAATTTTTTATAGAAAAAAATTAGGTAAAATTCCCTTTACATAAGATGACGTAATTCTAACCTATTTCCTTAGTGTATCTTGTCTCCTGGCCCTTTGTATTGTTTCCGCCAATGTACTGGTAGAAGTCAGTGCAAGGATCGACGGCGGTATTGAAATTGTCAACAATGCTCTTTAGAATTCTTTGGTTAATATCTGAGCTGACTACCAAGTTTAAAGTTCCAAGCAGCAGCAGGAAGTAAGCACGCGTTCTGGTCCCCATAGTGATTGAAAAAAGACTGTTCGTTTTGGCATCAAAAATCTCTAACTACATCTAGGCAGCCCCAAGATGATAACCTATGGGTCAATTTGTTTAAAGGGGGAAATAGGCATTTGAAATATTTAGAAGTATATATTAACATACATATATATATTTTTTTTAAATTTAAATTAGTGTATAATAGATCAAATTTTTCTTTATCCATAAAAATATCTTTCTCTCCATAAAATTTAAAAAAATATTTTTAAACGTCCTACTATTGCATACTATTGATTTAAATACATAGATTAACATGAAAAGTTTGATGACACAAAAACACAACACATACCTATTCTATTTTCATTTATGAAGATTATGAAAAAAACATTTTTATTGCGGAAAGCACCCAAAAAGCGAACTTAACGGATTGTTTTGCAGTTCAAGACGATAATCCCGGAGTCAATGTCCCCCCAAAGTTATGTAAACTATTCAATAAAACGAGATTTGTGTTCCAAGGTTAAATATAACAACAAATAATAACAAATAATTGAATAATCAAAAGTAAACATCATTTAAGAAATTGGGACGTTTTTATTTTTTACAAATATTTTGAAATATATTTACGATTCAATTACAATTACGATTCAAAGATCTTGCATTTGACGATCGGGTTCATACCATCGGCCGACTGGGGACATTGAAAGGCTTCCGAAAAGGCTTTTGTATTCGCAAAGATCTGCTTTAGAGTCTTTTTATTTGAATCGGTGTCGGTATTCGGTTCCAGGTTGCCGAGAAAGAGTTTAGCGCTGTTTTGGATGAAGAGCTGCTTTAGAGGAATAGAGGTAAAGTTCGGCTGGGTACGGTCGAATACAGAATCGGAGTCGAAATAGGTGTCATAGGCGAGTTGTACTGCAGAGATATACTTTATGATCTGATCTAGATATTCCGGATGGTATTTGTTAACGCACTCTAGAGCATCCTTATAATGCTCATTCTTGTCGAAATTATCAAACAAATCGTAAATGTTGCCCTGCGCGTCATAATATATATCTGTTGGTAATATTGTTGAAGTTAATTGCTTGGCTATCATAACACCCAGAAAACTCATTTTGAAGATATCGTGGCTGCTGTGCGCAAAATAGGGTTCTTGCAGGACTGGAGATTCAATGATAATAATATTTGTTAAATCTAATATCATTGTAGAGCTGTAGCCCCTTTCTAATGACACATTCGTAATGTAAGCATGTTCATAGCTCGATGATAACTTTTGCATTCTGCGACCGTAAGTCCTTAGGACTTTCAACTGCGCTGCGGGGTAGTCTTCGTATCCAGTCAGCTCCAGATCCCGGTAAAAGTCGTTAACGAAGCGACGACGCTGCGCCATAGTGGGTATATTGTTCAGGTTAAGATCCATGGCCAAGATCTTTTGCTGTAAGGCTAAAATTTGCAAATAGTTCAATTGGAAGTGGTTCTCCTCCAATTTTTTAAAAATCTTGGTCCCAATGGCCTGATATAACCTTTTGATTTCTGACTGGTATTTCTGAAGTTCTCCATTTCCTAAGTAGCGATCCTCGTACAATAACTTGGTAGCATATTGCATTTGGTATCCCACGACGTTTATGCAATCGTAGGAGTTGTCCCCGGAAGGGAAGTATCCGGTATTTGTGAGGAAATCCACAAAGCGAATCATGATATATGTGGCTATAACTTCGCTGTTGTATTTTTTGAGAAGAGGACCTAAGCTCTTGAAGTAATCAATGTTAAAGACTTGCAGTTGATAGTCCCGATCAATTTTTGTATCTAGATAAGCGTTTAAAAATTTTCTCCAGCTTAGACCTCCATTTTCTTTATTTTCCATTTCGCCTACAGTAAGGATCGTGGGATTCTTGTCATCATATTGGGTCAACTGGCGGATTTCCCTGTCCAGGCGTAAGATGGCTTTGGCAAGGTAAACAGCTCTTAGGAGCGAAAAATCAAGTCTGATAAGTAGTTCTTTCAGACGAGTCTCATTGGGAAGTGCGAACACTTCTTCCGTTTTGGGTGAAGCAAAGGTCACCAACGTGCTAGTAGTATCATAAAAATTGTTTGAATAAAAAAAGCTAAAAAAAATGTCATTAACGGCGTAGTTCCGTAAATAAGCCAGGGTGGTCATGAAGTCGAACTTTTCACTCGGCCACTCCCGGCTACTGGAAGAAAACTGGGGCCAGTTGAGGTTCTTTGCCGGAGACACCAGTTTCAGGTAAGCTCCTTCCAAACCAGTGGCATTAATGGATCGTTCGCAACTCTTGTAAAAACGCCACAACTTCTCCTCCACGCCCAGCTCATCGATGAATTTTCTTTTACCCAGGTCTTCAAAGATCGGAACTAATCTCTGGTTAAACTTCTCCCTAATTTCACCTAAAGAATTTTTTAAAGGAAAAAATTAGGTAAAATCCTCTTGACATAAGATGACGTAATTCTAACCTATTTCCTTTGTATATCTTATCTCCTGGCATTTTGTATTGTTTCCGCCGATGTACTCGTAGAAGTCAGTGCAGGGATCGACGGCGGTATTGACATTGTCAACTATACTCTTCAGGATTCTTTGGTTAAGATCTGAGCTGGCTACCAAGTTTGAAGTTCCAAGCAGCAGTAGCAGCAGAAAATAAACACACGTTCTGATTTCCATAGTTTTTGACAAAAGACTGTTCGTTCTGCCCTCAAAAATTGTTCTCTACAGCTTTGCTTCCATTAAATGATAATCTATTAGGTCAATCTGTTTAAGGGGGAAGTAGCTTATTGAAATAAATTTAAAGAGCCTAACAGCTTAGAAGATTGTATACCAATTTTTATTTTACACAAAATTTCTTGAACGTCATAATGCGTCATATCATAGATTCCAATAGTTTGCAATAGTTTCATCAGAAACATAAAAAACAAGAGTATTTTTTTTTTCATAATAACCCTATTCCCCCCTTTAACTAAGGCACCACAATCTCACACATGTTTGAATTTCCGTCTTGACCGTAAAGTCACACATTTAGCACAGGAGATTTAACAGAATTTTCCCCATTTTGCACTAATTTGCAACTAATACCAGACTACGAAGGGCACACTGACCACAAGACAGGGCCAGTCCGAAAGGGCCAATTGTCTGAAATGTTAAGCCTTTTAATCAATTCCCAAAAATACAAAAACAACCAGACAGCACACGCACAGAGAAGTCTATATATATAGTTTATTCCCGAGAGGGGATTTTGCCAGAAAAACATTCATTTCGAGCAGCATTAAGTTCTCAATGGGTGAACAGACAGGGTTTAGTTTTGGTTTCCCCTCTACGGATTTTAATGAGGCCCTTTGCGGCGGAGAATGCTTAACTTGAAGCAGTCCTGGCCCGGGCTGGCCGTGCATATAATATAAAAATCAATTTTCCTTGGTAATTACAGTTTTGTGGGGGCGTCACAAAACAATTTGACCTACCACCTCCAGTATAGAAACAAATTCCTCAATTCTATGTACAATCTGGAATTTGTTTTTCTTTTCTGTGATTGCATGTGTAAAATGTATTTGAATATTTGATGACTTTGACAAGTTTGATACGTTGGGACAGTGACAAGCTGATAGACAAAGGTTCCCTCCAAGATATCAGGTAAACGGCATATGACATGAAAATTGTTAATGATATATGAGTTTCGTTCTCCGATTTCCCATCTCGGCTTCTGGCCATCTAATTGATTTCGTTGTGGTGTCCAGTCTAGCATGTTACTTAGTCAGCAGCCTGACAGTTGGACAGTTTTGTAGGCCTTTCACCCCTCCTTCTATAGGACTGTGTTTATAAAGTCATTACTATATGGCCAGCTGGAATGACGGACGGAGTTCAAAGTGCCTGCGAGTTCTACTTCGCCCTATAACCTGCACATCATCATCGTCATCGACACCAGCAACAGCGACACTCGACGCATTTATCTACAGGTGTAATTAGAAGACTACCTTTACTTTAACTTTTCAATAGAAACTAAATTTTAAAAAAATATATACATAATATATACATAACTTTAGCTAAAATAATTATATTAGGAATGATAATATAATCGTTAGGAAGAAGTGTTTAAAATAAAGCAATGGAATATTTTGTTTAATAATTTTCTTCAATTACAAATTACAAATTTTAACATATGATAGTTTCCTTTACAGATGTTGGACTGTAATAACTTATTGATTTTATGCAATTTCATTTAATGACAAAACCGTGGCGAACAAAAAATGTTAATTTCTACAAATTTTCACCGTGGCGCCAAGGTGACAAGGGATTTGGTTGCACCTCCCGTGTCATGGCTGTCGGCCAAAGTCGGAGCCACACTCTGACACACGTGCCGCGGCACTTTGCCGCACGTGCCCCGCCCATTCCGCCCATCTACCGTTAGACATTTTGCTCGATCATGTTTGGGTTAATGAGTGGGGCGTGGCAGGGCCGCGTTGATTGCTGGTTCAGCTTGCAACGTCTCAAGCGCGTGGCTCTAAATGCCACATATTTTCAAAGTCATCCTCTGTGGGCAGAAACATGAGCATTTAATCCTTTTATTTTATGAATAAAATGTTTTCGAAGGAAACTCAGTCAGTAATGGCTGATATCACAGTGAACAAGTGGGAAAAAGTCCCATATATCACCCGAAAATATGTTTAATTTTAATGGGGCCATTTTCAAATCGATTTCCCTTCGCCGGCATAAATCAATTCCGGGGCCAGCCCACCCACGCCCCTCCAATTAAGTGGCTCAAATATTTACAAACGCCCCGGCCGGGCCCGTCGCGGCGGAAAATTTAAATATTTTGTCACTGTTTGTTGGACACCCGACATTTAACCTTAGCCCACAAGTCTGGTCCTCGTCAGACTCCCGATGACTTCCCCATTTCTGGGGTCGCTTGCAACCAACCAGTGGGAGCTGCCAGAGGCGTGAGGCAAAAGGCGGAGGCACAAGAAGCCACAAGCCAGAAGCTGGAGAGATCCACAGCTGCGTCAGCATCATTTACATTCAAATTAAAACGAAAACGAAGAGGAAAACGCCAAAAGGAAATTTATGCCAAGGGAGCTGAGTAGACCAGAGCAGACCCGGACCCGGGAGTCGGGTGCAGCTTGTTCGTCGGATGGCAAATGATGAGTTTGTTACCATTTTCGTGTGGGGCGGCGCTCTGTTTGTTTTGACACTTGGACTACATGGATCTTTGGCGGTCTTGGCCTATAAATTACCCCGACATTTGACATGTGTATCGGAGTGTTGTATGTGTGTTGTGGCACTACATAGTGGTTGGGCTCCTGTAAAGATCGTTGACTGGCGATAGCCTAATGTTTTGTTTGTTTTTGTGATTAGTTTGTAATTAACTCGAGTCCCACATCACAGTCCCAGATCGTTCCCCAGAGATATATGCATAATGCTCCGAGGGAAAGTAAATACGAATTTGGCAAGCAAGGTGCCAGATAGACAAATGCCGATAGCACCTTTTTCAATGAGTTCACCATATAATTAGAGGAAGTGATATTACGAGTATTTCCCTGTCCCTCTCAATGATCTCTATCCTCGAGTTAATTTCTTTATAATTAGCCAAAGACCTCTTCGAGGGCCGGGGATCTATATAGTTATCATATATTCAGGTCTTGGGTACCCAATCATTTATGATTAGTTCGGCCTCTCAATCAAAATTGGGGAAAAATGAAAATTTCCAAACGCACATCAAACAAACTTTCAATACGATTTTCATACGCTTATCCACACCAGAGCCACGAACCCCAATCCAGGGCCAATCATCCATCAAAACGCCACTTAAATCCCAAACTCTGGCGTGTCAATCGAATTTCCTGAACAAGAGCCCAACCGAAAATACCAATGAAAAATTTCTCTTTTGGCGACCATGAAAATGCATTCGTTAAACAATTTCTCGAGTGTATCTGTGCGTGTAGCTGCGTATCTGAATCTGTATCGGAATCTGTGTTCTCTTTCCAGCCCCTTAGGATTGCAGTCCAAATTTCAATTTGTTCTGCCGGCAAGGCGACACTTGCACCCAAGGAATTACGGCGATGTGGATCACAAAGTCGAGCTGACTAGCAGGATATTGTATGTGAAAAATCGAAACAGGATTTCTGGCTACTTTGCATAGATGAAATGCGTAATTTATGGGCATTTCTTTTTTTTATTGGGCGCTACTTAGCAAAGTGCTTGGAAATACGATGCCTTCCCGAAATCTGAGATGTTGGGAACTCATAAAAAATTTTATAAAATTAAAAAAAAGAGAAATTGTGTTTTTACTTCAAATTAAAAATGGGGAAACCACTTCGCTTCTCTCTAATTTCATTGTTAAATAAAATAATACTTGGTTTAATTTTGGTTCACATATTTTTATTTATTTTTGATTCATTTTTTGTTTTGTTTTGTGATTTTTTTTGTCAATAATTTTTGTTGAAATATTTTCCGTGTTTTCACTTTTGTTTAGCTTTCACATTAAATACACTTTAGAACTTAATCTCCTTTAATTTATGCTAAATAAATCTTTTGCTTTTGCCTGATAAATAGAACTAACTGAAGCGTCTATGAATTTATTGTTAATACTATGAATATATCATTAGATGTAATAGCATAACTAACGGTTAATGTTTACACTATATAGCTATATATAGTTTACAATCGTGCAGTATTTTTTATATTATTTTTCAATTTTTGTGTGAATTTTTTTCTAAATTTACACTGAGATGAGATTTTGAACAACATTTCGAAAAATTTGTACAATAAATTAAACTAATTACATGAATTCTCTAGGGGAAAGTGAGAAGAACTGTACAGCTTAAAAATAAATCAATTTTTTACAACAAATATAAATATTGGGAAAAGTTTTTCTTTGTTTTCATTCCAACAACAAATAATTTACAACATTTAAACGAATTATCTCTTTTAATGGTTGTATGTGCTGAGACTTTAGCTAATTTTTGCCTCAGTGTGGTTTGCTTTTAATACTGCTCGTGGCAAGAACTTGAGGGCGGCGGGTCGACTGACCTAGTGGGCGGGGCTGCGGGAGAGTGGCATCGCCGGCGGAGATCCGGCAGCCGAGGGCGGTGGCCCTTGACCGCCGGGCAGTTGGTAGGGACTGAACCGCTGGAACTGGCGGGGTCGCATATCGGGCGACGGCGATCCGGAGGAGGTGGACGAGGGCGTGGACGCCGTCGGCGGGGGAGGGGTGTGCGGTTGGCGGCCATCGCCGCGGCCGCCGCCGCAGCCTGGGCCTGCGCCTGCGCTTGGGCGGCCGCTTGAGCGGCGGCGGCCTGCTGATTGGCGCTTGCCAGAAAGCCGGCGGTAAGCTGTGGCCACTGCTGCTGGAACATGTGGAATGCTCCCAGCCCGGGGGGTGGTGGTGGAGGTCCGGCTGCTGCTGCCGCCGCCTGGTACATCTGGGGCATCATGAGCTGGGCGTACGGCGAGTTGCCGCCGAACATCTGCAGGTGCTGGCGCGCCTTCTCGAAAAGGGCCATCGAGGCGGGATCGCCCTGCTGGGCGGCGAACTGCTGCATCAGCGGGTCGGGGAACAAGCGGAGCGGGGAGCGCAGCTGCTGCTCCAGGAGAAGTGCCTCCATGGGATCGCGGTCGAAGTCGGTGAGCCGGGACGAGTCGCGAAAGCCCTTGGCGAACGGATTCGAGTCAATCTTCAGCTTGGTGATCAACTGGTTCTGGTACGCGGTCACAGCCGTGAAGACGGTCTCCGGGAAGACATAAGTCTTGTGGTCCAGTTCCTGCAGCTCCTTGGGGTTGGCCGGAATGCTCTGGCCATGGCTCAAACGCACCAAATGGATTCGCGGCTGGTAGCGGTGCATGGAGTTCAAAACGATCTGGAAGAAGGCAAGAAAATGGAAAGGTTTCATTGTAGATAGTCGTGTAAAAATCCGGGCTGTAGGATTTAGTCAAGTGCCAAGTGTGTGATAAGCCTCCAACAAAATATTCAAAAGTTCAACGAGTTCACAAATTAAATTAGCAATTTTCCATTTTCGCGTTAAGCAACATTAATCAAGAAAAACTTGAGCCGCGCAACCTTGCGTTTTTGAATTTTTTTGCAGGCTCGAAATTATCAATCATTTAGCACTCGCGACTAATCGCTACCTCAGCATCTGAACGTCTCAGTATCTGAGTGTCTCAGTATCCGACCATCCAACTATCTGGATGTCCGCAACTCACCTGTCCGTTCTTATCCATTTCGTTATTAGTCAGCTTCACCTTCTCGAAGGAGATAACTTGTTTGCGGAGAGCCTCGCAGCTGAAGGGGCTGTCGGGATGGGCGTAGAGGCGGGCAGGAGGGGCGGGGTCCGCCTTGCCGGCCACCAGCCAAGCGGATCGGTGGTAGGCGTACCGATATCGCTTCGAGTCCATGGGAATAATGTCCAGCAGCACGGCGTAGCGATCGGCGGGCTGGATCTGCCGCAGCGGCCCGGAGAAGCTCACTCGCACAGTGGGGAACATGCGTCTGAAAGGGTCACAAAAAAACAAAAATATTCGATTAGATTTCACCTTTTGTCACGGATTTTTTGGGGAGCCACACACAGCCAGTTAAATCCCGAATTTATAGCCCCAGAGCCAGAATCTTTCCCACTACTTTTAATATTTTCAACTATTTTCCCTCGCATTTCCTTTGCTGTGACAAGTGCAGACAATGGGAACAAAGGCCGAACTCTTCCTTCTTCCAAGCGAGATGTGGAACAAAAAAGTGCCTCCTATCCTGTATCCTGTGGTTTAATGTCCCTCCTAAGCCGGTGACATAACCCCGGGCTAAAAAGGGCGAGGACCGCCCTGATTGCTGCCCAACTGTCTGCTGTTCCGAGGTGTGATTTTTACAATATCATTAGGGTGCGGGTGTATCTATGCATGTATCTGTATATGGTCCCCGGTCTGCCTCTGTGTGTAAGAGTGCGTGTGGTCAGGTGTGTGGGAGCAAAGGTGTGGACAACCCGTGGTCATTTGGATTGAACTTGTTCTCATTCTCCCGCTGACAACAGCAACGCCCAAAATACCAACGATTTTCTGCTCAGCATTTTTGTTGCGGAAAATTCGTTCGGCAGGTAAGGAAAATCAATTTTCCTTTTCCGACAGACCCCACACAGCCCTCGAGATGGCATGAAATTTTTGTTGACACTGCAAACAGTTTGGCGAGCCAATTTATGGCGAAACCCAAGGAAATTTTTAATGAAAAAACACCAGACAGTTGAAACTCAAATAAAAGAATTTTCAGAAAAGTGAAAAGTTTCAGAAAAAGATCTAGCTCATCTAGATCTTGAAAGGAAATAAAAGGATGAGATCCATTATCTGTTTGCTATTGCCTGTTTTGTAATTTATCTGGACTTTCACAAACAATCACTTAGCAGCACTTTCCCCCTTCTGATGTCTCCCACGTAGCTCACCCGTTCAAACTAATGCCTATTTGCATTACCGGCTCACTGGCTGACTGGTGGACTGACTAACTGATGGATGGACGGATGCTTACCTGCCCGTTTTGGTGATGATCATCTCGGTGCCCAATTCGTGAAAGCGATCCCACAGCTCTTTGGTCTCCAGATGGCACTGCACCGGCTTCAGGTCGTCGCAATTGCAGGAGCCGACAATTTTGGGTGCCTTCTGAACGGGCTCCGGCGTCAGCCGCTCCTCGCTGTCCTCCGTTCCGGGGGACTGGGGCGGTGTGGAGCAGCGTCCTTGGCTGCTGGTGGAGCTGGTGTTGAGCTGTGACTCGGATGGAGCTGCCGCCAGTGGTGTCACGGCGCCGGTGCTGTTGCGGCTCTTGTGAGCCACATTGTTGTTGTTATTGTTGTTGTTGTGGTGATGGTGGTGCTGATGGTGGTTTAGGCGACGGGCCTTGGTTGGCGGCTCCTCAGCGTCGCTGCAGTCAACCACATCAACGTCAACCTCATCCTCCACGGAAATGGGACCTTAAATGACAAAGAAAGAAACCGAAAATTGAAAATTAAATGTGAATTACTGGGTTTTTGGTTAAATATTCGGTTAACTGATAGAGTGGTACAGACTCTATAGACTCTCTGTTAGATTATTTCCACACTTTAAACTACAATATATCTTTTAAACTTATTGAACGCTTTTCGCCGTGCATCTGACCGCAGTTTAAGGCCGAATGGTGACAACATTGAGGAACTGTGGAGCTCCCGGCACGGCAGACAGCGTGGAGTCGTCTCATATTCTTGAAGTTTCCGCTTCGCTTCGCGTTACAATGAGACACTGAGACTGCCGCTCGCTTAATTGGCAAACTGAACACAAATTGGCAATTAAACAACCCGAAACTCTAGCTGCGATTGCTTTTTTTCACTTTTGTTGCCTTCCCATTGCATAAACTATGTGTATGTACAGGGCTACCGTCAAGGTGTGCGCAAGTCGATGAATAATTTTGGGTCACTTTTGGGCGAATTGTCGCACACCCTACCGGCCCTCCATGGCCCGAGCTATTGGCCAAGTCAACGAGCTCACTGGACTCGCGGTGAGCCCAGACGGTAGGTGTCAAAATGCAAAGTAAGCAAACGGAAAACGTACAAAAAACCACGAAAATAAAAACAAATAAAATTAAAAAGCTGCATATTTGATAAAAGATCGTAAAATATGAAAAGACAACACCAACAACAAGCCAGGCCGAGAGTATCAGCTTGATTATCGTATTTTTGGCTTTGTTTTGATTTTGGCCGTCGCTAATTTTCTGCGCCTCGTAAAATTAATAAAATGAAGCACATTGTTGAAAATTAATTAACATAATTAGCAGCTTTTGTTTGTTAAAAGGCAACGAGCAGAAATATGAATGCCAGGCGATTAGATGCCGTGCACAATTTGCATATTAGTCGCGATAAATGCGAACCGCGAATGCAAGTGTTTAATATCTTTATATCTATTGGCTTCGATCTTTAGCTTGGCTTGGCTTCGCTCAGCTTGAGTTGGCTTAATTGCGGATGCCGTCGGCTAGCAAATCGTTGCCACTTTGCCGCAGAACAAGTTTATCTGACCTGGCTCGAACGCCTGCTAATTGTCGCTGGCAATTATATTGGGTTCTGCGCACCCGAAGCGACTACAGTTATTTAATAGATTTGTTGTGCAATCAATTAGCGATTGTCATTATCTGAGCTTAATAAGATTGCATTTTTTGTTCAAGAGCAGGCAGATAGTAATGGGCGTTGAGCATTTGTGTCTATCTATTTGCATACTGGCTTTCAAAATTAGGAGGATTCCAATATGGGATATTTTTCTGTTCGAGTAACTGATATACATATCTTCAAGATCTTCAGATGGAATATTATAAGACAAATCAAAACTGTATCCTATGCCCTAAACTCTTCTCTCTAATATCTGTATCTTTCAAAATCGTATCTCAACTTACTTGCACTGCGAATGGAGGACTCCCGACTGGAGGCATCCTCCCGAGCCATGATTGCCGCTATGGAGAAGTCGGTTGCCGAGCCGGCGGCACTTTTGCTCGCCGGAGTCGTTGTTGTGGCGCTCGCTGCCACTGCGGCGGCGGCTGTGTTGGCGGGGCCAGCGGGTACGGCAGGTGGCAGGACGCCGTTGCACAGATAGGGATGCGAACCGACCAGCATTTTGTTAAATATCGAGTGGATTCGTGGGATTCCCGTTGTATTTTGTTTGGTTTTCTCAGTAGATATTGTATCTTGTCACTTGTCAACACTTGGCACTTAAGAATCTAGATGCATTTTCAGTGAGTAAAGGAGCACGGCACTTGTATCTGTATCTTTGTGTATTTGTATCTTGTATCTTTGTATCTGAAGCGCACGCGATCGCGGACTGAGCGTGTGCAGAGCGAAAGGCAGGCGACGACGGAATGAATTGTGTCAGGAACGTGGTGCGGCTGCTAAGCCAAAAACACGGGACGCAGCGGCGCGCCGTAGCGTCGGGAAACCAGTTTTCCGGCCGCTTTGGGCCATTGGTGCGAACGGGACAACCCTCTGGCAAGAGAGGGCGGCCATTTCCGCCACTTGAGTGCGAGGCAAGCAGCACTAGTTGGCTCGTGGAAAGTCAGTTCGTTCGCTCTCGATTTCCAATTGGAAAAGCGGCGGGGGAGTGAGCGTGCGAAAGAGAGGGGGCGAGCGGCGGAGTGAAAGGCAGAGCGAGAGGCATGCAGCGCTGTCAGCAACTTTGCCCCCCACTACTCTCTCTCTTTCTCTCCTCTCTCGCGTCATAACTCATTTACAATTAAAAATGTCGGCGCGCTGCCAGCTCTCTCGCTTGGTCTCGCACCACGCCCCCTCCTTTCTCCCTCTCTCTGTCTCATTCCCTCTCTGTCTGACGCATTTATGAAGTGCCAACGTTTTGCTTGCGGTTTTCATTTCTTCTGCCCGTTTTTTTAGACAACTTTTCGCCGTTGTCGTCGCATTTTCCTGTTATCTCCTCTCTGTCTCCGCAGCTGATGTTTTCCTTTGCCAACCATTTTTGAGCGTGTTCCATTGCGTTTCCAACACGTTCCGTCCTCACTCAAGCCTTGAGTGAGTTTTATTCCTATTTATTTATTCAGATACTTTTGAAAGATACGACTGTCAAGCTGCAGTTGCATCCTCACACTTTCTGCTGATTTCGATTTTCATAACGCAAGGACATGGACCTTGAGTCAAGGTTACTGGACAGCTTAAGGATCTCATTACTTTGCCAAGAGGTTGCCTTATATAATGGAATGGAACAAATTAAATATTTTATTTAAATATAAATATTTACTTATGCCTAAATATCCATTTCTTTTAATACTTGTTTTTTCCAATTTTTATATAAGAAACTAGAAAGAATTTCATTTTACTTATTTTGCATATTTTATATCATATTCACTTAATACATACATATCTTACCCTTCATCAATAAAGGGTTATTTTTTCCAACCACTTTATAGACAACAATGTCGATTATAAATGCCAGTTATGGGCACCATCATTGAAAAAATAATTACAAGCTCTTTTCAGAATTGTTTAATTTCTCTAATTTTGCATGAAATATACGGGGTAACTGTGAGCCGGGGAACGCTCCCTTGAACAGTTTTAAAATGTCAGCAAACTTTTCATTTTCCCAGGCCCGAGTCAGGACCTTTGTCAGGGCCAATTACCCCACAAAGTTGCTAAAAAATGCAAAGGAATAGCTCTGAGAAGAGGAAAATCGCAGAAAGTGACAGTTCGTCAAATTCATTACGTGTCACGAGGGTCGCCAATTACGGTAACCGTCCGGGAAGAGTCACGACGGCAGTCGGCATCGGAAGATCCCGATATCCTGCTACTAACAAGCTGACTAATCCCGCTTATCCTGTGTGAGCCGGAATCTTAGCGTTGTGTGATTTCTGTAATTTGAGACTTTTTTTGGGGAGGAGGCACAAAGTGGGCATGTCACTTTGACACTTTCACCCTGAGAGAGGAATAGAGAAAGTGGAGGGGGAGCGGGACATCGTGTGTGTTCCATGTTTCACATTTATTTACTTTTTTATTTTTATTTTCTTTTTATTTCGTATGTCGGTGGCAGTCGGCAATGTCACCAAAATGTCAAAAGCCAACAAAAACACAAGTTGTGAAAACAAAGGGCAGCCGCTCGAAAGTGGCCACTTGGCACTTGTAAAAATAAACAGTTTTGCTTGTTAATTAGTGCAGCTAACTGTCCTCGTCCATCTCGTTTGACTTTCTCCTTGTTATGTCCTCTCAAGTGCCTTGGCCCTTGGCTTTGTCGGCAATCAATATTTTTTGTCCGGCCCTTTTCCCTTCTTTTTTTTTGAGTTTCTGCGATTTTAACGATCACTTTGGGTAATCGAACACTTTCACTTTGAATTTGGCCGCCAGGACTTTGGAAATTTTTGACTCGGCCCCTTCCCAAGGACCTCCAAGTATTTTCTGCTCTAGTTCTCAAGTAGAAAATCTTCCATAGCGGTCACTTTGATTGATGATTGAATGCCCATGGATAACTAATGTTTTGAGCTGGATTTGGTTTCGATTCCGGAGAATATGTTTTGTATTTTTCATTTTCATTTTTCACTTTCCTCACTCGAGTTTCCCTTATTTTGTCTGCGGCATTTCCGCTTCTTGAGTTCATATAACACTCTCTGGCAGGCTTCGGCTCTGAAGGGGTTATCAAGAGGGTTTCTTTCAACCACTTGAATTCCCCTGAAGTGGGAGGCACGTGTTCTTATTATTTGTATTATTATATTTTCTCTACGTATCGGGGTTTCCGCTTGGCACTTGCCTCGATTTCAAATTTGCTCGATAAGCACTAAAAGCGGAAGCAATCGGAGCACTCAAAAGTATCTATTTATAAAGCGAAATTTAAGCAACATGTGTTATAAGCATGAAATACGGATGTATGTATGTATATGTATAATATTTGTTTATATAAATTTTAGCTTCATTTATCATATCTAAAGGTAAGTATTTCCAGTATTCCCCCTCCCTTACATCGGGTGCCTCATTGTCTGACCAGGACATTTGCCAATCATCTTTCACGCATTTTCCCTTATGTCCTATGTGTCCTGTGGCCACGGTCCTTTGTTGGCCTGGTCTGCCTGCAAATATTTACAAAATATTTTCCATTATTTTCAGTTGCCTGCACCGAGAACGCCCACAAAAAATCAAATATTCCTGGTCGGAAGAGCCAGCCGGCTGGTGGGCAAACACAATTTTTGGGTGTTTTGTTCGGGAATTTATTAATGAAACCCATTGGGTTGGGCCTGCTTTTTGGGCTTTGCCCTGGGGACCCGCTTCTGGGTGCATCTTCAAAACGGAGCCGACGCTTTGATAAATGCCCGCTTCTCTTCCCGGCCAGAATATTTGCTACCGGGTCTGATTCTTGGTTATTTTTTACAGTTTTTCTTCTTAGCCCGGTAGCAATTCCGCTAAAAGTCGGAGGGCTGGTTGCTTTTTTCCGTAATTTGTTTATGCAGAAACCTTAGAGAGTTGGAGAAAGAGTAGGCCAGAGTGTTGCCGGCCGCAAGGAATTGTTGAATATTTTCTGGGAATACCTTTTTTTCGCATTCACCATAAATCTTTGCCAACTTGCCGCAGTCATGCTCGAGTATCTGTGTTTCTGACTGCTGAGTGTGTGTGTGGCTGTGGAGTAACAATTGTCACACCTTTCGGCGGCCACTCAGCAGACCCCCTCAACCACCGATACTCGTCCTTAACCCTCCCGTTTTCTGTGTGTGTAATTTGACTCATTAACAATCTGAAGCCGAATCCCAAGCCGAGTCCGAACCTCAGACTCAGATGTGAAGGGTTTTCGGGCCGTCTATGCCACATAAATCACAACTTAAACGATGCGTAATTTTGTTAAATAACTTCAGACCCCCTCCGAAATGACCCGATCTTTGTTTTATTTATTTGTTTTCTCTCGTTCTGTAACTCTGCTCGAACAAAAAATTTATGTCATTGTCGGGCAACGCCTGTTCTTGTTCTCATTATTATTTCTCATCTTCGGATATTTTCCTCACTGCAATTGGAGCCGGAGCTTGTGCTTAATCTTCACTAACCGCCAGGTGCCACGCCCATTTTGTGCACCTTAACACTAAATTTACATATCCACCAGCGGCCAGCTGCTCGGTCGGATCTGCTTTCGGAGTCCTTCTGGTTTTATGGCCCAATTACAGACGGCGATTTCACATTGCGAATCTGGGAGTTGGCCTGCCCAACAGCTGCAAGCTCCGCCGGGGACGGGGATGCTGTGGATTGGAGGCCCAAGATTTCCGAGATTACCCAAGAGCCGGTAATTGCAGGCGGCGAAATGAGTTCACTCTGAGCCAGCAATTTGCCTGTAATTATTACTCAATCCGGTGGGCTGAGAAAACCGCAAGCCAATAATAAAATTTCATAAATTTTCAAAAATATGACAAGGCATCTGAAGGGTAAAGTTTAGTTTAAAATTCCTTATTTTTGGATTAAGCATTTAAATTGACAAAATTTAACTCAGCTAATCCCCAAAATATGTACGTCCCTTCGGCTCTTTGAACTGCCTGTTCCTGCAAATATCTGCTACTTCCTGGGGCAGGATCAAACACACCGATCCTTGACAGATCTCCCCAGTGCGGTTGATAGGAGGCCTCAGCTCTAAGGTGTCAATTACAGCACTCCCTTTCGCATTTGAACTCGCCCGCCGAGGTTCATTCAAGTTGTTTGCCGAAGGAGACTTAAGCCGCTAAAGGCGCAACACCCACTCAGCGAGGGGTGTGCCCCGCCCAGGGGCTGCAATTATCCTTTGGTCAGAGGCCACCAACTGCGACCCAGGTGCCTGCACCGGGCTGTAATCCTGAGGAAAAAGTGCGAAAGTAGGAAATATATTCGTAGCCATTTCCTTTGCTTTTGCCGCAATCTCACTTTCATTCATTGCACAACATAATTGAGGGCGTCTAATTGCAGGTTTGGCTTTTCCGAGATGGGCTGGGCGTGAATACTGGCATTTATATAGATTGACTTCTTAGCGCCTGGAACACGTGCAGCAGTTGATTAATGAAAATAGTGCCTGGAGGGGAGGAGGTCCCATATCCCATACGAAAATGGTGGTCTATAGGATCGTAAAAAAAGAACACGAAACGGCCCAGCCTGCAAATGTTGCACATGTCCTTTTGTCATAAATTTTCCCGAGGAGGAAGGCAGAAAAAAACAAACAAACCAAATGTCGCCCCTCGAGTCCTTGTTCTTCTGGCCGTCCAAAGGCGCAAGTCAAGTCAAGCTGAACCGCTCCGCTTGCTCTAAATCGAATTCAAATTGAAGCAGGCAAAAAGGGGAAGACTCGAAGATGCTGTAGCATCTGCCCAGCGAAAGATCAGGCTCGTCCTTTGTCGTTGTTTCTTGTTCCTTGCTGTTCCTGCATCTTGCCACGGCAATAGATCATTTTCCACGCTCTGCGTGTGCGTCCCTTTTCATTATATTGAAATTTGTTGTGTTGTGCTAACAAAATATTAAAATATTTCATATTTGATTTGCATTTGAGCGGAGAGGTAGACACTATCCTTTCAGTTATCCTTCCATTGTTCGACTTTTGATGCGGTTTTAATGAGTACTCTATAGATTTGGCTCATACCCTATACAGGGACTGGCACATCAATCATAATTAGATGGCTTGTGTTTGGTTTTTTTGATAATGTTTTTGGGTTGTGCCCAAGATGGTTTCTATTCTTTGAATTGTGACAGATTAAGGATCGATTTAAAGGGATGGCTGCTACGACTTTTCATAATTCTGACAATTTCCTTTTAAAAAATAATACAAGTTTCATAGTCATATAATTATTAATGTATTGTGTAGATAATTAATTCAACTTTGAAGATAAATTCTAATATTTTTAAGTTATTAACAGCAATCCTTCTTGGGATACAACAACTTTTCTGGCTCCCTTTCCCATTTTAACACTCATTCTTCACACTCGGCACACCGGTTGCACGTTCAAGTCTTTTTAAATGAGTCAATTCCTTAATCTCCTGGCCGCATGTGAGGTCTGTTGCAAGTTGCAACGCCCAGAAATGTTTTTGGTGTGTGCACGTCTAGGGTTTCTGTTCCTTCCACTCCTCCAACAGTACCCTTTGATGAGGCAATGGCAAAAAGGATATAGGTAGGCCTCCTTTTCGGTGGGTGTTACTAATGAAGCGTTTTGTGTGGTCTTGTGAAACTCGAGAGGCGTCAACAGGGCGCTAAATCCGCTTATATTTTGACGGAAGAAGCCTCTTTTATTTCAAATGACACTGAGAAGTTAATAATTAAATGTTTAATAATCAAATAATTTAATAAATTTAAATAAAAGCAAAAGGAACTCCAGAATGTAAAGTACGGAAGCCTTTATTGGACTCCAAACCATCGTGTATCGTGTATGTATTTTTTACGTACATTTTTTTGGTTCAGTGTCTCGTATTTTTTAAGCTTGCGTGCAACTATCGACAGAAGCCAGAGTCTAAATGGCTTCGCTGCATTTAGCTTCGTTTTCGATATTTAATGAATTCGGAGTCGTTCGATTCATTTGCCAGCTGACTCTCTGGATTGGTGAAGAAGAGCACTGGGATGAGGATGACTTTGACCTTATGTCGTCATTGCACGCAGCTCAATTGAAACGTTTAATTGCATCAACCAGGACACGGGACCTCTGTCCATTGTCATTAGCGTAATTAGATCTTTCAGCTCAACTTTGAGCCTTGGCGTGTCCTTCTGTAATGTCTGAAACTCCTGGCATTCCTTTCAGTTTTTTTTTCTGCTTTTTTTGTGCCACTAATTTTGATGCCATGGAACGTGGAACGTGCGCAATTTGTTTACCATCAACATAATTGGCTTGTCCTGTTTCCCCGGGGCCCACTTCGGACGTTTTTTTAAGCGCTTTTTTATTTCATCGGGAAAGTCTCCTCTGGCCCGGGGGCAATTAGCTGAAATGATTAAGCTGATGCGCCGCTCTAACTCTCCTTGGTAATTACATTAGTCGCTGGCTTTCGATAAATTAACCGCCACGCACTCACTCAAATTGCCCCGACCATCTATCATAGGGATAATGGAGCCTTCGATGCCTAAGGACTGATGGACGGATGGGTGCGAGGACCACCAAAAATTCGATCAGTCTGCCACAGCTGCGGTGCTTCAATTGTGACACTTTTTCAAACAATGCGGAACTGTTTTTCAATTGGGCTTCATTCAAATATTGTGAGTCCTTGTTGGCTGGCTTGTTTGTTGGTTTGTCAATCACAGAGTGATCGATCTGGTTCAGAGGAGGGATGATCTTGCCTCACATGCCACACGCAGAACTACAAATGATTGATCACACATTCGCCTATGTAACTGTGACAGTTTCTGCATTTGATTTTGTTCCAGTGCGGTTGGCATGGTTTAATAAAGTATTAGTTTATTTGATTGTTTTCTCTCTATATATCTCTATAATATCTTGTAATCTTTACGAGCCTGATCAACACAACACTCCAAATTTTTACAGCTTTCCCGTAGGCTTTGTAGGACCACCTTCTGAAGATGGAGATGGCATACAACATTTTACAGCCCGCTAAATGTAATAACTTAGACCCTTTCCTGGGCACTCCCCCTTTTTAGTTGTTTCGCTTTTTTATTGTCGACTGGCCTATTCGTTGACTAAACGTTTACAACTCCCCAAGCGCCTTCGGATAATTTGACACTTGACTGCCCGATTTGGGGACGTGGAGTGTATGTTTTGTTATTCTCGACTTTATGACTTACAACTCTTAAAAAACCACAGCAGCTTCACGACAAAAAATACATAATTCGCCCTCACACAGTGCTATGTCCCACACACACAGAGGAAAACTAATTAAAAATACCTTTTCTGGGGCGACAATAAAATTTATGAAAATTAACATAAAAATTTGTGTGCGATTAACTCGAAAACGCACGCACATAGCCACGTTTTTGGCCATATGGGAAAATCACACAATAAACAAACGGAACAAGAGCAATAAAAGCAAATATGGCAACGGCAACACACGTGTTGCAAGAAGGGGGCGCTCCAAGACGATGATGATGACGCTGATGGGGCATGCTTATCATTTGTCTGGGCCCCGGAACACGCCCCATATATAGTGTGTGGGCATGGGCGAGTTGGCCAGGCCAATTTCAACTTTGGCGACAACAAGTCACGACAACAGCAGCAACACAGGCAGCACTGCCACAACAGCAACATCAACAAAAGTTAAGCTCTGCGGCGCAACCAAAGCGATTAGGCTGATTGGTGGCAGAGTGGGGTGCACTGAGAAAAAAACAGATAATATAGAGACTGCTTCAAATGTTTTGGAGACTGAAAAATGTGTATAATTTTTTGGAGTGTGCGGGATTTTGAGATCTTTCGTCTTCCATTAGAGGAGTGAGTTTAGGGGATGAGTTCTGTGCGCCAGTTGGCGCTTTACACTTTTTAGAGGTGGCTATATGGCAGGATAATAAAACAAATTCCCTCAATCTCACACACTCGCATTATGAATAATGTGCACCTTATGCCGCACCGCCAAGTCGAATGTGATTAGGGGAGATATCCGGCCTGGCCCGCCCCCTTTTCGGTTTATTAACCCCTTAACTGATGTTTGGGTTGCTTCTCAAAATATTATGATGGCATCATTTACACGCCGCTTTTCCGATTAGAGTTGATCTCTGAACTGCTCAGAGGGTTGTTAGTTTTATGGACGAAGCGTATATATTTTTTTAAGAACTTTTACGGTTTAATTTGATTTTAGGGCTCTATGCGGCGGATTTAATTTGTGTCAGAGATCTGGCAATTCTACTTCCCACAACTCAGGCCATCATTAACCCTTGTGTGTGTGAGCAAGCCTCGAACCGTAAGCTCATCAAAATTAATTTTATTGCCAGCCGAAAAACTTTCGACAGCAATTTGGCCCAAACCAGCACCCCCACCTGCGCACTCATTAGGTTCATGTCTAAACGTTTTCGGGGGAAAACTTTTGGTTAATTAAACGCAAATTGTTGTGGCGGCAAATTGCGAAAAAATTGCGAAACTTTGTCGCCAAGCCATTAAAAGCCTTTTGTCACAAAAGTTTATTGTCTCACAGTACAAGCCAGTCGAAATGAAAAGAAAAACAGAAGCAGAAACGGGTTAATTACACAACGCAACGCGGGGGGCGGGGGACTAGCCCAAATGACATTCCGTACTTTTTGGCTTTTATGTCAGAGCCATAAAAATGTTTTCGGCAACGAAAGAGACGGCACGATAACGGCCGAAAAGAGAGAGGGGGCGGAAACAAATATGGCGTCGGAAGCTTCCTTGGGGTTGCCCACTTGAATGGCCAAGTATGTGTTGACACTGGCATGTAGTTGTTGTAAGTAACGATGGTACAGAGAGCTGGGCAAGGAAGGGTGGTGCAAGTGGGGCAGTGGGCGGCAGTGAGGATGTCCTGCGTCGCTCTGCGCAAATTTGCCACTTCAACAGCTCCTTGCGGATGCCGTAAGCACTCTTGTGAACGAGCTCTGAGCATTTTCATTTATTTTCCTCACATTTTTCCAGCTTCGCCTTGCTCTCTGTCCCACTCCTACTCCCTCGCCCGTTTTCTGTCTCGTCTCCAGCCACACCCACTCGATAGGTCCTTGGAGAATTTATGCTTCTGCATTTTTCTCCTCTTTTTTCCCGGCCCGGCTTCGATTTTTTGGCAAGTTGGAAAGTTGTGAAACGATGCTCACGGAATTTTAAGCAGTCGCTTCCCCAGCTTGTCTTTCTCCTCCTCGAGTCTGCCGGAGAGACTGGCGGATGGGCGGATTTCTTCTTGGGCTCTTGGCTTTTTTTGTCAATATTGTTCCAGGGCAGCGGAAAATGTGCTGTGAATTTTAAATTGGTTTCTGTAGCCTGCGCTGAGTTGCTTACATAATCAGGATGAAGTTTTTTCGGCTTTCGAAAATTCTAGTGTTTTATTTAACGAAGGACTCTGATGAGTAGATTAAATATACAATTAAAAACTATATTGAAAATGTTTAAAAAAGTTAGGTAATTTAATAACCCAAAAGGTTACCTCATTTTTAATAAAGGTTCACCTTTAGAAATAGCAATTACTTGGCCTTTCCCAAGCCTCGCAGCACAACTGTTTATTACACTTTACAAAATGGTGGGCACTGCCACCACCCTCGCCTGGGCCACCCAACCACCATGACCAACAAAAACAATTAAAGCCAAAAAATTGAGACAGACAGGTATAAACAGACATGCATAGAAACCGACACTTATGCTTATCTGCATAATTTATGGTTAAAATCGGACGCCACAGTTTGTGGCGTTTTGTTGCTTTTGGGAATTGCACCACGTGGTTCCGACCAAATGCTAATAGGCGCCACCCAAAAAAATTGTAAAACAATTAAAATGTAATAAGCGGAGGGGTCAGCTCTCAAAGTCACTGGGCGGCACTTGGCCGCACCGTTTTCTTTCCGTTCCTTTTCCCCTGCGAGAGTGGGGGTTGGAAAATAGAGTAATTAATAATGCTAGGAAGGAGAGTCGGGGGCAGGTAACGCCTCTATTAGGCCAAAAATGATAAACAGTTTTTCTTGTGCAAGCTGTAAAGAAAACCCCTCAGTGAAGGATGTCAGTGGAGTGGAGGGGGCCAAAGGTTAATGCACATCCCCCGCTGAGCTTTTGATTGGCACTTGACATTATGGCTTGTACAGTTAGCAGAACATAGTTGCCGTTGTCTTGACATCGTGACTGGGCTAGCGTTTTCTTTCCATTTTTGCGTTTTCCAGATGAAAATGTGTTGATAGTGCTTTTGAAGGTTTTCAGGCTTGCTGGCTAACTAGGTTGCCCCGTACAATCTGATCAAATGGGCGCCAAAGGTGGCGAAAAAATACCGCTAACAGAATTATGCGGCTTTTGGGAGCTAAGATGACTAATTGTTTAGAAAGTTTTAGGGCTATAGTACTTACTTTATGGTGGTGTTTACTTTAAATAACAATTTTAATTTAAGATATGTATATGGTTAGGAGGTTAAGTACGTAGGTTAGTAAGTAGTTTATTTTGTTATAACCACCTATACAATAAATATTGATAGGCCCCATATTGCACTCCGACTTCAAAGCATTGGCAAAGCAGCATAATCCTCGAAATACGTGGTCTGCTAATATTTGGGGTGAGTATCGGATGTTAACATAATTCCAATGTAGGAACATATTTAGGAATATTTTTAATTAGGATTTTTCCGTTTTTTAATTTTAATTATTCTTAGTATATTCTAATAGTATATTCCATGTAGTAACGTTCATAGTTTAGTTATTTAATTCCCAAATTATCCAGATTTCTCAGATTTATTTCCTTTTAGCAATACCGAAAAATTCCCTTTTGACTTTTGTCAGCCTTACTAACCAACGTCCAAACATCCCGAGGATTTCAGCCAGAAAGGAAAAGCGTTGAATGCACATGGCAACCCATGGAACCCATATAAATTTATATCCCTATATATATAGTAAGCCCCACACATATACAGCCACGGAACCTTGAGGACAGACACCAGAGGGGCAGGGCAGAGGCAGAGAAGCCCAAAGCGTCAAGTTGTGAAGCTGTGTGCAAAAAATCATTAACACGCACACAGACACACACTCGCACACAGAGAACCCCATCAACGGGCAGGAAGTGGGAGGCAGTGGGTGGCCTTAGCTCGCCATCCTTGTCTCTCCTTTTGGGGGGCAGCGTGTGTGGGTGGGTCGCCTCTTCGGTTTGCAGCCTGTGCGAGACTTGCTTAAATTACTTGGGTTTTTACATGCGGCAGTGAGGCACATTAACACTGTAATGTGCAAAAAGTGTTCCACAGTCTGTGTGTGTCAGGGTATGGGGGGAGTGGGTGGTGAGTGCTGGGGGGAAAAAGAACATGGCGTCATTGTAGTCTCAGTGCCTGTGTAGTTGTAGTTGTGGTCCGAGAGGAGCTCATTGTCATGCATACCGGGTTTATGGGTGATCCGGAAAACGTTTTTTCAAGGATCATGAAAATTGAAAAAAGTGGTATATTGTTATAATTATATGTAATTATCTTGTTATAAAATATAAATATAAAATCTTTGCCTGTATTATTTTTTGGTCATAAACAAAAACTAATAGGATGGTGACTCATAGGATGAACTTAAAAAGGCGGAAAATATAATGAAAAGTTATTGTAACAAATGGTATTATAATTTATTGTAGAGTTAGTTACATTTATTATTAAATGACAACTAATTAGGCAAACAGCTTTTTTTGTTTGAACGACATCTGTCATCTTGAAATGCCTCTCCGCATAAACCCCAAGATTCGAAGGAGCAGTGGTGGGCGCCAGATACTTTTAGTTAAGATTAATTGTTATATATTAACATGGCGTCGAGTTACGAAGTCTGCGAAAACGAGCTATTTACAAGCTAAACGAAAGTTGACTTTGCCCAAACGACCACGAGAAGCGAAACGAGCTGAGTGGAAGCTGATGTTGATGTAAATGTTGTCTCCTGCCCTGGCCTGCTATGGGAAAGTGTGGGCGGAAAATATATGTACATATGTATGAACAGTTGTACATATAAAAGGGTAAGAGCGGGGGTTTGGGCCACTTTAATAGAGAGCAAAATATTTAAGGCCGTTGGCTGCTGTTTATGGCATATCTTGTGTGCGTGCTAGATTTATGTTTGCCCATTTTCGTGTTTTATCATCAGCTGCGGCTGCTGTTGCGACTGCGACTCCGACTGCGGTACTGGAATTATTCATGCCACTCGCACTGTTACTCATACGGCGCGTATGAAAAGGGTTTCAAAATGGCTGCCATTTGGGCTATTGCGTTTGAATTATGGGCCAAAAGGGTCCGCTCTGTCTGCCCCATTTCGTTTTTGCGTATTGCGGTTTTATCTTGAAAAGGATGGCCTTGCTTTTCGCCAAAGAGACTAAAAGTAGTTAGAAATGTTGTGTGAAGAGGTTTTTTTCTGATTTATAAGTTAAGGCCTAATAACTTTAAAGAAATATATTTGAGGTTATTTAAAAGAATATGTGACCTAATTACATTTTATTTACTTCTCTAAAAATACATAATAAACTTTTCCAAATCAACCACTCCATTTTAATTTTCTTCGCAAAACCAATGGTTTTGGGTCTATATCAGCGGCATCTTGGCATATGTTTGGCCAATCTGCCACTCCCCTTTCTGGCCACCCCTATCGCTTTTCTCCAACTGTCGCATTTCGAACCACAAACAAATTTGTCTACGACTTCCGAGATGAACGCACCATCAGCCGCAGCCCAAAAGCATATTGACAGTCGTCCTAACGGGAAGTCAATACGGAAATGGTTAGCTAACCCCACAATCTTAACTGCCTTCCTTGCCACTGCCTCTGCTCTTCCCCACCCACCACGCCATATCGGATATCCTTGCCGCCCACACTCAACGCTCTGTCACTTTGGGCGCAAATTTCGCCATTTCCACCCTCGCTAATGTGCAAATAAAAATGTTAAAAGGGTCCTGTAGCACTCAATTACACGCCCTGGTGACCATTTCCCCTCTACCCGATTCCCCAGCCCCTCTTGCAATCGGTTTCACTGCCCCAGTGAGCGTGACTTCCCAGTGTGTGTGTGTGTGTGTATGGAAAGGCTCCTTGCTGAGTAGAGAAAACATTATGGCGCGCGAACGGAAGTTGCCATCTTGATGATGGCAGTTAAAGATAAGCGAAAAAACCCAAGCAGGACGCAGGTTTTTTTTATATTTCTCTGCATGCTCAGAAGGGTATATGAGTTACAAACATGAAAAAAAACAACTGGAAATAGGTCGTTTCTGGCTGAATTAAAAACATAAATTATAACAAGACTTCATAGGAGTTAACTCTTTAAAAATTAAAATTCACTGCACCAGAATTATATTATGTATATTTTTAAAAACATTAATTTAGGGCATTTCAGTTTCGAACACAATATTCAGAATAATTTTTTTACGACCTTCTATCTCTCTTTTTACCGTTGTGGCTGTTAGATTTTCATGCTTTTCCGCGCCGCTCGCTGCTTGGCTGCTTTTTATTGCCTGCATTTTATGTTATTTGTTTCTATTTTTTGGCTTCCCTCTTTCGATTTTCTGCGACCGCCATGTTGGCAGTTATTTCTCCATTTCCCCCACTAGGCTGCCTTTCCAGTTTCCGCTTCCGCCGCCCCAAGCCACCCAGAGCAGTGCTCGTAATCCTCCTTCTGTCTTTGGCATTTAAGTTTTATGGCTGTTTGCTTTGTTATTTTTCGGAATTTTTTCCACTTGGCAGTGGGTCTCCTAATTTGCAATTTTGTATGGAGACATGGACGACGACGCCTTAAAGCGGTTTTGTCATGTCATTTGGTAATTGGGTGGCAGCGGTTGGCACTTTATATATTTCGCCGCCAGTTGGCAGCGCCTTCATTTCCGTTTCGGTCACACATGGTCACACTGACCGGGGCTATGGTCAGACGAATAAGTTCCTCCCAAACAAGGAGTGGAGAATATGTCGACGACAGCCAGTTCCCCATCTAATTTCGTGGCGGGGAAGCGAGCCTGCCTACTCAACCAACGGCGATAAATTTTTCGTTTAATTTTTTCAGCCTTATTTGGCCAAATTAAGTGGCCCATAAAGTCCACATTTTTACAGATCGTAAAACAGCACAGAGATCGGACTTCAACGCGACCGCAAAACATTCGATCGGGTGTATAAATAAAATGTCCGTTTAAAATCAATAAATTATAATTAAATTATAACTTAAGCGCATGCTAATTTCTCCGCTTTGTGGACTCAAAAAAAAACTGGACAGCTTCCCTGCTGGGTTTGTCGTCGCATTCTCGCAGTTTTTAAAGAGGCCCTTTATTTGCAATGTAAATGCATAAAAATTTCATAAAATTAAACTCGTGCCCATAAAACTGACACATTAAATGCCAAAAAATTAAATTGGCAAAAATACAATTTAAGGAAATGATAAAATTATCCGACAATCACTGGTTTTTGGGTGTGTTTTGGAAAAGATTTCTCTTAGGACTGACTGGGTTAAGAAGAAAAAATGAATATATGCTATATCCCCTGCAAAATTCATAATACTCAGCTTATCCGAAACAAAAGTAAACAAAGATCTCAATTATGTTAATAAGTTTCACGCCCTTCCACTAGATTTGGCAAACGGTAGAGCTAAAAGCACAACCCTTAAGCCAGAGGAAAAAAGATAGACAGAATCCTTTATGGCCACCACCTTTCACCCCAAAAGGCGCCCACAAGGCAAACTCCATTCAACACCAATTAGGGATGATAATCGGAAGCCGGGAAACGCAAACGCAAACAGGAGGGTGGCAGGTGGATGGATGGCGGAGTTGAGATGTCGTCGGTCCACCCCGTCGGAGTGTCATTTGTTATTGAGCTGAGAACCAAAAAAAAGTTGACTCTACTCCCCGGGTGTCATAAATACATCCCACAGCATAGACAAACAATCAACAATTTATGCGACTGCCTGGCGAGGATGAGTGGCCCACTTGAGAGGGTGGTGCCGTATGCTGTTGGTTTGGGTGGTGCTGGGGTGGCTCGCCCTGCTAAATTGCTCAACAACGGGGGCGCATGTTAAACATGAATTATGAATTGTTATTGAGATTGATGTTGTTGTTGCTGGGGTGCCATGGGTATTGCTCTTGTTTGATGCACTTAGAAAAATTAAGCTTAAAACTGTTATTCTTAGACATCTTTATTCCAATAAAATTTTAAAAGTTTCATTTTTATTGGGAATAGCTTTTTCTTAAAGAAAGCTAAAACTAACCTGAAATATTTATATTTCCTTATGTTTTTTTTCAAGTGTCCTTTTTGCAACTCTATCTAACAACCTTCAGAGTTTCCTTCCTGCGAACCAGCTTTGCTTTGTTTTGTTTGTGGTAATTTCATTGAAATCATGTTGAGTAATTGGTGCTACTGCTGTTGCTGAATTTTCGGGGGTGTATAAATAAACCGAGGGTTGACTCTAACCCCATCCAAATGGAAACCCTTATCCTACTACCCACCACCCACCGAGTCGGAGGTTTAAGCCACCGCTTTATGCGGTTTGTATTTATTGCCCGTTTTGCCGTCACTTGTCCCCCGTAATTGTAATTTTGGTTGTATTTGTGCTGGCATTACGCTACACATGTAACGTGTATCTGATGGATACTCTCTGGTGCACCATAACCCCGCAGTGGTTGGTGGATAGACCCGGCTGGTTGTTTGCTAATTTGGGCATAATTTGTGACTGTTTATTTATTTTAGCCGCTTAGAATTAATTTCCAGCATATTGTGACACAGATGAAGTTCTTTTTTACATATGTTAACATTGCTAATAGGGGTGGATCGAAAGAATGTATCCTTTCGAAATGACTTTGTTTGATTTTCTATCCTTGCAATCCAAGACCTGTTTCTCGCTGAGTTATACACACACATGCCTTAAACGTTCGTGTTGAAAAATGTGATGTTTAATTTCGCACATTAAAATCTGAAAATTATCAGACACGAAAACCCATAAACCCCACACCGAATGCCCCTGCCTTCCCGCTCCTTTCTCCCTTTATTAGCCACCACGAGAAAAACCAGCTAAGACGGTGGAGCAGGGGAGCAGACTGCAGTGAGTAAGATTAAAATCTTCTCAGAATTGTGTGGACAAAGCCAAAAGGCAAAGCCACATAAATGACCAAGGAGCGGGGCATGGGGGTGTTGTGGCTGCTGCTGCAACTTGGTGGCAGACAGGGCCAAGCCAAAGGAGTCAAATCGATATTGGCAATGAGAGACAGAGGCCAGACAACCAACGACACTGGCTAAAACAAGACACTGGAATTTTAATTACTATTTCAGTTTCAGAATCATTCTTAAATTTTTAAAAAATATTTAATCATACGCCCATTTATACTTTATTTACTTAATAAATATATTTTAATTTATTATAATTTATTTGTAATATTTTTTGTCTCAGTGCAGGGTTGGAAAGGCTGGCATGTAAACAAATCGATTTGTTTCATTGATGACATTCTTGGCAAGATTTTTTGCAAAATGTCATAAAGTTTATGACTTAAGTCTTTTGTTTGGCTCTGACTGGGACGGAACTCGAGTTCAATGGAGGGAGGCTTTGAGTTTCTGAGCCTCTGAGTCTGATTTCTGAATGCGAGAGCCTGGGCCTGAAAATATCATTATTAAACTGATCGAAGTCGCAACGATCCTAACCGGTTTGCCATTAAAATCATCAAGCCCAGCATCAGGGGCCTCAAGGTGTCCCCACAGCCCGTTTGGCATTCACACCTACAAAAGTGTCATGCGTTTGGCATTTAGCGTGCGAGTTGGTCCGAGTTGGCTAAAAAAAAAATCACCTCTCAGAGTGTCGTAGTATTTTTTGCGCATCCACAAATTTAACGATTAAGACGTGTTAAATTGTTAACAAGCCACTTGCAGTTATTGCCAATAAGCTGCAAATTTACGAGGCTTGGCCGGGACTGTTTCTGGGTTTGGTTTTGGATTCGATTCCACTATGTGGTTGGTGGGTTTGGTTTTGGTTGTGCTGGATGCAGTTTCATCTAGCCTGGGGTCGTATCCATTTGCATGTGAAAGATGCCCCGGCTGCAGTGTCGCATTTGTTTGGCTGACAATTGGGTGGAGAGTCCCCTTTTTGTAGCTTTTTCTTCGTTGGCGGTTGAGCCATTTGAAATGCGTGACAGGCTCGGTGGGTTGCCTTGTATATCATGGGGTTTTATGGGTTGGGTCTAGGAAGGAGGAAGAGACATTTTCTACAATTGAATCTAGCTAGAATTCTACATTGTGTTTGAAGTACTTTTTTTGCCCCTATTGCATCCATGGTTGGTCATATTATAAACCCGTTTTTCAATCCACCATGATGGCTTAATACTTGGACATTCTTCATGAGCATAAAACCCAAGTATAATGGCCAACAAAAAGAAAGCCCCCACTTATCTAGAGCATCGGATGACAAAATCCGAAACGTAAATCCCATCAATATTGAACCAAATTTTCGTCTAAGACCCGCTCATAGATCAGTCTTAGCCGGGCTTATTGCAGTTTAAACAGGCACCGATATAGACATAACACTGCCGTTGAATGCCCACATTTAGATGCATAAATTAGGGCACTCCAACTATGGCCAGAACCGATACATCCCCGCCAAGATATCCATCAGTGCTTGGCCCTATTTTTTGGGCGTAACTTGCATATAAACGGTGCTAATAACACATTTAAACTGGTCAACAAATTACCGTTTCCACAGTGCCACGGATAGGCATTTGTTATTCGATTCGTTTAAATGTGTTTTCAACAAATTTTCATGCAAATGACATGGATGCTTTAAATGCTAAACCGCTTTCTGGTTCCCTACAGAGATACGGATTTAGCTGTGTTTTCATGAAATCTAGCTATTAAAGCTAACATTTTATATTTAAATTCAATATATTTTCTATAAACTTGGCATCTCAAGTCCCCTATCTTGACTGAAACTCAAAAACAGATGACCAGCATCTGGCTTAGACAAAGCGACGACGGCGGTCCGACTCGGGCGGGCTCATTTGTCGTGGCCAGTTCCAGCTTTTCATGAAAACTTTTCGTCCATAAAGTCTGCCAGACGGCGGACAAAGCGGCCAACTGCTGAAAAGAAATTTTATGAAGCCGGGAAATATCAACAGCGTCGCATTGTCCCCGGATATTGATTTCCAAAGGTGTGACGACCTCTTTTGTCCCCATACGATTTCGGAGCGATAGAGCTGGGGGGCGATTTATGAATGAAATCCAGACCCGGAGCCCGGGCGTGGATATACTTTATAGACATAGAGTCTGGCCTGGGTTTTGTTCGATGAGTCACAAGCGTCTAACGATTTGTTTGCCTGCTGGGCGTTTGTCTGTGAAAGTGTAATATTGTGACACTTTTCATTGTCCCCAAAATTTTCATTAGAATGGAAATGGTAATACAGCACTGAGCTCTGCTTAGCGGCCGAAATGGTTCTATTCGAGTCTGGTGCTGGCCAATTGTTGTTGCATTGCTTTCCAATTAGCGGAGCAAAGCCAAAATTTATGTTGCATTTATTACATAATTTGTCCAATTTTATGTCGAGGCTCAAGAGTTTTACGAGGCACGTTTTGAGGCGCTGCCAGGCATTGTCTCCGACCGCTTTTCCTTTTCCTATCTATGCTAGCTATCTGCCATCCGAGAGAGTCTTGGCCAAGGTTTTTCCAATTTCAGTGCCGGATTAACAGGGATTTTCCATGCTGAATGCTTTGCTCAGGATCTGCTTTCCATTGCCGTTGGTTCTCCGTTTTGTGTGACGACATTTTTCAATTAAGAAAGGATCACAAGGCGCTTAGTAAGGCAGTTTGGCTTTGGAGCTCGGAAGCTGGGGAGCTCCAGCTAGAGAGCTACTTCTTTGCCGAAGCTTGCTTTTAATTAATTACTGTAACTGGCTTTTTGTCTCCTTGGCCCGGAGTCCGCCAACTTTGTGCCAGCTGCACTTACGGCCAACTTAAAGTAGCTGCCACTTGAAGTGTTGCCAAGTTTTGAAAAGGGTTCGAAATCGATTTTTATTCCGTACGAATGCAGCACCCTAACGGGAAACTTAAACTTAGGCACTTGGAACCAGTCTACACCTCGACTAGGCTAATCACACTAATTACTGCAATTGCCAATTACGTGAGCAGTTCCCGAGCATCGCAAATCAGCTCCGTGTGCTTTTATTTTTGCTCAATTATCTAATTAACTTGTTAACAGTTTCTCAATAGCCACGGCAGATCTAAAAATATATGCATATAATTGCCCTGTTGTTGTGCACCTCATAAACAATTAGCGACATTGGCGACTAATTCGAATTGTTTTGAAAAACAGCAACAATTTCGTTTGTCGTCGCATAATAAATTAATCACAGTGTGCATGTGCAAAAATTAATAAATAAATACATATGAATAAAAATGATGCGAATGGGTAAGGTGAATGGCAAGGTAAATTATTAACGTACTTAGGGGCTGACTGACCACACGACTGCTACGTAATAATTAAGAAATTTACAAACGATTTATCAACTTAATTAAACGTTGGCTGACCATTGCCGTTGGCTTTCATTATAAATGGCATGAAACGAATCGAAACACTGAAGCAGTGATAGATGGCCAATGATCGAAATCATTTCACACGATCATATGATCAAACGAGCGTAGAGACTCATAGAGCTATATATGTACATAGGTATAAATAAAACTTTCTGTTGATTGTGATTGAGGCTGTTGCTAATTTGCCAACTACTTTGGGTTCATTCAATTGATATTTTGTTTGAGTGTGTGCTGTGGCGAAAGCTGTTCGACTTCGACTTTAGCTCGGATTCAGTCTAACATTCAAAGTGAGAGTGGCTTGGCTAAGACAATGAACTCGGCTGGAAATCGAAATGAAAATGGCATACTGCCAGTGTCTGAAACAGATGTCTGTAATTAAGTAAATGTGGAAATTATATGCTAAAACGCGAATAAACACGGCTGGTTGAACGATTGATCTATGACATGATTTCGCTTGTGTGAGTGCCAAGAAATGGTACCGGAGATTGGCTAACGGATTTAGTTGAGTAAGCTAAGTAAGAATTATGAAATGGCTTAGATAGACTAGACATTTAAGCCAGACAAATAAAAGTTGTAAAGGCTAACAGGATGATATGAATTTGTATGATCTATCATATACTATACATATCATTATAGCTAAAAGGGGAACTTTATTTTTTAGCCTTAACAGCATATGGCTGAATACCCACCCCCTTGATACACCCACTCTCATTTCTTCATCATCTAATAATCATCATCATTACAGACGCCAAATGCTTTTAGTCATCTGGCTTTCCACTTCATCTCTTACCAAAATCCGATATCCCTATTTCCGAAATTAAGCCCATTTCCGAGATACTCGTACTTCTGGCCATTGAAAGCTTATCGGAAGAGCAGCTGAAACTAAATGCTTGCGATAAAACTAATGAAAATGCGTTTTCTAATTGCACATTAGGCAAAGTGAAACGATTGCCCCCGTAAGTGGAAATCCAGCAAGCCAGCAGTCCAGACTCCGGTGGCCGGAGAGATCTCAAGTGCAGCTTCTGTTTGTAGGACGCACGTGCGTTGTTTATTTTTTTTAAAGGTATCTTTTTTTATAAAGTGGGTGTGTTGCTGTTGTTGGGGACTTTTTGATGTATCGTGCTGGGCTTGGAATTTTTTTTGTGCCGTGCTTTACGCACCACTGCCCGCCATTAATTTTAATTTGTGCGTCAAACGTAAACGCAAAACGCCTTCGACTCTTGTTGGTTTAGCCCCTGGACGGTAAGCGAAAGTGAGACAGCAAATCGGGGAATAAAAGAGACAGGTATAGGCTGAAAAGAGATGGGAGATGGGAAAAAACAATTGCACACAATCATTTTCAATTTACTGTCATTATGTGCAATTTGTCAACAAAGTCCACAAAGCAGTCAGTCAGCCATGTGTCTGTGATTTGTCCAATAGGCAGGGGTGTTAGCCTAGGGGGTCTCTGATAAGTCCTAAGTTGTTCAATAGTGAAAATTCTTATATTTTATTACCTATTGAGATTACTCTCTAAATCCCCCTTTTTGGGACACCCCTGGCTATATGCAAATGACCACCCATGCCTCAATGAATTCCCTCCCATTTTTTGTGACCCCTGCTCTTAGATTCAATAGCATTGTTTATTTATGCTGCTACTTTTTCTATTCGACGAATTCGTGACGAAAAGTGATTGAAAGTAAACAATAAAAGCGACACTAGCCCGTCACTTTCCACTTCCACTTCCACCTCCATCCAAACATCCAAGCCAGAAGCGAATTTCTTTTGCATTTTCGGGCTGGTAAGAGCTGTGGGGGATGTGGGGAGAGGAGTACTTGACTCACAGGCAGCCTTTCATTTGGCTAACAATTTGTACTTTGCGTTTTTTGTATCTGTTTGCTAAATTGGCCAATTGCGATTGGTAACAGCCGCACGGCCGACATGCCAAACAATTTAATTCAATTAAATATTTTTTCGTTGACTGCCTGTCGTTTGTTATTTAGCGACAGTTGCTGTACCACCACCGGCTGCCTCAGCGGCAATTGTTTTATGTGAAATTTGTCACACTGTCATGTGCGTTATATAGGCGAAAGGGAGAAGGGTAGAGTGGGGCAGAGCGAGAGAGGGAGATGGGGAAAGGCCACCAGGTGGACAACGAACAATTTGCGCCACCTGAATTATACAAAATTTCAATGGAAAATGGCGAGAAAATTAGCCCTACTTCGGCATCACAAGAAGCCAATTGACTTTGACAAGTGCTTTAAAAATTCATTATCGTTTCCGGGAAAATCGGTGACAGTTTAAAAAGCTGAGATTCAAAATGTTTCGAACATCTGGACTTGATTGACATATATATTTTAAGAATTAAATCGTATAATTAATTTCAATTGAAATAAAAAGGTAATATGAGTTTTCAAAGTGAAATTTTAAGGGAAAGCACTTAATAGCTAATTGAAAATTAATCAAAAGTTCCTTAACTACCTTCATTAGTTCACTTCCGATGTGTCTTGAGAACCTTAATTTAAAGTCTAGACCCGCATCACAAAACTCATTCATTAATTTTTATTTCCCAGAATCAAATCGCGGCTTGGGTTATCAGAATCTTCACCTCACCTCTCTAGAAAGGTTAAAGACTTGGGTTTTTAAGCAACCTGACCTCTCGACTTTCCTCCGAAATCACCTGTGGTGTCAATATTTCAACACTGCCAGCGGTGTTGAAGCTCTCTGTCTCCGGTTTGTTGATTTTTTTTAAACATACATACATCCATATATTTTGGACACTCGGATTTTCTCTTTTTGTGTGTCGAACAGATTTTTGATTTATTGATTGAATTGAATTAATCAACAAACTTATGAGTCAATATATTGTTTAAACAAAGCCAGACACAAAGGAGAATAAAGCGAATGCAAATTAATCATATGTCAAGATCACGATCGGAGCTCGGAGAAGTCTGCTGCTGTTTCTGCACCCCTCTCTTTCTCATTCCACTCCTCCATCTCTTTCCAAAGTGATCATCGTGGCTGGGTTGATGATGATGACGAACTAACTGACAGTTGTTTGACGTGCCCCAGTCAGTTTCTGTGTGGAATGGCGAGGGGAAAACAATTAAGTGACGCCAGACAAACAAGTTGTAATTTTTTATGGAAATGCAAAAAAATGAGACAAGCCAAATGGGGAAAAGATCAAATCGTCTGGAGGCAAGTGGGTACATCATATGGCCCGTAATTAAAAGGTTAACTTGATGTAACTATTACATTGGAAGTACACTTGGAGAATGTATTGATGGGGAGTCCCTATTGGGTAATACGTCCAAGGAGAAGTTCAATTAAAAACTCAGCTATTGCAGAATATAAGCAGTGTTTTATGCATGTTCGTCACCGGTACTCAATCTCTTCAGGGTTTTGTTTCTATTTATAATAATAGTATTATAAAGATTTATATTTAGTATTATAGTCGTATTAGGGACTGATTGCGAAAGAATGTTATAATTGGCGGTTTTATGCTTTTGCGTCACCGGTAATTTACTTCTTTAATATGGTTTTTTGTTTTAACCTTTAAAAAAGAAAAATATGAATATTATTTTTCCAAGTGATATCTTAACTTTTAGCCAAGAGAAAGAAACTGCAACAGTTGTGATATTTGCCCTGCAAGCTTCGTGTTTCGCTTTTCATTCTGTCTGCTTTGTCTGCTGTCATCCTTGACATTTTTACATTGTAAATGTTGACACTTTACCACACACAGACACCAGGCAATGATCTCGTTACAGTTACATGAATGATCACCACAAATTGGCATGAGGAAGTCAGAAAATTGTCACCCGGCCAGCAGCTTTCCTCGGAGATTTTCCTTAGGGAGTTTTCATTGACACCTCGTAGCATGGCGAGTTCTTCGCCGTCGTCTTCGCTGAAGACAGATGAGGCCCGCTTTTATTTTTAGGTGCGATCGTGAATGACTTACCGTCTGAATGAGTGAATGATGAGCAAATTTATCGCGGCATTGTGTCAAACTGTTTTTGGTTTTCGGTTAGCCCAGCCAGCCATGTGTGTGGGCCTGACATCACACCCAGAGAGTAGTTCCCCTAGTAGTAGTTCGGAGATCTCCTCCAGCTTGTTCTGTTTGTCTGACAAGCGTTTAATTATTTTGGCTTGATTGCCGACACCGTCCCCTTAGATGCCGCATAGAGGCCGATTCATTCATGTTTAGTTGCGCCCAATTTTCGATGTTGTGTGCTGGGTGGCGGTGTCACATCATTGACACGATCACGGCTGCTGTAAGTTGAAGTTACAACATCTCATTTGGCATGGGTAATCGAAAGCTCTGCTAAGAATAAGTTTCCAGGAAATAACACTACTAATACTATCCTTAATGGCAGTTCTTAATTTTTGTTATTTTTTTCACCCAACATTTTTTAAGGGTTCTCTTAGTCCTCAAATTATTATGCACATTTTTTAAGTCAATCATTTTTCTCACGTTCACGTATCGATTTTGGTTTCAGGGGCTGCTCCTTCGAAGTTTAGCCGCCAACGCCCACAAATATGCGAGACCCTCCCATGATTGATGAGCATCTTGCGTACAAATTAACACCGGAATTACTCCTCGTGCACTGCCGGCCAAGTTCGGCAAACTTCCAAGCCATTTTGGGCTCCACCCTGAAAGCTAAAAAAATGTAAGAAAAAACCCGACAAAAGATGCGTTTTGGACCATTTCAAATGATGCCGACTTTCAATTAGGCAAAAACTTGGCAACTTGGAAACCGAAAGACAAAAGGCCGCCTAAGTCGAGTTGAAAGTTAATGAGACGACGACGACTGAGTTTGGCCCGAGGTGCGATCGTGACGACCAGTGAGTCCAATGAGTCGAATGAGTGAGCCGTGAGTCATGCCGCAAGTTAATTATGAATATGCAACTAAATCATTACATTTTAAGCCAGTGTCAAAGGCGCAGCTGGAGATGCAAGTTGGTCCCCATGATTCGCTTGATTAATCGCCGTTGGCCAGGCCAGATCCTAGGTGCCTCTTATTAATTACGCCAGTTCCAAACCCAGTTCGAGGATCGAGTGGATGCCCCAAGTGGAGGCTGAGATCCAGGCCAGCGAGAGACGCGTGCTCGAGGCGTGAATACCATCGTCAACAAGCTAGCACCTCTCGCTCTGAATTATTGCTGAAATATTTTCTGATTTATTGGCAGCCACTCGCTTGTTGCACTTGGCACGCCATATGCGTGTTGTCTTTTCTGAGAGAGAGGAGGTGTCACTGGGAGAAATAAGAAATTAAAACTGAATTAATTGTCTTTGTGAAGGCTACAAGCTCGTAACTGTAGGTACTTTTTCGCAGTGCTATTGCAACCTTGTTGCAATTAGTTTTTGCATCACCACCCAGCGCGTATCGCTGGAGTATCGCCTTACCTTTTAGCCAGCCTTGAACTGGCCAAGTCCGAGGCCCTAAATCTGGCTCTGTTGAGCCGAATGACTCGTTTTGGCAGGCTAGCCAGTTCAGCTGGGGCAGACTTCCGTGTAATTAAGTGGCGTTCACAATGCGCTCCACCACCCATTGTGTGCTGGATTCCAGACAGCTCCAAGTCTGCCACAGATCCTCCCATAACTCCTCATGCTTCTGCTCTCGACCAGGCCAGCAAACAAATTCTTTGTGAAGGCTCAGACAAGCGAGTGCACATGATTTCAACGAAGAGACTTCGCTGCAAACAGGATTTTGGCGCCAGTTTGGCACAATGGGTAGAAAGTGTTATCAAACAAAGTCTAAACGAAGTGGCTAATACCCTTAAAACAAGAAAAAAATCATTTATAGATTCCAAGCCACGTAAGGCTTGAAGAAAGTTCCTATTTCCTGGAAAATAGAAATAAAAGTTACCTCCAGAAGGTGTGTATGGTGTCTACGATTTCTTAAATCCCTACATAGAGCAACCATTGAAATAGAAACCTAGAATGACAGACTCATTCAACCGGACCTGGGACACTACGGAAAATATGATAAATTGGGCGCTAACTCACAGAGTAAAGGCAGCTCCTCCTCTTACAAAATCTGCTAACCATTCTATTGCCCAAGTCCGGCACAAGATCTCTGTGTGGCTGTAATTTGAGGCCATTTTGGACCATGACTGCAAAATAAAGTTGTCAGCTGCTCCTTTGCACGAAATGCAAATGATGGCAGACAGTCCGTCCCCTCTCACCCCTCACTAACTTGGCCAAGAGCATGGATAGGAAAGAGGCACAGTGTGCTGTTAATTTTTGGTACGTGTCTTGCAAATTAGACTATCGTGCCTCTTGGCTGCTGGCTGGCCTGCTGAAAAGTTTCTAGAATTTCAATGCCGTTTAATCGATGTGGCATCCACGAAAACTTTGCCAACCGGTTGCCACACACACTCCAGTGTGTCCACCTAGAGTGTTCAGAAACCAGAAGCTCTACGGAAGCACTTAAAGCTGATGAAACGGGTTTCCGGGGGGCAGGTGTATGGGTTCAGGTTCAGGTTAGTTAACCTATTAGAAATCCAGGTGGCATTAGAAGTAAAGCATATAAAAATCAATATTAATACCATTGGTCACAGTTGCAGGAATTGGGTCAGCTCTTAAAACTCTAGATTATCCATACTATCCTTTGTGTCTATATGATTATGTTTTAACCCTTCTCAGATGGTTTATGGGCCTTGTGAGTAATAAACATTAAATAAACTTTAACCCTTTTTCCGATGGTCATTTAACTGCATTTTTATATACTTCCTACTCCAAAACAAATGTCATATGGACAGCTCATTAACGCCAAAGTCAAAGCAATTGTATCCGAACCCTTCCGCAACATAGTGCATGTGTACTTGGCACTTTTATTGATATTGCTTCTATCGATTGCCGCTATAAAATCGATCATTAGCGCTCTTAATTTGCAGCGACAAAGAGCATAGCGCGTTGATGGCAACGCTTCAACAGTTTCTGGTTCGAAACAGACAAAAAAATTATTAAAAGATACTAAATATTATTCTTGTATTTTTCTTGTTTCATAAATGAAAATATCCTCAAATGGGTGCTATATAATATCTTCATATATATACTTTAAACACTTCATAAAATATACTTCAAAATGCCTAATAAAAAAGACCCTTAGAACACCTTTTTCAGAGCTCCACTAAAGTACATCAGAACCTACGAATGGTTATAACTTTTAGCTTAACAACTACGAAATACAAACTTAACTATAATTTATATTTTCTCAGTGTATCTGATACCAGTTTCATTTCCACAACTGGCGGAAAGGGTGCAACGGTCATAAAAATTAAAAGCAAATTACGAACAACTGCACAGCAGTTAACTCGACAATATTAGCACAGTTCGCAGCGGGTCGATAATGTCGATCAATCGATTGACTGAATGACACCGAACCTGGCGCTGACCAAGCGCGACCTTTTGTCACTTCATAGTCTAGGGTGGGGGAGGGGTTATGACGAGGGGGACGATAGTAGGATGGGGTGATGGACGCACCTTAGACGCTGACGCCAACTTCCGTTTGGCATTGAAGCGCAACCGTTTCAATTTCATCAGAAGAACAAAACAAGTAGGAAAGGGTTGAGTAAGGGTAGGACATAGTAGTACCTATTTTTAACTACTTAGTTATTTAATTTTAAAATTTTTATATTGAAGTTATTTTAAAATAATAGAAGTAAATGTTTGAAATACTTAGTAGTTCTGTTTAATTTTAGTCGTTAAAAAAACCGTTTTTTTCATCTACATATATTTTTAGAATATTTTCTTTTTAATTCGGATGTGTTATTTAATCTACTTTTACCATACTTAGTATGACATAGTTATATCCACATACCCTGTAGTCTGTGAAAGAGTTAAGCCGTATGGCAACAATTTGAGTGCCTAATGACGCAGAGTAATGAAGTCGCAGCCGCGCCCCAAAAACAGACTCTGTCTTGGTCAACCCCCACCCCTTAAAAGAAGATACACAGCAAAAAATTTTTGAATTATAAATAAGATTATAGCTAGGAGAAATATACATAGTAACTTATAAGTTAGGACCAGTAAGTGAAAGACAAGAAACTATAAAAAATTTGCAGACCATTTCCCTTGAACTAGATAAAGTCTACCTCTAAAAGGGTATTGCTAATTGAATTACTGAGTGAATGGAATATTATTTGCAGGTTTTTTAGGTAGTTATGAGTCTATTTAGTTACATTTTTGCATTGATTTTATTTCTCGCAGTGTAAACCCAACCAAACTCTACGGAACTCAGCACAACCCAGTCCGACCCAACCCCTTTTTTCGCGCTTGATGTGTCGTTGATTTGCTACTGCTTCCAGAGACTGGTGCTAAAAATCGTCACAGCTGCGCAACGTACCGAATTGAATGACTTAATGTGCAGCATTGTGTCATCAATATCCGTTCGTATTGGCTCCGATCTGGGCAGGTTTTTCTGGTCAACTGCCCGTGACAAAAGTGTGAATTACGCCGGGCTAGCACTTGAGTCCCAGCCGGAAATTGTGCTTCTTTTTATGCGACCCGCACTGTCGTCGCCCAGTTTCTGCTTCCATTCCCCGATTTATCCCCACATCCTCCTCTTTACACAGTCGCTATCTAATCCTTCTCCTTTTGGCCCCTTGAGTGACATTTGACAGTCAGTCAGTGTCAAGTCATCAATATGTACTTACGCCCGGCCATCCTATCACTCTGTTACCTCTTAGCTCTCGAGGCTACGGAGACCCAGACATCGACCTCTGAGGGTCTTGGCATTTGTCTGCGTCTCTGCCTAATCCTTATGTAAATCTGTCAAATTAGATGCGATTAGTGCAAAGTGAAAAGTAGTTGCCAGTTCGCTGAGCCCTCGCCTCACACGAGCCGACATCAACGGCCGTCGCTGGTGAGCGGCTTTTCCTATTTGGCCGAGTTGTTGATGGCCATCAAAATAGTTGGAGAAGTCTTTGGTTCTTGATTCTTAAAGTCAAAGTCAAAGGGGATTGAAAAGTTACAAATCAACAAGGTGTGGGTGGTAAAAGAAGTCTTGGGTGCAGTGGCCTAATACACCTTTAAAACTCTTACCAAAAAAATATTTTTTCCCACGTACGTGCCTATCGGAACTTATAATTTGAGCCGTGAAGCAATTGTCACAGCTAATAAAATGCAATTTTCATTTAAATTAATTTCCAAATTCCCACGTAGGCCTGGCTACCAATAAAAAACCACCTTAAGCAGTCCTACCCCAAAAAAAGTTAAAAACTTTCAACTGCCTAATACCAAACAAATTGCAGGCAAATCGAATCGCTTAAAAATCAAGTGATATAAAAATGGACTCACGCTCCCCGCCGTATGCCAAACGAATCATTTCAATTTGCCGGATGGGAAGAAATCGGAGGGGTGGGAGGAGGACGTGTGCTTAGCAATTGGCAACACCACCAGCGACCTTCACCCCACACACAGTCGCCACACAAAGCAAAACAACAACCAGACAGACAACGACAGGCTCATCATCATCGGAATCGGAAACAGGACCTGAATCACAGTCGGAGGAGTGGGAGGCGCGGTATCATAATGACACTTTCCGCCGAAGCGCAACTGTGACAAAATTAATTTTCAACTTGACTGCATCCGGACGGGATTTGGATTGGGACTGGGATTCGGATTGGGTACGGCCGAGGGATTTAGACTTCACCCTCATCGTAGCCCGCGTCCTCTGTTGATGATAATGAGACCATAGATAACGCAATTTTATGTTCTACCCGAATTTCACAAATAGTTGCGCGAATTTTCCCTCCTTTTCCCAACCCAGCTTATATACGTAGCCGTGTCCGGAGCTCTGGGGTTCTGTGTACCCGATTCCGGGTGCAAAGCACTCACAAGTCAACAACAGCAGTCACTGCGGCAGTTCCACCCCTTTTTCGCTGTTTTCAGCTCAACTGAAATGGACTTTCGGCCCTCGGGCCACGCCACCGCACTGACAAATTGTTCCGCTAAATAAATCACGATTCATGATTATCGCCATGAAATCGAAATTTTCTGCTTTATTTTTCATGCCTCGGAACAAGTTATCTAATGTGCTTTTAAATGGGAAAAACGGAAAGGAAAGAGGGTGTGGGTGCGGGTGCAGTGGCTTAAACGAATAGCTGAATTATTGATTTAGGTTTGATTTTTGGTTAGACCTTACCAAAGACCTTTTGGGGAAAAACAAGTACTTACAATATAAAATTTGTCTTGAAATTCTTGAATTTATAGGGTCTTGAAATTTTGTATCAAAGAATTATCAAACCTTTAATTACCAAGCATTGTAGTCGGAACTAGAGATCATTATGGTTCAACGAAATCAACTAATGTTGTTATTCTTATTTCTTGAACTCCAATTAACTTTTGCTTTCACAAAGTCAGTAAGTTGATGTCAAGGTTAGTCAAGAAATCGTTTTAATTTTTTTCCTGTAACAACAATCAAATCTGAAACGAGCCAGTGACAAATCCTGAGAAAGTTGCCTCGCCAAACAATGCAACTCATCATCGTCAGCAGGGTGATGTGATCCGATCATCCCCTAAGGAGCAACCCTCCGGCTATGGCCTTTGAAAAGGCAACCGCAAACAAGCCCGATGTCCTGTCATATTTGCTCATTTAACGGGCTGACACATCAATGTCACATCAAATTGTAGCAGCAGCCAACCAAAAACGAGCCTCCGGCTGGAAAAATCTCTGGCGAACAAAAAAGCTGACAGCTAATCCGATGGCAATTATAATGCCATAACGGTCGATCCAGAGTCCAGACCCAGATTCTGATGCTGTTGGTGATGCTGGTGTGAAGGAAACCCTCAATTCGTCTAATTGAAGTTAAGCAGAACCAGCATTTTTTGTTGTTCTGGCCACGAAAGCTGTCAAAACTGACATGACAAGGCGAACGAATCAAAGGAACATCAACGAGCAGCGGCAATAATCAGCGCTTTTGTAGGGGCGTCTTTTTTTGTTTTTGTGGAGAAGGGGCGTAGGGGCTAAAGGGCAATTTCCATTTTTGGACACTTGACATGCATATGAAAATTCTGACACGTCAACGCGCGGCGGTTTCGAAATCCCGTCCAGGTTGTAATTGGAAACGTTTCCAATTCTATGAGTGGAATTTTTGGGGACAACCCATCATCTGCATGTGGGGGCAGCTCCAGCCCACAAATATTGACTGACACGTTTGACAAAAGTGGCGATTATGTGTGCGCCTTCGATCTGGTAATTCCCATGTCCATATCACTCATTGTGACAGCCAGCGCACAGTTCTTCGAATATCAATTGACAATTGTCGGTGCCCTTTGTGGGGATTTTTCTTATTAGCATATCAAAGGGAGAACAGTCTTGGCAGGAGTGTCATTAAAACCGGGCTAGTTGGGTGGCCGTACTGCCGCAAATGGGGTCACCAATTAGAGTAGGACCTAAGTAAATCAATCACCTCGGACTGGTAACGCAGCTCCAACACATAGAGCACTGGAAGAAACGTAAAGTGGATATTTAGCTTTTGGCCATCAACTGCCAGACTCATTCTCCTCCTGAACCTCCTCTGTCTGTAGTATCCTGTCTGGCTGTCGCTACAAACGCCAGTCCAATTTGTTACAACGCATTACACTCATCCGACTGATGTCTGATTCTGTTTGGCTCCGACTTGCTACGCATTCCAGGAGCTGCACAAGGTATCTGCACCATGTTTCCCCTGCACCATGTGGGTAAGCCCCTGCGGATCGGATCGGACCGGATCGGATCACATCACATGGGATTGATTCGGCCTGGGGAGCTTCGTTCGGCCCAAGCTCCCAAGTAGCCCACAGCCAGCGAGAGGCGGAGACGAACAGAAATCCATTCATCAGTGGCAAATTTGTTGGTGGTACGAATCCATCACGTTGCCAGTGAAAGATCGTTTGTCGCTGATCATCAGCTTAAAAATCTCGCAAATGACGAGCGTAAGACACGAGATGTGGTCTCATGTCTGGTCGTCTGTCGGTGGTTTACTGTGTGGCTCACTGTGGTTTTGGTGGCTCAGCAGTTACCGACTTAAGCTGACAACAACATCCCGAGGAGCGGGAGAAAGCCTCCGCGGATCTGTTTGAGCTGTTTGCTCTTTTAACTGGTTTCATCTCAACTCGAATGCGTAAGCTAATGAGGTATGCGGTTTCTGGTACTAAATGTGGGTTACCCTTCAGGGTTTTTAGATTAAATATTAATAAATTAAAATATAAAATAATTATCTGCCTGCATGTGTCTATTAAAAAGTGTACAAATGTGTGTTATATTGATTTAATTTTTTATTAAAATATCCCATTCCACAAAACTTACCATTCGAACCCTTACTTAAGCCTCATCATTTTTGGTAAACAGCAAAGCAGCTACCACATATTGGAATTCCCCCCAACTGTGCTGCCACAAATGATGTTGATTTTTATCAAAACTTATTGGGAAAATGTAATTTTTTAAGCCTTACATGTGTGAAGGCAGCAAAGATTTGGCCAATGGCTACAGTCTGATTTTTGTATCATTCTTCACTGAGAAAAATGATAATTATTCAAGGATAATTATCCATCATAAATTGAAACAAAAATGACTAAAAGGGTATGTAATTTCCGGAATTTTTATTTTCAAATACCCGATTTTGCTCAGTGCTCTTACGAATGCTTGTGCATTTGAGAAATCAGCACAGTACCGGACAGCTATAAATACTCGACCATACAAAGCCTACCTGCTGGCAGAAGGGAATGGGGGTCCAGAAGTCTACCTCGTAGTCTGCCGGCTGTCCATCAATTTGCAACTTGCTGTGCAAATATTCAGCAAGTTTTATTTGGCACAGCCGGGCGGAGAGACATCGATGTGTGGTCCAGTGACTGCAGGAATAAATTTTCATTAAAGAGTCCAATTGATTTAAATAGCTGAAATAGAAATCAAACCGAGCTCCATATTTCACGCGACGCGTAATGCCCCTTTTCATTTAAATCGGACTGGTATTGTTTGTTTTTTACTTACTTCTGATATGGAAAAGGTAATTTAACTAACGAACTTCTAATAGTCGGAGCAAGAGATTAATCTTGCCGACAACTGGTCCAGAGATGAATCAAAATGAAAACATAAAAGCGATTTAAAATCGATTAACCCGATTTGCCGACATGCAACAGGTTCAGCCTTCAATTTGGGTCTTATTATCGAAAAAGCGCGGCTAAAAACAAAGGCTGCAAATTGCCTGGGATAGCGATGAGATCGCTGCCCAGAATCGGGAGTCTCGAATCGGGAATCTCTGGACTCCACCAGAGGCAGACCATTCAGCGGGGCAAACGCCTACCGCAGAGTCTTTTTCGTACACCTTTTTTTCGAGAATTTCTTCTTATTTCATCGTCCGGGAAAGAGGTGAGAAAATTGTTGATTAGCTTCTATGGAGGCAGAAGTTCCAGCCACCCCTCCGTCCTCTGTCCCCCCTGGACATTCATTCAGTCCCGTTTTCGGGCGATCTTGATGAAGATCAACATGCCAGCGGTGGGCGTGGTCGTATATGACTTTGATTTCTGTCGGCATTTTCGCTTTGGACTGGCCATGAACGGAACGCATCGTTCCCCGATATGCTGAGAACAATATAAGTGAAAAACATACGAATTTATAAATACCCTTATTTCTAAAAAAATATTTTGTAGCCTTCTATTTTAAAATATATTTCATATTTCATTTTTCATAAAATATGGTTAGGAATACCTTTATAGAAAAGCTTCCCAATCTTCCCATTTCCTAAGCTAGCACCCATTTGAATGTCCTGTAATCACGCCATATTCTAGTTGTTACATCCATTTGCATGTACTCTGCCGATCTTCATGGATAATTATGCACCGGACAAACGCTTTGGATTTTCGCCCTGGAACTGCTGCCCACTACCATCACCTACTGCGCTCATCGCCCCGATCCGATCGAGGGGGCTTTCGCATCGGAATCTGAATCAGAATCGGCGGCAAGATTGCCGGAGAGGGCTAATAATAAATTCGAGCGCGTGCAAGCGCATGCCACCTTGGCCCCTTGTGGCAGAACCTCAACCACCGGCACCTTGCAACCGGCGAGGCTGCCACCGCACCGCCGTTGCCACCACTTTGGGCTCAAGGTGGGGCCTGGGAAGGGGAACTGCCTTTGGTGGCAGCCGCTCTATAATTATCTCAAACTGAAATTAACCGTCGAAAGAGTCGGGAAGATTATGTGCAGCGCATCGAGATTGAGAGCTGGGCAAGTGCACCGGAAAAAATATAAACCATGCGATTATTAAATTAATAAAATATATAAGACAATATATACATTTTAGGACAAAGTTCCAAACATTTTTATCACAGCCTTTTGAGTCCCATTAATCAGCCAATGACATTCTATTAAGTAATTTCCTTCCGGAAAGGGAAGAACTGCTGTCGCACGATGGTTGATAAAGTCGGAGGGAAGTTTATCTAGAAGAATATCACCCTTAAAGAGGTAATACTTATTAAATCTTTGCAGTAAAATGTTGTACATTACTTACTCCGAAAGGACATGATCGATTCATTTTTAAGTATGAATTAAATGAATCAAAAAAGAACTTCATAACATGATTCGAATTAGGTTTTTTAAAGAAAGTACAAAGGTCAACAGTGACATTGTAGAGAAACGGCTTGTATCCATTAAATCTTTTAAAAAGGGCTAAGTTTACCTGTTATATTGTATGATACATTGAATTATAATTTGAAGAAATCTTTTGTTACGCTCCTACCTTAATTTTTTTTAATGGCTGTTGGTATAAATTAAACTTTCCGGAAATGTATTTATAGCTGCGGTTGACCGATTTAATGAAACAATATTCAAATTCTCCAAACTCTCTGTCTAGGGATTCGCAGATCATATTTGTGTACTCCCAGCTGGAATAAATCTTTAGATTGGATTAAATGAAGTATTTAAAGATATTTTGTATAAAAGTTACCTGAGTAGCAAAATTCAAAAATAATATAAGGAATACAGCTGAAACCGAATTGAAAAACATATTGAACCACCGGAGTACAAATGGATACTAATTTCATTGGCCATAAAATATTTTTGGCATAATGTTACTATCGAAATTACGTATGTACATTGGTTAAAAAAAAAAAAACTTTTAAATAGGTTAAAAGTTCATTGTATTGTATTTATTGTTTTTTAACAATTAAGTTGCAATATTGAAGCCTAAAATCAATCGAACGGAGAGTTAATCGTTATTATTTTTTCATTACCCACTGACAAACCATGCCAACACTTTTTCTGTCATTTTGATTTAAATGAAAAAAATGTATGAAAATCAAAGCATCGTGTTCAATATTTTAGATTTTATTAAGACAGGGTTTCATAAGTTTGTAGATTGTCCAAAGAATATGCCCTTAAGGAAAAATTAAAATATCAATAATTCACATAAACCATTTGTGTATTCCCAGCTAGAATGAATTTGTAGAAAGGAAATTATATTTTGAGAAGTGAATATTATATAAAATTTATATATAAAGTAAAAAGTTAAAAAAACCCAAATCCAATGATAGTACAAGAAATACAGCCGAAACCGATTTTAAAAACATTTTGAAGTCTATATTAAGTCTATATTTAATCGATTGCCTAGCTCTGCCCTTGACTACCAACATTATATAGATTTATAAAACAATTTAAAACAGCTTAGAATTACATTGAATTTAAACAATGAAGTTTAAATATTGAAGCATAAAATCAATCAAATACTTTGAACATAATAATTTATTTCTGATTGCCCAATGAACCCAAACAACTATTGTTCTCAGTCATTTATGACATGTGCATACAAAATTCATTTTATTAAATATTTTTGATTTTATTACGACAGAGTTCCATAAGCCTTTATATTAACTTTCGAAGCGCCATCAAGCACCCATTTTACTTCGAATAAGTAATCTCCCTCAGGGAAAGGTAGAACATGTGTAAATCGGTGATTCATAGCACTGGCTGGAAACTTATCGAGAATAATATCATTCTGAAATAATAAACAGCAAAGAAATTATTTTCTTTTTAAGTAAATTATAAATAAAACTTACATTCAGCGGACATGAGCGATTATGTTTGGCATACAAAGAATAAGATTCATAAAAAAATTTCAGTACGATATTTGATTTTGGATTTTTGTAAAATTTACAAAGATCAACGGAAAGGTTGTATAGAAATGGTTTATAGCCATTAAAACGTTTCAGGAGAGCCATGTTGATCTTCAGCTTCGTTAAAGGTCGTTGATATAACTTGAACTTTGCAGATATGTATTTGTAGCTCCGGTTAACCGACTTTATGAAACAATATTCGAATTCACCTAAGTTTTTATCCAGGGATTCGCAAACAAAGTTTGTAAACTCCCACTTCGAATGAATCTAAATTTTTAAAAATTATTATTTTGTTAGTACATATGTAAATTGTGTATATTACCTTTGTTACCAAATTCATTGTAATAATACAAAAAATGCAGAAAATTAATTTGGAAAACATATGGAAGTTTTGGTGAACTGGGCATGACTGATTGACACAACGCTGTTTCTACCCCAATACTATATATAATTGATAAAAACTAATTAAAAGTATATTAAGGAAATTTTTCAGTTTCTGACTATTTTAGTATTAGTTTATAATAATAAATTGATAAAATCATGTATCAACTTTAAAAACTGAGGGTTTACTGACTGGAAAATTGAATTCTTTTTAAATTGAATTTTAAATAAATTACAATTTTTGTAAATATTACAACTTAATATTTATAAATTCTTTAATAGTCTATTTATAATCATTTCGAATGTTTAACTATGATTATCAAGCATTCATGAATATTTTCTGTATTTTTATGTAACTATCAATTTCAGTTTAATTTTTTTTCAGTGCATTATAAACGCAGAAAGGGGCAGCGTATCGCATGCTAGACGCGTTTTGCGGATTGAATGGCCCAAAGAATCGTTGGGGAAAAAGGGCGAAGACTCTGGAGATGAGACATTCTCTCACCTCGCCGCCGTGATGCTTGTGCTAATTTATTGCGCGTTAATATCGACAGGAAGAGATGCAGAGCAGCCCCCAGTCCCCCCGAACCCCACGCCGGTTCTCTTGTCCGATTAGAGTCCACTCTAATTGAAATGCCCGACTTGAGGTACGCTTCAAAGAATCTATCTCTTATCGGCGGCGTCACACTTACTATACACATGTTATACGGACGGATACCGGGGCCGGTTCTCTGGCACCCAGTCCCCGGGTCTCATTAGCAGAATTACAAGTCATTACCCGACGAACTGACCAAGCAACTCGGTCTCGGACTCGAACTCCGATTCGGACTCGGCAATTATAAGTAAATTAACTTTTTGGCCCAAGTATGAAGATTAGAATCTAGGGTACCACCCGAGCTCGATGTATGATTGATGGATTGGCCATATCAATGACAACTCATCTGGCTGGCAGGGCAGGGGGCTGTAGGCTAATGAAGTCATACCCAAGGCAGTGCCAACCATTTGTTTTTATTAAAGAAGGGAAGTCAAAGGATCTTTCTTCCTTATATTAAGGAATTATGTGTCACATTTTCCCCCTGGCCTAGTAATTCTACGTATAAGTTTCAAATAAACTCGTTTAGATTCGTGTACGTACTGTTATGTTTAGCGATAAGATACACCCATAAACTAAATAAAACTAATCATTAAGTGAGGTGTATGCCTTTAAAAGCAATTACTACTCCTTATTGGATTGAGCATTTCGCACCAACTCCAAGCCAAACACTAAAAATCACGAGCTGCACTTAGTTTAATTGGATATCAGGGCCAATTTCAATTAGTCCAACAATTTGGCACGCATTTAATTGCAGCGCAGCCCGAGAAAATCCTTGACAGCACCAACAAAATCCCAAATTGCAATAAAATGTATTAAAAACGAGAGGCTTGGGCCAGACAATAAAAACCCCCTAACCGCCTTGCCGCCGCCCAGCTCATTTAACATTTTACCATAAAAATGTTGAAAAACAATGGCGTCGCTATGAGGAGACACCTCCCCCTGGAAGAAGAGTCCCCTTCCGGGCCGGGGCTTATCTCTCGGCCACATTCTCACTCTCCTGGCCACATTAGACAGCCACGTGTCTGGGTCATTATGCCGAAAGTTACACGAACGTGGCGTCGGCGTTGACGTTTGCTTTTTTGTTTTTACATTTCGGAGCCCGGCTCGAGGCAAGGCAGCAATTTCTACGCAACAAACGGGGAGGTGTCCAACCCTGCCCTACCCACCATAAAATTGTTTGCACGGAAAAAAATAATATTATTGAAATATAAAAAAAAAAATGTTTAATTGGAAACAAACAACAAAACAATAGCGAGTCCTTTAATTTGTTTTTGATTTTAGTTATGTATTTTAAACTTTTTTCTTTCAGTGTCAACTCCAGCTTGTAGCACAATTTGTAGCTGTCAGTGGGACAGGAGGCCAAAAAGACTGGGACAGACAGCCCAACAGACATGACACGTGTGTGAGTGTGTAAGTGAGTGGGCGGGTGTCAGTGGCTTAGTTAGCCAACAGCCGCCCGACGGTCCATTGGCGATTATCGCCCAATGTGCCACCATCCTCCTCCCGCCCCACAGATTTTGCCGCTGATTTTAAAAATTAGAAACGGATTCGGAATGGCGCAGAATGGGTCTCAAGTCGGAAACAACATAATTGTTAATTTTAATGGTCTATGAAAAGCGGGGATTATTGGGATTACCGCAGATGAGCGGGCGTGGGTCAGGTTGAGGAATAAGGGGTGGGTGTGGCAAGAATCGAATGACAAAGTCGGGTAATTGAAATGATATCCGCTAGGGGTAGTTAAGCCCTACTTATAGGATTATCTAATAGAGTGATAGTATTTTCTATTCAATTATTTTTGTTCAAAAATCAAAAGTACCTCGCAGAGTTTTCAGAATAGAAATACTAATTTGCTTGATACCTTGTCATGGAATTTCTTTGAATTTATTTTCCAAGTTCATTGCCACTCCGCCCGAAACTCTTGATATGCGAAACCCAAAGCTCTTCGCCGTGTTCCCGGCTCTCTGTCAATGTCAGAAGATTTCCGAATAAATAATTCCCAACTAACGAACCGAGGCTCCCTAAGCATATATCATCGACTCGTATTACGCTGACACTTTCTGCTGCCAGCTCGTGTGAGGTCCTCGCCCAGGAGTCGCATTTTCGGGCTGAAAATGTTGCGGCAACATGTGTCACTAACATGTCAATTAGATGCCCCAAAAACTTGGAGCTGCCACCGGGTGTGGGGGAGATTTTTTCCCGCTAAATTTCAGGGGGAGCAAGGTAGACAGGCACTCTGACAGGAACTGTAGTCCCAAATGTAGAACAAAAAAGAAAACGCTGAAGTGTGAACAATTGGTGGCCAGGATCTCCTCGGTGGCACTCAGTTAATTAAGAGAACTCGTCGTATGTACACATGGCCCACCCAATGGGGAATGTTTTGATTTCTCCGGCTCTACGGCAACGAGGCTCTCCTCCGGCTGTCTCTCTCATAATTATTTTAAATTAATGACAATACGAAAATGTGACGTCCTGGTCCCCGATCTGGCGCCATTTAAGCGCCCCGTTGCCATAATTTATTAATTGTCAACTAAATTTGACATTTCCAATGTGTTGGCAATCAGGCGGGGCGGTGTCTGAACGATTGGGGACAAGGCATTCAATTTGAATTTGTTTGTGGTGTCTCGGGAAATTCCTTTTCTTTTTTTTTGGGTGCCTGGCCGAAGTGTGAGAATTATGCATTGCATACATGAACGTGTGGTTCTGGATCTTTGGGTGGAATGTCATAAATTTCGGCGCGCTCATTAGCGTTTGCGGTTCGCCGGTTATTTATACTCGCGGCAAGCATTATAGTAGCTATATCAAGTCATTTCTGGATAAAATATACAGAAATGGGAATAATATTATTTTAGGATCGAGCTTCATGGCCTTTTCATAAATGTATTCATGTTGCAGCTGCCACTTGTGTGGGCCATCCAACTATTTTCCAAAACTCGTGCGCAAAATGTGACGTTGAAAATAAAACAGAAAACCACAAGAAACGAGAACATTTTCATAATAATTTAATGGCCCTGTTTGAAATTCAATATCCCCCCGTTGGATCTGTGTTGGCTGTCACTTTTCACATTGACTGCGACATAAATAATAATTTATTTGGTTAGTGGCCATAAATGTTTCATTTGACAATTTCTCATCTAATTTTGCACTAACTGGGCGACATTAATCAAGCATGATTTTTACGAGTCCCGGCCCCTATTTATAGTTCATCGTCATCATCACAGGCTGACATGTGTTTTTTCCTCCGTCCCCCGGTGTTTGCCCCTTTCTGGAGGAACAGGTGAATTTTCCCCCCCGTTTGGCACTGAAAATGCACATTAATTTCCTTCAGCGTTCATTTATCAATTTGTCTTTGGCCGAAGTGCAGCGGAGTAGCGCGCTTTCTGTAACGAATATTTGTAATTAATTAACCCTGAATGTTAACTATAATAATTTAATGCCTACCGTTGTCCGGCTTAAAAGAACACGCGCCCCATAAAATTCTATTAGCCTCTCGAATCGATCTCTAAGAGTGGATTTAGCTGGAAGAACCGCATGGGGTCAGAGGCCCAACGGACAGGTGCTTCTGGCTAACACGAGCGGTCTAAATAAAAATTAACTGAAAAGTGGAGAACGCATTGGGTGTGGAGTAATTAATTGCCTTTGTTTACTTTTTAAGTCAAATTATAATTTATTTATTTTTTTATTTATATTTTATTTTCTTTTGTTTTGCAGCCACTGTTGGGACCACACAAAGTCCGCGAAAGTAAAATAAATTGTTGGCATTTCGATCGAATCAATTGGTTTGTCACTGCATCGGGGAACGTGTCGATGGCGAAGCCAAATAGTCCTCAGCTTGCATCTGCTGAGAAATCACAAGGTGCGTAAATTTAGAACAAGAACCACCCAAGTGGCTGCGAGTGTCAATTCGTGAAAATTTCACAAATTCCAATCGATGTGAATAATCAGAATTGGCGGCGACAATAACAATTGGGAGTGCACTTGATGTGCAAAGTAAAATGTCCCTGACATGTGCAGAGGAATAAAAAGAAGCCAAGGGAAGTGATAGGAAAATAAAAGAGGAACAACGTTGTTGAGTGACAAACAATTGCAAGTGAAAGGCGGGGAGAGGCGGGGCAGAGAGTTCCCCAGGGGTGATACCAAAAAGGGTGAAAGGCGGGGGGGGCCAGCATGGGAAGGTGGCATGCAGGGTCGGTTGTGCAGAAATCTTGCTCTTTTTAATCGGTTTTTGCTTGGTTTTGTCTCGTGCGACTTTTAATTAAGTATATTGCCTGCAGCCGGGAAAAAGCAACATCTGCTGCTTCTTCTTGGGCCAAAACTAATTTCTTTTTACACAGGAAACAGGTTTTGGTATGAATTTTTATAAAAACAATAAATAATATGCTTTAAAGAAGCAGTGTAAATAATAAGTATGCTACAAAAAATGTATTCTCTTTCTGACAGTTTTCATGATTGTTGATTAAAACGTCCGGTACGGTTAAGTAAATAAAGTGTGTTATTAAGTGCTTGTAAAAATATTAACAAAAAAAATTATTTTCCTTGCAAACTCTCTTTATTGTTTTATCACGCTTTTTTTCAAGTGTATAAGCACAGACACAAATACACACCGACACACTCAATCCTGTCTCCTTGTGGCTCATTTATTTGAGTGCTGCAATTGTTAACAAGCTACGGACAACTTGCAACTTGTCTGCTGCACTACCATCTTGTTTTGTCCGCCTCCCCTTCGACCCCTCCAACGTCCTTTCGCCCTCTCTGGTCCACAACTACTCGCCCTCTCTGTCACACCCTTTTTGAGTGCGTGCGCTGTAGTTAAAGCTTTCAACGTTCGCTGCCATTTTTGCCAAGCAACGCCCTCAATCATCCGCCTGCTTAGCACTCAAATTTGCGCTCAGTTTCCCCTCACTGGAAGTGCTGGGTCTCTCTCTCTGTCCTCCTGGCCGCCGCCATCTCGCTCGCGCCCATTTGAACTTAACCCCCCCGCCAAAATGGCCGACTGCAAAATTTTTCGCTCACTCAAAAACCCGTCGCCGGTTTTTCTCCTTTCCTGTTCTCATTTTGCTCCTTCGCTTTCATTTCTCCTTCGTCGCAGCTGCCGTTCACATGAAAGTTCGCTTGCTTTCTCTCCGTTCCGAGTTCTATATAGTGCTTTCCTTATAAAGATTCTCTTTGATCTGACTGATGAAAATGTCGCACCTGATTAAAATTAAATTTTATTCGACTTTTTCACTCGCTGATTATTTTGATTATTATTTCGCCCTGCTTCGTCGCACATAATTCACAGGCCATAAAGAAAGTGTGAAGGCGATGAAAAACATGGAGGCCACTATAAAAAATCTAGGAAATTTATGATGGCGAATGTAGTTTTTTAGCCCGCTGCTCTGGGCCTGGTCATTAAAATCAGTTCGTGGCCCATTGAAGCGTGGGCTCGCGGCAAATGTGAAAAATATAAATGCGGAAAATTATTAAAATAGATCTCAGTCAGGGGAAATATATGGAAAAGTTATAAAAAAGTCAATATTAAGCATATTAATTGAATGAGCTAAGGATATGCAATTTTTTTTTTAATAAACCAAATTATTTACTTATTTTATTAGTTTTTTAAAAAACTACCATCATACATTTTCAAAAAGACATAACATCTGAAATTTGGAATATAAATGATATGATTTATATCCTTCCTAAACCCATAAACCATATAAAAAATAAATCATATGATCTATTACCACTTTGGAATATATTTTATAAACTGTATAGAAATATTTCAGTCAGATTTCAGTCAATAACGAAATAAGCAAGGCAATTAAGTCGACTGCAGCTGACGCCCCCACAGTATCCACACTTTTGGCAAAGAAGCAGCAGCAGTAGCTGTAGCAGATGCCTGGTATCCATAAGATACATTTCATTCTGTGCGGTCGCATGTGCAAAAGTGCCACTCAAGTTTTGCCAGCCTCCGTTTGTGGCATGTGTGTGTCTGTGTGGTTGTAATTAGTGGCAAAGCTGCTGTCGCCGTCTGCAGTTTTTGTCTCCGTTCTCGGCTTGGCCTGTGCCTCTGCCATCCAGATATGCCAGCAAAAGATGAGCTACAAATTTCTCAAATGTCAACACCAAACTCTCCGTCAGACACACACTCTCAGTCTTCTATACTGACAGATACTTTCGTAGCCAGTGAGTGTGTGCTTGGAAAGTATGTTTGTATATTTTCGCATCTGGCCTTAAATGAAATGAACATTTTTCATGGCCTTATTGCATTTGTTAATACCGAGTTGTCATTTATTAATAGTCAAGTTTTCCATGCGGACGCTGCCACTGCTGCTGATGATATTGATGAAGACTTCAGAAGATCAATCAGCAGGCAGTTCATTTGCTGGCAACAGTTAGCCCACATACTCAGTACTAGTGACTAGTACTGAACACTTTCCGTTTATCGGAAGGATCTCGTCTTGGGCACTTCATTAGCCGGTTGACAGCTGCTAATGAACCTTTCAAAGCCCAACCTCCTTTTGTGGCAAGTTCATTGAACGATTGGGAAAGCGTGCTCGAAATGGCAAAACTAATTTTCAGTGGTAGTAGTTTTATTTAAGTGGATAGAGGCTAGAAAGTGAAGATTACTTGTTACCCTTTAAACTGATTTTAGTAAAGTTTTTAGAAACTCAACCTACACTCCATCTACCTAAAAGAAAGGTTGTAAAAATATTTATGCTTAGATAAAAAAAACAGTATACCTTTTTTAAACTCCCTCCTTGTGTATCCCAATTTTCTGCTCTGTAACCAGAAAGCATATCCTTGCAGAACCAACTTAAATTGCAGCGATAAGCTTTAAACTGCTGGCACTTCCGGCACGTTGCTCGGACTCCTTGGATAAAAATATATACACGTATAGCCCATATAGAGAGTGTGCATACAATGTATACATATATTGTCCATGTACTTGGCTGTCCAGCCTGGAAAGTGTTGGCAAGGATATGCTTAAACATGCAAATTTTCAATATGCAGACAAAACAGACACAAACACAACATGCATGCCTGCCCAGAATCGGTGGCCAGGGGGCCTGGATGGGTGGATATTTTCACTGGCGGAACGTGAAATGCAATTGGGGGCATCTCAGTCCCAACCACCTTCCCGCCGCTCTGCCCGGTCAGGCATTCGATGAAATTGCCCGATTGTGTTGAAGTGTGATGTAGGCTTCGCTTGTTGGCCAGGCCAAGAGGCCTTTGGCACATTTCTGTGTCGTGAAATTAATTTCTCCACTCCGCTCTTGTTAAAAACTGCACTCTCCACTCGGAACCGACTGCCATTTAAAATGTATGATGTGTGTGTGTTTTGGCCATAAAATTACCATAATTAAACAGGCTCTGAGCCATAATTTTGGCCTGTTTTACCCAGCCATTGAAGTCGTTCTAAAGCCCATTTTTGGGGCTTAAAAAATGCTTAGCAAAAGGTTAGTAACATCTAGTAATTAAATTATTACAATCGAACTGAAAGTTCTAGTTCTTTTGCGTATTTATTTAATATTCTTTAAAAATGATTATTAATTTAGGATCTATGGCCATCATTTATCATCTCATAGCACATTTTTCTCACATATAGGCCAGTTCTTTACAAAAAGCCTTATAAAAATGCCGAATCATGTATTCGACCGATTCGTTGAGAAATGAGCTGCCTTTGGCTAAAAGTATCTTCTTTTGACAAACTGACGTTTGTTGTTTTTCATGTTCGGGCCATGTTAGCTCTTTGATAAATTGAATATATTTGATGGTATAATTAGCTCATGTTCGTGGCTAATGTGAATGATAGCCCACTCTGTAATTAAATGCATGGTTAACACAAGGAAACAGTTAAGTGGATCACGGCATTATTGTCACAGAACTGACGCAAAAGTGTATTCTTCTATAAAACCTCTCCCCCATAAGAAATATAAAATATCTGTTTTTAAAATAAATCTCACCCTGAGATCCTTAAATTTATGCAAAATAAAAACCATCCCCCTGAGCATGAGAAATATCCAAAAAAATAATTTAGATAAAGGTTAACATAATTTTGATAAGGAAGCCACAGAAATTTATATGCTCGCACCTAACTGCAAATTGTGTGTAATGAGCTAAACAGAGTCCACCTTTGCCCTCACCCTTACCCTAACTTTTCACCTTTTTTTCTTTTTTTGTTCTCCCTCGCATTTGGTAGCACCTTTCATGTTCTCTAAGCCCGAAGAAGACATAAATTTGTTAGCGCCTGCCTGGTCAAGATCCCGAAACTCATCCTCTGGGGGGTGTGTTTTTTATTTTGGCTCCTGTTTCAGGTTTCAGTTCCTTTTCTTAAAAAATTAGTAGGAAAGAGTGATAAGGTTGGGCCGCCTGCGAGATCGGTCGCCGGAGATAAGTTGCTTCATATTTATGTTGGAAATTAGGCAAATTTTTAGTGGCGAGATAATTTGTGTACGACTTTGTCGCAGTGAGTGAGAAAATTCAAGTTATCAGAAAACCTGAAAAGGTTCTTCTTTTTTGTGGTTTAAAGTTGGACTCATTAGCTTTTCTATAGAACTTGTAATTACTCGATGTAACCGGCATATATTTTTCATAACAGTATGACACTTTCTCACAATCCCAACAAGCTAGTCTCTGACTTTGTTAATTAAGCCATTTAGAAAGTGGCTAACCGCAGAGAAGAAATAAGTTTGGCTTGTTGGTCAAAAACGATTTTTTAATTGTAAGCTTCAATAGGTATAATTATTGGTTAGGTATCGGTTAGGCAAAAGAGCCTCTACTGAGAGCTTATATAAGCCATATTTAAATGCTGGCCCAGCCCCTTTCTGACCCTCTTTTCAGGCCCCTTTGCCACATGGCCTATGGCTAAGAAAATTAAGTTATTAACTGTGATGGTTCGTTTGGGCTCAAATGCGTGTTTGGTAAGTGGTTTTGGCTCAAGACTGAAATGTCAAATGTGAGAAAATCAATCAATAAGAACTTACGTAGAATTTTTTTAAGAAACTTTCACATTGCAATATGATAATCAATGTTCGCTAACCCCCTATATAGTCAGTGCGGAACCCTTTTTAAGAAACAACACTTTAAAATGTTAATGGCCGTGTAAGAGCGGCCAGAACTGGGAATTAATAACAAACGTCCGTAGAACAGACATACATCATTAGAAATTGATGACGCATGTCGCGTGCAACTGCATCCATTGTTGATGGCATGCAAGCCTTTAGTTTAGCGGCAACTGCAGACGACTGCTCCCCTGCCATTGGAAACGGACTAAAACACGGACTAGTAATTAATTAGACGTTCATAAAGAGCACAAAATTCTATAAATTATATTTCATTGCTTGGTATAAATGTCGCTGCCCGCCATGCGCGACTGCGCATCACGTGCTGCAGGTAGCCCCAACTTGCAACCAGCAACCTGCAACGGGCTTCGGGCAACTCCACCCATCAGCGGTATCATATCATATAGCGAGTTATTAATCGTCGGCCATATTTTGAAAAACATTTATTGTCCGACAATAGCAATCGCATGTTTGCATCCAAATAGACCTCGAAAAGCGTTCGGAAAATAATAAAAATGTAAAATAAATAAATGCATTTCGTTTTGTGTTATAAATTGTTTATTCAGTTTCGCTTCTTTTCTCTTTTTGCACATAATTTAAATAAGTGTTTAGAGTAATTGATTTTGCATTTGTTTAGGGGGCTTCAGAGTGTCTAGGAGCCTTAGTTCGGCGTGAAACTTTCACAATAATTTGCGGGTTTTAGGAACACATGGGACGACAACAAAAAACACAGCAGTAGAGGGTCTAAAGGGGGTATGCATGTCTCTAGGCCTAATTAAATTAACTAATACTGTTATAATGCTACAAAAATTACAATACATTGAAACCGATAAAAACGGTTCTCTAGCTTAGCATCACATGCAACATCGAATGCATCTTTGGATGTTGCAGCAACATGATCGGGGTTATTTACAAAGGACATTCTATTTCGTTCAACAACATTGCACATACATTTCGCTGATATTCTAATGTGGTTTTTAAGATGCAAGCTTCAATGATGCAATATATTTTGAATCTATTAAAGCAATTTTAATTCAAAAGAAGAAAGCTTGAGCCTTTATCTCACTTCAGTTCCTGTATCTTAAAGATCACATCAGAATGTATTTCTTGGGTGGGGTTGCAGGGTGAGTAGTCGGAGTTTTGGGAGATTTTGTTAATATTATTTTTGCTATTCCAAGTCCTAAGGACTCTCGGCCCGATTCGAGGCTGGTGGGGAGGCCTGATGCTGAGGCACCTGGTAAGGACTAAACCGCTGCGGATAGTGACTCAGTTGCGGGCGCGACCTCAGATCCGGCGAAGCCGAGCCACACGATGAGGTGGGCGTGGCGGGGGCTGGTGGGGCCACAGCTGCCGGCGGCGGTGGTGTCCGGTTGGCGCCCGCTGCTGCCAAGGCTAAGGCCGCCTGCTGGTTAGCGCTGGCCAAGAATCCGGCCGTGAGCTGGGGCCACTGCTGCTGCCACATGCCCAGCTGAAAGGCGCTCAGTGGCGGGGCTGGTGGAGGTGGCGGTGGGGCCGCCGACCTCTGGTAGAGGTGCGGCAGCAACATCTCCGTGTACGGCGATCGTCCGAACATCTGCAAGTGTTGCCGGGCTTTTTCGAGCAGCGCTAGAGAGGCGGCATCCGCCTCCTGCGGCGTCAGCTGCGACATCAGAGGATCCGGAAAGAATCTCAACGGAGCTGCCCTCATGTGCTGGTCGAAGAAGAACGCATCCATGGGATCTCTGGAATGTACAAAATACTTATTATCTTAAATATCTATTAAAAGCTAAAAAAAAAATAGCCAAAAACGGATAATTAAGTGACAATCGTTGGGAATTAGTGGCTAAACGCTATCGGCTCTCAAATTAGTTGGAGCTGCAGACATTTCGACTCGAAAGAAAATGCAGAAAAGGCAGAAGATCAGAACTCGATGAGCAACTTGTTGGTGCTGCCACTTCAGCCAGAGCAATAACATAATTACGTTGAAAGTAACTGCCAATTGCCGACACTAAACAACAGGAACAACAACACCAGCAACACAAGCAGCATGAGGCACATTCACTCATTATTTTCGTGTTTTCATTTCATGTACGAATCGGCTTCAAAGTTAAAAGCGCCGATCTGTAATTTACGCCACTTAAGCCGCCGCCGTGCCGGCTACAAAAGCAATGTTGCTGCCGCTGCTGCAAGTAGTTGTTGCTGTTTCTGTTGCTGATGTTGCTGGCGGCAGAGCATTTGCTGCTGCGGCTGCTGGTGCTGGTGCTGCGTTGCTTTTCTGTCTTAATAGTCGCAAGACTTTGAAGTCGCTGTCGAAAAAAGGGCAGCAGCCCTTCGCTGAACGGAAAGTGGAAAAAATGTTGCCTAGGGCCTGATCCTTTGGGGAGCTGATCCAACATGTTGCTGGCCATTGGAAAAATGTTGCTGGTAGACAACTAGGTTAAAAGAAGTATTTTTTAATAGTTTGGTTGGAATAACTACTAAAGTATTTTATGAGCGAACACCTCTTAGCTCTTCAAACTTTCTAAAGTATCAGAAGCAACTACAATCGCCTACCGAGTGCCATAAAAAGAGGGACTTCTCTTTGTAAATCCAGCACTCCCCTTATAACCTGCAATCATTAAAGTATCAGTTTGATCCAATTGACCACATATGTGGCACGTTGCATGCTAATTGAAGAACCGGCAGGAATCGCTGCCCAGACCGGCACTTTCACACATTTTCGCTAATCAGCAGCAAGTCGGGCTACTGTATCGCCTTTACGGCTCAACAGGCCATCGTAAATTAGGCCATAAATCAGACATGATACCATAAAAAAGCAGAAAAAACGAGGCCAACTACAGACGTTGATGGAAGCTGCTGTTGATGGAATGGGGGGAACACTCACCTATCAAAGTCGGTGAGACGAGACGAATCGCGAAATCCTTTCGCAAACGGATTCGAATCGATTTTCAGTTTTGTAATCAATTGATTCTGATAGGCCGTCACGGCCGTGAACACCGTCTCCGGGAAAACGAAGGTTTTATGGTCCATATCCTGCAGCTCCTTGGGATTGCCGGGTATGCTCTGACCATGGCTCAGACGAACCAAATGGATCCTGGGCTGGTATCGGTGCATTGAGTTCAGCACGACCTGTAAAGAAAAACTAAGGAATTCAGGGAATGCGAATGTTTGTTGTGCCCGGCCTTATAAAAAATGTACGCCCATAAAAGAGTAGTCGCCGTTTGTTTTGACTGTCCTCGCAAGTTCTTCCTATCCTCCCGGTTCCCATCCACATCCTTTATGGCCGTGATAAAAACGGTAGCAGCCTCGTAAACAGAGCGTCGCCTTTCGGCCCGAAAATCCAGGGGCTTCAAGGGCTCTGCGTCCTTTGTATTTGCCACCAAATTGCCAACAATTTTCATTCATTTTTGTGCGCGCGCAATCCCATTTGCATATGTGCATGCGGCGGCAACCCTGTCTGGCTGACCCCTTGTGACCCCGCGGGAAGACAATGCCAGAAGGGCAAGACAAGACGGTCGCCACTTTATGTGTTTTTCTCGAGGCCCAAATTATTCATGAGCGAGTGTGGCGATGCTTGCCTAGATATGTAGTGGAAGTTGCATTCTCTTCTAGTCTTGTTGTATTTTATTAGATTTCTTCTTAGATTTCTACAAGAAATCTTCTATCGAATTTCTGCCTTATTGATTTTTCTTTTCAGGAAATTTGTCATACTCCCATTTCCAGACGCTTCAACTCACCTGTCCACTCTTGTCCATTTCGTTGTTTGTCAACTTCACCTTCTCGAAGGACACGACCTGCTTGCGCAAAGCCTCCGGACTGATGGGGCTGTCCGGATGGGCGTAGATACGGGAGGGGGGCGGCGGGTCGGCTTTTCCGGCCACCAGCCAGGAGCTGCGGTGATAGGCGTAGCGGTATCTTCGCGAATCCAGCGGCACAATGTCCAGGAGCACCGCATACCGGTCCGGCGGTTGAATTTGCCTCAAAGGACCCGAGAAGCTCACTCGGACGGTGGGAAACATGCGTCTGGAAAGGCAAGGAATACCATTTTCAGTAAATGCTCTCGAAACCTAGAATCGTGAACTATTTTTTTATTGCTGGCCATTGTGTTGCGGTGGCCGAAACAAAGAAAAGGTGGTTAGCTGGCCAACATGGCATGTAAATAAGACGCATATTTAATTTTATTACTTTTAGCACGTTTTTGACACATTTCCGCAAGCGATGTCATCGTCCTCAGAGCAGGACGATCGCCCAGCAGGTGGTAGGACGGGGTGGGTACCGCCCTCTCTATTTCCACCTTCCACCCAACTACCATTGTCCTGGAAGTCCCGGCCAAGTGTAAACGACGCTAATGACCCAGCCTAGTTTTTTGTCATTTGTTTTTTAGACCAAAAAACGTGAGGTACTTTGTAGGAAAGTGTGGCTTTGTTAATTTGAATTAATTGGCTTTCGGTTCTAGTAACTAATAGCTATTGATTTGTTTAACTAATCTTTAAAATCAAGCTCCTAAAAGGACTCTTTTGGGCCGACATGCAAACACAATTTGTAGTCTCATTAGGAGTGCTCTCCTTCATCCTGGCTTAATTCGAGTCTTGTTTGTTTATTGTATGTTTACAAGCCATTATTGTAAGGGGGCGTGTTGAGTGTCACCATGATGGTTTTGGCCAGAATTGCCAACATCAGGTGACTAACTGTTATGGCCGAGTATTTAGCGCAGTCACAGACCAAAACGAGTCCCTGGAATCACACTTTTAATTGTGATTAGTGCTGTAAGCAGTTGTAAGTTGTATTTTCAGTTTGCAGTTGCATGCCACAATTAGCACCATTGTAGCGGGCATTTAACGTGTTCCGCTTATCTCGATATCTGCACGGAGTGAGTGACTTACAAGCAGCACTCGAGCCTGACCGCCAAACCTAACTGCCTCGAGCGGAAGCCGCCAAGCCGGAAGCTTCCATTTTGTTTCTACCCTCAAATAGAGTGGGTTATAAAGAGTTGTACTTGAAGAAGAGTCACTAAGAAAATGTACAGAGAAAAAACGCGAATTTAGAACGTATAATATTAATAAATAGAAGTACTTTCAGAACTCTCCGAATTTTCTCTCAGTCAAGAAAACGTTAACACTTTCCCGGCGTTCCTGACCGACCTGCTAATATCCGGCATAAATGTGTGAACGCAGCTCCACTGCCACACAGCCACGCCCTGTTTTGATGGGCCATATCTAATACCGCCCCCGCTTTTATTTGTTACTTTTGCTGCGAGGCGGAAATGTCGTAAATCATATTCCAGCATTTACATACCCATTTTAGGAGTCCAAGAACAGCCCGCGGGCAGTGTGAGCCACTCCCCACAGCCACTGGCCGTTCGGTTTTATTTTTTCTTGGCGACTTCGGGTTTAGTTTGCCCGCTGGTCGAGCTTCTAAGTGTGGATTTTATGTATTTGTTTATGGGAAAATTAGGGAAATGGCTGTTACTCAGTTTTTTGGAGCGCGGCGAGAGCTTAGGTGCCAAAGGTTACAATTATGAAGTTTACACACCATTTGCCATGGCCAGAAACCCTCTTGGGGTGGCTTGGTTTTCAATTAACCGTGCCGAACCACATACAGAGAGTGAGTGGTATGCTCGGATATACGGAGAATGAGCGGCCAATTCATTATCAACACCTTTGTTACAGCAAATTAAGCCGCAAGGTCTAAATTAATAAAATGCAAATTAGCCAGCGATGAGGAGAACAAAGCGATACACAACCAACCCCCAAAAAACACACTCCACATTCGTAAGAAACTATAACTTTGATCTTATCGCCAGCTGACAACACTCCCCCAGTTCCCTATCTTTTATTAGTTGATTAATTCATAATTCGGGGCCTGCACCTTTCGGCCAAGTAGGGGATTAACTTGTTCCGATATCTGTCCGGTCTTGGCCATTTCGGCTGATAAATGATCCGCCCCAGCTGCCCAGAAATATTAATGAAGTTGTGGTATTTTAAAGGAAAATATTTCTGCCTGCAAGGGGTTGCAGTTGCTGTTGCACCATGAAAATTGTAATTGCCACGCATCCTTGGCAGCAGGACTACTGTCCTGCAATTGAATAGAACCTCGACTAATATGCGTGAAGCGTTTGTCGCAAAATATTTACAAACTCTGTGCATTTTAACCCGCTGGGCGAGGGGTCAACAAACAATTAGCCCGCCCATCCAACTGCTGACTTTGCGGCCATTGTTCTGGGCCTCCAGAAAAATGCCCAGAATGCCAACCTCAAAACCGCTGACAGCGTGACAAAATCGCAAACCACGTGATATTTTATTTCAACAACCGCAGAGGCAAACTCACAAAAATATGCTCTAAGAAAGGAATTCTAGCCTAGCGACCACTGAACAGGTAAAAAATCAACTTCTGCTTTGTTTTGGCTTTGGTTGTAAATCATCCTTAAAGCCACTTTCTGTTCACAGGCCAAAATATGTTGACCATTTGAGGCAGTTCCTGTGCGCTTTTCACGGTTTCGATCTGATGAGAGCCACGCATGCGCATTTGCATGTGAAGACCACATTTTCCATGCACTTTAAATGGGAAGATAAGGGGTTACAGGGGTTTCATGGCAATGATTATACATACAAGGTTTTTAGAATATTTTCCCAAAATTGTGTACCGATTCGTGCAATAATTTCGGAGATATAACCAAAAACCAAAAAAAACTCCTCAGACTGAAAGTCACTCAAAGTTGCTCACCTTAAGACCATGTTTTCAAAATCGGCTGACACTATATCTCTGGAACAACGCAACCCGTCTTGATTACATTTTAGCCTTTAAATTAGAAACCTTTAAATTCCATTGAAGTCTACGTAACCCCTTAAAGAGCTAATAAATTCTTTTGCCCGCTAGAACTTTATAATTTCTAGTCAAGTATTTTTTCTTCTCATACCTCAAATAAAATTAAATTTTTTACCTCAAATGTTTGCACATTATTGTAATTTTCTCACTACAAATTTCCTGTTTTATTGCGTTTTCTGTCCAACAAAAAAATATGAAACCCCATGACAGACTGCAGTAAGACATGCCACCAAACTGACTTCAAAGCCCCCAGTGGAGGTTTTTTTTGCCATTCAGAATGTATCACTAACATAAAAAGTCCCGCATTGCCACACCCACTTGGCCGGCTGGCCCGCCCCTTTCGTGGACATGTTTAGCTAGCAAACGACGTGCTGACATAGATGGATATCGGGAATGGGAATTATTCTGCTTCTGTTTCTGTTTTTTGCCACCGCTTACCAATTTTTTTGCATTCGAGTTGCATGCGTCCGTCAAACCCGCACAAATGTAAATAAGCCGCAGCAAGTGTCGGCCGTCCATCGGTATCCTTTGACTAATTACAGAGCCCGAAAAAGGAAACACAAACAGAAAAGGAACCAAAGTGAGCCAGGAGTCAGCGCAAAAACACGAAACGAACTGGGCCCAAACGGCAAAGGACATGCAAGTGTGTTGTTAGCGCGACAATCGGCAGCTATTACATTGCAATTTATACTTTGTGCGGATTTGAGGTATGGGGCTAGGGCCCAGAAGTTAGGACCAGGAGCCAGGAGCCAAAGGAGTAAATTTGTTAATGTGTCGTAAATGCGAGCTACGGGTGGAGGAGGACACTTAATATTCAAAGGGCGTGAGGGAGATCTTCGGGGGCAGCATGTTGACGGCCTGGCCAACAAAGGGTTAAGCTATACTGTGGCCAAATAAACAAAAGTTGCCAAGCAAAAAAAAATAGAAGTCGGAATATTAAAACTAGGGGTATGAAAGGGTCGTACCTAGATACCCATTAGTATTTAAATTTTACCTGGTTTTGAAATCTTTTATATTTTTATCGAAGACTAGACTTTTCAATTCTGATAGTAACATACATTTTGAAGATATTTATAATGTTTATTTCAATCAGATTATCAGAGCTTTATTATAGAGCGTAGTGTTATGTAGAAACTATTTGGTATATCTTAACATTCTTATAAAGAAACTATGCAAATTTCCAATATATACTATAGTAATGAAAAAAAAAATATTCTGTTTTCTATTAAAACCATCTTTATAAAACAGCCCTACATTTTATCCATAAAGCCCTATATACCCCATTCAGAGTCGAACACAACCGAAACATAAAAAGTCAACAAACGCAGAAGGGAGCTCCTAACTACCACCTAGCGACTAATGCGCATTTCGCATGTTATCTGACCAAGAGTGAGAAGAAGGCCAAAAACAAAGGAAAACAAAAAGTTCTTTGGCCCAAAACTGTTATGTTTCATGTTTCCTTATACGTTTCGTTTTTATTCGCATTTCAGAGACCCCGTTCTGCCCCCGCTCCGACTCTACTGCGAAAATATCGCCAAGCAATAATTTCTTCAACTTTTGTTGAGTTGCCAATGAAAAGTCGTTTAGCCCGGTGTTTATATTTATGAACCCATGTGTGGGTCTGTCTTACCAGACTATTTCCATTACCAGAAACGAGAAACAGCTGACGAAACGAGATGGTTTTTTGTGTTTTTGGAAGCTAATCGAAAATCGACGGCAAATTATTTCGATGCCTTGTCAATCAAATTTGCTGGCCAAGTCGGCTGTTGGCTGTAAATGAGGAACTAACCAAAAGGTTGTTGATATTTTCCAGTTTAGATGGAGGGGCGGTACTGGGGGCGGTGGCAGGGGTGTGGCTGATAGCCGATACCCCGATACCCGATGTGAGCTGGAAGTTGGGCCTTTTCGTTCGTTTTGGGTGAAAGGCGCATTAAAGTTTTATTGATTATTCGTTGGAGGACTTTTCGTGGGCAGCTTTGAGTGGCCAATTGCCGGGGGTGGGATTATGGTTATGACCCAGAGTGCCCCTGTATAGGCCCCCTCCTCTCAGTCGTCAGGTTTTCTTCCTTGCGGCCCATAAGGCCCCTGGCAAATTGAATTCCAACGAAAGTTTAATGAAATAAAATGCATGTTGGTGATGCAAGTGGACCCATGGGGATTTTTGCAAACAAAATGTGATCGATTATCGGTACGTTTCTTTCAATATACTCGATAAGTGATTATTTCAAAGTGTTTAACTAAATTGGCTTGCCGCTGCCGATGAAATGAATTAGGAAACTAATTTTAGATTTAATTTGGGGGTTTTCTCTTTAAAAGCTTTTATTTGTAAGGCAATAAGCAATGCAAGGATTAAAGCTAAAACAGGATTTATTTATGGGCCCCCCTTTACGGAGCTAAGACCCCCTTAATTATGCCGCCATTGCACTCACCTGCCCGACTTGGTAATGATCATCTCAGTGCCCAATTCATGGAACTTATCCCACAGCTCCTTCGTCTCCAGGTGGCACTGGACGGGCGTGAGATCGTCGCAATTGCACGAGCCCAGAATCTTGGGCGTGGGCAGCTGTGGGCGTGGCAAGCAGCCAGGGGGAAGACAATAAAGAGGGGACTTGAGTAAGGCGCTTGTAAAGTCAGAGTTTTCCTTTGCGTTTACCTGGGCTGGTGACTCCTCCGGCGACAGGCGCTCGATTTCCTCAGGACTCTGGGAAGGCGGGGGCGGCGAGGGCGTGGCAGCTGCGCCAGCTCCAGCTCCAGATGCAGCAGCAGAACGCCCTCGATGGCTGCTTGATTTGCTGTGATTGCTGTTGCTATTGTTGCTGTTGTGATGATTGTGATGTTGGCGTTGTTGCTTGTTTGCCGTTGCGTGGTGATGTGTCTGTTGCCTTTGCTGTTGTTGTTGCTGTTGCTGATGTTGCTGTGCAACACGCAATGCCTGACGCGCTTGCTGTTGCGCCTGCAATGCTGCTGCTGCCGCCGCCGCTGCTGCATTCGCTGTTGCTGCTGTGGCTGCCGCTGCTGCAGATGCCGCCGGCGTTTCCGAGTCGCTGCAGTCGACCACATCAACGTCAACATCATCGTCCACATCCTGGCCCGAATATCGTTCCACAGATGCGGGACCTACACGTTGAAAAATGTACATTTTTTACAAAGAGTTGCAAAAAAGTCAATGATCCATGTAAATCAATTTTTTTTTACATATTATTTGTAAAAAAAATAAACTAATTAACTGGCTTAGATTCTTTTAATGCGCCAAAACTGTGTGTAATTTTAGATAATTTCAGATCATCCTACAACTATCATACCCTATTTAAGATTAAGAGTTAGGATAGGATTAATAACTTCTAATCGTAATTTCTTATACAAAACTTAATTAATATGAAAATTTATTTTCCGTGCATGGAAAACAGAGACATCAAAGTGGCTCGTTAATGTGGGAGTTGCTGCTTGGGCTGCAACATGTTGCATGTGCTCGATGACGAGGCGCTACAGCATCGAGAATCCAGTTCGCGACCAGATGCATTTTACAGATTACGCCAAAAATTCAATTATTTTCACAAAATGCTATTTCATATGTTAATTTCGCATGTATATGATAGGCGAGGCTGTGTGCACTTTGGCATTGCAATTGCCGATTGGAAAGTGAACACACCAGGGGGTTGCTGTGGGGCATGTGGCAGGGATGGGTGGCAGGCTAATGAATGCATCTGTTTGCGCTTCTGTCTCTACCCAATTATGGCGTCTAAATAGTTGTGTACGCAACAGAGCGAGATGGGCGAAAACACGTAGATATATGTAGTTATATACGCGATTATATATCTCAGCTTTGCTTGTCATGTACTGGCAGGCACAGTCCCCCGAATGCCCCCTTGAATTCAAATAGGCTTTGATTATTTTATTGCCGCGCATTTGCCGCAATTATCAAGTCATCAACGTTGCATTGTCATCAATATATAATTTATATGGCAGAAAAACGAGTGAAAAAAATGTGGAAAATATAGAAATAAAATACAGCTGAGACACTTTTTTATAAGAGATTTTTTTGTTCGGAAAAATTATAGATTGGAGGAGGAAAATGGAGGATGAGATTACTAAGCAATCGATTAATTGTATTTTTATGGCAGCAGATGTGTTTTTGGGATGGATATAAAATTGTTTCAGAAAAAGAATATAACTTGAGGTATTCATATTCTTAAATGCCATTTTTCATTGAAAAATAGGTTTTAGGGGGTTTTATTTACTATTCTTTGTACTTTTAAAGGATTTTCATAAAAAAAATATACTTATATATAAATATTTAACTAAGTCTTGGACCTCCACACAAACCCATAACTAGTATATAGGAAATATAGTTTTATTGATGCAGACGCAAGTCTACAACAATGTCCAATCAAAAGAATATATAATAAGATAATTCAAACTAAGTCTAAACTAAAGAATACATAATTTTAGTTTTTATTATCATCATGTCATCTTTTTACCAATTCAAATTATTGTTCAAAGAATCAAATCATTCTAGTATATAGAAGAGTAACAAAATATTTTAAAATTCCTTAAAAAATAAAAATAAAAGTTCGAGTCTCGCAGTTATTTTGTTAAAAAATTCCAATAACTTTGGTAGTCTATATAGGGTTTCTATCAAAACTATCAAATAAAATGCCAATCTCGCAATGAAACTCCTTTTAACTCCCTGCGATAAAATCAAATCGGTATAACCATCTATTCATATTTAGTACATCTCCTATTTCTGGAGCTGGGGGAACTTGGGAATTACTTTACTCACTCAGACTCCGCTCGGAAGGTTCGCGGCTGCTCGGGGCGTTTCCGCCGCGCGCCATAATCGCCGCAATTGAGAAATCCGTGGCGAAGGAAATGTTGTGCTGATGCTGCTGATGATGATGATGATGATTGTTCAGCGGATGATGATGGCTGCTGCCGCCGTTGGCGATATTTGCTGCTGCTGTGGCGATTTGCTGTTGCAGCTTCGACTTGAAATTCTGCGTCTGTGGGGGCGACGGCGGCTGCGTTTGTTGGGGCTTCGTGTTGGCCGGCTGATTGCTCAAAAGCATTTTAGGGCCTGATTTGTCCGAATTGTGGTCCAATTTTTGTCCCTCTTCAATACTGATTCCTTATTATCCTTATACTGTTGACGGGCTGATTAGAAATTAGATTTCAATTCAGCTTTTAGAATGTAAAGATCTCATTCATTGCATTCTTAGGTAATTTTTATTCATTTCCAAAATTTTAATACAATTCACAGAGTATTTTAGTTAAAATTCTCGTACTCAGCATGTCTCATTTTCCTTTTAAACACATTTTAACAATAGAATATTTTTGATTAAATAAATCTTTATATTTTGTCTAAGAAATTTTCAAGTTTTTAGTTAGGTGTAAATTATACCGCATTTCGACTGCTACGCTTTTCAAAACACTACGACTTTGCGAGTTTACGCCCGTGTTTTTGTGCGGCCGTGCCGGAATTAAAAGAGACGGAAAGGATAGGAATTCCGAAGCGCCGTCGCTGCTTCACAGTCACGCAGCTGACCATTGAATGAATCCCAATTCGCTTTTCGCCATGTAAACGCCAAAAGCGCCAAAGCCAAAGCCAAAACCGAAAACGCAACGCAAAAATCAACAAAAGCAAGAGCAACAACTATTGCGGTGGCGGCGGCAGCGTTGCCGGCAGATACGCTGGCTGAGGCAGCGGCTGACCCCCAAAACGGATAACAACAACAGCTGATGTGTCTTACGGCAAAAGGTTTTCAACACCCACCACGTAACGTAACGCAAGGCATTACGTAGCCGCCTCGTTGGACCAATTTGCTAAAGAGCAACAAAAAAAATGTGTAACGAAATTACGCATACGTCACGTAAGCCACCGCAAGGTTAACCGCATGCGAAAAGGAACGGTTTTCAATTATGACGTTGAGCGATGGGTGTGCAAGCAGGATGCACATACCAGCGCATTCCCATGCTGCAAGCAGCGACGTCAGCATCTACGTCGGCGTCAGGGCATTACTCATTTCCATTAGCATTTCCATTCCCATTTTCCAATTCGAACACATTCCCATGCACTCAAAACTTGCCAGTCCATAAGAGAAGTATGTGTGCGAGCGAGAAAACAGCTGTACACCCTTTGAGTGATAGCGTTTGAGCCAACTTCGGTCTCTTTCTTACCAAGAAGAGAGGGAGCGAGAGAGAGAGCACGGCAGACAAGTTCATAAATTCGTCATTTTGTTTTCGGCTGTTGACAGTTCCCGCATTCGTTGTTGTTGTTGCCATGGCGAGTGTATATGTGTGAATGAGTGCGAATGTGTGAGTGAATGATGTATGGGCCGGGAGGTATGTTCTACAGTTCGTATGTTCTACAGTTCGTATGTTCTACAGTTCAGTAGTACTGTTCTACTTGTCGTTCCGTTTCAATTCCACTTTGTTCCCGTATTCACCAAATACCGAATGGAGTGTAAGTTAGATGAGTGAGTGAACTGTATAGGAAATGAGTGAAATGCGTCTTTTGCTGCTTAATAATAAAAAAGTTGTTAAATAAATGTTTTTATTTTAAATATTTTTTTTTAAATAAAAACTTTATTTATTATCTTTATTTTATTTATTTATACAGAATAATGAATTTGTATCTTAAGGTCTCTCCATCTAAGGAATCATCTACCTTATTTTTGTTGTTCCAATTTTGCCTCTTAAACAGAGGGTAATTTACATGTTTTAATAATACTCATATTAATAGTATTAATAATTTATCAGTATAACATAAGTTTGTTTTTCGAATTCTCTATAATGATTTAAATTTGTAAAACTATATAACAAACCTTGGTACATTTTTCCATAAAGTAAGCCGATCCACGAGCCCAAGGACAATGGCTGACGCCCAAACTTATCTGAGAAAATGTCTCCTGGGCGTTCCCCCAATTGTTAAATCATAATTGAATATCTGGCTTCCTGTCACTCCCACCGCCCTCCCACCAGCGTATGTAAATGTTTTTAATTTAAATGTTTGCTTAAAAGAAACAACAAAAGATGGACGAAAAAAAATGCGACGATGGCGTGTGAACGCACCAGAAAATTATAGACCAGAGGGGGAAAAAAAGAGGGAACCAAAGAAAAATGTGGGGTGGGGTGGTGCCACCATCTTGTTTCCCTCCATCAGACTTTTTTCACAATTCGTCAGCTGCGCCCTTCGTCCTTCTAGGATGATGTCCTTTTTCTTGTACACTCGGGAAAATTATGAAAATTATGACAAATTTAAAAGTGAAAGAGTGAAAGTGAAAGAGGATATACATTTATTTTATTCTATAAACTATAATAAAATAATAGTTTCTATCCTTGTTTATACATTTTCTGTATTTTATTATCTATTTAAATTTTGTAAATAACTTTTTTTAAGGTGTTCCTTGGTCCTTGTGGCTGCGGTTTCATTTGCATGCGATTCGTGGTTGCCAGCCGATGTGGCGCACAATTGAGCCACTAATGGTGATGTTGATCGGCGAGGTGGAGGGAGTCGTTGGAAAAACGAAGGACTAGAGAGGCGGTGGGGGGAGGCATGGCGGGCAGGGGAGGGACTCAGACAGGGTGGGCCCTTTTCCTTCCTTTGTTTGCTTTGTCGCGGCTCGGTGACAATTTTTCAATGATTTGTTTCCTGCCCTGAAATCTCATTTGCATATGCCACCATATTTTTTCAACTTTCCAGGTTTTTTTTCGGTTGTGTCGGGTGCTTTTCCCGCTCCCTGCTCCTGTTTTATATTTTTAGGGGAGTGAAAAATTGCAATCGCTTTGTTTTTGTTTTCGGTGTGGCTTGGCTCCTTCTGGTTCATACCATTTGAATTTGATTTAATGAAATTAAGAGGGCGTGTTTTTCAAATTGTCGTTTCTTTTAATAGTTTTTGGGCCATTTTCATTGGAAATTTTCACACTAATGAAGTTGGTAAAAGAGTTTCCAGGTTAATTAGAAAACTTAGGCATTTTTCAGAGGTAGAGGCATACAGGAGGTATAGAAATGGAAATAAATCGGTAAACATTTTTCAGAAACAGCCTTGTTTTTTCTTGAGATATTTGCATAACTTCTCTTTATTGTGCTTTGCTGGGAGAAAATCAAAACAAAGCACTTTAGTCTTATTTATGAACAACATTGCCAGAATCTATGACCAATCCAGCACAGGATATAGGAAAATTCTGGAGGGGGGATAAGGTAAAGCCAATCAAGCACATACAGTTGCGGCAAAAATAATAGCACTGCTTTACACAAATTTCTATAATGCCTTACAAATTATGTTTTTCTTTGAAATTTTATTGATTCTTTTATTTTACAGTGCAGGCTTACATGTTATCTCGCTGAGAGAAGTGAATTAAAGCTCAATTAGCTAACGATTTGTTAAATATTAGGCATTTTAGCAAGAAAGATGCAAAAGAGAGCGGCAACAAAAATAGCACTAATAATAGTTTTGATCAAAGCTTCAATTTTTTTTTAAACTTTTTGATGTTTTTAGTTACTGAATACATTAGAGAGCATTGCAGTAACTAAGTTCTTACGAATTAGATCGGAAAAAAAAATAAATATGGGTCGCGGAAGGCATTGTAGTGACGACCAAAGGATAATCATTTAAAAACTTATTGAGGAAGGCAACACCTATGCTCAGGTGGCGAGAATTGTCGGTTTCTCAAATAAAATGATTTGCACCGCATTAAAATATGTTCCTAAGGCCGAAAGCCGCGGTAGAAAGCTCGCCATGTCGAAATTGCAGGTCAACCGACTGGTTCGTGAGAGCAAGGAGTCGCCCTTTAAGCCGGCTACTGAGCCAAATATGGAGCCAAATTTTTCGGAATCAATTAGAACTGTTCCAAATGGCTTTAAAAAATACGATTTGATTTCCCATAGCCCCAGAAAAAATCCCCTTTTGAGTGGGAAGCATATGGCAAAGTGGATTTCGTTTGTCAAAGAACATCTGAATTGGCCGGCTGAAAAATGGAGAAATATTCTTTGGTCCAATGAAAGCAAAATCGTTCAATTTGGAGAAAAAGAATCTCTCTCATTTGTAAGGCGACCCCAAAATTCGGAATACCGTCCCAGCTTTACTCGCAAGACCATTAAACATGGTGGAATCAGTATTATGGTTTGGGCATGCTTTTCGTACTACGGAGTTGGTCCAATTATAGTATAATGGATCGACTCGTGTACAGCGAAATCTTGGAAAACGTCATGCTGCCTTATGCTGAGGATGAAATGACATTGTTATGGGTCTTCCAGCAGGAAAATGACCCAAAGCATACCAGCAATGAAGCTCGAAAGTGGTCTGATGACAGATCTCTCCATGTAATGGATTGGCCAGATCAGTCCCCAGACCAAAATCCTGTAGAAATTCTGTGGTTTGATTTGCACAAATTTGTTTCCAATACAATACCAAAAAATAATAATGAGCTTTGGGCTTTCTGTCAAGGAGTCTTGGAGCAATATCCCACTGGAAAGGTACCAAAGATTGATAAATTCAATGCCGAGACATTGTGAAGCTGTCAATGCTGCCAAAGGCTTTACAAAAAATTATAAATGCATTTTTTAGATAAAGATTACAATCTAAAATAATAATTTGAAAATTTTCCGGTTGTTTCCACGATTTTTTAAGTTTTTTATGTTTTCTTAAAAATAGTGCTATTTTTGTTGCCGCCTCAAATGTTCAAATTTATCCTTCTTACTTAAAAATTTTCTAAAGTTTGTTAAAATTAAGGTCGATTTCACTCCCTATTGTTTTATTATAACCTAATGTTTATAAAAACTCCATTAACAAGCCCAAAAAACCAATAGTTTTCGAAAAATATTTCAAAAAAGAAAATTGTGTATCTCAGTGCTATTTTTTTTGCCGCAGCTGTATCTCCAGAAGCCATTCCGATTCTCATTGAACGGGATGGAACAGTTCTGTTATAACCGAAATTTTTGTTTACGCTTTGACGGGATTACGGCAAAGTCGACAGCCGCAGAATGGATCCATTCCGGTGTTGTTGTTTTCGCAATGTATCTGATGCTGCTGTCGCTGGCTATTAGTTTTTATTTGGGAAATTTCACTATTTTCCTTGCGTTTGCTTCTTTTGTCCACATACGTGCACTAAATGGCCAATAAGCGGGCGAGTGGGGCGAGAAAAAATGCGGAAACTAAGCCGCCGAAGCCGTGTCAGGACAGGGCCATCTAAATGCACATGGCGGCCATATTGTGCCAAAGGATATATCAATTTTATTGCCGCCCGAAATCGAAACAAACTGAGCCAGGACAACATGTGTGCCTAGGATTTGCTTCACATTTTTTTTGCGTGTGTGTTTGTTGTTATCTTTCTCCTGTTATTGTTGCACACAAATTGCGTAGCAAATTGTTTTGTCTTTTTTTTTTGCCATGTTTCTGCAGCCTTAATCCTTTGGGCCAAGGCAAACAGAAAAATAATAATTGCAAACAATTGTGTTTTATGGCCGGGCATCCTTGAGGAGGCGGCGAAGTGCGAGCGAAGCGTGTCACCTGGAGGCAGGTGCGGCCCGAAAGCCAAGGACACCGGCAATTATCCTTGGGCGAGGGAGTCGCAGATGGGCAGAGCAAATCAATTACGCCAACGGCGAGAGCAATGCAACGAGATCTCTGCCTAATTTGATTTCATTACTTCGCCCACGACTGTAAAAAATTAAGCACTGAAAACAATAATTTATTTTATACCTCATCCAGGTATAAGTCCTATTCCTTATTTTATGAGTTTCATTCTTCAGTGTAGACAGAAGAAAATCCTTTTGGCCATATCCAGGGCGGAGCTGTGCCCGAGCTTAATGCGAAAATTAATCGAATCGGGATCGAAGCTGGCTCGCAGCTTTGGCAACGCCTCCCAGCTGCAGCAGCAGAGCCACTTCCAACTTTCAACTGGCAACTTGCAACAAAAACTAGCCACATTCCCAAGCACCAACTACCGAAAGCGTTGAAAACACTTTGTCGGCTCACAGATGCGTTGATAATATGGTAAAATTGGCACGCCCACTGTTGCCACGGACCCTGAACCCCAGATGCAGATAAGCTGAGATGCAGATACAAATGGATAGGCTGGAAAAAAGAGATACAGATACAAAGATACACACGCTGGCAAACAGTATGCAGATACATTTGTTTTTGGCCGCACGACTGTTTCCTGCCACATGGTAATTGCCACATCAAATGTGCTAGCTATGCGGCAAACGTTTCTATCCGATCCGAGAGATCCCCCGAAGATTAACGATCTTCGGTGTAAACCACATCCTGGCTGACGGAATCTCAGCCTCCCCAGTTCGGCGGAGAACATCAAATGCTGGAGGAGCAATTGAAATTATTATTAACACGCGTTCCGTTTGCTGTCAAAATTTATGAGCTCAACTTGCAGCAGCAATTGTTGATGCTGTGCCTCCTGTCGATGATCGAGTTGAGGCAGTTAATTGCTACACATAAAGAAAAAATATAATTAATATTTGATAAATTATAAAAAGAACCAAACTCGAAGTCTTAACAATGCTGATGAAAGATTATTCAACTATAAATCTTTTTGGTTTATCTCCAATAATTGTATTATTATTTTTCTTTAAGTGTCAAAACTGCAAATTACTTGTTCAACATAAACAAAACGGTTAGATCAAAGAACCGAAGAACCAGGCAGAAGACTGGCTGCCGTATTCTGCCGTTGAGGTATGGCAAAAATTAAGTCCTAAGGTGGGCCAAGCCACACACCGAGACACTCGTCAATGGGACGAGAAGAATGTGCCCACATCCAAGCCACCCACACGATGAAGAGCTCAGAACTTGTCTTGAGGCTTATTAAATATTAATAAATTGCCATCGAATGACTCGGAGTTGGATTTCTGGACAGGGGTCGGGGAAGTCCCGGGATCTGTAAAAGAGATCTTAACACCGAAACCGAACAATGGCACCGGCAGACACAATGTCAGCTCGACTAGTCAGGTTTTCTATTGTGTCCCGAGTCGGGAGACACAGGTTGTTCTTGGCCAATAAAAATAAAAATCTCTTGTCATTGTCGCTGTCAAAACTGTGATCACACCTTTCTGGCCCATTGTCGTTGGCCGTGTGATTAATGCGATTTATATCGCAAGGACATCCCATCCCGATTCCGATCCCTGGAAAACGCCAAACGGAAAACAATGAAAATCTTGAGAAGCCCTGGGAGAAGAATACGAAAAAAAGGTGTAATTTCGAGGGGACCTGACTTGGTTGGAAGCTGACTGCAGCCCAAGGTGTGAAAGATCAACGAGGGGAGTTCGCTCCCCCGCACTCCTAAATAATACCTGTGCGTGGGATATGCAAGGTGATCTTATCACTGCCAGAGACACTCTGTCTCCCAAGAATCGGAAACCCAAGATCCCGGCGAGAACAAGGCGACGCTGATTTGTCTGGCTTGGAATCTCTCTCTCCTGGTCTTTCCTAGAAGCCTCGCCTTCGCCACCTGCATTTTTTATCCACATCTACGTCCATGTCCATGTCGACATCGATGGCAATGTCGATGTCATGACAGTGCGAAGTTTACCAGGAACCAATCATTGCCGGGCGCCTATTGCAATTAATCACAGGGCGGTGCAAAAGCTCCGGCTGATGGCCGCCAAACACGCTCTCGGATGCAGGCTGTGCAAATTGCTGTCACTGCACAGTGGATGTGGTTGCCAACATTTTTGATAAAATTCTTAGAACTGTGTTAGAACAGGGGATTATACTTGTTGAGCTTCTAAAAATCTGTATTCTCGGAATCCCCGGAAAGATTTTCAAATATGTCCCCATATATGGAAAAATAATATCCATATCTTTGGTACCTTGCATAAGATTCTTTAGCTCGAATCCCTATCCATCTGCATATAAATCTGCCCACAAAATGTTCAATATAATTTTACACAAATTTTCTTATGGAATCCCTTGCAAAATACAGCATACGAAATGATCTGTGGGCTCTGCGATGATTATATTTTATGATTTTTTTTAAACTATAAATCTATAAAAGGAATTAACTAAATGATTTGTGGTTCGATTTCCGATACCGATGTGTCGATCTTTTGTACATTTTAGCCCTCTTTCATGAGTACAATTTTTATCAGATCCTTGAAAAGAATACCTCAAGCTAGTAGGTTGGTTTTCTATCAATCTGCGTCCAACCCTACAACTTATTTATACGATCAGCAGGGAACCCCTTATTTTCTATATATTTAGGCCATATTTTGAGTACAATATTCTAATCTTGATCCACAGTTTCCAAGTTGGATGCGGAGGACGCCGCCATCTTGGCAATGGCCACCAAGTCAGCGACAATTACGTTGGAACACACGCGTTGACATGCAGCACGCGATGCGGATATGAAAGCCATGCAATGTGTGCATAAGACTATATCCCCGTCACCCTCTCAGGACCCCGACTGCCCCCAAAAATCTCAAGCCGAAAGAATCAACCTCAACCTGTCAATGGCAAATTACATGGACTGGGTTGGTCCGACGATCCGATCGGGGCTTGGCCCTTGCGACAAAAAAGATGCAATCGTGAAAATTTCACTGGGCCGCTCCGGCTCAAATAGCTCAACTGGCAAGAGGGAGGGCCGTGGACCACGCCCACCATTGAACAGGTGCAACCCGCAATTAACTATGGCCAAGTTCGTGCGCGACATTTGTTTTTTTTCTGTTATGTTTTGTGTGGGCACCCCCTTATGGCAGACCAATGCAAAATGAAGCTCTAAACTTTAACAAATTCACGCAAGCAATTTTTCGTTTCAGATTTTCAGTCTCTACTTTATGGCAATTATGTTCGCTGGGATTACATGGCAAGGAAAACAAAGGCATTGTCCACGAACCTCCCACATGGCACTGCGACCATCCACCATCAGGTGACAATATAATTTTTTTTGCTGGCAAAGTCAAACGTGTAATTAGAGCGCAAACGGTTGCCATTTCGATAATTTTGGCTTTGTTTATAGTCCTAAGCAGAGGCGTCAGAAAACAATTTATTGTGGGCTACGTACATGGTATATCTCTAAAAATAACCCTCCAATTTAATTGAAACTCCACCTCTGAATCATATTATTTAGAGAGCTACTAGTACACCATTCCATAAAATACTGGAATCTACATTTGTCATGCAATGAACGCCATTGGAGGAGTGTAAATGTGCGATATGGGGCGGCCATTACGACTAAAAATATACGATAACCATCATTTCCGAGGTTTGCTAATCATCATTTGGCCTAATTGTCGTCTGGTTGCCGGTTTGTTGCTCAATCTAATTACTCAGATTCCAGCCAATGTGCACAATACGTGGATTAGAGGCTAACCATTTGAAAAGTATGACTATTGTTGCGAAATTGCTGGATCATATTGTTGTGCCGATGCTTGTAAAATCAATTGGATAATGCAAATTGAAAAATTGTTGTCATATAGACAGGAAATTTCCACTCGTTATTCTTGTCTACCATCGGGGGTATTTATTAACCGGTTAGGGTTATTTTAAAACTAGAAATATTATAAAAAAAAAATTTATATTTTTAGCTTACCATTGATTTGAATTTTTGGGCATTTTTGGGGCCTCTATTTCTGTCCTTCAAAGACGTCAAATTAGCGTGAAAATTGGCACATGGAAAACATGTCCCCTTGATGTCCTGTCCGTAGCCCTGCTAATCGAATTTTGATCCTGGACTTTGGGGGGCCGCGACAAGTGTCGCAAAAAGTGCGCGAGACATTTAGACAGCTGCCAGATGCAATTTCGCGGCCCGGTCTAAACAAAAACTTTGCACTTTGCGGTCAAAATAATGCTTTGGTTGCCACCTAATGACACTCGACTTGGGCGCCAGCTGTCCGTCCGGAAAAGGAAGAGCACGGACCTCGGAGCACGGATCATGCTATATTCCTGCGGCTTACCCCGCCTCAACATGACGTTTATATTTGTGGCAGTCAATGTGATTGATGTCTATGTCTCCAGTTCGGGCCTCAAGCCCCGCCTTTGGCCCTGTCCGTGTATTAAGTTGTAAAGTCATTTTGTGACAGCTTTATGAGCCAACATGTGACGCGTTCTGCCAGGACTAAGGATGGTGTAGGGCACTGAAATAAGAAGTTCGGCGGTTTCAAACTTCATATTATTTCTAATGGGCTTTCTGAATCTAATAGCCATTTGTCCAAATATAAGTTTAAGCTTAAAGTGTCTTCATTCGAACCTTACCTTAAAGCACTAATTTTTATCAGTGTATAACCAAAAGTCATGGGCACACCACTTTGGTGGCTTAATCATTTTCTTGGCAGCGACAACTATTTTGGCCAAAAACTAATTTGAAGTTGCTGGCTGTCCCGGCTCGCAATTTCATTTACAAATATGGCAGGCAAATGCAAATGTCGCTCTATGAACTCGTCCTGCCGTGATGTCCTGCCGTACCCATTTCCCCTTAGCCCCTTGCCCGCCATAGATTCGTTTGTTTGTCCTTTGTTTGCATTTCGTTATTGTCTACATAGCAGAAATCATTGTCATTTCCACACGCAAAAGTCATTTGGCACATGTGACACCCTTTTCTGGCTTAAATTGCTTTGCCTGATTTTTTTCCCGAGCCCGGATTGGTGGGTGGGAAATGGGTTGGGAGAGGGTTGTCACAGCCGCTGTTATCCGTTATCCTTTGCCTTGGTATCCTTTCAAACCGTGGCAACATTTGCACATGCATTTGTAGTCAATATTACACGCTGGCAGAAATATTTGCCTAAATTAAGAGCTTTCTCACAGAATGGCTTTTATTGCACTCCTTCCATTCCAACTCTTCATTTTTTTTTTTGTTTGGTTCAATCACAGTCTACAGCCCACTAACAATCTGACTGCTAACTGCTTTTTCTTAACGCTCTGTTGGAGTTTTATTAACCCAGTTGAAGTGTTTTTCATTCGGCTCTCCTCTCTGCGTAAATTGCGTAGAAATATTCGAATGTCAATTTGCAAAATGCCGAGAGCTGGGCTTAAGAAAGCGTGTCCATGTGGCAGGCAAATTAAAAACTATATATATAGGATGGCCCAAAAAAGAGTTGAAAAACAAGTAAAGAAATTTAATTTCTAAAGTTTCGCATTGCCCTTTTTATTATGAAACAAATAACGCACTTCCACTCCTAATCGGCTGACCATCGAATGTCATATTCCGCAAAACTGAATAAAAAACATAAATATGAACGGAATAAACTTTAGGATGGAACGTGGCGGCCATAAACTTAAACTTTGGCAATGCTTATCTCCGGAGAAATTGTGGATATGCAAACAACGGACAGCAGAGTTTTCAAAACTTAATGTGATTTTCTATTTATGGGATTTTTTTCCAAAACCCAACCCACACGAGCCACGCAAGCCTGCAACTCCCACACACACGTCGTCTAATCCGGCATATGGACTTGCGTTAAACTTTCTGCAGCAGCAAAGAAAAAATGAGTCCTGCCCCCCACCCTGCTGTTATGTAAATCCTGAAGAGATAAGGCGTTGGAATAGCACAATGACAGCCGCAGGAATTGACCAAATGGCCGGGACAGGGCAAAAACTTGAGCGGTCTTAGGCCAGGAGGAGCAGTGAGGTGAGCGGGCTGGGGCCATGTGAGGGATACACGTAAAGTTATTTCATAAGTTTAGCAAATCACGAACCCCGGCTACAAACAACCAAGTAAAGATCCTGAAAGGTAGAGGGGCATTTCAAGTACAGAGAAGCCTCTATAAAGGTTATCTGGATATCAGAAAATGGTCTAGTAGAAAACACATACCCTTTGAATAAAAATATGCTTTATAATAAAATTATTTGTATCAAAAATTTATATTGAACTTATCAATGTCCCACTCTACCCAAAAATGTCTTCTTTTTGCAACTGCTTATTGGTCCAGACACGGGACGCATATGTTATAGGTGGTGGTGGTGGGGCGTCCTTGTTATTGTTATTGCTGCGGTGATTTAACATAAAAAGGTAAACAACAAATGGACACAGGACAATGGGGGGAAAGTTTTGTTTTATTAGTTTTTTCTTTTGTCCCGAGCTGTTTTATTATTAGAGCAGGACACTGGCCATTCTCGCATGACTTGCAAGTTTTCTGCTGACCAATGTCGTAATGGCAATGGCACGATTTGGGGGATACAGTATCCTTGTGGAGGAGGAGGTGCTGCCGCCTGTCATGCGTTCAATTTCGAAATGGTTTCGCATAATTTGCAAGACACCCAAGACCAAGTCGAGGACCCAGACCTGGATCCAAGTCCTTTGGACCATTTGTGCTCAAAACTGCGTACGAAATCCATTTCAAAATTAGTTTTTCCTTCATCTTTTCTCTTCGTTGATATCGTGTTGTTGTGTGGTATTTTATGACAAATTTACCTGATTTGATTACATTTTTTGTTATTTCGGTTTTTGGGCAACAGCTTAGGCGCATTAGGGAACAACTTTGTTTCTGGGAAAATGGGGCAGAAAGGTTTATGTATGGGCAACAGCTTGAGTTAGTGGAAGGCTTAAGTGGACCAAAGCTTAGTGTCTCCATCACAGATTTGTCAAAGAAAATTAAATAAGAAAATGGTTAAAATTTATAAGAATCCACATAGTAATATTATTTGTATGAATATTTTTCCAGTTTATGTAATTTTAAGTTTCCTTTTTAGCAAAACCTGTTTAAACTTCGAACAGGAGTTCACAAATTCACGCCAAGTCACCTGAAAATCAGCAACAGACCACCCAGACCCCATTGACACCAGAGATCGGACAGTGATCACTGTACAGTGAATGATCGGCTGCTAAGCCAACCAGTTACCATATAAAGCATTTCCAAGTGTCTTCAGACTGAAGCTCGGGCATTCATATATCAGTTTCGTATGCATTCGTCATGGCTGCTTAATGAGACTCGAGTTGAGTGAACGACGAGGCTATAAAACCGATATATATTTATTTAAAGGCATCATGTTTACACTGGAAAAAGTTCAGATTTTATTTATACATAAAATAAATATTTAATGCTTTACGAAATAATATCATATAAGGCAGCCCAGAGATCTCAAAAATTGTATATAATTTTTATTCATCCATAAAGTATTTATTTTTTTGTTTCCTTAGCAGTTGGCAGTTGGAAGCTGACATTGCGTTGATTGACGTCTCGCATTTAAATTTCTTACCAGTTTCTGTTTGCATTTTTTATTTGCTGTCGTTTCGGTTTGGTTTTTGTGCTGGAACTTACTGCCAACAGTTGGCTAACAGTCGTGATCTTGGCTCGGGGCGTAGCATATTAGTCAAGATCTTCTCCTCACTTTTCACGCTTAGTTCCCCGATCCCCGGTCTTGAGGCCCGATCTTTCGATCTCGATCTCCATCCCTCATCTGCGGCTACCGAGCCGCCTGACATTTAATTCTCGCTTAATCACTGTCCAGCAAACGGTATTCCCGAATGTTTCCTGCTGTTTTCCGCTGCTTTGCTGCTTCGACATGTGCCTCCAAGTTGACAGGATCAGGACTTATTAATAACAAGCCCAGTCAGCCAGCCACACATGCCCCGGCCCTGTCAAATGGGAATTTCATGCCCGCTCGGTACTCGTATCAGAGACTGAAAAGAAAGAAATTCGAGCAGGATGAAAGTCACAAGAAATGCGCCCACGAGTCACTTTGACAAATTAGGCTCATTTGTTGGCAAGTCGCGGTCAAAACAAAGGACAATGCGATAAGGATCGTTTTGGAACGAATTGAAAGAAGGGCTATCACAAAGGTGGATTTAATTTAATTCCCAAAAGGTGCAGCTACCGTCCAGTTTAAGGGGTTGCTTAAAGCAACAGAATGGTCTTAACCCACACTCAAACACTTTTTATTTGGTGCCTAAAAAAAATTCTAATGCCACCCACTTTGTTTGGAAAATGTATGATTCGGGAGGGAGATGTCCCTATGATAGTTAACTATAGCTATTACTGGAAACCATTATCCCTCAAGATCGTGCCAAAAACAGAGCTCTCCATTGTCCGGTGTGATAAATGAATACGGCACGCTGTTCATCAGGTCGGGGGATACTTTGTTTGCTCAAGTACCCCATTCCAAAACCGAAAACCACAATATGCCACAATGGCAGATTTTCAGCTTTTCAACGAAACCAAAAATGGGACAAACCCGGATCGATCGAGTGACTTTTTGCCAGTTTAACACCTTTTGGCATTTTCACAATACCTTCTCGTTTGGCAAGCTGTGTCAATACGAAACAAAAAGTCACAAACAAGTTTCACGTGAATTCCAGAGGCCAGGGTCCTGCCAATAGAAGTCCTCTTCTATTTGCACTAATGAGCAAACGCAATAAAAACGGGCCAACAAAACGCAAACAAACCCTGCAATTGTCTGGTCCTGCTGACTGCAATTGTTGCCCAACCACACGAAATGCCAACACACACACACTAAGGACCAAGGACGATGACGATCCTTTATTTGAGGGGAGTGACAGATCCCGGGAGCAGGAGATCTCTTTTGAATGTGCGCTGGAAAAATGACTGTTTATGTTCTCGCTTGGCTTGTGAAGTTGCTCGTAAATTATCCACCAGGAATGGGATCAGAGCAGGGCAGAGCGGAGAGTCCTGTCAGTTGGCAGCTGTGGTCCCATCTCAGCCTTAATTAGCAGGCCACTTTATTGTTTTGACACAGCCTCAGTGCCAGTTCCAGTTCCAGTTTCGGTTTCATCTTCAGCTTTAGCTCTAGTTACCGTTGCCCGAGGTATTGAACATCCTTTTCGCTGTTTTCCGCTGTTTTTCACTGTTTCTCACCAAGCTGGTTCTCGGTTTGGGCCCGCTTTCTTGCCATTCGCGTGCAAATCCCACTCGAGTGCTTCTCGAGGCCCGCCTCCTCCTGCCTATTTATGCGTTGACTTTTGCCTATAGTTATGGCTCGCACATTACGCCGATTAGAGTGCGGCCCGCTATAATTACCAACGACAACAACTATGACGACGTCCCTGGGATTCTCGACAGCTTTAACTGGTCTTAGGTAGTAGTTTTTTATTTCGAATATTTTTAGATACTCTTAAAATACAATAAAAATAAATTAATTAATGTTTTAGGGTTCTTTCTTTAAAAATATCCATAAAGTTTCATGTATAACTATTTAAAAATAAATGGAAAATTAAAGAAAGGTGTCTATTAAATGAAAAGAAAATTCTATAACTTTTATTTAGTATACTTTGGAATTAGGGAGATATTAGGAATATAAAACATCTTTTCTCATACTTTGTATCAAAATATGATACAATTTTGGTTTATTTATTTCTCTGTATATCCCCAAACTTTTAAGATAATACCCAGAATTTTTGTAGCTTATTTATTAGCCAAGTATATGGGAAAAGCAATATACTTCTAGAATCCCATCAGCCCACGAAAATTGCCTAGCGGTGAGCTGCAGACAAATTTACAACGCAATCACAGTGGAGAACCTGGGCAGCTTTCGGTGGTGTTCGTGGTGGTGTTGCGCTTTTTGTGTGGTGCACAGTCTTTGTGGTTCGCCTGCCGACTGGGGAGTTTAAGATTAAACACATTTTGCATTTAATTTGCCATAATTATGGCAGTCAAAGGAGAGTGCGGCGGGGCAGGCAGCCGGCAGCCGTTGATGGCGCCAAATTAAGTTGTAAATGAAGTTTTGGCGTCGCTTCGCTTGCACCACCAGGCGTCAAAACATGTGGTTCTCCGGCGGTGGTTGCATGCATGCGGCACTATGCGGTAGTTCGGTGACCACCACCAATACTCCACTGAATTCTAAGCTGTGAAACGCAACTTGGTCTCAACAATTTTCGGTTATTAATTTGACTTTGGTTGTTGGTTGTTTGGTGTTCGTGTGAGTTATTTTCGTTCGGTTCAAAATTAATGTTGCTCAATTAATTTGCGCCACTAAACGTTTTTCTGTCTCTCCGTAGATTTTATTTTTTTCTCAGCTTTGAAATTTATGTGCGGTTGGTGTTCACTGACCAGCATGCAAGTGGCACTGGGGCCACACATCTAGAGGTATCTGGGGATCTGTGGATCTGGGGGTTTCTCCTATTTTGACAGCTTATTTTGGTCACGGATCTCGGCAGAGACAAAGCACTTTTTGATAGGTGTGTAAATGTGCCAGAGGAAATATGTGGAGTAGACCTCCAATTCCAAGGGAATCGGCTGTTATTTATTAGCATGAGATGGACATTTAATCATTTGCTTAATTTTTGTGGGATGTCAGATAATGGTAATTTAAATAAATGGATTGGAATTGAAGAAACCTTCGATTCAAAGTTTAGTTAGTGTAGTTATAATAACAGTTCCCTAGACCATATAGGATCTATTGCTTCGTTAACTTTTGTGCCTAAAAGTTTTCTAATATTTTTTGCTTAATTGTTATACCTACTAAGAAATGTTTAATCCCCTTTACTGACTTGATTTCCCTCTGAAATAATTACATAATTTTTGTCCTACCACAACATACCATTGAATCGTTAATTTCAGCACTTTGACTCTTCATTATGCACTGACAATTACCCGTGAGTATCCATTTCAGTGCTCCGCCAGGAGGCCAGTCGTGTGTGAATGCAATTGTGAGCTGCAATTGCCATTGCGATTGCGAATGTAAAATGCATTTTTCAACACTCGAGCAGTGCCAACTGTTTTGCGGAAAAAAAATAAAAATGGAAAAGAAGAAAACTTCCTCTGTTGGAGAAAACCTGTTAATTATTAACAATTTTGCCAGCCTGCTGCGTGACCGTAATTAGTTTCATTTCCATTGAAAAGCTGCGGCAATTAAAAAATAAATACACAGAGCCCGACACACGCATATTTCGAACTGCATACTGAAAACTGCAAAGTGTTGCCAACTTAGCGTACAAAATTATGACACACACCCGTTGCACCCGAGATCCCGTCGCCGGAGCGAGAGATCCATAAAAGCCAACTCCACCATATACATATATGCCATTGGATCCGAGGAAGTGGCTATATGTCGGCCGTGTCGAAAGCCCTGGCAATTACAATTCAAATTTCATTGCAACGGAATTAATTGCAGTGTGTCATAAAGCGGCTATGCAAAAAAAAGCGGAATCCCCGAGTGTGTGGGAAGTGACCTAATTATGGCTGAAAGAACGGTCTGTAAACGCTCGAGGGACTACAGTAATGATTCGCTAATATATGCCTAAAGTCAGGTGTCATGGTGAGCAATTGTAGGGATTCCAGTTTATTCTCATTAATGTGTGGAGTGTGCGTTGTTATTAGCTTGTAACCTTTTATTAAATAGTGGGTTTTTCTAAATAATTATAAGGGCCTACATTTCTGTTTCAATTTCAAGGGTGCCTCTATTAGTATCTCTGATTAGGTCTCTGTTTCTTCACACACATCTTGGCGCATAAACACTTGGCTATTTGTTTCGCAGCAAATTGAATTGCTGTATCCTTGGCAAGGAGGACATCCCCAGTCCATCCATCCAAGGCACCCACCCACTTGCCACTTAAGCGCTGCATGTAAAGCAATTTAGCTGAAACAGCTGCGTCCCTCCAGCGCCACGTTCAACATTTATATCGAAACAAATCCCTTCCGCAAGTTTATAAAAAAAAGTAAAGAAAAATATGGACAAAAAATCCAACATAAATGAAAAGTGGAAAAAATACAAATAATAAAGTTCGCTTGTCAGTTTAGCAGCCATTTTGCGGTTCCACGGCAACTTCTCCACCTGCCCAGCCCCCAAACCCTGATTTTCCTTAAGCCACCCACCTGAAGTTCGACGAAGGCTCTCCACCCCCTCGATACCTTGTCCTGGAACATCTTTGGGTGCTTATCCGCAATTTCTTTCCGCTTCGTGCTCACCTTCCTCGCAAGTCTTGCTCGTAAACTTTTTTATGGCACCCACTGTTGTTGTCTCTTCCGGGCGCTTTGATAAATCTTCCTCAATTTGCCATATCGTGGGGGCGTGGCAGCGGTTGCTGGCCTATTGCTTTATTTACCCACCTTTCACCCTCCGGTCGCCAGGCTTGGCCTTGCCCTCAACTCACTTCATGAAAGACAAGTTTTATGTCAATTTTTTCTGCTTACTTAGTGGGCGTTGTTAGTTGAAGGGAGAAGAGTGGCCTAAGCCTGATTTAGCCCTCATTACGGCGGAGTGGTAGCGGGATTTGCTTTATTACAGTTTAATTAAATTTACCCCAAACCGGACCAATTGGTCCTGGCTGCGTCTTTGGCCAAACGACTCAATTACGCAGTTAATCGTAAAAAAATCCTTGCACTGATTTGTTGCAGCTGAAACCGAAGACTAAAGGCTCGAGGGGCGAGGCTCTAGCCAGGGTTGGTGAACGCATGTTTGGGCCATAAAACGGCGGCACTCTCGCCGGCTATTATTGATCTACGAGAGCTGGGAGTCAGGGGAGTGTTGGGTGCTCCGTTATCCTGGCATCCTGCGTGGCCTCAGGTGCGCTCACTGGCGAGTTGATCCATTTATGGCCATCGTTTGGCCTTTTTTCTACGATTTTTCTGGCATTTACTTTTTCCTGTCGTTTCTTCATCCGGCTACTTTTTTCTACCCCGGAAGGAGAAAATGCAAATGGCGTGATGGGACTTCAATAGGGTTTGGCAGTAGATGTTATGGGAATAGAATGAAAGTCCTTAAACAAATACTTAATATAGAATTGTAAACTAAATCTAGTGAAAAAAAGTCCTTGATTCTTAAAAAAGTTCATACTTTGAGTTCGAAAGACAACATCTTATTATACTATATACTCTTTTTTTAATACAATAAAAAAACGTTTTCAAAGATTTTGAATTATTTAAATGTAATTTTTAATAGTTCCATTCAATGTACTTTCTTATATGAAGAAATGCACTTTTTCCTTATATATAAGACTTCTTTCTAAGAAGTATCATATCTTCGACCCTTGACTTTTTCGCATTCCTTTGAACATCATTTAAAGGATATGCGGCTAAGACGCTACATGACCACAATGAATGAATGGAGCTCCCTCGACTACTCGGCTCGGCTGTATTAATTTGTCCTGATGTGGCTACTGGAGGAGATTTACGAGCGAATCTTATGGAAAATGCAGGCTGCGCGGAGAACCCTTTGTTAATCAAAAGGACACACGTGGCCGGATAGCTCTCGACTTGATTACACTCACGGCTGCCGCAATTAAGGGTATCCGGATCCATTCTTGTGGCCATAAATCCGGACACCAATCAGAAACCTCTCGACCAGGCTGGGGCACGTTCCGGGAACCCCATCCACCGGATCCAGATCTTGGGGATCCCCTCGAAAAGTCAGCTAATGCTTCGGGGAAATTGTTTACCTTTCGACTGTGGCGAGCAAAGAACCACTAAGCCTTTTTAATTTGCTTATGCAAATGCCGAGTTGTTTACTTTTTGACACATGCGCGACTCATAATTTAGCTGCCAGGGGTGTCCTTTCTGTGCCGGTTCAATATGCAAATTAGGGCCCTGACAATGCTAATCCCTGCTAGCTGCTGCAATTATGAAACCAAGCAAACAAACCAAACGGCGTGCAAATGGGACAGGCTTTCGTTGGCATCGGAATCGGGAAACCAAATGGAAATATCAACAGAAAGTGGTGAAAGTATATATAAGGGAGTTATTTATGTGAAAGGTAAAAGGTTTTCAAATCGTAATCGATTTTATATCCCTTGAGTAAAATATTTGTTATCCTTTATGTGGCAAGAAATATGAAAATATTTTATTAGGAACAGCTCCACCCTTCGCAATCATTCTCGCTAATAGCTGCCAATTAAAATAAATAACATTAGGCCAGAGTTAAATATCTAAAGAACTTCATCGTGATTTTTGACTTTCCGCCCTGCCCGCAATACCCAAACCGATACAGACAGTACCGGTTAAGCCCACTTGGCTATTTCACACCTTATTTATTGACCATTTATTCGTACTTGGTCCACGTTTCGTGCGCTTTCGGCATTTATGTCAAGCGGTCCAAAAAAGACCGCCACTCCAGATGGGGCATCTTTGATAAGTTCTTCAGGGGGCTGGCCACACTGGCCCACGGTTTTAGCCCAAGACGTGGTTGGGGCTTTGGAGCCTGGCCAAAAACAGGCGGCAACCTGGCCGCACTCGCAAGCGTTAATGTGAATTATTAATAAGACAAAAGGCAGCGGCAAAAAGCGGCCTCTTTTGATGATTCCCCGACTCTAAATCGGTTGGTCAAAAAAAAAATATATATATACATATACCCACGACTTTATATTGGCACTGAAAAAAATATAAATAGAAATATTAAAATATTCCAAACATTCTTAAATAATAATAAGAGCACTGAAGGCTTCCTTAGCCAGAGATCAGATTGGTGGGACTTGTTTTGTAGAATTAGGTTCAAAGTTTATAATAAAAATTAATAAAAAATAAAAGATAGGGAGAGGTTCAAGCCTATCCAAAATTTAAGCCCATCAAATGATTTTTTTTATTTTACACATTTTAAAAATTATACACTTCATGATTTATCTTTAAAAGTAGTTAATTTTCAAGTCACATTGGTAGAACGCTTTTCTCAGTGAAAGCCCAATCCTCAGCTGCATCCCAGCTTTAGTTTTCAGCTCCGGACTCCGGACTGACGGTCTAATCAAGATGGCGCACAATTGCAACGGCGTTCGCTCTTTGGCGCGAAGCAAACTAATCAGGCGGTGAGATTTAAAAATTAACTTGGCTCAAAGGCGAGGAGCTGCTGCTCCATGTTGCCATGTTTCCATGGTCTGGAACTCTGACTCTCTGCCATGGCAGTGAAAGTGTGTGTTCGGATGCTTTTTTTTGTATTTTTTGGTGGCCCGTTGATTTAGGCGCATTGCCGATAAGCAACAGCGAACACATTAAAAATGCATAAATCAATGCGATAAACATGATTTGCCGCATGTTTTATTGACTATTGTTGCCGACTGACCCCCTGCCTGCTCCCCCTACATTTTGTACCAACTCCCCCTTAGAGCTTTTGTTATTACCACGGCTTTTGGGCCTTTTTCCTCGACTCTCAATGGGCTCTCTCCTTGGCGGTTTTTATTTGCCGGCACGATTGTGGCCCACAGGGTTATGCCACATAAATTTATTTCAGGTTCTTTGACTCTTCAGATCGTTGAATGGGGGATTGTCATTGGGATTGGGGTAATAATAATTTTATAAGTTTATTTATTTTAATTGTTTAGTTAACAAAGAAGAATATGTGGGATACTATATCATAGTATTTTTGGCATGAGATTTGGGTAACAAACCTTATTAATCACTTTAAAAGAAAATATCTGTTATTATTTTTAATAATTAGTTTTTTTCGAATTTGCAATTTGGAAATTCTACGTTTCATATATGATCTTGGAATTATAAATTCCCTGACTAGTCCACAGCTCCTTGTACTGTTTTCATATTGAAATAAACAAGATGCCAAGATATTTTCGTATCCACATGACCAGGCCTCCAGAAAGTCGAAATAGGAAAAAGAAAAGCCTCTTGATGATGGTCGAGTGTCTGTATGAAAAGCACTCGAAAGATTTTTCCGCGACTGGCGCGCAAATAAATTGAAAACTCGTTAAAAATCCATAATGCTTGGGGCGGCACTCGGAAAATGCGACTGCAATTGAACAGGGAAGTCCGGGGAGTACGGATTGAAATGAAAAGCATTTTCCATTTGCCTGGTCTGGACAGTCCAGGCACGGCCACAATTCAATTCGATCCAAGGCGATACGATTTGGATTCCATTCCACTTTATCGCAGCCCGCTGCTGCTGGGCCATAAATCTGGCAAGTGGCTTTTCCCAGTGCACTTGCTTAATTAATAATTTTATGGCATTTTAATGGCCGGCCTAGCCAACAACAGGGAATTAATCAACAGCGTGATCCATTGCGCCAGTCGAACCACTCTGGGGACTGGCCAGGGCAGGGCCGGGCCACCGCGTCGACCACACTGATCCCGGGTAGGAAACACCACCAACTATGTACTTACCAGCCAGCCAATCCATTGATCTTGTCCGCAGCCACCACCACCACAACCTCCCACTCCCTCACCCGCCAATAGTTGGCCATTCTAGCCGCGTTTATCAGCGATAAATCTCTTTGTGTTTGCGCCGGCGCAAGTGAATTGAATTGAATTAAATTTTAATTAATTTTATCTGCACTTTGTGCCAAACACGCAGCATCCAACCGCCCTCAAAATCACTTCCCGTCCGATCGTTGTAATTGTGGAAAATTGAAAATTACCCACCCAGCCTCCGGTTGAGTCGCAGCCCCAGCCCTCAGTCACCAGTCACCATACCCCACTCCCAGTATAGCTTTTCTTTGATCTCTTTTGGGGGAAAAGACCTTCTGGTTTCTGTTCGATCGGGCCAATGGAATTTCTTTAAGCAAATCGACGCCATGCTTAAGCATTTTGGCAGTAAATTTCAAAAGAAATTGATAATATTCATTATGCCATCTGCGATTCTCAGCCTTTCTCTTTTTTGTTCGTATTCCGGACGTCTTGCTTTTCTCATTCCAGCCTTCAATGGCAACAATTTGCGTAAAATTTTTATGGCTTAAGATTTTACGATGAATTCCCATCAACTTGTTTGTGGGATGATTTTTATTTTAGAGCGAATCGTTGTGCAATTTTTTGAGTCATTCTGAATGCGTCAATGGAGGGAAATGAATATATCAGTGTATTACAATTTATTATAAAATTTTTGACTATATCCACAGGGCAGTGGTGCATATCGTATTGATTGATCCAAGTATATAAATCAGAGGAAGGTTTTTCAAGGAGGAAGAGTTTTAATTGATAAAAAGTTTAGAAAATAAGTTTTAATGTTAGGAAAGGAAAACGAATAGAGACCATTGTGACAAAAGTAATTTTGTCCTTAAAGGATATATATATTTATGAGTAATGTGTATTTATTACCCAAAGTAAGCCCCTTTTCTGAATCTCATCAAGATCACACTTTGGCAGTCTTTACTTGAAAAGCCTTGGCCGCCACTCAGTTAGCCCGCCCCATGAGCTTTCTAACCCAATTCAAATGTCATTTAAATGTCAAAAATGCTGGCTTCAATTCGATTTGTTAACAATGGAAATACATTTGCGTGGATTCCGTTTGGAGGTGCTGGGGGGCATTCAGAAATCACCTTTCAATCGCAGACGAGCCGCTGAATGTTGAAACAAATTTGCGGCTAAATTGTCAATATGATGGAGACCTCGATTCGGACCAGCTCCTGACCCTCTAGCACCGCCCAATCCCGAAATGAACATGAAAAGCGCCGCTAATTGTCAAAAATTGTTGGACTGGTACTGGTGCGTGTGTGGATTTATCTTCAATTCGTTGGGTTGGCCAAATCAATTGGCTAAATGTGTGGTCTGAATCGGGGTAAACGTTTTCGCTTTGATTTCCAAACCATTTTCTGTGTCCGTCTTTGGGGGGAGGTGGCTGGGGATATTGCGTGACAGTTTGTTGAATAATTTACGAATTCACTGGCCCCTGAACCGGGACACTCTGAATGGGTTTCTCTTCGAAGCACTTTCTGGCCCCGTCTATTAACTTTTTTGTTTGTTATTTTCACGCGCACCTAAACACACGCAACAATTTCGGGTATCTAATTGTCCGCATAACTGTGTCTGGGTAGCTCCGCCCGGGGGAGCAACTATTTACATAAATGTGGAAATAATTAAACATGACACAAAAAAACTCACAGCGCCGAATAACTTTTCACATCGACGGGAAAATGCTGTATTTTGGTCAGCAATTAGTTGGTTTAAATGCCGCATAAAAGCAAGGCCCAGAGAGCTTGTCAATTACGCGTAAAATGTCAACCCGGACTCCGAGGCGAGAGGGACGATCGTCAGACGATCCCCGGCCGCTGCGATTCCATTGCGCATGCGCAACACTGTTGGATAAACTTGGCCCAAACACGGAATCTGATATGATAGGGCGATACACCGTATATACAATGTAGTATAATAATTTTAATGAACGGTTCCGACAGCCGGAGCGATTGTAATCGTGCTTAATAATATTTACAGTGGTAATCTACCCGAGCGATGATGGCGCAAGGTGTCGCCTTCGATATGTAACCTGCCGCTGCACTGAGCGGAAAGTTCTTACCTACGATGGGGCTATAAAAAATAAAGAATATTATTTAATTTACTCTGATAAATATTTGTGTCAGTGCTAGTATACCGTTGGATTTCCTCCCAAGCCCAAAATTATAGCATAGATAGAGGACTACCTGAAATAATTGCCGGGGCAGCTGTGGCAGTCAAGGAAGGAAGGATGCCACCACTCCGACACTCCAGTGGGGCGTTCTGCGGTGGCACACAAAAGAAATAATTTGGCGTTGATTGCCATGTACGCGGCAATGTGGTCAACACCCAAATTTGACACCAAAGGTCTCCGCGGTCCGATAAATTGTAAACGATAAGCCCGATAAAGGGCCAAAACGCAGAGGACCAGCAGACACTTGTATATTTTTCTTAATTTGTTTTCTTGTCTCCTTATGGAATCAATAAGTGTAGCTGAAGGCTGTTGAAGTGTTTCATAATAAATGTAGATTACACATATTAGTAGCCCCTAAAAGTAATAAATTCTATCGGAAGTTAGGAAGGAATTCGCGAAAGGGTTTCCTCTTCAAATAATTTTGTAGAGTTTCCTTATACTTTTCTCAATATCCATTATTCCCATACCTTTGAATAGACCACCTCCACCGACCACTTGCTACCGGTATCTACTTTGATTCACAAAGATTTCACCCTGGGGACTTGGGAACTCCTTTCGAACCGCAAAGGATAATAAAGATTCCAAGTTAAAAGAGGCGCGCGCACAGTAGCCTTTGGGTACCGTTAGTGGACAACCCGAATGCACCGTTATTTCCGATAATTTAGCGGCCAAATTCAAACACGACTCAAACGGGACAACTGGGAGGCGGTAAAGAGCCTACAATGTGTTCTCCAGCATCTCCAGACAATGAGGCCCAAAGCGAAGTCATTAATAAACAAAGAAGCTGAAAGTAAATATCCTGTAAGGATATTCCATATGTCTAGGGGAGTGAGTGAGTGAGTGCCTACAGTTGCGGTCAAGATAATAGCTCTAAGAGTGCCACAAATTAATTGGTTAGATTTTACGGGCTATAGTAGGCTTTATTTTCTTAATTGCAATTGGGTGAAAATTTTAATAAAAATAAACTCCATGCTGTAGTCACTGCTATAATTTTATCCTCCTGTGTAATGAATCTTACATCGTAGGACCTCATAAAAATGCCTTACTTATGGCTAGTAGTATTTATGAATATATGTATATCTGGACATAATAACTGCCACTTGGGTTTTCGATTCTCCATTTGGTATTTTGGGTTTTTGGTTTGTTTTGTCTTCCTGTTTGTGTTTTGCCTTGTGTCCTGTCACTTCAGACAAACAGGAGACAAAGCGGCGTCGTTTTGTTTTGGACCCACAGAGCCCTATGGATAAAATTCCGACCAGCAACTGCATCGCAGCGGGAATCCTGGCCAAGACCACATGTCGACAATAGCGGCCACTCCTTTCTCCGATCTCCGCGAACAGGTGTGAAGAGAGCGGCATGTGGGTGCAGCAGTTGCTAAAAAAGACTGTCCATACATTAATTTTAAATATTATTTTGGCATATCGGCTCCTTAATAAATGAAATTCACATTGCATTGTTTGCCAGATCGGCGAGCCTTTCGACAAATTGTTTCCGTTTTTGCAGTGTCATTTTTGGATTATTAATTATTGGAAATTATTATTGAATAAAGGACATTTTACCAAACACTGACTGAGAGTAGAAATTTTACATATGAAATACATACATATTTTATTTTAAATAGAAAATTCTTTTCTTTAAAATGGATTTACAACTAATCAACTATTAAGGTTAATTTTTGTTGCATTTATTTTGAAAATCCAAAATGATTTCTGAACAATGTTGAATCACAGGTCATTTGACAATCTGTGGCATTGTTCAACCCATTGCCGAAGCCATAATAAATGACACCTTTAATCATTGCATATTAACGGACTAAGCCCTGACCGAGGCCCGCACTTCGGGCGTCTGATTTATGGCCCAGACAGCGACATCCAACCAAAAATAACCCATTAACTAAATCCGCATTTAATAAATGCCAGTCAGCCAGCCAGCGGCAGCCAGTAAGAAGGTAAGACAGGGCCAGAGCAAAAGGGTTAAGATCGAGGATGGCCCAAAGTGGCTCAAAGAAGAGCCACCAAAGTTGGCAGTTACATGTTACAAGACCAGCAAATTAATCACGCTGACGACTGCGACGTGGTTGATGATATTGGTCGACTGATGCTGACATTGAGGAGCTGCCAGCCGCACAAGCCATCAGTTAGCCAAGAATCCGAGAGTGTTCAAGTAACCAAAGTATCCCACTGTGCCGGGGGCATCAATCTGCGGCAGAGTCTCAGCTTTTGGGGCATGTGACATGTGTGGAATGCAGCCTGCAGCCAGAAATCGGAATCAGAAGCGTTGACATGACAACTGGAGATGAGAGGGCCCGATAAGGACAACAACTTTCTATGGCACGAGCATGGAAAACCTTTTTAAAGCCAAAGCCAGTCTTGCCCAATCTAGAGGTTCAAAACTATACAGAGAAAACATTTTCCCAGCTTTTAAAAGACAGAACCCTTTTTCTCTTTTCTCAGCCTTGATGTTTGACATTTTTGTAAGACAAGTAATAAATTTTTTCTCTCAGTGCATACCCACATCCAATCTTCGGTCACGCAGTCAGCACCGAACTCAACTTTGACTTGTTTTCACGCCATTGTGATCATGTTGGTGACTCGTGCGCTTAATTTCAACAATTTTTACGGTTTCAAGTATGGAGTGTGGAGTATTTGAGTATTTTTGAAATGCATTGCAATCAGTTTCTAAGTTGACTTTGAATTGAACCTCGACTGAGGTCGCTGTCATTGATTGATTGGCCATCGGTTATGGCGTTTCGAAAGAGCTTTTCACTCAACTCTTGTTAGACGTAATGGATCGCCGGGCATTACGTAAATTCTACGTTTCTTGGTAAATGATGCTGACAAGGCATTTGATTAACACGATTAATTGCTGATAAAAATGTCTGACAGTTTGTTTTCTCTCCGCTGGAAATTTATTGCCCACTACCGGAGATACGTAAACGGTTGGTATTTAAAATCATACAGTAGTAATTAACTATTTAAATGAAAATAAATAAAATGTACCTTTTGTTATTCATCTTGTTTCTTGTACTTACTTTCTAATCTATGAATTACCCCTACCATTAACAATCCTGTCATAGGTATGTATGTATAGATAGCCAATTTCCACTGTAATATATAAATATTAATTGAAAAATCTCATATTCCTCAGTGGCGGGCATTGGCAGACATTCCTCCCCACCCACCTTTCAATTTATTATGAAAAATGCATTTCTCATCGCAGCTTCCGCATAAATTCATCAGTGGCAGTCCTCCACCCATCCACTGCCATTTGTCCAGCACCGCTTGGCGCCATTCGGTGGCCACCACCCATCCAGGGAGGGAGGGAACTGATGGGCATCCCGTGGCGGCGTGGCGACCACCCAGGATCGGAGGAGAGATTCAAACGGTGGCAGCCGGCAGGCAGCAGCTGTCAACTGTCGCACACGACTTGTCCTTGTCAGTCAATGGATTGGCATTCGCCTGCCATGGAAGGTGGCCAGAAAGTGGTGGGCTCAGGGAGTAAGACCGGGCCTGGATCAGAAGTATTTTCTATATTAAACTTTCACAATTTTTGACATACGGCCAGCGAAATTGGTATGCAAATTGGCAGTGAACCCAAACCAATTTGTTGTTTTGGGAATACGAAAGGGAAAACCTGCGACTAAGATCCTTAAAATCCAGTACATAGTATTTGCCAGGAAACTTATTTAAATTTCTTGAGAAAGAAGAATACATATCTCGGCAGGTTATAACCTCTCACATTTGTAACCGTAAAAACCAGAGAAAATTGAAAATAATTTCATGCAAGCCACATCGAATTCTTCCCCCATGTACCTAAGACAGCTCGGATAATTTCATATTTGTTAATAAACAAAAGCAGGAGAATGTATGCATGTATGTTGAGAAAGTGGATAAATCCCCTTAAATGCATAAGGAGATTCAGAATGAGAAGCGAGCCAAAACCGATCTTCCGCTTAACGTGCAGTCACAGATACTTATTCTTTGAGATACACGTTCACACAATACGAGTCGGCTGGACACACATGTGGCATCGTTTTACATGGGATGTGGTTAAAAATTGGGCAGAAAGCGTGCTTAATTGCGAAGAAAGTTCCAGCGGGAAATTAGATGAGACTCTCAGGCCCCGGAGAAGCGAACCAAATTGCCGGGGAAATGACACAAGACACGCCTACCCCGGGAGTACCCAGGCACTACGTTGATAAGGGCAAGTGCACGGAGGCATGAAGTAAAAAAGTGTGAAAAACCACACAGATCCGAGCCATACATCCATCCATCAGGGATGTGTGGTTAATTCCATTTTAGGGATATCACAAATGGAGCTACGTAATTTTAGTAAAATTAATTGCATGCCTTCGGTTGGATGGAATTTTCTTCGTCGGCTTTCCGCTTGAATGACATTCTGGAGAGGAAAACTGAGACCATTATAAGGGAAAATTTAACATTTTGTTATGCATTTAGATTTCAGATTGTATTTTAGTTACTTGGCTTCGATTTAGAGATCGCTATTGGACAGTAATTGCACCAAGCCCCTCAGACAACTCCAAGCAGCCATTTTCCTCGACGAGCAGTCTTACACTTCTTTTTTTGTATCTGTGGGCGTTTCTTGAGCTCCATCTCTATCGCTGCCTCATTGGCACTGATTCGTTCAGCTCGCCAAAAGCTTAAACCGACAAAAACGAAAATACCAACAAATTGTAGACTTTGCCAGCAACTCGTTTTCAAACTGGTTTGCAGTCTTTCGGGCAGGAGGCTTCTTCAGCCTCGTTTCGGAATCACCACCAGCCGCAGCATCAGCAGCTCTTTAGCGCTCGTTCCCAAAACCAAAGTGTTGGACCAGACCTCCCTCTCGATCGGGCTAAAAAGGCAGAAAGCCCAAGAAAACCAGATCGCAACCACCAGTTGGTGGAGTACTTGTTGGGTAGTTGTTTTTGTTGGAACAACTTTGAGTGAATCTTTTTATGGCTCTGCCCACTTTTGAGGCCGGTTTCGTGCTGAGTTATTACGGAGGTGGAGTGAGTGGGTTGTACTTGAAATACACAAAGCCAGCCGATGATCCACCGACGGGTTTCGTCTCCACAAACTTGGCCAATTGGCTTTGTCATGAATAGACATAGTAAACAAATTTTGGAGTCTAAAATTCGTGTAATCCCCTTACTAAATCATTATATCTCCCATCCATTGAAGAGCATATTACAAAATCACTTTGCTTCCAAAAGATCAAATGTTTATCTAAATTGACACTCACGGCTGGGCTTAGCAACCTGTAATTTGGCATGTAAAATCGATAATCACTGGCAGCAATGCCCGTGTACCGCCCACACAACGGTCTTAATCTGGGCGTGCCGCTATCGGGGGGCCTGTAAAATTGTAAACAAAATGATTTGCCATAAAATTATCATAATACCTCTCGAAATGCGCCAACAACATGTTGTCAACGGCTTGGAGCTTTGGCTCCGCCATCCAGCATCGAAAACTGAAAACAGAAAACACAACCGACATCATCGGACTCGGCCCCGGGCATTGTGAAGTCTCTGCCATCAAAAGTGTCCATAAATTCTGGCCCACACACAATTGAACTTTAGTCAAGCCCCAAAAAAGCCTCAAAAAGGAAATCAAACTTCAATTTGGGGCCGTAATTATGAGCGAACAGCAGCGTTCAAAAATCGACTCTCAAGATGAGCTGGAAAATTTACATGCAAATCGGATTTTGGGGCTGCCGAGTTTTTCAGGTGCTGCATGTTGCTGCTGCTGCTCTCTGTTGAAAGAAAAAATACCCGACACATTGCTGGCAAACTGCTTGCCGCATGCAACATCAAAGTGGAAATTAAATGCGCGGTAATTTGGCAAAAGGCTCAAAGGATGCCGGCCGTGGCATACACGTAAGTGGGTGCGGAGTGGGGCAGGGCTGGGGCAGGAGAGCCGGCCAAGATGCCTTTGCCAAGTTGCCGCCAAACGTGTACAGGTTTGGTTTCCCCCATTTCCTCCGCTGGCTGGCAAATTTTGTGATTACTGATTGAAGTGAGGAGCTGAGAAGCAACACCGCCAAGGTTGAAATCAAAAAATACACAAAGAGCTTTTAATAACAAAAAGGTTATAAAAAATGTTATTTACTTAGAACCTTTTAAAAAATTCATAACATATGTTTGCCCTTAAATATGTTTTATAAAAATAACTTTGCACTATTTAGTAGAAGTATAGTTTTTTTTCTTTGTGTTTTTCTTTGGCAGAGTTAATTCCAGTTTTGAATCGTTTTTATTCAAACTGTTTATAACTCTTTTTTTTGAAAATCGGTCATTGCCATAAACTATTTATTAAGACTACTTAGCCAAGTTTTTATTCCCACTGCTAAGCGATAGTCCCTGCCAATACTCGATCATTCTTACAGATGGCATGCGTTAAGAACCCCTCGAAGACATTTTGATTTAATTGCCCACATCAATATCGGACTGAAGCCAGCCTAGATGAGCAGTTGGCATGCAACATGTGCATTTCACCAATAAAAGCGCTAATACATAACTTTTATGCAATTCCAGCCCAGGGGCGAATCAAGCCAACCACACCGTGCACTCATAATCTACAGTGAATATTCCTTGGGGAGGCTGTCAGGTTTACTGCACACGAAGTGGTTCTAGTACAAGTCGTTACAAAGGTACCACATGACCAGGGTGGGGGGCTACTCCAGAGGAGCTGTAGAGCCCATGGGCGAGGACTCCCCGAGGTGTGAAATCGTCTTGTCATTTGCCGTAAGTGAGCAGCAGGAATGTCTACTAAGTGGAAGACCACAGCCGGCACAGTGGTTGCAGGTAAATATTTTACTCAATTTTTAAAATTATTTTAAAAATAAAATTATAGCAAAGTAATTGCACAATTTAAAGAGCCATTTTTAGCTTTTCACAAAGTGAATGCCTAGAGTCGATAAAAAATAAATTACTGATTGATTATTGTATTTAACTGCTTAATATCAACGGGTTCTAAACTGGTTTTTATTTGTATTAAGCCACTTTTTTATGCTAATAACAAAATTGGTTTAAAAGTTAATCCCCAAAGTCGGATGCAACATTCACTTTTTAGAGATTAACTTCTAGTTTAATGATCTTATTTAAAGTATTTATTATTAGCTTAAATGTTTTTAATTTCAAAAGTATCTAGTTAATATCTTTATTTTTATCAGACCTAATACCACTTTGCTGTCGCCCCACCAAGAAATCAGGAATATTTTGTCCAGAACCCAACCAGTTGTCATGGAACTGCCCAGCCCAGCCCAGCCCAGCTCAGAACAAAACAGAACGGATCAGAAACAGGTAAAGGTAAAGGTATACAGGTACTTCCAAAGGGGGGCATGAGTGCGAAGCAAGTCCTGTTGCGATTTGCAACATTTTTATGATGATTTAGCATTCGCCCGCGGAGACAAGGCAGCGACTGCTGCAGTTGCTCCTGCTGCTGTTGGAGCTGCTGGGTCTGCCGGATCTGGGGGATTTCTTCTATATAGCCATAAAGTCGTATGACATATCCGCAATTTTTCAAGCTGCCCGCGCATGCGTTCAAGTGTCGAAGTCGGACTTAACGGCGCTCACCCGCTGAGAATTAAACAAAAAAATACCCCAATCCCCAATAACCAGCATCCATTCTCCTGCAAAGCAGCCGTTCGCTGGAAAAGTGTCAAAGCAATTTGTCCAAAACAGCCGTGAATTTGTGTGGGCGGAATTTCGCAGAATCCGGAGTCCGGCATTGGAAACGCCCCCGAAACTAGCGACGACAAATGCTTTCAATAGTCAGTCAGTCGCCGGCGATTGTTTTTCGCGCCGATAACCATCGACGCCATCTGATTTCGCGGCCCACGCCAGACTTTATGCATTCAAATTTTCAGTGGCCATTGGCAACTAATTGCCGGCGATAATGCCGCCAGAATAATAACTTTTTTTTTTGGCAAATTGCTGACAAATTATTTATGATATAATTTTGGTAGAGAACTATTTCGGGTCCAGACAAATTACCATTTTAGATTTGGTAATGCAAATGCGATAATGAAATATGTGAATTGTGTCTGGTATTTAATTAGGTTTAGAAGCGATTTACTGGACTGAATGGCCTTGGAATTGACCTTTAGGAAGGATGGTATATAAAGTAATTAGTAAAGGGGGGTTTTATATTATTTAATACAAAAGATCATTACAACCTATTAAAAATTTACTAAAAAACTTTTAATAATATACCTAAGTAGTATATTATAAGAATAAATTTTATTTTTCCTACAAGTATTTATTCTTATAGCATCTCAAAAAAGGAACAAAAAAGAATTCCTTAATTGCATCGGCCGGGAATCGAACCCGGACCACTCGCATGGGAGGCGAGAATTCTACCATTGAACCACCGATGCTCGGGTGAAAGTAGTGGAATTTCAACCAAACATAAAAAGCAACGATCGTGCGAATTAATAAAAGGACGTCCGGTGTTGTGTGAGAGACTCTCACTGAGAGTTCACTCTGAAGAGCGACTCTGATCCGGAATGGCTGCCCCCGGACCTAAGTCAACTGGCGATTCCTTTTGTTCTATGCCGTCAACGCTAAACTCTCACGTCAGCCAATAAATCCACTTCAGTGCGCCAATCGAGGAATCTCTCCTGCCCGTCCGGGAGTTCTGCTTTTCGCACAGCTTCCAAATGGGCCAGATCATTGGGAGAAGGGATGATCGGGATGGGGACTGTTAGCTGGGAGGGGGGTGGAAGGGAGCTGGCCCAAGCCGGTTTCCCTTTAGGTGTCAAAAGCAATAAAACGCCGGCCTGTAATCAACGCGATCCTAAATAGGTGTACAAATTACACCAAAGTCCTTAATTATAGCAAAACCGCCAACGTCCAAGCTTTATTCATGCACTTGAAAAAATTGTAATAATGCTTTAACATAAGAGTTGATAAAATACTGCAAGTCTTAATATAGTTATAGTTTTGTTTATAAATGTTATTCAGTTTAATTTTAAATACAAAGACCATGAATAATTTTTGGAAGGTGTAGCCCTGATTCTTCTTAGAGTGGACTCCAAGTCGGAGCTTTAACCACAAAACGCCATCGTGATGGTCTTGGCCCTGTCGCTGGCTGTTTACTCTCAGTGCTCGATTCTTGGTTCTCGACTGCTGGGACCATAGGAGTCTTGAGGTTTTGGGGCCCCTCGCGGTTCACTCCCGTAGTAGGCCCGCAACTATTAAGAATTTGGCACGGTGCTGCTGCGGCTGCTGTGGCATATAACTTACACCCAGATCGATCAGTGCAATTGGTGTAAATGTACTTGGCCGGGCCAGAAAAAAACAAAAGCAAGAACCACAGAGGGCCAGCACTTGGCGCTCGTAGTTGGGCCATCGGACCTCCTTTTGCCATGCCGCACGTTCGTGCTGCGAAAATTACATTTGATCGATTTGATCGGCGCTACGAGATCAAAGGAAATGAAAGACGGCGACGAGAACGCCGACGCGGATGCTGGTGCGGATGTGCTGCGGATGCGGAGCAATCTGTGATGAGGACCTGTGCTGGCGTTGATCGTTTATTTTTCCATTTTTTTCAGTTTTTCATACCCTAGATGGCAATGTATTTCAACATTATCATATTGATTGCTAATAGAGGGTACTTTAGGCATTCGTATTTGATTGGCATTTAAGAATTTATTTGAAAAAGATTACACATAATTATAATAGGAATAGGAATAAGGAATATAAATAGGAATTTAACAATAAAAGCTTTTACAGATAAAATTTTCTGTCATAAAAATATAGAACGGTTTAAAAAACTGATGTCGATACTGAAGTATTAATTCAATATTAAATTATGTACTTATAGTGTCTGTCAGCTATTATCTCGAATTAATCGAGTTTGAAAATTTATTTTTATTAATTATGATACTTTGAACATTTTTATTTCAAAGTCATTTAAGTATTTATTTGAAAAAGTTTACACATTATTCAAATAAATAGATCTACCTATTAAAAAGATAACATTTTCTATCAATAGGAATCGTTATTATCGATTAAAAAGTCAGCTAACTATTAACTCAAATTAACAAAGCATTTTATACCACGAACAAACCTTGAACTCCTCTATTTGAATTCCTTTATTAAAGTCCCCCATTTTCGAAAATAATCTGCCGAGCGGCATCTAGAATTACCAGCCATTTGCCATGTAACTTATGGCCAACATCAGTGGCACAATTAAAATCATTTAGTGGCCAATTAAAATTCGTTAGTAGCATTAAAATCTCGGGTCACATGAGAACCATTTCGCAATCGCACCAGATCCGAGTATGTTGCAAGAGCGTGGGGGTCATGGCCCTGTCACTGACAATTAAAAGTACCGAAAATGCCCGTTGAATGCAACCAGAGACAATCAGAGGAGCGTCCAGAGTAGTCCAGCATTTTTAGTCCTGGTGCTGGGGACAACGACTGGCATTACCATTTCCCACTCCTTTTGGCTTTTCTAGACCATGAGAGTGCGTGCATTTGGCCAAAAAGTGCGTGTTGTTGTGCGATTTGGCTCAAATTGGCCCGGCCAGATTCAGATTGTGTGTGTGGCAGCTGGGGTCGCCCATTAGAGGCGCTGAGCGATGAGCATGGGAATTTCAATTAGACGAAGTGCCCAGGGAGAAATCTTTCCCACCACTTGCCAATTATTTTCTGTGATTTTCTGCTGTTGTTACTGAAGATGCTATTTGCTGATTTTTGAAGTCACTCAAAGAAAAAGTTGTCAACCAAATAGACAACTTGCAAATATTTTTTTAAACTTTATAAAATATCAAATTTCCATACAATAATTTCAAAACAATCTTATTTAGTTTTAACATTTTCTTAAACATTTTTTCTTTGTGCACTTTGGAAACGCGCCGCTGCCAAATAAAATAAATTCACAAAAATTACACATTGGCATCCGTGTGCCGCCTACGTGGTCAGATGTTGTCTTTTGCAGCATTTCTGCTGGCTACCGAAGACGACGCTGATGATGGGTAGGTGGCATTCAATTTTCTACAAATTTGGCCCGTCGCCACACTCTTTCTCCCGCAAGTCGCAGTGCAACTTTCACAGCTTCTTCGGTAGAGAGACAGACCATTATTGGGTAGCTCTGCACGGGGTATCTGCATTTTTTACGCCTCCAAATCGAATCATTTTCGCATAAGTTATGGTCACAAAGTTGCCTATTTTTCCCATTCGTGTTTTTCTCTGTATTTTTTCACGTGAATTTTGTGTGTCGTGCGTGTTGAATTTTTGAATTTTCCTGCTTACCGTTACCAAGTGGAAATGGCCACGGCTCGTTGCCATTTCGCCTGGCTACCTATCTTAGTTCCTCGAATTAACCCAAGCCCTGGCCCAGGGCTAGACCAAGGGTCTTCTCGGGCTTCAGCAGAGGCAACTCCGATCCATGATTTTGCTTAGCAAATTTCACACTTCAGCTGCATAAACTTGGGGCAGAGATTGGAATACTAAGAGTTTGTGGAAAACATTATTTAATATGGGTATAAGTATTATTAATCATTAAATTGTAACTAAAATATTATATGTTTTATGAACATACAGTAGACAGTTTCAATATTAGTTTCATATATTTCATAAATTCTTTAATGTCTTCTTCATTTTAGCATAAGAACTCTCCAAAAGTCTCTTCTTTAATCATTTAAGTATGCCAGCTTTCACTAAGTATGCCTATTAATTAAATAAACCGCATTTCCGTCATGGCCATTTTTTGCGGCATCAACGCCCCAGAGTCCCTGTCAGAGTGCCATCAGCATTAACCCAAATGAGTGCAGATCCGAATATTAACAATGAGCCGAGCAACGCCCCAGTTCCACTTGCAAATTAATAACCTTTCACCTGGGTTTTAATTTAAATTTTCTCTTCCCTTGCCAAAAAAATATACCATTGGCGATCCGATATGGATCCGGATCGGGACCTCCCATCCGGGACCTTCGTCAAGAGAGACACTCTGCAGATCCCGGCTGACATTTCAAATTTCGCAAATGTCAAAAAGCGCTGCTCATTTGTCTGGCGGCCGTGAATCGCGGTTTTTAACACTTTTCACTTAGACTTTAAAGACCACCACCAAGACCAAGTGGATGTGTGGCCAGGGGCCAAATCCAAATGCTCTCGTGCAAGACCAAACAAAGTGCCGACCGCCAGCTTGATGACCGGGCCAAAACCCATCGGACCTGGTCTGACCCAACCGGCCACGCTTGGAAGCTCCTTTCGGGGACGGTGCCGATTCCTTAGCTCACTTTCCCGGCGTTGTTATAAAAATTTCACAGTCTATCAATTAGCGTGGCGATCGCGTCAGCAGGATCTTAAGGAACAGTGGTTACTATAAGGGGATTGAATAAATATTTTTTTATATATAAAGGATAAAATATGTAATACAATATTTAAATATTTGTATTAAAGGAAAGGTTTTTATTTTTACCAAAGAAGAAAGCTATACGAACGTTTTTGAAATCAGTATTTTCACACCTTCTAAGGTTGCTTGCACTGTGCCTGGTTGCTGGCTATTTTTCATAATGTAGCAAGTTGCTATTGGCCACGAGGTGAGCAACAGCTGTCCGACGCCAAGCCAAGCACCGCCAGTTGTCCAGTTAGCGGGGTTGGACACTGGATACGCGATCTCGGACCCCGCATCTTGGCGAAACTCCTATGACCTTAGGGGGCTGGCAAAGGTGGTCTCGCTGATTGTTTACGTCTGCGCTACTCATAAAATTTCAATTAATCTGCATGTCACTGCGAAGCCAACACAACACTCATCCAACTTTAAATGGAAAAAAAAGATTTATTTCCATTAACAGAAGACGAATGTGTGCTTGGTTCTTTAAAAATCCTATTCAAAAAACTTTTCTCTAGGTGTATGGTGAATATATTTAATTAAATACAAGACACATCTTTCTGGGGGCTGTGTTGGCCTGTATTAATAATAAGCCTTCAGTTTTCTCCGGCTTAGCCGTTGGTATCTGTTTTGGCCATGCCTCGCAGGCAGTCAGAAACTCGCACACAAATTAATCTTCTTCAAATTAGCATCTTGATTAGCCAATGAAATGTGTAACCCAGACCCGAGATCGCAGTTCGCTATAAAAATCAACAGAGAACGGTGCGATGATCATTGATCATTTTCGTGTTCGTTTCTTCTGTGACTCCCATTTCGAATCTGAATCCGAGCTCGAGTCTGAAGCCGAATCCGTTCGCATGGCTCTGCTGTTGATGTGATTACAATAATTAATCTTTCCCGAGATTATTGTTTCTCCCGCCAGTGGACCAGCAGAAAATCTTACTTCACACTGGAGGAAATAATAGTGTTTCTGATAAAGCAAATAATCATTTATAAATTTTAAAGAATATTTTTTTTTTGTAGTGTAACGAGTTGACTGGAGATCGCTGCCGTTTCCTCAAGGCGCCAGCTACGGGCCTGGCGTCAAATTAAGTGTTTGTGTCGCTCGCCATTAATCACGGCCTATCACAAATTTCGATATGAAAAAGTGTTTTGTATATCAAAGCAACAGCAACATGGGCATAACAAGCCAGGTACAACTTGCAACAACATCGTGTTGCCGTGCTGCTCATATATGGGTGTCCATATGGGTGTCGTCCGCAGTCCATAGTCCGCAGTCCGCTCATTTATTTACATTTTCCTGATCTGGCCTGGAAATGTCACCTGCTGTGCCAACACACCACACACATGTTGCATGTTGCCCGGATGCTTCCTGGTAAGAAATGGTACCTTTGATGGATGATGGACAACATCGCCAGCATCTCAATGTTTGGATCATTCATTTGTTGCACTCTCCGATATGAATTCATTTGAACTCACGCAGCTGGGAATGCCTGGCAGCTACTGAATCGCTGCGAAAGTGGCATTAATCAGCTGCCATCTGACTCCAATCTGGCCAGCAAAATCAGTAAATTTATTAACTGCCTAATTGCAACTTAAATTGACACTCTTGTGGCCATTAAATAAACCCTGGCCACAGTCTGTAGACCAGCCAGTATTTACCAGCCGAACTTGTTTAGTTTTCGTTCACCTTATCTCTGGCAAATATCAAGCAAAGTGCAACAGCAACTGCAATTGCTGCTGCCACTGCAACTGCAACAATGTCAACTGACGGCAACAACAGGCGGCAATTATGTATAATAATACGAGTACAAGTGCAGCAGCAACAACACTCGACCACTTGAGGTTTTCAACACATTTAAACCGAGTGTGACACCTGGAATCGAGGCAATGCCACGCCAGAAACTACAACACCAACTTGCAGCTTGAAGCCAAATTAAAGTGCAATTTCGAAGTTCAACACCTTGGTCTTGGACAGTTTTGCGATGCGGTTTCTCCTGATCGGCTAGTGATGTCTGTGTCAGGTTGTAAAGCCAATCAATTGTATTCCTATGTATATATTCTTTTTTAGTTTTAGTATGTATTCGGAGAGTATTGCGTGACATTTGTTTAATTAATATGTATAGTCGGTGTTGCAACATTAAGAAAACACTTTAGTAAAGAGATGTGAATACGTACAGCTCAAAAACCACAAAATCGGTTCATTAAAGTTTTCAGATTTGAAAAAAAAATATCATATTTTGTCTTAAAATTAGCCATATAATAAACAATCTAGCTTTTTGGCTTCAAGGCAAAGAAAGTTTAGTTTTAAGCCTACAACCTAAGTTTCTACCAAAAAATGGTTGTGAAACCAGCTAAACAAAAGTATATACCGTGTCAAATGTAAAAAAAAAAACTTAAGCGGCGTAAAAAAAGGTAATGTAGAATAAAGGTCTTATACTACTGTATCATAAGACCTTGTATAAGTAATGTATATAAATATCCTCCATAAAGTTCGATTTTAAACAAAAGAGTTACTTTTTTTTCAAATACGACATTTTTATTTACAATTAACAATTTTTAGGCATACATTTCTTATAAAAATTGAATCAAGCTTAGTAAATAAAGTGGATTTAGTTTCTTGACAATTACCCAAAAACAATGAGATCATGAGATATTATTATAAAACCGTTTGCCCAAGCTCCGAGTGAAGCCAAAGTCAAATACTTATAACTAGTATAATTATAATTAAAGTTATGGTCGATAGGTAGTCGTCTGAATCTCGTCTTAGTACAAAAGTTAAGGAGTTCGCTTTAAAGTTGCAAGGCAAAATGGACGTATTTGGTGTCCAAAAAGGACCCGTCAATTGACTTATTTTATAAAGTTTGAATATTTTTTTGGAAAACTTATTTTGTTGTTTCGTTCATCGTATATATCGCCAAAATCATATCAAAATAAACGAGGATCGGCTCAGATTTAAAAAAAGCTCAAAAGTTACTCAAAACAATTTCAATATTCTAGCTAAAGTTAGTTTAGGACAGTGAGGGGCTTAACTCTAGGGCTTTAGGATTATTTTCTTGTACTCCAGGTAAACCAAAAGACTGGGTTGATTTGGTACTCGTGTTTGCTTAACTGAAGCTTTTAGATTAGCTGAAGTCTGCGAAAACGATCCCCCAAGTGCAGCTTAGAAGTAGGATTTCTTAGAGTTAGCTAGAGTTAGGTCTTAGGAGTACAGAAGGACAGACGCTTGGATAGTCGAGTAGAGGAGATAGATAGAGTCAGGAAGGATAGTTGGAAGAGAGAGGCTGAAGCTTAGACCTGCAATCGAAATGGTTTTTAATAAGCCATCCAAACGGGGTGTGCAGAATGTGTCTCGTGTGTGTCTTTTATTTCTTTTTCTGTTCGCTAGTGTTTTCCGGGGCAGCCTTGATGGCGGCTGCAGCTCTTCTTCCCACCTGTGCCGGCGGCTGTGGCGCCCCGCTGCCGTCCTGCGATCCGCTCTCCGCATCCGAGTCCTTCAGGGAGCCGCCCTCCTCGTCGCCCACCAACGCCCGGTACTTCTTGGCGATCGCCTCCCAGTCGGCCACGTTTTCGATCCGATTCTGGTTGGCCTGCGAGAAGCTGGCCTGCGATCCCAACGGTGAGAGATGAACCTGAGACAGGGCCACCGAGTCTGGGAATTACACAAAGTTTTGTTAGATTTTGGAGGCTAAAATATAGGCTTTTGGGGAAAAATATCGAAGAATCAAGAATATTTTTAGTTTGTACCTCAATTTTGAAGTAGTTTTTAACCATCTAAGTTTTATTTATATTTAGAATTCTCTTTTAAGTTCTTGATTTTTAGATGTTTTTTCCTCAATATTTTGAAAGTGGAAAGTTGCGGAAAGAATTTTGAGCTAGAGCGAGCCGATTGTATGAGTTATGAGTTATGAGGATAGAAAGCAGAGATAGGACAGAAAAGTCTGAGGAATAAAAGTTACTCGTGGGCTGACACGCTGTTAGCTACAAAACCCTTCAGATGGGATATTTGGATCCCAGATAATTGGGATTGTTTGGCGGTTGTAGCCCTGCAGCGATACATACATGTCTCACCTTTCTTGATCTTCGACAGCCATTTGGCGCCGGCTTTCGTTCGGGGACTGGCCTGACGTATTCCCATCATCTGAACCAGACTTGGACGCTTCTTTTTCTTCATGCGTGCCTGAACGCGTGATTGGGGGGATTTGCAGGTATTTTGGGTTAATCAAGGCGCATTAGACACAGGACAATAGATCACATACAAGACAAGAGACACAACGTAAACGCAGTCAGCAAAAACGGTAATCACATCGAAAGCCATTAAGTGCCAGGGTGCTGTATAATTTATGTGCAATGCAGTAAATGATCCTTGAAGGTTACTTGGAGAGTAATTCTTTGGATTAGTTACTGCCTTTCGAAAAATAGTAGTAGTGCCAAGTGCCAGAGGTGGTTTTCATTTGTGGGCAACACACTTAAAGCATTCATTGTGATGGTAACTCATTGCGGTTGTTGCCAAATTGCTTTAAATGGGTTGGGGAAAAGGTCAGCAAACTACACCCGTCCAGACTCGGTTCTGGTAGTTGCGCAGCCAACAGATACAGAAACAGATACAGGAACAGGATACAGGATACAAATAGACAGAGCGAGATAGATAGAGCGACAGTGACAGCGGCTGGGAGGCGGCTTTTGTCACATAGGATTTTACCTTGACCTTCTCGACGATCCACATAAACCAGGTGGTAACTAAATTAAGCGGCGAGGGCGCTGTTGTGGTGCGATGCATATTGCGAATAAGCTTGGACAAGCCGAATTTCCACTCGATGTCGGATTGGGCCTAGTATTTCATAGGTTTTTGTTTTCGTATTAGTTCGTAATGTTTGTTTGCAGAGTGTGCGATGTTGGATGTTGAATGTTGTTTGGATGAGACATGACATTGGGAAGAACAAGAACACAGGAATACACAAGATGAGTTTCGTGAGCTAAAGCCTCGGAATTTACATTTTTTGTTAGGTTTTTTTATACGTAACTTAAGAGCTGCAAAAATCAGATTTTAAAATAGAAATACACAAATGTAGACGCTTGTTTTGAATGGCAATCCCTGGGAGTTTTTCTTAAAATTATACAACGAAATTCCCATTCAAAACCCAACGGCTTTATTGGTATATCTCTTGAGACTTAAGACCTAATGACAAAACACAGACACATAAACATGCAGCATTGTTTTCTAAATGTAAAATATTATACTTTTTTGATTCATGCATAAGATCAGTACTTGGTTTCAGATATCAGATTTGGACTTGCTCAAAACACTGGTCACAAAAGCTGGGAAACACTTCTAATCCACTAAAGCTAGTCTGCACTGTACTACTCTAGGACGCAGGTGGTTTCCATCCTCGAGATACTATTTTGCTGGCGCGCAAAATGGGTATCTCTCAGATTGCTAAGTATATGTTTTCCTGAAAAAACCTGGAAGTTGCAAGTCTGGGCAGTTGATGGATTTACAGATAATGCCAAAGTCTCTACACAAATCAATCTAATTCTAAAGGATATTATTCTTTTGTACGATAGCTGAAAGAGACTTGGAGGTTAGATTAAGAGGTAAATAACACAGATATAGATACTTAACTTAGAAAATGTATTTAATAAAATTATTTTAAAAGAGAGCCAAGAGCTTAAGGTATTTAGGTTATAAAGCGCCGTTTAGCAATACTACCTGTATGCGTTGATAGGTGTCTGACATCATAGCAATCAGCAGGTTAATTAGCACAACCACCGACACCAACATGTAAATGCCAAAGACAATTTTGAACAGGTACTCAACCCAATACGGTTGAGTGGGCGTGGCTACATTTTTGATTTTGTCAACTTGGGTCTGCTCGGTCGTCGTTTGTCCGAACACGGCGAAGAACAGCAACTCGAACGAGTTAATCGGATGCATGCGCACTGTGTCCGGAGTCCCCATATATACGGATACCAATAGGTTGTTTCCCCCCAGATACAGATACAGATACGATTTTGTCAAATAAAGAAAGAAAAGACAACCCCGGACAGCACGCATATATTGGCCGGCGTGGAAATTATTTGAAAAATAAAAAGATAACGGACGCCCATCCCGGAAAGTGGTTGGTCGTTAAATGTATATATTTTTGTATTTTGTTTGATTCGTCGATTTTTTTCCAATTGACCAACCGCAGTTTCGGCCAATTCAATTACAATTTTAGACGGTCAGTTTGGGGTTGTTTTTTCAAAAGCACACACAACAACAGTTAACGATAGAAACGGAAATCAAAATGAAAATTATAATTAAAGAGGGAAGAGGGAAAGCAGAGAGAGAAAATACAGATTAGTGGGGTTGGCGATACAAACCTGAATGCGCTGATAAGTATCCGACATCATGGCAATTAGCAGGTTAATCAGTACAACCACAGACACCAACAAGTAGATGCCAAAGACAAATTTGAAGAGCACCTCGGTCCACTCGGGACGCAAGTGTCGCATGGGATTGATGTCCAGGGTGGTCGTCTGTCCGAAGACCGCGAAGAACAGACGCTCGAAAGCCAGAAAAGGCGTCATGGGTCCTAACATGGGTCCGAATATTACTCAAAGATCTGAACTAATTAAATCTTTTTTTGTTTTCGATTTAGTATGCATTGCTGCAGCTTGCACGGATTGAATATTTGAATATTTTTTGTAAAATTTGTTCGGCTTGGCACAGGCGTTCGTGCGAGTTTGAAAATTGTTTTGATTACTTTGAAAGTTATAATATTTTAGTGGTTTTTTGTTGATAATTTATATTTGAGATTTTGTTGGAGAGTGCGGGTGAGTGATAGAACACGTCAAAAGCAGCATCTCGCAGATCGCAACAGCAGCTGAGCAATTCGAATGTCTCACGAATACGAGTATCGGTATTAGTGGCGGTATCGTTATCGATTCGATTCGATTGGTTTCGATTATTTCGATTATATCGAGTGCAGAATTTGGTGGTGGCAAGCGGCGCAAGCTGAAAGCCCTGGGCAGCCGGGCATTTCTTAATATCGATTATGATTGAATTGACTTTTTTGGTAAAACATCAACATGCAGTACTGGAATTTTGAGTATTGTACACTTTTTTTCAAATGGGTATCGTTTTTGGCTAGACATCGACATAAGTTAAGTAAGTAAAAATACAAAAAAAATAATATTCATTTAAAAGTTTAAAATAAAATTTCAAATTAAAACGTTAAATATAAAAGTTTTATCATAACAAAAAATTGGCATGCATTTTAATAAGTAACTTAAAGAAATTCATTTTATTGAAAACAAAAACCAAACATAAAATGAATTTAATGAAATAATATAACCAGAACTCAATGAATACAGAGTATAATTATTAAAATAAATAATTTTATCGAATAAAATATAGTATATAATCTTAAGTAAACAAAATAAACCAGTAACCACAATAAAATAATTTGAACAAAATAAATAAAGCTTAGCGCATGGATACCTATGAACACAGATCCACAACATCAAGGATGCGGAAAATGGCTTTCCCGCCTCAAACATGCCTCAAAACGAAAGTAACTGAAACGAGCAAGGCGAAGGATTTCGAGCAGCGGGTGCGGAGTTGTGGCTTTTCCATAGAACTGGAAAACAAACGACATAAAACTTTACGCACAACATCGAAGGCGGCAACGCAAAGAGTTCAAATGCCGGGTAGTATCGGCAGTATAGTAGTAATGGGCATATGGGGAGTTTAAGGGTCAGCCCCAACAGGGGCCATGCAAAGGCGGGAATATTTTTGAGGGGGTTGGGGAGTGACTGGGGGAGTAGGCGGTACCGGAGACTTACGGTCATCCTTGTGCTTGCGTCGGAATTCGCTGAAGCGACTATCGACATAATTCTCCACGGGCGGAGGTCTGGGGGTGGGCATGTCATCTGTTCGGTTTGGATTCAAGATCAGATCAGAGTAGAATACATATTAGTGAAGGTCGAGATATAGGGTAGGGGATGGTTGTTGGTATTACGACATCAAGGTTGGAGGTTCAGGCTGTTTTATTTGTACTTGTTGAGCATGCAATTGTTGTATTATGTGGTTGTAGTTGGTTCTTTTGTCTTAGTTACTTATTTAATTATCGTGAAACATCGAGCACACACATATTAGATTTTTTTGTTTGTTTGTTCATTCAAGGCAGACACAGATACTTATCAAGACACATTGAACGTTCAAAAGAGGAAGTTTTGCACAAAAACATTCCAAATTAAAATAATAAAGAAACCAAAAAAGGTATAAATAGTAGACGGGAGAAAGCAAAGCAAACGTCTCGACTTACCGTCACTGAAGTAGCCTCGGTTTCGGTTCTTCTTCTCGAAGCTGCGTAGATCCTCCGGCGAAAAGTTGGCAAAACTCTGATTCAGGGCCACTATGTGCATGGAAAAGCCAAACACAAAGATGGCCAAGACGGCCAAGAACCTGGCCAGATCCTTTAGCAGATCCCCGATGATAATGGCCCAGGGTCCGAAGAGGTGGTGGAAAGACAGGAAGTCTAGGATCTGTACGCATGCCAGCAGGAAGGCCAGGGCGAAGCACTGATTCCGGCAGTATACCAACGTAGGCCAGTACTCCTTAGAGACGAACAAAAAGGCCGACACGTGGACGCCCACTCCGGCCATTCCCAGCAGCAAGACCAGCACTTTGATGGAGCCCAGTCCGGACTTGTCCGAGGGATTCGTCAGCTCAAACAGCAGCAAGCCACTCAACCAGATCAGGAGCCCGATCTCATACCAGTAGGGCACCAGGCTCAAGCGGAGCACCGGGTAGATGGGCGTGATGCCCACGATGCTCAGGTGGATCATGAGGTAAATGTGCGAGGTGAGGTACGACATGAACTTGATGATGGGCACCTTGTTGAACTTGTGGCCCATCGGGAAGGTGAAGCCGATCCACACCGGTGGGCAGACGATGAAGGCCACCAACAGGAGCATGATTTTCCACGAGGCCCAGGTCAATGATCCATGCCAGAGTTCCTGATTAAAAAAGGGATATTTTAGTTTGGTGAAAGGTTACAAGAATGGTCCATATATCCCTGCAGTTAATAGTCTAAATATCTTTAAGACTGCAAGGATATACAAGAATATATTAATATTTTCCCATCACACACTTGCAGGTATCGCTGCACCACCGTATGGGCAATCACTTCCTTTTGTTCGTTTTCTATCAGGACGTCGAGAAACTCCACGTTCCGCTTGTCGGTGGCTTGCAGGATCTTTCCGGCGGAGTCCGAGCCAGCTGCCAGGGCTAAAAGCTCAGTGGCCATTGTCTCACACTGCTTGCCAGCAGCCACTAGATCCTTGGCACGCTCTTTTTCCTGAAAATTTCAAGGAATATCTTAACTGATTCCGGCAGAACTTAACTATGTTATATCCTTATAAATGTAATCCCTACCTTTGTGGAAAGAGTGATATAAATATTGGATAGCTTGGCAGCCGTATCCACCGGAGCCGGGGAGACCAGGACAAACTCCTGGATGGGCTTGTTGTTGTGGTTCTTGGACACCACCATCAGGTTGTAGACGAAGCGCTTGTCCTCCATGAGGCCATAGGTATCGTGCTCCTTGTTCATCAGGTAGCGCAGCACCTCGTTGTGTCCTTCGGAGGCGGCGAACCAAATGGCGGCGCATCCGTAGTTGGTCTCCGATTTGGGAGAGGCTCCCGCCTCGCACAGCAACTTCACCACCTCCAAGTGGCCGGCTTTGGCAGCACAATGCAGTGGCGTCCAACCGTTCCGATCGGTTGCATTGATCTCCGCACCCTGGCCGAGCAGAATCTCCACCATCTGGATGTGTCCATGCATGGCGGCGATGTGCAGTCCCGTCCTGCCGTTACGATCCGTCGACTGGAGGAGTTCTGCCGACCGACTCAGGAGCAAACCGACCACTGACATGTGTCCGCCGAAGCAAGCCAAATGGAGTGGATTATAGCCCTAAAAAATGACCGTAATATTAATGAATAATTCAAGAAATTCTCCCATTCTTTACTTACGTTCTCAACGGTCGCCGCATCCACTTGAACACCCGCCGAGTTGAGGAGCAGTCGCACCACGTTCTCGTTTCCGGAAAATGCCGCCAAATGCAGTGGTGTCATCCCCGACTCCGTGCCCAGTTCGCCGAACAGACTCTGTCCCGTAGGCGTTTCCGACTTGACCGTGGCCGGGACGCTAGTCAGCAGTTCTCGGACCGTGTCCGCCTGCCCATAATACGCAGCTACGTGGAGTGGCGTCAAGCCCAACTTTTTGCTGTTGATCCTCAGGGAGTTGGTACTTTTGAGAACGTCCAAGACCTGTCCGTGTCCGTTTTGGGCCGCCAAATGGACGGCCGTGAATCCGGCCTTGTTCTCCTCCGTGCAGGATGCCCCGGCCCGTACCAAGGCCTTCACCACGTCCGCGTGACCACCTTCGGCGGCCAGCTGGAGGGGTGTCGCATCTGTTAGCTTGTTTCGCGCCGAAATCACGCCCGACCGATCGAACTTCATCAGCTCCTCGATCACCTTGACGGATCCCTGCATTGCGGCGATGTGGGCACAGGTATTGCCGTCCTTGCTGGTGGCGTTCACCAGCGACGGGTGCTGTTGCAGGAAGAGTTTGGCCACTTCAGAGTAGTTGTTCTGCGCGGCGACATGGATGGGCTTCTGGCCCAGGTCGTCCGTCGCATCAATGTTGGCTCCCAGCTCGAGGAGCAGCTGGCAGACCTCCATCTGCCCGCTGGCCGCCGCCAGGTGGAGCGGCGTTTGCTTTCGCAGGGTCAGGATGTCGATGACAGCGTTGTGGTCCTTGATCAGGAACTTCACCAGGTGCGTGAATCCGTTCATGGCCGCCAGGTGAAGGGCCGTGCGACCCACGCGGGACTTGGAATTTATAAAAGCCTTGTTGGTCAGCAGTGCGTCGCATACGTGCAGGTATCCCCTCTCGGCGGCCAAGTGTAGGGCCGATCTGCCCTCCGTATCGAAGACGTCCACTCGAGCGTGGTTCGCTAGCAGATTGTTAACCAGCTCCATGTGCCCCCGATGGCAGGCAATCAGCAACGGGGTCCACCCAACCGACGACTGACGGTTCATCGCCTTCTGGATGTCCGTGGGATTCATGTGCGAAATCATCTCCATCAGCACATCATTGTTTCCGGCCACGGCACAGTAGTGGAACGCCGTCTCCAGCGCATTCTTTGTTTGCAGCGTGACATCTGCTCCGTTTTCTAGAAGCATCCTCACTATCTGCTTGTCGGACTCTGGGATGCGCACCTCCTCCTTTGTTATTTGGCAGGTGTAGTGCAACGCCGTGGCGCCGTCGTCATTCACCGAGTTGATGTACGTGGTGGCCTTGTCAGGGCCGTGCTTTTCCTTCACGGTTTCGATCAGATGACGTACAATCTCGGGGTGGCATGACCGGCAGGCCATGTGCAGAGGGGTTTCCCCGGTCTAAAAGGGGGCATATGGGTTAAAGAATATAAAGAATATGTTTAGTTTACTTTTCCACTCACATTCGACTTGTACAGAGGATCGCCTTCGTCCTCGAGCAGCTGCATAAGCGTGGCCAGGTTTCCATGGCGGGCAGCTACGTGGACTGGGGTCAGACAGTCGTCGGTGGTCAGATTGGGGCTGGCCCCTGACTTTAGCAGCATGAGGGCGCATCTGTCGCCATCCTTGACCCGAGCTGCGATATGCAAAGGGGTTTCGCGGAGCTTGCCGCCCCGGACATGGACATCGGCTCCAAATCCGAGCAGGGTCTCCACAACGGCGGGTTTTGCCGACTCCACGGCTATGTGAAGGGCCGTATAGTTGTCCTGCAAACGAATGTCATTGTTTTGAGTTCCAAACAAGGAGACTATATTTGTTTACTTACATTGGTGGTCACGTCCACCTTCTCGCCCTTCTGCAGCAGCGTATTGATGATGCCCGTGTGGCCGTAGGCGGCGGCGGTGTGGATACTTCGGGCTCCGTCCTTGTTGGGCATGTGGAGGTACACGCCCTTCTTGAAGAGCATCGTGGCGCACTCAGCATGACCGTTGAGTGACGCAATGTGCATCAGCGTGCTGCCATCCTTGGTGCGCTCGAAGATGCTCGCCTTGAACTTGTCGGCCAGTATCTCGATGACGTGCGCGTGCCCATTCTCGGCGGCCAAGTGCATCGGAGTGCGATCTGGGCGGAAAAGGTTGAAATATAGATTAATTAGTGTTTAAATTAGGTAAGTTTTTCCTATCCAAGTCAAACTTATAGACATCTTAAAGTTAAGTACTACTCATACGCACTGTTGTCGTGGAAAAGAATTAAAGTTGCAAGGAATTCATATTAGAAAACATATGAAAAATAATAAGAAAAGGGATTTTAAAATAAAATTAAATGTGAATTCAAATATTTCTTATATAATTTTATTATAAATAAAAACATGAAACACAAAACTTATATAAAACAAGAAAAAATTAAGAGCCAAGCTTTTTACGGTTATTTTTAAAAAACTCGATTACCATAAAATTAGTTGTTGAAGAGGATGTTACAAAATAAAGTATAATAAATTCAAATTAAAATCAAATTCTAAATGTTTCCGTAGAATATCTCCCACATAGTATCTTATTTCATGAGCCAACCTTGGCCCAGTTTCCGGCAGACCCGGGACTTACCTTGATTGTCCGCAATGGACGCTGAGGCGCGCACGCCATAGAAGTACTTAAGGAGGGCCTCATCACCTTCGGCGGCGGCGATATGGAGGGGCGTCTGCCCCTCCCCGTTCTGCGTGTCCACATTCGTTCCATAGTCAACCAGGATGCGGACCATGTCCACGTCCCGCCGTCTGGCGGCCAAATGCAAGGCCGTGTCTCCATTGGCCGTCGTTGCCTGGGGGGAAAGGGAACGAAATACGAGCATGAGACTGCACTCGGAAAAAAATATGCAAACAGAAAGTCGATTAAAATTTGTAGTGGTTTCTCTTAAGATTAATTAGCTTCTCCAGCTTCTGGATTAAAATTCAAAATTCAAAAACGCAATTTACTTAAACTACTTGACGATTAGTAGAGCGAATTGGTTCGTACATATTTTTGGCTCTTGTTCAATTAATATTTTGTTGAGTGTATGAGACTGCACTTTATATAAAACAAATTTATTTTGGGCTATGCAAATCAGATGCCCGTCCCCACGAGTTAGCTGCGTTTTCGCCTGGCTTTTGACCCAGTTTGGTTGCCTTTTGCCGGCTGATTGCGTGCCGAAGCCGAAGCGGCCAAAGTCAGGTGTAACTTTAACTTTAACTTGAACCCCCGTAGCCCAAATAGTGAGCCAACTAGCCCGCTTTGGTTAATTTAATCAACACGCACTGCTCTTGGCATGTGTTGCACTTCAAGTTCTGATTGAAAATCGCACAAACTTTGCCAATGTCGCCGCACTGTTGCACTTTTCACCTGCATTCCAGCTCCATAACTTGCCAGTGCGTACCAGAGGGCAGAAAATTTGCATTTTTGATTTATTTACCCAGTGGGTTTCGCGACAGTTCAAGGCAAAAAGGTCCGTGTGGACATTCTCCGACAGCCGAGCCGGACACTTTGATTGGCACCCTGGGGACGGACTTGAAAGTCTGTTTGCAATCTTAATCACGTTTTTGTTTAAAGCCCTGCCGTGGGGTTTTATTTCTGGTCTTAACTAGCAGTTAAGTGGAAATTTGTATAAGCCTCTGTTGGATGTTTTGATTGACAGAGTGGCAGGGATTATAAATGGTTTAGTTTTAAAGTTAAAATGAGTATTCGATTACCAAGAAACGTTTTCTAAAACCTGGACTTTTACTTACAATTGTTTAGAATATTTTACTTTCAAGACACATATGTATATTCAAAGCTGAAAAACTTGCTAAATGGCTGAGGTATTTTTAGGTGTTAAAGGGTTCAAATGGCCCGGAGATTTAGTCCGTGCTTGGCTGATAACTTACCTTTAGTTGGTCCGCCGTTTGTGCCGCCAGGAGTTCTCTGCACATGGACTGATTACCCGACTCGACGGCCAGGAGCAATGGGATTTTGCCACGCTAGGTGAAGGTGAGAGATAGGTTAGTTTACCTTATTTTATTTTAGTATGGCCAATTAAGATAAGATTACACACACACACATTTTAGAGAACCAACACACTATAGCACATAATCATAAATAACCAATTAGCTAATTCAAGCCTCAAGTGTTAACGGCAACATGTTTCTCTATTTTTAGCCAAGTTCGCAACTTTGGCGCTTCAACTTTGAAACTGGCGAGAAACAGGAGGCGGAGGAGGCAGGGGCGTGATAGGGAGTCATTATCCCTATCTACCAAAACCAGAAGCGAATAAATCAAGTTGTACAGCGACTTGACCCCCTTTTTTTGGTAAAGTAAAGTTCTCCTCTGTTTGTTATTTGTTTGTTGTTGGCAACGAGTTGAGCGCCCTCGAGGGCAACTCCTCCGATACACATCCTGGCAGGTCGTATATCCAGGGAATGCGTGTGGAAAAAGGAAAGCGTATCGAAACCAAATCGAATCGAACCGAACCCGATCCGAGCTGAATGGCATCGGAAGCTAAATACTTCATCCGGCTAATTTCGCCTGACAGTGCCATTCCACCTCACTCTAATTGATTTAAATCAAGTTGCTGTTTGCCATTTGCCGCAGCCATCGCCAGTCGAGGTGGGTAAGCGTTTCGTCTAGACAATCAATCGGTGGCACTGCCACCCGATTTTCCCCCAATCACCTCCACCTCCCTACTCTCCCAGCCAGCTCCTCACAAATCGCTCGATGGCAATTCGGTGGAAATTTATGCGCTCCCCTCGCGTGCGTAATGGAAATATCGCCTGTGCATTTGCACCCGTGCACGTGATGCGACAAATAGTTCCGCATTTCAGTCGTGGTGCTTTCGGGGGGAGCAGGCTGGAGGCACAGGATCCAGGAGGCCTAGAGTTCGGTAAGCCAATGCAAGTTAATCAGGCTGGGACGACAATGCCGCTGGTAATTCAACTCTGAATGGAGGAAACCTCATTGATACAGTGTGGAAAATGTAGAAAAATGTTGGGGAAACTCTAAAGAATTTTAACTTTCAATACTAATTTATTAAAGGGGCTAAAATTTTTATAAAAAATAAGAAAATTCATTATTATATGATACCCGAAACTTCTCCAACTTTTATATGCACATTTTTCATTGAGGTAAATGTGGTAGCATTTATTCAACCGGTTCCTTCGAACGCAGGAACATGCATAGGCAGATGATTAAAAATTTAAATACTTGCTAGATTTTAAAGAATGATTCAAAAGAAATAGTATTATTACACGACATTGAATGTATATGTATATGGACATATTTCCTCAAGGGAATCGTAAGTAATGTTTATCAAAATGGAGATTTTAATGCCGAATTGTCTATAAAATATATTTCTAATCCAGAAAAACATTATTAATTTAAACTGCTTTTATTTGCTATATTTGTGAAAGAGCTTCTGCAGCTATTTCTATTTTTAATTGATCATCAAACGATATATTGAAAAGTATTTTTTATTGCTTGTATTAATTGTAAATCGTTGGAAATTTACATATCAACTTCCTGAACCGCAGTAAACCAAACACAAATATTTTTAATTAAAAAAAAAACAAAAAATTGTTATACTGTCAAAATAGATTTTTTTCTATAACTAATTTTTAATCTCTGTGTAATGGACGCAATCATATTTTTGGGGCTTTTAAGATTTGCAGGCAGTTGAAATGCATTTACGGGGGCGTTTTTTGCCTATCGATTTTTCCACAAATTCTGTTTGCTTTATGTTACTAGCTTCGCTTGGAGTAGTAGTAGTCGTGGCCCTTATTGGTATATGTATATATTTTTTGGCGATTTTTATTAAGTCTTTGTTTACGTTGGCACCGCCTGGCACTAGAGCCTCGAGAGCACTCCACTTCGCAATGGACTCAGCTTCGGGGAAGCAAACTGCCATTGCCTGAGGAGATAATTCGGCATCAATTGAGCTGCCAACACTTGTGGCTCACCCAGAGGCTCACAAACACAAATGCACTCAGTCACACCAACACACTATCAAGCCCACATGGTCACACTTACGCCGTCCGCCTTCAAGCGAATGTCCTTGCCAGCAGCCGCAAGAAGAGCGCGCAGGATATTAGTGGCAGTTCCGGTTTGCCGACTCGACACCAAATGCACCGCAGTTTGTGAACGCGACTAGAAAAAAAGGAGGAAGTATATATGGGTATTATTTATTATCAATAATAATTCATGAATTACGAGTATTGACGCACTTATTGGTTGGGTCTCACTTATCGATATTGGGCCGGAAAATGTTAATGCTGCGCTATGTGGTTTAATGTTCACACCCTCTAAGGCTACGGCCTGGCTAACTGGCTGTTCCCATTCGCTTCAAAATCCCATTTGCTACTGAATAGGCGAGTGGCTCGTTTTTGCGTTTATAAGCACATTTCGTGTCATTTTTCTTTTTTGCCTCTCTCTCTCATATCACAGATTGACAGCCCAAAAAAAAAACTAAATACAAAAAATAAAGAACTCCCACTGACAGGCCGCAATGGGTTCGAGGGAGAAGGAAGCGTCCACGGGGGGGTGTGTGGAGGCAGAAGGTGTACGACCAGGTGTCGGATTTGGATGTGGATGAGGAGTCCTTTGCCACGCACACACGCCAACGGCACACTTCAAACTTGGCTGTTGCTAAAACAAAAGTTTGCATCTGCCCGTCTCGCTTCTGCCGCACATGCCGTCTCTATTCCGTTCCGGCCCGGACCGCGGGAGCTCTCTTCTGATAACCATCAGTAATTTTGGCAAGCCCACGCCCCCTAAATCAGCAGGTCTCGAACTCATTGCGGCCAAGAAAAAATGAAGAAAGCCAAATTAATGGCGACACGAGAAATAAAACAGGGTGTAATAATTGCTGGCTTCAACTTGACAGAGCTATTATCATAAAATTATTCATATTCCTTTGTATGGGATATTATTATCTTCTTAGGTATTTATTTTTTGTAGTCCTTACGTTTTTTATATTTTTTATTTTTATTTTTATTTAGAAGAATGATTCAATAGAAATAGTATTATTACACGGCATTGAATGTATATGTACATATATGGACATATTTCCTCAAAGGAAATCATTTTCCTATAATTTTCTTAATGGGGTGTGTGACACTTGGTCAACTAAAAGAATCAAAATTATTCTTTGATATCAAATATTAAAAAATGCATAATTATTCTGTTTAAAATTATCATTCTTCCAAAGAAAATAAGTCTGTTATATTAGTTAATGGAGTTACTTATTTTTATATTTTATATTTTTTATATTTTTATTGCCTAATGCTTAAGCTATGGTACACAAAATACATTTTTGTTTAATATGTATTTTTTCGTTCTTTCATAAAAAAAAAAGATTTTAAACCATCCCTGATAAGTGTACCTTGATCTGTAGACTTAGTTTACGTTTCTGACCGTTTTTGAACGTTTTAATAAAATTTTTTTTTTGTTTTAAGTTTTCCCATTTGTTCTTTAAATTATTTCGTATTTTCTTTTTACAACATTTAATAGTTAGAATTTCTCTTTAGAAGTTTGACTCTATTGGCTCAATAATTTGTGCCACCCAAATCTAGCTATCCAAAAAAAATTTGGCAATTAGTTACTCCTTGGACCTTATAGGTTTTCCCAGAAATTACTCTTCCGCCACTCTCAAACCTTCTAATATACTTCCTTAAATAACAGAAACTTTAAACTTATATATCCTGGCAACCACTGCAGAGGTTTGTTTACTTTGAGAGGTCGGCTCCTCATGTAGCGCCAGTGGCTTTAATCGGGGCCTAGACATTACCATCTTAACCTTGTCGCCAGTTAATTGCCGGGCCCCGTCAAAGTCACATGCAACATGCGACCCACAAAGTTGCATCTTCTCGGTTTGTAGGCTCTGACCTTTGTTTTCATGTTTCTTGAACGTTTTTTTTAGGCAAATGAAATATGCGTCTAATGGCCACTAATTGCCCGCGAATCAAGCTGACAGCAGTCTCAAGGTATGCAGCGACTCGACTATCAAAACTCCTGGGACTTGAGAATCGAGAGTGTCGCTTGACGTGTCGCGGCGCCAGCTATTACAGAATTTTTTCCTGACTCACAACGAATGTGAAGCCCCCGATATATAGTATAATGCTATTGGAATACTCACGCCACCGGTGGAGAATGGATCGACACCGCGTTTTGTTAGCAACAATTTGACGACATCCTCACGCGAATACATTGCCGCAATGTGTAGCACATTATAATTATCCTGCAAGAGAATAAGAGTGGGAGAAATCAATTGCAATTCATTGGCAGGAAACACCCTCCCACTGTAAATGAAATGAGTGAGCTGGGTCAGTTCAATGGGTCAAAGTCGGTTAGTCGGTTAGTTTTGCATGTGGAGGCTCCTCAGCAAAGCCAATGGCAAAGGAGTGGCCGGTGGTTGATTACTTAAGCCACAATCTTGCATGCGGACTTTCACTTACGGACATTTCTTAATGGCCACAGCCCAGTCGAAACCCAAAAACTTCACATGCAAAAACTGCATCAACTGCTCCCCGAATCCCCGACAATCCCAATCCCAACCAAAAACAAAAAGTAAACCATAATGTGACCCTGAGCAAATCACCGAAACGAAAAGTGCTTTAAGATAACGTCTTACATGAAGTGTTAAATTCTAGCCATGGCTTAGATGGCTTGGAGTGATGGCAAGTGACTCACATGGGAATTGGGGCATGGGGCAATATTTATTGCTGCTTTATATAATAAGCCATAACGCAGCATGTTACACATACGCCCCGTGTGCCGTAGGCTTAATTTATACGTAAGCCTCCCCATTGTTCTCAACCAGAACGGAAGTGAACTGGTTTCATATATATGGTATGTATATATTTGTAAGTAGAGAGTAAAAAAAAAAAGGTATTTTTGCACTGTCATCAGGTTGGTGAATGGTAATTCCATATGTTTCACAAAGGATTCGACAAAACCGAAAATCATAAATGGTAGGAGGTTATTTAGTTAAGCAGAATTTAGTTAGAATTACTTATTTAAAGGAACTTATTAATATGTATTGTAATTATATAAGTTATTTATTAAATAATAAAAAAAAAATTTAATAAGAAAAAAAAAACCCAACAAATCATTAAATAACTATATTAAACTGAAATGTCTAAATTTGATTAGAAATTGAAAAGTCAGCTCATGAAAAAATTAATGTCTAATAAGAAATTCTCATAGTTAATTATAGAAGCTTAGTTAGAGTCTCTTCTATTCGAGTTCTTTGATATCAAAAAATTTCCCTGTTATATTTGTGAGTATTTCTGGCCATAGGTCCCTGCTAATTTGCATAAAACGCCAGCCAGGCAGTAAGCCGGTCGAACGGGCTTCCAGTCGACGGCTTTGACACATGTCCAGAAAGCCAATCCGAGACGTTGGCCCGAAACAAAAAGCCAAAGTAAACATAGAACCTCAAGACGGCCCAAAAGGAGTCGCAGGAGTTGCCCAAGAAGCCAAAGAAGCCGAGGGCTACAAGGTAGACAGATAATATTTCACGCGCTGTTTTGCATACTTTTCAGACCGCTTCCAGTTTGTTTGGTAGGCTCTCGTGTTTTGGTTTTCAGTTTGAGTTCGAGTTAGTGTTTGTGTCAGTTTGTTGGGCCAGAGCGAAAGCAAAAACCGGAAACAAAACCGAAACGGAAGCGCAAATTTTCCAGCACATTTTTGCTGTTTTGGCCGTAAGAGGTGGGTCGACCCAGTTTCGTGGGTGTTTTTCCCTTTTTATTTTGTTTTGTTTCTGCAGATAGTAAGGTGCATGAGGCCGAGGATGAGGATGTGTGTGCCACGTGGATGTCCTGGCATGTTGACGCCCAGCAAATGAAGTCATTTTAGCCCATTGTCACACACCTTCCGGCGAAGCTTTAAAATAATTGCAAGACCTCATTACGCGACTCATTTGAATTTCGCTCCTTGCATGTGCACTTGCGGCTAATGGACTTAATTAATTTTTCCCCTTTCTTTTTATTATAGATGGGGGCACGCACTTTTATTGCTTGACAAATGATTCGGCCTCATTACTCCGCATTTTATTTCACGCTGTCATCGCACTCACATCACATGTGGAGTGGCCACTGCGTGAAGTGCTCCGCTTGGATTTAATTAAAATTGCATATTAATGACGCCACCGGCCATAAAAATGTAGCGGAAGTGGCGTCTGACGTCGAGGACCTCGTTGTTTCGGCTACTCGAAAGGTCAGACCGCAAGGACCTCGAGGTGCAAACGAAGTTTTGGCCAACTGGGCGTACATCGGAGTCATGTGCTTGATTAATTGGCTTTTAAGTTGCAAGGAGGTGTTGCCAACAGGCCCTTGGCTTTCCAAAATTAAATGAAATAATAGAAAGACTCCTTGGAGTAGAAAAGTTAAAAATGTTAATTAGCCCGCCGTTACATCATACGTGTACGGATGTACTTTACAATGGTCATAAGGTCATAATGGTCCTGGAGCTGTCGTGTTGAGCGTGAATTACTTAGGCCTGGTCTGACAGTTAGATAAGTTGCAAATTATAAATGCAATAAACATTATTCCTGGGTTGGAGTCGAGTTTTTAATTCATTAGGCCTGGGTTGGGGAGGTGCGGTGCAAATAATATTATCTCTGTAAGTCACGGAGTGACATTTGCGAGCCAAAAGAGTAATGATGCAGGTAAGGTGTGGCTTAGTTAATGAGATCAGGATGATAGGTTTGCATAAAAGGAGGTGTCAGTCCTGCAGTATATTATATAAATTAGTGCTCAGATGAGGTCATACTTGATTTAGAGGATAAATGGAGAGAGAAATACTATTTTACTATCTCCAGTGTAAAGAACAATACCTATATTGGCTCCTAAGCCATACTTATGGGGCTTAAAGTATTATTGTAATATGTTTTTATTAAATAAAATTTTACTACTTTCTCTAAAAATAAATCAAAGAAACGAAGTTCAAAAGTATAAGGTACTAAGAAGACATCATTTTTCATCCATAAGCCTAAATAAATGACTTTTTCCAAAGTTTAAAACATTCATAAGAAACACTTTTATATCTAGAAAACTTTTCCCGGCAAGGTTGGAAAAATTTAAGTTACTGTGTTTGTTTTGGTAATTCAATTGGCCATGTCTGCTCAGGTTTGGCAACAATTATTTTGTAATTAGGTCAAGGATTTTATCGTTTCTAGCCCTGAAGTACGCATATACGTACGGACATGTGAATGGTCAGCCAAAAAAAGAAAAGAAGTAAAGCCCAATAGTGCTAAGTAATTGCGGCATGCAAAGCTGGCCGGGCTGGAGAGCTGGCCCACAAAATCGGCCAATTGTTAGCGGGCGGACTTAATGGGCAACGATGCCAAACTGCTCACTTCATTGGAGGGCCTGCCCACGGCTGCTGACATCGAAACGAGAATTGGCCATAATCACGATGGCAAATGGCCAAAGAAATCAGGATAAACATCAGCGCTGACCTTTCATCTTCACTTGTTAACCTCTTTTTAGAGGTTGTTTCACTTAATTGAGATTTAAGTGGAGCTACTGGCTTTAAATGAAAATTCAAAGGAAAACATTGAAATAAGGAGCTTCCATGCTACATTTTTTAAATGATCTAAGGTTTACAAATAAAATGCAAAATTTGCTTTGAGGACTTAACCCTATAACTTAAATCCACTGTAGTATTAACGTTGACTTCACCCAAGGACCTTTAAGGAAATTCCCATGCTGACTTTAGGGTGATGTGGTTTATTTTGGGGGTTTTTGGCGAAAAGCCCAACTCGACTCGACTCAAGTTAATTGAGGGAAACTCCACTCGAGACTCAACCGTTGGCCAAGCTCGGTTCGGTTGACCCATTGAGGGATTGAGGTATTGAGACATAGTGCCTTCGGGTGAGTGGTGCGTGAGAATCGTGCGTAGTTGTGGGTGGATGTCGGCTCAACCCACAGACGCCCCGCTCGAGATTTAATTATGCGGCTTTTATTGATTTGACACAATTTCAGGGGCTTTTGTTTCGCCGCTCTTGTATAAAACAGCTGGCCGGCTTCTAAATTTGGCTACCATCCACATGGAGCCTGCTTGAAATAATACCTGGAATTTTTCCGGCAAGCACTTACGTTATTTCGGGCTCCCACATCGGCGCCAAGTTCAATCATGCGATCCATTATGGCCGTCTTGTTGTCCTTGGTTGCGTACATCAATGGAGTCATGCCGGTGTTCTGAAAGGAATTATTTAAAATTTTGTATAAAATCGAAATACAAATGTTTATGTTATAAGATCAATGTCAATTACAATTTTTATACATATATATTTGATAATTTAATATATAACTTTAAATATTCATTTTAAACGTAATTTAAGTATTAAGACTGCAGGAGCCTCTTGACTATATTTTAGTCCCTGTTCTAATTCTTCTCTATAGATGGCATGTAGCTTTAACGTTGTAATAAATATTTAATCATTTATTTATCTTAAAGTGTAATATATATTCATCCTGTCATATAAGTAATATTAATTACAATAAATAATAACCATATTTATTCCTATTAAAATAAATATTACACAGGAAGTAGACTGCATATATTTAAAGAATTTTATGGAAAATTATCTGAAAGGCATCTATACTATCAAATGAATGTAACAAACTGTACGCTTAATCTTACTGAAAAAAACATGTTTCTTTTAATTTAAAAATTGTTGTAAACTTATTGTTGCAACAATTGTAAATAAATCCCACGTATGTTATTCATCGTAAAGTCTCAACTCACACTTCTAACGAAGAAACTTTATCTCTTTACCTAATTGATAGTCTGAAAGTGGAATTGCATTCATCATCATTATCATAGACTTGTTGGCCACTCCAGTACTATACAGGAATCTCCATTTGTCTGTGATTGTCCCGTCATTAAAACCAAATCAAGAACCCAAAAACCCATCAAGCCAAAATATAACCGCCAATTCCCAAAGAGCCTAGAGCCCTCAAAAAGCAAAAATAACTATGCCAAAAATAGCCAAACTCTAGCCCTGGTCTGGGCCATATTTATGCAAATATTGTCTCGGGCCCAGTCTAGTCTGGCAGACAATCTGAAATGGTAGCATAGCAATTCCAACCCTTTTGCTCTTGCACCTCCCCCGCATTTCATTAGCGGTTCTCCCGCCCTCGACTGTTCCACGTTAATTTTATGTCAACGACTTTTTCGCTTGATACCGTTTATGGTAAATTGAAATCGAAGCGCTTCAATTGTTCGATGTTTTATGAGTTTATTGGGCAGGTAGTCAGCGCAACTTGTGGCAGGACGCCCCGAAACTCACAATTCAGAGTTTGGTGCTGGAAGTCATAGCCCGAAACTCAAAGCCAAGCCATCGCCTTGGCAGCCAAAAATTTGGGACGCGCTATCAAATAACATTCATTCTCTCCCGGCCTCTGTTTTTAGCTTTTTTGAATGTTTGGTTTTTCTTTCTGTTTTCTGGCCTCCAGTTCCTGTGCCCTGTGTGTCGTTATTTTGGCTGGTAAACAACCAGAAATGGGAAAATGCCGACGACGTTGATAAGGGCGACGTTTGTACATTGACTACACTATAAATAATGATGTTGCTATTCCACTTAGTTTCCTAAATCTCAATCATTTTTGTACAAAATTTAAAAATATATAATACCTTACTATTTTCATTGATCTTAATCATGTTTATATTTTCCCAATATGTCTTTCCTCCATGTCTTATGTCTTTTCCTTTAAATCAATCCTTTCCTAAAATATTTATAATCCTAATCTTCTAATCTTTATATTAAAACAATAAAAGGTTATATCTACAGTTAATGGAACCCCTTTTTTAACATTTTATTAGAATCTTAAATAATTTTAAAAAGGCCATAAGTTGTTTCTTTAATATGTTCATACCTAGGCTCATTTCTCAGAAATCGAAAATTAATTTCCATTGTAATTTATATTTTGTTTTTTTAATGTTTTCCATTTATTTATATTTTTTTTTTAATCTCAAATTTCAACAAGTTGGAAAATACATAAAACACCAAACAATTCTCTCAGTGCTAGCCCCGTTCCCGTATTTATTTCGATTTCTATTCCCGCTTTGGCTGACAATTGATTTTACAAATTTTCGCCGCAACAGCCTGCAGATGGCTCACTGTACAGTACTCACCATGTCGTGCACTCCGGCCAGCGGGATATGGTTACCGTCCTCGCCCACATTGGCCACATACTTCTCGAGCTTCTTCAGCTCGGCCTCGATGGGCGTCCATTCGCTCTTCATGGCCAGTCCGAGGACCTTGTTGGCCGTGTCTCGAATGGAGGCGCCGGCACTGGGTGGCTTCGGGGCGGGATATAGGTCCATGTCCTTCTTGTCGCCATTACTCGAGCTGTCGTCCTTGGGATCCGAGTCGGCTTTGCTGGCCGGAGTTGCCCTTTCGCTGGGCGTGGCCGAATCATCCGGCGGACCGGTCAGCGACGAGGGGGTCTTGCGTCCGACGCCGGCGCCCCCCGCACCTCCACGGCCACCACGCCCACCGCGCGGCTGCGACATCTTGAATGCGTCTCTGGTATCCTTGCCTTCGGTGCGATCTAGGCTTTCCTGTTTCCTTTTAGAACATTACACAACAACAATAAGAACAGAACGGAATCCGGGATCAGGCGGGATTCCAGGTTAAGCACTTTGGGCCGTTAAATGGTTTATGCTGCCATTATCTATGTTATGTTGCTCGGTTATTGTATTATTATTGATTTGGTTCGCGATTCGGGGGATTGTGGATTTTCGCTGCATACTTTAAGGCTCCTCCGCTTCGCACACTCGCATTGCACAAATTCCTACGGCCTCCGCATTTTACCAATATTTGTTACCAACAATTTGCATTTTCATTGGCAACAGCAAAAGGAACCAGAAGCAGAAGCAGCAAAAGCAACAGCAACAGCAGGAGACACATATACACACAGACAAATATACACTCAAAACACGGACGAGTAACAAAAAACGTTTCCAGCTAGTAGCCAGGCTTCTGGCCAACACATCCGCTTGCTATTATTCCACTTTGATTCTTTCGCTTTCTTCACTTTTACTACACAAATTTATAGGTTTAGCCCCTTTATGACTTTGGTTGCGTGTGCGTTAACGGCGGTGCCCCCTTTTATTTTTTTTCTTTCGGATTTTTTCCTTCCTTTGCCTTTTTGGCCAACTGAATGTCCCCTAGCCACTGGCACTTGATACTGTGCTTTTCTTCGAGACCAAGTCTTGGGAGCAACCAACAACCGTTTGCCACGAGCGTCTGCGAGTTTCTGATTTGTCAAGCTCATTTCCCCATCGAGTTGAGTTTTCCCAGGAGCTCGAGCGAAAAAACTCGGCCTGCCACTCGGCGGTCCTGGTTGGGCGCCTTGGCAACACGACGAAACTCCCAAGACGAAAGACGCTCCCGCGAAAACCCGAAAACCGTAAACCAACTGGCATCCGCGCAAGCGTTTGTTTACAATTGTTGAATCCCCACTCCGGTTTTGCCAAATAACACTTTTTGGCGCCAAATCTCTGCCGGCGGCCTCATAACTTTCGTTGGGATTTCCTTAATTGCTCAATTTTTGATAATCCAAAGGAATTGAATCAAAAACGTTAGGGAAAATCCAAATGAGCGTCTGCAAGTGTGGAGTAGTGGAACTTCAATTTGTTGGATATTCCATAGTAAGTAACATAAAAACCTTTACATTTTGGGAAAAACGGAACCATCATAAAAGCCCTAAGGGAATTATGGAATAACCTAGAATCTAGGTCCTAGATTATCACAGAAGAAAATTGACACAAACTTTTAGTGTTTTTGAAAAAAAAAAAAATAGTTACATATCTAATAGTTTGTTTAAAAGGCATCTTTATTATCTTTACTTATTAATAGGCAATTCTTTGAATTCTTTCATCTTAAGACAATTATAGTAAGAGCTTACTAAGACTACTAACTAAAAAGTCAGTAAGATCTTAAGCCTATAAGTAATATATTAAGAAAGCTATTTCAAAGGTCTTCAAATAAATGTTTTAAGTTCTGGAATCTTCCGAATCTTCAAATTTGTTAAGTTTGTTCCAAGGATGCAAAGCCGCTTTTAATTAACTTTAAAATATAAACAATATTTTATATCTATTCAAAATAAATATTTTAAACATTATATTAAGGATAATGGACTGCAACTAATAGTTTTTCTACTTATAGAGTAGATAATTTCTTGTAGTTAGAAATTATAAAACAAAAAAAGTATCACTTATACCATTTGTACACATTATTCCTTTCCCAACAATTGCAAATATAAATGAAATAAACGTGGTATGTTTATTTATATCTCTCTGATTAGCTTGAAGGCCAAATAAATAATAGAATTTTGGTGGGAGCAGACATCTCCTTCTTATGGGGTCTAATATTATTATCAACAAAGATAAGAATTTATTCCAAGCGAAGCGACAATTCCGTCTACTAAACTTATCAGGGACGCCCAAGTCAATGCTCCAAGAGTAGCTACATATATGAGCTTTTCTTATCTGATAGCGATTGTTTTCTTATCCGCTAAGTTAGACACTATCTTTTAGGGAAACTAAAAGCTTAAAACACTTGAAATCTTTTCATTGTGGCCGTGTGAATATAAATATGTTATTGAACAAGATTATCAGAGTGAACAAACAAATACTTGCCTGTGATACAGTAGTCGGTATTACTAAAAAAGAGTAGTAGTTCCTAGAACTAATAAATCTTTATCAATAATCCACATCCTTTTATTGTCCATATCCAATTTTATTTTATTGGATAGTCAAACTAATATTCCCAATTAAGTTCTCTGTTGGATTTCTTTATGAGCATATAGCAGAGAATCACGCCACAACCAAAAAGCTTCAAACATTATACAGGGGCTTAGAGAGAGTATGGTTAAGGGGGGTTTTGGTTTTTCGGCAAACAAAGTTTCATTTGTAAAAAGAATTTAGAAAAAATATAGAAAAAATAAGACTAAATTCTTTTTAAAAAAAACTATTTTCAAAGTTATCTTTTCCCCTTAAGTACGCCACTGACCTTCAAAAAAAGCTCTACTCAGTGTCAACTGGTTGTGCAAATTAAATAGCCGGGCAAATAAAACAAATACAAAACAAAAACACAAACACGCACACACCACGATAGGACACAGCCAGCACGTGTGGCACAGTCAAGTAAAAGCAAACACAGAAACACAAATGCGACGCTGAAAACGATCTTGGCTAGCCAACAACAACAAAATAATAATAATAATAAAGTTCAAACACTTGTATATAGAACCGGCAGAATCAAAAGCTGCGGAGAATATGTGATTATGGAAACCCCTCCGCTCAGTTTGCTTCAGAACTTGACGGGCATCAGACGTTCTCCTGAACTTCCTCAAAAGGAAACCCATTCACGAAATAGTTTTCAATTATTTATTTTTTCATTTACAAAAAATATTTTACCGTGAAGAGTGTGTTTGTGCCTAGTATGGTTATAATTTTAAAATAAACGATAAAAAAATCAGCTGTGATATCCAATATGTTGAACGGAAAGCTGCAAACGGTCTCCAGATATGCCTTGAGGCAGAAATGTGTCTTCAAGTCGATTCGCAGGTAGGATGCTCAAGGAAATACATTTCCTTCTGAAAGTATTTTTATTTTATTTTATAAAGAAGTATCTTTAGTGAAGTAATAATGGGAAATATTCCATTATCTTAATGCGCAGTTTTTTTGAATATGGTCTTTTATATACAAACCCCCCGTCTACTCACCCTCGAATTCTGCCCAGAAAGTTGCGTAACAATTTCGATTTGAGATTAATGGTACAGTTGCCCCAGTCTTGGTTTAATATTATAGTATACACTTCATTATTATAACCCAGGCTTAAAAAGGGCGTGGCTATCCAGAAATTGGGGGCCAAAAATAAACTCATCAGTTGGTGTTAATTACCTTGTATTAATTAGATGACTTTTAAAAATATGATAAGCAAATCGCCAGCAGAACTTTCCATTCTCTTGATAACTTGAGGCCAGGGATGTCGTAGCCAAGTGCAAAGTTAAACGTCTCATAAAGAGGCCTTTTACAATACTACGTATGCATTACAATAACGTAATACGATTTTTAGAATAAAAATATAATATACATACAAACACATAATGTGCTGTAATCTTTAGTTTTTATTGAAACATCTGCCGGCACGCGTCGATCTTCAAACCAATCAATAGCTAATAAAAAGCATGTACTCTTAAAATAAAAAAAGTTATATTAATAAATCAAAAGATAGTATTGTTGTCGGCATATTCACGCCCACTTTGACAGAAATTAAATATTAAGCTTTTGATTAAAAAGCTTTCGTATTTAGCGAAGGTGCCAACCCACCAAATGTCAAGTCAACATTTGAATTTGTTGACACGTAGACAGGTGTTCGAAAAACTTGTTTCAAAAATGTAAAATACTTTTCAAATAGTTTGTTCTTAAGATTTCCTATATTACTGATGTTTAACTTTATGGCTTTATAAAATTTGAAAAGTTTGTAAGGATTTTAAGATAATTTGAAAAACGTCCACTTTTCTTTCCAATAACAGAATATTCAAAAAAATAAACAGTTTTTTATATTTTCCCATTTTTTAGCATCTCTACCTCACTACCAATCCTAATTAGCCACAAACACCATGTGGGCAAGGAGCCACTGGTTTACCGAACCATTGGAAGCCAATTGGAACTATCGGCAGCGGAGTTTGGAAATACTGAAGCTATAGTATCGTGTCACGAGGGAAAACGATACACTTTCAAAAGCCTCTTGAAGGAAGCGGATGGCTTGGCGGCAGGTCTGCTGAAGCTGGGCCTAAAGCGAGGTGATACAGTGGGTCTCTGGGCTCCAAACTATATGCACTGGTACCTGGGCATGATGGGAGCTGCTAGAGCCGGTCTCACCTCGGTGGGCATCAATCCCGCCTTCCAGGGACCCGAGGTGGCCTACTGCCTGAATAAAGTGAACATAAAGGCAATCATTGCGCCAGAGTCCTTTAAGACCCAGAACTATTACGAAATTCTCAGAGACATCTGCCCGGAGATTGTGGACGCAGAGTCGGGCAAGATTCGCAGTGAGAAGTTTCCGCATCTGCAATCCGTTATCATCGACAGTAACGACGGGCTGACGGGGGCGATTCGTTTCGACGACCTTCTGGACTTGGCCAACAAGTCGGAGCGGGAAGAGATATCTAAAATTCAGAACCTAGTCCTTCCAGAGTCTCCTTGCAATATTCAGTTTACGTCAGGAACCACCGGAAATCCCAAGGCGGCTGCCCTGTCCCATTACAACTTCGTCAACAATGGAATCCATGTGGGTAACCGGAACGAACTGGCTGGTGAAAGGATCTGCGTCCAGGTTCCAATGTTCCATGCTTTTGGAGTGGTCATCACGATCATGGGGGCTATGACTAAGGGAGCCACTATGGTACTCCCAGCCGCCGGTTTCAGTCCAAAAGACTCGCTGCAGGCGATCGTCAATGAAAAGTGCTCAGTGCTTCACGGAACTCCTACCATGTATGTGGATTTGGTGAATACCCAACGGAAACTGAAACTCCCGCTGGGCAAGATCAAGAAAGCCGTCACCGGAGGTGCCATTGTTTCGCCGCAACTAATCAAGGATGTACGAGAGGTCCTTGGAGTAGAATCCGTGCGAAGTGTATACGGGCTGACGGAGACCACAGCTGTCATCTTCCAGTCCCTGCCTGGTGACCATGATGACATTGTCCTCAACTCAGTGGGTCACTTGCAGGATCATATCGAAGCCAAGGTGGTGGATGCCGAGGGCAAGTGCGTCCCTTACGGACAGCCAGGAGAACTGTGTGTCCGAGGATACGTTACTATGCTGGGCTACCACGGTGACGAAGAGAAGACCATAGAAACCATTGGCAAGGACAAGTGGCTGCGCACTGGCGATCAGTTTATCCTGGAGGAGAACGGATACGGACGCATCGTAGGCCGCCTCAAGGAAATGATAATTCGCGGCGGCGAGAACATTTTCCCCAAAGAGATCGAAGACTTTTTAAATGGCCATCCGGACATTATCGAAGCACATGTGAGTTGGTTTTTTTTTATTTTTATTTAAATTATTAAATTATTCCTTTTTTCAGGTGATAGGAGTTCCGGACGAGCGACTAGGCGAGGAGGTTTGCGCCTTTGTCCGCCTTAATGAGGGCGTAGACCCCGCCTCCTTTACAGCAGAGGCTCTAAAGGCCTACAGCAAGGGAAAGCTGGCCCACTTCAAAATCCCCCGCTTTGTGATTCCCGTAGACTCATTCCCGAAGACTACCTCTGGCAAGATCCAGAAGTTCAAACTAGTAAAAGCATTTAAGGAGAGACCGAGCCAAGACCGCAATGCTGTCAGGGCTTAGATATAAGATGCTTATATCTTAATAAATAAAACAATAAATTAAGTTTTTAAAAATAAATCTTGCCATTTTTCTTGTGGAGTATACTTTTTTGAAGCATACTTTAAGGGGTCTTCGAAAATTTTTTTGTTGTGACAGATTGCGTTGAAAAATTGAAAAATTGAGCTGTCTTGTACAAAAATATTCGAACGATGAAATATAACTCAGTTTCCTTTTCAATTATTTATTATATTATATTTATTCAAGAGGTGAAGGGCTAGGGTCGGCAAAATATGGAAGCCATAAGACTTAAAGGGGTTTCTACGAACTTTGGTAGCGAGTCTAAACATGTGAGATTTTCTTTTGCCCTGCTTATAAAAATAGATATTTAGTAGACTACAATTTATTATAATGAAATGGAACAATATAAAACGCAAAAACAAGTAACGTGCCGATGGAGATAAAGCGGAAAACGTGCAAACAAACCTAGCGATTTGGGGCGACTTTAATCGCGCAAAAGTCCGAACCCATTCAACTCGGAGCATCGAGTTCCGATAGCAGTCATTGCTCGATCTTTTATGACCCAGCAACGCAGCCTGATTGGGCCTTTATGTTTGTGTTTTTCGCAGTTCTTCGATAGCAGGGGCTTTACTCATCGGATTTTAAACCAGAACAAGCTTTTAAAAGAATATCTGAGAATAGACACTATCTTTTAGGGAAACTAAAAGCTTAAAACACTTGAAATCTTTTCATTGTGGCCGTGTGAATATAAATATGTTATTGAACAAGATTATCAGAGTGAACAAACAAATACTTGCCTGTGATACAGTAGTCGGTATTACTAAAAAAGAGTAGTAGTTCCTAGAACTAATAAATCTTTATCAATAATCCACATCCTTTTATTGTCCATATCCAATTTTATTTTATTGGATAGTCAAACTAATATTCCCAATTAAGTTCTCTGTTGGATTTCTTTATGAGCATATGGACAAATTTTAGATGGGAAACCCCAAACAGAGCAGAGAATCACGCCACAACCAAAAAGCTTCAAACATTATACAGGGGCTTAGAGAGAGTATGGTTAAGGGGGGTTTTGGTTTTTCGGCAAACAAAGTTTCATTTGTAAAAAGAATTTAGAAAAAATATAGAAAAAATAAGACTAAATTCTTTTTAAAAAAAACTATTTTCAAAGTTATCTTTTCCCCTTAAGTACGCCACTGACCTTCAAAAAAAGCTCTACTCAGTGTCAACTGGTTGTGCAAATTAAATAGCCGGGCAAATAAAACAAATACAAAACAAAAACACAAACACGCACACACCACGATAGGACACAGCCAGCACGTGTGGCACAGTCAAGTAAAAGCAAACACAGAAACACAAATGCGACGCTGAAAACGATCTTGGCTAGCCAACAACAACAAAATAATAATAATAATAAAGTTCAAACACTTGTATATAGAACCGGCAGAATCAAAAGCTGCGGAGAATATGTGATTATGGAAACCCCTCCGCTCAGTTTGCTTCAGAACTTGACGGGCATCAGACGTTCTCCTGAACTTCCTCAAAAGGAAACCCATTCACGAAATAGTTTTCAATTATTTATTTTTTCATTTACAAAAAATATTTTACCGTGAAGAGTGTGTTTGTGCCTAGTATGGTTATAATTTTAAAATAAACGATAAAAAAATCAGCTGTGATATCCAATATGTTGAACGGAAAGCTGCAAACGGTCTCCAGATATGCCTTGAGGCAGAAATGTGTCTTCAAGTCGATTCGCAGGTAGGATGCTCAAGGAAATACATTTCCTTCTGAAAGTATTTTTATTTTATTTTATAAAGAAGTATCTTTAGTGAAGTAATAATGGGAAATATTCCATTATCTTAATGCGCAGTTTTTTTGAATATGGTCTTTTATATACAAACCCCCCGTCTACTCACCCTCGAATTCTGCCCAGAAAGTTGCGTAACAATTTCGATTTGAGATTAATGGTACAGTTGCCCCAGTCTTGGTTTAATATTATAGTATACACTTCATTATTATAACCCAGGCTTAAAAAGGGCGTGGCTATCCAGAAATTGGGGGCCAAAAAATAAACTCATCAGTTGGTGTTAATTACCTTGTATTAATTAGATGACTTTTAAAAATATGATAAGCAAATCGCCAGCAGAACTTTCCATTCTCTTGATAACTTGAGGCCAGGGATGTCGTAGCCAAGTGCAAAGTTAAACGTCTCATAAAGAGGCCTTTTACAATACTACGTATGCATTACAATAACGTAATACGATTTTTAGAATAAAAATATAATATACATACAAACACATAATGTGCTGTAATCTTTAGTTTTTATTGAAACATCTGCCGGCACGCGTCGATCTTCAAACCAATCAATAGCTAATAAAAAGCATGTACTCTTAAAATAAAAAAAAGTTATATTAATAAATCAAAAGATAGTATTGTTGTCGGCATATTCACGCCCACTTTGACAGAAATTAAATATTAAGCTTTTGATTAAAAAGCTTTCGTATTTAGCGAAGGTGCCAACCCACCAAATGTCAAGTCAACATTTGAATTTGTTGACACGTAGACAGGTGTTCGAAAAACTTGTTTCAAAAATGTAAAATACTTTTCAAATAGTTTGTTCTTAAGATTTCCTATATTACTGATGTTTAACTTTATGGCTTTATAAAATTTGAAAAGTTTGTAAGGATTTTAAGATAATTTGAAAAACGTCCACTTTTCTTTCCAATAACAGAATATTCAAAAAAATAAACAGTTTTTTATATTTTCCCATTTTTTAGCATCTCTACCTCACTACCAATCCTAATTAGCCACAAACACCATGTGGGCAAGGAGCCACTGGTTTACCGAACCATTGGAAGCCAATTGGAACTATCGGCAGCGGAGTTTGGAAATACTGAAGCTATAGTATCGTGTCACGAGGGAAAACGATACACTTTCAAAAGCCTCTTGAAGGAAGCGGATGGCTTGGCGGCAGGTCTGCTGAAGCTGGGCCTAAAGCGAGGTGATACAGTGGGTCTCTGGGCTCCAAACTATATGCACTGGTACCTGGGCATGATGGGAGCTGCTAGAGCCGGTCTCACCTCGGTGGGCATCAATCCCGCCTTCCAGGGACCCGAGGTGGCCTACTGCCTGAATAAAGTGAACATAAAGGCAATCATTGCGCCAGAGTCCTTTAAGACCCAGAACTATTACGAAATTCTCAGAGACATCTGCCCGGAGATTGTGGACGCAGAGTCGGGCAAGATTCGCAGTGAGAAGTTTCCGCATCTGCAATCCGTTATCATCGACAGTAACGACGGGCTGACGGGGGCGATTCGTTTCGACGACCTTCTGGACTTGGCCAACAAGTCGGAGCGGGAAGAGATATCTAAAATTCAGAACCTAGTCCTTCCAGAGTCTCCTTGCAATATTCAGTTTACGTCAGGAACCACCGGAAATCCCAAGGCGGCTGCCCTGTCCCATTACAACTTCGTCAACAATGGAATCCATGTGGGTAACCGGAACGAACTGGCTGGTGAAAGGATCTGCGTCCAGGTTCCAATGTTCCATGCTTTTGGAGTGGTCATCACGATCATGGGGGCTATGACTAAGGGAGCCACTATGGTACTCCCAGCCGCCGGTTTCAGTCCAAAAGACTCGCTGCAGGCGATCGTCAATGAAAAGTGCTCAGTGCTTCACGGAACTCCTACCATGTATGTGGATTTGGTGAATACCCAACGGAAACTGAAACTCCCGCTGGGCAAGATCAAGAAAGCCGTCACCGGAGGTGCCATTGTTTCGCCGCAACTAATCAAGGATGTACGAGAGGTCCTTGGAGTAGAATCCGTGCGAAGTGTATACGGGCTGACGGAGACCACAGCTGTCATCTTCCAGTCCCTGCCTGGTGACCATGATGACATTGTCCTCAACTCAGTGGGTCACTTGCAGGATCATATCGAAGCCAAGGTGGTGGATGCCGAGGGCAAGTGCGTCCCTTACGGACAGCCAGGAGAACTGTGTGTCCGAGGATACGTTACTATGCTGGGCTACCACGGTGACGAAGAGAAGACCATAGAAACCATTGGCAAGGACAAGTGGCTGCGCACTGGCGATCAGTTTATCCTGGAGGAGAACGGGTACGGACGCATCGTAGGCCGCCTCAAGGAAATGATAATTCGCGGCGGCGAGAACATTTTCCCCAAAGAGATCGAAGACTTTTTAAATGGCCATCCGGACATTATCGAAGCACATGTGAGTTGGTTTTTTTTTATTTTTATTTAAATTATTAAATTATTCCTTTTTTTCAGGTGATAGGAGTTCCGGACGAGCGACTAGGCGAGGAGGTTTGCGCCTTTGTCCGCCTTAATGAGGGCGTAGACCCCGCCTCCTTTACAGCAGAGGCTCTAAAGGCCTACAGCAAGGGAAAGCTGGCCCACTTCAAAATCCCCCGCTTTGTGATTCCCGTAGACTCATTCCCGAAGACTACCTCTGGCAAGATCCAGAAGTTCAAACTAGTAAAAGCATTTAAGGAGAGACCGAGCCAAGACCGCAATGCTGTCAGGGCTTAGATATAAGATGCTTATATCTTAATAAATAAAACAATAAATTAAGTTTTTAAAAATAAATCTTGCCATTTTTCTTGTGGAGTATACTTTTTTGAAGCATACTTTAAGGGGTCTTCGAAAATTTTTTTGTTGTGACAGATTGCGTTGAAAAATTGAAAAATTGAGCTGTCTTGTACAAAAATATTCGAACGATGAAATATAACTCAGTTTCCTTTTCAATTATTTATTATATTATATTTATTCAAGAGGTGAAGGGCTAGGGTCGGCAAAATATGGAAGCCATAAGACTTAAAGGGGTTTCTACGAACTTTGGTAGCGAGTCTAAACATGTGAGATTTTCTTTTGCCCTGCTTATAAAAATAGATATTTAGTAGACTACAATTTATTATAATGAAATGGAACAATATAAAACGCAAAAACAAGTAACGTGCCGATGGAGATAAAGCGGAAAACGTGCAAACAAACCTAGCGATTTGGGGCGACTTTAATCGCGCAAAAGTCCGAACCCATTCAACTCGGAGCATCGAGTTCCGATAGCAGTCATTGCTCGATCTTTTATGACCCAGCAACGCAGCCTGATTGGGCCTTTATGTTTGTGTTTTTCGCAGTTCTTCGATAGCAGGGGCTTTACTCATCGGATTTTAAACCAGAACAAGCTTTTAAAAGAATATCTGACTATTACGGAAAAATACAAATGATACACCAGTTTACATAAATTTCTAATCAAGATTATGGAATAGAACTGGAATAGGAATAGCAAGTCAAGTCGAGGGTGGAGTAAATACAGCCAAAATACCTTCCTCTCGGCTTGCCCTTATCAGTCCAGTTCCATGGCGATAACGCTGACGATTTTGGGCGCCTGTGATGTCCAAATATTTGGCAACGTCAACGGCTCAGTTTGTGATCAACACGCGCCCAAATCGGAGAGGAGACGTATGTAAATATTTCATATAGCTAGTCCATACTGCGTCTTTAGGCTAATTAATAAAATTAATAAATAATCCAGCCGACGAAAAGAAATCAGTGAGTTGTGATTTTTTGGAACCGCTCTTCATTTGCATAGGAGTGACCGAAAAACCTGGGTCAGTTGACATTGGAATAACTGAGTCGGTGATGTAGCAGAAAATGAAACAATAGACGAAGAAGTTTTTTAGTTTTGGCCAGTTTCTATCTTGTGGTAGGTTAGTAATGTTGTGAACGTCTTTACAAACATACCGGTCGCCTCCTAAGGTTTCTTCATTTTCAAAAGTTTTGATAGTGGTTATCTGGAAGCCGGTAAGATAAAGGTGCAATGGGGAAATGAAAGAAGTCTGCCCTAATTAGACCAAAAATAAAGTGCATTAAAATATTGGTAACTAGCCAACACATTTAAGTTAATTTAAGCTTAAAGTAAAAGTGTTGAAATTATAAACCAAGCTAATTTGTAGAATATATTATTTCAAAGCTTTCAAATAAGAAACAAATGTAGGGAAATGTTACGTATACGCAACGTATACGTATTTCTTGTATTGTTTAATGCCGGTTGGGAGCCGTAACTTTCACCAAACAATACTGATTTCTTTTGACAATGAAATCCCTTGAAGTAAAATACTCCAAAACAAAGATTAAACTCCAGACAGGTACTTGAGTTTATTTTGACCAAAAACAATCTCAACTAACCTTGAAACAAATAACCAATAAATAACTATTAGGATTTTCGCCAATTAACCATCGACCATCGACCAACTTCCATTAAATCACGAGTCTTTTGAATCAGACAAAGGAAATCACAACGACTGCCATAAACAGCCAATTGATTATAATTGAAGAACTCTTTTGAAGATGACTATTTAAACAGTCTAATCTAATCACAAATCCCTGTCATGAGGAGAATTAGTGAGTATTTTATGCAGGGGATGGATGGGAATTTTCGTTTCAATTGCGATATAAATCAAACCTTTCAAACAGTAGCTAATTGAATTTATTTCTTTGCACAATCTTAATATTAATTTCTGTTATCTAAAATTATTCACGCATAAATTAAGCGAATGCAGTTGAATGGAAAGTAGAACTGTGTATGATCTAGTAGGGACCAGACGTTTCCTAGTTCCCAAACGTAATTAAATATTTATAGATTGCATCGATGCACTTGCATCGTTTTTATGAGTTTATTAAGTGCGAATTATTTCAAAATTTGTTTTCCCTTTCGACTTTGTTACGCGACGGTGGCAACAATTATAAAATTAACACTAATAAAAAAATAATGAAAAAACTACTAAGATATTCAAGATTTGTGTCGATCCCATTAGGTTTCAATAATATTAATGCGCAAATTAAATTTTTCAAGCCTTTCCAGTGAACTAATTCCCGCGCCGAAACAATTCCATGCTAATTTGTGATATGTTACTTCTACCTGTAACATTATACCATATTTTATACGGGTGATGACTGTGTAATCGTTTCTTAATGAAGTAACAAATTAATTATTAATGAAATAACAAGCACCTGTTACAAAGGAAAGCAAAGATTTAAATTCAAATTTTAAACAAACAGAATAAAAGTTTTCAAAGCAAAATATATTTTTGTACAAGAAAGCTCTTGGTATTTGACAATTTCCAAATATTCTGCGCACCACTATTATATTAATAGAAGACCACTTTAATGGTTTCGAAACCTCAGAAAAATTTAAAAAAACTAGAAAAACGAATTTAGTTTCCACAGAGATTCGACAATTTAGATATCTTTATCGATAGTGAGCGGGATTTTATCCGAGCTCAAGCTCAAGCTTAAGCTGCGATTGCGATTTATTTTTCCTCATAATTCGTTGGGGCTTTTTGGGGCCCGTGAGTGCCAAATCCGGCGCACTCAGTCCCAGTCCGAGACCCAAATCAGACGCAGTTTTAGTTCCCAGCTCCCTGTTCGGGTTTCCAGTTCATCTTCTGCGGCCACCGGCGACTGTCGAGCGTTCTGATCGCGGAAAACAAAAACAATTCCGAGCAAACAGTCCAGTCCGCCGAGTTCAAACAACCGTACAAATAAACTAGATTGCAGTGTGTGTATGTGTATGTGTGCCGGAGAGTGCCTTTGTGCGGTTGTACGGCTGGGCTTAGCCGATTCCTACGAGTATAGGCATATATATAGTAGCGCCAGAAGTCGTGCTCGCGCATTCGAGCCTCAAACACCTGCGGCCCACGTCTAACAGTCGAGCTAACGGTAACCGAACGAATAATCGAACCAAATCGATAACCACGATCACTTCCGGTGCGTGTGTGTGCCATTCGAATGGTGATTCCTTTAAATTAGTCGCTTGTAAAAAAAGCATGACAACTGTAAAGCGCAGAAGCCCTTTCTCTTTCGCACCCATATCTTACGCACCCCCGAAGCCGCAGTAGCAGCATCAAATACAAAAAATAAATAAATAAATAAAAAAAAAATCAGCAGTAGCAGCGGCAGCAAGCTCTGCTAATTTTAAACGGTAATCCCATGTTTTTGTTTTTGTATAAATTACAGTCCATAGTTGCTCTCCCCGAGTGTGTGTCTTTTTCGCGCGTGTGTGTCAATGTGTATGTGTGCTGTGTGTGTTTGTTGTGTTTATTTTCCATGGTCCACGCATATTTCGCAAATCAAAAATTTTATTTTGTAACATTTGTAAATCGATAAATGATAAGGGATAACGACTATCGAACGATTGCGCCGATTCGTATGGTATATCTTATCGCAGCAGTTTGGGAACCTACATGGGAACATTTCTAATTAGTTTGCTGATCGAATCAGATTGTATTTATTAATACATTTTTAAAAATTATTCTATTTTCAAACCAAGAATATTATTAAGAGAGCACCAGCATATGTTGCAGTTAATTGAAATATCACTCATACGCAATGTTGGTCAACACTTTCTTCTTAATTTTGTTCTCTTTTGTCTCAAGGAGCTACTTTATTTTCCTTTTGAACTTAAAAGACAAAACTTCCTGCTACATATATAATATCTGAAATAATAAGAAAAACAAATTAGATCATTTTTAAACTCAACTGACGCTAAAGAAACGTGTACCTGGATAAATGGTATAACCAATCAACAATTACAATTGACAAATCGCTATCGTAAGACAAACAAAAGGTGCCAGCAGATCAATATAGAAATTGTTATCCCCTTCCCCGACTTTCTTAGTTTGGCATAAAGATCAAATAGGTGCGATTATTCAACCGCATAATGACAGTAAAACGAGCACTTAGTGACTGATAATATCCCAGGCAAATATTGGACTGACGACGTGCTGTAAAGAGATGTACCCTGGCCATTATCACACCTCAAACCCCATTGGAATTAGTCAAAGGCAAATTAGGAATCACAAGCCGATCGTAAACATTCAACAATAACCAAATAAAAGTCGACATTTGCCGGGATTTTAGTGTTTGGCCGAGTTGGCCTTATCGCGTGAGGCTTCAGTATTCACATTTGTTTAGCTATCTGATTCAGATATATGTATAAACAGTTGATAGTATTATGGATAGTATTATATAGTATTTGTGTTGGCAAACCTAATTAGCTTGGAGCCAAGTCGTAACTCGGAGGCCGGGACTCGTCCAACTTATCAAGAACCGTGCAAAAATTGAGAAAAAGTTGCTATAGCTCGACGTCCAATTTGGCATTTGAATTGTCACCCGTTCTTTGTCAATTAGGCGACATAATTGGAGTACAATGTGCAATGAGAGCGGGATACAGGAGGTACATTTTACTGGCATTGCATTGAAACGTCACTTGGCCCACTTGGGGAGTTTGAACTTGAAATCAGTAGAGCTTCTGCCTCTCCCTCTCACACCCGATGCCCATCCCGATCCATGGGCCTTAATTAGTATCATCTGTTGCTGCATCTGCAACTGCATGCCCGAGTGCCCGAATCCATCATGATTTGGTGCCCCAAACGAGGAAGTCTTGCTGGGCCCAATGAGCCGCTCAGTGGGTCGTCCATTTGGCCGGTGCATCCACCACTCAGATTTAAATGCGAATGCGCTTGACCCAAACAGCAGTAGAAACATTAGCTACTACAGCCTCAGCAGAAGCAGCAGCAACCGACAAAATCCCAGCTCGGACCTTCGCCGACGGCCCCACATGAAAGTCGCTTGTTTAATTATCGCGCATACGCCGCGTTGCCCAGACAGACGATCAGCCAGCTAAATGGCATCGCAAACATCCTGCACTAATTTCAAGCGGGGGGAGGACTAATTAGACACTGCCAAACAATAATTGATTTGGCGCTCACCGTAGAGTCTACATACATATAACGAAATCATTTCAGAAAAGATTATTCTCAGTTTATTTTTAGAAGAAACTCAATTGGGATGCATGTTATTAATTAAAAGGATTGAAAGAAGATGTTCTACATTTTTGTTAGAAATAAATTTAAATATTTTAATATGAAAGTAGAAAATAATATTATTTCTTGAAGTCAATAATATTATTAGGTTAAATACATTTAACTTTTTTTATTACTTGCTAATTTATTGTACTTATAAGTTAGGTTTACATTTTGACTTTTTTTAACAGTGTACACTGACACCAATTATTATTTATCTTTTCAAAAGATCCTGTAAAGTATACTCATTGAATTATCACGTAAATATTAGAGCTACACAATGCGAATATTACTCATACGCAGTGATGGCCTTAGTTTTAAAAATTTCAAATAAAATGTAATATCCTATCTATAAGGATTTAAAAAGAGTGCAAAAGAAGAAATCCCTACATCACCTCCTTAGCCTACATTGCATCATTGTATAATTGTACAAAATGCGCGTAGTCCCCGGTATCCCCTGCCTCCACTTGGCATGTGCCCCTGACCTGGCCTTAAGTGATAAGTTCAAGTGGCACAAGTTCAAGACTCTGACACTTTGGATGCCCTGCCGTGTCCAGCGGATCACTTTCGCTTTTTGTTTCGGTGGCATTTTACTTTTAATCAAAGCTCTTGGAGCTGCGGCGCTGATCTTAAATTGGATCTATTAAGTCACTTGAGATAAGTCGGAGCCCCTCGGGACTTAAGTGCCGAGCGGAGAGGCCACTCAACGTTCAAATTGTCACGTTGACGTTGAGTTATCAGGAAAAGAGCTCTGGTCTCTCTCTCAGGTGATCTCCATAAAATCTGGGCCAAACCATGGGATAACATTTCATAACACAAGAGGGAGATTACTTAATACCCTGTAATACCAACCATTTAGAGATCATGTGGGGAATCCTTTATTATGCTGGCTTTGTTTGAGCGAGTAGAATTGGTAAACAAGTTTCAATGTGAGTTTTTTAATGAATCACATGGGAGGGCTCCTTAAGTTCTTCGTAAATTATATTATACTTAGTAAAATCTCTCCTAATCGGAAACTGGAGGCATTCAACCAATTTCCTTGTTTTAATTTACGCTTATTCATGTTTGGGATCAAAGATTAAAATATTGAAAGAGCGCTTTCAAGTGTCGAGGCTGTTATCAGGCCATTGTTAAATAAACCTGAGTTAATAATACAAGCACAAGTCCCTTTTGAAATCTGGGTTAGTACTGGAAAAAGTCGGATTGAATGGGCAAGTGTGCGATAAGTGATCTGTAGTAGACAGCTGCTGGGTCTATAAACGGAAAACTATACACCAATTAGCAGCTTCCTACGACTATACTTTTGCACGATTATTTGATGCCTATAAAGTCAGGGTAGAGATTAATGGATGGTATTAAAACCACACCAAGCTAAGTCTGATAAGCCGGCCGAATCTCATAAGGTTTCTTTGCAATTCCCCCATTTCAGACAAGTGGACAAATGGCAACCTCGGAGTGGATGTGACAGTGGATGCAGATTATGCAACTGCGGCCAGACAAAGAAGCGATAGACAGAGATTGGCTAGAGAAGAAGAGTGCCGGAGAGCGGTGCCCAGATAGACAAGTAATTATCAGTGCCAGATTATTATCACCGAAGTGGCGATGCAGCGACGGTGACGATTCCGGAGGAGAGGACCAGTAAGTGCGCTCTCTCCGACTACGGAATGCATTGCGCTACCTAACTACGGTTATTCCAAAACCAGCCGAGCAACCACTAGGAGCGGTCCCCGCCAGAAAATCAGCCGCCCATCCAGACAGGCGCAATATCCGTAGCGCCAATTAGGAGGCAATTAAACAGATTAACCCTGAGCTCCGAGTTCGGATAGACCCGGGACCCCTAGCTTATAGCCAAACCAAAAATAATTAAAAATGTTGGCCGCGGACAAGGGCACCCCGGCCAGCCCCACGCCGATCATCGTGACCACCAGCGCCAGGTCGCAGAAATCTCATTGCCATGGCCCAGCAGGTGCGGACCAGCAGCTCCTGCAGCATCCAGCCCACCACCATCCGCACTTGCACACCGCCTCCCATTCCAGCCATCTGCCCCACCATCACCCACAAGGACATGGTACTGCCTGCGAGAAGCGCCTGGAGGCGGAGACGCCGCGGAAGAACCTCCACGAACTGCTACTCGAGTTCCTGGACATCATGCTCTCGTGTCTGGTGGTGGCGCCCTGTGTGATCGCCTACTGGCGTGGCACTTGGGAGCTTATGGGCGTGTATCTCTTTCCCACGAGCCTGCCCCTATCCGCGATGGCCAGTTTCCTCATCGGCGGACTCGGCCACTTTATCTTTACCGTAACACAGAATTTCTTCAAGGACTACATCCATCCGGACAGGCGGCGACTCACCTACTACATAGTCTCGCGGCTCTATACGGCCGTATTCGGTATCGTCTGCGTGAACATGTGGCGCGGGGCGTGGCTGCTCTGCGACTGGCTAACCAGTGTGGACTCTCTGGTTATTGTTTCTGTGGTTACGACGATTGCCCTCATCTTCCTGTTGGCCACGCGCACGCTACGGAACCTGGGAGCTGCCCCATACACGGTGACCATGGACCACAAGACCGACTATTTTGAGGTGGACACCATGTTCAAAATACCCGTAAGTAAAACTTATTTAAAATATCAAGTATCTATTTCGAGAAAGAAAATTATTTAAAACAAGAAGGAAAAACTAATTTAAGGCGGATCAACAGTTTATAGACACATAGGCTTTAACAGATTCTTATATAAATACTAATGTATACATCTGATCTGATATATCAAAAATATTGACAAATAACGATACTCCAGGTTTCTGAGCTTTTAATTGAAGAATTACGAGAATCAGTTGCGGTTTCATAATACAATTTTGTAGAATAGATTAGGATACCAAAAAAGTTTGTTGATTAAAGACAATTAAAGTCATCGCTTACATAGTTTTCAATAATTTTTTAGATCCATAATGTTTTTGGATACTATGAATAATATGCAAAAATTAAGTTGGACAAAATGTTCCAAGCTTTTATCTGCAGAATGACGAAAGTTTCGGGCTGACAGTCGGAAAAATTTTAGTCGGAAACTACACAATTTAATTTCTACATAATAGACTTTTGTAGAAAAAAAATGGTTAATATCGAAAATTATATCGAAATTCCTTGTATAAAAATAAAACTTGTAGGGTTTTCATCAACCTGGCCTGTATGTTCTGGACACCCTCTTTTCGGTCTTTGTCATTGGAAGTCTAGTGGTCATTGCCTGGCGCGGAGTCTGGGGCATCTTTGATCTGCTCCTGTTTCCAAAAGATCGAGCAAAGTCTGCATGGGGTTCACTGGTGAGTGCACTTAAAAACACTATTTTACGAATTTGTTTAGTAAATCAATCTCTGGACAGATGATTGGTTACCTGACGGTATTCGTGACCTTCCTCATCCACCCCCTGATGCGTTATGTATGCCGGCGGATAAGCGGCATCCTTAAACTAATTATTTGCGACATTTACTATTTAATGACCTTCTTTGGCGCCGTGAATGCCTGGCGAGGCATATGGAACTTGTTGGATGTGTACCTCTATCCAGGTAGAGACAAATTTTAATTTAGTTAAACATTTTTATTCAATATTTATTTTATTTTTCCCAGACGACAAGCTTATGAGTTTCTGGTTGACGCACATCATTCCTTTCCTGCTTCTGGCCGCCATCAAGTGCTCCAACTCCATCCTGGTACGTGGCGTATTCATCGATGGCGAGGGAGTTGGCGCCGATAGCGTCGATATACCCATTAACTATGTGAGGCTGCACTTCCTCCGCGAGCGGCAGAAGAAGAACGCCCACCATCTATCCCCCACGAAGCCATCGCCACCGCACTACTATTTGAAGCCAGAGCACGCCTCGCTCGGCTTGGCTACTGAAAAGGACAAGGAGGCCCAGAGCAGCCTCATCGAGAAGCCCCACGCACCGATACAGATGGTCTAAAAGGGATCCGGGCTCTTTGTTAAACTCGTGTTTATGCCTAGTTGTTAAAATAGATTTAATCGCCTAAGCTTAATCTTACCGAGCTTACTTAAGAGTCAGATATTTAGTGGTAACCACTAGTTGTAGACACATCCTGATCCCGATGAAACCACTTCCTATACCTGTACAGAAATCCAGTAACGACGTATCTAGACAGTAAGCATAATTGCATTTTAAACAGCAGGTTGACGAACCAAAATTTGGCCTGGTGGCGAACGCACCCCTACCTACTCAACTAATTAAGTGATAACGATGCGACTACAAGTTTAAATATTGTACATTGGTAATTTCATAGAAAAATAGCAAGAATGAAATAAATAAATGTTTGTAAATACTATATAACCAATCTTAAATGTGTCTACTTTTTCAAGAAACTTTTTGAGATCATTTAGGTAGACTTTGTTCTATTTTAATCGCAATTTCCGCTTTTTTTATCTTACTCCAAGGACAAATACCCAGCCAAGGATATCAGTGAAAATTTAGATTTCCCTTTCATCGAACTGAAATAACATAATAAGCTGTCGTCTAGCCGTATAATAGTCTCAGGGTCACAACGATGCGCCTGCTCTGAACTTGTCATTCCTGGCATCGCCAAATGGTAAATATTTAAGAATTTGTAGAAAGCGAAAACTAAGACCCAGAACCAAAGACAATGAACTGTTTTGGGTCAATACAGTCTGCTGAGGCGCAGAAAATATACAGATTGCTACTAAATTGAGCAATGTGCAACTACAGATCTGATAAATACCTTAAACGTGCCATTTGCATTTGATAAATATATACAAACATATATATAATATAAGAAAGTATATCACGATAATGACCACCTGTAGGGAATGTCTGAGAACTGACAGTGCACTTGGGGTGTTCATATCCGAGGACTTTGTATAAAGAGGCACTTAAGAGACCTTATAAAGGTATACGCTTATATAACAGGTGCAAGGATATTAATATGTTTCAAATAGATTTTAAAACTATTTACAATTATTATTAAAAATTCTGGAATTATTTCATAATATTTCTAACCATAAGTTATCAGCCTATAAGAAATTTTAGTATTCAAATCTAGATTCTAGAATCTTATTGGGATTTCATAAAGAGATTTCATCTTTATTTTCAGGTTTCATTTCCTAACATTAATCCAATTTTTAAATCTCGAGTAGGGTACCCGAAAACGTGTAAAAGATCACATCCAAAGATCGTGTCTTGTTCGAATTTTCTTTACTTAAAAATAACAACAACACGAGAACCTATAGACCAACAACCAACAAAAAGAGGCAGAATGCAGTGGGTAGCTAAAATAAATACGCAAATACAAATCGAAAACGCAAAATAGAAAGCAATTGATATGCTACCAAAGCGCCAATTTGTGGGAACTTGGCATTTTAGTTTGAAATTTGCGACGGTTTGCTGAAAACCAAATTCGCGATCGCATCGAATACGATTTTCTATTTAAATAATTTTTAAATAATCAATAAATGTATCATACTCCAGTTGCTGAAGAGCTATTTAAATTTTCTTCAATCTGCTTTTAAGCCATTTAAGTGAAAATCCAAATCGATCTATAAAATCGAAAAGTATTTTTGTGAAATTTACATAACCATCGTGCACATTTGGTGAAGTTCAAGCGATCGATATGGGCATTCCAGACATCCGACAGCTTGTGACACTGGACTTTGAGGTCTACGGGCATGTTCAAGGTGCGGTTTTTGGATAACTGATCATGGATCCGGAATCGACAACCCAATTTCAGGGTTTCCCGATGCAAAGATCTAAAAATAAAACCCCAGTAGCTAGTTACTTGCGGGGCCTCCGCCTGTCCTTGGCTTCCTTTCACGCCTCATTCCACTTTCGCTAGACTATACCGAATAATACGATATATCTTTAACCAACCGGCAGGCCTGAATCTCACGAAAGATACCCGCGACCGGTGCACCAAGGCAGGAATCACGGGCTGGGTGAAAAACAGCAAGGCGGGCACCATTGTTGGCAAGATGCAGGGTCCCAAGGAGGAGGTCGAAAAGATGTGGGTATTTCACAGTACTCAACATAAATTATAATAACGTATTTTCCGAACAGGGTAACCTGGCTGTCCAGCGAGGGATCTCCTGGGTGCCAAATTGATCGATGCGAGTTGCGAAACCAGGGAAACCTCAGCCGACTGGACTACAAGGACTTTGCCATTAGATTTTAGATGTGTTTTCATCAATTTGTCGCTTTACGATGTGACGACTGGTGTAGTTTTGTGTTTGTTTTGTGCACTACTTCTATAAGTTTGTAAATACGAGTAAAATAAAAATCTTAATAATATAAAGAGATTTGTTTTCATTGCTAAATTTCCTTTAAAAATTTTTAAAATATGTTTTGAATACTGCTTGAAAAACCCTCTAAACATCAAAAATCGATAAACAAAAAATTGAACTGCCACATCTATAGTTGCTTTGAAAAGTTAAGCATCAAATATTTTCTGCAGTCGACCACTTAATACACTTCTAATCACATGAACTTACAACAATCAGTCAAAAAAGTCTCAAAAATTATAGTCACAAAGAAATATTCGATTTAAAAAGTTTAACCACAAAAAATAGGCATTAACAGGAAGTAAAACATTCCAAAGAACATACGTAGACTCAAATCTATTTAATTTTCAATACAGAAGCGTAACACTTTGATATCGCAACATCTTTAGACTTAGACTACTGGGGTTTGTGAGTGCCTAGCAGGACTGGAAACGGCCGGCGGCCTTCATGCGCTCGAACGACTTGTTGGCGTCGTATTTCCTGTAAAGATTGAAGATGCATAAGTTAAGGAACCAAGATATATATTGACATGGGTAAATTACTGGTAGAACTCGGCGTAGGCGGCCTTCTTGGGATCGTTGACCAGCAGCTTGAAGGCAATGGTCACAATTGCGGACAGACCGAGGGCCGCGGCCAGGTTGCGCTTGATGGTGGCATTGTGGAGGCCACGGAGCACAGGGCCGGCGCTGCTGGAGGTTGCTGGAGTGTTGGCCATGTCGTTTCTGCAAAAAAATAAAGCATTTGTATTGTATTGGTCATCAGTTACGTAAGGTTCTTAAGGAAGGTGTTGCAAAGCAACGAACGAAATGTCAGAAAATGTTAACACTTGTTTGTTAGATAAAGGCAGTACAAAATCTGGTCAATGTACATTTATTAGTCCAAAAACTCAAATATAAATAGGTTTTTAAGGTAAATTCGGTTATGTACTCACATTGCAGAAAAATAGTCAATTGCCAGGGATGGAACTTCAATCACAATCGATACTCAAGGGATGGAATGTTATGGTCTGAAAACAGTGCTGTATAATTTTCTTGGCATTATTATAAATATCTCTAAGAATTAAACAATTAAGTTGATTTTTGTTAATACACATTTAAAAAAAAAAAAGTATTTAAGATGCAAAGAAAACAAATTAATAAACACAAAAAATTCAATGTTAATGTTTTCGAAATTTATGTCGGTGTTTGAAGTTTTTCATGTATTTCCTTACAAAAACTTTGCAGTTATAAATTTATTTTAAATTTAAAATTTGAATTCCATTTTTTTAATTACGTAACAATATGTATTCAGCTAAAATATTTAACTACTACAGACGGAACCGTTCGTTAGCGATAGCCAACTATCGTTTTACACATCTCTAAAAACACACAAGTTGGGCAAATTTAGTGCGTTCCATCGGCAGCAAACCGATTGGCATCTCTGGCTGGAAAATAAAAATGGCGACAACTGGCTACCCCGAAAATCGGTTGTTATTGTTCGTGGAATTTCTATAATTACGAGGATTTTTGTACAAAATAAGCAAGAAAAACATAGCGCCCCAGCTTTAGCAATAGGCTAAAAAGCAACCACGAACCTTTGACTACGTCCGTGTGCGATTACCCCGAAGCCAAACGCTCGCGATTCGTGTTAAATTACCATCCGAATGTGCTGCCCAGAAACGAGAAAAAAATTCGGGCGCCTCTGAAAAGCAATATATTATCGTAGCGCCTCGAGTGAAATGGAAAACAATAAGGGCATAAAAGGCCGAAAAGAACTGTGAACGATAATCTGTTAGCGGGAACGGATGAATTTGGCCAGGATTGGGGCTAGAAAAGTGACGCAGGAAAATCCGTATCCCCGTATCCGAATCGGAATCGCTAGCGAGCCCTGCCCGCGCCCCGCACGTTGCCAATGTGTGTGTGCGTGTGTGTTTGTGAACGCGAGTGTGTGTGTTAGTGAGGCCTACTACTAAAAAAAAAAAGAAAAAAAGTAGCAGCGGTGGAAAATGCCCAAAAACAATGTCGCAGAGGTTAAATTGAGCGACGAAAACTAGTGAGTGAGCCCAACAACAACAACCACAACCACGAATGGATACAATCGTCCCAAAACAATACCCGGAACAAAGTGCAAATCCATAACAAATAATACAAAATACAAGTTGAATGTAATGCCAATATGCAATTGTTTAAACGCAAAGGACGCCACCTGAAGTTTCATCTGCATCGCGTTCGAAAGTCTCCCGTTCTAGATGCGAAAATTGAGAAGCGTTCTACCAATTAAACCTACGACGCGTGCGATTGTCGTGTGATGATATGCCACTTAAACAGGTGAGTGTTGTGTTTCCTTTCGTTGCGGGGAGCAGCGCTTTGCATTTCTTGCAGTTTTTTTTTTGCCGAACAGCTGATCTGCGATTATTGCACTTGTCCGCAAGGGTTGGGGGTGATGTTACTCTAGGAGGGGAAGGGTCACTTCACTTGCGTCACCCACGCAACACCTTCCAAACCTAATGCCACAAATGAGCCAGCAGTTCTTGCACTTTGGGCTAGCCGAATCCACCTCATGCGTCTTTTATTTCTTCCCATTTTTGTGAGGCGCCCCCTTAAGCCCCCCGCCTTCAGCGGGCAAGTATTTTGGTTACCTTTTCCCTCTGCCACTAACACCAGCACACTCTCGTACACACACACGCACACCCTTCCAAGAGAAAATGGCGACGACTTCGATATTGGTATCGATAACAGAGGAGACGACGGAAGAAAACGCACGCACGCATGGGAAAATGCAACCTGTGGCCCCCCAACCCCCCGCTTTTACATGCCCCGCGTGGAAAATTAAGCCAACTGCAGGCGGTTGCTTATTTTATGCCGCCTTTCGTTTTAAATGCCCACTAGTGGGCCCTGTTTTTGAATAAATTGTTGTTGGAATTTCCAATGAGAGTCCTCTATAGCCATCCCGTTCTGGCGTGCAGCAGAGCCAAAAAAAACAGTAGCCTAAAAAAAAGGGACCTCAGAAGCAAGAGGCTAATATATTTTAATGTCAGAAAATTAATCGGTTGGCTTGAATTATGTTCCAAACGACAATTATTTAAATGTTTGGCCGTACAATGTGACTTCCAGTGGTTTGTTGCTGTGCCAGTGCATGTATGTGTGTGTTAGTGTTGCGTGCAGCAGCACCAGCCGATAGGTGTTGCCTATCGATGGTTGCTCAGGGCGGCCACCTCTAGCAATTTCACTGCTCCAACTCTTCCTCTTACCACAGTTCCTTTAATTAAATGTTTTAATGTTGCGAAATGAACTTGCAGCAGCTTGAACCGTCACTGGTGCGGATATTGGTGTCGCTCCCCTGGGATGCAGCTCAACGGCTGCGCCAATTGGCCGCCGAGGGAAATCCCGAACTGCGCGCCCTCAACATTCAGTCCGTGCAGTTCGAGGGCGATTCTGTGATAACTTTGAAAGTTGGAGGACAGGATATTAAGATAATCAAGAGTAAGTGATCCTAAACAAAACTAAAACTCCAAAAAATCTATTTGAATGTTCATCCGCTTCTTAGCAGAGAATGTAAGCGAGTCACTTGAGGCGGCTGGCTCGTCTTCCGGCAACAACAAGAGCCTGGTGGCTCTGTCCCCGAGTTTTGATGGCCCCAGCACCAGCAAAGCTGCCTCCGCCTACCTGCAACAACAACAGCAGCAGCAGATGCAACAGCGGACTGTGCAGATGCCCCAAAATGTTTCCAACGATGCAATCTCAGTCCAGCAAAGGAGAGCGGGCCAGCAGAAGTTGCCGTCCCAGCAGACACCGCCTGTGTTCAAATCGCCCAACACAGTGTGTCCCATGGAGGGCAAAGTGCCCGTCCTGCTGCCGTCGCCTTCGGGAACACGGGATTTCCCATTTGAGAGCATGCGACAGGCGCGTGTCCTGCAGCAGGGCAGGGAAACTGGTGCGGCAGGTGCCGGTGTCTTGGGACCGCCCCTACCGCCGCCCAACGTGACGCTAAAGGTGCTGAAGAACCCGCCGCCCCAACAGCAGCAGCCGTCGCTGAATGGCGAGCTGACACCGACAGGCAGCAAATCTCAGTTCATCCAGCCACCACCGCCGCCATATCCGGGATTGGGAGCTACCACTGCCACCTCTGGCAGCAGCTCGCCCATAGCCATAGCTAAGCCTGCGATTGTGCCCGCCTCCAGTCCGCTGCAGACCCATCCTCCGCCTCCTCCGCATCCTCATCAGCATTCACAACTCCCCCACCAGCAGCCGCTGCCTGCGGCAACATCGACGGGCAGCAACAACATTGCCATATCGTCGCCGCTGTTAGTTAACCTGCTGCAGAACGACGGCAATGCCATGTCGAACTCGAATCCGAACCAGCTCAAGTCGCCGCAGCAACAGCAGCAGCAGATTGGCATGAGTCCCAGCGGAGCGCAGATGATGAACTCTCCGATGCGGTCGTCGGGTCCGGCGACGCCAAACGACTTCCTAATGAGCGATGTTCTCAGTCCGGTGGTGCCTTCCTCTCCAACAACTCCTCAGACGCCGCAGGTGCCATGTCCGCCAAACGTGGTGATGCGGAGTCTCCAGCAGCAGCAGCAACAGGCAATGCTCAGTCCCAGCGGCAACAGCAATCATTTGTATACTCAACAGCAGCAGCAGCAGGTTCAGCAACAACAGCAGCAGCAAGTCCGCTTTCAACAGCAACAACAACAACAACAACAGCAGCAAATGTCTCCGCAGGCCGTGGCCATGCGACAACAACTGCAACGCCAACAACAGCAGCAGCAGCAGCTGCGGTTTATGCAACCGCAACAACAGCAGCCACTGCCAGGGCAATCACAACAGCAGCCACAGTTTCCCACTGCGCCTGGTAAGTACTTGCCTTTCAAAGAGACGAGAATGAATATTAATTTTTGAAAATTATCCCAACAGATTGCTTCAACAACATGGGTATGAACTCCATGCAGCAACAGCAGCAGCTGAGACAGCAGGCGCAGTTGCGACCCGGTGCGCTGCCTCTGGCTCCTCCACCACCTCATCCGCAGCAGCAGCAACAGCGAATGATGACGCTGCCCATGCCGCAAGCGTCGCCGCAACAGCAGCAACAGTTTATGAGCGGGGCCTCGCCCCTGGGACCTGCACTATCGCCTGCCTCCAGCCACCACTCGATGCATAGCCCGCTGATGGCGCCGCAGCAGCAGCCACCACCGCAACAGCAGCCTACGCCCGGATCCTCCGTTCCCAGCGAGCTGGGACACCATGTACCTGCAGCGCCGCCACCGGACTACAACCAGGCGGCAGCCAACTCTCGCTGGCCGCTGGCCGGGATCAATAAGCCGATGGACTCGGCCACCAAGAGTAGTTTCCAGGAGTTCACCAGATACCAGATGCAGTACAATCTCCAGCAGCAGCAGCAACAAGTTAATATGCCGGGGCAGCAGCAACAGCAACCACAACAGCAACAACAACCACAGCAGCAGCAGCCAACTCAACAGTTGCCAACTCCTCAACAGCCCCATCAGCAGCAGCCGACACAGCAACAACAACAACAACAGCAGGCTCAGGATTCGCTGATGTCCCTGTCTGTGTTGGATGCGCTGACGACGAACGACTTGGACGCCTTGCTGCCAACTCTAAACTGTGATCTGGACTCGACGTTGAGTCTGGAGGACAAGAACGATCTCGAATCGCTTCTGCAGGATGCCAAGGATCTGGACTTGGATTTGATAGACGATAACCTGTCGGCGGTGGGGATGGATGTCGGCGACGCGCTCAGCACGTTGCAAGAAGCTCCGCTAGACCCCCAGCAGCATCAGCAGCAGCACCAGGGTGCAGTGATGCAGCAGCCACAAATGATGCAAATGCCCTACCAGCAGCAGCAGCAGCCTCCACAACTGCAACAGCAGATGATGATGCAACAGCAGCAACGGCAACAGCAGCTGCCGCAAATGCAACAGAGGCAGCAACAGCAGCAGGTTCAGCGGCAAATGCAGCTACAGCAGCAACAACAACAGCTGCAAATGGTGCAGCGACAGCAGCAGCAGATGCAGGTGCAGGTGCAGCATGCCCAGCCGCAACAGAGGCCGCCTCAGAAACAGTTCATAATCAATCCGCACACTGGCGACATGGAACCAATGGCCAGTGATGACAGCGACACCGAGGCTGAACAGGAAACTGCCCAGCTGCAGTTCCGCTCCAGCAGTAACAACATATCCGGCGGGCTGAGCAGCTTTAGCTTCAATCCCGCCAACGACATGATGCTGCCCACCAATCTGTTTTCCGAGGAGGACTCCAACTCTGCGCAACAACTGCCGATGGGAATCAGCAGTGATCAGGAGCGGTCCCGGGACTCGATAGCCTCCAACAAATCGGCCACGAGTCGGGCAAGGAAAACCCCAGTGCTGAAGGCAAATCACAGCAACCTGATGGGTGGGGAGAACTCGCCGCGATCCAGCAACAGTTCCCCGCTTATTGGACTGAACTCGCCCCAGTCGGTGACGGCAAACATTGGAGGGGCGGCCAGTAAGAAGGCGAAGCCGAATCTGCTGCGCGAGAAGCTGCAGCAAGGTGTTAAGGAGCGCAAGGCGAAGGATGCCACTGCCACCCCGAAGCCGAAACGGGAACGGGCGAAGGGCAACGCCAAGACGAAGGCGGCCGAGGAAAAGCTGAAGCTACGCGTGAAGCTGGAAAAGGTTGACACCGAAGGGCAGCTGCTCATCAACCAGCAGCCGCATCAACAGCCACAGCAGCAGCAGGCCTTGGTGAGCAACAATCACTTGCAACAGCAGCTGCCCATGCAGACGCAACTGTTGACGTTGCCGACACAGCAGCATCCCCAGCAGATGCAACAGACGCCGATGCAGCAACAACAGGCGCAACAACCACCTCTATTGCAACACCAGCAGCAGCAACAGACTATCCAGCAGCAACTGCAACACACAGTTGGTAGCAACTTTCAGCCACAACAGCAGCAGCAGCAGCCTGTTCCGGGCCTCAACGAACCGCGTGTGCCTCCCCTGCAGATCCGACTGCGTGGCAAGAACCATGTAGTGGTGAAGAACACTCGAAAGGATCGCAAGAAGGGCCAGAACCAGGAGGCAGTTGGGGATGAGCGCCAGTTGAAGCGCAGCTACAGCGACCAGCCGCCGCAGCAGCTTCTGTTGGAGTCCATATCGGATAACAAGCAAGCCAAGCTGACGCCTCCGGCACACATCAATGGGTTGCCCCTGCTGATACAGAAGACCACGACACCCACAGCCTTGCCGCAGCAACTGCAAACAGGGGGACCGGCAAACACCAAAACCAGGACCATTGTGGCGGGCAAGAACGGGCTGACAATCAGTGCCATCGTGGAGGCACACAAGGCGCAGGCACAGGCCCAGTCGCTGAGTGATTCCCAGATGATTGTGGGCTCCTCCAACACGGGCACCACGCCGACGCCCGCCACCTTGCAGCAACAGCAGCAGCAGCAGCTGAGCAAGATCGCCACCTCCCTGCCCAGCAGCATCACCCTGAGTGCCATTAACAGCAACAACAACAACAATTCGAATAGCGGCAACAACAACCGGCTGCTGACGATGAAGAATCCGATCAAGACAGCGGCGACGATCACGCCCATCGTGGGTGGCAAGCCGATGACAAAAAACCATAAGCCGCCGCCATACATCACAGCCGTGCAACAGCTGCAGCTGCAGAAGCAACAACAGCAGCAACAGCAGCACCAGCAGCAGCAACAACAGCAGCAGCAACAGCAGCGACAACTGGCGGCGGCCGTAACCATGTTGCCCAGTGCGACGACTCTGAAGCGAGTTGAGATCACAAAGGTTACTGCAGAGCAGGCTCCCATCTTGACTTCATCCCCAGCGGCAGCGGCAACGGTGGCAGCTGCAACAGCAACACTAACCACATCGTCGACGACCACAACGCAAACAACTCAGCTGATCTGTGATAGAAAGTTGCCAGTCTCCATCAACAATGTGGTGGTGGCCACCGTAAATCCCGCCTCCGTTTCCGTCTCCGCCCCGATCTCCACATCCATCTCCTCCTCCACCGCATCCTCGGTTGCGTCCGTAACGTTGGCTTCAGCATCAGTTTCAGTTTCGTCGACGTCCAGCACCTCTACCTCATCCCCGGCGGCCTTGCCCAGCACGCTGCGGAACTCGCCCGCGAGCAATGGCAGCGGCACGCCAGGCCATGGGAACAACGGCGGTGGCGAGGACAGCGGAATAGAGTCCATGGACGCCCTCTCCGAGAAGAGCCCCCACCAGCTTTCCTCCAGCAGTCCCATCCAGGTTACCAAGGTGGTGCAGCAACAGCCCCAACCCCAGGTAACTACCCTGAGTGGAACAACAGTGACTGCGGTGACCACGCCAGTAACTGCGCCCAGCTCTACGACGGTGACAGTGACTGGAACTACTGGGTCGGCGGCAACGGCGGTCAGTTCCTTGCAGCAGCAGCAGAAGCAGCAGGCGGACGACGAAATCGAGAAGGCGCTGGCCCAGATGGAGGGGGGACTGAAGGAGGATTTCGAGGAGATTGTCTCCAGTGCGGGGACGGGGGGCTTCCTGAACAGCATGGAGAACTCCCTGCCGGCGACAACTGTGGCACCAGCAACCACCACGAACACAAGCACCGTCAAGCTGAACGGCGAACACCATATACTCGAACATGATGATCTCATCAAGAAACTCACAGAAAGCAAGCAGCCAGCGGGCAGCAGGATGGAGGTGCGCGTCAAAGTGGAAGAGATTCCGCCGCTGCTGAGCATCAAGAAGGAGCCGGCCAACCTGAAACCAGTGGCGAAGATGGAAGTCAAAGTGGAGCAGAAGGCAGAGCCCAAAGCCGAGGTCAAGCAGGAGGAGAAGGCGCCGACGGATAAGCTTCATCCCGAGACGAATGCCGTGTCCTTGCAGCCCATTTCGATTGAGATACCCGCCCAGGTGGACGGAGAGTCGCCGCGGATTAGGACGCGGGCCAGCAGTCGCCTGGAGAGTCCCCTGGACGCGGCCAAAGCCAGTCCAGAAGCCACTGCTACTGCAGCAGCCACGCCTGGCCTCGCCAAGAGCCTGTCCCGTGCCTCGTCCAACGCCAGTCCGAGAACCGTTGTCACACCCATTCCCAACCACAATAACAACAATAAACGACGGCGACCGGAGTCCGAGTCCGAGCCGGAAGCGGGCGAGAGCAAGCGTCAGAGGGTGAGCAGTGGAAACGGAACTGCCAGCAACAACTCGGTAGCGACCGCCAACAGCAACAGCTCCAATCCTGCCGAGGCTGCGGCGGAGACCAATGCCGGAGGCGGAACTGTGATGAACAAGAAGATTGAGATTGAGTCCTCGGATTCGGACGAGCCTCTGATCGAGGTGGCTGGCAAGGTGCGGAACTCCAAGCAGGCGCAAGTGGAGGTGAATGATGCCGCAGCAACGCCGGCAGCTCCTGGGTCAGTGGTGGAAAAGCATGTGACGCGTCGGAATGCTCAGCAGCAGCAACAGAACAGTAAGTATAGTTGTCTATGTCTATATTTTTTGGAAGACACTTATCCGTATATCACAATCCTCCCACAGAAACCAACAATAATGCTGCAGGTGCCACTCCAGCACTCGGAAATCCGCGGACAGTCAAGGCCCAAGTGGCAACTACGGCCGCCAGCAGCAACCACACCAGCAATGCCAACAGCCCCAGTGTGCCCAACTCTTCAGTGGCAGCTACGACTCCGGGAGGAGCTGTGGTTACCACGGCCCAAAGCAACAGTTGCAACGTGCCAAACGTGGTGCATGCGACTCGTGGAGCCACCGCCGCGGCCGCCAGTACCACCAACTCGAACCACAATGCCAGCAACGCCACCTCTCCGTCGGACGAGAAAATCGGCACCCGGCGAAGTGTGCGGGCCAGTGCGGCGGCTAACAAGATCATTTATAGCCGGAGCAATGCGGCAGCGGCTGCTGCAGCGGCCGCACACGCGGCAGAGCCGAAGGGAACGCCGGGCAAGGCTGGCGCTGCCGGTGGAGCCAACAGTGTGAGCGCCGGTATCGTGGCTGAGAGTGTGGCCGAGGCGAGGCGGAAAACCCGCAGTGCAGGTACTTGGAATACTTGGAGAATTTCCAAAACCATGTAATCTTACTTCTATATCCCTCTCTTTAGTCATTGGCGAGTCCATGTTGACCGAGGGTCGCCGGAGAAGAACGTCGCGTGACTACAAGTGACCAGAGTTTTGCGCCTTGGCTAAAGGCTTGAACAATCCTAGCGATGCCCACGAGGACGATCTGCTGGAGCTGTTCGAGGACTTTGAGCAGCACCAGCAGCCGCATCAGCAGCAACAGCATCAGCTGGAGATCAGCAGCAGCATCAGCGGCTTTCCTTTAGCTTTGGCCGAGGCGCAGGATGAAGAGGACGGTGACGGTGACGGTGACGAGGGAACGATCGGGTACGAGGATTTTTCGCGCGCAGCTGGTGGCTACATGGAGGAAGCCGACCACCTGTTATCCTATCACAGCAGCAGTAGTGCCGCCGATGTGGAGGTGGATGTGGAACTGCCGGAGCTGTCCAATGCCACGGCGCTGGACTGCGGCAACTTTGTCGACTATGATGAGTTCAACCTGTGTCTGAACAACATCCTCAGCGAGGAGGACGACGAGACCGGCGGCACTAGCGGTGGCATTGCGACCAAAGACCACCAGGCCTGGCGGGAGACCGACGAGGTACTCAACATCGTACAGCTGAACACCGACCTGGGTCTAAGTTTTCAGGATGAGCAGCGCTCCGGCAGCAGCAGTTCCCCGCAACTGGTGTAGGGAGAACCGAGCTAGTTGTATATAGAACACGCACTGATACCGAACGCTTTTGATGTAGTTTGTAGTTGACGATTTTGTACAGTTAGTGATAGCCACAAGTTGCAATAATGTTGCGTCTCGAAGCGAGCAACATCACACCCAGACACACAGATACACAATCACACCCACACAAGGGCGGGCTGCAAGCGCCTGAACACTTTGCTTTCCGTATTGGCTCCTCTGTTTCCGAGCATTCTATCATACTACCTACTGCTACCACTCTCCGAAATCCACCCATTGGAATGATTTGCTAGTCAAGTGAAACAGGCAATTAAATGTATAGCTCAGAAGATAAAATTGAACAAATTAGTTGAGTACGTATTCGAGAAGCTCCCATTACCACTAAACTAAACACTATCATAATGTAACACTAGGCGAAGTAGTTGGCTGAGAAGCATCTCCACAGCACCTCCGACCTCCAGACCCACTCTCTCACCCAACCAGCTTTTAGTTTAATTTGAAAAATCTGATTTCCATGAACCGCTCTGTAAATATTTTGATTCTACTAGTTGCTACATGAACACATTTCTAGCTTTAGGTTGTCTTAGTTAAGCGCGTTGCGACAAGTCGAAAGTCTACATATATATTATATAGCGATCAGATCAGATCAGAGCAAACCGCACGTTTACTTTAGGTTTTATATCTTTTTTGTAACATTTAACATATGAATACAGTACAGAACATACAGATATAGCCTATTAGTTTCTGTAAGCTTGCGTTGTTTCGAAAATTTGTTTTTTAGTTTTAAATGCTCTAGCCTAAGGACAGTAATCTTAACGCGAATTCTTTAACAACAATATATGCACATGGAAACCTATGCAATAAGTTAGTCAAAAAATGTAAAAAAGCCAAGCACCAGAAAATGAAATCGAAAAAAAAAACAAAACAAAACACAAAAAAATAAATAATGAGGAGAAAATGTGGAAAATACTGAGAATCAGTCGCCTAGTACTTGTCGTTTTGCAAAGTGAAAGATCATATATAAAGATATATATATTATATATACAATATACAGAAACGAACCGTATATAATGTTATATATTTTGCATACACAAAACACACAAGAAAAAGGGATATCTTGAACCACACAAATAAAACAAAAAAAAAAAAAGTTGTATTGTATATAAGGCAGGCTCTATTTTTGCTAAATGTTATTTGAACAAATAGGGGAAACAAAGAGTAAAGTAATTGAAGCAAAGCAAAGGCAAAGCGCTAGACAAAACACAAAACAACATTATATATATTTCTTCACACGCATATATATATATTGTTCAATATTATTATTATCTTATATATATATTGTATGATTGCTAAAATAATTCTTTTGATACTTTGTACATGTTTACTTTAAAAACAAGGCAAAACCAACCATAGGCGTATGTAAAGCCCGAACCTTAGCATAACTTACATATATGCATCTAGTACCGATAAACCCATATAGAAGCCGAACTCATAGCCCCACCAGCCACAGTCACAGTCCTGTCAGTCCTGTAATATTCAAAATTCAAGCATATTTAGTGAGCCTTGTTTAATAACCCTCGATGGTCAGCCATCATAGGTCCGCAGAACACACACATAGCAAACACCACACCATTAATGGAGAAGTTGTATAAATCGTATAAATAATTTACATACTGCTACAAAAAAAAAAGAAAAACAACAGCAAGAGCAACACACAACCACAACACACATTAAAAATATTATATATATATATATATATATTTAAATGCAACCACACAAGATGAACAACAACAAAAAACGAAAGTGTCTTAAAAACCGTAGTATTAGAAGTTTATTATTAATTTGTTTGTACTTTAAAGTAAAATATTTATAGAAAAAGAAAAAATACAAAGATTTAATATACACAAAAAATAAAACAACAGGCCTTTTAATTTAAACATTTTTGGAAGGGATATTAACTAGAGTACTATATTAGACTTGGTTCCAGCACTATTATCACATCGTTTAAAATATTAAGAAATGGGAACATAAACATCCTGTGACTTTGCCCGGTTGGTCAATCATCATCCTGCTCTCTCTGTGCGCCTGCGCCATCCGGAGCTGTCGGCTTCCGAGGACCAGAGACCAGAGTCGGAACCAGCAGGGACCAGGACCAGCAGCAGCTGCGGACTGCCAGTTGAGAGCGAGTGGCCGCCGTGAGCAGCACGGCTGAAGCGGAGCTGGCAGCCAGAAGTCCGGAGCACGCAACACGTAACCGAGCCGCCCCAGGTGGAGGCGGGGGAGGCAGCCGACGGGGAGGCGGGCAGCCATAGGCTTTCAGTGCTGTATACCCAGGGAGCCCCCAAAAAACAAAAGACGAAAAACCCAGAGCCACAACTAGCTGATTTCAACGTCCTCCGTACTTCAAAGGTGAGACTATTTTTTCGGAGGAATTTCGAATTACAACGGCAGTCAGAGACATATGTGTTAACTACTATCTGGTGACGAGGGTGCTCAGCAATAACTGCCCTCAAGTGGTCTCCGAGGTGTTGTGAATACTTTACAGCTTTCGTGGCAGATACCAGATTACCAGATACCCGTGCCCAATTCCCAGTCCTAGCAACAAATGACCCCCACGCCAACATTACCAGCAATTGCAATTGCAACAGCAACACCAGCAACAGCAACTGCAAATGTTGACGTTTAAGGATGACGTCCTACTTTTGGAGTGTTGCTGTTGCCAGTTTTTCGCACAAGTGCGCCAGTGTGAGTGTGTCTGTGAGGGGTATGACGTAGTTTGCCAGCGAACCTAGTTGTGTTTATAAAGCTGTACGGATGTACATACTGGGATGGGGCCTGGGATGGGTATGGGTACGGGTATGGGTGTGAGAGCGAGTGTAGTCTGGTGTGTATTCACCAACAAGTGTCGCTCGGCTAGAGCGCCAAAAAGGAAGTGGCAATGCCAGCAAAAAATAAAGTTTTCTTTTTTTCTGCTTCTTGCATATGTATGATAGACAAGGTCCAGGACCAGAAGCGCAGGATATGAAGTCGGATACTAGTTTGAAGAGCTTTTCAATGGGGAGTCTCGAGACAAGTTGCCTTAAAGATGGGTAGACTTTGCTAAAATAATTAGATTCGAGAATAGGGAGACTACTATGGAAGTTGATTTGAAATAGTCTCATACTTTAATCTTTATCCTATATATATTTATATTTAAAGTTAAAAAAATTTATGACATAAAAAGAGACAACCTTTGTAGTGTATCAGTTACTTTCGAGGTAAGTTGCAACTATAGAAAGCATAGAAACTATAGGTAGTTAAATAATCTTAAAGAGGGTTTCCTAAGAAAAATTCTGAAATATCGATATGAACCAACCAGTCGTAGCATTAAAGATGTCCTATAGGTACATACATATGTTCCAGAAAGGAAGTCCCCAAGTAAACATCTAAAAATTAAGATAGAATGTAGCTAGATTAGTCCCAAAACCTCAAAGTCTTTCAAAAATTATTTTAAAATATAATTTTTTTAACTCTCTAATCCTCCAGAAACCACCAGAATTTCGCAGATCATGCCCAGAGGCCGCCGCAGTGCGCCTTAGTAGATCTCCAAGATGATTATTCGCCTGCGCTATGGGAGACGACTGCAGACCTATCTGAAGATAGGAGCCTGTGTGCTAGTGGGCGTCTGCTACTTCGCCTTTCTCTTCCGCGAGTCCCTGAACGCCTACGAGCATCGGGAGCGAGTCGCTGCCGCCGAACTGGAGGCGGATGTCTCGGAGCCATCCAAGCAGCAGCTCAAGCTCAAGCGGCAGCAGTTGCAGCGCCAGCGATTGCTGGGCAAGCAACAGGAGCAGCAGAGTAAGGTGACCACCAACGCCAGCTCCGGCAGTTCAGCGGCCACGGCTGCAGTAACAGCACCTTCTCCCAGTGCCCTCACCTTGTACGAGTACTCCGAGGAGCTGCACAGCCGGACGGAGCGGGAGCTGCAGAAACGGAGCGAGCACTTGGCCGCCGTCTGCGAGCGGTACAAGCTCCAGGAAAAGTACCCACCGAATCCCTGGGAGTTCTTCGTCTCGCCCGGCCATAATAATCTCGTGTGGTGCAATGTCTTCAAGGCGGCCAGCAGTACTTGGATGTATTACTTTAATATTCTGGGTGAGGATCCCCTATCTAAGCTCCTGGAGCAGAACCATTAAATATATTTTCTGTTGCAGCTGGCTATGATGTGAAGTATCTGCAACGAACGGAGATGCAGCCCCTGGAGTTGGCCAGGAAGCGATTTCCCAGGCCGGAGCTCGCCGAGTTGATGGAACTCCTGCCCAGTGCACTGTCCTTCCTGTTTGTGAGGGATCCCTTCGAAAGGATTCTGAGCGCCTACCGGAACAAACTGGAGGGCAACAAGAACACCTTCTACAAGGCGCTGGGGAACAAGATCGTGCACCGCTTCAGGAGACGGCAACTGGGCGGGCCGTGGCCGAGATGTGGACCCACCTTCGAGGAGTTTGTGCGATTCCTGATCGCCGAGCATGAGGCGGGAAAGAAGTTCGACGAGCACTGGGCGCCCATCTACAGCTTCTGCACGCCGTGCAGCGTCAATTTTACGATCATCGGGAAGACGGAGACGTTCCAGCGCGACTCGGAGTACATCATTCGGCAGGCGGGCCTGGAGTCCTTGCTGCTGGGATTGGGGAAGCTGCCGCAGAGGAAGCTGCGCAAGATCGGCAACCAGGCGCGCAGCGGGGTCAAGTCGGAGGCCCTGGTCGAGCGCTATTTCGACGATCTCGACCGCTCAACGTTGGACCAATTGCTCAAGATATATCGCATCGACTTCGAGCTGTTTGACTACGACTACCGCAAGTACTACGACATGGTGAATCCCTGGAGTCTCGAACAGAGCACCGCCGGGGTCCAAGCCGTACACCCTACCACGACCACAACCACCAGCTCCTCGGCGGGGGCCTCAGCGCCGGTTGTGGGTAGTGGGGCTGTTACCCAGGGTCAGGTCACGTAGGTCAGTCAATCAGTTCGGAGGCGATGGGTCGTGAAACAATCTTATCATGTACCTTTTACCAACACTCGAAGACACACACACGAATAACACGAAAAACAGAACCCAACCGAAGCTAACAAATCTACCAAATTTTAAGGCCAAATCAACGTTTTCCAAAAACGCAAAACCAAAAACACTCTTGACCTCTCTTAGATAATGCCAAAAAAAAAACAACTATAAATAATTAACGAAATTAAACAATGACAAGAAGGTTCGACCCAAGGAAACTTAGTTAGAAGATTTAGCATTTTGATGGATTTTTTCAGCCACCAAAATTCAAAAACGAGACCCTAAAATTTTACATGGCGTGGCATGTGTTGTGTTGTAGCTAGATTTAAGTACCTCTACAATTTACAGTCGCACTCTGATAACAAAACAAAACCGATATTCTTATATAGCTAATGGATATTGTACAGACCTCTATACCAAATATCGAGAACGCTATTCTTCAAGGCAAGGCTGGAGAGCTATATACAAGCACAAAGTGGACATAAGAGTGGTCGAAAATCAGAAACGAAACTCTGTATTTACACACATATTTACAACCAAATCCCCCAAAAGAAACCAAAGATACCAAGTCCTCTACAACCACAACATATGGTACTTACTATTATTAAGTTATTATATTTACCTATATATAAACGAAATTTATAAACAGGTCTTGATCTATGTCTATAACTTTTGTGGACTAGATACGTTTTTCCTAGGCTTAATGACGGAGGAGGATATTACGGTTTTCTAAATGAAAATTATACCAAAGAATGGACAGAAAGTAATTAGAAATTATGAAAGTGAAACCCCGAGAAAACAAGAAAACTTTTCATGTGATGTTTAAGGATTTATTATAAAGGCAAAGAATATTTAATTATTATACTTATACTGTATTTCAGATATTGATAAATGAAAACCAGAACACACGATATTATTCTAAATAAATTTAAAAATTTCCAGACTTTTTTCGTTGTAAAATAAAAATAAATAATCTCTTTACCACTCAACGATGATGTATTGTTTAACGTATGGGGTATGATCCGACTTTTAATAGTAATTACAGTAATATCCCCGGTAGATCCCAGTAAAAACTAAGCTCTCTTTTACTTTCATCTTTATAAATAGATTTATTTTCATTGATCAACACAAACGAGTCATATATATATATTTAGATGGTATAGATTCTCATTATTTAAATATTTATGTGGATAGGGCTGCCGTCGCATAGTTATAGTAATATTCATATGTATTTTTCTTGTGTGCTTCACTTTACTTTAAAATTGTAAATTGTAATGCTTTAGCATAGAGTTTGAGGAGTGGGGGGGCACATAAAATTAATACAACTCTTAAAGTGAATGATCTCTCTCGCGTGGTCTACGATCTACGACACTAATACATCTCGAATCTACCAGCTATATGGATTTGTGGTTAAGTGTATTTTGTGTGTTCCATTTTGAATATTTTTCAAGTTTCTTAAACTTTGATAACATTTAGTTAAAGCGCTGAGACCCACTCGGGCAACCAAAGCAGCAGACAATAAATAAATTGAGAACGACAAACATTAAGGTAAGATATTCTAGAATATTTATTGCATAAAATATTAACTCTCTCTTTTCAGATTTCTTGCATCTCTAGATATTTTATATTTTGAATGTGCTTCACGGTCTTTCTTAATCCTAATGTATATGTTTTGCTTCACTAAAATACACGAGCATATAAAATAAAATAAGCTTAGCTTGCAACTAAAATTATGTACAGAATAGGAATATGTATTTTAAATATGTGGTATATGTACATTAGCGAATACTTAACAATGTTTTGGATACATTGACAAACTGATCTCCTGCTCCACTATCGCTGTGCATAAGGAAACTTGGGGGCTGCATAAGAGAACAATAACTACGATGGTGATCCCCGGGGGGCGGTCTACTGGGCGGTCACCAAAATACCTACTATGCAACCAAATAGCGCTGATACAAACAGGTTAAATAAGAAATTCTTGGGGGTGCCAACGTGTCTGACCCTAAGGATTTGTTTAGCTCCGAGTTTAACGAGATCTATATAGTTAGGCATACGTATATATAAATAGATGCGCTTTCAAATGGTTACAAGACTCAATCAGTGGATAGATACACATACATAGGTTAGGCTCCGGCTAGAGTTCCGACTCTGGGCCGACCTTAGTTATAATAGAGATACAAATAGGCATGCATCGATATCTAATAGTTAACACTCTTTTTGGACTGTGGATAAACATTTCCTACATATGCTCAGGAGAACGACTGGCGCCATGGAACTCTTTGCTCTGCTCCGATCCCGCAACTCTGATTCCTTCAAAGTCTCTGTCTCTTCGCTCTCTCTCCTGCTTCTGCTCCTCGAGGTCCATGGGACTTACTCCGCCAGGATCATCTTGATGCTGGCCACCTCGGACTCTAGGCGTTCCAGCTGAGACTTGAGCATCTGGTCCCGCTCGACACTGGAGACCACGCCAGCCTCCTTGGGGGCCAGCAGCTTCCTCTGCAGCTGCGCCGTCCACTCCGCACTGGCGATGGAGATTCCGGAGTCGCGCTCGTCGCTGGAGTTGTCGCCGCCATCGTTCCAGGCCGGGGGCGAAGCCCGATTGCAGTTGGGCTCCTGCTTGATGTGCTGCAGCGAGAGCAGAGCTGTGGCCGCCGCATCCTTGTCGCCCAGGTGAGACTTGTGGCGCAGCTTCAGCGGCAGGCAGTTGTTGGCATCGCTGCCCTGCTGCGGACTGCTCCTCTGGAGTTGCAAGGGAGCCAGGTGCGCTGGTTCGTGCTCCTGCTCATCGTCCCCGGACACAGCTCCCGAGGAGGAGGATGAGGACAGAGCAGAGGACGAAGTGGAGGAGGGTGTGGAGGCAAGCATGTGCTCGTAGCTGGGCGAGCACGCCCGCCTGGACAGATTGAGAACACTGGCTGCACTGGCGGACACCGAAGAGCTGCTGACCGCATCCACGGCGCTGCTGCTCACGGCAGCCTCGACGCTGTGAGTCCAGGGACCAGCCGGCTCCAGGTGATCCTTGTAGGGAGCAGGCGCATACAGTCCAGCTGGTGGCGGCGGAGGAGGAGCTCCCACGACTGCTGCCGCGTTGTATAGAGCTCCGGCGGCCACTGCCTTGCGCAAGCTATCCAGATCCTCGGGCCTTACGTTCCGGTTGAGGGCGTGCTGGAGCTGCACCTGCAGGTTGGCGATTGTGCTGGTGGGCGGACGGTTGTGCGGATCGGCAACGGGGGGAGAGCTGCCACCTGCGCTGGAGGCGGGCTCCTGCTGCTGCGGGGGCTGCTGATGTGGCTGCGGAGGCGGCTGGTACAGGTGCTGGGGCGGCGGCTGCGGCACGACCAGGGTCTGCAGGTGTGAGTTCGGGGGCGGTTGCAGAGGGGCACCTGGATGTTGCACATGATGCACACTCTTCACGGTGACCTCCTGGCGAGCGTTGCCATTGGGGCCATAGATCAGAGGCGAGAGTGGCGGTCCAACGGGGTAGCCGCTGTGGCTGTGGGCTCCGGGCGAGGAGCTTCTTCCTGTAGGCGAGGATCCAGAGGAGGAACCTCCGCTGCCGCCGCTGGAACCACTGATCTTGGCTCGCTTGGTGTTGCTCAGGACCTGCTCGCTGGTGGGCAGCGAGGCCAGGATCTTCTCCACGCTGACCAGGTTCTCGCCGGAGATGTTGAACTTGTCCCGGATAGCGTCCAGCTGTGCCTTGAGTACGTGGTTCTCCTTGGTGAGCTCTATGACCCGCTGCTCCAGCACCATGTCGTTGTAGCGCCGCTTCTCGCGACTGCGTTTGGCGGCCTCGTTGTTGCGTCTCCGGCGATCCCAGTAGCTCTCGTCCTTCTTGTTGTCGGGTGTGAACTCCCGCTGCTTGCGCTGCGAGAAGAGCTCCTTTTGGGCGGCAGTCAGGGCCGACTGGGGTCCGTTGCCGTTCTGGGACGACTGCTTGCCCATCATGCTGTCGCCATACCCGTTTCCGGGCACAAACTTTCCCATGCTGTCGGACATTCCGCTGTCGTTGGACTGTGGGCTGATCGATCCGCCGTACATTGAAAGAGGATGCACTGCAAATACAAGAATTGAATGATTATTTGGAGTTCTTAAAAAGCCTCAGAGTTCTTAATTATTATTATGGCTATATCTTGTGGGGATTACTTACAATTGGTGGCCTCGTTGGAGCTGCCGTTCATCGACAGCGTCGGCGAAATGTTGGTGAGACGGACGTTGTTCATCATGGCTATGGAGGCGCTGGCGATGGCTTTGTTGTGGCTATTGGTCGGAGTGCCGCTGAGCACCTCGGGCATTGCTGATGGCACCGCTGCCTCCGGATAGAACTTGGCCGGCGGCGCCAGCAGCAGCAGTGTCTCTTCCTGGCTGGCCTTTGGGGGGCGTGGTCCGTACGGATAATCACCGGCGGACAGTTTCTGCTGACTAAGCTGTTGCAGCTGGGCTAGTTTCTGCTGCAGGTGTTGCTGATGTTGCAAGTTGTTGCGGGGAACTGTAAAAATTAAGAAAATAAAATATTAATTATTTTATTTGTTAGGTAATATCTTTTATCTATTGAATCATTTCCTGTTGATAATTATATTTTTCAAAAATATTATTTAACTTTCTAAACATTCTCTTGTAATGAATCATACTCTCTCTCAAAATAACAATAACAAATATTTTATGAAATTTCGATATTTTTCAATTGGGAATAAATTATTTAATGACTAATCATCCAATTTAGGGAGAATTTCCCAAGAAATCCCTGGCGGGCAAACATGTATTTTGGAAAACAAATGCAGGAAGACCTTGCTCCCCATTCAAAGTCTTAGATTGCCTTCCTGCTACCACAACAAACGACTTATCACTTCTTTTATGGCATTTCTTCCAATAGTGTTATCTAAACCTGACACATAGGGTACACATCTATAGTAATTACAATCAAGTTGGCGCTTATCAAATCAGCCACTCAATGCAAAATCCATTGTGCCAAAAGGTAGAAAAAAACAAAACAACGTCGAAATGTCTAATGCGATCTTGTCTGGCTCACACACACACTTGCACTTGCACCCACCACCACCCACCCAGCCGGCTTGTAGAAATAGAAAACTTTCTTTGTTCAATGGTCCTTGCCCTTGTCTGGCAGCGTCTGAGGGTAGATTTGGGGGGAGAACCCACTCGAATTTTACGTTTTCTGTCATTTTTAGCCAAAGCGTTTACACAATGATTACGGCCAATGATGCAAGAATTGACGACGGGGGCGAGCCAGAGGCCAGCTCGGCGAGGAGGCGGGTTGGAGCGAAAGAACGAAGCCGAGACGAGAACGAGAACGAGAGACGACTTAGACAAAGGCATTGGAAGCAAAAAGCACCCATACCGATGCACTGGTCGGAACGTAAACAAGAATTCGCACGTCGCAGATTTGTGGGACGTCTGTGTCTGTGTGTGTGTGTGCGGCCCCTGCACCATTCTCTCACCCTCACCGTGACCATCGAATTGGCATTTACAGTTCAATGTGCTCCCCACACAAATACACTCACACATACACACTTGCAACAGTTTTTATACAGTCACGTCAGCGGCCAGACGCTGTTAACGTCGCCGTCGCCGTCTCCGCCGCAGTCGGCGCTAGCTGCGCAGCTGCCGGCAACCCCTACAGCACCCCCAAGAGCAGCGCCGCTGCAGTGACAAAATTCACAAAAACAAAATGACTAAGCGGCCATCTCTGCCACCGCCACTGCCACTGCCACTGCCACCCTCTTGCTTAGTCGCTCTCTTCGCGTGAAATTTGGTAATTTTTTGTTTTGCGTTGCAAACTTGGCATAAACAAAGCATGTTGTTGTCTATTTGGTGTTTGGAGATTGTTTAGTCTTGCACCTACATTGTGTTGTTGTCTTGTTGTTGTTGCTGCTGATGTTGCTGGGATTATCCTGCCTGATGTGGTAGCTGGTATCCGTATTGTGTTTGAGTATCAAAAGATTCTTGGTCGTTGCGGCAGCTTTGAAAAAGTTTACTTTCTGTTCCAGCGTGCACACAATCGACATAATGTTTTGTTTTTTAAATTATGATTTAACTTTTGGCATTCATTGAACTGTATTTTGCTTGTAATATTTTCTCTCCACTTTTAGAACACGAGATACTTTCTATGGTTCTGCATTAGTTGGCTTGCGGGCCGTTTCTGTGGATCGCGCACTTGACCGAATTGCTTTTAACGGCGAAACTCTTATCGGATCGGAACGATCGACTGAATGTGACTCGGCTCGGCTGGCTGTGGCTATGTGTTCGCGAGAGCGCCTGCACAACCGCTTCGAACGAACGCTGAATTGGCTTTGAATCGTGCAATTGAAATTGTAAAAGCCGTCAGTGTGGTAAAAGCATTTCTCCGCAGCGCTGCTTGACGGTCACGTTGGGGCTGCACGCATCCGCTACACGCGACCTGCTCGACGCTCGAACCCCCATGTCGAGCTCGAACTTGTTGGGGCGGCCGGCCGCGGTAAAAGTGAAATTTTCCCCCATCAACCTGGCCCCAAACATGTGGGGCCAGCGGGAGCTTCGAACATGCTGCCTGTTGCGCGTTGCAAGAGATCACATTGCCGTGTTGAGTAATCAGCAATCTGGAAATCGTTCTGAGCCTGCACATTTGAAACTAGAACGTGATTGCCGCACAAGAAGCGGTGGAGCGGGGCGGGGGCGGGGGCGGCGCGGCGGCCAACGCTCTTGACAGAGCTCCAGCATAAGGTGACTGAGGTGCGCCGGCCGCGTGAGCTTCGACTCTGATTCTGATTCTGATTCGATTCTGCCTTCAATTCCAATCTTGAATGCTTGGCTATATGTGTGTGTCAGCTGGCCGGGGCAGTGGTGACGCAAGCGTCTTACAAAAAAAATTCGGAGAGTAAACACATTATTATTAATCAAGAATGCAATTACATACTCGCACCCATACAGGGAAGACGGGTGGAGTTATTTTACAATGGTAATCGACTTTGGTAAGACATTTCGTAAGGAGCTAAAAAGCGATTCTTACAAAATTGTTACCTTTAAGCGGTAACCGGGTTACATGAGTACTATAAGGGCTTTGTTATTAAAGTTTTAAGAAGTTCTATAGAATATTACCCTATAATCTCATTAAATATTCCATTAGGCTAAACACAACTCACCGCTAACCTTTGACAAATCGGCATATAATTAAATATCTTGATTCTAGAAAACCCTAGGGCCCATGGGCGTTCCAAGGGATCACGTGGCTTTGAAACTTTGGATATTTACAAGCCGGTCACCGATAAGGTAAATATACAGCGGAGCTCCGATATCTTTGCAGCCACCACTCTGTCTGGTATGCAATTACAAAACGATTTTACGACTTATATAAATTATAATTAAACTCTTAACGCCTCGCAGATACGGTTATCAGTAGGGGCTGAAGAGACCGGGCCACCATCAACTTAGTTGCAGTTCAAAACAAAGAGGGAAGTACACTAATATAGCAACAAAATCGGCGGAACAGAGTCTAACAGCTATGCAAACAATGACACTTCACTTGGCAAACACGGTGTAAAAAGTAAGGTCGGGAGACGTTATGTAAGTTCCGCTCGCCGTTTCCACTGACTAACAATGGACTCGATAAAATACGAAATAAATAAAAACAAATGGCCAGTACGGAATGGAAAATCAAAAGAATGAATTCTATTGAAAAGGCATTAAGAAGCTCGGCTCTCAGAAGTGATTACAAAATGCCATCGAATCAATCACACTCACTATAAGACACCCACCGCAAAAAGATTGTCCAACTGGTCCGCAGAGGAGGAAACCGCAACCGAAACTAAATAAAATAAGAAATACTCTGATATGGTATAAAAAAAGAAGTATGCTTTATCTCGGTTTTGTGACATGAAAGTTTATGCTGCAATAATGCATCATAATGGGTTCTTAAGAGTTACTCAACAGGATGTTTGAACTAAGAACTAAGAACTAAGTTATAAGAACTTTCTATAGGAAAAATAGCGAAGTAACCATTGATGGCAGAAATCCAACCAACTAAATAGGTAACTAGAATACCATTAAATTTTCCAAAATACTGACCTACACCCATAGAAACTACATTTTCTTAATTGACCACTCCATTATACCGACACTGGAACCCATACAATGTGCATGGAGGGCCTTAATTGATACAACAAACCCGATCGGATGCCCAGCTTCTAGTTTACAGCTCCCTGATTATTGTTGATCATGAGCAAATCCCTGTTACGTGATCACTGCGATATATCCACGTGAGCGCGCCGATTCACGTGTATGAACCAATCGTACCCACATCCGTTGGTAGTGCCTAGACCCCCGACCCGCCGCTCAGTGCCCGTAGTAGACCCTCGAGATTCCCCATAGACATACACTACGGGCTAGCACCACTCCATACCCGCCACGCCCCCGCCCCTCCCCCTCCATTATCAGTATGCAAATATATAATAGGGCCCTTATCAAATTCTGCGAACCCGCTACTAACATTTTGCCATGGGATCGCACCGCTCACACATCCATTGAATGGCTCTGCGTCGGGTTTTGTTTGCACAAACACACTTGCAGCGTACACTTACAGAAAACTAAGGTAATCAGCGAGGAAAGTGCTAGTGGCGGCCGGGGGGGCGTTAGAAGGGAGCAACACCAAAAACGACTGTTACGAAACACTGTCGTCGTTCTCGTTCTCGTTCTCGACTACGTTGTCGTAGTCGTATTCTCCAGCAACAAGAACAACCGGGTAAATGGAAACTAGCCCCCACCCCGCCCACTGTCAGAATGCCAGCTGCATGCCCCTCCCCACATGCCCCTCCGAGCCATTGCATCGGCAGTCAAGTTATAGCAACGCCACAGCTATTTATAATTTCGCAGCGAGAGGCGTGCGCGCTGAGCTGACTCGACGCTCAACGCTCGCCGTTCGGCGGTCCGCTTCGGTCACGTGTCGCGAAATGTGCCCACCGGCAGTGAAGCCGGCCGAGGCAGCGGCGGCCAGTGCAACGCTCCCGGCCAGTGGCTTCGACGGCTCACATGTTGGCGACTTGAGTCGGCTACGCAAGCCAAATGGAAATTAACGTGCTTTCCACTTATTGCGATTGTTTTAGAATTCCCTCGATTCCTACCGTGAAGCTTCCCTATTTGGCCCCAACTCGAGTTTAAGTTACGAAATACCATTCTGAGAGAGTGTGATATTTTTTAAGGAGGTGGAATTATTATGATTCAATGATTTGACTATATTTTTATCCATTTTTGTAACGTTTTTTAATCATTAAATGTGAATATTCGAAAAATCACACAAGGCGTATACGCAATAATTCCCATCAGTCATATCACGTATACGTAAAATGGCGAGTAAATAATTCCTGAATCAATTCCTGGGAATCTATTAATTTATTATATTTAAAAATCTAAAATTAAATATCTTTAAATTAGCATTATTAATCCTTACCCACAATTTTTTCCCACAAGAGTGCGTTCATATATTTACGTATTATCTAAATCAGTCCCCGGAAGTTCCTGAAATAATTAATTTTTTTATACATCATTTTTTTATTCAAATAGTAATATTTATATGGACAATTCTTTGAGTAATATCTTAAAACCCTGCATTATTAATCCTGTTTACAAGCTATCTACGCAACATGGCGTATACGTATTATACATACGTGACATAATGTAAAGTGAAGTAAAGTAACATAAAATATTTTTTAAAACAAACATTATTTTTATATTCACAATTATTAAATAGAATTGTAAAATATAAAAGTTTATTCGGGTATCACTTATTGAATCCTCACTGTTTTGTTATTGGTCTAGCTCCCTTGTAAAAATAATATAATTTTTTTTCCATAACACCCTCCGGAGGGAAGCATTCTAAGGGGAGGGCCTGGAAAAATATGCAAATCTTGGCAAATATTTTGTTTGCACATTAATGGTTGGAGGGGGGTGGTGGCCCGTCTAAAATGCATTGATTTCAATTTCTTAACGCTTGTTGTTGTTACCTGACAACGTGCTCGCCGCTGCTGTAATTGTAGTTGTAATTGTGGAGGTATGTAATTCTTACATTTGATAGAGAAGACGGCCAAGTCTACAATCACGACTATAGGGGTACCCATTAATCAAAAGGAAAGTAATAAGCCAAAAAGGAATGTGGAAAGGAAAGCCTTCTATTAGGATTTATAAATGAATTTCAAAATAAATCAATATTAAATATTATATTTACAAACCCAAGAGGTATCTGGTAACTAGACCCTTTGCAGAAATTACTTCTAATCTTGGCATAGGTCATTTAGGAAAAGTATTTTCTTGGAACTGCACTTCAGCTGGAAGCCAGATACGCTTATAACCGACGTTAAAAGTCCAAATAGAGTTATTAAATCATTAATAATACATTGTAATAGTATTTTTTACTCAGAGTATATGAAAAAAATTACTTTATTTTGAAATAGTACTTTCTAAGATAATGTCTGGGTTGTACCCATTTCTCGAAAGCTAAACATGAACACGTATATGATTCGCATGAATAATGCAATCGCGAATTAATAATATTATTAATTTATTATTGAATGTTGCCTTACTTTCGGAATCGTTCTTCGTTCTGGGGCTCGAGCCCGTGTCTGATGTCGCGATGATTATGTAATTACCGCACAATGAATTCGCTTGCTAACTTGTTGTTTATTTTCTGTTTAAATATATACTGTTCACGTACAAAAGTTTGTTTTAACAAGATGTGATTTTTAATTGTTGAAAAACTTTCAAGTTTTAACGCAAATAGAAGGTTTATTCTGACCCATACACTAACCAATTTGGCAATGGATTGGCATTTATAGATCAACTGGGATACTTATTTGTAAATATATGTAGATTTTTAAGGAAAAAATTGGCTTTCATATTAAAATTTTATTTACTTTAAGAAAAATATTTATTTCTGACCCTCAAGGTCTTCAATTTTTTTAATTCTTTTATTTTTAATAAAATATTTTCTTTAACAATGCAATTAAAAATTTTTTCTGTAAATCCCCTAAAACAATGGTCCTGTCCTCTTTCAGTAAATTTTCCATGACGCTCGGACAACATGACCTCTACAAACACGTCAACGGATTTTCTTGCCACCAGAATTGTGGCTAATGCGTCGTCGGTTGGAGATTCCGATTTCTATTCTGGCCTGGCCTGGTCTGGTCTGGCCTGGCCGTGCAACGTGAGGAAACATGCCATTGATTACCACAGCAACGCTGGACGCACGTCATCTTGCCCCCCGCCGAAATTCACCCTAGCCCCCTAGGCTCCCCCCAGTGGAAAACCCCATTTTCTAACTGTTACGCTGGCACACAGACCCCAATGCAACATGTTTGATGCGATGACGGCGGCAGCGCTGCTGGAAAAACGTGAGCCGCAAACGTGACAGCGGTTCGATGCGATTGCTGGCTGGCCTACTGACGGCTCGATGGCCCACCTGGGGGGGCGGCGGGTGGATGGGCGGCTAGGTGGTGCTTACACCATTCGAACGATAAACATTGTATGGGCCAGGCACGTTGCCTCCGGCAATCAGTTGCAGGTGAGCCGAGGGCCGGGGGAGTGATGGGGTGCCGGGAGCTCCCAAACGAGCACTCGAAAGTCACATTACTCGCTGTGCCTATTACATGACACACAAACAACGGAGGCGAGCGCCAGACGACGGGGAGTAACAATTGTTTGGACTTAGCCGTGGCAATCAGCCGGACACCTGTAAGCGGCAACGTGATGAAAAGCGTGCCCGCAAATCATCATCGAAGGCGAACGGGAGGAGGGGGAGGCTGTTTAGGGGTTAAGGGCTTCGGGCTTCGGGCCAAACCGCATTTAATTGATTTGGAAATGTTTAACAGCTATTTCCATGTATTTCCAGTAACATGAAGACCATTATAGTGGGGTAGTTCCTACAATTTCATTTATTAATAGAAAAAAATCCCTCTTAATATCAAAAATGAATAAGAATACCTCAAAAAAGTGGGGTTACTAAATAAAGGACATTATCCTTCCACCTAGAGAGGGTCTTCGATGGCACTTTGCACATTTTTGGGGTGGGGAGGAGGCATAGGCACTAATTTCTAGAACTGATGCGGGGGCGGTCGAGCCGCCAACGTCGCCGTGGCGTCCGCGTCGGCGTTGGCCGCGTAATGAGTGCAAATGTGAATGAACTTCCCGCAGACGCACACGCAGCACCATCAGCTTCTCTCTCGCTCGCTCTGCCTCCGTCCTCCCCCCAGTAACTGTCCGAAAAAATCTCGGAAACAACAGTGGCAACAATATGCTGGCTTTTGACTGACGAAGCTTACAACTTTCACACCGCACAACATCGAAACGTCTCGCAAACACACACTCGCACACACACTCGTGAAAGGCCCCGGGGACGGAGGCCAAGTCCCCCCACTTACCCCACTTTTTTTTTTTACCAATGGAGGTAGTCCCCCCACAACTTTTGATATCACTCTCAAGCGGTTCTAAGCGGCAAACGAAACCGAAATTTGTACACAAAAAAGTAAACCGATAACGGTTGCCCATTTATTATGCAGAACCCCAATTTGGAGCTTTCTTTCTTCCAGCCAAGTAACGGTTAATGCGACTTGGCCTCAGTTTTGAATAATAATCTCAAAAGTAAATAAACTCAAGTCTGACTGCAGAAACATTGAGTAATTTTTGTTCTTTTAGTAAACTAAACTAAAACCACAACGGAGATTAAGATTAATTACAAAATATTAAGTATGAATAAGCATAGTTGCTGTGGATTTATGTAATTTTGGGTCTTTTCTTCCCAAGCCCCTATCTCAGTAACAACAATCGCAGTACTTTCTTTGAAATTCTTAAGAATTACGTTGCCCAAATTGATTCTTTTAATTATCAATAGTTATTATCAAGCAAGGAGATATGATTTCTCTCCCACTTCTTAAATGATAAACAAATATAAATAAAAACGATTACGAAACCCAGTTGGTTTACCCTATTTCCTATGATTCACAGATTACTTTATGATTTGATATAACAAATTTATTTGATTTTGAGGTCTATTGCGTTTCACCTTATAACACCTAGGCGTTTATGTTTTTATGGCCCTTATCAGAACCGCTAAGAAAGGCATTTGGCCTTTTTGTTTTCATCACTTGTGCCCCCACAAGACAAAGCCCCCAACAGTACTTGAGAAATCACTTAACATAAGCGGTAATAGCCAACTGGCCAACTGGCAAGAAGTGAAAAAAGAAAGCCAACTGAGAGTGGGAGCCAAAAGAAGCTGATAAGACCCCATCACAAAGGAGGACACAATTATAGTTCAATATAGTAGAAATATTTTTAGAAGGTAATTATTTTAAAAAACAGTAATATAAGTCAGCTCAACAGCTATATTAGAAAATAAATTTCTGAAACTTGTTATTAACTGACACATGAATTTAAAAACTCGTATAAATACTAATCTTCTTAAAAAGTATAAATAATAATTATAAAAAAAACACTATTTACGTGAGTGCCATTGTAGGTGTATGTGCGTGTATGCACTCACAACAAAGTTGTGAAGAAATTTGGGTCTTGCTCTAGTTTTCACAACCAAAGTTCAATGATCGATTGCAAAGCCAAAAAAAGCTCAGCTGTGTGTGCGAGAGAGTGATCCCCAAAAAAAAAAAAAAAAAAAAAAGAGAGAGAGCTGGGGGGCTCTCAATTTTTGCGTCTTGTTTTGCAGAACGCACGCGTCACATGTAGAAACGTCTGCGGACGCTTTCTGCTTTCTTTTTATCGTGCAACTTTTGCGTTGTTGTGTTATAAGTTCCCGAAAGAAATTCGTCATATAATAAAATTTTATAATTTTTGTTGTGCACACACCTGCGTGTGTGTGTGTGTGCATTCAACTTGATTTCATTTATGAGTTTGTTTTCATTATTTACCGAGTGTCGTTGATAAACAATTTCTGGCTGTATTATTTTCTTCATTTTGGTTAACGAAATTAGAATAATGAAAGCAAATACAGACACACGCATACTCCCATACACTGGCACACAAGAATGGAAAGTCAATGCACGCGGCCACGTCGCAGCCACCGTCGACAGCGGCCGTCGGCAGCGCTGCAGCTGCGCCACCAACAATTGTGTTGCTTTCTTTTTTTCGTAATGAAATTATTAGAATTTCACATAATGGCAACAGTGTAAATCAAGTCCAAGTCTCTCTAAGTGGTCTTGGCTTTTGTCAACCTGCCGATCGTGGAGTTGGTTATAGAAACTCGCCCGTTGTTATGAGCAATTAGTACATTACATGGCGGCATGAGAGAAATGCGGAGAATCTTCTGGTATGTGGATTATGGTTTCGAGAAAGTCGAGCCTCAGTGGCTCCATTAGGCTTGGTATTTGAGATTAAAAAAGATTAATTTTTGAAAAAAAACCCTAAAGAACATTTAAACTTATTTGAGATAACATGTTAGGTAATTACTTAGAAGTATTCCAAACTCTTTGATAACATCTTATTTGGTGTTGCCATCCGTAAAAGGTAACCCAGAAAAAAGCAGCCGAAGAGCAATTATGTAATGGCCCACCTACCAAAAAAAAAATAAACCTTCCAGGTTGCCAAGAAACCAAGAAAGTGGTAAGATGGTAAGACAAAGCAACCCGAAAAGAGGCTCTAGCAGAACGCTAACTAAATAAGTTTACGGAATTGGGTAAACGACATTATTAGAGGCACAAACGAGTGTGTTACAATATTAGGCCATAGTACCGTTAGGCCCGCAGAAACAGAAACAGAATCGAGAGCCCAAGAGCCCCAAGAACCCCAAAATCCGAATAACCAAAAAAATAAATAAAAACCGTAAGAGCGAAGAGCATTCAAAAAAGTCGTGCCTTATTCATCTCTTTCTGGCCCCTTGGTCTTATGTAATCAATTACAAGAAGAATGATAATGAAGAAAGCACGGAGCTGTGAGCACAGCGTTCTTACTTTCTCCGGAGAAGTGGGCCAACTGGGAGCAGCGAAGTCGGCAGAGACGGCCCGACAGCAGCGGCGTCGATTAACCAACCGAATGGAAAAGAAGGGAACGGAACGAAGCCGAAGAAAGACTGAAGAACGGGGAGTCATGTAATTATGAAACTTTCACGCAACACAGACACTCGAAGACTCACACACACACGCACAGTTACAGACGTCGATAACTGCGGTTCTCGCTGCAACTTCTTTTGGGGCTCGCTGCCTTTTCGTTCGTTTCCAGTTTAGAATTGGGTCAAATAACGGATTTGTTAGCTCCCTCTCTCTTACTCTTTTTGTTTGGAGCTGCGGCAAGATCAGCGGCGGCAGCGGCAGCAGCAGCAGCAAAAGAACGTAACAAGCTGCGTCATCGCTTACTCCACTCCCCCCGACCCTGCCACGCCTCCAGCGCCAGCTCGAACTTCACTCGCAACACACAAACCGAATTTCAAATTCAGAGCAAAAGAAACCGGTTGTATGCTCTCTCTTGGCTTGTATGATGGAAAAGAGAGAGTCTAAACCCCGCTCAGAGTTGAAGTTGCCTTGCTCTGATCACCAAGTGGCCGGCTCCGTTCTACTTTTTTTTTGTAACTCCAGATGGGTGAAATTTTCCAGGTGCAATGATAAATTTATATAATTTAAAAATAATTAGAATGTATTTATTAAAAAATAGAATATTCAAAGATTAGCAAAGAAAACCATCACTTTCTATTGGATTTTCTTTCACTGTATCTGGCTTTGGCTAGTTTCTTGTTGACCCGACTTTAACACCGGTTTAGAACCTTCACTCACGCCTCGCCGCCATGGCTCATTAAAGACGAACCAACCAACCACTGGCGACTGAGCCACATAAAAATCTTTTACTATTTTTATTTTTATTGTTCAAGAAGAGAAAGTGTTACGCCAATTGATTGTTTAATTAATTTTCTTTCTGCTGCTGCTTCTTCTTCTTAGCTGGCGAGCTGCTTCTGCCAGAAGCCCCTGTCCAAGACCATATCCAGAAGAGCAATGTCAATGACCATTGGCCATCGAAAAACAACGTGGGAATAGCTAGCTTTGAAGATCGATATGGTATACCCTTGTATAATAATAGTTAATATTAAAAAAATATATTTTAAGAATAAATAATAGTAAATCAATACTATTTATTATTTCCAACTCACAATTGAGCGCATTCTTCATCCCAAGATGTATGCTATATTTTTGAAACATTCGTTATGACTCCTTCCCAGGGTATTCCCAAATCACTACAACAAACACCAGCTCTTGGCCCATAGTCAGAGTAAAAGTTTTGCACAATGCGCTTCATTTGTTGTTCATTTGACAACTTCTTCTTCTTCCTCTGCCGTTGCTGCTGCTGCTGCTGATGTTGCTTCTGCTACTGGTATTGCCACCGCTTTCATATGCCATACATTTTGGCCGCTCTTCATTCTTTGGGTCTATGGCATTTGCAATTGTGCCTCTACAATGGCTAATGTGTCAACTGTACCGGCGTCGCTGTCGAACCCAATGAATTATGCATTCGAGCAGGTTACAACTTTCCAAATTGCTTTCCTCTTGGCCATGGCCAGCGGTTGTACTGCCGCAAGTGCTGTTGTTGCCAAATAGAAAACTCTAGCCGCTTATTTGCACTTAGACTTTCGCGCGATCTTCAATTAAGATAAATGCTTTGCTTGCCCTGGTTGCAAATTGGTGGAAAATTACTTTGTGGCTTTCAGAATGTCCAGAAATAGACACAGTTTTTAAAAATAACACAAAGTTTACTGATAATACCATATAGGGTCTTGGAACAAGAATAAATATTTGAAAAAAATAACCACTTTTTGAGTGAAATACAATATTGGGTAAATGACCCAATAATTATACACTTTTAGTCTCATTTTTATCACAAATACTTAAGATCCGATAATTAACTAAATGAAATATTACAAATCACACGCTGCGTATACGTAATATGTGTTATAACAAAGTACATAAAGTATACGCCCCTTGGGTTATATAAAAATCACTGTAAATTGCAATTATATAACGCAACAGTGATAAAAAACACACATACAGGGAAAACAAATAAAGAAGAAACCAGAACAGCGGACAAAGAGGACAAGATTTGCTAAGAGGACGAAAGAGATGGGGGGGGGAGAGCCGGATCATTCTGCCAACAAAGAGAACCCCGAGATATGTCGAAGACCCAACCCAAGGCACAGGGCAGAAGACACCAAGTCCCAATCTCAATCCGGATCCCCGATCCCCATATTCCCATTCCAATTCCCATTCTCAATCCCGATGCCAGCGGATGTTGCGATTATTACGAAATAAACGAAGAATAAGAATGAAAACGAAATGCATACAGGGTCTGAGGGGACATGATCACAAACTCACATGTATGTACATATGTATAGACATATAGACATCGAGTAGGCAGTAGAACGTATTATCCCTTTTATAGCAGAAAATGCCAACGGCACAGGCAGCGCGCGAATTCTTCAGAAATGCTAAATTTAGAGCGCCAACAGCAGCCCCCAAGCCCCCCTAAGTAGGTTGATTGGTCATATCTCGCCCGCTCTCTCTCTCTCTGGCTTGCGCTCTCTTCCTCCATTTTTGCTCTGTTGCAATCTCTACCTCCCAGAAGCCTACACCGTTACTTATAATCTTTACTTAACTTATTTATATATTAATTTTTCAACAGATTATACAACAGCTTTAACTAATTATACATTTTCTTTATTTAATTTTAAATCTTGAATAAATATTAAAGTTAATTTCGGAGCGATTCTCTCAGTGCAGTTGAGCAATTTGCGCAGTTGCAGACTTTCGAAAACAACAACAACACGAAGAACAAGAATCGTTAAGCTTTGACGTTTCTGTTTCTGTTGTTAAGAAACTTGAACTCTGCTTGCAACACACTTGAACTTTTATCGCAACATACCCGACTCCCAATGGCTTCTATGTATGTATAGTGCTCTTTGTGTTTCTTTATCCATAATTTCAGCATTTTGTACTTTCTCACTGCAATTACCAAAAGACCCCAATTCGATTATGCAAAAGTTCTTCCGAGTATTTCCGCCTCATTCGCTTAATTAGACATTTTTCAATTTTTTATTGCTGACTAACGGGAAATGCATATGATATGATGTCATTTCGCTTTAAAGATGCTCGAAGAGGTGAAAAATGGGGGGCGGTCCAGGAATGGGGAAAACGGAAATCGCTTTTGTGGAAACTTTTTGTTCCAGACAGGGATTACAAATCTTTAGATGATTTTACATCATTCTAGCTGGCCAATTTGCATAACTGGCACAGCTGGTTCTCAGGGCTTCAGATTAGTCTGGGCTTTAGATATGACGTGTATTTTGAGGTAAAAAACGTGGTTATCTTTGGAAAATATGTATTATTTAAAATGGAGAAAAAGTGTATAAACTTGTTTAATATTTTTTTAATATTTTACATATTTTTTTTACCACCAAATAATTTTTTTTTTATTCGTAGCCCGCCTAATTCGAACTCGTTACTTGTACTCATTACTTGAGCCAGTTTACAAAGCCATAAGGGGGGAAATATATGTACAATTATGGATATACATACATATGTATGTTTGCATATCAATTTAATTTTAAGTATGCATAAATATTTCAACTGTTTACAATCGTGGCTAGTATCGCCATACTTTACGAGCCTACACATACGCATATCCAGCCATGTACACACATACTTATATACATACATACTTATTACATTACCCTGCATATTTAACATAGAACAAGGAGATAGGAGGCATGGGGCAAAAAAGGGAGAGCGGAGTGGGAAGGTAGGGAAGCAAGACTACCCCACGATGCCAGCTGCGCATTTTTATAATGCACACAGTCTGTGTGCTGTGCTAATTTATACAACAATAATACGAGTATAATTTTTGTTTTTATTCTTCAGCCCCGCCAGCGCCTAAATGATCTTATTGGAATACCCACTCACACGCACACACATTCGAACACGCATATAGGGGCTGCAGCCCGAATGAGCGAGTGAGCAGAGCCAAGGGCGTAGGCAGGGGGGTGCAGGGGGGGCACTTGCCCCCCCTGATCAACCGAGGCAGTTGATGAAAATCGATAAAAATGAATCAAAATATATTTGAAAGTGGGAAATTTGAATTTTTGAATTTTTCCCCCCCCTGTGCAAAATTCTGGCTACGCCCTTGAGCAGAGCCAACGACTGATTTGCTCAGCCTTGAACTTCTCTGCGAGTGCATTAACTCTGCGGGCAGCGCAGCAACAGCGAAGTGTGCGGCGACAGCGCTGCCCTCCGCCGCATTGGCAGCCCTCTTGCCTCTCTTTCGCTCGCCCCAACGCATGGCCAGTGACCGAGAGAGTGATGGGGTGGGGGTTGGGTGGGGGTGCGTTCTGCAGCAAATTGCTCGCTTGGAGACTCCGATCTTGCTCTTTATGTAATCTAGAATTTTGTCTTGTCATACGCCTACAGGTAAGCTTCCCTAAAAGAGATATTGGAAAGAAAATAATTATAACGATGGAAATGGGGATGAATATATATTTATTTTGAATATATTATTTAGCATGTTTTAACGTGTTAGCATATAAGCATGTTCTACTGTATTTATAGGCCCCTTCTTACTGCTGCTGCTTCTTCCCCGTCTTCTGGCTGGCACCCCCATGAAGGATTGTGTTACATAAGCGACAAGCGGCAGGCGATAAGTTTCGCTTTCGCATATGCACATGTGGGCGTGGTACCTACACATGTATCTGTGGAGACACACACACATGCACAGACACATCCGATTATGAATAAGAACGCAAACAGGCGGCGAGCACTCCTTTTGTCTGGAGAGTGTTTTGAACCTTCCAGGCGCCTGGCCTTGAACCTCCGATCGCAGCGGACCGATCCGAATGCGAGTGCGAATACGAGAGTGTTTGCAAAACAGATACCCAGCCCAGACGCACACAGATACTCCATAACTCACACACCGCCACAGACTTGCCCGCCTGTCGAGTGGTGAGTTTAAAAAAAAATATAAAAATACAAAACAACTTCAATTCGTTTTTGTTTTTAGCGGGCTCTGTTTTTGTTCTTGGCCTGGGCATTGGGGCCCACAGTTGTTGGTTCTACCATTCACATTTACAGCCAAACTCCCCATATTGGCAATGGCTGGGTTTGCTTGTGTTGGTATTTGCCTGACCCCACACAACATTTCTCAGATACATGTTCGCGTGGATACATATTTGTATTGCACACTGCGGAGTTTGTCCTTGAGATCGTTTCTTGCCGTTGGGGACCTGTATCTGTATCTGTAGCAGGCTCTTTCGGGTTCTATTACAGCATCTGCCTATCTATTCTATCTTCTATTTAAAAAAAGGGGATACACTTATTCTAATACCAAAAATTTGTATTATTATAGAGTATCTTTAGAATCAGTTACTGTGCTAATGTCTACTTTTAAGATTTTATGGAGGCTTATCGCCCATGTCTCTGATTATGAATGCATTTCGCTTATCACTCCCGATAAGTGCCACCAATTTGTACATGAATACATATGTACATATGTAAATATATAAGTGCCCACCGACACTGGGGACCCATTGCAGCCGTCAGCTGTTGCCTTTGTTTCAATATTTATCGAGTCATTCCCGACCAGACATATGTACAGTATGTGGGGGTGGTGGATACTTTTCTAGATTTGATATTTGTATGACGAATGCAGGGGTTCGAGAGAAGTAAGTGACCGATAAGTTGGTAAAATAAGATTTCATTTCACAACAAAAACAGTATGGGTTCAAGGATGGTCAACAATATGAGCTTCTCTGCCTTGGTTAGTGACTGTATTGCATCATTTGTTCTGTTCGTGATTACATATTTGAATATATTATACACGTATACTACCTCTAATTGGCGATAATTGAGTAATCTCTTGTGAGTCACCGGAAAATATGTATACCACCAGGTCGAAATGAATATTAGTGAAATATAATATAGATAGTTCCTGGCTAATCTCTAAAGAATTCTGTTTTCAGAAAGTGTTAAGAAAAGTTTCATCTGTGAGCAGGCTTTAATTGATCATCGATTTGTTGAATGGCTTAACGGAACATGACTTTAAAATTTTTATTTATTAATAGAGGTTGCATAATGTTCTTCTCTGAGATCTTTTTTTATTTTAGGGATATTACATGTTTTTTTTAAGACGCCTTTCACCTTCAGATGACTCATGGAATCTTACACGGAATATGAGAAATTGTTAAAAGATTAAGACAGGAAATATCTAATATATCGCCTTTAAGAGCTTACACAGTCCCCAATTCTTCAATCTTTTGTAAATTAATTTCTTACATAAATAAAGAGAATCGTAAATGTATGTTACTGATAATAATAGTTTTATAATAACTCCCATACACTATAAAGATGACTCAGAACGTTTAACCGGAAATTGGTCATCAATACCCATTTGTTTGAGCCTTTATTTCGCAGATAATTAAACTGGGCCATTACAATGAGTTAAATAATTCTACCAATTGATAATAATTGTTAACAAGAAACGTCATTGTTTAAAAAAATAAATAAATCCTCTAGAGTCTAGAGTCTTGGGCGCAGACCCCTTCCATTCTGGTATATAAAAACAGTGGAGATTACATAAAAAAAAACAAAATAAAAATTCTGGTATCCCCACACAGATACAAGTTCTGCAAGTGTATGGGAAGACTTGCACTTGTTGTCTGTCTGTCAGTCAGACGGCTCTCCAACCCCCAAGCTTGCCCCTCAATTCGCTGTCTTTTCCTGTCTGATGTTTTTGTGGGTGTGTGCGTATAAATATCCGTTAAATATTTCTCTTGGGATTTCGTCATTTTAGTTTGGAGTACGGTTTTTAATAATATCCGTTATCCGTTATATATTTTCTTATAGAATATAATGTAAAGCTTGTGCATTAAATCTACAGATACAAACATGAATGCTTATTAAGATACTTTCTTATAGATACACTTTTTATATGTATCTCTGTGTAAGTTTAATGCGAAACAAAGAAACAACTTTTCTGTAGCACTGCGAATACGCGATGTGACCGCCAACGCAACTCCGTTGTTGTTGTTGTTGTAATTGCAAATAATGTTGCTATTAAGCCTCTTGTTTTTGTTATTTGTTGTCAAGTGCAAGTGAGAATGCGACGACTTCCGCGTGCAAAATCACGCGCCATTTTCAAAAGCATTTCTTTCCATCTTCTAATACCCAAGCCCCAATTCTATCTCTCGGATACCACACCTGTGTTTTAGTTTATGTATTTCGTGTGTCTGGCAATTCGCTTTTATCTGAAGCACCTTCCCAAAGCAAACTTTAAAGGTTTATGAATGAAGCTCGGAAGCAGCAACAACAAAACTGCAAAGTAAAAACAAAACGCAATACAAATCGAGTGCCTATCAAACGGCCGCCAAAAAGCCTCGGGGGGCGTGAGTCAGATGGCGCGGCCGTGTTCGTGATCGTGACAATATATCGGAAGAAAGAAAGGCCCCAAAAGAGAGCGGGAGCGGGAGAGAGTTTTTGACGAATTCTGTGATGAGCTTTGTATACCTATCATATACGATGGGTCCACCTGGCAAAGAGGTTCTCCTTTTGTTTTTGATATTATTTAAATAGAAATGAATAATAATTTATTTTAGGTTCTATATTGTATTACTCCTTGAACTTATCCTTAAAATAATATTAAAGATATACAAAGAATATATATACGGTATCAAAAGAGTTAACCCAATTAGCTTACCTTGATTTGTTGACCAAATTTTTGGGTTTTTGTTTTGATCGCGGCGTTTTAATGTCTGTTTTGGTATTTGTTCCGGCGGCCCGTTGTTGTTTATTGGCTTATTTGATATACTCTGTCCTGGCTATTTGCGTCTCTTTAAATTTTGCACCCAAACATGCACATACTGAGTTATATGAGCAATTGCATATATGTATTTCAATTTCATTAATTGCGCCACAAATTACAAAAGAAATTACCAAAAAGGCGAAAGGCGTGCCGCGCCCGTTATGAAATTCTCGATGTCTTTGGTTTGGCTTTTTTTTCGGTGTTTTGTTTTGTTGTTTTTCTGGCTTTTAGTTGTTCATTTCTTTTTTTGCCGCTTTTTCAAAACAGAAATTTCACTTTTCGCCGCCAGAATCTTCGAGCAGTTTGTGTTGTTGTCGAGTGTGTGTGTTTTTGGTTTTTGAATCGAAACTGAAAATTGTTGTTGGCCTGCAGGCCGGCCGCTCAGTAGCCAGCGCAGCCGGCGTCGCAGTCGCAGCCGGCAGAGAGCTTGAATGTTCTGAGAGAGAAGCAGCCGAGATCGCTATCGTTAGCATCTTGGAAATTCAAGAATTGCGCAGGATCTGTTTTGACGTATCTTTTAGATTCTTTTAGTTCATAAATTATATATATTTTAAATTTTATACTATAGGTTGTTATTCAATATTTATATCCTTATTAATAGTTTTTATATTTTCTTTATAAAATCTTAAAAATTTGTTAAATTATCACTTGTATCTCAAATCGGTATTTTTCAGAGTCAATGTTAAGCCCCTGGCCAACATGTTGCGTTCTGCATGTTGGCAGCCAACACGTTGCGGTTGCATGGTCGCTCGACCCAGTTTTATTCTTTGTTGGCCTGGTCCGTTGTGTTTTATGCTGCTTTTTTTTACTTGGCTTTGGCTCTGACTGTTCCCCATCTTACCGTTGTTTAGTGGTCGTGTTCTTTAACGGGGCCCGCTTTCTCTTTTTATTTTGGCCAAGTCAATTGATATGCTGCGCTATGTTTTGGCGTTTAGTGGCCGACCCCCTCCCCGGCAATTTACTCCAACCCACCGATCGCTTGTCAAGTTCTCAATTCGTGCCCCACTGATGATCTTTCTGGCATTTGGCTGCTTTTGGCCCGAAATCGAATGCTGATGCATGATGGTCCAAAGATGTGGCATGACTCAGCGGCCTAAGAAGAACCTTTATAATTGGGGTAACTAAAGGTTTTATAATACACAGGCTTTTGGCCAATATTAGCCATATTTAGGCCAAATAAACTTTTTAAAACCATGTTTCATGTACAAGTAAGTGAAATAATAGCAATAATAGAGTTTCAGACTGTTCAGACCTTAGTGCTCTCAGACGCTCAGATGTACATGTGCGTTGCCAATTCCCCCCCCATCCTTCGCACCAGCCGCACATCATCGGTCGTCCTTTATTGCGAAGTTAAACTTTTCAAGGTTAAGTCTTCGGCTGGCGTCGCCGGCGTGCAATGACATTTGGGCTCTGGGCAGGGAATGGCAGGCAGAAGAGGGACCAGAAGCAACATCCACGTCCACATCATCATCACCGAACACCCTCTCACGCACACAGACACACTCTACGCACACAGGGGCGACAAGCAGTTCGTTCACTTGCCGGGAAGTCTTCCTTCTGACTCCGCCGACTGCCGATTTCCAAGAGCCAGCCGTCTGCCGCAATTCCTGCGCGGCCAACCGTGGCACAGTGGTCTAAAGTTTGGGTTTATAAATGGAATTTTAAACTTGAATTAGAAGGTAGTACTTCCTTTGGTCCTTTTTAGCAATGAATTTTAGCGTAAAACTAGTCGTATACGTAATATTTTGATATTTTTATTTATTATAGAAATTGGGGTAGTATTTATGTTAGTATTTTATAACTTAGTTTGGATACCACTGTGCTCGTGTCACCCCTGGAGTATTTTGCAAACATCGCCCCCCACCCCGCTAATTGTCTGCTCGTCTGGATGCTATTGCTCACGTTCTCGTTCTCTCAGGTGCATACGCTACGCTCCAGCGAAGCAGCTTTTTTGGTCCTGTTTAGTACCCTACTTTTCAAAAGAATTACTTGAATATTTAAAAAATTAAAGCTATAAAGTCTATAAAGCTTTATTTTATTTTTCAATAATATATTAATATATATACAAAAGTAGTTATCCTTTTTTATACAAATTCTCTAAGGATATGGTGATTTATAAGTAATATATAGTATATAAAACATTAAGCCCCAATCTAAAAAAATAAAATCAAGAAAATTTCGGGGAATTACTTTTTCAAAAAGCTGTCGAACCTTCTCCGCTTCACCGATTGGGCCCAGAATGCCGCAACAGACGGGCAATTTCATTAGCCTGGCCCGAACTTACATAAGGCCGAAACAGGAGCGGCAGGAAGATGATGTCTCAACAGCCATGGCGATGACTTTTACTGTCGGTATATGAAACACAAACACACTCCAACTATATATCCTTTTTTGGATGTGTGTGCGTGGGCGTCGTCTGCCACCGTTGTTCGGTGAAAGGGAAAGGTTATTAGACTCGTCCCGTGCAGAGCCTTATAGTGGTAGGGGCCCAGACACTGACTGCTCCTTATTGTTATAATAACCTTTCGGTTTTCTGTTTTCACTGTCGTCGACGGAAGTGGGAGGCGGCCAGCAGCAGGTGTCGGGGCGGGGCAGTGCAATGACAGCGGTCGGCGTCGGCGTCGGTCCTTGGTCCTTGTTTCTCGGGCAACGCCATTACGAAAGGCTCTTCTCCGGATTCAATGGCCGACGAACTCTCGGCCCAGTCGCAGTCCCCGGCACAGTCCCAGTCACAGGCTCATGATTTTGTGCTTCCAACTTTTTGGGGTTTTTCGGGCATTGACTCGACCTTTAGGCGTCGGCGTCGGCAATTGGCACGGACCTAGTTGAATGCACGCGGCAGCAGCACGCGGCGAGGTCACAGGACATGGGCTCTCGGTCACAGTCACATGGCCACTTGACCCCAGATCCGTAATCGCGTGTAAATAAAATTAAGTTGCAGATAAGTACTGGATGAGGGTGATTGATTCGCGGGGACTTGACGAAAATAGAATCTCGAAGGAGGCCCGGCCACGTTGCCAGGGGTGAAAGGTTCCTGGGGGTCACTATGTGAACCTTCCTAATGAAAATGATGTTAGTAGCTAGTCAAGGTACTACTTAAAGCCAAAATGATTATGGGTTATACTAGGTTAGTTGTTTTTTAACGATTGTGGAAACCTCATACTCGTCTGAGTTTTCCAGAAAAGTTTCTCTTCTCTATTGCACTCGAAGTTTCCCTTGGCCAAAATGCAAAATATTTCGCTGAGAGAAAATGGCAAAAGAAAATTCGCCAAAGATTTTATGAGGTTAAGACTCATTACAGTTGTGGCAGAGTGGCAGAGTGGCTGTTGCATATTGTTGTACAATGAACACGTTAGCCCCAATTCGGGCGAGTGGGAAAAAGAAAAGCTGCTGCAGCGGCCCATGACAGTTGCAGTTGCAACTTTCTAATGCGGCAACAGCGACTCAAAACGGATGTGGATCGCAGCAACTTGGAGCTGCATTATGTGTGCCAAAATGCAACACCAACAACAAGATGCAACATAGGCACTGAAATAAACAATTGGTAACTTTTAAAATTGAAATTATTAAGTAGTAAGTAAAGTTTAATGATAAAGTGTCATGTAAAATATACATCAATTATTTATTTATTTAATTATAATCCTAAAAATTTTTTCTAAGTGCATCTGTTGCAAGAAAAACGAATTTCACCCTGCTGCTTTCCACTGCAAATTACTTAACTATTTTCCCAGTTTCGCTTTGTCGTGCAATTTACCAACAGTTGTTGCATGTTGTTGCATATTAGCCGGACCATGCCCACGAGGGGCGGCTGCCACACCACTACGCCAACAGAAACAACAAACATTGGCGGCAGTGAAAAGTTGGTCATGACAATCAAATGGCAAGCACTGAGCCGCGGTCGAGGGGGGAGCTTGTGGCAGGAGCGGGTGAGCGGCGAGCGTGTGTATTGGTGTGTATCTGCATGCGCCCACTGATGCATTCCGCCTGCAGCAACTGGAATTGAGGTTGGCATAGGGTCCCTTCCTCTTAACCCCCGACGGGGAGTGGCGGCGAAGAACTCCACTTAGTCACAGGAGTGACTAACCGTCTGCCGCGACCCTAAATTCCCAAAGTGAGTCAGGTCGGTTGCTGGTGCAGTCCTCTGACCGCAAACGTGGGTTCTTAACGTTCTTTTGGGTAATTCTACCAATGGCATCCAAATTAGTAACTGGTTTTTAATGAGGGGAATGTAATATTTTATAATTATAGCCACAAGATGGGGAGCTTCTTTAAGAAAAAGTATGAACGGAGTTCTTTAAAAGAATATACATATTTACATATAATTGATTGAAAAATTCTTTAATAAATTGGATATTACTATATTTGCAGATTGAATCTGAATATATTGTAAACATAGGTCTTGAACTATAAACTTATTTTAATTAAGTTTATAGTTTAAACCCTGAAACAGTAATCTCTGAAAACAAACATATATTAACCCCTATAACTATTAAATACTATACTAGCGTAAAATACTCATAAACCTTGAAATAGACCTATACAAAAATATTAAAAGAATTATTTAAAGCAATACAAATATTATTGACAAAATAATATCTAATTCTGGTTATAAAAATTTATTATATAAAAAAAAACAATAAATATCTTTATCTAACAATAAAATTATTTCTGATTCAAATTTTCTGGTACTACATATCAACCTATATAAAATTATAATGGATATATAAAATTCCTAATATCTAATGTATACTATCTACATTTTATAATATTGATTTATATAGATAAATCTGAATAAATCCAATTTATTTTACCATAATTATTTATAAAGATTAAGTTATAAAATCTCTATTTTGCATTAATTTTTCTATTTTGCAATAAATCCAATAGCCAACCAATCCAATAGATTTATAAAGATTAAGTTATAATACCAATATTTTTCATTACAAAAAACAAATATCCAAAAGTCAACAAAAGTCTTATTGTTTATAATACTCCCCCACAACTGCAATCATAACCATCTTAACACCTCCACAAAAAATATATCATCCTTTTCCATACCCCATTGAGCCAGTACAAGAGCCAGTGAATATAATCCGCCAGCACCTGCCTTCGGACCAAGTTAATTGCTGGTAAGTACAAACATATGCCATCCCACTACTTAGCCGGGATTAAGACTTTCCTTTGGGCGAGACCGCTGTACCGTTAGCCCCTAATTAGAAACCAGTTAACTGTCGCACCCGAGTGGCATTAAGCTGATCTATTAACTTTTTTCTCTCTGTGGCCATTTCTGTTTATTTTTGAGCCGACGAATGTTTATTTTGTGGGTCCACTCCAGGCCAGTCTATAGTTTGGTTGGGTGATTGGGAATTGAAATTGAGAGATCGAGATCTCGCCCGGTGCCCCAGTGATCTAATAAATGCCGCATTGTCATTCGCTCCGCTTGGCATGGCTCTAACACCAAACCTCTCCATTTGTCACTCTGTGCCCCGAAAGCTCTAAACTGGGACACCATTCATTAATTTATCGCATGCAAAGCAATCCGCAAGTATCTAATGTGCTTGAATGTTTGTCGGTCCATGTTGCACTGCAGCTGCAGTCGACACAGAAAAAATAGAAAGTTTTTCGCCAATTGCAGTTCCCCGACAATACCCAATACCCGGCCTGCTGCAATTTTCTCTTTGCAATTTGATTAAATAAAATATTGTGTAAAGGCTTTGCCTCACTGCCTCACTCACTGCAGCGGCCGCGTCAGTGCAACTTTCCAACTGCAGTTTTCGTGGCACGACTTCTAAGTCGGTTACTAGATGCAATAATAATTGCATTTGTCCCACTTTACTTTCACTTGGTGAACGACTACAACGACGACGACGGGTTGCAAATCCAAGACCAACCAGCAACCAGCCACAAGCAACAAGCAACAAAAAGTGGCGGCGCAGGCGTCGACTTTGACTTTGACGTCGAGTGTGCCTGTTGCGCTTGCTGCAGCAGCAGCTTTTCCATTCCTCTCTGTGTTGGTTGCATGAAAAGTTGCAACTTTTTCCAGTCGCTTGGTGGAAATTGTTTGCCGTTTGGCTGACTGCCTGCCTGGGCTGGTTGGTCGGTTGGCAAAAAGGAAAAGTGGGTCAAGCGCACCATTGTTGTTGCACGTTGGTGGTGATGCTGCCGCTGTTACTTGTTGCATGCCTCCACTTAATTGACAATTGCCCGCAACACTATAATGTGTGTGCTGGCATTTGATTTATGAAACTGGGTTACACGCCGGCTTTCCTTTTCTCTGTCCCATTTGGCACGATCTAGTGTTAACATTTCGTCAATTTATTTACTATCATTTAAAGAATTATATATATAAATTATTCAATAGTACAGAAGATCGAATGTTTCAATCTTAAATATACGTACGATACGTTTCTTTAATTTTTTACACATTGCCTTTAATTGTTTTGTGTTTTTGCTTTTGTTTGCTGTACATAAAAAATTACACTTTAGATGCAAGTTTGGTTTTCCTTTTTTTTTTATACAAACTCAATTCCAGAAGCATCCTTCGTAGAGTCTGTGCCTAGTATTTACAAAGAAGTTAAAATTCCCCAGCTTTCCAGGTTCTCGATTTGCTTTTCTTTTTGGCATTGAAACAATAAATACAATAAGAAGGTTTAAATATTTAAAATAGGCAAATTTTGTAGCGCCTAACTTAGGGATAAATAGTTTAAGGGCCAAGAGGCAAAAATGAAGAGAGGCCATTCGCCGCGGCTTTGTTTTCGATAGATATTTTGTACAGGGGGGGACGTTTAAACAAACTAAGTGGTGACTTGGTCAGGAGCGCACTAGCTTCGGTAGAAGCAAGGTGGAACAAATAGAATAAAATGAAGAAATAGGACATAGGCATGTAGATTGGTTATCGTCGATGCAGGATGTTGGAGAGCGTGCGTATCTGCTTCTGCAGTTCGGAGTCCATGCGGTAGGCCTCCTCCTCGAAGACACTCCGCATGTCCTGCAGCTGGGGCAGCTTGTCGGGCTGCATGTTGAGCAGGTCGCCGAAGAACTTATTCCATACGTGCTTCTTGAGGTAGCGCGGTAGCTTTTGGCGAATCTCCCAGGAGGAGCCGCGCTTCAGCGGCTGCATGTAGTCGCCAAATAGCATCACGTGCACCGTGGCCGCAATGCAGAACAGATCCGTTTCGTAGGACCAGCTGCGTCCCTCCTGCATCTCGATGCAGGTGAAGCCATCGGTTTGTATCACTTTACGGAACTTGGTGCGCTCGGCATCGGGAAACAGCGACATGTCGATGGCGCATCCAAAGTCGATCAACCGGAGCGACGGCAGGGGACTGTTCACATCGGGGACTTTCATCAGGAGGAAGTTGTCCGGCTTGATGTCGGCATGGATGATCTTCTGGCGATGCAGGTGGTCCACGATGTTGCAGATTTGCGCCGAAAAGTGCATCACCAGCGACTCGTGCATCACTTTGGTTGTAGCCTGCCGGATCTTATTGTTGATGTCCAGCAGAGAGCCGAACCGAGAGAACTCGGTGGCTATCAAGCTGGCATTTGGAGCGATGATCGCTGTGGAAATGTCCATTAGTCCGGGTAGGACGTCGGGTTCCTTGATGCGTTTCAGCACCTGGAAGGGACAAGGCTTTGGATTACATGTTTCATAAAAAATTATATGTCTTTCTCACCTGATCACAAATGTATATCTCCCAAGTATTTGGGGGCTTCTGGTACTTGAGGGCCACCACATTGCCAGTCCGCGAATCAGTGGCCTTGTAAACCGATCCATATGATCCACGACCCACCTCCTTGTCGATGCTGAAGGTGACACCCTCGAGTACGTTCAGTGGACGGTTATTGGAAATTTTCGGTAGGGCCGTTTGCACAATCTTATAGCTAGCGTGGTCGTCCTGGTCACCCGGAAAGTCCACCTTAGTCAGGAAGGCGCGGCACAGTTCGCTGTTGAACGGATCGATGGCCTCCTTGGCCAGGTGACGGGATATGGTTTCTAGGGCTTTCGATAGTCGCCTCTCCTGAGCCTCCGTATCGTGTTGGGTGGCAAAGTACGAGTTCTCCTGGAATGTGGAGAAGTCCGCTAGGGTACTGTTCCCGTTGTTGTTGTTGCTGGTGCTATTGTTGTTGTTGTGCGTTTGAAGGGTTTTGTTGATAGGATTTTGTGAGGAATCGCGGAAGTTTAATCGATCGACAGCCAAGGCCAGGGAGCTGTTGGAGTTGTCCAGAGCACTGGCACTGGAGAACGAAAAGTTGGCGTTGTCGTTGAAGCTGGCTCCGGGAGCAGCTGCAGACGTATTTGTAACGCCGGCAGTGACCACATCAGTGGCCGAGGAAGCGGAATTACTGTTGCTGCACAGGTCCGGAAGGAAGGAGCTGTGCTTGACTTTGGTGCGGGCCCTGCGATAGCCATTGGCCTCACTCTTGGGCGTGGAAGTCTGGCCACCCAGCATATACGGGTGGAAGTGATGGTGACCGCCGTTGCGATGCCTCTGGACGGGAATGGGTGAAATGGGCGCCGGCTCCGGCGGAGGTTGATTATGGTTTATCTGCTGATTCTGATGTGGGTGCTCCTTCGTCTGTTCCTGCTGCTGCTGCTGTTGCTGGTAGACGTTTTCTATGGTATAGGCACTGTAGCTGTTGCTGGGCTCCTTCTTGAACTTGATCTTTATAGAGCGGTTCTCCTGCTCGAAGGTCGTTTGGGCGCTAAACTGCACCCCATTCGTGTAAGGTTCGCTAGGCTCTTCTTCCTCCTCCTCCTCTTCTTCGTCCTCCTCCTCGGACTCCTCGTCCTCCTCTCCTTCCTCATCAGCCTCATCCTCCCCTTCGTTTTCCTCGTCCTCCTCGCCAGCGTTTTCCTGGCCGCTATTGTTCTTGTGTCCGTACAGAGCCCCATCAACAGCAGTCATGTAGTACGACGGCTCGGATTCGTAGGAATCGTACAGAGTTTGCTGTGCTTCCTGTTGCCGCTGTTCCGCCATCTCGGCCTTCTGCTCCATCACCTGTCTGTATTTGCGCGCCAGTATTTCCTCGGGACTGTACTCAATTCCAGCTCCTGGAGGATACACCAGATTCTTCGCGTAGCGACACACTCGCGTTGGGTCGTCCGGCTCTTCGAGCGTCAGAGCCGGCTTCCAGGTTTCATGGTTGTTGCGACCGTAGGCGTAAAAATTGCGCGGCAAACGCAACCCAGCTATGTCGCTGGTCTTGGGAGGAGTTTGTTCAGGAGGCTCTGGGTTCAAGTTACCGTTTCCATTTCTGACGGCTTCCTGCTGTGGCTGTGAATGCTGATGGGGCTGAGCTTGCGGCGAATTCTGTTGAGACGGTGGCTGGTACGGATGGTGTTGCTGTTGTTGCTGCTGGTTTGGTGCGTAGTGGGGCTAAAAATTACGTAGAATTAGCATTGTTTTTGTTTACACATGATGGTAATACTTACCTCCGCCACGGGCGCATATTGCGGATGAGCTGGCTGTTGTTGCTGCACATGTGCAGGGGGTGGCGCTGGCTGGGGATGCTGCTCGAAGCGTGCCTGTTGCTGGTAATGCGACTGGTAGGCCAACTGTTGTTCTTGAGGCTGATGCTGGAGCTGCGGAGCTGTATGTTGAGGCTGGACAGCTGGATGCTGATGTTGTGGCGCTGCATGTTGCTGTGGTACCGCTGGATGCGGTTGGGGTGCCGCTGGCTGCAACTGTGACGCCGCTGGATGCATTTGTGGTGCAGCTGGATGCGGCTGTGGTGCCGAGGGATGCTGTTGAGGCCCCGCTGGATGCACTTGCTGAGGTGATGGATGTGGCTGCTGGGGCGCAGGGTGCTGCTGCTGCTGCTGGGGATGATATTGCTGGTAGATATGCTGCTGATATGGCTGGGAGCGAGGTGGGGCATAGCCCTGAGGCATCTGCTGCTGTGTGTAGTTTGCTAGCTGCTGTAGAGGATCAGGCTGTTGTACTTGCTGCTGCTGTTGTTGCTGTTGCTGCTGCTGTTGGCGTTGATAGTAAAGGGATCTTGCATACGTAAACTTGCTGTGGGCATGCTGTAGCTCTGCGGTGGTCTCCGCCTTCTCCTGGAAGGCCAGATTGTAGACAGCCTCTGCGTCCTTAAACTCCTCGCGGGACTCGTAATAGGTAGCCCAGCCAATATAGAAGGCAGCCACTGTGCGTCCAGTGCCACGTTGGTACAGAACCTGGTAGAAGTGCAACGGATCCGTCTGCATGGCTATGTACTTTAGCCACAGACGCACTAGACGTATATCCTGGCGGTAGTACTCGTTGTGCTCATACACCGTGAGACATCGCTCCAGAGTTTCGCGATACTTCACCTGGGGATCGCTGTGCTCATGGTTCTCGTACCAACAGATGTAATTGTACCAGTGGTCCAGTGGGTCTGGACCTTGGTACATGGATATGGCGTGCTCCCATGCCTGCTTATCCTTGAGGAATCCGTTCATTTCGTCCGGTGGGGTAGCACCCGCGGGTGCTCCCCCCTCAGTGCCTGATCCTTGGCGCATGTAAGAGTGCATGGCCATCTAAGCCGGCAGGGGAATCCCCAGATCCGTTCTCGCGGAACTAGGGAAGGTTCCTCCGGCTGTGGCTGCTGATTTTCTGCTCCTGCTAGTTCTCGGATATCGGATACCTCTAGCTCTTCCACAGGGCAGGACTTCCGAAAGAATGCTCTCGTTCAGTTAGTCCCTCCAAATGAGCTGGCTGTCTTGCAACATTTCGCTTTAGGAATTCGCCTGGCCAATTGCAATCTGATGTATTTTCAATGTAATTTTTATTTAGCTTGCAAATGGAATTTTACTGAAGTTGCCAGATTGGCTGTCAAGTCCACATCAGTGTTGAAAACGCGTAGGATGTACATGTGGCCGTGTTGGAAAACGCAGCGGGGCCAGTGCTGCATAACGGTATGTCATCGCTGTTCTAACTGCCCATCAGGCGGCGCCACTGTGCTCTGTATTACTGCATTATTGTTTTTTTTTTATCAAGTCGCAAGAAATTACGCTATCCCCCAAAAACCGCGAATTCCGAGTGTTTATGTTTCGTCCCCAAGTGCATATCGTAGTTATATAGTCTAAGTCGCTCCCGCACCCACGTCCGCCGACTGCCGAACACGCGTTTTCCGCCGCCCCCGCACTCTGTTCCCGTTTATTTGTTTTCGACCCCTGGCCGCGTCTTCTTGGATTTCCCCCAAAAAAGGTGCAGCCCCGAGACAGCAAGAGAAAAGTGAAACGCCATCGGCGCAATTATCGATTTGAACCCGTGCGGCCATAGTCCTGCCTCCGGCTGCAAACTGAGGCCCCCGGGATAATGGAAGTCTCCTCCGATCCGTACGAGCAGAAGCTGTACCAGATGTTCCGCAGCTGCGAATCGCAGTGCGGCCTGCTCGACGAGACCTCCCTCCTGAAGCTCTGCTCGTTGCTGGAGCTCCGGGATCAGGGGGCCGCTCTCATCGCCAGTCTGGGCAGCAGCCATCAGCTGGGCGTGTCCTTTGCCCAGTTCAAGGAGGCGCTCCTGAACTTTCTCGGCTCGGAGTTTGATGGTGGTGCGACCCCCTCGGGATTCAAGGGTAAGGATTGTCAATTGGGTAAGTTGGCTTGGTGTAGAGCTCCTTTTGTAGACATGACAGTGGGGGTTTAAGGAGATTCCGGGAACAATGGGTTGGAGTACATGGTCTTGTTACTTATTGATGTCCAATCTGTGGGTTCCTGTATGGGTTTATGCTCTTCATAAAGATGGCCATGATGGTATTCTTATTGCCTTGGATTAGTTATAGATTCTATAATATATAGATTCTACAATAAACATAGTTTCGGACCAGTTTCGGATTATACCGGTTCCGTATATTCCACGCCCCCATCTTGAGCTTCAAATGGCATAGAAAGGATGGGTGTAATATCCTAAAAACCAGGAATATATTATACATATATATTATAATTTACATTTATTACATCATAGAGTTCCATACCTTATTATATCTTTAAACAATGGATGTACTACCAATATTATTCATAAATCCCCTAATAAACCTGTGACCGAAATCCCCACCCAAGACACAGAAGCACTCTTCCATCTTTGGAAACTTCCAGGCAGACTGAGAATATCCTTTCAAGGGATGTCCTTATCAGCTAGCTGGCAGATTAGCGCCTCGGCAGCTGCCGGTTGTAAAAGTCTAGATGCAATTGCAAATTTTTTTACGACTCCATACTGCTTCTGCCTACCTGATCCGCGACCGCGGCCTAGTTGTCCCAGGTGGCGGTTATCAGGTAGCGCCTGGTCCTGCATAAATACTGAACCCATTCAGCTCCGAGGCTCAGTCTCTATTGAAATGGGAACACGCTTGTATTACCGCAAGGCAGATCGCCTCTTTGCCGATCCACTCATCGAAAAGTTGTCAGCTCGCTTCGGTACCCCACTCAGAATCCTCGCCGGATGCTTTAGCTGGCTACTAATTCTGTGCTTTAATCTTGCAGAGCGTTCGCTGGTGATCACGGATGAGCCACTGACCACCACCTACATCGAAAGTCCGCCAGAATCGTCCGACCGCGAAGTGTCCCCGAAGCTGATTGTGGGCACCAAGAAGTACGGACGCCGCTCCAGGCCGCATCAGGGTGTCTATGAACTGTCCGTCACGGATTCGGATAACACGGATGAGGACCAGCACCAGAAGCAGCGGAGTCTCAACGGCAGTGATGAGGTGGGAACACAGGTGGGTGCTGGCGATGAAGTCACGTTCGACATGGCGATAAACGTGCAGCTTTGTGCAAGAAAGTGTATAGATATTTTTAATAAAAAATGCATAATTCCATCTGGAATACAGGTGCAACGCTCTTCCTCGCAGACCGATCTTCCTGGCAGCCGGCGGCTTCGGACGCTGCACACAAGTGGCAGCAAGCTGAAGCGCTGCGCCTCCCTGCCGGCCCGTCGGAACCTGCAGTCCAAGATGCACCCCACGGCCACGGGAGCGGCGCCATCGCCGACGGCCACCGCCAAGCTGAAACAGTTGTCGATCCAGAGCCAGAACCAGCACAGCAGCAGCGTGGAGTCGCTGGGTAAGTTATCGGCAAGACAACCCCATTCCCCATCCCAGATCCGACAGCCCATCCTCCCTAGCCCTCGAATACGCCCAGCCACTATTATTGTTAGCCCAATATGCCAAAGATTTAAGCAATTTTAACTGAAAAGTAAGCAAAAAACACTCGTTTGGTAACACCACCAGCAGGCCACCACCTGGCCGCCACCTCCGCACCGTCGTCCGAGCACCGGAGAGGCTACCACGGCGGCAGTTGGCTCTGTTTCAAAGGTTTGTGCGCTCCCCGAGCATTCTCATTCTCCCACCCGCTCCAGTCATTTGGTATCTAATCGCACCCTATGTAGTCGCACTGTTGAATCGTTATATACTCACATTTCCCGGACATCCTTCCAATATCCTCGATAAAGATCAGCTGCTGTTGGAGCTTCTACAATGCTGTATACATGTTATATATCCAATGAATAATTTATAGACAAGCTGCAAGTAATCGGCGCATTAAACCATCAGCTATCCACACCCAGCTCCACTCCCCAGTCCCCCAACCACATGGTATCTTGGGCTATATGAATGTGTACATATATCTGCTTGTAGAGTCGTAGTTGTTCCGCACTAACTGTCTATTCCGATGCCTTGCAGACACCGTGACGCCGCAGCAGCTGGAGATGGTCAGTGTGCACTGCATCACCGAGGCCTGGGACCTGGCCAGCATCGTGAATGGCCGCAACCTGCTCCATGTCCTTGGCTTCGACGAGGAGGAGGAGGTCAACCTGCAGCTCCTGTCCAAGGCGTTGGAGGAGGAAATAAGGGGGGTCGATCACGACCAGGAGCAGGCGAACTTGCTGCGAGCCTTGGCCGCCCTCCAGGCCACCGAGCTGGGCAGCTACCGACTGGCCTATCGCCAGCAGCACGAGGAGAACCTGAAGCTGAGGGCGGACAACAAGGCGGCGAACCAGCGGGTGGCTCTCCTGGCCGTGGAAGTGGACGAGCGACACGCCTCCTTGGAGGAGGGCTCCAAGCAGCAGATCCAGCAGCTGGAACAGCGCCACGCCAGCATGGTGAGGGAACTGACGCTGCGCATGAGCAACGACCGAGACCACTGGACCAGCATGACGGCGAAGCTGGAGGCGCAGCTCAAGTCCCTCGAGCAGGAGGAGATCCGCCTGAAGACGGAACTCGAACTGGTGCGCAATGAGAACTCGGAGCTGGAAACGGAGCAGCAGAAGGCTCACGTCCAGCTCACTGAACTGCTCGAGCAGAATATCAAGCTCAACCAGGAACTGGCCAACCGTCCCGGCAGTGGAAGCCTCAGCCACAGCTCACTGAGTCCTCGAAAGCAGAGCAGCAGCGAGGACAAGGAGGAGGAGATGCTGCAGATGATGGAGAAGTTGGCCGCGCTCCAAATGGAGAACGCTCAGCTGCGAGACAAGACTGACGAACTGACCATCGAAATAGAGAGCCTGAATGTGGAGCTGACCCGCTCAAAGGGCAAGGGTAAGAAGCAGGACAAGCCAGAGAAGCTGGAGGACCAAGAGGCGGCTGCCACGGCCACCAAGAGGCGCGGCGATTCGCCGAGCAAGACCCATCTCACGGAGGAGAGTCCGCGGATGGGCAAGCAGCGCAAGTGCACCGAGGGCGAGCAGAGCGATGCGAGCAACAGCGGCGATTGGTTGGCTCTCAACTCCGAGCTGAAGCGAAGCCAGAGCCAGGACGAGGAGCTGACCAACCTGAGGCAACGGGTGGCTGATTTGGAAAAAGAACTGAAGGAAGCCAAGGAGGGAAGGTCCCTCAGTCCCGAGAGCCGGTCGAAAGACCTCGAAGCCAGCTTGGAGCAGATGCAGCGGGCCTACGAGGACTGCGAGGACTACTGGCAGTCGAAGCTCAGCGACGAGCGCCAGATGTTCGAGAAGGAGCGCCAGATCTACGAGGACGAGCAGCAGGAGAGCGACAAGAAGTTCACCGAGCTGATGGAGAAGGTGCGCGAGTACGAGGAGCAGTTCAGCAAGGACGGCCGGCTCTCGCCCATCGACGAGCGCGATATGCTGGAGCAGCAGTACGTGGAGCTGGAGGCTGAGGCCGCCCAGCTGCGCTCCAACTCCATGCGAATGCTCGAGGAGAAGGCGCAGGAGATCGGCTCGCTGCAGTCGGAAATCGAGGATCTGCGGCAGCGGTTGGGCGAGAGTGTGGAGATTCTCACGGGCGCCTGTGAACTCACGCCAGAGGCCGTGGCTCAGATGAGCGCCGAGGCGGGAAAAAGCCCGGCCAGCTCGCCCATCAGCTACCTCTGGCTGCAGAGCACCATCCAGGAGCCTGTGAAGTCCTTTGTGGCAGGCAGCGGCGATGACGCGGATGGCGCTGCCAGTGCCATCAATCTCCTGGGCGGCTCTCCATCGCACAAGGCAACCAGCCGGTGAGTATGCGAAGCCTATCTGTGTGTCCTTGGTGATTGCATCTCTGAATGTCCTTAATGAATGTCCTTGTTTTTGTTTGTAACTCGCACCTCATTTCTAACTTAGTTTGTACTATGTTTAGTTTGTAAGTTCATGTACATGTGCCTGTCCAATGAGTATTTTTAAAAGATAATATTTTTTAGGAAAAACAATAAAAATAAAAACATTTTTTCAAAATTTTATTTTATTTTTTGTTGCACGATTTTAGACATTATTTTTGTTAAGCCATTCCTAGAGATCAGGATGAATTTGTGGTTATCTTTTTTTTTCAAAAACATCATTATTGTTTGTGGTTTTCATTATTTTAATTTCATCCTTGTATGAATATATATACATCCTGTATTTCCCCCAAAAACTATGCATCCTTTAACCCTTAACCTGCCTCGTTCAAACAGAAACAACCTCACCACCTCGGAGACCTCCATCTTTAGCACCACCCCCTTCGACAGCTCACCTTCTGGTCCATCTCCCACCAATAGTGGCACCACCAACGTCTCCTCTTCCGCTCATCCTGGATCATCCGGTCCTGCCCCAATCAGCAAACCCAAACGGGCCCAGAGTCCACAGCAAGTGCAATCGGAGGGCGAGATCGCAGACTGCGAGACCTCGTCCACGGCCTCCAACAAGAGCTTCGACACCCACAGCGTGGTGTCCACCAGTAAAACTTCTTGCCTTAGCCACGAAAAGTGCAGCAGTCCCTCTGTCCTCAAGGAAGAGCTCAAGCGCCTCAAGTTCTTCGAGCTGTCCCTCAAGGAGCAGATCAAGGACCTGAGCCTGCAACGCGACGGTTTGGTCATGGAACTGCAACAGTTGCAGGAGGCGCGACCTGTCTTAGAGAAGGCCTATGCGGTGAGTGGGAAGGATACTTCATTATTCCTAAATACTAATTATTATCCTGGGCATTTCTATACAGCGAACCACGCATCCAACGCTTCAGCAGCGACTGAACCAACTGGAGCTGCGAAATCGCCATCTGCAGAATGTCATCAAGCAGCAGCAGCAGTACACCGAGTCCCTGATGCAGCGTAGGTTTCTCCAAACTCATCAAAGACTTCCCAAATAAACTGAACAATCTTCCAGAATCCTGGCGGCAGCATCAAGTGGATCTCAATGAACTACACGGCCGAATCGAAGCCCAGAGTGTTATGCTAGCGGAGCAGACACAGCGCCTGCAGAGCGCCGATATCCTGGTGAAGGACCTGTACGTGGAGAACTCGCACCTGACGGCCACGGTGCAGCGGCTGGAACAGCAGCGGGCGAGGGTGAACCTGATCCACCAGCAGCAGCAGGTGCAGCAGGTCCAACAGCAGCAACAACGCCTGGGCCTACCAGGCATGCCTTAATACAACTAACCATAGAAACTAAATGATAACCTGAGGAGGGGTGCTCAGCATCGACAGACATCGAAAATCAATATCGTTATGAATGTTAGACCTATTTACAAAACACACTCGGTAGTCTAAGCTTGCAACTCGTCGTACCCGTGCGTGGCGTCTTCGTGAATGAATGTGAATCGATGTTGTTTGGCACGAGAGCACCACACCGCATCAATAACTAAAGTGACTTTGAAACTTAACTCTAACTTTAACCTTAACTCACCCACGCGCAAAGATGAACAATCCACACTAGTGTACCAATTTGAAAGACACTGACTAGTAATCGATTAGCTGATTTGAGCGAAGAAACTACTATATATTTACACTATCGTTTGAACATATATACGTATGAGAAAGAGTCCCAATATACATATATGTAGGTGTATCGTATATATGTCTCAATGCAATGTTGACCTTACTACAATAATTCACCACTGAAATAGTTAACGTATATTAATTATATTAGATCAAGACAGTATTTTAAATTTGTTATGCGTCTGAGATAGACGAGCACGTTTATCAATGTTTACCACGTGCCCGGAAATCAAATGCATCGGAATTGTTGTTAATTTTATTGGTAGAAAAAAAAAATAAGGAAAAATTTGAAAAAAAAAACAATTGAAACGATCTATGATATTGACATATATTATGTAACGACAAAAGACCTGTAAAGCTGTAATCATACACTCGTATCTATGTATTTATACTGCGATTTAAGTTAGCCAATACTCCTCAATTGCTTTTGCAAACTCTACCTTTTGTTGAACATTTTCCCGCCCGACTAACTTGCTCCCAATTTATACAATTTACTGAACAAATCTATTAGTTATTTAACTCTCGGTTCGCATTACTGTGTGATCATCTGTGCTTAATCAATACCTTCGATCAAAATAGAAACTTACTTTTTAAAAGTATAAAGAAAATTATTAAAAAAAACCAAATATACATTTATTTAAAAAAAACTCAATAAAAATTTATATTGCCTTTTGAATATCGCATTTTTTGTTTTATTATTATGTTCTTCATTTAGTATACATTTTTTGAGTCAAATATCATATTTTCTTCGCAGGTTGCTAAATAAATTTATAAAATTAAATAAACACAACTTTTCAATTAAATTGAATAAAATGGTTAAATAAAAAAACTTTTTAAAGGTTTGTGCGGCTATATATGTATATATTATCACGACTTTGAGGAATATTCTTAAATGGGGCTTCTCAAACGAGACTATATGTATTTGTTAGTAAAATGGGTAACAAATTTTAAAATTTTGAATACAAGGTTTTTTTTTAAACCATTCCTTTTTTTTTAAGCCATCTCAATACTTTTTTTTTTTATTTATTTTTAAGTTTATTGCACAAAAATCAAAAGACTTGAATGGTTCCCAGTTTGAAAATATTTTGGCGCGCCTTTGATTTTACCGTTGCAAACTTGAAATGTAACAGTGTCAAAGATATGCGTAGTTAATAAATAACTCTCTCCATCTTTTTCTTATTAACAGACATTAGGAAATAAGTCACCATTAGATGAAAAGGATTAAAAGGCTAAAACTATTTAAAATCTGAGAAAAAGTCATCTTGCAGTGTGACCAAACTAAAGGCATTGCCATCCATTGAAGCAAAATCGAACCAGATCCAAACCAGAATCGGCAGCCTCACTTTCAATCAATGTTCCACCTCTAGTGCCTGGCAAACTAAAATGTTTTGTGTTTTGTTAGTTTTTGGTGTAATAGTGAATTTCGTGAATTTATCGAGTGGTGAGTGGCAGTTTCGATTAAGTTATTTAATGGGAAAGCCGAGAAAAATTGAGTAAAGCCTGCATAGGGGACTAGGCCTGTGTATTTTGAAGCGTTTGGTGCAAGTGCATGTGACTGTGTGTGGGTGTGTGTGTATGCGGTTTGTTTTGTTATTCGATGCGCAAAATGGCATAATATAATTAAATTAACAATTTGTGAGGGCGAATGCTGTAACCATGGCCCTTGAATAACGCCCCACCAAAGGCTGATAAAAGTCACTAATTGGATTCCCCGCGAAAGAAAAATGTCATGGCCGCCAGAGTTCCAAGAAATGTTAAGGACACTTACTGGCTTCGCAAGATGGTTAAAAATAAAGATTTATTATTTGTTTCTTTATATAATAGTTTGAGTTTATCAGTAACTTTTAAACGTTCATAAATAAATAAGGATATTATATAAGGATAGATATAAGGAGAGTGTCCGGCAGCAACAGGCTTCTCCTTGGCTTCTAATTGGAATAAGCCTTCTCAGAATAGGCCTAATTATAACCCTATAATACTTCCATATAATTCCTTAATGAGACTATAAAATGAAAGTTTTGTAATTTTATCTGGAACTCCATATATTGGTACCTGTGAGTTTGATTTGGTTCTATAATTATTTTTAACTCATAGGCGCGCCAAAAAGGGGTCTCTTAAAACTTCAGGACTAGCTATTTCCAAGATAACAAAATATTTTACCAACTATTATTATGGCTTATTTTTAATCATTTTTTAAATTAAATTTTTTTATCCTTTTAATCCCTTTTGTATTTTATTTTTAAGACTCTACTGATATAAAGTTGTTTACATTGAAAACAAGTTGTTAACAGTGCTGTTATTACCAGTGCATCTCTGTTATTTCAAAGAAAGGGAAAATTAAAAATATATAGCATACCTTTCGGCTGATCACGGAACTTACATGTAAAATGTTAAAAGAACACTGTTACTCCCTTGGCTGTAATGTTACCTTAACATTCTGTTGGGTTCGCAGAACAATTCCAGTTTCAAAAGAAAGGCTCTCCAAAGTGGTGATAGGAAGGATCCTAAATCTCCTTAGGATGGCGGCCAGTAGTACTTTCATCTCGAGGAGGGCGAATTTCTGGCCAATGCAATTTCTTTTCCCGGCACTGAAAGCCACAAACGCGAACCTATAACGATTCGCAGAGTTTTCTGACAAAAAGCGATCTGGTTGAAATAGTTCGGGATCTGGAAAGTGGCTCGGGTCCCTCATAATGTCATAGAGGTGCAGGTTGATCTGGGTATTCCTGGGCATGATTAGTCCGTTCACCACACACTCTTCCATCACCTTTCGACCGATAACGGGGGCCGAGGGAAACAGTCTTAGGGTTTCTTTGATAACGCATTCCAGGTAGCATAGTTGGTTGAATTGGAGCACGGTGGTCTCATCGAGGTCCTTGGGAAGTTTCTGCACCTCCTCGAAACAGCGCTCTTGGACATCCTCGTGCAAGGCCAGCATTAGCAGGGTAAAGATAATGCCGGCGGAGGTGGTGTCGTATGCAGCGAACATGAAGGTGTTGACCTCGTCGCAGATGCCCTGATGATCGATGTGGCCCTCTGCCTCGGCAGCCAACAAAGTGTCCAGCATTGCGTACCGTTGTGGCTTTCCAATATCGTCCTTTGGGTCCTTACGCTTGAAGAGCCTTCTTCTCTGCTCTATTATTTGGCTGGAGAAGTCGTGTGCCATCTTCAGATTGTCAGCCTGTTTCCGATAGTCGCCAAAAAGATAGAAATATACTTTGTTGTACAACAGGGGATTGGAAATCCTCTGGAGCATGACCTCCTCTAAGACATGGATCGACTGGCGGTATTGGAAGCCTCCCTCTATATCATCGAGATTAACTCCTAGAACGGTTTCTGCAATAGTTTAAGATTTTTAATAGGCATACTATAGTCATATAATAAAAAAAATCGTTTGCATAATTGACCCATCTAACTAGTTCTATAAGAATCTATTAAAACTAAAGCATACTTATAATTGCAATATTTTCTAGATTTGTGATTACAAGCTTATAAATATATTTATATATTTTTTTGCTCCAAGTTACTTATTCAGTGGGAGATTGAATATGATATTTCAACAGAAACACTGCCAGTCATGATGATTTTTTATATGAGGATTAAAGTGCACGTATGGATTAAAATGCCTGCTTCTGAACTCTCGGAAAGCTTCTAGTCATGCTTATTTTGGCTTTTTGTGTAGTTTAAAGGTGCTTGTACTAATTTTTGACCCTCTACTTACCACACATATTGTTGAATGCAAGCTGTGGAATAATCTGATCTAGCACTACTTCTTTTTCGGGCTTAGGATGCAGGATTTTCACGAGGTTTTTGCTCTCCTCCCTAAAATGATATATTTCTTTAAATATTCTAGTTGAAAGTTTTTTGAAAACTTACTTAAATATGCTCAAAAAAGACTGAAGAACATTCAAGTGGAATGCAGGAGTCAAAGTTTTTCGTCTAGAATGCCATTTCAGGTCTAAATTGAGAGAAAATTGCTCACAAATTTGAAATCCTTTCTTATACAAACCCACCTGTGCTTGTCAGTAGTCCTTCGCCCAAAAAAGGCCTCAGTAGATCATATATCACGTTTTTTGTGATTAGCTTGGAACTCTGGAATACTTCTTCAGCATCCTCGGCCCGGATTATATTGTACATTGGGGTTCCAAAGAAGTACCAGAGATAATTCCGGCCCTTGGCTTGGGAAGCAGCATCTCTCATGAACTTAAATACAGAAGCTTGCAGAAGTTATATATTTTAGTACCTAAAGCTACTTTTTTTTAACGCCTATTACCAGGTTTAAGCTCCAAGAGATCAAAGTTATTGCCAAATGGAGTTTTGGTGGGAGTTATGTAGATGTGGCTCTCCAGAGAACTGCCATCCAAGGTTCTTACTCGCTTGCACAGGCAAAGAATAAAGTATCTCTTGTTCAAATGACTCCAAAGTTTGCAAAAAATTAAAAGTAATATCAGAACACTGACCAGGATCATTTTAGTGACAAGTTATTAGAGCGTTCAAGGGTCTGTCCGGCTGAGGTTTAGATCTTCTAATAACTGAGATGAAAAACTCCGTAAAGGTGATACATTTTTGTATAATTTATGCAGAATAGGCCTGTAGATTCCAGTTCATTTATTCATTCCAGTTAATCAATGAAATAATCTGGGAATCACCTTAAATAAGATATGTTAGTTACTGAATTAGTTACACATATACACATTTATTTTAGAAAAAATAAACAATATTTTATTAATTTCTACATCTTTGGCAAGAAGATTTAAAGATACATAGTTCACTTTTAATGACTAGCTTCCCTTTTTACTAATTTAACTTTAATGTTTTCCTGGGTTCGTAACACGATTCCATTTTCAAAAGTGAGATCTTCCAACTGGGTGGCTGGCAACAGCTTAAAGTTCCTGAGGACGGCAGCCAGGAGCACCTTCATTTCGAGGATGGCAAACTTCTGGCCAATACAGTTCCTCTGTCCTGCGCTGAACGGCACGAAGGCAAAAGGATGTCGGTTCACCGTGTTCTTTGGAAGGAACCTCTCCGGCTGGTACTGATTCGGTTTGGGATAGTGGCGCGGGTCCCTCATGATGTCGTATATGTGGAGATTGATCTGCGCGTCCTTCGGCATCACCATGCCATTGACCACACACTCCTCCACGCATTGGCGGCCAATGAAGGGCACGGAGGGAAACATCCTCAGGGACTCCTTGATGGCACACTCCAAGTAGACCAGTTCGTTGTACTTGAACACTGTGGTCTCATCGCTGTCCTCGGGAAGGTTCAGAACCTCCTGGTAGCAGCGCGTCTGCTCGTCCTCGTGGAGGGCCAGCATCAGCAGGGTGAAGATGAGGCAGGTGGAGGTGGTGTCGTATCCCTCGAACATGAACGTGTTGACCTCGTCGCAGATGCCCTCGTGGTCTATCTGGCCCTCAGCCTCGGCCGCCAGCAAAGTGTCCAGCATGGCATATCGCTGCTTCTTGCCGAACTCGTCCACATTGCCCAGTTGCTTTTGCTTGAAGATCTCTCGCTTTCGCTGGATGATTCCGGATGCAAAGTTGTGGACTATCCGCAGGTTATGCTCTTGCTTCCGATAGTGTCCGTTCAGGAAGAAGTACCAGTTGTAGTACATGAGAGGATTGCAAACGCGTTGGATCAGGATTTCCTCAATGGCGTGAATGGCTTTCCGGTATCCATTGCCCTCTGACATGTCGTCCAGCTTGACTCCCAGGGCGGTTTCTTTAAGAAAAGTATAATTGGATTCAAAGTCCTTAAAGGCTTAAAGACTATCTTACCACATATATTGTTTAAAGTAAACTGTGGAATGACTTGGTTGAGATCTAGTTCCCCTTCTTCATTTTCATACAAAACTTTGATGAATTTGTTGCACTCCTCCCTGGCAAAAATAGTTATAGTTTAATTAAAATATATATGTATATAGAATACACTCACTTGAAAATAGCCAAGAAAGACTGTAGGACATTGAAATGGAAAGCCGGTGTCAAGGCCTTTCGCCGGGAATGCCATTTCTGGTCTAAAGGTATCAACCCGATTAGGATTATTTAGATCACAAATATAATATAGTGACTCACCTGTGCTAATCAGTAGGCCGTCCCCCAGGAAGGGTCTAATCAGCTCGTAAACCACATTCTTCGTAATCAGCTTGGTGCTCTGGAATATCTCCTCAGCCTCCTCGGCGCGAACCACATTGTACATGGGTGCGAATAGGAAATACCACAGATAATTCCTGCCCTTGGCCTTGGCCGTGGATTCTCTCACAAAATTAAAAACGCTGGCTGTGAGTGAAATTCGTGAATTCCAAGTCTATTAAGAATCTAAAAAAATGAGATTACCCACCAGGTGTAAAGTTGAGAATGTCCAGATTGTTGCCGAAAATGGTCTTGCCGGGCATTACAGCCACTTTGCTTTCCAGGGGAGTGCCATCCTCGGTGCGTACTCTTCTGGTCAGGGAGAGGATAAAGTAGGACTCGTTTAGTTTCTTGAGAAGCAGCCAGAGGACTACTAGTAGAATGGGTGTTCCCAGCAAGGCGATCCACATTTTCGCGCACTCCCTCCAAAGCGAACCGTTCTACAGCGGATTTTGTAGTTCACTGGGCTGCCATATAGCTTTCGGATCAAGTCGCATGCCGATAATCACAATCAACAATTGTATATACTACGTATAGTACTAACAAATGATGGAACAGCTTTTCGTTATCAGCATGCTGTGTATGGTCGATTGAGTTCCAATTATATTCGGCTCAATTACGAACGGCATTATGCCGAACTTTTGGCTTTGTTTTGGTATTCTTATGGGATTAGGTGTTCAGACAGTCATAGGGTATCAAATTGTCTATCATATTGTAGTCTCGATTAATCTACTTAGCCTTAAGGGCGATTATAAATGCACCAAAGGTCAGTAAGTCCGGTGTTATGCACTCTATTTGCTTACAATTAAGCAGAACCAAGTCTAACAAACGTAATAAAGTAGGGATTTTCTGCCAGAAAGTATCATTCCATTGGCCTTCTTTTGGTTTATTATCAGTAATTGATTGGCGAGTGGTTAGAGAGGCATTTGAGGCAGTGCAACGATCTTATAATTTGTCCCCATATGGCCATTCCAGATTAATAGCCATTTCTACACTACACAGATTTCCTCTCCCAGGCATATTTTCCCATCGTTCCGACTATGGAACTGGCTAGCTAGCCTGGCTATAAAAAAAGGAAACTAGCAATGTCGCATCAAAATGCCGCATTGATTAAAGTTTGATTAGCTGCAGCTTGGCCAGATCGCATTTGGGCTTGAAGAATTAATTTGAGCCACAGAAATGGCAATGCCGAGGCAGCAGCAGTGGCCGCCGTTGCCGCTGTGGCAGTTGCATTAGAAGTAAATGTGGAAAAAAAAATTAAATCACCGTAATTACATTTTCTGTGGAAAAGACCGGAGAGCTGGAGACGAACGCGCAAGCATGTTGCACGACCAGTGCGTGGACGTGGATGTCGCCGGCAATGACAAAAATAGTCAATGCAACAGTAGCAGTAGCAGTAGTCAATGGCAGTAGCAGCAACTGCTGCAGCAGTAGCAGCAGCAATCACAACTGCATTTGGGCATGAAAAGTGCAATGCCGGCAATTGGAAAAACTTGCCCTGGAAAGGATGGCCTGTCTCTGCCTGGTTGTTGCTTCTTGTTATGAACAAATGTTATTGCAGCAGGAACAGCAGCAGCATCGACCCAGCAGCAGGAACCACACACTCTCATTAAAATGCAAAAGACGTCGCTTGCCGCTTTTTAGAATTACTAATTGAATCGACGCGATCAGTGGCAATTGCAGCAACCAGAAACCAACCAAGAAACCAACAATGAACAACAACAGTTGTGGTGGCGGCACGAATGTTTGTTGTTTCAACTGTTGCCAGTTGCCTGTTGCCACTGCCACTGTTGAATGTTTGCTGATGTTGATGTTGATGTTGACGTTGCTACTGCAGCTTCCGCTGCGGTGTGAATATACAAACATATACTGGCTATTTATTTATTTATGTACGTGATTCTCGGTGCGGTTTGCGATTCTTTTAGGGCGATTCCCGGGGAAAGCTCCCAACTGGGTTTGAGGCAAAGCAGAGCTACTACACATGCACATCCGCAATCCGCAATCCGCTGGGAGGAATTGCTAAAATAACAAATTATGAGCGATTATTTTACCCTCAGGTGGGGCTTTCTTTAAGGATTACTTTTCAAAAACCAACTATCCTGCCACATTCCACAAAAACCCACTACACTACTTTTCCATCATTTTCTGGCATCTCTTTGAGAAAAATATTCATGTTTCAAGTATTGACCTTCCTGGCTAAGCACAAACCCATGTTGCAACACGATTTTTCAATTATTGCGGCGGCTTGTAAAATTTGTTGTAAGAGCTTGCATATTTACTTTAACACCTCCTTCTCGGTGTCGCTTAGTTTTTGGTTGTGTGGGGCATTGCTGCGTGTGTTGCTGCTGACAGACGATGGCGGCGATGGCGACGAAAAAAATAAGTTAATAAGAACAGGCGACGCTTGTTAGCCATGTTGCCTGCCTCTCCTGACACTTGTTGCACGGCATTCTGCCCCAGCAACCTTTTGCGGTCGCCAAAGACCCCAGAAAGATCTCCAGTTGCTGTTCTGGAGGCACTTGGAGAAACTTTGTGCCATCCTGCCTCTAACTGAAGAGAACTTTACCTTATTTTCGGTAGAGTTTTGGCCAAGTGTTGCGATGCCTCCTTTGGGGTTGTCGTTGGCGTGTGTCTCGCGCTCCACTAAACTTTTAATTAAAATTTTGTCGTATCACAGTGGCTGGTGCTTCCTTTTGTGGCTTGTTAATGTCACCTCGAGAGTGGGAGAAGGGTACGCTGCTGATTTTTATGCAAATTTCAGAGCAGTCTCGTTTTTCGGTCACCCGCCGCCAGCCAACTTGCGAGGCTTCCAGATCGGGTCGGCTCGGATCGGGTTCCCAGGCCCCATCCAGCCAGTTGCGTTCGTCATTAACTTGTCATGACCATAATCACGGTATAGACCAACTTGGCATCCATCCTCTCCCAATATAGGAGCCACTCGTCGGCCATCAATAAGGCAATTGACATTTCCCAGCCGAAGGAAACGTTTACTGATAAGCGAATTGGAGAACGCTTATTATTTTGGCGTGGGACAGGTACATGGAGATATATAGACTCCCGTTTGGATGTTGCATGATCTGGACTCGGATGCCGGAGTGTGGCAATTGGCCAAGATTTATTGACATAATGAAGACTAATTCGCGCGTCTGTGGCCGAGCATTTTGACAATTATTTATGTTGTATTAAGTTGTTTGGCGGCAGCGCGTGTAACGATGTAATTAATTGCCATGGATTAGACACTGCCGATGGCTGAAAAAAAAACAGAGACCGACTTGGTCACGCAGCCCCACTCTGGCTCGGAGATGCAAAGATGCGGAGGCTCAGAAACCGGGGCACCAAGCCAAACTCACAGTCGGCCGCACAGACTCGGCAGGAAAGCGGCTTAGATCCATAAACAACCGAGTTTATGGGAAGCCATTTGCGACGATCCGAAATGGAAGTGGAGTGGATGGAAGCACTTCAATTGGTCATTCGGTTGTGATGCGATTTTCAAGCGATTTAAATACGAATATCAAAAGTATAAGCTACGATTATACTCTTAGACTATAGGTCATTCGTGATTGGAGATTTCACAAAAATATATTGGAAATTGAAAGTGGGAACAGCTTAGTTTATGGGTCTTGTGGCGCCCTACCCTTAACTTATCAGAAACGAGCCAAGCTCTTAACAGTTTATGGCCAACTTTATAGAACTGATAAGTATATGGGCCTCTTTTTATAAAATTAGATCTTCGACTTTGCCTGCTCAGATACTAGAAAACTAGAACTTTAACCGAAAAATATTCATATTCTTTCTTCGAAACGATTCGAGCTGCATTTATTTTGCGAATTACTCTGAATCTAAATTTAATTAATTTTTAGCTTCCCGAACTAATTAAAAAACAAATTTCGTTTTTAACAACCGCTTCGAATGGCTGTGGGCCATAAAGTGTACACAGACTTCGTTGGATTCGCCAAATTGAGTTTTTTGCTTTCACGGGACGGGATTTAATTTTTGGCCAACGTATTTGTGTATTATTTTTTATAGAGCAGCTACCATTATAATGTTTATGGGTCTAAGCTCATCAAAGTTTAAGCAGGCACTTTATAGGCAGCTTGTATATTATTTTCCACCCATTGTTTGTCCGGCTTTTGGCCGCAAAGACAATGCCGAGTGTTGACAGCTGGCCAGAGCACCTCTTGGCCGCTTAGAGGGCGGAGGCTTAGACCAGGCTAGTTAATTTGCTTTAACTAGAAACCGCATGCAAATCGTAAAGCCAAAGGGAAGCTGCGAGCGGTGCGAGTTCAAAGCGACATTGCCGCGCCAAAAACGCGCGCGACTCGCGTTCGCTAATTGAGTACGACAGGGCGGTGTTGTGTGGTTGGGGCCCTTCTCTTCTCTTTTCTCCCTTTTCATCCTTTTGCAGAAAATAAATAAAATTTATTACGTATGCCGGCCATGGAGGACAATGCCGCTAACCCACTCCTGCCTCCTTATATTTATTGCTTCCACGAACCGAGCGCGTTGCTTCCAAGAAATGTCCGCAGCTCAGGCGATTCCCTGGCCAAGCCATCTCGCCGAGAAGGTGGCTATCTGTCTGGGCCCGCTGTGGTCGCTGGCTTAACAAGTCGACACTTTTCTTCACACCTCTCGGCTTAGTTGGCCAAGAATTTACTTGGCCATATTAAGCTTAATGGCCGCCCGTCGCGATCGGACCGGTGGCAGTTTCCTGGCTCGTTTTGCCCGGCAATGCGGTTATTAAATGCAAAAATTAAGATAAGCCCTTCGAGGCAAGGGTTCTCAAACTGGTTCTACACGCAGCAAAAATTGTTGACAAAATTGCCCATAAATGCCATGAATTGTGGCCTTTAATTTGCCTCTCTAATCGCAATGATAATGCTATGATTAATCGGTTTGGTATGTAAAATATGCTCACTTTTAATTATCATATATTCAAAAATTAATCTATTAGCTTTCGTACAGTTTGCTAGGTGCGCAGAGTTAACGATGCTTTTCGAATTAGCCAGTGCCCTAGGCCATGCAATGTCACGGCTAATTAGCCATAGAACTATTGGGGGCAGACCTGCGGGAGTCGGGCTTATGTTTTCCGCCATTCCGAACACGTGGAGATAAATCGCCCTACTTTATGGATCGGTTCGGGGCTGGGCGCTCCTTTGGCAGCTGTGACTGTGACTGCCGCCATAGAGTGAGCTTTTTTATAAGGCCAGCGATCATAAAAATACAAAATTTATATGCACTTAATTGCGGTCTCCTTTCGGATCGCCCAGACCCAGACGATGGTTGCCCAAAGCCCAATAACATTGTCCCTGCTTATGGATGCAGTGGATGAACTGGGTATTGCTGAGACAAACAATGAGGAAAACTTTCAATAAGGATTATAAAGTAGAGTCTTTATAAGAGAGTATTCTGAATACAGTTGAGGTAGAGTCTGGTCGTTTAATTAATCAGGCATGTGTGGACTTGATTTTAGCATTCATCAGGCCTTACATCATGGCCTCTATCGTCCCATAAAAGTTGGAATCATGCCAGAGTGCGTTCAGCACTGCCTTAATTAAAAAGTAGCGAGCACAATTTAATTAGAAGAGCCTGCAGTTGCTCTGGACATAGATGTGGGCATGCCTGGAGGTGGGGTGGGTAGCCATGGGGTTAATTACGCGTCTCGCTGGCGACACCTCATCATCTGTCCAAACTGGAGAGGCTGTGCGTCGCCCCCAATTGCCCGATATGACTTTAATTTCGTTTAATTGGCAAATGGGCTGCAGAAATGCAGCTTCCCAGCTGGGAACACTCATTACGATCTTTAATAAGCCGGGCCTGGGCCATGCCACGCCACTGGAATGTTGATCCGAGCCATTCGAATGCCATTAGGCTGCCCAGGCTTATTTCCTGTCTCTCGGAATTGGGCATGACCCAAGCTGGGCTTTTCAGGCTTTTCGGTTTCAGAAACTAATCAAGCGATTTGTTGCGCATGCCCGTGAAGCGCTAAAATGCGCAGTTTTCCTCCCGGCCGGCTTTGCGGCTTAGTCGGCTTAAAGTCCAGCGAGATTTATGCCACCAAAGGGAGCCATATATTCTGATATGATTAATTGTGCGTCGCATTCTCCGGCCTCGACTCCACCAGCGATGCAAAGGCGGCGATAACAACGCCGCAGAATACTCCTCGCGATTCTTGCGGCGGTCCTCTTGCATTTTTCGCGGACCGCACCATCGCACACGTACGAAAAATTTCGCGCTTTGCTGCAAGCCTCGAATGGCTGGGATCTTGCATCTGTTCCTCCTCACAGCGGATCCCGGCTTTTGCATAAGCTGAGCGAAAAGCAATTTATTTCCCCTCTTGTTGGCAATCTATGCCCAGAAATCTTGCCGGCTAGCCCGCAGGCTGTACCTTCTACTCGGGCTTCTGCCGAGGTCCGAGGAAAACTCACAGATGACTGACAATGCTCATATATCTGCATATCCATTGACAGTCCTTCCGCCAACGATGGGGCTTTACAACTCGACTATAAGATACCCGGTACTCTTCTTTTGAACTCTATTGGGTGCTTGGGAGCAAGCCAGTCGGAAAGCGAAATAAAATGTCTTGAACTCTTGTCTGAATTTTGTTTTGTGGATAATGATAAGACTTGGGTATAGTTTGGCATACCTTTTAGGATCTGATATGATTCCTTTTTCTTTCTACTTCCTTGTTTACAAGTACCGGGCTTAAGAATAACTGAAAAGGTTAAGAACTCCCAAAGGAAGTAAGACTTGACATTGTTAAATTATTGTGAATAGTTATGTTAAAATTTATAGTTCAATTTGCTTTAAGAGCAGTCTCCAGCCCTAGAATATGGGAACCCGATATCCACCATGTTATAAGAGAGTTTATTACCCAAGAGTATTTATAGAGACTACCTCTTACTTCCATTAAACTCACTGGCTTTGAACATCGGACATCATGGGATTCGGCCACCCTGGTCTGTAAGAGAGCTCCCTTTCGGTTTTTAGTGCAAAGTCGTGTTCGATTTTGCATAAAATGAGCGCTGACTTGAAATTGAAATGGGAAATGGCAGTGCCAATGGAGTCAGGAATCGGGAATGGAAGTGGAAATGGCTGAAACGCAGTCACTGTCTGAATGTCTGCAATTTCATATGCCTGGGTCGTGGAAGCTTCCTGCTTGGAGGAATGTTTCCGTCGAACCCCAATCACTGTGTCAATATATGCACTGAGACATTCGATCAAACATTTGCCAACGCTGTAAAGTGTAAACAACTTTGAAGTTGAATTGCCTGCCTCTGTCCGCCGACTGCCCGAAAAAACAACCTGCAACGGCGATGGAGGAAGGGAGATAGCTCCGAGCGAGCCCACAACTAAATTGAGTTGATTTTTATCGCTGTCACATTTATGACATTATCGGAATCGGTCAATATTATAACGAACCAACGAACCCACGAACGAACGAGAGGAGCAGCACCCTCGCCGCGTGAGTGCAACACCTTCCACCCATAAGGGACAGGCGATTGTGTTTATTATGACTATTATTATTGACAGCTATCGTAAATAACGAGGTTCTGGCCGCCCTGGCTCTGACTCTGGCTAGGCTCGATGGCTCTTTAAAGTGAGCCTAACCACTCGAGTGCATTCATAACCCATAAAGATTAAAGTCTTTCCGCCCCAGCACTGACAGAAATGCCTTCTTGAATAGAGTCTTCAGACCAGAGATCTTGAAGGGTGATGATTGTTAAATTTTACGGGCTTGGTGTCATAAAGGTTATGTTTTTAAAATGTATTTTAAACTTGGATAGTGTCAAGAGTATAGTATGATTTGGATAATCTGTTGTAGTGTATCACTCCCATTGTTGCATGTTGCATAATTAAATATTTTTTGGTGACCCTCCAAAAACTTGGGCTTATCACCATTTTAATTTGTAAATGTCGCTGGGCAGGGCAAAAAAAAAACCAAAAGCCCACCAAAATAAAACGTAAAAATAAACTGGTTCTTAATTAAAACGACAATGTCGAGTTCTCTGTAAATAATCGTAACGAATCAAGCGACAACATAAACCGAAAAGTAAAAATAAAACCAGGCAACAGAACTACTACCAAAGGGAACAGAAGTCGACCCAGAGAACCAGAATAACACCCAAGCTGGACCTGGGAACTGGGACCTAAACCCAAAAAGACACTGCACCTCGCAAGGGTTTCCTTTCCTATAATTTGAAAACATTTCTCTGGTGATCGCAGCATTCAAACGAGCTGAGTTTGAAAAGGTGATCCGACTCTGGATGGGGCTCCAACCTGCCTGGCTCTGGGCCAACATTTCTTCTTGGGCCTCCTCGTTCTTCGATCTGAGTTCTGTCTGGTATTCGTTTTTTGATCCCATGCGTTTTGCCGATTGTGGACTGCGGTGTTGTCGCCTCCAACTGATTTATCGAGAGCTCTGGCACTTGAGACGGTTTTAATTATATTTTTGGTCGCTTCAAATGACAAGAACTATTAATTTTTTCCTCCTTCGTTGGCTGGTCGTAAAAAAGGCGTTAAAAGCCGGTGCAGGAAGATGGATCGTGGCCCATAAAAGGGAGGGATTTAATGGGAATCAATTCGGACGATGATCGCTGGAAATAAAGGCAAATGGTACTCGCACCATTTCGGTGTGAGTTCAAATAGATTGCATACGATTTAGGGGTTTGAAGGAAGGCAGGAGATAGGAACTGAAGAACTGATTAGATTTTATGGAGGGCCTACTTGGCTTGTTAGGTGGGAAGTCCCTAGTTGCCAATTACTATTAAAATTGATTTAAATTTCTTTCTTCGTGCCACCATCCATCCCCATCCTTTAGTGGTAATTGGGGATCCTTAATGTAGGACTGTTTCGTGTAATTTGGGGTAATTGTGTGGCCTTACTGTTATATGGCAGGCTAATTGATTCGCCAGCATCGCAGCTGCAGCTCCTGCTGGCGTTGTTATTGCAGATTTCACTGCCACAGTTTCCAGTTTTCAGGTTCGCGGATCCATTAAGCCCGATCCCAGGGCTCACTGACTCTGGCTGTGTGCGTGCCAAGGCGAAACAGTAGCCAACTGGCATGGAGTCAAGCCGCCACATAATCTGTCAAAAGAAAAAGTTCATAATAAATCAAATGTCACGTAAACAATATTATTAAAATGATGCAGTCACCCGGGCACAGCCACCAAACCCAAGACCGGGGCGAAACCCAACCGATCGACCCAGACAACACTCATTAAAAGACAACCCGAGGCGGACGGAAGGGATCTTAGTGGGGCTGGGAGATCCGAGCCTGGCATGCAAAGCGAATTGCAGCAGAAGGTTCTAAGCACTGAGAGAAATGCAAGGTTATTTTATTTAAAGAGAAATTAAAGATTCCCCAAGAGATAGTTATAATATTCATTACTGAACTCTGACCAAGTTCCTTTTTAAAGTGCAACTCCTGGCAGTACGTTGGGGATTCTTATCTGCGGCTTCTGCCGGCTGCTGCTTCTGCCGGTGAGCATAACGAGTTGGGGCATTTAAGCCCCGAGCCACACGAAGTTACAAACTGCCATTCAGGTAGACGGCGGCGACTCGACGGGCTCCTCCCAGGGACTGGCGCGGGGGACCTGGACTTGGGATGCCGGGGGAGATATCGTCGGGTTTTTGCGCAGCTTCTGCGCGCATTTATGAGGATCGCCGCCATGGGTCCCTCGGGTTTTTGTCAACGTCGCAGGGCCGGGAATCCAGGGACCAGAACACCGAAGACCGAGGCTTTGTGTCAAAAAGGCTGGGCCCTCGGCCTCGATTCCCGTCTGAGTTGCAGGTACGCGTTAATCACACTTTGCGTTCGCCGGTTTTCGGATTCTTCTGGCCGCAGAAATACATTTAAAATTCCAGCCACGTCGGCCGGCCCGGCGAATTGCCTTGGCATTAAATTAAAGGCTTTGGGGCAGGAAAAAAGTAGCATTCGAAGGAGCAGGAGCAGGAGCAAGGAGCAACTTTTTGGGGGCCTTTGGGGAATATGCCCAGGCTGCGAATTTCACACCTCGGCGTACAGTTGCAGGTCCTCGAAAAAACGAAGCCCTACACGCCAAATTTCAGTGTAGGCGTGAACCTTTTAGCAACCCGAATGGGCTCCAACCCTTCCTCCGGCCGGCCATTAAAGCGTAACGAATACTTGGCCCGTTTATGTAATTTGGTTTGTAATAAGCCCGGGTCGATGAACCGCTCCACTGCCTATATCGAGCTGGCGGCCCACTCTAATCGATAATTTATTGCAGGTCGGGGAACAATGCCAATGGTCCAGGCATCGGCCCTGGCATCTCGCCATCAGTTAAGTCGACCAGCTTGACCATCGGGCTGGGAGAGAAAGCTATTTCGCTAAGCCTAAGCCACCGCTTCGACTTTGCTAGCAAAAATGCGAGCTTGCGTTCTTGTGGCATAGCCACAGATCTGGCCAAGATCCACATCTGCCACAGAAAAAGGCACGGACGCGAACACATAACGAGAAAAGGAACAAACACGAAGCGGTTCTACGGCTCTCAGACTAATCTGGCGGAGCACATCGCGATGTGGCAGGACCGGCTTTGGCTGGCTGGCTGGCCCTCCTCCTGCTTCCTCCATTGGCTCCTTCCTGCACTTCCTCGTCTCGTTGAATTTATGTTTAAGCATTTCATGGCATTGCCGACCACGTACTGTGTTCGATATGAGATCTTTTGGCAGCGGATCATGGATGGTTACGTGACACGAATTTCGAGGAATTTCAAAACGGAAGGTGCCACAACTGAGTACAGTACTTTGCACTTTAGGCGACGGTCCTTTGAATGTTTATTCATGGCAGGGATCTGTTGAAGGAAAATGCGTAAAAGCATTATCTTGTAAGGGGTTTCATGTTCGGAAAGGTTACAAGATCTGTTAGAAGTATTATAATGCTTGTGATTATTGATATTATTAGGATAGGATTCCAGATGTAAAATACTGTATCATCCAAGGTTCCATATTTAAATAAACTTTAGAATTATTGGTGCAACTTTGGTTACCCATCTTCGGGCCATCTCTAGGCCTGGCTTATGCTTTGCAGTTCCTGCACCTCGTTCGCAGCTTTGGCCATAATATTTATGCCGTTTGTCTGCCCTTTTGCTGCTGCCACAGACGTCTCCTGATCTCCTGCGTCTGCGTCTGTGCCTGCCTGCTGCTGCTGCTGTCCTTCCCGATCTCGTCCGTTTCCATTTCCATGGGCATGGGTATGGGTATGGGTCTGGGGCTGGCTGCTTTGTGCCTTCAGCCGGGCTGGTGTGAAATAATGATGCCGTTGCACAGATAAGGTGCCTTCTGAAAGTGGAGTTTCGTGCCTGCCCCATTGTGATTGGGGGATTGTGTGCGATCGGACCTTATAGAGAAGCAGAAAGCCAAGTTGGAGGGAATCGCAGTCCCCAGTCGGGGCAGAAATAACATAAATGGCTCGACGGTGGATGGAGGATGGCAGAAGGCGGACGGGAATGGAAAATCTCGAGCTGTGCATCTTGGGATGCAATTTGAAATGGGCTTCTTGGGGCTCCACTTTGGCTTGTCCAGAGTCCGGTGTCCAGGGTCCAGTGTCCGTTGCAATTGCAAATTTCTTTTAATAAGCCTTTTGACGCCTCGCTGCCAATGCCAATTGTAAATTGCATGGAACCTGCCGCTCCTCGGGGCCAAAGGGAGACCCAGGCGAGCCGGGGTGGGGCTCAAATTATATATACTTAGTGTTGCGGTCTTTCCGGTCCGATTGAAATAGCAGACCCAACGACGCAAACGGAGACGAACATAATGAGGCTAAGGATGTACGAGGCGTAAATGCAGTCCAACTGTTGGGGGTCATTGCAGCTCCGGCCGAGGGGTTGGCCATAATGCCCCTGATAGATCATTGTACAGTGTGATTCAGCGAATTAAAGATTAAATTACTGTCATTGGGGGGTTTTTTGAATGGTGAGGTATTCTTAGAGAACTACTGATATGAATTTAATTAAAAAATCTTTAAGAGATTTTAAAAACCAGACCTATTTAAATACTTCATACTCTGCTATATGTATATGTGATATTATTATACCCTTGCAGAGGGTATTATAATTTTGGTCAAAAGTGTGCAACGCAGTGAAGGAGACATCTCCGACCCTATAAAGTATATATATTCTTGATCAGGATCACCTCCTGAGTTGATATGAGCATGTCCGTCTGTCCGTCTGTCTGTCTGTTTCTACGCGAACTAGTCTCTCAGTTTTAAAGCTATCGTCTTGAAACTTGGCACACACCCTTCTTTCCTTTGCACGCAGTATATAAGTCGGAACGGCCGGGATCGGCCGACTATATCTTATAGCTGCCATATAACTGATTGATCGGAAATGGTATAACTTTGGTGTTTTTAGAGTTACAGAGTTCAGATTTTGTACGAATGCTACTTTTGGCAAAATCATACGACCTACCAAATTTCATAAGGATCGGCCGACTATATCATATAGCTGCCATATATCTGATTGATCGGAAATGCTATAACTTCGGTGTTTTTAAAGCTAGAGAATTAGGATTTAGTACGAATGCTATTTTTGGCACAATAATACAACATGCCAAATTTCATAAGGATCAGCCGACTATATCCTATAGCTGCCATATAACTGAACAATCGGAAATTAACAAACTTTGGTGTTTTTGAAGATAAAAAGCTGGAACTTCGTACAGATTCTATTTTGGGTCAGTTATATCTTATAGCTGCCATATAACTGAACGATCGGAAATGGTATTTGGTAAAAATACCAAATTTGGTATTTTTGAAGATGGAAGCTTGGTACTTTGTTTAAGATTTTTTATTGTAATAAATTGGTTATTTTATGATATTCTCATAAGGATCGGCCAATAATCCGATGTTTGCGATATATATCCGGTTTTAACTGCAAGGGTATATCAACTTCGGCTCCGCACGAAGTTAGCTTTCCTTTCTTGTTTTTATATATTTCTGCCTTAACCTTGCGAACCACACTGTGCAATTACCAAAGTACTTCGTTTAGGGCAAGCCGGATAAAAAATATAAGAAGGAAAAAAAAGGTGGAGAGGTCGCAGGGAGTATCCATTTCTCATTTCGTTTTTAGCCCGATGCTTGATCATTTATCTTGTCAAAGCTAATTTAAAGTTAGCGCTTCCTCCTCCGTCTGCTGGGACGGCTCTTCGCGACTCCGGCCTCTACTTATTCGCAACTGCTGCTGACTTATTTCGCACGTGAAGTGTTAAAGAGCAACAACGGCAACGACAACCTCAGCCACAACAACAGAGGCCATTGAAAAACCCCCCACACACACTCAAGCACACACACAGTCTGGCGGACAAAAGAATCGCAATTTATTTCTTCCTGTGGACGAGTTCGAAACGCGAAGAAAAAAAATATTCATCAATTTTTGTGCAACATCACGTAGGCTTTTCGTTGCTGTTGCCAAAGTTGTTTTCGCTGTTGTTATTATACTTGTTGAGGCAGCATTAAGCACTAAAGTGCATAGTGGCTTAAAAATGATTATTATTTGAGGGTTAATTAGTTTTAAAACAAGGGAGTTGAGGATGATATTGGAATTAAATTGCGGCCAATGAGTTTCATAATATTATCAATATAACTATAAAATAATGAGGTAGTTTGTTTTAAGAAACGGGGCACGGAAATAGGGCAATAGTAAATAGGTATATAAATATAAATAACTTATCTAAGAAGGAGAATATATCTCTTATAGTCTCAGACGTTATACAGTATTGTTTTATTCTCTACTGCTTAGTATCGGGTCTTAAAACTCCCTTAAAAATATTCAAAATACTTAATAGATAGGAATTCCTGCATCTCCCAGTTCACTGCCACTATTTGGCAAACTCTAAAGGCTGTGGCATTGCCTTTGGAAATTGAAAATTGGCCACGCTTTCTTATTCATGCGTCAATGTTGCGTCTCCCGGGGAAAGGACAACCTGGCCTGCCCCTGGCCAACCAGCGACTTGGTTTATGCATCCATTGTGTGCCGCGTCTGGCCAAGATCAGAGAAGACCACAACCACCAGCCAGACATCGGGGTAATGAGCTGCGTCTGCTCCGCGGCATGTGTCTAGCCAGGGGACAGCATGCCACTCATCAATTAGACTTTTCCTCAAAAATCTGCCCGAAAACCGCCCGACTAGTTGGCCAAGCTTGCTGCTGGATTGTCCCATTGTCCCTCCCTTCTTTGGATTGGGTTTTGGGGTACAGAGAACATGATGTTCGACACCACAATTTGTGTTGTACTTCGTGTACTCGATGGAGGCCGGTGGAGGGAGGATCGGAGGTCGCGACGGAGAAGGTGAAGGTGGAGAATCTGGGCGGAGAACGTCGCGTCTTTTGCATTGCAAAGTACAAATGGGGAACGAGGCAGACGACGTTGCTGCTGCTGGTGATGCTGTGCAACGACCCTGAGGAGCTGGCTGCCTCCGATTCCAAATCGAGTTGGACGCGCATTGCATTGTTTTGCAGCTCCTGCTGGCCTGCCAGTTTGCCTGCCTGGGTTCCTTCTGTGGCAATCAATTGTTGCATCTTGCTCTGTGGCTGTGGTGCTGGTGGCGGCTGTGCCAACGAGGCAGACAAACGGCGTCATCGCCTCGTTTAGTACACTGAAGAAAATATCTAAATAAAAGGGGAAAGCTTTCTGAATGTAATTTGATTGAAACTATTATTTTGTTTCGAGTGCAGAACTGACCAGTTCTGGCCTTTTTGGTTCTCCTGTTGGCCCGGGTAGGTGATATTGCCTTATCTGATGTGTCATTTCTTTGGGCTTTTCTGCAGCTTCTGTGACTCTTTGCACGCGCATTGCGAGCCTTAATTTTTGGTCAACAGTTTTTTGCTTGTTAGCCAAGTTATGCGGCGACCGCAACTGGCGAGAGAGAAACGAACCAAAAAGCCACAAAAAATAAAAACTAAGAAGGAACAAAAACCGTTTACCACATTGCCCAAATAATTGTCGTGTTGCGGGTTCGTCTTTCGCTTTTTCGACTTTTTCGTCTTGCCAATTATGAGGCACGCTCCACGCGCTTTAGTGGCCGCTTTGTGGCAGAGACTGTCAGCCATGGCACGCCTACATTCTCACAACGACACCCACTCCCACAACAAGACCCGCTGCTTTGTGGCACCTTCCACCTTCCACCTGGGACCCGCAACCATAACCATGTTTTCCACGGAAAAATCTGTCGGTTTATCGGGCGGCAGGCATCGGCCAACAGCTCCAAGCCAAGTCAGGCCAGGCCAGGCAAATGCCAATATTCCCGGTCTGGGTCCTCAACTACATTCGTGTTTATCAAAATGAAATGTAATGAAGATCTGCATAATATTTCCTGTTTGGAGAATAATGGTGGCACAGCCTCCAATTGATGCCACAAATTCTAGTACAGTTGAGTTGGAAAAGTATTTAAAAAGGTGAACCTCCAATGATTAGCAGTTTTCCAGCTTCCGCATCGAATGCAAATTAGTCAGACTCAGAGTCAGAGTCAGGAATCTCCCATTCCTTCAATAGAAGCGTGTGGCAGTCATAAAACACTTCGATCACAACAAGAAAATTCAAATTTCGGCTCGGCTGTGGCTCCAAACAATAGCAAATAGCCACAAAAAGGCACTTCGTTGTCTAATCAAACGAAATCAAATCGAATGGTATCGTATCGAATCGCGAGTCAGCGGCGATCGATCTTGTTCTACTTTTCGAATCGATCCGAAGCCTTTTGTTATTTGTTTGTTGAGATTTCTTTGGGGTTTTTTTTTGGACTTTCGGTCGAAACGAATTTCTTGTTCCAGCGCATTCCCCGAGGCCGATTTTTGGTAAAAGTCATGCCCATTGTTCTGGTTTCGGGCCCAGCAATTAACAATGCCGGTTCGAGAAGCGAGTGGGAGGTGGCTGAAGTGACTAAAGTGAGGACTAAACATTTATTGATTTAGCTTTGCCATTAACAGATTTGTGAGCTAATTAAGAATATGTCATTCAAATGAATTAGCATTTGATGCGAATTTCAGTGTCGGCGTAGGTGGAATAACACTAGTCCTCGATTATTTATTGGCCAGCCTCTTAACGATCATTATTCTGGGGATCGGGCGGGCTTCTGGTAACTTATGATGATGCTTTTTAAATATTTTCAAACCGATTCAAACTTGATTTTGTACATTTATTTATAAGAAATTGTACGAGTCTCAAGAGTCTATAAAAATTAATTAAAATTCTGTAAATTTGTTTTTCTAATTTCGGTTAACACGTCGCCTTCCTGCCCCTAGAAGCTATTTCTCAACTTGGAATATTTAAAGATCTTTGAAGATCTTTGAAAGCTCCCTTGCAGCTGTCGGCAAATGTTCGCTTCTGTGTTTTTTGGCCCTTGACTGGCAGACACTCTTTGAAAGTGATACCGTGACACGCACTTGCCTCAGACGCACACAGGTACAAGGCTCCGTTCACAGATACTCCCCGAAGAACCCACACTATTCTAGAGTACGCCGGAGACGCGTCAAACACTTGAATGTGTCAGCCTTTAACACTTTTACAATTTGATTTGCGTTGTCTGTTGTTTTCGAATGCGGTTGTCGTCCCATCCACCGGTTCTCCGTCCTCCGCTTATTTGGACATTTATTTCAAAGGTTCCCAAAAAAAAAAATGAATCCAAAATATATGTAGATACTCGACAAAAACTAAAGAATACTAAAAAAGCATAAACGGTCTGACCCCTCAGATCCCTGGAGTCCTCTCCCCCATTATATTTTTTTGTTTTTTTGCTTGACATGCACGACGAGCTCTCCACATGACGACCCTTTTCAGGTCGTCGCCAACATCTCTGGATTGAGATCGTCGCTGTCTTTATCATTGGGCATCTCTATCTGTGGCTCTGGAGTGTGTACTTCTGTTTGTTCCAATCGGTTTTAGAAATAACCATAGGGATGTGAGCGTGACAATTTTTTTTTTGTAAAAAATTTAAATTTAAATGTCATTGCGACATTTTAAAAAACAATTTGCATTCTTTGGGTTTTCGGAGGGTGGTTACTACAGTGGAATCTATGTCTAGAGACATTACCCTACCCATATCTGGAAATCTTCTGGCCTAAATTCCTTAATATTTCTCAAGTTCTTATATAAGATCATAAGGTACTACCCCCTCTAGTTGTGGTGTCTTCTCGCACATTCTTCTTTTAATTTTTTGGTTCCTGATTCTGCGGTTCTCTTGTCACCGTTGAAATTGTAGACAATACATTTGCCCGAAACGCGCCTCTTCACACTTTGGCATTCGGCAGATCGCTCCGCACTCCGTACCTCCAGTCCGTCCTCCGAATTTCCGTCCAAGGGCCCCGTATTGAATTACATGCCAACGTGGCTGCTGACATATCATCATCATCGCCATCATTATCTGAGCACCGAGTGAGCTGAGCATCCGTAGTGTCCCATCCATCCAACTATTTCTTGTCTCCTCTCCTGGAAGACAGACAGACATCCATCCAAATTGCCGTCTCAGCGCGGCTGCATCAATTTCAGTGCTTTCGGGTGACATTATTCAATTTAAGTGCTTTCTATAGAATCTTCCCATAATGAGCATCGTGATCATGACGTTGCGGTAGCCGTAGCCTCGACAGGAAATCTTCAATTGCGCCAAGAAGCGAATTGCTGGCCGCCGACTGCCGACTCTAGGCCTTTGAAATCGAGAACTGCGCAAAACTTTGCCAGCATCGGGTCTGAATTTTTATAAATACGAGTATACGAGTACACATATCTAGGACCACCCAAAATGCTGCCATCCGGAAAAACGGAAAACCTAAAGAGCTAGAAATTATGCGATGAGGCCTGCCTTTTCAATTACAAATCAAACGTCTGTCAAAAGTTGAAGACCTCACTGCGTATTCGGCTTCAGACTTTGGTAATAATAATATTTGGAAAAATACATGCGTGCCACATCGTTCGGTTTATATAAATAATCATCATAAATGCATGAATGCGGCATGCCGCATGCAGTATTGGGTGGGGCACGCTGCAAGCTGTCGTGGGTGGCCTTTCGAGTTGCACATTTGCCTAAAACAGCAAACGAACAATAAGGCATGAAGTCATAAATAAAAACAAATCGGGGCCAGTTAAATGCAAACTATGATATTTTAGAGTTTATGGGAAAAAATGGCAAACAAGTGGATCAGTTTTCAATCAAAGAAGTTCTATTATACTTTTATACATTTATGCTTTATAGAATAGTGGTAGATTCCGTCAACCGCTTACTTTTAGGCTTCATTAGTGCATCCCAGAAACTTGAAATGAATTAAGTTATTTGAGAAAACAATAGCCCGATTAATGAATAGTCCAGACTGCTGTTGGTGGGGATTCCTTAGACGAGTGGATGGTGGCATGTCTGATGGTGTGGCTGCAGACAAATTGATGTGATTTCAGCAATTTGTGGCTATTCTTTCCCGGCGAGATCATTATGCTGCATTTATGCCCAAATTGAAGTGAAGATCTCCACTCACTCAGCCAACACCTGGGGGCCCAACACAGAGCCAGCCCCATTGACAGTGCTATTATACGATGAGTTTTCATTTCTCATTTTGGATCAGATCGGATCGGATCGGTTCTGGTCTGTCCTGTCCTGGCCAGCTTTGCTCTGATCTGGCCCCAAAGAAAATTAAAGCTGCATTGTGTGTGTGCGGTGCGAGTGATGCGTTTGAGGGGCAAAGCCAAAACGAAGCGATATGATTAAGCAGAAAATGATGCACTGAAACAGAAACTTGTGACTCTGATTTATTTCTTACAAAATAGAGAGATGTTCTCCTAGAAAGACCTTTTTCAGACTATTCTTCCAGTGATTGGTAGACGAGGCCCAGCTGCAATCAGCGGGCCAACTTGTTGTAAACAAATTGAAGTGGCACTCAGTGATACTCCCTTCCCTCCTCCCTCTGATCATCCTTACTTGGCCATTACGGATTGCATTCGGGTTCAACTCTTACCCCTGGGGACGTGCCTTCATTAGGCCATGCAGGGCGCGTAGGCAGAATGTGTAAACACACACTGGCTCTGGCACTCGCACTCGCATCGAGGCGATTCTCATTCCCAACACGATCCGAGTGCTATGCGTAATTTTAATTGATTTCATTTACGCATTTTTGACTAATGTTCACACGCCGCTGGCAGTGACGGCCGGAGGAGCCACGGGGGGTGCAGCTCATTTAGCATAGACTCGGCGCGTTGATGGACAGAATCCAACTCCAAATGGCTGCACCAGGGAATTTATTTTTGGCCCCTGTCCCACTCTGGTCTTCTCGGTTCTTTGCTTGACTTCCCAAAAAGCACACACACTCTGAACCGAAGAACCAAACCTCCCAGAAGAGGGAAAATCTGTAACATAAATTTCACTTTGATCTATTTTTGAGTGCCGGCCACTGCAACTTTGCTGAATTCTGTTCTGAAGAAAAAATATTCAAATTTTTAATTGCCATTACACAGCGAGCCAGTCTGCCGGACGACCCAGTTTCTGAAATATCCGTTTCTTCAGATGATTTTGATATTCTACTAAATATTTTTGGAACCTAGAGGGGCTTGTTGCAAGAGTTTTTGTTTTTAAATCAACCAACCAGTCATGGCTAATTGCCCAACTTTGCAATCGAAACTCCTCCTCTCATAATACTTTTGATTTCGCTTTCAGATAGCTTTGGGGTTTTTCTTCCCAGTTCTGCCATCAATCTCAGAGTTGACATCCCAACCATGAGCGATTTGGCAAAAACGTGGCCCGTACCTCGTACCATTAACGAACTGAAAGTAAACCTCAAGTCGGCTGCGCCATCAATCAATCAGTCACTTAATATGAATATGAAAATGAATATGAACCCGTACCCACACATTCATAACTTGTGGGTTTATCTTTGGAGCATTCGCCCGACATTCATTATTCATTGTGAGCCTTTTCTCCCGCCAGCCAAAGTCGAGTAACCGAGAAGCCAAGTTCTCTTATCTCCGGCAACAATGTTGGCCATGTTTTGTTTGGGCCACTGCCACTGCAATTGCACTCGAGATTTAACGGCGACTGGTCAGAGGCATAATGCAAGCAGTTTTTGCAGCACTTGACTATTATTTTGCTTACTTTTTATGTCAGATGGGGAAAATATAAAAAAAAAAGTTCAGTTTGGCAAAGTTCAGTGGGCAAGTGAACCCCTTGAAAGCCCAGTTGCCCAGACCACACCCAATTGATTCTCTCATACTTGAATATATGTATTGTAAGATTAAGCCTATATGACACTACACTACTAAATGAATAAAATTATTAATAAAGTTCAAAGGTTCTTACATTAATGTTAATACGTATAAGTTAATATATTAACCTATTAAGTTTTTTTTTAAATATATAGTATTAATAGTGTCATATACCCTCATCGTAGCCCTCCGTTGTCTGGCAAACATTCAATTAATTTGTAATGCAGTCGGCATTTGCTTTTATTTCTACGTAATTGCGAATCTTTTGAAGCGATGCGAACAGCGATCGTCGAACTATATCATCGCAGTGTGTAGAATACTGCCCGTATGCATATTGATTGATTGCTAGGCAATTTGCACGTGCTCCAATTTGTGTTGGGGTTTGGTTTTGTTGTCACCATGTTCTCCCCATACGGAATCGAATGGTTCTCCGACTGCACCCACATGGATTGTCACGTTTCTGCCTGGGTTTTTGTTATTTCTTCGGGCCGGGGTTCTTGGAAATGTGTCAACACAAGAGTGCCGCAAGCTTTCCCACCCAGCAATTTGCAATCTTTGATAGATGGGCTGTGTAACTGCCAAAGAGTGTAAAAACCAACACTAAAGTAACGAAAATATTAGCCTAGCCGTGTAGGGGGAATTACGTAGCTCGGTCTGCGAACGGATATAGTCGACAAGTGCAAGGCACTCAATCAATTAGCGATAGGCCATGTTTGGCTTCTTATCAAGGCTCTGGCTGGCATATTCGCCGCATAATGAAAGTTTTCCATAACTGCAAAGTCTGCTTAAAAATGTATACACCTCTACTTTACTTTCTAATTTATTATTTAAATAAAAATGTTCAGTATACCCCATATACTACTTTACCTCGTATAATTTACGATGCAAATCGTGTTATGGTTAAGCTCAAGCTCTATTGATTTGGCCACAATTTATGGCCACAAATGAGTCCATCTGATAGTCGGCCATTCAGAAAATTGAATATTTACAACCGCCCCTCGCTGAATGGGAGCCTTTTATCGGCCTGCCACTCGCATAACTCATATCGTATCGCTTTTGACAGATTTGCGCGCCAAAGTCGCTCGCGTTTCGTTGGCTACTTTCCTCGCCCACCCATCACGCGTGCGCCTTCTCAATCGACCGTAGAGTGGCACACATATTCATATTTTTTTCTGCAGCTTTCCCGGCAGCAGCTCTCCAAATGGAACGCATCATAAATAATAACTAATGTTTTGATAAGCCCGCTACGAGCGAACCCCTCTTACTGTGTTTATCAAATTACGTATGAAGTTTGTTCATTAATTTTGGCAAATTTATCAGTTCGCTGGAGGGGGCAGCCTCCACCTCTGGGTAGAGAAACCCCTTCCGCTGAGACAGCGTCTGAGGTGCTTCCGCTGACTGGTGGCTGACTGGCTCTGAAAGTGGCCCAGTGGGAGCTCGAGCGTCGGGCCTTCGCACCTCGACCGAGGGGATCTTGAGCCTTCAAGTTGCAGTTTTCGCGTGGGCTAGAAGATTCAGCGTCATCCGGCAAGTCCAAGTCGCCAGGTTGCCAAGCCGCTTGCGTGCAGACGTCAGACGACAGAACTAGACGTAATCTCGGCGGGCTGTCAAACAGTATCTTAAAGATGCACACAGACATCTGCCGGTGGCAGAGACAGGGAAAAACTCCCGACTACCGGCTAGAGGCAGTCGCAGCAACTGGTTCTTTTCAGATCAAAGTCTGGGCTAGTAAATTGCGGCCTTTTGACCAAGTTTATGACACACGTTTAGCTGTCTACTGCTGGCCCACGCTCATCCGCTTTATTTTTTTCGGCTAACAGGAAGAGAGTGCCACCCATTCCCCTTTGGACTTTCTTCTACGATTATACGAGTACGATTCTTTCTTCTGTTCTTCTATTTTCAATTAAGATCTCGTATTTCAGGCGCCCGACAAACACGCAATTGTTGTTGTTAAATTATTAATTGACATTTGGCTGGCGCCGAGGAAGAGCCATTCAAGTGCTCTCTCTGCCCGTTTGTTTACAAATTGGTTACACAGTTTTTCAATTTACTTAAATTTTGTGTTGCGTTCTCTGTTTGCTTTGTAGGTGAATTCAGTACAAATGTAATGTCAGACGTCGAAGCTATAGCGGCTGCTGCCCTCAACGGCATGGAAATGGGATCTGGCCCACGATCGGAGGCATATGGAGCAGTCGACGACGACCAATTCGAAGTCAAGGAAAATGGTAAGTTTTGAAACAATCATCTATTAGTCTTGCATGAAATAAATGTCAAGACAAACATCGAGTTCTGAGTGGTCGTATTAGCCATTTTGTAAACACAAACCAAATTCAAACGCTTCTTGGTAAATTATTCATTCAAGTCTTCGTATTCAATGACAAATCGTTGTTTTGGTTCCCTTCATTGACTCACAAATTCTTGAGATTACTGAATCTAAAAATACTTCAAGATCAAAAGACTGTTGGTGAGATTAGCAGAAAACTGATGTTTTGAATTGGACGAGCCTCTTTCAACATCCTCGATAGTATAGTGGTTAGTATCCCCGCCTGTCACGCGGGAGACCGGGGTTCAATTCCCCGTCGGGGAGATGTTGAAATTTTTTTATTTTTATTTTTATTGTTTATTTTTTATTTATATTGTTTTACTCTTAATATAATAGTTTAAGATTCCATTCAAATTATGAGTTTACAAAAATGTATTGATAAAAACCGATAGGCATTCTTGGTGCATTTTCCTTTCTACAGAAAAAGTCACAAAAACCAAAAATAAATATGAATATTATAATGTATAATTAATTAATAACACCTTACCCTAACGTACTTCTCTTATTAGTAAAAATAATAAAATAAATTTAAAAAAGAAATAGTATTTAATTGCATTTTACTGAAATCATATCATTATTATACATCTGTAAAAAAACACTTACATCTTCTACTTAAGAAATAAATGATAATTATAATTAAAAGTTAAATAAAAAAAAAAGTAAAAAAAAAAAGTATTTAAACATCTCCCCGACGGGGAATTGAACCCCGGTCTCCCGCGTGACAGGCGGGGATACTAACCACTATACTATCGAGGATGTTGAAAGTGGCCCGTCAAACACAAAACATGTTCCACAACCGAGAACCTTTAGGTTCTTTTTCGGAAAAACCAACCACACTTCTGCATAGTTTTCGCCAAGCATGAAGTTTTGTTTCAAAATCCATTTATAGATGCCATGATAGCTGGAGTCACCCTCTGAAGGTGTTAATGAGGGGAATGTTTAATGCGTTTACAAATTATGTTTGACGCGGTTGAACTCACTACAGAGCAGAGGCAGAGGAGTTGGCGAGTGAGTATCTGCGTGCCCAGTGGATGACTCCTCTGCGGATGTGTGGGTAGATTTATGCTCAGCTCTGCGTGTAATTATAATTTATCGTTGTTGAAATTCCATAAAACTTTAACACCTCACCTTGGGCCTTGCTGTGTGTGAAGTGCAGCAGAGGAACCGAGACGAACCTGAGATAGAATCAAAAATGAGATGGACTAGGGATGGGGGAAGGGAAAGGCTGGAGAGCATGATGGTTAATTGCACTTCACTCCTTTTGATGAAGAGGCAACGGGACGAGGCAGGTCTCGAGAGCATTAATGCCTCTCGGGCTGACAAGGTGCTGCCTGGTTGATCAGCTTTTCGGTTTCTGACTTTGTGTATCTATCCGATTTTTAATTCATTGCAAAAGTGTGCAAGAATGGAACGAATTCCGAGCATTTTTCCACATGTTGCTGACAACATAAAATGACTTTGGTTTATTTTTACCCACACCCAGCCATCACACACACGCACACTCGTTCACAATAAAGTGTCGCCCACGTTGACACAAATTTCTGGTACAATACGAAAATTTCCATGCTACGGATCGGATACAGACTACAGGCACAGAATCGGGCCGAGAACGATGGTGGCTGCGAGGTGCCTGGTCAGTGCTACCAGCTACAAAAAAGAGCTGAAGAGAACAATCGGGGAACATTGCATGACTTTGATTTAGGGCCCAGCCACACTCCAAGTGACATCTCGGACCTTTCCCGAGACCTTCGCCTTTTGTCTGATTTCGGTTGATTTCTGGTGATTCCGTTGATTGGAAGGGAGCCTGTTGCGCACATCTGTTGGCCATGTTGCTTTTTGATTTTTCTGATGCAGTGACCTGCAGAGGCGAGGGCTTCCTCTCCCTGAATCTCCTTTATGTATATTCTTGTGTATCTAATGCTCGGTCTAACAATAATCCCAAAGATACAGAAACAGATTCGTTACAGATACAGATACATTCGGCCCGCCAGTCTGTCTGGCCCTGTTCCCAGTCAGTGTCGGCCGCCTTTTGTGTTTATTGTACGGATCAAGAAGTATTCCCCCGGCCCCCTCATCGTTTTCACACGAAATACTCGAAAATCCAACATGGATTTTCTATTGTATACAACACAAAAAAATGTATATTGCCGCTCGTTTATGGCTCGAATCAGCCGCCAGCACTCCTCATCTTCTCCACATCATCTCCGCATCACTCCTTCTAAGACAGCTCTTCTAACTAAAAAGCAAACGCAAACAAATTAGAAAGCACAGTGCAGTGCTAATGAACGAAGCCAATCCGAGTCTCGGGTGGGGGCTTTTTAGCACAGGTGCTAATTGGGCAATGCAGCAAATCCTCGCGTCCATCCAATCATTCCTCGATTGCGAGAATTAGCACGGATCGCACAAAAATTTCGCGCTAGAGATACTTTCAGAATTCTGGCTCTAATCGAATGCAGTCCACCCAAGTCATGGGCTCTGCACATTCCACTTTGCCTCTAAATCCAACTGAAAATATTCAGCTTTCGTGTCTTGTTTTAAATAAATTATCATTTTTCTTTTACATGAGGTAGAGGGAAATGTATGACGGCTTTAAGAATTTTATAATTATGCAATATAATTATTTTATGTGGTTTTTTTATTATCCACTATTCGGAAACAATACCTTATAAATATCTTGAAAGATAGTTGCTTGGAAAGTCCCTAACGAGAATGTTCGATTTGCTTTTAATTGTTTCTTGGAATTACATTGCCTCGCATTTAAATATTTATTTAATGGTTTTACATTAAACTCTAAGATACGATTTTTCTGAGTATAACTCCTTCTATAAAGTCTTGAATAAATTCTCCTCTAGGCTTTTATTCGCATTCAAAATTAAATTAAAATTGTATGCTACTATCCATTAAACTCAATTGATAGTCTCCCCATAGAGAACTTGATTTTCTGGCTCCTCGATAGCCCCCGGCCGACTGTAAGTCCCTTTCCACGTTGAAGTGGAAAACCTTCCCCTGTCTTACCCCTTATCTGCCTGCATTGCTCCGATTCTGGTGCAACAGCGTCTGGCTGTGCGCTGCATGACTCCTACACTTGAGAAATCACACCTCGCAGGCAGCAGCAGGCATTAAGGAAGCCGGAGCCGGAGCTGGAGCTGGGGACATCTTATCCAGAGATTCGACTAGACAAAACCAGAGCAGCAGACCCCAAACCAGATCAAAATGAATTATGGCCGCGGGCGAGATAATAAACGAAAGATCAGCACTGGGACTGAAGTGAAAATGCAGAGAGAAAAATGATTCTTGAAGTTAAGGTTCGTCGGAATAAATTATGCGGGCTTATCGCAGGGTCATAACCGAAAATGTGCAACCCATGAGCGGATCAGAGTTCAAATGTGTTTTTAATGTGGCCGCTGCAGTGGCTGATGATCCGCGAGATACTGCGTCAGTACCTGACAAGAGAGACGTGCTAAGCGATATGACAGGTAGGGATCAGGGTGGCATATCCGACAAAACCAAAGCCTAGACCATAATTAGCGGCGACTACCGTGCGGCTAATGAGGCTGGCAGGCAAAGCGAAACCACAGGCTTCCCGTAGAAGCAGTGACTCCAAATGATAACTTCGAGTGTGCGATGGGCATCCCATGGATGCGAGTTGCACGAGTGTATCTCATGGATACGCTCCGCTGAACAGGAGGCGGCCAACTATTAGTTGGCAATGGTGTTGCTGCTAATCACACGTTGCCTGCTGCTGGCATCGCTAACAAATTCGACCAAAACTGTTATTATTGTTGCATGCCCCATATGCAAAAGGGCCCTGCAATTATGCATCCCAGGGGCCACTCCATATCTGTCTTGCCGTCTGCATTGCCGTATCTAGATATGTCAGTTATAAGAAGAAAGGAAAGCTGATGCGGAAGAAGTCGATTCCCATATGCCCTTGCAGATACAATACTTAAAGGATATATTGCAGCTATAGCGCTCAGACCTCAGAGGATACTGAATCTCCAAAATATATAATATTTATAGGAAGAGCCAAGTTATAATACCCTCTGCTAGGGTATAATAAGCAGCCACGAAATACGAGCACGGAAAGCAACAACAACGCTGCTAACCAAAGATCAAGATACACACGCATACCTAGATACAGATACAAATACTTTTAAAAAACTTGAAATTCAAGTGATCAACATTTTCGTCTCTTATTTGGAATTCTTTTATCCAAAGAGCGTATTCTGTAGAAGCAGTCTTCTAACATCAAAATAAACTGTAAAGGAGGAGACCTAACAGCTGTTGCTCTCTTTTTCTGTTCGCTGTTAACAGAATAATATTCGCTGTTATCAGAAAGAATAATACTGAATATAATAATAAATAATATTATTTAATATTAGTTTATATTCATCAATTTTTTAATTTGCATTGTTATTTTTAAGATTTGATAAATTTTAAAATTTTTTTTGGTAACACTATTATTATGAACACCACTGTTGGCCTTAACAGTGGAACAAATTGGTAAAACTCTCTGAGAGACTATGCCAGCCGACTGTTATTGGACGTAAAAATCAGAATCACAATTCTGTAACAGATCACTGTTAAGCAAAACGCCCGCGAGTCGTGACGTACGAACGGACTCGGTTTTTTTCGCCTCGAAATCGCTACGTTCTCGCGTCTGGCTGGCCAACAAGAGTGTATTTTCAAAGTGTGCTTCAAAGTAAACAAAATACGCTGGCTAAAAACGTGTTTAAGAGGCTAAAAAACGGAAAATCTAAAACAAGCTGCCGCCACAAAAGTTTCTCAAACAAATGAATAAAGTGGATGTTGCATTTATGTGGTTATTTTGTGTCAGTGCCGTCGTACTATCAAATCAGTGCCTAAGAAAATAGCCGAGAAAACACACAGGATATACAAATGCAATGACCGAGGATTGAGTTTCACCTGATTTGTATTGCCACCTTTCGTATATAATTATAATCAACGTGATCACGCGCTCACACCAGAAAAGTAAAAAAAAATAAAAATAAAAAACAATAAAAGAAGCTCAGTGAGAGGAGACCACAGACCAGAGATCTGTAGAGAAGCGGAAGAAGAAGACCTGCGCCAGGATCAAGTTTTTGGCGAAACCCATAATTTCGCTGCTCCAGCGCGTCGGCTGTGTTGCTCCTACTCCTTCTCCTTCACCTCCATCGTCATCGTCATCGGCATCGTCTTCTTCTTCGCGGGCTCCACCGTGTCGCCGGCTTGACCGACGCCGCTGCCATAAACAAACCCATACTACCCATACTCCGAAGCCCCGAAACCCAAACGAATCCAGTTCTCCTGCAGCTTTTGTTTTGCTTTTGTTGCCTTGCTGCCTCGCGTTTATTGTTTTGTTGCAAGAACGGCGAGAGGTGCGGAGACTGGCTGGTAGACTGTAGGCTGGAGAATCGAAGGGACTGGGAGAACTGGCCCCAACACCCGGGATCCCGTCCAACAAAAACAACCCAGTATAAGAAGAGAAGAGAAACGAAGAACGATCGGTTGGGGCAACAACAACTAAGTTGCATTGCAGCCGCCGTATAAAAATCATCAAGAACTGTTGTTGCTGCGCCTTTGGCTAGCGTTCTTGTTGCTGTTGTAGCCATCAGACATGGCGCCGAAATCCAGAAAGAAGAAGGCTCATGGTAAATATTAATATAACATTTCTTTTTCTTTATTTTTTTCCCCTTTTTTGTTTGTGGAGCTCCCTTGTGGTGCACCTTGAATGGGAGAAGTACTATTGTTCTACGAATGGGTCAAGTCCTGGTCTTGGTATAATTGCAGAAAACTAGATGACGTTGTCAGTGCCAGTACTTATCATACCATGCCTATAAAAAATACACCAAAACACAATAACTTATCATTTTCATAGATAGAAATTATCTAGTTTGTATGTCAGAGATAATACTCTGTTTTTTGATAGAAAAAATAATAATAATTTGATAAGGAAACAAGGTTTGAAAGTATCAAGTCACTGTCATTTCTTTTTCAAGTGTCATGAATGGACTCCCGCCTTCGAGGTAGTATTATGGGTTTCAACTCCAAGGCCTCTTGTCCAGGACCCATAAAAGTTAAAACCACATTCAGCTTCGGCCATAAAATTCTGGGAAATTAAAAGCATTTATATTTCCCATTTCACTTGGCTTTCAATTAACTTTTCCCCATAAACAGGGTATCTAAAATTCGATGCATTTCCTTTATGGCCCATAAAGGCCACTTGTAGTTTAGTTGCGATTCTCTGGGAGATTTTCCTCAAAGCTTTCACTGCCGGCGCTAGGGCTCTGCGGAGTCTTCGTCGCTTATCGGAGCCGCTCATCGGCGGACATGGCCAGGCAGTGGTAGTGCCATTATCATCATGGCCTGATCATGGTCTCATAAGTATGCAGCGCTCATATTACAAATCTCTGGGCATATCCTGTTGGATTGTTGTTGCCTGTCCTCCTCCCCGACCACAGATTTCAATTTAAATTCGTTTGCTTGCGTTTTCTGTTTCTAATTGCGTTTTGTTGTTCGAATCAGCTCGACTCTATGCCGATCCTCCAGCTCCTGACCATCCCAAGGAGATCCCATCGGCTTAAAATATGCGACGTCTCTGCCGCTGTCGCTGTCGCTGTCTGATCCTTCTCGGTCTCGCTCCCTCTTTCTGGAGTTTCTCTCGAAGTTGTGCATGTTTTTCTTAATTTTTTATGACCCTGAGCAGGTAGAACCGAGCCAGAAATCGAACAACGAAACAACCACAATCGGGCAGCGGGCACCCCTTGCAGGAAAGAGTGGATACCCAAAAAAAAAACAAAAAATATGTATAAATATAAAAAAAGGAAAAACATTGGCAGGGAAAAAAGATCAGCTGTCAATTTTATGGGCATGGGTGCCCCTTTCTCCCTTCTGGGGTGTTGCAGCCACATATTTTATGCCCTTCCCGGCTGTGTGTGTGTGTGTGTGTTTGTGTTGTGTTGTCATTTTGTTTCATTTGCTTAGATTATTTTGATATGCATCTGAGCATTTGATTTGGGCTTAGACAGGCCAATGAATTTTACGACCGCGCGTGTGGATGTGGTATAATCCCTCTCCATTTTTGAAGAGCTCTGCATACTTTAGTTGATCTTTTAATCGCTCCTGATACTGCAGAGCACTGGCTTTGGCTTCAGACCAATTAATATAATAGCGAATATCGTTAAAATTCAAGAAAACCAACCTCATCAAGAGCAATTGAAAGCAATCAAGTCAAGAAGCCTTAAGTGCGTTTACATTTTTATTTCCAATAATTGCACAAGTAATCTGAATTTGCAGAATGCCATTGGCAGCGCAAGTATATATGTTATATTTATTAAATAAAAAATTTAATTAATGTTTCGTTAAACATTTACGAGCACCGACTGTGTTTTGTTTGTCTCTAGTCTGGGTTTTCGCCCGGGCATCCGTCCAGGTGCAGATCTTTGTGCTTATGTTTCTGATTTTATTTGTGCAGTCGCTGTCCGAGTCTCTTAATAATAAATTCGCCACGGGTGGCTATTCTCTTCCCCTTCCTCCTGGCTGGTCCTCTTAGTCAGCCGGTCGGTTGCGCCCATGACAAATCGCAACAAATGCCAAACAGACAAAAAGATAAAGAGCCTCGCAAGCGCAACAAATACGAAAGACACCTTTTGATGTGGGCATTGTTGTCGAAAAGACAAAGATACTTGCACCACACTACCTTGCTGTGCCACACCCACACTTGGGCATTGGTCAGTGAAGTTTTCCTCCGAAAATCTAGCTCTTTAGCGGCGATTCTAAAGAGGTTCGATAGCAGGAGACCCAGTTCCATTTCCCTCATGGCATCAAGTCCTCCAACTGCACTGAAAGAAAAGTTGACTTGGGGGATAGCTTACTATTTTTCCGCCAAGTGCTCTGTGGAATCACCTAGCCAACAAATTGAGTTTCCAACTGATAGGGCCCGTCGTGAGCTGATAAGAGCCCAGATATGCGCGAGTATGGAGGGCACTAAATACTAATTCCCAGGTATTTGACCGACCGACAGTTCGACAGGCTGGGAGGTTTCGGCGGTTTCCTCTCCCCCAGTCTCGCGACGTCTAATCTTATCAATTTTGTCGTCTGCCGCCCGTTGGCGTAAACAAACAAAAATAGTTATATTAACAATAATAGGCGCTGGGCAAAGCAACACAAAATCAAAAATAAATAGTACACGAACCACTCATGAGAGATGCCTGCCCACGTTTGGTTTTACGAGCAACGTGTGGTTGCATTTTCAATGTGTTTTGATGGCTTATTTTATTTTATATTATTTTTTGCTGGTTTTCATAGAAAGAAGAAAACATAACCGAACCAAACACCAAACATTGGCCGTACTAGTGTAGAACATACCCGACTCTCATATGCATTCTGCTGACCATCGGCCGATGGCACATTTCGCATACGCTTACGACTTTTCTCGGTGAAATTGCACTTCTTTTTAATTTTAGCTAAATGCCAACCTGTCGATTTTCCGCCAGCCCCCAGAGCCCAGAGCACGCAAAAGGGGTCATTGATTTGTCGGTGAGCCGACCCGACCACCGATCTGACCAATCAGCATAAACCCTGACTAGACTAGACGCTCCACAAGTCGGCGTGAGGCGACGCGTCTCCAGACGGAAATACTGAATCGCACGATCTCCAGCTACGTGGATACATTGCCTATATCTGACATTGGCTTGAAGTATGCCTCATTCTCTTTTCGTTAATTACCTCGATATTGAAATGTTACTCATTAGCGGGTCTTATCAGATGAGAGATTAACGAACCATTCTCAGAACTGCAATGGCAGGGAATTACGGCAAAAACCAGATTCGAATTGACTTTCTAACAACGCCTGAGATACTCGTGGGCAATAAATACTGTACCCGCGGGAATCACTCTTAAGGCAGGCTTGAAATTTCAGATTCGTTCTGAGAACATTATATAACAGAAAATAAGATGATTGCATCAGGAATCTGGAGAAGAAACCCAAGCCGCGTATATAAACTAAATTGCAGTTGAATACTTTGTAATGAGGGATTACATTTCATAACAAACATTATTTGTTCTCCAATAAAATAAGTTTATAACTCAATAGGGTGTAAGTAGGGCTGTAGAAACATTGTAGTCTATAGAGAACTCAATGTTGAGCTGTCACTTCACGATTAACACCAGATTATTCCATTAATTCTTAATCAAATATCAACTCATCGCTTGCCTTGCATCGGAAGATGTTTGTTTAGTTTCGAATTGCCTTCCCAGTAGTGCGATGCTGCTGCTGCAGTTGGAGTGCAGAGTCCGCATATCCTGTTTGCCGTGTGGATCTCTCATCTCAGCTCCCAGATCTCAGATCTCAGACCCATCCAGATCCGATGCGATCTGTCGCCAGCGTGTGGAGCACACATGTGCGACTGAAGCGCGTGAAAATGACGACCGAGGCGCAGCGAATCGGTCCGTTCCGTCCGCTTATCCGTCGGATTGCTGCATCGGAATGGATATGCGGATATGCTGAATGCCGAGTAGGCGGCAGCTGCTGCTGTTTGTCAAAACATTGGCATGGAATTTGCTGCGAGGCGCGGCAAGTGAAATGAAATGTATCTGCCAGATACATATGCAGTATCTTATGTAAATGCAGCTTCCTGCCTTGTGCCTGCCTGCCTCCTGCCTCCTGTCGCTCAGAAACTCCATTAGCATTGGCAGCATCCACGAATTCCGCTTAATTTCGTTGACGATTAATCAAAATCAAATAAATGCAAGTAACTCCTTCCACTCAGCCCCCATACTGCCTCCATCATCCCGACCTCCAGCTCCTTTGCTAACTGCTGCTGGCTGTTGGCTGTTGGCTGGGTTGTTGATGGATTTCGTGATAAATGAAGTGAAATTTGAGTGGATTTTATCTCTGGGCTCTGGGTTCTGGACTTCGTATTCATTATATTCTCTGCGCCCCTAAACAAATGCGTTAAATACTTGAAGCGATTATCTCCGAGGCCTGCGAGAAGACTTTAAATGATTTGCATGAGGCTGGGTCTGAAGTTCTTGGTTCGGATTCTATATTTTAACTCAAAATCATAGGCATGTTTTTAAGAACTATGGATTAGGTTCTCTGTCAATTGATATTTATTAATCCTACTTCCTGTAGATGTGGCTTATGGCTATCATAGCTATACAGTCTCCTATATCACTATAGCTAAGAGAGGGTCATTGTATTTAGTGTGTTAAGTGTTGCTAATTGTCAGAGCCGAGTTCTAATGCCTCTGGTGGTCGAAATTTCCTTACCTTTATAAGACCCGCTCCCTTGTCCCCCTTTCCCGTAGCTGGTAAGTAAATGTGTCGCACAGACAGCGCGGCGGCATGCTTATTAGACCGAAAGCACAAAAGCCAACAACTACAAGCACAATAATGGATACCAAACGTTGTTAGCCAGACCCAGCAAATCGCCAATCGAGAGTCAATGACAACGCACATTGGCACGTATTTCGCATTCGGCCGTATGTGCATATCATATAAAATAATATGCGAGTTATATACTCGTGTTTTTCTATCCGACATTTGCATATTTTCGGTGTCTGCCAGTCTGCTGGCCGGGGTTTCTAGTAGAAATATATATGCTTTCCTGTCTATTATAAGCCTGCACACGTCATGCTGTCGCCGGGGCAGCCTTTTAAGGCATCGGCTGGCGATCGCCAGCATTTGATTCATCATCAGGTGACCAAAAAAAGAAGCCCAACAATACTATAATTGCCAGCCAGTCTAGAAGCTAGGAGGGCCCAGCAGCATGTTGCTACTGCGCTATGGTTGCTGCAACTTGTTGCTGGCCGGGCTGGCCGTTTCTTGGCTTTGGTGGCGTTACTTTTCTGTATGCAGAGCGAGTCGTGGCCATAAATCGAATTGACATTTTGACGCGACTTGCATTTGTGGCCCACCCACATGGACATAAATCTCCTGCCCGGAGAGGTGATTCACCAGCCACACCGGCGGTAATTGTTGGCTGGACATCCAAGGCGGTTTCCTTCGAGACCGAAATGAGCAGGAGTCGCCTTAAGATGCTATAACAAATCGCAGACGCCAAATGCGCAGACAGCTTGACTTTATTTTTGTGCCGAATATATATAGTATATATACAATGTCTGCGATATGTATGCGTACGAGTTTATTTCTAGCCAAATAGCATTTGGTATTTTGTCTGGCAGGCGCATAAATTTCGAATTAGAAACAAAAAAATAGAAAGAAAGAAACAAGCACGACTACCACGACGACGACTAATTAGCCGCTCTGTTGTTTTTATTTTAATTTTGACCCAGCAGCCATGGCAACTAATTCCTACTCTCCGATACTAGTTCGCTACTGTGGACCGAATTATCTCTGATCTCGAGTCTCAGGTGAAGTGACTTTTCGATGACGCCTTCTCTCCCCGATTAGCATTCCCAATCCGAGTCCGAGTCCGATTCTGAATCCAATTTCAATTTCGATTTCGGCAATCAGCGATCCACGATCAGCAATCTGCCAATGATGATTGCCAATCATCGCCCCAATATCAATATCAATGTCGTTGATCCCCCGCCGGAGCCCGGTTCTGTTTGCTCATTTCGATTTTTTGATAAAATCGCCATCAAAATTGTATCAGCTGCTGCCGTTGAATTATGCAAATTGATTATTTTACTCGCAATTCATAAACAAGTCACTGCTTAAGATGATTTTTGTGCAATCGGCCATGTCGGCCATAAAAGTCACTGGACGATAGGATTTTTATGCGAACAGATGGTTTTATTTGTGATTTTAATTTGCCAATACACTGATTGCTTTCAATTGCTAATTGGTTTTTCCCTTCTTTTCATTTCAGGTAAGTTCAAAGTCCATTCTCCAGAGAGGAAGACGCTTGTTGGTAAAAGATATTTCTAATTTAAACTAGTTTCCCACTAGTTTCCCCATAAATTCAATTGAACAGCTTCCTCACCTTCCATACAGTTTATAAAATTATACAGCCTTATGTTGGGTGGTCGCCCAGAGGCTGCCTGGCCAGCAGCTGCTACAATTTTTCATATTTTTCTGTTCGAATGCCTTTTTTTTTGCTGAAAATAATTTGCTCTTGCAATTAAAAATCATTAAGCCAAATCAGCGCGGTATGTCCGACGGGCTCTCTAATTAAAGCCGATTGTGTTGATTCGAAAGCCAAAGGCAGAGAGCAAAGTATAGGAAAATTATGCACCACACTCGCTTGTATGAATGCTGCAATTGTTTTTAATTGCCAGCTACGGAGGGGGGATCTGGGGATAGTCCGAAAGCCAAACAAATTGTGTCGAGCATAAATCTGACCATCTGCTAATGGAAAACCTATTTGAACCTGGGATAGGGGATTTGTTTTAGTTTTCTATTAGCATTTCATTCATGAATTCCACAAAATGGATACAACACTTGACAAAAAATATAAATAGCCAGCACAGGCATTAATAATGGCCATTTATAAGGAAAAATCGTTTTAAAAGTTGTCATGCCCAAGCGTGGAGTGTGCTCCGGGGCTAGGCTTGGCTCTTGGCAGCACCGCGGCCGAAAACCCGTTTGCCTTCGCCATCATTCTTATTTATTCGGAAAACAAACGATTTTGTTTGACTTCATCTTTGGGTTAAAGACTTTTCGCTCTTTTTTTCGACGGCCTCTCCCTTTCTAGGCAATGATTAATACACCTATCCCGTGTTTCGGGTTTCGAGCAGCGATTCCCACAAGGATTTCATGGCCATAAATAGTTGCCAAAGTTGTTTACAGCAAACGCGATGCTTTAAATCCCATTTCCGCAGAAAGAGATTTGAATTAGAGTTATTAGATTTCTGGGAATCGACATACCTCATGACTAATCTGGCATAGATCACAGCCAGTTGCTTTGAAAATAACTTAATTAGATAGTTTTTTAGAAATTTCACATTCAATTAAGACTAATTATAAATGCTTATTTATACTTTTCATTCATCGTGAATATCACTTCTGACCACAGCAATGAAATGCAAAATTTTAATCTCAAGCCTTATCTACAAAACAGCATTTTGCGGATTATTGTATGCTAATATCTATACAAAAATACCCACATGGTATTGGTAATTTATAATTCATTGTTCATTGGAGGGCGTATGCAAAGCCAAATGGGAAGAAAACAATTAATTGCTATTGATTTACGGGGCGTATGCTTGATTTATTTAGCAATCGTTTGACCAAAAAGAAGGCGGGCATTCATTTCCTTTCTTCCCTCTGTATTTATTTGTATATATTTTATTTATTGCCCACATGCGCGCCACAATGGCAGCCGATAAATGATGACTTCATTGCCAATGTTGCAACATCATCGGCAGTAATCACAGTAGCTATTGAAGGAAGTTGGCCGGCTCAGCCCGCAGGCTTTTCCATTCATGAGTCGCTAGCTACTGGGGAAGTTTTTGCTGGCAAAGCCTAATAGCTGGCCATAATTGTGATGCTTAAGAGATTGTTGTAATTACTGTCAGTGAGGCTGCTAGTTAACCTGCCAGCTAAACCGATCGATCTGGTTGGCTTAAAGTTTAGAATGATTTCTGTTGTAAGTGGTAGTGTTTTCTCGGCTAGGTAGCCAGCTCGATCTTCTCTAGAAACCCGGCTAATTTATGCAGCCCCTATGCTTAGCATATCAAGCAGTTTCCTCTCCTCGATCAACACATGTCCAGCAAACAGGTATGAATGGCAGAAACACATAAGCCCGACCACATGGTATATACTTTGAACCCGGATGTCTCTGTGTTTGTGGGCCACCTCTAGAGCCGTTCTAATGCGAATTTTGAGGCCAATGTAGATTCAGGTTCGATTTATGCAGATTATGCAAAGGGCGGTCCAAGCTGATCAATTCCAGCCGCAGAGTGGAGTGGAGTGTAGGTGGCTGGAGTCGGAGACGCCGAAGCATCCACCCAGCCAGCATCCGGCTGCCCACGCACAAAATGCGAAGAAACTAAGCATTCATTTTGTTTAGCATTTTGTTGTGCCAACTGTCCCATTTACTTGGTGGCTCTCTCTCCCTTTTGGCTTGGATGTCTTAAGACCCACTCCGACAAAGCCCACGCAGCGGTTTGGCGCGTTTTTTATCGCGCAGAAGTCGCGCCCGCTGCTTGGGCGTTTGTGATTTAATTAAAAATATGCGACACTTAATTAAAACGCGTGCGTCGCCGAGAGACATAGGCACTTGCAAATATTTAGAGAGCAGCCCAGGCTGCAGTGTATTTTATTAAGAATTTTGACAGCCTTTTGATTAAGAGCCCAGCCGCCAGAGGCAGAGACTGAGGCTGCGGCTGAGGCTGAGGCACTTGGCAACCGACGCCCACGATCGCCAGCAGGTTATGGGAAATAACTGGCTGGCACTGGTGTTGGCATGGCACTGGATGCTAGTGTTGCGGGCCATTCATGCTTCTCACAGATTAAAGCCTGGCTAACAGCAAAAACATGTTTCTATTGGCTGTGACACGTTTTGAAAGTCAATTAAACGCTTGTAAAGTGCATTTTATGCCAAGCTAACGCACTTCCAATCCCCCAATAACAATGGCTCGTTGGACAGGCGACTACTGTTGGGTAACAGGGCGCTAACAGTGGGTGGATGCAAGCGAGTGCCACCTGTACCTGTACCTGTACCTAGGCAGCTAACCAGCTACCCACCGCTGACCAGCAGAACCAGTTCCAAAGTGTTAATTACACAGAAATGCTTATCAAAGGAGGGGAATGTCGTCTAATCTAATGCCAATTCGCTGACCGAAAAGGAAAGTTTTCGTCTGCTATAGTACTATAATGGTATATTGCTATAAGACGGCGGAAAAAACAAATTTAAATGCGCAAATGCCTTGATAAAAGTTGGCAAGCTCACAAACAATTGCGGCAACTAAATTTAAATTGCCCCAAAAGAATTATAGCCAAGTAAACGGAGGCGAGTCGCGCAAACAAACATCGCTGGGCTGGGATGGATAAAAAGCCAACGTCAGCAAGTCACAAGAATTCACGGGGACCCGTCCGTCCGAGCTAAATAAATCTGCCAATAAAAATAAATCCGATTTTTTGGGGGACGGGAGGAGAACGACTGCCAGCGGCCATGGATCAGATAAGGGGAAAATCAAATGCCAGCCGTGGACCAATTCATTAGGACAGACATGGACGGAGATTATGGAAACTGCCGGCCGCCCACTTTTCTCGAAATTTGTTGTGATTTTCGTAATAATAAATACCGGGGAATACAACACGGGCCCGGCCTACGTTCAACAATAAAACTTAACATTATTATATAAAGAAACAAGCTATGAAAATGAAAACAGACGCCCACAGTCCGAAGGCAGCGGAAAACGTGCAGAAAAGCACAAATGCCACAAGTGGAAAGTGTTTCAATATTTAAGGTAGACCTGCAAATGCTCTTGATCGTATAATCCCCCCAAAGATTAGTTTATAACAAATATTTAGAGAATGAGAAATAGTTTCAAGACAAAATCTTGTTTGACTGCATTCTGAACGTATTATATAATTGTTTTGTTTTTGTGAGAGGACTTAGCATTTAACTTTCTAATTTAGTTGGTCAGTTGGCTTATAGAGTCTTGTGGACTCTTCAGATCGGGTTTGTGTCTGGACTAACCACCTCCCCAGACGTCATCGAATTGAAATCTGTTGATATTGCAGCCACCGCTGGCTTTGTTTGGATTAATTTTGGGGGCTGATTCCATTCCATTGATGAGCTCACACCAGCACCGCACCAGTCAGGTGTTTGTGGCCCGACGTACTCCGGCCAGTAGTAGATAGATTTGTGTATCTTTTCCGATCACATGACTGCGTAAGCAGCGGCCAGTAGCTACTAGAGTATTTTTGGAAATACAATAAGCGGATATAGATAGAAGAGATATATTCCCACCATTGGCGAGCTCTACTGTAATGGCATTTGGCGAATGTAGGCGACCAGCGGATGTGGCAGAAACCAACCCGTTGAGAAAGGGATGGGAGCTCAAGCTGCTGCCGCGGCTGCCTTGTGGGAGGAGCAGGCCCATCGAGTATGCAGCGCAGATATATTTTTAGCCCCGACCAGCCATTTGATGCGATGTTTGCGGCACGATCTCGACAGGGAGGCGGCAGGCGACCCACGCCCACAGCTCACGGCTCTCGCAGATCGCGGATCGCGGATGGGAGATGATAAACGCTTGGGTGGTGGGGCCAGTGGGGAAAACTGTGGAAACTGGGGAAACTGCACCCATGAGAGAGCGTTGGCAGCGGAAATCGTTAGCTGAATCATGCCATAAAACATTCCCCACATGCACAGCACAGTGCGTCGCAAAACCATATAGCGATTGCAATTGTTACACCGCTGATCTTGTGTGCGAATGGCTTTACTGCCCACTGTCAGCGGCGTTTGTTAGAACAAAGCCCAGAGTCGAGAGGCTAATTAAACTGGCAGTCCATATAAAGTGATTACGGGTCAATGTTGTTCTCCAAATCGTGAATCCAAAAGGCATCACAGCCATGCCAGTCCTGAAAAGTAATTCTATCTAGTTTGGGCCGCCGTAGCATGGAGGACATTACGATGTCAAGGCCTGGTGGAGAATCAACTCTGAAGTAATGTCAATTATGATTGGAATCGGTTAGCCTTCTTTTGAGAATCATTTATGATTGGAAATATTATTTTATGATGGGGCCTTTTGGATGTTTGTATGCCGGCCATGTAGGGCGTCGTCTGCCTTTGACTTCCTTTTCGTGTTTGAAGAGCTTCACATAAAAATGGTTGTTTATGGCAGCAGCCAGCTAACCAACCTGGAGAGGTTGCCTGTTTCTTGGCCTGGCAGCCAGTTTCGGGCTGGCTGAGTGGCAAGGCAAGCGCGTGCACTTGGCGCCAACTCGGAGCCGCCACAGCGCCTTGCCCCTCCAGCGGTGGCTAACCGAAAGCGCAGAGAGGCAACAATTTCGAAGCGCGACGTCTTCCTCCGGAGCACCTCGCACTTCCCTCTTTCCCGGCGGATGCCACTTCAGCCTCCGCGGTTCGTTTCATAATTCGGTTGCCTCTACTTTACTTTACTTTTTGTGGAGTTTTTGGTTGGCTTGCGTTTGGCCTTCTGGAAAAAATTCATAATTTGTCTGCACCGCAACAGGCTACCGTGATACGTGGCCATCGTTCTCTCAGGTTCTTGCTGCAGAGAGAGAAATAAATACTTGAAAGTGATTTAAAGCCATGGGGTTTGCGTTTATTTCTCTCTCTGTGGCTGTGACTGGTGGCGGAGCAACAGGTATTTGCGAATACGTACGAAACTTGGCACTGAGATGCCAGAAGCATTGCTTTCAATGAACACCGAACAATTGAAAATATCTCTGGCTGCAGTGGCAGTCATCACGTTTTGCATGCCGCCAGATACAGATACACTTGGCGCGATAAAAGCAGCGAGGGAAACGCGTGGCGACAGCACCGCAGCACAGCAGCTGTCGCTGGCCATTAAATTGTAATTAAATTATTATCTCGCCATGGCGGTGGGCGTGGCCACTGGCCAGATGCAGGCAACATCCGCCAATTTGTTGGTTTGTTTGGCTTCGGCTTTGCCAAATGGTCGTATCTGTATCTGGCAGAGCTACTGCCACTGCCACTGCAACTGCACTCTGCAATCTGCAATCTGTGAGTGGCAAGCAGTTTGTGGTTGGTATGTGTCACTTGTGTTTATTTGTGCTTTTTGTTTCTTTGATCAACCTTGACAAAACGCGACCCATTGCTCCCAAAAAACAGTCAGCTAGGAATCCAAAGTCATACCATTAATGGCTCTTGGCGGCGATCTAGTTTCGTGTGAATGTTGTGTGAAGACTTGATGGATTGCTGGGGATCGTATGAGCGTAAATAAACGAATGTGGAATCTGAGAGTTTTGTTTTCTTTTGGCCAGCCAATAAATAACAATGAGAATCGGAAAACGCTCCCAGCGACTCAGCCAAAGAGCCCAGAGTATCTGAATCGAATCTTCCAGCTAGCCAACATTGTTCTGGATCCAGCCACTCCAACACAGGCATCTATGACACACATCCGTTTCGGCAAATCGCATTAAATCAGTCGGGAAATGGATACAAAAAAATGAATGAACAAACACTTTACGACTTATAAATGGTCGACTGCGTTATAAAAACGTCTAAAAATATGTTAAATACTTCGCACAGTCTGTCTGGGCTCTCTGGGGTAAACAAATCACCTTTTGCCAGCCACCAGCCAGCAGCCATAAAAAATATGGCGCATTATTCGCATTGTGGCATTAAAAGTGCTTTTATGAATGAACAGCACAGCTACGAGTGCAACAAACTGCAAACAGTGAGTGTAATTAAATGGGAAATCGTATTGAGCAGGTCGGGGGCGATCCATGGGAACTTCCAATACTACTAGCTAGCTATTTCCTCCTCCATCCATCCAACCATCCGTACGCCCACGCACTAAACTGGGCAGTAACTCATGCATCTAACGGGGAAAACGCACTTTTAATGCCCCAATGGCTGAGATGGCTGTGTCGCAGGCGGTAAGCGGCCATAAAACTTGCGGCCAACGGCTAGACGCCCACCATAACGGTGGAGCATGTACCTCCTACTCCTCCACTCCATCCTCTGCCAGTAGCTCCCAGTGACCAGCAAACTAACAAGCTACTCAGCTACTCAGCTACCCAACTACCCAACAGCACTTGCCACTTGCAACAAGCCACTCGTAATTAGTTGCAGATTTGCCAGCGACCTGAATCAGTTGCCCGAGTTACCGTTACCGAGTTACCCCTGCGCCCAACTACTCCGCTCCTGGGCTTTCATGCTCAGGCGCGTTTTCATGGCACAGTGCGCACACGAGCGGTTTGCTGGCGTTTATAATCGCCATGTCAGGAAAAAAGTTAGCGTTTCAGCCGGTAATGCATCTCGAGGATTATTATTAAGGTTGGACTGGACGTGTGTGTGCATTTTAATAGCCATTCGATTTATTGACTTGGAGGATTACTTGGAGGATATTCTGAAAATAAAATGCAGTCATTAGTGGGTTTACATGCGGCTTTGGGTGTCAGATTTAGATCTCAAGACAGCTTTGATCATAAAAATAGTCTTAAATTCTTAACAAGATGTAATCTGAGGAAATAAATCTCCCTAATTTAACGACAAAAATACTAATTTTAATTATTTGACTCTACTTCTAGCCCGCTCCCTGACCTGCTACTGCGATGGCAGTTGTCCCGGCAACGTCAGCAATGGAACCTGCGAAACCAGACCCGGCGGCAGCTGCTTCAGTGCCGTCCAAAGCTTCTACGATGAAACCACAAACACCTACGAGGAGGAGCGCACATACGGTTGCATGCCACCCGAAGACAACGGCGGGCTTCTAATGGTGAGTCTTCCCCGAAAATTCCTAAAAGGATCTTGGCTAAAAGAGAAATATTTACTTTACAGTGCAAAGTGTCCGCCGTACCCCACCTGCATGGCAAGAACATAGTCTGCTGCGACAAGGAGGACATGTGCAACCGCGACCTGCATCCCGTATACACACCGAGGATGACCACGCCGCCGCCAGAGCTGCCGGTGAGCAGCGAATCCGTCCACACACTCGTCCTCTGCGGTTCCATCGTTGTGTGCCTATCGGTGCTGACGTTAATCATGGCCAGCCTGTGCATCACCTACAAGCGGCGCGAGAAACGCAAGCAACCGCGTCTAATCACCTCCATGTGCAACTCCCAGCTGTCACCGCTCTCCCAGCTCGTGGAACAGAGCTCCGGTTCCGGATCGGGACTGCCGCTCCTGGTGCAGCGAACCATTGCCAAGCAGATCCAGATGGTGCGACTGGTGGGCAAGGGACGCTACGGCGAGGTCTGGCTGGCCAAGTGGCGGGACGAGCGAGTGGCCGTCAAGACCTTCTTCACCACCGAGGAGGCCTCCTGGTTCCGCGAGACTGAGATCTACCAGACCGTCCTCATGCGCCACGACAACATCCTGGGCTTCATTGCCGCCGACATCAAGGGAAATGGCAGCTGGACTCAGATGTTGCTCATAACCGACTACCATGAGATGGGAAGCCTGCACGACTACCTCTCCACGTCGGTGATCAATCCCCAGAAGCTGCAGCTTCTGGCCTACTCCCTGGCCTCGGGCTTGGCCCATCTGCACGAGGAGATCTTTGGAACTCCGGGCAAACCAGCGATTGCCCATCGGGACATCAAGAGCAAGAATATCCTGGTGAAGCGCAACGGCCAGTGCGCCATTGCCGATTTTGGACTGGCGGTGAAGTACAACTCGGAACTGGATGTCATCCACATTGCACAGAATCCCCGTGTCGGAACTCGCCGCTACATGGCGCCAGAGGTTCTCAGCCAGCACCTGGATCCCAAGCAGTTCGAGGAGTTCAAGCGGGCGGACATGTACTCCGTGGGTCTGGTGCTGTGGGAGATGGCCCGCCGCTGCTACACACCCATCTCGGGTACCAAGACGACCACCTGCGAAGACTACGCCTTGCCGTACCACGATGTCGTGCCGTCGGATCCCTCGTTCGAGGACATGCACGCTGTGGTGTGCGTAAAGGGCTTCCGGCCGCCGATACCGTCGCGCTGGCAGGAGGACGACGTCCTGGCCACCGTCTCCAAGATCATGGTGGAGTGTTGGCACCCGAATCCCACCGTCCGGCTGACGGCCCTGCGCGTTAAGAAGACGCTGGGGCGACTGGAAACGGACTGCCTGATCGACATGCCCATGAAGATCATCTAAGCATACTATCTGTATCTGTAGCTATAGTCCCGTTCTAGGTTTGACCTATGTTGCATTTAGTTTTCTGTTTTTCTTTCTGTTTCCGCTTCACCTTCTGTGAAGCCAGCCTCCTAGTTTGGTTCGTAATCTTAAGTTAATTAGCCGCCTGCACTTGGGCGGAGCAGAGCAGAGGATCCCGAAGAGGTGCCTATTTTACGATTACTTTAATCGCCGCACTGATTGTAAGCTAGATGTTAGAGTTACGGCTAGCACATAAGACTAGTTAGGGCTAGACACTAAGGCCTCGTTGCAAACATCTTTTGCAAAATCTTTGGTTAGAAAAATGCTTTAACTATTTGAGAAATACGTGATGGAGAACTTGCGTGTACATAAGTTTGCGGACTAAAATCAATCGGAATCGAAATTACCTTGTAGTAGGTGTATACTATATACTTTTGTGCCAGCTTTTGAACGTTTTAACGAGTAAGAGTTAAGCCGACTTCCTAAGCCCCTATTTTTCCGACCCCCCCGAGGCCTTAGCCTCAGCACAGCCTGGTTGTGCCGTGCCTTTGTATGTAGGAATTAACTGAATACTTTGCAGACTTGTGCAAGTGAATGCTGCCTTTTGTAAAATCCACGGAATTAGTTGCCTTAAGACAGAGTGTAAAGAGAGGAGCCCACTGACAGACGGTGATCCATCGAAGGAGACCAAGCCTGAACCCTTCCTTCTATAGATGTTTGTGTCGGTTCTTTTGTTTTGTGTAAATAGCATAGATGTTTAAAGGCCGCTAACTATACAGATATATAGTATATATATTATATATTATCGTTATAAGCGATTCTGTAAATACTATATATGTATCTTTATCCTTATCCGTAACCATTTAACTTATCTCTTATCGTTCTTATCAAGTAACCTTGTTTAAGCTAGATGTAGACAGTAAACACTACCCTGTAAGAACACATCGAGTAACTATATACACTAAATGGATATTTAAGTCGATCTTTCAGTTTTTTTTGTTTCATTATTAATGCGCGCAGACCACAAGAACTAAAGTTTGTATTAAAGCGTTTAGTTAATTTATTTAAAAATAATAAAAAATTATTATTAAACCCAAAAGCTTCTTCTGTGTTGGTTTTTTATTTCTTTGGTCAGCAAGATCGATTCTTCTAATCGCCAGTCATCATCTCCATGAATTCTGCATCCAAAATAAGGATTCGCGTTAGGAAAGAAAAAAAATACAATATAATATAGGGAACCCACCATCAAAGTCCACTGTTCCGGAGCCATCGGTATCGATCTCAGCAATGATGCCGTCCAGGTCGCTGGAGGAGAGCTTGTCGTCCAGGGCGGCGAGGATTTCCTTGAGCGTGGAGGTGGTGATGTAACCGTTGCCCTCGCGATCGTACAGACGGAAGGCCTCTTTCAGCTCTTTCTGAATGGCCTCGGCGTCCTCCTCCTCGAGGAAATGGGCGGCAATGTTGCAGAAGCCATCAAAGTTCACCTTACCAGTGTCCTCCGGATCGTTCTCGTCAATCAGATCCTGCAGCTCGCTCTCCTCGAACATCTGGCCCATGCTGTTCAGGATGGTCTTGAGGCGCAGGGTCTCGATGAAGCCCGTCTTTTGTGTGTCGAACATTTGGAATGCCTTGCGCATGATGTCCATCTTCTCGTCATCCTCCTGCAGTTACGAAAATGAACCCACAAAACACATTAAACACTTCACAGACTGTTCCCATCGATTGCACAATCCCCCCCAAAAAAGAAATGGTACACCCGATAGATACCATTTTGTATGTGTATCTGTATCTGAATCTGGCTGCGCGACAATCTCAAAGGCGGGTGGACGAGTATCCCAATCTCCAATGCGTTCCAACTGCGTTGGCCTGCGGACGAGAACTAAACCGATCGCCTGGCCAAGATCATTATTTATAAACAACAAATTTCGCTTAGTGGAAGCGTCACTCATACGCAGCATACACCTAAGAAAAGGCAAAAGCAATAGTAGAGGTACACAGGCCGAGGCAGAGGCCGAGGCGGTGGAGGTGGTACATCTATGTACATCCAAATCTATCCTTCGGTTATTGTTGGTTTGGCTTTCGGCAAAGCACTTTATTAACAGCCATTGGAATGCGAGACCTGCCGGAGGTGGTGGTGTCGGTAGTGCTGGTGGTGGTGGTGGAGGATGCGGAGACTGATTCTGGCCAGACGCTGATCTAAATCAGATCAAAGTGTTACAGGTGCACAACCGATCGGCGGCAGTGGGTGGTGGGTGGTTGGGTTGGGTGTTTTGGTATTTGGTTTTTTTCTCCCCCCGGGGATAGCTGGGGTTCGGTGTCGGCAGATATCTAAGGTCAGACCAGAGGCAGTACAGCGACGTCATTTCCATCATCTTTCCACTGCTGGCAGCCGGAAAAACGAGAGCACAGCGCACGCCACAATTATGCAAAGAGCAGCACTCAGATACATGGACACAGATACACTTACAGATACAGATACAGGGACATTAACAGATAGAGATATATGCTATACTCCCTCGCATCCGCATCCATGTGGGTGTGCGTGCCTGGTGTGTCGGTCACTCAGTCAGTCACTAAAAATCGACTATAAACGTCTTCACAATCAGTCACAAAATCAGCGCGATTTTCTCACGGTAATTGTATTTTTAGTACTTTATAGCAATTTTTGTCCATATGATCATGAGTGGGCCAGATGCCGTCTCTGCTGGTTCTGCCGATTCCACAGGCTCTTGGCCGCTACTGCTTGATGTTAGTGTTGTGGTTAACCGCTGCGAATCGCCCCCATGCCGCACCCCTTCTACACAGGAAGAAAAAAGAGAGAAAGACATCAATCGAATTCGGTTCCTGCCAAATCAATAATTTCCACAACATTGACTAGGAACATGATCCAATTTCATGATGAAAATGGTTTGGGAACAATTACCATCACGGTTTTATTGGCCTTATAATTCAGACTTACTGCCAATATTTGAGTAAACTTTTAGAATACCTTCTATGTTAGATAGTTCTGGAAACCTCGATGATCTAGTACATCCTCCCATTTAAGGATTCTTCTTACTTGGAAACCCTCTAAGTACTGTCCCATTTCTTTCTGTGTAACTACCTTCCCCCACTCGGAAGCTCGCAAATTGTTTTCTGCGCAAAAATGTTGATTTGGTTTTATATTTTTGCTTTAAAACAAACAAACAGGCATTCAGGCTGGCAAATGGACATCAAGCAAGATGGACAGGTCAGTCGGGAGAAGCGAAAGGGGTACGAGCATGGGTTTGGATAGTTCGTTCGGTCTTTGTGTCTCTGTGTGTAACCTTCCGACGGCATTTTTTGGCAAAGGCAGCCAGTAGCAGTGGCAAGAGCAGCAACTTTGATGGTCATTTGATTTTTATTATTTATGACAAAACGTGAAACACTTTTGGAATGTGCCGCCGGGCCGAAACTGAAGGTGGATGGGTGGGGTAATGGAGGTGGTAGTATGCCTTCATTTTTTTGGGTGGCAAGTATGGGGGGGCGACACCAGAGTGCACTCATACTCATCTACCGAAAGTTCGATTGTTTTTGCATAATTCCCAGAATATGCGCTTCCCCTTGTATAAATAGCTCGAGTGGTGGCCAGTGGCCACAGACGTGGCACTAGTTCTAATTCGGATGCTGACAGTTTGGTGGCATGAAATTTAAGGCAAGATTTACGACGTAATTACCACAACAAATTGTATGAGCCAGGAGCGAAGTCGCAACGACTGCGCCAAACAGGCATTCTAAAAATGAAAATTATGAAAATAATGTTATGCTTATGATTCGAAATCTTGGGAAGCTACCATAAAGCCAACGATGGATTCAACTAAGAGTTGCCATTTTTTTAAATAAAACATTTCTAGGGCCTCCTTTGGGCGCCTCGAATTTCTGATCCCGCATCCAAACCAATTACAAAATTGTTTCGCTTTCCTTTTCCGGCTGAATGAAACGAAATTGATTAAAATAGCTTATGCCACGTAGCGCGTCTCCAGCTGTGGTCAAAACGGTTCTGTGGTCGTATATTCATTCAGTAAAGGCTAAGGAATGGATCTATATTGGTCTTTGCTACTTTTGATGGGTAATTAAGGCCAAAATTAAAGGACTAAACCTTACCATAGTATAACTCTTTTCACAGGCTTGTCTAGCCTTAGTTTGGTCGCCGCCTTCGACGATACCTTTGAGGCGCCCAACTGTTTTCAACTTACTGACAACAAGTGTCCCAATAGCAACATATCTTTTTGGATATACACGTAAAGTTCTTCTGATTAGTTAGAAACATATTCTGAAGATTCAGTCTCTCATAGGAAAGATAATCGCAACGGTACGAGAGTGGTGGTAACGAATCTAAGCTTGTTTATTCCCCAAAGGCCGTTAAAAGTTTTGATTCATGGCTTCAATGGAAACCGGGATTACACCCCAAATGACCAGCTACGTTCCTTGTTTCTAGACCGCGACTACAATGTGGTATCTCTGGACTACGCCAACCTCGCCAAGGAGCCGTGCTACTACGAGGCGGTTCTCAATGCTCCGAGTGTAGGTCGTTGCCTGGGCAGAATGCTGAGAACCCTAAACTTCCATCGGATTGTTCAAAGTGAAGATATTCACCTCATCGGCTTCGGTTTGGGAGCTCATGTGGCCAGCTTTGCCAGCAATTTTTTGAAGGAGCCAGTAAACCACATCACCGCCTTGGATCCCGCCAAGCCATTTTTTTTGGTCTCGGATCTGGCCAAGAAACTGGATCCCAGCGATGCCAAGTTTGTGGATGTCATCCACACGGATGTAATGATGCTGGGACTCCTGGATCCGGTGGGCCATGTCGATTTCTACGTCAATATGGGCCTCAGCCAGCCCAATTGTGGTGCCAAAAACAAGAGTAAGTATTTGTTAAATTATTTTTTTTATAAACATAATGTATTTTAGTGGAAACCCATGCCTGCTACCACAATCGCTCGGCGATATACTATGCCGAGTCAATGAGCTCTCCCACCGGATTCTATGGCTATCACTGCACCAGTTTCAAGGATTTCGTATCGGGTGCCTGCTCACTCAAAGATAATGTGCAGTTAATGGGATTAGACGTCAGCCCCAAGTAAGTAACTGATCGATTTTCTAATCGACTTTCTAACACAAACTCCCCTTCAAGAAGTGCCAGGGGACGCTACTTTTTGGATACCAATGACGCCCCTCCATATGCCATGGGAAGGAATTCCAATAAACTGAACCGCCAGGTGATGGGACGTACCTACGTAAATGATGAAATCATGAAGAAAATGTTTGGCATTGGAAATGCTGAATAGAAATTTGGCAATGGCAAGTGTGTCACATTCCCTTCTAAGTAAATGTTTTGAATAGGCATTCAATAAAAACGGAAGGAGGCTCTTGAAAAATGTTTAAAATTTATTACATACTTTTGGGGGCAAAAGGGTAGAAACTTCCACTAGAAAGATTCCAGCTACCATTTTTAAATACAAATTATCTTAAAAAATATTCAACACATTCGCTAAAGAATTATATATATTTTGTACATACATGTTTCTTTTCTGTTTCCCAATTTTTGTTAAAAAATACACATTTTGAAACTCAATTTAAATGCTTTGTCAAAGAATATTTTTTTGACGTGTTCAGGTAAGTTTTACCTTTCTCTGGCAATCAACAGGAGGGGGCGGAGGAGAAGGGGCGCCATGTCATCAACTCGTTGGGCCAGATGACAGATGCCAAGAAAAAGCTGCCGCCACTGGCTGACTGAAAACACGGCTACATATGCATATTTATATCGAAAGCAATTTCACGCGCCTTTGCCTTTTCATTCGAAACGCGAAACATAATGGAATTCTCGGTTGCGAGGGGCGGCGGTCTAACGAAACTAACGCGGAACTAACAGGGCCAAAAACAACAAGCGCCTTGCATTCCGTCGCCAAGAAGCGACGACAGCCGAGGATGCATTTTGGACAAGACTCCAAATCAAAGCAGGCGACGTCGAGTTTGATCGATAAAAGTCAACTGTTTGGAGCGCCCGACGTGGAGCTAATCAGAACTCGTCCGATGAGTAGTACGTAGTTGGCAGTAGACTGTTAAACCGAACGAAAACGGCTGAAACAATCACGGATACGGACAGAGTCAAGGAAAGAAGGCAGCCACCATGGAAGAGCTCCAGGATGCCAGCATCCATCACATGACCGCCAAAGTGATTTCGGCCATCAAGAGCACCAAATGCTACGAGCCCTTGTTCAAGGAGCTGCAGCGACTGGTCTGCAATCCCACAGTGGATACCCATGACATGCGCAACACCCTGGAGGACGCCATTAAGGGTGCCGGCCTCGAGACGGAGATCCGTAACATTGTCTACAATCTGGTCCGCAGCCGCCTCACCAAGCCTGAGGAGAAGGCCCAGACCAGCAAACAAAATTCGGTGGGTAGGCATAGTAGGTCAAAATAGTTTTATTTTCCAAATTCCGACAAATGAAGTAGACTCAATATAACGAGAAGAGTTATATTTGTTGTTTATTTCACTTCCTCTGCCTTACAAACTGTAAACCTTTAAAAGTTTTCTAAACAAAATGAAATTATAATTTTTGTTTTTGTTTGGGATCTATCCAAATGGACGTGTCAAAAAGTTCTTCATCCTTTGTTACTGTTAAAGTTAAATCCTTCGCTACAATTACTTGTAATTTTCTTAAATTTTAAATATTAATTTTTTCCTATTAGAAACCCACCGTTAGCGATCCCCTTGGCTACTTGAAAAGGGCGGGAGTCCTTTGGGATCGCAGAGTGAGAAAGAGCCTTAATGCCATGTGCACCGAACTCAAGGTCCCGCTGCATGGCCAGCCCAGGATCAGTGCTGACCGAGAGGACTTTATGGCCAAGTGGAACGAGTTAAGCAACTACAATATGGGTAACTATATTTCAGGTATTTACGGGGTGTGATTTGTGAAAAAATGCTTTGCAGATTTGGCCAATTATAGACCCGTTTACGCACCCAAGGACCTGTTGGAAGTGCTACTGTCTCTTAAAGGACCAGCTAAGACCACCGAACATACAGAGTATGTGGGTCTGTTTTGGTATATAATAGTTATAATCTCTTATTTTCTGTCCCTCAGCCAAATCCCTCAATGGGAATTTTCACACATAGCTCTTCCTGTAAAAAATCTCTTCGAGCTGAGAGCCCATTATGCAGATCTTCTGCGCAGCGACAGTTATTTGGGTGTTCCGGATCTGACTGTCCAGTGCCAACGTATCCTTGAGGCCAGACATGCTCCAATGTGTCAGCAGTTTCTAAAGAAGGGTTGTACTCCAGCTCCCTATCGGGGAGCCCTGTGGGCCTCTGTGCTGGACAGCAAGTTGCACGATTACGTAAGTAGCGATTATTTCGAATAATCCAGGAGAGGGTAAAAGGATATTTCCATCTAGGATATCGAATACTGGCAAAAATTGCGCAATTCCGTGTGGACCACGGATCACATAGTGGACAAGCTGGTGTTCAAGGACATCCAGCTGACTGCCTCCAACGACGACCAGTACTTCGTGTTCGAGGACGTGCTCTACCAAGTGCTGCTCTGCTTTTCCCGGGACACAGACATCGGCGGCTGCGTGGAGTATGAAGCCTTTCCGGTTAAGGGGAAGACATACGAGGGTCCTCCCTCGGGTGTGGTGCCATTCCACGGCATCTGCATGTTCGCAGCTCCATTCTGCTACTTGTACGACTCCCCAGTAAGCCTCTACTATACCTTCCGAGCCTTCTATATCCGATACTGCCATCGCCTCACCACGATCAACACGCATCCGCAAGGCATAGTCAGTTTGTGCCTTCTTTTCGAGAAGCTACTCCAGACCTACGAACCCCAACTTTGGTCGCATTTTCGTGAGCTCCAAATACAGCCGTAAGTAGGACTTAGGGACTCAGGGTCTTTGATCTTAAAAAAATACATTTATTCCTTCCAGCCTGCGCGTCGTCTTCAAGTGGCTGATGCGGGCCTTTTCGGGCCATCTGCCTCCCGACCAGCTCCTGGTGCTTTGGGATTTGGTAAGGACCTGCCCACTATTGCAATTTCCAATTCTTCCTAATCATATTTTCCAGATCCTTGGCTTTGATAGCCTAGAGATCCTACCGCTCTTCGCAATTATTATCCTTAGCTTCCGGAAGGAAAGCATCATGCAAGTGGCCTCCCTAGACAGCATCGAAGCTATTCTAGCGGATCTCTCCTCCATCAAGGTTCTGCCTTTGGTCCAATTGGCCCTAAGCCGGGACTAAAGGAACTTGTAGTATTCGGTGGGTTTTATCGTAGTAACTAAATTAAAGTATTAGAGTGCAATATGAATTAAAAGGTCGCAAATGTAAAATATATTTCATTATTAGTAAAAAAAAGATCAATATCAAAATAATCAATTGCAAAAATTAGAAACAGAAACATAGGGAATCATTGGCGTTCTACGAAATCCAGATGAACGCCGCCCTTCAAGGCAGCCATAAAGTAGGTATCATCGTACTGATTATCCTTTCGTGTTTTGGGATTAACCTTGATGTCAAAGTTTCGCACAATCTCCACCAAAGCAGCTTTCATCTGAGTGAGAGCGAAGCGCATACCTGAAATATAAGTAACATTTAAGTTTCTGAAACAAATTTGAGGAATTAATGCTATTACCTGGACAGATGCGAGGACCATCACCAAAGCCAAAGTAAACACCTTGGTCCTTATACTTTTTGATTCCTCCGTTTTCCTCTAGAAAGCGCTCAGGCTTGAATGTTTCCGGGTCTTCAAAGTATTGGGGATCGTGGTGAAGAGCATTAGTTGGGAGGATGACCACATCGCCGGGGTTCACTTTGACCCTGATTCCATTCTTGTTGATGAACTCATAGGGCTGGGTTACCAATTTTCGGGAAGACAAGCCAGGAGGGAAAATTCTCAAAGCCTCTGAAGCGTATTTGTAAATATTTAAGAAAATATGCTTCCATTTATGTTTGGGGATAACTCACCATGAATACAGGCATCCAGGTAGGGCAGTTCACTCAGCTGTTCAAAGTTCAGTTCACCGTTGCCGATTTCCTCTCGCAAAAGTTGCTGCGTCTTCGGATAGCGTCCCAGTGACAATAGAGTATGAGCTAACACCTGAGCCGTTGTTTCGAATCCGTCCGTCAGGAAAGTCATCGTGTGCGAGGTCAACTCCATCACATTCAGTCCCCGTTTATCCTGCAGCTGCAACATGTAATTGAGGAAGTCCTCCCGCGGCTGGGGATTCTCCCGCCTCAAGTTGATGCACTTCTTCATTAGGTCATAGAAGAATTCTTCAACGTCTTTAGCAAACAGAGACACTCTATAGAACCTTTGGATTGGAGGCCAGATAGTGGCCAGGGTCATGTAGAAGAAAAATCCAAAGGAATGCTCGAAGACGCGCTTGATCATGCCCACCACGGGCGTGGGTGTGTCGGTAAAATTCTGTGCAGAGATGCCCAGGACACAGTCGGATACCACTTCGGTGGTGTAGCACAGGCACAGATCCTTGGCATTTAAGCCATCCGATGAGGCAATTCGTTGCTGTTTCTTGATATAATCCACCAGTTTTTTGCACACGCTCTGGGACACCGGGTATGCGGCCTTGATCTGTTAAATAAATTAAACAAATTTGTTAGAAGAATGGGGCACTAGCATTTGTTTACTCAATATCTACGGGCCCTGCATATTAATTGACACTCTCCCAATGAAAACTGACGTACGAGCCTAAGAAATATTATTACGTCGCACTTTTGGGAACCAGTTTCTCTCCAAGTCTTACCCGATGCGCCGACAGTCCGGGTGTGACTTCCGCGCGCCTCTCCTTCCAGGCCTCGCCCCTTAATATAAACGGATTGTTGATCAAGATTGAATCCCCAGAGTTGTCGGTCTAAAATTAAAAATAAATGACAGTGTTCAGCCAAAGTAGTTTTCTATTTCTCACAAATTGGCTCATTTCGTTGTCGTGGAAGCTGCGAAAGTCGCTCACAAAAATCTTGCGAATATATTCCGGACTGGTGATGAGGAGTTGGGGATTACGAGTGTTGTAGACCCCAACGATATTGTCGGTTTCTTTATATTGGCTATAAAAAAAGACTTAGTTATTGAACCCATCTAGGTATTAGAGTACTTACTTGTAGATGTCATCGATGTCGTAGACCATGTTTCGCTTTTGCGTAAACATGCTCGGGAAACTGCCCACAAAAGGCCATGCTTTGGCCTCGGGGATCCCCCGCTTCTTCCAATAGCCAAAGTTCCAAACTAGGAAGACATAGATCAAGGCCACAAACCCGACCAACAGAAACAAAATCGTTGTGAGTGGACACATCGCACAACCGCTCGACTACGCGGAGAAAAACGAACTGAAGCTTCATTGAGCAACCTCCGTGATTTAAATTGAACTTGATGACAGTCAAGTGGATGGGCGGGAGGTCCACAAACATGGATTCACCCAATAAACAAATTGATAAAACGGCCTGCTTCCCATACTGAAATACTCCCCGACTTCTATTTGACGATAAGAGACGCTAGTGCTATCAAGATCAAGTGGAAGCCCTCGACTATACCTTTACCAAGCGATAAGTAATTTGTGATAGTAACCTAGTAAGTAATAGACAATCCGAATGTTTTTTTCAGTAGACTGATGCAATAAATTGGTCCCGAGGTTTTTCTTTGTAAGAACGTGTTACCATTATGAAATTAAAATTCGTTCCTGACCTCTACTTGTATTCATCTTGGATTTGTAGCTTCTGTTTTTATTGTTTTTCTTATCTTATCAACATAGAGGAGAACACCAAGAGTACTTGTTGAAGAAGGCTAGCATTCTCCTTAGTTTTCCTCCAATTGAGAAGTCAAACGAAAATTTATTTTAGCTCCTCAACGTCTAGCCAAACACCTCCTTTTAGAGCTGCCATAAAATATGTGTCATCAAATATATTATCCGTGCGAGTTTTAGGGTTAACTTTGATGTCAAAGTTACGGACTATTTCCACCAGAGCCGCTTTGAGCTGAGTCAGAGCGAATTTCATGCCTAAAAGATGGGATATTCGGATTTAGTTCAAAGCCAATGACTTTTTTGAACGTACTCACCCGGGCAAATTCGGGGACCATCTCCAAAGCCAAAGTAAACTCCTTGATCTCGGTACTTCTTGGCTCCACCATTAGACTCCAAGAATCGCTCTGGTTTGAATTCTTCTGGATCTTCATAGTACTGGGGATCATTTTGAAGGGAGTTTACTGGAACCAGGACGACATCACCGGGGTTAACCTTAACTGTGGCACCATTTTTGTTCACGAATTCATACGTTTCGGTTACCAGCTTCCGTGCCACCAAAAGTGCCGGAAAAATTCCCATGGTTTCTGGAAATAAATATAATTTTTTCTTCAGCTATACTTTGTGAAGAATTTCTATTTTTACCATGAATGCAGGCTTCCATGTAGGGCAAATCACTGAGTTCCTCGAAGCTCAAGTCCTTGGTGCCTACCTCTTCCCTTAACTTTCGCATTGTCTCGGGATTACGTGCCAGCAACAGAAGGATGTGAGCCAGAGTTCCAGCCGTTGTCTCGAATCCGTCCGTAAGGAAAGTCATCGTATGCGAAGTCAGCTCTAGGGTATCGAGACCTTTTTTCTCTTGGATGGTCAACATGTAATTGAGGAAGTCATCGCGTTGCTGAATTGGATTCTCCTTTCTTAACAGGATGCATTTCTTCATGATGTCAAAAAAGAAGTTCTCAACATCCTTTGAAAATAGTGGAACGGTGTAGAACTTCCTGATTGGCGACCACGGTAAAGAATATGAATCCAAAAGACTGATCGACAACCTTCTTGATCGTTCTAACCAGCGGTGTTGGATTATCTGTGAAGCTCTGGGCAGAGATTCCCAGGACACAGTCCGAAACCACTTCGGTGGTGTAGCACAGACACAGATCCTTGGCGTTTATTCCATCAGCCGGAGCCATTTTGATTTGTTTTTTGACCTGGCTTTGACCTTCAAATAAAGTTAGAAAATTATAAAAGAAAATATTTAGCTTTGGCCTCCGAAATATAAGCCGTCATTAGCATACACGAATAACATATATCAACTCTTCTATCTTCAGTAGATTGAAACTTTTAATTTATATTAATATTTCCTTATAATTAGCTGTTGATAATCTATTAAGTATGCGCAATACACATTGAAATTACAACGTTATCAGCTACACAGGGAGGTCTTCTCAGAACGCTAAATAAAATTTACTTACCCGATTTGCTGAAAGGCCTGGCGTTACTTCGGCTCGTCTCTCTTTCCACTCATTTCCCGACAGTACGAATGGATTGTTGGCCAATATCTTGTCCACCTTCTTGTCAGTCTGTCAAAGAATATGAACTGAGTTCTTAACAATTTTAGTTTTTTATTTTACTTACAACTACAAGTACTTACAAACAACCCCATTTCATTGTCATGGAAACTGCGAAAGTCGCTGGAAAATACTTTATGAGCGTACTCCGGCGTGAGGACCAAAAGTTGGGGAAGACGAGTATTGAACAATCCCACAATGCTTTCAGAGTCCTTGTATTGACTAATAGTTGTACGAGTATGTGTTAGTTTTTTCCTCGAATAAATGCTCTGCTTACTTGTATATGTCATCAATGTCATAGACCATGTTCCTCTTCTGGGTAAACACGCTGGGTAAATTGCCCACGAAAGGCCATGCCTTGGCACTTGATATTCCACGCTTCTTCCAGTAGTTGAAGTTCCACGACAAAAAGACGTAAACCAGGGCCAACAGCCCCAACAAACCCAAAAAAATTGATGTAATCGGACACATGACCACTCACCAATGAAATCAGAACCAGACTGAGGATACATTGAGCAATTTAAGAGCAATTTCAAATCTTGAATTCAACTAACGAATTGATAAAATTGCGCCGCACCTAATGTTTCACATTTAAAAGCACTATCTGTGTGTTTCGTTCAGTGATAAGAGATTATGTACACATATAGCTTAATTGGGATGCGATAATAACTAAACAAAAACTAGAACGACAATATAACTAAAAGAAGTCAAAGTTATTTTACCCTTAAACTTTTTTTTATTAATTTTCAGAGAGTAAAAAAAAATTTGTTGGTTTCCTGAGACAAAATATTTTTTAGATTTTTAATCCATTTTTCATGATGGGATCCCTTGAAAATGGGGTTTTCCCCGATAGGGTCCACAGTGACAAAATCCTGAGACAAAATAGTTTTTAGATTTTTTGTCCATTTCTCATGTTGTGATCCCTTGAAAACGGGGTTTTCCCCTATAGGGTCCACAGTGATGGCTGTATCTTCCACAATTCTCATCCGATTCTCAAGCGAAGTACCTAACACGATTCATGTACCTGAGCTTGCACCTAACAATGAGCCTAACAATGAGCAATGACCTAACGGATGATTCCGATTCTCAACGATTTCTGGATCGATTCCGCACCATTCTGCATGAAAATCCTGAGACAAAATATTTTTTAGATTTTTAGTCCTTTTTTCATGGATGGGATCTCTTACTTTAAAAAAGCCCAAGTTATAAATTATTTTGTTTTTTTTTGCGGAAATATACTGCGTGCAAAGGCAAAAAGGGAGTATGCCAATTTTCTTGTCGATAGCTTTTAAACTGAGAGACTACTTGGTTGCGTAGAAACAGATTGTCGGACAGACAGACGGATATGCTTATATCAACTGAGGAGGTGATCCTGGTCAAGAATATATATACTTTATAGCGTCGGACATGTACCTTCACTGCGTTGCACACTTTTGGATAAAATTACAATACCCTCTGCAAGGGTATAAAAACTGCAAGCGTCTGGTAACAGATGTTACAATAAAATATAAGCATAATACATAAATATATGTGTTATGCGTACTTATGTTTATAAAAAGCTTTCACAAATTACAAGTCCTACTAAACGAATTTAACGGATTTAATTTTATTTTAAAGAAATAAAATGAAAACAAGCAATCTGTGACTTAAATGAAACCTTAGCACTTAGTGTTAATTTAAGAAAGTTTTAATAACACTTATCTACACACGAATTCAAGAGAACTCATTGGACACAAAATACCAAAATGATTGAAATGTTTAATGAACCCATACCCGAGGTCGATATGATGAAAGTGGCCACAAACGCAGATGTACATCGTAGAGCAATTCTTGGCTTTGCTCCCCGGATCGGAATGGTCATTGTCGACTACGAGGATCTGGACAGGATCGACAACTTCTATTTGGAGTGCCAGAAGTATAGGGACTACTATCGCGATCCGCACCATAAAATGCACAAGCCCACCCGGTTCCGGCAGCACCAGGGCAAGTGCGGCATCAAACTGGATCGGAGTGTCGAGCAACTGACCCAGCCGATCCGTTGGGTTGGAGAACGGCAGCCAGTAATCTACCCGGAGATCAGGAACACCAGCATGCGTCTGGGCGTGCCGTTAATGCCCCAAATTCTAGGTCGCTACGACAAATACACCTCTGTCGCTTACAAACGCTAAGAAATCGGTTCGGATCTTGCCTGTATGCGTTCGCTTAAGGTCTGGGTTCCTTTGGGAAAGTTTCGAGAATTGATTTTTGATATATCTATCAAGTCGAACTTGAGGCGGTCTCAAAGAATCTCAAACCTTAAGCAAACTCTTCCTCGTATTAAAATTAATTTGTAAATGCACGACTACACAAGGTCAATACAAACATATGTGAAATATATAGTGTAATAAAAAATAAAACATATTGATTTTAAAAAATGTAAAACTATGTGAGCCAAGGTTTGATCAAATTGGCTTAGATAATGATTTTTCAGTTGAAAGATCACAATACTTAAAACCTTGGTAACAAAAGCACAAGCAGTTCTCGAAATATCTATATTTCAAAAAATAGTCAAGATGGAATTTTATTTCAGTTCCTTAAAGTCTAGCCAAATGCCTCCTTTTAAAGCGGCCATAAAAAAAGTGTCATCAAATCGATTATCCGTGCGAGTTCTTGGGTTAACTTTAAAGTCAAAGTTACGGACTATTTCCACCAGAGCCGCCTTGAGTTGGGTGATTGAGAATTTCATACCTTTAAGAAGAAATTTAGCTTCTGGTACCCAAAGAATATAATCTTTAAATGCTTTACTTACCCGGACAAATTCGGGGACCATCGCCAAAGCCAAAGTAAACCCCTTGATCTCTGTACTTTTTGGCTCCACCATTGGACTCCAAGAATCGCTCTGGTTTAAATTCTTCCGGATCTTCATAGTACTGGGGATCCTTTTGAAGTGAGTTTACTGGAACCAGGACGACATCACCGGGGTAAACTTTAACTCTGACACCATTTTTGTTCACAAATTCATACGTCTCAGACGCGAGTTTCCGAGCGTACAAAACAGGTGGGAAAATTCGTAGTGTTTCTGGAAATAAAATTGCTTTTCCTTTATCTGTGCTTACATTTTTTCTACTCACCATGAATGCAGGCTTCGATGTAGGGCAGTTCACTCAGCTCCTCGAAGTTCAGGTCCTTGGTGCCTACCTCTTCCCTTAACTTTCGAATTGTTTCGGGATTACGTGCCAACAACAAAAGGATATGAGCCAGAGTTCCAGCCGTTGTCTCGAATCCGTCCGTCAGGAAAGTCATCGTATGCGAGGTCAACTCCACGGTATCTAGACCTTTTTTCTCCTGGAGAGTTAGCATGTAATTGAGGAAGTCGTCACGTTGCTGAACTGGATTCTCTTTCCTCAACTGGATACATTTCTTCATGATGTCGAAAAAAAAGTTCTCCACATCTTTGGAAAATAATGGTACGCTGTACATTTTTCTGATTGGAGGCCACAGGTTGGCCACTACATTGAAATATATGAAGGCAAATGACCCCTCAAAAACCCTCTTGATCATTCCAACCAGCGGTGTTGGGTTATCCGTGAAGCTCTGGGCTGATATTCCTAGGACACAGTCCGAAACCACTTCGGTGGTGTAGCACAGGCACAGATCCTTGGCGTTTATTCCACCAGAAGGTGCCATTTTGATTTGTTTTTTGATGAAGTCCACAAACTTCTTGCACACATCTTGGGAGACAGGATAGACGGCTTTGACCTTTAATTATTATAAATTTTTTAAAAAGTTAAAGTAAATAAAGTAAAAAAAATAAAAGTTTTTTTTTATTTATTAAATTATTTAAAAAGTAACTTAAAAAGCTTATCTACAAAATTACCACATAGACATTGCCATATATTCATCTATAACATCACCATTATTATATTCTGTAAGATGGTAAACTTAAAGTTGAAAGCAGTTCGCTCAAGGTTTGATATTGATATTATTACCTACATATACTACATATAGATTACATTTTATCAGGTGCGCAATAAAATCAATACCTTTATCAGCACCTATTACTGTGTAACAGATTTGTTTTTCCCATGGAAAGCATTCACTGCCGGTATTTACGTACCCGGTTTGCTGAAAGTCCTGGCGTTACTTCGGCTCGCCTCTCTTTCCATTCATCTCCCCTGAGTACAGCTGGATTGTTAGCCAAGATTTTGTCCACCTTCTTGTCAGTCTGCCTCGAAACGATCGATAAGAAAGTCACTTTTAATTGCCAATATTGTTAGTCCACTTACAAACAAACCCAGTTCATTATCATGGAAACTCCGAAAGTCCGTTGCATATATTTTGTGCGCATACTCTGGAGTTGTTACCAAAAGTTGTGGAAGACGAGTATTGAACACTCCCACAATGCTGTGCGAGTCCTTGTACTCACTAACATAATAATGGGTTAAATTTTAGTGAAATTATTCCTTAGTTGTAGACAACTCACTTGTAGATATCGTCAATGTCGTAGACCCGGTTCCGTTTCTGGGTGAACACACTGGGGAAACTGCCTACAAAAGGCCATGCCTTGGCACTTGGTATTCCACGCTTTTTCCAATAGTTGAAGTTCCATGTTAAGAATACGTACACCAGTGCCAGCAGCCCAACAAGCCCCAACAAAATCGTAGTTACCGGACACATGACCACTCGCCAACGAAAACAGAACCAGACTGAGCTGCAGTGAGAAGGTTCTCTGCTTTCAATTAAGCTCTCTGCCGGTCAAGTTCATACACACTTGGCAGCCCCATTTGCACTATAAATTGATAAAATTGCAAGTGACGTCATATCTAATAGTTCCTATGAAATGCACAAACTATTTTTTATGGTTATATTAGATGATTACTTTGTGAAGATGAGCGGTTACCCTAAAATATTTGTTGCTTATTTATTGAATGTTAAATAATTGTGTAAAATTAAATATAGGTAAAAAATTCTAGCTGTACAGTCCTCACTTCAAGTCCTCCCTTCTATTTAATATGTAAATGAGTATGCTTTGTTGCCTTGATTAAAATCTTTGGTGTTTAAGGTTAGATTGGTGTCGGAATTTCACCTCAAGAGGTTTTTTATTTGATTTAATAAGTTTGTCAATTCGAACATGATAAGAGAAAGTTTAAAAAAAATCAACCATATGCAAAATCATATGTATATGTATGCTTGTGACTTCTGATCTTAAATAATTGCCCCATGATAACGATTTGGCCACCTCGTTTAGGGGTCAAATGATATATCAAGACTGAGCTTTGACTCGACGGATTAAAAAACAATACAAAATAGAAGCAACGCTCTTAAAAAATTAGTTCAGAAACGGTACAAAAAATAATTTAAAGCATCAACCATCCAAAACTGATTACATTTTGTTGATTGATAATGATCACAAAGTCAATATCGCGCTTTTCAGTGCTCACAAAGCAAAAATCAGAAGGAAAGTTAGTTGTTCATGACACGGAAACTGCATCGTCTATTTTGTTTCCATTTGGAATCTTTATTCACAGGTTTATTTTAAGAACGAAAACTTGACTTTTGAAAATTCCAATCAGTTCTGAAGCCCTACGATAATTTTCCCAGTCCTTATTCCACAGTAAATATACAAACATTTTTAAATTTTTTGAATTTTTTAATACACTTTTTAAAAGGATGAGATGGTTACAAACAGTTTTGTGCGAAGAAGTTTCTTAAATTCCATATACCAACAAATTATTAATTGTATTTGGGTCTAATCATCATTTCGACAAATGTAAGTGAAACAGACCAGTCGTTTTTGTGCCAACTTTCCCAAAATATGCCGTACGACTTTTTCTTCATCTTACCATCTTTGTAAAATCTTCCGTTTAGGGAGCTGTAAATTTAAAAATTAAATTTAACCTTTTTAATATACAAAAAAAAATGTTTTTACTGTTACCTGTGTCCGCAACTTCTAAACCACCAGCCACCACCACACGACGCAACGCAACTTAATTTATCCAGGTCATTATCCCTGTCAAATGTTGAAAATTTCATTCCTTTATTGGTTTTGAGGGAATCGCCTGCACCTCCAGTGGAATTTCCAATCGATTCCAATGAATAGGAATTTTTCTCACTACCAACCCTAAAATCATCATAATTCACGAAATCCGTGGATCCATCAACTTTTCCCAGACGGATATGCAGCTCGTGCTGCCTCGATTCTGTCAGTAGGTGTAACTTCTCCAAGCCTATAAAGAACTCTCCTGTCCAGTTGCCAAACCCATCTTTGTATTCTGTCCAATTCCGGTTAAAGTTCACACTTCCGTCCATACGTCTCTGAATCATCATCCATCCAGATCCATTGCAAGGAACCTCAAAGACACTCACTCCTGGAATCTTTATATGATAAGTACCTTTTCCGGCGGTGGGGCAATAGTTTGATTTATCACATTTAACAAGTTTTTCATTAGCTTTAGTTAAATTTTGGGATATAACATTTATTTGACTGGTTAGGTCTCTAATTTGAGAAACCTTTCTCTGTGCCTGATCAGTCTTCTCCTTGATTTCATGATCCTTTTCTTCAATTTTTTTTTCTTGTTCAATCAAAGTATAATTGCTTTTATTTATATTCTCCAAACAACCTAGAAGCTCATGATTTTTTTCTTTTATTTGCTTATTTAATGAATATATAAGCGTATCTTTATTTTTAATTTCATTTTGTTTTTCGTAAATTTCACTTTTTGTAAGCCTTATTATCTCATCGTTGCTTTTAATCAGAGCGTTCAATGTTTTTATTTGTTCATCTTTACTTTTAATAATCTCATTTATTAGCTCATTTTTCATTTTCACTTCCATTAGTTGGTTTTTGAGTTCACTGCTTTTGTCGGCGGCCGTTTTTAATTCTCGGAAATGATCTAATATAGGCTTAACTACTTCGAAACAACTACCACTGCTTTCTATCACTTCGATTATTTGCTCCGGTGTTGCATTTTCAGGACACTCTTCGTTGGCAACAGTCATAACTGCCAAGGCTAAAACTGACAAAAATACCCCTAAAGTTCCTGGTTCCATTTCGTGCTTTTAGATCTGAATTTTAAAATTGAATAAATCTCAAGCCGGACTTGTCTTAAAACGAAGAGTCTGTCTGCGCATACATTTATGATAAGAACCGTTTTGAACTCTTCCAAGGTTATCAACCAACTTTATTCAATAAGCTTTATTCACTGTTTTTAATTGAATATTTAAAAATGAACTTTCCCTAAGGTTATCAAAACTTTATTTAATAAAAAGAGCTCCAAAAGTATCCAATTTGACTAATACCATATTATCTTTGAATGATGGGACTTACTTAATATAACATTTAATCTTGTTAATTGCTGCAAATTTGAGAATAAAACTAAACGAAATTTTTAATATTTTTAAATTGTTTTTTAATAATCATAATGCATATAAAGGTACAGTTGTTCACAAGAAAGGAAATCTTAGAATGCTACATAAATTATACAAACTTGATAACGTTTTATTTTTTATAACCAGATAGAAGCAGCAAATTACACAAATTTAACATTTAAATCAAACTTAATTAGATAGGTAATAAATCGCATAGGGCTAATAAATAAATGTATGTATTTTCTCAATAATTGCTCAAGCGTTAAATAATAAAAAATAGTATTAATAAACAAGTTGGATAAGTATAAGGCAAATACAATTAGGATTATCAAAAAATATTAACAACAAAATGGGTTTCATTACTGGATGGACTTTAGCCACTTTTCTATTTGCAGATTGCATTTTTACGATTTTTTTCAAGAGTTTTTCTTTATGTTTTATAATATTAATTTCATTTTTGTATACGCATTTTACATTTTTTCTTTTTATAGAAAATTTGTTGGTTGGTTTAGCACCGGCATAGGACACTTGCTTCGTTTTGTTCAATGCTCGTGGCACGCACGCTCCCTGTCTCTGGAGAGGATTTGACACCATTGGCTAAGACGGGTCAATGTCTATGGGTAATTTGGAAATGAGTTTCAGGAATGCTTGAAATGTCTAGCTACCGCTGCCATGTTGGGGTTTTAGGATCGAAATGTTTCATAGTGACCTGTGGCGGGTGCACTTGATGGTTACTTTCCCTCCTCCTGGCCGTGGGAGAGAGCTTGGCCAGGGGAGTATCTATCCTTTGGCAGTGGTAACATAAAGGGCCAGAGTCTAAAAGTTAACCAATGGCTTTTACGATCTGCATCGCCTTGAAATTGGGAGAAAGGCGAGTAGCCAGTAATAGTCATTGGTTAGCCAATAGGTCTCTAGGCATTTGGTCTATGTGGGTCATGATTTGTCTTGCGATTTGTTCGCGTCCCTAGCCAATTGATGGCAGCAGGAATTTGTATTCGGGCCCTGCAAAAATGTTCCACGAAATTTGCAAGACACTGAACACACTCCCCTGCTGCAGCTCCTCTTTTCAAAAGGAAACGTGCGGTTATGAGTTAAATTTTCGTGTGCGTACTTTGATTTCGTATTAGCTTAATTTTCTCATTATATACAAAATTTTGGGGTTCTATATATTTTTTTGTTTTTTGTTTTTTTTTTTTTGATCATATACGTGGGTATATATGACTATATAAATTGTTTGCTGTGCAAATATATATGTATAATGTATATATCGTTTTACAAAAGGGTTTCGTTACTTGTCGTTAGTTTTGCATACATGGTTATTGATCTTCATATATTTTATTGTAGTGTTTCATGTTCGGCTCGTCGAGTCTTGTCAGTAGGTTATATACAAATTGTTTGGTTTTTCTTGTTGTTTCAATGCCCCTAGCTATCAAATCTCTATAAAATTACATACAACTACAAATTTACAACGATTTTAATTCATTTATAAATTTTTTTCAAACGCACTAGGGTGCGAGGGTTTTTACAGGAATTTAGCATACAAAAGGCATTTGAAATTAAGGTATTTCTTCTCACACTACGCTACAGTTAGGTATTCTTATTAGGTTTTTGACTTTGATCTTGATTTACTCATTGCACTAATCCAATAGCAACTCGACAGCATGGATATTTGTTTGGGCATTATTTTCGGATACTTTTAGTGGGTAATTTAGGTTGGCGGAGGTCCGTGGGGATACGACAACATCGGCTCCAGACTGCGGGCGAAGGTGTTCGAGAACATGCAGGTGTAGTCCTCACCGTGGGGCACCAGAGTGGCCACACCTAAAAGCAGCAGCATGAGAGCCTGAATGGGCAGGGAGGCACGGGCAACGCGGCCTAGGAAGCGAGCACCGCGTGCCAGAACCGTGGTATTGATGACATCGCCATCGACAGCATCGCCATCGGTGTTGCTGTGGACACAAAAATCAATTAGTTTGGGACAAAACAAAGGAATCTCAATATGAACAAAATGCTACATCTACAAAGGGCAATCTATGTGCTCGTTAGAATCATAACTTTAAAGTGCACTAGATGCTCGAACTAAAATTAAACAATCTACGGATATTTACTTTGCATTTTCAGTGTTGGGTGCGGCGGCCTGCATAGAAGAGGTTGATAATGTAGTATTATCCAAAAGCTAGAATTGCGACAAAGAAACAGAAGGAAAAACGAAAATAAATTATAAATAATACAAATCATAAGAGATTACGAATTTTTCACATTTTCTTATTGATCTGCCAATTGGTTTCACTTACTTTTGGTGCGCTCACAAATCAACAAATAAAATCAATATGTTTTCAGGACAATTCTCAAGGATTGTGACAAAATAGCAAGCAATTCTGGACTTACCTCACTAGACAACAGGTGCAGGGGGACGCCTAGGTTATCGCCCTCGTAGCCGAGGACGGCGCCCAGTTTGACGATATAGATTCCAGAGAGACGGCGCAGGGATTGCAGACGCAGGCGGAGATCGGTCAACCTGGAAAGGGTTCTGGAGCATTTAAAACATTTGCCACGGCTCTTGTCGGTGTCAGTTTGGATGAAGGGTTAGAATGGGCGGACGAAAGAATTTTGAGTACCAAAAAATACAACACAAAATAATATATGCAACAAAAAACGGCAACACAAAAGTGTTTAAAGGCAAAAACGGTGTTCGATCGGTACGATTTGTAGTATATAAAGCTTCATAAGAGCTACTATTTATGTATATTGTATAGAGAGTACAGTTGTAGTGCCAAAAAGTGGAGCTGTCTTAAGGACAGGTTTAGTATAATTTTGATAGAATAGAGTATAATTTTGTACGAAAGTTTAATAAGATTTGGTTTGTAAAGATAGTAAGTGTTTAAGCAATAATTTCCAAAATACTTTTAATGGAAAAAGCAAATGGTGAAAAGTAGGATAGTATAAATAAGTGGTGTGTCTACTAAAGATATACGTTTTTTGACTAAAAAGTTTCTACAAATAAATATTATTACAAAAACTAAACATTTCTTCATCAAATATAGAAATATGTACCAAAACTACTCATAAGTAAAACTACATAATATCAAAAATTAATTTTCGCCCAACTGACTAAGTCCCTTCTTTCCATTTAAGGCCCTATAGTTACTAAGCTCAAGGCACCCCGAATCATTTCGTTCCGCCCTCGGAACTGGCCACCTGGACACCTTACCTCTCGTATGTGTGTTGGGACTGCTCCTCAGAGCCTTCGACAGCTCGGAGCAGCTGATCAGCCGCATCTTGCAGGCTTACTACACGAGGTTCGCATCTTTCGAGCTCGGCACGCAGGTCCTTGAATTTCTTGAACTTGGCCTCCAGGACCGAACGCTCCTCAGTGAGGTCTACGGGCTCCGAAGCCTTAATGTTCTGCTCGGTTCGCTGCAGCCAGTCCACCAGCTCATCGATGGTCTGGTGGAATTCGCTGTTGCCCATCAGGGCGGTTTGCAGCAGTCCTTGCCACTTCGTGGCATTGATGCAGACATTGTTCCAGCGCTCGTTGTCAGCCTCTAGACGCGAACGAAGCTGTCGCGCCTTTTCGGTGTCAAGGGTATGGGTGGCCAGATGGTCACCGACCACGTTCAGGGATGAGATGATCGACTTGTGACTCTCGAGATCCAGCAGGAACTCGCGATGGTCCTGGGTGACATCCTCGAGAAGCTCGATGTTGGACGGGGGAGATGTCTGGGCTTTCTGGGTGCTCTCGGCGAACTGCAGCCACTGTTCGAGGCGCCACAGATCGTTGTCGATCTGCTGCCAATTACGCTGCGTGCAGAGCGGACACGTTAGCCGGCCGACCTCGCTGAAAGATTGAAAAGTTAATTAGTATGAAACTGGTAAGCTAGTAACTGAACCACAACCACTCTTGGTATGATAAGTATTTGTAAAGCTTAAGCTGTGTTTGTCAAATATCTTATAACAAGTATTAAAGAAGCAGCAGCTTAGACTTTGGGCATGAAGCTCCACACCTCTTGCTGTGCTCCACCCTGGAGTCTGGCAGCCATTGGAAAGCCGCTACCAGCTTTTGTCTAGTGGAGAACCACACAGAACACGAAAGGGTGTCACACGGCAGGAGGGTGGCCATCACAGCCCATCGGTTAGTTAATCCGGCCAGGTAATAACACTTACTGTATGCAGTTGAACTTGTAGGAAGCAGGTAGGTGGCACCTGGTGTGTCGTCATGAATGCGCAGGTTTGAGTTAGGCGTAGGTATTGAAGTGTTTTGTGTGTATTATGCGTATGAGTGTGTGAGAAGTAGGCAACAGCGAAATGGAAGCAATAAAACAATTTGTTAGTCAAATAACAAAACCCAAACACCAACATCAAGTTAAATCGGCGAACCGAAATAGTTACAATGCTTGCCAAGTCAACCGGATTCAAGATATTTGTAGTTGAACACAAGTCATCTGTTATAATATGAGGGAACTATACAGGATGCCGTTCATCTTAGCTTATTTTGGGAGCATTTGAGACACAAATCGGATTGGAGATTCTGACATATGCCACTTTGGCTCCAAAATGTCAACCCTATTGACTCGGCAAGACCCCGAAAACACAGAACAAATAACGAAAACCAAAGACATGATCCTACCTTGCATTCTGATCGTGCTGCTGTCGCGCCTTCCACTGCGACTGCAGTGTGTCAAAGCGCAACGTGAGCTCTGCAACGGTTTCCACCTGGGCAGCCTGGTTATCGGCCTTGCACTCGGTGAGCAGCAGTTGGCTCAGATGCTTCACCAACTCGGTGGAGGACTGGGCGTTGCCCAGCAACTTTGCGATCTTCTGGGGACCCGGCTTGCGGGTCTTGTCCGCCACCGTGCGCTGCAGCTCGTCGAGATTGGCCTGGCACTCGGTAATGGCTGTCTGGAGTTCCATGATGTAGGCATCCTTGGCGGTGATGGAGGTTTCACGTTGCATTTGTTGCGTCTGGCGCATCTTTCTTTGGGACAGGGTGTTCACTTGGATGGCGGCGTTGGCGGCTTCCGTCACGGGAACAGCAGCTGCGGCGGCTGCCTGGGCCGCCCGAGTAAGCCAACTGGTCTTGAGGGTAACTATCCTCGTCTGAACTGTCTGCCAGAGAGTGGTGTAGGCGGTGATTAGTTCTAGGAGTTGCTTCAGTTGCGGCTGCTGCTTCGTCCGGGACTTCGCCTCCTGCGCCAGGTTATCGGCCTGCTGGACATGCTGTTGGGCATCTTGCAGCTTCTTCTCCAGGCTCTCCAAACGCTGAATGACCACTTTCGGGTCCGCCTTGGAGCTCTGTTGATCCTCCAGACTAGGCAGCTGCTCGAGGGCCTTTTGAATGGCATTCAGTGAGCTGGTGGCCTCCAACTGGGCATTGTTGAATTCTCGCAAAATTTTCGCATCCTTGTCGATGGCATCCAGAAGGGCTTGGCAGCGTGGTATCAGCTGACGCCACATGCTCAACATCACCTTTGTGGGCAGTGTCAGCTTCTGGATGTTCTCCGGCTCCACGCCGGCGCTCATCGTCAGTTTGGCATAAATCTGCTCCAGCTGGCGGAGATTCACAGACTGGCTTTCTAGCTCCTCCAACTTGGCCTTGAGCTCCTTTTGGCGCTCCTCCAGCTTGTGTTTGCTGTGGGATTTCTGGTCTCTTTCGAAGCCAGTCAGTTGGCTCTCCTGCTTGCCCAGCCAGTTCTTGTGCTCGGCTGTTAGCTTGATCAGCTGCTGCAACAGATTCCAGATGGTCAGGATGCGCTGCTTGCGCTCCGCTGACTGGTTGCACACGTTCTTCCAGCGCTGCTCGAGGTTCTGGGCGGAGATAGCCAGCCCGGAAGTGTTCACCTGGGTACGCCAGCTGTCCGCATCGTTCAGCAGCATCTCGACGAGATTCAGCACCTCGCCCACGTTGCTGCTGTGGTGTTCAATGGAACGCTGGATCTGCTCGTGCTCCTTCAGCTTGGCCTCTATCACATTGGGGGTGTAGCTCTCGAAGCTCAGGGGCTTGTCTAGCTGGGACTCTACCTCGAAGAGCCAAGCTCGAATAAGGGCTATCCGCTCCTCCAGCCGGAGTAGCGTCATCTTCAGTTCCCCGATCTTGGTGGCTCTCTGCTTGCACAGGTACTTCAGGCGCTGCCAGCGGTCGATGAGGTTATCGCTCTGCTGTTGCACCTGGGACCGGACTTCCGGCTCGGAGTAGAGGGTAAGCAGTTCCCGTCCGGTCGACAGAATCCACTCACGCTCCTTGTCTCGCAGCTGCAGCTCGGAGTTTATTTGCTGCTCCAGCTGCTTGGCCGCCTGTTCGGGATTGGCCATGGCCGCCACATCCGCGTCCTTCTCCACCCGCTGCTCCAAACGCCCCAGCCAGTGGGAGATGCGTTCGAATCTGATCTGGTAGTTGGAAAGCAGGGATAGCCGCTCCTCGATCGAGTTGATCAGGTTGGCCAGTTGGTAGTCCAGATCAGCGTGCTGCTGCCAGAGCAGCCAGTTGCGCTGGCGAATGGTCTTCATGTCGTGCGGGCTGATGCACTCCTTGAGCTCCTCCTGGGTGACAGTGAGTCCCTCAAGGGCGGGCACTTGGGCACCCAGCTGGACGCGCTGGGATCGCAGGGCTCCCAATAGCTGTTCAATGGCCGCCGGCTGAGTGGGCAGGGATTCGATGCTGTTGGCCTCCAAGAGCTGTTGAGCTGCTCCGAATTCCTTCTGCAGTTGCTGCACACGCTGCTCATAGCTTTCCGATAGCTGGGTGATGCGCTGCAGGAATCCTTGCCAGGTCTTCAGTGCGGCCCGAAGGTTTCCGATTCGCTGACCAATGCTGGCCTGCTCCATGCGCATGGCGGTGGCCAGGGCATCGTCGCAGTGGCGGGATAGCTCCTGTTGCTGATCCTGCAGAGCCTTGCTTTGCTGTTCGCCCTGGTCCAATAGTTGGAGCATGGCGTCCAGGCGGTTCTTCAGGTGGGGCACGCGCTTCAGGTGAATGTATCTCAACTGAAGGGCATTGCGCTCCGCTTCCCGCTGACGCAGCCAGTCCAAAAGGGCGGACAACTGCTGGCGATAAACATTCCAGCCACTCACTCGGCGCTCCAGCTCACCATTTCGCTGCATGATCCGCGAGAGTGTTTCGTTGTGCAGATTGGTGAGTGCCTTGTATTGCTCGGATACCTCCGATTCCAGTGGCATCTCCGAAAGCACGCTCTGCTGCGAAATCAGCAGGTTCTGGTGAATGGCACACAACTGCTGCTGCTCCCGCAGGCTGCCGTAGTCCTCGGGTATGGCGCAGGACAGGAACGACTGGACGTGCTGCAGGTACTGGCGCCACAGGCGCAACGCCTCCGAGCTGTTCTGGCTGCGGGCGAGGCGCGTGGACAGGCGATGGTACTCCTGGAAGGTGTCCTGGAAGATCTTCTGCCACAGGGCCAAAACCTCGAGGATGCCATCGTCATCGGGTCCGGTCACTGAAGGTGCCACCTCGTTGTTTTGCTGGCGCTCCTTCAGCTGACGCAGCTGCTCCTCCGTGCGGGCCAAGGTCTGGAGATGGGCTCGCAGGGCGGCCAACTGCTCTTCGCTCTCCCTGGGATTTTGTGGTGGCTCTCGTGTAATATCCTAAGAAAAAAGAAGTCGTTTAGTGATTTATGATGGCTTTTTCCTGACACTGGGTGTTGCTAATTGGCCTGACCCTAATATGGCTGCATGGCTGGCTGTCTCCAGTTACCGCTCGTCGCCCGTCCGTCTGGCCAACTGCATGGCTTCACCAAAACAACACTAGCCCCTGCCCAGTGCAACTCTTTCCGCCGACTGGCAATGACCTCATGCCAAACGACACGCGCTCGCTTCTGGCAAACTTCAATTGTCGGAAGTGTTGAGGGCGGAAGAGGAGTGAGTCGGCGGAGAAGGTGAGCTGGGTAATGGAGGTGGGGCTTGAAACCTGGCATGGCATGTGCCATGCAAATGAGCCAACAGTGGATTTAAGTGCTTTAATGTTAACACATTAAGGTTTCCTTAATGTGCCTCTTTGGATAATTTTTATGTCTTTCCTCTACTATGGTTATCTTTTTCAATCGGATTTAGAAAGTATTTAAATGAAAATATTGTTTTGGGAAACTAGCTTTCGTCAGTAATAACATATTTTAATACTCATTAAATATTTACCATAAATTCAAGTGTCTAAAAAGATAATACTAGTACCCGCCCCTGGAATCAATAATGAATGGGATGGGACGGCCCCAATGTACATATGTGGGGGCTGTCAGACAGTTAGTGTACACGAAAAGTTTTTCAACTTTTAACCCACTTAAAATAGCATGTCCTTCGTATTGGATTAACCACAAACAACTACAGAACAACAATTGGCAGCCGGCAAGTGTGGGAATTTCCGCACACCAAGCCCCACACTAAATTATGCAAATATCCCGTCATTATAATCGATAGGTGGCACAGTTTGCGGTTTCTTAATTTTCATAATTCACTTTCTCAGGCTGGACTGGAGTGGACTCACCTGCTGCACATTGTTGAAGTACGCCTTGGCCAGAGTCACCTCCTTGTCGAGCTCCTTGCGCTCCTTGTCCTGTGATTCGGCCACGTTGGCCAATGTTGTGATGGCCTCCTTGCACTCGGCCAATCTTTGGCCCAGAGCGTCCAGTTCGCCCTGCATAAGGGCGGAGGCATCGAGGCCGACATCGGCGGCGATCTTAGCCACAATGTCACGTAGCTCCAAGATTCGGTCATTCTGGGTGTTCAGGTTGTCTTGGCAGGCCTGTGTGAAGAGAATTCAGATGGAAATATGAAACGCGAGTCAGCTAATGAAGCTCAAGGCCTAGCCAATCATAAACACTTAATTAGCAGAGACACGTATTTTTCCCAAATACAGCTATAGATAGCTTAAAACAGGTTATTTTTTAGAAACAAGAAAAACATTCTTGTTCCAAATATGTTCATTAACTTTTGAAACAAAGATTTCTAAACAAGACAGCCCTCTTGAAGGCGTTCTTAAATATGTAGCAAGTCATCTAAACATACCCCTTGACAAAGTAATTAAAAACTCCAAAACATAATTTATAATCTCTCTTCAAATCTTAAACTTCCTCCCGACTATACACACACCCGTATTAAGAAGCCTCAGAATCCCCAATAATTATTTTGGATGGCTGGCAAAATGTCAATTGTTTATTTTTAACGCGACTACGGAAAGTATTTAGCTCGAGAACCCGCCGGGCTGATGGCCGTGCTTTCGAAGCCCGTGGCAGAAGACCCTTATCAATTGTCGTGTCGCCGCACTTGTCGAGTGCATTTCCCTGCCCGGCGTTTGTAATTAGGGCTGCCAGTGCGTTGGGGGCTTTCGCTTTCAATTTCTGAAAACAGGTCACTCGCGGCGTCGAATATATTCTCTAATTTAGAGCACAACAAGGGGGTATACAGTTTACATGCCAGGGCCGTGGTCCGCGCTCTCGATTTGTAGTCTAATGTGTGCCCTATGATATCATCTGCTAAGTATTCGCCGATGTTTATCACACTCCGCTACAAAGGCAGGCAAACAAACGCCAGCTCCTCGGGAACTAACATTGGTATTAAGAAGTTTAAGATATATTCACATTTATCTTCGCTAGCAGCTCGCAGCTCAAGGCATTTTCGGACCCGTTCCCGCTGTGCGGCTGTTGATAAAGCCACTGTGTATACAAACAATATAATTGGAATGTCCCATCATCCCAGCGGCAGGTTGATAAACCCGGCCCATGTGAAATGACAGTTGCCTGCCCGAAAATATAATTACAGCTGTGTGCTGGCCTATAGCATAATGACCCTAATGATCAATAAACACAAAATACGGTGACCAGAGTATGCGTTAATTTTTTAAGTAAATGTCGAAAAAAGAAATCGTACGAGTGTATCCGTATATCTTTTCGTTGCCTTCGTATTCTATTTACCGAAGCATAATTTATGACTCGAACACGGACAAAAGTTACTTCATAAGTGTGTGAACAAGGAACTATTACAAACCTATTACATTGGCTCGCCCAAAAATTGATAGGGCGAAGAAAATCAATGTAATTACTAGCTTCTGGCTTCTGGCCACCCAACTCCCTCTATCCCTCTGGAGGGCAATTAAAGCCTCAAATTTCTGTCCTAGTTTGCCGCCAAAAACCAAATAGTCTGCACCCACCTGCCGAAGGGTCAGGCTTTTCGATAAATCAAAAAAACATATCAAATGACCCATCTAGGAATCTGTCATTTGTATTTGATGTTTAATTTCATTCTGCTATCAACGGTGTCCCATATTTGGTGTTTCCATATTCGGAGTTCTCTTTAAAATGCTTTACTAAGAGCTCCATTTAGAAAAACTAGAATATTGCATGATTTTATCCATACTTTTCTCTATCAACCTTTCATATTTCTGGTTCTGGCTGGCATCATTCGCTGGCACCCCCCACGCGATACACATCACTCATACGACATGTAGCCGGCGCCCGGTCACGAAATGTCATCTAAACACATACCATACACGGGGAAAAAATTAAAACCTACCTTGGCATGTTGCAGGGTATCCAAGGGCTGCTCCAAGGACTTCACGGTGTCCATTTGCTGGTCAATTGAACTCTTTACGGCCGCGGATGCGTTGCGGTACTTGTCCCACAGTTCAACGGCTCTCTGGTAGCGGGTGCGCAGCTGCTGAAGGTTCTCGCTGGTATCGTTCCAGGCCACTACCGCCTCCTGGACCGCCGACTCGATCTGCTCCACAATCTGCACATCACAGCTCTCGATGAGGGGTTTGGCAGCTCCCTTTAGTTCGTCTATCAGTTGTTCGCGGTTCTGCAGATCGCCGGCCAGTCCCTGCGATTGGGTAATTTCCGGAAAAAACGGATTAGAAATTCATAAATGCGAATAACTAAGCGGATGCACGAAGTCGCAACGCGCGTCCAGTTCGAAAAGCTAACGTCAACTGCGGTAGTTGCCTCTACGAAACCACACAGAACTTGCTACGTAAAGAGCACCACTCGAATGCCCAGAGCTTGGGGAAAAAGCTTTGGGAAAAGTTTTCGGATGGTATAGCTTTCAGTGGTATAGCTTTGAAAGTGGGTACTTTTGAATTTTAATTCATTTTGTGGGTTTTAAAAATTGTTTTAAATAGTTTTAGGTTTTAAATTTGTCATATTACATAAACAAAATTTTAAATCAAGAATTTCTATTTACACTTATTTCAATACAGAGTTCTCATGCGAGTTTGAAAATTTAAAGCGTTTATCAAGTAAAGAGGGTCAAAAATAACTGACCGCCTTAGGGAAAATGCGAGCTGGTTTTGTAGAAAATTTTCCGCGAGGGAAAACTGCAAGCGATAAGCGACTTCGCGAAAATTTCCGGTTGGCAGGTAGAAAAACGGGCCGAAGCCAAACAAAGCCATAAAAATGAAAACTCACCTCCAATCGCTCGGTGGCCTTCCGCAGGCGCTCGTAGTCGACCTGGCCATGGACGCGGATCAGCTCCATCATGAAGTCTGTTTCCTGGACAGAGCCATGGACCAGCTCCAGTTGGCGCTCGTAGCGCAGCCACATGGCCAATCGGTTTCGCAGAATGCCCATTATGTTGGTGCACTTGCTCTCGAGGAAGGCATGATCGTCTTGTAGCTGCGAGATGTCCCTTTCTAGCTTGACCGGCGACACGGACATCTTGAGGCGCATAGGCAGGGTGTGCAGCATCTGACGGATGCGCATGATCTCCTGCCAGCTGGTCACCAGCTCCTCGCCAACATTCTGGCAGTCGGCGACGGCCTTTTCGAGAACATCGGCGCCCTGCCTCTCGGCGGCCTCACACTCATCAAGGATGACCGAGATCTTGGCTTGGTGCTTGCGCTGGTTGCTGATTCCCTCCTGGATGGCTTGCAGTTGATCCCGTAGCACGGAGGCACCCTCCAGCTCTTCGGCTATCTGAGTGCTGATCTTGTGCGAGAGGGCGAATAACTCGCCCACCTTTTCAGGCTCCACTGCCGGCTCTTGCAGGCCAATCCTGCCCAGCTCATTGCCAATGAATCCAACGCGAGTGCGTAGGACTTGGACGCGCTCGATGTAAAGGCAGAGTTCCTCCTCGTTCTTGATCACACCCTTCATGCTGGTCATGGTCAGGTAGATCTCCTGCAGCTCTCGCTCCACCAACTTGAGTTTCTCGTCGGCGGGAACGTCCTCCGATGACAGGGATTCCACAATGTTGTGCTGGATGAGCTCAATGGCCTGGGCCACGGCCTGCCAGCGATCCTCCAGTTGGGCATGGAATTGCCGCTGGAGCATCTCGTCGGCTAGTGGGATGACCTGCAAGGATTTCTCGAAGCTGTGACCAGCCTCGGTTCGGACATTGTTGTGGAGCTCGAACCGGGCCTTGATCTCCCAGAACTGACGCATATGCTCGATGGGCTGCTGGGTGGGCTGGGCCGGAATCTGGATTTGCCGGAGTTCCTGCTCCGCCTCGCGGACGAAGGCCTCCAGCTTGTCGGTCTGCTGCTCGTACTGCACCCAGATCTCCTTGAAGACCAGCAGGCGGTGCAGATACAGAGCCACCTCTTCGCGCAGTTTCAGGAGCACGATCAATGCCTCGTTAGTCTCCTCGACGAGATTGGGGGCTTGGACGAGCTGCTGCAATTTATTGGCAATTCCCGACAGCTGGGTCATCTTCACGTAGTGGTGGGATATGTCGTTGCTCAGAGATTGGTAGAGCGTGGTGTACTGGTCGTAGTCCGCCGAAGTCACTGCCGATAGATCGGGCACTCGTTGCTGGGCGACTTGGAGCCACTGCAGCTCATCGCGCATGCCTTTCTCCAGGACCGTCCAACGGGAGGCAGCCTGAACAAGTTTCGAGGATCGTTCCGATGCCTTATCCAGCAGGATTGTGGCTCTGTTGTACAGCTCTTTGTGCAGTTCCGAGTGCTTCTCGCGAGTCTCGCTGTCGATGTTCTCCTCCAGGGATTCCAACATGGCACGGCAGTGGCTTAAGTTCACAAAGAACTTGCGCTGCTTCTGAACCTCGTTGTTCAGCTGCTCCAGGGAACTGGAAACTATAGGGCTCTCCACAAGCTTATCTGCCAGTACGGTGATGTTGGTGAACTCCTTGAGGGTCTGTTCGTACTCCTCGGCCAGAGACTGTAGTTGCAGAACGCGCTCCCTCTCAGCCTGGATATTGTTGCCAATATTCTTGCTGGTTTCGAAGGCATTGTGTACGTCCTGGGGCATCTTCTTGCCCGGGAAGTCCCTCTGGAAGGCGCGAGCGTTCTGGCTGAGTTGAGCCAGTTCCTTTTGGGCCGCCTCGTGCTGTTGCTCCAACTCATCTAGCAGGGCCAGTTTGGCGGACAGGGGATAGTCTTGGTTAGTCAGATTATCGTATCGCTGCTGGAGTTGCGACAGAACGGAGGACACGTTGTACAGAAGCACCTCAAAGCTGTGCCATTTGTCCAGATCGTTGCTATCTTGCACTTGGTTCTGCTGCGTCACCTGTTCCACCGCGTCCACGTGTTCCTTCAGAGAGTCCACACACTGGAGCAGCTCTGGCTCCGCATTGGACAACTGACGCTCCAACTGGCCAACATTATGCTTGATGGCGCTGAGTTCCTCCTTGAGCTGGTTGTAGTTGTCCAGCTTCTCTTCGGAGGGTCCTTCGTTGGAGTTCTGGCGGATGAGGTAAACACGATACTCGATCGTCTCCAGCCAAGTTGAAACCTTCTCGATGACGGTGATTACAGTGGTTTGGATGACGGTCTTGTCACCGGTTTTGATGGCAGCATCCAGGTCTTGGAGGCCCTCGTTCACCTCCAGAAGGCGCTGTTCCGTGGGCACATCCTTGATCTGCTCCGACAGTGTTGCCAAGTGGAGCACATTGCTGAGAGGCGTGGATTGCTGCGGCGACGCTTGCTGCAGGTGCTTGATGCGATCACCAATGGCCTCCTTTGCGGATTCTAGGATGGGCTGCTGTTGCGGCTTCTGTTGCTTTTGCTGTCCTGGATAGTGCTGAAGGCTTTCACTCATGATCAGGGCCTGGGTGAGCTCAATGGGCGTCTTGTCCACACTGGTCGTAGCACTGAACCATACATTGCTGGGCTCGTCGGTGATATTGTCGGGACCAGGAGTAATGGGAACCACCAGCTCCTCAGTAGGAGATGCCACCTCTTCAATGGTCACCGCCGAAGAATTGGGTCCGGCCCCCGATCGTTTGCTTTGCTGGGAAGCAATCAGGACCTTGTTCTGCTCCGTGATGTGCACTGGCAGGTTGGGGAACTCTTCGTAGACGGTGGTCTTGGTGATCTGAAGCTGTACTTTTTGTGTCTTGGGCGACTCTGCATCTTCTGGTAAAATTGGAGCCTCCACTACAGGTGCGACATGAGGCACATCTTCGATCTCTTCGATTTCCTGATTGGTGGACACCACAATACCTGATTCGGAAAGCAACTCGGGTGCGATTTCTACCGTGACACTGATTTGCGGCTCCTCTGGGCGCTGCTGCGGCTCCTCCACTTCCTTCTGAGCTTCCTTCTGCTTCTTTTTGTCCTTCTTGGATTTTTTCTTGTCCTGCTTGGGCAACTGCATGGTCTGTGTGTATTCGTAGACCGTGGGCTCAGCGAGCGAAGTATCGGAGTCCGCAGGAATGGCCACCGTGGTCTTCACTTCCAGTTCGTAGGGTTCCGAAATGGAGATCGACGTGGCGGTCAGAGAGTTGTCGTCCAGGGAGGCTGGTTGCTGATCTCCACGAGGCGTGGTCTGCATCTCGCCATCAGTAACTTGCACCAACTCCACTGTGGAAGTCTCCTCGTTGGCAGTTTCTGGCCGGATACTTTCAACATGTTCCCTTGGCTCGGGAGTAGTTGTCTGGGCATGAGTCTCAGTGGTTGTGGTGGTCTCGGTCACTGTCGATTGCTCCGTAGTGGCCACTGGCAGATCGGTAGTCATGTCCTTAACCAGATCATGAACCAAAAATTGCACCACATCGCTGCTGCCCGGCTCAGGGGCACGAGGAGATTCCTTGGGCGTGGTTTGCAGTTCCTTCTCAATGGTGGTGGTCACCGTCGTCTGGCTGGAAATCTCCACGGTATCAGCAGGTTGGCCACTGACATCGGTTTGAATTTCCGTTGTGGACACCTCGACGGCAGCTGGCTTCTCTTCGCCCCTGGGAGTGGTTTGAGCTTCGGTCTCTGTAATTTCCACAATCAAAGTCTGCGATTCATTCTCCTGGTTGTCCGGATGGACATCTATGCTAGTCTGCACAGCAATCTCATCCAGTTTGGGCTGATGTTGGGGCGATGTCTGCACAGACTTGATGTCCTGCTCCACCGGTTCGGGGACTTCAGTGGGCGATGGAACGCGTGGAGTGGTTTGCTGCTCCTCATCCTCCACTATGGACAGTTCCACTACTTCTGTGGGAATCACCAACTCGACCATCGGGGCCCTGGGGGATTCCGAGGGCGGCGAAACGACGGCGTCTTCTACCACCTTGACCTTTGGTTCCACTTCAATGCTGGACAAATCGCTTTCAGCACTGATTTCCACAACGGATTCATGGCGCACAGGATCCTGGTGAGAGTCCTCCGACTCTGGCGATGCCTCGGGCTCCTTAATGGCTTCTTGTTCTGGTTCTGGTTCTAGTTCACCTTCGGATTTTGTATCTCTTCTCTTCTTTTTCTTTCGACGCCGCTTGGCGTCGGCGGCTGGGGCCGCAGCGGTCTCAATGATGGTCATGCTAACCTTGCCGGTAGTTGGGGCCGTGGAATCGTCCTCCATGGTGGTTCCTTTGCCCAACACTACCTTCAAAACACCATCGCCATTGTCCTCGAGAGAAGGAGCGGTAATCTGGAAGGATTTCTGGGGAGGCGTTGACGCAGCTGCTTCACCAGAGATGAATAGCTGAGTGGCCGCGCGCAGGTCGGTCTGGCTGGGAGTCGGATCCTTCTCGAAAACAGGCTCTACAGGTTTCTGTTCAGTCTTTTCAACGGTAACAATTTCTTCAACCGTCTGTTGTGGCGAAGATTCCTTCACTTCCTTAATTGTTTCAGGCTTCTCTTTCACCTCAGGCTCCTTACTTTCGGAAATCGGTGAAGATTGTTCCTTCAAAGTGGCAGCCAGATTTTGTTCGGCTTCCAAGAAGCTCTGCAATTCAGTCTTATTTATGAAAGAAGCCTCCGATGGAATATCCTGCACAACAACAGGCTCCTTCGATAGCTCTCCGGCGCTGGTGATGGTGGTGATAGTCTTGCTAATGGTAATACTGCCTATGCTAACTGCATCAGCCTCCTCTGGCTCACTCCTTTCCGATTTAACGGTCTGCTCGGGGGGCGCTTGTGGCTCGAACTCATACTGTTCCAGGGTCAAGGAGTTGCCAGTCTCTGGACTAGTTGGCCAAATCTCCTCCACCGGCATAGATGCAGCTTCTTCGGAGGTGATAATTTGTGCAGGTGATAGTTCTTCGAGGTGCTGGGAGAAGTCAATGTTGGTGGGTTTCAGATGATGTTCCAGTGGCCAGATTTCTTGGATGTCCTCGACCACCTTCGGCTCATCTAGGATGTCTGGGGAAGTGGTTGCTGGAGTTGGGGACTCTTTGGCTGCAGTTACAGGAACCGCTGTTGGAACAGGAACAGGAACGGGACTGGTAGAGGCGACTTCTACGGGTTGTTCAACATCTACTTGAGGTGCTGGCAACTCTACGGGTGCTTCTTTGATCGTTTCGGTTGGTGTCTGTTGTTCTGGATGTTTCTGTTCTAGTACTTGTTCTTGTTCTTGTGTGGTGATTGTGGTGCCTTGGGTAGACTCAATATCAAATACCTGTTGCTGCGGCTCTGCGGTTGGCTTGGACAGATCCGAGGCAACTTCTTCGATAACCACGCCGGGCTCCTGCATCATGCGCTGGAACTCCTCCTCGGTCACCACCTTTCCGTTCACCGTGCGCAAAATGTTGACGTTGATGTGTGGTGCTGTTTCCTCTTCGGTGACTTCGATCTCCTCGGGCTCCTCGATCACCTCCTCGGTGATGTGCTCCTTGCCGTCGATGATGACCACCCGCTTGATGATTTTACGTGTCTTGCGAATCACCTTGCGTGTAACCTGCTGTACCACAGCTCGAATACTGCCTTGGGTCTGAACATCCGCAGGAATCAGCTGATGCTGCGAGCTACCTGGAGCAATTACCTCCTCGTACGTCTCAACAATGGGCTCAGTTTCGAACTCTTGCAGGACAACGCCTTCGGGCTGGGAGGAGTCTACTAGTGCCCCACGGGTTTGCTGCGTAATCACAGTCTGGATATTGCCCTCTTGAGGGTCAGCCTTGGTATATGTGGTCTGCACATTCTCCAGGTTGATTTGGCCGGTGGAGTGCACCTCGATGTTTCCATCCGAGTCGCTGATGGTCTCAATGGAGCTGATCTGGTGCTGCTGCACAATCTGCTGGCGGGTTCGTGTCACCTTCTTGAGGACTATGTGCTTGGTGCCGTCGGGTCCCACAACTACCTCGGTGGTGGTTTCATCCGGCTCCACGAACGTGGTCTCGAATGCCTGAGGCACATTCTTTAGGATCAACTCGGTGGCCCGATCGACATCGCCATGTGGCTTCTGATGGTAGCGTGCCTCAATCTGGACATCTTCCGGCTGGTCAGGTATATCCTGGTTGCGAGTGGTATCGATCTGAATCGTTTCCTTGCCATGCTGCACCGTTTGCGTCACCATGATGTTCTCGGTGGGCGATCGCTCCTTTTGGGTCTGCAGAGCCACTTCAGCAGTTTCCACTGCCGGTTCCTTGAAGCTCGTCTGAGCCTCCACGGTGGTAGTAGTTACCACGACTGCAGCTGGTGGCTGTTGCAGACTCAGCGACGTTTGGGTCTCAACATAAACTCCAGTGGGCTTAACCTCCTCCTCAGGCATGGAACTAGAGTCGATGGTGTTCTCCTCGTTGGATTCGATAGACTCGTGCGGTTGCTCCGGCTGAACCTCGGTAGGTGGTTTGATGAGGGAGTCGGCCAGCACTCGTTGTCGTTGAGCTTCTTCGGACTTGGCTTTGCGCAGGTCCACGATGCGTTTCTCAATGGTGAAGACGCGCCTGGTGGCCACTGTGACCTGTTCCCGAAGAATGGTAATGATACTCTGCAGTTGCTCCATCAGGGTGTCGGCCAGTGGGGCCACATCGGGATGTGACTGTAGCTGGCGCGTCTGCTCGACCAAATCCTCCATGGACTGCTGGCGATCCTTCAGGGTGCGCAAAAGTTGCTGGCTGCGCTCCACCTGCGACTTAAGCACCTGCTCGTCGGTACTGCTGTCCGAGGTGGGTTCAAAGGAGGCCAGCTCAGCGGAAACCTCTATGATCCAGCGCTCCAGTTCCAGCAGATGCTGCTGGTACTCGTCGATCTCCTCCTGGCGCTTCTTCTGGCCATGCATAGCATTCTGGACAAGAAGAGAGTAATTACAGGATAACCAAAATAAAATCAGGAAACCTTACCGCTATCATGGTGATGCCTTGCTGGGTGCGTCGCAGGAGCAAGTCGATACGGTCCAAGGTCTCGTTGAGCAAACGTTCGGTGCCTGGATCCGTGGGCAAGTTCTTTGCCTGCTCCTTCAACTGGTGAGCGTCCCTTTCGTGTACTTGGAGATTGCTCTGGATTAGCTGCACATCGGGCGTACAAAATACAAGATTCAGTCAAGTGTTTGTTGCGGAATATGTAGAAAAGTATAAAACTTTAGGGATATACTCGGGGCCTGCGACAACAAAAGGTGTGGCTACTACTACGTTCTATCTAGAACGTGTTCTGATCGATCAAAAACGTATATAGAGCCTATCAAAATATTTGAAATGTACGATTCTGTATGGAGTGATGCGATTGAGTGGTTAGAGTTCTCTGACACACGCCAGCATCCATTTTAATCGATTACCAAAGTTATGTACAAGTATGAGTATATTGTCTAATAAATTCTAGCTACGTTTGTTATTCAAAACATGCTTAGTCAAGCATCCAAAAAGTGGGGTTACTAGGCCGCGAATGGGATATTGATTGGCATTACCTTTAGTCCTTGTAGCATGCCCTCCAGGCTGCTCTGGTTCATGTTAGCGATGCCATCCTCGACGCTCGAGAGCGATTGTAGCAGTTCGTCGAGTTCCTGGGCAAATGAGTCCTATTGGGTTTTAAGTTTTTTAATTGTGTCGCATGTGTGCGATGTTGTCATTGGGGTGTGGTTGTTTGTTGTTTTCGGGAAGAGAGGGTGTTAATATTAATAAACATTGCAATTTCGGATGATCGTTTTTAAGGAACGCAAATGCTGTAAATATTTGTTGCCGGCTTCTATACACGCACAACATATTTACAAAAAGGTGAAATATTTATATGTAATTTATAAAATATCAAATGGATGCAATGCACAGCCATAAAACGAATGGAATATTTTTTTTAGGGAATGCTAGGTCAACTATAGCTCTTATATTTAAATTGTTTTAAAATAACGTAACATGCATTTGGCATAGTTCTTAGTTTAATAATGGAGGCGAATAGCGGATAGACAAAGAGTACCAATTAAACGCCTTAGCCAGGCTCCAATACTGTGGGCAAAGTTGGAAAATTAAATGCAATGGTGGGTATTTAACTTACTTTCGTTTCTAAATCGAAAACAAATACAAGTTCCTGTAAAACTATTCAGATCTAGGTCTGACTGCTGTCTCTATACTTTAAATTAGCACACACTTTTGGGATTCTCAAGTTTCTCGCAAAACTCAAACTCAACGCGTTCATTGCACATTGCAGACTAAAAACTGAAGCATACACGGGAAACTATTTTTGAGCAACTGAAACGGCCTGCACCGCATGGATCTGATCGAATCGGATCGCGTATGTATATATATTTATAGCCGCGGCAGGGAATATACCGCGAATTCTTGATGGCAGGGCGGCTGCAGGCAGTAGGCAGTAGGCAGTAGCCAGTTGCCACTAGGCAAGGCAATGAACTCAACTCATATACATTGGTGCGAAACACATAATGGACACATATTCTGCATTTGGGATATCAGAGAGCTCGGTATGTGCTCGGGGCGTCCGTGCCATGGGGCATGCTAGACGGTGGGCGGGGCAGGAGAAGTGCTCGGTGCATGATTGTGTTCGTGTGTCTGTGCTCTGCGGTGTGCGTTTGGTTTTGTGTGAAGAATTCTGCGCAGAAGACTACTGCGCAGGGGATAAAATCAGATCGGTATTAAAACGTGCAAATTGGTTAATATTAATTTTATTATTATTATCACTACTATTAGTAGCTTCTGATTACTGGGCTTTTACAAAGGTTAATATCAATTAGTAGAAGGAACTTAAGTAACTCAGTTCTACATATTTTCTACGACTAAGTTCAGCGATATTAATTAAGGTAGTATACAAACTCAAAACATTAGGCTTTCGGATGCATTTTGCAAAACAACACATACAATACAGAAATAAAAAATGGAAAACTTAAAAAGAACATAAAAGTCAAACATGTTTCTCATTTGGATAATTAAAATTACGTTAGTAGTCCGACAATCGCAGTTGCTGCTGTTATGTGGACAGAACCGAGCCAAACTCAGTGTGGCGGGCAATTTTCCGGCAATAGTTTGGCGCTGCAACAGCAACTACTGGCTGGGTTCTGGCCACAACAGCAGCAACACGAGCGGTCGCCGTATAAAAGCCATGAACAAATACCGAAACCACACAGAAAAGCTGCAAAAATTATAATTATGAATAAACGAAGGCTCAATGTGATGTTCACCTTCTGGCGCTGTTCTAGCAGATCGTTGCTGCTGCCTGATGTTGTCGTGGTTGTCGTTGTGGTGCTAGACGGTGTTTCTATTGTCGTTGTTGTCGTTACGGTTGTGGTTGTAGTGGTGGTGCGTTTTATCACACTCGCACTGTCAACGGGTTGCGATGCGGCAGCCTCCGTGACCGCCTCATCCGTGCTGCTGCTCGTGGTTGTTGTAGTTTCGGTGTATGATGTTGCTGTTTCAGGTGCAACATCCGGTTCTGCAACTGGTGCTGCAGTTGCTGTTGGTTTTTCGGCGACTGCGTCCACTGGTGTATCCTTCGCTGGTGTTGTCGTTGTCAGCTTATCGACTACTGCTGTGGCAACAGGCAACAGGGCACTGGTTGCCACCAGAGCTGCTGCCTGTGTTGCTGCTGCCGCTGCGTTCGCCTTTGCGGTCAGCGTGTGAGTTGTGGCGCTCGCCAATTGGATTAGTGCATTTGCAACGTTAAGGGGTGTACTAGTACTGGTAGTACTGGGGCTTGTTTCAGGGGCTGATTCGGGTTCGGGTTCAGGGACGGGGCTTGTGGTTTTAGTTTCGGTTAGTACAGATACGGATTCATCTCCTAGTTTAACCTGAGGCTGCTGTTCGGCTTCTAAAGCCAGATAAGTACTCTGATCCCGCCAATGACCCACACCGCCCGGCAGATCCGTGGACCTGTATTCCGACGAGCAGCTACGGTTCTGACCGTACTGACCATCTTGTTCGGGTGTGGGGGTCACGTTACCACTACTACCGCTACCAGGATCGCGGTCGTTCGGTTTATCGTCGTCGTCGTTTGGCTTTCGAATTTCAGGCACAGTGGGCTTATCCCCCTCATCGTCGTCGTCGTCATCGTCGTCGTCGCTGTCCTTGTCGTCCTTGTCTGGTGTTGCAGTTGCATCATCAGGCTGCTTCTTGTCTTTGTCGGGTTCCGCTTCGCTAATAGGAGCATCAGCAGGCTTCTCTAGACCAATCGAATCGTTGACCAAATCCGCATCCAGCTTAGGCGACTGCCAGTCGTCCAGATACAGATTCAAGAGCAACTCATCTAGATTGCCAGTGGGGCCTGCTGGGGTTGCTAATGGCTGGGCAGTAGGAATGATTGGTAATGACGATGCTTCTGGTTCAGTCTTTTCAACAACGCGATCCGTAATCGTGGTCGTCGTGGTGGTCACTACAGTTTCTGTAATGTCAGTCTTATGCTTTTCGTCTTGAGTTTCCTGAGCTTTGGTCCTGTCAAAAGTGGATTCCCTGGGCAGCAATGCATAGGCATCGACTGCCACCTGCCTGTAGTGATTGATTAGATTGACGAAATCGTCTTGACTAAGGTGCCAGGGCAAATCACTTGATTTAACCGGAGGGGATTCGAGTAGAATGGCGGATGCTTCCTCAAGCGCCTTATCACTAGCAATGGGTTCAGGAGATACTTCTACGACTTTTTCTACCTTGGTTACCTCAACTACAGGTTCTTTTTCTACAACAAGTTCAGATAGTTTATCGATTGGTTGTGAGACCAAGTGACTAATCAAGTCAACATCTATTAAGGATTTGGGCAAAATATTGTGCTGGTCAAGGTATAAATTGACAGCAAGGATTTCAGAATTGATTTGGGGAATTGCTTCGGGTTCAATTATCACATAATCTTCAATAGAGGTTACTTCTTCACTTATTTTGGTTGAAATGGGCTCTTCCTGTTTCTGCTGTTGGCTTGCCACCTGCAATTGTTGATATTGTCCCTGCAGCAGGTCATACTGAGGGTGCAATTGGAATTTTTCGAGGTAAAGATTGTCCACAAGGCGCTCTGGTTGAGAAACGTCAATTTCGGTTGTTGCAACGACTGCATCTTTCGACGATCCACCATCCAATTTCAAATCACTTGTGTGGCTGGTTACTATAGTCGATACATAGGATGTGGCAAGAGGCTCATCATCCACAATGGGAGCATCCTTGTGGGTAGTTACGGTAGTTGTAACATAGGTTGTTGTGGTTGTTTCGCTCTGTTCCTCCACCACATCGCTTATGGGCTTGGGCGTTTGGAAGTCTTTGGTTTGGCTTACCACAACGGTGGACCATGCAGGGGACACAGGCTTTTGCTCTTCTTCGGATGCTGGGAAAACAGTTGCTTCCGTTTGAACAATTGCTGACCATGTTGTTGGCTGATCAATAGGCGACTGCACAGACACTTCCTCTACGATTTGTTCGTTGGGAATGGCAACTGTAATAGGTTTGTTAGGCTCCAAGTATGTTGTCTCAGTTGTAAGTGTTGTTTTTTGCCCAGGCTTCAGTGTAGCAGACCAGTAGGATGTTTCACAAACGAAGGAATCATCTGGAACGGGGGCCTGTACAAACGGAGCAAGAGGCGTTTTCCCATCGTCAATGGCGACAGTTTCCACCACAGTTTGCACTGGTTCACTAATAGCAATCGTTTCAACCTGTTCGGGTGTATCTATAAACGGTGCTAAAGGTGTGGTAAATGGTACTTCGCTGACCGTTTCAGTAGTGACTGTAGTTGTGGTTACAGTTGTATCAGAAGCTTCCTCATCTTCGTCCGAGAAGTTCATTGGCTCATCCAACACATCCATCCAAGAGCTGGACGAATCGTCAACAGGCAGACCGGCGTAGGCTGGTTTCTTGGGCTCCTCAGGTTTCTTCTCGGGTTCCTCTGGCGTTTTGATTTCCTCAGGAACTGGAACCTCGCTGACCTTTTTGGTAGTGACTGTGGTAGTGGTTACAGTTGTAATCGTCTTGGTTTCGTCGACAACAGGCACCTCCACAATGGGTTCTGGTTCGGATACCTTTTCGACAACAGTAACCTCCTTTTGGGGCTCAGAAACTGGCTCGTCTTCATCCGAGAAGTTCATTGGCTCATCCAAAACATCCATCCAAGAGCTGGACGAATCGTCTACAGGAAGACCAGCGTAGGCTGGTTTCTTGGGCTCCTCAGGTTTCTTCTCGGGTTCCTCTGGCGTTTTGATTTCCTCAGGAACTGGAACCTCGCTGACCTTTTCGGTAGTGACTGTGGTGGTGGTTACAGTTGTAATCGTCTTGGTTTCGTCGACAGCAGGCACATCCACAATGGGTTCTGGTTCGGATACCTTTTTGACAACAGTAACCTCCTTTTGGGGCTCACGAACTGGCTCGTCTTCATCAGAGAAGTTCATTGGCTCATCCAAAACATCCATCCAAGAGCTGGACGAATCGTCAACAGGCAGACCGGCGTAGGCTGGTTTCTTGGGCTCCTCAGGTTTCTTCTCAGGTTCCTCTGGCGTTTTGATTTCCTCAGGAACTAGAACCTCGCTGACCTTTTCGGTAGTGACTGTGGTGGAGGTTACAGTGGTAATCGTCTTGGTTTCGTCGACAACAGGCACCTCCACAATGGGTTCTGGTTCGGATACCTTTTCGACAACAGTAACCTCCTTTTGGGGCTCAGAAACTGGCTCGTCTTCATCCGAGAAGTTCATTGGCTCATCCAAAACATCCATCCAAGAGCTGGACGAATCGTCTACAGGAAGACCAGCGTAGGCTGGTTTCTTGGGCTCCTCAGGTTTCTTCTCGGGTTCCTCTGGCGTTTTGATTTCCTCAGGAACTGGAACCTCGCTGACCTTTTCGGTAGTGACTGTGGTGGTGGTTACAGTTGTAATCGTCTTGGTTTCGTCGACAGCAGGCACATCCACAATGGGTTCTGGTTCGGATACCTTTTCGATAATAGTAACCCTCTTTTGGGGCTCAGAAACCGGCTCGTCTTCATCGGAGAAGTTCATTGGCTCATCCAAAACATCCATCCAAGAGCTGGACGAATCGTCTACAGGAAGACCAGCGTAGACTGGTTTTTTCGGCTCCTCAGGTTTAACCAGATCTTTTGTGTCAGAAACCTTGCTAAGCTTTTCAGTGGTGACTGTGGTGGCGGTTACAGTAGTGATCGTTTTGGTTTCATCGACCAAAGGAACTGCCGATTCCCCTTTTGGAGGTGGAACGGGTTCAGAGTCAGAAGGCTCAGGTATGGGCGCAAATGGTGCCAGGGGCGCTTCGTACGGAGCTACAGGTGTTTCACACTTTGATACATCTACAATATCAACGGTCTTTGCTGTTTTTTCTGGACTTTCGGCGAATGGCTCTACTGCAGGAAGTTTCTCGTATAGAGATTGCTGCTCTGTAATGGTTTTTTGGGATTGCGTTGTTGGAGCTGTTTGGTGAGCCGATTTTTCCGCGTTAATAAAATCAACCACGTCAGTAGGCGACTTCCGCTTGGGCTTTTGTTTTGGTTTTTTGGATTTCGCTTCTGAGGTTTCAAAGGTTAAGGGAATACTAACGGGTTGACCGAATCTAGCATTCTTAACGTCTTCTACCACTACCGACTTGGTTTCCACCAACAGAGGCCTTATTTGTTGAGCAGGTTCTGGTACATTGTGCGCAGCTATGGCTGCCCAAGACATTCCAGAGGTGTACAGAGACGGTACAGGAGCTGGTGATTCTACCCTGTCAGTTTTAGCTTCTGGTTCTTGTTCAATAGAGGGTTCAACCCTTATTGGTTCGGTTTGTTGCTGGACAACGATTTCTGGTTTCCTTTCTTTAGGTTTCTTCGATTTCTTCTTAAGTGGTTTTTCATCCACGTTTGAGGTCTGGGAGTGTTGTGATCGCGAACGAGATCGATTTCTTTTCTTTGAAGTTATTTCCAAAAATCCTTGTTCGCTTTCAGGCTGCGGTTCTATTTCAGCAAAAACTTCTTCGGATATTTGTATTGATGGTTTCTCAGTGGTTCGAGAGGGTCTTTGTGGCACTGGAACGTGTGTATTTATTTCCTTGATTGGTTCTTGGTACCAAATCTCCGTCGGATCTACTTCATCCTCATCTATAAGTTCCTTCCAAGACAACTGAGATGGTTTCTCGAAATAGGTTTCTGTTTCTGTGTTTTCTACAGATGGAATGACAGGATCAGGGAACTCTCCCAAAACTTCTTGCGGCTGGACTTCGTGAGCCTGTGGTTTTTGGTTCTGTTGTGGCTTGACAGTTTCAATATTTTTGTATATTATGTTTGTGTTGTGACTGTAGCCAGATTTCTTAACCACCTCGGCATAAGTTTCTGATGATGACCAGGCTGAAGATTTTGTTGGGTTCGGAAGCTGGATGCTGAACTCTGGAGTTAACGACCCTGAGGTACTTTCGATTTCCACTGGGGTTTCCAGGATTTGTGGTTGATGTTGCTGCTCCGATGTTGCTTGTTCATCGACATAAGTTGGCAAATCAAAAGGCGAAGACCCGATCTCCTTATTGTCGTGTAAGGTGGGAATATCATCTTCCTTTTCAGGATGACGCGTATCGGTGAATGTTGGCGTCAAGTCTATATTATGAGACACAATCGATGACCACGACAAAGTTTGTGTTGGTAAAATTTCAGGAACTGGTTTTAAATTATTATTCGATATTATTCCATCTGTAACTGACACATTCTCTGCCACAGGCTGTCTTATTGGCTCCACCTTACTATGTTTCTTTTCCTTTTTGGTTTTCTGATTTTTAGACTTGTCATTAACAACATTAGAGAAATGTTGTTCCTGCGCTATGAAGTTGTTAATATCATGAGACTTCGAAGTACTCTGTGTTGCTTTAGTCACGGTTTCAGATTCTGTTATTTGGAATTCTAACGTCGACCAAGGCGCTAGAGGCTTAGAAAGAGAAGATTCTAATTTATCAACAGTATCTTCAGTGATAGGTTCGGAAATAGGTTTGTTTGGTTTCCTTTCCCTCTTCGACTTTGTTTTCTTCACATGGCCTTCATTGTCACATTGGGGTGAGACTGTGTTATGAGAATCCTTTGCAGCAATGATTTCTGTGACAGTTTGTGGTTTCTCTTCAATGGTCTGCGACACAATAGAAGACCACGACATGACAAGCGGGGGGGACACTTTCACCACTGGCTTCACTTCAACCACTGGTTCTTCGACAACTGGTGCTTCCACAATCGGTTCTACTTCTGGTTCAGACACCACAGCTTCAACAACAGGTTCTGCCTTTGGTTTCTTCTCCTTCTTCGGCTTTTGCTTCTTGGGTTTGTCTTCCAAAAGCTTTTCTTCAGGAGTTTCGACGGTGTGGGTGTCGGTTGTAGTGGTTGTCACCTCTGTAGTTTGAGACACAATAGACGACCACGATAGTTGTGGTGCTGCTTCAGGTTCCGGAGCTGGTGTAATTTCCTCCACTAGAGTCACTTCAACCACTGGTTCTTCGACAACTGGTGCTTCCACAATCGGTTCTACTTCTGGTTCAGGCACCACAGCTTTTACAACAGGTTCTGTCTTTGGTTTCTTCTCCTTCTTCGGCTTTTGCTTCTTGGGTTTGTCTTCCAAAATCTTTTCTTCAGGAGTTTCGACCGTATGTGTGTCGGTTGTAGTGGTTGTCACCTCTGTAGTTTGAGACACAATAGACGACCACAATAGTTGTGGTGCTGCTTCAGGTTCCGGAGCTGGTGTAATTTCCTCCACTAGAGTCACTTCAACCACTGGTTCTTCGACAACTGGTGCTTCCACAATCGGTTCTACTTCTGGTTTAGGCACCACAGCTTCTACAACAGGTTCTGCCTTTGGTTTCTTCTCCTTCTTCGGCTTTTGCTTCTTGGGTTTGTCTTCCAAAAGCTTTTCTTCAGGAGTTTCGACAGCATGTGTGTCGGTTGTAGTGGTTGTCACCTCTGTAGTTTGAGACACAATAGACGACCAGGATAGTTGTGGAGCTGCTTCAGATTCGGGAGCTGGTGTAATTTCCTCCACTAGAGTCACTTCAACCACTGGTTCTTCCACAGCTGGTGCTTCCACAATCGGTTCTACTTCTGGTTCAGGCACCACAGCTTCAACAACAGGTTCTGCCTTTGGTTTCTTCTCCTTCTTTGGCTTTTGCTTCTTGGGTTTTTCTTCCAAAAGCTTTTCTTCAGGAGTTTCGACGGTATGGGTTTCGGTTGTAGTGGTTGTCACCTCTGTAGTTTGAGACACAATAGACGACCAGGATAGTTGTAGAGCTGCTTCAGATTCGGGAGCTGGTGTAATTTCCTCCACTAGAGTCACTTCAACCACTGGTTCTTCGACAACTGGTGCTTCCACAATCGGTTCTACTTCTGGTTCAGGCACCAAAGCTTCAACAATAGGTTCTGCCTTTGGTTTCTTCTCCTTCTTCGGCTTTTGCTTCTTGGGTTTGTCTTCCAAAAGCTTTTCTTCAGGAGTTTCGACCGTATGTGTGTCGGTTGAAGTGGTTGTCACCTCTGTAGTTTGAGACACAATAGACGACCACAATAGTTGTGGTGCTGCTTCAGGTTCCGGAGCTGGTGTAATTTCCTCCACTAGAGTCACTTCAACCACTGGTTCTTCGACAACTGGTGCTTCCACAATCGGTTCTACTTCTGGTTTAGGCACCACAGCTTCTACAACAGGTTCTGCCTTTGGTTTCTTCTCCTTCTTCGGCTTTTGCTTCTTGGGTTTGTCTTCCAAAAGCTTTTCTTCAGGAGTTTCGACAGCATGTGTGTCGGTTGTAGTGGTTGTCACCTCTGTAGTTTGAGACACAATAGACGACCAGGATAGTTGTGGAGCTGCTTCAGATTCGGGAGCTGGTGTAATTTCCTCCACTAGAGTCACTTCAACCACTGGTTCTTCGACAACTGGTGCTTCCACAATCGGTTCTACTTCTGGTTTAGGCACCACAGCTTCAACAACAGGTTCTGCCTTTGGTTTCTTATCCTTCTTCGGCTTTTGCTTCTTGGGTTTTTCTTCGAAAAGCTTTTCTTCAGGAGTTTCGACAGTATGTGTGTCGGTTGTAGTGGTTGTCACCTCTGTAGTTTGAGACACAATAGACGACCAGGATAGTTGTAGAGCTGCTTCAGATTCGGGAGCTGGTGTAATTTCCTCCACTAGAGTCACTTCAACCACTGGTTCTTCGACAACTGGTGCTTCCACAATCGGTTCTACTTCTGGTTCAGGCACCACAGCTTCAACAATAGGTTCTGCCTTTGGTTTCTTCTCCTTCCTCTGCTTTTGCTTCTTGGGTTTGTCTTCCAAAAGCTTTTCTTCAGGAGTTTCGACAGTATGTGTGTCGGTTGTAGTGGTTGTCACCTCTGTAGTTTGAGACACAATAGACGACCACGATAGTTGTGGTGCTGCTTCAGGTTCCGGAGCTGGTGTAATTTCCTCCACTAGAGTCACTTCAACCACTGGTTCTTCGACAACTGGTGCTTCCACAATCGGTTCTACTTCTGGTTCAGGCACCACAGCTTCAACAACAGGTTCTGCCTTTGGTTTCTTCTCCTTCTTCGGCTTTTGCTTCTTGGGTTTTTCTTCCAAAAGCTTTTCTTCAGGAGTTTCGACGGTATGGGTTTCGGTTGTAGTGGTTGTCACCTCTGTAGTTTGAGACACAATAGACGACCAGGATAGTTGTAGAGCTGCTTCAGATTCGGGAGCTGGTGTAATTTCCTCCACTAGAGTCACTTCAACCACTGGTTCTTCGACAACTGGTGCTTCCACAATCGGTTCTACTTCTGGTTCAGGCACCACAGCTTCAACAACAGGTTCTGCCTTTGGTTTCTTCTCCTTCTTCGGCTTTTGCTTCTTGGGTTTTTCTTCCAAAAGCTTTTCTTCAGGAGTTTCGACGGTGTGGGTGTCGATTGTAGTGGTTGTCACCTCTGTAGTTTGAGACACAATAGACGACCACGATAGTTGTGGTGCTGCTTCAGATTCGGGAGCTGGTGTAATTTCCTCCACTAGAGTCACTTCAACCACTGGTTCTTCGACAACTGGTGCTTCCACAATCGGTTCTACTTCTGGTTTAGGCACCACAGCTTCAACAACAGGTTTTGCCTTTGGTTTCTTCTCCTTCTTCTGCTTTTGCTTCTTGGGTTTGTCTTCCAAAAGCTTTTCTTCAGGAGTTTCGACAGTATGTGTGTCGGTTGTAGTGGTTGTCACCTCTGTAGTTTGAGACACAATAGACGACCACGATAGTTGTGGTGCTGCTTCAGATTCGGGAGCTGGTGTAATTTCCTCCACTAGAGTCACTTCAACCACTGGTTCTTCGACAACTGGTGCTTCCACAATCGGTTCTACTTCTGGTTTAGGCACCACAGCTTCAACAACAGGTTCTGCCTTTGGTTTCTTCTCCTTCTTCGGCTTTTGCTTCTTGGGTTTGTCTTCCAAAAGCTTTTCTTCAGGAGTTTCGACAGTATGTGTGTCGGTTGTAGTGGTTGTCACCTCTGTAGTTTGAGACACAATAGACGACCAGGATAGTTGTGGAGCTGCTTCAGATTCGGGAGCTGGTGTAATTTCCTCCACTAGAGTCACTTTAACCACTGGTTCTTCGACAGCTGGTGCTTCCACAATCGGTTCTACTTCTGGTTCAGGCACCACAGCTTCTACAACAGGTTCTGCCTTTGGTTTCTTCTCCTTCTTTGGCTTTTGCTTCTTGGGTTTTTCTTCCAACAGCTTTTCTTCAGGAGTTTCGACGGTGTGGGTGTCGGTTGTAGTGGTTGTCACCTCTGTAGTTTGAGACACAATAGACGACCACGATAGTTGTGGTGCTGCTTCAGGTTCGGGAGCTGGTGTAATTTCCTCCACTAGAGTCACTTCAACCACTGGTTCTTCGATAACTGGTGCTTCCACAATCGGTTCTACTTCTGGTTCAGGCACCACAGCTTCTACAACAGGTTCTGCCTTTGGTTTCTTCTCCTTCTTTGGCTTTTGCTTCTTGGGTTTTTCTTCCAAAAGCTTTTCTTCAGGAGTTTCGACGGTGTGGGTGTCGGTTGTAGTGGTTGTCACCTCTGTAGTTTGAGACACAATAGACGACCACGATAGTTGTGGTGCTGCTTCAGGTTCGGGAGCTGGTGTAATTTCCTCCACTAGAGTCACTTCAACCACTGGTTCTTCGATAACTGGTGCTTCCACAATCGGTTCTACTTCTGGTTCAGGCACCACAGCTTCAACAACAGGTTCTGCCTTTGGTTTCTTCTCCTTCTTTGGCTTTTGCTTCTTGGGTTTTTCTTCCAAAAGCTTTTCTTCAGGAGTTTCGACGGTGTGGGTGTCGGTTGTAGTGGTTGTCACCTCTGTAGTTTGAGACACAATAGACGACCACGATAGTTGTGGTGCTGCTTCAGGTTCGGGAGCTGGTGTAATTTCCTCCACTAGAGTCACTTCAACCACTGGTTCTTCGACAACTGGTGCTTCCACAATCGGTTCTACTTCTGGTTCAGGCACCACAGCTTCTACAACAGGTTCTGCCTTTGGTTTCTTCTCCTTCTTTGGCTTTTGCTTCTTGGGTTTTTCTTCCAAAAGCTTTTCTTCAGGAGTTTCGACGGTGTGGGTGTCGGTTGTAGTGGTTGTCACCTCTTTAGTTTGAGACACAATAGACGACCACGATAGTTGTGGTGCTGCTTCAGGTTCGGGAGCTGGTGTAATTTCCTCCACTAGAGTCACTTCAACCACTGGTTCTTCGACAACTGGTGCTTCCACAATCGGTTCTACTTCTGGTTCAGGCACCACAGCTTCTACAACAGGTTCTGCCTTTGGTTTCTTCTCCTTCTTTGGCTTTTGCTTCTTGGGTTTTTCTTCCAAAAGCTTTTCTTCAGGAGTTTCGACGGTGTGGGTGTCGGTTGTAGTGGTTGTCACCTCTGTAGTTTGAGACACAATAGACGACCACGATAGTTGTGGTGCTGCTTCAGGTTCGGGAGCTGGTGTAATTTCCTCCACTAGAGTCACTTCAACCACTGGTTCTTCGACAACTGGTGCTTCCACAATCGGTTCTACTTCTGGTTCAGGCACCACAGCTTCAACAACAGGTTCTGCCTTTGGTTTCTTCTCCTTCTTCTGCTTTTGCTTCTTGGGTTTTTCTTCCAAAAGCTTTTCTTCAGGAGTTTCGATGGTATGGCTGTCGGTTGTAGTTGTTGTCACCTCAGAAGTTTGAGACACAATAGAAGACCAGGATAACGCAGGTGCAGCTTGTTCTGTAGTTGCGATTACGTCTTCTAGGTTTGACACTTCATCTACAAAGATTTGTTTCAGAGTTTCATCAACGTTAGGAATCTTTTTATCTCTCTTTGATTTTTTCTGGGATTTGTCGTTTACCACAGAAGAGAAAATTTGTTCCTGGCTGATAAAATCTTGTGAGTTTGCGGGTTTATGGAATGTCACAGACGTCTTTATAGGCAATTTATTCTCTTGTTTGGTATTTGGCTTTTTAGTGTTGAAGTCTAATGTTTCTTCTTCGATCACTGTATCAGTTGCTGGATCTGAAACATGTTCATCAATTTGGGTAATTTTTGTAGATGGTTCCTGTATGCCTTGTCGTACAATAGATGACCATAATGTTCCAGTGGTCTTTGGCAGATTTGTTTCACTATATTTGTCCAAGTCTTCTTCGACCATTGCTGACCACGAGTCTCTAACCGGACTGACTTCAACGTCAACTGAAGGCTCAGCATAGTCACTGGACGAAATATCTTTTGTAGTTTTCTTCTGTTTTTTCTGAGCTTTTTTCGATTGTTTTACCGTCTCTTTCACAACTAGAGACACTTCTTCCTTGGGTTCAATACTTGAGGTTTTTGGATGATGGTGTTGGTCCACATTTTTCTTTTCCAAATCAATAAAATCTTCTGTATGTTTAACAACATCAGCATAAGATGAATGTGATTCCCAGACATTAGTCGGCTTAGGTGTAAGTACTTGAATATCTTCTGAAACGGTATCCAATTTTTTCTGCGCCTCCACAGGCTTCTTCTTTATGTCTGTGAAAATAACATTGTCTTCAGGAACGGGAACCTCGCTAACCTTTTCGGTAGTGACTGTGGTGGTGGTTACAGTTGTAATCATCTTGGTTTCGTCGACAACAGGCACCTCCACAACCGGATCTGGTTTGGATACCTTTCCGACAACAGTAACCTCCTTTTGGGGCTCAGAAACTGGCTCGTCTTCATCCGAGAAGTTCATTGGCTCATCCAAAACATCCATCCAAGAGCTGGACGAATCGTCAACAGGCAGACCGGCGTAGGCCGGTTTCTTGGGCTCCTCAGGTTTCTTCTCAGGTTCCTCTGGCTTTTTGATTTCCTCAGGAACTGGAACCTCGCTAACCTTTTCGATGGTGACTGTGGTGGTGGTTACAGTTGTAATCGTCTTGGTTTCGTCGACAACAGGCACCTCCACAATAGGTTCTGGTTCGGATACCTTTTCGACAACAGGCACCTCCACAATAAGTTCTGGTTCGGATACCTTTTCGACAACAGTAACCTCCTTTTGGGGCTCAGAGACTGGCTCGTCTTCATCCGAGAAGTTCATTGGCTCATCCAAAACATCCATCCAAGAGCTGGACGAATCGTCAACAGGCAGACCGGCGTAGGCTGGTTTCTTGGGCTCCTCAGGTTTCTTCTCAGGTTCCTCTGGCTTTTTGATTTCTTCAGGAACTGGAACCTCGCTGACCTTTTCGGTGGTGACTGTTGTAGTGGTTACAGTTGTGATGGTCTTGGTTTCGTCGACAACAGGCATCTCCACAATGGGTTCTGGTTCGGATACCTTTTCGACAACAGTAACCTCCTTTTGGGGCTCAGAGACTGGCTCGTCTTCATCCGAGAAGTTCATTGGCTCATCCAAAACATCCATCCAAGAGCTGGACGAATCGTCAACAGGCAGACCGGCGTAGGCCAGTTTCTTGGGCTCCTCAGGTTTCTTCTCAGGTTCCTCTGGCTTTTTGATTTCCTCAGGAACTGGAACCTCGCTAACCTTTTCGATGGTGACTGTGGTGGTGGTTACAGTTGTAATCGTCTTGGTTTCGTCGACAACAGGCACCTCCACAATAGGTTCTGGTTCGGATACCTTTTCGACAACAGGCACCTCCACAATAAGTTCTGGTTCGGATACCTTTTCGACAACAGTAACCTCCTTTTGGGGCTCAGAGACTGGCTCGTCTTCATCCGAGAAGTTCATTGGCTCATCCAAAACATCCATCCAAGAGCTGGACGAATCGTCAACAGGCAGACCGGCGTAGGCTGGTTTCTTGGGCTCCTCAGGTTTCTTCTCAGGTTCCTCTGGCTTTTTGATTTCTTCAGGAACTGGAACCTCGCTGACCTTTTCGGTGGTGACTGTTGTAGTGGTTACAGTTGTGATGGTCTTGGTTTCGTCGACAACAGGCATCTCCACAATGGGTTCTGGTTCGGATACCTTTTCGACAACAGTAACCTCCTTTTGGGGCTCAGAGACTGGCTCGTCTTCATCCGAGAAGTTCATTGGCTCATCCAAAACATCCATCCAAGAGCTGGACGAATCGTCAACAGGCAGACCGGCGTAGGCCAGTTTCTTGGGCTCCTCAGGTTTCTTCTCAGGTTCCTCTGGCTTTTTGATTTCCTCAGGAACTGGAACCTCGCTAACCTTTTCGATGGTGACTGTGGTGGTGGTTACAGTTGTAATCGTCTTGGTTTCGTCGACAACAGGCACCTCCACAATAGGTTCTGGTTCGGATACCTTTTCGACAACAGGCACCTCCACAATAAGTTCTGGTTCGGATACCTTTTCGACAACAGTAACCTCCTTTTGGGGCTCAGAAACTGGCTCGTCTTCATCCGAGAAGTTCATTGGCTCATCCAAAACATCCATCCAAGAGCTGGACGAATCGTCAACAGGCAGACCGGCGTAGGCTGGTTTCTTGGGCTCCTCAGGTTTATTTTCAGGTTCCTCTGGCTTTTTGATTTCCTCAGGAACTGGAACCTCGCTGACCTTTTCGGTAGTGACTGTGGTAGTGGTTACAGTGGTAATCGTCTTGGTTTCGTCGACAACAGGCACCTTCACAATGGGTTCTGGTTCGGATAACTTTTCGACAACAGTAACCTCTTTTTGGGGCTCAGGAACTGACTCGTTGGGCTCCTCAGGTTCCTCTGGCTTTTTGATTTCTTCAGGAATGGGAACCTCACTCACCTGTTCGGTGGTGACTGTGGAGATGGTGGTGACAGAAATGATATTTGATTGCATGTGATTGTCTTTGCTTGGAGATTTTTCTTCGATACTGGATTTCATTTCCTGCATTGTTTCGAGAATTTTGTTTATATTGGCTTCCTCTCCATTTTCAGGAAGAAGTGGAATCTCCATTTCGTCTTCAATCAAATCTTTCCAGGACTTAGGTTCTACCACAATGTCATCGGCGCCATCGTCAATCATTTCAGCCCAAGACTTTTGAGGTTTATATGTTTCAGACTCAGAAGCTAATTCCACAATCTGTACCTGCTTCTTTGGCTTTTCAGTCTTCGGTTTTTGTGTTGTCTTTTCAGCTTCAATAAACTCTGTCGTTTGGTGACTCAGTACAGATGACCAGGAGCTTTGTAGTTGTTTCTGATTTTTATCAACTTCAGGACCATGACTGACTTTCACTTTTGTCTTTATTTCGTGACGCTTGATTTTAGAAGTATGTTCAGGCTGCAGTTGTTTCACCTCTTTCTTCTCCTTGGGCGTTAAGTCTGTCATATGATCGATTTGACTAGCAATTTTAGCCCAAGTGATAGTATTATCATCGGGTCTCTGTAATGGCTCAACCACTTCACTCTCATCAGACGTTGGAGAAATTATTTCAGGTTCGTGTTTTTCCTCTTGAGCCACAGGCTTGTTAGGTTTGATCCGCTTTTCTTTCTTTACAGTTTTCTCGACCTTAGTGATTTTCTTGACATTTGACTCTTCTTTAGGTTCCTCTTTGGACGGTTCCACTGTTTTCTTACGGGAGGCTATGTCGTCGACCCACTCACCAGGTTTCTTCACCAACGAGGCCCAAGAGAATGCATTACCAGTCGTTTCCTCCGACTTACGTACTTCAACCTTATCCTCGGGTTCAATCACAACATCCTTAATTGGTTCACTGATTATTTCCGGCTCAGGATCAGAGGCTGGTATCTTAGCATCGACCTTCTTTTTGGGTTTCTGTTTCTTCGGCTTCTCTGTTTTTTCTTTTCTAGAAGGCTCCTTTGTCTCAGTGGAAGAAGATACAGCTGTTTTTATATGAGTAACTGTGTTATCAATCCACTCACCAGGCCTCTTAACAAGGGAAGCCCAAGAGAATGCACTGCTTTGTTCTTCGGTTTTTGTTCCTTGTTCCAGATCAAGCTCTGACGGTTTGGGCTCCGTTAATGTTGTGGCAGACAAAGGTTCAGGGAGCTCATCTTCAGATGTAGTCGATGCCGGTTCAACAATTGGTTTCTTCGGCTTCTTTGTCTTCTTGGGCTTTGCGACCTTTTTAGGCTCTTCCTTTTCCTTTTTACGGGACTTCGTCTCTGTTGTTGTTACAACTGTTGATTGGGAGGTTTCCTTCTTGACCAGTGTTGTATCTGACCATTCTCCAGGTCTACGCACAAGAGCTGACCATGTTAGCTCCGAAGTGCTTGAAGCTTCTCTCTCATCAGATGACGGTTCCTTGGAGCTGTCAGTTGTTTTCGACAGATCGCTATCAGTTGTTGTTTGAGATCGCTCGTTATCTGTACTGGTCTTTGATTTGTCACTCTCTGTAATTATTGGGGGCTTTGGTTTCTCCACAGCTTTGCGTTTTTCCTGTTTTGTCTTTGGTTGGCTTACAGGTGGTTTAACTTCGACAGGATTTGGTTCAGCTAAAGATTTTGTTGGACTCTCAGTGGCAGTAGGTACAGCATCCTCTACAACACGGGAATTCAATAGGACGTCAGCATACGATTTTCCATCACGGTTTCTGGTCCATACGTTGTCAACATCCTCGACAACATCGAAAGGCTCCTGCACATACTCTATCGGCGCAGGTTTTACCTCATCCTGAATTTCGGGCTTCTTATTTTGGCGTTTTGGCGGTTTGGCTTTCTTAGCTTTCTGTTTTGGCAACACAGCCGCCTCTGTTCTATTCCTGGGAATAAACTCGTTGTATACCCGCTCATTAGCAAGGAATGTATGTGTCTGGTCAGAATAGGAATTCCTCAAATAAGAGGGCGTAAACTCTGGAGCATCAGCGGACAAACTAGAAGTGAATCCAATGTTACCGCTACTAGGAGCGGAATCCTCAAGAACACTGGACCATGTATCTATAGGCTCTTCCAATGGCTTTTCCTGTTGAGCATTACCTGGATGACTCGAATCCACAAGTTCCTCTGGCTTTTTGATTTCCTCAGGAACTGGAACCTCGCTGACCTTTTCGGTAGTGACTGTGGTGGTGGTTACAGTTGTGATCGTCTTGGTTTCGTCGACAACAGGCACCTCCACAATGGGCTCTGGTTCGCATACCTTTTCTACAACAGTAACCTCCTTTTGGGGCTCAGAAACTGGCTCGTCTTCATCCGAGAAGTTCATGGGTTCATCCAAAACATCCATCCAAGAGCTGGACGAATCGTCAACAGGCAGACCGGCGTAGGCAGGTTTCTTGGGCTCCTCAGGTTTCTTTTCAGGTTCCTCTGGCTTTTTGATTTCCTCAGGAACTGGAACCTCGCTGACCTTTTCGGTGGTGACTGTGGTGGTGGTTACAGTTGTGATCGTCTTGGTTTCGTCGACAACAGGCACCTCCTCAATAGGTTCTGGTTCGGATACCTTTTCGACAACAGTAACCTCCTTTTGGGGCTCAGAAACTGGCTCGTCTTCATCCGAGAAGTTCATGGGTTCATCCAAAACATCCATCCAAGAGCTGGACGAATCGTCAACAGGCAGACCGGCGTAGGCTGGTTTCTTGGGCTCCTCAGGTTTCTTTTCGGGTTCCTCTGGCTTTTTGATTTCCTCAGGAACTGGAACCTCGCTGACCTTTTCGGTAGTGACTGTGGTAGTGGTTACAGTGGTAATCGTCTTGGTTTCGTCGACAACAGGCACCTCCACAATGGGTTCTGGTTCGTATACCTTTTCGACAACAGTAACCTCCTTTTGGGGCTCAGAAACTGGCTCGTCTTCATCCGAGAAGTTCATGGGTTCATCCAAAACATCCATCCAAGAGCTGGACGAATCGTCAACAGGCAGACCGGCGTAGGCTGGTTTCTTGGGCTCCTCAGGTTTCTTTTCAGGTTCCTCTGGCTTTTTGATTTCCTCAGGAACTGGAACCTCGCTGACCTTTTCGGTGGTGACTGTGGTGGTGGTTACAGTTGTGATCGTCTTGGTTTCGTCGACAACAGGCACCTCCACAATGGGTTCTGGTTCGTATACCTTTTCGACAACAGTAACCTCCTTTTGGGGCTCAGAAACTGGCTCGTCTTCATCCGAGAAGTTCATGGGTTCATCCAAAACATCCATCCAAGAGCTGGACGAATCGTCAACAGGCAGACCGGCGTAGGCTGGTTTCTTGGGCTCCTCAGGTTTCTTTTCAGGTTCCTCTGGCTTTTTGATTTCCTCAGGAACTGGAACCTCGCTGACCTTTTCGGTAGTGACTGTGGTGGTGGTTACAGTTGTGATCGTCTTGGTTTCGTCGACAACAGGCACCTCCACAATGGGCTCTGGTTCGCATACCTTTTCTACAACAGTAACCTCCTTTTGGGGCTCAGAAACTGGCTCGTCTTCATCCGAGAAGTTCATGGGTTCATCCAAAACATCCATCCAAGAGCTGGACGAATCGTCAACAGGCAGACCGGCGTAGGCAGGTTTCTTGGGCTCCTCAGGTTTCTTTTCAGGTTCCTCTGGCTTTTTGATTTCCTCAGGAACTGGAACCTCGCTGACCTTTTCGGTGGTGACTGTGGTGGTGGTTACAGTTGTGATCGTCTTGGTTTCGTCGACAACAGGCACCTCCTCAATAGGTTCTGGTTCGGATACCTTTTCGACAACAGTAACCTCCTTTTGGGGCTCAGAAACTGGCTCGTCTTCATCCGAGAAGTTCATGGGTTCATCCAAAACATCCATCCAAGAGCTGGACGAATCGTCAACAGGCAGACCGGCGTAGGCTGGTTTCTTGGGCTCCTCAGGTTTCTTTTCGGGTTCCTCTGGCTTTTTGATTTCCTCAGGAACTGGAACCTCGCTGACCTTTTCGGTAGTGACTGTGGTGGTGGTTACAGTTGTAATCGTCGTGGTTTCGTCGACAACAGGCACCTCCACAATGGGTTCTGGTTCGGATACCTTTTCGACAACCGAAAGCTCAGTTTGCTTTGGTTCCTCTGTTTTATTTTCAGGTTCAGTTGTATCAGGTTCTTGTGATGATGGAGGAGCCGATTTTGTCTCTTCAATTTTAAGCAAGGCTTCTGCTTTGCTCAGGGTTATGACATCGAATTTTGGAACTTCCCAGTTGTATATAGCAGGAAGAGTTTTTTGACTGACGCTACTTGTATTTATGTCTTTTTCGTCCTCAAAGCTTACCGTCTTTGGTAACGAAATATTAACAGTAGTTGGTTCTAATGGAGTTGGGGTAATGACTTCATCTGGCTTAGAATTAATTATGTGATATTGACCCTCGGCATTTATAAACTTAAATAAGTCAAATTTGGGAACTTCAAATATCTTTTCAAATGAAGAAATTGGCTGAATGTTAGTTATTGTATTTAAAGTGCTTACCGAGTTAGCCACAGCTATTAATGCGCTTGGATTGGCAGGAGCAATTTGTTTAGAGTTATTAGTGAGGGCAGGGCTGGGCTGAGTTTGAGATGGACTTTTTACTTTGTCTTCTACTTGAACAGGGACAATTTCGGGAACCGGACATACTTCAGAAGTAACATGATAAAGATCATCTGCCTTGGCGTGCTCAATAGACTTGACAATAGAGGTAAATGCCGCATCTTGGGAAATGTTGAAACGCAATTTCTCTGAATCAGGAACATTATTAAGGGAAATTTCAACTTCTGGGTTTGAAGGAACAGAAGCTACTTCCGAGTCTAATAGTTCCTGGTTAGAAGTTTCTGATTTGCCACTGTCGATTGTCTTGGCACTTGAAACCAGGGACACATCCTGAGAAATATTGGAAACTAACGCGTCTAACTCAGCTAAGGGCGGAACTACATTAATTAGCACATTATCTACTACAATATCTGCACTACCTGTTCTCTCCTCTGTAAGAACCTGCAAGGTTTCTTGCTTAATAAACGCTTCGGGAATAGCTGGACGTTTTTTCTTATCTTTTTTGGAGAGCTTCTTCTGAATATCCTCGAACAACTGTTGCTCTTCAGGGCTCAATTCAGAGGCTGCTATAGGCTGAGTACTCTTCGAGTTATCTACTGGAACAGGCTCTTCAATAAGTTTAGCTACAGGGGGTTCTAATATGGGCTCTTGTACTGCAGGGAGTTCTGGCACAGACGATTCGACTACTTCAACAACTGTATTCTTACTAGAATCGGCAGTTCTATTCAGGGACTCCACGTTTTCGGTCACAGTTTCTGTCACCTGAAGACTGACCTCCGGAAAATCAAGATGCATTTTCACGATAGGTGTCTTCAGTTTTTCTTCATGAGTAATGAGAGAAATCTTCTGGACTGTGCCTGGTGGGAAGGCACCGTCAATGCCTTCTCCCACGAAAAGAACATTTGTGCCATCTTCGGTTTCGAAGCTTCGTCGTTGCGTAGTCGTGAGTATCGTATTCTTGGTAGTAGTCGTAGTAGTGGTAATACTATTTGTCTCATTCACAGCCCCGTTTGTCGTCGTTTCACCCAACTTTGGCAACTCAATAGTGCTTGTCTCGATTCCAATAACCTTCACCCCAGTCGGACTATCCTTCACTCCTATCTGTATGTTTTCACCCAAACTGTCAATCCTAAATTCACTGCTAGGCGTCACAGCCGGAGACGATGCTCGCGACGATACTATCGGACTGATGGGTCTTTGATCGGGCATTTCAATACTCGATGTGACGACAACGTCACTAGGCGCTTCGCTTTCCGTCAAAAGTATGCGTCCATCATTCGTTATCCTCTTCGTAATACGCATGGTCCGGATTGTCGTAGTTTTAATAATTGCGCCATCAATTTGACTAGATACGGTTGAGGTTTCGCTGGGGACTTCCGAGATCGCTGGAGAAGCTTCGCGTACAATAATCGGGTCACTGGTAGTGCTGCTCTCTTCAGTGGTAGTTTCCCCATCTTCGTTCAGCTTCTTAACGATTTTTGTCGTACGCACGGTTGTAGTCTTAGTTACACCACCATTGCCATCTTCAACTGTCGGCACAGGTTCAGGCTTATTAGCTTCCTCCTCGGGGTTCGACACTTCAATAGTCTGTTGTTCAGAGTTTTGAGCGATCTTCTTGACAATTTTTGTCGTTCTCACGATTGTGGTCTTGACCACATCACCAGGACTAGAAAGCTCGGATTCTTCGGTAGTAGCTAACTGAATGGGTTCCTCGGGCACCAATTCCTTTACAGGCTCAAGAGACTTTATGGATGCATTTTTTTCAGCTTCAATGAAATCTACGAGCGTCGATTGAATCCTGATATCACTATTTGTGGAGGGGACTAAAAGCTTGTCTTCCACACCAGTTGAAACGATTTCCACCTTCGGCTGAACATTCTCCTCAAGGTTGGGTGTACTTGTCTCTGTTTCTACTGGAACATCTGATGGGTTGAATGCGATATCCACGCTTTCGCTGAAAATGTTCTTGTTCACAGCTTTCGTTGTTCGCGTAGTAGTGGTCTTGGTGATGCCTTCACCATTCGATTCAGTCGTGACCGACTCCGCTACTATTGGAGCATCTTGAATGATTGTGTCGACAATAGGTAGGGAGGAGCATTCAGATTCGCTGCTGGCCTCGCTAATTTCAGTTTCCTGGGAGATTTTCTTAACGATCCTAGTGGTGCGGACAATAGTTGTCTTTATCACACCGCCTTCTACATTGTCTTCAGCATCTGGTAAAACATCTTCCGTTACAGTTGGTACGTCCAAAACGGGTTCCACAAGTACAGCTTCGACCTTTGGAGATTTGATGGTTTTAGTGGTGGTCGTTTTGGTTGTCTTAACCACACCCTCATCGCTGATTTCTCGGCTATTGGTTTCCGATTTAACTACCTTGGGTGGCTCAACAGGCTCCTCGGATAGGGAACTAACCGAAGAAAGGACATCCGAATGCGTTGAAGACAGCATGTCCTGACTCTCCTGCTGGCTGCTGTTAATTTTTTTGACGATTTTGGTAGTACGGATGACTGTAGTCTTTACGAGGCCATCATCGCTCGCCGCAGTTTCCTCAGACAAAATAGTTGGCTTACTATCGGTTTTAATTGCACTTGTTACGTTCAGGGGCTCTGTAATTTCTATTTGTGGCTGCGGTTCGACAATTTGGGCAACCTCTTCACTCTCAGATTTCCTTTGCTTTTTCTTGTCTTTCCTAGAAGGCTTTTTCGGCTTCTTCTGCTCCGTTTCTTCTACTACGGTAGCCACGGCTTCTTTCCTTATTTCGGGTTCAGTAGGAACTGGCTTCTTATCAGATATTTTTGGTTGGGTTATTTCCTCGGCCTGTTTTAGAACATCGTCCACAACATTTTGAGCTACATCTTCAATGATTTCCAAGGAACTTGGCTGCTTCTCAGTGCTGCAAACCGTGGAAGTCACAACAGTGGTTGGAAGCAACGTAACATCGCGCTCAACTTCAGGCTCATCTTCAAAGACCTCTTCGATTATCTCCTCTCCATCTTCGTTGATGCGCTTTAGGATTCGCTTCGTTTTAGTTATAACCGTCTTAGTAATGGATCCTTGCTGTACAATTGTATCTTGGGCTGTAGAAAATCCTGACACATCAACAGCCCCTTCGCTGCTAGTTGTTTGGACAGTCGGCAAGTTATACTGCTCAACAGAAATATTTTCCTCCGGCAAATCATCAATAACATCCTCCTCAACAATTTCCTCCTTTCCATCAACAATACGCTTCACGATACGCTTGGTTATATGTTTGGTAATGGTTCGAGTTGTAATGGTTGTAGTTCCACTTTCCGTAGATATGGTGTTTGTAGATGTAGTAACTGTTGGTTCACCTTCAATAATGGTTTCGCCGATATCGGTGGAGCTGACAACCGCAGGGAGCAGAGAGGTATTGTCTGTTGTTTCAGTTGTGATGTGACGTACTTCAGGAGAAACTTCCACTGTAACCTGATTAGCATCCTTTTTAGTGCGTTTACGTTCTTTCTTAGCGACAGGTTCTACAGGAATATCCTTGACTGGAGCTTCGGGCACTTCATAAGTATTTTTGGCTGGAGCTTCAGGCTCCACAGAAATATCCCTGGCTGGAGCCAAAGGCTCCACTGAAACAACCTTGGCAGGAGCCTCAGGCTCTACAGAAATTTCATTGGCTGGAATCTCAGGCTTTGCAGAAACATCCTTGGCTGCAGCTTCAGGCTCTACTGAAACATCCTTGGCTGGAGCTTCAGCTTTTGGCACTGCTTCCTTAGACTTTGGCCGTTTCTTTTCCTTTCTAGTAGGTGGCAATGGAATAGTTACCGTCTGTTCCACAACGATTTCCGTTTGTTGCTTTACTTCGGGTTCTGCCGGAATTTTGGGCTCAACCACAACCGATTGAGTTGGCTCCTTTTCCACGACAGGCTCAACAGCTTTAGAGCTTGGTTTTTGCTCCACCAGCTTTGTAGGTTTCTTTTCCTTTCTTGCGGGGGGAACTGGTGCAGTTTCTTTAATTGATGATTGATTGACATTGATGGTCTCAACATTCTTGACTTGTTTGGATTTCTTTTCGGTATTTGATGGGGTAGGAGTAGATTCGACAACCGGAGCCGGGATAATAGCAGGCTCAAACGATTTGCTAGTTATCACAGTCTTCTCGACCACAGTTTGCTTTTTATCCAAAACAGGGGATGTTTTCTTTTCCCTCTTGGCTGGCACTGGATTAGTGGTAGCAGGTTCGGGTTTTGGATCAATTGTTGCGACTGTCTCGTGGTCAATTGGCTTTTTCTGCTTCTTTGACTTGACAGTCTTGGTCTCAGGCTGCTTTTGCTCCAACAGGATCGGGGCTGGGCTCGGCTTGCTCTCCGTCGAGCTGACACCGTTGGCTTCAAGAACGGGAGCTGTCTTTTTGGCCGTCTTGTGATCTTTTCTGTGGGTCTGTTTAATCGGCAATGGTTCCGGCTGAGGCTCATGACGCGTTCTCTTCGTTCTGGATGACCGCGATTCGAAATTGTCATCCTTACGTTCCCAGGTTGGCGACTTCTCATACCGTCTACCGTGCTGGTTTGCTACTCTTGTAGTAGTTGTTGTTGTAGTAGTAGTGAATGTTGTTTCATTAGGATTCCGCTGCAAGGGAGGCGAGGACGTTAGGCGCACTGGTATCTGTTGCTGTTGCTGACTGGATGGCTGGAAGACTGGATTATCTTTATGCTGGAGACCGAAGAGAACTTCGGCGTACGTGCTGCCAGTGTTGATGTCCTGGGGACGAGTTTGTTTATTCTTTTGCCTCTGATCCTGGGGTCGGACAATGAAAGTTTCAGGGTCCTTGGGTACTTGAGGGGCGTCCGGAACCGAAACGATTTCGGTAGTCTGGGGTGGTATCACAGTTGGCTGTATCTGTTCTGGGGCAATTGTCGTCACATAGCTAGTTGTGGTTACACTCTCAAGAGGTTGAGGTACAGTAGGTTCTTCCGCTGGTATAGCCTCAATAGCATCAATATCGAATTGGCCAAAGGTGATGTCCGGCCTGGGCTCGTTTAGCTCAAACTCCTGGGGCTCTACAGCCGGCAGCAAGTGGACGTGCTCTTCGATGTAGTACTGGGGCTCTGGGGGCTCGCTCTCAACAACAGCCGGCTGAATTTGCTGGGTGCTGGTGGTCAGCGGCTCTGAACTTTGTTGGACCATCGAGGCCAGTGTGGTAACAACGCGATCCAGCACGCTGTTGCCTGTGGTCGAGTTCAGGGACAAAGTGTTATCCACCTGGTACGGCTCAGGCAAATAGGACTGCTCCACTGTCTCCTGCTGGTAATCCTGCAGGGGCTGCTGCTGAGGCTGTGGCGCCAGGTGCTGTTGCGGATATTCCTGGGCGTAGTCTGTGGTTTGCTGGGCATAGTAGATCTGATTCGGCTCAGTGGAATAGACTGCGGGGTAGCCACCTTCGGTCTGCGCCACTGGCTGGTAGTAGCCAGCCAATAGCTGGTACTGGGTCGTCGCTGGTGGCACTGTCACCTGCTGGTACTGAATCGGGTACTGCATCTGCATAATCTGCTCGTAGTAGTTCTGTTGAACTGGCTGTTGTTGGGTTTGCGATGCAGCGTCTGTCACATAGCCCCACTGACCGCTGTCGGCCACGTTTTCGTACATCGTCTGGTACAACTGAGGATCTGGCTGCAAATAAGTCGCTGCAATCTCCTCCGCTGTCATGTGTACTTCGTAATTATCGAGGGGTTTCGGTTGCTGTGGAAGTTGAGGAAGAGCTGGTTGTTGTGGCTGTGCGGCAGAAAACGCAACATCGGCGATGGTCTCGCCAATATATTGCTGCTGCTGCTCCTCAATGGGCTGCTCTGGTTCCGGCTGGGGAACGTAAATATTTCGCGTAACTGCAGCGCTGGCATCTACCACGTCCTGGATGGTAAGTTCCGTGCGGCCTTGAGCGGCCTGGGCAGCCAGTTGTTCGGCCTTCAGTCGTTCAAGCTCCAATCCGCGGAGAACCTCTGCATAGGAAGTCGAACCAGGCACCCACATGGGGCTACGTGATCTCGTGCGATCGGCGATTGGCAGGAAGAGATGTTCCTGCTGTGGTTCTTGCTCCAATGGCGTCTCAATAGAGGGCTGCTGTGATGCTCGTGGTTGTGGTTGGGGCGGTTCTCGTCGACGTCTGGGCGATCGGCCACGACGCTCGGGACGCGGTGGCTGCAGTTTCTTACCCGTTTTTGAGTGCTGGTGGTACTGCTGCTCGCTTTCTATAAACTGTGTGTTGGGGTTGGTAGGAATTGTTGTCGTTGTGCTAGGAACTGTTGTCGTGCTGGTCTCGATGGGTGGTGTAACTGTTGGTTGGCGCTCATAAATAGCTGTGGTAACAATGGTGCTACCGCTGCCGTTTAGTTCGTGAGGATTCGAAGGACTTTCGAAAGATTCATCTCCGTACGTACGTTTCGTAGTCGTTGTTGTGGTGGTCGTAATAGTTTTAATTGTGGTCTGGTTCTGGTTCTGGTTCTGGGTCGTGTGTTGTTGCCGGGTCGTTGTGGTTGTAGTCGTTGCGGGGTCTGTTCGTTCTGATTGGGGCTTCGTCGTTACAGGTTCATTAGCGCTGCTTACCGGACTCGCTTGTCCCGACAACACTTCAGCATAGGTAAGACCCGCTGCCGCCGATGGCTTCATCAGCAACGAGACAGTCGATGAAGTGGTCACCACTGAATGGGGATCCAGCGTGTAGGACTTTCGCGCTGTCGCATCGTAGACTTGCTGCATGCCATCGATTGATTCTCGCATTGCCTAATTGTTCGTCGTGGATCACGTATCAGAGTGACACAGAGAGAGAGAGAGTGGGAGAGATAGGGGGAAGATTTGCCAAAAACGTTAGCTTTTTATGATTTCAGGGGTTTCAATGGGGGGACTGGCTAAGCTATTCAAGGCTAAGCTACCCTAAGATCCCTAATATGGTACTCCCTAACATATAATAATAACTCACGGGGGGTTTTGCATTTTAAAAAATATATAATTTGATATTTTAATTAAATCTTTATAATAGTATATAGTAGTATGTAGGATAATTGTATAAGCTTAAACACGGGTCATGTAATCTCTGTTATTTGAGTAGTGACGGCAGTTTGCAGTTTGGCAAGAAGCCACCGGTCCCGGGAGAAGGAGATCGGTGGCAGTGACAAACGGAAGACGCCGGGGTGGCTGCTTTGGCTTTGATCTAGTCCTAGATTTGCTTAACTTAAGTGTTAAGGGTACGGCATCCTAAATCTCTAGCTTGGCATCGTCCGGCGTGCCGCGATGTATTAACAACTTGATGCGCTCATTACGTGCGGTTATTTTCGAATGCAGATTTTTGACACGTTCCCGGCATGCCTATTGTTTATACATTGTTTTGGTTTCATATATGGTGCATGTTTTTAAGAGAGAGTTGTTCGAATGTTTGGCATGAGGGCAGATATTGAATATATATTGTATATATATAAAGAAGAAATACAAAAGATGTCAGCATATATATATTGAGATTCGTTATGGTAATTTAGAGACAGCGAGCACATTATACGCCATGGGAAGGATACAATACAAGCGACCATTAACCATGTTCGGTATTTCGTTTTATATAGAAGAAGTAAGCAGTACCCATGTAGGTTTATTCATGTGCGTGAGTTAGGGATTGGTTGTTAAATGGGGGGTGTTACATCGGATTAGTCACAGGTTTGTAAGTAGCACAGCAGGCAAGCGAGCAAAGCCCCGAGACAAGTTTAATAACAATTAGTAGAGAATAATGTTTGTGTTTAATTATTTGCAAGATTTTGTCAATTTTTTTCAGCGCAACGACACCAGGATTTTGTTTGTTTTATATAGTCAACAAAAGTTACGTAGAGAAAAGATAAAGAGAAATACAATTGTCAAAATAAAATTCAAAATCAAATTAAAACCGTAACCATAATTAAAATATTACCGACTTTCGCTATTACTATATTTGGAAGATAGAAGAGTTTTAAAGAGAAAGAGAGCTGCTGGTGAAGAATGTTTGCATGGCTAAGCCGTCTAAACCAAATCAAATAAAAATAAATAAAATAATGTTTTTCAAATGTCTAAGCCAAAGCTCAATGTATAATTGTGCTTCAAATGTGACGATTTTCGATGCAATGTGATGAGAGGTGAGATGGTATCTTTCCACAACTTTACTGTGTGTGTGAGGTCAGTGAAGGTACATAGTTCAAAATAAGTTCTCATAGCAAGAGCTGCCCCCAATCAACAAAGATTAGCTACAATCCCAAAATTCGAATCCAATGCTAAGTTGCCACTTACCGCCTCATTGCAGTTCGCAATGTAAACTTAAAATTTAGTATTAAATGTAAAATTTATTTAGAATACTAGGGAATGCTAGGCCACCTGCCTCATAATACATTCGCTTTGTTTATAAGTGAAACAAAAAAAAACAACATAGAAAACGCTTAAGTCTAAAAATACGCAGAGTGACTGTCTGGAGGAAGAATTTGCTTTTCTTTTCTGGGTGGGCTAACCCTGACAACAAGAACTTATTTTTGTTTTATGGTTTTTTTGCTTCGTAGATGGCTATATATTTTGGGCCTCGGCACGTGACAATTGGTAATGATGAGAACCATAAGCTTAGCTATCAATGAGGTATAGTTTTGTGGGTATTTTCAATGAGAGTACGATACGGTAGCATGAGGCATGAAAATGAGAGCTGCACGGCTGGTAAATGAGAGACGAACGATGTTCCAACATAAGGAGGCACAATAATGAGATGTGTATGGTAAATGTTGATTTATGTGTGCTTATGTGCAGTATGTAATGGTATCAAACGAATCCGAAAATAAAAACGTAATATAATTTTGGCGCAAAAGAAAATAACAAAGAAAAAAAAAAGAATACGAAATAGTTGTTTTGAAAAAATAATAAAATAAATTAAAGACGCAGCCACCGTGCAACTTTTTTCTTCGGACCTACCCGCACACACTTAAGCGCAAGGGGATAATGATTTCAAAGATTAATCAAGTAGTATTCCAAGTATTAAGTATTGAATATTCGGGTTGAAGGTTAATAACTTCTTTGGTTGTTCTGTCAACTGTTTCTTTCATAGCAATGACGTTACGTTCATAGCAATGACAAAATGAGATCAATTTCAGGGGAAAGGATAACTGACGTTACTATTGAGATCCTGGCAATATCTGATACCTAAACTGAGTAACTAGCTGGTTTGCTAATCGGGTCTACTAAATCTCAGAAGAACGGGACGGTACGTACCTGTTGCTCGGCTAATGCTCGCTCGCGATCGTGCGGCAAGTACGTGGGCGCCATCACCAGGCGCAGCTGCTGCTCCTCCTGGATGATGCGCTGGCGCAGGGTCTGCATCTGCTGCTGGTAGACGTCGATCTGGGCCAGCGTCTGCTCGAGGCTCTGCGACTTGGCCTTGACCAACTCGCCCAAGCCGTCGAGCACGCGCACCAGATCGTCTACATTTTCGCTCAGGCGCGGATCACCGCCCATGCCGTTGCGGAAATGAACCTGCGAATGGGATCGTAAGCGGAAATTAGGCATGCCTTGGGCCATACTCACCTCCAGTTTCTCAATAGACAGTCTCAGTTTCGTTTTCTGCACATTAATGTCGGCCAGGGTCTTCTCACAGAAGCCGAGCTGATCGCGCAGCGGTTTCTTCTGCTGCTGGGCGGAGTCCAGGCTCTGCTTCGTCTTTTCGTGCCAGGCGCGTATATCCTTAATCTTGCGTTCACATTGATCCCACTCCTCGCAGGCCTCTTGCAGCAGAGAGTTCTGTGGATGAAGAAGTGCAAACAAGAAAAAGATATGATCCCCCTGTTTGGATTCCCTTAACCCAAAACACTTTACCCTCTCCAGCAGCACCGCTTCCACGGTAATCTTCGCATCCTCGGCTTCCTGCAGTTTGTCCTTGAGATCGCCTACAGTCGTCACCTGGCCGATGTGCTCCAGCTCCTTATCCATCTCGCTCAGATGCTTCACAATCGGTTTCACACTCTTCACAGCCGTAACATAGTCGTTCAGTTTGTTGCGCGCCTCTGGCAGGGTGCGCAGTTCAATCGTCTGATCGATGAAGGTACGCTTCTCCGCCGCCCACGACATGACAATCTGGTAGAGGTTCATGAACCTCGTCCATGCGTCCAGACTATCACCCACCGCCTGCTTCTTCTCGTCCAGCCAGCCTCGGACCTGGGCCAGGGAGGCGGCTAGCTGATCGATGGTTGTCTGCACCAGCGTCTTCTCCTCGCTGTTGCGACAGTTCTCGATGATCAGCTGACCGTTGGTCTTGACCAGCGTAAAGCGTTCGTAGATGGCGGTGATCTCGTGGTTGATGCGCTGCAGCAGCTCCTTCATCTGCGTGGGCGTCAGGCTGCGTTCCTGCACCTGCACCTCCGCCTGAAGCAGCCAGCGCTGAATCTCGTCCACACCGGCCACATATTCGGTGCGAACGGTCTTCGCGCGCTTGAAATCCTTCTCTTTGGTCTCCATGGTCACCTGGACTCGTTCGGCCAGTAGCTCGAGAGCCGTAAACTCCTGGGCAATGTCGTTCGGCAGCTGGTTCTGCTTGGCCTGGTAGAGGGCCGTGGTCTGGGACACCAGTGACTTGCTCTCTTCGGCGGCCTGCTGCACCTGGCTGTTGAGGGTGATCAGGAGCTGTTCGGTCTGGGCGGTGTGCTCGTCGTAGACGTGAACCGATTGCAGTTGCTCGTGCAGAGCGTTAAGCTTGTCCTGCAGCTGCGAGATGCGACGGAAGACTTGCTCGATCTCCTCGAGATCCTTGCTAACCTGTTGCTCCTTTTCGCGTAGAGTGTCGTTCAATCTGCAAAAGAGAGATGGTCAGTTAGGAGGGCGTTCAAGCTGTATGACTTGGAACTGGCAATAGTATGTATTTGGGACAGTGTGAAAACCACGCGGTTTCTTGCTGGTATAGATAGGATTTTGGTTCGGTCCACACAAAGATCTATAGATCTCTTTAGATAAATGGGGCCTGAAAAAGTTATTCCTCGGAAAATGCTGAAGTTTTCGGTATTCTTTAGATGCGCATATATAATCGAGATATATATGTATGTGTCTATATGTATAATATCCACTGGGCTTTGGCCTCGAGGCTGCGAAGATTTCCGTGAAAATTAATGCTGCCGTCTGGCTACAAGAGAGTTTTCTAAATGAATTGCCTCGAGCACATTTTCTTGAGGCCGAGCAATTTTTCGAACACGATTTTCGAACCAGATATTCGTACATTGCTCATAATTCGAAATCGCCTTGAGCCCATTGAGAGGCAAGGAGAGACCAAGAGAGAGCCCAAAAGTTTTGACTTAAAAGCCGCCAAAATAAAAATAAAATTAAAATAAATTCCCCGCTACTGTTTGGACACGCACCACTCTTGGTATATATCTTGTTTTTGGTTATTGCTTTAGCTTGTGTGTATTTATACCGGCGGCGCATGTTTAATTTTGTATTCCTCCCATTTATTTATGCTTTATTCGTTTCAGTTTTGGCCTCAGACGGGCTGACGTCACCGGACTGACATCAGGATGCAGTCAGCAGAAATAATCAATGAGTAATAATGATTCCATTTGAGATTTAATTCCAACACATGGCGCAGCACACGCATTACGTATACGCCGTGTGGGTCCATGGGCCAGACATGTTCCATTACCACCAACAAGTGTTCGCCTTCGGCAGCTGCACTTGGCATGGAATGACAGATTCGTTAATGGAACGTTTGTTGCCCTTTACAGCCGCCGAGGACTGATGAACTAAAATGCGGCCCGGAGATGAGGCCAAGTCAACACACACTTGGCCCGCTTCCAACTGCCCGAGAAATCGGCTGAAAACATTTTCTGTTTTAATTGTTAAAGGCGGGCCAAGGAAGACGAAAATCTGGCATGGGGCATGGGGCATCGGGCATCAGGCAACGGAAATACTCGAATTCAACACTATAAACTAGCCAGAATTATTTCGGCGTCATTTTTCGCAGCCAACAAATATCGAACAGCGAGTTCTCAATGTTGTTTGGGTTTTAGAATTGCCAATGCCCGGCCACGAAAAAGAAAATTATTTTTCCTCCGCCGGCTATTTTCAGTCGGCTGCCATTTTGTACAAATTAACGATTTAAATTTAGTGCGCGGCTCTAATTTAAATGGCAAAATATGTGAGAAATGCCGCGGCGAGTGAGTGAAAGTGAAAGGCAGGCAACGAGCGGCGCGTGTTCGAGGAATAAAAACAAAAAATAGTATTTGATTTACTAGAAACGTTTGCCGAAAAACATTTGCGAGAAATAGTTTGATCAATTATGGGGACAGGAATGTAATCAGGCCCTCGCCGCCTCGATAAGCATACGCGCCCGGCTATTTTTGTCGCCTTGACTACGTCATCGTTTAAAGTAGAAACGCGTGCGAATCTTATTCTCTTTCTCTCTATTTCTCCGCCTCTCCGTCGCGCACCTGACGACCCTGGCAAGTTTACGAGTACCAGGGGCCGGAGACCGGAGACCGACCGACCGGTGAGCTTATTGTTGCGGTTTGCCTGCTTAGCATAGCCTGCTGCGAGGGCTCTGGCTAGGCGATGACTTAATCACGTCTTGGAAATTTCTATTCTGCCATATTTTGGCTATTTTTTTCTGGGCTGTACACAAACAATCACCTCTTGCTTTTGACGACTTTAACCACAAGTGCGTAAGTGGCGGGCAATTAGGTATAATTTTTAATTGCTGCTCAGTCTTCTGTCTGCGATATTATACTCGTTTGTTGGCGACAAACGTCCCACCTCCTTGGCCCGGAGGCAGAAGTGTGCTCAACTTTTGGAGCTCCCGAGCTCACTGCCTGAATTTCCTCCGAATTTCGGGAAATTCAAGCAGCAGCCACTGCAGAAATAAATTTTATTCTGGAACTGTCGGTTATTTCTGCTCGTTACGTATACGCCTGGTAATCCACAAAGCGGCGTTCGAAACTTTAACATGAAATTAAAAGAAAGGAGAAGAAAGGTATTTCGATTAGGAGCCATTATTAGCCCAGAAGAAAGCCAATGTCTATACATCTCTGTCGTTTGAAGGCGCCTTTCCACAATATTCCTCTCTTCTCGTCGGCGTGTGCGTTTGCTGCTTCTCTGGCTATACTACTTCTTATTTAATTAATTTGATTTAAAAATATGCGTATATGTATTGCGGTCGCTTCGTTCGTTTGCTCTATCATTTAGTTTCCAGCCATCCAGTTTGAGAAACACGTCCGCTTGCAACTAACTCTAAATAAAATCTGAACCAAAATACATTCTCAACGCTCGCAGCGCACGCAAAATTGCCAAAAAGTTTTCTGTTTCGCTGCTTCGGCTTTCGTCGGCTGTCGATCGTGACTCGTTAACAGAGACGGAAATAAAAGAACGACAGCTGCTAAATCCCAAACTCACCACTCGACATACCACAACTCACACACACCCGTCCAGGGGGGTACCCTATAATTATTATTGCTGAATGCGCTTGGCATTGAAATTGGCCGAAAGCAACGAGCTCTGCGTGGCTAATTAATAAAATATGGACCGAAAAATGGCACATTTCCAGAGCAAATACATAAACAAACGAAGCCCCCGTTCCTGATAACGGCCTAATACTCATGTGCCGGTCTAGATAAGAAAGCCGGCTACAAAGTATTCATAAAGGGGGGAAAAAGAAAGCATGTGAATCGGAAGAGCCGATCGTGGTGAGTGTCGCTAACAGACCTCTGTTAGGGCTTAACAGTGTCAAAGCCAGCGGCAAAAACAAACTTATAATTACGCGATTACCTCATTTGGGCAAAAAGTTTTTATTATTATTTGTTGTCAGTCTTTGATTTTCGCTCTTTGATACACAAATTGACAAATGCAAATGCATAATCCCACCAAAGATTCATTTTAGTTTGAATATTTATGTTTTCTGTTAGCTTTTTTGAAAAACTTAAGGCCGTGAATGAGAAAATGAATCAGCCATAGTTCAATTATCATTCCATTCAAATGACTTTGCACACTTGATTTCTTTTTATTTTAGCCGTTTCTCAGCGATGAAGTCACCCAAGTCCGGCAACAAATTTCAATTTTCACTTGTGCCATTTTATTTACTCTTTTTTTTATGATTTTTTTGGCATTTGTTTACATTTTGCCAGCCTCGCTTCTCGTATTTGTTCTCGAGTGCTTTTTGGCACGTAAATCTCCAAGTAGAATCAGAATATCCCTCGGGGCAGTCAATATACATATATAATATTTGCTAATGAAGTTAATTATTGCTATCTTTTAGATACACAAATCGTTAAAAATAAATTATTAAATCCAACAAAATGCAAAAGGCTTACGCAATATCTGATGTCTCTGAGCAGATTAGTCTCAGCGACAGCCGAAACAATGTATTTTTATATCAAGTGTGTAAATGCATTAACATTTCACGACGCATTTAAAGGATATATAATATATCTCTATTCTGACTATATAATTATCGATGACATGCTGCCGGGGGGTGTATTAGATCATTCTTTTCGGCCCGATGATGGCATAGTTTATTCGTTCAGTTTTGGACTGCCACATTCGAATAAGAAAACAATTAGAGAAATGGGGATATATTTGGAACAAGATTGCTTTATTGAGAAATTTGGATTGAAAGATTGATGGTTTTAATTGGTAGACTAATTTGCCGGCCAAAGTGAAAAATATCGTATGGGAATATAAAAAATTTCATGGCATGGCAGCAGTCAAAACATTTAAGCCTTTTTGAAAATTTACGCACATAGCGGCCAGCGGCTCAAGAAAAATTATAAGAACAGCTGCCGATCTCGTTTTTCAAACAGACCGGCGTGACTGCTGTCAGGAAGTCAAGAAAATGTGTATAAAAATAAAACAAAAAGACAATGCTAACAAAAATACAGCAGCAGACAGATATACGAGGGAGAAAGGGGCCATAGATCGCCACCGAAAATTGTGTCAGTGAGAAAGGCCAAGGGGAGAAATGTCTGGGCGCTGTTTACGTGATCGGCAGGTGTGGTGAGTTCTGCGGCTGGTCAACATGCCGGAATGTTGCCAGCAACATGTTGCCAGCCATGGGCACGTGATGACAGCAACAACCAATTTGGCCAAGAAAACCGAAAAGAATCAGCGGCCGCCGCTAATGAATTGGCATATTGGCACAGTTTCGTGGTTGTTCTAGCGCCAGGCAACAAAAGAATTAATGGCAAGCATTTCCGTAAAAGCACGCCGAAAGAATTCTTTGATTGCGAGCGAGTTCTTATCAAGGCACCAGCGCGGGAAGCGCCGAACAAGTATATATTACATACTACGGCCCCGATAAGGCTGAAGCTTTGGCATAGTTGTATCACAAAAGGGGTAACCCCATGACTAAATAGAAATTGTTGGAAAACGGATAAGTAAAAATAATAATAGCTATAAGGGCATTTTTTAGGCTATTACAATTCCCAGAACTAGATATTAAAGTGACTGCTTTGGGAAATGGAGACCCAAAGAGGGAAGCTGAAAACTGTAAGCCTCGGCTTACGTAATGCCAGCAACAACGGAGCGTAACAGTTGGTCTGACGTCAGTTTTGTTGGGCAACACAACAATAAAAATAATAAGATGGCATTTTTAGGGCTGAACAAGTCAAGCCACTTGGGCAAAGGTTGAAAGACCCTATAGAACCAAAAATTTCTCTTTTAGACAATATCTTATAAAAGGCATGAGTTCAAGAAGACACATCTCATATTATTATAAACATCTATGTGATCACTCATTGGGTATCCAACTGTAACCAGTTGAATTCCCTCAATTGACATTAATTTTCATTAGGCAACAAGTTTGGCAGCTCTATCTATAGATACGTATAATGTATGCAAGCCAATTCAATTTCCGGAATTAAATGTTTCGATCATAGCCTTTGTTTGCGTTTTGTTTGGGTTTCGGGTTTGTGTTTTTATATATTTTTTTTGGATCATGTCACGCATAGTTTAACACACTGTAGTTGGTAGGGTCTGAAAAATGAGTACTCACTTGGCTTGTTGTTCAACTAACTTATCCACTTTGGCCTGTATGGCCTTCGCCGAGGGTTTGTGTACTTCCCCAAGGAATGTGAGGATGGATTTAGAGAGCGCCTCGATTTCTTTATGTGATGATTTAAGTTGATTTGATTCTTCACGCAGTTCCTGTAAAGTGGGTAAGAATATTAGTTATTGGTTTAACTAATTGAATTTCTCTGTTTCGTTTCCCAATTTTAAATATTTAATTTCCAGTTTCGGCAAGGTCACAATTGATAAATGAAAATAAAAGTTGTTGACTGGACCTGACAACTTTTGGAGCTTGAGGTTAGACGATCGAGAAAATGATATAAGCAGAAACCACAATAAATAAAATTTATAGTCTCATGTGGAGAGACAGAATAAAAACCTTTACTTTGTTTTTATTTTTTGTTTATCTTCGTAGAGTTTTCGGGCTTCTATCTATGTATGACAACATCGTTAGTTAGATATGGCCAGACCCGGCTTTTATGGCCAGAAATCGCTTCAATTGAAATTAACGATTTGAAAGCCCCCCGCCATAGTTGAGGTGGGCCAGGTTTTTGTTAGTAACTGTGTACGTGCTATTTATAGTTTATAGTCAGATTGTAAACAAACGTCGGGCTATTATCGCCTTAAACAATGATCTCACTCGACGAAAAATCATTCAAAAGCTACTGATAACTCGATGAAAATACTTTACTAAATTTAGTAAACAGAGCTACCTTGAGTGTAAAAAACATTACATTAAAATATGGTTTTGGAAAAGCTCTTCTGTGAGTTGTGGGTCATCAATCATGGGGTGTCTAAAATAATAACAAAACACCAAAGAAACCGAAAGTTAGAATGGGTTGCTACTGCTGATTATTGTGATTTAATGGGATTCCGTGTTAATCATTCACGGCACATCATTAAGCCGAATATTTGAACATGCCTCGCCTCTCCCCGGCTACTTTGTAGCTTTTATCAAGCTCCGGTTTGGAAGAGCCACAAAGAGCGAAACTAAGAGAGCACAAGCTCCGGTCGAAAACGTGACCATGAACTTGATGTCGGCGTGTTAGATGGATATATATGTATCCGACTATTGTATCTGTGTTTTCGTGCCAACATGCATGGGTATTGGTGCACATATTCGACGAGCATAAGCCCCCAAGGAAGGGCGGCTGTGGCTACAACAAAACTAAATGAATGAATGGGTGCCATACAAGTCCAGAAACAACTATGGATTACACAAACACAAATGTTTGAACTTGAATTTTAATTTTGGGTAATAAATATTAACGATTCTGCTGACATTTTGTTACAAAAGAACCTATGGAGATGCCTAATCTTAGCAGGGCCCAGAGATGACCTCAAACATCGTAGGTGTTACAGCACTCACCTGAATGGCATTCTTTGTATCTTCCAAATGACGTCGGGATCTTACAGTTGGGTCGACATTGCGGAACTTATCCTCCAAGCGACCAAGAGCCTTTTCCCAGCCGTGCAGGCTGTTCTCGAATCCGTCCCAGTGCTCGGCCAACTGCTGCAGGTTGTCCCTTCGCTGCTCCAAGCTGTGTACCAGATCCTGCCACGAACGGTTCAGGCCAGCGTTGTCCTGCTCGATCAGCTGTCGGTTGCGGGCGTCTGCCTGACGGATGAGCGCCTGGGCCTGCTGGTTGACTAGTGATAGGTCGCTGCTCTGGCTCTGCAATTTTGAAACAACAAGGCGGTTTTAGTTCGATGCTGCGAATTGACTCCCTACGAAACACCGAATCCGGAATCGCGATTTATGAAATGTATAATTATGTTATTTGTTTGTTTGTTAGTATTGTGTTTAGCTGCCTTTTCTATTGCTGTCCTGCAATATGTGTGACCTATTCGAACTTTGACATATGGGTGGCTACGGGAGTAAACAGGCGAAAGCTGCTTTATTCGTATAAAAATCTTATAGATTTTTCACATAAACACACACACACTCACACGCACCTCACTTTAGCCTTCTTTCGTTGGCTCTTCTTGTTTTGTTGTTTTTTTTTTAATATTGGTCTTTTATAGATTGAAATGGCCGATGACGTTAGCCGTTTCAATATTGATGTCTATCTGGCTTTTAGCTCGATTTTATTTGCTACTTTGTTTCTGTCGCTTCCTTTCTTCAGTTATTCAATTGGTTCGAGCACATGGCATTCCTTATTGGTGTGGCGAACGAAACGAGTAATTCAAATTTAACAAAGCTATTCACAGAAACAAAAATAACACTATTTCCTCTCGGTTGTCTGACTGCTCTCTTTCTATATATATACAAGTGTATGTATATATTCTCTATGTATATGCCGCGAATCGCGAATACAAAACAACCGCACAGATAAACGTCTCAACTAGAAGTGAACTCGAAACACCCAACAGGCCCACATGGCAAATAAGCACGAGTTAGAATCTCCCGAGACCCGAATCTCGCTCTTTTTCCGGCTAAGAGAATCGAAAAAGAGACCAAAAAGCCGGCCAGCATTGGGGCAAGCTCGTTTTTTGGGTGGGCGTTGAGAGGCGAATGGCATAAGTTGGGCTTCGCATATACGGCTGGTACGTACATACATATGAACATATCACGCATACGCCACGGTGAACACGTCACTCGTCCTCTCTCTCGGAAGCTCTGAAACCTTGGCTAATTGTTTCTCCAGCCGGCTTGCCCTACAAACTACCAACAACAACCAATCAGCTGTGTACGAGGAATAAATGAAAATGCTGTTAATATTTCAGAGACAAAAAAAGAGAAGTAAAGGAAAACCCCAAGGGCCTGTACTCTTAAAGCTCGCTCAACTGTAAACTTATATTGCATGTGTTTGTAGCTGCTATACCTAAAAAATTAAATACCAGGGCTAACAATAAATATAAATGTATATATATTTGGTGCCAAAAAGTCTATTAAAAACTATAAATAAGAAAATTTATAAAACTTATAGTTTACTAGAAAGGAGCCTTTTAAACCCGGATCTTCAGATAAACCTAAGTAGGAATATTTATTAAAATAATTCATTCAAAAATCCACGTGCATTTCTATTTAATATTGTTTTATAAACTGTACATTTTTCAATTTTTATTTCAATCATTTTCATTACTGACAATATAAACTTCAAAAAGCATCTTCATTTAAATAAATAATAAATTCAAAAGCTATCCCAAGCTGCTTCTCGTTATCCCTGGTAAAAACTGGTTGCTTGATACACTGTTGCCACTTCTGCTGATGATGTCATAATCTTAATTCGTTCCGCAGCCGCACTAACAACAACAACAGCTGTTTTTTCTTGAGTCTCTTAGCATAAATTGAAGCCATGCCTCGAATAATCAAGCCGCATGTTTGACAGACTGGAAGATAAGCTCGCTGCCAATACAGCGACAACTAGTAGGTTAAGAGTTTAATGAGTTTTCAAGGTAAAAGCTTACGAAAGTAAACAAATGGGCACAACGTGTTCGATAAAGACTATCAATTCGATGGAAAAAGAGAGACAGATTTTCAAAGAGAAAGCCACGCAAGAGACTCTCAAATGCAACTGAAAGTAAGTGAGTGCTTTAAAGAGTGTTTTGTTGTTTTTGCCGGCCGGCACAATAAAATGGGAGCCCGCGAGCCGAATGCATTTAAGCCGTGTGCTCTCCATGACATCGCTTTTTAGTCTTGTTTGTGTGTTTATGTGTATACTATACGTATGTGGCACATCCTTGTGCAATATGTCACTTTTGGAAAACAGGTCTTTCGACCACATATTTAAACGCACGCCATATGCAGGCCAACAGTTGAATGTGTCTTCCATACAAGACTAAACAGCATACTTATGTACATAGATATGGTCATATACATAAATATATATTCTTATTTTATATAATTTTTATTTTTATATAACTAAATTTGTTGGATTTATTTAAAATTTAAATTGTTAAAAATCTAATTGGAAAAAAAGTTTTATTATTTTTACGTATACGTAATATACGTAAAGTACTTACATTAGTACTCCAAAATTTAGGTAAATTAATTCAAACCAAAAATTAAAAATAACAAAACTTAAAACAAAATTAAATTTTTATAAATATGATCATTTATAATTAAGTATAGTTCTTGTTTTATTTTTAATCATTTATAAAATCGGAAGGTCAGATTACACTGCGTATACGTAATACGTCAACGTTAATTCTCAAATATGAAAGCCTTTATGTTATTGTACATTGTATTGTACTGTATGTTATTGTATTGTAAAGCCTTTATGTTTTATGTACTAAGCAATTTTTTTAAAATATTTATTTTAATTGTTTTTTCTTTATCAACAAAAGTAAAACCATTAAATTTATTTTATGAATTAAAAAATAAGCATACAACATATATGACACCCACAATTTGTATTAAATAAAATTCACACGAGATTAAAAAATATATGCAATGAAAAAATATAACATGTATAACTAAATGTTTCTAGTATTTCTGATAAGCAATGAAATATGTATGGATAAAATAAGTATAAGTAATATTTAGATAACAGTGTTTAAAAAAAGAATTTTGAAAAAAACAATAAAATGTTAAAAAAAATATTATATTATTAAATAAATTAAAATTTTATTTTAAATTTGTTGAGAGATTTAGTTTTTATCGAAAATTTGAATTTAAATACATATATGAAAGGAAATATTACGAGGTGATTTAATATATATGTATGTAATTGCACATGTACTAGTATGGTTACAAAATTTATTCAATGTAGGTTCCATAATAAATTAAAAAAAAAAAAATTAAATTTTAATATAAAATGGATTCTTGCGTATACGCATCAATGGAAGAATTTTGTAATCCTATTTTTGTTACTAAGATTATATTTAGATTTCGTATTCCGAAACTCACCTGGACATTTCCGATGGCATGGGACAGTTTCTGGATGTTGAAGTGCAGACCAGCCAAATTCTGGACAGGCTCGTCGCTGAACTTGGTGCGCTCGATGGTGGCCTTAACACGGTCGATGGATTGCTGGTACTCGCGCCAGCGCTCCGCCTCCTTCTCCAGCTCGCTCTGCTGCGTCTTGGCATTGGCCAGAGTGTTGGCCAACTTCGTTTGGAACTGGGCCAACTCGGCGGACAACTCAGACTGCTCGTAGTTGTTGAGCGAGGACCAAATCCTGTCGGCGGCCTCCTGGATCTGCTTGTGCACCAAGTTGCGAATCGGGGCCTCGTTGCCGAAGAAAATCTTGTGTTCGTCCAGATCCTGGACCAGGTGCTCGTAGTCGATGCCGTGCTGGCTGTTCTGCAGCCGCAACTCGGCTTCATGGACCCAGTCGTTGAACTTGGCCACCAATTGCATGTACTCCAGCCGGGAGTCGCGATTATTCTTCAGATACTTTTCGCGTTCCTCGAGTTCATGGGGCAAAGAGGCGACCAGGGACCGGCCCTCGGACAGCATTTCCAAAAGGGAACTGGGGAAACCGATTTCGGTCTTTACGCCATCGTTAATCTTGTTAAACTTCTTGAGATAGGATTCAATGTCCTGGCTGAGGGCTTGGTGCTTCTGCAACTCCCGCTCTACGGATTCCGGGTCGCGGTCGAGAAGCGGGCGCGACTTGGCGGCGCCTTCGTGGCTGTGCAACCAGTCGAGGATCTCGCTCAGCTCTGCGGCCATCTTCTTGTGCGACTCCAACTGAAGTTGGTGCTTCTGGCGTTGGGATTCCACGGCCTTGCGGAGGTTCTGCAGCTGATTCTTCAGCGACTGCAGCTGCTCCGTGATGCTGTTCTTGTCCGCGGCATTGCCCTCGGAAGCAATCTTCTGGCCCTTGTCGTTGGCCGAGGCCAGAAGTCCTTCGCACTCCTGGATCTTGACAATGACATCGTCGTACTTGTTGATCTTATCCTCGAGACTGTCCGGAGAGTTTTCAATGTCAATGATGACATCCGTGTACTTCATGATGAAGGCGATGATTTCGTTGATCAAGGCGATGAACTGCTCGCGGAGCAGCAGGAGCTGGCGCAGATGGGCCAGCTGGTCCTCGATCAGCTTGATCATATCGTCCTGCTGGGCCAAGATGCTCTGCAGCTCTGGCAGGTCATCTATTTGCATGTCGCCCATTTTGCTCTTGCTGTCCTTGAGCTCCTTGAGTATACCCTCATAGGCGCCCAGCAGATCCTGTACATCCTCGATCCTCGATCCTATCGGGCGGTTCAACTCGCGGAGTCTCTGCTGGATGGTGCCCAAGAACTGACTGCAATCGGCCAGCCTACTCTTGGCGTCCTTGTACTTCTTGATGTGGTCTCCCAAGGCATTGACGCGATCATCGATTGTGTTCTTGATTCTGCCGTAGCGATCCTTCATGTTCTTGATGTCGTCGTTGAGCTTCAGCTTGTCGGCATTGCTCAAAGTGGGCAGGATGCTCTTGCCCTGCTCCGAAACGTCGTTAATGAGACCACCCTTGTTCTCGGCGTCGCTCAGGAGTTTCTTGTAGTGGGCCAACTGCTCCTCTAGAACTGGGAGGCTAGTGGTTCGCAGGTCTCCCTCGGTGGCAGTTTCCATCTCATTCAGCCAGTCGCCCATATTCTTCATGGAGTCCTCGAAGGCCTTGCGACCTTGCAACAGATCCTCCAGGGACTTGCCACGCTTGTTGCTTTCGTCCTTCAGGGTCTGGTAATCTGCGGAAATCTCATCCAGAATCTGCTGCAGAGCAGCCTTATCCGCGTCACCGCAGTCCTTCATTATATTGGCTGCTTGGCGCTGGACATCATTCAGGACACTGTCGTTGAACTGCTTGGCATCGTCGTCATACTTCTTGTTCTCCTGGATCTTCTTTTCGATCTCTGTGGAGGTTAAAGGATGATAAACGGGCAGCTTGCGCACCTCGGAAATCTTGGTCTTCAGCCATTGCCTGGCCTTGTCCAAATCGTTCTCCAAGGACTTGCGAGCCTTGCTAGCCTCCAGAGCCCGGTCCAGTTCAGCCTTGAGGACTCCCGACAAGTTGCGATTCTCCGTGTTGAGATTGCGCAGTGCGGACTCCAGCTGGGCGTATTCGGCAGGCTCCAGTTCGGGCTGCATGTTGGCAATGCGCTTCTCCAGGACATCGGCCAACGACTGCTTTGCTTCGGCATCCTTCATAAGACTCTTAATCTTCTGCTGACGGGCCTCGGCATCCTTGGGAGTGTAACCGAGTGGAGCCGGCGCCTGCAACTCTTCGATCTGCTGCTTCACCCAATTCTGGAGCTGATCGATCTCGCCCTTGGCTCCCTCCACACCCTTGTTGGTCACATCCAGAAGCTGAGCCTTGCGGTCGATGCGTTTACCCAGGTCGGCAAATCGTCGGTCCAGAGACTTCATTTGCTCCTCAACCTGCTGGCCGTCCAGATTGCTGATTACCTCGGCCACCTGAGCGGCCTTGCCCTTGAGCTCCTGGATCTTGGGGTGTCCCTGCAGCTCGTACTCGTTCTTGATCTCGTTGATGGCCGCAGTTTTCTGGGCACAGTTGAGACCCGAGCCCCGATCCAGGACATCCATGCGCTTGATCAGGGTGTCGAACCAGTTTTGAACATCAGCCATTCCCTGGCGATATCCATCAATCACATTCTGGCCAGCCTGCTTCTTGGCAATGGCATCCATAAGCTCCGACTCCAGTTTGTCAATGTTGTCGTCCAAATCAGTGTCCTCGTCGCCCACTGAAAAGAGAGAGGAAATTATTATAATTATATATAAAAGATAATATATATATAAAAGGGATAATATTCATAATACCAAAATATATTACGGTATATTACAAAAACCGAACTTATAATATGTTATCTAACTTACATGATCCAGTCATTTCCAGCATCAGCTGCGATCTCTTATCGCCAATGGAGTTCAATAGATCATTCATAGAAACCAGCTCCTGCTGGGCTGCTTCAGGGCGCAACTTGCAAGGACGCATGAGCCAGTCCGATACAGAGCTCTGCTGCTTCTTAACCCAATCCTGCAGCTCGGCGCGCTGCTTCTGCTGTTGCTCCAGTTCGCTAACGGATGCAGTCAAGCCACCCAAGTGGGATTGCACCTACGCGAGGGTAAATAAAAGTAAAGCAATGAATTAGTAAAGTTTCTCAAGCAGAATGATTTTTATATTGAAAGCAAACCAAACAAGCTATGGATATAGTGAAGCCATGCAATCCGCCACCTGGTCATTGTGGATAAGTGACCCTAGTCTTACCTTAGCAACTAGTTCATTCAGCTTGCCCACATGAGCACTGTTCAGGCGAACTATCCGGCGATAGTTGCTGACCCGCTCGTGGGCAATGGGATCCAAAAGCGCCTCCTTCACATCGCCGAGCTCAACCTGGATCTCGGCATCGTCTTCCTCGTCCTGACGCCCGACATCTTCGGTTGAGCCCCGAGTCTTTGACGGCGGTTTCTTAACAGCAGCAAGCGCAGGATGCATAGCATTTTATTTTGTGGAAAGTGCATTTACAACAGTTACGTGTTCGGCAAATCAACAGGGGTTAAGGTTGGGTTGGGCAAGGGTTAAGGGTTTAATTAAAAGAACAAAACGTTGGTTAGAAAATCAAACGAATTTAAAATAAAAGGCTGAGAATGAAGAAGGCAAACGTTTTGGAGATTTCAAGATTTAATAAATCAATCAAAATTGCTCCAAGATTGGATATACTCTCCATTTTCTCGCCAAAAATAAATTAAATTAATTTGCCACTACTTTAAAGTGTTTGCAAAAAACTACAAATGCAATGCAATAATGCCAGAAAGTATTACCTGATCCAGCAGATCCTCGAGCTTAGCGCGCACAATTAGCTCCCTCTCGGGAATGGCCTGCATGGCTGTTTCCAGCGGGGAACTGGGACGGCTGATCGAGGCGGTGGCTGCCTCACAGGCTTGGACGGCAGCCGCCAGACGCGATTTCTCGTTGTTCAGTTTGTTCTGCATCTCCTGGGCACACCTCAGTTGGTTTTGGGCCAGCTCCAGACTTGTGGCCGGAGCATCCAGCTCGGTTTGAATAATCGGCTCATAGACCTCGAGGTTACGCATAATGCTGTCCAGGGTGTCTTCGTACTCTTGGAACTTGGCCAGGGACTCCAGCAGACGGTTCTTGATCTGCACCGAGGTCTGCAGCAGGGAGTTGTAGCTGTCCTGGATGTTCTTTAGCTGGGACTCCACAGTGGGGCGAATGGCCGGCGTTGAGGTCTCGTAGCGCTTAATTTGGGCCTGACCCTTGGCATTCAGGTCGTCCAAGTTGGTCTGGTACTTTTGAATTTCGCTCAGCAGAGCCTCATGCTGCTTGATCTGCTCCTGAGTCTGCTCGCGGTTTGAGATGAAGAGCGAGTTGTGGGCCATCAGCTGGAAGGAGATCTGCAGCAGCCACTTCTCCACGTCCTGCAGGCTCTGGTGGTAGGCATTGTAGTCGAGCATCTCCTGCTCCAGGGCCTTGATATGGGCCGAGCAGTCGGTCTTGAGCTTGTCGCAGCGGGCCTGCAGGCGATTCACTGCATCCACTTCGGTGCCCAGGTCACGGGCTTCCGAATGCAGCTGCTCCAGCTCATTGCCCTTCTGTTTTAGTTCATTGGCCAAGGTCTTGTAGCGCTCCAGCAGGGTCTTCATCTCACTGAGCTCACCCTTGGTTTCTGGAGCCACCTTGAGAGTCTTCTCTGTCTCGTTCAGCCATTTCTCCAGTCTATCCTTGTTGGCGGCGAAGTCGTTCCACCGGTTCTGGGCCTGCTTCAGATCGCTTAGCTTCTCCTTGACAGCCAGGCCTAAAGCATCCCAGTCCTCGCGCACCTTGGTCATCAGTTCGCGCAGCTTCTCCTGCTTGTCCTCCGGCGTGATGTTCGAGGCCTTGGAGTATGCATCCTGCACTAGGGCCAGAAGATGCTGTCCCTCCGGCAGACGAGAAGCCAAAGACTACAAACCAAATTTTATATATTTAAGGAGCATGCAAAAAATGACAAATTTAAATTTATAAAATTAAATAGTTAATATGAAACTTACGTTGACGGTGTCCAGCTTTTGGGCAATGATGGCGGAGTCTCCATCTGTCGAGCAATCGTTGAGAACCTCCTGGGCCTTCTCAATCCAGGCATCCATTTCCTTCTTGTAGTTGAGGAACTCCGTGTGGTCCGACAGATTCTTCTCGATCTTGGACACTAGACCCTGGGCAGAGGTCAGGAGCTTGGTGTAGTTGGCCTGGGTTTCAATGGTCTGATCCCGAATGCGAGTGCAGGCGCTCTGCTCCATGAGCAGCTCGCAGTTATCGTTCAGGTCCTCCACATTGTCCTTCTCGGCCAGCACTTCCTCCAGGAGTTTCTACGGGAAGAAAGTTTGCATTAATCTTCACATTCTAAAACTGGTATTTGGAAGCACATAAAGCAAATAGGCATTAGACAAGTGTCTGTGTACATGATTAGCTGCAATTGATTTTACAAAAGTGATTAGCTGAAAAGTTAGCAATAGTGATTAGTGAGGGTTTAGTACATGGTTTTAATTTCTCGCAGTGCGAGGCACTTTGATATACAAATTTTGTAGTCGGTGAGTAGATCTACTTTAGGTGCGCGCATTGGCTAGATAAATATATATACGGATATTCAATTACAATTTAGTACGTTAGGTTAGAGGTGCGTGCGACAGTTGCGAGATCTGTTGATCGGACGAAGAAATCTTACCTTGGCATTGACCAAATCTTCGGGGGTCTTGTTCTCGCCTTCCTGGGATTTGGCAACGCGCTTGCTCATGTTCTCGATCCACAGGTTTATCTTGTTGAACTTCTGGAGGAAGGTCTGCCAGGCAGCCAGACAGGATTCCAGGTTGCTGCGGGCATCGCGGGCCAGAGCCTGCAAGGACTCCCATTCACCAGTGAGCTGCTTGATTTCCTGGGCCACAGTGTCCTGGCCTTCATTTCCGCTGGTGGCGATCACCGCTTGACTCAGCTCCTCGCAGGCCTCCAGCAGGCTCTTGCCCTCCAGGGACGATGACTGGATGTCGCCCAATCGGTTCAGACGATTCTCCACCTGATCCTTCTCGCCATGGCAGTCGGAGCACTGTTCCACTTCGATACGGGTGCGGCGCAGCCAATCCTGCAGCTCATTCAAGGCCTGCTTGTACTTCTCGTGGCTGTTCACCTGGTTCTCCAGCGACTCTATGATCTTGTTCACCTGGGTCTGCAGCTCATCAAACTTGGCCAGACCTGGCTGGAAGTCATTCAAGTTCAGGCTACTATCCTCCTTCAGGCGCTGGTTGATCTTCTCCACGATGTCGTTGTGTCCGTTGATGTCTCGCTGAATTACGCGGAATTTCTCCAGCGCAGCGCGCTTCTCGCTCAAATCGTTCAGGAACTCATCACTGGCCTTGACACTGGGCACCACGTCCTCCAACCATTCCACCAGGATCTTGTACAGTTTGAAGATCTCTTCCAGTTGAGCAAGACGGTTAGCCAGCTTCTGGCGCACATCGTTCAAGTCCACAAGCAGTTTGTCGAAGTCCGCCTTCAGAGACTCGGTGTCCTCTTGGATTTTGGCAGCTCCATTCTGTTCGGTGTTCATGATTACCTTCTCCTTGAGCTCCAGCAAATAGCGCAGCTTGTTCTGTCCAGTTTCGAATCCTTGGCGCAGATTCTTGACGGTATTTAACTTGATTTGAACTTCGTTGAGAGTTCCGGGGATCTGCTCGCACTCGGCCAGTTTCTCGCGTGTCTTTTCGATCCAGGACTGGCACTCCTCGTACAGAGAGTGGTGCTGCTGGTGCTCCTGGTAGTGCATCTCCAGGCGCCGCATTACTTCCTTGGCCAGGGTCAGCAGGGCATTGTATTTGGTTGTCAACTGCATAATGGCATTGCTGATCCTTGTATCGGAACAAGTCTCGAGCAGAACCTGGGCCTTCATGTTCAGGTCGTCCAGGGTCTTCTGCCAATCGAAGAGCATTTGCAGATGTCCCTGGAACTCCTCAAGCACCACCTTCTTCTGGGTCAAACTATCCTGCAGCTTGTTATACGACTGGACCAAAGCCTCGGTCTTGCTCAGCCACTCCAAAGCCTCGGTGTACTGATCCTGGTAGTCCGACCACTTGACAATGCCCACCTCCAGGTAATCCTTGGCCTTGTTTAAGGCCTCCCGGTAGGCATCGAACTCCTCCTGCAGCAGAGCAACCTCTTGTTCTATGATTTCGCAGTCTTCTGGCTCGGCACTGCGGCAGGCGATCTCTCCCTGCTCCAGAGCATTCTTCAACTTCTGGGCACCCTCGGGCAGCTCGCCCTGAAGGATCTTCAGTTGGTGGGTCTTTTCGGCCAGAGCCTGCTTGTCGCCGGTGGGCTCGGAGCACTTGCTCAGCCTCTCCTTGGCATTTCTTAGCCAGGTGGCGAATTCGTTGCCCGCATCGATCAGAGACTGATAGCTATCGATGGTATTCTTCTGCTTCTCGTACAGATCCTTGGCCTGCTTGGTGAGGTTTTCATACTTGTCGGAAATCTCCGTGGCCGGAGCTCCTTGCTGCAGATCGGAAGCCTTCGAGGTGACCGACTGGATCATTGGCTCGAAGGACACGATATCCTGCACAATGTTGTTGGTCTGGCGGAGATTGGCCTTGCGCTCGCTCAGACCACTGCTGAGACCAGGTTGGCCGCGCTTGGACTTGACAATCTTCTGCTCACAAGCCTGTTGCAACTTGGCTTCCCGATCGGTAATCCATTGCTGCAGCTGCGAATAGCTGGAGCTGTAGTCGGCCCACTGGAGGAGATTCGTCTCCAGCTGCACCTTTGCGGTGGACATCTTCTTCACCAGACGATCCCATTCGGTCTGCAGTTCCTTCATCTCATTGTTGATAGCATCGCGACCATCGGACCGGGTGTTGCGGATAATCTTCTCTCCGTTGTTGATCGCAGTGTGAACCAGATTCTGGCCCAGTTCGCGGTTGCGAATCAGGTCCTGGATCTGCTCCAGACGGCGTTGAAGGGCTTCCTTGGAACCCGCTCCCTCGCCGGCTGATTGAATGATGGACTTTGCGTTGGCTATCCAGTCCTTGGCAGATTTCATGTTGGCATCGTACTCGCGATGCTGATCCCGGTTGGTCTCCACCTTCTTGAGCACATCCTTGGCCAGATTAACCTGCACCTGGTATACAGAGCCCAGGTGGCGAAGCTGGTTGTTTACATAGGTGTCTAGGTGGGATTTCAGCAGACTTGCAGCTGAGGCGTTGAACTTGTCAATGTCATCCTTGCCCTTTTCCAAGCGCGACATCACCTCCTTCATGTCGGCCACCTGTTTCTCCTTTTCGGGCAGGTTCGGGCAAAGGTTCAGCTTGTGGTTCTTAACCAGGATATCGATTTGCTGCAGCCACTCCATGAGTCGCTCGTACTCCTCCTTGTAGGCACGCCACTGCACCATCGTGACCTCGAGGTTCTCCTTCTGCTGGTTGATTTCGCGGAACAAACTTTCAAAGCTGTCGCGGAGAGCCCGGATATCGTTCCTGATAATCTCCTGGCCCTGTGACGAAGTGCTGGCCAGGACAACTTCCCCGGTGTGCACCAGATGCTCCACTAGGAGCTCACCCTGGGCCTGCTTGTTGAGAAGAGCCTCAGTAGCTTGGACAGCGTTTTCAATTGCCAACTTGTCACTCAAGCTGCTTTGTTTGAGGGCTGGGAATTTCTCGCGGGCACGCCCAATCCAGCCAGCCAAGTCATCGTAGGCCTCCTTGAACAAGCGATGGTCTCGGTACTGATCCTGGCGGTCGGACAGCAGCTTCTGAGTTTTGGCAAACAGTTCATCGAAGGTATCCAGAACCTTCTGGGCCTGGAACGCGGCTTGACTCTGCTGGCCGCTGGCTATCATTTCTTTGGCCTGAATCTTCAGGGCGTCCACATCAATTTTTTCAACGCGCACCTTCTCTTCCGTGGACTTAACCCGATCCAGTTGGGCACGCTTCTCGGTCATAGTGGTCTGGTGTTCACCCAATTCCTTCAGCAAAGCATCAAGCCACTCGTTGAACTTCCGCACATTCTGTACCTGATCCAGGAAACCGGACCACTGGGTAATGGAATCGTCCAAATTGGATTTGACGTCCATGATGCGCAAGGCGATGCCCGACCAAAGGTCCTGCAGATCTGTTAGCTCTTTGTTAATAGCTTCGTGACCGGCGGGCGCTGTGTTGGCCAGGACATGTTGAGCTTGCTCTAAAATCTTCAACACGCGAGCAGATCCCTCATCCTTGAGGAGGATAACATCCTGGATAGTGGCGAGCTTCTTGTCCAGCTCCTTCTGGCTCATCGAGGACATGTCCGAGCAGTAGTCCAGCTTCTCCTTAATGTCGTTTATCCACGAAGAGCAGTCGGAAATGGCATTGTCGAAGTCCTCGTGGGTGGTGACATACTGCTGCCAGCGATTGTTTAGCTCCTTGACCTTGTGGAAGATCTGCTGGTACTTGGTGACCAATTCGGGACCTGAAGCACGACTGCTGGAGGGACCCTTCAGCAGGGTCTGAGCCTTCTCAGTGACATTGTCAACTTCCAGCTCCTTGGCACGCACATCGCCCTGCAGAGCCTTAATTGCTTCCAGCTGGGCCCGCTTCTTGGCCAAATCCTCCTTAAGGTCGATGGCATGCAAGTTGTTGTCTGTGTCCCGAATCCAGGCCAGGCACTGATCCCTCAACTGCTCGTACTCCGACCAGTGTTGCAGACGCGCCTCAATGGCCTCTATGGTAGAAGTGATGGCGGCCAGTAGGCCCTCCCATTCCTGCTGCGTGGTATCGATCTGCGACTTGATATTCACCTGACCCACATCCACTGTACCAGGAATAACCTTCTCGCCCAGAGCTCTGACTTGATCCACTCGTGGGAACTCATCGGCCAAGCTGGCCTTCAGATTCTTCAGGCGATCCAGATTCGTGTGCAGTGAGATCTGTTCCAGGTCCAAGTCGCCCCAGTAGTGAACAGTATTGAGGGTCGCATCGATAAACTCCTGGGCATCCATCACAGCCTTCGAGTACTGCTGATGGGCGCTCACTATGCCCTCATAGCGTTCCACGTAGTTCTGGGCTCGCTTTTGCAATTTACCGAAACGATCTGAAACATCCTTGAGAATATTATCCACGTGTTCTGTCTTTTCCGGCAAATTTTCAGCAATTTCTTGGAGGTTACCCACTTCCACCTGGTGGTTGTTGATATCGAGGAGAATATCACGGTAGGCTTGCAGTTTGGTTCGCTTCTCATCGAGAGTGGTCTTCAGCTCAATATCAGCCGGGAGAGCATTTTCGGTTTCATCCAGCCAAGCCTTGAGGTTGTCGGCTATCTCATCAAAGCCAGACCACTTAGCAATCTTATCCTGAATTTTCCTGGCCGTGCTGGAAATGTTATCGAAAAGCTGATCGAAAGTCAGATCATCCAGCTGGCTACGGATAGCTTCACGTCCCTCGGTGGCCGTGGATCCGTAGCATTTCTCGCCAAGCTCCACAGTGCTGTTGAGTAACTGGGTGGCTGTGGGCTGCTGCGCCAGAAGTTCTTGGATAACCACTTGCTTCTTTAGCAGATCATCCCGAGAGCCAACCGAGGACAAGTCACAACAGTCATCATAGCGGGCCTGGGCATTGGCCAGCCAGTCTGCGCATTGCTTGTACTTGTCATTGAAATGGCCATGGTCCTGAACAGCCTGCTCGCACTTCTTGAGGATCTCCTTGGCGGTGGCCTGAATCGATTGGAATCTTGAGGAAACCTGTTGCACATTAACAGCAATCCTAGTTTCCCCTGAACTTTGCACCAGCTCCGATGTGTCGTCCTTCATCTTATCGAAATCGGTTTCGTTTTGACGCAAGCTCTGGGCCAAGGATTGGAAGCGGTTCAGTTGTTCCTCCTTCTCTTCGAACGATGACTTGAGGTTGTAGTTTTTGAGAGCATTCTCCGCCTCGCCCAACCAGTTGATTAGTCGGTCCAAGTTGACCTCGTAGTCGTTCCATTGCTGCAGGCGGTTCTCGAGACCACTCTTGACGTCACTCAAAGAGGCAGCAAACTTCTCGAAATCGGCATGCAGGTTTGCAAGATCCCTGGCCATGGCCTCCTTGGATCGGGCAGGAATATTATTGGCCTGCTGCTCAATGTGATCTTCGAGAGACTTGAGCTTGGCGACACCTTCTGGCAGGGCTTCTTGGATTTCGTTGATCTTCTGCAGTCGTGCCTGCAGTGCGGGCTTGTTTCCAGAGTAATCGGAGTAGCCGGTAAGCCGATCCCAGAGATTCTTCTGGTAATCCTGCTGAGCCTTCTGCAGCTCACTGAACTGCTGGTACACCTCGAAAGCTCCATCCAGGTCGGCTACCAGCTTGCTACAATCCTGACCCACCTGCTGGTAACGCTTGTTAACATCAGCTACGGCCTTGGAAATTTCCTCTGCATTGGTAGGAGCCGCACTTCCAAGGAGAGCCGCCGCCTTTTCATTGACGGCCTCCACAATGCGCTTGTGCGAGTTAATATCCTGATTCGTGGCCTTGTACTTGTAAAGCTTCGACCTAATTTCCTGGGCGCTTGTCCAGCTAGCAGGGTTCTCATTGTGCAACAGTTTCTCAACTTGATCCAACCAGTTTACCGTTTGGTTGAGAATATCCTGGTAACCTGAGAGCTGGACAGTCTGAGCCTCCTGGCGTTTCTCCAGATTGCGAATTCCCTCATCCAGTTTGTCCCAACGATCGCGGATATCGCGCAGGTCCTTCCTGATCTTCTCCCTGCCTTGGGTAGAAGTTTCAGGCAGAGCCTTTTCTCCGGCGGCATTCAGAGCAGCAAACAGGCTCTCAGCTTGATCTCTTTCAGACAGAAGAATCTGGAGGATGTTTGAACTCTGGGTGGGTTCATCCTTGAGGGCTTTTTCCAGCTGCGATTCAATAGGCTGCAGCCACAAATCCACCTCGTTGTACTTGTCCTGGTAGAACTGGTGGTCATCCACGAGATTGGACCAGCGGTTGACCACTTCCTTGCTGAGAACTTGCAGCAGTTGATACCGATTGGTGATCTGAGTCGTCAGGGTCTTCAAACGATCGGCTCCACAGTTATTAAGGAGGGAGTGGGCAGCATCGCCAAAGGCATCGATTTCCTTCTCTTTCTGGAGAATCAGATCCCTTTGTATTTTGTATTTATCCAACTGTTCGACCTTTTCGTGAAGCGTGGACTGCAGTTGCTGTTCGCGGAAAACAGCCTCAGCATTGCGGCACCACTTCGTAAGTTCCTCAAGGTCTTTCTCGAACTTGTCCCACTGAGCCAGCACATCCTTCTGCTTGCCTTCAATGCCTTCGATGTCGTCAAAATGGCTCTTCATGGTCGTCTCCAGTTCATCGATTTCTTTCTCCAGAACTTCATTGCCCTTTTCAGAGGTGGTGGACTTCACCTTCTCGAATTGCTCTCGAATATCGCCGAGCAACTTAAGGGCTTGGGGCTTGTTCTGAGCCAACTGTCCTAGGGTTTCGATCTTGCGCTTGATGTCCGCCTTCTCGCCATAAGCATCGTCGCACTCCAGCAACTTGGCCTTTTCGTTCGAGATCCAAGTCTTAGCCGACGCCAGAGAGTTGTTTAGGTCGTTGTGCTTCTGGACGCAGTCTTCCAAGTTGTGCAAGATAACGTCGGACTTCTGGACAATGCTCTGGAAGATTTGCTTTATCGAAGCTAGGTAGACGTTCAAGGAGTTATCCTTGATTTGATCCACCAGGATCTGGGCCTTGTCGCAGACGTTGTCCACCAGCACATTGTGGGTGGTGATTTCCTGGTGCAACAACTTATGGTTTTGCAGTTGAGCGCGCTTCTCCTGCAGAGTTGTCTTCGGTTCAGTGTGGCTCTGCATTGCCTTCTCCACGTCCTTGAGCCACTTGGTTAGCTGATCCTGGGCAATACTGAAATCGTTGAACTGCAACAAGCACTGATCGATTTTTTGTGTGGCCGAGTTTAGGTCGTCCGTGTAATTATCCCAAAGAGTCCGTAGAGAACGGAGCTGCTGACGGATGATCTCGCGGCCTTCTGGACTGGTGTGCCCGTAAAGCTTCTCGCCACGATCGATAAGACCCTCGAAGAGAGTGGAGTCCGTGATGCGTTTGTCAGACATCTCGCGCAGTTTATTCTGCTGTTCCTGCAGCACATTCTGATCTCCGACAATCTCATTGGCCTTGGCCAACTCATTCACTGAAGCCTGAAGGTTTTGCTTGAATGCCTCGAAATCGTGGTCAAAGCTTTCATGATCCTTAACATAGTTCACATACTTGGCAATAGACTCCTTGCAGAGGTTCTTCAGAGTCTGGTATCGGGTATTCAACCGAGAAAGCTTCAGGTTCAAGTCAGTTTCTCCCTCAATTTCACGGCCCTGGTCCATTAGTTCATTAATTGCCGAACCACGACGATCAATATCCTTGGCAATCTCTTGCAGCTGTGTCAGATGGGCATTCTTGGCCTCGGCGGTGCTCTTGAGGTTCTGGTTCTTCACGACGGATTCCACATTCTTCATCCAGTTGTCCAGATCTTCGATGATCGAATCGAACTCATCCCATTTGGAGCACAGCTGCTTAAGTTTCACCAGGGAGTCTTGGCAGAGAGTCATAAAGTCCTCCCATGCCTTCTGCGGCTCCTCGAAGCCCTTGAGCAGGGCAGGATGACCACTTGGATGAGTTTGGGTCAACACAGTTTCCAACAGCTTGTGGCACGTATCGAAAATGGAATCGCCCTCAGGTTTGTGCTGCAAAAGGTTTTCCACAACAATCAGCTTCTCCTCGGCGCCTTCCTTTTCGAAAGTAGTCTCGTTCAGGATATCTATGGCTTCGGACTTGATTGTATTCAGCCAGTCTTGTGCCTTTTCCAGAACCTGATCGTAGGCCTCGTGTTTGGCCACATGATTTCCCACTGTGGTTATTCTCTCGGAAATCTTCTTGGACAACGTGTTGTACTCCTGGATGGACTCATCGGTCTTTCGCTCAGACTCATCGTCGCAAAGTGTCACTGCCTTATCGTGCAACTGCTTAAGAGCGTTCTTGTGAAGGTTTATCTCCTGCAGCTGCGTCTTGTAGTTTTGAAGAGCAGCCTTCTTGGTGGCCAGAGTTGGGTAAAGTTCATCCCCGGCGGGAACCTTAGCCTTGGATTCGTTAAGGTAGTGCGACACCTGGGTATAGCTCTCTTCGATGGAGGTCTTCTGAATTAACACACCCTCTACTTGCTGCATAAAAGCATTGGCCTCGTCCCTCAAGTAATCGAACTTCTCGCGCATCTGGCGAAGATCAGCGCGGATACGCTCTCGGTTTTCAGGAGAAACTACGGGATATAAGGCCTCGCCAATATCCACAGCGTTGTTCAATAATATCTGTCCGTTATCAAAGGTCTTAATGTAGTTCTTCACAGTTTGCAACTGCTGAGCTGTAGCCGATGAAGATCCGGGAGAGCCCATGCGGGCCAGTTCCTGGAACTCGATCTTGGCATCACCGAACCACTCATTGAAGTCCTTGGCTGCCTTGGCAAAGTTGGCATTCGACAGCTGAGCGGTGCGGATCTTATCGATGTAGCCAGCCAGAGCTTTGGAGACGGTCTGATAACGCTGGACCAGATGGGTAACGAACTGTCCAATCCTGGCTTCAGGGTTCTTCTCAATCAACTGCTGCGATGTTGCCTCCAGGTTGTTAATTATGGGCTCATGCGCTAGAATATCCTGTTGGAGGACAGCCAGCTCCTGAAGCTTCTGAGGCACTTCAGGAAGATTCACTTGGCTACTTGTTTCGGCCTTAACACGGCCCTCGACATCTCGCAACCAGTTGGATATTTGTTCGTTCGATTGCTCGTACTGCGACCACAAGTCCACATTCTCATCGAGAATACCTTTAATTTTGTCAAAGCTGTCTTGTAAAGCCTTCATGTCGTTGCTTAGTAGCTGGGCATCGCTGGTAAGTTCCGCCAGGTTTTGTGGGGATTCGACGGCCTTCAGCATCTCCAGGGATTTCAAGGTTTCGGCATGACGAGCCTTGCAATCGTCAATGCTCTTGCTGACCTCTTGCAACGAGGATTTTTTCACATCCAAGTTGTATTTGTCACTGGAGGATTCTGGCTGACACCAGGCTACCTTTTCGCGTTGTGTGGCAATAATACGCTTTAGCATGCCCACTTTGTCGGCATGGAACTTCTTGAGGAACTGCAGCAGCGAGCCCTCGATCTTCTTGGCATAGAGATCTACGTTCTCATAGCGTTTCTGGACGTTATTCAGTTCCTTGGGGATGATGGACTCACTGAAAGTGGGATACAAATTACGAAGCTCATCAACCTTCTGCTTGATGTTGTCGATTTCGTTTCCGCTCTTATCGAGCTCGGCTCTAATGGCACGGCACTGGAGCAGGCGTTCCATAATCTTATTGTTGTCGCCGGACATGTCGTCGCATTTTATGAGCTGTTCCCTGAGTTTGTTCACCTTCTCGCCAGCTTCCTTCGATCGCTTGCGGAGCTCCTGTTCCTGATCGTTGAACGAAGTGGTAACTGTACTGAGTCGATCAGCATTCATGCTGACTTCCGCAAACTGTTCGTTCAGAAGTTGATTGAGAGCAGTGAGTGCTGGAATTTCGGCGCCATTGTTGATCTTTACCAGATCATTGGTTTTCTCCGCAATGGTATCCTTCAGCGCCTGGTAGGAGGGCAGCTCAGTGCGGTACTTGCTCAAGCGCATTGGGCCAAATTCGATCTCAATGGTATTGTCAGCCGCATCACAAAGCCCCTGATTGGTCTCCGATAACCACGGCAACAAGTCCTTCTTGGCATCTTCGATCTGTGACCAAATGACTGCCTCCGTTTCATAGACATGTGCGTTTTTGGCGGTCTTGTCGTGCAGATCCTGCCATTTTTGCTTAGCAGCGGCCACCTCCTGAGGAACTTCCTGTGGAATGGGTTCTCCAATGGCACTAAAGAGCTTGGCGACATTGTTGCCACGACGCTCGAGCTCATCCAAATTGAGCTTGGACTTGCGCAGCTGCTCCATTGTTTTTCTGGTCTTCTCGGAAGCCACCTGAAGCTCGGTTTCATCGCGCGGTTGCTGAGGGATGGCCCCAAAAAGATCTTCCGCCTTCTTGAGTTCCTTCGAGAATTTATCCTTCGAATCAGCATACTCCCTCAAAGCCTGGCTAATTAGGTTGTACTTCTGGATGCGATCAGCTATCTCGTTTTGGAGTGAATCGTAATTCTTGTCCAGAACCAAGAGGCTCTCTTGGATGGCAGGCATACTGGCAATGTCCTCTCGCATCAGCAACGAGCCTTCATCGTGAATGCGATCCTTCAGGTCAGCCTGATACTTCAAGGCGTCATTCAAGGCCACCAGGTCGGCGATAATCTGATCAATATTGTTCAACGTAGGGTGCTGTTTGAGAATCTCGTCCAGCTTGGCGCGATTCTCCTCCAGGGCCTTGCCGAAGTTGTGTTCCAGTGCATGGAACTTGTCCTTGCGTACGGTCATCTGCTGGAGCTGTTGCTGTTGGTTTTGGGATCGCAGCTTAAGGTTCTCCAGCTTGTTCTCCACATCGTTTACAATCTGGGTGGCAATCAGCGGACGACGTGATAGGGCATCTCTCAGCTGGATGGCGGGATTCTCATCAATCTCCTTGGCCTGACCCTTCCAGTAGTTTAGACCCTGACCCAGGTTGCCAATGTCATCGATGACCTTGGTAAGCTCCTCGGCTGATGGTCCTTCTGGTTTGTCCAGTTGGTGCTTAAGGTAGTTCAAGTGCGACTCGGTGTCGTTCTTCCAGCCTAGCAACTCGGTCCACTTCTCCAGGGCAGCCTTCTTCTGGAGCATGTTGGTCTCGAGGTTCTGGTAGTTCACCACCAGAGCAGTGTAGGCATCGTTCAAGGCATTGGATTCCTCGGGAGTGGCACCCAAGGCGAGTTGCTTCACTTCATCGTAGATAGCATTAAAGCTGGGTTTCTTGTCCGCATGTTCCTGCAACAGGGCATGGATCACATGCAGACTAGTTTCCACTCGCTCCGGATTTATTTCTTCCACCTGGGAAACCTGGTTTCGGAGCTGCTCCATCCAGTTCGAGAAGTTCACCAGCTTGGCATTAAAGTCCTGCCGAGAGATAATCGCATCGGAAACCTCGTTGATGTGGCCCCGAGTGGCCTCTGAAAGTTTCTGCAGCTTGCCCTTCATTTGGTTGACCCGATCCTTCAGAGCTGCTGCTCCCTCGGGCGCCAAATGCAAGCTAATTTGGTCGGCATTTTGGCCAAGAGTAACTAACTTGGCCTGTTGCTGGGAGATCTCGTTGTTGAAGGACTTAAGTTTGACCAGCTCCTTCTCCAGCTTGTCGATGTGCGGGGTGTTGAGGACGGCTGGACGCCGTGCCATCAGCTGCTCGCCCTGACCCACCCAATCCTCGAGCTTGGCGGCATCGGCGTCGAACGACTTCCAATTGGCCACCAACTTTTCGAGCTTGGCACTTGCCTGCTTGGCATTCTCGTGGACTGCCGTCCAGCGCGAATGCATGGCGTCCAGCTCGTCGGGTGCATTGGTCTTACACAACATTTTATGACTGATGTTGGATATGCCATGGAGCTTGTCCAACTGCTCCTGGCACTGTGTCTCGAATTGTTGGGCATTTTGTTGCATGGCAACGGCTTCTTCGAGGGATATGGGCTTAGAAACTACATTATTTACCTTGACTTCGCTCTGCTCCACGGCAGGCTTGATTTGCTGTAGTCCGGCCTGGAACTGTTGCCAGTTGACGAGGTCCTCCTGCACGGCCTGTGCTTGGTGGTCCACGTTGCGATTGATGGCGCTGAGGACTTCCTGCAGCTTGGTGATTTCTCCCTTCAGTCGCTTGGCCTCGGCAATGTTGCCCTCCTTGGGCGCCAGTTCGGAAGCATCGGCAGCCAGCAGATCCAGCTGCTTCATGCGGTCGCCAAGGATGCGCTTGAAGGCCTGCACCTTGACCACACGCTCCTCTGGGGTGAGGTCCTCGGACTGCAACGCTTCGATGTTCTTGGGAGCCACCTTGTTGGCCCACTCTTGCAGTTCGGCAAGGCGCGTTTTGTAGTTGTTCCACTTGGCACTGTAGTCCTCCAGGTACCCGACACGATCCTTCACGTGCTCCATGGTGTTAAAGAACATCTTCTCCACCTCGGTGACCTCCTTCTCCAGGATGGGGCGCTTGTCAGCGGCCGCCAGAGGAGCCAGCTCAGACTTGAGGGCGTGCAACTTGGGCAGCAGCTGGTGTGAAGCTTGCTGCAGTTGCACATTCAGATCTCTCTTGGACTTGAGATCCTGGCTGACGTTCTTGGGATCGGTTTGCAGTGGCGTCAAGGCCCGCAGTTCCGTCTCGGCCGTTTGCAGCATTGAGAAGATGTCGTTCTTCTGGTCGACAAAGTCGCTCCAAACAGCCTGGGTACCTTTGAGGGCCTGCAGCTTATCGGAGGTCTCCGTGTAGGCCTGGTTCCAGCCGGTCTCCAGATTCTTGACCTCTGTATTGACGAACGCCGGTGCATGGATATCCTTGCTGAGATCACGGCCCCGCTGCAACATGGACATGATGTGCGGGCGCTGGTGATCCAGTTGGTTGATGGCGTACTGCTGCTCCTCGATCAAACGGTTCACTCGCTCCAGGCTGTCGGGCGCTGGGATGTTGGCCGTCTGGTCCTTGACCTTGGTCAGCAGGCACACCACCTCGTGAACTTCGCGTCGGTAGGTATAGCACTTGGAGAACACCTCCGTCTTTACCATGGTGATTTCAATCGTAGGGATGAGGTTCTTGTAGCGGGCAATAAGGTCCTCCAGCTTCTTCTGTTCCAGATTGGCTTCATCTTCGGTGGCGTAGCTCAGCAACGAGTCCAGTGTCTTCACTAGCCATTTCATGTCCTCGCGCTTGTTGTCGGCATCTTGGCAGATTTTCTAGAGCAAAATGGAAAAGCATTGTTAGTACGATTGAAAATCTAGGAGTATCCCTTTTAATAGGACATTGTCCTTTGAAAAGTTTAAATATAAAAGCAGATTAGTTACCACTAGCTCCCTCAGCTTACGGCATGCATGAGAATGTTTAATGAGAAGATTATTTCAGGATGAATTTAGATGAAAAGTTTGGGACTTGTTTCTGGACTTTAACTCACCTGGAAGACCACCTTCTCCTTCTCGAATTCCTCCATGGTGTTTACTTCGTTCACGATGTTCTTCAGGCTCTGATCCACGCCGTTCATCCATTGGACCATCTCGTTGAACTTCAAATGATAGCCCTGCCATTGGGCTGGGATCTGCTGAAGAGTCTGGCGCATGTCACCCAGCTTGTTGGACAGCAGCTCCCACTGGGACTTGGCGTTATCGTAAGCCTGGTCCAGACTAATGTCGCCGGGCTGTTGCTGTCTGTGGGCGTGGGCCAAACGTTGCATGTTTTGCAGGCAACGCTCCAGGCGGGGAACAGCGTCCTGTTGCATCAGGAACTGTTGGTTGCGCTGGAGAATCGAGTCTACATCCTCGTTCCGATTGAGGGCTTGCTGCTCCAGTTGCAGCTCCTTCTCCACGTCCTTCAGAGACTGATAGAAGGCATTCTCATCCAGTCTGAATTCCAGCTTGAGTAGATGCAGAGGTGCTTGGGACAGAACGTTCTTCCAGCGGGACTGCAGCTGCTCCACGCTCTGGACAACCGCAGGTTGCTCCTGGGCGGGCAACGTGGTCAGCAGTTGCTGGGCCGATGTCACAAGGTCGTTCATCCAACGATCGTTGACTTGCTCGAAGAAGTACTTCTGCGTTTCGATGGTGGTCTTCGACTCGATATGCTTCTCCACCAGCATGGTTTCGGCCCGGGTGAGCCACTCGCTGACGACACGTTCATTGTCCTTAAAGTTGCTCCATCCTCCGGCTGCGGAGTCTAAACGCTGCTCCCACTGCTGGGCGCTCTGGATCACATAATTGAATCGATCGTTCAGCTGCTGCATCTGTTGCGAAGCTGGAGCCGTGTCGATCTTGTCGTCGGCGGCCACTGCCTTGAGGAGATTCTGGAACACCTTGTTCTTGCTCTCCAGCATGGAGCGGTAGTAGACAGTTCGTGAGAAGTAGGTCTTGTGCTTGTGCAGCTGCTCATTGATGGCGTCTCGTCCTCCGGAGAGGTTGTGCGTTGCCAGAAGCTGCTCAGCCTCACTCAACCACTGGTGAATCTCCTTCTGTCCCGCCTCCAGCGATTCCTGCTGAATCTGTAGCTGATGGAACAGATGCAACTTGGCCGGCAACTGAGCGCGAATGCGGACGAGGGACTCCTTCTCCTGCTTTAGCAGCTTCATCATCTTGTCAACTTCGTCACGTGACAGATCCTGGATGAGGGACTGGAAGTTCCGGCTAATGGTCTTGAACAGTTCCTCGTTGTCATCAATCTCGCTGGCCAGTTTCTGCAGCTGCAGACCATACTCTTTGATCTGGTCGCTGTTGCCAAGCACCTGTCGCTGATCCAAAACACTTTCAGCGCCTCGCAGCCACCTCGACAGCTGCTCGATGCCCGACTTGTATTCCTGGCGGGATCGGATGATGTCTCCGGCATGCATGTACTGCTTGGTGTTGGCAAACAGGCGCTCGAAACGCTCGGCGAGGGCTCCGTGTCGTTGGCGCAGCTGCTGGGCAATGGGCTCCTCGCAGGAAGCAATCAGATAGTTGGCCGAGTTAGCAAGGGCATCGAATTTGTCCTTCCAAGCGGGTATGTCCTGGAAAAACTCCAGGCGCTCATCCTCGCTCTGGTTGAGCTTCTGCTCGGCAAGCAGCAGCCACTCTTCGCATGTGGGAGCCAACTGGTTCCAGTTCCTCCAGCAGTTCACCACCTCCTCGAGGGAGTTCTGGCAGCACTTCAGCTCCATGGAGACGCGCTTCCAGCGCTCCTCCGTTTCGTACATGAAGCGGTCAATGTCGTTAATGTCCTTGCGAGGAATATTGCCCTCGCGTTTGTACTCCTCCACCACCTGTTGCATGTCGACGAATGCCTTCTGGAACTCCTGGAAGATCTTGTTGCGCGACACAAAGTTCCGGTACTGTTCCAATTGCTGGGCCACCTTTTCTTCGTGACCGTACTTGCCAGTCCAGCCGCGCATCTTGTTCTCGACCAGATTGAGGAACGCAATCAGGCAGCACTTGTGCTCCAAGAACTTAAGCCGGATCCTGCGCTCCGCTGCTTTGGGTCCAACCTCTTGCAGGCGGCGCTCCATGTTGCGAAGCTGCTCCAGTGGCACCTGTTGGGCCAAGGGCGATCGCTTGGCATTGTCGAACATGGCCAAGATACGAGGCAGATCGGCAAAGAAGAGCTTGTGCTCCTCCAGTTTCCTGCTAATCACGGCAGCCGTCTCCTCATTCATAGCATTGGGTATCTCGTTGTCCAGCAAAAGTTTCTCGGCTTCGGCCAGCCATTTTCCAACGGTGCCGAAGTCACCGGGCAGCTCGGAATCCAGCAGCCAGAGCCAGTACATCATCTGGTACTGGAGGCGCTGCCACAGCTCGTTTATCTCCTCCCACGACTGACGAGAGACCTGCAGGAATCCGCTCTGGCTCTCGATCAGCTGCTTCAGGCGGTTGTACGCCGGCAAATGGGCATCGACCTCGGAACGGGCCAGAAGATATTCACCAAAGTCACGCGGGAACGAGCTCATCATGACCATGGGCTCGTACTCGGTGGTCTTCTCCACCAGGAAGCGGCGCAGTTCGTCCAGCTCTTGCTGCACGTGCGACTGATCGCGTGAAGCACCCTTTTAGAAATCAGTGTCATTTTTATTATTTTTATGAAAGCTATGGGATTGAAACTTACCTTTGGTTCAGGGTACTTGTGTAAGAATTGTGCCACATATGTCATGATACTCTTCTCGTCCGGCTTGGGTACGTCCACATCCTCAGCGTCCAGGAGCTTGGCAATGCCCAGCTTGCTTTCGGCCACATCGAAAGCAGTCTCCAAACGCTGACGGTTGCTGGTCTTCTTCAACTCAGCCAAGTTGACCAGGTTTGCCTTGATGGCATCGATAAGTGCGAGGAAAGCGACGCCGTCTCTCCAGCTGGCGCCGAAATCTTTCACCTCCACACCACTGTCTCTGTGGAAGATGAATATTTTATTAGATATTCCATCAAATGGTTGGAGGAATACTTACTTTGGCAAAGCATTGGTCACCCAGTTGAGCAGGGTCTTTCGGGCACCCTGCTTCCACTTCTCAGCCTTGAGGTCGCCGTGCTTTTGGTTGCCAACGCTGTCGAGGGAACTCACCGAACCGCCAATACCATGACCCAAATATTCTAGGTTGCGGCTGTTCTCCTCGATCTGGGAATAGGTTCAAGAATTAGTAAGCATTCGTAGACGATGGAACATGCCAGGAAATGTAATGGTTAAACTTAAGATATGGAAAGTGCCTCAAAAATTATGGCTACCAACTGAAAAGGTTTACGAGTAACTACCCAAAAAAAAACTGAATAATTATATGAAGTACACACGAGACAACAACAATTACGTTCGAGTTGGACCCACCTGTGGCGTATAATTTATAACTACTACTAAGTTTTTCCGCCTCTTTTTACGAAGCTTGTTTACGTTTAAGGTTATGATTTCAATAAAATATATATAGAAAAGAAGGGTTCATTGGGTTAATTAGGTTCAAAGTATCAACATTCGTGTAAGTTTTGGACTTTGGGTGTACATCTCTACTTCTGGTGGTAGCCTTGTGAGAAGGTGTACAACTAGCAACCAATTTTTTGTTCAATGGTGCGCTCAATTCGTGAACTCAGTGCACTCAGTGTCTTTATTTGATTATTATCAGAGTGAATTTGAGAATAATTACCTGGAAGTACAAGATGATCGTCCATATCAAGCCCAGCACAACTGGTGGTCTCCCATCCACCAGATCTGCGGGATTAATATTGACCAACTTGATCCGTTTGCTGGCCAGAAATTGCAGGGCCGTATTGGCATTGCTGAGGAAATGTGGACGTCTCAGGACGCGGCCCTTCTCCACGGGCAGGCGTTCTCCAGACAGGACTTCGAGCAATGCAATTAGTTTTGTTCCGTCGCGCAAGTCGTTGATTAAATCATCGATACGAAGCGGTGGAACACGCTGAAAAGGGGGTGTAAAAAGGTTTATTAATAACACATTACAGTTTATAGTTTCTGTGTATTTTTATAGAAAACCACGTTTTAAAATTGATCTGCCACTCATTGCAATATTATGCTTTTTCAGTGTTGTACAAGTTCGTATTCGCCCCTAAGCTTTCTATCGATCTGCCAATCGAACTGCTTTCTACAAATATGTATGTCAATTATTTGAAATCTATTTTTGGGATCTATCAGTTATACTATATAAATATCGTTCCTTTTAAGCTTATATAAAAAATAAAACCATTTTTGTAGATTTAGCATAGCAAAAATAATACGTTTTCAGGAAAAATCTGATTTTTTAACTATAAATACTCACAATTTAAACTGCAGCGTTAAACAAGTATTCAAAATATTTTCATCTTTACAAAGATAAACTTTATTAAGAAACTCAAAGAAACTTCCTCTATTTACAACCCTCACCCAAAAATAAACTTTCTTTAAACAACTTTTAGGGCAAAACCATTATGCATGAAAATGAAAAGCATTAATCTTTAATCAAAGTAACCACCGCTTTAGTTGTGGACTAACACTCTTAACGAGCACTTACTTGCGATTAAAGGGGTCAAAGTAGCCGGCAATTGCTTTCTGGTGCCTTCTGGTGTATTTTTTAATAGCACTTTTATGATGATATTACGTGCACTATGTGTATGCACCCACAGCCCGCTGGATAAACAAACTTAATGGAGCGCATTGAACAGATTTAATGGTTTCTCTGTGACCAATATTGGGGGCTCAGATGAGTTTGCATAAGTATTTTGAATTTTTTCGGTTAATCAATCAAATGCAACTCACGAATCATTCGCAACATTAAGGCGCATTAAATCAATTAAAATAGTTTAAATTGCTGTTTGGCATAGCGATAATTTGTCGTGATACTTTTGTGCGAATCAAGACAAATTGGCAACTGGCACGAGCGGGCATTTAACTTGGAGTCACCGCACAAGATTACGATTTTTAAGGTAATGCCATTAAGGCCGAAGCCGCAACGGAAGTGCCACCACAAAACCAGCAAACAACAGCCAAACAACGGAGCGAAGAAACTACTTTGTAATTGAGTGTAGCATTTAATTGAGCTTTCTTGTGGGCAAATACCATAGTTTTTGTACAACTTTTCTCAACTTTTCAACTATGGCCAACATGCAAAAGACAATGACAACCCCGGGCTAAAGTTTTTCCAGCAAAAACTTTTCATTTTTGTGTGAATTCTTCTTCAGAACTGACATAGCGAAATCAATTTCAATGCTTCCGTTTCCTGTTTCTCCGACCACGCCTCTACACTTTTTTCCATTTATTTCACTGAATTTATGGTGTCATAGTGTTTTTATACAACAGTTTTCGCCTTTTTATTGTTTATTTCGGGCTGACATATGCCATTACAGCCGTTGCCTGGGCCAGAGACCGTAATAATATTCCCCAAACATGACATCCAAAAGGGTCTTACACGCTAATCTCAAAGCGGCTTCCCCGCCTGGATCAGAGCCGCTGAGCATTGTAATTACTTCCACTTAAGTTGAAGAGTTCCTTACTTAAATGCTTTAAAAGCCTAATGTTTATGTGATCCAAACTTACTAGGTTTGTCAGAGTCTAACTAAAGATTTGAATAATTATACACCAAAACATAAAACTTTAGAAGTTCTCCGCCCCTGACAGTGTCTGTCATCCAAGGTGATTTAGTGCTTATTCGATTGTAAATCTTTTTACTATCTTTCCCACTTATCACCTGTCAGAAACAATTAGATGAGCACCTGACGAGCGTCAGTGTTCGTAACCCACTTTCTCGCACCAGTATCCTTTCTAATTTAAGCACCTCTAATGGTTGGATCCTTTCACTTTGATTTTCCATCTGTTCGACATAAATCCCAATGCGGGAGACGTCGTTCGAAAGCCCCATCTCGTGCCGGGGCGTTGCCATCAATTATGTCATAAAGAAATAAAATGCAAAGGGAAGTGGGGCAGCGTGGGGCAGCGTGGGGCATCATTGGACATTGTGGGGCCACCGCTCAAAAATTGAACATCCAACTTGCCTTTTGTCATTGCGACCCATCATGCTGATTCGAGCGTTTAAATTAATTCATAAATTTTAATCAAATTCTATGAAAGCCGAGCGTCCAGAGAGCGGGTTTTTGGGTCGCCAGCGAAACCAACCAAACACAACTGGTTAACCTTGAACTGAGCTTGAAATAAAACAAATACCAATTCAACATTTTGGCCCCGGCCTCTTCAAACCTTTGCCAGCAAGTGTGTATCTGTTGCTTACGACATAGGGACTGGAAGGTACTAATTGAAAGCTCAAGCGAAGATTCGATAAATAGTTTCGTTGCAGGGGAAAAAAGGAAATAAATCACTTTTTATTAGCATTGGCAACAGCAATATTTCTAGCCCGTTTGAATTATTGCTTTAGTGTCAACCGATCGTTGTGCAATTGCAAAGACAGCCGCTGCAATTTGCCTTGTCATTATGTACATTAAATGACTCATTTGCATATTGCGTAACCCCATGTTGGTTGGATCTCCAAGCCGGCTCCTTGGGCGACTCAAATATACGACTTCAATCAGGAAAGCCGAGCCCACGCACTCTGGTATCCAATTCGGAGGGAGACCCTTGCATGTCTCCTGCTCCTTTCACGTGAGCCAGTGAGCTTGCCATTCCCAGTCTTTTTTATTTTTCTCTGTCTTATCGAGTTGCAGTGCCTGAGTTGAGGAACTGGTTTTCAATAGCTCTCCGGATTGGATTGTAGGGGAATAATTGCCGGCCGGCCGGCAACAGTTTTCAGTCGAACATGCAAGCGGTTGCACGGTTAGGGTCAGAATAATAGCAATGTCAATATAAATATTAATCGATTTTTAATTTACTTTATAGGGGTTTTAGCGATTGTCCTAATAGGTTGTATAAGTGATAATTCAGTTTATTTAAAAATTGAATCTTTATATACTATATTGCTATAATAAGCCAATAATCGACCTTTTTTTAACGTCCTTTTCCATTATGATAGGTTACCTAGTCTCTAATCAGAATTAATTATTACCTTAAAAGCAAAAATCCCAAATATTGATAGCATGGGACTTATAAATGGCCATTTAAGTATTCCATACGGTTTGTAGGTATTAGGCGCTCCGCATCCGAAACAAAATACCTTACGTTTCCCAGCACAGTCGTGATACCTATGCCCTTCTTTCCCGCAATTCCAACAAATGAGAGCCACTGCTTCGATGTCCGGATCTCCATCGTCCGAAAACTCACTTGCATCCTCCATTTCCATTCCTTCATTCAACTCAGCTACCGCCTTTCCGGCAGGATAGCTCCTATGATGTCCTCTATCCTCGCGTCTGAACCCCTCAGCATTCGCCTTCTTCGTATAACCGGGCTTGCAAAAGCTGCTCTCGTGCCTTATTTCCTCCAAGGACCTCTCGCGGCGCCTGTAGACTTCTCTCAATTGACTGATCGATCGAAGTGAAACATTTAGCAACTCGTGTCGTATCTCGCACCTCAAATTTCGCCTCACAACCCTTTTTATCAGGTTATTTTAATATACCATTAAACTTTAAACTTGTAAGCCCTAATTATGAGTCTTTAAAGGCCTATAAAGGCCTTAAAGGTACCCTACTAAAAGTTGGGAACATCTTGTATCTAATATACTGACAATGACTGTCAAGAGCCAGCTCATGTCTGCAGATTGCCGTTGGTATTAACAGATAACACATTAGAGCCACCATACGGCACATGGCTCACCCAATCTGCGACTCCGACTCGAACTCCGGGAAACGCCTGAAAAGTGCATTAAATCAACTTGCCGCAGTTGGGCCCGGGCCAGGAAAGTAAGTCAGTAGGCGTCGGTTTCTTGCGTGGGTATCTTGCGGGTTAATGGCAATGCATTTGAAGGCCCCCAGCCAGCCGATCCCGGCCAAAACGGAACTATCTCGGCGATACACTCGGCCCGGCATTAATGCAACTCTCTTGTTGGTGTTTGCTTTCAGGCCACCTCAGTTAGACAGGCCGTCAAGTACTTCTGGCTCTCTTTTGATTTTCCTTACATTTCTTATTTATATCTATTTTTTGCATTGTTAACAGCCTGAAGTGGAGTTGGATGGAGAGCACCTAGACACATGCTTTGCGGAATTTCCAGCTGGTTACCTGGGTGCGTGCTCTGAAGATAGATTCTTGGAAGCCATCCGGCGAAGGAGAATGACTTGAATATGCTAAGACATGACAAATGTTTGCCGAGACTATGCTGGTATTTGCAGACACGAATGCTAATGAAAGATGTTGTGGACTCTATGAATCTTAGCCATGCCATAAGTCAACCATAAAAGGTTGAAAAATGCAAAGGCAGAATTTTAATTATCAAGCTAAGATTTTTACTTTAAAGGGCTTAGCAGTTAAAAAAATATAATATATTCTTGGAAAAGTTAGTTTTTATTATTAAGAAAAATGAAATGGTTTATCCTAAAACAGAAATATTTTAAAATTAAAATTTACTGAGTCATTTGAAATACCCAAAAACCTTCAAATTGCATGGAATTTATGTTTATAATTTATCAACAAATCTCAACAATTATTATCCGCTTATTATTTGAATGGTAATTACCCGAACAAAATATAAATTCCTAAATACGCTTATCACGCTAATTTCGGAATTTGTATTCAGAGTGACGGACATGTCACGCCCCTTAACCCATTTGTGTTTTGGGGTCAGTTTTGGTTTTTTGTAGTTTTGGCATTACAAAAGCAAATAGTCGAATACCTCTCACGCTTGGCTTATCTGAGGCAAATCAATATGCAAATTTCAATGGCAACTAGTGTAGACAAAATTCATTGGCGCTCTCAAGACGCCAGCTGAATCGATTGATGGGCTCGGCAGGTACACCAGATAGACTCACCTTCGATAGGTATGAATTAATCCAATTAGTGAATGTCTTCTTCTGTACACGTTCTTGCTCCTCTGAAAATGCGAAAAAATAGAAGAAAAGAAAACGTCAGTAAATGAGAAGTAAATACAATTCGTACATTTGCAATTAAGTGTCGGACAAGTGTCGGCCACCAAGATGGTAGAGACATAAAAGGCTAAATGGAGACATGTCGGTACTACCAAAGATACCCAAAGGCAACCGATAAGATACATTTCTTAGTATGCACAATACACCTGTTTCTCGTTTTTACTTTTATTTTGCCTTGTGTTGTTTGCTTTAATTGAATTATCAGTTAAGTTGGGGTATAAAAAAACGAAATTAACACCATGACATCATGTTGTTTTCGCGATAATATCACAGAGTTTATGGGTTATTTGCAAAAAAGGGGGTACCCTTGCAAAAGTTTAGTAAAACTTATAGTCTTAGTTCTCTGATTGAAAGAAGCCATTACCCTCATCAAAATATAAATGATTCATTAATTCATAAAAATTATACTTGAATGTACGTATTCCTGGAAGGATCCATAAAAAATAAACCGCTAAACATTTCAAAATTCCATTGACCCTTTCCCTGCGTCAATAGACAAGCCACAATTTGTAAACAAAAGTCCACAGATTGGCCAAAGCAAATATTTACTCATCTACCAGAATTTGTTGTGTGGCTTAATTACCTCAATTTAATTTCAGAGCCGACAAATCGAAATAATAAACAATGCGCTAAAAAACATCAATCTGTAAACAATTAACAAAATATACAGAAGGAGAGTCATTATGGAAAAGTGCAGCCAATATGGAAATGGCAGCTAGCTGCTGTCTGGCCCCCCAAAATCAGCCCATTGGGAACACGTAGCTCCAAGACATGGCCCAGTGCGTGGCCTATTCGTTCCTCTGGCATTTGGCCAAACGCATGCCAACAATGTGAAACGAAAATAGATTTCCCGTAATAAATAAAAAATCATCATTCTTCGAAAATGGAAAATTTCTACAGTTAGACGCGAAGAATGCTTGGAATAAGAATTATTACATAAAATAAATCGACAAGACCATGAAAGTGTCAAACGTCTTGCCAATTAGCCAACCATTTACAAAGTAAAAACACACCGTATTAATTGTAAAAATGATTTAAGAAAATATATATTATCCTCTCGTATTATATCTCGCATTCAAATGGTCGTTTCAAAAATTATATATATTCATTCATTCAATGAGCCGCAGTGACGTAATTTTCTGCTTGCTGCTGGCAATTTTTTGAAATGTTGACAAAAGATTATTTAAATAGAAATTAGTTCAAGGTTGCGCAATTCGCACAGCAACTGAAAGTCATGTATATACATATGTATATATTAAACTTTCGTTAAAAATTTAATAAATAATTCTGACCACGAGGTGTTGCAACACTCGGTTAGTGCAAGGTACTAGGATATAATTAAGTGAACTTGAGGCAAGGTTGCACACGAAATCAACCTAATGGTCATTTTAATAGCTTTTCTCAGACACTTTAAAATTCTCTAATGGCTTGTAAATATTTTATGTAGCAGGTACCATCATAAATTATCACATAGCGCCCGAGATGGGGAACTATCATTTAAATTTTAAAACTTAAGTGTTTATATGTTTAAAAACCAACAATTGTGCAAGGCAAAGTGTTTTTTAAGAAATATCTTATGAATCGAGGTGTTTGAATTAATTAAATTACTAGCTAAGTTTCTCCCCAAATTCACTTTTATTTGGCCAAAAATTACGGTGAATTCTGGCTCGTCTCAAACAATTAAGTTGTTTTGGTCAAAACGCACAACGCCTCTTCAAAGACTCGTTTGGAGAAAACCAGATATTTTTTGGTAACCAATCTTTTGATGTTTTCTGAATACATTAATTTGGTCAATAGAACTACCGCATTCGGCAAATAGAATAAATTTAGCAAAACGAGTTGGCCATAATGAGATTGTGAATATATTTTTACCAAAACCAAAAATAAATGCATATACTAGACGAAGGTATACCTAAGATATGGACAGCGAAGATTAGTTAACGTTTTCGTCATAAATCATGTGAATTTTTGTTAATTTTTTTTCCTTTGAAATCTTTATGTCAAACAAAACTATTTCGTAATTATTGCAAAGATAAGAGAATTGCACTCGAAAAAAGAAATTCGATAAGATATTGGATGGGGCTATACCTTTGTGGCGACTATATAAAAATAGTCGAAGGAAAACGGGCTTATTTGAAATACGTGCCCTTAAAAAAGGTTTGTCCATAATATTATACATTTTAAAAGGTACAGATTTATAGGTTTAAATATTTTGACATATTTATATTACCTATTTTTATTTTTATCTAAAAAAAAACTTAAACCTGCATTCATTTTTTATATGGAGCTTTAAAGTTGTGTAAACAAGTCACAAGGCTCCAATTAAAGTCGAAGTCGAATAACGCTTGAATTTGAGTGTTTTGCCCTTTCAGTGAAAATAAAGATACTCTCACAAAAACTGAACAAAAATATAAAAAGTAAAAGCATACAAAAACTTGTTCAAGTCCTACAAAAACCGATTCGTTCCACTCGATCGATATGTGGCCACCAGCCAATGCCAAGAACAATTAACAGGGCCCAAAATCAGGCCAAAGAGTAATGTTCAAGTTGAATGACTTTTCAGGTTTCGTTAATTTCAATTTCCATTTCAATAATGATGTATGAAATGATTACAAGAAACGACTTGTACCGCTAACATATTGGCCCCCAGGCTCCGAAAATTATAAATTCTTTAAAAATGAAAACAAAGAATCCCAGCACCGGTAAATGGTTTTTCTCGTTTTTTTTTACCATTTCTTCATATTTTTTTGTTGAATCGTTCAGTCAGTCAGTGAGTTAATGATGGTGATTATAATGATAAGTCGGTAGATTGTTATTTATGTTAGTTCGCCATTCCTGTTAGACACTTAATGAGCGTGTCTAAACGAAGCATGAAAAAAATTCTTTCAAATGAAATTTGTGGTTTTATGAATGAAACTTCCCCGGCCTTTTCTCCTTTTATTGAGCATGAACTACTATTATCCACAATTACAGAAAATTTTAACAAGAAGTCAGGCCACAGAAAAGGGCATTCGTCACTAAATACGTGCCGTTTCTATTCCAGACGCCCGATCGTCTGAGTTGGCCTAGTTACCCAGCATAAATAGAAACGAAGCTCAGACATTCATGTATTGTGGGAATGGAAAAAAAGTATTCGGTAGAAATAGATTATTTACTTTCACGCATAGCTAATTGTTTGGGTTTCCCTCCCAAAGAAAAAGGAAAAATATTCCCCTACATTTGCATAAACAAAAGGCAATCGAAGAGTATTGGGGGGTTAAACAAAAAAATGGGGAACGATATAGAGCATATGTTGGGTCATCCAACGGAAATGCGTCGAATAAAATGTTTGCGGTTGTAAGGCAGGGGATTTCCTTAATACCAGAACAGTGTGTGTTTATTTTGTTAATAATTTAGGCTACCAAAAATATACATTTACTTCAATTCTGGGCTAAAAGAAGTCCCTAACTGACTGGTCATCACTCATCCGAGGTGTTATCGTTTAGGAAATGCCATTACTATCTTAGAAAACTTAAACTGACCCGACACTTAGTTTGATTACGCCGCGACTCGATAAGATTAACTATAAAATAATGACCCTACACTTCACCTGAGGCAGTCAGCCGCTTTATAATTATTGTATCAACTGTTTAAATTTCGTTTAAATTTAAATTTCAACATGATGACAACAGAGACTACTGCGAAACCCAGTGGGGTGTGTCGAGAGGTGCACTTGTGGTTGTCACCTGGGGCGACAGGTGAGCAGCAAATAAGTCTGAAAATGCCGCATAAATTGCCTTTAGCCAATATGTTGAAGAGTCTTATAAATGGCATTACTTAACTTTACGCTCCATTGCCTTCAACGGCCGCCGCCCCCTTCCATCCCATTCCATTTGCACATGTCATTAAGAGTATTTCGCAGCTACTCGAAAATATTAGATGCAAATATGATATGTTAGTTGGGGAGGATTCATCCATATTCATACGGAGTCAAGTGGTGGGGATTGCGTCATGAACAACTAATATACCCACTGTTTGTTTACAGAAATCAAAAGGCGTGCGTGAGTTTATTTATTTTTGTCATTAATACCGCTCACTAAGCCAACCAGCCTAGCAGATACTCAAAACTAAATGATTGAGCACCTAAAAGTCTAATAAAAATAAATATCACAACAAAGAACAACTAGAAAGCCAAAAAACTATATAATTTGTTTGGCAAAAATGGGCAAGAGGCTCCACAGTAACGAACTTCAAAAGATCTGCCCACCAGCAGAACTGAAGACTCAAGAGGAGGATGCCACGAAATTAAAATTTTTTAATTTCTTTGGCATATGAAGAACATCTGGTTGGGGGACCCGATCAGCAGCACCCACATAAAAGAATCTACTTTGTGGGCTAAGAGCAGATTTTGTGCGTACTTGAAGTTTGGGTTTGGGGCAAACTTGTTTCGGTTCTTAGCTTACAAATCTCAGCAGCTCGGGTTTCGGTTCGAGGCGCCAACTTTTCTGGACCGCATTTTAGGCGTCAATTAAATGCCGCAAAAGTACATGGGCAATAAATATTAGAGCTGACAGATAACAACAAACTAGGAACGAACGACTACAATATTAGAATCAATAAATAACTCAACGATGATCTCAGTTGTACGGCTGCTGAGGGGCTTATTCCGTTTGTGTGGATTACTTACAATGACGGACAGATCAGTCGGATGGGGCCGATCGCCTGAGATAAGGCTAGTTGCCACTTTGTTTGCAAAACATTTTCATTTTCATTGAGCCAAGCATCAAATATCGCGACTCATAGTCAAATTCGGTTTTGAAATGTGGCTTGATGCTTGATGAGACTCTGTGTCCAATACCCCGTCACTAATCTAATAAATATTGAAAAGTTTTTCGTAGTTTTTTTGCACACCCATTAAAATGGCATTAATGATAATTGCTTGGAAAGTGGGGACAGTTCACCTCGACACGTACATATATAGAAATAGAGTCAAAAAGCCAACAATCAATAGTTCTCTATACTGCGTTCATGTGACTGTCATCAATTAGTGAACGCTTGACGTACTTTTGCTATTTTATATATTTATGAAGTGCTCTCCCCCCATGTCTGTAAGCGATTGTGTGGGCTCTCCGGTTCACCTGCCAATCGGTGGCACACATTTGGGGCAAAATTTCGCTGTTTTGTCAAACAAAATCCAGCCAGAGACGAGTCGTAAAAGTTTGTTGAAACACGCAACATCAAAATATTTGACAGCGAGCCGTTATGCTGACATTGACGATGATCCCAGAAGAGGAAAATATAATACTATGGCTCACGCAAACTTGATTTATGCTCACTAATTGTCTTATGAAGACGTTTAGAGGTTTTTGGCTATCATTGAGTTTTCGGATACCCTAAAAACCCACTACTAATGTTTGCAAAAATCAATATGTTTTCTTTTCCACCTGTCACCCCTTATCAGAGCCTTTTAATCACCAATTAAAAAGGCGACCCACAAAACCTAATAACCAACATGGAAAATCAATTTTCCTAAAATATTCTTTGGGAATGTCCCTCTTTCCCGATAATCCCACTATACTAAAGATAATGCTCGTATATTATTAGTACTGGCAAACAAATGTCGAGCGTATCTATAGATACAAAGTATGTGTGTCTGAAAATATTTGCATATACCCAAGGCATATATAAAGTGCCTACCAATCGTCCGTCAAGTGCAGCCAAAAAATTTCGCTAGTCATTCAAAGGACAGACTGTTCGATCCACTCGGATCAACTCATTGGGACTGGGACAGAAATAGGGGCAGACAGGCAACCTGCCAGACACTTAATTGGTTGTTGTGCTTAACATAATAACAGGCGAGGAGGTCACATAATAGACACACCATCCATCCATCCAATGCAACCCCTCCAACCTGTCCCGGGGGTAGTTCGAGTGCCTTTCGCCTGCCAATAGACTTATATTTTAGTTGGTTGGTCCGAAGGAAAGAGGTAACAAACTGCTTGCCAACAGTCGGTGGCACCGAATACATAACAAACGCACTGAGCGCCAGTAGCCAGTATATAAATAATAGAAATCGCCAGATAGAAGTTCAGGGCGCGACCAACCGACCGACTGACTTATAACAACGATAAAAAGCCTGCTAAACAACTTAAAGTTCGAAATGCGACGACAAGTGTCTAGAAGCGCCGGATGATGTCATTTTGGCAGTTTTATTATCGATTGTTTTTGTGTAATAATTAATTAAGCATTCGAATGCTTCTCGATTTGTCTGTCTGTAACCACAAAGTACCGCCAGCTGACCTTGACATTCTATAGGATCATATGTACCTTACACTTCCAAGGGGAATCTCTCTTGTGGAACGTCAAGTGCTTAAATTCTTCGTGCATTATCTTGGTGGGATTAGGGACATAAAGATAAGATCTACACAGGTGACACCCGAATGTGGGTTATATTTGGGAAAGATATAAAAGATTTAAAGTCCGAAGTTACTTGCTAACCTTTCCCAGCTGGTTCTTCCCAAAATATACTTTAACAAAACTAAAACCTAATATTAGAGTACCTTGAAAGCTACGTTGGATACACCATATTTTTGTTAAAAACAACCTGTTTCAATTTTTTTTGTATAAATAACTCCTAAGATTGCAAACTTTTTAAAGAGTATCTTGATCTCTCGTATTCCCTATTTGACAAATATCCCAGGTCTTAAAGCCATTTTACCTCGTTTCTCCTTGATATGGCTGTCGTACTGGGAATTGCTGCGTGCGAAGTTGATCGACGCCATGGTGGACTGGAATTCGTGGTATTCCTGGTCGCTGGGGGATTCGTTGCTGCGGCCACTTTGCGTTGCCAGAGTCTGATAATCCTGGCGCAGACTCTTGCTGAAAGTGCCGATGCCACTGAGGGCGTGGGCAGCTGATGCGGAGTGCGGAGTGCTAGGCGACGCGGATACCGGTGCGGATACGGTTACGGATGAGGTAGCGGATGCGGATGCGGAGGCCGGGGTTGTTGGTCGCGTGGGTGTGGACACAATCACTATACTGCTAGCGGGTCGACCCTCAGTATCAGAATCGTTATCGATGCCGGTTTCGTTTTCGTTGTCAGCCGCGGCGATATTTTCAATATGTATCTGTGAGATATTCCCGGTGCCCGGCAAAGTTTCGATTAGTTTGCGTGACGTCGAGGATGAGGATGAAGTGGATCTGGTCGTGGTGCTAGTTATCGTTCTGTGGCTTACAATTTTCCGTGACTCTTCCGACGAAGAACCGCTCAATTGGCACGTTGCAGCTGGACTAACCAGAGTGCCGGTTTGCGGTTGCTCCTTCGTGCCAATCGGCGTGGATGTTAGCAGGGTCTTCGTGGTGGTGCCCAGCGCCAGTTCTTTGGGCCTGGGCCTTTGCGGCGTCGACTCTGCGGTGGCGTTGCCACCCACCTGGACAGTTGTTTGCTGGTACAAACGCCGGCGGGGGTTGCTACCACCGCCCACGGTAATGTCAATGTTGCCGGTTGCCAAGGGGATCTCCTGGCGACCAAACGAGTCGGTCTCGTCTCTCTGGTAGTAGTCTGCCTCGGTCAGTTCCGATTCCTGTTCCAGCTTGATGAGAATTCTTCGGCCGCCGGCGGTCAGATCCACACTCCGCGGAGGAGTCACACTGGATCGCTCGCTGGAGTAGCTGGACCGGGACCAGGATGGCGAATCTCTGGGTGAGACATAACCTTCGCCGTGGCGGTAGATCTTCTCCTCGGCATAGCCCCCGTCGCTGGTCATCGAGGACGTGATGATAGTCCTCACTCCGTCGGCTGCGGGCACCTCTCTCACAGTTCTCTCGCCTTCGAGGAAGCGCTCCACCTCCTTGATGTCCTTTTTCTTGGTCCGGCGAGTGGTTCTCAGGGTGACATTGAACGGCGAAAGTTGCTCCTCCACGTTGCCCTGTTCGGCACCAGGACTCATCCGGCTCGTGGTGCGGAGAGTGACGTTAAACGGGCTGGCCACCTGCTCACTGGTGACTTCCACCCGGCGCGGCGGAGTCGTATGCCGGAGCTGAACTTGCTGGAAGGCTAGCTTGGCTGCCTCCGCCTCGGCCAGGCCCCGCTGCCTCTCCTGTCGCAGCCGACGCTCGATTTCATGGACATCAATGTCGAAGGGATTCTCTGCATCGTAGTCCTCGTGGTCGTCACCCAGACGCAACTCATCGGAGCTCTGCTCGGCGGGTCGCTTGGAAGGACTCGAGCCATCGGACCATACCTTTTCGTACTGGGCCACCTTCTGGCGCAGTCTCTGCTGGTTGGGGGAGGGCGACTCCACCACAAACTCCTCACGGTTGGAGCTGCTCGACGTGGTCAGGGACGTGGTTATGGTTTTCATATATGTACGCGTCACCGTGGAGGTTTCCAGCTGTTGGTCCTGCACCTCCTCCTCCACGTGCTCTCTCGAGGACTTCTGCTCATGCGCACGACGTCGCCGAACAGCTGGGATAGGCGGTACGTCATCGCCGCCACCTCCACGCCCACCCTCGGCTCCTCCGCCGGCATCTATGATTGTTGGATCCCCTGGCTTGGATCCTGGATCTCCGCTATCAGCCATGATAGCATCGGTTTCGCTAGTTGTCCTTGGTTAAGCCAAATGGTCATCGGTTATGGGTTTGCCGCTCGGTTCGTCCTTTGTCCTCTCGCACGCCCGATTTCCACGCCCGTGTTTTCCACCCAAATGCAGAATTGATTTTTCTCACGCACCGCACACACACACACTTTTCACCAGGCCTTTGCCGAATTTTCCTTTTTGAACAACCCTTGAACGGCCTTCAGTTTATTTTTCGGCACGTAATTCAACAATAATTTGTTTAAAAGCAGAAACACGCTTCTTCCCCTTGATTATATTTGACACTGAAGCTTTCGGCTTTTGGGGTTTTATTGCGAGACAATATAATGTCGAGACCAGCCTGAGATTATCTCACGGGTCTGGGTTAGGTAAGGAATTTCGGATTTGTGCACACACTCTTCAAATTCTCACTACTCCCCGACCAACAAACATTCAAATTGGATTGAGTTTTGGGGTTTGGTTGGGTTTTTTTTCATTGCCTGGTGGGCAGGCGGCTTTATCACATTATATCCGCCGATTCAGGCGTTCAGGGCGCTCCGCGATTCCAATCCGCAGTCGTAGAAAGCCGGTTCGATACTGACTGGCTGGATGGCTGAGCTCCCACCGACATCCAATATGCTACGCCTTGTCCAGTCCGAGCGCCGAGTCGTGAGATTCGTGAGGCCGGCAGAGAACCAGCTCCATGGCATAGTAATCGTAGTAAAGCTCATGTTACCCAGCAGCGTCTGTGGCTGTCTGTGTGTGGTGGTATTCGGTTCAAAGCCGTGAGAGACCCGGAGAGCCAAGCCAAGAGACCAGGGTAGAACCGGCAGTGAGTGCTCAGAGTTTTATTTACGCATTTTGATGGATGTTGTTGTTACCACTCCGGCACGTACTCACCAACTTTAAAGCAACTGCTTGTCTTGTTATTATTTGGGTTCAGAGGCGTAGTAGCCGGCTTTTGTCAAGGGGCTTTTGGGGACTAAAATATACTTTCAGGGGAGTTACGAATTGGAGTTCTACTTTCTTTTTATAAGCTTTAGGCTAATTAAAATTAAAATTATATAAAACACCTATCAATTTTCATATAAAACCCTGATCATAATTTTAGAGACTATTATTTTCAGTGTCCTTTTAAAAAACAGTTAATTTTTAGCTTTCCCCAACTACGCAAAAAGCTCCATTAAAAGGGTGGTGGTGGCACAACGTTTACTGATAAGCCGCTCAGAGAAGACCAGGTCTCTCCCTTTCTGGTAGTCTTAGGTTCTCTTTTGCATGAATGGGTGGCCGTTAACTGGGTGGCCTTTGAACACTGTGACCCTTTGTAATAATTGTAATTCCCTTGCACCTTTTCTGCATGACATCATAAAGCGTGAGAAAATATCAATTACACGGCCCTTGGGTGGTTGTTTGTGCCTATATGGATTATTATTATTTACACACAACCCTGGTGGATCGCTTTCAGCACCCGAGCTTTCGGGCTGCAGCTGAGAGCCACAGTGGCTGCACCACCCGAATGCCCGAATGTGGGTCAGCATGCGCCGTCCAAGCTCAACTTACGGCGCTATGAATTAATGAAAGTCATTCATGAAAGTCAACCGGAGAGGGAAACCCAAACAAATGTTTGTTTTTTTTTTCTTTTCAGAGCCGAGCTTACATAATCACGAACAGAAAATAAACAAGTTTGCCGTGTATTTTGAAAAACAGACTAGTCTAATGACGTCACGCTTTGGTGATTGCATCTGATATGACCGACAGAGTGTTTTTTGACAAGTCTAGAAGTTAGCCTTGGAATCTGGAGTTGCACCTCAGAAGGCCTAAAGCAATTGGCTGGCAAGGCAATTGAATTAGAAATGCATAGACAAATTAATATGCTAAACTGGACAAAAGGTCGAAAGCGAATCATAACTAGATCTACTGCATCACTATTAGTGGAACTAGTAGTGTCTTTATCTCTCGAAGTGTTCCATCTCAATAATAAACCCACTCTTGATCGCCACTTGGGGCATCTTGTAAAATTTATAATACCGAAAAACATCCATAAGCCAAAAGTAAACATTAGTGGCAACAACAGCTGGCCCCTAAAATAGTGCCAACCCACAAAAAAAAACAAAAAAAGCAACCCAAAGTTGGCGCCTTCTTGAGAGAATTCACATGTTCAATTTCAGTTTACAGCATAATTTTGTTTACGAGCTGCCCTGGGTGTGAGCCACTGCCAGGGTTGTAAATTTTAAAGTGGGTGCCACTTGAAAGGCAATAACTAATTAAGTTTAAACTTCTGTAGATAAGTGTAAATACATAAGTGAGAAACATAAATTTTAATTGGAAAGTCAAATAAAAATATTGAAAAAAGGATTTACATTAAGTAAAATTCCAGATCTTGATATAATGTATATTTCCTTTCCAAAATGTAGAAATATATGAAATTGTAAAAGCATATTTATAAAAATGTTTTTGAAACAGAGGGTTCTGTATACACTATACCTTACTATGCTACTATGGCACCATGCTACTGTGTATTGGTACCATTCTACAGTTCCATTACCTTGAAACTAACCTAATAGCTAAATTAGGTAACTAAGACTATAAAATAGTAATTTAGTAATATTGGAATATATGTATGTATATATTGTTTTAAGCCGACCGAAAGTAAATACTTCATGGTTTGATGAAAATTTCACTTTTATAGATTAAGCTTAAAACTTGCATTAATAAAATATCATAAAATTCAAAAAATATTACCCAAAACTATTTAAACAAAAAAAAAATACATTACCTTCCAAAAAAATTTCAATTTTTACTTTTTGCATAATCTAAAATCATTGCAACATCTCTGGGCTACTTCTCAAAAATCAGAACCAAATCTCCCATTTGTTAAGCCACAAATAGTATTAAAATTGGTTAACCTCAAACACAGTCAACTGATACCCTCAATATGTAAACTTATGGCCCAGAAGAAAATATGTATTCCAATGCCTAATTTTAGACTGTCTATATTTATAATCATCTCAATCCTCCAGCACTCAATTGGACTTTGGTGCAAACATTTCGCATAAACAATTATTTCCGTTCCCGAAAAGTTCGATTTTTAGCACTTTCAGTATTTCTTTTCCCCCACGATGTATTCAATGTTATCCGTTTATTTCACACCTAGCCATAAACTTGCTCACTTTAATGGAATGGCAAACGAAAAAGGCTTCTTGATCTTCAAATATTGACTTCAAGGCACCACAATCGTTTCTTTAAAAAGAAATTCATCTAGTGGAAAGATTTAAAAAAAAATTTATACATACATTGTAGTTCTACGCCTAAAGCATGCTATAGGTCTATTTAAGAGGCAATTAAAGGCATTCAAATTTCTTTAAAGATCTGGCCAAGAAAGTTTATTTGCGCAAAAATTAAGCTATGTAAACGACATAAACTATTAGCTATACACAAATACAAATATTTCAACCGACCGAACCTCGGATAAGTCGAAAAGCAATTAAAATAATGCGAACTGGGCAACTGTCAACGATTTGATTTGTTTGAATTGCGGAATTTGCATATGTCTAGATATCATCATCCGTGCCCGATTTCTACGTGCGAAAAATTATAAAATTATTTTCGAAAATCCCTATTTTTAGTTATCCTCCGCCTACGTATATACCCCGATATATATCCAACTAACTCATATGTTTTGCATTTGATGAAGGCGCGTGGGCGTTCAACAAAAACGTTTATTGTAAGATATAAAATAATCGTATATATTTGCAAACATTTTGATCAAAATTTATAGTGTTGGAATTTTGCCTCATTTTATTTCGGATTTTATTGGCACAGGATTTGTGGAATTATATAAAATCTACATAGTAAGGCTGTCAAATAGATTAAGTTTATTACACCTAAACATGACAGGTAATTAGAATTTAAAAATATTACAAAAAATATAAAGAATTTCTGAGATATTAAGACTAAAGACTTAAGACTCCAGGTAGAATGCATCATCTTTTGTCTACTAATCTTTTTGTAGAGAAAATTCATCATTTAAGTGTATGTCCTATTTGTTTTAAAAATAAATAAGTATATACACACAAGTCCCATAAACAAGCAACCAAAACGGTGCAACTGAAAACCCAGAAACTCAGAAACTCTATTTTTAATCGCATTTATCCCCGTGACAAGACAAGTTCGAGTAGAGCAAGCCAAAAAATAAGTTAACTAAAAAGAAAAATGCTGCTAAATTTGAAAATAAACCCAAAAGCAGGGCGAGAAAATTATACGAAAATAGCCCAGCCAGCCCAGTCCCATCCCGTAGCGTCCCTTGAGGTATTTCATACGAAACAAGCCCCTAAATATAGTATAGCCCAAAAGTGAATCAAGCGGCAAGATGCAGCCAAGTTTGTTGTCGGGAAACTTTGGGGCCTAACAAGACAATGGGATTGAAACCAGACAGAACAAATGCAATTTATAAATAACAGAATGAAGCCATTTCCACTGTGACATCAGCACCGGACCTGGCATCATCACCGCACTAGTACACCGCATTGGAACATAAAAAGGCATTCACACCGCGTTGTGCTTTTGTCTATAAACAACTTTTCCGAATAATCGAGGCAATGCTCGTTGCGTTTCAATATAAAGAGTGATCTCATTGCTGGTTCCACTCGTCGGGCTAAGTACGCAAAACAAAAGGCTCAAACCTTGTCTATCAGCTTGCAACAAAAAACGATCACACGCCGTTCAATTAATTATATTCGACTTGTGCCAGTAATTGCAGAAAAAGGAAATTACTTTTTTTGCATTGTCCTGGAAATCGGCCTTACATAAAATATAAATTTGTTAAAGTTATGATACTCGTACTTATCGGTCAACCAGATGCAGCCGATCGCCTTAAGAAAAAGTATAATCAGTATCATCTTTCGAATAACTTCCAACGTTTCTTACAGAAAATCTCAAAGCTATAATGTTTTAAAAACATGTTTTTTTTTGTGCCCTATTAATTAAGGGTATTCAAGTTTCGAATCTGCTTAAAGTTGGAAAAAGAATATATTTCAAATACCTTCAAGAAACCCTCAACTAGACAAACTGACACCTAGATTGATAAATGACTTAAATTTAATAACCAAATATTTTCTTGCACCACCCCCATTCGTGAAAATATTAAATAACAATGATTATCTCATTCTCAACACTTGCCAATTGCTAAAAGCCACAAACATATTCCCAGATCTATATTGTACAATGTATGAGTGGATAACAATTCATCGATTCGTTTGGCATTCAATGGTTTTGGTCCGTATTGGCGATTGCAATTTGCACGATTGCCAAAAAAATTTATATTCAGTTTCCATTTTGGCGACAACATTATGTCATTACCTTTGACTGAGCGCACCCAAACCCAAAAACCGAAAATAGCCAACAAATAGTGTTCGAAGTTCGAACCAAGCGGCGAAAGGTGAAAGAAAGACCAAGAATCTGGGGCATAGTCTACTTTCGAGCGATGATGTCAGTAGGACGGGATGGGCCAGTGCTGTTGATGCGGATACGGATGATGGCAGACGTGGGCCGATGGCGGTGTCTGGGTCAAGTTCGGTTGACATTTTACAATAAACAAAAAGCACATCGCTCTGATTCAACAAAGTTCAATGCTTTGCCAAGAGAAAATCAAATAATTTACACGTTATTTGTGTGTTGAAGGGGACGATCTGATAGCTGTCACCTTAAAGAATTCAGCAATGACTCACACACGGCACTCAGAAAGACATAGCCTTACACTATTAAGAATCAGTATCGTTAAGATCTTACCTTGCAGCTGCAATATCGTCATCTGATATTCGGCAAGCTTCTCGTCGATATAGTCCTGCGATTGATTCGCAATGATTTCGGCTGTTGACGGGCCAAACTCCTCTTCGTCATCGTAAATCACGTAGGATTTAGGTTGCGGAGGCTCCAATGGCACGCCCACGAAATCGATCTGGTCCTGGGCCAGTCCTCCGTGTGCTCCCTGTCCTCCGTGTTGTCTCGGTTGTGGTGGTATGAGCGGTGCTCCCGGCTGCTGGTAATACTGCGGCGGGGGAGCCGGCTGTGATTGTTGGTACTGATGATGGGACAGCGGCGTCTGCCGATTGCTGTAGTTGAAGTCCGAGCTCGGAGTCTGGCATACGATGGGCGATGGGGTAGGGGACAGCTGGAACGAGCTGGTCGGCTGACCGTACGAGTTCTGGTGCTGGAGCGGCGCCGGACGGAAAGGACGCGGTGCCGGCGATGCTCCTCCATAGCCGTAGCCGGCTGCCGGTGGCTGTTGGTAGGGAGCCGGCGATTGATTGCCACCCGGCCACTGGGGACGGGGGTGCGGGATGTTGGTGCTGCCGCGCTGACCCCTCACCTGGTTAACCGGTGCCGGTGACATCGCATGCCCGTAGGGCCTGGGTCCGGAAATAATCGGTGGCGGACTGGGCGCCGTTGTCCACGGCGAGGGCGGACGGTACAGGAAGGACGAGGGCGACGGAGAGGCAGGATTGGGGGCCCGTGGATTCCAGCCACGTGGCCCGTTCCCGTACGGCGGCGGTTGCTGCCCGGACATCTTAACGGCAATCGGTTAACGCGATCGAAGGTAAGGAATTGATTTTTTTCGGGTTTACGATTTAGATTTTGGTATTATGGCACAAAGACTTTTGGACGGGGCTATGGCGTTTAATTTAACATATTACACTGCCGAAAAAAATGGCAAAAAACAAATTAGCACTAAAATTATGTAAAATATTTCTTCTTTAGTTTTTTTTAGTTTTATTTTTTTGTCTCAAAAAAGATGATGTATCACATGTTCATTAGCACACAACAATCACCTGAACGTCCAACCTACTTATGTCAAGTGGACAAAATAGCATAAAAAATACGCAACTGAAACATAAATAAATCATGACCTATTCTCGAAAGGCGGTACCTAGCCAATTTCACCAGACTATATACACGATATCTATATGATCTCTAACGGAAGTGGTCTAAACATTTATACAATCTTTTTAAAAATGGCTCTGACGTTAGAGCGGGAGGACTGAGAGGTTTCCAAAAGAGTGTTCAGTAAGATGTCACATATATTAGTCGAAATATATATCTTGAACAGGCTCATAATTTACAATGTATGAAAATTAACATTATGCTATATAGATTGAAAAAAGCAAGAGCATCATGGAAAAAGGAGACCAGCACGCGGATTAGCTTCTGTCAAAATTGTTTGAAGGCCTCAAAAGTCTGAGATATATATTCTTGGCAGAGTGTACACAGGAACCTTGAGAATGTCTCATAACATTGATAGTATTGAATGCTGAGTGAAAGTGAAATTAGCTTTTTATATGTATGACTTGGTTTAAAAAAATAATTGAAAGTTTTTCAAAGTAAACAAAATAAATCAAGAATAGAATCATAAATCACTTGAATAATAGAAGTAATGAAAGATTAATAAACATCCTATAAACATTTTTTGAGGAATATAAGTCTATATAACTTTTAATAAAACTGGGAAAAAAACTGAAAACTGAAAAAATTTTATTAACTAATTTATATTAATAATTAAAAAAAAAAAAGAAATAGAGATATATGTATATTTCCAGAAACATTTTTGCATATTTTAGCTAAGAAACTGTTCGTCATCTGCTTCCAATATTTCAATTCATTTATGGATTGTCCAAAAAACCAAAAATTGCACAGTGTAGGCGGGATGGGATCTGAATCAGTGTCGGTCCACCAGGGGCACCACTTAAAAGCACACGTCCCCCATCGCACCACTGCCAAGAAGAAAACTCATGCAGACTTTTCACTTTGCGGCGGCGGTTTTTGGTTGTTGCTTTCGAATTATTCAAAAATAGAAATGAACTCAGTTCGTTAAACTTTTGGTCGGAAACCATGCCGAGAGCAGAGAAAAGATGCCACCGTTCCGAGTGCAGCCTCGCATGCTTCACTTTATTCTGGGACCACTTTTAATTGCCATCCACTTTATGGGACTATCTCTTTTTTTATATCCAGCGATATTAGTTCATCCTTATGTTGGAGCACTTTCTATATCATTTTTTTCCCGCACCGGAAAACGTGGAAAAACACGTTTTTTCTCAAATCCCAAAGCACTTCACTGTCGATTATGTAATCCATTGAAAATTGGGAATTATTTGGGAAAAATTCATTGAAATCTTCACCAATCGTTTAAGACACAAAGCCAGAAAGGCAAATTACTTTGTAACGTTACACACCGTAGATTCGCTTTGATTTCACGCTACAATTCTTTGCGCGAACAATTCCAATTGGATTTCTATATATACAGATATATATAGATAAACGTGTATATATGCGTGGATGGCAGGAAAGAAGACTTTTCAATGAAAAACTTTAGATGTTAGAGGAAGAACCGAGAACAACACTCGACGAGCACGAAACACTAACTGAATCGCAGGAGCCAACTAGCCGCCGATCTTTGGGGAAATTTCGAAAATTTTCGAAACGATTCAATACGATCGGCACTCGGAAAATCTGCCGGCTTTTTTTTGGAGCATGCGCCCTTAAAAAATTGTGCTCCTCTTTGTTTTTGTTTTGATCAGTTCATTCTAAACAAAGCCAATGGGAAAAGAGAGTGGGCGATAAAGTATCTTGAAGAACGCAATACACAAAAGTTGGCGTCCCAAGCGATGAAAGAAGAAATGAATTTGTTTGCAAAATAAATAATTCAAAATGAACCAGTACTCATATTCATACATTTTATTTGTTATAAAACAACAAAATATTTACAACAACAAAATATTTACAACAACAAAAGAAATCTAAAAAAAAAAAAATTAAAAAAAAAAAATAATAATTAATTTCTGGATTTTTTGGGCCTACTTAGATGCAACCTATGAGAATCGAGGACTATTTATTTAGGACTAAATAGGGCACTATTTTTAAATTAATTATTTTAATTTAGTTAACCAAATTAAATTATATTCTGGACTATTATAATACGCAAAAAAATGGTAAAGGTTTACTATTTATTACTATTCGTCTACTAGGCGCCCTTAACAGTAGGCAATGGGTATATGAGTGTTTACATTTTGAGATTTGTAATTTATTAACAAACAATTTTTCCTTTACAAATTATCAAAGATTTCAGTTAAAATGTAACATAACCTTATGTAAGGAAGGAATGTAAGAATTTAAGGATATCAATTCAAACATATTATGGAATGATTATATGAATTTTAATATCTGAACAATAAGGTATAAAAAAAATTTTGAAAAAAGTCCCAAGGGTTGTTCTGCATTATAATAAAGGATATAGTCCGCCGATCCTTATGAAACTTGGATTAGATCTATATGTTAGATTATATTAGATCTGATGACTAAACAATTTTAGTAAAAATGGCATCCTTAGGCAGTTTAACTTAAAAAATACCAAAGTTATGGTCTTTCTGATTAATCAGTTATATAGCAGCTATACGACAAGTCGACCGATCCCGGCCGTTCCGACTTATAAGTGTACTGTGTGAAGGGATGAGGGATGTTTTCCGAGTTTGAACTCGAAAGCTTAAAAATAAGAAACTTTATTTGCGTAAACCCAAATTCATATATTTTATATGTTATAAAACAACAAAATAATTGCAACAACAAAAGAAAATGAAAAAAAAAACAAACAAAAATAAAAATAAAAAAAGTAAATAAATAATTTCTGAATTTTTTGGGCCTACTTAGGTGCAACCTATGAGAATCGAGGAGGAGGGCATTATTTTTAGATTAATTATTCAAAAAAATTTTATTGAATTATAACCAAACTAAACCATTTTCTGGACTATTATCATACGAAAAAAAATGGTAAAGGTTTACTATATATTACTATCCGTCTACTAGGTGCCCTTAACAGTAGGCAATGGATATATGAGTTTTTACATTTTGAGAATTTTAATTTCACCTAAATAGTCTAAGATTAAAGGGATTGTTGCATTACAAATATTTATCATTGGGTTTTTCAATAGTTTTAATAATATATATATTTTTTACAAAAAATACATTTTTTTGCATTAACATTTTTTTTGAAATTTTAAGTAACATGTACCACGTGCTGTAAAGCGCACAGAAAAAACTGTGAAGCTACAGCTGGTATGCTAAACCAACAGCTGCTGCTCACAGGGTGCCTCTTGTCAAAATATATTTGTGAACAAATTTTCGGTAAAAATAATGGCCAGCAAGCAATTGGTAAACAAATTGGCCAATCTTGGTCGCCCATGTCAAACATGGATGTCACCATTGGCCGCCGTTCGCCACAAGAGCTCTCGCTGCGATATCGAGAAGGTCACTCACACCGGCCAGGTAAGAAAATAGCTGGGCACTCGGAACCCATCCTGCGATTACGCAAACATTTCGAATAAGTAAACATTTAATTGATTTTGCCCTAGGTTTTTGACAAGGATGACTACCGCAATGTGCGTTTCACCAACGCCACACGTTATGTGAACGACAACTGGGGCATCAAGCTTATCGAGGAGGTGCCTCCCAAGGAGTGCACCGAACGCGTGGTGTTCTGTGATGGCGGCGATGGTCCCCTTGGCCATCCCAAGGTGTACATCAACCTGGTGAGTTAAGTTAATAACCATTCAAAACTATCCATTAATCTCTTAATGCTCTTTTTAGGACAAGCCCGGAAATCACACCTGCGGCTACTGTGGCCTGCGTTTTGTTAAGAAGGATGAGCATCATTAGGCCATGACTTTTAGCTCCTAAGCATCTTAAGATCCTGTCTATCCTGTTGCTCTAGCTTAAATTTTAAACTGAATAAAATTACACCTCAAAATGGCCACGACTTGAAAAGAGAAATCCTTATCAGCCAAGTTTGGTTTTCCTTTTGGGAACACCCACAGAAAGATCAGTTTCATTTAGTAACCCCAAGAAGAAAGGACATTTTATTGCACAACACTTTATTTGCATGTTTCTTAAATGATTTGTAATGCTTTTTTGCATTGTGTCCTATGTAAAAGTTAGATAAATCAACTTAACATTAAAGATTAGTAAAACTAAGAAACAGAAAAAAAAATTGAATTCCGATTCAAAATACTGTGAGTTGAACTCTACTGCCTGGACAGGGAGCGGCTCAATTCACCGCAGGGTGGGTGTATAAATCTTTTATGGGTCTATAATTAACAAAACTAACTCATATAGCGTATAGTATACATATTTTTTGCCTGGTAAGCGGTAATATATTGTATGGTGGTTTGATATTTTTTTCGTTTTGCTGCTAAATCACTACGGGCACTTTAGATGCTGACGATCGCAGCATTGAGACACAGACAGTACCACGAGGAATCAATACAATAATACACACAATATCTGCCGCCGTTTCGGCGACTGTTGGTTGGTTGGTTGGATGCCAGCACTCAGGGGATTGGAGTCCAATCCGGCTGGACTGCTCTCAAACTCAAAAATGTCACGTTTGCGCCGTTCAACGTGAGCCTGCAATTGCTGGTGCAATCGCCCATGCATCTTTCCGTCTCCATCGCAATCTGGGAGATGTTTCCACCTCCTGAATCGAGCTTGGCCTGCAGAGAGCCCTGGATCGGGGAAATGAAAATGGGGCACCACCGGACGGTGGACCCATCTCACAATATATATATGCCCAACGATGGTCCGAAGCCAATCGCCAGTCAATAAAATCATGGTCAATAATCGTCGTCATCTGTTGTCTCAAGTGCGTTTCATCTAAAACACCAAACACTAAGGAGAATGTAAACTAAAATGTAGTAGGTTCTAATTTGGATGTTGTGTGGATGCGGTACTATGTTGCCGACGAATCGCCTTAGCCTATCTTCATACTGTTGCTGTTGTTTCTGTTGCTGCAGCAGAGATCGCTTATCTTGATTGGGGCAATAGTTGTTCACCACTGGTCACCAGAGGTTCCGTGGCATGGCATAGCCTTCTTTTGTCACGAATATGTTGCGGTCGCCATGGGGCGCCGCAGCGCGCTTCTGCTCCCTCTCTTGGGACGACCAAGTTCTCGGTCCCTTACCCATCCCGGGCGAAGTGTCAGCGCCCTCGTGAGTAACGGTGGTCTCCTTGCGCCCGTCTATCATCCTGGTAACAGTGGTGGTCTTATTACCAGAAGAGTCCTGAGCTACCTTGGTGGTCTCGTAGCTGCCGTCCGGCTTGCGCACCGTCTTCGTCATAACACTCTGGCTGAACATCTTCGGACCCTATTTTTACAAGATAAGTGTTTTTAGTTTAAGAATTATAGTCCCTTGGTTCCAATAGTCCTCACCTGATAGTTGCCATCAAAAACTCCACCAAAGGGAGTCATGCCACTTCGCGGCAACATCGGGGTCATGGGAGTCATCATGTCCGGCTTGTTGCTCCTCGGAGGACGTTGGGCGCGATCGAATGACTTAATCTCCCCATTGGCGGATATGGTACCATGAATACGTCCCATGATCAGCTCCTCATCCGAAAGCTTTGCTTGCTGATGGGTCCTACGATAGCCTCGCTGATTCGACGGCAAAATTTTGCCCACTTCCGGCTCGCTTGCTTCAACCTTCTCTCCGGGATTCAGACGCTGGATTAGCGAGTGCAGCTGATCAGCATAGATCCTAGGTGAAGACAATATAAGTTTCTCTTGAACTTATACATTTAAGTTAACTTACTCGCCGTCCAAATCAGTGTCCAATGAGATGTCCTTCTGCTGCTCAAATTGCTTCAGAATCTTGCTTTCGAAGCCCGGTTTCAAAAAGTCCTCCTTTAAGTCCCGCTCAAAGCCATCTGAAGGAAGTTTGATTTAAATAGACATTAATAAATTACATTAAAGCTCATAAACTGAACTTACCATCATTATCGTTCAGCGATTCCAGGAGCCGCTGCAGCTGGCGCTCGAAATGCTTCTGCATCTCCAAAGGACTGGTGAAGACCTGGATGGCGAACTTGCGATCATCGTCGAAGAGCTCGTCATCGGTCTCCGCCTCCTCGAACCACTGCGGCTTCCTGAACTCATCCTTGTTGGAAGCAGACGTCGAAGAGCTGATGGGTGAGAGGAGAAAAGTGAGGGGTAGGATGAGAAATAAATTTCCACCCTTCGGGCCCAATACGCAGCCTCCGAGCACACACACACACACACGGAAAGAAAAAGCAGCCCACACACTGCCAGGCGCTTTTCCGTTCGGTGTGCGTGTGTGTATCCTGGCAAAAATGTATCTATCATGGCAGGTGCCTGGTTATCGATCCGTCGGTGGAAAACGCCGCAGTGCCGCAACTTTTGCCCCATTATTTTTAGACTTGCAATGTAATTAGCTTGCATAATAAGGCATTTTAGCATTGCATTCGACTACTCACTCCTGCTCCTTGGCCGTCTCGGACTGGAACATTTTCTTGAGTATGTCCATTCTAATAGCTCCGCTGCTGATAATTGTTAGAAGATAACTTAAACGCTTGACAGGGCGCAAAGCAAAGTGGTTAAAGGAAACTAAAAGAACCAAAACTACGCAAATGTTTACAGATCTCAGCGATTCCTGTTCGGCGCTTTTATTCTTGTTTTTTATGGTTTTTATTTTGCACAACCGTACACGACACCACGACCAAAATTTTTGCCCGAAAAAAACTGTCAACAAAACTGGCAGTTGACAGCCGATCAGCTGACTTCGTGAGCAGTGGCCCGTTCTTGAAATAGTTTTGAGGTCCTGCCAGCTGGTCACACTATTTGGCGCTTAAATTTAAAGTTAATTTTCTCAAATAGTTATACAAAATACAAAAGAATTTCAAAATATGGTGTTGATTGTAAATGTTCACTTACTAAGATGTAAATAAGAAGAACATTGTTCTTTTACTGAAAAAATATTTTTAAAACTTAACTACATAATTTTCGTTCCGAGCCAAGTTTATTTTATTTCACATATTTCCCTATTTATAGATATTATTGATTTAGTTTTTATAAATAGTATTAATGGCTGCTTCAGTGCCATATTTTGGCACACATTCATTTTAAATTCCGGTTAGAGTTAATAGAGTTAAATTCGGCCAATTGTTTCCTGGTCTTGTGTTCGGTGGGTCATTTTATCTGCTCGGCTTATCAACCAGTTATGGCGGTGACTGTCTTGTTTGTTGTTTTGTTGTGTTGTGTGTGACCACAAATTGTCTGATAAGTGATAACCGAGCGTAAGAATCGGCACACCGCAGATCTGGGCTCCCAAATAATTCCCCAACTGCCGTATGTAAATGCACACAGAGACTATCCACGATTTATGGAGGGACAGGTCTGAGTTGAAGCCCTACTAACTGCCTCCCTTATCAGCACGTAATCCACCCCATTCCTGACTTATCTCCATATAGTATATAACCATGACCGATAATAAACTCCCGCCACAACGATAAACAAAAGTCTTTGTTATTATATATTCCTTTTTTTTTAATTATTAAAAGTGTAGAGGTTATATGTAAGGTGAGGTGACCACAAAAGCACTTGCCATAATAATATTTATACAAAGTACACGCACGAAGCATTTGAATCTCATCAGTAGAGCTCGACAGGAATCGGGATGGGGATACACGGCTTTGGGGGGTAGGTGTGTGGACAATAACAATAATTTCGAAATAAACAACAGTCCTGGCTTCTCATCATCTGGTTTTCACTTCAACGGTTCTTGTCAACAAAAGGGTCTTGGTTGTGGGATAACAATTGATGCAATGACTCCTGGACTAGCTGGCGGCAGGCTCGAACTTGCATATGACGGCGAACATCGCCTCGCCACCCAGGTACTTGGCCAGCCAGCGGTTCTTAACCACGGCCAGCTTCAGGGTCTCGCAGCCGAAGCGGGCGTTTAAGTTCGTGTGGAGTGCACGGCCCATGCCCTCGATCACGAGCAGGTCAGTCTCATTGGCGGCGATGGCGTCGCACAGCTCAGGCGGCAGGGTGCGCATGTCCAGACAAGGACCAGACTGCCCGTTGGCGTACACCAGCAGTCGTCTGCTTCTCCAGGCCTCCGATAGCACCTCACACTCTCGAGAGCACTCCTCCAGAAGTGACTCCAACTCTCGACTCGTTACATCATTGAGCGATGGCTCGCTATTGGCGCAGAGTATCACTTTGGTACCTCGTTTAATCAGCTCCCTGGCGAAGGGTAGGACTCCTAGTACCACATCCACACCGCTATTGTCCACAAAAACCACAGCG